>CM062919.1:68305000-70805000 GCA_031878705.1 Tapirus indicus | reverse complement strand
TCAAATGCTGAAGAAAAATTGTATTAATTGCCTGAAGGAGTAAAAATGAAGGTCAGAACAATCAGACTTGATTTTCTCAACCAAAGGAGAAAATTTCCTGAGTGGCAGAGACTGAGGCTAGGCGGTCGACACCACTGACTGTCAAAGTGGGACCCATTTGGCCAAGCCTCACACACCTACAGTTCATGCACAGATATTTGCTACCCAGGCTAAGGAGCCCCCACAGACAACTTGAAATTGAAAGTTCGTCCAGAAAAGCATTAACTCAAGTGATATGAAGCTGCTGCTGTCACTAGTCAAGCCAAGCCATCAGCATAATGATTGTCCAGGTTTTTCATTAAAATCAAACATTTTCCATATGGTGATGAGAGCTTTTGGCTGACAGTGTGTGGCAGCACCATAGCTTCTGGAGATAAATGTAATAATCATGAACACTAATGGAAATTATAATTGTAAAATCAGAGAGAAAAAGGCCTTTTCTCAAATAAGTGCAAATGTTTGTGTCAGCTACGGAAAGCCAAGGACAAATCCCTTATTTAATGACATTCCAATTTTCCTCATCAAATGCAATTAAAAATAAAGTTGTTAAGGGTCCATTATTTGCAGTGATACAAATGAAACAAAACAATATAGGACAAGCTTTTCAATAATATTCCTTTTGGAGAAGAGTAGGTTGGTAAATGAGATTGTGAACTGGAGAAATTATATTCTTTTGGTTTCTAACTAGTGTCCTTGATTTTGCAGCAACTAAATTCTCACTGTAACCCCTCCCTTTCTGCTCTCCACCCCTGTTATGGACTGATTTGCATTCCCCCAAATGCAATTTGGGCCTTTAAGAAGATAATTAAAGTTAAAAGTAGTCATAAGGGCGGGGCCTTAAACCAATAGGACTGGTCTCCTTATAAGAAGAGGAAGAGAGACCAAAGCTCTCTGTCCCCCATGTGCACAGAGGAAAGACCATGTGAGGATACAATGAGAAGGCGGCTGTCTACAAGCCAAGAAGAGAGCTCTCACTAGAAACCAACCCTGTAGGTACCTCGATCTTGGACTTCCAGTTTCCAAAGCTGTGAGAAAATAAATATCCACTGTTTAAATCATCCAGTCTGTGGTATTTTATTATAGCAGCCTGATCAGACTAATACAACCACCAAATCCCATGTTAATGTAGTTATGCATAAGTAATACAAAAAGTAAATTATTAAAAGAAAAACATTTGGAGAAATTAAAAATTATTCAAAAAAATGACTAACACTTAATCTGGCAACTTCTACTCGTTCTTCTCCCCCTCCTCGGCCCCCTCCCCTGTCCCCCTCTCTCCCTCCTCCCCTTCCCTGTTCCTCTCCCCATCCTCCTCCCCTCCCCTGTCTTCCTTCTCCTCCTCCTTCTTCATGGTATTGTTGTTGTTGTTATTGTCATTATTAGTATTATATAGTGCTACAAACTTTAATGACTATCACATTAACTCTGTAGGTGCCCCCATCCAAATTTTTAGATGCATAATAATATGGGAACCAATTTTTGTAAACCATCTACTATATACTGTTCTAGGTTTTATTTCTGTTTTTTTGGTGAGGAAGATTGGCTCCTGAGCTAACAGCTGTTGCCAATCTTCCTCTTTTTGCTGCGGAAGATTAGCCCAGAGCTAACAGCCATGCCCATCTTCCTCTATTTTGTATGTGGGTTGCTGCCATAGCATGGCTTGATGAGCGGTGTGCAGGTCCGCACCTGGGATCCGAACCTGCAAACCCCAGGCCCCACCGAAGTGGAGCAAGCGAACTTAACCACTATGCCACCAGGCTGGGCCTGTTCTAAGGTTTTGATACATAATATATTGTTCTCAAATTCTGAATTGTCATATTATGTCTATTTTAAATATAAGATAGAGTAAATTGTCCAAGGTTATATACTGAGTATTTGGAGGAACTGGAAATCTACATAATTATAGTTTTCCCCAGAACCTGTGGACTGTTCACTACACCATTATGCCTCAGGAGCAAAATTTGCCCCAGTTCCAAATTTGTGTGCTTTCCCTGAGCTTATTATGTTAGTGCATTTAGTTGGAATGTAGCATTAATGGACCCAAATGCAGAAGTCTGATTCCTGCAGGGCCCTATTAGCTTTATTATCCTATGGGACCACAATCTTACCAGAAACCCATCCAACTGTTTTTTATATTTTTCAACAAAATAAGTTGAAAGTCCAAATATAAGCCAGTTATATTTCTGAGAGAATATTTAATTTCTTAATTGTATATCATTTTACTTGTGAAGATGTAAGTATTTTTGAGTCAAAACTGTCTGAAGAAAAACAGTTGTCTGTCAAGTGTTTTCTTACATAATGATAGGTCTTAAAAAATAGTCAACAACATTTTATTTCAAGTTACAGAATTTTTTTAGTAATATTCATTTTTTGGATCTTTTTGGTTCTATTCAGTTATCAAGATTTCTTAAAATTTATTTGATTTTTTTCTAAAAATAGAAGTACATATTTTTTAAATTCCATCACTACAGAAGGGTGTAAATAAAGAAAGGAATAATCGCACCACTAAAACTTTTTTATTTTATATTGAGAGACTGAAACTAGGAAAAAAGCAAAGAGCAAAAACAATCAATTATTTTTTCTAATCTAAAAATATTTGGGAAAGTAAGTAATAATTAAGTTAGAAAATGTTCTACAATACCTGGTTGTTGTAGTTTATTTGGGTTTTGTTTAGAGAAAAAATCATGAGTTTTATAAATATCACTTACATAAACTAGTTAAACATTTAGATATTGAAATAATGATCATACATTCAAAGCTAAAAACAATACCTGGAATATACAAGCTGTTGTGCTTTTTTGAGGGGAAGGAGTTGGTTCCAAAATAGATTCTGGTGACAATGAATGTCTTTCTAATATAATGTAACAATTACTTTCCAGATATTCCTTTAGGTAATCTATTTTCATTTACTTTTGGATCTTTTCCCTATTGTCTTATTATTCCTCTCCCTTCTGAATGATTTTATGGTTATGCTGGGACAGGCAAGGACCTGCAAAATATCAGTTGCATTTCTCATTAGCAAGCTAATTAAAGACTTACTAAGTCCTTGCACTTCACTACAGCACCTAAGCAATGCATCAAGAGAAGCTGCAAGTTCTATGGACAATGGAGAAAAAGCCTGGCCTTGGCCAAATAAATATAAACCCAAGATATAAACTAAGATTAGATGATATTTAGACTGTTCAACTATTTTGATCTCAGGACCTTATGTTCATCAAAAATGTTTATAGATTCATTCCAAAATGTTATCACCCTATTATAGTAGAAGTCGCATTCCCACATGACTCCAAATAGGTCAGAGGACAAGATCTGGGGCACAATGCAGGGTTTATAATGGATTTGCACAGATGCGTCTAAAGCCCGTACCACAGAAGGAGGTGGTCCCGTTCACTCTCTGTATTGAGCCTTCTGAAAGCAGGTTGTCCTGTCTATGGGGCAATGACTTCCAAACATTGCTACAATACTGAGCCATATCACGACAGCATTTAAACCAATCCTGGTCAATGATCAGGGCGTATACCACCTTTTTCTTTTAATATCCCCTGGTCAAACTACTCCAAAAAGCAAGTATCAAACAGTAGTCACTTATACTGTGCTTAAAAAATGGCTGTCAGTGAATTTCATAAATTGTCCTAGTAATGATTCCATGAGAACTGATAGTGAAAGCTTTTTAAAATATTACTTCAAAACTAATAAGAATTCTTTTGTCCCTTTCAGAATGACAATCTATTGATGTTGCTTAGGTTAAAAAAATAAAGCTTAAATTTCTCATTATTGAAGCTATATTAATAAAGCTAATTCTGCAACTTTATAGTTTACTGTAATACTTTAAGTAATCTTAAAATGACAGCAAAAGAAAATTAGCACCTAGCAAACTAAAATAGTAAGCAACCTAAAATGGATAAAACATTCAAGTAACATTCATTATCCTCGGGGTACATATATAGATATATATATACTTTGTTTTCTAGTCAATCAAATATTTTCAAGCCCCTAGTGTTGTGTCAAGAAGTACTACTTGTCCAAGTCATTTTTGGTTAATTCTGTCTTGGAGCACTGTCACCGAATTCTGGTGACTTGGGGGACAATTGACAGAGGATGGACAGAATTTAGGGATGTGTCAGAGTTTGGTTTTGGTCTCTGCATTTGGCTAAAAAAAATTTGAACTCATCTTTGGTCTTATCCTTTGAAAGCCCAAAGAGCCAAATGCCTGCTGCAATGTTATTTCTGGCATAGTCAGCACATGTGTGGTCAGTGTGATCATGTACACCACCACCATATCCAAGCACGTAACAGCAGTGATATGAACAAGGAGCAAGAATACAGATTTCAGATTTACTGCTAATGTCTCATTACTCACTTTCAAGTATAGGTAACTTGGAGTGAAAAATCTTTTTATGATAAAATTTTATCAGTTAATTTGAAGTATAAATGTATATTTATTATTGCAGTAGTAAAATGGAGCAATAATTAATGATGATTATGCAAGTTATGAATTATATTTACATAAACCCTTTTCAAAACTTTTAAATAGTAAAATAAATAAGGGAAATAGATGGACCTTTATTAAAGTTAAGAGAAAATATATTACATAGATAAATTTTAGGAAGAACATTATGTTCTTTTGGAGCCAACAAACTGCTATAAAAAGTTTCAAAACTAATAAATCAAAAATAAAGACTAGGTCATACTATGTTTCTATCTTTGTAGAACTGTTTGGGGACTAGTATATACAACTTTAAACAACCTCTAAGAACTGAATATAATGTTTAATTATTTCATTCCTATTTTGGCCATGAGTGTTTCAATAAAAAGTTCTATTTGGTGGTTCTTTAGTCTTAGAAAAAATGATTTAACAGATGGATACCAACTTTGCCTCCTTTGTTCATCATATGTGACAGGTGGCAACAATATCATGGGCAGGAGGCTAAGCAGAACAAGCCAAAGACGCCACATGTCAGTTTAGTACCCCCAGTGTTCAGTGTAGTGACTAGAGGAACAATCTTGCACTTCACAGAGCTAAGACATTATTGTTCCTGCACTATTAAGCCAAATAATGATTAAAATAATTGAGTTATAAATTAGAATTTCAGAATTATTCTTTTATCCTAGATATCCACTCTAGAAGATGATAGTCTGCTTTGGCCAAATACTGATTTTTGATACTTAGCCATTTGACATTTTTGTTAATGTGTATGCATCATACATACATATGTTTATATACACACATATACACATATATACACACACACAAATATATATGTATACATACACATAACTATCTTTGAGAAAATTTTTAATGATGTAGGAAATATGTACATTGTAGAAAAGCTTGAAAATTCAGAAGAATTTAAAAAACACAACAAACACATTTCGCATCCCTATAGTAGCACATAGTTTTTGTTTTCTTCATATGTATAATTTACATCTACATATACATGCACAAACACACACATACACACACATAAACACATCCACTATCCTTGGGTATTTAGACTAAAATTTAAAAATGCCAACGGGATACTTCTTTTAATCCTTTAGGATTTTGGTTTTTTTTGTAAATAATGCTTTTGCATTGTTAAAAAAATCCATCTCTAGGGGCTGGCCTGGTGGTGTAGTGGTTAAGTTCACGTGCTCTGCTTCATCAGCCTGGCGTTCGCAGGTTCAGATCCCGGGCACAGACTGATGCACCACTAGTCAAGCCATACTGTGGCGGCGTCCCATATGAAGTAGAGGAAGATGGGCACAGATGTTAGCCCAGGGCCAATCTTCCTCAGCAAAAAGAAGAGGACTGGCAACAGATGTTAGCTCAGGGCTAATCTTTCTCACAAGAAAAAAAAAATCCATCTCTGTATCTGTCTACTAAATTGTCTGGAAAATTTGCACATTTTTATATGAATATCTCTTCACCCTGCTGCCCCCAAAGGAATAGAACACAAAATTTTCAACGGACATGATAATGCAATACTTCCCACCTGGATATATTTGTTATAGGCCAAAAAGATCATATAATGAGCGAGTCTATGAAAGCAAGTAGAAATGATTTTTTATAAATTAACCAAACTGATCTTGAAAAAACTGGATAGCTATTTGATCTTGTGGGTATTTCCTATTATTCTTTATGATTAAGATGAAATATATCACATTTCCATAAGTAAGGAAACATGTATTTACAGACAGAAACAATTTGTTTGTATTTGGACTTGAATCATATATTTCAACCAATCTTTGTTGCCATAGAATTGATCATGAATTAATACTAATGTTTTCCTCAAATATTTGATAGTAAGAGAAACATGGTTATTTCTCTTCTTCCAAGTCCAGATTCTAGCATTATTCCTTCTGAGCTTGAAGGTCCATTAACTAATATAAAGATAGATGTAAGAGGGTCACACGAGAGCCACCATGCTTTGTCCTCCTAGACTAAAATTTAATGTTTATTCATTATGGATATTGCACCTCTCTATCTATCTCCTAACAATTTTTTTTAGCAAGCAGTAACTATGTTTTCTGCTTCAGTATTTAGTGATAATAGGCCAGATATAACTGCATCATTGGGAGTCGGGTAGCCCCGCAGATTTTTTAAGGTGGCATGTTCCTCTTAATTTCTGCCCAAACTCCCAGAAGTCAATGGGTTCTGAAACCCCTTGGTTTCAATGGAACTTCATGTTTTGATACAATTTTATATTTCCTCTCTGGTTCATTACCTGCTTATGGGATTTGAGGCTTTTCAGCCAGAGCTTTTATGGAGATTTGTACAACTTTGTGTATCAATTTATTTTTCATTTCAGTCAGCACTTTAATTAGTAGAACTATTTCTAGGGTCCTTTAAAGATTATTTTTATTCTTCCAATTCTGAAAATCTCTAGTTGTCTAGCCTCTTCTTTATGGGGGTACTTTAGGAATGATACTCATTAAAATGGCTTTTGGAAATGACAGTAGAAGAAAATGTTTTAAAGAAAAATCCAAAGTCCTGAACAATAAAATAATTAACTATGGGGTTTTATGGATTTAATTGTTATATATCATTCAAATTAAACAGTTTTTTGTTTACATCTTCTTATCTGATAGAATAAGAAAGGATATAAGAATGCAAATGAATGGTAAAATCAACTTATTACAACTGATGTAGTTTTAAAACAATAAATAGAATTTAAACACAATAAATGGAATTTGATAACAAATAGACATTGAAGAGATCTCAAAATCATATAATCCAAGCATAAAACAAATGCTCAATTCCTCTCTTCAATATTTTGGCTAAGACACCTTTCGGAGCACACTGAAGCACCATCTGGAAAACAGGCTTAATCTCTCCAGTTAGAACTAATCCCTCCCTCTAGATTTACAGAGCTTTGAAAAGGTCTCTATTCGGGCTAGAGAGAAGACCTTTATGCCATATGTACATGTGTGTGCTTCTGGGTTACATATATGTATACATTTCTAGAAGTCAACTTTGTATTTTCAGGAGTCATCTAAGTACCTAGAAAACAGCAGAATCAAAGAACATCTCCCAATAATAAGAATCATATATCCTTGGGACAGATGATTAAATATTTGATATTTAAATATCAATTAAATATTGGTATTTAATTAAATATCATTAATTCAGCCCATTAAATATTTGATAGCTCTAATTGTTATACAGTGTTGTTATATTGAGCTGAATTCTCTCTCCCTGTAGGATCTTAGAGACCCTTGTTTTTTTCTTGAGACAATACATAAAAACTCTGAACTTGTTTGACATGGATTTATTTCACATGCAATTATTGAGGTAATCGATGACATTTCCCCACTCTAGATCCCTCTTCTGCATGCTAAGTATTCCATCCCCAGTCACTCCAAACTGAAATCACGAAACATGATTTCAGTACTTCTATAAAATATCTTGGTTCTTCTTAACAACAACAAAAAATCATCTATGTCCAGATTACTTTGAAAAATGGTTCTCAAAATTGAATTACTGTGTTTGAACACATATACCAGGACCCGTCTGGCTTTAGGAACTTTATTCCCAGAAAGGAATGACCTGCTGTTCCATGTTTACATGTAAAATCTGCCTGTATACTTCTTTGCATAGGGCAATATTGGACAAACTATCTTCCAGGGGAAGTTAATCGGTGCTATACACATACCCAACACATATACATAGTTTGTTCTCTGGTCAAATTAGCTTGGAAAACTTTCAGTTAATTTAAGTTTTTTCAACAAATTTGAATTTAACAGGTTTTTAGATTGTAGAACACATTAGAATCTTTAATATGTTATTGGGCCTAATGATTTCCTAAGGGGTGAACATAGTGCAGTGTTTCCCAAACTTTTTTGACCTCAGAACCCTTTTCACAGAATGTCTTGAAGGACACATTTTGGATCAGAATATTGTTACTCTTTGGAGCACAAAAAAGTATAGGAGATACAGAATCACCTGAAAAGTTGTGCAACATAAATCTGTCTAATTACCGTGGAAGATTCATGTTTCTTAGTCCTAAATGCTGAACCGAATAGAATATGACTAGATGTGTCAAGAGAACAAGGTATTTGGATAGTTAGTTCCTGGAAAATGAATCAAAAAGTGGCATTCTCCAAGTGGAGGCAAGCTAAGAGCTAGAGGTAACTTTGACTCTCAAAGAGGAAGGCAGGGTTTGAGCCTTGGCTCAAATCTTGTGAGTCAAACTTTCTATGTTTCTTGAAGTCTCTGACCATTTCTTTTCTTTTCTTTTCTTTGTTTTTGAGGAAGATTGTCCCTGAGCTAACATCTGTACCAATCTTCCTCTATTTTGTATGTGGGTTGCTGCTACAGCATGGCTGATGAGTGGTGTAGGTCTGCGCCTGGGATCCCAACCCGTGAACCCAGGCAGCCAAAGTGCAGCATGATAATTTCTTTTCTGCTTTCTCTTAGTGTTCAATAAAGTCTCTGAAAATTCCAACCACCCTCAGTTTTGTGATGCACATGTGAAATAAATATTTCTTTCCTTGCTTGGATTGGAGGGCAGCAATGCACCCTGGCATCCAACTTCATGATGACTGCTATATTCTAAGCGGCTGAGTTCTGAGGAAAAGGCAAAATGTATTGACAATCTTATAAGGTCTGTTTTGTCAGATGCCCTTCCCCACCTGGAGAGCCCTTATTTGTGACTAGCTACTAAAACCTGGAAGATTCTGCTTTTGTTAGTGGAAATGTCACAAACTATGTTAGTTCAGACAAGAATTCTTTTTTTCCCCTCCCTTGGTTTCATTTATTTATTTGAGGGAGACACATTACCTATTGACTTACCTTGAGCTGATAATTGTAGGAAAACAACAAATCTTTTTTTTCTGCTTTCTCCGTCTCTGTTTGCTATTCATTTATCTTTTCCTATTCCTATTCCAAAAATCCAATACACTGCTTGGATTTTTGGAACCCAAGACAAGAATTTATATTAATTCCTTTTAGATGTAATTTCTAAAGATTTAGCCCAATCTTCTAATCTCTATATATATCATTTCACCCTGCTTCTCTCCTCTAGTGTATTTTTGTCACATTCACATCAACAATCTTATTTGCAAATGTGATAAGTATGCTAATTCTTTATTCAAAGAATAAAATGGTAACAGATTGAGATCAATCCATTAATAGCTTCTAAGTGTGCTAGTATAAGCACTTTCTTTTCTCCTTAATTACAGTAATATCTAGCCTGTATTTCTTCATATTATCCTTAAGGATATCTTGAGATACCCTGTCAAATATCTTGTCACTTGCAGATACACAAGGGAAACAAGAGAATTTAGGATCACACCAGACATTTACTATTTAGTTGAATGATATTCCCTACAATTATTAAGATAATTGAAATCTTATAGTACTATTATTTCTTGTTTCTGTAAGATTTTTGTGATTTAGCTCAGGAAACACTCATATACTGATATAGTGCCCATATAAATAAATTTGTATTATTTATTACAAATACTTTTCTGTCAATTAATTTAAGGGAACTGGTTTTGTAATCATACAGACTTGGATTCAGTCCTAGTTAGATCTAATACTTATTGGCTATGAGATCTTATCAAAGTTATTTAAATGTCCTGGGCTTCAGTTTTTTCATCTTTCCGTAAGGAATTAAGTAAAATTAAATATCTAAAGTGTCTGGCAAAATCCTGGCACTTAGTAGTTTTTCAGCAAAGATAGATAGTTATTATAATTGTCTTAATAATACAAAGTATCTTTCTTAGTTAAAGATGGGCCACTTTTCTGACTGTTAAATGACATCAACATAAATTCTTAGTATTGTATGAACAGGGACTAAAGTGAAATATATATTTATCAATGGATCAATAGAAATATGTATTTTGAATTTAGAAGCATAACACAGACTAACAATCAAAATAATGTTATACAGTAAAAAACTACTAAATGCCTACCATATATTTCACCCTTTGTTAATATCGGGGACAGAAAGAAGGAAATTCAAATATAAGATTCAAGGGATAGTCCTTTCTAAAGAGCAGACCACAATCTAGTAAAGAGAACTTACAGAAAGCAAATAATTACAACTCGGTATGCTGGGTTCTTCAAAAGTAGGTTGGCCAAAGTATTTGGGGAACAATAAAAAATGTCTCAGTTAACTGTCCCAGAAATACTCAGAGAATTCGGAGAAGAGGAGACATTTTTGCTGTTTTATAGTAAGTAGAAGTTTTAAAGGAAACATTTCCTTCTTAGGAAATGGTGAAGAGTTTGGTGTGACTGAAGCATATGGCTGAGTTGGACTCTCTAAAAATTAAGCCCAATATGTATTCATGAACTTTCTATAACATCTTTAGAACTTTGAAACTTTCTTTGTAGGTGCTATTGATTTAGGGAGAAGATACGCTCAAGAATCAAGGGAAATGACGTACTGGATTTTGTAACTAATTATTTTTGAATCATGAAAGAGAAACAGATCAATATGAATTTAAATTTCTATCTTGGGCAACTAAGCAGATAGTAGTAAAATAAATAGAACTATGAAATTATGGAAAAGTAGTGAATTTGAGGGATATGTGGAGCTTGAGTTATTCAAGAAAATAACGTGTAGTGCGATATTGAGCAGCCACTTGTCATGAAGTTCTGGTGCTCATAAGACGCTGTAGCTATAGGGACAAATTTTATACACCATTTATCATTTTATTATGATTATATAAGTCATATATATTTATTGTGGAAAACATAAAATGTATAAAATAGAAAATAAAAGTTTCTCCTGATCTGTTAATAATTATAGGGATAATTTTGTCATATATCCTTCCAAAATTGGGGTTATGTTTACTCTCTTTTCACTTATTATTGATTATTTAGTTAATTCCATAATATTAGATATTTTAGGTGTTTCAGTTTGTTATAGTAAAATATTGTTATATTTATAACATATTTATATTTATAACAAATAATAATATAATACAAATATATAATAAATATGTATTTATATAATATATATGATAATGGTATATACATATATATGATATATGTATATGTGATATGTAATATATAAACATAATACAAACATATAATAAAATATATGTATAAATATATATTTATACATATATTTATATTTACCAGTTTTCCATAAATATCTGCATACATCTCTGATTTTCCCCCATTAACCACATTCCTAGAAGTGAAATTAATTTGATAAAATGTGTGAAAATTTAAGGAGATTGAAGGAGGGTTTCAAATTGCCCTCTAGAAAGTTGGTCCTATTTTGCATTTACTTTCCCAACCAGTATGTGAGAAGACCCATTTCACTGGATTTAATTGTGATTGTGAAGTTGAACTTCATGTTTCCTAATTGGTTCTGTCTTTGAAAGCAAAATGCTTTCGACTGATACTGAAAAGGGAATGTAAGGCCATGTAGCAATTGTCTCTATCCTGACAATTATGTTAACCCTAAAAATAGATTTCTATAAGAACTCTTTTGAGCCAAGGAAAATGCTGATATGATTTGGAGCTACAAACCCAAATTGGAGATATTTAGCGGTTTATTGTGTGGGTATGAGTCAGTGAGAGTGAGAGAGAGAGAGAGAGATGGTATACAGGTATATGAAATATACCATTTATCAGAATACTAGTGGCCATAAAAATAAAATAGAAGGATAACCATGTAAAATATAATAATAATGTTAATAACTTTACCACGCTTTATTTTATTTTTCAAAGAAATTTCACAATTTATTGAGTAGGCAAAAGCTGAGAAGATGAATTAGCTTTTAGACAATGAAAATTTTCATAATAACACCTGAATAAAATAGATTAGGAAATAAGTCTGGTAAATCTCATATCTGAATTTCAAGAGAGTTTTGGAAATATTATACCAAGCAACTACTAATACAAAATTTTGCTCAGTAAGTGATTTTCTTGTCACATTCAATTTTATACTATGTCTGCCCTTAGTAAATTTACTTATTTTTTTGAGTGTTTGTAATTGTGATATCTAAATTCCAGGGACTGATGTAACTCTCCTGTATTTGCAATGGAAATTTATCTTGAAATACAAGAATGCAAATCTTTTGCTATTAGTCTCCTGGATGACTCATACCCCAGGGAAATGCTGGTCACTTGTACAAATCGGAGAAATTATAATCAGAAATAAAAAGAGGGCTATGTGCATGACTGTAGGACTGTATTGTCATTTATTCATTTCTCTTGAGATTTCTAATTTGTTAAGAAATTGTGAGGATTTTTTTTTTTCAGATTCCAGCTTCACTTTCTAATTAGAATTAATGTCTTATATGTTTTCATTCAATGAACCAAAGTAAACATGAGCAAGAAACTTTAGGGCAAAACAGAACTGATTTTATCTTTTCATTACCTTTATGCCACTGTTTTTTTTTACTTACATCTCCAAAGTAAAAAAGAAACCTAATTGGACCACGGAGTACGAACTAAAAGATTTTAAAACAATCTAAAAGTTCAACAAATTAGAGTTATGATAGAAAGAGTCGTAGTCTCACTACATATCCTTTATTGGGCACTTTCTAAGTACCATTTAGGAAGTTATATATACATTAAATTTTGTGTATATGGGCTCAAAGACTTTAACCAAATTGCCCAAAGTCACATAGTTAATAATGGTGAATCTGAGGGTTGAATCAGTTTTTCTGACTCCAAAACCCATGTAATAGCCATGAAATGAGGGCAGGCTTAGCTCTTTGGAATCTGAGTGACTGGACTGAGAGCAATATTGATCCCAGGGAAAGACCCCGGGCTGCCAGGAACCAAGCATCTCCCCAAGGCACTCACCCTGATCACTTAAGAAGAAGACAATGAGGGCCAGAGGCCCTGTCAAAGTGATCAGAGTGCTTTCTTATGTAATTTCTTATCTAATTTGACTTTCTGGTCTACCTTTGACTTCATCTCAATTTCTACCCTGTTGATATGTCCCCACCCCTGCTTTTGCACCTGACTCATACTTTCTTTTGCCCTCATCAGCTACATTCCGGGCCCCCCTTTCTCCTAAATATCTTGAGTCACCTGAATTATAATACTGAGTTCTAGTGCTCTTCACAAGGCTTTGGAAATTTGGATTATCTTATAATATTCCTATTTTTTATGAAAAATTTCCTAAAATTGAGAATTCAGTTCCTACTTCTTTCCCACGCAGAGAACCTCTTTTCCTAGGCACTGTTAGGTAAAATCGAGATTCCTGGGCCAGGAGTGAAGATAAAGTAACCAAGAAGCCCTATTCTGGATTCTCATCAACAAAAGAACAGGTTCCTTTTACAATTATCCCTGAATGTCTCCATAATCCCATAGAATTTTACTCTTGTTTTTTCAGAAATCAAAGAATTGAGTGAAATTAAAATTAGCAAATATCTCTATGGTGATCCATGGAGAGAAACAATGTGGTGTGAAAATCAAAAGACCTAGTTCTTAGTCTTGCTACAGAGCAATCTTGATCAAGATACTCAACTTATGTAAGTTGTTAATGTCATTTGAGAAATGGAGGAGATAAGTGATCCCTAAAGTCTCTAAAATTCATATTATTATATAACAATATGATTCTAACTAGCAAAGGGGGAATCTAAAGATAGGAAATATGAAGGAGTGGGCAGATTAATCAGGCCTCTAGTGAAGTAAGTGCACCAAGTTAATATAATACAGCTGTATACTTAGAACTAGATCAATTTTATTTCATTTACCCCTGAAGTTTCAACCTGATGTTCTAAAATTGCTTTTGTAGTCTTAACAACTGAGCATAGAAAATATTGAGAAAAGCTAGCAAAGCTCTCTTAATGATCTAGGTGGTTGTAGCAGAAAAATCTACTAATAGAAAATGTTTCAAGGAGTCTCAAACTTCAGCTCCAAGCACATTTGATCACATGTGACCCCATTTACGAGTTTAACTTTAGGCAATTTAAGACAAACTTTTTACTGATTAGAAATACAAATTTAATTAAACAAGTTAAATTCTTTTTTGTTGAAATGAAAACTACCATAAAATGTAAATATAAATGACAAACTAAGGTATGTTTTGCAATACATATGGCAAATAATTTAACAAAAGACAAAACAACGAGCAAATATATAAAATGCTAATTCATAAAATATTTAGTATGTTCAAATTCATTAGTAATTGAAGAAATGGAAATTTTAAAGAAATGCATTATATTCTACTTCTCAGTTTAGAAATTTTAAAAGCCTGGTAATATTAGGTCTCAGCAAGGGTGTGAGAAAACTAATATTTTCATATTCTGTTGGAAGGAATGTAAATGGTTACCGTACTTCTGGTAGACATTTGATAGTACATATCACTCTGTTTGAATTAGCATACTCTCTGAATTAACAACTTTACTTCTAGACAATTATGCTAAATATATGCATATGTGCGTGACAACCTTTATGTACAATATTTTTTCTACAATATTATCTATAATTTGGAAAATATGGGGAAAGGAAACAAAGATCCAAAAATAGAGGTGGGTTGAATAGTCTATGATAAAATAGAATACTACACACATAGAAAGAAAAGCCTGATGATGCAATTTTATATTTATTGACATTGAACAAACTTTATAAAAGTCAAGTTTATTATTATTATTACAACTACTACTATTTTTTAATTCAACTATTTATTCATCCATTCAGCAAAACTTAATGAGTACCTACTCCGTGTCAGGAGTTGTTCTCAGCACTAGGGATATAGCAGTGAACTAAAAATTCCCAGTCCCTGCTCTCATTCATGGTGCTTACATTCTGGTGGGGATGACAAGCAATAATTAAGTAAAAAAATAATAAGTTCACTGAGATAAAATCAGATAAGAGGTGTAGAGAGAAACAAAGTAGGTGGTGGCCAAGAAACGTCTCTCTGATAAGGTGAACTCTGAGCAGAGATCTGAAAGACCTAGCCATGCGGATATTTGGGGAAGGATGTTCTATTCAGCAGATAAAAGAGCAAGTACAAAGACTTGCAGGAAAGCATGTAGTGGTGTGCTAAAGAATGGCAAGGAGGGCAGTGTAGCAAAGAGTGAGCAAGAGGACAAATTGTAGGGAAAGACAGGGGACAGGCAAGGAATGGCATTGATCATAAAGGCCTCCCAGGGCAAAATGTAAGGATTTTGACTATTGTGAGTAAGATGGCAAACCAGTGGAAGGTGATGAGCAAAGAAGCTACACAGTGATATACATTTAAAAGGATGGTACTAGCTGCTCTGTGGACAGTGGATTGTAAGGGGCAAGGGTGGAAATAGGGATACCAGTCAGGAGAAATGATGGTGGACCGAGCTACCGCAGTAGCAGTGGATGTGGAAGGAAGTAGTCAGACCCTGGATATATTTTGAAGGTTGGATATGGGGTGTATGAGAAAGAGAGAATTCAAGGATGGCTGCAAGCACGTAAATATTATTGCATGTGTTGATGTGTGTATATGCATAAAAAAAGGATAGAGAGCTATAAGAAAATGTTTTAGTGGTTATTCAATAGCAGAAATTTTGAATTGCTTTTTTTTTCATGAATATAAAATATTTGTTAGGCAAAGAAACAACAGAAGGCAGCTTCCTTCAGAATGATCCAAGTTTCTGATTATGCATCATCCCCCTTCTTTTTGCACTGAATGTTCTCCAAAAGAACTTTTAAACTCCATAAAATATCAACATTTGGCAATCTGTGATATTTTACTGATAGCAAAAATGACAACAAAAGCATTGAGAGGTAAGTATAACCTTCATTTACATTAATTTAGCAAAAAAAAAGAGGAAAAATATTTTCGAAGAGGTTTGTAGTGGCCTCATCTGCAAATAGTCTGTACTTCTCACTTCGACACTGAAATATTTTGTCTCATTGGAAAGTAAAATATATTGATAACTGCAAATAAATAATTTTATATTCATCAACTTTGAATGTTGGAAAATATTCCATTCTCTTGAACAAAACATACCCAAACCCATGACAGATTTGCTCCATCTTTTGAGACAGGAAAGCCATTACCGCCTAATTATATGTCTGTGAATTATAGCTCATCTTTTGATGTGAAGCTTGATCTTATCACCAGCTCCAAAGTTATTTTATAGTGGATTACTTCTGGGAGGACTTTTCAATACTGTTTAAATTTCCCCCCAAACGACTTCCTTTTTCTGATTTCTTCCCTCAATTATTTAATTTTTCACCTTGAGATATTTAGTTAATGCCTTTAAACCTCTCTAGAATATGAGTTCCATGAACACATAGTAGGTGCTCAAAAATATCTGTGGTGGTGGGTAGATTCCCAATGACCTCTGCCATCTGCTATTTAAGCCTTTGTGTATTTCTCTCCTCGTGAGTGTGGGCTAACCTAGCAACTTGCTTATAACTAATAGAATACAGGAAAGGTAATGGAATGTCATTTCTGTGATTCGGTTACATAAAAGTAACTTCTGTCTTGCCGGTAGACTCTCCTTTGGTGACTTTGGTGAAGCTATATGGAGAAGACCACACGGCAAGGAGCTGAGAGCAGCTCTGGCAGGTGTCCAAAAAGACACTGAGACCCTCTGTCCAACAGTCCACAAGAACTAAACCCTGCCAACATTCCTGAGAGCTGGTAAGTGGATCCTTCTACAACTGAACCTTTGGATGAGACCCTGGCCCTGGCGGACACCTTGATTGCAGCCTCGTGAGACCTTAAAGCAAAGAACTCAGCTAACTCATGTCCAGATTCCTGAAAACTGAGATAATAAATAAATAAAATAAACTGAGTACGTTGTTCTAAGCTGCTAACTTTGTGATAATTTGTTACACTGCAATAGATAACTAATACATTTGTGGAATAAATTAATGAATATGTCCCAGTTTCCCATCTGTAAAGTGAGAAAAAATAAAAATCATTATATTATGGGATTTTGTCAAGAATAAACAAAATATCTCAATACCCATTGTGTGGTAAGTGTTCAATAAATATTATTTGTTGTTAGGATTGGGTGAACACAATTATTTTTATATTTGATCCCTATCTGAAATGTCTGGAGCTGTTGTCTCAGAGGCATGCAGATTAAATCAAAAGTAAAATAGGAGGTATCACACTCCCTAATTTCAAACCACACTACAAAGCTATAGTAATCAAAACAGTATGGTATAGGCACAAAAACAGACACATTGATCAGTGGAACAGAGTAGAGAGCCCCAAAATAAACCACCGTATATGTGGTCAATTAATTTATGACAAATGGGCCAAGAACACACAATGGAGAAAGGACGGTCTCTTCAATAAATGGTGTTGGGAAAACTGAACAGCCACACGCAAAAGAATGAAACTGGACTGCTATCTTACACTATACATAAAAATTAACTCAAAATAGATTAAAGACTTGAATGTAAGATCTGAAACCACAAAATTCCTAGGAGAAAACATAGGTGTTAAGCTCCTTGACATTGGTCTTGACAATGATTTCTGGATTTGACAGCAAAAGCAAAAGCAACAAAAGCAAAAATAAACAAGTGGGACTATATCAAACTAAAAGGGTTCTGCACAGCAAAGGAAACCATCAACAAAATGAAAAGGCAACCTACTGAATGGGAGAAAATATTTGTAAATCATATATCTAATAAGGGGTTAATATCCAAAATAAATATATAAAGAACTCATATAACTTAGTAGCAAATAAACAAACAATCTGATTAAAAAACAGGCAGAAGTTCTGAATAGTAGATATTTTTCCAAAAAAGACATACAGATGGCCAACAGGTACATAAAAAGATGTTCAGCATCACTAATCATCAGGGAAATGCAAATCAAAACCACTATCAGGTATCACCTCACACCTGTTAGAATGGCTATTATCAAAAAGACAAGAAATAACAAGTGTTGGCAAAGATGTGGAGAGAAGGGAACACTTGTACACTGTTGGTGGGGATGTCAATTGGTGCAGCCAGTGTGGAAAACAATATGGAAGTTCCTCAGAAAATTAAAAATAGAACTACCATATGATCCAGCAATTCCACTTCTAGGAATTTGTCCAAGGAAAACAAAAACACTAACTTGAAAAGATATATGGACCCTCATGTTCATTGCAGCATTATTTACAATAGCCAGGTGTGGTAACAACCTATGTGTCTATTGATGGATGAATGGATCAAGAAAACGTGGTGTATATATATATATATATATATATATATATATATATATGTACACCACATATACATAATGGAATATTATGCAGCCATAAAAAATAAGGAAATTTTGCCATTTGTGACAACTTGGATGGACCTTGAAGGTGTTATGCTAAGTGAAATAAGTCAGACAAAGAAAGACAAATACCATATGATCCAAAGACAAATTCCATATATGTGGAATCTGAAAATAAATAAGCTCATAGATACAGAGAACAGATTAGTGGTTACCAGAGGCAGGGGTGGGGGTTGGGCAAAATGGGTGAAGGGGGTCAAAAGGTCCAAACTTACAGTTATAAAATAAATAAGTCATGGGAATATAATGTACAGCACAGTGACTATAGTTAATAAAACTGTATTGTACATTTGAAAGTTGCTAAGAGAGTAAATCTTAAAAGTTCTCATCACAAGAAGAAAAAATTTAACTATGTATAGTGATGAATGTTAACTAGACTTATTGTGCTGATCATTTCACAATATATACAAATATTGAATCATTATGTTGTACATCTGAAACTAATACAGTGTTGTATATCAATTATACCTCAATAACAAAAAAGTAGAATATGTTTCTGTGCCAATTACCTCTTCTCCTGTATTAGTTGTGTAGCAGTGTTGGAGGCAGCAGGAGTAGTGGTGAAGGTCAGTGACCGAATTCAAGTCCTGGTTCTGCTTTTATGAACTACATGAAATTAAGGAAGCCACTTCATCTCATCGAGCCTCAATAAACAATGGGAGCAACTATACTTACCTCACAGGTAAGACTGAATTGAAGTGTGTAAGCACTTAGTACAGCCCCTAATTCAAAGCTTGCACGCAATAAACAGAAGCAAATCTTCCCATTGTTTCCTGAATACCTTTGGTCAAGGAAGTCTTTAGTATTTCTGGAACCCAAAATTTTCAAAAAAAGTCTAATGGAGAATGGGGACCATATTACTCTGCACCTTTCATTATGCACTTAGAATTGAAGAGCCCCTTGCTCTCTCTCCTCTGCCTTCTCCTATTTTTCACACATAGCAGTCATCCTTCCCCTATGAGACAGGGCCTCTGGGTCAGTTTGTCACGATCCAATATGGTGTCAATCCATATTAGATGCAGGTGGCCTTCCTCATAGCCAATCTTATTTAAAGTGAAGAAAAATAATATAAGAAGTCCCAGTTTGTAGACTATGTCTTAGTTCTATTGTTTATCATTGTGTGATGATAAAAACATTGCCTTCGGGCTTAAGATTTCATATCTATAAAAATGGGATTACATCCACCTCAAAGAATTTTGGAGAGGATAAAATTATGTAAATGCTATGTCTGCCATATAGTAGTTGTTCAAAGAATTACAGTGGTTGCTTAGTTGTTGATATCAATATTATTATTATCATGATTGCCATGATCTCTTTTGTAGTCCCAGTACTTAGCAGTGCCTAGAACAATGTTTGCATGTGGACGAATGAATGTAATTATAATCTTACTGCTGCTCAAATGGTGTCATCTGGGTCTCTGAGGAAGAGCAACATTTTCTACTGGAAACATGAATGTATATATCGGTAGCGTCCATAGAAGACATTCATGGTCCCAAGTGAAACCTATTCGTAGCTTCTGATGACTATGTAACTCAGCCATGTGGCTCAGCATACTGGTGAGCCCTTGAAAATGCAGCTGGTTCAGCCTCTTTAAATAAAAATGACTAGACAAGAAAAAATGAAAAACAGATTTATTTATAAACCATCCTACATAGACACAAGGTGCAGTTTTGTTTTCGTGACACACAAGCAACTCTTTAAATATTTATTGTCAACCTGGGGAATTCATGTGTAGACTGAAGGCACATTTAGGCCTTTAATATGCCATCTCACAGGCCTGTTTAAGGCTGCCCATCTGGAGGATGAAACTTTAGAGCCAATTTTAAAACATTTTTTCAAGGACAGATAAAACCGTTTTGCGCTGATTTTTACCATGACATATGAAAGCAAACACAGGGCTTTTGTATTTGGGAGTTAACATTTAAAATAGAAAAATGCTTCTTTTCCAGAACACCTGTAGCAAACTCCTGCTAGTCAAGCCTAATTTAAATTCAGCTCTATAAAGCAAGCCTGAGAACAGTGTATGAATCAGAGTAGAGAAATATATTTTCCTATTATGGCACCAAAAGCAGTAAAAAGTGTAGTTAGAATTTTACTCTCTTCTCTTCAGGCTTAATGGATAGGTTTAATGTGTTGAGACTCTGCCAATTGAATAAAATTCTTCAGAACTTTACCAAATAAATTTCTAAGTGTAATGAGCAATGTTAATTTTCTCTTTAAATTACTGTTTTACCAATTTTTCAAATGTCTTTAAAAAAGTTAAACTTGTGTCATGGAATCTCAAATGCCATAGGACTCATCAGAATCAGTTCATTCAGTTAGTCTTTCACAAACACACCTGTGGTTAGAAGGGATAGTCTTCCTTCCCCCATCCCATACTCTCTTCTTCCTTCCCTCCCACCCTCCCCCCGCTTCCTCCTTTTCTGGGGGGTGGGGATTCTTATGAGCTAGTAAAGTTGGTGTTCAAGTGTGAACGATGTCTAAATATCCAACCCTCTTTCCTCTCCTGATAGTTCAAATTATTTTCTTCCAGAAGCTATATTTAGATTGTTCTCTCTCCATAAAATAAAATTATCCAAAAAATGTTGCATAGAACTTACTACAAGGTATAAGAGACATTTATGGAATGGTGGGGCAGGAAGAGGGAGAATGAGGATGAGAGCAGGAGCAAGAGCGAAAGCTAGATTGAGACAGAGAGAGAGAGAGATCATGAAAGCTCCAATAGAGACCGTTAGGTCACTGACAAAATCCCAATCTCCCGGAGCATGATCACAATGTTTATTCTAAGTGCCCCCAACACCTTGATAGTCAGTGCAAAAATACTAATGAGCAAAATTAGTCCCTGGAAAACGGTTTTCTATAATCTGAATTTTTAAAAAGGAGTTTTACTTGCTCCAAAATCATCTTTTCAAGAACTGAAAAGAAATATGTGACATAGCTCTTTCTCTCTCCTCTCCTTTGAATATCACTTTCTTGAAATTAATACTAGAATTGAGTAGCCAATATAATCTGATAAATTCCAGGGCAATAACAACAGTAGACGGCAGGAATGTTCCTCTGAATTTCATCTCTTTTCTAATGAGCTCTGATGTCACTGCAACAAAAAACAGGATCTGATTTTGCTGTTTGCAATATCTGGTTGCAGATGTATACAGCTTCCCTACGTACTTGGCAGTGAGGACAATTACGCAGGAGAATCTAGTAAACGGGTCTCCATTCACCTATTACCCCAGGTTTCATGTAGTTTGAAACATTGACCATCATTAGCAGAACTCTTCATAGTCCCCTGTGCCAAGTCCTCAAATGTACTTGCAACTGGAGAACCATATAACTGGGCAATGATTACCCTTACTGGAGAGGGAATTATTGGGAGATATTTTCAAAAAGCTCACATGACTAGATTCCCCTTTCACTACAGTTCTTGCATAGTCTTGAAAGAAAATGTGTTTGCAGTGTTTCTCAAGTCCTCTTCTCCTATCATTGTTCTCATTCTTTTTCCTTTTTTCTCATTTTAAAATATAAAATGGTACCCTGTGGTTCAATGTTTTCTAATGATTCTTTGGACATTACTACAAGGCTGTAGAAACTAGTGTCTCTCTACCTCAAAATTGTGAGCTGACAATTATAGGCTTTGTAGACCACCTCTGCTTGAACCCAGGGTGAGCTCATTCATTTTCTATAGGACAGTTTCCAGAGATTTGTGAGTTTTCCTAAGCTGATCCAGTTTACATGAGTAAGAAATAAACTTCTATCATGTTTAAGCAACTCTTTCATTAGATTTTCTGCTTTATTCAGCTGGCCTAATTCTGGTTCAGCTGGTTATCAGGAATAGACATAAATAGTTCCTACCTTCCCAGGGGAGGTAACACTTGCTGTGAGTCTTGAACTGATCTTCTGCCAGATGGAGCTTGGTTAAGGGTGGGGAGGTTGTTGTGACTTAGAAGAATGGAAAACGAAGGGGCGTTTCAGCAAAATAAACACTATGTTCAAATGTACTATAAGGACACTGAGACTTAAATCATTAAGGCTTACTAATGATACCAGCTCAACACAAGGTTGACATAAGGGAAGCCATATTGTAGAAAAGAAACCATATTGTAACTTTGAATGACCTCTGATTAACTAACCCAGACATGCTCTGTAGATTCCATGGCCCGTCCCAACTGCTATAAGTTAATAACTTTGTTCTTTTGAGTTCCTTAGGAATGTGATGACCCCTGGACAGAGACCCTTTGCTGATAGCCATCAACAAGGACAACTGAAAGATCAGGGTGTAGGGTGTTGCTCCGGTCTCTGATGAATGTCCAGTAAAACCAGAGACTATCAGGAACTAAGACCAGATGTCTACCCCACCTGGAGGTCAGATGGATGCCCCCACCCAGAGACCAGATGCCTCCCCCACCCGGAGACCAGCCCCCTATATAACTGGCCTGTAATCTTTGTTCTGTAAGATGGTTCTTTCAGACATTAGTCAGCCATCTTCCCCCTTGCTAGCAAGCTGCAATAAAAAGTCCTTTCTCTCCTACTTCCTTGCCTCTTGACCATTGGCATGTCTTGCAGTGGGTGGATGAACCCCCACCCCACCTTGGACAGTAACACAAAGGAGGTATACTAAAAGGGGTTGTGGTGGGTATTTCTACTTCCTCTCTTCTCCATCTTGCACTGTGCCCCAGAAGGCTGACCTCCACTAACCAGATTAAAAAGCTCCTTTGCCTTCTTGCTCGTGGTTGGGTTCAGTCAATGGGAAACACCAGCAGAATATCAGAGCGAAGGAAGAGAGTAAGGTCCAGGTATTTATTCCCTCAGCTTTTTTCCTGCAGGGCCGCTCAGGGCTGGTTGCATCCCCCTATCAATGGTCACAGCTCCTGTCTGGTGGCCCTCTCTCTTTGGGTTCCAGTGACTGCTCTGTTCCTTTTGTTCCTTTAAACCTTGGAGTGGTAATAGCATCCTGTTACCAGCCCAGAGGATCCACACTCTCTTGTGATTTCCTTATATCTTGCTGATAATTTTGTAAATGGTCCCTTTATTAAACACTCCTCAGATGAACCCAATTTTAATATGCTTTTTGTTTCCTGATGGGACCCTGATAGCTAAGTTCTACTTGTTTTATTTTGCTAATTTGGAGCACTTATTAAAAATAGTAGGAACAAGCTACTCAGTAAAAGTATTTATATCTCAAAATACCTGGAGGGATTTTGTGAACATAGCAAGAATTGTTTGAGAATGATAGAAATCACCACGAGAAGATTGTGAGAATCCTTATCCTCTGGGTTCTGACTCTGCTGGTGCACACCTGGCTCCAGAAGCGTGCTGCCCGTGCCGGAGCATCTCTGTAACATGTTGGAAGACATCGCTGTGTCCCTTCTAATGCCATTGTTTGTTTCAAGCACTAAGTCGTAACCCAATGATTTCCACATAGACTTTGTTTCTCTGTCTTCCTCTCTCCTAACCCATCTGCTCTGCAAATTGCTTGCTGTCTAATTAACTGTCATTGTTAACCCCTGAAAAGGCTTATTTCTCTTTGCTCAGAACTATAGCTATATTTCTGTTTTGTCTTCTCTACCATGTTGCTAGAGAGGAGAGAAGGGTTTTCTTCTTTCATTTTAGGAAGAGTCATTACATTCTTGCAATCAGAATTGAAAACAGATTTTCTATTGCTCAGCACTCCACAGTTCTCATGAACACCGTTTGGGGGCTCCCTCCACTGACAGTAGGAGCAGAGGTGGCTTAGGGTTACATCATATGCATACACAGTGCACTGATGCATGAGAGAGGACATTAGTGTCAAAGAAATATACTGGTTTGGTGTAGCTAAAGATTAAATGGGCATGGGGAGTTATAGAGGATGAAGATGGAGATGGAGAGGTAGGAAGATGCTTTTAGGAACATTCCTGACTTACACATTATTCTTCACTGAAGTCAAGTGGAAGAGATCCAAGTCAGGAGACTGCTCTTGATGGAGAACAGGAGCTTCACGCATTGACATGACATCTACGTACAGCAATACACTAAACAAAAAGGATCAGCAAGAATCCAAATAGTTATTGAAATATTGAGAATCTACTATGTGCCAGAAATGATGAGGAAATTTATCAACTTGGCTTGTTCTGCCAGTGTGTAGTTTCTCTTTTAAACCTTAAAACCACTTGAAAACTCCTTTTCTATCTCTATCAATAGATGCTGGTTTTATTTCTCCATGCTTTCATTTCAAATCATTTTGATGAAGTGTTGTGATTTCTTTTGTAAAAGCAAACCAGTACTGAAAGGCCTATTTTCCATTCTGCTCTTGTAGTTTTGTCAGCTGGCTCTTATTGTGGTCTCAAGATGGGTAAAGCAGTACCAAACAGTACGGGCAGAAACAGCAATGTCCAGAAGTGAAACAAAGGGGGAAAAATCAAATCCTTGTGTCCTTTTTTAAGATCTAGAAAATCTTTTTCAGAATCCCCAGCTATCTTCTCCTCAGTCTCATTGATCTGAATTAGGTCATATGGTACTCCTTAATCAATCACTGTCAATAGGCAATGAAATTACCAAAATTGGCTTAATTGATCCATAATTATCTAATAAACATAACTGGGTAATCCAGATTTCTGCTCTGGGGCAGAGGCCAGCCTTCTCTGAAGCATACTCACATTTTGGAATACTGACAACATTTGGGGGGCGGGGGGGGGGAGAGTTCCGTTAGTAAGAAGAGAGAAATAGCTATTAAGCAGACAATCACTAATGTCTGTGAGTGACTGAAAAATCTAAAAGACTATGAAAATGCACGGGACTATACCTGAGAAAAGAAAACACCAGCAGTAGTGGCAAGATTTCAAGTAATAATTGGGTAGAGGGAAAAAATTTCTTTTTCCTGGATAGCACTTGTACTCATTCCTTAGAGCTCTTTATTTAAGTAGCATTTTATCTCTTTTGGTAAGAAAACAAAAACATGTTGGCTGGGGAATATTTATATCCCACATCAAAGAAAAATTGAATTTATTTTTATTTAATTTCTTGTCCTGAAAGATACTCTGCAACTCATCCAACCCTGGGTCAAAATATAATCCAATTTTCCCACTGAGCTCATTGACAAATTCTTATCTTAAGAACATTAAGACTTTAAAGCAGAAACTTCTCTGATGTTTCAAAAAGCGATAGCTTTTTACTGGTTTTCTTGCACATTTGGCCATTGGTCATCTTGTTCAGTTGCCATTTGTTCTTTAAAAATCTTTATCAACCTTACATTTCAGTCTTTGTCATTTTCAAAGGCAGTAGTGCTTTCTATTTGCCCTTTAGCTGACTGAAAGGCCAGGGTGGCAGTCTCCTTGGGTATATGAAACTCTCTTCTGAAACATCTCTAAGATACCATAAATATTATAAGGAAAATGTGTAGTGTGGAGCTGTCCTAACAGCAGAACCATGAATCCTAAGTCTAAATTCATGAGTATAGTATAAGTATAGGAAGCATAGCAAGATCTTATATGTGAATGTGAACTTACACTTTCATCCAAAAAAGTAAATATCTTATAAAATAATGTCTTCCTTCATTTATCTTTCAGTGAGTGGCATGTGGGAAGACTGACCTTCTCAAATGCTTTCCCAAAAGCCTTTTTGGTATGTGTGAATATCAGTCAATTTATAGATCCGTCTCCAGATAAGGGAGCCTGGGTTCTCTGGAGAGTTGGCCCCGTTCTGAAAGGATAGAGCCTGTCTGCTTCTGAGCAGAGGTTATCTAACATTAGCCTCTGCATGAGGAAAACAAACTGCCCTAGTCGTTCATCACTGCGTAAAAGACTGACCTTGTGATGCAGAAAGGATTTTAAATTAATGATAGTTTTAATTGAGGGAAATGCACAATTGCATTTCATCCAGATTAATCATTTCAATTCTTCCAATTAAATTCTTTTCAATTCTTCCAGAAAAATCTGGTTTTCAAATCTTCTGATTTTATTAGAAGTTTGAGAAAATGTGAATGATCATGTGCACTGTAATTCTTTTAATACCAGTAAGTGGTAAAAATGTGAGTGCTACACGAGATATAAGGAAATGTCTCTGTTCCTAACCAAAAACAATCCTCCTGCCTAAAAGAAAATAAATTTTGAAAACAACGAAAACAAAAACAAAAAAACAGTGCCTGAGAAGATGTTTGGGTCTGCTGGCTGGGACCTAAAGGAGATCACTGGGAAGATTATATAAATTTGGGTAAATGTGTGCATGTAAGTCAGACTGCCTGGGTTCAAATTCCAACTCCATGATTTTTTGACTGTGTATAGTGAAAGTTCTTTAAAGTCTCAGTACTGCAGTATTCTTATCTGCAAAATGGTAATGACAGCAATAACGACAGAATTGGATTGTTGCAACCATTAAATTAGATAGTATAAATAAAGTACTTTGGGAGCACATGGCTCAGTGTTAGGTATTATTATTATTTCACTCCCTTCTTCAAGTCTAAGAATTTCCTTTCGACTTAGTTTTATAATTTCTAATAGGTTAGAGGTATTATGATTCAGAAAGTGCTTTACATCTCTTGCTTGGTATAGCCATACGTTCATTGTTTTACGGGAAATAGAAAGCAATGGACTAGCCCCATTCATATCAGTAAGTTTCATTAAGGTCCTGATATAAGACAGACACAGTGCTGGACAGTAAGCAGACATGAGGGAAGACACAAAGGAAGACAAATAAGCCCTTTGTGTGCAAAGAATTTACATTGCCGTTTGATCGATACAATCAATACACGTGAAAACAACAAGCAATAAACTAGAATTATACTGATATACACATTATGCATATTGCTGACGTTGCACCTCCTCCATGATTTAATGATTATCTGTTGGTATCTGTCTTCCCCTGAGATTAAAAGTTCTTTGAGGGCAGCCATGGGATCCTGCTGGTCAGAGGTCTGGGTATAGCACTGCATCCTCTGTACGCTGTGAGTGTTTGAAAATAAAGGAACTGCAGTCATCAGAGCAGTGTTCCCATCGCAGTGGAAAGAACACTCGAATGAAAGGGAAAGAAATTGAGATTGCTGAGTTTGGCTCTCCCACTGGTTATCTATAGAGCTGAGCCTCAATTTTTCCAGCTATAAAATGAAAGGATTAATCTAAAATCTAGATTAGTAGTATTCTAAGGTGGATTTTTCTTTTCATTTTTAAGTAGAGCAAAAACATTCTTCAGAAGAAATCTTATGAGTAAAAATAGGTAAGAGTGGAGGACCACAAACAGCCTTGGGATTGCAGAGAAGACCACCCGGATGAATCAGTGTTTTAGCTGAGTCCTAAAGGACGAATGGAAGTTGCCCAGGAGAAGGGTGTGGAAATGAGAAATTGTTCCAGAGGCTAAAAAGACCATGGAATTGAAATCCATTAATTCTGGTTGAATTCAAGAGTGTGAAGCAGGAGTGGAAAGAAATGGGGCTTAAGACAGTAAGCAATGCCAGATCACAAACACCCACAGAAATCATGTTAAGAACTTTGGACTTTATGCTTAGGGCAGTGGGTATCCATCAAAGGGTTTTAAAAAAGAGAGTGATCTCAAATTTGTTTTTCAGAAAAATCAGTCTGGCTACAGTGTGGGGAAAGAATTTGAGAGGAGCGGGATTAAGACAAGGACGTCATCTAGGAGATTGTTGCAGTAATCTTAGTAAGAGAAGATGGTCATTTGAGCCAAGAAAGTGGCATCAGATCCCTCACTCCCTTGATTCTCTTGCCTCTTTTCCACTCATCCATAGCGCTAACACCACCATCCTGGCTAAATCTAACTTTGTCAACTCCATGCCTACACTCAAGAGGTTAAATGTGGGCCAGCCCTGATGGTCTAGTGGTGAAAGTTCAGTGCTGTCACTGCTTTGGCAGCCTGGGTTCATTTCCCAGGTCACAGAACCACACCACCCATTTGTCAGTTGCCATGCTGTGGCAGCAGCTCACATAGAAGAAATAGATGGACTTACAACTAGGATATACAACCATGCACTTGGGGGCTGTGCAAGAAAAAAAAAAGAAGTTAAATGTGACTGGGGGCAAACAGACAACTAAGCTGACTGGTCTTGTTTTAAATTCACAAAAATAGCTGCCAATGGACCCTTAAAATGCTGTTCAGGCATCGTCTTCTTCATCCTCCATGTCCATTTACCCTCTGATTGTCCTAAAAACCAATTTCATTCTTTATCTTCTCCCTTCAAACTCCCAATACCTCCTTGCTCATTCTTACTCTCAGCTTATGATCTTTCTTCTTACTTCACCAAGAAACTGAAACAGTCGGAGGGAGACAGCCACAGATTCCCATGACTGTATCTACCCACCTACCAGCATCGGTACCTGCCACCTTCCTTTCTTCCATCCAGTTACTATAGGTGAGTTTTCCTTGCTACTATCCAAAGCCAGTCCATCTACTAGAGCCCATCTCTTCTCACCTCCTTTAGAACATCACCTCAACAATTCTCCCCTCTCACTTTCATCATTAACTTTTTCATTCGTATCATCATTCAAATAGTGTTATTTCTCTGATCCTAGAAAAATCTTTTAATGACTCCATTTTCTTTGCCATCTACTACTCTGATTTCTTTGCCCCCTTTTGCAACAAATACCTTGAAACACTTGTCTAATCTTCCTTTCTCCAATTTCTCTCCTCCCTTTTTCTTATAAACTCACGCCAATCAGGATTTTGCTCCCACCATTCCATTCAAATCATTGTATCAATGTCATCAATGGCCTCCTTGTTGCTCCTCAGTTATTGGTCTTGCTCTTGCTTCATCTATCAGTGATATTTGACTCAGTTAATCATTCTCTCCTTCTAGAAAAAAAAAATTATTATCTTGGCTTTCAGAATAACACATTCTCTTGATTTTCACCCTGCCTCAATTGATTACTCCTTATTGGTACCCTTTTTGGATTCCTCCTCTCTCAACCACTTAATAGTCAAGTGCTATAATGTTCAAATTCTGGGCCTCCTCTCTTCTTCATCTAGTCTCCCTTGATGATTGTATCCAATCCTATGAGTTTAGATACCCTCTATATGCTAACAACTCTGAAATGTCTATCTTCAGCCTAGTCCTCTCTTAAGAATTTTAATGGCTGAAGCCTATCAGAGTATCTCATCAACTGGCCATGGTAACTGATTTAGGGATGGACATTTAATGTAAGCTAGTTCAATAAGATGAGCCTTAGTATCTATTCTGGAGATTCTGTGCATAAATTCTCATGTTCTCCACTGGGCATAAGGATTGGGGGCTTGAAACTGCTATAGTCAACATTTGCCAGAGGCCCACTCTATGCCTGAGTTTGGAGCCAAGATAAAAAGGAACCAGATCCTAGAGATGGATCTTGATGACCTTGTTTGAGTCCTAGATAAAGTCACATCTCAAGCCAGATCTGCTCTTCAATATTCAGTTCCATGAGCATGAAATTCTCTTTCTGAGTTGAGATTTCTGTTGCTTGAAAATACATGCATCCTAGCTGACACACATTCATTTTCTGGGAGTTAGGTATTATTATCTTCACTTTATATAATAGGAAAAACCATGCTAAGATGCCTGCATGATTTTCCCAAAGTCATTCGTCTAGTAAGTGGTGGCATCAAGACATGATCCAGATAGTCAAACTTTAGACTCCTCCTTCATAATTACAACTCTCTATGAGTGGGAGTTTGGAGATACTGAAATTCAATGTTCTATGTGATGTGTCTCTCTAAAGTGTGTGTGTGTGGGTGTATGCCTCTACACTCTTACTCTAACCACTGAATTAGAACATTAAATAACATGTGGTCATATTTCCTAAGAAAATACCAAAGAGCTGATTCTCATTTATTATTTAGCCTAGTTTCCATTGAAATATCCTGGGAACAAAATCAACTTTACTCTTTGGTCTGTGTCCTCAACTTTAATTCTATTCTTCACAGAAAAATAGACATTGCTCTCACCTGTGGATATTGTGTTCTTATATTTTCAGATTTGCAGACAAAAACCAAGAATCTGGTTTCATAATGTCTAAATTTTGTGAGACAGATTTATCTTCCTGCTAGGCTGTCCCGGTGGCAGAACGGTTAAGTTCGCATCCTCTGCTTCGGTGGCCTGGGGTTCACAGGTTCAATCTCAGGCACCAACCAGCGCACTGCTGGTCAAGCCATGCTGTGGAGGCATCCCATATAAAGTGGAGGAGGATGGGCATGGATGTTAGCCCAGGGCCAATCTTCTTCAGCAAAAAAATAGAGGAGGATTGGCAACGGATGTTAGCTCAGGGCTAATCTTCCTCTCAAAAAAAAAAAAGATTTCTCTTCCTACCACTGAAAAGATGTCAGTATAAGTGAAGAGGTCACTGAAATGAGCACAGAACAAGGAATCCAGAAAACCTGCGTTCATGTACTGAGTCTTTCTATCCAGGGTGTGATATTGGGCAAGTTCTTTGGTGTACTGAAACCCTTTTCTACTCTGTCAAGTGTGAATCACAACCATCTCTCTTACAGGACTGTGGGTTGACTGTGGTGATGATTAAATGGGACAAAAAACACCTGGCATATAATGGACCCTGAACAATCATTGAATCTTTTTCTCTTTTATTTTTCAAAATTCTATGGGAATATAAATCTCTGTATTAGCAAAAAAGATTTCCAAGCACCATTTCATAGCACATTTGCTTCAATAAGTGTTGATTTTAACAAATGGTACTGTACATCACAAAATGTACCATTTCCCCAGTTCTTTTTAATAAGACATTGGCCCTGTTAATAGGAAGTGTGTGAGTGTATTGGTGATCAACCATGGGAAATGGCTCAGGAATGTCCTGAGCAGAGAGAGAAGTCAGTCTGGCATTCAAAAGTGTCCAGAAACAACACAAGAATGGATTAGTAAAATTGCCTCCATTGGCATTATGTGGATGTGCCCTGACCATTCTATAGTTGACAAAATCCACTCCAAACCTTGCACTACAGAGAATTCAATTTGACATTGTTTAGAATCCTATGGAGTAAATGGAAAACTTATTGCATCTGCTATCTTATCTCAGAATGGGAGTGTTTTTCTTTAAGAATTCTCAGAAGGGAGTGATTCTTTGATAATTGAACTCCCTGTGGTGTTGGTCAAGTGGAAACAGTGAGCAGAGGCTTCAGAGAAATGAAAGCTTCGTGCACAGAACAGAAGCTTTTCTGGCAGTGATGAGAAGAGGCGTCTTTTTGACCCTGTAAGTAATGAAAGCCAATCCTTTAGAGAGAGCCCTGGCGGAAGTCCCTGAAGAGAGCAAAGGAGAGCAGGAATGAGCAGAGCATGGTGTGGGGAGAAGTTTTGCTACAACTCAAGGATCCTCATAAAACATTGTCTACTCTTTTCAGTGTGATGTTTTTGTTCACAGGAAATAACACCCAAATCCAAAGTTAGAAGCGAAGGAATTAAATGATATATTAAAAAACACACTGTTCAGCCTAAAAGAACGGCTTCACTTCAATAAAAGTAAGAGAACTGTTAGAAGAGTAAATGGATAATTAGGTAGACAGTAGAAGTTCTCTGTGGGAGGACTGAACTTTGGTAAAGATGAAATAGAGAGTCACTGAAAAAAATCCTACTAAAATCAAAACAGACAAACGGGTTTGTGGAGGTAGTTTTGTTGTATCTTCAGTTTGTTGCATCTTTGCCCATTTCTCCTTACAACCAAAATTAACCTGCACAGTTCTTCAAGCAAAAACCAATAGTGCCATTTTAATCCTTTCTACTCCTGAAGAGGAAACAAGACATCTGCATTTACTTTCTAATTTTTAACACAATAGTGGAGAGAACAGGGGTATGGGAATTAGATGCAAGTATGGGCTTTGCCACAAAATGAGATGATTGCTTGAGTTCTCAACCCAAGAGGCTAATTTAGGGAAAGATAAGCATAAAATTTCAGGAAAGAGTCAGGATATCAAGGAAATGAAAAAACAAACGAACAAACACACACACCAATGGTGTTTACCGAGTGCCGGAATGCAACCAGAGTTACGGGAAGAGTTACAAGTTTTTCTTCCGCTAAGTAAGGGTGAGAAAATCTGACATAAATCTCAATGGCTTTGTGTACCTCGTGTTACAAATGTACTCCGTTAAGTTGATACAATTAGGTTTTTCACAATTAAACTATTGATCCATGGTGCCAGAACATTAAACTTGTATGTGTTTTTCATTAAATGTGGGGGCATTCTGAATATTATTAGGAATATTCTATCAGAAAGAAAGTTTTACTTTTATGGGTCTACTTACGTTTTCTCCTCTATTTACATTCCTCTTATCTAAGGAAGAAATAAGAGAAGTGTTCTCACCCCTGCCATATAATAACATAATATTTTACATTTTAATATTTAATTTGCATCCTATCCTTTTGGAATGCTGTGGACTGAACAGCAGCAGTTTGGCATCCCTGAAGGCCCGGTAAGAGCCTGCACTGCTTGAAGAGCAGTGAACTGTGTTTTAGTCCAATTTTCTGAAAGTCGATGAAATATTTAGCAACTTATCTGAAGAGAGCTGCTGTTCCTAATAACCACAGCTCCCAGGAGGAAGTCAAACCACGCTCTGGGCTCTGTTGCTGAGGAATTTCATCAGTGTCAGAGCAATATCAATCAGCCAACTTGAAAATAGCTATTGAATGGTAAGGCATCATCATCATCCACAGAGATTTTTACCGAGCTCACTATGAAGAGGACACCCTGTTAGGCATCACGGCTTCAAAACGTCTCAAGAACCTAATATCCAGCTGCAAAATTCCTCATTTCTATTCATTTTAATGGTCAGGTCCCTGCCAGAAAAGTATGAAATGTTCTGAAAGGTTTTCTCTTTTCTGATTCATTTCAAAACCAATGTTTCAAGGCAGCCATTATCAAATTGAGAGGGAAATTAAATGGGAAAAATTTTTACTTTCTAAGTGCCTTTCCAGGAATCCTATATATTGATTCTTTAAAGGGAAGCAACAAGGCTGGGACTTCACTTAGCCATTCTACTGCCATGAGATTAGGAATAGAGTGCGTGGTCAGCACTGAAATAGTTCATGGTATTTGCACTTATTGTATTTATGTCATCACAATCCATACACTAACCTGAAAATAATTAATCACTGTTTTCATTTTAAGGTAAATGTCTGACTCTGACATCAATTTGAACTAGGCAAAGAATAGACATTAAAAAGTGCACTGGGACTAGAAACAGAGATATTTAACCACCCATTTAACATATGCCAGGAATAAGAGTCAGGTTGAACAGTTGTGCTGTTCTTTATAATGCAAACTCCAATACAATAGCTAATTTTACCTTTCATGGCATAGAAAACAGTCTAATTCCCTTCTTGTTGACAAGCACGCATCGAGAATCCAAATCAGCAGTCGGTCCCATCCTATTATGCAAAACACAATTTGCAGCAGCTGATTAAAAAAACCTGCAGCCAAACCCATGGCTAACAGACCAGAAAACACAAGTCACGTGCTTCTTCAGGTGGCATCAATCTAGGAATTATTTAACCTTTGCTAGTTGAACCAGATCAACAAAGCTATTTCTTGAACTTTGAGAGTAAGAATGAGTTCTGTTCTGTTCATCAGTATTCCCAAGTGCTTCAAGAAGATACATAAATAGGATTAATAACAGCTTACATTTCTTGAGCATTTACCCTGAGGGAGACACTAAGAGAAGCACTTTACATGCATTATCTTGTTTCATCCTTACCACAAACCTCTCAGGTAAGTAACCTTATTAAGCATAAGAAGCTTAACTAACTTTCATTAGGTCACATAGCTAACAGGTGGTGAAACTATAAACGCAGGCAATGCCCAGCCTTTTACGCTCTGCCTCTTCTGCCTCATAAAGCTGCTCAGATGAGAAGGAGATCAAGCAGGTTCCAACTAGGACAAGTGATTCTGTTCTAAGAATTCTGTTCCAGTACCTGAAGCTTCCAGCTTTTAGATTAGGTCCACTATTTTCAGAGAATAAGTCCTTCTTAAAATTCAAACATAGTACCTGGAATGGATAAAAAGTTTAATCCATTTGCACCAATGAGCCTATGCTCTGAGGAGAGGCAAATATCTTAAGCAGGAAGGAGCATAGATAGGAAGTGTCCTGGGACTGTCAACTCCTAAACAGTGACATTCAAAAGAGGGTAGACCAGGATAGATAGAAGTTACTGGACTGAAGCAGAAGGAGAGGATTAGGATAGAGAAGATGAGAAGTGGAAAAGGAAGCAGCAGATGGAACACTGCAGTAAGGTGGAAGATTAAAATCAACCCCAGGGTTTTCTTTGGAATAAACATTCTTCATGGATCCGTTAAAGACATAGCCTCGCCACTTGGTATCTCATTCTCAAAGTCAACAAAAGACTGTTGTTGAGAATTCCAATCCATTTTCCATTTTAATAAGAAATTCATACTTGTAATGACTTCTCCTTTGAAATATCAAAATCTTATCCAAAGGAGAAAGCATGACATTTGGTAATTACTTATTAAATTGATTTATTTGAAAAATCATTCAAATTATTCCAGCATAAATGAAAATTAATATCTCATGTTTTCCTAAAACAAAATATGAAACTGCAAAATGAAAGCAATGTTTTCCATTCTCAACTCCTTTTACTCACATGAAGACAACATATACTTCTCATATGGGAGCAGCCTATGACCATTTTAATATATGACGCAATGAGTTCACTAACTTAGAGCACATTAGCACTGTTTTGCAAATTGGCTTTCTGACCTGATCAACTTTTTTTTTTTTACAGTAATGTTGATAGTCAGACTATGCACCAATTGACACAAGCTGGATCATATTTCCATTGTAGTATTAATACTATTCTCTTTTTAAAATTTATTTTCATAAAATAGCTTTTAAAGTAGTTTATATTGGATCACATTGTGAATCCAATTTTTCTCACTAGTTCAATTTTCAACATGAGAAACTCCTACGAATTATTTCACAACAGTGTTGTCCTATAATGAGTTAAAGGTCCACACAGTGAAACATTTTCAATGCACTGGTAAAAGTTTCCTACTCTGGATAAGAAAAATTAAGCACACAGAATTTTATCCATTCTTCACACTAAAACTATAACTTTATTTCTGTAGAAAAATGTAAAATGTCATCATATGGCATAGGGAAAGAGCTTGGACTTTGATTTTGTACAAACCCAGGTTCAAAATAGACCTATCTTTCTTAGGTAACAGGCTATTGAGAAATGAACTCAAGAGGATATAATCATAAGCAACTATCCATTCTCCAATTGACCTTTCAAATCATCTCACTGGGCTAGATCTTTCCCTGTCCTTGGATTTCTTAATCCCTTTTAGTTACATTTCACAAAAGCAGTGAACATGAACATGCAGCCCCTTAAAATAATGAAAACACCGTGTAGTGAAGAATTAATCTTACCCAAAGAGAAGTCTGGCCTTTGCACCTGACTCCTGGGAGGTAACCTCTAAACCCTTGGAATTTCCAAGGTGATGAGAGTGTCTTTGATATTCATGGTGGGACCCTGGACCACACTTGATAATTTACAACGAGAGGACTCAGGGTGAGTAGGGCCACATCAATAGTCTTATGATGGAGCTGGACATGCCAGAAAGACAACCATGTGATTAGAAGGTTGGAACTTTGAACCAGATGATATAAGCCTGACCTCCAATGGGGAGGGGGCTGGAGATCCAGTTCAACCACATGGGCCATGATTCAATCAATCCTGCCTACGTAAGGAAGCTTCAGTAAATCTCCAGACACCAAAGGCAGGTGAGCTTCCTGGGTTGGCAATACTCTGTGTGATTATTGCCACACATCACCAATGCCAGGAGAGTAACGTGTCCCTGAGGACATGGGAGCTTCTGGTTCGGAACTCCCAGTTTCAGAGTCTGCCCTTTGCGTTTCTTCCTTTGCCTAGTTCTAATTTGCATCATTTTGTTATAATAAGACTGTAGTCTTACATATAGCACTTTCGCAAGTTTTGAGAGTTGTCTAATGAATTATCAACCTGAGGGAGTCCATGGGGACCCCCAGATTTGTAGCCAGCTGGTCAGAAGTGAGGGTGGCCTGAGGACTCCTGAACTTGCAGCTGATGTCTGAAGTGAAGGTGGTCTTACTGGGACTGTTTCCTCTGACTTGGCAGTTCAGTAAACTCTTTATCGTTGATGTCAGATGTCTTGGGTAGACTTGGCCATCTGGAGGACTGTGGCCTTCACCTCCTTAACCTCCAGTTTGGCCTCACTGTTGTAACACCAAACCCTTACTCTGTTTAGTTATCTGTTCCCCCAGTTTAGAACTCCCTTGGGCCTAGATGCCGGAAGTGGGAGAGTGGAGCCTGGCCCTAGAGGAAGAACTTCTCTCTGTATCCCGCCAGCTCCAGCCTCGTTTATTAGCTGCCATTTCCAACTCAGTTGTTGTCCCAAAGAAAGAATTAGAGTCTGTTTTATATATTGTCATCTGGCATTGGGATTCTCAGCAATTTTTGTGATCGCATTCTCTGGCCCACTGACATTGACTTCTCCTCAGCCCCTTGGGGTGCTGTATTACTTTGTCCCTCCAGGTGGCCTTTCTGGGTATAGACCTCCCTTGGCTTAAGGTGAAGAAAAACGTCCTCCTCACTCCCCTATTTATTCCTGGTGAGAGAATCCTCTCCCAACTCTGTTTTCACTCTTACATCAGCTAATGTTGGGAGAACACATTTTACAATCTCTTGGCATGTCTGGCATATTGTGTTTTTATTTTTAAGCCTGTCTCTCTAGGGGGCAACCTGTATCAGTGTAACTTCATGGTCAACCAATGATCAATCAGAAAATTCCCTGAAATGCCTTACTCCCATGTTTCTACTCTTTGCCAAGGGTACCTGTGTGTCAAGGCTTGCTTTCAAGTATCAGTCAAAACCTGTAATGTCAGAAGTTATTTTGTCTTCCATAATCCATTCGATTTACTTTTACTGTTGCTTTATTTTTATCTCCCAGAATTACTTAAAATTCTGTCATGTTGAGTATAAAATCAATACCTTTAGATATATTTGAATTATTGAAGCTCAAGGAACCCTGAGTGTCTTCATCAGTGCTATGAAACACATTTTATCACTGTTGTTGAAGCCAGATGGCTGAACTTATTTTGAAAAATTCACCTTTGGATTGACTCAAAATACATGCATGTATTAATCTATAAGAACTTAAAGCGGACATGTGAACTGATAAGGGGTTCAGAATAAAGAATAATTCAGTGTAACATTTGGCCTAAAACAAATCCTAATTATTTTCTAAATAGTCATCTGCAAGGTAATGGAAAAAATTCTGACCTTGGAGTTGAGAAGTCACATGGTCTCGTGTTGTTGGGAGCCATACTGAGAAGCACTGGCTTTGAAGCAGAATTAGAGATGACTAGGAGGAGGGCCTTTAAAAGGATCCTCTAGCACAAATATGTACTCCTTACATTAGAATGTCTGCATTCTGGCCTTAACTTCTGCATTATGACTTTCATGCCATCCAGGTCTCTGGAATGTTCAATGGACCTTCCTCTTAGACTTTCCCTCTCAGGATTTGGGCATTTCATGATGGTATGCCGAGTCCAGCCACATTCACCTACCCCCCTTGTAGTTGCTTCCTTCTAGCTTTAAACCCTCTAACCCAACTACTTAGTTATTATTTTTAAAATTACATATGTCCTATAGAACAGATACTATTTGAGCTTCAGCTTTCTCCCAGTGAGTGAATTCCCTTGAGGCTGCCCACCTGCACTTCTGGGATGCTGATCGACTGGCCTGTGATAGACTCTCTAATTGCCTCAGGATTAAGTGATATCACAGAGATTCCTGGAATGCTTGTTATTACAAAGAGAATATTTAACGGTTTTATCTTCCTTCACACATTGCATTTATTCCTGATGATGCAAAAAATTTATCATTTTTATTTAAATCCTAATCCTCAGGCATATAATGAAAAATGACCAAAGATATGAATAGGCAGTTACTAGTAGTTGAGAAAATGAAAATTATAGTAATAACAGCTATCCCAGTTTACCCATCAGACTGCTGGAAATGAAACAGTACTAACACCCACTACTGGCAGGGATGCAGGAAAAAGGTGGAAATGTGAATTGTTGCAGTCTTTTTGGAAAGCCATCTGGCAGTGTCTATTAAAAATTTAAAAAGTACATGCTTTTAAGCCCAGCAATCCCACTCCTGGGAAACTACTCCATAGAAATAAAAGCATCAGTGAGTAAGGCTCTATGTACAAGCATGATTATTCCACATTTATCACAGCAAAAGGCTGAAACAAAGAGAATGCTATTTGGTAGGAGAATAGTTAAATAGATTGTGATACAGTCCCACCATGGGGTATTATACAACCATAAAAAAGAATGCACTAGAGTCCCACCAAATGAACTGGAAGAATTTCAAGAAAAACATCAAATTGCAGAAACATGTATATAATAGAATCCCACTTTTGTAAAACAATGACTAAATAAAACTCTCATTTGTATGTATGATTTTGAGCATGAAGATATATATATGGAAAGTTACACACGAGGTTTATAACATGGATCACATATAGGTGGAACAAAAGGACAGAAAAGAAGAGGAAAGGAAGAGAAATCTAGAAAAAAAAACTTGAAAAGTTAAGTAGTCATAAAAATAGTATATTTGATATGACCCAAATGTATAATACTATGGATGCATGTTTCTGTGTGTGCACATGTGTGCATAAAGAGATGCACTAAAGGAAGTAATCACCAAATAATAAATGTGATTTTCTCACGGTATGGTGATTTCAGGTAATTTTTACTATTTCCATATAGTTTTCTGAATTTTTAGTTTTTTAAATGAGTATGTATGATTTACATAGCATAAAAAACATTTACCTTGTGGAAAAAAAGTCAGTAATTATTATTAGAATCATTTTTTTCATATCTATTCTGTACAAATTTAATGCTCCCACACCATATTTTTTAAGTAATTGGTGAATCTAAACCAATTTACTGGTGGCCTGTACACTGTGTCCTGGATCGCCCACTTTCCCTACACCGGTTATGTGGACAACAGCACTTGCTCATTTGCCTAGCCCTCTGTGTGTTCTTGAGCCCCTGGTTCTAGTGGCAGATCTGTCAGAGTGAATCTCCAACTTCCTAACTCTGGTTTTATTATCTATAATATGGCTTGCTACCTACACTAGCTGTAATTTTACATGATAATTTACCATCTAACCGTCACTTTGAATGTCTAGACCAATTATGAATATGAATATCATTATTTCACTCTTTAATGCTGTCTACCAAATCAGCAGCAGTCTCATGTTTTTCATTTCTCTTGACATGGACATTGTGTTCAACTAAGTGAATCTGAAGCAACCAAAGATGGTGAAGAGTCTGTGAATAAAAATATATAGGCAACAGATGTAAGATGTGAGAGTGCTTAGTCTGGGAAAGAGAAAATTTAAGCAGGACATTATAAATGGATGTAAATACTGAAATGGAAATGATATCCAGAGAACAAAGCTCGGTCAGATAAAAGTTATAAAGAGTAGCAGAATCCACGAAAGAACGTTTTCATGGTGGGAGTTGTCTCGGAATAGGAACTGGTAGTCTGGGGCAGTAAGGAGTTCACTCCCAAACAAAATGTTCAAATGGAGACATGATTTTTATTATCAAGGATGCAGTCAAGACTTCATTCAAAGTTAGAGGTTAGATCAGATTATCTCTTATTTCCGTGTCACCTTGGAAATTCTGTGAGTCCTACTTACTGTTTTACACATATGGGTATTTATTACAAAAGCTGGTTGGGTGAACTCACATCCTCTTCATAAATATTGGACTTTGGATCAGATGATCCATTTGGGGTCATAGCACATGTATCTCATCCTTCTCTCTGCTCCTCCTTTGTGAGTCATATATTTCAAAAAATGCTCAAAGGCAAGTCGGAAATGTTTTCTGGTGGATCCCTCCCTATTTTTGGCTTTCATACTGCCCCATACTGTTGAAGGTCACTTCTGACTATCTGGTCACAGTGTATATTTCAGGAAATACATATCATAATCGTGAAAATGGCTTCAGATCTTAATATTTTCCTCATCTTTATTTTCTATGCCTAAAATCTGAGCTTAACGTCTTGGAAGTAAACCCTTCTGTTAATCTTCCTAATTCTTCTCTTTTGGAAACCCCCCTTGTCTTATTTGGCTTTTCAGAATCAAAGTCAATTCCCAATGCAAAGGCAACACTGGGCAACACACATAATTCCCAAAAATTTCCTCCAAAAATGTCTTTACTAGCTTCTTAAAAGTGATCTTTGTTCCTTTCAACATCAGCTGCCTTCATCCCCAAACTTCTAGTGTCTTTGCCTGAGGAAGGTGTAGGCCAGAAAGAAAAAGGATGACTGCCAATACCCCCCTTTCAATCTTTCCCTTTGAATGTTGTCTGAGTTGTCCTGAGTTTTTATAGTGGATCATCATTCTCTCTCTCTCTCTCTGTCTCTCTCGGTCTCTTCTTTATCATTTCCCTTTACTCTCTTTCCATTTTCTCTCATTTCTATAGCTACTGTGGCTTCTTATGATTGCCTGAATCCTCCAAGAAGGATTTCGGAGATGTTGGACCTACATATGGGAACCATATTGTATTACATTTGTTCTTCTTAATCCATTGCTTCATGGGAGTTTTTCTTTTTCATTTCTTTTTAATGTATCATCTTAACTAGATGGTAATTTCCTCAGCAATATCCAAATCTTTGTTCCTCTACGATAATCTGAGTATTATGCTCTCTAACTAGCAACACTTTAATTGTCTTTACCTACTAAATAATGATGGCTCTATTTGATCAGTTATATACATGAAATACATCTTTGGAGCCATTCTGTATCAACTCCTTTATCCCAGTATATTCATGCTTTTAATTCTCTGATTTCTGTATAATCAAAATATTATTGGAAATGGCCCATTAAATTCATTAACATTCAGGGGTAATGACAAATACAACTTTATGCTTTACTTTTCTCTCTAAGCTGTTTGTGACTTAGTGTAATACACTTCAGGTATTAGAAGACTAGTGAATTAGAATAAGAAGAGGAGAACTTGACACAGAAGTTTCCCATCAGGTGAAAAGATCATAGCCTAGGAGAGCACATCCTAAAGATGTAGGATGTGAAGAAACAGAAAAAAGTTGACAAAGTTCTAGATTTAATAAAAATTAAAATTTTTATATTAGACTCTAGGGTTGAAATTTGAATAAAGAGAGTGAGTTATAAAATGGTTTATGCCAAAGATAGTCCAGAGGTTATGAGGTTACAGTAAATGTGCCTAAGTGAGACTCTTTAAAAAAGTGCCGATCCTGAATCTATAAATTAACATTGTTTTTGGTGAAACGTGAAGGACTTGTAACTTTGAGGTGCTTACTGAGTATTACTTGCCCACGAGCAGCCAGATCTTACTACAGTTTATCATCCTTTGCTCTTATAAAATACTTAACGTATTTTTATTTTAACTTACAGCAGTACCCAATTATTTCTATTTCTGGAAAAGCATATAGCATGAAAGACGATTTTCAAAGCCAAGAACATGAAATAGACACAGTTCAGTCTAAATGGAGATGGACATTTTTTTTCCTGCCTTCTCTATAGATGAAGAAATATATAAATATGGGAAGGAAAGAGACTGGCTATAAGAGGAAGAAAGCAAAAGCAATTTTGTACTATTCTGGGAAAACTATGCCACCAAAAAAAGTTTAATAATTCAAAAACTTCTTTTCAGAGTTTGAACATCTCTCATAACCTTCCTATAAAAGGTTAATTCAGACTAGCTCACAATTTTTAATTGTGCCTTTATCAGCTTTTTCTATGGGTGATTATAAAAAATTATTAAAATATATCTGCTTGTGACATCTTACAGAAGTAAACAAGAGGGTAGAAATTAAGCAAAAATTTATTGGAAATAGACTAGAATAACTGACTGAGGACACCTAGTGGTGGTCAAGAGTAGCACCACCTTCTCCTGTACTATAAGCTTTGTGTCTCACAATTACACAAGAGAACTTCACTAGAAAAGATTGTCAGGTGCCTGCTATCTATGTCACCTTCAACTGGGCAAGAGGTGCCACAAATATAGAAGGCAATTAATAAAAAAACTATTGTTTGATTTCTACATAAGAACTTGTCCCAAACCCTTTAAAAATGTGTGGTGTGATAGAAAACAAAACTGCATTATAAACATTAAACTTGCTAAGAGACTAAATCGTAACTGTTCCCACCACTAGAAGAAATGATAATTATGAGACACAACGGAAGTGTTAGCTAACACTACAATGGCAATCATATTGCAATATAAATGTATCAAATCAATATATTGTACACCTTAAACTTACACAATGTTATATGTCAATTATATCTCAATAAAATAAATAATTACTTATTTTAATAATTAAAAAAATGTATAGTCTGGCTGGGAAGTTGTGAAACCTAAGATCACACAGTAGATACTCCTATAACAAACAAACAAAACTTGCCTCCTTTTTAAGTGCTAGGTCAATGTCAACTATTTTTTTAAAAAATGACAAATGCATTCAGTAATTCCATACACAAAGTTCCTATTGTTATTATATGTTGTCATTGTGCCTATCATGAACTAGAGACACTGTGCTAGGTACAGGAAATATGGAATGGGTAAGACATAGCCCAGGTCCTGGAAGTAGAGGAAGCAGACATGTAAAAAGAGAGGTGATACGAACCATTAGAGGTCCTGAAAGAGAAGAATGCACAGTGAGAAGAGAGGAAGGGGCCATCAGTTTTGGAGATGAAGTCAGCAAATGCTTCAACAGAGGAGACAAGTTTTTTCTTAATTATCTTAGCCCCATGGTTGTGTGGTCAGCCTTGTGAGATGCCTCTTCTGTTTACAGAATAGGGAAGAAGAGATGTATTGCTGCTTTTTTGTTCTGGCTGCCTTAGCCTTGCTGTCTGACCATGGAGACTTGTCATAAAGTTTTCTAGGCCTTCTTAAAACTAATTTAGTAAACTTTCACTCTATTCCAAATGCATAGGTAGAATGGATTAAAAATATTTTTTAAGCTCATATATTTGGAAATGGAAAAAGCAGGAGTCTGGGTCCAGACAAATAGGGCTCTTGCTACTTCTCTGCCACTAACAGTCATGAGTTTTGGTGAAACATTGAAACTCAGTCTCAATTTTGTCAAATGAGGGTTTGGGACATGGTGCTATCTAAGCATTAAATCTAAGTGTAATTTTAAGCATTAAATCCCACACACACATGATGTCTAAGCCATCTGTGATGGTTTTCAAATATGTTCACAAATCCTTTTTTAGTCCTCCTCTCAAAAGGTAGAGCCTATTCCCTTCCCTTGAGTGTAGGCCAGACTTAGTGACTAACTTCTAACAAGTAGAACGTGGTGGGAGCGACAGTGTCTGACTTCCCAGATTAGGTCATTAAAGGCATTGCAGCTTTCCCCTGGCCCTCTCTCTTGGGTCACAAATTCTGGCAGAAGCCAACTGCCATGTCATGAAAACACTCAAGCAGACCTATGGAAAGGCCCGTAGGGCAAGAAAATGAGGCCTCCAGCCAACAGCCATATGAGTGTGCCATCTTGGAAGATCCTCCTCCGAGTCAAGCCTTGAGAGTCCAGCCAACATCTTAACTACAGCCTCATCAGAGGCTCTGAACCAGAACCATTCAGCTAAGCTGCACCAGAATTCTTGACCCACAGAAACTTTGAAGTAGTAATCATTGTTATTTTGAGCCTCTAATTTTGTGATAATTAGCAATAGATTACTAATACACCATCCCTCAAGTCATCACCTCCTTGGCTCAGGACCCATCCAGAACTTCTGGCATTCAAACCTCAGTGGACAACAAAGTAGATGCAGGATTATTATTTTCTCTTTAAAGATCTGAGTATTTATTTTTCTACTTCCATCCCTGCCATGAGATGGAAATCTTAATACTCACCCTCTCTCCTAGGCCTTCCTTTACGTAACAGTGGAGGGAGGTACAGTTGCCATTTGTAGTTTACACAGCTCTTTTAACTAGTGTGTTCAGTCTTTACAGTTCAAGAAAGAAAATGTGGACAATCACAGAGCATTACCTCCTAGAAATTCTTTCAGCTCTTTTCTGCAGCTTCAAACAAGGTACACACACTCCCCCAAGCCAGGATAACTCTCATACAGTCATGTGCCACACAACAACATTTTGGTCAATGACAGACCACATATATGATGGTGGTCCCATAAAATTAGTACCGTATAGCCTAGGTGTGTAGTAGGCTATACCATCTAGGTTTGTGTAAGTACACTCTGTGATGTTCACATAAGGATGAAACTGCCTAATGACGCATTTTTCAGAACGTATCCACATCGTTAAGTGATGCATGACTGTAGTTCCATACATACTTTCATTCCCTACAACTCCTGCTCAGCAGGTTTAACTCAAAAATCCAGAACATAAGGCAAGAGGCTCCGATTGTCTTTCACATTTTTTACATGTACACAGGGACTCTTTTCACCCTAACTACCAGGAACCTTTAGTCTCCCAAGGTAATTATAAATGCTAAATTTATTAATGGCCCCAGATTACAAGGCAAAATGATACAGAAGAAAGAGTATTACCTGTGTAACCGATGGTCCTATGGCTGAGTCACGGCACTGCTATTTACTTGCCATCTGACTGCAAACAATTTATTAAACTGCTCTCAGCTTAAATGTCCTCACCAGGAAAATGAGAGTATTGATATCTGCTTTACAGAGTGGTTATAAGAATTTAGGAATATGTTGAATGTGAAAAGTGCTTTTCACATTGTAGTTGTTATTTTTTTTTATTATATTGAGTCATTCACAAACACATACAAATTACTTAAAAATTGGTCAAATTCCCAGATCTAAGAGACTGGCAACATGACCGAATCTATTTCTTCCTATGATACGATGGGAGCTCAGTGCAGCACAGGAAGGAGCCCGAGGGCTGGATTTCAGGGCACTGCTACCCAGCTCACACAACACGGGTAAGTGGCTTATCTTCTCAGGCCAGTGTTTCCTCATCTCGAAAATGGGGTAAAAGAGTTAGAGAATTTTAAGATAGCTTCTTGGATGCTAGTAATTGTTAAATAACACATAATTAAATGGAAAAGGAAGAATTTTAGAAGTAAGAAAAATAATCAGAATATAAATTTTTACCTACTGTATTAAGAGAAAGAATTTTTACTTTGCATTCATTTCATTTGAAACACGAAAATGTTCTTATTTATCTGTTTTGATAAGTAGCCAGATGGTGCCTAAGGATTCATTTTCTTCGTAGTTTAATGCAATTGAAATGAGTTTGCTAGTCACCTCTTGAAACCTATGGAGCTTTAAAATCAATCATTTAGAATATGAAGATCCTAGTGAGGCTATTAAACTCTATGACTTTTAAATGTTAAAATCAGCAAAGCACCTTTAATTTTACTGGTGATGACATATACTGCCTTTTATACCGGATATTAAGTATTCATATTAAATCATAATAGATATTCATGCTGAACCATAATCCACCTGATATTGCAAATGGTCATTTATGTTGTCATTTATGTACCACCGTCAGATCCGATAGGATAATGTTTATAATTTATTAAGCAATATGTTACAAGAAAATGTCAATTCCACACTATTTCCACATTAGTAGCAATGGATGTTGCCAGGGCATGGTGGAGTATAAATTATTTCTCAATTTGAACATGATGCTACTACAATAAAATGCTCATGGCTGAGAAAGTCATTAGCATGCACTATAGAACAAGCTTGTCACACATAACACACACACACACCCAATTAGAATACTTGGTATTATACACAAAAAAGAAATAAAGAAACAAAAAGAAGTAAACATCAAAGCAAACAGTCCTCTGATTTACAGCAAGCACAGCAGGGATGACTGGGAGTTTTGCAATGAGATGCACAAGGAAAGGTTAACTCCTTTATAGCAAGCTAAATATTTTCTCTTTATCTACAAGAAAGCACGGTTCAAAGCCAGGTCAACCAGGGAAACCTGGAACCCAAGAGAATTAGGAAATAGAGATCTTTTTGGAAAAAGCTATTGCTTCAATGGATGACTGTGTGTCTAATAAAAATGGAAGACCTCATTAATTTTGTTTAACTGTTAATCACCAGATGTTGTGAGCCATATGGAAAGAAATTTAATGTCTTCAGAGCTGTGAATGTAGGGTGTGTGTATGTGTGTGTATGCATCTGTGGGTGTGTGTGTGTGCGCATGTTGGGTTGTAGTTTTGTGACAGTGTGTGTGAGCGATGGTGTGTATATGTATGAATAAGTGCAATACAATAGATATTTAGATTTTCATAAAAGGAACTTGTTTTACCAGGTCTTTCTTTTTTTTTTTTTTTTTTAATTTATTATTTTTTTTGGTGAGGAAGACCAGCCCTGAGCTAACATCCGTTGCTAATCTTCCTCTTTTTGCTGAGGAAGACTGGCCCTGGGCTAACATCCGTGCCCACCTTCCTCCACTTTTTATATGGGACGCCGCCACGGCATGGCTGACAGGCAGTGCGTCGGCGGACGCCCGGGATCCGAACCGGCGAACCCCGGGCTGCCAAGCGCGAACGAAACCGCTGCGCCACCGGGCCGACCCCTTTACCAGGTCTTTCAACAGTGGAGAAAAGCACCATCATATTTGTGAAAATGTCACCTTAGCACCATATAATATTTTTTAGTTTACAACATATTTCCACAGGCACTATTTTATCTGATTTTTATAACACTATTATTACTAGTTTATTACAGAAGAAACTCAGGTCCAGAGAGCACAGAGTCACAAAGCTCATAATTGGCAAGACCAAGGCTTGAACCCAGGAGATCCACAGTCTCCACCAGTCTATGAGAAAAAGTGGGGAAAGGCATATAATTAAAGTATTTTCCCTGGTGTCTTAGAAACTATATTAGGTTACTTCTTACCACCTCTCATTTAAATCATTCATCTCCTCAGTCTTGTTCTCCAATTGAGACTCCCTGGAGATTGAAGATATGACTCATTCATTCACTCAACAAATTTTTTTGGTGTCTACTGTATGTTTAGAAATGTATTAGGTACTGCAAATATGTCCATGAATAAAACACCATGCCTGACTTCAGATCGCCTTTGCTTACAGTCTGCTGAAGGAGACAGTCAAATACTTTTGTCATTACTACCCCAGAGGGAGTTCAGAATTCCTCTAACTCTTCCTAAAGATGTACCAGGAACAAAGACAAACACACTAAGAGAACCTGGGTACCATGGGGATGAAACAGTCTGTGACAAGCTGAGTTTAAAACTCAGTTTACATGTAGGTTCATATTCACATTCTCTCACTTTCTCCCTCCCCCCACTTTTTCTTTCTTCTTTCTCTTTTACTCTTCCCAAATATCAATCAACACCACTATCGTATCTCAGCTGACCATAGTGAGTATGTGTTCAGTAATCAGGACTTAGGAGACAAAGGCCCCCCAAGAGTGAAGCTTCTTCTTTGGGGAGGCCTCTAGTGGTGAGACCTGCAACTGCAAGGGATTTTGACAGTTGCTTGTGGAATAAGTCAGGGTCTCATATAGATGAGGCTTGAGATTCCTTTCTAAGTCTGAACCTGGATCATTTAGGAATGCAAAACTAGGGAAAGCTGCATGTATAGGTAAAGTTCCATAGAGTGCACAGACAGCTCAGCTTATAATCTCAAAAAGTCTAATATGTTTATTTTCAATAAATCAACTTGATTTCAAATCTGAATCCTCACCTGGCCAGGCTGGTTTGAAATTTAACCTCAGTCATTGTAGTGCCATGACCCTCATGGTTTTATCTATTAGCAAGGCATTCTGGAAGCTCAGAAACTCTCGTTGTACCATTGTCCCCCAACGTCTGCAGGTCTGCTGCTCTCATCCCTGAGTAAAGCAAATGAATCTTTGGGAAACCACACAGTCGTTCCTCTCTCGGGTTGTATCACCTACCCGGAGTGCCAAAAACCAACAAGGCATGCACGTCTGCTATTCAAGAAGCCCAGAGATTTCACCATCTCCAGGCCACAAAGAATTACTCTTTCCCTGAAGGAGACTCTCCTTTCTTTAAGTTTCCCTTGGAGATGTCCCTCTCACCTTGGCCTTCAGAAGACCTACCACAACCATCTTGGGGGGCCTAGACTCCAAAAATAAAAGCTGAGATATAACGTGCCCTGCATTCTTGCACGTAAATTCTGTTTTCTACCACACCACAAACCTCCCCTCAGGCAAGTGAGCATGGACTCTGACAGTTGTTTGAAGGCAGGGATTGGAATAAGGACATATAGAAAGAAAAATGTAAATTACTATGTCAAAAATTATCCAACCTCACTAGTCTTGGCAAAGATAGAATTGGACAGAGTTTTGCACCTTAAAATACTAGTGTGTCTGTTGTCTTGACAGGCTGCAAACTGCATCGAGTGAGCTGGATCCGGTTTTGATGGAGAAAAGGAGCCCTCTCCAAGGTCACAGGCAGTTTTAAGGTGGTGGTGGTGTTAGTCACTGGAGGGTGGAACCATTTCCCAGACCCAGACCCCGGTGTTTTCCCTTCATAGTTTATTTTCATCCAGAACTGAAAGCCAAATTCAGAAGGTCACCTGGGTCATATCATGGCAGAAAACAGATAGCCACAGGGAGGTGTGAGCTGATGTAGTGATAAGTTATTAGGACCATCAAGATTGAGAAACTGGGAAAAGCAAGGTTTGGGGAAGAGCATATGGCCTAAGTCATTGCACTCCCTGTGACAACTGAAGGTTCAGGCTTGGGAAAGCTTGACAGACACAAAGAGAAAAAGCCTTAGGATTCGTCCAGAGTTAGAAAAATAATAAGCGAAGAACAGGAATTGGCAATTAAGGCAAAAGAAAGTCCACAACCTAGGCTTCTTCATTTGTTCCACCAGTGTGCAGGCTATGCCCTACATAGAGCCTACACACACAGGCCCTAAAGAGAAAATTTAACTTCAGGAAAACGTAGAGACTGGAGTATACAACACCATAAACCCCTCAATTTTCCCACAAGGTAGTACTGTTTGGATACTGTTTGCTTACAGAGAATGCTATCTGTACGAGAGTGGGCTTTCAAACCCCTCGCCTATGTAGGCACACCATTTAATGAGAGGTTTGTCCAAATAAGGCTCAAGTTCATAGGGGTAGACTCCAAACAAATGGCCAAGATTGAATGATAACCTAGTGAAGTGCAAACATAAAAGCTCTCTAATTTTTTTCTTAGCTCTCTTTCTGTTTACTAATTTCCTTTAAATAATGTGGGTAAGTTTAATGTATTAATCTGCTAGAGTTGCCAAAACAAAACAGCACAGACTGGGGGGCTTAAACAACAGAAATTTATTTTCTCACAGTTCCAGAGGCTAGAAATCCAAGATCAGGATGCTGTCGGGTTGGTTTCTAATGAGGCCTCTCTTCCTGACTTGTAGATAGCCACCTTCTCATTAGGTCCTCACATGGCCTCTTCTCTGTGTGTGTGTGGAAAGAGAGAACAATCTCTGGTGTCTCTTTCTTTTCTTACAAGGACATCAGTCCTATCAGATTACAGTCCCATCCTTATGATCTCATTTAACCTTAATAAACTCCCTAAAGGCCATATTTCCAAATACCATAACATTGGGCATTAAGGCTCAACATATGAATTGGGGGGGCAGGCGATGTGCAAAATTCAGTCCATAATATTTAATATGAGATTTCATTAATATGTTTTTAGAGTTTGGGAACATTCCTTCAGCTTTGAAAATGCTATTTTCTGAAGGAAGTGGTAGTTAAAAAGTAAGTTACTGGTTCTGAGTTGTGTGGTAACCTGTTGACCTTGTAGAATTTTAGATATAAGATACATGAAAGACTTACAATTGGACTTATCTACCATTGGAACAAGCTCTACCAATTCAAGTGGAAGGCGGTCCAGCTACAGATGCTAAAGAAGGGAGCAAAGAACACATGTGACACTTTAGGTGGGCTGAGAAGAATAAGATGAAATGAAGGAAGCAAGACTTTTTGTACATTTAAAAATTCTAATTTCTGAGCAGGTCAAGAGCAGAAAAAGTCATGTGAAGAACTTTTATTCTGTGGAAGAATTTGATTATAATACGAGGGGGGTCTAGTGTGATTATGTGCACAGTGTCAGCCAATTTGAGGCTTTGAATTATTGTAGCAATGGTAATAAATAGCGTAATGGTTGAGAACTTGGACTTCGGAGCCAGACTGCTTGGTTTGAAATCCTGCTCTCTACTTACTAGCTTGTGTATCCTACTAAACTCTGTGTTCCTCAGTTTCTTCATCTATAAAATGGGCATTGCAATAGTAACCACTTCATAAATCTGAGGTGAAAATTCCATGAGTTAAAACATGTAAAATTCCTAAAGCAAATTCCTAAAATGAATTCCCAATTCCTAAAATCTAAAAACCTCTCTGACAATACTAACTGCTCAATAAATTTCAACTTCTAACACTTGTTGAATATCATGTGAGGAGTAAACATCCAGAATGGTGACATGAGGGGCTCTGCAGACCCTCTTCACAGCAAAACAACCATAATTGGTAAAAATTATTTTTTAAAAAATATCATTAGGGGCCAGCCCGGGGGAATAGTGGTTAATTTTGCTCACTCTATTAAGTGGCCCAGGGTTTGCAGGTTTGGATCCCATGCGTGGACCTACACATTATTCATCAAGCCATGCTATGGCAGGCATCCCACATATGAAATAGAGGAAAATTGGGACAGATATTAGCTCAGAGACAATCTTCCTCAAACAAAAAGAGGAAAATTGTCACAGATGTTAGCTGAGGGATAATCTTCCTCAAGCAAAAAGAGGAACTTTGGCAATGGTTGTTAGCTGAGGGCCAATCTCCCTCAATAAATAAATAAATAATAATTTTTAAACATTGAAAACTATCATTTAAACTCATTCTAAATTATCCTAAGGGCATATAGCAAATGAAGAAACACTCATTTAATAAAATTTATTAAATCTTGGCAAGAACAGCCAGAACGTGTGATATCTGAGCCACAACTCCACTACCCCTCCCCTCAACTCCCAGTCCAGGACTACAGTGTCTCCTGGAGAGGGTCAGGTTGCCAGCATTTCTCATCCTTTCCAGCTCTTTGTTACCAAGGCTAAATCCTGGTAAATGTAGACAAGAGGTCAAGGGTCTCTTTCCACTACACAGCTTCCACTGGGGCCCCAATTGCCCTCATCCCAACAAACATGTAAGGTGGAGGTTTCACTACAAGAAGATCCCCACTTAGTACCCCACTGATAAAGCAGGCATGCTTCTCTGGGAGAAGTACCCACTGACTCTGCTTCCAGCTCCAGAACAGTGGTACAGAAGTTTTGCCTAAAGACAAAGGCAGGCCATACAAACAGAGAATTCTGAAGCATTCCCCTTGGAAATTGATTTTATTTGGAACAGAGTATTAGGAAGTTGAAGTCTAAGTGCATCACCAAAAATAATGGAGATTTTGGTGATAAGCAACTAAAAGGAGCCTGGTAGCTCCATGAGAGTAAAAAGCTAAACTGTAGACCAGAATACCACAGATAACCAGGAAAAAAGATAGCTAAGGAGGACCTCCCATCACCCTAGGGTTAGAACAAACTACAGAGACTGGCCTCAAAGACTACCTCTGTAAAGAAGACTGAGTTTAATTGGATCAGATGGTGGAGCAATTTATGCCTAGCACATTGTCCAAAACAATGGAGCAATTAGTGTGAAATTAGTGCAGGCTAACAGCTGGGTGTGATACCAACAGAGACAAACCGCTTAACAGAGATATTAGGGAAAGAGACAGTCAAAGAGAGCCCTGCTAAAATCATTGTCATCCCAGGGGACTGTAAGCACACCCAAGACTACATACTCTGAGGAGTGATGTGAGAGGCTGAACATTGAGGGAGAAATAGACTTCATTAAAATAGTCCAGGCAAATCACTAAAACATTAAACAAGCAAACCAGGACAAAAAGCCTCAGAAGGAAGGGATCAGTTTCCAGAATTGTTATGACATATTATCTAAAAGTACATAACTGAAATGAAAAATTTATTAAAGGAGCTCAGCGGTAGATTGGAGCTGGCAGAGGAAAGAATCAGCAAACTTGAAGAACCATATCAAGAATAGGGGAAAAAAGAATGAAGAAAAATTAACAGAGTCTCAGAGAATTGGAGGACAACATCAAATGCACCAACATTTACATAATGAGAGTATCAAAGGAGAGGAGAAGGTGACAGGAGCAGGAAAAATATTCGAAGAAATATTGGCTGAAAAATTCCCAAGTATGATGAAAAACATTAACCAACACATCCAAGCAGCTCAATGACCTAAATAAATGCAAGAGATCTACATCTAGACATGTCATAGTGATAATGTTGAAAAGCAAAGAGAAAGAGAAAATGCTAAAAGCAGTAAAAGAAAAACTCATCACATACAAGGGAGCTCTAATAAGCTAAAAGCTGACTTCACATCAGAAACAATGCAGGCCAGAAAGCAATAGGTTAACATATTCAAAGAGCTAAAAGAAAAAAAATTATCAACCAAACATCTTATACTAGCAAAACTATCATTTAAAAATGAAGGTGAAAGTCATCCCCACATAAACAAAACCTGAGAGAATTTATTGCTAGTAGATTCACCTTACAAGAAGGAAGGACTAAAGGAATTTGCTCAGGCTGAAAGCAAGTGACACCAGAGAGTAATTCAAATCCACATATAAAAAACAAAGAATGCCAGTAAAGGTAATGATGTAATCATAAAATACAGTATAATTGCATATTTCTTCTCCTTTCTTCTATTAACTGATTTTAAAAGCAATGGCACAAAATAATGTGTATATAATTGTGTCATGGGACTATAACATTTAGAAATATATTTGACAATAACAACACAAAGAATGTGTGGGAAAAAAGCTGTATTGAAGTGAGGAAATAACACCAGATGGTAACTCGAATCCATAGGAACAAAAGAAGAGAACCACAAATAAATAAAGATGGTCAACATAGCAAACTCTAAAAATATATTCTTGGGGCTGGCCTGGTGGCATAGTGGTTAAGTTCGGCAAGCTCCACTTCAGCAGACAGGGGTTCACAGGTTTGGATCCTGGGTGTGGACCTACACCACTCATCAAGCTATGCTGTGGTAGAGACCCACATACAAAATAGAGGAAGACTGGCACAAATGTTAGCTCACAGCCACTCTTCCTCAGGCAAAAAGAGGAAGATTGGCAACAGATGCTAGCTCAGGGTCAATCTTCCTCACCAAAAAATAAAATAAAATAAAAATATATTCTTGCTCTTCTTTCCTCTCTCAACTTCTTTACAAAGCATAAAATTATATAAAGTAACATGTATAAGACTGTATTGTTGGAGCTGCACCCTACATATATGTAATATATGTAATAATAATAACACAAGAAAGGAAGAGGGGATAGAGCTATAAAGGAGTAACATTTCTATATCTCACTGCCATTAAATTAGTATAAGTCTGAAGTAGATTCTGACAAATTAGGATACATACCATAAGCCCTAGAACAACCTCTAAGAAAAAAACTTAAAAAATTGAAATATCATTAAAGGAATTAAAATGTTTCACTAGAACATATTCACTTAACACAAAAGAAAACAGTGTTGGGGCCGCCCGGTGGCGCAGCAGTTTAGTTCGCGCCTGGCAGCCCGGGGTTCGCGGGTTCGGATCCCGGGCGCCCACCGACGCACTGCCTGTCAGCCATGTGGTGGTGGCGTCCCATACAAAGTAGAGGAAGATGGGCACGATGTTAGCCCAGGGCCAGTCTTCCTCAGCAAAAAGAGGAGGATTAGCAACGGATGTTAGCTCAGGGCTGGTCTTCCTCACAAAAAAAAAAAAAAAGAAAAGAAAACAGTGAAGTAGAAATAGCTGAACCAAAAGACATAAGACATATAAAAAACAAAAGTTAAATAACAGACATAAATCCAACTATGTCGATAATAACATTAAATGTGAATGCATTAGACAATCCAATCAAAAGGCTGTGATTATCAGGCTAGATAAAAAAGCAAGATCCAACTATATGTCTACAAGAGAAATACTTATAGTTCAAAGACACTAATAAGCTGAAAGTGAAAGAATGGAAAAAAGATTCAACCAGCAATGAAATAAAATTGGAAGATTTATACTAATATCTGACAAAATAGACTTTAAAACTAAAATGTTACTACAAATAAAGAGACATTTTGTAATGATAAAGGGGTCAATCCATCAAGAAGATATAAAAGATATATACATCTAAGAACAGAGCCCCAAAATACATGAAGCAAAAATTGACAGAATTGAAGATGTACACAATTCAACTCCAGTAGGTGGAGACTTCAATACCCCAATTTCAATAATGGATAGAACAACTAGGCAGATGATCAACAAAGAAATAAAAGATTTGGACAATACTATAAACCATCTAGAATTAATGGACATCTATATAACACTCCACCCAACAACAGCAGAATATGTTTTCTCAAGTGCATGTTGAATACTCTCTAGGATAGACTATATGTTAGGCCATATAACAAGCCTCATTAAATTTAAAGGAATTGAAAACATACAAACATGTTTTCTGATCACTATGGAATGACTTTAGAAATCAAAAACGAAAGAAATTCGGGAAATTCACAAACGTGTAAATTAACACACTCCTAATACAACCAATAGATCAAAGTAGAAATCACAAAAGAAATTAGAAAAATTAATTCACAATATGACAAAACTTATGTGATACAGCTTAAACAGTGCTTAGAGAGAAATTTATAGATATAAATATATATATTCAAAAAGAAGAAAAATATCAAACCAATATATTAACATTCCACCATAAGAAACCAAGAAAAGAAGAGCAAAATATACCTAAACCAAATAGAATAAAGGAAATATTAAAGATTAGAGTGAAAATTAAGTAGAGAATTAAAAAACAATGGAGAAAATTTAAAAAACCAAAAGTTGGTCCTTTGAAAAGATCAGCAAAATTGACAAACCTTTAATTAGTTCGACCAAGAAAAAAAAGAGAGAAGACTCAAATTACTAAAATCAGCCATCAAAGATAGGACATCACTACTGACCCGACAGAAATTTAAAAAGAGGATTCTAAGTTTAAAGATCGTCTTTAATCTAAATTCTTAGAAAGGCAAAATGACTCAAGAAGAAACAAAAGATCTGATAAGATCTATAATGACTAAAAAGATTAAATTAGTAATAAACCTTCCCACAAAAAGAAGCCTAGATCTGGATGACTTCACTGATAAATTCTACCAAATATGTAAAGAAAAATTCTTTGCAAACTTTTCCAAACAATAGAAAAAGGAACACTTCTCAACTCATTCTATGATGCCAGTATTACTCTGATACCAATACCAGACAGAGTATCACAAGAGAAGAAAACTACAAACCAGTATTTCTTATGAATATAGATGCAAAAGTCCTCAACAAAATACTAGCAAAGCAAATCTAGCAACACATGCAAAAGGATTATATACTATGAACTGGTGGGATTTATCCCAGGAATACAAGGTCGGTTTATCATCCAAAAATCAATTAATGTAATATACCATATCAACAGAATAAAGGCCAAAAACCACATGGAAAAAGTGTCTGACAAAATTCAATGCCCCTTTATGATAAAAACAATCAACAAACTAGGACTAAAAGCAAATTTCCTCAACCTGATAAAGTCTCTCTCCAGTGCCTGGGATGAGCCAGGGACAGCAGCACCATCAGGGTGGGGTGTTCTGATTCAGACCAGGATCCTTGTGGTCACCAATCTCCATTTCTCTCCTTCAGGGTGTTGTCCAACTCTGCCACAACCACCACCACCACTGTGATGTATGAGGTTGACTATGAAGTTACCTGGGGACCCCTTGGCCCAATTTCAGGAGAATGACCTGATGATAGGACCACTCTGACTAGCCAGCCTGGAATTTCTTTCACGATACCATACAAGATTGGGTAGCCAGAATGGTGCTAATGTGCCCTTATTGAGTGACTCTCGGGCATAGCACACATTGGACAAGCTGAGGGCTCTGAGCTACCAAAGGACCAGCATAACCTTTGGGATTGAACCACAGATATGGGCCCAAGAGTTAGCTCTCACTATTCCATATTTCAACTGTTGTTGACTGCAAGTTCCCTCTCTGGTTTACAACAGCCAAGGAGAGTGGTAGAACCAATAGATGCCCTTCACTCTGAGAGCCCCCTACTGCTGACACCCAGGGCTGTTGTCCCATCCTCTCTGCAGGCTTCATGCCATACGTCAGGCAGTCCTCCAGGTGTGACTGCACCCATCGCCTCTGTGAAGGCTTTCAAGATCATGACTTCACAACACCAACCAAACTTCTGATTGATATTCTCTCTTGCCTATAATCAATGTGGTGACATCATGCTCTCCCCAGTCAGCCTTAAGCTATACCAGAAAAAGGATAAATATTTCTTGTGTGAATGGGACAGTTCTTGCTCAATCCAAAGGGCCTTTACCTATGTTCCCCACTGGTGGCACAATGTGGTAGGCAGAGTTGCAGTCAACATTTAGAGATCACATTCTAGAAATATTGTGATTACTATTCAAAGAGTTCTAGAAAAGACATGGTTCTATATTTATGCTATAAAATTCTGAACAGTCATTTTAACATGACCAGGAAACAAATTATTATTCACATTTTCCTGGATATCCTGGGTAAGTTTGGCATGTGTGGTTATCATCAACAAAGCACAGTAAAAACCTTTGAGAGTCATTGGAAGTCAGTATTCACCAGCAGCTCTGCAGTGGGATAAAACTTTCCTGGATTTCTCAGTATTCTTGTAAAGAAACCTATCCCCCTGAGACTTCTCACAGGCTATGAGAACTAGATCTGTAGCCATCTGTCTAGTTAATTGCTCTGATACAGCCCAGAGGAGGTCCCTAAGTTAAGCCCCAGGGTGCCAGCAAGACTGAAGGCTATCTCCCTAACTATTTAGATTTCAAGCAGAAATGAGGCCCAGGAACTTGGAAACATCTTTAAGTTGGAAAAGCAGAGACACAAGGGACTCTGACTCCTGGAATGATTTTATTTACATACCGAAGGTTGGAGTTAGGATTCAGTCCCATTACTTTTCCAAAGGGGGGGGACAGTTTCTTCCTTCCCCTTTATAAGCAGAGAGATATAATTTTTTCCTGATCTTTCATCTGTGGAGTGTCCGACTCCTCATGCAGGACATTTGATCTGACTCTTAACGTGTCACCCTTGGGATAAACACTGTGGAAAGGCACTGGGGGCTTGTCCACTTGTACCACAAATGCCCCCAGGAATAGTATGCCTGGTAAATGGTTAAGACAGCGATGAACTGAGGAAGAAAAGCAATGTACTGGGCGGATTACAGTTTTCAATAAAGTATGCAGGGAAGGGCTCACTGAGGTGACATTTCAGTGAAGACCTGATGGAGGTGAGATAACCAGGCATTCTGATATCTGGGGGAAGAACATTTCCAACACAGAAGCGAGAGCAAATGCTCTGAAGCCTGGGTGTATCAGGCATTTTTTGAGGAAAAGCCAGATCAGTGTGGTTGGAATGAGGAGAATAGTATGAGAAGGATTAGAAAGGCATCTGGGGCTAGTCTTTCTGGGCCTGTAGGCCATCCTATCAAGATTCAGAAGAAATAACAAATACTATGCATGGAAATGATAAGTAATACTGAGGATTATTTCAGTAAAATTATTGTAACCAAACAAAGGATGATTTTCTTTAATAATGGATTGTTCCAAATTGATTCATAATAAAATAGCTTAGGAAGAAATGCTTAAGAGCTATTGTAACTGTTTTATAAACAGTCTTGGTTATGGACAGTAAATGATTCTGCTACTGATGATCATTTGATGATTTGGGGACACGCCACAGGCAGCAAAGAAACAGAACAGAACAAAGCACTTTCTAAAATTATCTAAAAATCATATAAAAGCTATGACAAAAATAGAGGGGACATATCCCCATTTATGAGCCATATGCTCGATTTTCCAATTAAAATTGAAAGAGTGAGAGAGAGACTAAAAGAATTATCTTTCCCAGAATAGTAATTACCTATGAGGAGAAAGACATGTGAAGAGGGGAGTGGCTGTCATATTTTATTTGTGTCTTTCTGTACTATTCAAAATTTCCATTTCTATATTTATATAGCTTTTTTAACAACAGCAAGGGTTATCTGTTGGGAAAATTATGATATGTTTTCTGTTTCATTTTATTCTTTGTACCCAGTGTATTTTTAAGTTAATAAATGTTATATTTTAAACAACAAAATTAAAACTGCAGTCTTAATATGAGTATTTTATGAGTAATAACAATAAAAAAAAATTAAACTTTTCAAAATATTTCAAATAAAGGCAAACATTTCAACAAATTTGTCTTTAGACAACACTTCCTAGATTCCCAGGAAATGGCAGAATTGACCGAGCAAATAAGGATAGATCTAGAATTAAACAGTGTTATGCAGCAAATATCTTTCCTAAAACAGATCTTCCAATAGGTCAAATCGCTGGAAAAGAGCATGGGTATTTAAATTTTTTCCAATGATATAATAGTTCTTCAAGTTCCATAGCACCTCATATTTCTTCTACTAATTATTGCACCAAGAAAGAAATCACTGAATGCCTCTGAGCTTCAGTTTCTCATCTGTAAAATGGGCATGATCACGTCTACCTCTCAGACCTATAAAGAGTATCCAAAACATGTCAGTAAAGTATATGACATACCACCTAGCACGTGTGCTCAATAGAGTTTAAGCAAACTAAATGTTGGAGTTTAAGAGATTGCCTGAGTTCACACAGCTTTTTAGTGACAATGTCAGAATTAGAGTTGCTGATTGAGTGCTTTCTGTCATGCCATGAGGATGAGTCTAGGCATTGGCTTCTGGAACTCCTACCTGCTCAGACCACGTGTATTAGTTCATGAGAGCCAACTGTGTTCAACACCTCCTAGTGCTGCATTTGGTGACATTATACTTGTAATTTGAAATTGGCCATGATGGCTTTATTTACATGACAGACATCAGCAAATGCCACAAATCAAAGACTTTGTTTATGGGAGTCAGTTATTAATTACCAGCATACCACCAATCTAGGCTTATAGATCTGGACCCAAGTACACAGGTAGCATCTATTGTTTGGCTCAATATAATGAACGCGATGTAGACATCATCTCTTTGAGAGGCCACTTGATTTCAAGTCAAAAAGTTCTATTTATAGTTAATATAGTTTCCAAGGTGTATTTAATTACCTTGGGGCAACCTCCAAACTAGGTGATCCTCACACTATAAGTCATTAGATGTCTTTTTAAAAAATCTTACAGTATTTGTTTTCTGAATGCACCCTTTCCCTATATTTCTCGAAGGCAGAGAAAAAGGCTTACAACCAGAGCATTGATTTTTTTTCCATCTCTTTTATGTTGACATTTCAGTCAACATGATTAATTGCTCAGGCCCCTGCGCTCCCTGGCATTTTGCACAAACTCTTAGTGTTGCACTTACCCACTGTGTTACTGTCAGATCTCTCCTGCCTCTTTTCTTGGCAGGATCATGAGCTGCTCGAAGGCCTCCCATTCACCTGATCACCGCTAGCTCCTAAAATGCTCCCTGGCTCACAGTAGGTGCTCAATAAGTGCTGAGTTCACTTGAGCTGGCTCAGAAGAAAATAGGCACACCCAGCTTCTGTGGACAAATATCCCTCAATTGAAAGAGGGCTATGTTTTTGAAAGCTAACAATAAATTATTTTTCTTGTTCCCAAAAATATTTAAACTGTTCCTTCTACGGTAAAATTCAAACTGCATAACAAATGCAATAGAGAAGGGAAAGACAGAGCAGTGAGATTTCAAAGAAGGTACAGAAACAGTGCATCCGAACTCTCCGTGTGACCAGCAGCCTTCTTGTTTTAGAAATGCTGCCTAAAGAGATTCTGTAGCCTTTTGGTAAAATGAGGATAATCATACCAGGCTGACCTCAATCCCAAGGCTGGTATGAGAATTAAATGAGAATAATGTTTCTGGAGGTCCCTTACAAACTGTAAGACACCAAATAAAAAGTATTGTTCTATCTGCTGAGACTTACTTTGTAGGAAATTTGGAAATTTCTAGTACTTCTGTAACTCTGAGATGTTGTCACTGCTTCAGTATTAGCTTGAAAAGCCTGTCTCCCCAGCCCAAGACATACACTTACCCGAAGTTAGCATGGAATGAACCTAGTTTCCTACCTTGCTTTTTTGTTTTGGTATCTAAAATACACCTGACTCTGAACAGTAACATCATACTAACTAGTTGGTACTGCCATCTAGTGACTTACATAAACCAATCAGCTAACTCCATAAAATTTAGCTATCCAGATTTTTAAACAAATCAACTGTATAAATATCCAATTTTCTGAAAGTGACATTTGTCTCTCATTTACATGAAGGTTTTTTTTATAAGAAAGCTGCCATCGAAATTTCTTTGAAAAATAACATGCTGGGGCCGGCCCAGTGGCGCAGCAGTTTAGTTCGCGCTTGGCAGCCCTGGGTTCACCGGTTTGGATCCCAGGCGCCTGCCGACGCACTGCTTGTCAGCCATGCTGTGGCGGCGTCCCATATAAAGTAGGGGAAGATGGGCACAATGTTAGCCCAGGGCCAGTCTTCCTCAGCAAAATGAGGAGGATTGGCAACGGATGTTAGCTCAGGGCTGGTCTTCCTCACCAAAAAAAAAATAATAATAATAACATGCCACTAGTACCTCGTTGCATAGCTGCTTTGCAACAACTCTATATTTAGTGGCATTATAGCATTACAATGAAGCATTATAGCATCCATTATTAATTTTGCCAAGTGTTTTAACTTGTTTTGGCAGATATCTAAATCTTGAGATCCACGTTAGTAGCATTTCCTTTTTTTTTTTTTTTTTTTTTTGGCACCAGGAGAGGAAGGGATGCTCGGGAGCCATCACAAGTAGAATTATTCTGGATTTATTCAAACACTGCCAGTATGTCTTTGCTCAAGTTTCGAAACACCTGACCCTCAATGACAGTGATCAAGCAGTTGGAATCTGAACAAACTGCCATCCCTCTTATCCAGTTTCTTGGACTGTTCACCTCCTGCCCAAGGAGCATTGTCAGTAGAAATAGAACGAGGGTTTGTGCCATGTCCTGCGAAGTGTCACCTGAGATCAACATGCCATCGTTGACGGCTTACCTATGTACGCAGAGATGCCAGTATGAATCCTGAAGCAAGTGACATGAGGCCCACAGCTGCACGCTCTTCTGAGTGTGTGGCTTAGATGATTCCTGAGAGAGCTAATAATTAAAAAAGCAAACCTCTGTTTGTCCCAAACCCCATAAATCTGGGGTCTACTTTTAATCACACTTTTCTCTTCTTTTTTTTTTTTTTTTTTTTTTTTTTTGTGAGGAAGACCAGCCCTGAGCTAACATCCGTTGCCAATCCTCCTCTTTTTGCTGAGGAAGACTGGCCCTGGGCTAACATCCGTGCCCATCTTCCTCCACTTTATATGGGACGCCGCCACAGCAGGGCTGACAGACAGTGCGTCGGCGGGCGACCGGGATCCGAACCCGCGAACCCCGGGCTGCCAAGCGCGGACTTAAGCGCTGCGCCACCAGGCGGCCCCTACACTTTTCTCTTCTTATGCCATGCTTTTTACCCAATGTTAGTTTAAAAGTTTATAGTATAATTTTTCTCCATTACCGCCAATTTCCTAAATGTAACATTGTATCCTTTCCTATATTTTAAAAGGATAAGGTTAAAAAAAAAAAACCCTGAATTCCCCAAATGCTTAAGGGTCTGTGCTTTGTTTTTTCAGTCTGATTCACCAAAGAAAGTCGGGTCTCTCTCTCATGTGCTTTTAGCACCCTGTCTTACTTTCTGGAAGGATTTATCACAACAGTAATCAGTTTTGATCAAACATCTGCAGCCCTGCCAGCATGAAAGCAAGTTAAGAGCAGGGATAGACAGCATCTCCTTAGACCATCTCTCCCTCCCAGAGCCCAGCACCAGATCTTCTTCCATAAGCAGGCACACAAAAGAAAATTTATTGACTGAAAAATAAATGAACAAATGCCTTAAGATCTGCCTTAAAATTATTTCTTCTGTAAATTATCCCTATGTATTATAAACCACACACAAAAAGTCTCTCTCCCATTTTTTCTGAACCTTAGCTCTATTAACCCAGCTTTTTCACTAATGCACTATTTAAACCTTGTCCTAGTCAATTGATCTCTTTGTGATCAATTTCCTCATTTGTGTAATCAGAATATTATAGTGAGAGTGATAATTTTTTTATCTTTCTTCCATTAATTATGCTTTACTTCTGTTTTATAGCTTATTGCCTTGGCCAGAACTAAATGAACAATGTTAAGTAACAATGATGATAGAAGGATCAGACCCCAGGCTTTTAAATTCCTGTGTGAACTACACTAGCGTCATTACCCATCTGTTTCCAAAGATGTGTTGTCAGAGTTCTTTTTGAAAAATATCTTCCTAATGGTTCTAAGATATTTCAAAATCTTAGAGTCCAAGATCAAAATGAAGAAAACTGGATAGAGAAAAGGCATAGTTCCTTTTAAACAAGATGCTATTTTAATACTTTAAACCTAAACCCTGAATTATAATGCAACAATAAAATCATTTGAGTGCTGGCAATTAGTTGAAAAGGAGAGATGATCACACAGCCTTCTGAGGTAATAATTTGCAGGAAAGCCCATAGATTCAATGTTCTAAGTACTCTTTTCATATTTGATCAATGTAATCTTCTTGTTCATTTTAATGATGATGTTAACATTAGGCTGTCTGAATCCTTTGATTTACTGCTAATTGTCAATTTCCAAGCCGTGCTCAGCAGATGCTCATGCCTGCATTCACAGATATAATTATGTGAACCATCTCTTTAGCAGTCAAGGCCAGGGACTTAACTGTAGGTAAAATAGTAGCTTTGGGAAATAATTATTTTCAAAATCTAGGGTTTCTTTTTACGATTTTTAAAAATCTATCCAACAATGTATAGATAAATGCTTTGCCTTTTTAGAACTACCCTTAATTTTTTTCCTCCATATGCTTTCTGGTATTTTCAAAACGTTCTACAAAGGGCTTGTAAACTTTAAATGACTCTCTCTTTGTCAGTTGCTTCACAAGGGAGGCCAATTCTTCCCAGCACCCCCTCACAATCACTCCCCACTTCCAGAACTTAATGAGACCAAATTCCTGCATAGCCCAACCACCCTGGTCCTTGCTCAGTAGGCACATATACAAAGCAACCATGGATCAGGCAGAGGCCAAACTGCCAAGAGCAAAGGTTAACACTGAACCCCTGACGTGGGCCAGGGTGACCAGAAGACTGAGACGGAGATCTTTCTATCAGAGCAGCCATTTTTTGTCACAGGAATAGAAATGTATTCTGTATACAAATTTACTTTCTTTTCCTTGCTCAGGATGTCTCTGCCAACACTGCAATTTGCGGAATTCCTTATTCATCACTGCCGTATCTCACATAACATAACTTCTGACCAAGAGAATAATTTTAGGTGAAGAAAGTGCAGCAATGTGTCTTGCCCCATAGGATTCCCTGCTATAGAAAAAAAAATCTGTAGAGTAACATCAGCAAGATGGTGGACTAGGAGGTCCCAGCACTTGTCCCCCCCACAAAACAATGATTTAACAACTTCCAGAATGAAAATAGCTCTGGGAGAACTCCCGAGTCCAGTTAAGAAGTTGCGGCAACCCAGTGGAGCCAAAGAACCGAGGCTAGTGGCATAGAAGAGGGAAGAAAGAACAGTTTCCTTTTACCTCATCACCCCATCCCCAGGCTGGCACAGCTCACTGGTGAGATGAATCCCTTCAGCCACAAGAGCAGAAGGACCCAGCAGTGTGCCCCCCCTTCCCCTGCCCCCGCCGCAGCGGACCGCCCCCCACCCCCCACCCCGTCCTGCCAGTATTTGCTGCTGAGGAACCAGTAGCCTCCACCAATGAGAACCCCAGCTACTGGAGCCACCAGGAGCCCAAGTTACCACCTCTCCTGGGAGGTGGAGCTATTGTACCACCTCCCCAGCCATCAATTCTGTGCACCACCCCCAGCTGACACCACTGTACACCCCCAGCACCCGGTGCCACCACATGCAACTGGACCCAGTGCCCACTGCACCCCCAGACCAGGTGCTGCCATGCCCCTCCAGAACTTGTGCCTTTACATTCCCCTGCATCCAGCACCCACAGAACCAGTGTGTCCCCAGACCAGGTGCCACTGCACACTACCTAGCTGGCACCCTCATGCCCACACACAGATAAAAGTCTTTCCCTAATGAAGCCAGTATGTAAAGTCTGGAGGAGGCGACTGCTTCTTCCAACGAACAGACACCAATGCAAGGCCACAAGGAGCACACAGAATCAGAACTAGGACACCACTGAAGGAACACAATGTTTCCAGGAATCCACCCCCAAAAATGGGGATTCATGAAATGCCTGACAAAGTGATTCAAAATATTTCAAAATAATTCAAAATAATTATTTTAAAATTCAGTGAGCTTCAAGAGAACAGATAGACAACTCAATGAAATGGGGAAAACGATAGATGAACAAAGTTCAATAAAGAGATAACAATCATAAAAAAGAACCAAGTGGAATCCAGATACCGATGAGAGTTCTCATCCTGGCTTGAAAATGGTCACCTTCTTGCTATGTCCTCACATGGCCCTTCTGTGTTCGTGTAGAAAGAGAAAGAGAGCTCTCTGCTCTTTCCTCGTCTTCTTATAAAGACATCAGTCCTATCAGACTGATAGGGCCCCACCTTTATGAAATCAGTTAACATTAATTACCTCCCTAAAGGCCCTGTTTCCAAATAGAACCAGATCAGGGGTTAGGGCTTCAACATATAAATTGGGGGGGGGGGCACAATTCATACCAAAATATTTTTCCCTCTGCCTCCCCAAAATTCATGTCCTCACATGCAACACATATTCACCCTGAACCAACAGTCCCCAAAAGTTTTAATCAATTCAAGGATCAGTTCCAAGTCCAAAATATCATGTACACATCATCTAAATCCGGCACGGGTGAGACTTAAGGTATGCTTCATCCTGAGACAAAATTCGCCTCCAGCTGTGAACTTGTGAAACCAGACAAGTTATGCACTTCCAAAATACAACAGTGGGGCAGGCATAGGCTAGGCATTCCCTTTTCAAAGGGAGAAATAGGAAAGAAGAAAGATGAATCCCAAGGAAGTCCGAAACCCAGCAAAGCAAATTCCAATAGATCTTAAGGCTTGAGAAGAATTCTCTTTGGTTCAATGATTTGCCCTCCAGGCCCACTGGGGTGGCAGCATCACCCCCGCAGCCCCAGGCAGTTTCCCACCACGCTCTTTATATGGCAGCCTGGCTGCCGGAAACTGAGGAGGTTGTCCTCCCTCTGAAACTAAGGAGGAAACAGCCTTACTCCTGGGCCTGTGGTGAGAGTGGTGGTCCTGATGACCTCTGAGTTGCCTTTAGGGTCATTCTTCGCTTTTCTGGCAGGATACTGCATGCTCAAAGCTCAATAACTCTATTGTCCCATCTATAGAATCCCAGAAATCTGAAAGCCTTCCTTTATTCATCCTCTGTTCCCTTCAGTTCAAACTAGCAGAGCCTCTACTGGTCTAATCCTATTTCTATTCCTGGTTTCTGCTGAGAGGGCTGATTAAAATCATAGGTAATCTCTTTATGCAGTGACTATTCAGCCACACCCTTGGTGTTCTCCCCAATACGTGCTTTCTCATTTTTCGCAACATGGATAGGCTGAGAATACTCTAAATCTTCAAGTTCTGCTTCCTTTTTGCTTAACAGTTCCTTCAATTTATCTCCCTCCTCTCACATTTTACTATGAGCATTAAAGAGAAACCAGGCCACACATTCAACACTTTGTTTACATCTCTCCTCGGCTAATATTCATCACTCACAAGACTAAAGACAGGAATTGTACATAAGCACTGTAGTTAAGTTGAGGAATTTTTTCCCATGAGGGTACATGTTAATAATTCAGAAACCACAATACATGTAGAGTGGAACTGAGCAATTAAATAAATGAACGGCAATGATGGGAGCCAGGCTTCTCACAGTTGAAGTGGGAGGTTGCAGACAACAATGGAGAAGGCTAGAATGATTCGTGTGGTAATGAATTAGCGTTCTAGACATCACTATGAATTCATGTTCAGTTGACTATAGATACACATGGTTACATATAGCAACATTTATAGATAGATGCATATACACAGGTTAGTATATACACATATATTTTGCTGTGTCAGCTGAGAGAACCTAAAAAAAATCACATTCTAGTAGCAATAAGCATACCTAGCACCCAGATCTTAGTTTCTGGTACCATTCTTCAATAAAGAAAACCAGGGTTCCTTGGAGAAATGGTTGATTCTACGACTGGGGCAGGAAATAAACAAGATGAGCCTTAAAGAACAAATAAGTAAAATTGTATTAGATTATAACCCAAAGTATAAAATAAATATCCATGAATCCATATTGGTATAAACAAATGATTGAATTAAATACATAAATGGAGGCAAATAGATAAATCATCCATGCAGAATAATTACAAATAATTTATATAGATACTTCACCAGATATTTCACTCTCAAGGAAAGGGAGTATAATTTTCCACTCCTTACATATGTGCTGTGCATGGTGATTTCCTTCCAAAGACTATGGTCTGAAAAGAGGGAAAAGAGGAACTTTACAGCAGAGAAACCAAACACTACTGCAGTCTGGTGATCAAGATTAACACCAGTTGTGATAAATTATATGGATATGAGGTACTCTTGATAAGATGCAATGAGAATTGCACTTGACCTCTATTGTTTTCCTCTCAAAAAGCCTTAATCCCAGTCCAACAGTAAGAAGAACAGACAAATTCTGAGGAACATTCTACAAAATACTCCTGACAACTGTCAGGTCATCAAAAACAAGGCAAGTCACTGAGACTGTCATAGCCAAGCGGAGCCTAAGGAGACATAACAATGAATGTAATGTAGTATCCTGGGTGGGATCCCAGAATAGAGAAAAAGTCATAGGTAAAAACTAAAGAAAGCTAAAAGCATGGGCTTTAGTTAATAATAGTGTATCAATAGTGGTTCTGTAATTATGACAAATGACCCAGACTAATGTAAGATGTTAATAATAGAAGAAACTGATTATGAGGTGTATGGGAACTCTGCATTACTTTTTGCAATTTTTCTGTAAATCTAAAACAACTCTAAAATAAAGTTTATTTTTAAAAAACTATCATTTAGATCCCTTTTCTCAAAATGGAAATATGTCTACTACAGACTTCAAGTTAAAAAAGCAGATTTAAAAAGACATTGTAGTAAACATTAATGACAATTATCATTAGAATTTTCCATTAAAATCCTTTAGAGATATTTATGAGTGACTAGGAATATACTCACTGGAGCTTTCCAATTCTGCCACTGCCTTACCACATAAACTCAAACCGCTACCAAGCTGGGTAACATTTTACTCTAGATTAAAATAATTAATTCATTTATGCATCAGTTTTTAAGTAGTTTTGTGTATCTCATTATCTGTACTAAGTAATGATAAGACTTAGGACTTTTTTTAAATATATGCTCTAAGGTCACATGTTGTGGTATAATAATTCACTTCTTATCATTATGGAGAAAACAAAACCCACGTGGCTTGAGTTGGTGCCCCTCCTCCTCTGTAACAGGAGTTATGTCTACCTTATTAACACATATCTGTGCACCTCTTGTAAATATCGGTACTTTGAATCTCAGCCACGTGGAGTGTTAACAGCTCCACAATGAGTAAGAGATCACTCATTACATCAGGCCAAAACTCAGTGTCCCTGAACATGCTCAATTTTTGCTAGAGAAAGGTAAGCCAACAAGACATAAAGCACTCAATCATTTATAAAGCTCAGTGGTCACTTAAATCTTTTGGGGGACAGGGTAGATAGATGAATGGATAAGAGAAACATAAAAATTTTCAGTACTTAGAGTCTCTGAGCACAGGAATAACTTGAAGACAAAAAATTTATCTTACTCAAACTTTTACTTTTAGAATTCCTAATTTCTCAGGAAAATGTAATTAGATGAAAACATATGTGTGTTGTTTGGTGATGCATCTGTATATAGTATTTCATCAAACAGCAAAAGAAAAGATGAACAAGTGATGGAAGAGAGATTAATTTTAGCTTTATGTTTGGGAAAAAGCTAAGCAAAGATTGTGCAAAACAAAAGTAAGAAATAATATAAAACATGTATATGGTATACCAAAGAGGATGGGGGACTTACTCGACTGTAGTAATAGTTTAGAAGTGATGTAAAGATAAATGTGCAATTATCACTTACATACACTCGGATGGCAATTTAAAAAATGGGCTCACTTACTTACTTACTTACTTACTTATGAATAGTTTTCTCCATAATGCTTAGAAATGATTAATCGGTCTGCTCATTTGGGAAGGGGAAGCAAATAATTCAAAAGTATGCTAACCTGTCCTCCATAGAGTCAAAGGTCACATTATGAACCAAGAAGAAGGTCTTTATCTTAGGGGCATATTAGGACAGCTCTCTCAGGCTTTGTCTGTACACGTCCAGCAGTTTTAAGAACTGCTGAAATATCAACAGTTCGAACAGGCAACTTGTCTCACACTCGAGCAATTGTTCGAATTTGATACTTCTTATTTTGTTTATTTACGTTACTCTAAACCGATTGTATATAAATTCATGAAAGCTAAAGATCTCAATTCTGTCAAAGTTATTTGTCACTATATCAGGCAATTCCTAGAGTGTTAATTGGTGCCTTTCCCAGACCTTCATTCTCCAGGCGCTGCCCCGTGCGTTCTTCAGCCAGGGCCAGCCAGAGCAGGCCATACTTGTATCAGAAGGGTTAGCTCCACCAGTCGGTGGGGTCTTGGTTAATTTTTGTTGTCTTTAACCCAATTTAAACCACCCAGGGTGAGTGGCATGTCTCATTTTCACTAAACCTCAGTCTTTCTGTTAAACCCGCTGAGCTTTCTTTGTATGCCCACAACTATACTTTTGTTGTGGCTTTCTGACCTGCACTCTGGTCTCCACCTTTGAGACTTGATTGTTTTCTCTGTCATTAAATAAATTAGGACGCTTCATCCTGCACATAAGAGATGCTTCCTCATACACATACCACACATAATAGCCTGTAAGAACTTGGTTATGTGGTACGTTAGAACTCCTGCAGCAGCCAGGAGAGAAGAACTAGGGTAGTCCAAGTCTTAAGTGGCACACATGGGTCAGGTTTGGGGAATATCAGTGTCAATATCAGCAACGTGAGGACGACACAGCTAGGAGTAGTCTGATTTAAAAGAGAAGAGCAAAAGAAGGAATGCTATTTGAGTCATGAGAGTGTAGCTCCGTGTGGTCCATCAAATTTGCAGTGACTCCCTAGTGAGGGGAAGGGATGCAGAGGTACTTTGCACTTACTTTGGATGCTGGGAAGTGTTCCTTTGATCACAGTACTATCCTGAGACTGGACTGCATGGTTCATGGCTTTAGAAGTGTTGTAATTATTTATTTGACATTAAAACTCTATCTGCCAAAAGAAAATATTCTTACTTGATTCTTCAGCAGTGCTACCTTAGTTCACATGACAGTATGTGGGAAAGACACTTGCTGAGCACCAAAAATCTGTGTTCTCCTTTCCATAATATAGAGTTGCTGCCAGGATGCAGCTGCTCAGACAGGGACTACAATCTCAAATCAACTTTGTATTTAGATGTGCCCATGAAACTCATTCTTATCAAGGACAACTTCATTTTACACTAAACGCCTGCCTTAATACCCACCATATGTAGTAGCCTGTGGGAACCAGGCTAGGATCTCAACAGAATAGCGGAGAGAGAACTGAGCTCTCACCAATATGCCATGCTCCAGCTTGCCAATGAAAATAGGCTGCAGTTAGGAAAAAAAAAAAAAAAAAACCTCTTCTAGGCAATCATTCAAGATATTCTCCCACATTTGATTCCCAACTCAATACCTGAAATCCTTTTCATAGCGTTAGGTTTCTGGTTCTATATCCATCCTAAATTCTGATTCTTTGCTAGATCTGGCTACTTTCTGGCTACTCCTACTCTTTTTTGGTTCCCCTGGATGGTATTCTTCTTTTAGGACTTCATGAGATATTTCCCTACTCTGAATCCCCTGTCCAATAAAAGAATCGAACCAATGTCCATATCTTTTTCTAAAATGTGGACGGGCAGAGAATTCAAAAGCTTTGATATAAGAAAATAATATTCTAGCATTATTCCTAGAAAAAAAATTGGTATAATTTTAGTAGGTTAACAACTGGAATCCAGACTTTAATCCAGAGGAAATTAGAAATTAACATTAGAAAGCCACTACCTTTCCTAGATTGGAGAAACAAATGGAAGAGATGGTATTGTCAGATCCCAAAGGTTAGGGTCAAATGACAGTAGCTGGAACCATGGAAGACCTGTCCAGAGGGAGCTGGGAATGATGAGGAGATGTAGCCACTGACAAAGAAGCTCTTCAAGGCAGAGATGGAGATAAAAAAAAATAGCCTGGTTGCTTCCTGCCCTCCAATCATCCACCAGTAGCTCCCACTAGCCAAACTCAACCAGAAGCAGCCCACTCAGGAGCTTATGAAATGGAGCCTGCAGAAGTCAGCCCCCTGAAATATGAAACAGAGTAGAAAGAAGAAGAGTAATAAAGCTGAGTGCAAAAGGGCTCCAACTAACATAGTCACAGACAGCACTCCAGTTTATGGATGCCTCTCACTTCCTGGTGGCTGAAGAAGCTGGGTCTCTTCTTGGGTCACATTTCTTACTGGTGGTCATTGATTACTTTCTCATTCAATGCTACTGTTTTCTGGTTTTCCCCCAAGTCTTAACTGTGGACACCACTTTCCTGAATTTTGAAATCCACGGACAAATCTGCCACCTGTGATATGGGTCAGCCGGTGAATGATTTACTAGATTATCCACCCCTAGCTTCTCATACTCTTAATAGAAGAGAAACTAGAGAAAATAATCCATTTTCTTTATAAAATGCCATCACATGTCCCTTCTTATTTCTTTTGTGCTAGTATGGGGGTCACCTGGAGTTTCTCTTGAAGTCTTTCTTCTTAATCAACCTGGAGTCATTTTGCCCCACACTAGATTGCAGTTCTCTTCAAACCAACAAAATAATACAACCAGTCTATTTATATGAAGGACTGGCTGCCTCTATTGGAAAGATACCAAAACTTACTTTTAGTGTGAATGTCATAAATTACTGAATGAGCAGAAATATAGCAAGTGTAATTTAGGAGTAGCCTTTGAAGTGTCTAGAAATGCTTTTGTTTTATTCTAAAAATTTCACGAGGGGAAAAATTGATTATATTTTTTCTCAAAGTAAAGAATGCTGAAAAATAGTACTTCTGCAGCACTGATGAAAGAATTATTTAAAATTTTTCAGAAACTACCATGTCTCATCTAAGAATAACTATGTGACATTTATATAATACCTTTTCTAATAAAACAGTGCAATAATTGAGCTAAAAGAGGATTATTATCATGTACACAAAACAATAATAATTTGAATTTCATTTAAAGTGATGTTTCAATAATCCCATCAATTTTTTAACAGGTGAGGACACAACTTGATATTGGAAGACCTTAGTTGGTAGAGTCCCAAATCAATTGGCAGAAATAGAAACCACTGCTCTCTAGAAGAACTCTCCCTTGATGCCAGTCTTAGAGAATCCACATAGATAAAGCTATAAAAAAATGAGAGGTCACAATTTAAAAGAGAAAATCACAGGACACATAAGGAAATAAGCTGCCCTGTAATAGTCAGCAAAAAAATAACAAAACTAAAGCAACAAAGACATCCAAAATTGTTCTGTTTTGATACCATATACAAAATAAGGGTGTTTACTACGTGAGAAGAAATAAAATAGAAAATTGAAACCACTGGAAGGAAGAAAATTAGACCTTGAATCTACACTTCATCTTCACCTAGGAGCTTTGACATTATTTATAGAAAGCTTAGAAATAACTCTATCAATACTGCAGAAAACTCAAAAGGCTCAGGACTAAGAATATCAGGAAATAAAGTCACAGAAAAACAAAAAGATGGAAAATAATGAGAGATTACAAGATATGGAGAATCATGGTAGAAGGTCCAAACAACCTCTAATTGGAGTTTCAGAAGAAGATAATGGATACACTGTAAAAGCAGCAATAGAGGAAGAAATAATGCTGAAAAATCTCTAGAATTGTTATAAAATGAAAATCACCATATTGAGGAAATATAAAATCCCAAGCAGAATAAACAAAAAAGGAATCCACATCTAGATACATTGTGCTGAAACCACACAGAGCACCAAAAATAAAGATAAAATTTTAAAACCATTCAGAGAAAAAAGGGGAATAGCAATTAGATTCCCCTTAACTACAGGGGAATAGCAATTAGAGTAAAACTGATTCTTTGACATCAGCAAAGCAATCAGAAAATAAATAAATCCATATATCAGTAATCATAGTAAACATAAATATGGTGACTCTCCAGTTAAAAGACTGGATATAATTTAAATAAACAAACAAATCAATCAATCAATCCAGTTATGTGTTATTTATGAGAAACGTACAATATAAGAACACAGGGAATTTGAAATTAAAACTATAACCAAAAAAAGTTGAGATATCTATGTAACTGTATCGGTCAGGGTTCTCCATAGAAACAGAACCAATAGGATATATAAGGAGTGAGACATAAGAGATTTATTATAGAAATTGGCTTACTTGGTTGTGAAGGCCAAGAAGGCCCACAATCTTTCGTCCGCAAGCTGAAGAACCAGGAAAACTGGTGGTATAATTCAGTCTGGGTCCCAAGGCCTGAGCACGCAGAGATCCTCTGGTGTAAGTTTCAATCCAAAATCAAAGGCCCGAGAACCAGCAGCTCCAAAGAGCAGGAGAAGATGGACATCCCAGTTCAAGAAGAGACAGCAAGAATTTGCCCTTCCTTTGCCTTTTTCTTCCCTTACGGCCCCCAATGGATTGGATGATGCCTGCCCACAATGGTGAGGATGGATCTCTTTACTCAGTCTACTGAATCACATGCTAATCTCTTCTAGAAACACCCTCACAGATGCAGCCAGAAATAATGTTTTACCAGCTCTCTGGCCATCTCTTAGCCCAGTCAAGTTGATATATAAAATTAACCATCATAATACTATTAAAAAACTGACAAAGATATAAGAGGAAATCGATTTTAAGATTGAAAACAATCCCAGAGGTTGAGAGTCATTATAACAGAAGTTTCAGTTCATCAGGCAAAAATAACAATTTAAAATCACTATACACCTAATAACCCAGCTTCAAAAATTGAAAAATTCACCAATCCATTGCCATATTGGTACACTTTAGCATCCCTCACTCTTTGTGTATATGAGCATATATAGAATCCTTCACACAACAGCTATGGGATCCCACAGTATCTTCAAACTTATTTTTGGAACATTGACAGAAACCAAGAAGACATGAGGACAACAATCACAAAAAAGGCTTATATATTTTCAAATAGTATAAGTAATACAAAACATGTGGGTTTCTTAAAATCTGTATTTTATAATATATGTAATACAAGTCATGTGAGGTAATGGTGGAAGTATAACCTTCTACAGGTACTTTGAAAGTAATTTGGCATTATCTGCTAAATTTGAAAATAAACATGCCTCATGACCCAACAATTCCTCCCCTAGATATGCTTTTTACATATGTACCAGAAGACTTGTATAGAAATGTTCATAGTAACATTATTTGTAATATCAAGAAAATTGGAAAGAATCTAAATGTCAACTGACAAAAGAATAGATGTATAGATTGTGTTATAGTTACACAACAGGATACTAGGCAGCAATGAAATGAATAACTCATAATTATAGCCATCTACACGTATGAATCTGAGAAACATAATGTTAAGCAAATAAGGAAATATCAGAAACATACGTACGGTGTGATAATGTTCATAAACAACCAAAATAAAGCATTACATTGTTTTAGGAGATACATATATGCAGTGAAACTAGAAAAGAAAAATAATAAACATACATTTCAGGTAAGAAGTTTCCGCCGGAGCTGGGGGTTCACAGGGGTTGTCATATAGGCAGTAAGTACAGGGACTTTGAACAGTATGGTGAATGCTCTATTTCTTAGGTTGGGTGTTGGGTTTTCTGGGGTTTGTTCTATTATTAAGCTTTATAAGTTACATACTTATCAAATATAGGCTTTTATATATAAAATATTTCATAATTTTGAAAGAATGAAATATATGCAAATAGCCAATAAGCACATGAAAAGATGTTCAATGTCATTAGTCATTAAAGAAATGCAAACCAAAACCACAACAGGATACCACTTCACACCTATTTGGATGGCTATTACAAAAAAAAGAAAGAAAATGAAAGAACATGTGTTGGTGAGGATGTGGAGAAATTGGAACCTTCATGTATTGCTGGTGGAAACATAAAATGTTGCATCCACTGTGGAAAATAGTTTGGCAGTTCCTCAAAAAGTTAAACATAGAATTACCATATGACCCAGCAATTCCATTCTTAGGTATATACCCAAAAGAATTGAAAACAGAGACTCAGATACTTGTACACCAATGTTCATAGCAGCATTATTTACAATAGCCAAAAGGTGGAAACAACCCAAGTGTCCATCAACAGACTAATGAATAAACAAAATGTGATTTATACATACAATGGAATATTATTCAGTCATAAAAAGAAATGAAATTCTGATGTATGCTATAACATAGATGAACCTTGAAAACATGCTAAGTGAAATAAACCAGACAAAAAAGGACAAATATTGCATGATTCCACTTATATGAAATACCTAGAACAGGCAAATTCATAGAGACAGAAAGTAAAATAGAGGTCACCAGGGACTGAGGGGAGGAGGAAATGAGGAGTTATTGTGTACAGAGTTTCTGTTTCAGATAATGAAAAATTTCTGGAAACGGATAGTGGTGATGGTTGCACAACATTGTGAATATACTTAATGCCACTGAATTGTACACTTAAAATTGGTTAAAATGGTAAATTTTATGTTATATATATTTAAACACAAGGAAAAATTGAGAAGGGGGCAAACATACAAAAGATTCTTCATAAAATCTTCAGATCCAGAAGTATTGACAAGGAATACTCTCCCAGACATATTATTAAGTTAAAAAAGCAAGGTGCAGAACGTTGTGTATAGACTGTTCTATCACTTTTAAGGAAAAAATATGGAGGTTTCCTACACACATCTGTCCACACACACATGCACACAGATGTATACAGAGAGAGTCTCTGGAAAGACACCCAAGAAACCGGATAACTGTGGTTTCCTATGAAGTGAGAGATGAGGTAGGAGGGTGATTTACATTAGATTTTGAATTTACTTACCACATATGTATCCCCTATTAAAAAATAAAATAGATTTGAAATTAGAAACTTTTGTCAATGGAGTAGTAGGTATTTTAGAAAAATTAAACAGTCAGAAACACGTATGACTTATGGGATGAGGAAAGACCAGACTTAATGCTACCAGTTAAATGATGGTTTTCATATTGCAAAATGTGACAATTGGCTTCTGAACAGAAACTCTGGCACGGGAAAGGAAATTGATAAATATCTTAAATATTGATTTATCAGATATAAGGGATAAAGAAGAAATGAAAATACAAAGATAACTCCAAATTTTGGAGTCTGGTTGACTAAGAAAATAATTGCCAATCCTTTAATTATTACGAATAAATAATAAAGAAAATTCTCTACATCTATAGATTCATTCCTCAAACATTTATTGAGCACCTATGTCGTGTTGCCAGGTACTGGGCTAGAACTGGGGATACAGAGATGACCAAACGCAGCCCCTACTGTCAAGACACATTTTTGTGGGGAAGACAAACATGAAAAGAAAATCACAGTATAATGAAATAAATACTGAGGTATCTTAATAATCAGTGTAGAGAGAGCACAGAGAAAGGGGAACTCAACTTGCCAGGGGGAATGATAAGATGTTTCAAAGAGGAGTTACGATCTGAATATCGTTCTGAGGGGTAATCTAGAACCTCACTAGACAAGGACAGGAACATCAGGTAGAAGAAACAGATATGGCATTTTCAGGAGTGATGAGAACTTTGGGGTGTCTGGAGAGCTGAGTGCATGTATATCACGTGTATAAGATGATAGGGAAATGTTTAGTCCCCAGATCCCTTAAATCAACTTATTCAAAATCAGAGTTCATGATTTATCCATAAAAACCTGCTGCTCCTGCTGACAGAATAATTTGGTTTTAGGCATTAGAGTCCTAAGCATATCTATTTGTGATTTATGGTTTTGATTAGTTTGTTTTCTGTGCTAATGCCAGCTCCCTCCCAAAGTAATGTGTTTTTTCTTCCCTGAAGTCTTAAACTCCTACTTGTTAAGGTGGGGCAGTGGGGGAGGTGAATGATGTGTGAGAATAATAATGCTTCCAAGCGGGCTGAGGAAGAGGGAGATTTTGAAGGAGAGAGTAGAGACTTATTTAAAACTACCTCCCTGAAAACAAAAGGCCTCAGTCACTCATAAATGCTTATTAAGAGCCATAGGTGTGCTTGTCCAGGCACAGTGAGCACAGCAGTGAGCATGTCTGTGGAGTTCTCAGTCTACTGCCTCAGGGATAAGGCTGCAAAATCACATTACTCAAATAATGAAATCAATACCTAGGTGAGGCATCAGTCAATAATTGAGAGAATTAGCATAGAGACACAGGACAACATACTCAGTGGATGATTGCTGGGAGCAGCCAAAGCATTTCATCATACTTGACGTGAAAATGTTAACTTCCACAGTCTTCAGCCTTCCTTTCTCCCTCTCACCCTCTTTTTTCCTTTCCCTGTGGTGCAAATAGCAAACACTAACATTGACACACGACAGAAATCAGCAAGAGTATTGATGATAAAGACCTAGTTGTTGCAAGTAATGTCTCACGGGTAATAACAATAAAAATATTACCAATAGATAATATTTGAGAACTTACACTGTTCTAGGGGCTTACTGCCTTTTTTAATATTCACTAGAAACCTTTGAGGTAGGTATCATTATTATACCTATTTTTAGTTATGAGAAAACTGAGACAAAAAGAGGTTGAATAAATTGCCCAAGGTCATACAGCTAATAAGTGGCAGAGCTGGGATTTGAACTAAAACAGTTGGCTCCAGGGCCTGAAACATTAAACATGACACTAAAACTCTTGGCTCACATCTGTTATTCTGAGCCATCAGATGAAACACCTTAAGAACGTTATGACAGGGCAGTTTAATTGGTGAACAAATTTGTAGTGATGGGATCATACAGGGTCTATTACAATGGCCACCATATTTATCTCCTAGCTTGACCACAGACATACTAGCTTGCCATATTCTTTCATATCTATGTAACTCCTGAAGTCAAGATTTTTTTCTTACAAGGATCTTGAATATGCTACAATTCTTGTAATTAGTCAGAACTAAAATATATTAGGTATCTTTTCAAAAGAAATAAGTAGGAAATGAAATTTGGAAATAAATTCACATGCTTTTGCTTATAAGACACTATAAATTATACTATTTCTTGTTAAACCATGATACCATAAAACCATAGAAACCCAAATCTGAAGAATCTTAGATGTCCTTACCCTTATCCTTTCTGCAATTACTGTCATTATTTTTGGTTAATGGTCCACATGCAGTGGTAATATCCCTTAGAATTTTAAACATGAAAATCTTGGAAATAACTGCATATATTTATGAAGGTACACTTTATTTTTTTCACTTTTCTTCTCAGTATTTTCTCCTTTCAAAAAGCCTTTATGCTTTTATGTTAGCTTGTTAGACACTAAGGTCTTTCAGTGTTTCAAAAATGCTCCCATGTCACGATGACATTTTATAAATGGCACATTTTCTCCAGTGCCTGTGTTTAGCAAAATACCTCTTAGTACAGTTCATGATTCTCACCAGTGAAGACTGGCAAAGGGATGTTGTCACCAAAAGGTATTCATTATATTTCAAGAAGGCAATATTAAGTCAAAGGAAGGAGACCAATTTCATGACACTTTACACAAAGGAAATTGTCCTTGGAGATGGATGGCTGAGATCTGTAAAATGTATGCTATAATTAAAATTGTAACCATGGGTTCATAATTTTCTACAGATACCACAAGCTACATTAATTGACTAGGTGGAATTTCAAATTAGCAAACTACTATAATCAAAATGAGGAAGGTTATAATTAAATGTGCTTGCTAGTGAGGGTCACCAAGTGAGACAAAACCAGATTCTCTCTGCTGCTGCTGTCCTTCAAATGATTAAAAATAAAATTGTGATGGAAAAATTTAAACTAAAAAATTATCTTTAGTGATTTACCAGTCCAGAATCCCAAGGCCATAAGATGGGATAAACATAGCTAAGTGTGTAACATGCTGACTTTAAATCCTCCTTAAAAGGAGGAGAGCAGTGGAGAATTTTGCTATATATATAAAATTTATATATGTAAATAATATTTATATAAATTATATTTTATATAATGTATGTAATTATAATTTTACATACTTTATATTTATATATATTTTATAATATATGTTTGAAATATAATTATGCTAATTTATATATTATTTATATGTAATATATAATACATCATAGACATAATATATACTTTATCAATATATTTATATTTAATATAGTGATAAAATATATTTTTATTTATATAAAATATCTAGTATATATGATATAAAATGTGTATAAATTTTGTTATATATTATATATACATACATAAATCCTAACCCACTGCCCCACTGGTAATATGAATGAATGGAAAACATCAGTGGTCATGAAGACAAACACTCCTCCTTTTATCATTTTACAGCCTTTGTTACTCTTTTCTCTCTCTTAGTAGGAGAGTATATAGGAGGAAACCAAAATGTTCAGAGCTGTTCACACTAAATATCTTTGCCACTTCCAATTTCAGGCAAATCTTTGAGAAAGCCCCCTGCTGGGCGGATAACAGAAATGGTGATTCAAAGGAAGTGACAAAAGCTTGCCTAGTTGCTAAAAGTGTTTGTGTGGAAAACACAAGGAAGGTGAAGGAGGTGGAGAGTAAAGAGAGAAGTTCTCTATTCCATGAAAAATAATTACATTTCTAAGTCTAGTAACAAAGAAAAGAGTTATGGAATGCTTCTCCACTTTTCTTCATACCACTAGCTTCCTCCTTTCCTCAAAACAACTTCAAAGCGTTTTAAACGTTGTCTTCCTCCTATCTCAGCACTTACTGCAATTGTTTTATATTTTCTGTCTCTCTCATCTGCTAGAATGTAAAATACCTGAGGCTGTGGACGATCTCCTCTTGCTCACTGTGAACTGAACACAGAGAGTAGGTGCTTGTATCAGAAAGCTCTTGGTACCGCTTCACATCCTTTCAGCCTCACCTTCATTCCAGTCACAGGATTCGATTGGCTTCCCATCTGTAATTTGTCAATGCCTCACATTGGCCAATATCACACACCTTCCCAACCCGGCCCCCATCTTGAAGGAAACTCTCTGATGAATTGGACAAACCCTCCCAAGAGGGAGGATTTGAGAGCTGCAAGGAGTGGACTATATCGAACACTTTTCTGTACCACTTCTTACCCTTTCGGTTCTATTTCTTCTTCCAGTCCCTGTTCCATTCAAGAAACCAGATTCGTGAAGGTTTAATTTGCCAGCATTCACCTTGGTCAATACTACGTATTTCTCAATTCCTGTCCTAGGGCTTTTCTAATGCTACAGTATGGGTTTCCCAGATGAACCCACTCAAACAAGCCAGAAACCACTCAAGCACAAGCCAAAAGTATAAGCTATTTAACACCTGTGGGTTACCCTTGGCCAATGGAAGTTAGAATTCCATAGGTAAACATTTCTCCCTTTTATCCCTGAAGTGCACAGTCCTGAGAAACATTCATAGGGCTCCTCAAACATTCTCAGAGGATTAAGCATTGGATACCAGCAATGATGGCCACCTTGATAATGCTCTCTTACTTTACTCCACTAATTCCTTATTTCTGCTTTCTAGCTGGGTTCACTTCTAAATAAATTACTCAATGCATACTTTCATCTCAGATGCTGACTTGGGGTCAACCCAGGCTAGGAAAAAGTTCAACATATATTCATTGAATAAACAAATAAGTGAGTATTGATTTTTATCCAATCTCCTTGATCAGTCCATCTTTCTTCTTCTTTACTCTTTCTCTGCTCAGCCTTAAATTTTAGTCTTCTCCAGACTTTTAACTTTCACTCTCTTTCCTTCTAGGCAAATAAAATTACCCTGAGCATTCCCATACACACAAAGGCTGTAACTAACCTCCATTTTGACTTTTCTCTCTTACCTGGTACCCTTTCAGAAACTCCAGAATTATACATGTGTACATGGGCAAAGCAACATATAGTGAATATGCTTACACATGTAATTCCCTACTGTTTTTCCACTTGAATGTCCCATAAGCACTTCAAATTCAATATATATAATGAAGAAGTCTTTATCTCCTTCTTGAAATCTACCCCTCTTTCTGGGTTTCTTATATTGAGGAATGGCTGCACCATCCATAGAAACCCACAAGTCAGAAATTCGAATCTTTCTTGATTCTGATCCATCACTACCCATATCCAAATAGTTACAAAGACCTATCTATTAAGATAATTAAGAGATCTATTCTATCTCTTAAATATAATCTAAATTTCTCCCCAATTAATGCTTCCACTACTACTTCCTTTAATTGAACGTTTATACTGCTGTGATAACATCATAACTAGTTTCTCCAATTTCATTCTCACATCTGTGTCCCTGAAGATATAGTGATTTTCCTAAAATTCTTGTAATTTTCGTGTTTTAACTCCTTAGTGATATCTCATGGCCTTTAAATTAGAGCTGAAATTTTTTTACAAAGCTTGCAAGGTCCTTTATCATATGGATCCTGCCTACTTCTCTAATTCTTTATCTTACTGTCCCCACACTTTTTGTATCAATCATACAAAACTCCCAAATAAGCCATGCTCTTTTCTACCTCTGTGCCATTATATATCAAGTGTGCTTGCTCTGTAACATCCTTCTCTCTTGTCCACGCAACTGACTGTCACTCTTTAAGAAGTAACTCAAATCTTACTTCCTCTTAAAAGCTTTCACCAATTTCCTTCATATCTTCTCAACCCAAGGCTGGTTTAGGTGTTATTCCTTATCACAGTCTCTCTGTAGTTCTTTACCATTTTATGTCTACTCTGATAGCATTATTACAAAGTACATTAACTATTGATTTTCTTAATTTTCTTTTAGACAACATGCATCTTTAGGTTAGGAACTTATTAACTTCATATTTTTGAGATACATCACAGTGTCTGAATATAATAACTCCTCCATTAATGTCTGCTAAAAAACATAATAACAATAGAAGCTATTCATTGTGTAGTATTTTAAAAGTACACTCTAAGGAAGGCATTATTTCCTACCTTTTTCTGGAAAAAAATGAAATTTAGAGAAAGTAAGAGACTTCCTCAAGTACACAGCTGGGAAACAGCAAGTTATTTTGCAAATCCTTGTCTACATGAATACAAGGTCCATATCCTCACTCTATACCACATAATCCCTCAAGGCCCAAATAAATAATGTGTGGAGAGGAAAGAGTTAGCATTATGAGAATTAACTGAGGTAAAAAGATAAAATCTAAGTCAGGCCGCCACAAATCTCTATTTCTGTTCCTATTGTTATTAGAACTTTTCTGTTGCTCTGTATTATTTAGAGGAGAAAGGATATTTCTGTCTCTTTTAACAAACCACATTAAAAGCAAAGTCTTCCAATGACAAACTCCAAAAATTTATCAAGACCTACTTTGCCTTAGTAATCTTTTCCAAACTTGAATGATCAATAAATGGCTTGACTTGAAAGGCAACTATTTCCTTTTAATACTCACTACTCTCATAATTTGACAAATCGAAAAGAAATGAACCAATTTTGTTACACATCAAAGAAAACAGGATCTCACACAAATAAAAACAAAGGCACATTTTTCATGTTAGAAAAGATCTTCTTTGTTTGTCAAGCTGGTCAATGTAAGTAAAAAGAATAGCTTATTTTATCTATTATTTTCTTTTAGAGTAGGAGTTTTGTTCTGGGCCAAAAGTAGCATTTGTTTTTGACACTCTTGTCCTTTCTTGTTTTCTGGGTAATGTAGATATTTAAAACCCTTTATCAGGCAATGCAAACAGTGGAGACATTCACCAAAATGAAAGGGAATAATGTGATAGTTATTTCCCTACTTTATGAATTGGCTTAGAATTATACTGTGGAAAAAATTCTTAACACAGATATTAAATTCTAGATGAGGATATGCATTCTGAAATGTTTAAGGGTGAAGTGCACTGATGAAGCAAATTACTTTGAAATCATCAAAATTTATTTGATAGATTGATAGAGGGATGAAAAAGATGGTTAGATATTTTATAGATAATAGCAAAATATTAATTGTAGAATCTAGGTGATGGGCTTGTGGGTATTCACTGAATAATTTTTTCATCTTTTCTGTATTTTGGATAAAATTCATAATAAAATGTGAAAAAAAGTTAATGACAAAATATAATTGGTCTTATGCATAATCTCTGGACTTAAGCCAGTTCTCAGACCCAAAACTCATTGACTGAAGGAAATCCTAGGTTCCTGTGAGGAAGCATCAGACAAAACTATGATAAATATATTCACTAGTAATTTCCCCCATCCTTCCCTAAAGGGACCTCAGCCATTTACTTGGTTAACCGTACCTCGGGAAAAAGAGAATACCTCCAAGTCTTCTGAGAATGTGAGGATACAGGGTCTATATTGGCACTGATATTTGGGGCTCTGAAGTGCCACCATAGCTCCACTAATAGAATATGAATAGATGTTATCTAAGTAATAAATGTTGTCCTGGAGCAGGTTCAGCTCACAATTATAGTCACACCCAACAGTTATTTCCCAGTCCCTAAATAAATAATTGTACTAGACATAGTTGGTAATCAGAAGAACACTCACGTTAGTTCCTTGGGCTGTGGCATAAGAGAAATAATAGAGGAAAAAGCCAAGCGGAAGCCTCTGAAACTGCCCCTCCACCTCTGGCCAAGATAGTAAATATAGTAAATCAAAAACAACAACATATTACCAAAGGAATAAAAGAGATTAGTGCTGCATTTAAGACGTAAAATCTACTGGGTATTGGTCCCCATAATATTCCACTTAATTCAAAAGTCTAGCCCCTATAAAAATTAAATAAATCCAGAAACTCAACCAAATAGAAGGCCAAATTTCAGCTTCTGTGTCAGATACAATATCTATGCAAGAGCAAATTAACACAGACTTAAGCAAATATTATGTGGCCACTGATTTGATGAGTGCATTCTTTTCCATCCCTATCTGTAAGGAGGATCAGAAACAGTTCACATTCAAATAGGATAGACAACAGTATGCATGTATAGTCTGACCCCAGGAATATGTAAACTCTCCTGGTCTCTTTCAAAGTATAGTCAGAGTGACTTGAGCTATATAAACATTCCATAGAACTTTACATTGGCTAATATATTAATGACATGTTAACTGGATTAAAATGTAAATGGGAGGCTTAGTTAAGACAAATGTGCTCTAGAGGGTGGAAACCACCCCCCCCACACACACAAAGATTGAAGATCCTACTTCATTAGTGAAATTTTCAAGCACCCTGTAGTCTGTGGCATATTGTGCTATGCTCTCAATGGAAAGAAGGAATTTTTGCATCTCAGATCTTCCAACACAAAAACAGAAGGGAAGATTCCTCAGTAGGTTCAGGCTGTGATTCAAGTAGCTCAGGCCCATGAGATAACTACGATAAGAAAAGAATACAAATGTAGTTTATAGTAAGCCCCAATTACAGAAGATTCTGAGGATTCTGGAGAAGTGCTATCTTATCTGCAGCATGGAAAGGATAATGTCTTCAACAAATGGTGTTGGAAAAACTGGATAGCCACATGCTAAAGAATGAAATTGGGCTCCTGTCTCACACCATACATAAAAATCAACTCAAAATGGATTTAAGACTTAAATGTAAGACCTGAAACCATGAAACTACTAGAAGAAACATAGGCAAAAAGCTTCATGATATTGGTTTCAGCAATGATTTCATGGATATGATGACAAAAGCCCAGGCAACAAATGCAAAAATAGACAAGTTGAATTACCTCAAACTAAAAAGCTTCTGCACAGCAAAGGAAACAATCAACAAAATGAAAAGGCAAGCTATGGAATGGGAGAAAATATCTGCAAACCACATATATGATAAAAGGTTAACATCTATGCTATATAAAGAACTCCTACAACTCAATAGCATAAAACAATCTAATTTAAAAATGGGCAAAGGATTTGAATAGACATTTCTTCAAAGACACACAAATGGGCAACATGCGTATGAAAGGATGTTCAACATTAATCATCAAGAAAATGCAAATCAAAACCACAATGAACTCTCATCTCACACCTGTCAGGATGACTATTATCAGAAAAACAAAAGACAACAACTGTTGGCGAGGATGTGGAGAAATTGGAACCCTTGCATACTGTTGGAGGGAATGAAAAATGGCCCAGCTGCTATGGAAAACAATATGGAGGTTCTTCAAAAAATTAGAAATAGAACTACCATATGATCCAGCAATCCTATTTCTGAGTATTTATCTAAAAGAATTGAAATCAGGATCTCAAAGAGATTTTAGCACTTCTATGTTCGTGGTTGTATCACAACGGCCAACATGTGGAAACAACCTAAATGTCCTTCAACAGATAAATGGACAAAGAAAATGTGGTATATATGTACAATGGAATAGTATTCAGTCTTTAAAAAAGAAGGAAATTCTGCAATATGCAACAACATGGATGAATCTAGAGGAAGTTATGCTAAGTGAAATAAGTCAGTCACAGAAAGACAAATATTTCATAATTCCACTTATATGAGGTGTCTAAGATAGTCAAATTCATAGAATCAAGGAGTGGAATGGCCGTTGCCAGGGGCTGGGAAGCAGGTGGAGGCAGTGAGCAGTTATGAATCAACGAGCATAAGGTTTCATTCAAGCAAGATGATTAAGCTCTAGAGATCTGCTTTACAACATTTACCAATAGTCAACAATAATATATTGTACACAGAAAAGTTTGTTAAGATGGTAGACTTCATGTTAAGTGTTCTTACCACAGTAAAATAAAATTTTTAAAAATTATTCATCAGATAAATGACTGTCAAATGGGTTTAATCCTAGCTTTGCCTAACTTCAAATTCTATGCCCTTTCCACTAAAAATGCTGCTCCCCCGAAACCAGTTTTGATTGCAGAAGACTCTAGTCTTATCAATGTTTGTGGTCTCTCTGAAGAAAGAATATGTTCACAGAGGGGCCTGGGTGGGGTATATGAATCTCAGAAAATGTTGAAAGATAACATGAATTTGTTCATGTATTTACCCAACTCTCTTCACGGTATGGAAATATTCTATCTAGTATACAAGAGCTTTCCATTCTCTAGCGAAGATTTATTGTTGTGTTTGTTTTGTTTGGTGCTTCAGTTTTGTGATATGGAAGTATTTTGTCAGGTCTTAACAATTCCTGGACAAAACGTCCCCTTAAAACGACCAAATTTCATAATTTTTTATTTGCCATGAAATCATTAAACCTATAATTTTTTTCCTTGATATCTTAAAAGCAGGAATGGGTGCCCTAGATAAAGGAAATGAGTCTCTAGTCACTGAATGTTACATATTTTACTATAAGTGAAGAATTAGAATTCTATTTTAGTCATCAATGTCTCATGAATGTTTTTTGGTGAGTGAGATTTTGAGGGGCCTATTCATAGAGTTTCTGGACCTACAGCACTGAGGACTGGCATCCGGGAACAGAGATTCCATGTAAACAAGGCCCCCAGCTGGTGTTTCCTATGAAATCTCTAACTTGACTTTGAACTTACACTTTCACTGATTCAACTTGAATAATAAGATTTTATTGATGCTCCGGTTAATTATCCTCAATTGATAGGGATATAAGTTTTCCTAAAGAATCAGTGTTTGACAACTGGAGGTAACCAAGTACAATTCATATCTCTATTAAAGTGAGAGTGATTCAAATGAAACAAATCAGAAACATTAATCAATAAGCCTATGTATTTCAGGCAGTCAACTAAGATTTTAAATACATTGTCCAAATCAATGGAAAGGTAGATAATGTTATATTAGCTCTATTATTGAAAAGTATTGAAATACCGTGATTGGTAAGATCAAAAAAGACACTTAGAGTGAATGGAAATGAACTATAAAGAAAAATCACAGGATATTAACAAACACATTAAAAAATATTCAAGTCCAAGACCTATATGCACTCTTAACTGATGTGTACATGTAGAAAAAATCATGAAGAAAGTTAGCTTCATCAAAATGATTGATGCTTTGTCTGGAATTTCCAGTACCCAAAATGACAGGGACAATCACAGGACTCCTGGAATGAAGCCCTGGCTTTGCCACATAATCATTAGCTGTATAATCTTGGTTGTGTAGCTCAACCCCTCTGAAGGTAAGATTTCTTTAATCTCTAAATGGGGATAGAGTGCTTATCTCTGAGGGATTTTTAAGGATTAAAGAAGATCATCCATATGTCTATTGTGACAGAATTAATACAATTACATTTTGCCGGAGAACACAGCAAAATTCTATTTTCCAGCCTCCCCTACAGTGAGGTAGAGCCATAGGACTAAATTCTGGGCAACAGGGTGTTGGTGGAAATGATGTATGCCATTCCTAACAGAGGCCCCTAAAATGTCCTCCACAATCCTCCAAGCTCTGTCTCTCACTTGCTGAAGAACATGGAGTATTCATCAGGGGTCTTCAATTCAATCAGGGTCTTCCCAGAAGACCCTCATTAGACTATGAAGTGAACATAAAATAAATTTGACTATGGCTATGGTTGTATAGAAGTTAGCTGACACTGTCAAATACTACAGAAATGCTGTTGTTGACATTTTCTTCATTATTAACTAGTAGCTTCTGAGTCACACATAAAGTTAAAGGGAAATCTACTGTCTGACAACCCAAGTGACATTTGATCTGATCTAATTAACTGACTAATTTAACAACATTTGTTGAACCCTTATGTGCCAAGAACTGTTCTAGACACCGGGACTAGAATGGTAAATTCAACACAGTCCCTGCCCTTATGAAGCAAATATTCTAGTGGGTGAAATAATAAACAAGCAAATTTACATACACATACACAGAGACATCCACACACACGCACATATATATATATATGTATATACACACTATATATTGCCTGTTTATATATATAAAACAGATGATAAGTTCTAAGAAGAAAACTGTAACAGGATAAGAGAATATAGTATGACTGGGGACTATTTTTAAGAAGAGGTTCTGAGAAGTTTCCTTGGGAATGAACTAAAGTATGAATGAAGTGAGGGAATGAACCACCCCAAGCAGAAGAAATTGCAAACGCAAAGGCCTGGATAGAAACTTGCTCAGCAAGTTTGAGGAATATCAGGGAGGTAAGAGTAACTAGAAGCTAGAGAGGGAGAGCTGGGGTGGCAGGAAATGAGGACACAGACTTAGGGAAAGAAAAAATAAATAAATAAATATTAAAAAAGTGTGTGTGTGTGTGTGTGTGTGTGTGTGTATACACAAAATCAGATCACATAAGAACAAGGCCATAGCAAGGATTTTGGATTTTATTTGAAACCTGATGGGAATGATGGAAGAGTTGAGATGGGGAAATGATGTGGCTTAACATTTTAAAAAGTAGCCACTGTGGTTCCTGTGCAGAGAACAGAGTGTAGAGGGCAAGAGTGGAAACAAGAAGTCAGGAGGCTATTGGGATAGTCCAATGAGAGGTGGTGCTGCTGGGACTAGCCTGGAAGTGGTGGCGGTGGTGTGAAGCAGAGGGCTTAGAATACATTGTAAAAGTGTAGCAGACAAGATTGCTGGTATGTTGGGCACAGAACATGAGAAAAAGAGAGGGCAAGCATGGCTCCACAGTGTAGTCTGAGAAACTGAGTAATGCTGGTGCCATTTATTGAGAAGGCATGTGCTGTTGAAAGGGCAGTTTAGAGTGGTCCTAGGGAAGAATCAAGGGTTTGGAGCATGTTCAGTTTTAGGTTCTTCAAGATATACCAGTAATATGTCCATAGTTTATTCTTATATTCTGTCTTTATTAAGAAAATAAATTTTGAAAAAATTAGGTTGCTTCACACCAAAGACCTTTCCCCAGCAGCACCACAGGCAGTCAGGAGAAGGCCCACCTTTATCACTGAAGCGACTTTAAGGGAGGCCAGCATGTGAGTTCCTCTACTAGATACCTCTTATACCCTACCTCACCTCCTCTTGGCCCAACTTTTACTCCAAATCTTGCTTCTGTAACTAGCTTTGTGTGCTGTGACCCAACACTTGTCAGCACCTCTCCTCACCCGCCCTGCTGTACTGCCTTGGGGCTTCTCTGAGGCGTTGGTGTGGGACTGATACGAATGGACCTGGACATGTGAAGGAGCTAACACTCCATGGGGCAGCCCACAAGCAAAGGAGGATGAAAGCTGGTAGGTAAATGCTCCCTCTTTCCATCCCTCAGGTGGGCAACTTTGAGGCTCTTTCTAATAGTTTCTTAGACATTCAAGGAAGAACCAAACTCCAGGAATCCATTTCAGTAACCTATTTATAATACACTTTCACAATGGCTTTTCTTCCTTCTCTGTTGTACTGTCTGCAGTCCCTGAGTCTTTCTCCCTGGAATCATTTTCCAAATAAACCATCGGCATGCAAATACTAGAAAGTGAATCTTCAGCATGGGATGCTGGAAGAGATCGCTCACTCATCAAATATAGTACGAGGGCCTCAGGATGTAACAATTTGTTTCACTAACCTTCTGCTCTTATGTCTTTTTCAGAAATTGTTGTCAGGTACCACCTTAAAGGCTTTGTGATGAACTGAATTTAATGAGTGAAACTTTTTGATGTAAAGTGTGAACAGAATTGAACACCTTTTACACCTTCCCTCACTTCTTCCTTGCTTCCCACCTTTACTCCAACCATTCTGAGGCAACCAGCACCAAGTGATTACAACCTGACAGCACCTTGCCCCGGCTACACGGCCTACCTCTTGCTTTCTCACCCACGGCCTCTCTAACACAACCGTGAGGGATTTCTGCAGGAGCTTACCTGGCACTCACACAACCTAAGGACGCTAGTGGCTCGACCACTGGGGGCCAACTCTGAGGCGCGTTCTCTATGGCTTCTCAGAAGGCGACAGAGCAGGATCGACTCCAGTTGCTTTCAACAGTGATCTTTGCACCGGCTCTCCCTCCTCCGTTGCACTCTCCAATTCTTACTCTTTATTCCTGAGATCACTTCCCAAATAAACTATTTGTAAGCAACTCTTGTCTCAGGTTCTGCTTTTGGGGAGAAGCCAGGCTAAGATAGTTCAGTAGACTGGCAATATTGTTAACGAGCTTTGAGAATATCGCTTTGCTTCTTGGATACATGGGTTCTACCTCTGTAAAGAGAGTGAGGGTGGAAGAACTAGATACTATAGGATCCTCTCCCTTTCAGGGCCATCTTTTGTTAATTACTGAATGTGATCACCACAGTGAGTAGAGTGTAATTTATTCGTACTCAGCATTCATTCCTGTCTTCTTCTAGTGGGCACTTCTGAACTACAGAGGCTGGAAAGCAAAAATTGTATTTCACAGACTCTCTTTATGTCTAGGGTTCTGAATGTGAATTCAGTTCCTCCAAAACTTGAAGGCAGAAAGAAGATAGAATTCATCTTCCTATTGTTTGGGGCTATTCTCTGCTAGTAAGCAAAGTCAGGAAGACAAGTGTTTTCCTGCGGCAGTCATCTCTTTCCTGTCACCAGCCTCCTGGGTTTTGAAAGTGGCTGGGGGTGGAGTCAGTTGCTTCTTGATCTTCTAGCGACCATAATGGTGAAATGTTCTTCAACTCAGTGGTTCCAGAGGCAGACTCCTAAATTCCTACTGGTCAATTTTGTGATATTGAGGGAGTTATTCCAGTGCAGCTGGAACCCACTCCTCTAGTCGCTTCAACAATTTTGTAATCAGCTGCTTCTCTGTATTAAACATCTTTTTGCTTAAAATATTTAAGACAGTTTTTTTTTTTTGGCACTGAACTTTGATACATGCAGGTTATTCTTGTTCTAAGTAAATATTTCACTCCAGGAATCAATAATTTCTACACACAGTATCGAGATCTCATCAGAACTGCTGGACATTTATATGACAGGTCCTTTCTAAAACTTATCAACCCAGGGGTAAGTCTGAGGAATGATGATTGCTAGCAGATCTCAGAAAAATAGCCCTCTACAAACATCACCACAACTCAGACCCTGACACAAGCCTAGATTCTCCTTCTTAGGGCAGCCACATCAAACAAGCAAATATTGGAATTCCATCTGAGATGGAAGGCACTATAGTCACTCCACAGTTAAAAATACCTAGTTTTAAGTTTCACTGAATAAGCAAGTGTCACACAGAGGTAGGTTTCGTAACAGGGAAAAAAAGTGTTGGTGGAAAGTAGGTCTTAAAGGGTGTGCTCCAAACTCCTTTAACCACCAAATGTATCCTAAAAAAGAAAAAAAAAGTCTACTGATTTGAAAAGAAAAATCTTTCTGTTTGTATTACTCATGTTCTCATATTCTTAGGCAAAAGTTTCTGGATATTAGTTAATCTTTATTGAAGGTCCATGATTCTTCATACGAATATCAATTATAATATCAATCTTGAACATGACAATTTTATCCCTTACATGTTTTTCATCAGTCTTAAACTGTTGCAGACCCTCCCTACAATGGTCTGAGACTTCAGATAATCAGATCTACCAGATTCTGTGTAAACTGGAATCGGGAAGATCTAAATGATGTCCTGAAGCTCATTTCTTGTCAATCAAGTAATTCATTTTGAAATGCAATTTGATATCGAAAGGCAATAATTTCAGTGGCCAGATGATTTTTTTAACAACAATTTCAGGTGATCAGAAGCTATTTTAGTTAATACTAGTGTTTTTCCATATTTTGAACCAGTGATGGAGTGGGAGCTATTGGGTTATTTTAAGGAATGCAACTTGACTATAAACTATTGTGCTTTGCATATATAGATACTACTAGTTTTAAGTAGATGTAGATAATATCTAGAATAATAAAATGCAAATTGACCTAAAAGGGTATCTGAATTCATAGCAGTGTTTGATTAGTATGTATTATCTTACTGTCCAACTTCTATCACGGAGAGATGGTGTGGAGGTATTTTTATGTAAAGAAGTAGTCATAATGCTCAGAAATGTTAAGAGCTATTGTGCTAGAAGATGAGTTTGCCAGAAATGTTACTTGTGAGCGATGCAAGGACAAATACAAATTAAAAATAAAATGATTACTTCTCCCTGTTGAAAATAAGGGAACAGATTTACTTTCACTTTTTTTTCTTAGAGAATTTACTTTAGAAAACTTGTATTTTCTCCTCTCTTTGAATTATATATAAATCCTTTAAGAACCAGATAGGCCTTTTGCCAGCTTTTTGACCTAAGAATGTCTTTCTCAAGGACATGGTAACCACCAATCTAATTTCTACATCTATGTGTTTGTTTGTTGTGTTGTTGTTTCTATAGTCCATAGGAGCGAAATCATACAGTATTTGATGTACACCTGAAATTTATATAATGTTATCAACCAATGTTACCTCAATAAAAAAAATGGGGAAAAAAAGTATTAACAAGGACTTGGGAGTCATTCCTCTAAATGTAAACATCAAAGGAGACAGTGTCCCTATCTCCCAGTTCCTGTGGGAGAGTAGGAGTCTAACCAGTGGCCTTGCTCTAAGTTGCAAAAGTATCTCCTGTCATAAAGATACAAGAAGTCTATTTTTCCTCTGGATAAAGCTGACTAGTTAACACAAGATGGTCACCCCAATTACCAGGTGGGTCTAGGATGAACTATGTGTGACAAATGGTGCTGTCAAGTTCTCTAACCTCAGGACAAGTCATTATTTATCTTAAGAACATGTATGTAATGGGTTTTATCTGCTTAGCTCTATAAAAGAGTGAGATATCTTTCTGTCTTTGCAATCCCTTAGCAGCTTACCTGTGATGTGCATCATATTCTCACGCCTAGCTTATTCAACAATAAAACTGTTTTCTTTACTACCTTTGTGGAGAGATTTTCTGGGTTGGGAGATTTTGTTTTTAATTATAGTTCCCCAACAGTCAAAAGGAAATTACTCCCTAAATGAATCCAGCATTTCTCAGGCCAGCACTGAGATGAGCAATATCAGCAGGTTCTATTATAAAATTTCTACCTTTGCTCCCTCATCTCTGAGGTCTCTTAAACAAAACTCAACCCTATAATCACTGTCCAGATTATAATGGGTGTAACACATAGCTCTGTGCTTACTTGTGGACCTTCAACCTCCTCTTCTGATTATGGTGAAGCTGTTAAAGACATTTCCTCGTGTGATTATTCTTTCATTTTTCCTTCATCTGACCCTCCTTGGTCATTCTCAGTTCTTCAGGCTTACCTCACTGAAGGCTGGCTTCAGTTTGAACACTCAGTTTAAGCAGTTACCCTCAGCTCCTGCTTGTCCCTTCTTATCACGTCTCAGAATTATGGATGTGACATGGAAATTCTCATCCTCTTGCTTCAGAATTAACTTCATGTCAAATAGCTCTTCCTTTACTCCAGTTTCAGATTAAGAATAACTTGTACATTGAAAGATGTGCTATACACATGTATTAATGTTTTTCTTCCAAGGATGGTGGAAGGTCCAGGGTAATTCTACTATGCCTCGGGTGATCTTTTTTATCAACAGGTCAGGACTACATTTCAACTGGCAATTATCAGTGTGTCAGCTGACTTAGTCTCTTGAGTTCTAGCATCCTGTTTCCACACTGTCATCAGCTCTGTGATATCCTAGTTTTGAAATGTCAGTAGCACTGATAGAAAGAGCCTACATGGCACAAAATATGGTAGGTGACGTTCATTAGCAGTGACCCTCTGCTTACTTCCCACCTGTGATTCCCAGATGTAACTAACACCCAGAACATCAGCTTGTTTAATTGGACTATTCTGTTAGGAAGTGACTCATTCAAAAGGGAAGAAATAACATGTGCTCTTTCAGAATTCACTTTCTTCTCAGTCACACCACTCCGCAGAGATTTAAATGATGCCCAGGGCTGCTTCTGTGCTCAAGAAATACCTCTTAATTTTGACGGAAGCTCCAGCTGACAGTCTTGTCGGGGGATACTACATGTTCTTTTTTTGCTGTTAGCAACAATGTCAACAGAGTTGCCTGACAAATAAATCTTTTCACTTTAAGATTCCACGTTTAAAGTTATGGTTCCTCTTTTGTTTTTCCATAATACAGAAAAATCCCATAAACAGATCACTACAACATTTTTGAAGTTTATATCAGTGATTCTTGGACTAGCGATTACACCTCCATGGCCCCTCAAAATTTACTCTGGTGCAGAGCAAAGAAAAGCCATCATGTTCTTTCACCCTGAGATTTTTAATACAGCTATACATTAGGAGGGATGTCCAGGCCCCAGCAATGATGCTACCCAATCAATATCCAGGTTCACTGAACCACTTTAAAGTCAACACAACAAAATTGTTGTAAGATATCATCCCTTGTGGAGAAATCGGAACTCTTGTGCACTGTTGGTGAGAATGTAAAATGGTACAGCTACTATGAAAACAGTATGGAGTCTTCTCGAAAAATTAAAAATAGAACTACGATATGATCCAGCAATCCCACTTCTGGGTATTTATCCAGAAGAATTGAAGAAAAAAATTGATATCTGCACTTCCATGTTCATTGCAGCATTGTTCATAATAGCCAAGATGTGGAAGCAACCTAAACGTACATCTATAGATTAATGAGTAAACAAAATGTGGTGTATACATACAATGGAATATTATTAGCCATAAAAAGAAGGAAATCCTCTCATATGCTATAATGTGAATGAATCTTGAAGGCATTATGCTGAGTGAAATAAGTCAGTCACAGAAGGACTGATACTGCATGATCCCACTTATACACAGCATCTAAAGTCATCAAACTCATCGAAGCAGAAAATAAAATGGTAGATGCCAGGGGCTACGAGAAGGGAGAAATGGGGCGGTTGCTGTTCAATGTGTACAAAGTTCTAGAGATCTGCTATACAACATTGTGCCTATAGTTAACAATACAGTGATGTACAGTTAAAATTTTGTTAAGAGGGTAGAGCACATGTTATATGCTTTTTACCACAATTTAAAAAAGGAAAGAAATCATTCTTGTGACCACTGCAGTCAAAGCATATTGCCATAGTGATGAGTTATGACTTATTACTTCTACCCCTACACGTAATGATGTATGCTGTTGATGGCCACATTCCTTACCTCTGTGCAGGCTCCATGACCAGCAGAGTTTGCAAGTTAAGAAAAAGAGAGAAATAGGAAAATTACAAATCTCTCCAATCTTCATTTTCCTATATGTTTCAATGGATAATAATACTTACCTTGCAGATTTGCTGGGTATAATACAGGTAATGTATTTCAAGCATACAAACAATTTCTGATATGCAGTGAGCATATAAGAAATGGCAACTATCATACTAAATAACTTTATTTAATAGTGTACTTCTTTAGCCAGTACATTTATGTTCAACCTTGATATCTCCACATTTAATTGGACTTTTGTGTAAAGAGGGGACATGATCGTGAAGGGGAAAAAAGTAACGTGGAGATTTTTACAGTGGACATAGCAGCTTCTATAAGAGGCATTAGCAATTCTCAAGTCATTTAAAATAAATTTCTGTTAACTTGTACTGATTTGCTTTGTTTTTCAACATAGTTTACAGATTGATTTTCTGAAAAAATCATTGATCTTTTCAAATGCCAGTGTGCATAGGTTGTACCAAAGTTTGGTTTGGGCACGAGTACAAGGAAAATATGGTGTTATTCTTTGGCTTCAGCTGAATATGAACTCATACATGATCAATGAATATACGGTTATGTAGATAATCCTCGGCCAGCCCTTGTGGTCCAGTGGTTAAGATTTGGCGCTCTCACTGCCCACAGCCCAGGTTCATTCCCCAGTCGGGGAGCCACACCACCCATCGGTCGGTTGTCATACTGTGGTAGCAGTATGCTGTTGTGATGCTTAAAGCTATGCCACCGGTATTTCAACAGCCACTAAGATCACCCATGGTGGACAGGTTTCAGGGGAACTTCCAGACTAAGACAGACTAGGAAAAAGGACCTGGCCATCCATTTCCAAAAATGTTGGCCATAAAAACTGTGTCACTAGCAGCTGAGCATTGTCTGATAAAGCGCCAGGAGATGAGAGGATGGCATGAAATGACTGGGCAGGGTTCAGTTCTGCTGTACACAGGGTTGCTAAGAGTCAGAATCAACTGGAGGGCACTGACAACAAAGACAACCTTCATACGTAGTCATTTTAACATCACTCAAAGTACGAAGAAGGTGCGGTGGACGCTGTGGTACACCACTGAGGCACTCATTCTTCCTGAAGCCGGGAGCATTGACTGCTGAGGCTCATTGCTGAGTCCCTCCCCTTGAGTTGCCTCCCGCTGAAGGAAGTTGCCTTGCCCAAGGTTACACCTGCAGGCAGCCTGCATCCATAACTGGCTGAAGTGGGGGTACAAAGGCCGTGGCCCCTAGACTCAGTTGGTATTCTAAAGTCATCCCAGCTTCTGAAGGCCCCTTAGGATCAGCTGAAGCCTCTTTTGCAACTGCATCACAGTTCAACTTCTCCCTCCACCCCATCCTGCTCTCCATCCCTCACAGGCATTGTATCTGAGCACTCCCAATGTACTTTCTGTCTGCAAATCTCGCTCTCTTTCCCCAGATTCTGACCTGTAATATAAGGCATGTTGTTTTAGAATTATTATTTTTCCTTTCATTTTACTATGAAAAATTTCAAACGTACAGAAAGGTAGAAAAAACATTACAGTGACACACCTAGATTCTACTGTTTAGATTTTACTGTATTTGCTTTATCAGATGTCTATCCTTCTATCTTGGATTCACTATTAACATCTGAATATTTAATTTAAAATATTGGTAATCACTGTAAAATGTAAAATTGCAAAGAAAATCTACCTCACCAAAAACGGGCTACATGTTACAAGATATTTTGAACTGCCTTACCTTGCACTTATATAAGACGGTTAATCGAGATAGAATTAAAGCTATTACATGTTTAAAGGCTGCTTGAACAAAAGAAAGCAAGCCTTATTGCATACTTTGAGATAACGATGCCAACATCTCAGGATATGAGTATTTCTTACGTGCTACCTGATGGACAGACCCTCCTATCATTCCTCTCCAGGGAAATAGGTCAGCTATCATACTGGCCAATGAGAGAAAGACAGAAACCTGAGTGGCAGATAGAAATTCAAAAACAATTGTATTATCCTGAAAGTCAATCATATTGTTATATTACTAAAGTTCTAGTCCTAGGTTTAAGGAAATTTTTTCTCAAGTGATTGTATGAAGCAGAAAATGCATGTGAAAATATCAGATATAAAAATATGAGTGAAAGTCACAATTGCTAGACTGCTTCTGAAAATATTCAGAAAGCATCTTCTTCAGGATAGGTACAGATCTTCAGTTTGTAGGGGTATATCATTAGCATCCTTATCATCACCATCTAGTCTAGGAGCTAAAGAGGCAGGAAACTTAGTTACAATTAGGGGGCTGAGGGGTTTAATAACTAGGTCACAGCATTACATCAGCTGTACCCTAGATTGTAGGAGCTAAACAAAGGAATTTGCTCCTTCACCAACCTCAGTTGAAAACGTCTACTTAGCTTACAATATAATTACCATAGGAGCAATCTACCAGCTGCCAATGCCGAAAAAAATGTTTCTGCTCTATAATGTCAGGCTTTAGAATGCAATTACTAAAATTATAACAAAATTTCAATAATTAAGCTTTATTTAACAACATTTCAGATTTATTTTTGCATTTGACAAGTTCTTTCTATATTATGATATCCATCTTGGCCTACTGTTGATTTTAACATTCAGCCATTCAACCTCCAGCCAAAATGTATATACAGTATACCTCCAGTGAATTTGATAAACCTTAGTTAAGATGCCAGATTATTTTTATGTTGAAAAATTATATTCTGTATTTTTATATTTAAAAATTGTGTAATATTCCTAGAGAATCCTTTTCTACTCAGAACCTTCAAGTACATTTGAAAAGCACTATTAAGATTCATTCTCACAATTGTCCCTTTTGGAGCTAGAGTAAGCTTCCATAACATTTCAAAAAAAAAAAACAACTAGATTCTGTTTTATTATTTAGAATATGCACACTGATCTCAGAGTTCATATGGAGTCATTTGGTTTTGTAACTTTTGCTAAAATAATATTTTTATATCTTTTGTAAACTGATGGTTTATATACATCTTTATTTTTATATTTTCTAATGCAGATAAGTCAAAAATTAGATTTTAAATATATGGGTTTACTAATTAAATACCCAACACTCACCAAATTTGGACAAAAGAGAAAGAATGAACCACAGAGCACTGGTGAGAGAAGTGGGATGTTTGTGCAATGGGGAGGATGCTGCCGTGCAGACTATTTCACAATGAGCCCTGACTCACTCCCTCATCAGAAGCAGGTGCACATTTGGGCAGTAGCTGATGTCCATTTTGAAGGCTGTTATTAAAAACAGCTGGGCAAATATTTCATGAATCTCAGGAAAGAAACTGGAAGACAATGGCTGATGGAAATAAATAATACAAAGGGCAAAGGGTATTTGGCTAAAGTATAAACCTAGGAAAATTTGCCAGTTTAAACAGGAAACAGAAAGAGAAAGGAAAGGTAAAGCTTCCTGATATGAAGTAAGACTCTGTTGCCTAAAACGAGACTCATCTTCCAAGTGAAAATGTGGTTAGTAGGTAAAAAGCTAACTGACCCGAAATGTAACAGTTTTACCGACCCAGAGGGAGGTCACAAGTTCTAACTTCACTTAAGAGGTGATTTTCACAGGAGCTGTTCACACTAAGGCTGTAAAAATGGCTTAAGAAAGTGTCTGCATTTCATTAGATTGTGGATACACACACAGATGATTAAGTATATGCAAATCTTTTTTCATTTTTAGTAGCTAATGAGAGGAAGACTATTTGGCCCAGCCCTTGCCATAATGGAGATGTAAACCCTTTTCTGAGTAAGATATATTGGTTCTTTAAAAAATAAGAAGAATTTCTACTCTGTTCAAAAGAAACATGAACTTTAATTTCTTGTTAAGAACCAAACAAGAAGTGGAATACTTTAAACTCTACATTGTGGTACAATTACACTTTCCCTTAACAGCTTTCTTGTAATAAGCATTGGCTCACAGTCTGTTTTAGGGGTGGTAATGATTTCAGCTGAAGTTTCACCAATATCCTTGCTCAGCTACATGACTGGAGCATAAAAAGGCCAGGGCATTTCTGGCAGCCCAAATGTCAAATGTGAGTGTCACCATCTTGGTAGAACAAATCTGATGACACCTCCGAGACCCCCAAGAGGAAAATCCTCCTTCTCCATGGGGAGTATTCACATTGTCAAAGCAGATGCAATTAGGAATGCTAAGAGTATTTTGTCCCTAAGATTTTGGCTTCCCTGGACAAAATGTATTTTAGCTTTTGTTGGTTCCAAATTTTGCCAATTTTTCCAGTATTTGATACAAGCATTTTGATTCCTTCACTTTTCAAATGTTATGCTTGCCTCTGCCACCCCATTCTTTGAAATGAAGACAAATAAAGACAGCACAAATACAATTCTCTTAAGCAGTGATGGATCCACCAGGAATGGATGCATAGATTAGACATTGTGGTATATTTTGGGAGATAATGTCAAAACCTGTCCCAAGCTCCAGCCTAAATCACCTCGCCTTATTGTCTGAAATTACACTTGTAAGGATTCGTTGGATGGAAGAGTTCAAGGCACAGCAGATGTTCTGTGGCAGACAACACTACAGCAGGGAGCATTCTGCAGGGTCTCCTGAAGATTCATACATGCACCTCAAGAGGGAATCAGCATTTGGTTGTCTTTCACTCAGAGGTCATCACCAGGAAACTGTCACAGTCAAGAGAGGAAAAGACCAATCCCAATTAAACAAGAGTCACTTGACCGACCCTTTTCTCCCATCTTACTTCTGTCCTCAACAGACCAGAAGAAAAAGAGCTTCAGAAAATGGAGGCTGAAGAAGGGTCCCTGGATCAGACCTTTTCACTTCCCAATTCCAACTTCATCAAGCCAAAAGTCTTGCTGCTGATGGAAGGAAGAAAAAGATTTAAACTGGATATAAGCTGGCCCAGGCTGATGTTTAATAACTGAAAGTGACAAGAAAGCCATGGGATTTCTTCCAAGATATCACTAAGAAAAGAAATGGAAATTCTACAGAGAACAGTTGAAGGAAGTGATTTTAAAAAGAAAGAGATAAACAACTTTATATTTGTGTCCCATCAAATTCACATTGTTCGTTAATCTGTTTACACATTATCAATAATTTATATTTAAATTAGTTTGTCTAATCCTTTCCTCATCTAGTAATCTGACATGAAGTCACAGAGGAAATAGGAGTGCTGATAAGGGAAGGGAAGAGAAATAATTCTGAAATAGGACTGTAGTTTTAGGGGGACAGCCTAGGTAGTAATAATCTTAAGATCAGAGCTACACTATTATTCATCCCAGCTTGCAAATAAGGAGAGCACCTCGGAGAAATCATGTGAATCATCTAAAGTAATAGGTCCAGAATCAGGACTTGAAGATAGAGGGTTTGATTACAAGGTCATGCTGTAGTCATTATATATACCATGTGGCCTCTGGAGAGGAGGAGGGCAGGGGAGTTTTGGGGGTGATAGTGATGGGGAAAGAGAAGAGGAGATAATAACCCAGAGGAGAAAAAGAAAACAGAAAGGAGAAGTAGGAAGATGCTGGAGAAAACAGTTTCCAACATTGCAATTAGGGCAAGGGCTGACTTGAAATATTTAACCTCATTGTAGTTTATCCATGGAAAACCAAAGTATTGACTGAAAAACACACAATATTCTCGGTGCTTTTCTTTTATCAACCTACTCTTGGTTGTATATAAATGTCTGTCTTTCAGAAAGGAAATTGTGTGAACATTTAACATTTAACCTTTAACCTTCAACATTTAACCACAAAACCTGCTCCAGCAAAGGTCAATGTTTTATTTTCAGATAAGTTTATTTCTATGTAAGGGAAGACTGGGCCAAGAATCAGAATCGAAAATGGAATGAATCCCTAGTTCTTCCTGTAATTTGCATTTATTGCAAGTATTTTCTTATGTTGCAAAACATCAGACATAACAATATTCAAGTACGACAGCATAAATACATCATTCAGTGAAAATATTGTAAAATTATACAGTTACAAAGAACCTTAATATACTGCTTTCCTTCATTAGTGAAGACTAAGAAAGCTTTTAAAGTCGTTTTATATGAATACAATATAAAAAAATAGAGGAAAACACTATTCTTTTACCAGTGTCTAAACTTCTCCCGAATATCTGCAGGCAAACGTAGAACTTACAATTAGATTTCCTTCCCAGTGAATTGATTTCATATTTATAGCCCAGTCAAAGATTGTGTGCCCTCAGTGTGTGTATTTACATGTTCATATGTGTGCGTTTGCATGCCTGCGGAAAATGCTGCATCAAGGGCAGTCTATATCTACATTTCATTCTTTACTGAGTTATGTTGATAAGTCTAGACGTCATATCAGAAGTAAGTTTTGTTACTTCACAATCACACTTCAAATCCTCTCCGTAATCTCACTGTGAAAATAAGCACTGCTTCTAAATCTGAGACCCAAAACGACTGAAGATGAACATTAAGAAAATCGAGCAATCATGTCATAATTAAACCAAGGGTCTAAAATATAGTTGGTGTGCTCTGTTTAAACCTTTTTTTTTTTTCAATTTAATTTACGTGGAAGCAACACGAAGCACTCTCTAGGTTTCTGCTGCTCACCATTGAATACTTTGTCCTCTGACCCTGGGAACCTGAGGACACGAGCGGTAGAGGAGGCCTGGATGAACCCTGGTTTCAGTACAAACTTTGTCTATATCAGCCACGGGAGCTAGGCCAAAATGACTGACTGACTTCTCTGTGACTCAGTTTCCCTGTCTATAAAATGTAGAAAAAGAAATATCTACCTCATAGTGTTGTATCAAGATTAAATGAGAGAATATATGAATGTTGCTTACCACAGTACCCGGGTCACATCGGGAGACAAGATCAGCACACAGTGGTTAAGGGCGCTCCCTTGGGAGCCAGACTCTGACACTCACTACCTTAGTGACTTGGGGGCAAGGTCCTTGATACTCCATGCCCCACTTTCCTCATCTATAGAAGTGAGATAATAATAGCCACTATCATGTTGGTTGGATTAAATAAGATAAAACTTTTAAAATACTTTTAGAATAGTGTTGACAAAAGTTAGCTGTTATTACTCAACACCAAATCAATAGTTAGTATTAATATTTGTTTTAAAAAAAAGTGGTGAATTTTGTTCTTATAAGGAAAAAAGATTTTTTTGAAAAATATACGCAAAAAGCAAAATGAAATATCCATGGGAGATGGCATCACGCCCACGACTTGCACTCCTTCGCTAACCCCACCTCTAGCCCTGCCTAGAAGGACAGGGAATTCTCAACCAGAGGATGAGAATTAGAGCTGTCTGTCCTCCTCTTCTCCTATGAGCTGCCACCTAGAGGTGCCTCTTTCAGAGCTGTCCAAGAAACAATACTGCAGACAAAAGGACTCGATCAGTTCTGCCTTGCGGGAAGGAGACATTTCACGTGTTTCAGCTTTCCTCTTACCTATTGACCCATTTCAGCTTTTCCAGATCATTTATACAATTCCAGTCTTGCCCTTCCTCCTGGTCTCTATCCCCAAATTCTCCCAATGCAAGGCTAGCGGCGAGAATGCTTTATCCTGTGGTTGTTGCTCAGCCAAAGGTTTTCTGCCAAAATGAAAAACAACGAGACGGTAAAAAGAGTGAGAGTGTTCCCTCCCCCACCACACTCTGAAGTCAAACACGAGGTGTCAGAGGTCGGGCAATGCAGTTCTGGGAACTAAAGGCACAAAATGTGCCTACGTACAAGTGAGTAATTTATACCCAAAGAAAGGAAGGAGTCCCATTTGTAGACAAAAAGTAAAAGTTCTACAGTGAAATGATTTTCTGTAATGAAAGAAGTTAATTAATTTTAGATTTTAACTCAGAAAAAAACAGTTTTGCATGTGCCATGTGACCGACATATGCACAGCAAATTCCAGGCAGGGCATGCGTGTACCCACATGATAACAGTGATTATCTCAGGGGAGCAAAACTATAATTTTTTTCTCTAAGTTTCCATTTCTGTATTTTCCAAAATGTGTGATTCTTTTATAAGAGAACATTAAGTTAAATTAATATTAGTGACAGCCAGCTCCCAAGATGGTTCCCAATGATCCCCACCTCCTGATATTGACACCCTTGTGCAGTCCCCTCCCACTTGTGCCAGGGTTGGTCTATGTGACCAATGGGGTAATGGCAGAGGTGACAGTATGTCACTTTCAAGGTTAGGGTATGACAGACTGTGACTGCTGTCTTGGGTTCTGTCCCTTTCTCTCTCTCTCATCACTCACTCTGAGGGAAGCCATTGCCGTGTTATAAGGACATGACCTACTTGGCAAGGGAAGGAGGCCTCCAGTTAAGAGCTGGTGAGGAACCGAAGCCTGCCAACAGCCCTGTGAGCGAGCCCGGAAGGGGATCCTGCAGCGGCAGTGGCGCCTGGAGATGATGCAGCTCCTGCCGAAAGTTCTTCTGCAACCTCGGGAGAGACCTGAGCCAGAACCGGTGAGACTTCTCACCCTCTCTGATTCTTGTCCCTCAGAAACTAGGCGACAATGAATATTTGTTATTTTAAGCTGTTATATTTTGAGTAATTTATTACTTAGCAACAGTTAACTAATTTTGTCCTTACAATATTGAAGATAAAGACAACCAGATGGAGAAAATGTCTTTTTTTCTTTCAGGTGGCTTGCACACTTTTTCCTGGTTGAGGGGGTGAGGGGAGCTTAAACATTACTTTTATTCATAAAGACTCCAGGTTTGGAACAATTTTTCCAAAGTGGAAAATCTGATTGATATGAGGACTCCAGAACTCTTTCTTCCTCTGTGTTCGTATCTGTGAAGAGGGAATATCTTCCATCACAGATTATATCTAGACTGATAGAAAAACCTGAGGTAAAGTCAATCTAAGCATGGGAAAGAACCCTTAAGGTTAAAGTAATTTTGTACCAACTTGGGAATTTTATAAAAATAGCCTATGGCTATAATTTTATTGCAAACTAGACCAAAGGAACAAATCCAAATTGAAAGCATTGAGTTATTACTTTCCTGCTCTGACAGCACAAGGAAGTCATTCTATATCTAGAAGGGCCCTCAGGCTCTCTGCTGACTAAATTGAACATATTGAAGAGGCTGACTGAACACGGAGTTTTATACAATACCGACATTTTACCAAAGCTTGCCTGGGAGGAGAAGGCAGGTTTTTTTTAATGTCATTTATTTCCTTGGAGAAATACTAGAAATAATCTGCCATTTCTTTTTTTGGCTCCACTCTTGATACCTTTCCAAATGGGCCCCAGCTTCCTTTTAAAGCAGACAACAGACGAGATGATTTGGGCTTTTCAATTTGTTCCTACTTGGTTGGCCATTTCTAGCTCCTTATCTCTTGGGAAGTGTAAAAAGAAGAGCACAGCAATTTGGAATGATCAGATCTTTTTATTTCATATCATTGAACATATATAGATGTAACCAGAATGCCTGGAAGGAATCCTTCTCAGGCGGTTGTGCAAGCACATAAACACCCTCACAGTCACACACGTTGGCAGCATCAGAGCCACTGCTGGTGACCTGTCAAAATTTCACCTGTCAAGGTCCACAGCAAAGGCATCACCTTCTGGAATCTTTCCCTGAATCCTTAACCTGATAAATTTTTGCCTTCCCCCAAACACTGTGTCAGTACATTTCTTACACCATTCTTTTATCCTGCCTTTTATTATTGTTGTTCATAAATTTGTCTTTACCACATAAAGATGGATTGCCAGTAACTGAGCCAGACACTGGGAATACAATGACAAAGGACGCGTGGTTCCTCACAGTCCTGGAAAAGCAGCCCCTCTCTCCTCCTCTACTCCATTCCAAAATATTGCCTGTCTCAGCCCTGTAACAGCCAAAGAGATCAGTATCTAGGAGGAGACTATAATTAGAACCCATTATTCATCATCATTCACCATTATTACTCACCATTATTTCTCATTGTAAGAAATCACGCAGACTCATCTCATCTCATTTACAAGCTTCTTCCTCAGACATAAGATCTAGTCTTTCAGATTCTGATCTCCCTCTGCATAGCCCCTTAGTTACTCAACCTCCCGCCGGGCTGCCTTTTCACTGTCACTGTGCCCTCTAAGATGGCATCTGCAAAAAAGCTTTACCCTCAAGTTCTCTGAATGTTCCTGTAACTGTCTTGCTTCTGTTGAAACCAGGCTATACCCTGAGGACACTACTTTCTCTACAGGTCTCAAAATGGAGAATGTTCTTCCTCTTCCCACACAACACTAGGAGCAGGTGGGGTTGGCAGCCTCCTTGTTCCCCATCATGGCTTCCAGACCAAAATTCCTCCCCTTGCCATAAAAATAAAAAATAAAAATAAAAAACCTACTTGAAGGATATGTCATCATTATACCACCTTTCATTTTCATAGGGATTTGCCATCCTTCTACTCAGTCATTCTCTACATTTATTGAAGATTTTAGCTCTTAGTTTCAAGTTATTGTTTCCGTTATTGTTTCCTGCAAAGTTTCCGTTATTGTTCATGGTGAGTTTAACGTCTATGTAGATGATTCATTCAAACATCTAGCTCTTCAAGTCCTAATTCTTTTCACATCCAATGTCTTACACATCACTTTCTGTCACTTACTTCCGTGGTTATAACCAAGACCAGAAGGTCAGCAAACTATGGCCTATAGCCCAATCCAGCCCACTGCCTGTTTTTGTACAGTTTGCAAACTAAGGGTAGATTTTATATTTTTAAGTGGAAGACACCCATGTTCATTCATTTATATATTGCCTATGACTGTTTCTGTGTTACACTGGCAGAGTGAGTCGTTGAGAGTGAGCCATTGAGACGGAGATGCTATGGACTGCAAAACTGAAAATATTTACTATCTGGCCCTTTACCTAATAGTTTGCTGACCCTGCCCTAGACCTTCTCATTATCAATAACTGCTGCACTTTCAAAATCTCAATTTCAAAAGTCCCCCTCACTTACTGCCCCCTCCTCTCCTTCTGGTTTGCCCTAACAATCTTTAACCACCATCCTATTGATGCTGTCATCACTTTTTCCCCACTTCTCTCATTCCCCAGGTTAGATTCCACAATCCATCAGTATGTTTACTCCCTTGAGGCGTGTAGCCTCAACTTCTGTGCCCCCTTTTTTCCTTATCATTACAGCCCGTTATGACCGTAACCATACCTCTGCTGAAGTTCAGCTGCCCGCCTATTCTGTGCCTGCCCCTAAGGAGTTGAATGTGGCTGGAGAAAAGGCATGCAGCCATGTGGCAGGCTAGTTCATGACGACCTGCTGGCCTATATATGTGGTGGCAAGGTGGGAGGAATCAGAATGTAATCAAGTTTAGAGAGCTTCTCCAAGAAAAAAGAAAGAACCCAGGCTAAAGGCTGATGTATGTCTTTACGATTCTGACAGGCCCAGGTGGAATTAAAGGAGCTTCCACAAATAATGGGGCAGATGCCTTTCCAATGGAATAAATGTTTCCCCCTCAATTTGGGTTTATGTTTACTCTCAGAAAATATAATAATGATAATGTTTGTCCTTGGGAGATGTGCTGTCATGAATAGGTCAACTGGTAAGGAAACTGGGGAACTGGCAGAAAAACATCAAGAAGGAAACTGCAGAAACATCCCCAGTCCTGCTCCCTCCACAGTTTGTGAAACTGGGCAGTGTAAGCCCCAGTGATGGCTAGGGGATTACAGGGCTTCTGAGAGTGGACCACAGGACTCAGGCCAGGGCATTTCATTGTGTGGGTGGGAGCAGGGATCCAAGAAACAAGGTTTTTATTTCTGATGAAAATAACTGACTTTTCCTGTGTTGGAGAGTGCTATAGACTGAACTATGTCCCCCGAAAATTCATATGTTGAAGCCCTAGACCCAGATGTGACCATATTTGTAGATAGAGCCTTCAAGGAGGTAATGAAGTTCAAATGATGTCATAAGGGTGGGGCCCTAATCCAATATGACTGGTGTCCTCATAAGAAGAGAGAGATATACCAGGGATGCTTGTGCACAGAGAAAAGGCCATGTGAGGACAAAGCAAGAAGGCAGTCATCTGCAAACCAAGGAAAGAGGCTTGAGGAGAAACCAAACCTGTCAACATCTTGGACTTTCAGCATACAGAACTGTGAGAAAATAAATTTCTGTTGTTTAAACCACCCAGTCTGTGGTATTTTGTTATGTCAGCCCAAGCAGACTAATACAGGGAGCAAAGTGGATTTTCAGACTGAGGCACTTGAAGGCAGGACACTTGGGAGGCACAGGTGAAAATCTGATGGTGGATGAGCCCATTTAGAATAGGGGGAAAGAGTTCACAAAGACAGCATTATCTTAGTAAGGATTCTCCCCACCCTAAATGAAAGAACTCCAACTTAAACTAGCCTAAGCAAGTAGATAGATGATAGATAGGTAGGTAGGTAGGCAGATTGATAAATAGATAGATGATAGAGAGATAGAGATAGATTAGATAGATAGATAGATGATAGATAATAGATAGATAGATGATAGAAATTTATTTCAGAGTTATAAAGCTACTGGAGTTGCTGAAATACTCAAAGGAATAAAGGAAAACCTAAGGGACCCAAACAGGTCTGGGAGTGTGAGAAACTGGAATTGGGAATTCACACTACATTCTTGTCTCTGCTCCTCTCTGCAGGTTGAGTTCATTGCCCATGTTGTGGGCAACTTAGTCTACAGGTAGGGTGGGATGGAGAAGGAAAATCATGGGTCTACTATCAGTTCTGGGTTTACTTTTTTTCCAGCTTAGTGGCCCAAAGGAAAGAGGGCTTCTCTCTTCCTCCTTGATCATGTAAAATCCCAGAGAAGAAAATGAACTGTCCTGGCTTAGGCCACACACCCTTTGATAAACAACTCTAGATCTAGGGATAGAGTATTATGATTAGTCAGACTGGGCCGTATGTGCACCCTGGTGTCTGGAAAGGGGACTGGGTGGGCAGGATACTCTAGGGACATTCCCACAATAACTACAAAAGGTGATTAAGGAATATAACCCAGAAGAGGGGGTGACGGAACCTGGTGCTCTTACCAGAAGAAGGGGCGGGGATTAATGATGGACTCCCTCTCCCCCTACACTGCAAAAGAAAGACATCCATTCTATTTTTTTTTTCATGAAGGCCAAAGTCTTTAGGAGTTTTTCCTTGGGCATTCAAGGGAAAATATAAGTTAGATAGATTTTTAAATTACAATAACATGAAACAGACATTACAGAGATAGAGAGATCCACTTAAACGTCTCAATACCCGTTGGTTCCCTACATAAGGGGATGCTAAGCAGTGTTCAGGTATTACTTGACTTTTGCCAAAGGTGGGATTTACTTGAATATCCATTAAATCTTAGAACCCTTGGTTGGCACAGCTCACTTGGCCTTAGGGGCACACCTGGAGTCAGTCTCTATGGGTGGATGGGAAGCTCTTTTGAAGGAGGAGGGGGGTGCTCCAACCCTTTTCATAATGACTAAGCAGAAATCAAGAGTCTTTGGGGGCATCCTGCTACCTCATTAGATACATTAAAGGGCAATTTTCCTTCTAATAGAAATACTGAAAAGCAATCAAATATAATTTTTTGACAAAGAGCTTTTCCTGGAAATTCACAAATATTACATGTCTTTTCTTTTCTTGCAAAATGTATACACTACATATAAATTATCAGTTGGGTATAGCCACACACTGCCTTGCAGTACCTTACTAAGGAAAACTAACCACAGTCTGTTAACACTATTTGTCCCTGAAAGAAGGAAGAGCTGTCATATGAGAACATAGAGTCTCTTGACAATGAAGGATTTGCTGTAATTCCCTTCCAAAATGGCCCTTATTCTTAAGAAAAGAAATCCACATATAGCTGTGCAATGTAATGGGACTGAACAGAGAGCTTAGCAAAAGAGAAGGAGACCTGGTTCCTTCCTTTTTCCCTCTTAATTCCAGAGCACCAGCTAAAGGGGAGTGGTGTGCGGTATCAGTGGAGGGCAGTCACTACAAACTGCAACACAGTAGAGAACCTAATGATTCTAGAAAATTCTTCTGTGAAGGATACACATAAGACATTTCACATCTGAACTTCAGTAAGCTTAGCCACAGTGAGTGAGAGAAAACAGACACCCTCAAAGGGGAGACAGAGGTCTTGGCAAATTTAGAAGAGTTATACATGAGCCTCACTTTACTGGAACGTTCTTAACAATTTGTTTGAAACTTTGCAAACATTCAGTATGTTTCATGTCCTAGGGATGGTTGCTTGAAGTAGAACATTATAATCATTCTCCTTTTGTGAACTGAAAAAAATCTTTTCCTGATGAAAGTTATTATCTTCTAATATTTTGCTTTATAAATTTAATTGTCTTTGTGTATGGAGGTTTCTTTAAACAAGAAGCAACTATAAGTATTTTGAGGGAACTTTGAAGTAAGGGAACTCATCAGCATTACTTCAAATATGAACAGAGTAAAGCAGGACTAGTAAAGGTTAGTTAGCAACTGAAATTGAAATTATTTTTTTTTTCTTGACAATATCATATTCAATGTCTATCAGTCTTGCCTATTCTTATTTATATCCTTTGGGTAGAATATAATGATGAAAATAATTAATACCTCAAAATCATGGAATTAGAAGGAAAAAAAAAGTCACATGAATCAAAACTCCACTCTCAAAGAAAGTTTAATGTCATAGAAGAGGCCAAACTAAAAGAATAAAATTTAAAACTACACATAAGGATTATAAAGCCAAGTTTTGGGTGTATATAGTAAATGTACTATGTGTATGAACAGGTATGCATATTAAAAATAAAAAAGGAATATTCATCAAAATATTGATATTAATAGAAATTTCTCTGGGTGTTGAGACTATGAGTGATTTTATATTTTTAAAAAATATTTTTTCTTGGGGCCGGCTCGGTGGCGCAGCGGTTTCGTCCGCGCTTGGCAGCCCGGGGTTCGCGGGTTCGGATCCCGGGCGCCCGCGGACGCACTGCCTGTCAGCCATGCCGTGGCGGCGTCCCATATAAAGTAGAGGAAGATAGGCACGATGTTAGCCCAGGGCCAGTCTTCCCCAGCAAAAAGAGGAGGATTAGCAACAGATGTTAGCTCAGGGCTGGTCTTCCTCACCAAAAAAAAATATATATATATATTTTTTCTTCATTTTTCAAACTCTCCTCAGTGAGGTTATATCACAAAAAACTTATTAAAAAATGTTAAAACTGAACCTCTCATCTATTCTTCTATGGTGAGAGGCAAGACATATTTAAGAGTAAAGCCATTTTTAACAGATGGGTATATATATATCTTCTAAAGAAGTTCCATCATGGAAAGCTGTTAGTATTCCCTGGTGATTTATTTCCTTTTTTTTTTTTTTTTGCTAACATCTGTTGCCAATCTTCCTCTTTTTTTGCTGAGGAAGATTGGCCTTGAGCTAACATCTGTGCCAATCTTCCTCTATTTCGTATGTGAGCTGCTGCCACAGCATGGCCTCTGATGATTGGAGTAGGTCCGCACCTGGGAACCAAACCCAGGCCACTGAAGCAGCGTGAACTGAACTTAACCACTGGGCCACCAGGGCTGGCCCCATTTCTTTCTTTAACTAGCTATAAGTCTTTCTGTAGCTGACTTAAATTTCCTACACTATAAGCTGATCACCAGTAAAAGTGACTAACTACCTTCATGACGAATAATGACAAGCAGCATATAAATAGTCTTAATAATTTAGTTAAGTAATCAACTCCTTCAACCTTTTTTATTATCCATTTAATTTTTTTTTGTTTTTGATCGTAGATGTTTAACCATTAAATCAACTGTATTTTATTCATCTTAGGTTGAGAAATGAACCCCAAACCAGTAGTGTTTACACAGGAATCTATAAAGAATATCTGAGGTCATGATCTTAGAAGTCTGTTGAAGTCTGTCATTCATAATTATGTTAAGAGAACTGAGAAAGATATTGCCAATTCAGAATAAGGAAAGGGAGTTCTGAATTGCTGTTTCTACTGCCATCTTCCCTCCCCTCCCCTTCTTCAGGAGCCGTAGCAGTAGCAGCACTGAGGCCTTGGTAAACATGCATCTGATATCCCCAGTGGCCAACTAGCCCCCACCTTACTCCAGATGAGGATCTGTGAAAACAGTCATCCTTGCCACTCCAGCTGAGTACCCATGAAGGATTACTCAGAGCTTTCATATATTAATGGATTATGCATCACCACCTTAGTCTAGTTTTCCTTTCAATTCTATTATATCATTGATTTACCTTGAACTTATCTTTTATAGCCCCAAAGACTTTTCAGTTCCAGTCTGCCTACAGCTACGCTTTCTCATATATTTTCTGTGTATTTTTCCTCCAAAATTCTTACCCTTTAGAGAGCATCATTCAGTTTACCCCCAAGTAAATAGTGACCAAAGTAATGATAAAACGTACACCTGGAAATTCCCAGGATATTGGAAAAGGATATCAAAAAAAGGGGGTGCCTATTTAAATTGTGAAACGAGCAGGATTATAGAAATTGCGGCATATTTAAATTTTTGGGATGAATATATTTCAATGTTATCATTGTAGCTTAGCGTGTATTTATATAAACTAATTTGGAGATAATGTCAAAAGTCTAAATTGGAGTCCTACACTAAATGGACTTTCTGGCCCTTTATAGGAAAATGCTGCATGGCTTTTGGAAGACGTTTAGCATTTCTGCACTTCAGTTTTTTCATATGTGCAGTGAAAGTATTTGCTTAGCTATTTCTAAGTGCTCTTCCTACACTAAAATTCTATTATTCTGAGATCTATTCCTGTTCTTCTCTTTCAGATTCCATTGAAGCAAAAGTCTGTTCAGTCTTACAGCCTGCCTCATCTCTTATTGAACAAGGATGGCTCTGTGTTCTCAAGTCTGCTCTAAATGACTCTTACAGAGAAATCAAATTGTGTGAGACTCTTGAGTCCTGATTGACTGAGACCTTTATATTCTAACAATAGCTATTTGATACAGTCACTGGATAAAGCAGTGGCTCTTCTGTTGATGTGTCTAAGTGTTTGCGAGATCAGCCAACCAAAAAACCCATTTGGTTGAGTAGTTTTAGTACTGGGCAAGGTCTTGTCCCAAGGGAATACATTCTATTGTAAGATAAGAGAAAATGTTGAGTAACCTTTTGTTATAATCTTTGTGAATCCAAATGCTTCAGCCAATAACTTAGCAGGGGGCAAGGGGGTGGGTTAGGTAGATTTATATTTTTAAAAAGTGAATTCTGTACGATCTCAAACAAAAGCAGCAATCATTGAGGGAATGAACCATATATCAATATTGTAGTAAAAAATGCAGATATTAGTTCTGTATTTCACAAAAATCCACTAAGTGAGAGAAATAGAAATATGTATTTTAAGTAAACTTACATATAATTATGCAAAACTTTTATATCGTAACAGCTATGGAAGCATAAGATAAAATCAAGTCATTCTGAACTATTAGTCAAATGACTCTGTAGAGTTGGGCTACCCTATGGTAGAGGGAGCTCTACATTTCAGACAGAGACATTCCTAGTTGGAGATGTACAAATGAGGCCAAAAAAAAAAACCCAAACAGAACTTTAAAATATCTATATGATGAGGAGCTTTTTAAAGAAGACTTTCAATGTATTCAAAGCATCTGAATATCACTCTTAACGGTTAATTGATATTATTAGCATCTAGCCCCATGTCTTTCTCCAAAAGTTCAAAAGTTTATTGCTAAAATCATGAAATTTTAAGCTATCCTTAATGAGCTGTATAAAATGACTTTCTTCCACTTTTTTGTCTAACTGATTCCTATTTGCTCTTAAACAGGTCTTCTCTGAAGTTTTTCCTAATCCTATTACCCCTGGCAGAATGATCACTAGCACTCTTTTTTCTTTAAACAGAAAACTTGGGTCTACTTTTAACATGCATGCTTTAATTGTTTGCATATCTGTCTCCCTCACAATGCTGTCTCATCATTTCTCTATCCCTAATTCCAAGCATGAAGCCTGGCATACAGTATGTTTAATAAATATTGCTGAACTGGTGAGAAAACTGAGGCCTAGAGAGAGGCTGTTTTCACAGATCACATCGCTCATTAATGACCACACTTGTGCTAGAATTCAAATGTCCTGCCCTTAGCATGATGCCTTTCACAGAGTCCGTAAATATTTAAGGAATTAATAAATCAATAGCTTAATAAATCAGTGGTTCCTAGGAACTTGCTATTGCACTATTTTGATCAATAAATACAACAGATCTCATTTTTTTACCATTCTTCTGGCTATTTGGCTTCAATAAGGCAATGAGATTAACATACACAACATCAAAGGGACCAGATATTTCACGTACACTTGATTGTTTGGTTTCATGGTAACATGGTCTATATCAATCATATAAACTAACCTTTAACTGGTGACAAAAATCTACTGGTGATATTTAATGGTCTAAGCCAGTGATCTGAGAGACAGCTTTCTTACCAAGTTGAATATCTGTCCTGTCAACCCAGCTATCCAAGAGTTTTTGTTTGAAAATTCATCTTCTTGGGCATGGGTCAGTCCATGTGTCACAGATGCTTTAGGGAAAGCTGAATGGGCTCTCCCTTGTTCTGAAAGCGAAGAGGTAAAGGTAACCTTTCTATTGAAATGGAGACTGTGGAATGGCCCACTTGACCTCAAGGATCATTGTACGCTTTGGATGTATCACTTTTCAGAAAACAAAAAGGACTCTCTTCCCTTGGATACATTCACAAGGCTTACTCTCGCATGTCAACCAGTTATCTGTGCATATATCAGCTTATCAGAGAGGCTTTTCCTGTCAACCTTATTTAAAGTAGGACCACATGCTGGCTTTCTCTCTTCATCCCCTTACCCTGCTTTTCTTGCACCAATTATCACCTGATATACTATAGGCTTATTTTTCATTTCTTGTTGTTACATATGTATGTATGATGTGTATGTGCTAACCACATTTTACACATTTAATATATTTTTGAGTAATAAGTAACCAATATCATGGATACCTCAGAGATCCTACTTTGGGTAAAATTCAGGCTAAAGATTTAAAAATCGGTGAGGGCATTGTAAGCTGTATGATACAAACTATTCATTTCATATTATTAGTATGAAATCAGATAATAATAATAACAGATAATTAATTGCACACTTCATGTACAAGACACTGAGTGAAGTGCTTTACAGGCATAAACTCATAGGATGCTTATGGCAATTCTAGAAGGTGAATCTTACTACTCTCTTTCATTGATTTAGAGACATGTATTTTTCACATTTCCCATTTTAATATCTTTAAACTACTAAAGTTGAAATCAGAAGAAATATCACCTCAAACATTTTAGAAATTATATGAGTTTGAAAAATATAAGAAGGAAGGAAATTGGAGAGAATGTCTTTGTTTAAATAAAATAATAAGCCTAATTACTGTGTTTACCAAAGTGTAACGTTTCACAAAAATCTCTAATATGTAAAAATAAACCTGCCAATAACATAGTTTCTAGTTTTTTTCTGATTTTTCAGGAAAGAAGTGCTCACGATCCTCAAAAAGAAGAACCATTCTCCCTTCACCTGCGTCGTGTACAATATGTGAAACTTCATTTGTCCAGTGCTGATGTGAGAACAGTTAGCCATGGGAAAGAGTGGCTAGAACAAGCAGCATCATGGATCCCAAGCTTGTTCTTCAAGGCGATAAGGTCAAAACCAGGGACATAGACAAGGACCATTTCTAAGTAGGAGGCCAAAGTTAAATTGCAGAAGTCCCAAGTGGGTAAGGGTAAAGACAGGGAGTTGCTGTCCAAACAGCTACACACGGCAGAAAATATGGTTAGAGTCAAAGATTGGGGTCAGCGTTGAGAGGACCAAACTGGACAAGGGGGACTGAGCAGAACCTGACAACGTACACGCGGCCTGGATTCAGGACAAAAAGCAGGAGAAATGAGTCCAAATGGGAGATGAGTTTAAATTTGGGGATTGAAAACTAGCAATTGTTCCCCAAAAGAACTAAGCATGAGTGATTTTCAATTGTAGGACACAGCTGTGTGCCCCATCACCCGTGGTTTGGGGAACAGTAAGCCTCCGAGATACAGTCTGCTCAACAGGGAGGAGACACTGGTGACTGTACCTGGGTTGGTCCTCCTGGAGTACTAATAATCCTAACAGCCAACATGTAGCTAGTGAAACAGATGAAATTCAAGATCCACTGAGAGACACTCATGAATGCTGAGCCTAACCTTTGGTGAATAACTCTTCACAAACACATGTTAACATGATGCACAACAGCCTTCTCCTTAGCTCTCCAGAGGACCAGAATGACAGATTACCATGTGCACAATAATCCAAGTGGATGACATTCTGTCAAGGCTTTTCTCATTACAATTCTGCATTTATGACACAGCAACAGAGGAAGGCCATTTTCAACTATATCCCTTGTTGTTTTGTAGGCTAGTCATTCAGTTTCCAAATAGAGCTGCTTCAAATAAAGCCAATTTGTAAAATCGAAATGATTAGGTTAAAATATGCACATATATTTATTAATTTATGAATATGAAGCCTTTATTCTAACACAAAAATATCTTAATGAACATAATTCAGACTGGGCAACCCCTACCAGACGCTTTTATTGAGTAAGAATAAATGTTCATGAAAAACTGCTCTTAGATCAGTTTTATATTAAAAACAGAACATAGCAATTAATTGCTGCATCTATGCAGCAATGATGATTGATGTAGAGAATTCAGGGTCCAACATGAATATTTTAGCCTGGTTTATCTCTTTATTCACTAGATAAACGCTGGCTTATCCACACCATTTTAACAGGCAACACTGAGTCAGGGTGCAATTACTGCTACAGCATTTCAAATGCTGACTACAGTTTTAAGCTGCTGTTTGGGGATCTTGTTAGCTACTGACTGCAGCTAATCTTTATTGAATGCTTACTATTGCCAGTGATTTTTTTTTTAAGACACTGATATATTTTATCTCGTTTAATCCATACATCAACCTTTTGAAGTGGTATACTTTTCCTCATTTCACAGGTAAGGAACAGATAATGAAAGTTAAGTAACTTACCCAAGGTCACACAATTACGTGGGAACACCAGAAAAGTGTCTCTCCCAGGGAGAGGAGTAGGGGCAGGGGTTGTAGGGGTGGGGAGTGGAATTAGGGATAAAGGAAAATTTTGCTCTGTCTGGATTAAGCTAGTAAAACCCATATGTGTGCTTAAGCCTTTTACAGACATAAACCCCAAAGTGCTATACAGATTTCTTCTTTATTTTTTTTAATGTGTGACTGCAGAATTTGTAGACACCAAAATCTTGAACCAAGGTTAACCAGGCAATTATTTTCAGAGAAGGTATAACTGGAGTAAGATTGAAATTTTCCATTGAGAAAATTACCCACGTGCATTGTACCACGTTGTTAAGTAATTGCAAAAGGAAGGGAGAATTGTCAGCCCAGAGGACCAAAGATGAGACCCAAATAGCCAGAAGCAAGCTATGCCCATCCAGAACTTTCTAATCCTGGAGGCAGAGACAGTCTAGTCAAGGAGAAGGAGCATCAGGCTACTTTGACAGCGTGCATTCAACATGTAAATTGTGAAGTTCTCCTTGTTTTGATCCACATTCACCAGACAGGTTTCTGAATGTAATTTTGCTTCCTGAATATCACATTTAATAGGAAAGACTCTACCGATGCAAGCAATCTAGTTTGCTTACCATTGCATTTCTTGCTGTAAATGAATAAATTAGAACTATGGAGGTGTATCAGTTTCTACAAACTTGAATAACATGAACCCACTCCTGCAAGATAGATCAGTTCTTAGTGCACTAATAAAACAGCAGAAAAATAAGGGACAAACTCTAAATATGATGAATTCATCAAATGAATGTACCTATATCCATGCATCGGGCCTCTTCAACTCAGTGAGTCTGCACAACTTAATAGTACAGTGCAATGCTACTGGGAGAAAATTAATCCAGGGATAAGTTCATTTACAAATCCAGCTCTTTCTTGGTGCCAAGACTACGCTCACCATAATCCACTGTTTCATACCTCTTATGAGAATCCAAAAGGAAATAAAACAGTAAACAGAACTTAAAGAAAATAATATAAAACAGAAAACCCTAATAAATATACCCAATATATGAAAAAAACTCGTTCTTTAGCTAAATACTAGACATGCACTGGTGTAATGGTACATTAATAGCTGCTGAAACTTCAACAACTGTGCTCAAAAAAAAGAATTATTACCCGGTGCCCAGATCTTGGGTTCTGATACAATTCTGCAATAAAAAGAAGCAGGGCTTTTTGGATAAATGGCTGATTCTAGAGCTGGGGCAGGAAATAGACAAGATGAATCAGGAGCATCCTATAGTGCCAGAAGGTAAGGAAGTGCTCAGAGAACAGAAGGACCGGGCCTGTCAAAAAGAGCCAGCATGAAAGAACTCCTAATGGCCGAAGCTGGAATAATTTGAACAACAAAATAAATAACAGTATTAGATGATAACTCAAAGTATAAAACAAATATCCCAAGTCCATACTGATGTAAATAAGTGATGTAATAAACAAATGAGGAAGAAGCGATAACTCTTTCTTATAGATGAATTTTAAATAATTTATGTGGATATTCCCCTTTCCAGGAGGCAGAGCTTAAATCGCCCCCCACTTTTGAGTGTGGGCTATACCAGGTGACTTGCTTCAGAAGAAGAGAGCAGGGAAAGCAGGGAGAGGAAGTAACCTCACAGTGGGGAAACCTGGCCAGCACTACCTCAGCCAGGTGATTAAGATTAGCATCATCATTAATAAATCATGGTGATAGCATGTAGCCTCCATATGATGTGGTGAAAATTCACCTCTCTGGTCTTTCTCCCAAATACCCATATCCCCAGGCAAACCGTGAGAAAAACATTAGACAAACCCACACCGAGGGACATTCTACAAAATACTCCTAAAACTGTCAAGGTCATAAAAACAAGGAAAGAGGGAGAAATTGTCACACAGTGGAGGAGACTAAGCAGACATGATGACTAAATGTCACATGGTATCCTGGAGGGGATCCTGGAACAGATATGGACATTAGGAAAAAATTAACGAAATCCTAATAAAGTCTGGAGTTCAAATAATAGTAGTGTACCAATGTTGTTTTCTTAGTGTGACAAATGTCCCATAGTAATATAAGATGTTAACATTAGGGGGAACCGAGTGAAGGGTACACTAGAACTCTCTGTACTATCTTTGCAACTGTTCTATAAATCAAAAAGTATTCTAAAATTAAAAGTTCATTGTTTAAAAAAGAGAACTGTTGCTTTCTTCACATTGTGGCTCTATAGAGTTCTCAAAAGGTATGTAATGAAAAATTCTACATCAGATGAGTTTTGACATTTCTAATTGTTCTGCTATGGTAAAGTCACCGTGAAAAGATTGTGATCAGATTGAGCAACACAGCAATTCAATTATATGCCACATCAAACCATCTGCCCTCAGGATCTTGCAGGACACGAGCTCTCTGACCTCAATTATAAGAGCAGGATCCTCTTTTGATTTGGCTCCTTAGTTCCTAGTAAAGGGTAAACCTGATAGTAAAAATTAATAGATAGTAAATCAGGAAAAACAAGATCAATAAAACAACCTTGTTGTAGGTACTCAGCTTAGTCTGGAAGAAAACGAATAAGGCATGTTTCGAAAGGTTGCCCCATGAGAAGCAGAGTTGTGATGGAAAGTTATTTATTCATTCAATAATCTATTTGGTAAAAATATATTGCTTGCCCACAGTGAGCTAGGTATTCTAGAAACAGAGAGAAAGGTTAAAACCCCTGTTATCTGCCTCAAGGAAGCCACAATCTGGCTCAAGGACAGACAAGGAAAGAAGAATTTAACTATACTGATAAGTGCTGGGGCTGTCTTTTCCCTCCAGTGTGTGTGTTCTGTAAAACAGGCTGGATGCTGCCTCAGCTCATCATCTCGCCCTGCGCCATCAGTGGTCACAAATTCAGGGACTATTCCAGAGTTATGGGGAAAAAATAAGTTTTAGACTAAAAGCTACCTCAAAAAACTTGATCCCTTTTTTCAGAAAGCCATTACTTAGCGGTAATTTCTCTGTCTCATTCAAATATTGTGCCTGCTACAGCCACCTGGGCTTTTATTATTTAATCATTGTATGCCCACTTATGAGCAAGTCACCATAGTGACCTAACGGTATAGGCTTATCCTTAAATGGAAATTTATGATTCCTAAAGATTTATAAATGCAACCCCAAATAAGTGAAGAATATGTTTTTGCCAGTGCCGCGCAGATTCTTGTTAATCCCCTTTGCCTTGCAGTCTGTACAAAGCCTGTTACCTGATCACTACCTGACCTGACCGGTAAGCCATGGCACCATTGGGATTATTTTTTCTTTTTAAATGAGTTTCATTGAGGAATAAAATATACTCACTTTAAGTGTACACTTCATTAAGTTTGACAAATGAATATACTCATGTAACCACCACAATGATAAAGCTAGAGAACATTTTCCCGTCACCCCAAAGGTTCCTTGATGCCCCCACCCTCAGTCCCAGGCAATCATTTTCTTGATTTGCATACTCTGGGAAGCAGAGGCCAAGACAGGGTTAGCCATGAAAGGGATTTAGGGGAAATGATGTGAAGGATAAAGGGGAGAGAACCCAGGAAGGTTTGGAGAGCCTGCAGAGCGATGCAGCTCTGACACCTGTGGAAAAAAGAGGAGGAAGACAGGAGGAGGGGGTAAAAAGAGATTCTCAGACTGCACAGTGCAATTCCAAGACAGCTTTGGTCAGGCCGAGGGGGTGTCCTCCAGGCAGTCTCCCATTGGAGGAGTCCTGCGTCTCTTAGGAATCCGCCTGAATCAGCACCTCCCCTGCGATCGGCCATTGGCTGGGGGTAGTATTCCGTTGGAGGATGTACCACAGTGTTTCTCCACTCACTTGTTGCTGGTTATTGGCATTGTTTCTGGTTTGGGGCTATTATAAATAAAGCTGCTATGAACATTTACGTGCAATTGTTTGTGTAAACATATACTTTCATTTCTCTTAGAAAAAAACATAAGAGTAGGATTGCTGGGTCATATGGAAAGTGTAGTTTAACTTTATGAGAATCGGCCAAACCTTTGCCGAGCTGTTTGAGTCATACAGTTTACAAGATGCCCAGTTGCCCACATCCTTTCCAATACATGCCATCGTCAGTCTTTGTGATTTTACCCCTTCTAGTGCGTATGTAATAGTAGCTCATTGTGGTTTTAATTTGCCTTTCCCTGATGACCAGTGATGAGGAGCATCTGTTTATATGTTTATTGGCCACCCCTTCCTAAGGTTCCCAAGAGTTTCATCCCATTAGAGCATCAACTCAAAATCATTTAAACCAGGCCCACATGTGAATGAGGCCCCTGGATGCAACCTGCTAAATACAGTTCCGGATTTATCACTCTTCCCTGTTGAGGAAAGAATAGTAAAATAATCCAAGGAAAATAACCTCAAGAAGGTTGTAAGCCAGTGCTTTGAAAATATATATTCTTTTAACCTTATGTCTCCTATCACATGTTGTCTGTTTATAATTTCATTCAGCTGCTAAAAACAGAGTTCCAACAACAAGGACTTAAAATACATATTTCTCTCACATAACACAAGTAAACAGTTGATGACACTGATTCAGGAGTTTAAGAATATTAGTGCTGAAGTACCTAACATTCTCTTGATCTGTCTTTCAAGGTCCCAAGATGGTTGCTCTAACTTCAGCCATTTCATCTTCATTTCAGGAAGGTAGAAAGAGGAGGGGAAAGGAAGAGGACACGGCTCCCAGCTGAGGCAGCTCTCTAAAGCTCACTCCTGGAAGCCCCACCCAATGACTTGCGATCAATCGATCCTATCTCATTAGCCACCCAATTGCACAGAGGCTTGGAGATGTAATTTTAAACTGGGCAGATTACTATGACCACAAATATAAGGGGTCTGTTACTCTATCAGAAGGACAGAGTTGATACTGAGTAGGCAACTAGGAGTCTTTGCAGTCTCCTTCCCCTCACACTTGAGGGTCTTATAGGAACAATCTTAAATTACTGTTCTCTGATCACTTTGAATTCAATGCTTCATAAACGTAGCTTCTGTCATCTAACTTCTCTATAACTGTCAATGTTTAATCCTTTCACCATATTATACCCTTCTACCTGAAGTGTTTCTCTATAATTAAATCCTTTCTGTTAAAAATTCCTTCCTTGCTTTTTAGAACATTATTCCATACTGATTATCCTCCCACTGTCAGGCCACTCCTTCTCAGTCTCCTTTGTTTGTTCTGTGCCCCTCTTCCCTTCTTATTTCTATGTATTCTCTCTGGCAATATCATTCACACCTATGACATCAATTTTAATATCATCTACTTCCCACCAGTACCTTCTTCTAAGTCTCAGATGTGAATTCCGAATCACCTACTAACTACCTCCTTGAATTCCCAACTACTGCTAGATACTCCCATCTGGGTATCTTACAGGAAAATCAGATTCTAGATTTTCAAATTGAGCTTTCTCCCTTCCCTTCTTTTACCCTGAATCTCCCGTATTTCCTATCCCAGCTGATGTTACAGAATTAATAAGAATAAGGAGGAAAAAGACTTGACCAAAAAATTATAAATCCCTTATTATGGGTCAGAATCAGTGTTAAAATATTTTTATGCCCCACTTCATTTTATTGTCACTATAATCCTCCAAGAAAGATACTTTATTGTATCCATTTTACAGCTGAGGAAACTGAGACTTGATTAATAATTATTAATCTGAAAAGATTAATAATTAAGACCAAAGAGATAGTAAATGGTACTCTCTCCTAGTCTTGAGTCCAAAATCACTACATCAGGCTGTTTCTCTTTTTTTTTTTTTTAATTAAGATATCTGACATAACTTTCCTATATACCTACTTGCCTAGGGAAAGTGACTTCTACCTCAACTCTCACAAAATTCAGCAGAGTGTACCTTATAAATAAGTTTAAATACTCTTCTATCCCACAGCCATTGCTTCTAATGCAGGACGTTAGCTTTACTTGTCCACACTAATACAGATACCTTTTAAAGTCTTCTTACCAGTTTGACCGGATTTTCTTTTCTTCATTCTCCCAAAAAAGAGATATTTGCAAAACTAGATTCTGACCATGTCTGTACCTTGATTATGTCTTTTCAGTGACATTTTATTACACACAGAATAAAGACCAGGTCCTCAGGATAATAAATAGAGTCTGTCACAGCTGGGCTTGAGTCGTCTTCTCCTTGCTGCCTCACACTTGGCCTCTGCTTTAGCCATGAGGGCCTACTTGATGACTCCCTGTCTTTGCATATGCTGGTCCCTTCCCCTTCAGCCTATCTTGATAAGTCCTTTTCATTCTTTAGCATTTGAATTACCTACCACCCTCTCTTGGAAATTCCCTGGCTCCTCCAGATGGATGTAGTGCCATCATTGTGCCATATTCTTTTATGGGTGTTGTCTCGCTTTCTCTTGTGTAAACCATGGTACTCTACCATTTGTCCCAATGCCTAAACAAGAATGAGACAATCTACTCTGACTTCTTTGAGGTCAGCCACTGTGTCTTCCTAATCTCTATAAGTTTAGTCCCTGAAACAGTGCCTTTTGCTAAGAGCTCACAGTGAAATATGCAATACGCTAAAAAAACATGTAATATAGTAGCATATGCCCTACCACAGGATGGATTTAAGGTACCATATGAATAAAGATATTGTTATTTTTCTGTAACTTGATTTGTTCATGCCACTTCTTTTCTTTTTTTATAATTAGCAAAAATAATGAAGTAGATTAACCCAGGTTTCATAAGATGTTAGTGAAATGAGCAACCAACTATTATTATGTCCTTTAAACAGCCAGGGAAAAGCAAGGAATGTGTTCTAAATGCACAGGGCTCTCCTCTTTTCTCACCCTACAACACACAGTATACTTACTCTTAATTCTCAGAGTATTAGTCAGTTTTCCTGAAGTAACAAACAACCCCAAGTTTCGATGACTTACTATCACAGATGTTTCTTGCCTGACTGTTAAATGTAACTGCCTGTCTATTCCAGGCAGAGGCACTGCTACCTGGGTCTTCTCATTCCAGGACCCAGGATGAAATAACAGCCACCACCTGGGACTTGTTATAATGGTGTGACAGCAAGCTGCCTCAAATAATTGTATCCCATGATTCCGCCACATCCACTCACATTCACCTCAGTGAGTCACGTGGTCAAGCCTGCCGATGGAGTACAAAGTGCAGGAAGGCCCTGAAAGTCACATGGCAATGGCAATGAGATATAAGCCTCTTACAGGAGAGGGAACAGTGAGTTGTGAACAAGAACTCAATCTACCTCACTCTGTTGTTTGTTTTCTTAGTTTTTCTTTGTAGACAGCATATGGCAGTGGAAAAAGGGCTCATCAGAAGTCAGGAGGCAAGAATGTCTGTCTCAGCTCTTGTCCGTCTCACTTAACCTCACTGAGATTCAGTTTCTTCATGTATAAAACGAAAGGATTGAACTAGATCATCTGAGAGGTACCTTCTCATCTGGATTATGTGACTAAACATTTAAGAGAGAGTTTAAAGAAACATGAGAAGATTACAAAGAAAAATTCCTTCCCAGGAGGCCACTCAGGTTTTGTGTGACATTTTCTCATTCGGTTGTGATCAGGAGGAAATGCAAAACACAATAAGAGAGACCAGCCTCCATTTTTAAGGCCTGATTCAAATACATCGTACCACAGGTGTAAAACCTTTTATACTTTTTTGTGGGAATGCTATTTTTTTCTGTCACATATTGGAATAACCAATTTGCTTCTCTCTCGTCTGACAAATAAACACATCAGCCATAGGTACTCATACCTGTTAAGAGTTTTTCAGTTACGAATAACAGAAAACATAATTCAGGTTGTTGTGCACAATAAAGATGATTTATTCGTTAACATAGCTGAAAAAGTCCAGAGGAGGACAGTTTTCAGGTACGACTTGATTTGATGACTAAACGATTTCACGGAGAACCTGTCAGCTTTATCCCAAGATTGGCTTTCTCGTGGTCAGAAGATGGTTGCCAGGTGCAACTGGAATAATGTATGCTTTTCCTTCCAGTCCAAAGGGAGAGTATTTGCCATCCCAACTTTTGACTAAAAGTCTGAGCTTTCCTCTGAGTGGATCAAATTTGTCCATTTCCCTGAACCAATCATAGTCAGAAAGAGATTATGATTTTGCTATTTGGCTTCTGCCTATTCAGAGCCCCATGGCTTTACCCAATGGGGAAGGGGTAGAGGCAATGCTGGAGAGGAAACCGATCAAGGCCATGATGAAAATCAAAGATTTAATGAGGATATTTTAGTTACCGCTTTGTAAACTTGATCAATACTAGGGAATATATCACTATCATGTACAGAGATAGAAGAATATAGTAAAAAACCCACCACATTTACATATCTGTGAACATACTTTTATGCTTCTAATAGAAAATATGATAACTAATTCTAATCTGGATTTGTAAACTTCCAGTGTTTTCCTTAAGAGTACTTCCGTTGAAGAAAGTTAAATTGCTCAATTTGTAGGAGCACGTAAAAATCTTTCTGAAAAAAATGTTTCTCTGTAAATGGCTAAATATTTACGGGGAAAAGTACAAATTCACTCTATCACCCCTAGCAATTACCCCTGATTCTTTTAACTTGCATTTAAGATCTAAATGGCACCACAACCGAGTTTGCTTACTCTTTTGTTGACATAAATAGAATATTCTTTTACATATGGAAAGAAATAGAAGGAGAACACTATATTTGAGGGGGAGGAGTCCTAGATTAAACCACACAGCACTCCACAAATGCCAATCCCTTGATTGTTTCTTTTTATTTCAATAAATAACTTCCTCTTACCCCCAGAGGAGTCCTCAGGAAAGCAGGCCCTTGGGTAGTATGCAGAAGAACTAAACAGGAGGGCAGTATTTGGCTTCTGGATAATCAGGTCTTACAGATGTGGCTTCAGTCTTTTCTATGAATTATTGGGAATTCCTAGAGCATTGGCCCCACTTACTCCAAAGGAAATATCAAAATGTATTCCAAAGACAAATATAAGTGATTTTTGGATTATCTGCTTTCGTTCGTCTCCAATAGCTTGGAAAATTGAGTCAACTTCATGTAAACTTCTTATTCACAGCTAGACAGAATATAGCCTCTGAATTATTCATGTTAATTGTGGAGAAGGAGAAGAAATGTCATGAATAAATTAAATTTACAGATGAACAAAAATATCTGTATTTCTATGGCATATTGCATTTATCATTGAGGTAGAATATTTCACAGTATATTATAGTTATTTATAATGTTTGGCTATTAGACTTGGAGTTTTGGGGTCACCCAATGATAAGGAAATGAGGCAGGCACTAGAATTATAGAAATTAACAAGTCAGAGTTGGTCATCTCAAGGAATTTAGTGTGTTATGGAAGACACAGATAAGGATATTGAAGTTTACAAAACAATAAGACAATTGCATAGGGACACAGGGGCAGAGAGAGAGAGAGCTTGGAAGAATCAAGACATTCCAAGAGTAGACAACATATGAGCTGAAGGTTAAAGGATGAGTTATCTAGACAGCCGATGAAGAAGGGCATAAGTGAAATAAGGAGACCTCAGAGCTTGCAAAGAAAACCAAGCAGTTCCATGGAGCTTTGTCCAGCTCCAGGCAGCAGTGGAAATCTGGGCTTGGTGGCTGCCACCCCTTGATTGGCATCACGAGCAGTTATGGCAGTTAAGACTAAAATATCATGCAAACAACCAAAGCACCTGAGGACTTATTTTTTTATTTTATTTTATATTTATTTTTTGTGTGTGTGAGGAAGACCAGCCCTGAGCTAACATCCGTGGCCAATCCTCCTCTTTTTGCTGAGGAAGACTGGCCCTGGGCTAACATCTGTGCCCATCTTCCTCTACTTTATATGGGACGCCGCCACAGCATGGCTGACAAGCAGTGCATCGGCGGGCGCCCGGGATCCAAACCCGTGAACCCCGGGCTGCCAAAGCTCGAACTAAACTGCTGAGCCACCGGGCCAGCCCCCTGGGACTTATTTTTTTAAAGTGTAGATTTCTGGATGCCACATCTGAGCAGTAAATATGAGTACTAGCGCTGGCCCCAAGAATCTGCATTGTTAACAAATTATCCAGGTATCCTAAATGTTCACTAAAATTTGACAGTTATTGTTCTATGACATTGGACTCACATTATAATCACCTAAAAAGCCTTAAAACATGCTAATGCTAGGACTCATCAAGATATGATAACCCAGGCATCATTATTTTTTCATAGCTTCCCAGGTGATTTTAATGTCCAGCCAAGGTTGAAAATCACTTGTCTGGAGGAGTGATCAGTGCATTGTTTTTCTTTCCTTTCTGCTGACACATCTCCCCTGTGACATTTTAGACCAAAATGTCATTGTCCATTTCTCTAGGTACTAAAACCCACTAGTAGGTTTTTTCACTAGTGCCGTAGGAATGGCAGTCTGCTTTTGTGCTTGTGTTTGTCAATAATTTGAAACAAACTTTGCAATCTAGTACAATCACCTAATTACTTTTATCCAAAACAGAATCAGGATAAGGGGAAGAACATTAGAGAACCCAGAATCTTTAGGGACAGAGTATCTGGTAGTCTCAAGTACTGTATGTTGAGATTAAATGTTCCAGGAGCTTTATTTTAGGTGGCTCCAGAACCTTAGTTTTGTAATGCATTTGACAGTGACACATCTTTCTATACATGCGAATACACCAACTAATCGTTGTGTATTTTCCAGTATGCATGGCTTCTTTCATGGGCAGCTGTTTGTTGTAAAATAATTTAGGAGACACATTCAAACTATTTTTTAAAAATTTTTTCCAGTTTTATTGAGATATAATTGGCATATAACATTGTATTAAAGTACATTATTTACATTATGTTGTACAACATAATTATTTGATATATGTATATATTGTGAAATGATTACCACAAAAGGTTTAGTTAAATACGTCACCACACAGTTATAAATTTTTTTTCTTGTGATGAGAATGTTTAAGATTTGCTCTCTTACCAGCTTTCACATACCCACTACAGTATTGTTCACTATAGCCACCATGCTGTCCATTACATCCCCAGGACTTACTCATCTTATAACTGGAAGTGTATACCTCTTTTTTCAGTTTTATTGGGAAATAATTGACATACATTACTGTATAAGTTTAAAATGTACAGCATGATAGTTTGATTTACATATATTGTGAAATGATTACCACTGTAGGTTTACTTAACATCCATTATCTCATATAGTTACAACAAAAAGAAAAGAAAAAAAATTTCTCCTTGTGATAAGAACTCTTAGGATCTATTATTCTCTTAACAACTTTTCTATATATCATACTGCAGTGTTAACTATAGTCATCATGTTTTACATTCCATTCCTAGTACTTATTTATCTTATAACAGGAAGTTTGTACCTCTTTATCACCTTCACCCATTTCCCCCACCTCTGGCAACCACCAATCTAGTCTCTGTTTCCATGTGTTCATTTTTTTTCAGATTCCCCATAAAAGTTAGATCATAGAGTATTTGTCTTTCTCTGTCTGACTTACTTCATTTAGCATAATGCTCTCAGGGTCGACCCATGTTGTTGTAAATGGCAAATTTTCCTTCTTTTTTGTAGCTAAATAATACTCCATTTTGTGTTACATTTTCTTTGTGCATTTATCTGTCAAAGGACACTTAGGTTGTTTCCATGTCTTGGCTGTTGTAAATAATGCTGCAGTGAACATGGGGATGCACATATCTCCTTGAGATAGTGATTTTTTTTTCCTTCAGATATATACCCAGAAATGGAATTGCTGGATCATATGATAGTTCTATTTTCAATTTTTTGAGTAATCTCCATACTGTTTTCCATAGTAGTTACACCAATTTACATTCCCACCAACAGTGTACAAGGGTTCCCTTTTCTTCACATCCTCACCAACACTTGTTTTTTCTTATCATTTTGATAATAGCCATTCTAACAGGTGTGAAGTGATATCTCCTTGTGGTTTTTATTTGCATTTTCCTGATGATGAGTGATATTGAGCACCTTTTCATTTGTATTTGTACCTGTTGGTCATTTGTATGTCTTCTTTGGAAAAATGTCTATTCAGTTCCTCTGTCTGTTTTTTGATTGGATTGATTGGAGTTTTTTTTGCTGTTGAGATGTGTGAGTTCTTTACATATTTTGGATATTGACCCCTTATTAGATATATGATTTGCAGACATTTTCTCTCATTCCTTAGTTGTCTTTTCATTTTGTTGGTGATTTCCTTTGCTGTGCAGGGATATTTTAGCTCATTTGTTCATTTGTTTGTTTTTCCTGATACCTATTGGAGGCAATACTTCCCTATTTTCCTCACTTAAAGTAAAACCATTGTAGGACAGTCCTGTTTAAATGGACTCTTATGCCTCAAACCTGTACCTCATAGACACTACCTATTTGGCAGTGTGTTCCCCAGTTGTTAAGAAGGGACAAAGGAGGCAAACTCAGCCACTGACTTAATTTCTAGCTGTACCAGAAGGTAGAAAGAATCTGTGACAAGTCTGTACTTGTTTTGGGTACAAAATGGTGATAAAGGTAAGACTATCAAAAAATAGATGTAAGAGGACAATTCCACTCATTTGTTGGCTGAAATAATGGAAGTACCAGAATTTTTAGTACATGTTAATCAAGTAATCATGGGAGATGAGAGGAGGAGAAAGAATAAAGCAATAAATTATTCTTTTATATCTTTTGCTGAAGGTAGTTCTCAGCTGTTTTGAGTCTGGGCCCAGTGTTGTTTACTGTGGAAACTAAGGTTGCAGAATAAAACAAAGAACAAGGTCACGCCTGATTTTGTGTGTGGTAAGCAGTGAAACCACAGCCCTTCCACAGAGTGTTCTCTCCCAGCTATTTCACATAATGACAGGAAGTGAAAAGGAATATGTGCAATCCATCCTAAAGTGTCACTTTTATCACTTTCCCAACAATGTCTTCAGGCCAGATTTGAGCCTTCATTACATTTTGTCCTAGCATAAAATGAACCTAATAAGATTCAGTTTTGTTCTTGGCCTTGTACCATCAGTATCACCAAAATCATTCATGATATTGCACAAGGTATGATATATAGGAAACAAAATAACATTTGTAATGCAAGAAAGTAAGGAAGTATAAAAAAAAAAAGATTGGGCATTTCAAAGAGACAAAGGAGCCAACCTGAAAGAGGTTCCAATGATCAAAGCTGGAACAATTTGAACAACAAAATAATTAATCTAGTATTGGATTATAATCCAAAGTATAAAATAAACAACCATGAGTCCATAGAGATATAAATAAATGACTGAATAAATTTAAAAAATAGAAGAGAGGAGACAAATCTTTCTTGCAGAAGAATTCCAGATAATTTATGTAGATACTCTCCCCTTCAGGAGATGGAGCTTAATTCTCCCATCCCTCAAATGTGAGGTGGACTTAGTGACTTGCTTCCAAAGAATAGAATAGGAAAAGGAAAAACTAATAACTTTACAATGGAGAAATGTGGCAAACTCTATCTTGGCCAGATGATCAAGGTTGACATCATCAGTGATAAATTGTGCTGATAGCATGTATTCCCTGATATGATGTGATGAGAATAGCATTTCATCATGTGGGATTCTTCCCCAAAACCCATGACCCCAGTGTAGCCATGAGAAAAACATTAGACAAACTCAAATTCAGGGACATTCTATAAATACCTACCCAATACTCCTCAAAACCATCAGTCATGAAAAACAAGGAAAGACTGAGGAGCTATCACAGACCAGAGGAGACTACGGAAATATGATGACTAAAAACTATATGGTATCCTGGATTGGATCGTACGCCAGAAAAAGATGTTGGTGGAAACACCAGTGAAATCCTGCAGTTCAAGTTCATAGTAATGTACCAATGCTGGTTGCTTAGTTTTGACAAATGTGCCCCGGTGAGGTAAGATGTTGACAATAGGAAAAACCAGGCAAGAAGTGTACAAGATTCTCCATGCTATCTTTGCAACTTTTCTGAAAATCTAAAACTATTCCAAAATAAAAACTATATTGAAAAAAATAAAAGATGTCAACATTATAAAAGCATATGGGATAAAACTATCAAAAAGCATTTGACACATGATATGCAGGTTAATTTTTTTTAATTGTGAATTAGACGCATTTTTTTTATTTATTTATTTTTTCGTGTGAGGAAGACCAGCTCTGAGCTAACATCTGTTGCTAACCCTCCTCTTTTTTCTGAGGAAGACCAGCCCTGGGCTAACATCCGTGCCCATCTTCCTCTACTTTATATGGGACACCGCCACAGCATGGCCGACAAGCAGTGTGTCAACCAGTGCCCAGGATCCGAACCCACAAACCCCGGGCTGCCAAAGCACGACCTAAACCGCTGCACCACCAGGCCAGGCCCCTGAGGTAGGTGCATTTTAGAGGGAAGAAGCCAAGGCCATATTATGAAAGTTTTATGCATAAAATTTAATATGGTTCTACTTCCTGTGACAATTCAGGAAGTCTTTTTGTATTAACTTACCTCCTTTTCCTAAAACAAACAAAAGATTAGTATTATTTAAGTGCTTTCAAGGGAAAATTTTCTCCAAGCTGTGTCAAACCTGAGACCATTATGCAATAAAGTAGACGCTTCAAAGATTTTGCTCCCAGTACTCACCTAACACTCATAGGTAGATCTCTAATCCACCTGAGGTACCCTTACTTTCTCTGTTAATTCATAACATTTCACACTCTTTCTCTTCAACTGGTATATGCTTTAGTCCCAGATGAGGTCTTGCAGCCTTATTAAGTGCTTTGTTTCTGCTTCTCTGCCAACACTGTCTTTTCTTTATTCTGTTGTTTAGAGAAAGAGCAACAGAATTTGGAGAAGAGCTTTACTTCCATCACAAATTTTATAAATTTTAATCAGTGTTGGATGGTGTTCAAAGTTATTTTGACCACCTCAGTCTTGTTTCTAGGTCAGTGTTTCTTAAAGAGTGGTGTGAAGACCACTTGTCTCAGTACCTGCTGGGATACTGACTTTTGGCCTACACCTACAGACTTAGAAACTCTGGAGTGGGGCCCAGAAATCTGATTTTAACACTGGTTCTAAGGTGACTTTTGTCCACAACTATAAGAAGCTACCACTTTCTAGACATCACAAAGGAATTTTCACCTTTAGTTTTAGCTTCCTTCATAAGAATGCAGAAAGGAAGGAAGCTTCATTCTTAACTCTTATTTGGAAGAGTCCATCAGTCCCATAATAAAGGACTCATAGAAATAAAACTTTTTGTGATTGTTTCTCAATCTCAACATTTCCAAGGGCCCTTTCCAAATAAGGCCCCTTCCAAGACCCAGGTACAAAAGCCTACACTGAGATGTCTTCTTACATATCTAAACATTTTTTCCATTTACTTGCTTCACTTTCTTCAATGGATTTCTTGCCGGATTTTCTAGACTAAGGATATAATATCAAGTCTCACATACATAATATAATAGATAGAAAATTAGGCTGAACCTGTATGAAGACTAGATCATTTAGCTGATACCACTTGGTTAAAAAATGTTTCTTTTCTCAAAGTTAGAATAATTTGAAAAGTGTATGTGGTTTATACTTGTTCCACTTCTCTTTGATAGCTAAAATTTCCATTGCCTGCCTCATTGTAGACACATCATTATCATTTTCCTCTCATTTCATTTAAAATGGTCAAGTCGTCTTTCATGTTAATTAGCTTTAAACAAGAAAAAATATCTCTGTGCACATAATGATCAGCTCCAAATAGGCATTATTTCATTAACTTCATGGTTTGGAGACATAATGGCTGCTTGTTACAGCAGAGCAGAGCTGGTATAAATTAAATCTCAATGGGTCATTCATTAAAAAGGCAGTGTAAGGTGCCCTGAAAAGCAAGGTCTTTTAACTAAATTTAATGGTATTTTTTCCCATAAAATTTTCCTAATGTTGCTCTTGTAGTTCAAACACACATCCATTTTAATTTCTAAATTCTTTACTCAAAAATAACAATATCATAAAAAGAAGAGATTAATGCTGATTAGACCTTATGACAAAACAAACCTAAAACATCAGCCTTGATGTTTTTACCAAATGCCATTGAAACCTATACATATGCTTTTGTGCATGGATTCAATATTTCCTAAGGAAATAATATGCAAAAAGCTGATGATGGCCACTGAAGTATCAAATTTAATTCTTTCATAGACACTAGTCATTTTTAAAGCGAGCTATTCATTCCTTTAATATTTTGAATTCTGAAGTAACACAATCTTGACCAGGTTACAAGATAAATAAAGTTCTTTAGACAAGAACTCTTTGTATTCTAAAAACACTTATAGCATTTCTATTTCTTTTTCTTTTTTTTTTCCCTGCTGGAAGATGTGTAGGTTTGCATGGTATTTCTATTTTAGTACATCTAGGGGAAAAGCCTTCCAGTTGTAGAACATGTAGAAATCTAGTTATGGTTTCTTTTAATGCAAGTTCTTCCATTCATTCATTCAACAAAAATTTTCTCAGTCCTTTTCATATGCCAGGCACTATACCAAATCCTTTGAGAATAAATGTGAATAAGACAGACATGCTCCCTGCCTTTATGGAGCTTGAAAACTAGAGCTATTTTATTCCTAAAAATATAATGACTGTTTGTCATTCTCAATTAAAAAGGGAATTTGAGTAATTCATAAAAATCCCAGAAAGTGGTTATTCATTGTAAGATTAATATTGTATACAGACATATTAAAATTTTACTACCTAATCAATAAACTCAAGAATGACCTAGAAACTGCTTGGTTTCTCCAAGTTTCAGTTCAGCTCACGCTTTCCATTCACCATTACTAAGTCAGTAAAGGATTTCTGCTGGTCGTCAAGGAAACTATAACATAGACAGGACTGAAAATGGTGATAATCTCGTTTCCCACAAACCTGTAAATAAGAGATAAACCAAATGGAGAAAGCGCCAATGCATTCACTGTCTCATTGGAGAAAACAGGTTTGAAATCATCCTACAAAACGGCTCTTCAAAAATGAGGCATGCTGTTGTACAGCAGGAGAAAAGGAAAAGTGAGGCTCTGAAGGATTCTCTGGAGGGGCTGGGATAAATGAGGAAAGAAATGGAACATGAAGGATAATGGTAAACATCCATTACAAAAGCAGGAGGTACTTGTTTTCCTCGTCTAGTTTAAAAATTGGAATCACAGACCTGCAGTTCTGCCCATATTACTTTGCCTTTATTATCCAGTGAGACAGTTTCATTCAGTAGCACAATATACTCAACTTTCAAGAAGGCTTAATGAAAACTAAATCTCAGCAGCAGCATTTTCATATGTCACTGAATGGTTTGGGGACTATCCGGAACTAGCGCTTTATTAAAATTCTCTAACTTAAATGTGTAAAAGTTTCAGTTTCCTATTTTCCAGTTTTGAAGTTATAAAATGGAAAAAAATTCCTTTGGCAAAAAAGGAGGAGGAGGAGAAGGCAAGAAGCAAAGTGTTGACAATCGTACTGGAATTTTAGCGTGGTTCATTCTGATTGTTTAAAGATCCATATAAGTTAGCGGTAGGGATGGAACAGGAAAAAGTAAGTATGAAAAATATTGATAGAAGGGAAAGATATCAAAATCAAATTTCAATTATTCTACAATTTAGATCAAAATGGATCCTACATAGTTGTTGTGACACTAATTGCCCATAAGATATAAGTTAGCACTTGGTTATATTTAATTACTTTATTGCATACCACTTTCGATGGTCCTCTGACTTTTCCCCCAGCTGCCTTCTCCTCAGAAACAGGTCATAAAACCCTCATGTGGGAGGCGCCCTCCCCACACTGGGAGGAAAAGAGCAACCTTATCTCAGAAGACAGAGAGACACCAAGAAGAACCTGAACAGAGGCCTTGCTAAGCTTCCCTCATTTACTACACTTCCCTCATACTCTTTGACCTATCATATTCTTACACAACTGTCCACTCGTCATCAAACCTAGCATAAAATATTCAGGTTTAACTGTTTCTTTAGGTCTTCATTTCCTTATGAAGTCTCCTGTGTCACAAAAAACTTAAATTAAATAAATTTGTATGCTTTTCCCCTGTTAATTTGTCTTTATCATTTTAATTTTTAGATCCAGCCAGAAACCCTAAGAGGATCAAGGAAAACTTTTTCCCTCCCCTACAAGAGATATATGTTCATATCTTCCAAAGTTGATTTTTTTAGGTGTCCACCTCATTAAATAGCTCTAAAACTAGAAAGGTCTTAAAGGTAGTTGTTAACAGAGCTATCAAGGAGGTTTAAAAGTTTAAAAGGAAACCTCAAAATCTATCTAGGTTACTTAAAATTCCTTTGACAGATTTTCTCTAAATGAAGAAAGTAAAGGGAAATGGAATAATATAATGTGCACGGGCTTTCTCTGGAATAAAAATGCCTCTTCCAAAAGAAAGTTTGATGACCCACATATTTTCATAACCATCAGTTTAAATTGTTATGTGAAAGATAAAGGATGAGCTACTCCTCAGCTGCCTTGTTTCCTCCATACCCGAACGTCCCGTATCTCAACACTCATCACATCTTGTTCTTACTGGTGTCATCCCTGCTGGACTGTGAGCATGAAAGGGAGGGAGTGTGTCTAACTGATGACTAATTTAATGCACAGATGTTAAATCATTAGTTTTGTGTGGTTTCAAATTTTTACAGAGAAAAGGAGACTTCAAGTAATTATACATCTAAACAGTAGTAATAACAATCATGCAAATGTCTATAATTTATAAATTATAAATAAATTTTACAGACATTTTCTCATCTGATCACCAGTACAAATTGCTGAAGCAGACACATCAGTTATTATTATTTTCATCTAGCAGCAAAGGGAACTATGACTTAGAGAAAGTTTAACTTGCTTTACCTAAATGGTTAACCGCAGGTGCATTCAATAATACAGGGAACTACTCCTTCATCTCTCAGAGATTCCATTTGTTAACTGCATGGTGATCTTTTGATGGGTTAGAACCCACATTTTAAGCTATATAAGGTATCTCTTACTTTTGCTATATTTAGTGATGTGAGGGAAAATAATTCAATGATCTAACTGGAACCCCAATGAAAATGTCTGCTGTAATAGGTTTCACCCTATTTAAAGTGCAACTTATCCTTTTTTTTTTTCTTGGTATAAGTAAAAAAATAATTCAAGAGAATTTGGTAGGAAGATTTGGTATGCATTTTAAGATCAAAGCATTATTAATGAGTGCCCATGGAATTACATTGTTAGCACTCTTATCAGGAATTGCCTGTTGTCCTGTAAGTTCATTCAGCACTAGTACAATAAGTGATAAATTTCCTTTTAAAAAAGTAAAGCAATAAACATTGTATTCCATTGCTATGACTGAATATTCTACCAGTAAATGTCAAAGGGCGGGAACCCTTGTTGGGGATGACAGGACATCTTCCTGAAAGAAGAGACTAGCAAACTACACTGGAAATTCTGCTCCTTCAATTTCCCTTTATAAATCCCAGTTAAGCACCTCTTCCTCTTACAGTATGGATAAAATGGGAATATTCTTCTTATTGTTTTCTGCCTCAGTCTTTATTCGTTTTGAAAACATGTGGAAGCTTATGTTTCACATTTAATTTCAAAAATAATGATACTCTTTCAAAGGTGAATCCAATGTTATTTAAACGTATGTGTACAAACCTTGGAGTTCAGTCATAAAGGTACCATTGGGAACATTTTTCTCCTAAACACCACAAGGGCTTTCACTCAAGGATAGTTATCCTTTGTTTTCCCTCCTGTCCTTGTCAAGGTCCAACTACACTGGTGGGAATGAAATCAGGAGGATGCTGGGCAGCCAACTTCAAAAAGGCCACCTCTTCACTAATGAAGCGTGGAGAGGAGATAGCCACAGAGTCTGACAAAATTCAACTATGAAACCTAGGATGCTTCAAGGTACATTTTTCCACTGGAACTAGATAAAAGTAAGAGAACATATAAGACGTGAAGAATAATATAATAGAAATGTTATAGCCAAGTGTAATCACATCATGGAGACACAGCATTGAAATTTAATTAGCTCAATACAATTAGTACTCTAATGTCTTACGAGAGTTAAAATTTAAAATTATGCTGGGTATTGTTTTAGTTTTCCAAAAAGTTGCCTCGAAAATCAAATGAAAATCATTTTCTGGCCTAAAGATTCATTACTAATAAGAGGAAAATATTTCTCTAATTGAAGCAGAAAACTGAACGATCTGAAGTCCCACCAAAATACACAGAATGACTTTGTCCTGACCAAAGGCCTGATGAGACTATACTATGAATGTAGATACTATGGTGGAAGAGGCTTGCCTCTGTTCTGTGCTGCCAGGTGAGCACCTACCTGTGGCTAGAACCCAGATTAATTAAGGACAAAACTAATATTGAATCATGCATAGGCCTCTGGCAACCGTGGGGTGGGGGAGTGAAGGTAATAAAGGACATTCCTTTACACTGTTTTCTCCAGCATAATTTCATGATTATATATCTATTCCATGCTCCAAGTTAAATAGCAATGATAAACCAGATGGCTTAAATTTTTCAAACCTTGGGTCCAGACAATTTAAATGTGGGACAGGGGATTTTCTGTGTTGTCATCATGAAGATTCAGCCACATGGACTCACCTGGAGGTCTCATGGAGCTGACCAAGAGCCCCCCTGCATAGTCTCCTGAGAAAGATTTCATCTCCTGACCTTGGAGGAAAGATATTACCAGATTGTCCTCACGTTGTTGTCTAGTCAAAACCACATGGTCTCCTATAAAAGTCATCAGGAGAGAATTCCTACAAAAAAAAAGAAATGGATTTTACAAAGAAAATGTTGTGATACACTGGGAACACAGTGTTGGAGTGGTTTGAGACTAAAGTAAAGCTCTCGGGGCCAAGCTAAATACTCCTTTCCTAGAGCACTGCACACAGAGCCCTAATGGGACTTTGTGGGTATTTGAAATACCCAGAAATACCCCCAAAATATCAGATTTTAAACAGGGTCCTTGCACTTTATAGGACATTATTGGGAAAACTGGAGAAACCTGAATGAGGTATAAGGACAAGATAAATAGTAGCATTCATTTGCATATTTGAATGATTGTTCCACATTTGAATGTTGGATAGTTGTGTAGGAGAATGTCTTTGTTTGTATGAAAAGCATACTAAAGTACTTGGGGGTGATGAGACTTCCGATCAAGAAGTTATTTTCAAATGGTTGAAGACAAAATTTCTTGGTATTAAACTTGCAACTTTTTGTAAGTTTGTAAGTTTGAGAGTGCTTAAAAATGATATATATATTTTTTTCATGACCTAGCCTAAATTTACCATTCTAGCATTTTTACTCTTTATTCCCTTCATAAATCCTGTACTCCAGCCTCTAGTTTGTCTGGTTTATTGGCTATTCTCCTAACATAATTTGCTGCAGACTTTCCCACTGATGTGACTTTGCTCTGTTATCTCCACCCAAGAAGCTTTCCAAAAAAGAAATCTGCCTGTCAAATTCTACTTATCCTTGAAGGCATCTCCTAAACGACATCTCCTCTAAATGACCTCTCTTCCATGAAGTCTTCTAATCAGAGCCTAGTCCAAAGCCTTATACATGGTATGTGCTCAAAACACATCTAGTGAAAAGAATTCAATCACTTATGACTGGAATGGTTAAAGATAAGTTCATAGAAATTGTACACAAGCTGAACCTTTCAGGATCAGCAGAAATCAGCAGTTCAAAGGTAGATGAAGACATAACTTTTATTCTACAAACAGAAATAAAGAAGGACATCAAAAAAGGAGATATAAAGTGGTTATTTGAAGGTAAATTTGGGAATGCACTTTATCCGCCGGAAGAAGTGTAAGGGAGATTCAGATCATGGCAACTGGCAGTACAGAAACCTAGCCCTGTGTGGAGGAGGAAGAAATTTTCCTCTACTCTTCTAGGTTCTTCTGGCTGGTCTAAGAATTAAACTGACATGAGACAGATTAACAGAAAATCAAATTTAATTTCATATATTCAGGAACCTCACAAACATGAGAGAGTCAGAGACTTCACATACATGAGAGGTCTAGAGTCAGAAAGGTAAAATGAGGTATGTGCGCCATCTTGAGATAAGGAAAGGGATAGGGGCCTGGGGCTTCAGAGGGGAGGAGGGTAATTCACAGGACACTAAGAAGAGCAGAGGTTCACTAATTAGAGGTTTGCCCTGCCATACAGGTAGGTCATAAAAATTTATTTCTGGTAAAAATTCTTATCATGGGCAAGGCCCCCATTTTAAATTCTTTAAGGGAGAGGTAAAAGTTTCTCTGGAGCTCACAGGGTCTGGATTGCCCTTAGCTCAAAATATTCCACAGTAGCACGTCTGGGGAGGCCTTTTCTGAACCCCTTCATGTGCTATACTTAGGGACTGAATAATAATCTAGAAGGCTAATGAAACCAAGGATAAATGAAGAGATTTTTTCATATACAACCTGCTGTTAAACAAAGGAAGACAGGATTCTTTTTAAATACAAGGAATGTATTCAGATTTTATTTTATTCAATTGCTTGAAGGAACACAATGTTGGGTCCCAGGCAAAGATTAGTGATAATCCTACAACATTGCAATGGGAACAAGAGCCAAAAAAGAATTTGGTGTTCTAGCTGTATGTTTCCTAAACCACTTTCCTGGAAAAAGATGCTGTAAATTAAAATGTATTATTAGTCATAGTCATGAGAAACCGAACGTGTAACCGCTAAAGAAATGAAGTGTTCCTGTTTCTCCCCGAATTTCCTGTATAATAAAACCTGAAAGGCAATGATACGTAATTCCTATGTATCCAGAATATTTCATCAGAGGACTACCAAGAATCATTCAGATATTACTGACTGCTACTTTAACATAAATTCCGTATTTTAGGAGGACTTTTCTCACTGATGGGGAAAAAGAATAAAAGTGATTTCAGTTTTTGAAAGAAAATATTGGAATAATGCCATTTTGCAATAATCAGCAGTTTAAGAAATAAAGGTCTCATTCACAAAACGAAAAGAAGCAATTTCATAATCAAACAAAGTTGCCAGCATGAAACATCTGTCACTTCACCCTTAACCCCACACTCTTATTCTCTATGATGTTTTAGGAGGTTCAACATTTCTATTAAGCTGTGGATCACCTCTTTATTCAATACTTTTGCTTCACTAACAATTTTACTAGAATTCCAAAGAAACAAATCTCACAAGATCCTTACCAAAAAATGCACTTTTACAAAGATTTCCTGAGTTAAATGTACTGAAATTTACCACCCGAAGGCTTGGAATTTCTCTGTTGATTTATGCCATCCTGTTCCCATTTTCTAGCCTTTCCCAGAGACTGATACCTTGTTTTCCTTGCTAGATCTCTTTCTCGTTCTCACAGCAGTCTCCTGAGATTGGTGCAACTTGAGTGGAAGACCCTCAAGATACCCTCTGACCTTGAGATTCTGTCATCTATGGGTATGAAATGTCCTTGATATGATCAATTAGAATTAACCATTGCAGGTCTCAGGTCCCTTTAGGTTTTCCTTTTCAAAGCCCAAAATCAAACTTAAACTCATTAGACTAAAAGAAATCATGTGGCTATTTTTTGCAACTTATCATTCTCTTGCAGTGCTTTCCCAGAGAGGAATTAAGAGGAAAAGGGCTATTTTGCACTGTAAGAATGAATAATAATGGCTTATAATGATCAGGACAATAGGCACCAGCCCATGGGGTCTAGGGCTTAGAATACATCAGGGTGGGCCTAATGTGAAACAGGCAGTGGTCCTAATAGGAAGTGGGCAGAGGACCTAACGAGAATGCAATGATTTCTGTAATGCTTTTCCATTAATTTATGGTTTACTTTCTGTGACATTGATTTGTAGCGAGTTTAATAATTTCTTCCACGCACACCTTCATGTTCTCCTATGTCTTGATTTGGAGATCACTAGATGTCACAAAGGAAGACCCAGAAGAAGAAAATTACATCTGAAATATGTGAAGACCTAAGCAAATATTCCACTTATTTTAGTCTGAGTGAGTATACTAAGCCTAAGAGATTAATAATTGTTGTTGAGAGGGTTGTTTGGGAACACTCAGCAAATTGTAGTCAATCTCTTTCTACATAAAATGTTTCCCAAACTGAATTCTGAGTGGTATAGTTGATACATTTCATATTTATGAAGTTGATGATATCATCTCATCTTCTCAAATTCTTACATAAGGAAAGAAAGAATAGCATTCTTTGACCCATAAACTGGAATATTCTAAGGCCAGCTGTGTCTACACAAACAAAAAAATTCAGAAATCATGTGGCTCCAACTGGTCTTTTGAAAAAAAAAAAAGGCAAATTAACTTGAAAGCAAATGTTAACATTTTAAATAACCAATTAGAAACTAGAATTGAAAATTAGTTGTTTGGTTAAAACAAATTGTATGTTCTAAATGAAACAATGATTGATTTTCTTACATCATTGGAAAAAATCTTTGTAAGAATTGGTTCCTTGGTATTTAGAGTTGGATATTAAGATAAGTTTTAGCAGAAAAAATATAGTCTAAAATTCACAGAGCTGGGAAGCACTATATTGAAATTTATAATACTTCCAATTGTTCCAATTATCAGCAAGTTTATATTTTTAGATATGTTACCGAACCAGGTTCGTTTTTGCCCGTCACCTGGAAAGCCAAACGCCGAGACAATGAGATTGCAGCAGAGAGAGGATTTTAATCACAAGGCAGCCAAGTGAGGAAATGGGAGAACTAGTCTCAAATCCACCTCTTCAAAAATGGGGAGTCAGGGATATTTATGGCGTAGGGGGGCAAGGAGGTCTGAAATGTAGAGATAGATGATTGGAGGTGAGGAGAGGTGAGGTAATGATCTGCACAAGCGTAGTCAGACTTCATGCCTCTTCATAGGATGCATGTTCACAAAATGGTGTCATTAGCATGATCTGAAGGTGCAGTTTTTAGCCTCTTGACGTCAAAATGTCACTTATCAGACATCGCCATGAGCCCAGTTGATGGGTTGGTGGTCTCGACCGGCCTGAAGTGGACAGTGGTTTTAATTCCTGAAAAACAGCTCAAACACCCAGTACCATGGTGACCCAGACGCCAGGGAGATGTTGTCTATAGGAACCTAGTGGGAGTCAGATAGCATGTTGCCTAAGCGGCACAGTTAACAATGAGCGGGTGAACAACTAAAAACTATAATCAGTACTTGCAAAAAAGAGAAAAACTTTAGTTACTTGCTACTTAATCATCAATGGCTAACTGTTTGCCGGTTTCAGATACTCCCAAAGAAATTAGTTAAGACAGTAAATAATGGTATATTTGTAGCAAGTGTCTCAAAGTTAATGAGAATTATTAAAGATAATTTTTATCACATGCCTTCCCTACAAAGCCAGTAGATTAATAACTAAATGGGGACGTTACCCACAGCTTGGCTGCCAGGAAGAATAATACAAACTAATTAACAAAAGACCTTGGAGGAAAGTGGTCTCATTTATAATCTTGATAAAGAGGAGAGAAGATGCCACAAAGGAAATGATAAACAGATTCTTCCACATACTAACGATTTTTTCTTTATTATAAAATATATCATAACTAAAATAAATAGGATAAAGCTAATTAAACATTTTCAGGAAAAGACATAAAATTGAAAAGAAACATATAAGGAAAAATTAGTAAACAAATAACTGGAAAAATTAAAGAAATTGGAACTGAAAATTTTGAAAAATGTTATACCTTAGTAAGTGTACAAAATAAAAATAAGGCAATTATCTATGCTGGTAATGTGTATATGTAAATTGATAAACATTTTAGAAATCATTTTTAATATGTGTTCCAAAAATTATATAAATGTTAATATCCTTTGATGCAGTAATCTCACTCCAGGGAATTTTCCTAAGGATTATCTAAAGGAAAGACTACCTATACTCATCGCAGAATTATTTACTGTAGCAAAAACCCTGGATATTTAGCAATAGGAAATGATTAATTAAATTTTGGCCTATCAACTTGATGGAATACTATTAGGCAATAATTAAAATGTTATTTATGAGGATTCTGTAGCAACATATAAGTATTAAGTAAAAATAGCTAAAAACTGCATAGATGTAGAGAACAGAAAAGAATGTGGAAAAAGAAAAAAAACCTCGAGTGGAAATATTGTTAATTCTGAATCTAATTTTTATCCACATTTTGTTCTAACTTATTTAGGGAGAAAGATAATAGAGTAAAAGATTGCTCAGGCCTCTATTGGAATTCAATAATTTCAAGATAGTTAAATATAAGCTCTTCTAGCTAAACCTGGATTGCAATTTATTTCAAAAACAATATTCTTCAGTTATATATGTGCTGTGAAACTATGTTCAATAAAATATTCAGTCAGTGCCGTCAATTCAGGTATACAAGGTTTGACAGGATCTTTTACCGAACTAATTAACAGTGTTTAATTCTAGAGCAAGGGACTGAGGCCCACTGCCGGTGGAGGGCGCCAGAAAAGGCCGTACAGCCAGAAGCAGAACTGTTCTAATCAGAAATAACCTCAAGGTGCTTTGTGAGAACACGAAGACAAGACCAGAGACTTTCCTCTACCCTTTATAATTTTATCCTATATCATATCCTTTATCATTTTACTTGTATGATTACGTGTAAGAAGTGCTGAGTGAAGTTCATTAGAACGCAAGCTCAGTCTGTCCGCATAGATCCTTTGGTTTCTTTCATAAAGGCCCAAATTAACGATTTGTCTCTAGATATTATACATCAACATCCAAAGTAGGCATTAGAGCAGAGGTCAAAAGCTAAGGTCCTGGGGGCTAACTCTGGCTTACCCATTTATGTTTGGACAGGCACAGTGTTGATAAAAGTTTGAATTGGAATGCTTTATGGTGGAGAAAGCAGGCTGGACGAATTCACACATTTTTTTACTTGCCTGGACCCCCAAAGGCATTTGCACTGACACATTTGACACCTATATAGGAGACAGTTTTTTGGACTCAGAACTAGTGGGAAAATGACTGTGATCTAAAAAGTCTTGTGAAGGGGCCCATCACGGTTACCCTCCAGTGCCCCCTAATGCATTGATGGCTCAGTTTTCCTTACACAGCCTGGAGGCCTGGCCCCCGAGTTTGATTTCCTCAAAGCAACATGGTCCCCGAGGTTGGGAGGTGGGGTGGCCTCACCACCACCTTCTTTCCTGAGCCCAAGAGGCTGAGATATTTTGTAGCTGTTGTTCAGGGATCAAACCTTCAGTGCAAGGTGGGAATTAGTCAGCCTTTGGTCAATTGAGACAGCAGCTGGAAGGCCCTTAGCCTCTTTCTCTGCTTCCTTAATCGACTATTAGGCAGCAATAGTCAAACGTGATGATTTTGGCATTGTTAATACTATATGGAGAGTCCTCTGCCCCTGTTTAAAAGAAAAATATGGTAATTTGGAACATGTTACAATTAGGCATGCATTTCATTTAACACATTTCACCTGAGAATCTCAGGGGTTTATAGAAATTAGCTGGTTAACTTTTAATGTATGAGGTATTTTTATTCTTAGAGCTGCAGACCACATATAAAAATCATACATGAAATTTCAAGATGTGAAAGAATAAGATAGAATAAGAAAAAGTAAAATACGTTGTCCTTTCAGGGGCTTTCAATCTGTCCAATAGGAGGAAATATTGCACTTAATAGATAAAGGCATCAGTGGGGTACTGGCTATGAAAAATCACGTTTCTCCCTCTAGCATTTTTTCACAACTAGATTCAAATAATACTTAATCACTTCTCTGTGTGCTGAGAGCAGCTGTTGCTCAGGCATCTTCAGCTTTTTGGTGACATCTACTGCACAAAGAGGGAAACGCTGTGGAATCGTTCTGTACCCAGAGCATATGCGAGAATTTATTTTATTTAATTTTTGTATTTACAATGCTACAACTTCTTTGGTACTTCCTTTCAATACAAGTAGACTTCATTAAAAAAACTTAAGGATATTTAAATAATTTCCATTTGCATTGCACCATAGAGCCATAGAAATATCAGTCCATGCTGACAAATCCTAACAATTTTCTGGTAGACAGTTTAAAGATGTCATTTCAATTTAAAGATTTTGCTAAACCTCTGTTCAAATATTAGGAAAAATATTGAAATGGATATTTAAATACATTTCCTTATATTAAAAGATAACCATTTCCAAGGGCTGATTAAAATGTTATTAATATTATAATAGCAATATTTACAGTAGAACTTGAATTTTAAGAGAAATCAAAGTTCCTAATTGGTTGTCCACTTGACTTTCTATTTCTCATCCTAGCTATAAAAAACATAAGCACAATTATCTGGTGTGCACCAGGAAATAAGCATCATTTGTACTCCTAATTATGTTCCACATGTTTCACAGCTGATGGTTTGCAGAAGACTCAAACACTTCACTTCATAGCTCATGATTATAACTAGGAAATTCTTTCAGAAGGGTTTGGTAATTCAACAACAAAGTAAATAATTTTTTTATTGAGTATCTATTATATACAGGCATTATGCTAGATACTTTCACCAATGTAACATGGAATAAAATGGCATAGCTCCAAAGAAAACCTCAAAATAGGGCCGCCATGTTCCATAACACAACCTAGTCTCACCCACTCTGGTAAGAGATGAGAAGATATTTTCCCCATTGACTATGCATCTCCACTTAAAAAAAAAAAAACCTGCTTTTTTTCAACCTGCCCATTGTAATCCAGTGGACAGATGGCCATTTCAACTTCACTGTAGGGTAAAAACCAGATATGGCAGAAGTAAACCAACCTCGAGTCTCATATAATATTTCATAAACAGGTTTAAACTATTAAGTAATTCCTTCCCCTCTGTGATTCTCTTTTCAGTCCTTAGTATCTTTTTTTTTTAGATTAGTGTCCCCAAGTCCCAATAATCTGCATGAAAAAAAACCTGTATCAGTTAATTGATTAATTATTCTGTCATCATTTTTATAATTATAATAATTTAATAATGACATATGTAACCATTAATTAATTATTCTGTAAATATTTATTGGCAAGGTTGGCTCCCTGTGAATAATAAAATATATGCCATTTCTCAAGGGTTTACAGGCTGGAAAAGGGCTGCATCAACTGCTCAAATCAAATCAGAATGCATAAGTGACCAAATGAGAAATATGGCAATGAGATTGGGATTTGGAAGAAGGCAAGAATACTTCCAGCTAAAGAAATCAGAAGAACATTTATGGAGAAAGTGATCCATTTGATTGAATATAAGGAGTATGTGCATTTTCAAAATGGTAGTGTGGTAGTGTATCCAAGAGCCTGGTCATCATAGAGGCAGGGAGGCCTGGACAGGTGCCTGACACTGAGAAGTCCAGGATGTCTGCTCATTGGATACACGTGGGCTGTGAAACGAGTGACCAGGAAACAAGCAGAGACTGAGCCATTTCACAAAGGGCCCTAACTTGCAAACTAAGGAGTTCGGATGTTTTTACCAGGAAAGTTGAGTTCCTTATGCCAGATCCCTAGATCATGGAAGGGAAGTATCTTTAAATCTGAGTTTCAAGTCAACTTCCTTTTAGCTTCATCTCAAAGCAGTTGTTCTGGGTTAGGGATTTTCCAGCTTCATTCTTCCTGTACTTTTGATTTGATTTCTTCCTGACTTTAGGTTAAGACTTGTTGAAAAGTTATTAGCTGTAGATCTGTCATACCAGACCAGTGTATACTTTTGATTCTGAAAAATCTTTGTTTCCCCCACTTCCTCTAAAAATTACAAATTAGAGACAACCACCATTTTGCCATGGGAGATTATTTTTTATGCTATCAAATTTTAAATACTTTAAATTTCCCTCTCCAAATACGTTCTATCACGTTCAGCCCTAGACTTTCCCTTACCACTTCCGGTAAGTGAAGGGATATTCTGGGAGGCTATCCATCATGTCCCCTGACCACAGAAGATGGGAAGGTAATAGCACAGAGAAGGCAGAGATGCAGGAGGGAACCCCACCCAATTTAGTTGCTTTCATTCACCTTCCAAAAAAACCCTCAGTTCACTTTCTCTTGAAGTTTGAAATAATTCTTTCTTTGACCTGTCAATAAAATATATAAACAGCATATTCGAAATGCCTAATATATAAGTACAAAAATATTCAGAGCTAATTAAATTCAGTTGACTCAATTCAAGCAGGAAGTGCAAATTATAAATATACACGTTATTTGAGATCCTGCCTAGAATTTAATATTCACCCTAATTCTAGAAATAACTAAACATTTTCCCACTAGATCAAGTTTTGGGTTCTCAACTCTACCCCAAGCAAGCACAATTTTTAATTGATTTTTTATTTCTTTATCACTTATCATTATTTTTCTACTAACCTCAGCATATAAGTAAAACTAAATCACCCTCCTTTCTTTTTAGTTCGTAGTCTCAGTCTAACTTCACACAACCTGTAGGAGGAAGTAAAACTAAGTAAAACTAAATCACCCTCCTTTCTTTCTGTCAACTGACAGAAAGAATTATAAAGATAGCTCACATTTCTATATTAATTTTTTAAATGTCTGCATGAGTCAGGCAGCTTAATTTCATCTCTGTACAAATCTGTGGTAAGTTGATGAAATGGCTGCAAATAAGCCACAGTTCTCTCTATAACCCAATTATAATCTCTGTAACATACACACGTGCACCAAACTGGTTTTCCCCACCTGCATGACTCTCCCTTAGATAACATTGTCAGGACTGCCGTATACTGACAGAGGAGGTTCTACCTAAATAAGATGATTTAATAAAAATGACCATGTAATTTGTGGTCCAGATCAGTACACTTTTGAGCTGGAAACAGTTTTTTTACATCATTCTCAAAACTACATAAAATTTTTCTTCTAAAAATAAAAACTACATATCTGCATAAACTAAGACAAAAGTTTTAAAACTTCTTCATATCTGTTATCTGAACATTAAAAGATAACATAAGCAAAATAAATATTCTTGGTACATATTCACATTCTTTAATAGGTTTCGTAGTGGTATCTGTCTCCAATATGATGTCACCTGAATTTTTCTAAGTGTATTTTTAATACAATTTTATTATTTTTAGATTTTAAAATTATAAATGTTTTGCTGAAAACTTTTAAAGGATATTTTATGGTTAATAAATTTGAAATTGCTTATATATTCAATTGACTCTTCTCTGTAGGCTATAATTCAGAAAATACTTGCTCCGCAGGCGCTGAGGTACTTGAGAATTTTCAGAGTAAATTCTGCTAAATGGCAGACCTTGTCGTATGGTCTTACATTGTTCCCAATAGATTTCTCCTCGAGATAATAATAAATACAACAGGGGCCAAAATGGCAAAGCTATCTATCTCATGTGGAATACTGTCTGATAAACCAAACGTGCAATTTGTGAAGTAGATAACTGTGATACGTTTTAGATGGAATGTCTCACAAACTAATGGTATTATCAGTTTAAGGCAGTGGGAGATCAGAGGCCACCCAGATAGGACCTTGATCTGTGTTTTTAACAAAAATACAGAGTGTTTCCCTTTGGAGATGGGACCTAAAAAATGGAAGCAACGTCCCAGGGTAATAAAACCAAGAAAACTGAGCCTTCTAATGTTGCCTAGAATCATGGTTCCACAATCAAAACTCCTGTTCTTATTTCAAGTGACACTAAAGCTGTCTCTATTATTGCTTTAATTTAAATATGTCCAAGAACGTTCTACTCTTTAAATCAACCTAAGTGTCCTACAACAATATTGCACGACAATGGTATTTGCAGTTTGTTCAAAATAAGTTGAAAATTTTTAATTAAAATATTTAATAAATAAAGCTTTAAAAAAAGTTGAAGAACTTTTGATACTTTTTGAGAATTGTAATGATTGTAACAGACGTTACACACAGGAAGACGTTGAAATTTATCCTTGCAAATGCAAAGGACAAATCAAACAAATTAAAGAATGAGAATTCCACTGGCATAAAAATTTAATTTTGAAATTTTATAATTGCACTTCAGAATGTCTCAACTTGTGGGGAATTTTATGATTAAGCTAAATTGGGTAAAATATTCAAAAGAACAGAAAATAGAGACCATACATTTGATCCGTTTTTGTCTAGTAAAAGTATTTGCTGAAGAAAATACCCTGAAGGGGGGCAAAAATTACAGTACTGGTGAATGTATTTGGGTGGCAATATTTACATATTTCAAGATGAAAAAAGTTAGAATTCAGAAGACCCTCCGCTTAACAGAATTTTTTCTAAATTTACCAAGTACACAATTCTGGGCATCACACTATCGAGATCTACCACATACTAGCTGTGTGACTTTGAACATTACCTCTAAAATCCATTTTCCCCTCTGTAGAATAGAGAAGGTACTGGTATCTACCTCACAGATTTTTTGTGAGACTTAAGTGCCATTACGAATATAATTGACTTGTCACAGAGCCTCAATAAATGCTCGATAAATATGCTCAATAAATGTCAGATGCTGTTAGTCTTGTTACCATCATCATCACCAACATCATCATTTCCTCTCTTTTAACTCTGTAAAGAGGAAGAAGATAAGGAACAAGCTGTATGACTTATATTTAAATAGAATATGTGTCTTAATACCACAATGAGAATAAATGCGGGTGAGAACCACTTACCGATCAGATCAGAGTTTAGAGCTGTGTAAAACTGAAATATGTCTTGACCCTCATTTTAAAACTAAAATCTTAATTATTTCAAACTTCTTTTGAAATGCCAGATGTGTGTCTTCTTGCTATAGAGGATGGAGAAATGATTAGTCTCCTTTACATTTATGAAGAGATTTAGCTTCAATGGTACTAGTTCTACCATCTAACTACTGCAGAAATAATAGCTAAAGATGAATTGCTCTAAAATTCAGTGAAGCAGTTTTGGGAGACATCTTCCAAAATGTTCTTGACTTACAACCAACAACTTTATGTAGCAAAAATATTCACTTCTTTACACATATGTGCATTTTGCTACAACTTCACCCTAGAAGGTACATCAGGAAATTATGTTGCTTAAAATCAAATTTTCTGAGGTGGAATTATTGAGATTTTCCACAGTCAAATGGGCAATTATTAATATCTGCTTTAGGGCCCATTCTTCATGGTGCAAAAAGAGAACTTAGGTTTCTATTGTGGGTAAAACAAATTTAGATATTGATTTTGTACCCTTATTTGCATTGGCCACGAGGAAGCTCAGATCTGAAACTGAGGCCCATCATTAATAATTTAAAAAACAAAAAATAACAAATATTGGCAAAGATGTGGAGAAAAGGGAACCATTGTACACTGTTGGTGGGAATATAAACTGGTACAGCCATAATGGAAAACAGTATGGAGGTTTCTCAAAAAATTAAAAATAGAACTACTATATAATCCAGCAATCTCACTTCTGAGTATATTTCCAAAGGAATTGAAATCAGGATCTCCAAGAGATACCTGCACTCCCATGTTTATTGAAGCATTATTTACAATAGTCAAGATATGTAAACAATCTAAATACCAATTAACGGATAAAGAAAATGTGGTATATACATACAATGGGATATTATTCAGCCTTCAGAAAGAAGTAATCCTGCCATTTGCGACAACATGGATAGATCTGGACATTATACAAAGTGAAATAAGCCAAACAAGGAAAGACAAATACTGTATGATCTCACTTATATATGAAATCTGAAATAGTCAAAGTCATAGAAGCAGAGCATAGAATAACGGTTGCCAGGGTCTGAGGGGAGGGCAAATGGGAAGATGTTGGTCAAAGGATACAAAGTTTCAGTTATGCAAGATAAGTTCTGGAGATGTACTATACAGCATAGCGCCTACAGCTAATAATACTATATTGTATACTACTTAAAATTTTCTAAGAGCATAGATCTATGTTAAGTGTTCTTACCACAAAAATAATAATAATAATATTAATAATAACATTAGGGACAAGAGGAAACTTTACGAGGTAATGGAATGTCTATGGCCTTGATGGTGGGGATGGTTTCATGGGTGTATACTTATCCTCAGACTCATTGAGTTGTATACATTAAATATGTACAGCTTTTTACACCTCAAAAAAAAAGACAATTCTGGATGGTACAGTGATCATATGCTGTTATTAATGTGTGACAGTAAAGAAATAGCTTCTATAGAGAGGAATAATTTGATAAGCAGGCCATGGAGTACAATTATATTCATGCAAGTTGAAGAAAGATTCATATATTTTTTTATTCTGCTTGCATTTAGGCATTTAACTATTTTTCTAGCAGATAAATTGACAACTAGAGTTGTTTTCCTAATAACACAAATACAAATTATATCTTCACTTGTTAATAAAGATTCTTCCGCTAACCTTAATCTAAAAATAAATGTTTCTATGTTCTTTCACTATAAAATTAATAATTGTGAAAGGTCATAAATGTAGATTTTTGTTTGATTTTTCCTTTAATTTTATTTATTTAAATATATAACACAAATATAAATATAGTGCAAATTTTGAATGGTTCAAAATTCAAAAGATATAAAAACATATACATGAAAAGTTGTCCTCACTCCTCTATCCTTCAACTACTCACTTCCCCACTCCTATTAGGAAAAAATTATTGTTACTGGTTTCTTTTTTATTCTTCTAGAGGTCTTCAAGGAATATATAAACATGCACATATACTTTTTCTTTTTTTTCTTCTTTTTTTTTGCAGAAAAGGAGCAAGCCATACACGTGATTTTACCCTTTGCTATTTTTTAAACAATATATGTAGACAGAGTTTCATATCAATACATACAGATCTTCTACATTCTTATTATAGTTACTTAGTACTTAATTTTTTGGATGCACCATAATTTATTTAGCCCAACCTGTACTAGTAACATTAGGGTTGTTTTCAATCTTTTGCCATTTCAAATAGCACTACAATGAATGACATTGTAAGTACATTATTATTTCACACACATGAATATTTGCAATTCTTAAGGATTTTTCCAAAATATACAAGTATTACCAATTAATGTTCTCACTAGTGTGCTACAACTTTTTTTTTATATTTGCCAATTTGATTGGTGAAGAACAATATCATGGAGATAGTATTTTCTTATTGTGAATGAAGTTGGGCATCTTTTTATAATTAAGACCCATTTGTATTTTCTGCTCATTGTCTGTTCATGTCATTTGCCCTTTTCCATCGGATTGATGATCCTTTCCTTATCGATTTTTTTTAAAGTTCTTTTCTATTAGGAAAACTAGATTGTTGTATGTAATGGGTTGCAAATATTTCTTCCAGTTGGTCATTTTTCTTCAGAAGTTTACCTTGCAGAAATTTTATTTTTATTATTATTGTTGTTGTTGTCTTATGTGGTTGAATTATCAATCTTTTATTTTATATATTCTAAGTTTTGAATCATACTTAGACTTTTCCTCTTTGAGATTTCTTTTTCTAATTTTGTAATTTCTTAAAGTGCTCATTGATTTCAATGTTTAGTCTTCATGGCTTATGGAACCCTTTCCAACTATATTGAGGTCTAGAGTTTCACCTGTTAACTAGTTCATCCAAGAAGAAATTTATGTTTAATTTTCTCATTCTTCTTGTTGCCTTCTTATGATTTCTTAGAGGAGAAAGGGGAGATACTGACTGTATGTTCCCATTTTTAAACTGAAAATCTGTGGGGTTTTTTCTGTCTTATTTTATCCAATGTATTTGTGTAAGTCAAGTCAAATCCTTTGTAGAATGACAAAACATAAATGTATAAATACAATTATTTTGATATACAGTTAGTGAAGTTTTTTTTTTCACAGCACTGGTTTCCCTTGACCAAAATACATGTTGATTTTTTTAATTGTCTTGTTTTAAGGCACTATCCTTCTAAGATGAAGCTGTACTATAACAACTTGTAAATTTACACACAAACTTGCAGACGATTTCAGGGGCTTCATAGAGCTCTTCAGAGCTCCCAAAGCCTATCATGACCTATTCTGAGATTCAGAGAGAAGCTGAATGTGAGAGTCTCACACTGAAAATACAAAATCATCTATGGTTAAGGAGAAAAACTTATCTTTGATGTCGCCACCAAAGTGTGGGAAGTAAAATGCCAAGTAAGATGGGAACTATTTTAATGATCCATCACAAATATTGTTAAAGTGGCCACTTATTTTGAAATGATCATGGAAGATATGATTCAACATAAAATCTTACTATTTCCAAATATGAATATGAATAAGCTTAGCAAGTATGTACTCAACACGGTTTTAAACAAATTATTGATTTTTCTTCAAAATCTATGGTTAAAGCAGCAAGTTTGTTGGCAATTAAATTCCTTTATTGAAAAAAGTCTAGTCAAACTACGGAGAATGTAAATTAATGTTGTAGAAAATAAAATTTAGATACAAAACATAACAGAATGTTAAAATGGAACTTCATCTGGTTTAGTTTTGTCAGGCCCAAAGGGAAAACAGAACCAGAGATGCCACCACTCGCTAAATCATCTATGTAGGACTCACAAATTAGGCAGTCAAAAAATACTTTTGCATTGTTGGCTCATTACCTAATTTAGGGATATATAAGAAGTTGAAGAAACCTAAGAAAAGACAGAGAGAATTTCTTTAGGACAAGTTGTCCAAATACAGTGGCATTTTACCTACCCCCATTCTTTGAGTAGGGAAGAAAGTGCTTCTCCCTTACCTCAAGCCTACTGAATGGATCTTCCAAGGCACTACTGAGAAAATTGAATGTTTACCTACTAAATTTTGGAGAAAATAAACATCTAGAATTTTCCTCCCACCTGAGAAATTCCAAAATGAAAGTCTGAACCTGGGTCTGCAGAGTGAAGAGAGAAGGCTATATTTTTCATCAGTGGTAGGTCAGAGAGACAGGGATGCCTATGCTTGGATGTGGCTCTTAGAGGAAAGAGCTATACAAGAATCATTTTAGGGGAATACCCCTCTTCAAGAGGGTTTGCTGCCAGAAACAAGGAGCCTTTAGCCAGAAGAGACTGAAGGCACACTGTCCAGTGGAGAAGTAGCTGGGAGACAGGGGGCATGTAGGGACCAACTATAGGAGAAACATTCCTCACAGCATAAAAGCTGAATTTTGGTGTTTTTCCAAAGGGAGAATATCTAAGAAACTGACAAAAATATTTTAGGAGAAAAAAGAATGAACACTGGGAATCTGCCATACTCGGAGGGCACCAAACACCAAGTTACATCTGCCTGTGTTAAGTAAGAATTTTTTCATGCCTCTCTCTCTCCCTCCAGACCCACCAAGGATGTTGCAGTGGCAGCCTACAGGCAAAGTGATGTTGAGAAGCATTGGAACAAGGTGGGGAAATGGAGAAGTGGCCACACTCTCCTGATGTGATGGCTAATTTTATATGTAAACTTGGCTGGACTAAGAGAAGCCCAGATAGCTGGTAAAACATTTCTGGGTGTGTCTGTGAGGGTGTTTCCAGAAGAGTTTAGCATCTGAGTCCATAGACTGAGTGAACAGTGCCCTCACCAGTGCGGCTGGGCATCATTCAATCCATTGAGGGTCTGAATAGAATTTTAAAAAGTAGAGGGGCAAAAGTTGCTCTCTTTGCTTGATCTTGGACATCCATATTCTCCCACCCTTGAATATTGACGGTCCTGGTTCTTAGACCATTGGACCAGACTCAGACTTACATCATTGTCTTCCTGGGTTCTCAGGCCTTCAGGCCCAGACTGAATTATACCACTGGCTTTCCTGGTTCTCCAGCTTGCAGATGGCAGATCATGGGACTTCTTGGCCTACATAACCAGATAAGCCAATTTCTATAATAAATCTTCTCATATATATCTATATATATGGCTTACTGTTTCTGTTTCTCTGGAGAACCCTAACTAATACACCTGCTAAGGGCTTCCCAAGTTGAAGTAGTATGAGTGTCGAGGGCATGAAAAAAGGCTTTGACTTAAATGAAGGGCAAAGATTAGATCATTAAAATAGGCACGGCATTTTATTTGCAATACTGAGTCCCAATGGATTATTAGAATTTAGTGAGATTGGGGGCCGCCCGGTGGTGCAGCGGTTTAGTCTGAACTTTGGCAGCCCAGGGTTGGCGAGTTCCATCCTGGGAGCCGGCCGACATACTGCTTGTCAGCCATGCCGTGGCGGCGTCCCATATAAAGTAGAGGAAGATGGGCACGGATGTTAGCCCAGGGCCAGTCTTCCTCAGCAAAAAGAGGAGGATTGGCCACGGATGTTAGCTCAGGGCTGGTCTTCCTCACCAAAAAAAAAAAAAAAAGAATTTAGTGAGATCAACAGAAACTGTCTTCCAAAATAGAGGAAATAACATATCCATGTTTTATTCACTTCCTCTTCACCCCATTGGTGAGGGAGAGATTCCTGCCCTAGGATTATGGGATGACTGAACACAACACCCGACACTGGACAGATGAAGCTGCCAGCTGTTTATTTGTCACATATACCACACCAGGGCCACATGGGGGTTGCACTTGGGAACAAGTGAACTAGCAGGAGCTGTCGGAAACTACTTTGTAGTAACAAGAGGATGAGGGCACCCTTGGTTCCTACAGGAGGATGTGATTGGCTTGTTTGAATAATTTTTCAGTCAGGTAGGGAACTGAAGCCTGCTACTTAGGGACTGTGCATGGTTCCATGATAAGAGGGTTGTTTGGCTAGGGGTCCTTGTTTGCAGGAGTAGAGAGGGAGGAAACTTGTGGTCAGGCCATTCAAGGCTCTCCCAATTTTACAGATGTCAAGGTAACGTTAATATTGAGTCTTACTTTCAGCCTTACACCACAATGTAAAAGGGCCAGAGAGAAAACATTGTATACTTAAGGTCTTGCTAGTATTTTGGAATGTCTGGAAAGTGGAGTACAGGAAGAGAAAAATCCGGAGCAGACTGGAGAAATAATCATGGACCAGAATCTAGAGTCTCAAATGCTCTGCTACAGAGTTTTTCCCCTCTAAGGGCAAAGGGAAAGCATTAAAGGGTCTTAAATGGAGTGACATCATGAGATTTATTTTTCATTTAGAAGACTCTTTAGCTGTAATAAAGTGAATGTTTGGGAGTAGGGAACAGTCAGACACAGGTAGACCAGTTAGGAGAGTGTTGGAGTGTCTAGGAGAGTGAAATGTACCAAAAGTAATTCTGGAAATAGAGAGAACTGGATGGATCTCAGAAACATGAAACAGAAGGAAAAACTAAGTTTTCTGGATTTATCAACTAGATAAATGATGATGTCTTTCACTACAGTAAAGAAATTCAAATAGGCACAGTTCAGAAATAGAAATGCTTTACTCATAAAATTATGATAAATTAATCACATGGTAGGAGATGAGAATCATTTATATGTATTTAAAATGGTAGATTTTTTCACTTCCTGTGTTTATTGATTATAAAAAACTATAGCACAGTAGAATCAATATCTAGGTAACATGAATCAATCAACAAATATTTTCAACATACCCACTAGATATAAAAGATAGTCCTCTCAAACAATTTTACTAGATGGGTATATTGAGACCAAATGCATAAAAGAACCAGCAGCACATTGTGGTATTTGCTAAGTACACTAACGGAATACTTTTTTAAAGGATCGTTTTATAATGTTTTAAACCAATGTTACTTCCATAAAAAATAAATGAATAATTTTTTAAAAGTATTCCAAAATTTCTGATAATACCAGTGAAATTTTCTTTCAAACACAAAATTAAAACGTTATCTTTTTATGTAGAAGTTGTGCTCCTAGAAATTTATGCTAGAAAAATAGGGAAGAAATTATGAACAACAACAAAAAAGGAAAATGTGGGATAAAAGTGATAAACAGTGATGTTAATGCTTTCTCTAAGGTTTTTGCCTATAGATGCAACTTGTAATCTTCTTTCTGATCACACTTGAGGTCAAAAGAACACCCTTCTGAAGATTAAACAGAAAGACCCAATTAGACAATTGAGATGTTTTCCTGTCACTTCCTCCTATCCCTTTTTACTTCATCCTCTAGGGCTGAAATCTATGCAAAATCTAGACGAGGATGAAGACAGGCTGACAACAGTATCCTTAACTGCCTATGCTTTCCTCCACTGTTTTTCTTTAATATTGATATTTTTTGGTTAACAACCTCACCTTTGGTCTGCTTCCCCCACCCTTCAAAACAACTTTATTATGTCCCATTATAATTATCATTAACAGACTTCCTGAGCTTAAACAAAACAAAAAAGTGACATGTGTTTTCTTTTGGATCTAGCCTTAAAAATCCAAATGATAAAAAAAAGTCATCTTTTTATCTAGAAGTACTGCTTCAAGAAATTTATGCTAGGAAAATAGTGAGTTATGAAAATGTGTGCATAGAATGGTGCTCTTTGAATTTTAACAGGGAAGATTTAGCCATTATCTATATTAACATAAACAATGGATTAGTTATATAATAATGATGCAACTATACAATGGAATATTATGCCATCATTAAAAAATAATAAAGTGGAGGGGCTGGCCCAGTAGAGTAGTGGTTAAGTTTTCGTGCTCCACTTCAGCTGCCTGGGGTTCACAGGTATGGATCCTGGACATGGACCTACACACCACTCATCAAGCCATGCTGTGGTAGCATCCTATATATAAAGTAGAGGAAGATGGGCACGGACATTAGCCCAGGGCCAATCTTCCTCAGCAAAAAGAGGAGGACTGGCAACGGATGTTAGCTCAAGGCTAATCTTTCTCACTAAAAAAAAAATGATAATAATAGTAATAATAAAGTAGAAATGAAAGTATTATAAAAAAAGGACATAGACAATATGTTATCACATTAAAAAGCAGCTAACAGGAGAGTATCATGGCATGGTAATCTCTCTCTGTGTATCTATATGTATAAAGAATTCTGAAAGGAATTACCCAGCAGGTTAACAGTAGTTGTCCTTGAGGATGTGGGATTGCAGGGTACTTTCACTTCTTGACCAGTTGAAATTTTAGAATGAGAATACATTATCTAAGAAAAATAAAAGATATTATGAAATGACTTCCTTTGTTGTCTTATGAGAAGCTTTCTGGACAACACTCCTTTAGACAGAGAAAACCACACAGGCCAAACTCTTTCTTCTTTGATTGTGTCTTGACTCCAACTACTGAATGGCCTCCTATTCCCAGCAACTAGGATGAAAACTGATACACTTGCTACTTTGATGGGGTTTGCTGTTTAGGCAACTCATGACTACTTAATGTTCATTTTTCCAGCTTCAAATACTGAAAAATTATACAAAGTTATCTGGCCATTTGAGGAAAAACCTAAAATAGGGCTTCACTATTTTTATTAAGGTAAAACATTCTCTCAGTTACCCAAATTCAAAATTATAAAATCATCTTTCATTTCTTCTTTGCTTCCTGCATCAAATCTCTAACAAAGTCACCCATATCCTCCCACTCCTTTCTATTCTTTACAATAGGGGTTAGTAAACTTTTTCTATAAAAGGCCAGGTAGTAAATATTTTAGAACAACATGCTTAGATCTTAAATGCCCTTTGCTAAGTGAAAGAAGTCAGACATAAAAAGGTTCATTTTGTACAATTCCATTTATATAGCACCCTGGAAAAGGCAAAATATAGGGACAGGAAGTAGATTAGTGGTTGCCAGTGATAAAGGAGTGAAGGGAGGGGTTGAATATAAATGAGCAACACAAGGGCACTTGGGGATCAGTAAACAGTTCTGTATGGAACTGTGGTGGTTAATACACTCATTACATTTGTCAAACCTCAAAAAACTGTACATCACAAACAGTGAATTTTACTGCTTGTTGATTTTTTTAAAATCAAATCAAACAGGATGTGGGGAGGGATGCAGACTGTGACAAATCTAGCTGTACTACAAATGAATTACATAATCACAGAAAGTTGTTGACTTAAGTAACTTTGGCAAATAGTTATTTGGATACTTTAAAGCTAAAACAACAAGAAATGTACACACACACTGTGCTCTAGTTTAGGGACTGGCAAACTTTTTGAGTAAAAGACCAGAGAGTAAATACATCAGGCTTTGCAGACAATACTCTGTCACAACTACTCAGCCCTGCAGTTGGAGCACAGAAGCAGCCATAGACAATGCATAACCCAATGAGCATGGCTATGTTCCAACAAAACTCTGTTTATTAAAACAGGCGCTGGGTCAGATTTGGCCTGTGAGCTATGACCAATCTCTGTTGCCAATCCCTTCAACAGTTGGTAATTTGTTCCTCATACGAGTATGGACTAGCAATTCTGAAATGACTTTATTTTTATACTAGGGTTGAACTGATAAGTAAATATATTGTAGAAAGTGAGAGTTGGGTTTCTCACTGTCAGAAGAAGTTATAAATAAGGAAAGGGTAGATGCTAGAATGAACCATGTGGTACTGGATTGGAGATGGGGTAGAATCAGGATTTATTTAAAATATCTACAAATATAGACAGAAATAAATATAGATATGTTTGTAGGCATGAGTTAGGTACATACATATATACCCTATTTCCATTCACTAAGAGATACTAGAAGAAGTATCATCCCAGCAGCAATGAGCTTGGTTTTAAATCATCCCTAATAAAAGGAACCAGGGGGATTGACATCAGCCCCATGGTGGAGTGAGATTCCCTCTTTGAATCTCTGCCCCCAAGACACAACAAAAACATCATTCACACACCAACAGAGGTTAATCAAATACTACAAAGGACTTCTAAGAGACCCTTGCCACAGTACACCTGATGGTGGAGGCACAGGAAGCCCCAAAGGACTTGAGGAGAGGTAAGGAGATTTACTCCCCCTCCCCATTTGATCAGCAAAGACAGACAGCATGGCTCACAGACAGAGAGGGGGCCCTCATGGGGAAAGCTATTGCCCTCCGGGTGCTCTCACAGACTGTCGAGAGATCCCCACCAGGAAGTGGTGATGGTCTGTTTCGGGGGTGTGGTCAACTCCCCAAGAGATCCAGAAAGGAAGCCCCCAGGTCAGGAAGGTGAAAGAGAGAACCCCTCCCCCTACATGGTCTGTGCTTCAGCACAATCCCTCTGGGAACTGCAGTGGGCTCAGAACACACTGCTCGTGACCTCCACCCAGGGGCAGCAAGTGGAAACTACAGGACCATCTTCGAGATGAAGACTAGCAAAGGTAAATCAGCCAGCTCTATGCAAAAGTATCTTAAGTCTACAGACCAAGAGGAAAATCACACACACCCAGAAACCAACCCTGAAGGCACACAAATCTATAACCTGAATGACAAAGAATTCAAAATAGCTATCATAAACAAACTCAGCAAATTACAAGAGAACACAGAGAAACAAATCAATGAATTCAGGGATTTCTTCACAAAAGAGATTGAAACCATAAACAAAAACCAATCAGAAATATTGGAGATGAAAAATACAATGGACAAGATAAAAGAAAACCTGGAGTCTTTAAAGAGCAGAATTGACAATATGGAGGAAAGAATTAGCATTATTGAGGATAGCCATGCAGAAACGCTCATGATAGAGGAGGAGAGAGAGTTAAAACTAAAAAGAAATGAAGAAACTCTTCAAGAAATATCAGACTCAATTAGGAAAAGTAACATAAGGATAATAGGTATTCCAGGAGGAGAAGAAAGAGAAAAAGGATCAGAGAGTTTTTTCAAAGAAATAACAGCTGAGAACTTCCCAAACCTTGGGAAAGAGATGGAAATAACAGTGAATGAAATCAATAGATCACCTAAATATATAAATAGGAAAAGACAAACTCCACACCATATAATAGCTAAATTGGCAAGAGTTAGTAACAAAGAAAAAATATTAAGGGCAGCTAAACAAAAAAATAAATAAATAAATAACATACAAAGGAAATCCCATCAGGCTGTCAGCAGATTTCTCAACAGAAACTCTACAGGCTAGGAGAGACTGGAATGATATATTCAAAATCCTGAAAGACAAAAATCTTCAGCCAAGAATACTTTATCCAGTGAAAATATCCTTCAAATATGATGGAGAAATAATAACTCTCCCTGATAAATAAAATCTAAGGGAGTTCATCACCACAAGTCCCCCACTACAAGAAATGCTCAAGAAGGCCCTGAGACCTGAAAAAAAAAAAAGAGAGAAAGGGGATACTAAGTTTTGAGCAAGGAGAAAAACAAGGAGACTAAACCAGAACAAACTACAGTTGGAAAACATCAAAAATGAACTTAAACTCATGACTGTAAGCACACACGACACAAGATGGAATAAGCAGTGACAACAACAAATTAGAAGGGGAAGAGGAAAGTGATCGAATCGACTTAGACTAAGGAAACAAGAGGCATCAGAAAATGGACTATCTTATCCAGGAGATCTTTTACATAAACCTCACGGTAACCACAAAACAAATAACCAGAAGAGAACCACATATGACAAACAAAGAGAAAACTAAGAGAATCATCATGCAGAACTACCAAACTGAATTGGCAGTCTGAAACATATGGGACAAGAAACAAAGGAAATGCAAAAGAACCAGAAAATGAACAATAAAATAGCAACATTAAACCCTCATATATCAATAATCACTCTAAATGTAAACAGATTGAATTCTCCGATCAAAAGACACAGAGTGGCTGGATGGATTAAAAGCCAAGATCCAACAATTTGCTGCCTCCAGGAAACATATCTCAGCTCTAAAGACAAACACAGACTCAAAATAAAAGGATGGAAGATGATACTCCAAGCTAATGGCAAACAAAAGAAAGCAGGATTTGCCATACCTATATCACACAAAGTAGGCTTCAAGATATAAAAGGTAATGAGAGACAAAGAGGGGCAATATATAATGATAAAAGGGACACTTCACCAAGAAGACATATTACTTATAAATATCCATGCACCCAACACAGGAGCACCAAAGTACATAAAACAACTACTAAAAAACCTAAGAGGAGACATTAACAATAACACAATAATAGTAGGGGATCTTAACACCCCACTTACATCAATGGTTAGATCATCCAGACAAAAAGTCAATAAGGAAGTAATGGACTTAAGGGAAAAACTAGACATGGTGGACTTAATAGATATATACAGAGCACTCCACCCAAAAACAGCAGATTACACATTCTTCTCAAGCATGCATGGAACATTCTCAAGGATAGACCATATATTAGGAAACAAGGCAAACCTCTATAAATTTAAGAAGACTGAAATCATTACAAGCATCTTTTCTGATCATAATGCTATGAAACCAGAAATCAACTGCAAGGAAAAAACTGGGAAAGAGACAAAGATGTGGAGACTAAACAACATGCTACTGAACAACCAATGGGTCATTGATGAAATTAAAGGAGAAATCAAAAGCTATCTGGAGACAAATGAAAAGGAAAATACACCATACCAACTCATATGGGATGCAGCAAAAGCGGTCCTGAGAGGGAAATTCATAGCAATACAAGCCCACCTAAACAAACAAGAAAAATCCCAAATAAATAACCTTAACTGCACCTAATAGAATTAGAAAAAGAAGAACAGACAAAGCCCCAAATCAGCAGAAGGAGGGAAATAATAAAAATCAGAGCAGAAATAAATGAAATTGAAACCAAAAAAACAGTAGAAAGGATCAATGAAACAAAGAGCTGGTTCTTTGAGAACATAAACAAAATCGACAAACCCTTAGCCAGACTCACTAAGAAAAAAAGGGAGAAGACTCAAATAAATAAAATTAGAAATGAAAGAGGAGAAATTACAACAGATACCACAGAAACACAAGGGATTATTAGAGAATACTATGAAAAACTATATGCCAACAAATTAGACAACCTAGAGGAAATGGACAAATTCTTGGACCCATACAACCTCCCAAAACTGAATCAGGAAGAAACAGAGAATCTGAATAGATCAATCACAAGTAAAGAGATTGAAACAGTAACCAAAAACCTCCCAAAAAATAAAAGTCCAGGACCAGATGGCTTCCCTGGAGAATTTTACCAAACATTCAAAGAAGATTTAACCTATTCTTCTCAAACTATTCCAAAAAATAGAGGAAGATGGAACACTTCCTAACACATTCTATAAGGCCAACATCACCCTGATACCAAAGCCAGACAAAGACAATACAAAGAAGGAAAACTACAGGCCAATATCGCTGATGAACATAGACACAAAAATCCTCAACAAAATACTGGCAAACCGAATACAGCAATACATCAAAAAGATCATACACCATGATCAAGTGGGATTTATACCAGGGATACAGGGATGGTTCAACATCCACAAATCAATGAACGTGATACACCACATTAACAAGATGAAGAGTTAAAAACTACATGATCATCTCAATCGATGCAGAGAAGGCATTAGACAAGATCTAACATCCATTTATGATAAAAACTCTCAACAAAATGGGTATAGAAGGAAAGTACCTCAATATAATAAGGGCCATATATGATTAACCTACAGCTAACATCCTACTCAATGAGGAAAAACTGAAAGCCATTCCTTTGAGGACAGGAACAATACAAGGGTGCCCACTCTCACCACTCTTATTCAACATAGTACTGGAGGTTTTGGCCAGAGCAATTAGGCAAGAAAAAGGAATAAAAGGACTCCAAATAGGCAATGAAGAAGTGAAACTCTCACTATTTGCAGACAACATGATCTTATAGATAGAAAACCCAAAAAATCCATTGGGAAACTACTAGAAATAATAAACAACTACAGCAAAGTGGCAGGGTATAAAATCAACTGACAAAAATCAGTTGCAATTCTATACACTAATGATGAACTAACAGAAACAGAACTCAAAAAGACAATCCCATGGACAATTGCAACAAAAAGAATAAAATATCTGGGAATGAATTTAACCAAGGAGGTAAAAGACCTATATAAAGAACACTATAAGACACTATTGAAAGAAATCAATGAAGACATAAAGAAATGGAAAAATATTCCATGCACATGGATTGGAAGAATAAATATGGTTAAAATGTCCATACTACCTAAAGCAATCTACAGATTCAATGCAATCCCAATCAGAATCCCAATGTCATTCTTCACAGAAATAGAACAAAAAATACTGAAATTCGTATGGGGCAACAAAAGATCCCGAATAGCTAAAGCAATCCTGAAAAAAAAGAACATAGCTGGAGGCATCACAATCCCTGATTTCGAAATATACTATAGAGCTATAGTAATCAAAACAGCATGGTACTGGTACAAAAATAGACACACAGATCAATGGAACAGAACTGAAAGCCCAGAAATAAAACCACACACCTATGGACAGCTAATCTTCGACCAAGGAGAGAATAACATACAGTGGAGAAAGGGAAGTCTCTCCAATAAATGGTGCTGGGAAAATTGGACAGCCACATGCAAAAGAATGAAAGTAGACCATCTTCTATAGTCATATACAAAAATTAACTCAAAATGGATTAAGGACCTGAAAGTGAGACCTGAAACTATAAAACTCCTCGAAGAAAATATAGGCAGTACACTAATTGACATCGGTCATAAAGGGATCCTTTCAGATTCCATGTCTACTCGGACAAGGGAAACAAAAGAAAAAGATAAATGAGTGGGACTTCATCAGACTACAGAGCTTCTACAAGGCAAATGAAACCAGAATCACAATGAATAGACAACCCACCAGCTGGGAGAAAATATTCACAAATCATATATCTGACAAGAGATTAATCTCCGTAATATATAAAGAACTCACACAACTGAGCAACAAAAAAACAAACAACCAGATCAAAAAATGGGCAGAGGATATGAACAGCCATTTTTCCAAGGAAGATATACAGATGGCCAACAGACACATGAAAAGATGTTCAACATCACTAATCATCAGAGAAATGTAAATCAAAACTATGCTGAGATATCACCTTACACCTGTTAGAATGGCTGTAATCACCAAGACAAAAAACAACAAATGTTGGAGAGGTTGTGGAGAAATGGGAACCCTACTTCACTGCTGGTGGGAATGCAAATTGGTGCAGCCTTTATGGAAAACAGTATGGAAATTCCTCAAAAAATTAAAAATAGAAATACCTTATGATCCAACAATCCCACTCTTGGGCATCTACTCAAGGGACATGAAATCAACTACCACCAGAGGCTTATGCACCCCTATGTTCACTGCAGCATTATTCACTATAGCCAAGAACAGTATTATTCACTATGGCCAAGAAGTGGAAGCAACCCAAGTGTCCCTCGACTGATGATTGGATAAAGAAGATGTGGTGTATATATATATATATATATACATATATATATATATATATACATATATATATATATGTATACAATGGAATACTACCCAGCCATAAAAAAAGACAGAATTTTCCCCTTTGCAACAACATGGGTGGACCTAGAGGGTATTATGTTAAGTGAAATTAGCCAGAGAGAGAAGGACAAACACCACATGATTTCACTCATATGTGGAATATAAACAAACACATGGACAGAGAGAATTGGTTATTGGTTACCAAGGGGAAGGGGGTGGTGGGTGGGCACAAGGGGTGAAGGAATGCATCCATATGGTGACGGACAAATAATAATGTACAACTAAAACCCCACAATGTTACAAACTATTAACACATCAATAAAAATGAAAATTAAAAAAAAAGGAAACCAGGGCTACTTGGAAAACTGGTTTATTCCAGGGCTGGGACAGGGAAATCATAAGATGATCTTGGAATAGTTTATGATGCCAGAAAGTAAGGAAATGATTAAAAATAAATAATAAAAGATCAAGACATATTGAAATGTCACAGGAGTCAACTCGAGAAAAACTCCCAATAGCCAAAAATAGGACAACCTAAAAACCAAAATAAGTAACAATAGTATTGGATAGTAACCCAAAGAATGAAATAAATATCCACACTGATATAAAAGAAAAAGTGAATAAATAAATGGGAGAGAAGGGACTAGTCTTCTTTACAAAAGATTTCCAACTCAAAATGTAGAAGGAATGAGGAAAATCATCATTAGAGCACAACATAATTGCCTCAGGCAGGATATGTTAAAAGACTACCATGCTGGTTTGTAAATGCCTGTGCAATTGAAATTATGCTTAAGATGCTACCTTATGGATAAGACGTTTTTTCCTTCTTTTTTTTTTGGTGAGGAAGATTGGCCCTGAGCCAACATCTGTGCCAATCTTCCTCTATTTTGTATGTGGGACACTGCCACAGCATGGCTTGATGAGTGGTGCATAGGTCCACACCCGGGATCCGAACCTGTGAATCCCAGGCCGCCAAAGCGGAGCATGTGAACTTAACCACTGCACCACCGGGTGGCCCCTAAGATGTTTTTTCTAATTGCAATCTATTTGTCTTTATGGGCTTAGGGTAAAAGTTATATGTGACAACTGTCTTTAGGGTCTAGTTCTGAAGAAATTAGGTAGATCTAAGAACATCAAAGATCATGTCTGCTTCCCCTGGTGTAGGTTGGCAGAAGCCTCAGGCCTCTGTCAGTAGCCCCTTGTTTGACCTGACACCCAATTCGGCCTAGAACCAATAATGACATGAATGCAGGGAGGTCCTGAGCTAGTTAAGTCAAATAAATACCATAGATCCCCACATCCTCTGCAGATGGATCCAGAAGTGTCCACATGACCCGAGATACAGAGTACTAAGAGGACCAGTGGGCAGACAAAGGCTTGGGGGCCAAGGCTGAAATATTCCAAGATTTCAACACTCTAGGCAGATGACTGGAACTATTGACTTCATAGCAGGTGCCAGCACAATGTCTCAAAACACCATACAGAAGTGGTCACATTTCAGTGGATACCAGTCAGGGGCTAGATAAGACTCCGCACTTCACAGAAAATCAGCAAGGACTCATCTAATTTAATGTGCCTCCCAAACCCCTTTCTCTCCTGTTCCCACAAGGTCACTTAAGCCTCCTAAAACCCTAGAAATCATCTGGAATTAGAGAAAGGGGGGAGAAGAAGGAAATCTAAAAGATTAATCCAAAAAGCCCGAAAGAAGCCAACGAGGGCATTCATACTGGAAGAGATTGAGAGACCATTACTTTATATTCTAAAGTGGGTGTTTTGTAGAAGATTAAAAAGTTACATTTCATTTGCAAATGTAAGAAACGATTATGAAATTAGTGAACTCACAATGCCTGTTTACTTCTATGCACTGTTAGACTGAAAGTTCTGTGGAAACTGGAGCTGCTTCTCTCTTTTGTTGTCATTGCATGCTATGATAATAGGCATTTGATAAATATTTGTCATATGAATGAATGAATGAATGAGTAATGATGTCACTGCCCTGGAGCTCAAGACCTGGAGAAGCAGGCAGACAAGTAAACAAATATTTAAAACAAACATCAATAAAAGATACGATACTACCCAACCCATCTCCACCTAGGATGGGCAAAAAGACTTCAGAGAGGAGGGTGTAGATCTTGCAGGATTAATAGGTGTCTGACAAGGATCTTCTGAACTAGAGAGAAACTTGGAAACTTTCTTGAGGTTGAAAACTAATTTTATGCTTCTCAGTATTTTCTGAGCCCCAGCACAGTTACAAGCATTCAGTAAATGTATTGATTTGATTTGTTTCAGTTTACAATCCATTAGTCAAAAGAAATTGCCATGGCCTAAAACATATTTCCAACTGATGATGTTAGTGGAATGCTTTTTTTAAGCTAAGTTGACCACTACAGTAGTCTTGTGTAGTTAATGAGGTTTATTTATGAAATTACCTACCTTGGGATCAAATCGAATAGTGATCATGGACAAGCATACGAGTAGATTGACTTTTTTTGTTGTTTTGCTTTTTCAGTTTAAACATATACAAATTTAATAATGATGTAATCTACCGATACTTTGGATTCTCTGAGCAAGTCTTCTGTGTTTTTCACTTGAATTTCTCTTCCTACTTTATTAAAATGCAATTGTATTTATGTAATGAGTATTGGGCTTTAAATGTTCTATAAAAGGTTAGTTTGATGTCTTTTATCACTATTTTGAATCTTCTTATTCGGAATTAACCAAAAATATACATTAAAATAGAAAAAGAGAGACACAGAGACACAGAGGGAGGGAGAATTCAATTAGAGGCACATATTGATTGTAATTGGATCGGATTTCCTTCAGATTTCTGGATAAAATTATAGAATCACAAAATCCAAATTATAATTCTGGAGGCAACTTTAGAAATCATCTACCCAGTTTCTTTGGTTTACAAGTAAACTTTGCTAAACTAGAAATTGGGCTCTAACCAATAATCAGAGAAGTGTCCTAAATGTCTTGATTTGAATTATTTTCTTTTTTAAGAACAGCTTTATTGGAATATAATTGACACACCATAAAATTAACTCTTTTAAAGTATACAATTCAATGGGTTTTAATAGGTTAACAGTTGTGTAACCATCATCAGTATTTAATTTCAGAACACTTTCATCCCAAAAAGAAACCTGATACTTCTTAGCAGTCATGCCCCATTCCCACTTTCTCCCGGCTGCTGAGTTGCTAGCAATATATTTATTTCTATAGATTTGCCTATTCTGGATTTCATATAACTTTAATCATATAATATGTCACCTTTGTGGATGAATTCTTTCGCTTATTATGGTGTTTTCAAGGTTTATCCATGTTGTAGCATGTAATAGTACTTCATTCTTTTTTATTGCTGAATAATATTCCATGTTATGGACCTACTACATTTTATTTCTTCATTCATCAGTTGATAGGCATTTGGATTGTTTCCACTATTGGCTATTGTTTGGCTATTAGGAATAACACTGCTATGAACATTTGCATACATGTCTTTGTTTGGACATATATTTTCTATCTTGAGTATATTCCTAGGAGTGGAATTGCTGAGTCATCTAAAAACTCTAGGTTAAAATTTTGAGAAACTGCCAAAGTATTTTCCAAAGTGGTCTAGCCATTTTAAAATCCCACCAGCTATGCATGATGTTTTAAATTCCTCCATGTCCTTGTCAATATTTATTATTGTATCTCTTTCTTACTATAGTTATTCTAGTGGGTGTGAAGTGGTATCTCATTGTTTTGATTTGCATTTTCCTAGTGACTAATGATGCTGAGCGTATTTTCATGCGTTTATTGGCCATTTATTTATCTTCTTTGGAGAAATGTTTATTTAAATCCTTTCTCCATTTGTAAGTTGGTGTTATACACTGAATGTTTGTGACCCCCTCCCATATGCATATATTGAAATCCTAACCCCCAATGTGATAGTATTAGGACATAAAGCCTTTGGGATTTAATTAGGTCATGAGGGTGGAGCCCTCATGGATAGGCCTAGTGCCCTTATAAAAGACTCCAGAGAGCTCTCTCTGGCTCCCTTTCTGCCATGTGAAGATACAGGAGACATCAGCTGTCTGCAGCCTGTAAGAGGGCTCTAACCAGAACCCGACCATGCTGGCACCCTGATCTCAGACTTCTAGCCTCCAGAACTCTGAGAAATAAATATCTGTTGTTTATAAGCTACTCAGTCTATGGTACTTTCTTATAGCAGCCCAAACAGACTAAGATAATTGGATTATTTGTCTTTTTAATTATTGAGCTGGAAAAGTTCTTTATATATTCTGGATACCAGTCCCTTATCAGATATATGAATTGCTAACATTTTCTCCCATTCTGTGGGTTGCTTTTCACTTTCTTGATTGTTTCCTTTGAAGCACAAAATTTTAAAATTTTGGTAAAGTCTTTTTTCATTTTTTGGTCACTTGTGCTTTTAGTGATATATCTAAGATATCATTGCCTAACCCAAAGTCAAAAAGATTTATTCCTATGTTTACTTCTAATAGTTTTATAGTTTTAGTTCTATGATCCATTTTTTAGTTACTTTTTGTATATGGTGTGAGGTAGGAGTCCAATGTCATTCTTTTGCATGTGGATATCCAGTTCTCTCACTTGTTGAAAAGACTATTCCTTCCTCTAACGAATTGTCTTCGCACACTGGTTGAAAGTAGTTGAACACAAATGTTAGTGCTTATTTTTGTACTCTCAATTCTATTCCATTGATTTAGGGTTGAATTTATAATAATGCTTCTGCTAGTACCTGATCCCACAATGCTTATTTTCTTACCAAACTACTTTAAAATTAAGTTCAATCCTCAAAATCAGTAGAAGTCGCTTCTTTTCCTGTTTTTGTCACTAAGGCCCAGAGACAGTATTGAAAAGTCCAGTTCAAATAGGCTCACTGTGCCTTTTTCTCTTTAGTCCCTCTTCCTTCACTTCTCTTTGGACATCTAAGCCATCTAAAGCCAAATTGCTTTATACAGTGGTCAAATTGATGATAGTTGTTTTCTTTGTCTTCTTGCCTTCATCTTCTTCTTCACCTTTGTTTATGTGATTTCTTCATCAAGTCAATTAGAAAGAAGATAAACAATATTTTAAAAATTGGTTATTTGATGCCATTGGCCAACTCAATTTATAATTTGTAAAGAAAATAAAATTGTTTGTTTAGAAGTAGCATCTTTTAATGTTTGTAATTTTAACCTAAATCTAGAAAATAGAAGATATGTATTTGTGTACCTCTGATCAGAACAATACAAGTTGGTCAATGTGACTGCCCTGGCTGCTGAAGTACAAATGTTTTTGTTTCAGGTTTGAGATATTGTCATTGGTGGTGGTGGTGGTGGTTGCTAAAAATAGCTTTTGATGTGGTCTCCTTTATTACATGTAGATTCCAAACTGTTCAAGGTGACAGACTTGATAACTCACCTTCCCTGTTGATAGTTACTTAGTAAGTATCAGTTTTTGCAAATCTATCTGTATTCAGTTCCTTCGGTATCAGCAATATATTAATATTATAAAGAGAAGGAAGAAAAGCAAAATTTGCTATGAAGGATTTAAATTTTAAATCTAACAATTAAAAGAGAGCTCAAAAGGCCTGAATATTTATTATTATTGTGATTATTATTATAATGACAATCAACAAGAATACTTGATGTCCCATTATTATTCTTTAAATATTTCTAATTCTGATGGATTCCAAAGCTTAATTCATTAGCCCAATAAATATTTAATGAGCTCCTGTATAGCTGGTATTGTGTTAAGTATAAGGGAATTATAAAGATAAATGAGGCCCGTCCCTTTATGAAATGGATGATATTCTGGTAGAAAAGAAAAATAGACACTTAAAAAACTGTAATACAAGTGATGTAGATTATTTTAAAAGCACAATAGGGGCCAGCCTGGTGGTGCAGTGGCTGAGTTTGTGTACTCTGCTTTGGTGGCCTGGTGTTCACGGGTTCAGATCCCGGGTGTGGACCTACACACCACTCATCAAGCCATGCTGTGGCGGCATCCCACATACAAAATAGAGGAAGATTGGCACAGATGCTAGCTCAGCAACAATCTTCCTCAAGCAAAAAGAGGAAGATTAGCAACAGATGTTAGCTCAGGGCCAGTCTTCCTCACACACACAAAAAAAGGCACAATAAGCATTAAAGGGATTGACACAAAGTAGAATTTTGGCTGGAGCAAATGAGTAACATCAGGAAACACTTCATGAAAGAAGTAAAATATATGAAAACTTTATCTAGAATCCATTTCACCTCCCTCTAAAATATTATACCTGTAAGTCAAAGGGGTTCTTCCCATTTATTCCAACATTCCTCCCTCCTTCTCTCTCTTCCTCTCCCTCCATCTCTTCCACCCTTCCTTCTCTCTCCCTTCCTCCATGTTTCCTGTTTTCTGGGAACCAATTTGGAGGAGAGAAGGAGAGTAACAGGGCACAGGGATTGGATCAAGCTGATAGAGTATTTGTAGTGATGGTGATATTTCTATGTTGATATGAATATCATCATCTTTAAGTCATTATAACTTCAGCATCACAGTATGTCACTGAAGGCACTGAAGATTTAAAAAATTATCTGTCATACAAACTGAAAATGCTCCATGGGCTGGATTTTGATGTCTCTTTTAAGCCTCCCATCTCAACTGACCTTTTGAAAATGTTAATTATTTAGTCTTTGATTAAAAGTAGACCAAAATGGGGGGCCGCCCGGTGGCGCAGCGGTTTAGTTCGCGCTTGGCAGCCCGGGGTTCGCGGGTTCGGATCCCAGGCGCCCGCGGACGCACTGCTCATCAGCCATGCCGTGGCGGCGTCCCATATAAAGTGGAGGAAGATGGGCACGATGTTAGCCCAGGGCCAGTCTTCCTCAGCAAAAAGAGGAGGATTAGCAACGGATGTTAGCTCAGGGCTGGTCTTCCTCACAAAAAAAAAAAGTAGACCAAAATGCATGAATTAAACTTCAAATTAAACAGGATTTTTTAAATTGCAGAAAACATGGTAATTGCTAAATTATAAATTTGACCCATAACTTTAGACATTGAATAAATCTAAAAAGAAACTAGATTAATTAATTCATATTTTAAGCATAAAGAAAGCAAATATATAGTGCTCTTGATCACTGTCTCTCACCTCTCCTGGTGCCTCGTTCCATCAATTAATTGCACTCTATCTTAATTATTCTTCTCTTCAACCCACAAAAAACACTCAAGTCTCTCCCATCCTAAAATTTCCCATTCTCTCAAATTCTGTTCAACATACTTCCCCACATCTCTACGAAATGTCTTGGAAGATATAGTGCATTTTCTTTTCTCTATCAGAGCCCATTAAAACAGAACTGTTATCTGCCTATCCAGTATTCACTCTCCTGTTCTGTGTATCTAACTGGACCCTGATCAATGTGCCCAGATAAAATATTTTATTTCCCAGTCTTTCTGGCAGTTAGGGGTGTTCAATGGGTTCTACATAGAAGTTAGGTGGACTTCAAAAAAAGTGTCTTAACAGGTTGTTGGAGTATTGACATGTACCCTTTTTGCCATTAATCCTCTCTCCTTCCTCCTGTCTAGAAAACACTTGTGGTCCTGGAGCTCCAGCAACCATCTGGAACAAGGAAGAAACCTTCAGGATGGAAACCACTCCTAAACAGTAGGGGAGAAAGATAAAAGGGTCTACAAACCAGGTAACTACGGAATTCAGTATCTGCTCTGGCATGTCTTCTTCCTGACTTCTTTCAGGAAAGAAAGAAATGAACATCTAACTTTCTGTTTTGTTTCATTATTATTGTTTTTTAAATTACCAGTCCTCTCCTTTTAACTACACTTTATCTTCTTTTATTTATTGATGTAGCATTGCACACATATATTTAAACATTCATATGTGTAGCAAACTATATAAGTTTAGATGATAATATTATTTAAGTCTTTAAACTTTAGTTTTAAAATATAAATAATATTTTGACATAATACAGTTCGGTCCACACACTACATTGATTTTAATTAGTTGATATTTTATATCAACTAATATATGCCTATAGACACAAGAATATGAGTGAAAAATGATTGTATGAAAGCTCAGTTGTTTTCTGATTTTTATGAATCAGCTTAGGAATTTTTTAGGTAAATGAAAATTATTCACTAATTATTTTTAAGGCCTCAAAATCAAATAGAGAACATGGAAATAACCTCAATTTGATGTTAAAGAAGAATGCAATCATTATTGATATTTAAAATTCATCAGAGAAATATGATATTTAAAAATTTTACCCATATATGTTATTTTTATTTGAGCCAAACATAATCTTAGTTGATACCCTCGTGAAGACACTCTAAAATTTTTTCTCATCCCTTTTCTTTAAAAAAACTTCTCTCTTAAAGGTCATTAGTTAACCTGAGCTGTCAAACCCAATATTTAAATGCTAAATTGAATAGCCTCATGTCATTTATCTTCTGCTTTACCACATGTACCAAAATCTCCTTACAACTCTGTTCTCATTTCTCCTTCTTCCTTGTTCACCCTTGGATCTTCTCCTACTTCTCAGATCAGTCTCTCTTTTCATCAATGCCTCTCTTCTAGCTCCCTACTAAATATTAGCTCCCTTACATTTCATGCTTAGTCATTTCTTCTTACAGTATCTCTCATATAATGTCCAAACTTTCTCTTACTAACATGATAAGTGCTACCAAAATCTATATCTCAAACCTGATATTTCCCTTGAGTTACACTGTCATGTTTCAGAGCACCTGCTGTCCCACAGGATATCCTGTAAACTTATTGTCCTTCCATCAGTCAGTCACCATTCAGACTCTGCTCTGCTCTGCTCAATGGCCTAGGTAGTAACAGGAGAAATAGTACCTCAAGATCCTCACCAAGAAGTGAGAAGATAAAAATCTTGTGCATATGAGTAAGGGCTCTTTCTGTTTCAAGTAAGAAAATTCCAAATCACCTCAGTTTAAGTAAATAAGGAACACATTGGCTCATATATTTCTTAAATAAACCAGCTGCAGACATGGTTCAATCCAGTTGTTCAATTACTGTCTTCAAAAATATTTTTCCCTCCTCTCTCTTTGTCACTTAATTTTGTTTTCAACTTTGCTGGCTCGTTTCTCAATCATATTCATCCCAGTGGTAGCAAAGATGGGCAACAGAATTTAAAAGCTTATATTATACAAAGTTTAAGAATTTCAGCAGGAAGAAATTATCTTCTCCAATAATTCAAGCAAAAGCCAAGAAATGATTCTCTTTGGTTTGAGTTAGGCCACACGCCTCCTAAAGGATCCCTAAAATTCTCACTACCTGCCTTAGACCCAAATAAGTGCAACCCTGACCTGGGCCCCACACTTCAGTTCCCTTTCAGGCCCCTGGCTCCCACCACTTTAGAATGCCTTTTTCAAAGTTTTCATAGTCACCCTCTGGTGGCTGGAATCAGCCAGAAACTGCAGTGTGATCCAGGCAGGGCACCCAGAACCTAAACTAGGACCTGCAGGGGTCAGATCCTTTCGTAGTGCTCTCTGACTCTCTATATCACTCACTGAGGTCAACCAGATACCCGAGAGCACCAAGAATTCTTCCTATAGGGTTGTCCTGGGGCCCTGAAGTCAGGTTCTGGAGCCAGGCCCTGGTTCCAAGAGGGTGGCCTGGTGAGCAAATCATCCTCACTGACCAGCACAGAATTTCTTTCATGGTATCACATAAGATTTTGCCCACAGAATGCTGCAGACACACTGATTTGGGGTGACTCTTAACACCCATCAGACATGAAATCTTTGTAGTATAACTCTTAAGTCTCTTACATTGTTTTCTGTATTTTCCATACATTTTTCACTCTGTGCTTTAGTTTGCCTAGTTTTTAGTAGCCTAATTTCCACTTCACTAATCCTTTCTTCTGCTCAGTCCAATCTGATAAAAACCCAAATATTGAGTTCTTAATTTTAGTTATTATGATTTTCTGTTTGAGAATTTCTGTTTGATTCTTTTTTATAGATTCTGGTTCTCTGGTAAAATTCTCCATTTTGTCATCTATTTTCTCAAACATATGAACAACAGTTATTTAAAATCTGTGTCTGATAACTCCCATACATGGATCATCTTTAGATATATTTCTATTGTCTTTTTTTTCTTGTTTGCATTAGCTAGGATTTCCAGTACGATGTTTTCAACATTGTGGTGGTGAGAGGGGACATCCTTGCCTTTTTCCTGATCTTAGTGGGAAAGCTTTTAGTTTTTCACCATTAAGAATGATGTTAGCTGTAGGTTTTTGTAGATGATTTTTATTAATTTGAGGAAATACCCTGTATTCCTAGTTTGATGAGAGTTTTTATCATGAATGGGCGTTGAATTTTGTCAAATGCTTTTTCTGCATCTATTGATATGATAATGTGATTTTCTTCTTGAGCCTGTTGATGTGATGGATAACATTGACTAATTTTCAAATGTTAAAGCAGCCTTACATACCTGGGATAAACACCACTTGATCATGGTGTATAATTCCTTTTATATATTGTTGGATTCAATTTGCTAATATTTTGTTGCAGGTTTTACATCTATGTTCTTGAGAAACATTAATCTATAGTTTTCTTTTTTAGTAACGACTTTGTCTGGTTTTGATATTAGGGTAAGGTTGGCCTCATAGAATGAGTTAGGAGGTATTCCTTCTGCTTACATATTTTGGAAAAGATTGTAGAGAATTGGCATAAATTCTTCCTTAACTGTTTAGTAGAATTCGCCAGTGAACCCATCTAGGTCTAGTGTTTTCTGTTTGGGGAGATTATTAGTTATTGATTCAATTGCTTTAATAGACAGAGGCCCATTCAGACTATCTGTTTCTTGTGTGAGGTTTGGCAGATTGTGTCTTTCAAGGAATTGGTCCATTTTAGCTAAGTTATCAAATTTGCCAGCATTGAGTTCTTCATAGTATCATTTTTTAAACTCTTTTAATGGGATCTGTAGTGATGTCCTCTCAATTCTCATATTAGTAATTTGTGGCACTCCGCTTTTTGAAAACATACTTTCCACTTGCTGAGCACCAGTCTCTGAGGTGTCCTTCCATCTCATAGACCAGCCTAGTGCTTTGCTGTATCCTCCTTATCCTGCTGACCTCTAAAATTTGGAGTGTCCTTGGAGGTCCTCTGACCTCCCCTCTTCAATCTACACTTACTCCCAAAATAACATCTTTTAGTCTCAGTCTTTGAATACCATGTAATTGCAAATGACTCCAAAATGCGTGCCTCTGGCCATGAATTTTTTGCTAAACTCCAGATTTTTGTTTCTGACTCTCTCATAGATACCTCTACTTGATGACCTAATAGTTATCTCAAACTCCACATATTCTAAAGGGAATTCTTTATTTAAGTAGCAGCAGCAGCCCCTCTCTCACAAAAGAGTTTCTCCCAGTTTTCCACCTTGTGGTGTATGGCAACTCTATTCCCTATTCTTTATAGTTGCTTAGGCCAAAACATTGGAATAATTCTTCACATTTATCTTCCTCTCACTTCATATTAGTAAATACTGTTGGCTCTATCTTCTAAATAAATTCAGACTCCAGGCACTCATCAGGACCTCTACCACCCTTGTGCAGTCAATAATTACTACTAAGTAATGACTATAAGTAATGACTATGAAGTAGATCATTACTAGGAGGACGACTGCAAGAGGCACGTAACTAGGATCCCTGCCACTACTCTTTCCCCCTATATTCTATTTTCAACACAGCAGCTAGAGTGATCATCTGAAATATAAACCAGATCATGTTACTATCCTGCTTAAACCATCCAAAGCCATCACAGTTAGCTCAGAGGAACAACCAAGGCCCTTACAATAGTCTCTTATTTGCACCACACCCTGGCCAGGCCCCTAACCCATTTCCTCTCTAGCCTCATTTCTCAGTGTTCAGCCTTCCACTCACTCCACTCTAGCTTTTCATCTTTTTTCAGGTCAAAATCCAAACTTCTCACCATGGTCTACATGTTCTCTGAGTTTGTCTTCTAGTGTGCTCCTTGCTTGATTCCCTCACCTGGTGCTTGTCATATCAGCCTTCTTGCTCTTTCTCAAACATTAAGTCCATCCCACCGCAGGGCCCTTGCACTAGCTTCCACCTTTCCTGCTCTTTCACTGGATAGCTGCATTTCTAACCCCTTCAGGTCTCTGCTCAAATACTACTTGATCAGTGTAGGGAAGGAAGAGAAATCCTCTATTCTCTGGGTCCTTCTGGCTGGGCTATGAATTAAATTGACATGAGAAAGAATAACAGGAGAAATTCAAACAAAGCTTTATAACACGTATACATGGGAGAGACCCAGGAAAACTGAGTAACTCGCCAAAATGGCCTAGCTGCTAGTTTAAATATCATCTTCAACTAAAGATAAAGGAGGATGTTGGGGGGTAGTAGTTTGAGACTTCAAAGGTGAGGAAGGCAATTCACATGGAGAGGGAAAAGCAAATATTTGGTAAACAGAACTTTGATAAGAATGGGCTTAGCAAGGACCCTCACAGTCTACCGATATCCAGAGTTATCTATGGTGATGGCCTGTCCTGGGCAATTAGGCAATTAGGGAGAATGTTAAAGGTTTTTTTTCAGAGTCTTTTTTTCTTAAAAATAATCAAGGCAGGGGGCCAGCCCAGTGGCACAGTGGTTAAGTTCGTGTGCTCCGCTTTGGTGGCCCAGGGTACACAGGTTCGAATCCTGTGCACAGACCCACACACCACTTATCAAGCCATGCTGTGGCAGGCATCCCACATATAAAGCAAAGGAAGATGGGTACGGATGTTAGCCCAGGGCCAATCTTCCTCAGCAAAAAGAGGAGGATTGGCAACAGATGTTAGCTCAGAGCTAATCTTCCTCACCAAAAAATAATAATAATAATAATAATCAAAGCAAAGAGACATATTTTGAGGTAGCCAATTCTGATCCTCCCACATCAGCAAGGCCTTTTTTGATCATTCTATGCAAAATAACAGCCCCATCATCACTCTTTATATTTCTCTATAGCAATTAATACCATCTGAATATGTGTTTATCTCCTGTCTGTTATTTTCTGTCACAGGTCTGAGGGGTCAGGAAAAGCTTTCCTGACAATGTGGTGCTTCAGTTGAGACCTGAATAGGAGTAGACCACCAAACAATGGAAAGAATCATAGTCAGGCAAAGGGTTAGGAAGTGTAAGGCCCTGCATCTAGGAAAGGCAGACACAGGAAATATCTGTATTGTAAAAGGAGTGTGTGACTCATGTTAAGGATTTTGCATTTTATCCCGAGCACGGTGAAAGATTTAAGGATCAGATGATATGATTAGAATTTCATGTTGAGAAGATGCTTTTATCTAGTTTGAAGAAAAGATAGATTCAATGGAGGCCAAGGAGGAATAGGAAAGCCAGTGAGATGCTCTTGCAATGGTAGATGTAGGTGTGCCACGTTGTGGCTCCTGAGATTCATCTTCTATGGTGTTAACTGTGAATCTCCTGCAGCCTCTGGGTCCCAATTTCTCCTTCCACTTATTTTGGGGGAGTCATGTTTTTCTTGGTTTGATATTAACCATTTATAATATCTTAAAATACAGAGTTAACTTTTCCACGGATACATGAATTTTGTTTCATCTTTAAATATGCAACCAACGACTATCTATACCTGGTTAAAAATTTTTTTTTCAATCAGCTAAGATTTTGGATATGGTGAGTGAGTAGGGAACTTGTCCCAGCATCCTGTGAGAGCATGTCCTGCTGTTGTAATGAGAAACCAGTGCCAACAGAAAAGGAAAACACAGCACAGATTTCAAATTGCATGCATTTTGCTGTGAACATATTCATGTCTGCAGTCCACAAAGGGAACAATTTTCTCTTACAGGATAATGATGTTCATGAGAAGGAGCTCTAATGGGATATTTTGGTGGTGAAACAAATATTTGTAAATGTTTCCATTCATTTTTTCCTACAGATGAAAGTGACAAAATAATGCCCTATGTCCTTGATAATTCCAACTCTAGTGTTTTTAGCTGGCAGATTCTATTTGCTGCTTTCAACCTCGAGGTTGCTTTTCAACCTCATATGTGCCTCTTTCAGCCAACTGAATTTGACCTTAGTCTGTCATTTTAAAAACCATAAAACAGCCTAGAGAACACCTGTGAGGGACTGGTTCATAATAACTGAAACAGTAACCGCCTCATCTAGTAAATGATTCTGTATGGGTAGGAGTTTAGTATGGGATGTTAAGTCAAGGGTGTTTTGATTTAGCAAAAGACTAGTTGAATTTTTGCCTTATCCTTTGTCTATTTTTACATGTTAAAATTATAACTACACATAAAATTACCCTATGCATGACATTTAAGGCATGAAAAATTCTGCAAAATACAGTATTTTTGTTTACTGAGTCTCTGTGCATATGTGTGTGTTTGAAATTTCTTTATCGAGTATAGTCTTTGATTCCATACTTAAAGATTAAACTTAAAATTCATATAGTCATGGAAAAGTTAATTGTGGGCTTCAACTCAGTGTATGTGTCACCGGTCTGTGAAGAGTTAGAGTACAATATAATTGATTTAACTGCCAAAACGACACTGATCAGAGTTCACCCTTTTTTCAAAAAAATATAAATTAGATATATGTTTTTAAATAATGCTGAGTGTTATCCCAAGGAAGATGAAAAGGGTACCCACTCTCTCAACTGCCCATCCAGAACTATTCACTCAATAGTTACCTGTAATGATGGCTTTCAGGTAAAATTTTATTTGCAGAATGCGTTCTGCAGATTTAAATGATCCAGAGTTATTTGAAAGATTAAATGAGATAATTTATGTAAAAGAAAGTTGCACACTACTCAGTAAATGTTAGCTCTGTTTTTTCCTTGCTTTTTCCTTCTCATTCCATATCCCTCTTTCCCTTTCTTCCATCCTTCATTCATGGGTATTACTATGTCCCAAATAATAATTTTACATATAAACAAAATAGAGAAATAGAAACATTTGATGTTGAGAAAAACCTCCCCAAATTTGACATTTAAAAAAATAATTCTTCAATGAGATAGTTTACAGGTTTTATTTGTACAGAATACAGAAAAGATTTCTGATCATTGATCTTTCTAATTGCTTATATTTTGTATGTCAGTGATTTATTTATATTTGTATAAATCAGTGGTAATCAGGCCTCCATGTCAAGATATCACAATAGAATTATGAATATGCAATCCTGATCTTGAAAATTTTTTTTAGTTGTAAAAACTATTTATTGATAAGGGGCACTATGAATGATACATTACCCAATGGAAAGGCAGGATATAAATAGTACACATGTGTTGGTTATTTTGACCCCCCAGCATTCATTCTCCTCAATTTTATTCTTATTATTTTATGATCTCTGGTGTCCACCAACCATTATGGAAGGTGAGAAGGCCCAGATCCCCTTTTATCTTCTTGTATTGGTCAGGGATGGGGACATGATCTCAGTGAACCACTTAGCTCAACTCTATACTCACCCTGGCACTTAGACTTTGGGTGTCTGACATAAGATCATGCCATGATAATTAGATGTCAGGTCATCTCAGCAGCCATGACTCATTGCCAGCAATGCTGCTGTTGGCACCTTGCCTGACCCATCCTGCAGTATGACTGTGGCTGTTCTTCCCACCAATTTGTCTTCATCTCCTTTGTATCCTGCCCATTCACCCTGTCTTGTCCCCCAGGCCCCAGGTGAATCTGTGGGGCCCTATTTCATTCCAACAAACCCTCCGTCTCTTTCCACACTTTTCTTTCCTGTAAGATAACCACAGCTGGTTTCTGTTGTTTGAAACTAAGACTCTTGATACAGAAATGGGACCAAGAGTACGGTTAACATAAAAGACTCTAAAATGTGGTCTTAGCTGAGCCAAGGTGGTTGGATGGAGGCCAGCAGGACACATCTATCCAGTGGTTGGAAGACTGCAGTTATTGCTACATGGTAGTGAAATAATCATTTTTGTCTGTCTGCATGCTGCAGAACCAGATCATGTACATATTGAAGCTTTAGCATTAAGGGACTTTGGAGGAAGGAAAATTAGGATGCTAGACTGTGTTGAGTAGTTTTTATGGCCTCCAACATATTCCTATGTGAAAGAGATGAGACTGTTTTGATACTAGCATCTGAAAGCAGAGGAAGAAAATAAGATCTTGCTTAGAGCGACGCTACCTTTGATTTTTCTTCAGTTGCCTTAGTCTAGTACCTGGAACCTTGAAAGACTGAAAAGTAGTAAGCTACTGCTAGCCAGGGGAGCAACTTAGGATGTGATTGTGGCTCAGGAGGATGCTGTTGCTCCCTGCCCCCCACACAGGCCTCTGCTAGTTAGCTCCTGTTAAGAAAGAACAAGGCTAATCACTCCCCTTGAGAAGAAGTCATTCACACACAACCTGCAGGGAGAGAGGATTTTAATGGCACTTTCTTGCCCTGGCTTCTTCTTTCAAATTGCCCCAAAATGACAATCACTAAAGCTCTGGACTCAAACTTTATCTTACCTCGAATGCTTGTTACACTAGAGACTGCTGGGCCCCACCCCCAGAGTTTCTGAGTAGGTCTAGGGTGGGACCTAAGAATTTGCATTTCTACCAAGTTCTCAGGTGATGCTGTGCTGGTCTAGGAACCACACTTTGAGAACCATAGCTCTAGAGGAAGGAGCAAAGCAGGGAAATGGGGGCTCATCACCAGAGAAACTCTGATGGCTAGAACTGGACTGCAAGATTTCAACTCATCAAGATCTCTGACTTGGCTGCTTGCCTACAAAACAAATAACCAGGATGCCTCTAAACTCTTTTTTGTTTTTCAAATTATTTTATTGAGGTCATATTGGTTTATAACATTGTGTACTTCCAGGTGTGCATTATTATATATCAGTTTCTTTATAGACTGCTTCGTGCTCACCACCAATAGTCTAGGTTTTGTCCGTCACCATACATATGTGCCCCTTTACCCATTTCTCCCAGCCCTCCACCCTCTTCCCCTCTGGGAACCACTAATCTGTTCTCTTTTTTTCCATGTGTTTATCTTCCACATATGAGTGAAATCATAAGGTGTTTGTCTGTCTCTGTCTGGCTTATTTTGCTTAACAGCATAGCCTCAAGGCCCATCCAGGTTGTTGCAAATGGGGTGATTTTGTCTTTTTTTATGGCTGAGTAGTATTCCATTGTATGTATATACCACATCTTCTTTCTCCATTCATCAGTTGATGGGCACTTGGGTTGCTTCCACATCTTGGCTGTTGTGAATATTGCTACAATGAACATATGGGTGCATAGATCTCTTTGTATTATTGATTTCATGTTCTTTGGATAAATACCCAGTAGTGGGACAGCTGGATCATATGATATTTCTATTTTTAATTTTTTGAGAAATTTCCATGCTGTTTTCCATAGTGGCTGCACCAGTTTGCATTCCCAGCAGTGTATTAGGGTTCCCTGTTCTCCACATCCTCTCCAACTTTTGTTATTTTTTGTCTTGGTAATTATAACCATTCTGACAGGTATAAGGCAATATCTCATTGTAGTTTTGATCTGCATTCCCTAATAATTAGTGATGTTGAACATCTTTTCATGTGCTTATTGGCCATCTGTGTATCTTCCTTGGAAAATTGTGTGTTCATATCCTCTGCCCATTTTTGGACTGAGTCATTTGTTTTCTGTTGTTGGGTTGCATGAGTTCTTTATATATTTTGGGAATTAACCTCTTCTAGGATATATAATTTGCAAATACTTTCTCCCATTGGGTGGGTTGTCTTTTCATTTTGTTAATGGTTTCCTTTGCCTTGCAGAAGCTTTTTAGTTTGATGTAATCCCATTTGATTATTTTTTCTTTTGTTTCTCTTGCCTGAGTAGACATGGTATTCAAAAAGATGCTGCTAAGATCAATGTCAAAGAGTGTACTGCCTGTATTTTCTTCTAGGATTTTTATGGTTTCATGTCTTACATTCAAGTCTTTTGTCCATTTTGAGTTAATTTTTGTGTATGGTGTAATATGGTCTGTTTTCATTCTTTTGCACATGGCTGTCCAGTTTTCCCAACATCATTTATTGAAGAGACTTTCCTTTCTCCATTGTATGTTCGTGGCTCCTTTGTCAAAGATTAGCTGTTCATAGATGTGTGGTTTTATTTCTGGGCTCTTGATTCTGTTCCATTGATCTGTGTGTCTGTTTTTGTGCCAGTACCATGCTGTTTTGATTACTATAGCTTGGTAGTATATTATGAAGTCAGGGATTGTGATGCCTCCAGCTTTGGTCTTTTTCCTCAGGATTGCTTTGGCTATTTGAGGTCTTTTGTTGTGCCATAGAAATTTTAGGATTCTTTGTTCTATTTCTGTGAAAAATGTCAGTGGGATTCTGATTGGGATTGCATTGAATCTGCAGATTGCTTTAGGTAATATGGACATTTTTAACTACGGTTTTTCTTCCAATCCATGGGAATGAAATATCTTTCCATTTCTTTATGCCTTCTTCAATTCCTTTCAAAATGTCTTATAGTTTTCAACATAGTTTCATCTCCTCAGTCAAGAAAATTCCTAGATATTTTCTTCTTTTTGTTGTGATTGTAACTGGGATTATATTCTTGGCTTCTCTTTCTGCTAATTGATGATTAGAGTATAGAAATGCAACTGATTTTTTGTAAGTTGATTTTGTACCCTGCAACTTTGCTATAGTTATTGATAATTTCTAATAGTTCTCTGGTGGATTCTTTAGGGTTTTCTACATATATAGAATGATGTAACCCACAAACAGCAAGAGTTTTACTTCTTCCTTTCCAGTCTGAATACCTTTTGTTTCTTTATCTTGCCTAATGGCTCTGGTCAAAACCTGCAGTTTTGAATGTTGAATAGAAGTGGCAAGAGTGGGCACCCTTATCTTGTTCCTGTTCTCAGAGGAATGGCTTGCAGTTTTTCACCTTTAAGTACAGTGTTGGCTGTGGGTTTGTCACATATGCCCTTTATTATGTTGAAGCACTCTCCTTCTATACCCATTTAATTGAGAGTTTTTATCATAAATGGATGTTGGATCTTGTCAAATGCTTCCTCTGCATCTATTGAGATGATCGTGTGATTTTTATTCCTCAATTTGTTAATGTGGTGTATCACATTGATTTGTGGATGTTGAACCATCCCTGCATTCCTGGTATAAATCGCACTTGATCATGGTGTATGAGCCTTTTAATGTATTGCTGTATTCAGTTTACTAATACTTTGTTGAAGATATTTGTGTCTATATTCATCAGCAATATTGGCCTGTAATTTTCCATCTTGGTGTTGTCCTTGCCTGGCTTTGGGATCAGGGTAATGTGGGCCTCATAGAATGAGTTAGGAAGCTTTCCATTTTCTTCAACTTTTTGGGAAAATTTGAGAAGGATAGGTATTAAATCTTCTTTGAATGTTTGGTAGAATTCTCCAGAGAAGGCATCTGGTCCTGGACTTTTGTTTTTTGGGAGGATTTGATTACTGTTTCAATCTCTTTACTTGTGATTGGTCTCTTCAGATTCTCTATTTCTTCTCGATTCAGTTTTGGGAGGTTGTATGAGTCTAAGAATTTATCCATTTCTTCTACATTATCCAATTTTTTGGCATATAGTTTTTCATGGTATTCTCTTATAATCCTTTGTATTTCTGTGATATCCATTGTAATTTCTTCTCTTTCATTTTTAATTTTATTCATTTGAGCCTTCTCTCTTTTTATCTTAGTAAGTCTGGCTAAGGGTTTGTCAATTTTGTTTATCTTCTCAAAGAACCAGCTCTTAGATTCATTGATCCTTTCTATTGTCTTTTTAGTCTCTATTTCATTTATTCTTGCTCTAATTTTTATTATTTCCCTCCTTCTGCTGACTTTGGGCTTTGTTTGTTTTTCTTTTCCTAGTTCTATTAGGTGTACTTTAAGATTACCTACTTGAGATTTTTCTTGTTTGTTGATATAGGCCTGTATTGCTATAAATTTCTGTCTTTGTACCACTTTTGCTGCATCCCATAAGAGTTGGTATGTTGTCTTTTCATTTCCATTTGTCTCCAAGCATTTTTTGACTTCTCTTCATTGATCCAATGTTTTTTAGCCTCCACATATTTGTGACTCTTTCCAGCTTTTGTGTGTGTGTGTGTGGTTGATTTCTAGTTTCATAGCATTGTGGTCAGAAAAGATGCTTGATATGATTTCAATCTTCTTAAGTTTATTGAGGCTTGCCTTGTTTCCCAACATATGATCTATCTTTGAGAATGTTCCATGTGCACTTGAGAAGAATGTGTATTCTGTTTTGGGATGAAATGTTCTATATATATATATAAAGTCTATCTGGTCTAGTATTTCATTTAAGGCCACTTTTCCTTGTTGAGTTTCTGCCTGAATGATCTAGCCATTGACATAAGTTGGTTGTTGAGATCCCCTACTATTATTGTGTTGCTGTCAATTTCTCCCTTTAGGTCTGTTAACAGTTACTTTATATACATTGGTGCTCCTGTGTTAGGTGCATATATGTTCATAATTGTTATGTCCTCTTGGTTGAATCCCCTTTTATCATTATATACTGCCCCTCGTTGTCCCTCATTATCTTTTTTATCTTGAAGTCTGCTTTGTCTTATATAAGTATGGCAACACCTGCTTTCTTTTGCTTGCCATTTTCTTGGAGTATCATCTTCCATCCCTGTGCTCTAAGCCTATGTTTGTCTTTAGGGCTGAGATATGTTTCCTGGAGGCAGCATATTGTTGAGTCTTGTTTTTAATCCATCCAGCCACTCTGTGTCTTTTGACTGAAGAATTCAATCCATTTACATTTACAGTGATTATTGATATACAAGGGCTTAATACTGCCATTTTATCTCTTGTTTTCCAGTTCTTTTATATTTACATTGTTTCTTTTCCCTTGTATTTCTGACTGCCATTTCAGTTTGGTGGTTTTCTATGATTGTTTTCTCAATTTTCTCTTTATTTATGATTTGTGTCTCTGCTCTGATTTTTTGTTTAGTGGTTACCATGTGGTTTGTATGAAAGATCTCATAGATGAGATAGTCCATTTTCTGATAGCCTCTTATCTCCTTTAGCCTAAGCAGTTTCTGTCCCTCTCCTCTTCCCCTGCTGAGTTATTGTTGTCACAAATTATTCTTTTTTGTGTTGTGAGTTTGTGACTAAATTGAAGATTTAGAGTTATTTTTGATGCTTTCCTTCCATTTATCTTTTACATTATAATTAATTGTTTACTAACCTATTGTGATATAGAGCTGTGATTTTCTGATTCTATCTGTCTATTTATCTCCTTGCTCATGGTTTTGTAAACCTTTGCTTTTTAGTTTCAGATGGGCAGGCTCCTTTCAAAATTTCTTGTAAGGCAGGCCTAGTGGCATCAAATTCCCTCAGCTTTTGTTTAACTGCTGAGAAATCTGCTGAAAGCCTGATAGGGGTAACTTTGTAGGTTATTTTCTTCTGCCTTGCTGCCCTTAATGTTTTTTCCTTGTCATTGACTTTTGCCAGTCTTAATATTATATGGCTTGGAGAAGGTGTGTTTGCATTGATGTAATTAGAAGTTCCACTGTCTTCATGTACTTGTAAGTCCAATTCCTTCCCCAGGTTTGGGCAGTTCTCAGCTATTATTTCTTTGAACGAGGTGTCTACTCCTTTCTCCCTTTCTTCCCCCTCTGGAATACCTATAATCCTTATGTTGCTTTTCCTAATTGAGTCAGATATTTCTTGAAGAATTTCTTCATATTTTTTTATCTTAATTCTCTCTCCTCCTCCACCTGAAACATTTCTATATTTCTGTCCTCTAAACCACTAATTCTGTCCTCTATAAGGTCAGCTCTATTTTTTATGGTTTCTAGATTATTTTTTATCTCATTAATTGTATTCTTCATATCCAGAATTTCTGTTTGGTTTTTTTTTTTCAGAGCTTCAATCTCCTTGGTGAAGTGTTCCTTCTGCTCATTAATTTTATTCCTGAGCTCATTGAACTGTCTTTCTGAGTTTTCTTATAACTCACTGAGTTTCTTTATGACAACTATGTTGAATTCTCTGTCATTTAGATTGTAATTTTTGTGACTTCAGAATTGGTTTCTGGAGACTTGTCTATTTCCTTCTGCTCTGAAATGTTACTGTAGTTCTATATGGTGTTTGATGAACTGACCTTTTGCTGGAAAATTGTGGTAGTATCAAGTCAGATTCCACCTACTACCACTGGGGGCAGGAGCTGGGTTTTCTGATCCCACACCATCTGCTGGAAGTTGTGCCAGTAGGGCTGCTCTGAATTTGTGTGCCAGATACAGCTGCTTGACAGGTCACTCACAAACATTCAGGTGGGGTCTCTGTGCTCTGCCAGGGAGTTGCTCTCATACAGGTGGGACTGCTGCACTTGGCAGGGGATTGGCCAAGCTGCTGCACTAGGCTGGAGGAGCGGGGTGCTTTATTTCATGCACAGGCCAGCTCTGCACTTGAGGGAGGTTCAGCTGAGCTGCTGTGCTTGGTGGGCAGGGCTCCTTCATAGGGGCTGAGCTGTTGCCACTCCGTGGGGAGGACTCCCATGGGGAGGGTTGCCACGGCTTGGTGGGCATTCCCATGGGCCATGTTGCCACTCCAAAAGAGTTCATGCACAGGCCAGGCTGCCCTGCCTCCCTTTTACAGTCATGCCACCTGCTATGTGAGGACATGCAATCTGGATCACTGCTGTCAGGGAGGGGGAGGGGGAGGGGTCTGCTCACCTAGTTCCACTTTTTCCCAGGGGTCGAGTCCACCCACCTTCAGATGTGTGGCTGCATGGATCTCTCAGGTGTCCTACTGTGCTTTGTAGGGAATCCTCTGTTGGCTAATGAATGTCCACTTAGTTGTAATTTAGAGGGGAGAGACGAAAAGAACAATTCACTCCACTGTGATGCTGGATGCCTCTAAACTCTTAATGGATCTTTATTGCCAAATCGACTCCAAGCCTGTTATTTCTGAGGCCCTGAATGTAATCTCTAAGCTCCTTAACTAATAGGAAATGAGCCTCTAAGCAGCAAAGTGGGAGGGGGTATACTCAGTGTCCACCTCAGAGATGGCTGTGGAGGACAGCAGGTAAGAAGCATCCTCCCAGAGCCAAACCAGAGGTGAGCAGATTGGTGAACTAAGGAACTCACAGGGCAGAGAGTCCTAGCATATAATGGATATCAGCACCAGTCCTCCCTCTATGATGGCTCCTCTCTTCCAAATGGGAGTTTCTACTTCAGTTACTCTTTTCTTTCTGCACCATTGTATTCCTATATGTGTTCCATATAGATAAGTGTCCATTTAGCCATAAATTAGTGAATCATGAGAAACTATATTTGAATCCAATGAAAGAAGGTGCACCTCACCCAAGGTCAACTACTCACTTTCTGAAGAGCTCCCCAAAAGAACTTATTGCTAAAACAAAATCAAGTTTATTATCTACCATGGTAAATGAAACCATTGACGGAAAATTAGTGGTGTTTCAGAATAACAAGGTCAAAGGTGGGATATTTATTAGGGGTTTGGTTCTGATTTTCTATATCTGGGGATATTTCAGTGTGAGAGCCAGATGGGGATGGGGCTAAATTTGCTGTATAACAGGTTAGGATTGGTGGACCCAGCAAGGGGAAAGTTTTAAAGCAAGCCTTGAAGAGTAAACAGTCTAATGATCACAGCTGAGTGATCTATTGAGATACTCTGGTGAAGGCAGGTTGAGAAAAGTTATTTGCCACTTCATCTTCCAGGCAATAGTCTCCTGGAATTATGTAGGTAGTCAGTCAAATACAAATTATGTTACTGTGCACCATAAACTGTGTGATTATATATGGTTTTGATTCTTATCAGAGCTCCTAGAATTTGGGTTCAGTAACTGGATCAGTCTTTGGGTTGTGTTTTCTGAAGTGAGGTGTGTGCATTCTACACGAACTTGGGCATGTTTTAAGCCATGTGTTGAAAGAAGAGTCTGTATAGCTATTGGGTAGCCTAAGGAGTAGACTAAAATGGGCATTTGTGTTTGTCTCCGAAATCCATTCTTCTTTTCCAATGGTGCCTGATTTCCATTTGGGATCCACACAGTCGTAGGGAACCTGACTTCTCTCCTGGAGTCCAGTGGAGAATGTGACCATAACTAAGTGATTAATACATTTTATTCCCCTCATAATGACACGTCCTCATGCTGATTGGTTCATATGTGAGACCTAAGCCTATCTCGTCAGAATAGATCTTGGAACACTTGCTGAGAATGAGACATTCTCTCTTGGTCTGGATGGCGTGGTGATTGGATGTGAGTTATGAAAACAGCTTCAGCCATTTTTGCTAGCCTGAGGGAAGCCAGAGTCAGGACAAGGGCAACAACTCAGAGAGGAGGACAAAGCAGAAAGAAGCCCTGAGAAATGCAGAACAAGTCTCTGACTCTGACTCTGACTCAAAATTATCTCAGTACTTGAGATGCCATCCCTAGCACTACCGAGGACAAAGCGGGGACATCCAGATCAGATTGCTTTGCTTTGCTTTCCTCTTCCTCTCTTTCCCTCAGTTCCTTTCTACTTCTTCCTGTCTGGTGGGAACTGCCCTGATATCAGAACCTTCTTTCAATCTACTGAATGTCTTATAGTAAAACACTATGACATGAGTCAAATGTGGGTGTCTTGATATGTGAAAGGAAAGTATTAGAATTCCAAGAAAAACTTGTTTCTCTAAAAATTCTGATCTTTAAGGCAATTGTTTTGCCAAGTGCTCAAAAACTGTCTAATTTGACATTCAAAGCTGAACAATGACTTCTCTGTTAGGTGCTGTCTACACTCACCCTGAAACAATTGAACCTTAGTCAATGGTTGGGGATACCCAGGAAAATATAAATTATGGGGAGTCAAAACAGATTTTTTTTATTTTGAAAATATTCAAGATATAGACATAAACCAAAGTCTCACTACATAATCGAGAAATTTAAATTCTCCACGCCTCAGTTGTGACAACCAAAAATGTCTCCAGACATTGTCAAAATTGCCCCAGTTGAGAACCACTGTGTTAGGTCTCAGGTTAAATGTCACATCCTCAGGGAATCCTTTCTTGGCACCCCAGCCTCACTCATTAATTGTTCTGTTCTGTTGTAGCACTCATCCCAATTTGTAATAAAAATTATTTGGGGTGATTATTTGTTTACTCTGTCCTTTCCACTAGACTGTAAATTTCCTGAAGGCACAGACTATGTCTGAGTTTTCCTTTCTTTTCTTTTTTTATCACTATTTACTAAGCTGATAATAACAATAATTATGTTTTCTATAACAATAGAAACAATAAAAATAATTATGTGTTAATATTTATTAACAAACGAATGCTTGTTAAATGAATAAATTAAGAGTTGGATAAATAAAAAACACAAAGCATCACATGCCTGGTAGTTACAAAGCTGAACTTACCATCTTCTCTGACTGAGAACACCTAATTATTAAGGGACAAAGAGAGGGGAAAGAAAAGGAGGGAGAAGGGGAGAAATGGAGAGAGGGACAAAAACCAAGCGCATCAGTCAAGGTCACAGGCCCAGGGAACTCAGCGTTACCAGAATAAATGACATTATTGAGAAGCAGAACCATAGCAGTCCTATTTCCAGGCACAAATGTGGTTATGTATTGAAACAGATATTTGTTTCCCAGAATCTGACTTTCCTAAGGTTAGAAATCTGTTGAATCGAATATGAAACTTTCTCCAGGCCCCACCTGCATTCCTTTTTCCTGGTTTTCACAGCTACTTTCTGCAAAGTCTTGAACTAGTCAATAGCTACCCTTATATTTCCTACTTTCCTCTAACTTTTCCCTAATTGTAAAAATGATTAAACAAAGACTGACATCATCACACTGTTCCAGAGAATTTGTAATGTTGTCTGGAGTTGCATGTAGATCACTGGACAGTTCTCAGAATATTAAAAGATGCTGCAGAACTTGCCCACAAAGACACAGTAGCTTCTGTAGCAGCCATGCTACAGTTTCTAGTCAACAAGGGAGACTGAACCCTTTAAAATCACATTCAGAAAATGATAGATGTGGAGGTATCACATTTCCTGATTTCAAACTATATTACAAAGCTATAGTAATCAAAACAGTAAGGTACTGGCACAAAAACAGATACACAGACCAATGGAACAGAATTGAGAGCCCAGAAATAAATCCATGCGTATACAGTCAAATCATCTTTGACAAGGGTGCCAAGAACACACAATCGAGGAAGGATGGTTTATTCAATAAATAGTGTTGGGAAAACTGGATATCCACATGAAAAAGAATGAAATTGGACTGTTATCTTACACTATACACAAAAAATTACCTTGAAATGGATTAAAGACTTAAATGTAATATCTGAACCATAAAACTCCTAGAAGAAAACATAGGGAAAAAGTTTTTTGACATTGGCCTTGGCAGTGGCTTTTTGGAAATGCCCCAAAAGCACAAGCAACAAAAACAAAAATAAACAAGTGGGAGTAAATCAAACTAAAAAGCTTTTGCACAGCCAAGGAAACAATCAACAAAGTGAAAAGGCAATCTATGGAATGGGAAAAAATATTTATGAATCATATCTGATAAGAGATTAATATCCAAAATATATAAATAACTCACACAACTCAATAGCAAAAAAACCCAAATAACCCAATTTAAAAATAGGCAAAAGATCTGAATAGACATTTTTCTGAAGAAGACATACAGATGGTCACCAGGTACATGAAAAGGTGCTCATCATCACTAATCATCAGGGAAATGCAAATCAAAGCCACAATAAGATGTCACCTCACCCCTGTTAGAATGACTACTATCAAAAAGACAAGAAATAACAAGTGTTGAAGAGGATGTGAAGAAAAGGGAATCCTTATACATTGTTGGTGGGAACGTAAATTGGTACAGCCATTATGGAAATTGGTATGGAAGTTCCTAAAAAAATTAAAAATAGAACTACCATATGATCCAGCAATCCCACTTTGGGTATATATCCAAAGGAAATAAAATCAGTATCTCAAAGAGACATTGGCACTCTATGTTCATTGCAGTGTTATTCAAAATAGCCAAGATATGGAAACAACCTAAGTGTCTGTCAATGGATGAATGGATAAGAAAATGTGGCATATGTTATATATATGTGTGTGTGTGTGTGTATATATATATATATATATATACATATATATATATATATATATATATATATATATAATTAGCCTTAAGAAGGAAGGAAATCCTGCCATTTGCAATATCTTGGATGAACCTGGAGGACATTATGCTAAGTGAAATAAGCCAGACACATGAAGATAAATACTGTATGATCTCACTTATGTGTGGAATCTAAAAAAGTCAAACTTGTAGAAGGAGAGTAGAATGGTGGCTTCCAGGTTCTAAGGCAGTGGGTGGGGTGTGTGGGGAATGGGGACATGTTAGTCAAAGGGAACAAACTTTCATATATAACATGAATGGGGGGGTCTAATGTACAGCATGGTAACTATAGTTAATAACACTGTATTTTACACTTGAAATTTACTAAGAGAATAGATCTTAAATGTTCTCACCACACACACACATAAAATGGTAACTATATTAAATGATGGATGTGTTAATTAATTTGATTTTGGTAATCATTTTACAATGTATACATATATCAAATTGTCATGTTGTGTACCTTAAATATATACAATTTTTATTTGTCAGTTATACCTCAATAAAGCTGGGGGGAAGAAAGAAAAAGACAAATATAATACATGCTCAATGCAGAGAACTTTGGACACATGCAATAGAAGAAAAATAGAATAAAACCACCTATAAAAATATCCCGAGATAATCACTCCTTCTTTGTGTGTATAATTGTATTTTTAAGAGACAGTTTCATTATAGGTCCCAAATATTGCTTAGAAATCTTTTTTACTTGCTTCCAGATTACTTCTTATATTCCTGTCAAATTCAAAACTTTGCTGTTATTTAAATATACAATGATGCCTGATAACTAAATCCTGGACAGATCAAAGTCAATAAAGAATGCCAATGTTGAACTATCCTTGCATCCCTGGAATAAATCCCACATGATCATGGTTTGTGATCCTTTTAATGTATTGTTAAATTTGGTTTGCTAATATTTTGTTGAGGATTTTTGCACCTATGTTCATCAGGGATATTCGCCTGCAATTCTGTCTTTGTCTGGTTTTAGTATCAGAGTAATGTTGGCCTCATAAAATTAATTTGGAAGTGTTTCTTCCTCTTCAATTTTTTGGAATAATTTGAGAAGGATAGGTATTAACTCTTCTTTAAATGTTTGGTAGAATTCACCTGTGAAGTCATCTGGTTCTGGATGTCTGTTTATGGGGAGTTTTTAAAGTACTGATTCAATTTCATTACTTCTAATTGGTCTGTCCAGATTTTCTACTTTTTTCATGATTCAGTCTTGGAAGGTTGTGTGTTTCTAGGAACTTATCCATTTATTCTAGGTTTTCCAATTTGTTGGTGTATAGTTTTTCGTAGTCTCATGATCCTTTGTATTTCTGTGTTGTCAGTTGTAATTAACTTCTCTTTCACTCCTGCCTTTATTTATTAGGGCCCGCTCTCTTTTTTTCTTGATGAGTCTGGCTAAAGGTTGGTTGGTTTTGTTTAACTTTTCAAAGAAATGGCTTTTAGTTTCATTAATCTTTTCTATTTTTTTTTTTTTTTTTAGTCTCTATTTCATTATTTCTGCTCTGATCTTTATTATTTCCTTCCTTCTACTAACTTTGGGCTTTGTTCTTCTTTTTCTACTTCCTTTAGATGTGAAGTAGATTGAATATTTGAGATTTTTCTTGTTTCTTGAGGTCGGCCTCTATTGCTATGAATTTCTCAGGGATCTGAGGTAACAGAAAAGAAATCTCTATCTCTTTTTTCATATTTGATAGACTGGTTGGATGTTTGGAAGTTTGGAAGTTATTGTAAACCAAAATTATTAAATCTTAATAGTATTTTCTTATACATGTTTGAAAATATAGTTTTACACCACAAAACCTTGTGTAATGATAAACCCTTAGTGGATTGTTTTGTGATGCATCATACCATTTTCTTTGTCATAGACTTTGACAGTTTTATATTATACGCCTTGGAGAAGGTCTTTTTGCATTGATGTAATTTGGAGTTCTATTAGCATCATGTACTTGCATGTCCAGTTCCTACTCCAGGTTTGGGATGTTCTCGGCTATTATTTCTTTGAATAAGCTCTCTGTTCCTTTCTGCCTCTCTTCTTCTGGGACACCTATGACCCTTATGTTACTTTTCCTACTTATCAGATATTTCTCAAAGAATTTCTTCATTTTTTAAAAATCTTAGTTCTCTCTCCTCCTCATTTCTAGGAGGAGAATCTGACTCATTTCTAGGTTTCTATCCTCAAGCTCACTAATTCTCCAGTCCATATGGTCTGCTCTATTTTTTATGCTTTCTACATTACTTTTCATCTCATTTATTGTGTTCTTCATCTCCAGAATTTGTTTGTTTGTTTGTTTGTTTAGAGTTCCGATCTCTTTGGTGAAGTATTCCTTCTGTTTATTCCCAAGCTCATTAAACTTTCTGAGTTTTCTTGTAACTCATTGAGTTTATGACAGCTATTTTGAATTCTCTGTCAGTCAGATTGTAATCTTCTGTGACTTCAAGTTTGATTTCTGGAGAGCTGTCCTTCTCATTCTGTTCTGCCATGTTACTGTAGTTCTTCATGGTGTTTAATGATTTGATCCTCTGGCAGCACATTTGTGGTAGTAACCACCTTTCTTATTTGGGTAAGGCTTTGGTTACTTTGGTTCTGAGCTGCTTCTGGTTGTATTTGAGAGCCTACACTTTCTTCTCTTCACTGCCTCTGCTGGAGCATCATCAGTGCCCTCCCTGTGCCACTTGTGCCTCCACAGTTGCTGTTGCCTTCACCTTAGTCTCAAGTGTCCCCACTGGGGTCACCAGTCTATGAGCATTTCTACTGCTTCTGGGGTTGCCTGGGTCTCATGTTCCTCCACCAGCTCTCTTTGGGCTCTCCCGGGGCTCGGATGCTGCTGTCCCATGCACCACCTGCACTGCTGTTCCTGGGTTGTCTGGGGATACTGGTTGTACCACAGCCAGGGGTGCTGGGTTTACAGGCAGTGTTGTCACTGCTGGGGGCCTGGGGACCCAGGGAACTGTGCCCAGCCCCCACTGCTGGTAGAGGTGGTGTTAGGGTTGCCACCACTGGGGGCTGGGTCACTGGTTCTGCTGTAATTCCTGAAGCCTCTGTTCATAGGTTCCACCTGCCACTGCTAGCAGGGAACAGGGGCTAAGCAGGGAGAGGTTTTTGTTGTTGTTCGCTGTCCAGCTCCTGGTTTCTAGTGCTAGCCAGTGTGTTTTTAAAATGCGGATCAGAATGTCCCACCACAGCTGGGGAAATCTGAGTTTTGTAGACTGCCCCCATTGTTGGAAGGACCTGCCCACTGCCAGGGAGGGGGGAGGGGGCGTGAACACTGGATGTGCTGGTAGACAGGCAGAGAGCAATCTGATCCACCCTCTCTTCCCCTGCTGGGACTGGTCATAGGCATGCAGGCTAAGTCCTCTGAGAGACAAGCAGGTAGCAAGTCGGCCGCCTTCTCCCCCTCCACTGGACCACTTGAGCAAGCCATGCCTGTTTTCTCACAGGTGCGTGGGCCAGTGTGGGGATCCATGCCCTGGATCACTGCTGGCAGTGCAGGGGGGTGCTCTCTTAGCTCCACTACCTCCCAGGCATCCACTCCCCCACCTTCAGCTATTATAGATTCCTGGATCTCTTATGCCTCCTGTTGTGCTGTGTAGGGAATCCTCTGTTGGTCAATGGACGTTCAACTGGTTGTAACTTAGAGGGGAGAGATAAAGGGAACAGCTCACTCCACCATGATGCTCACCCCCCCCCCCCCATCATACTATTTTCTCTGAGAATTCTTTTGCAGGAAGAAAATGACTGCCCTGAATATTACAAAAATAACTCATGTGCATTAATAAACAACATGGCATTGCTTTATACAGCTTTGTCCCAGTTCAGGCCCCTTAACTTAGGATCTCAATAAATGTTTGTTGAATTCAAAAAAGATAATTTGGAAAACAGGCAAAAAAATTAAATTAAAATTTAAAAAAAGAAAGAATGCCAATGCTGTATACGGTACCTTAAAAAAGTCTAGAGAATAATTACGACATTTTTAATAATGTTATTCTCAAATGCAGTGGTATTGAATTGAACATTAAAAGGATTTGGAATCAAACAAGAAATCTCAGAGAACTGAGCTTCTTTCAATTCTGCTAACTTGGGCTTTTAAATTCTGCAAAGATGGATTAAAGAAGTTTCCACATCTATACTCCTATATTCACTATTTTCTCCCTCTCTCACGCTACTCCTCACGAGCTGCATACAATTCCCACAAGTACTTCTCGTTTTTTTCTTTTTTTTTTTTTTTTTGTGAGGAAGACTAGCCCTGAGCTAACATCTGTTGCCAATCCTCCTCTTTTTGCTGAGGAAGACTGGCCCTGGGCTAACATCCGTGCCCATCTTCCTCTACTTTATATGGGACACCACCACAGCATGACTTGACAAAACAGTGCGCTTGTCCGTGCCGGGATCCGAACCTGCGAACCCCAGGCTGCTAGAAGCGGAGCATGCGAACTTAACCACTATGCCACCAAGCCGGCCCCCACAAGTACTTCTCTTAAATGGATTTATTTTCTTTCATCCACCTAAGACAGCACACATTGTTGATAAATGTATTGCAAATGAAAAGCTGAAGTAGACCTAAGAAGTCATCAAAATACTTTTCTGATTCACAAACTGGAGATCTTTTGCAGTTTAATTCACTTGGAATAGGTGCCAAATATTATATTTTATTGTGATTAACTTGAGAATACACTCAACTTGAGCTCCTTTAGAAAACACTCAGGGTCATAAAAGAATCATAGTTTACATCAACAAATAATTCTTCCTTGAGCTTACTCAATATTATTTGACATTAGGACATTATTATTAATTTTTAAGGATTGAAAGTTTTTTATCCTTCTTTTTACAGTTTTATATTTTTACTTAATTTTTAAAATCCCTGTTGCTGTTGTTCTTTTTAAATACACCCTCTTCATCATATGTGAGACTTCTGTAATCAAGGGCTCATTTGATTAAAATTGTCTCTTTCCCCTTATCTCTGTTTAAAAATGAATAAGGACTTTTATCTTATCTAACTTGCACATGAAATTCCACATGTAAGTAATTAACCCCCTCCTGCAGGGTTTTTTTTTTTAAGTTTTAATCGTAATTAAAAGGTTACTGGCTTCATTTCCATAGGCCATTCACTCTAAGCAGTTCATTATAAAAGTGAACTCATAATGCACATGCCATTAAACCCTACTGATAAGAAAGTAAACACAACAAACATTAGGTAGGACAGGATCTTTGTAGACAATGCTTTTCCTGTTTATTCTTTTGCAAATAAATTTACCCTATTTTATTCAAATTTTGTTCTCAGACATTAGATTTCTGAATTTTCTTTTTGGCCACTAGAGGTCTACAATGCCTATTTTGGGAACATGCTCACTTTAGTTTGGAATTATACTACATTTGGGGGCCTGCCTGAATGTATCCATCATTTGCCCATCTTTTCCTGCCTTGATTCATTAATTCACTCAGCATTTGTTCATCCCTGCCCTGTGCTGTCATGGTACCACTTTCAAAGGAGGAGGGAGTTGTGAGTAGCTGTCATCTGCCTCTTTCCCTGTCCTTCCTTGTATTTAGGCTCTCCACCTCCCACCTCCTCACGCCCTTGTTCTGTCGGGCATGTCCTATCCTCTCTCTCTACCTTTGACTTTTGACTCAATTCTTTGTTCTCTACCCATTAGCATTTAAACTTGCTAATAAGTCTCCATCCTCTAAGTCTCATGACCCATTCACAGATGAGTTCTACAGGGCCATCAGTGTTCCCACTGCCACCTCCCATTCCTCCTCTCACTACAGTTGGACTCCATTGAAGCTTCCCTAGCAAAACAATACATCCTTGATGCTTCCTCTCTTTCTCCTCACATGGAATCTTTCAGCTAGTCCTGAGGTCCTACCTCTTTAATAGTCCTGGAATCTGACCGCTTTCCTCCTTGCCTCACCTTTGTTCAGGACCAAATCATTTCTCATCTAAATTACACCCATAACCTCTAACTGACCTCATGGCCTCAGTCTTGTTCCCCTTCAACATTCTATACCCTTCTGCCAGAATGATCCTACTGAAGCACATAGAACTATGTCACCACCCTGCTAAGACCTTTCCCTCATTCCCTAAGACCCTTCAGGAGAAGCCCGGATCCCTAACAGAGGACAAGTGTGACCTGTCACAGGTCTCTGCTGACCTCTCCCTGCACCTCTCTCACCTCTCCCTTCCCTCAGACCTTCACCCCTCGAATTTCCAGCTTGTCCCTGTTCCTTTGATTACCCTTGATTTTTGCACCCGCTCTGTTCTTCTGTGTCAAATTTCATCCTTTAGAGTACTTTCTTTAACAGCCCATGGGTAATAAACACTTAGTATCTGTGTATCACTTACTTCATTCTCACCTTTGAATGATAACTTCTCAGAGAGCAGAATTCTAGCCTGACGGTTATTTTTCCACACTCCTTTAAAGATAATATTCTAATGTTTTCTCTCATAAATCATTGCTACTAAGAAAGCTGCTCTTACTTCAGTTGTTAATCTTTGGTAAATAACCTATTTTTCCTCTCTACTTGATTTTTCAACTTTCAGTTTTTCCTTCTTCCTCTCCAGTTTCACTCTTACGGATGTGAGTGATTTGGTTTTAGTTTCACTGATTACAACACAGGATGATTTTTTTAAGTCTGAGGGCTCCAGGTACTTTATTCTGGAAAAAAATCTGAGCTTTATCTTCTCCCCATTCTTTCTATTCTCTCCTCCTTTTGCTCAAACTAAACAAATGTAGAATTTGGTCACTTTATCCTGCCTATCTCTGACTTTCTCATTCCAGGTTTCATCTCTTTATCACTCACTCTGACGTATTCTGAGTGAGCATCTCAACTCTATCTTCCAACTCACTTTCTTTTTTCTTTTGCTGTTTCTATCCTGTTGCTTAAACTCACCTCTCCAAGAAGACTTCTTGAAACCTAAACCTGAAATAAGTTTTCTTTCTCTGGGTCGCCAGAGCTCCATGTACAGGCCAAGACATGGTACATTTTATACTGCATTTTAATTATCTGCTTATTTCTCTCTCTCCCATTGCAAACTCTCTATTTTTTTGAGGGCAGGACCATGTCTTATCATTATATTCCCTGCACTTGATACTGTGCCTGGAACATAAGGGGCATTCTGGAAACATTGGTTAACTATTTCCCACCTTTAGCCTCAATATGCATACCTGTCTGGTACTGTTTTCACTTGACATCTACTTATACTTCCTCCCCATAGATTCTGTAAGGTCAAGGACTATATTTATTTTGTGCACTCTTGTATCCTCAGTGCTTGGTACATAACAAACACCCAAATAAATCTATGCTTTCTTTATAATGCGCCTCTCATTATCTTGAAGAAAACCCAAAGGAGTGGTCTGTGATTTGAAAACATTTGTAATTTACTAGGGTTGAGGGGCCTTTGAAAGATGTCTATTCTAAAAGCAAAGCCTTCTCCTAACTTTCCCCTGACAGCTGATGGGTTCGGTCCCAGTTTTATATTTTGAGCAATTCTTTCCATTCCGTGCATATTGACTGACTTTTCACCTCTATGGATTTGCTGCAAGCAAAAGTAACAATTTCAAATGTCTGAGATATATTACTTTAACCCAAAGAAATTTTCAAAAGAGGAACAATATAGATATCATTAGGAGACAATGCTTCTTCCCCATTCCTGATGTTTTCTTCTACATGAAAGAATATTACAGTAACACTACCAGCCTCTCTCTATCCTCTCAACACACATTCCTCTACATCCACCTGAACTGCTCACCTGCCACCCGCCTCTAAGAAGGAAAACGTGTTATTTGTGACTCTAGATGGAGAAACTGCATGGATGGCATAGCTCCTTCCTCTCTTCTTATCCTGGGGAGTGGGAATTCTTCTCTGCTTCTCTAGGAATTCATTCTGCTCCTGTTGGGAGAGATCTGCCATGGTCCAATACTGTTTTATAGATACATGTGTCTAATTTGGGAGTTCGGTGTTAGGTAACTGACCTGCCTAAAGACATGAGCACATTCTTTCACTAGTCCTTTCAGTAATGTGGTGATATTTTGTCCTCTGCTGAAACTTAGTTTTATTTATCAATTGGTTTAGACCTAGACCAGGCACGGGGAGCTATTGATCGGCGCCCCCTCAAAGATGCCAACATATTTCAGCAGAAGGTAGTAATCCATGTTATATTGACCCAAAGCACTCTTTTCTGCCACTATCATAAAATAGCAATGGATTCATTTATTTAAAAAATATATCTATTGAGCATCTATAACACGCTAGGCCTGAGGGTACATCTCTGAACAAAACAGTCAAAATTCTTGTCTTCAAGAAGTTCACATTCTACTGGAGAAGGAAGGGGGAGATATAAAAATAATAATAAGCAAGTGCTGTGGGGGGAAAAGCAGGTTAAAAGAATTAGGAGTGTCTAATGGGGAGCAGGGTAAGACAGGGAGGTAAAGGGCAGCCTCACTGAGAGCCTAACATTTGGAACATTTGAGCAAAGAGTTGAAAAAAGTGACAGAGTAGGCCATGGAGATGTCCAGCGGGGAGAGGAAGCAGCTCTGAGGCAGGAAGAGTGAGGAGGCCGATGGGGCTGGAGAAGAGGGAGTAGAGAGAAGGAGAGGGAGAGATCATGGGATGAGAGGTCAAGAGGTGATGGAGAAGGGAAGCATTCATGTAGAGCATGTAAGGCCATAGTAATGATTTGAGCTTTGATTCAGAGTGATGTGGGCTGTCATTGCAGGATTTAAGCAGGGGAACAACATTATCTGACTTACGTTTTCAAAGGATTGCTCTTGCTGCTGTGTTGACAATGAACCAAGAGGGAGCAGTACAGAAGCAGAGAAACAAGTTAGGAGATTATGGCAATAAGTCAAGTGAGACGTGACAGTGTCCTCGAAGAGGAGGGCAAAATAGTAACAAGTTGTCAGATTCTGGATATAAACAGGTTGAGCCAAGAGGAATTCCTGATGAATTGGCTGTTGGATATGACAGCCTCTGCTATTAACTACTTTCCAGGATAACAGCCTTTTAGGAAATACTGAAGAAGCCTGGAAAGGTCTGTCAGTGACCCCTGCCTCTGTGGGGACCATATTTTAATAATTTAAAATGGAGCTTTTTCCATTCAAGTTACTCCCAATGTGGTCAGAAGGTGAAGTCTGGTCCAGAAGGACTTACTTTGACTTATCACTTGGTAGAGAAATTAAACTAAAATCCTTGCTCTCCAGGTACTAATGAACACTTTTTAGAATATGTCATGTGTATAAATATATAAAACACAGAGCTTTAATAAGAAAATGTATCAATAAGTCAATAATCAGCCTCACATCCATAGTAACTGCTCAAAGAACATCTCCCACGTACCACATTTGGAGTCTACTAAAAAGAGACAGTGCCTCTGATATTTCGTGAAATTCTTTTCAATTTAAATCTTGATACATTGTTCAGGAGTATGGGAAAATGCATCATTTTTCTTCTTTTTATAGTCTTTTACATAATAGGCCAAATAAGGATCCAACCACTAAACAGGAACATATTAAAAGATTTTTTTTTTAATTTACAGGCCATTTAAGTCAAGTACCACTTGATGAACTCAACCCACAAATGACAATTCCAACAAGATTATAAAATAAAATTTCACAGACATTTCTCGAAAGACTACCAATTTGCTCAAACTCTACTATCTAAGATAAGGTTGTAAAACTTTCAGTTTACCAAGGTAAGTAATAAATGTTTGACTAATCATCTATATTTTTCTTAATTATCATTCAAATGTAGCAAAGTAACAGCAAGTCAAAAAGCAGCATCGTCCTCACAGTAGTATTTTGTTGGGAACAAAATGAAAATGCTAATTTGTATTTGTTATTTGCATAAAGATATCAAAATTAGAACATGGAGGAAAATAATCTATAGTCACAAATATATATAAATAGTATAATCTCTCCTACCACTGGCCATTGTCGTCCATGCCAATTCCACACGTCATTTCCTTTTATCTCCTACCACTTTGTGTTTGAAGAAACATCCAAGCATCTAGGCGTGAATGACCTGCACTCCTGCCTCTAGAGGCAAAGGTAACAAAGTGGATTTCAGCATCTCCCTAGACGAACAGGAAGAATGTCAAGGACCCACTTTACAACATAGTAATCTGGGGATATTTTCATTCAGAGATTCTATTGTTTTTTCCACTGCCATCTGTAACAAAACAGGGAAATGAGGTTTTAAAAAATCAATGTTAAATGTAAACAAATCATTTGGGCTCCACTTGGCTCCATAGTGTTTTATGTTTACTTTACAGATGTAACCTTTCCAGGCATTGGCCAATTCCGGTGTGATAAATAAAATTATCTTCAAAATTGGAGTATGACGTCACCACAAACATGGAATGATGGAAACAAAGATATAGCCAGTGCCCATTTATCCAGAATGACAGGAAAATGGATAATTGAATAGTCTCATTAGGTAAGAATTATTGTACATAGATTACCAGTTTTCCAAGAAATGGAGTAAAAATAGAATATATTTAAACTATAGTAAGTACAAGTTAACCCATTTGGTTCACAACAGTAACTATGCCATACTAGTAATTATGAATATTGATTTAGGCTGGGAGACACTGGGTTGAATCAATGCTAGCTTTCTAATTTGACCTGAAAGTTGTTAATTTCAACAAACTCTTGGCATATGATTACATCATTATTGTTTATCTTTCTCATAAAAGAGATGTACAAATGTACATTTTTATAAATCCTGCCATTTGAGCGTTTTAAATATTTTATTTCAGAGAAAGTGGAAGAAATGAGAGAAAATCACTCTAATGATAATCCTCATGCAGGAATAATAAAGAAAAAGGCACATGTTTTTTCCACATTACTTCTAATTACTAATCATACAGTGTAAGTAAGAATCATGGTTTAAAATATTCAAAAATTCTTGTTGAAGTTGCAAAAAGTTATTTAAGCCGTATACCCTTGGCCTACGCTTACTTTCATATTGTAGCAAGACTAAACCTTCTAATTTAAAAGATTGAATTTGGAGCATTATAAATTTGAATACAAAATATCCTGGAAATACTTTATCCTGCTTTTGGATACTGATCAGGAAGTAGCCTATCCTTTTCAAATTCAGAGATCAATCTTACCTTTCTTTTGTGCATATTAAAGTTGCAAATTCTGTATTTAATGTGGAATGGTGTTTCAATGTGAACCAAAAGCTCTCTGCTCATCTGAGATTTTACTAGCCTCCTAAGCAGCAAGAACATCCTCAGTCTTTTCCTGTCTTTGAAGGGTCTATAGCTTTCCAGGAATGCAGGCATTTAATGGCACAGCAGAGCCCAGCTAATTCTGGCCAGAAGGAAAAGGCCAAGCAGATTCGGGCACCTGAAGCATCCCTGCCCACCAGGCCTCACAGGCAGGAACGTGGGGAAGATTCAGTGTGAGTCTGTGGTGGACACTGTACCTGCCCAGATCCCTCTGATCCCCTTTCCCGGCACTCACCGTCTTCTGATTGCTGTGCTCTTAACAGCTGAACCTCTGGCTTTCAGAGGCCAACCCTCGTGTACTGGAGTTACCTTGCCTGCATGTGCCTGGTAGGTTACGTTCCCCCACACACAGCCTACCAGGTCTGCCTGTAGCCAATGACTGATTCCTAGGAGAGTACAAAATCCCAGCTTCTTTGCCTCCAGATAAGACAATCTCTGAAATGTAATTTATTCTCCAGAGCTCCCCATGGGATCAGGCCGAGTCTGGAGCTACACCTGAAATCACACTATTGCTTGGCTTCTTTCCCTTTCTGCCCTCATTTGTTTCTGCAGGGAGCATGCCTTTATAAATCGCTTGCATCTGAATCCTTAACTAAAGTTCTATCTCAGAAAGAGCTTGATCTACAACAGAGGCAAAGTTCAGAGTCCAAGTGTCACAGTTATGCTATCTCAGTTCAGGCAAACAGGTATGCAAGATAGAAAGTAGATGCAGAATCGGAGATTCGGGGCAGTGACATTCAAATCAGGATCTGGGGCTAAAAGTCAGCATCAGGGAATTCTGAGGGCCACTGTCAAGAGGGATTGATATTCAGGGGCAGAACCCAATTCTCCTGGAGGAGAATGGGACTTTGGGAAGTTATAAGAATAGGGACGTGGGAAGAGGAACCAACACAGAGGTCTAGTTATAAAAAGTCTGGCAAACTTTTCAGTTCTTTCCAGCCTTTTTTTTGTTCTTCCCCCTGGAATACCTACTCCCAATCTCCCCAAATCACCTTCTGTTGAATCTGAAAACTTGAATTAGTCTTTGAAAACACAGCCCTGAGTTCTCCTCGTTTATAAAGCCTTGTCAAAGACTAATAGGATCAAGGCTAGTAGTTGAGAACTAAGAGGCACACCTGAGGGGATGCGGAAAGGCGGTAACCATTATGGGGCAAAAAACCAGACTGTGTTGAAGAAGCATTTATTTCTAGGTTTATGCCTTTCATGCCCCCAAATTGAGGAATTACATGACTGTCTTATTTTGTTCTCCTGCACAAGAAAGATCAAATTTCTTTTACAAAAACACCCTAAACTAAATATTAGGGTCCTATTAAGTAAACAGTTATCTTTTTTTTCCTTCTTCCCTCTGCTTCTGCAATTTGGTGTTAACTATGCTTGTTTGATGGTTGAAGAAATGAAGTTTAAATCCTATTTGATAGTCCTATTAAAGAATTTATTAAAGAAATACGTTCCAACTACCAATTCAAATAATGATTTTAAATTATTTGTGCATTTTATTCAGGACATTTTTTTCCCTGTAACTTTAGGGATGGTTATTTGTATTGAGAATCCTATCATTGTTTTGGTATCTTGATTCCTATGATTATAACCAGTTTATCAACTTACTTTAATAAGATAAACCCCATTGAATTGCACTTAGTCTATACCCTGGTTCAACAAGTATGGAAACAAAAATGATTACAGTTCACTCAGATTTCTGTTTTACAAACTCATTGCATTTAGGAAGGATGGTGTCGTTAAGACTTCAACAGCTAATTTTATGGTGTAGTTGTCGATTCAAACAATAGAGTCTCAGAGAGACTTCTTTTTCTTTTTCTCACTGTCATGATTCCCATTCTTAGCCTTGTAAGTTCTCAATGTTAAATGAATAATGAAGACAAGTACCATATAATACACAGACTTTAACTCTCACTGACTCCAGAATGGTTCATCTTGAATTACTTGAAGCTTGAAGTGCATTCTGAGGGAACAACCTTAACCAATCTGTGCTTTAACCCTTTACCCATATTTCTCCCAGCCAAAAGGAGGTCATGTTATCTTTCAACCTGAATAGGTTCCACCCTCTCTTTCATATTTGGAAAGTGCCAGTGAATTGGAATCTTCCAATGATGCTGGCTTCAGCTCCCCTAACACTCAAATCACGTCCAAATTCATTGATCCTTCGCTTCTCAGTGTCCTAGTATTTGGTCTTCCTCTCCTCCACCATAGTGAGTTCACTAGTTCAGTGTTTCATTGTCTTTCTTTAGAGCTATTACCATAGACGTCTTACCAGATTTCCCAACTGCACCCTACTTCTGATAAAACCACCAAACTTATCTTCCTAAAATACAAGTTGTATCATGTTACATCCACTGAAAAATTTTCAGTGCTTCCCCATTGCTTTCTGTCAGAGTGAGGGTGTTGCCACTTTTCTGGGTAGTTTAAGCTATTCCTTTTCCTGAGTGCTGCTCTCACATAAACCACTTGCCCACCAGTCTCTAAGACAGCAAACATTTCCACCCCTCTTTGGCTTTATTTACTCCCACAACCTACCTTTTCTACCAATCAGATTCCTATTCATCCCTCAATGCCCTTTTCAAATGCCGTCTTCTCCATTAAATACTTTCCTTTGAATTTTCTAATCAGAATTCATTACATGTTTCATGGGCATCCTAAATTGTAATCATCTCAAGTGTCAGGATTGTGTCTTAATCAATTTTGTCTTGATTGTCCAATACTTAAAACAACATCTGGCCTATGAAACATGTTCAATTAATGTTTCTTTAAATTAAAGAGTTTTCTGCATCTTCTCTTTTGGAAAACTACAAGATCCAACTCACAGTCTCCAATCCAATCCTCCTTAAATCTGAACTTCAAACTACTGCCAGAATGATTTATCTCACCTTATATGATCCTGCCATTCCAATTATTAAAATTTCTCAATGACTCTCTGTCATGCATTCAAGTCACTCAATAAATATTCTTGGAGGACCCAGTATTTGATAGACACAAGGAATAAAAGATCAAGCGGAACGGACATCATCCCTGTCTTCCTGGAGAATATGATCTAGTGCAAGATCCAGGTAAAACACACACCCTTGCACACACAAACTACAAATTAGCCCAACCACTTAGAAGAAGATACAAGATGTACAAGAGAGAACAAAAGGGATCCGGACCTATCTTATTTGTCTTTTAATCTCCAGTGTCTGAAAAACTACCAGAGTTACCGCCAAAGCTTATTACAAGTGTGTTGAACCAAACAGAATTCTTCCTGCTTTGCTGTTGCACAACATCAAATGAACTTTGGGAGAACTGTCAAGAGGTCCATTCATCTTACTCAGTTTATCTTTTTAGTTCATCAGAGGTGAAAAGTTTTCAACACTGCTCATGTGGACCCAGATCAATAGATCTTCTATGCAAAATGTCTTTATGCTTTTACATGAATCGCAAGTAGATAGATGTTAAAACAGAAATAAATGACAAGAAAAGATAGAAACAGAATAATAAAAGGGAAAGGAGAAAAATATAAGCAAAATTAAAAGGAGAAGAAGAAAATGGGAGTAGACATGCAGAAAAGATTCTTCTACTTATCTCACACACATTAAAATCCTTACCCAGTAGCTGGCATTCTTTCATGCTCCTCTGCCAACATGGAAGAGCTAAATTGAATTCCATGTTGTGAAAATTTTAAAACAGACATGATTTTTTTATGGTTTTTTTGTGGTCATAGATACAATAACCATGTCTTAGATGTTTTTTCTTTAAAGGACCAGGTAAATAATTGGTAAGTGTTTTACCAAAATTTTTTTGTGGACCATAGGAGTCACTATTCGAACTACTCAAGTCCACTGTGTAGCATGAAAGGAGCCATAGAGAATACCTAAACAAATGGGTGTGTCTGTGTTCCAATAAAACTTTATTTACAAAAATAAGCATCCAACCTGTGGGCTGTAATTTGTCGACTAGTCTTAGAGTTCACTTTCCTTTTACCGAGCTCAGGATGCAGTTTCCATAAGTTAATTACCTTGGCCCTTTCACTGGTTTACATGGCAGGAATAGAGGCCAACCAAACAAACATTAATGGTGGTAAAGATGACTGGATATTTACAGAATGAAAGCCAAAACTGTGCACTGCAGAAAAGAGAGAGGGAGTTCTGTTTTCCCATTTACAAAAACAGGCACAAAGCCAAATTAATTTCTTCTAAAATTGAGGTTTGTGTTACATGGTCATTAAGTCTGAGCTCACAAAAATGAAGTTGACAGCTAAATTACAGGCAAAAGTCACTGATAAGTACTGATCTCATAGCCTCTACTCACCTATCTATGTATGGAGCTTTTTCTGTGTTTGATGTGCTAATCTGATCCTGCAGGCTCTACCCAGGTGGAACTGCAGATGAAGCCTGAGGAATCAATGGAGGAATTGTACACAGACAGGATTCAGGAAGCTGGGAAAGCAGGGTGGGGCTTAGGGCTCCTGGAAAGACAGCAGGCTTGAATTGGGCCTTTGATATCATATCAGTTAAGCTTGACTAGCATGACAGCCAACAACATTCTTGTCCTGAATTTGTGGATTGAGCTATGTCTCCTCTAACCACAAAATGAAGGCACACAGGCAGCCTTTTCTTCAGTTATGGCAAATAACCAGTTGATCAAGTTAAAAAAAAAAAAAATATATATATATATATATATATATATATATATATAAGCAAAAGAGAATAGGATGGCCTGGCAATCTCTAAGTTTAGCAATCATACTAAATGTATTACCATTATTTCAGTTTTTAATTCTCCTTTCTGCCTGCATTCTTAGCTAAAAATGCCAGATTTAGCAATGCCAGCTAAATTTGAATTTCAGATAAATAATGAATAATGTAGAACTATACCTCCTGCAATAGTTGGGACATAGTTATATTAAGAAATTATTCCATTTTGGGTCTGAAATTCAAAATTTAACTGAGCATCTTGCATTTTATCTTGAAGTTCTTAGTAAGATGTGAAAGATGGAAAGGGCAACATTTCATACAAAAATATTAATTATTGGATGGATAAATTGGCACTAAAGTCTTCCATGCTATAGTTCATTATAGATCTAATGAGATCAGTTTATTGTTTCTTATATAGGCACACACAATTAATTTAGAATAATTGGGCAAGGCCAGTCTGAAATAGTAAAATATTTTAAAGTAAATGATTCAATTTAAGGAGAGGAATCTTACAAAATCTAGTCAATTGCCAGGCACCCAAAAATATTTATTGAAAGAATTATGTGAGATAAATTGTCCATTATTGTATAGCGGCATGTCTGTTAATTAATTCCAACTGAGGCCGATAGTGAGTTTATTCCCTTGACAAAAATGGATAATTGTCATTTAAAGCTCCTCCAGGTTTGAACAGCAACATAGAAAGTAAGAAAAAAAAAAAATGAAAGATGATTAGCCAAAGATCAAAGAAAAAACTCTCTTCTTGAAATTAACACAAGATAAAAATAACAAAAATAGCCAACATTTTATTGAATGCTTGCTATTATTCACATATTTGGGCTGCACATTTTGCCAAGCACTTTATATGCATCACCTCTTTTTGTCTTTTAATCCTCACAGTATTCCTTTGAGAAAGATACTCCTACTGTCTCTGTTTTATAGATTAGGAAATCAGGGCTTAAGTCTGATTAAGAACATGTATACAGAGGCAGGTCAGAGTCCTTAATCCACATTTCACTAATAGCATAAAATTTCATGCTCCCATCCATTAAATAATATCAACCTCTACAAGCAAAAGACCAATCTGATGTATATTCAAAAATAGGAAAGAGGTTAGAAATAAAATCATAAGTAACCCAAGGTTGAAAGACTCAGAAATCAGAAGACATGTACCAGCATAGAAAATATAAATACAGAAGACAAATTAAGAATCTGTCAGTCTTTTCTTACCTAATTGGAGACCACTCTGACCATAAAGTGGCTGGAATCTTGTGCTAGAAGAGGGAAGGAGGCTCCTGTGTTGTTCATAAAAGCTTTCAAAGTGAATCAGATCTACCTTCCTTGTGGAGAACCACTGGTTTGGACAGATGCACCCTACTAATAGATACAAATGATTCATTAGGCCACCATAATTTGAGAATATTAATTGAGACATAGGGTTGAATGTGATAGCAATAGCACTGTTGTCATTAATTACCACTATGGAAATTGGCTTCCCATTTGGGTGGCTACCAAGTACTCACTGGGCATGGATAGAGCACATGTTAGGAAAACATCCTTTTGTAAAAATAGAACACTTTATTAAAGATGCTAATGACTTAGTCAGCTATACAATATCAGGAGGAAATAAATATTTGAATATCTAAAAGGATCAAGACAGGAAAGAAGTAAACATCTAAACATAGTAATATATCTTTTATGAAGTGCTTAATTGCTTTGAAGTTAAAACTTTGTGTCTTGTATGATTGTCAGCTCCCAAGATTTAGGAAGCCACAAAATAACACCCCACCCCACCCTTCAACTCCTGGGCTTAAAACCAACTGAGAGAAAGACAGAGATCAGAGAGATGGATATTAAATTATAAGCTTTATTTTAATAAATTCTGATTGGAAGGCACGACTTATCTTAGACTTACAACCACAATGGGCCTCCTCTACTTCACCCTCAAATTAGACAGTATCCCCAGCCAGTAACAGATAACTCTGGACAATCCTAGGCCTGACCTTGCAGGTTTGTAACATGGAGGAGCAGGGAATTCATACTTCTACAGGCAGACTGGATCCAGAAGTGAAAGAGAGGAGTGAGTGACAGGGTGGGAAGAGGCCAGAAGTGTTACTGGAGCTGAAAAGGAATGAAGATTCTCTCAAAACATGCACCTTTCTCCATCCTGTTCAAGTTGAAGCCTCAGTTGCTGAAGTTACTCAGCAACTTCTAAGAGTCCCAAACACTTCTGGAAATTTTGGAATCAAGGTATCCTTCTACTTTGAATTTTGCAATAAAAACCACGGGAGGAACACCTACTTAATGCTTATTGTGTGCCAGGTACTATTCTAAGTGCTTTACGTGTATAAATTCATTTAATCCTTCCAATTATCCTATGAGGGAGATTCTATTATGACCCACATTTGACAGTTAGGGAAACTGAGGCACAGAGCAGTTAAGAATAATTCCCCCATACTTTTGCTGGTGGTCTCTTTGCCTTCTGCCTGTGCTAGATCAGAGATACAGGAAATTTTAGCACACTTATCTGTATTTTTTCTTTAGGCGATAAGGCTTTGCTTGGTTCCTGTTCTCAAATGCTGCATCCCGCATAGAATTGGGTAAGCCTAAAGCTTTCTCTAAACCAAGCAACTTCTTTCTCTAGTCCTTGTATCCACCTTTCCATAGATGTTCCAACTGCTAAAACTTCCCTCAACAGGGAGGCTATATACCCACCTTCTTTCTAGTCTTTCTGTATTAGCCAATCTAACTTTTCTAGATTTCTTCTCCTCCATAAGCATTTGCTCGGGTCATCTGCAAATCTCTCGAATGAACTGTGACTCCCCCACAACCCAGCAGGGACTATGAAGCCAACTCTTCTCTGTCTACTATGCATGACCCCAATCCCAGTGTGTTTAGGATTACGGCCCACTTACTTATGAGGTTCCCCTCCTGTCCTTCCACTCGGTTTGAGTCTTTAAATGTGTATATCAAAATTGCTTCCTGAATTTTTTTTCTCTCTGTCCCACCTTGATTTGTTCAAGTCTCTGTTATTTGGATTTTTTTATTATTATTATTGGAGTTAACAAGTAGGGGATTTTGAAAAAGTCTGGGACAGCTAACTTCCAAACTATTAGCAGTTCAGGAAGTCATCAGGGGCTGAATATTTAAAAGACTTGCTGAATAACAGTGAATGTTCATTGGAAATTAGTACAGAGTGACTTACTGTCACCATAGCTATGATATTCCACACCAGCAACCCTAGAAAAAGAACTGAGAATTTGATAGCTCAAGATTGGCCACAAGGGGACATGGCAAAAAGGCTTGGGTGTGGGTGAGGGAGTCTAGCATGCTGGGCAGCAGCTACCATTATTGAAAGGCTGCTCTGTGCTAGGAAGAAGGGCGCTGGTGGAAAAATTGTCCGTCGGGTACAGGCTGTATGTCTGTCCACATGAGAAGAAAGAGAGGATCCTGGGAAGATAATCTCCACCATTTCTTGAGACAAATATTTATTTCATGTTCATAAATAGCATGTCTGAGGCAAATCAGTCAGGTACAGGTATACTGACTTAAATTTCTGAGCTCTGGTCTTCCCTAAATAAGTTGATTCTTAAATATCAGACTTATAATTCCAAACCAACTTATGTGATAGAAGGGATGAGAGGTGGGAAGTGGGAAGTGGGAGGTTATCCTGAAACATGGATTCCTCTCCTTCCCTTCTACAGTAGTTCTTGAATCTTCTTTCAGCTTTTTGCTATTTTACAGTAGACTTAATTGATTAAGTCTTTTTAGTGTATTCAAAGTGGCATTGGTTAAATCTTGAAAATCATCTTGAAACGAAAAAATCAGCTTATTAATTATTATTGTTTAGTGTCCTGGTTATCTGTTGTTGTGTAAAAAAACCCCAAAACTTAGTGACTTAAAACAAAACAATTTATTTTGTTCCCAAATATGCAGTTTAGGCAGTGCTCAGTGGTGGCATCTTGACTCTGCTCTACTCAGCCTGAGCTGGAGTGGCTCCAAGGCTGGGGTCTGGAATCATCTAAAGATTTGTTTATTCCCTCGTTTGTCAGTCAGTGCTCGATGTTGACTGGGACCTCAGCTGGGGTTGTCTACAGAACATCTCTACATGGCCTCTCAACGTGGCCTGGGACTCCTCACAAAACGGTGGCTGGATTCTTAAGGCAGGCATCCCAAGAGAGAGAACCAGATGGAAGCTGTATTGCTTTTTTATGACTGAGCCTCAGAAACATGACTTCCACTGCATTTTATTCATTGGGGCAGTCACAAAGGTCCACCCAAATTCAAGGCAGAAGAGAAGAGAAATAGACATGCTAAGTCACTTGGACCACATTCTTTCCATCTAGGCAGTCACAAAGGTCTGCCAAGTTTCAAAGGGATGGGAAGTAGACTCTTCTTGATGGGGAATGGCAAAGTACTAGAACACCTGGCCCTGGGAATATTGGTTTGGCCATTTTTGGAAAACATAGTTTGCCACATTTAGCAAACTTCTCTTCAAAAATAGTAAAGCATGAAAAATAAGGTCCAATTTCATTCAGCTACAGAGAAAAGAAAATTTAAAAGCTTTCTCAAATGGAAGCAGAAAAATAGATACTGTTAACTTTCTTCTGCAAACCACAGATTTCCTGAGGTTTTGCGTCAAGGGGAATTTTATTCTAGCAGTCAAAGGTATGGTTTGACCCTAGAATCTTCTGGGTACATCTCAGAGGACAATCTGAAGACACAAGTAAAATACTCTTCTGCTTAAAGCTTATTTTAGAAATAAGTAATGGATGAATCACTAAATAGCTTATGGTTATGTTTTTATTGATTTATGACTCACCATGTGCTCCTATCTTTCAGGCAAAAATAATGTCTTTCCATGTAGGTGATTTGCTCCATTAGACCCCATGGGGGAAAAGAGTTCTTTGCTTTATGTTTTACTCTAGCAATGTAATGGCTCTTGTCCTGCTCTTGAGAAGTGATTAAGATGCTCATTGGGAAGATACATTAACTTTTCAAGCTATATAAATTCCATTTATAAAATTACATCTACTTGGGCATTATTATATGAAAGAGATAATGCTCTTCTCAGCATACAGAATTTACTGCTAAGACCCAGGTCTCCCAGCATACACAGGGTGCCACAAAAGGGAGATCATGGATCCATTCTGGGAAGTTGTGCTCACGATCAGGAAAATGGGCCAGATGATTTCTACAGTGCCTGAGCATGTTTGTCCACTGTCAGAAGCAGACGATGACTTCCTGTAGCTCATAGCTTTGTGCTTTTATTCACACCATTTCTTATCCACTAAGAGAACCCTACTTTCAGCTCAACTGTCATCACTTCCAGAAATCCACTGAACATTGTATTTACTATATGTTACTATACTATACCAACATTATAATTACTATAAGTCTATCAGAATGAGCCCAACGACAGATTTAATCACTCATTTCTTAATTCAATGTAGTATTTTATACATTGGCTCTCCCTTTTTTTTAGCACTTAACACAATATGTTGAATTATTATTTCTTTTCCTTTCCCATTGGAGACATTGATAACCTTTGTTCCTCTGGCACCCAAAATAAGGCCTGCCAGATAGAACTGGGCTTTCTAACACTGGTTTCATGTTAGAATCCCCAAAGGCACTTTTTAAAAATACCAAGCTCTGGAACTCACCCCAGGCCAATCAAATCAGAATCTCTGGAGGAAGAACCCAGGCATTAGGGCATCAGGATTTTTTGAAAAGCTTTCCTGGGTAATTCAGTGGTCAGCCAAGGTGGAGGACCACCAACATAGAGGATATACAATGATGTTTTCCTGAATACGGTTTGTCTATTGAGTACTAATTTCCCATTAAAATTCCTGAAGTGTCTGTATTCTCCAAATATGTAAGAATCCTAGTTGATGTGCTTAATAAGTACTTTCTTTCTTCCTCAGCTAGAATAAAGTAGGAACTTCATATACAAATGCATTTCAAGCCATTCTACACAAAGGGTTTTCTACAAAAAATTATTTATTTCCTCGTGTACAAAAGTTTAGGTAATAATTTAACCTGATACAAAAGAAGAAATTAAAGCTACTCCAGATGTTATCATGGGCAATGTGCAGTTAATTATAAGACAGAATAATCCAGACCTTGGTTTTCAAACTGTGTTCAGGGAAAATGTTTAAGCCAAATTCCATGTTTTGTATATTTTTATATGTTTAGCCATATGTTTAAGCCAAACTCCATGTTTGTATATTTTTATATAGCTCAATATGCCATATACCATAATTTAACATATTGGTGATTATTAACATATTAAGATATATTGGTAGTTAAAATTACTTTTGTGGTGCTTCTGCCATATATATACATATACATGCATACACACACACACACATACTCTTTCTTGGAAATCAGACTTGCCCAGGTCTGCTCACATAAAACTGTGCAAGAAAGTTCATTACTAAAGCATATGTGTGCTACTCTCCACCATATGCTGGCAAAACTCGGGCACAGTAGCTCAGGGAATACACTTCTCTTGGCCAAAAAAATCAGCTGCACAGTAACCAGTGAATGCATAAAACATCACATTGCAATAATATAATGTCATAGATAATTTAATACTTTACATTTTAGGCGCGTCTTTTCAGACTTTCACATTTGTTATACGGAATGCAAGCATAATTAAATATTATTGGTGATACAATTTTGACACAAACATACTGAATACTGCTCTTTCAAGCTTCCAGATCAATTCAGTGAGAAGTATCTGATATTTTAAAGTGATCTGTTTTTTTAATGATGATCATTTACCCTTTTACAACTACTTATTTTTATGAGTCCAGTTTATGCAACCAAAAATGTATTAAATGAATTGTATGTTGATGCTGATAAACTGCAGTAATTCTCTTCTATAACTATAGATTTTATTAGCAAATTTGTCTTAATAAATGGGCTACATTGATTTCAATAATTAAATTTGTTATAAGTAAATGCATACGTGAACTTATATATTACATTTATTAACCAAATACAATTTTTACATTTTATATATTAGTATTTCAGATGAGCTTTCTTAGAGAAATAGAAGATTAAAATGTTTTAAAAAAATAAACTTTGAAAATCCACTGATTTGAGACTGGAGTTAAACATCTCAAATTTCTCCTCTCCTTTCCATCCACATTAGTCAGTTTTGCTTTTGTTCAACCTTGTCTCTCACCTAAACTTTTCCAATAAACCCCTAACAGCTCACCTTGTCTCCAGTATGACCCCCAGAATTCCTGCTTCCCATTGTCACCTGCATAATCTTTCTTGAAGATTACTTGAAGCGATCATGTCACTTAACCAGTTAAAAACCTTCGGTGTTTCTCTGTTGCCTACAAGTCAAGTCAGAACTCAGTTATCATGGCATTTAGGACCCTTGAAGTTCCCTTTTCTAGATTTTTCCCCAAGAATTCATCACAAGTCCCCTGGGACTTCACTTCATAGGCCTCTCTACCACATGACCATGATTGACACGGGTCATTTATCCACCTGGAATGTTGTTATCCCTCCTCTTTCTTCCTCAGGTCTAACTAGGGAATGCAAATTCATTCTTTAAAATCCTACTTAAGCGCCACTTCTTCTATGAGGCTTTCCTCGATCTCCTCTTAAACCTTTTTATTTGTATGAGTCTGTTTCTCTTGCTAACCCATGAGCTCCTTAGGAGCTGGACTAGACTATCTATAACTCAATTTAGTATAGTAACCCCAGCAAATTATCCAGTGCTTAGTATACAGTAGGTACTACTAGTTAAAGCAAGCTACATGATAATTCTCAAAAGTCTCTACCACCAGTCCTCATGCAGGATATATAAAAATCAATTCTCAATATAAAGCAGATCTAAATTTCTGTAATGGTATTGTTACCACACCAGGTCCACTTTTGCCTGCTGCCCAGAAAGCCAAACACTGAGATGATGAAATTGCAGCAGAGAGAGAGTTCAATCACAAGGCAGCCAAGTGAGGAAACAGGAGAGAATGAATCTCAAATCTGCTTCCCTGAAAAATAGGGACTCAGGGATATTTATGGGGTAGGGGCAAGGTGGTCTGAAATGATTGGAGGTGAGGAGAGAGGTGGTAATTCATGATCTGCGCAAGCGTAGTCAGGCTTCACGCTTCCTCATAGGATGCATGTCCACAGAATGGCAGCTCCTGAAAAAATAGCTTAAAAACTCCATTACCATGGTGACCCTGGCTCCAGGGAGATGTTATCCGTAGGGAGTCAGATAACATATTGCCTGAACAGCACAATTAACAATGGGTAAGTTTATCATGCAGATTTAAATCCTCGCCTTTCATTCTGACAAGTTTCTAGGTAAGGCTACCCCTCCCCCTTCTTTCTGGCACAAGGAAGAAGATAACCTTTACCAATGGAGATTTCATTTACAAATGTAAATGTCTCTTACAAAGGGTAACCAGAACTAAGAATTGGCTTAGCAAGGACCCTCCCAGATACCCAGAGATGTCTATGGTGATGGCCCATTCTGGGAGCAGGCCTCCCAACCCAAACTCTTTTGGTCAATTAGTGGGGGTGGGGGTCAAAGCGTCTTTCTGGCAAAAGACACACTTTGGGGTGGCCAATTCCAATCCCCCCCTAGTTACTAGCTGCTTAATCATCAATGGCTAACTGTTTGCTGGTTTCAGTATTTGACAAAGTTACAAGTACAGGCATACCTGGAAGACACTGCGGGTTCAGTTCCAGACCCCCACAATAAAGTGAATGTCACAATAAAGCAAATCACACAAATATTTTGGTTTCCTAGTGCATATAAATGTTATGTTTACACTATACTGTACTCTATTAAGTGTGCAATAGCATTATGTCTAAAAAAATGTACATATGTTGCCACCCAAAAAGGAGGTTCATCTGCCCACCACAAGACATGCCAATAGTCAAGAGGCAAGGTGGTAGGAGAGAAAAGACTTTTTATTACAGTTTGCCAGCAAGAAGGAAGATGGCCAGCTCGTGTCCAGAAGAACCATCTTACAGAACAAAGATTATAGGCCAGTTATATAAGGGGCTCGTCTCCAGGTGGGGGAGGCATCTGGTCTCTGGCTGAGGGCATCCATCTGATCTCCAGGTTGGGGCAGACATCTGGTCTTAGTTCCTGACAGTCTTTGGTTTTACTGGACATGCCTCAGAGACGGGAGCAACGCGCTACACCCTAATCTTTCAGTTGTCCTTGATGATGGCTATCAGCATAGACTCTCTGCCTGGGGGTCATCACATTCCTAAGGAACTCAAAAGAACAAAGTTATCAACTTATAGCAGCTGGGAGGGGCTGTAAATCTACAGAGCCTGTCTGGGCTAGCTAATCAGAGGTCATTCAAAGTTACAATAGGGTTCCTTTTCTATAGTATGGTTTCCCTTATGTCAACCTTGTCTTGAGCTGGTATCACATACCTTAATTAAAAAATACTTTATTGCTAAATGTTGTTAACCAACATCTGAGCCTTCAGCAAGTTGTAATCTTTTTGCTGGTGGAGGGTTTCACCTCAGTGTTGATGGTTGCTGACTGATCAGGGTAGTGGTTGTTGAAGGTTGGGTTGGATATGGCAGTTTCTTTTTTTTTTTTTTTTTGTGAGGAAGACCAGCCCTGAGCTAATATCCATCGCCAGTCCTCCTCTTTTTTGCTGAGGAAGACTGGCCCTGGGCTAACATCTGTGCCCATCTTCCTCCACTTTATATGGGAGTTTCTTAAAATAAGACATCAATGAAATTTGTCACATCGATTGACTCTTCCTTTCACAAACGATTTCTCTGTAGCATGCGATGTTGTTTGATAGCATTTTACCCACAACAGAACATCTTTCAAAACTGGAGTCAACCCTTTCAAACTCTGCCATTGCTTTATCAACTAAGTTTATGTAATATTTTAAATTCTTTTCTGTCATTTCAACAGTCATTACTGCATCTTTACCAGGAGTAGATTCCATGTCAAGAAACCATTTTCTTTGCTCATCCATAAGAAGCAACTCCTCATCCATTAAAGTTTTATCATGAGATTGCAGCAGTTCAGTCACATCTTCATGCTCCACTTCTAATTCTAGTTCTTTTCCATCACATCCACAGTTACTTCTTCCACTGAAGTCTTGAACCCCTCAGAGCCATCCATGAGGGTTAGAATCAACTTCTTCCAAACTCCTGTTAATCTTGATATTTTGACCTTTTCCTGTGAATCATGAATGTTCTTAATGATATCTAGAATGGTGAATCCTTTCCAGAAGTTTCAACTTACTTTGCCCAGATCCATCAGAGGACTCACCATCTATGGCAGCTACAGCCTTACAAAATGTATTTCTGAAATAATAAGACTAGAAAGTCAATATTACTCTTTGATACAAGGGCTGCAGAGTGGACATTGTGTTAACAGGTATAAAAACAACACTCATCTCATTGTACATCTCCATCAGAACTCTTAGGTGTCCAGGTACATTTACATTGTCAATGAGCAGTAATATTTTGAAAGGAATCTTTCTTCTGAGCAGTAGGTCTCAACAGTGGGCTTAAAATATTCAATAAACCAAGTTGTAAACAGATGTGCTGTCATCCAGGCTTTGTTGTTCTATTTATAGAGCACAGGCAGAGAAGATAATTTAGCAAAATTCTTAAGGGCCCTAGGATTTTTGGAATGGTAGATGAGCACTGGCTTCAACTTAAAGTCACCAGCTGCATTAGCCCCTAACAAGAGAGTCAGCCTGTCCTTTGAAGCATTGAAGCCAGACCTTGACTTCTCTCTAACAAGGAAAGTCCCAGACAGCATCTTCTTCCAAAATAAGGCTGTTTGTCTATACTGAAAATCTGTTGTTCAGTGTGACCACCTTCATGAATTATCTTAGCTAGATCTTCTGGATAACTTGCTGCAGCTTCGACAATAGCACTTGCTGCTTCACCTTGCACTTTTATGTTTTAAAGATGGCTTCTTTCCTTAAACCTCAGGAACCAACCTCTGCTAGCTTCAAGTGTTTCTTCTGCAGCTTCCTCACCTCTGTCAGCCTTCACCGAATTGAAGAGAATTCTGTGAAGTATTAGGGCCTTGCTCTGGATTAGGCTTTGGCTTAAGGGAATGTTGTGGTTGGTTTGATCTTCTATCCAGACCACTAAAACTTTCTCCAAATCAGCAAAAAGGCTGTTTTGATTTCTTATCATTTGTGTGTTCACTGGAGTAGCACTTTTAATTTCCTTCAAGATCTTTTCCTTTGCATTCACAACTTGGCTAATTGTTTGGTTCAAGAGGCTTGGCTTTTGGCCTATCTCAGCTTTCAACATGCCTTCCTCACTAAACTTAATCATTTCTAGCTTTTGATTTAAAGTGAGAGACATGTGACTCTTTCTTTCACTTGAACACTTAGAGGCCATTGTAGGGTTATTACCCGGCCTAATTTCAATATCATTGTGTCTCTGGGAACAGGAAAGCCCAAGAAGAGGGAGAGAGACAGGAATGGTCAGTCGGTGGAGCAGTCAGAATACACATAGCATTTATCAATTAAGTTTGCTATCTTATACGGCGAGGTTCATGGAGCCCCAAAACAATTACAACAGTAAGTCAAAGATCACTGATCACCATAACAGATATAATAATAATGAAAACATTTGAAATATTGTGAGCATTACCAAAATGTGACACAGAGACACAAAGTGAGCAAATGCTTTTGGAAAAATGGCGCCGATAGACTCGCTCAATGCAGGGTTGCCACAAATCTTTGATTGTAAGAAACTCAGTATCCATGAAGCACAGTAAAATGAGGTATGCTTATATATTATTACTGGATATTACCTAGGGTTCCCAAGAAACTAAAGACATAGGACCCCAAATCAGAAGTAGCTTCTTGCTACTTTTCAAGCACACATGGTTGGCTATTTTAATGAAAAATGTGTATGGTAAGTCGATTCTGCTAGGAGAATCAATTACCAGATTGAGACTTTAAGCATGCATTTGGTATTCAATAAACTTCTATAGTTTGTGTGGAAATGTGTTTTCCTGAGCAAACCAAACTTCCTTCTTAGTAAGGTATAATTTTTTAGATACATCTCGGGAAGGATGGGAAAAGCCAGTGATGTGAATATCAGCACTGAAAATCGTGTTTATAAGTGGAGCTAATTGAGGTTCCTTTCAGCCTGCTACACTGCAAGGATAACGTTGGTCAGCTGCATATTTTGTAAGCACTAGGCCTCAGAACCTCGGATTTGTGTGGGATAGTGGAGGGAGAGTGGAAGCCTTCTCTGCTCGGCCGTATTCTCCTTGCTATATTGCCTAAGGATGTCAACACTTGGGGATCCAAGTTCTGTTAGTTAGTGAACCCCTAACTAAGTAGGCTAATTAGGAGGAAAAAATAATAACAGGTTAATGGCCTGCAGTGACATCAACCCAAAATAATTCTCCTGTCCTTTCATAAGACAGGAGGGCAAGTGGCAGCAGGAGCTGAAATCAGTATTCCTTTTTACCCATAAGGCATAGGATTTTGCATCAAAATGTCTCAAGTTTTGCTTGACCCAAAGGGCTATTAGGGAAATGCTTTTTTCCAGGGATCTGAGCAGCCTTCTAGTTCATCATAGAGGACTACTTGATAAGACTCCTGAAAGTGTCACCGGCAATTCTAGGGAATGGTGGAGATTGTATTTACAGAAGCTGCCCAGAAAGCAGTAGGTATAATGAAAAGAATACTGCAGAAAGCTCCTTGGGGGACTTAATGGAGGAACCCTCCCCCCCTCCAAAAAAAAGAGCATGCTGGAGTAACATGATTTTAGGAGGTGAGGCAAATGAGCCTGCAGGGCTTCAGTTTGGCTCCCAGGGGACTGGGCATTAGAACTGCTTCCCCAGGGGCTCCTCTGCCCTTTGCTGGAGCAGGGAACTCAGACTACCTGATGAATCCCCACTGGGCCACATGGCTACACTGGAGGAACATGGTGCTGAACAAGTCCTGCAACTTCTCCTTGACTTGACTCCCTTATCTGAAAATACCAGAACATTCCACATAGGCATATTGAGGGGGTTAAACGAATTAACACATGTAAAATACATAGAATAGAGCCTGGCACAAGTAAGTGCTCAATTAATGACAGTTACTTAAAAAACTTCAAGAATATTATTCAAAATAGTGCCAAGTTAATCTCTAGCCAGGGATGCCCACAGCCTCTATGCTATTTAGCCTCATCTTTGGGATTTTACCATGCCATTGCTATTGTATTTTACACTTTTTAGACCTGAAGGACAAAGTAACTATAATAAGTTATGTAAATCACAAATCTAGAAATAAAATTAAATGTATTCCTTTTCTTGGAGAAGTTCAGCTAATTGTGGTTAAAAACATGACAAAAGCATTTCTTCTTGAGAATACATTCCTCCCCCTCAACTTTTTTTTCTGGAAAACACTGGCCTGAATGAGCTACTGAATTCTATGAGGTATTGATTTGAAAGTCTCAACTTGCTCTTTTAATTCTTCCAGTAGAATTCTTTTCCAAACGCATGTTCCTTTATGACCGCAACCCAAGCTCAGCTCAGCAGGATGGGCAGCAGGCACCTCTCACTGCAGGGATCTGTGTCTTTGGTTTCTCAGTAACTCAGAAGACACCCAACACTAGTGTTCTCTCCATTTGTAACATTATTACAGCAAAGCCATGATGGCTGTAGAGTTATCCAGTGATGTAAATTGAAAAACACTTGCAAAAATAGGCTCTTGGGGAGCCGGCCTGGTGACGTAGTGGTTAAGTTCATGTGCTCTGCTTTGGTGGCCCAGGGTTCACAGGTTCAGGTCCTCGGTGCGGACCTATACACCACTCATCAAGCCATGCTGTGGCAGCATCTCACATGCAAAATAGGTGAAGATTGGCACAGCTGTTAGCTCAGGGTCAATCTGCCTCACCAAAAAATAAAATAAAATAGGCTTTTGGCAAGCAAGATAAGCTACCCTCAGCAGTCATTTCACAAAAGTTGAAAATATGTCTATAAAACAAGATTATCTTTCTTGCTTTACAGAATGTAGTATTTTTATCTTTCCATTGTTTGGAAGATCCTCAAAAGAAAAATGAAGTAGATATTTGGGATTTAGTTGGATATTTTATTTTAAAAATAAGATACCACTGCCTGTCAGGTATTGTATTAAATACTATATTATGTGTTATTGTTTTTTGTGTGTTATACAGGGAACACAATAGATGTGAATCCTAACTTCATGGAGCTTAATATAAGCCTGTAGTTTCAGATTTAGTGTGTATAAGAATTACCCAGGAAGCTTATTTAAATTGTAGGTTCTCAGAACTTGGATTCTGATTCAGAGAATCTTGGAGAAGCCCTGATATCTGCATTTTTCACAGGCACCCCACATGATGCTGATGCAAGTCATCAAAGAACCACACACTGGAACCGCTGGAGTAGTAAATGATCCAGGCAAAGCTCATCAAGAAAAAAAGGGTTTGTGATTAATGTTTTCTATAGTAGTAATTTATGAGGAAAGGACACAAAAGACAACTGTCAGCCTTCCATATCATCTTGCAAGCACAGACAAAGCAAATCTGTAAACTGGAAAAGAAGATTCCATTTGACAGGGAAATTTTGCATAAGATGCAAGCTTTGTGGTTATTCAGGCTCTTCCAGGCATGCTCTCCCAGCCGTGACCAAGTCTCTCAGGACTCTTCTGTACGTGTCTGGCCTCTTTCCCAAGCCCCTCCGATACTCATCCAGCTGTTCAGAGAACAAGCCCAACTGAATCAACATGAGCTATATTTACCACAAGTGAAAGACTATCAATACTTGAGATAGCAGCAGGGAATTCTGACATCTGGTAGCACCAGATGATTAAGAAAGGCATTTGGCAAATCAAAATAGGTGAAGCTTAGGAAAGACAGCTGCTTTGTGGGATCAGGATTAAACCAAGCTGGTTAGGGGGAGAACTGTCTCAAATAATAGCAGACTTGCCTGCCAATTTGCAAAACTGCTCCTTAATTCCCCAAGGTGTTCATCCTTATGGATAACTTTATGAAGCAACTTGTGTTACTGGACACTATTTTATATGAATAAATATCATATAAAATTGAATATTCATTCATAGATTACCTTTCTTTGCCTGAAGATTAAAAAGGAACATTTCTTAGTAATATTGAGAAACTCTGAGTGGCTTTCATCAGTAAGATTTCTTGTGGGAATTTTAGTTTACTTATCCGGTCGGGGCAGCTGCCAGAAACAAATAATGTGCCCAATGGTGGTGTGATTTTTAGTAAGACAAGGAAGGCAACTTTCTCATTTTTTTAGTAAGGCAGTCTGCTCAACGATTCTAAATTATCCTTCTGGCAAACACAGAAATTCCCATATAATTCTCTCCTTTGGGTTAATATATCGATGTCTCTGTTTGAAATGCTGATGGTACCTTCTACATCTGGGAGCTCAAGCAGCACAGAACAGGCAAAAGGCCTGGAGTTGAAGATCGAGGAAAAAACCTTTAGTGGCAAGAAGACAGAAAATGTGCATCACAGTAGTCATTAAGCAAGTTTCAGAGACCCCGCTGACCGTGAGTTGAGATAAAGGAGCAGGCAATTCACCACTGGCTGGTGGGAAAAGGGAGAGAGATTGGGAAAGGGGTTCAGTGTTTTACTGACATGACCTCAGGCTCTGTGTCATTAGGACTTACCTACTCTTCGTGCTTGCATTTATTCATTTCACTCCTTCGGCAAATATTTCACTAAAAGGCCCACTATGTGCTCTGTCCAGGGCTTGGTGCTGGGGATATCCAAGTGAGTGAAGCAATGAACTCTCACACCCTGACCTGCATGTCCTGCATTCCTCTAAATTAGAAGATTGTTCTGGATGATTCACTCCTTAGGAGAATGAGGAAAGTGTAACCGTGATGCCACAGTCTCCCTGAATCTTCTGACTTGTTCAGGTGGCTTACCTTTTGTCTTTGTGATAATTACCAAGAATTCACTTCAGTGAGTTGCACTAAAAACATCCATTAAAAAAAAAAACAGATTAGAACCATTAAGTAATTATGAAACAATTTAGTCTAGCTTCAAGTGCTTTAACTAAGGATATTTAATACCCTCAAAGACAGTTTCAACTCGAGTCTTCCCATTACCCAATCATTTTCTGACAGACTGTTAGTTAGTTAGTAGAGAAGAATATTAAACCTTTTAATGCTACTAATGTGACAATAATGTGGAATTAATACATTATAAAACATTCTAAAGTGTCAGTGATAGATAATTTTGAAATGCATTCTATGCAAGAGTGCTTATTTATTTTAAAGTTTGTCTCATTGATGATGCTTGCTAACCAATTTAAAGAGCTCAAATATTCTTTCTTAGGTCTTGTTTACTTAGTTTCATCGCTGTCTTCCATTGAGAACTCTCTGTAGAAATTATCTCAACAAAAGGGATGGAGAGATCTAGAAAGGCATCTATATTTGATCTCCTTACACATTATCTAAGTTCCCTACTATCCCAATTCCCAGTTATTAATAACCATAATTACTATTTGCTAAATGCCAAAACGTGCCAGGCACCATGCTAGATCTTGCATAAGCGTTGACTCATCCTCACACACAGCAGTTCTGTCAGGAGGTTTTACCCCACTTTCACAATAAACCAAGGCTTACAGGGGCGGAGTTTACATAGCTAGTGAGCAAAAGTGACAGATCCAAGACTATGAAATCTGTCTCCCCTACCCCACACCACCATACCAACACCTTAAAGTCTTCTATTAGTTCTCAAAGACGTGAGTAATTTTGGTAAATGTCCTAAAGCCATGAGGAGAGAAAGAACCTGTATTCTACATTTGTCAGGTACAGAAATAGACATGGCTATGGACAATTAATCTATTAATTTTAGTATTCAAATTTTTTTATATGTGATAGTGTCAAAATATGGCATCCTGGCATATTGAATATTTTAAGCTGAAGGAGTTTGAGGAAACAGCAAAGTAGGCAGATCACTCTTAGCTTCCCCAACCCATCCCCACCTCCTCCCCTGAAACAGGTCAAGAAACCCTCCTGCAGAGGTGCCCTCCCTACACCCAGAGGAAAGGGCTTGCTGTTTCCCTCTGGTTTACTCCACTCACCACCTTAACCTGTCCTATTCCTCCATGACTGCCCACTCTTCATCAAACCTGGAGTAAAAATACCCAGGCCTAACTGTTTCTTTAAGTCTTCATTTCCTGATGAAGCCTCTTATGTCACATAAAACATATTAAATAATTTTATGTGCTTTCTTCTGTTAATCTGTCTTTATCAATTTAATTTTCAGACTCAGCCAAGGACCCTCCCTGCAAGGGTCAAGGAAAATTTTTTCCTCCCCTACATGATGTTTACTGATTCTTTGGCTATTTGGTCTGTCAAATTCTCTCAAAAGATAAGACGTGTTTGTTAAGCTCATCAATGCTTATCATTTGATCTAAACACACAACATTTTTCAACTCAGAATTTTTTTTCTTTCCATTATTTTGTGAGTTATTGCTTCCTCTCCATCTATTCTTCTTTTTTCCTTTTAAACTTACTATTATTTGCATATTAAACTTCTAGATCTAGCTACCTTATCTCTTATCTTTTAAATCATGATTTCCATTTCTTGGTATTTTTGCTCCATATTGTGAGTTTGTACATTAGTTTGATCAACTAATTCAACTCAGCAAGGTCAATTCTCTTTTACTTTTCTCTTGATGTTTTTTAATTGTATATTCATGCAACAAACTGCTATTGAACATCTACAGTGCTCCTGGTACTGGTCCAGACTCTTGGGGCCTATGAATGAATGAAACAGATAACTATCCTTGCCTATGCAAAGCTTGTAATTTAGTGGGGAAAGACAGACATCAACAATAAGCATAATAATAAAGTTAATTATATAACATATTAGAAAGTGATAAATGCTATGTAAGAGAAGGAAAAAAAATAAAGTAGGGTAAAAGAGAGTAAGAATGAGGAAGGCAGCAGCAGATGGCTGTATTAATAGGCAGAGCAGGCCTCACTGAGAGAATGAGATTTGAGTAAAGAAGGAGGTGAGGTAGTTAGCTACACTGATATCTAGGGGAAGAGCTTTCCAAGTAGAGAGAACAACAAATGAATTGACCTTGACCTTAAGATGAGAGAGTGTCTGGTTTAAGTACCAATATGGCTGAAGCAGAGGAATTGATGGGAAGTATAATAGGAATGAAGTGAGAAATAATGAGGGAAGGTAGAGTAGATCATCTAAGACCTTGTAGTCCCCTCTGGTGGCTTCTATTCTCAGTGAGGTGGGGAGACATTGCAGGATTTTGAGCAGAGGAGTCATATGACATGACTAACGTTTTAATAGGCTCATTTTGTCTACTCACTCTGTCTGCTCTGTTGAAAAGAAACTCTAGGGGTCAAGTGTGAGAGAGGGAGACCATAGGAAGGCATTTCAGTAATTCAGGTGAAAGGTCATGATGGCTGGGACCAGAGTAGTGACATTGGCAAAGGTGAGGTGGATAAATTCTGAGGACAGAACCCACACAAATCCCTGGTAGACTGACTATGGAGTGTGTGAGAGAAAGAGAAGAATCAAGCTCATCCTCAAGGTTTGGGGCCTGAACAATTAGAAAAATGAAATTGTCATTAACTGAAAGGTAGAAGTCTGCAGGTATTTTGGAGAAGAACAACAGTTCAATTTTGGACATGCTGAGTTTAAAATGTCTATTAAATATCTAAATGGAGATGTCAAGTTGGCAGTTGAATATTATGTTAGTTTTCTATTGCTGCTGCAATAAATTACCACAAACTTAGTAGTTTAAAAAAACACATTTATTATCTTGCAGTTCTGTAGGTCAGAAGTCCAACACGAGTCTTACTGGGCTAACATCAAAGTGTTGGCAGGGCTGGATTTCTTTCTGGAGGCTCTAGGTGAGAATCAGTTTCCCGTTAATTTGTTGCTGGCAGAATTCAATTCCTTGCAGTTGTAGGACTGTGATCCCTGTGTGCTTACAGCTGTCATCTCAGGGTCATTCCCAACTTCTAGCGGCCATTTACATTCCTTGGTTTATCTCTCCCTTCCTCCATCTTCAAAGCCAGCGAGGGTGGGTTGAGTTCTTCTCACTCTTCAAATTTCTTCTTTTGCCTCATTTCTCTGACCTTCTTTCTCTGTCTTCCTCTTCAACTTTTATGGACTCATGTGATTAGATTGGGCCCACCTGAATAATCCAGGATAATCTCCCCATCTTGGGTCCTTAACCTTAATCACATCCATAGAATCTCTTTTGTTATGGAAGGCAACATATTCACAGTTTCTGGAGATTAAGGGATGGACATCTTTGGGAGGCCATTATTCCACCTACAGAATATATCTTCCTACTTATATATCTACAGATATATAAATGAAGAATTCAGGAGAGAGCTTTAGGCTGAGGATGTAAATTTGGGAATAGTAGACCTACAGAAGGGTCGCATAGTGGAGTTAGTTTAGAAAGAAGACAAAGGTTAGAGATCCAGGAGAAGAGAAGAATCCATCAAAAGAGACTGAGAAAAATAAGTTAATGAGGTAGAAGGATCAACAAGAGGGTGTAGTTTTCTGGAAGTCAAGTGAAGACATTATGTTTTTTGAGTCCAGAAAGTTCTTTTTTGTTTTCTCTCAGGAATCTTATCTTCTTTAGAAATTTTAGTTCTTGACCATAGTGTGCTTCTGTTACTACTATTAATTCTGCTTTAGTAGCAGCCCTCTATTCTGATATTGTGCTTGGTCTTCCCCCATTAAGTTACTGAGCCCCTTAAAAAATCTGTGCCATTTGCCTTCTTTTATCAGGGCACATGGTTACCTCAACACCTATGCAGACCAGTCCAGAAATGGACTTGCAGATAATGCAGTTAAAACAGAAGTTTCTTTTCCAGTAGAAACGTAAGTAGGCAAACTGAGATCTCTCTTGCGGTGTGAAGGTGATGTTCAAGTTACTCTGGGTATGAAGGGAGGGTGAGGTGAGTGCTCATCTAACCCTACGAAACAAGATCAGTTTAACCAACAATGCAATGGCCCCTTGAAATCTGCTGGCATTTCTGGGATCATCAGGTCTTCCCCAGGAATGACTATATTAGAGTGATAATTCTGTTCTGGGTTCAGAAGTGAATTATGTCACCATTTTGCCAGGTGCTGCATCTGGAAGGTTAATGGTCTTTGCCCCAGATACTGCTGGAAAGGCAACCCTCCTCCAAAGTTCATGGGCTCCTATTATCTCCTTCGTGTTATAAACAATTTGGCCCCACATATATTTCTTTTCAGGATGCTAAGGAACTTATACTCAGCTCCAGTTCCACTACTAAACCAACCTTAAGACACCCAAGCAGGGAGTTGGGAAGGAAAAGAGATCACAGATAAGCATGCAGGCTGCCAGTCAGCCTGCAATGTTAAAATAACACCTTTTCTGGTCTCATTAAAGTGTTCGTAAAGCTTCACGCTCCAGCATAATAATCTTATTACATCTGAAAAAAATGCAGGGAATTTTTTTCTTTATTATGGTCCTCAAAACAATCTCAGAATCCAAGCCACCTAGGAGTGGATTGAGGACACAGGCCTTCAGGGACTTGTGACACCTCATTCTGGTGGAACACCTGGAATGCCTGAGAGTGGACTTCCCACCCACCCAGCTCTGGAAGGAAAGCTCAGCTGTACCCCGGGTTTCTCTCTAAACTTGAGCCTGGCTAGCAGGCAGAAACTTCACCAGACTCCACTGAAACAATGAGTTGAGGACTAAAAATGGCAAAGGAGAATCTTCTCAGGGAAAAAGGAAATAGTATTTCCTCTTCCCTTCTGAATACTTGGCTGAGACTCCTGTAATAAAAGAGAGATTAACAAGAGAAAAACAAACAGAAGAATATTAACTTGTCCCTTATACATATACCTCATGAATACATGGGAGATACCCAGGGGAAAATGAGTAACTCTTTGAGGTGGCTTAGAACTCTAGCCTAAATACCATCTTCAACAAAAGAAGAAAGGAGTGGGGGCAGGCTGATTATGGAGAGGTTGCCAGGAAAAGTACCAGTGAATAACGGTAAGGTTTTTTATGTAGATTTAAGTTGGTGCTTTTTCCATTAAGAAGATTCTCTTGTGATTTAGTCACCCTTTTCCTCTTGGTACAGATAGGGAGACAGTCTTACAAGTGAAGATTTCCTTTACAAAAGGGTAACTTTTGCTCTGTTTTCAGAGCTTCTTCTATGTCTGCTGTTTCTCAAAACAATCCTTATGCTGAAGAGGCATATTTTGAGGTGGCATATTCTGCTACCTGACACATCTTCACCACCCATCAGCAGCCCATGCCCCAGTGAGGACCCTGAGGAAGCCTGGTAAGCTGCTCTCCACTAGGAAGGATAATTCATTTCTTTTAATTTGTATGGAAATCTTCACTAGGATAAATTTCTGTATTCTTTCCCATTAAAATGAACAAACAAAAAAATGCTTTATTTCCTCTACCTATTAGATTCTTTCCATTCATCCCAGACTCACTGTGATGCCCACAAAGCAGGGCAGATACAGGTTTTCTGGGCCCTGAAGCTAATACAAGGAGGGGAGAAATTGAGCTCTTTAAGAAAAAGAACATAAATTCATAAATGCAAAATTAAGGTAAAAGTTAATATTTATTTAGAATGAGAAAATAAATAACAACAAATTATTGGGAGCTTGAAGATTCAGACCTTTAGCTTCTAAAAAAAAATTTTAAGGCAATTTATCAGAAATGCTTACATAGAAATTCTTCCTAATGGCACCCTGACTTCCCCTATCTAGAACATTCTATAACTTTGAACACTCCCAATAGTCAAAAGTTTAAACTTCAAGTTAAATCCTCCTCTGCAATTTGTGATCACTTCTTTTTACCCATGACTCTTTGTATCAAGAAGCCATTTTCTACCTTGGGGTTTACCATTGCTAGAAGGTTAATTCTATAGAACCAACTTAAGTTATTTGTTCTTGATTTTTGGCATTGTTGATGGGTAGGTTATTAATACCCATTTGACAGAACATATGAGATTAAACATCTCATAATATTATAATTTTAAAGACCTTGTGGGAGTTATTCACTGACTCACATAAGCAACTTAAGGGCAGTTTGTCTTATTCATCTCTGAATTTCTTGAACCAAACAAAGTGCCTGACATATATGTTAAATAACTTTTTGGAATCAACAGTACAAAGGGGTGATTATTCAATGTGTATTTCTCATTGCCTTACATAATGATAAAATCACCGAGAATTGAAATGACAGAGCAGACACAGTTGAGAACAGCCTGCTGAGATTCCACTTTAGAGAAATAAGTAGTAAACAATTGCAGACTTTCCTTCAGCATTATTAAGTGAAAAGTTGAAATAACTTCCTCTTATATGTTTCTATATTATTAAAACTGGCATCCTCATAGGATTTTTACTTGATGTTCTTTGATTTTTCAGCAAACAGAAAACAAAATGGTGTCTTTTTCAATCTCTTCATTTCAGTCTCTTGAGGTAGTGGTTTCTTTGACTGGAAGGTAGAGCCTCTCATCACATTTGGATCATTGTACTGTTTTCTTCCTTTTCATATACTAAAATCTCTTATATACTTCCACAATATTAGCAAAATATTGTTAAAGTCAGTTTTTGTTTGTGGTTTTTTGGGGGGGAAGTGGAAGCTACTAATTTGTACCTTGATTTTTGCTTTGTAGGTGCTCAAAAAAATAAAAATTAATTATTTTCCACCTTCCCTTCCACAACAGCCAGTTCTCTTTGTTCTAAGCAGCATCTCAAAGAAAATGTGTATGAGGGCTAGACAGGTAACATGACTGAATGACATGGAAGAGGTCTCTGTGATGGTGAAATGGAATGTGCTTTCTAAAAGGGTGGATACTATTCGGCTCCTACCCCACAGGAACACAAGCCCACAGTTTCCACATTCCACATCTTCCAGTTTTCCATGAGAAGCCAGAAATATTTTTGGTTTTGTTTTAATTTCAGCTTTTTTGAGATATAATTGACATATAAAAGTGTAAGATACTTAAAGTGTACATCATGGTGATTTGATAAACACAGGCATTGTGAAAGGACTCTTCCCATCTAGTTAATTAACAGATCCATCATCTCACATATTTATCTTTTTTGTGTGTGAGAACATTTAAGTTCTACTCTCTTAGTAAATTCTAATTATACAATACCATGTTATCAACTATAGTCACTATGTTTTACATTAGATCCTCAGACCTCATTCATCTTATAGCTGAAAGTTTGTACCCTTATACCAAACTCTTTCTCTTTCCCCCACCTCCCAGCCCCTGGCAACCACTTTTCTTTGCTCTGTTTCTAAAAGTTTGACTTTTTTTTTTTTAGATCCTACATGTAAGTGATACCATGCAGTATTTGTCTTTCGCTGACTTATTTCACTAGCATAATGCCCTCCAGCCTCATGCATATTGTCGCAAATGGCAGGATTTCTTTTTTTCTCATGGCTGAATAATATGTCATTGTATTTATTAAACCACATTTTCTTTATCTATTCACGCACTGATGGACACGTAGGTTGTTTTCAAATATCGGCTGTTGTGAATAATGCTACAATGAACATGGAAGTGCAGATATTTCATCGATATCCTCTTTTCATTTTCTTTGGCCATATACCCAGAAGTGGGATCACTGGATCATATGGAGATTGCTGGATTGTGTTTTTTTTTCTTTAATGTTGGTAAATAATTCAATTTAACAACAACTCACCCTCCCAAAGAAACTGCAAACCAAATAAAATACATCAGTGGACTTAGTCTGTCCACAGCTGCCAGTTTGTGATATCCAGTTTAATGACTATAATTTTCTTAATCCTAGGGGGAAGTAAAAATTCATTTTGTTTTATTTTCCTGAAAAAATTTTAAAGAACAACCTCTGTTTTTTGAGAGTTCAGAGACCTATGAAAATAGAATGGAATTGTTTCAAGATACAGGGTACAGAGACTGGAATTTGAAGGATTTAAGGGGGGAAAAGTGGCACAAATCCAGAAAAGAATTGTTTCCCTGGATTGAGAGACACAGGGGAGGCAGTTTTCCAAATAGCAGAGCCTACAATCCTTCTATGACCCTAGAGCCATGGTATTTCCAGGAGATGACACAGCTGGCTGCCTGGATAGATGGATGTCCCTGAAATGAACACCAAAAAAGTGGAGCAACCTCACTTTGGATGGACTGTATGGACTTGACCACAAACATTTCAGCAGTGACAATTATGGGCTTCAATCTAGAGGCCAGTTCCTAATTTTCTTTGATTACAAAAGTGGCAAGGACTTCTAGACTTTCTCTGTGTTCCCCCTACTTCCATGGTGGTAGAATTTTCAGTGAAGCATGCGGCCACCCAACCAGTGACTACATTCCCAAGTTTCCTTGCAACTAGATGTGGCCATGTGGCCACCTTCTGGCCATTGAAGAAGAAATAATGTGTACAACCTTAAGGTCATACCCATAAAAGGAAGTGGCCTGACCTGTCCTCTCTCTTTTCTTTAGCTGGAATGCGGGCATTAAACCATCATGAATCAAGCATTGAAAACCTTAAATTGAGAAAAGCAAATCAACAACACAGAAGGCAATCCCACCAACCCTTGGCCACCTACCCAGAATTTTGTGTGAGAAAGACATGTTTTTAACTTGTGTAAGGCACTGAATTTATAGGTGTCTTTGTTACTTTAGCCTAACTTAAGCTCTAATGAATTCAAGAGGCCCTGGAGTTTTTACAAGAACCCAAGAGAGAACCTCACCCCTCAAAGCAAAGAGAGAAAAAGAAAAATCTGTGCCTGAGAAATTCCAAAGGCCAGGAAAATGGAGTCCGTATCAGATTTAATTTTATTTAGAAAAATATATTTACATACCCAAATGTTATGGAATAATTCATACTGATTACATGTTTTTGTCACTGAAAGAAGAAATAAAACTGAGTGTCTTGAAGTTCTGGTCCTGAAGCAATTTCTTTAATGTCCACTGTGGCTAACTAAGTTCTGGGTACTTGGAGATGTTGCCCGTGAAGATACCAACAGTTTTTCTGTTAGGGATCTATTCCTACATACAAAGATTTTAGGTGATTGTAACTTGTTTTGTTGACTAGTACTGACCATGATTTGTGCTTTGATTACTTTGGACTGTGGCCTAAAATTTTTCTGACAACAAACCTTTAAAAGAAAAATAATTTACTGTGTCTCAACAGTAAATCTAGGCATATGGATTTTTTTTTATCCACCCACTTCATCATACTTGAGGGTTTTTTATTCTTCTTTTCAAAATAACACTAAAAATATATTTTATTTAATATATTGAGGAAATACAGATATGAGAAAATAGGTAGAAACCCAATTCAGTGAGAGAAGCTCGTGAAGTTTAAGAAATCATCTGTATTTGTGACAACTCCAGCTTATTACTAGATGTATCATTTATGATGACAAGCCTCAAAGGCACAATGAGCCCAGTATAATATTAGAATGAACATCAGCAATCTCCTTAAAATATTATATAACCCTTAACAGAGCCAAAAATATTGTAGGGAGTTTTGTTGTTGTTATTGTTCTAAAGCCCAGGGAACATTTCCTTTTAATGGAAAAATAAAAGCCAGGGTCCATTTCCTTCTTTGAGAGGTCTTCTAGCCTGTATAAAGATACATAAAAAAACAGGCAGTTCCTGTATTTTTAACAAATACATAAATGAATGCTCAAAGCCATGGGCTAAGAGTGATTAAATAAAATAAGTAATCTATGTTAAAACATTTTCAACAACTGAGAGTATGTCCTGCATTCCTTGAACTTCTTCAGCCCCTGTGGTCTGGGACAGTCTTACATAACAGGCATCTTTCCCAGGAAGCCCTTGTCAACGTCTGTGGAATAAATGAATGAGTGAAAGGAGGAATAAATGAACACCAGGCAAAACTTCCATCAAGTTACAATATTAACTGCCTACATGTAGCAACTTACCTTGGTTGAATTATTTTATTAACCTACATTCTTAGTAAAATTCCTCTTCAAAATTTGGAGACCATTTCTAGGTTTGCCAGGGAAAGTGTCAGATATCACCACATCTTGGTCCATAGAGATACATAACTGGGCATAACTGGGCACTCCCTGAACTGGGAAATACTTGGAAAGCTGGATTGTATCTTGAGAGAGAAAAGCATGGAATAAATTATGTATATAATACATAACTAGGCATTTCCTGAACTGGGAAATATCTAGAAAGCTGGAATATATCATGGAATATGCCCCTGGAGCGATAGAATTGGGGACAATTTAGACCAACACCATCCAAAAGAAATATGATGCAGACTAGAAATGCAAATTATGTATGTCATTTTAAATTTTTAGTAGCCATACTTAAAAAAGTAAAAGGAAACAAGTGAAATTAATTTTTTTTCCACTGAGGAATATTTGTCCTGAGCTAGCATCTATTGTCAATCTTCCTCTTTTTGCTTGAAGAAGATTTGCCCTGAGCTAACATCCATACCAATCTTCTTCTATTTTGTATGTGGGTCGCCGTCACAGCATGGCTGCTGACAAGTGGTGTAGGTCCGCACCCGGGAACCAAACCCAGGCTGCCAAAGTGGAGCACACCAGACTTAACCACCAGGCCACAGGGCCAGCCCCCAAGTAAAATTAATTTTAATGATAGATTTTATTTAGCTAAATATACATCCAAATTATTATACTCCCTATGTAACCAATAATAAAAGTATTAATGAGATATTTTTTGCAAATCAAGCCTTCAAAATCTGGCATATATTTTACACTGAAAGCACATCTCAGTTTGGACCAGCCATACCTGAGTGCTCAACAGACTCCGGAGGCCAGTGGCTACCGTATTGGGGGCATAGACAGAGACTTTGGTACTTTCCCTTTTATTCTGAGTGATCTCTTTTTCAGAAAATGGAGGAGAAATATAATGCTCGTTTTTATAGTTTTGTTTTGTTAAAAATATTAATATTTAAAATATTAGACACTAAGCACTCCCAATTCATATAGAAGTTATCTGAAAGTTTTGCATATGTTAATGCTGCATGACTCTTAAAGTTAAAACCTGGAGGAGGTAGACTACGTTGAACCAATAAAATTCAGACTCACAAACTGTGATTAAAATTTGCAGACCTACCTCCAATTTAATCCCATGCTTCTTGATTTCATTAACAGAAGACATGCTCTGGTCTTGACTTTGCAATCTAGGACTGTGAGCTTTCTGCAGTGTCATACAGGAGAATGAACATGGCTTTGAAACCAAATATACTGACATTTGACTAATGCCTCCACCTCCTCTTTTGTAAAAGGGAGGCAGTAACACCTAGGTTGAGAGTTTTTTAATATCAACAGGGATAATATAGGCCCATCACTTTTTTTCCTTTCTTCAATCTTGCCTTTCATTTGCTCGCATTGAATTAACTGCTATCACCTGTCACCAACCCTAATTCTCCTTCTTGTGCATTAATAACCTTTCAGACCATGCCCAGTGCCATAGGAGGGGTTCCTCTGGTCTCCAGCAGACCCAACCCTAGACTGTGCTGCCACCATGCCCCTCATCATACAGCATTATTTCCTCCCACTCACTAGGATGATGGACAACAAGAATTACACGTTAAGGGGCAATTATCCAATTTCCATTTTAGCTACACCTTTTTATTATTTTTCTCATTCCTGCTGCTATTCTTTGTCATTATTTCACTTCCCATTAGCACCTACCTCACTGGGGAGCATAGAATGAAAAGTAGTGAACATGAATCAGTCTATTTTCAATATTGACAACATCATTTTAAAATACTATAGAATAAAGAGTGCTTTAACTGTTGAGAAAAGTAACTGCAGTAGAACAAAGGCTCAGGAATGTGCCACATAGCGGGTTGGAAATCAAAGAAATGGTTGGTAAGATAAGGCTGAACGGGGGCACAGGCAATGTCCTTGCATCCAGCACAGGAGAAGTCCTGTCACCACAGGCCTTTAAGGGAATCATAATCCCCACATCTTCCATAATCCTAATTAAGGTTTCAGTCCCTCTCCATGACAGAAATTTGTGTTGAATGTGTGTGCGTGTGTTTTAAGGTTGGGGTAGGAAGAGAATTTGTCAGTTTTACATAGCATTCTATGAGTTATTGTTAATGCTATTTTAAATTAGACATATTAATATATTTCTGTGGTTAAAAAGTACCAGATAAAATTCCAAGTATTTCTAGGATTTTAGGATACAGTAAGCCTATCATATTCCAGGGAAAGATATAAATTGGCCATTACCATTGATAATAAATAATTGACTGAAAAAAGTCCAGTTTCAGTCTGTGGTTTATTTAATTAAGCATTTACCGAACACTGCAAAACTAAACAGAGCCTATCCTAGAAGAGCTTCGAGTCAAGCCAGGGAGCACAAATTTTACCCGTGAAGAACAACTTGTAGGCAATAACACTGAGTTTAAAATAGACAACAAAATTTGTATATCAAATATAATTTCTTGATTAATTTTTTTCTAGCTTTCACCAAGCTTAGACTGAGAAAACCATAGTTTTAGCACTGACTCTGCCAGTTACTAGCTGAGTAACTGACATAGCATCTCTGACCCCACTTTCCTACATTGTACAAATTGGGAGGTTACATTGTATGTTTTCTCAATTCCTGTCAACTTTAACATTCTGAAATTCCAATTTTATTTTCCAAAACGGTGTTCCATGGCTTACATTTTAGAAAATTCTCAATAGAACAGTAAAAAAAAAAAAGTTAAAAAGAAAGATCTGATGCAATATAAAATTTCAGGATGAAGACAGGAGACCTGATTTTGTTAGAGAAATTGGAAATATTAAGCATCAAAATCTTCAAATTTCTTGGAAGCCAAAGCAAACAGAGAAAGAAAATGGGTTGTAACTCTTACTCTTTAATAAGACGCAGCCTCTCCTTTACATGGAAAAACTCAAAGATGTACTTTGTACGAGATACTTTTATTTATGAAGCAATCACGCTTAATGAATTCAACACCAGCCCCATGGAAAATGTAATTACTTCTTCATGTTGTCACGTTGATGTGAAATCTCCATGTAAGTTTAGAGAAACCATTCATGACCATCTATCTGACTCTCAGATTATCAGCGAGAAATAGAAAATTGTGGTTTGAATTTTTACAAACAACAGAATGAGGAAAATAATTTGACTACCAGTAATTGACATATGAAGAAACAACTCCCATCCAGTTTTCATTTCTCAAGTTTCTTTTCCTCTAAGGAAACAACTCCCATCCAGTTTTCATTTCTCAAGTTTCTTTTCCTCTAAGGAAGTTTTTAAAATTAATCTGACTTAAAAAATCAGAGAATCAGGGGCCATCTCAGTGGTGTACCGGTTAAGTTCACACATTCCACCCCAGTGGTCCGGGGTTTGCCAGTTCGGATCCTGGGCATGGACCTACTCACCGCTCACCAAGCCATAGTGAGGCGGTGTCCCACATAGAAGAGCTGCAACTCTACAACTATGATATACAATTATGTACTGGGGCTTTGGAGAGAAAAAAAGGGGAAGATTGGCAACAGATGTTAGTGCACAGCCAATCTTCCTCAAAAAATAATCGGAGAACCACATCTATGTTTTTGGTTAGGATTGGAGATAGCTTTTAACGATTTAGGTTTTTCTGGACTACATGACATTGGATGACAGATTGGCCATATTCTAATTCCCTCTGCTCTATAAATAGCCATGGAAGCAATAGAAGAGAGAAGCTATTTATACATTGAGAACAGAGGGTCTCCTGGTTGCCATGGCTGTCCTCTCTGAGGATAAAGTTAACCCTTGCACTAAAAAAGCATTTGGTTTCAGCTCAGTCTGTCTAAAAATGTGTGGTCTCTGACAAAAGAATCTGAATCAAGATGGGTTTGAGAAGGAAAGTCAGTGCACAATACTGAATTGGAGTATCTGATACAGGTAAGGCTCATGATATAAACTTCTCTTTCTATTGTTTTGGCCTCATGGTGACTCTAATCTTTTAATAAATATGAAAACGTAAGTATGGGACAAAACCCAAACTCAGTGTTTGTGAATCTTTTCAGTTGAAAAGATTCTGACATAGAGAGAGAGCCAATGAGTATCTAAGAGTTGGGAGAAGGCCAAATTTCAGATGTAACTGAATGGCTGATGAGGAGTTTAGGTTGTAGGCCAAAAATATAAAATGAAAAATGCTTCCCACACTTATTAAAGGTCTAACAATCCAAGATTCATTGACATCCTAAATTACATCTTTTTACTGCATCGTTAAAAATTTCGGTCAAGTACAGTTTAGTCTTGTCTAGTCTAGCCAGTTAACCTATCTCCAGATGTCTTAATTTTCAGTATTGATATGAAAAGAATCACATTATATCTTCAGATGTTTTGTTTCAATATTATGCAGCAAAGAGATGAATAAATGTCCAACCATCTCCTCTCTTTTCAGTATTCCTTTTTGGCAACCCTCATCAACTATTCTTCTGCTGTTTCAAAGCCCCCAGTCCGTAGATTCTACAGCTTTTTCATGATCTATTACCCACCTCATGTGCACACTTCTCTCCTCAGCTAGAGCGTAGATTCCATGGTCCATCATTAAAATATTTTTTGCCAAAATCTTAACTATTTCTCCCATTTCTCTCTGCATCATATTCTCTTGGCAAAATTCCAGTCCTAATTAAATTCAATTAATACACTGATTCTCAGCCTGCAACCAAACAATTTCTCGTGGGGAAAAAGACACATTTACTGAGTTTGAATGTGGTGCATGGCCACAAAAGTCAGAGGGGCGTACAACACTCCTCAGAAATTCTGTTTATCACTTGACTCTTCAAAATGACTATTTTATCCATTACTATCATCAATCCTCCTACGTCCCTTCTCCTCTAACCCTTACTTACCTGAAAACCTTGCCTCACACTTAGCCAAAAAGTAGAAATACCTGACAATATTTTATGCATCTTTATACCTTGAAATAACCAGTCTGCCCATATCTGTACCCTCCTATTAACATGCATGAAATTTCCCTTGGGTTATCCAAGACCAACTCCTGCATTTGTGCTCTGGAGCCCTCTCTTTTTGCTTTCAAGGACTCTCTTATTGCGATTACTTCCCCTTTATCCTGCATCAATTTCTGCTTCTCTAATGAATTGTTGCCATTTCTCTAAAAGATGTTGAGTATTTTCTCTCTTTAATATAATAGACCCTTTCTTGACCCCCTTCCTACTCTAACTTCTGTCCCATCTCTCAGCTTCCATTCACAGCACAGCTTCTCCCTTAAAGAGTGGTCCATAACAAATACCTTTCACCTCTTCACCTTACATTCTTTCTCCAGCTCTTCTGTCCCACCAGTCCACTACACCTGCTCTAATCAAGGTTACTGATGACCTCCATGTTGTCATGTCCAATGGTCACTTTTGTGTTCTTTTCAGGTATTCTCATCAGCTTTTGATACATTGACCATTCTCTTATTTTTAAAAGTGTTTTACTTTTTAATAGGAAAACACATTTCCTGGTTTTCCTCCTACCTCACAGCTCACTCCTTCTAAGTCTCCTTTTTTCTTTTCTATCCCCTGATAAATTTCAGATGTTGACATTGCACAGGACTGTGTCTGGACCCCCCTTTCTTCTCTATCTGCATACTCTTCCTTGGTGCCTTCCCCGAAACCCAACATTTTAGGTGACATCTATTTGTGACAATTCCCAAAATTACTTCTTTAGCCTTGATCTCTTTCTGCAATGACTTACAGAGCTATATATCCAACTCCCACTCAAAATCTCCATAAAATTTTCTAGTAAATATCTAAAAATTAGCATGGCCTAAACAGAACAATTGAATTGGGTTTTTTGTTGGTTTGGGGGGTTTTTGGTGAGGAAGATTGGCCCTAAGATAATACCTGTTGTCAATCTTCCTTTTTTTGGCTTGAGGAAGATTGGTCCTGAGCTACCATCCATGCCAGTCTTCCTCTATTTTGTGTGTGGGTCACTGCCACAGCATGGTTTGATGAGTGGTGTAAGTCTGCGCCTGGGATCCAAACCCATGAACCCAGGCCACTGAAGCGGAGCATGCCAAACTTAACCACTACGCCACTGCACCAGCCCCTTGAATTGTTTTTCACAAACTTGCTTCACTCCCAATTTTCCCCCAGTAAATGATATAACCATCCACCCAGTTGCTTGAGTCAAAACTCTAGGCATTATCTTTCATGCTCCACGTTAAAGCCATCAAGTCTTCACTGACTCTACCTCCAAAAGCTATCCCAAGCCATCCGCCTCTTTCCAGATCCATTGTTCTCGTCCTATATCCTTCCAACTGGTCCCTTGCTTTTTCTCTTGCTCCTCTGCAATCTCCTCTATAATTCTCCATATAGCAGTCAAAGGGGGATTAAAATGTAAATCAAATCATGCCGCTCCCTTCCTTTAAAATCTCTAGTGGCTTCCCACCACTCTAAAGGAAGTCCAAACTCCTCTGCCACCTTATAAATAACTTAGACCCTGCCTACTCCTGTGACCTCTTGGGTTCCTCTCTCCCTCACTAACTGTACCTACCAACATCCCATGAACACCTCAAATACATCCCTGCCTTAGGACATTTGCACTCGTTCCCTCTACCTGGAAAGCTTTTTCTCTGATCTTTTCACATTAACACTTCTCCTTTTTCTTTCAGATAATATAACTTCTTTAGAGCCTTTCTGACTACTACTTAATCCAGTCATCCTTTTTCTTTTCTAAGGAAAATTCACCCTGAGCTTACATCTGTTGCTGATCTTCCTCTTTTTGCTTGAGGAAGATTCACCCTGAGCTAACATCTATGCCAATCTTCCCCTATTTTGTACGTGGGTCACCACCACAGCATGGTCACTGACAAGTGGTGTAGGTCTGCACCCGGGAACTGAACCTGGGCCTCTGAAGCAGAGCACACTGAACTTAACCACTAGGCCACGGGGCCAGCCCCAGTCATCCTATTTTAATTTCTTGCATTATGCTCATCCTTACTTGATATTCTTTCTTTCTTTTTTCAGTTTTTACTTAACATATTTATCTGCTTTTCTATTGGTTGTCTTCCCACTACCACCAATAGAATACAAATTCCACAAATAGAGGAACCATACCTTTCTATTCTCAGCTCTGTCCCAGCATCTAGAACAGTGCCTGTTTAGCACAAAGTAGATGTTCAATAAAGATTTATTTAATGTATGATTGATTGAATGTTTCAGATTTAAGCATGTTTGGATTAAAATTACTCAATTAGTTCAGATAATTTCATTATAGCTTTAAAAGAAAAGATTGTCTTTTTTTTTTTTTTTTTTGCTGAGGAATATTCACCCTAGGCTAACATCTGTTGCCAATCTTCCTCTTTTTCATGTGAGCCACCACCACAGCATGGCTGCTAATGGATGAGTGGTGTAGGTCCATGCCCAAGAATTGAACCCAGGCTGCATAAGTGGAGTGCACCAAACAACCACTAGGCCATTGGGACTGGCTGAAAAAAAATTGTCTTTCTGATCCCATAAGTTTATAACATCAGGTCAATTTTGTTGTGAGAAGGGTAAGAACAGATTTGAATTTAAGAGGTAGCCTTAACACATTCTAAAAAACAGTTTTTAGAACTGGGATAAATGATCCAGGATTTGGCTATATCAGGGAAATTTAAATCCATTATGGTATAAATAAGTCAAATGATGGTTAAGAGAAACTACCTCGGGGAATTTCCACTTCTGGCCCAGATGGAGTAGCATGGACCAGACTTACCCTCTCGTCTGAATCAGCATTAAAAAACAGACAAACTATATAAAACAATGTTTTCAGACATAGAACATCAGGAAGTACAGGACAATGGTTCCTGAGAGAGGAAAAATAAAAGAAGTGAGCCCTACAGTAGCCTCAGCCAATAGCTTAGGAGTAGGGAGAGGGAATTTAGGTAAAGTTCAGTGGTCTCCCTTGAGTTGAAGAGATGGAGTTGAGTGTCAGAGGAGATCAACGTGGCTAGAATTCACAGAGCAGAGTACAAAAGAGGAGATTTCTGCTGAGAGAGAGAGAGAGAGATTAAGTGCTCCAGATATCTGCTAAGGATTTCTCTCAAGTCTTAAGCTAAGTACTGATCAGCACATGTGTATGAGAAAACTTTCTGAGGCTAAAGAAATAGACATAAGAAAGGAGCAGTGGGGACAATCCTGAAGCTCACTCAGGACAGGGAAAATTTGTTTGCATCAGCCAGAGAGGAAAATCCTCATAATTCGTGGGACAACAGGTAGAGTGCTCAGAAAGATATTGCCTCAGTAGTAGACAAAATTAGCCTAAGACTAAAAGCTGCTCTGGTCTCACCTAATAAGGCTTAAAAGGAAGTCTTAAAGGGTCAAACTAATTCCAAGTAACTTAACTGCTTTCCAGAACATATCTCAAGAATACTTTCAGGAATACAAAGAAAGTCCACCACTCAACAAGATAAAAAATCACAATGTCTGATGTCCAATCAAAAATTATTAGACATATAAAGAAACTAGAAAATACAAGCCATAATGAAGAAAAGGATCATTCAATAGAAAGAGACCAATACGTAACAAGATGATAGAGTTATTGAAACTGTATTCCGTATGTTCAAGAAGGTAGAGGAACACTTGAGTATGTTAGAGACAGGGAACATATATAAAAAAGACTCAAATAAAACTTTTAAAGATGAAAAATACATATCTGAGAGGAAAAAAATGCATCAGGTGGGGCTTACAACAGGTTAGACACAGCACGAGAAAAGAGTAATGAACTTTAAGACAGCATTAGAAGCTATTCAGTATGAAACAGTAAGAGAGAAAAGATTGAAAAAAAAATAAACAGAGCATCAATGAGCTCAAGAAGCCTAATACACATGTTATTGGACTCTCAGGGTGGGGCGAGGAACAATAAAATTTGAAGAAATAATAGGCAAAATTTCCAAAATTTGACAAAAACTATAAATCCACGTATATAAGAAGCAAAACAAACCCCAAGAAACGTGAAAGGAGACTATAGAGACGGAAGTTTATACTAACTCATGAATGAGTATAAACTTTCTATTGCTTGCCCCTTTATTGCAAAAGCAGCTTTGGAAATGTCTACAGCAGATGGAGGAGAGGGTAGTATGACCAGCAGCTCTCTCCACTCTGCTGTTAAGACACTACACAATTTTGAGCCTAAAAAGTAATGGGGTCATCACCTTGCACTGTTTTGTTTTTGTTTTATGTTGCTTTCATCGAAAGAAAATTGTTAAAATAAAACACGTGAGCATACAAAAAGTCCTACTTTTTGTCACAAACTGTCTTTTGCCAATATTTAAAGAAACAATCTCTAATAATAAAATTGTCTTTTTTAAGAAGCAACTTTCCATGTAATACTTTTTCTCTAAGAGATTATTGGCAGCACATTAGTATTACATTCTTTATGCAATGATCAGGAAATAATCAACACTTTCAGTGTGTCATGCATGTGTCATAAGGAGAAAATACTCCATGAAGAGTCCATATGGTCCATGACTCCTGGGATCTTTTCTTATTCTGACTTGTGAGACCCTCTTTTAGAACCCAAATAGCTGGATTGAAGTCGCTAAGTGTGAATTGGTGTGTCATAGATTAAGAGAGATAGCAGCCCTTTGGAAGGAATCAGAAATGCCAACCAAACTAGCATGACAGATTGGACCAGGCGAGAAAAAAGACATGAGGGAACATTAAGTCACAGATGAAATCAGATAGTGTAGAGTCATCACCAAAAGAGAAACCAGGATAGCATCAGATAAATACAAAGAGCTGATTTATTTCAAGGGCTTATTATGTGCTGCATATTTGTATTAATATTTTTAATACTCACAATAGCCCTATGAATTGTAATCATAAACCCCATTATTTAGATGAAGAAAATGAATCACAAAGAGGTTAAGTAGATTACACAAGGTCATGCAGCTAGCAACTGATGGAGCTAGAATTCAACCCAGCTACAACTGGGATCAGAGTCTAGACCCCAAGGCACTAGGCTATACCACCTCTTGCTAGAAGAAGCCAAAGTTATAGGGATTTAAATGGTGAACAGAATGGAATGATGGACTAGGCTGAACAGAAGCGTTCTTGGGGCAAATTTCTAGGAGCATGTCTCCCTCTCCTACTACATATGGCTTGTCTTAAAGTAACCATATTCATGAACCATTATCTGATAAAGCAACATAAATCAACCGACCCTTCCCCTGAGCCCATTTTCTTAGAGTGTCATGTAGTGATCAAGACAATGTAGCTCCTAATTTTCAGTAGGGTTTATTCATAAGCCAGTGACACTTCTTAATAATAGCCATGATGCTGATAATGGTAGTAGCTACTATTTTATTGAGTACTTATTATGTGCCAAGAACTGTGATTCGTTTATACAAAATAGGCTAAAATCCTGCTTTATTTCTAAGTAACAATTTTGTGTGTGTATATTTGGTGTATTTGTATGTGTGTGTGCTTTTGTACATCTCCAATTGACATGGGTGAATTTTCAGAGTTAGTTAAAATGGTTCTTATGGCCAGTGGAAAACTACCAAATTACACACTAGAATCAATATATGCAAAATCATAATTTTCAACATTACATCATCTATTTATAAATTTACCAAAGATAATGCAATTGTACTCTTCTACAAGAAGTGTGGTTTCCGAACTAGAATTTGGGATATTTATCTCTGTACTATAGTATTCTAATGGATGGTAGAAATGTAGGGAAAAAAAGAAAAGGAAAGAAATATTTTATATTTCAGGCTTAATGTATTTTAATAATCTATGGTGATAATTTCATTCATAACATCTCTTCATGTTAATAAATTGACAGAAATTAATTTTGTGGAAGATTGAGTCCATAAAGATTTTAAATAAAATAATGTATTTAGAAGTCAGAGTGCCACTTCTGCCCTTAATGAAGTTAGCAGACGCTATACACTCCAGCTTCCCTACCTCTTATTGTCATTTCTTTCCAAGTCCTCTGTTCTCCATCAGGTTATTGCCTGTCAAATTTACTTCTATTTTTTTTTTTCAGTTTTTCCCAGAGGCTGCCAATGATTGATGTGAATGTTACTTATGTCTGTATGGTGGCCCTTTTCTTCATATTGTTGCTCAAAAGGCCAAAAGAATGCCTCTTTTGCATTACCTCTTTTATCTGGCCCCAAGAGAGCGTTGCCTTGTTCTTTCTTTGTCTCAGATACTTAAAGGAAATAGTTGTCTTGTTTAATTTTTCCCACTGAGCTTTATTTTCAGGACTCAGGAGGTACAAATCCCTGGGTCTGTGTCAGGGGATCATGAGATCTACATGGCATAAAAGACAAGAGCAGGGACCATATGAGCTGCACACACTCATAACGACTCCACAGTTTCCATACCAGTCCATGACCTAGAACCTCTCTTATGAATTCAACACCTTCTTCAGTATAAGTTCCTTTCTATTGTGGACAATTATATGTCAACAAATTGAATAACCTAAATGAAGATAAATTCCTAGAAACATAACCTACAAAGACTGAATCATGAAGAAATAAAACATCTGAACAATCTAATATTGAGTAAGAAATTGATTCAGTAATCACAAACCTCCCACAAAGAAAAGCCCAGGACCTAATGGCTTTACCGGTAAATTCTACCAAACATGGAAAGAAGAATTAATGCCAATCCTTGAACTCTCCAAAAAAATTAAAGAGAGAACATTCCCAAACTCATTTTATGAACTCAGCATAAAAGTCATGAGGAGAAAAATAGACTATCATATTTACTCATTCTGTTGCTCTTTCTTCAATCCTGACATTCCAGACATCCTTGTTTTATCATTACTGCTCTCTTGAACAACTTTTTCAGGCATTCTTTTAAGGAAGGCATGCCTGTGACAATTTCTCTTAGATTTCCTTCTGAGAACAACACCATTTCAGCGCAATTCCCTTTTTTCTGTTTTTTTGAGATAAAATTAACATACTATAAAATTCACTCATTTAAGGTGTATAATTCAATGGTTTTTTTAGTAAGTTTACAGAGCTATACAACCATCACCACCACCTAATTTTAGAAAACTTTCATTATCCCCAAAACAACCTTATACCCATTATCAGTCACTCCCCATTCTCCAATGCTCCAATTCCTAGTACCTGTTAATAAATTTTCTGTACCTATGAAAAAAAAGACTTGATTCATGTTCACTAAAGGCAGTTAGACTCTCTTAGGGACCTTTCAATGTTTTTCTAGCCACCTATGAGAGACCATTTAGAAGTCCAGCTTTCTTTTAAGTGAGACCTTTGCTTCATCACCATTGATAAGTCAAAGGATTCATTTTAGCATGAAATCTGCAACATTTTCTTATTCTCAATTGCTGGTCCTTCTTATTCCTCCTCAAAATTCTGCTCTGACCCCTTGTTTGTTTATTTGTTCCTACATACTGTGTCCTTCAGTGAAATCATCTACTTTCATGGTTTCTGTTGCTACTTATCTTCAGATGATGGTCAAATCTGCATTTCTAATTCTTTTCTGCCCTACAGCCTCATTTTGTTCTATAAGGCATCACTTTTCTATCCTATCATCACTCAGCCTGAACCAAACCAAGCTTATCTTCCAGCCTTAATAACCAAACTTCCAAACTTCCCAACTTCCCTAACTATGTCAGTAACATTGCCAGCATCTCAGGCTACTACACTATGGGTCTGGTTCAATATTTCTGTTTCACTTTGTTTTTCTCTTTCTCCAACTAGTGGTTAAATCTATAGATTCTTCCTTAGATACACTTCTGTATTTGTCCTCTCCTTTCAGTTCACATTGTCACCACCTCAACCCATGCCCTCATAATTTCACAGTGAAGTTCCTTCTACTATCTCCAAAACAAATTCTATAATGCCATCCTTTTCCCTCTAATCCATCCGATATTCTACTGCCAAATTAATCTTCCTAAATCTACTTTCCTTACACCATTACTGGGAAGGGGAAGAGAGGAAACTAAATTTATTGAGCAGCTAAGCATGACTTTGGCACTTTGCACATGTTGCCTCATGAAGTCCTCTCACCCAATACGATGAGGCAGATATTAGGATTCCTGTTTTACAGATGATGGGAGTAAGAGAAAGGCTAACAACTTGCTCAAGATCCCCCACAGCTAATCATCAATGGAGCTGAACTTTGAAGCTGTGCTAACTCGATTCCACCCTGCTGACTCTATAACTTTCAATTGTTCTTCATTATCTAGCACACTACTCATTGAATCTGTACGTTTTGAGTATCTACAGTGCATTAGGAACTGCATGGAAAACAAAGATCAGTAAGAAAGAGATGTTCCCTTCAGGAGCTTATAGTCTAGGAGGAAAGACAACATATAAAGATGACTAATTGCAGGAATTTTTATCCATTTTATTCCCTGTTGTATCTCTAACATATAGAATAGTTCTTTATTAGTTTCCTAGGGCTGGCGTGATGAATTACCACAAATTAGGTGGCTTAAAACAACAGAAATTTATTCTCTCACAGTTCAGGCTAAAGTCCAAAATCAAGATGTTGGAAGGGTTGGTTCCTTCTGGAACTTCTGAGAAAGCATCTGCTCCGTGCATCTCTCCTAGATTTTGGCATTGCTTAGCTTGCAGCTGCAACACTCCAATTTTTTTCTCCATTGTCACATGGCCTTCTTTGTGTATCTCTGTGTCTGTCTTTCTATGCCCCCAAATCTCCCTCTCCTTATAAAGATGCCAGTCATTGAATTGAGGACCCCATCCTAATCCAGTATGACTGCATCTTTGCATCTGCAAAGACCCTATTTCCAAATAAGATCACATTTACAGGTTACAGGTGAAGATGAATTTTGAGGAGACACTATTCAGCCAACCTACTACAGTATCTAACACATAATAGCCATTCAATGAATATTTGTTGAATAGAGAAATAGTATGAAATAGAAAGTGTTATAAGGAGGGTAGGAATTTTTAAAAATCACATTGGTATTTTTGACTAGCTTTTAAAACTCTCCATTATCTTCTTAACCCTATAAATTCAATCTTATCTCTCACCCTACTTCAACATAAAGGTTATAGGTCATTTGGTCTCATTTCCTCCCTGACCCTCATGTTCCCACTCCTGATCCCCTAGTTACATACATGCATGACTTACTCTTGCTCATTCAAATTCATTTGCTTATGCCGCTTCTTAGTTTAGATACTGACTTCTTCCTTTCCAGCTATTCACCTCCTATTTATCTTGGAATATTGGGGGATCTTAATGCGTCCCCCCAAAATTCATATGTTAAATCCTAATCCCCAAAAGTCATGGTATTAGGAGGTAAGGCCTTTGGGAAGTGATTAAGTCATGAGGGTGGAGTCCTTGTGAATGGGATTAGTGCCTTATAAATGAGCTTCCAGAGAGATCCCTAACGCTTCTACCATATAAGGACACAGTGAGAAGGGGCTGGCTCTGAACCAGGAAGAAGACCCTCACACGACCATGCTGGCAGCTTGATCTTGGACTTCCCGGCCTTCAGAACTGTGAGAAAAACATTTCTGTTGTTTATTAGCTATTCAGTCCGTGGTATGTTGTTACAGCAGCCCAAAAAGACTAAGACATCTTCCAAGGTCTGTTAAAATGTCCCATCTTTCAAGAAGCCTCTCCCGATTACCCCATGCCCCACCTCCTTTCTCTAAACCTCTAAAAAGCAATTGCATTTTGCTCTGCATCACTTGGAGTTCCAGTTACCTATTGCTGTGTAACAAACTACTCCCAAACTCAGTGGCTTACAACAACAGCAGGTTGCTCTTTATCGTAGTTCTGGGGGTTGACTGGACAATTCCTTGGCTGGTCTCACCTGGGCTTGCTCATGTGGGGCATCAGCTGGAGTGTCAGCTGAGCAGGAGGACCCAAGATGACCTCACCTACATGTCTGATAGGTGGCACTGGTGTTGGTTAGGGCACCTCCATTTTCTTCCATGGGCCTCTCATCCTCCGGCTAGCTACACCAGCTTCCTTCTGTGGCAGTCTCAGGGCACAGTTCCAAGAGTGTTACTGTGGAAGTCGCAATGCCTCTGGAGACAGACTTCAGAACTCAACGTCACTTCCACCATATTCTATTCGTCAGAAAAATCACAGGGCCAGCCCAGACTCACGGGTAAGGGAAACAGTCTCCATCTCTTGGTGGGACAAGCAGCAAAGTCACACTGCGGAGACGAACGGGAGGAGAAGAGGAGACAGGTTGTGGTCATCTTTGAAAACAATATACAACACTTGGGATGTAATGACAGACTCTTTTTTATTGTGCTCCAGTTATGTGTGTCTTAATCTAATTGGTTCCCAAATTGACACAAATTCCTTGAAATCAAAATTCAAAACACAGTTATCTTGAAATTTCTTAAATGCTTAATACACACCTGGGCACATACTATGCTTTCAATGAATATTTATAAAATTAACTATATAGCACTTTACTAGACACTGTTCTAAGCATGTAAAGTCATTTAATTCTAAGTATATTAAGTAGTTTAATTCTCACAATGGTTGTAGGAGATAGGTCTATTTTTAGCCCCATTTTGCAAGGAAAGAAACTGAGGCAAGGTGTGGTTAAGTGCCTCTCTCAGTGTCCACAACTACCAAGTGGTAAGGCTGGTAGTCAAACTCAGGCATTCTGGTTCCAGATTTCATGCTGTTAACCAATATACTTTATTTGTATTGATACTGTGATGATACAAATTATCATCATTATTTTATATCTGTACAAATATATTTCACTCAAAACTACCTAGAAAGGGCTGGCCCTGTGGCGTAGCAATTAAGTTTGCACACTCTGCTTTGGTGGCCTGGGTTTTGCAGGTTCGGATCCTGGGCACAGACCTACTCACTGCTCATCAAGTCAAGCTGAGGCGGCGTCCCACACAGAGCAACTAGAAGGATGTACAACTATGACATACAACTATCTACTGGGGCTTTTGTGAGAAACAAAGCAAAAAAAAGGAGGAAGATTGGCAACAGATGTTAGCTCAGGGCCAATCTTCCTCAAAAAATAATTTACAATTCTTTAAAAAAAGAAAAAAAACTACCTAGAAAATGTGTCAGTATCATTGGTATAATGAATAAACTGAAAAGTCAAGTGATATATTTTGAGACAGAATGGGTTTCCATGTAAAATACTAAGCTACTTTTGAAGAAAATAGACAAATTTAATAATCACTGAAATTATACCTGAAGTTAAGACTCCCTTTTCTTTCTCTCATCCTGGCCCTCTAAAATTTCTCATAATGATGTGGACACCTGGCCTTTTTTGGTGTATTTACAAGACAAACTTCCACTTAGTCATATCCTCAACGAACAATATCTTATCTGAGCTTTGGTAATATCCTCCTGTGTTCACATTAGCAGGAGATTGGCACATGTCACAAAAGAGGCCATACCTATATGGGCCAGTGAACATGCTGCCATTTCATCTCCTTCTTAACCTGCTTCCCCTTGGTCACAAACTGGATTTGGGATGAGAAGCTAGAGTAGATCTGGTCCATCCATCATTGCTTCTGGGAATAACTCCCAAAGTGCATGCGTTTATAGTATGGCAACTTGTAACACCTTCATTACTAGGTATGTTGTGCATGAACAACTCGAGATGGCAGAGACCTGATGCTACGGATGCCAGAATTTGAGTGAACTCAGTAAATGTAACACTTCTGAATCTTCTTCCTTCTTTTGCAGGTATTCAACACGACGTGTTCTCCTCAAGAAAGAAAAGTAGTCTTGAGATGTCAGATAATTTTCTAATAGACATCCTATTTTTTTCTGTTGTTCCCAGATAAATGTGAAATCCCTGGGGCAGTTTTCCTTATAATTTCCCACCTATAAGCAAGAGAATATGTAGTAATAAAATTTCAGTAATTTAAGACATTTAATGCGACATGATCTATTTGATGGTGCTGTAAACCATGGAATCATCAAGCAGACAAGATCCCTTGGTAAAATGAACAGCAGGAATTGGAAGGAGTCTTTAGAATTTATGGTAAAAGGTGGGTAAATATCTTTCTCCCTGAGTCAGGCGTGGACAAGTATGTTATCTAACTCTCTTGGCATGGTGTAGGTGATGTTCTTAATAAAATCAAAGAGTATTCTCACAAAATAGTTGTTATGGGTTGACTTGTGTCCCCCAAAAAGATGTTGAAATACTAACCCATACCTGTGAATGTGATCTTATTTGCAGATGATCAAGCTAAGATGAAATCATCAGGGTGGACCTTAATCCAATAAGACTGTGTCCCTATAAAAGGGGGAAATTTGGACCCAAAGACAGACACACAGAGAGGGAAGAGGATATGAAGACACAGGGAGAAGATGGCCATCTACAAGACAAAGAACACCAAAGAGTGCCAACAAACCCCTAGAAGCTAGGAGAGAGGAATGGAGGAGATTTTCTCTCACAGCTCTCAGAAGGAGCCAACTCTACTGACACCTTGGCTTCAGATTTCTATCTTCCAGAACTATGAGATAATAAACTTGTGTTGTTTAAGCCACCCAGTTTGTGGCAATCTGTTACAGCTGCTCCAGGAAACCAATACAATAGTTTTCATACATTCTTTGTTACTTCAGGCCCTAAATGGCTATAGCTACTCAAGGATAAGTTCTGGAACCAGCAATAAGGTACAGATTATTTAGAAAACAAAGGTATTTCCCACAGGAAGAAACATGATTTTCTTAACCTTATATTCATGCAAGTCATGGCTCTACCCCCTATTTTCAGGAAGGAGAACAATTTTCCATGGTAATCATTTAATGAGCACTTAACTTCATCTAATGCTTGTTCTACATCCCACATACATTTAAGGAATAGTAAAAAGTAGAATAAAATTCTACTTTTAAAGTTTATTTTAGGTAAGACGCTGGGAGTAGGCAAGACACTGACCAAGTTAAAAATCAACAAAAGGCAATGTCTAGTGCATTTCTAAATTAATCACTGTTAAGAGTACTATACATTCCAACATTAATATAAAAATCTCATAGGAAACTATCTTTTTAAATTATGTACTTAATATGTGTAAGCATAATATATAATACTCCAAAAGAGAAATAAACTTTTAAAATCAACTTTATTTTAAAGGTTTTACTCAACCTCTCTACTCTTAACTACCAGCATTGTGACTGCAGCTGTGATTTGTTGTCCACATGGTCTAAACATCTACATACAATACTACCTAGAGGTGTTCCTGACTCTCAACTTGACCCAGCCAATAAAAAGAGTTAACTGAAAACAACTGAAACTATAATGTGGAATGTAAATTATATGTAGTTTTCTTCTTTCCAGTTAATTTATGTTACATATTATTATATATTGTATTAATTATTATATCATATATATTAAACCACAAATAATATATTTACTATATGTTCCTTAAAGGCAGAGGGTGTGTTTTGTTCCCACCTAGGGTCTAGAGCTTTCAAAAATATTGGTTGAATAAACAAACAAAAGAATAAATGAGCTTCTAGTATTAACTCCTCACCAAGGAACACATTTACTCTCTGAGCCACTTGTTCTGATGTAATACATTTTCTCTTCTTGTGTTGATTAATTTCTATTGATCTCTGGTGTGCTGGTGTGTGGCCCACACGTCTCTCGTCTCACACCATTCAGTGCTGGGCTATTGATTCCCTGCATCAGGACCCTTATAACGATGTGCAGAAGATTCTCAGTCTTTGCTGATGTGCTTGTTCAAAGTTCACTTTAAGTGCAGAACTATTATCAGTTACACCGTGAGGGAGGCTCGTTACTCTCCAGCATGTCCTAAAAGAAAGTTTGTTTGCTTGTTTGTTTTTTTGTAACTGCAAGTCAATACCCATCGAAGGATCAAGAAATTAACCCAGAGGGTTGGGACCAGTCATTTTGGAAAGAAAGGGGAGAGTGGGTCAAAAAAAAAAAAGAGAGAGAGAGAGAGAGAGAAAAGTAAAGAGAGGAGAGGAGAGGAGAAAGTGCACCCACAGTGTGGGTAAATGTGCCTTATTTGTTGTACTTCTCACTTAGAACCATAGTCAAAAAAGTCGTTTTTGAAAGCCACTGTCTACTACTGCTCTCCATCAATAACCTATAGCCATGGAATGACTTCCTTGCTATTTGCCTGACTCCACAACTTTGGCTTCTTTGAGTTTATTGAGCTTGTGCCCAGCTCTCCCTGAATTCTACTTGCTTTGCAGCAATGGTACTTACATTTGTATCTTTTTGGCGAGAGTGACTTCCAGAATATGACCACTTTGAGAACGATCTCCTGAGTCGCACAGGACACCTAGATTGAGCAGCTCAGAAAATTTGCTAATATCTCTTATTGGTGAGTGACGCTAGCCCTGGACAGGTGACAGAGTAAATATGTTGTGTTAGACTCTGTCCCTGCTCTTGAGCACACGCCCAGCCAGCATCCACTTGCTGTCAGTTAGGCTCGGGAGTCTGAGCACTTGCAGTGTCCTGTGAACTGAGAGGTCCCTACTGACCAGATGACAAATTCAGCATTGTGTGCCCAAACTCCACAAAGTAAGTTTCATTGAATTTAGGATGTCCCCGCTACAACGAAACAAAAGGTTCTCTTGGGCTTCCAAGAGGAAAAAAGTCCCAAATCAGTTGGATGTGACCAGCTTATGTACTGAGATGCCCTAAAGATGTGACTCTAAGGTCGCCAATGGGGAGCCCAGGACTGGAGCCCAGTAATTACTGAGATGTAAAGGACTTTGCCTCACAAATAGAGCGTGTGATTCTGAAGAAGACAAAGACACCTATTTCTGTTTGATAGTTAGGTGAGGGGGGGTGCCTTGGATCCTGGCGTGGGAGACAATCCTCACCTCTAACCTAGCTCTGTGAAACAATGTTGTTCCTTAAATGAAAATGAAAATAATACTCTCAGCCTCCTTTTACTGATAAAAAGTTTTTACTGAGTGAAACAAAGGGATTCAAATAAAAGATCAGTGTGACTTCTCTGTGTGGAGAAACAGAGGTGAAGCATTCCTCCAGTTCCGTGTCTATTCAGAACTCGCCGCTCCTAATGCTGTGCACTCCATTCACCAATCCAAAACGAACATTCAGAGTGCCTATGTGTGAACAGTGCTAGAGGCTTTCTGTCTGTCCTCAAAGGTCTTACTCTCTAGTATGGCGTAGAGATATTGAATAAGCAAACCACACACACAAATATATATATATATATATAATTACATATAAATACTAAGAAAGGGGAGGGAAATCGTGGTGCCATGAAAAATAATAACAGGGGATGGGGGTTACTGTGAATTAAGTCACAATGGATTATACGTAACCTGAGACCAGAAAGATAAGAAGAAGCCTTCTATACAGAGGTGGAGGGGGAGCCTTCTAGTCATTGAGGGAGAGCGGGGTGCCTCCAGGATAGGAAGAGCTTGGCTAAAGGAACTGAAAGAGACACTGCATGAATGGCTGGGAGAGAGGGAGCAATGAGGAGGGTGGGAGGAGAGGAAGCTGGAGGGCTAGGTAGGAAGCAGTGATACAGGGCCTTACTGGCTCTGGTAAGAAAATTGGATTTTATTCTAAATCCATCGGAAGCCATTAAAGGGCTTTTAGCAGGAGAAGAACCTGACTAGACCGAAATGTTTAAAAGATCAGTCTCAATGTGGTGTGGTGAAAGGGTTGAAGAGAGGGATAACTGGCCAAGAAGGACCACAGGGAGACCAGATAAGGGGGCTATTTCAGAATCCAGATGAGAGATGATGGGCGACTGGGACTAGGGCTAGGGTTGAGGAAATGGACAGATGATTGAAAGTAGACTGGACATTGTGATGGATTACATTTAGAAAAAGAAGAAGACGGAGGGATCAAGAATGACTCCAAAGATCCTGATTTCCATATTTTGATAGATGATTGTTGGTGTTTAATAAGATAGGAAAACCTAAGGGAGTCACAGGCTTTGGGGAGAAAATCAAGAGTTTGGTTTGGGATGGGCTAACTTGAGATGCCTAAGCAACTTCAAACGGACTTGAAAAGGAGGCAGACATAGAGCAGGAGGAAAAACCCTGAAAGGACCTCTGCTGTGATGATGCTGAGGTCTCTGCTTCCACATAGAGTTGCCTGGAGTCCCAGCTGCCCCCAAATGGGAAGATGTGGTCAGCAAAAGGAAATTCTATATTTTATTTAATCAAATCACATACCCTCTGTTGCATTTGACTTGACAACTCCCAGGTGCACTGCTGCCAAGTCAAATTTTTATCCAGATAATGAGCTGTGTCTATTGCTACCACATCTGCTTCCTGCTTTGTTGTAAGCAGAAAAGTCACCACAAGATAAAACAATAGACAAGAAACAATATAAAAAATGGGAAGCAGCTGGTGTTGGTTGCACCAATAGTGAGAAAAACTCTGAGATGGGGAAACAATATTAAAAACAAAAAAAATCAAAGAGGACTAAGATGTAAGGTTGGGAGGCACCTCCACGTTTTGGAGGGATGTCAGTCGGTTGGCATTAAGAGGAAAGCAGGAGTTCCGAGGCTGGGTGATGGATAAGGTCAGGGCAATCAAGAACAATGCTGCCTGGTGTGCTTCAGAACTCCCCAATGAGCCAGATCCCCTGCCTTATGTTACCATCTAGGGACATCTGCCAACAGCACAACACATCTCTTTTTCAGTGAGGCAATAAAGCATTTGGACAACTGATCCAAAAGAGGCCACTTGGTTTCTAACTAGCATTTGACTTATAGCTGAATAGAAACATTCACTACGTCATTCTTGTCATGACCCTATATTTGCCATCCCCATTTTACACATAAATAAATTGAGGCTCAGAGAGGTTGAGAAATGTGGGCAGGGTTATACATCAAGTGAATAGTGAAGGTAGAATTTAATCCAAGTTGATCTGATGTTCATACCACAACATTACTAATGAGAATGTGTCTCAAATAAAGGAACTGAGCAGAAAATTGAAGAATAAGTAGGTCATTAGTCAATGAATTTCCTGTGGTTTCTCATTTTAGTATGCACTTATACAACATTGTTTTAATATTAATAATTGCTACCTTCCATTCACTTAAAATGTACCTCAAATGTATTTAAAATACCACAAAGACCAAATACATGAAAAAATTCTGTCCAACACAAAACTACAAAGGTCAATAGAGTGTACAAATTGACAATGTACTTTAAATTAGGTGATAGCAGGCTTCTTTGACATCTACATTGAAGAATAAAATGTATACGTTGCTTATTTTTTAGGACTGCAGGAAATTTAACACCTCTTTCCCCATAAATAAAGATTTCACAAAGATGGAAGTGAAGAAATTTCAAGATGCTACCTCTTTACATCAGGAAGAAAGTTTATGTGTCAGTTCAATTGGTCCGTTTGCCATCTTCTGAACTCACAATATACTCTGGTGCCTTTGCATTTGCTCCAGCTATTTCTTCTCCCCTTAATGTCCACAGTCTCCTTTTACTTTATAACTTTGTGTGCCAAAATCCCATTTACAATAACTACTCAAATGTGACTTCTCCCCTGAACACTTCTACTAATAACAGAAATAAAAAAAACATTTCTATTATCTTTTCTACCTTCCCATAACACCTTGTATTATATTTGTTTTGACTGTCTTCTCTAATTTGAAAGCCTCTTGAGAGAAGCTGTATTTTATGCATCTTTGTGTCTCTCCCACTTCCCCCAAATGCCAGGCACGCTACACCATAGAGGGAATTCAAAGAGTTCAGCATATGAAATCATCTCCTGAGAGCTTGGAACATTCTAAAAACTAGAATAGAGAGCAGGATTTTTCCAGGAATACTCTCAGATCCTCATTGAAACTAATGTCATTGCTCTCCTGCAGAAGTAGGATAGCTTTGAGTCTCCTAAATTATCCCAACATAAGTTTAACTTGAGAAATCGGCAAATACTTGGCCATTGATGATTAAGCAGCTAGTGACTAGGGGAGATCGGAATTGGCCACCTCAAAGTGTGTCTCTGCCTGAAGGACACTTTGATCCCCAACCCTCAGTGACTGATCAAAAGAGTTTGGGATGGGAGGCCTGCCCCCAGAACAGGCCATCACCATAGACATCTCCACGTACTGGGAGGGTCCTTCCTAAGCCATTCTTAGTTCTGGTTACCCTTTGAAAGAGACATTTCCATTTGTAAATGAAATCTCCATTTGTAAAGGTATCTTCTTACCTGTACCAGGAAGAAGGAGGTGGGTGGCCTTACCTGGAAATTTGTCAGAACAGAAGGTGAGGACTTAAATCTGCATGATAAACTTACCCATCGTTAATTGTGCTGTTCAGGCAATATGCTATCTGACTCCCACTAGGTTCCTATAGAAAACATCTCCCTGGGACCTGTGTCACCACGGTAATGGGTTTTTTGAGCTATTTTTTTTTCAGGAGCTGGAACCCCTTGCCCATTTCAGGCCGGTTGAGACCACCAACCCATCAACTGGGCCCATGCAGATGTATGTCTCATAAGCAATCTTTGATGTCAAGAGGTTAAAACTCCACCCTCAGGGCATGCTGATGCCGCCACTCTGTGGACATGCGTTCTACGAGGAGGCTTGAAGCCCGACTACGCTTGCGCAGATCATCAATTACCTCATCTCTTCTCACCTCCAATCATTTCAGACCACCTTGCCCCCTACCCCATAAATATCCCTGACTCCCTATTTTCGAGAAAGTGAATTTGAGATTCATTCTCCCGTTTCCTCACTTGGCTGCCTTGTGATTAAACTCTCTCTCTGCTGCAATCTCACGGTCTCAGTGTTTGGCTCTCTGGGCAACAGGCATAAATGGACCTGGCACGGTAACACTTCCTCTATCGGTCTTTCCTAGATAAATAAATTTTGGAGCAAGGCTCCAGTGAGGACTCACAGAATCTCTTAGGTTTGTGGAGGGATCTATGCAGAGATAATCAGAATATAGAAGCCATCCCGTTTTCACTGTTCATCCCCTGAACTATTCCCCTTTCCCTGCTATTTCTATTTCATTTTAAAGAAAAAAGATTAAAGCAAAATAAATTGACAGATTATGCATTAAAATAAAGATGTAAAACAGTAAAAATAATAACTATACCAACAACCACTCCAACCTGATAAACGAAATTCCCCCTAAGAATCTGACAAAATCTTTTATGTGAATTAGAAATCAACAAATGAAAGAGACAACATCGTTAGGCAAATGAGATTTATTTCAGGATTTGGACATGAGAGACGGTGTTGGTGAAGATCCTTGAAGGCTAATGTCCTTGGTCAGAAAGAAACCAGGAACAGAGTCCTGAGCCTCAAGACTGGCAAATCCAGTGGTAACAACACTCCCAGAACTGGTGAGCACTCGGACTTCCCAACACGGCCGGTGGAGAGGAGAACTAAGTGGAGAGGAGCAATGGGAGGAAGCAGAGGCATCTGGGATAACAGGAACCACGAACATGCACTGAGCACTTACTATGTACCAAGCGCTGGGCTAAGGACTTTATTTGCATAATTTCATTTAATTCCCACAACAACTTCACAAGGTAAGTCCTATTTTTTTATTCCTCTTTTGTAATTAAGGAGAATGAGGTTTAGAGAAGTTATGTGGCTCTCACAAGGTCAGCATCTAGCAAGTGGTGGCACCAAAACTAACCCAACAACAGGTTCGGTCCACAAGGGAGCTGGCCTGCAGTTCAAATCATTATATCTAGTCAGGATCAGTTATGGTGGCAAATACCTAAGTGAGTTTCTGGACGGGAGCAGCACTCACACTGCAACAGGGTAAGGATGCTTTCAGGGTCTCAGGGGGTCAGTCTGTACAGAACCCAGTTTCCTGGGAGTGCAGGCACTAAAAGGGTTTCTAAGGAGCAAGTTATGCAGCCCAAGGTTCCTAGGCGGGTTCAGCTTCTAGCAAGGCATTGGAGGGGGAGCAGAAGATTTTGCGGCCGATACCTCATCCCCTTGGCCCACCTACAATCTTAGCTGTAGCTGAGACCATCAGTCCCTGTGCCTGCTGCCAGCACCCCGCCTCACGTGCCCATGGTGTCTCTCTCCTTCACTGCCTCGGGGCTTTTCCTGAAGCCACAGGAGCTCACTCAGCCTGCTCAGGGCAGCCTGAAAGTGCAGAGAGTGAACGTCCCCAGGGACCGTCCTCAATCAACTGGGAAGGAGGCCGCCCCAGCCTCCCATGGTAAGGAGCTGCAATCCTAAGGCTAGTTCTCAAGGTTCCTTGGAGATCCCCAAAGAGCTTAAGCCCAGGCACTCACAGCAGAAACAGCGCACTGATACATCCGTAATGGTTGTGCTTTCTACCCTGTCTCAGTCTCCTTGTGCCTCACGCCTGCCTCCTGGAATCACTCCCGGTAAAGTAACTGAACAAAAGTTCTTAACAGATGATCAGCTTTGGGGGGAACCAAAGCTAAGACAGAGGGCCAACTAGGAAACCAAGAGAGAAAATACGCCTTGAACTCTGGGCAAATACGACAGGTGATGGGGGAAATGGCTGCAGCGTGGTAAGTGCCGCAGTTTGCGTTCCAAGCCACCACCATCTCCCACTTGAGCCACAGGGGTAGCCACTTAACTTCTCTCTCCGTTTTTAATTTTTCCCCCCGACAACTTATTCTCCTCGCAGAAGCCTGATGACACTTCAAAATGTAATATGAAATTATCATCCCCTCAAAATACTGCAACACCTTCCAATCACGTGTGGAATGAAATTCCCAGTCTTTATCATGACCTACAGTCATGGGTGATCTGGCTCCCAGATGTTTCCACGTTCATCTTCTGCTACTGTTCTCAAATTTCACAACCTGGGAGAGATTTTCCATACTGTCCTTTCCAAATTAGCAATTCTTCCACCCCCATCACATCCATCCCTCTCTATCCTCATACTCTACATAGAATATATTACTTCCTGACATTATATTATATACAGCCAATTCTTGCTATTCTTGGCAGCTATGCTCTATAAAGTCACCATGAATGCTGAATTAGTGAGTACTGAACCATTCCTCCTGAGGGAAATTCAGGGTTAGATCCCTACAAGCCTCTGAACACAACATTTTCACCACCTGATCAATATATAACCTTGATTTATGTGTGCTTCTGTTTAAAGACAACCTACTTAATATGTATTGTTGATTCGTTAACATTGAACTTACAGCCAACAGCAGTATAACTCATGCCTGAACGAAGCTCATCTAATACACATATTTTCTCCGTAAGGCACACCATAGCTTTCTGGGGCTTAGGAAGACTAGACAGTACTTCAGTACCACCCTTGGAGGTCATTGAAAACAGCACAATCACCCAATAAAACACAGATATGTGAAAAATGTGGCACTAAATAGACCACGAAAAGGACACTTTAGAGTATGAGAAAGGAAGCAAGAAAACATCACCTTATTGGACTTCAGCTGGGAACAGGCACATTGGGTGACTCAAATTTTGTGCCACTCTGCCTATATCTGTGAATGGCTGCAAAAGTGCCACAAGTATTGATTTGGGGGGTTACAAATATGTTTTAGCAAGTAGGCAAATTCACAAATATAGAACCGTGAACAATGAGGAGCAACTGTATTTATTTGTTCATATTGTATTGTCTGTCTCCTCTTCCTGATGTCTAAGCTTGATAATAGAGAAAACTTTTTCTGGTTGGTTTTTTTTCACTTTTTCATGAGCATCCCTGTCCATTAGAAATGTAACGTAAGCCACAAATGTGAGCTACATATATAATTATACATGTTTCAATAGCTACATTAAAAACATGTAAAAGTAATTTTCATAATGTATTAATTTACCATAATATACCCAAAATATTATTTCAACATCTTGTCACTATAAAAATATTAATATGATATTTTACATTCTTTTGTTTGTTTATTTGTTCCAAATCTTTGAAATCCAGCATCTATTTTATACTTACAGCACACTTCAGTCTGGACTAGCCACATTTCAAGTGCTCAATAGTCACACGTGGCCAGTGGTGACCATATTAGACAACCCCGGTCCAGAAGAATGACTGGTACAGAATAAGTCCCCAATAAACATTGTTGCGTGAGCTCATTTTTTTCATTGCTTTCTGTAACCCAAACACTGTACCAAGAAGTTTACACCCTTTAGATCACTTAATTCACACCACTCTGCTTTTCTTAGTTATTGTTAGCCTCTTCTCACAATTCAGTAACTGAGATGCACTAACTTGCCCACTATCACAAAGAATTCCAAAACAAGGACTTGAGTGCCTGACCATCTGACCAAATCTAATGTCTCAAAATAGGTCTTCATTAAAAGATACTAACGCAGTTTTCCTTAAAATATCCATTAAGATAGTGAAAAGATGGCTGACTATGGGAGAAACCACATGGTTCTGCAATCATTTCGGGTCTGGCTAAATATAGTGTGCATGCTTTACCTTTCTAAGAACCAGGTAATGCTAATTAATACAGTGATTATATGCCTGAGTGATTAAGCACACTGTCATCCAAGAGCCTGTCTATCAGCTGTCCTCAAAACTTGCCAGAGGCTCCTCGGGAAGGCTGGTGGCACCGCTGGCTGGGCTTTGGAGCACGAAGCATCAGGCATCTTGCTTGTTACTCACAATCTGAGAGGCTTGGCACTACCACTGGGAGCAACACCGAAAAGGACATTGTTATCTTTCGAAACCAGTTGGCTTCCCTCATATTCATATTGTGTGGAAGAACTTTTGCTATTTTTTCTTATCTGTGAAGCAAACATTACTGCATTGTTACACAGACTTACACAGGGAAAATACTGCATGACACCTATTGAATGGCAATGTAATAATCAATTCATAATATTTACCTTCTTAGGATTCCAAAAAGGACTTAGGATGGCTTAATCAATTAATAAGAGCAACCCATGGCTGATTAACACAAACAGTTTATTTTTTCTGCTCAAATTTTGCTCACATAAAAATCTGCAAGATTAATCAGAGGTAATTTGTTAGAGAGCAAAAAACGGAGACAAGAGAAGTTTAATCAGTCAGAACAGTTGTAGAATAATAAAACTCATTTCGATTCTGTAAAAACTGAAGAGCCCTCGGTATCAGAATAAAAATGGCAAATCATGGTTTCACTATTCATGAAACCAGACTCTGGTTACAGCCAACGTTTCACCATCGTATCCCCTCAGCTTGCAGTGTGTTATCCACACGCTCACACAGAAAATATTCTGGACACTCCAGTCCATGGAGAGGGCACCAGAAGCCAGGCCTCTGCCACATAGGCTGCTACAGACCTGTAAGTGTGCTCCTTACATTGTATTTTCCCACAGTGATAGAGCTTTTAAATAGAAAAATAATCAGCACTTTTTTTCCAATCCACTTATTGTCTCCAGCCTTTGTTTTATTTATTTATTTATATTTTTGGTGAGGAAGATCAGCCCTGAGCTAACATCCGTTGCTAATCTTCCTCTTTTTGCTGAGGAAGACTGGCCCTGGGCTAACATCCGTGCCCATCTTCCTCTACTTTATATGGGACGCCACCACGGCATGGCTGACAAGCAGTGCGTGGGCAGGCGCCCGGGATCCAAACCCGCGAACCCCGGGCTGCCAAGCGCGAACTAAACCGCTGCACCACCGGGCCAGCCCCTCCAGCCTTTTTTTTTTTTTTTTTTTTTGTCCTTTAGTCTCTGAATGTGGAATTCCCAAGAAATAAACCATCCGTGTGCATCATATATCATCACACCATAGCGAGAGCTGAGCCACCTATTTCCATTAGCGTTTAAATTACTCCAACATGATGAGAAGAATTGACCCCATCTTCCCCAAAAGGGTCATAATGTTTGAGGGAAACTCATAAGAAACAAGTGGCTGGAGTTGCTTCTGTCTGGAGGTAAATGTAATATGAGAGGTCTGCGTTGAGAGGTGGTGGTGCTGAGAAAAAAATTAATCCAATATTGATTGCATTTTGATTCTGTCGGTTTTGAAAAGTCCTCAGTATCAACTGAAAAATAAATCCCGTGTAAGTTGCTTTAAAAATTCAAATTTATATAGGGTAGCAAAATAGATGCTATAATTTGACCTGTAGTCCAACTGACAATTTTAATCAGGAGACAGAAAGTAGAACACAGTCCCAACAAGAGGAAGAAGATTGTTCCTCCAAAGGTTAGATAGTGAAGATGGAAAGGAAGGGCAGGCTGGGATGGCCTGAGGCTACAGGGAGGCCTAGAAGGGGAATGAAAATAATCAGCCCTGAGAGGATTAGCTATTACATCTGCAGCTGCTTTGGCTTCAGAATGACTAGTTAAATTGGCTACTCAACAGAATCCCCAATCTGTATTCGCAAACGTGAAATGATGTTGGTGATATTCTTCACTTGGTGATATGTGTCCTGATATTCCTCACCTCATAAGACCTTCCATAATATCTTCCCCAAGTCCTCTCCGGCAATGTTATTGTGGTCACTGTGATGCTTAATTTTATGTGCCAGCTTCACTGGGCAAAGGAATGCCCAGAGAGCCGGTAAAACATTATTTCTGGGTGTGTTTGTGAGAGTGTCACTGGAAGATATCAGCATCTGAATCTGTAGACTGAGTCAAGATTGCCCTCACCAATGCAGGCAGGCATCATCCACTCCACTGAAGGCCTGAATACAACAAAAAGATGGAGGAAGGATGAATTTGCTCTCTCTGCTTGAGCCAGGACATCCGTCTTCTCTTGCCCTCGGACGTCTGTGCTCCTGATTCTCCAACTTCCATTTCAGACCAGGATTTACATCACCAGCCCCCCAGTTCTCAGGCCTTTGAACTTGGACTGAATCACACCACCGGCTTTCCTAGTTCTCCAGCTTGCAGACAGCAGACTGTGGGACTCTCAGTCTCCATAGCTAGGTGACCCAATTCTTATGATAAATATCCTCTTCTATCTATCTGTATATACATATCCTATTGGCTCTGTTTCTCTGGAGAACCTGACTAATACAGTCATCCTGCATGTAGTTGAGATTAGAGAAGCTGTGCTGTGGATATAAAATACAGTTTCTTCACAGAAAAACTTCCATTCATGTATTCACTCACTTGCTCCTTAATTGAACACACATTGACTAAAATGCCTACTATGTGCCAGGCACTATTCTAGGGTCAGGCATACAGTAATTTATACACCTAACAAAGCTCTTGACATCCTAGAACTTTATTTTTCATTGGGGAGCATAGATGTTAAATAAGACAACAAGTAAATAATATAGTTTCATATAATAAAAAAACGGTGAAGTGTTGGAGCCAGACGGTGAAGCCTTGGGTGCAGCCCGGACTAGCTAACATTATTTTGCGTTCCCTGGAGGCCTTGAGACCTCCCAGCTTGCTGTCACAGGGATTGGGTCTCATCTGATCTAAATGGTACATGAATATTCTGAATGTCTGTGCCGAGCCTGAGACAATGCTGACACAAAGTAGCAGTAAGATGCAGGGCACAACCGATTTACGTCAGCATTGTCGGCGGGGGGGAGGCATGGTGAGGGACTAGAGAGCGACGGTGGTGGCTATATTCTAAGTAGGATGGTCAGGGAAGAGCAGAAGCCTTATGGTACAAAGCTCTGGAGGAAAAGTGTTCTGAGCAGAGGGAAGAATCCGAGCTCAGATCGAGTTTCGGGTATTCAAGGAACTGGAAGAAAGTCCATGTGTTTCGAATATGGTGAGCAAAGGCAATCAGTCATAGGAAGTGAGGTCAGAAGGTTGGCAGAAGCAGATCACTTAGGGTCTTACAGACCACAGTAAGAAGTTTGGGGGTTAATTTAAATGCAATGGAAAGCCATTGGAGGGCACTAAACTGGGAGTAAGTTGGTGTGATTCAAAATTGTTAAACTCTTCAGAGGGAGACAGCACAAAAGGAAGACATAATCAACAATCAGTTCTCTGTTTCAGGTTGACACAGGCCCTGGAAGGAGAGGAAATTAAAACAGAGAGCAGGCAATTTGTACAAAAACAACAGGATTCAAGGATTATCTGAAACAGGTGACCCAGGTCAAGTGAAAGGACAGTATTATGGAACAGATATCCTTATGCAAAAATGTGTAGTGTTCAGGGAAGACAATGGACTGTCAACATGTTGTAGAGACTGAGTCTTGTCAAATCTACTGACCACAACTCACTCCCCTGCTTTATATGGGAAGAAATGACACCTCCTGAAGATACTAGAATAACATCTTTGATAACTATGATACCTTGGGGTCAGAAACTGAGATGTTTAAGTGAAAAGTGTTGATTCTCCTGTTGCCCTCTGCAGTAGCCATGGTGGTATTTCCTTGGGTCTTCCTTCAAGAGAGCCTGCTGCAGGTTTCTCTCCTGCTGCCATGTCTTCAGGGTCCACTGCAGAAGCCACCCTTTCCCCAGGCACCTGCCAACCAATGAAATGCACAGTGGGGGCACTGGGGCTTGGCAATTTTTACCCAATATGGAAGTCCTCGACGAGCAATCTCCGTTGGGCTTGCCAAGAGGCGCTCAGACCAGCACCTCAGTCTGAACCTCTTTCTACCCAATCCTCCTCCCTTCACCCTCTCCTTTCACAGGATTCAGACCTGGATTGCCATCTGAAGCAGTTACTCCTGCTCCCTCTCCTCTTTATCTTTCATGGGCATTACCTCCAATAAATCTCTTGTATTCCTAACTCCATTTTGGCATCTACTTATCAAAAGACCTGAACTGACCCTGAAACTGACAAGCTTCTACTAAAAGTTGGAAATGGACAAGACAGAAAAACTTGCTTCCCATGAACAGAATTGTGGCCTCGTGGTGAAGAGCCCACATGTCCTGTTTTCAGCACCAGAATTTTGTTCTCCTTCACAGTTGCCCACACTAGTAGAATGGAGGCCCAAATCCAAATGTACCATAAGATGGAGTAGCTTTTAGGAAATGTGCTTGATGCATCCAGAGGGCTATGAGAAGGCAGGGCCTCTTACAGAAAGAAGAAGGAATTCACAGGGAGAGAAAGGCTTAACATGAAGACAGTCGTAAAAAAGGAACTGAATAACATGAGAAAATAATACAAAATACCCAAATACAACAGCAAATTTAAAATCTGCATTGGTGGCAATCAGAAAACGGAATGCTAAATGTGGATAACTGAATAAATGATGTTAAGACCAACCTAATAGAGAAAATAAGATGATAAGGGAAAAAAAGAGAGATATGGAGAGCCGACCTACAAATCCTGGGTGTCACTGAAGAACAAATACGAACAAAAGGAAGCGCAACAATAATAAATAGAGGAAAATTTTGCTAAACTGAACAAAAGCATAAGAAGGTACAGTGAAAGTTTTCATTGTGTTTTATGAAAAAATAATTTAAAAATAGATATATTATGGCAATTTTAATTGTAAGGATAAATTAGAAAGTTAAGAATCATCCAACCAAGGGGATAAAATACATCGACATACAAAGGCACAAAAGTCAGGCTGGCTTCAGCCTCCTTGGTTGCAACATTGAATATGATGAGGAACTTCCCGCACTTGTCTTTGTCATTGCACATTGTCTTTCTCAGTTGTTTTCTTCAGCCAATAGTTTGCTGGTCATATTCAAGTGAGTGTAATGCCCTAATCTACCTGCTCAGACCACTAACCAAGACCACTTGGGTCCCCCCTAATCCCCATGCTCTTTGGGGTTCTTACTATTATTGCCACACTAGAAGACCACTCACCCTCCCAGGCCATCACACAACCCTGCAGCCCCTGAGCAGCCCTGTTCCCACCAAAGGTCACTGTCGGACCACCAACTGTTCTGTCACCCAAAACATACCAGAATTAAAACACTAACAGGAAAATAGTCTCCTATTTCCTATACAAGAAAAATAAGATTAATATATTTAGTAAAACCCCATGCTTAAAAGAATGACCAGGGGCCAGCCCCACAGCCGAGCGGTTAAAGTTCCACGTGCTCTGCTTTGGCAGCCCGGGGTTCACAGGTTCAGATCCCAAGCACAGACATTACTCCACTCATCAGCCATGCTGTGGAGGCATCCCACATACAAAGTAGAGAAAGATGGGCACAGATGTTAGCTCATGGTGAATCTTCTTCACCAAAAAAAAAGAATGACCAAACAAGGTAATGCGATAACTCAAAAAAAAAAAAAAAAAAACATGTTGTAGCTAATTGTCATATAAAATATAATCACCCTTACTAGTAGTAATAAATAAACAAACTTAGATCAAGTGGAAATTGTGTTTCTTTCTGTCTTTTTTTTTTTTTTTGGTGAGGAAGATTATCCCTGAGCTAACATCTGTGCCAATCTTCCTCTGTTTTTTATATGTGGGAAGCCACCATAGCATGGCTTGATGAGTGGTGTGTAGGTCTCCACCTGGGATCCAAACCTGTGAACCCCAGGCTGCTGAAGCGGAATGTACGAACTTAACCACTACACCACCAGGCCAGCCCCACTTTCTGCCATTTTTAACAATAGAAAGGAATATGTTATGTTTTCTCAAAACTGCTATTAGAAGTGGATTTTGTGGCAAAATATTTTGAATTAATTTGGTTTCATTCATCAACAATATTTTACTTGATTCTACTTCTAGCAATCACATCTAATGAAATAGTGTGAAATACATGCCAATATATAGGCATAAAGATGTTTATTATTTATTTGTCATAGTAAAAAAATAGAAACAATGTCAACATCCAAAATAAAGAAAACTTTAAGTAAATGATCATCCATAATTACAATGGTATTGTGCAGCCTTTAAAATAATATTCATGAGAAATTTAAATAATAAGGAAATACTTTAATATTATATTCTGATGTTAAGAGAGACAGCAGGACATAAAACTACCTAGCTACCTATGTATATGTAGGTGTGTGTGTTTGTATATGCACATATATGTGCATTTTATCAGTGACCATTGGTCTTAACAATAGGAAAATACACCAGAATGTTATCTAGTGTAGGAACACAACCTTCTTGTTTCCAAATCTTTATGCTTTTCTGTATTCTCAAATTATTTTAATAGAAGAATTTGCTCATTCCATAATCAAAAATTTTAAATTTCCACTTATTTATTTCATAAGGTTCTGAGATATTTCTAAAAGGGATAATACTGAGAAAGTACTTATAACCTAGACTGGTTACCTGTGGGTTAGATTTGGACTACAGATCTGTTTTTGTTTGGTCCAAAGTATATTTTTGTAAATTGATTTGTTGCCAGCGTAGGGGAGGAAGAACTATTCCTATTCCATCTAGGTTCTTCTGGCTGGTCTAAGAATTCAGTCGACATGAGACAAAATAACGGGAGAAAATCAAACAAAGTTTAATAACATGTATACATGGGAGAAACCCAGAAAAACTGAGTAACTCACCAAAATGGCCAAAGCCACCATCTTAAATACCATATTCAGCTAAAGACAAGGGAGGATGTTGGGGGTAGTGGTTTTCGAATTCAAAGGAGAAGAAGGCAATTCACACGGAGATGGAAAAGCAAATGTTTGATAAACAAATGTTTGCCGGGCCATCTATAGACAATGGGACCCAAGAGAGAACTCTGATAAAAATGAGCCTTGCTAGGTACCTTCCTGTCTACCACACCTAGAGTTATATATGATGATAGCTCCTTCCTGGAACAGGCCTTCTGTCTTAAATTCTTTTAGGCAGTTAGTGGAGAAGGTCAAAGTTTCTGAGTCTTTTGTTCTTAAAAATAATCAGGCCAAAGAGACACATTTCGGGGTGGCAAATTCTGCTCTCTCACACCAGCGTTGAAATGTAGGGTAATTTCATATAAATATCCAGACATCTGGCTTAATAGAAAAGTCAGGAGATCTCATAATGCTGGGCCCAACTTCCCATGGGGCAGCAACAGCTGGAGCTAGGCAGCAGCTGGCCCTTTTAGGTGGGGCATGAGCTTTCCTCACCCAGCCTGCTTCTCCCACTCACATTACTTACCCTGATCCTCGTGAGCATTTGACTTTGCTAGAAGTACTTTGGAAATGTAAAGTTTCATTAATACCACGGTACTGCATAGTGAATGCCACCTCCAGGCCTGAGACCACTGAGCTCAGTGGCTTGGCAGCCTGGAGTGATACACATTAATGCCTGAGAGCTTTGTGGTGGAACAGGTGCCCTTTCCTCACCTCAAGACTTCCAAGCTGCTCTGCCGTCTCTCTCTCCTCTCCAGTATCAGTGTTCGTTACACATCAACATAGCCACTTCCCATCTGTGCCTAAGTCACTACCACCATGGCTCGATCCTGTCCCTCTTTGCTTCTTCTCTCTCTTTAACATTCTCCATTTTCTCTTTCTTAAGCTTCCAATTCCTTCTGAAATGTTTTTGATTTTTATGTAAATAGACTTTTATATACCTATATTTTTTATATTTATATTTTTATGGAAACAGGCTTTTATAGATTTTCCCAGCCCATTAAAGCAGTTTTTCCTTCATATGAGACTATCCAATTACAGTTTATTTATTCATTCATTCAACAACAGTTACCCACGTTTTAGGGTTAGGAAATAGCAGTGAACAGACAGACAAGCCCCTACTGCTTCCACCCCTGGGGTCGTAATATCTTAGTGAAAGAAAGACAGACAACTAAGAGGTGAACAAATAAGGTCATTTCGGAGAGTGGTACATGCTATAAAAACGAAATAAAACAACGTGATATGATAACACTAAAGGATTGTTTTATATTGACTGGATAAGGAAGGTCCCTCCGAGACAGTGACCTTTGAGCTGAATGACAAGAGGCAGTAAGTCGGAAGAACTGGGAGGAGGGGATTGCAGGATGGGAGAAGAGCCATTAGGAAGGCAATAAAGTGGGAAGACGCCTTGGCGAGGCAGAGTAGCAGAAAGGCGAGATGGGCAAAGCCAGTTCAGTTCAAGAAGGTAGAGCCTTGCAGGCCCTGCTAAGAATTTAGATTTTCTTCCAAATGCAGTGGGAAGCTGCTGAAGAATTTTCAGGGAGGCCATTTAGGAAGGTGTTGCGATAGTTCCAGCAAGAGATGATAGTTGTTTGGATCAGGATAGTAGTAATGGGATTCATAACAGTATCTGTAGATTTTTCTCAGCTATAGTCATTTTTTGCTGGGTCCTCTAATGCTGTTTATTTGAGATTTATAGAGATTTTTTTCTTAGTTATATAGACATGACTGTATAATTAGTCTAGAAGTCAAAAAGTTATGGAAAACTGGGTTTTGAATAGTTCATGTTTCTCTGTAGTTGAGGGAATAAATTACTGCATTTCTTTGACTCTAACATGTCATCTATTGAAGATGCACCATTATTTTATGTACTACTAAGAGAAAAATGTTCTCAATTAAACAATGATACAAAGCTTTCTTATGATAGAGAAATTTTGTTTCATACTTATTAAAAGGGTCTTTTCAGCATTATTTAGACAAGAATTTTTTTGAAGAGTTGGTTTACTTTTCTGCATATGTAATAAATTTTCATTGTAAAGCTAAAATATATTGTATTCTCTTTGAATTTTAAACAGCAATTAAAGTCAACACGTGTAATATCAATAATGCACATAACTCAACTGAAGTGACCATGAAAATATGTATAGCTTTTTCCACATTCTTGTATTTAAAGGCAATGATAACCTTGTCCTAACTGCCCCTTGGCCAACAACAGCTGGAAGACACTATCATTTGTAAGACACAACCTGATTTTGGAGATGCTAAAATATATCTAAAATGTGTACCTTATAACTGATGATGTAAAATGGTAATATGAAAATTTCTTAGTAAGCAAAAATATAAACAGAGCTAGAGTTGAGCTTCTTGATTTTTTGCTGCTCTACTCTGAAATTTATCTTTCTGATAATCAGAAAACTTGTGTCTAACACAAATTTCACACAGACTTATACATATGCCCATGCACACATATATTCATATCATAATTTAAAGGATTCTAAAAATGTGAGGATAGGTTGAAAAACCAATTTTCTTCTTCCTCACTTAGTTCAATATCCAGTTGAGCCCCCAACTCAATGTTTCACTCCACCATTTCTCTTCACATACGTCTTTTGTAAAGCTGTGCAGGCTCATCAGCGAAGTTCCCCACGTTGTTACCAGCTCCTACAGGGGGACAGACGGTCCCAGTGCAGAGTCTTGACATTTCCCCCCTGTCAGATCACTCTCAAGTCTTCATCCCTGGGGAGAGAGAAGGATATATTCTTGGTGTTATAGGTATAACAAAGTATCTTAACTGGGCCAGAACTGGCATCAGTCCCCCCCAGATCTCCACTTACTTCTCTTGGAAAACAAGCCTCCTTAATTGCTAAAGAATTCAAAATTTGCATGCGATTCAGGAGACCTGTGCAATAAAAATGCAACCCTCTCCACTACTAGGGAACAGACACAGAACAGTGTGTCTGCCCCGTGAACTCAGGGATAAAGCAAGCAGTGCAGGAGAAACCCAGGAGTCACTAAAAGAGAAATCACCAAAAGGACAACAAAATTTTAACACTGTAGGATGGAAATCGAAGAGGAAAAGACGATATTGGGTGCTCATGCAGCCTACCTTCATCACTCCCTATCTCTGGCTCCCGGGGTAGTTTGCTCTCTGGGAAACAAAGAATTATGGTTAAAAAAAATTTGAAGAAATAGTTCTATCACTAGTGGCCCAAGCAAGGCTACTGTTTGTTTGTCTGTTTATTTCGAGGGGGCTTCCTCTGAAAGAGCTAGACACAACAAGGGGAAAGTTCTCCCCGCTGTGAAAGAAGAGTTAGCTGAGCAAGAAGACCCGCAGATGGTCAGCAAGAAGCTCTACAAGGGCAGGCTCAGTGCATCTGGGGACAGTGGTGTGTTCTGTGGGTTGAATTGTCTCTCCTCAAAAGATACGTTCAAGTCCTAACCCTCCATATACTTGTGAACTTATTTGGAAATAGAGTCTTTGAAGATGTAATTAAGTTGAGATCATACTGGATTAGGATGGGCCCTAATCCAATGACTGGTGTCCTTCTAAGAAGAGAACAATTTGGACATAGACACTGGGAGAACACCACGTGACTACAGAGGCAGTGATAGGAGTGATGCGTCTGTAAGTTGAGGAAGGCCAAGGATCGCCAGCAACCAGCAGAAGATAGGAGTCGAGGACGGATTTTTCCCTAGAACATTCGGAGAGAACATGGCCTGCTGACACCTTGATCTTGAACTTCTAGCCTCCAGAATGGAGAGACAATAAACCGCTTTTGTTTTAAGCCATCCAATTTGTTATGGCAACCCGAGGCAATTAACACAGAATATAAAGGAAGCTGATTGCTTTAGGATAGAAAGCCCAGCTGGAGCTTGGGTGGCACAGACAGATCTCACACCTCAAAACACCACCTGAACAAGGCAGCGGCCCTTCCAGTGTGGTCCAGAGGAGGAAGGCAGCCAGTGTGGACAGCCGCTCTAGAGAGGGAAAACTACAACAAATATGGAGCAGTGGAGTTGCAAAGAAACAGTGGGCAGCTTTAAATACACAGCTAATGACTTGTTACTTCTCACCTCCCCAAAGAGGACTTTGCAGACCACCTAATTTAATTTACATTCCTCCTTTTACCACATTGCTATCTATTTTAGCACCTGACTTTTTACTTAGCAAGTCCCAAATTATAACATTTTTTCTCTCTCTCTTCTTCTGGACTGTGAATTCCATAAGGGCAAATGTCAACTCTGTCTTGTCCATGATTGATCTCCAACATATAGGAAAATGTCTGAAAATTAGTATGTGCTCTAAAGGTTCATTTTCCTGAATGAATGACGACATCCATCCTCTTGAAAGATCTGAGAGAGATACAAGAAAAAACAGCACTTTCGTTAGAAATCTTGGCAGGTGGAGTCCTATTAGTTCACAATATAATGGAGCCTGGAGGATATTGGCTAATTCCGCTTATTCCTGGAGTCCAAATTAATCTGAACCAGACTTTCAGAAGGAAAGTGTACAAAATGGACCATAGTTAACAGTGAGTGGTAAGACAGAATGATGCCATGGGATGCCACAAAGAAAAGAAATATCTTTTGAGAAATAAGACATTTGGGACTATGATAATTATCTTCAAATGTTTGAAGGTCATTAATGTAGAAGATACAGTTGTTTGGGTTTGGTTTGTTGTGGTTTTTCTCCTGTTTCCTCAGAGTGCAAAATGGGTATCAATGAGTAGAATTTATAAGGAAGCAGACTCTGGAAGAATTTTTAAGCAGATAAATGCAGTTAGTGAAGTGTGTGTAACATTAGAGGTATTTCAGTTGAAGGTAAATAATCGCTTGTCAAGGGTAAAATGGAAAAGATTCAAGTACCCAATGAGAGTGAGATGGAGATTAGATTAAATAGTTTCAGAAGTCCCTTCCAATCTTATGAATGTATCCTTCTGTGAAACTAGATATATAGATAAAGTCTCTAAGTATACTTGGGTTATTTTATTAAAAGTACAAATGGAACCCCAGGTGGTGGCGGTTTTTTTTTTTTTTAACTTTTATCACATTTGTTTTCAAGCCTTTAGAGTTTAGTATCTGTCCATACCATTATTTTAGTACTTTTCTACTCCTACACTTATAAAAATTTGATTATTTGCCTCTAGTAATACAATTTTAATAGAGTTCTTTTGCACTGTGCTGTTTTATTGCCAAACATGTTATGGAATTACTTACAAAGCACAGAGTACTTCAAGTTTATTTTAGAGAGGACACATTGAGGTCAGGAAGTAATCCATTTAATAAATGAAGCTACACTGTAGTCTAATGACTTACAAACATGGCTTAGCATGTATTAAGCAGGGCTGGGATTAGAATCTGCATCTGCAGGTCTGCTATACAGCACAAGGATTCTTTGCTTGGAGAAGAGGGTGTTTGGTTTACCTACTTGCCAATTTCAAGAGCTCACCAAAATGATGAAGTCTCCGGAAGGAGCAGCTAGAAATTTTAATTTACCAATTTTAAGAGAACACATCTGGAGGATCCTGAAAGTAAACCTGTCACTCGGCAAAAAAATAAAATCAAGATGTTCTTAGAAATGATGAAACTTCATCTAACACACACCAGAATAACAGAATAAAAATGATGAATGTCTTAATTATCTTAAAATGGAGAAAATAGTGCATTGTAGGAATATAATAGATTTAGGATACTTTCTTAGTCTACATCCATATTTTATTACTTGGATGAATTGTAGCTTATGTAACCATATATTGCTTGCTGGAGAGAAAATTCTAGAAATAGATGTAATGTTACTTGGAAGTTTTGACCTTTAAGACTGGCTATAAACACAAATCATCATTGGGCTTTCTCTACATGTTTCAGTTCTCATTTAATTGGGAAGGGACTCAAATCCTGTTCATCAAGATGTGCTTGCAATGGGATATATAAATAATCGTGTGGTACACCAAGGTACATGGTGTCTTATTGATGGGGAGGGGGAAATAGGTTGGTTGGCAAAGGAAGGTGATTGAAATAAAATATGTAAAAAGCCATCCTCGAAGTTTACACTTATCAAAAATGTTGATTCATGAATCACATCCTAGAGATCTTTTTACTTCAAACACAAGTCTCCCTGGCTGTTTACTAATTTCTGATTTTTCTGTCAGAGAAATCAGAGAATCCTTCCACTAATAGAGACACGCCCTCAATTCTGCTTTCAACAGCTGCAGTGAAACGATTGTGATGTTGCTCCTAACCATGTCAGCTAAGCCACAGCATCCACTATCTGATTAGGACATTTCAAACAAAATGAAACCTTAGTAATTCAGTCAAAATGATTTATCACATAGAAACAACACTGAACATAAGTGAAGTCCCCCATTACCCAACAGCAGCGCGGGCCGGCAGCAACTACTACAGCTTTCTAGTAACAACCACAGGAAGGCCCATGTCACTGGGACACAAAAGGTTATTTTGTTGTCGTCATTTCCTCTGTGAATTCCTTAGCTACTTAACGATTCTCATAGGGCCACATGCTAAATCTTAGGGGTTGAAACGATAACTGATAAGACTGCTGAGTCATATTTGTGTTTATTTCAAAAGCAATTATAATGATTTATACTTAGGAAAAAAAATATAATAAAGGGATACTCTCCCAGTTCTCCATCCCTCACAACTATAAATTTTAATTGCTTATTATTTTGATTCAGAACGCAATGAAAGAAACTATGTATTTTTTCAAAGCTCAGTGTACATATCAAAATCTAAAATAACATGTTAAAATATTCTCTGAGGCAGATCTTTGTTCTAAATACACAATTCAATAATGCGATTAGGTCAAGTTAATTAGCTAACCACCAGCTCAGAAGCAAGACCTTCAGTTGTCAATAATAGAGATTCTTCTTATGTGAATACTCAGCTATTAGATCTGTTTAAATTTTTGTTTGGATTCAAAATGATAGAAAGAAAAAAACTTCCCCTTTGCTTAAGCCATTTATACTTGATGTAGCAAGAAATAAGTATTTAAAAATATGATTCATTCAGAGAACATTATTGAGCATGGCTATTTCTCAGAAATTATTCTATTTACAGTATTGAAGATGAAAATACAAGCACCCTTGAGATACTCACAAGTCTAAATACAAGAGAAATGAGAAATTCTAGAATAGAGTCGTGTATGTTGTCCTATAGGAGCACAAAACTATAAATGGAATAGAAGAGAAAGTGCTGAATAGAGGCTGAAAATGGAACTAATCACCTCCAAGTCTCCATTTGGAGCCTTTTACTTGAGGTGCCTCTAAGGACATCCTATTCCAGGAACTCTCAGTGTTTATTAGTGTCTTAGTCACCTCGGGCTGCCACAAATTACTAAGATCGAATGGCTTAAAAAACAGAAACTTATTTCTCACAGTTCTGTAGACTGGGAAGTCCAAGATTAAGGTGCTGGCAAGTTTGGTTTCATTCTGATGTCTCTTCTCTTGGTTTGTAGGCAGCTGCCTTCTTGCTCTATCCTCACATAGTGAAGAGAGGAAGTTCTGGTGTCTTTTCCTCTTATAAAGACGCTAGTACCATTAGGAGGCCTCGACCCTCATGACCTTATCTAAACCTAATTCCTCCCAAAGACCCTACCTCCTAATACCATCGCACTGGGGATTAGGGCTTCATCATGTGAATTTGGGTGGGACACAAACACTCAGTCCATAACAATTGGTCTAACACATGGGCATTAGAAGTTAGAAAGAAGAGGATAGCAAGAATATCACATTAAAATTAAAAAGCTGAAAATATTTTCTCAGTTTGGGGAATAGAGAGATGATATCTGGAGAATTTGGGGCAAAAAAAAATAGCACTATATAAGTAAATTTAAAAGAATAAGTGGAAATTTGGGAAACATTTACCCAGATACTTTAGAGGAATAAATCTGATTTTGAGTAAAAGTGGTTTTAATCATTCAACAGTAACAATATGTATTGTTCTAAGTCCTGTGGAAGACACAGTCAAATATACGACATGGTTTTTCAGTGCAGAGAACTTGTCATCTCATTTGCACATCTAATCATAGGGCACAACACAAAAGAAATGATGTATCACTCATTTCTAAATTGTTCACCAACACTTTTGGTTCAAGATGTCTGGCTTTATCTTTCTTCAAAAAAATCACATTGAAATGATACAAAACCAAATCCTCAGCAATGCCGTCAAGCTAGGAAATGTGTCATGAACACACCAGAACAAAAAAGCATTTCTGATGAGGATGAACTGATGGAAAAATGCAACAGAGCTTAATCATGAAGTAATAGTAAACTCAAAGGTAATGGGGCCTTTAAAAAGTGAGTTATGGTTCTCCTTGTTGGCTAAATCAGTTCCCTGCTTCCAGAAGCTGACTCTGAGCAACTCCCCTCCACAAGTCGAGCCCTTTAAAACTGGGAGCCTGAGGACAGAGAAGCAGGACAGTGCTCCAGGTGACCTAGTACAGCCATAAAGGACATAAAGCCCCTGCACATAGAAGATACGTAATCAGCAGTCCCTAAAAGAAAGCCCGCTTGGCCACGTTTTTGCTACATGCACACACATGCACACATACACACAGGCATGTATACACATGCACACACACGCACACAGGAGTGAGATCTCCTGTCGTCTGAATCCATATTCACTGCCAAGACAACATAAACTTTCATTTGAACACTGAAATATTCTCCTGCTGCCAACAGCAATCTAAAATATCAAATATAGAGATAATAGACAACGGATATTCAGCAACCATTTGAGGAAAATCAACAACATGAAGGAAAGCTAATAAAATCTGTAAACAAAAGAACTGATGCCCTGAGAAACCAAGGAGCATTTGAAAATAAGCACAACTGGTAACTTCTGAAAGATTCAAAAGGATAACTCACCCATTAAGAGTGAGGTTGCTAAGAGAAAGAAATTACTAAAACAATCAATAAGTGGGATGAATAAAAAATGAAATGCAGCTGAAAAATCAATCCTAGCTATTGCCTCAGAATGCCATGCAAATAAGTAAAGAAATGAAAGCTGAATGATCTAAAGCGTGAGCAAAGAGTTAGGAGACGAGGCGTGGAGTATAGATCTGTGAATCCCAACATCCATCGACCGATTGCTTCTTTGTGGAGGCACAGAAAACTCAGACAGAGAGAGGAGAGGAGAATAAGAAGAAAAAAATACACTAAAATGCCCTGTTCTTTAAAAAATAGTCTAGTTTATAGTTTAAATAACCCCAATAACTCTGGTCAATGAATTAAGTCAAGTTGATCCCAAAATTTATATAGGAAAGCAAAGGACCAAGAAAAATAGACAATTTGTAGGATAAACAAAAAAAGAGGGCTTGCCTTCTCAGACGGCAAGACATAATAAGCCAGAGTAATTAAGACAGTGTGGTCTAGGACAGGGAAAGACAAATAGTGCTATGGACCCTCGTGGAGAGCCCAGAGACAGAGTGGTGCCTCTAGGAAAACTCGGGGCATGACTGAAGTGGAGACAATCAGTGAAGAAGGAATGACTGCTCCATAAATGGTGCTGGGACTATGGATTAGCCAAATGGGAATAGATCCCATCTCCCTCCTTACAAAGACAGAATCATTCCCATGAGGATTAAAGAGTTAAATGTAAAAGCAAAACTTTAAACTTGTAAAACTAAATTTGAAAAATATTTTGTTAATAAGGATACAAAATGTGGAAGGTCCATACACTCATGGTTTGAGTGGAATTGACTCCACCACTTTGGAGAGTGATCTGGCCGTATCTATTTAGCATCTATTAATAACAATTTAAGTTGAAGGTGTGCACATTCTAAGACTCATCAATTCTATGTCTAGATATTTACCTTAGAAAAACTACACATATTCTCAAGAAGACATTACAGGGTGATTTAAATAGCAAAAAGTAGAAAATAAAAATAAATAAAATGAAATTTGAAAACTTGAACATCAATCTATAGGAGAATAAACTGTGGTATAGTCACAAATTGTGGTATAATCAATGAAATACAATAGAGTAGGTATAAAAACAAACCAGAGCTACTTGTATCAACATAAATAAATCTCAAAGAAAAGCAAACTGCAAAATTGTATATCTAGTATAACACAACCTGCTTAAAGTAAAAAAGACACAAAACAACATCATATTTACCTGTATGTGTGTGTGTGTTCAACGTATTGAAAATTGCATGTGAAGGACACACGCCACTTCACAGTCGTGGTAGTAGTGAGGGGAGGTAAGGTGTTAGGATCAGGGTGGGGTACACAGAATGCTTCAACTGTGTCTCCAATTTTGTTTTCATACATGTAGAAATTATGGCAAAATGTTAAGATTTCATAAAACTGGTGTATAATTACCAATTGCTTTTTATTTTTCTCCATATTTTTTGTATGTTTAAAATGTTTCATGATAGTCAAACATTTTGCAATTAATTAAGAAACTTAAGTATATTTTAAAAACAGTGAGCAAATGAATCAGTAAAACTTATAATTAAGTCTAGATAAGGGTTAATGAAAGTTATTATAAAATTGTCAATAATCTGAAGAGTTTAAAGGCCTTTCCCAATTTCACACAGCTAATAACGGGCAGAGCCAAACTTTAAACTGAACCTTTCCCTGAGCACCTCACTCCTCTGCCTAAAGTACTAGAATAAAATATAAGAGCTAATTTAGAATATTGGGCTGAGTAGGCCTTCTTAAATAAGTTATAATACCCAAAAGTCATAGAGGCCAACAGTGGCACAAACACAATTGAAAATCAAATAAGCACTAGGAGAAAATATTTGCAACAGATGTCTTTTAAAAAGGATTAATATTCAGAATATAAAGAGCTTCAACTCTGAAAGACAAAGATGATGTAATCAAAAAGCAAAGCATCTGAAGAGACAATTCATGAAAAAAAAACCACAAAGTGCCAAAAAATATATGAAGAAATGCTCCAAGGTAAAACAATGTTAGATTAAAAGAGTTTAAACCGCTCATCACATGCGCTGCTGGCCAGAGTGTGGGAAAGCACTTTCCTTTGTCATTGTTGTGACTCCAACACTGGATGGTAATTTGGCAGATCTTTCAAAACTAAAACTGCATATATCACTCGTAGTTCGGGGACAGCTTTCCCACATAAATACAAAGCTATATATACATTATTGTTTGAATTAAAGAAAAATTGGAAGTATCCAAAATACCCATCAGTAGGGAAATGGTGAGACAGAGTATCCACACTGTGTAATATAGTGCAAATACATTATATATATATATATATATATATATATTAAATTGTATGTAAAAACTATATATTACATATAAAGATAATGAACTATGTATGTCTACTGAAATGGAAAAGTTATCAGGAAAAAAGCAAGTAAAGTGAAAAAAGCACATCAAAGAAGAATTAATTTAGACTAAGTCTATTAACTTAAAAAAAGAAGAAAATTTAATTATATTATATATGTAATAAAATTATACAGTATAATCATGACATAATGACATATATTTATTTTGCAATATATTACACACACATGTGTATATCCACAAAAGTTCTCTAGGGAAACATACCAACTATCACCACCAGAGATGCCCCGACTGAAAGGGTTGAAAGGGCAAATAGTAAAAGGAACTTTAACATTTTACTCTACGGCTTCTATTTTTTTACAATGTGAATGTATAAATGCATTACTTCATAATTAAAAATTACGAAGTGTTGAAAATATAAATTTCATGATTTGATTATTAGTAACAAACAAATGCATGTTGTTGTGGACTGAACTGTGTCCCTCAAAATTCATATTTTGAAGTCCCAAGCCTCAGTACCTCAGAATGTAACTATATTTGGAGATAAAGTCCTTAAACAGGTGCTTAAGTTAAAAGGAGGCCGTTAGGGTGGGGCCCTAATCCAAAATGACTGGTGTCCTTACGAGAAGAGGAAGGGACACCAGGGATGTGCATGCTCATAGGAAAGACCATATGAGGTCACAGCAAGAGGCAGCCATCCACAAGCCAAAGAGAGAGGCCTTAGAAGAAACCAACCCCACCAGCACCTTGATCCTGGACTTCCAGCCTCCAGAACTGTGAGAACATTCATTTCTGTTGTTTAACCACTCAGTCTGTGATAGTATTTTGTTATGGCAGCCCCAACAAACTAATATACAAGCTTCCGATTTCATCTGGCTTTGCCTGTGCAGACATGAGCTTAACAGAAGATTAGTGGGAGAAGAGCATATGGGAGAATTTTAATGAAGCAGTGAGCTTTAGTTTGGTTTGACCCTGTGACCCATTTCAGAATTCACTTTTTACTTTCTTTTCTTGGATATAGTTATCTGGGCAAATAAATACCTTTGAAGGCAATATTAATGTCTAAACATTATTAAACACTGGCAATATACCATTTAAGTGCTTTACATAAATTATCTCATTTATTCCTCACAATAACCTCTTGTAATACATGCAAATTTTATCTCCATTTTATAGACAAGAACACTAAGCTTAGAGAGATTAGGTGAGGTTGGGATTCAAACCCAGGCAGTCGGGCTACAGGACTTGCTTTTGTAGACATTGCCATCTGTAGCTCCCAGACTCCAAATCACGTCTCTGTTTTCATCTCTTCTGCATTGTGTCTGCTGCCTTTGGAGCAGTGGGATATCTTTAAGATTAAATCAGTGTGTTATCAAATCACTTAAACCCTCCAGTTTAATAGACGCTAACAAAATTCAGAATGAACTGGCCATGCACGATATTACCAATTTACTCACTGTACCAGTAATAATTATTCCTTTGAAAAGACTACATGTTATTGAGTTAAGACACCCTGTCAATTGTTATTTTGGTATTCTTTTCTTTTATTGACTACTCCAGCAGCCATATTTCATTCAGAGTGACAGTAAGTACTACCTTACTTGTCTCTTTTGTCACAGAGCATCAATATTGATCCCTTTCCTAGCTCAACACTGTTAATGTAATTGAATACTTACTGCTAGTCTTGACTGAAAGTTTGATAAACAATGAAAGGATACAAAATTCTAGAAAGTCACACATTTTGGAAAAGACGAAAAATTTATTTGATTTAAAAGGTATTATCTTGAGGGTTTTTTCTTTCCCTCCATCGAACTCTGACTTGGGCATCAGTCTGCTCTCTTCCATTGTTACTCTCTTCCACTTTAATTGAGGAAAGAAGAGGTTTGTCTAGTATTTGTTCTCAAACCATTTTCTACCAGCTAGCTGTTCATCCATATCACATGCTCTGGTCACCTCTTTTAGCTCTTTGGGGTCACAGATCATTTGCTGATGGGCCTACCTTGAATCTTGGGCTATAACAGGATCTTCTGCCTGGACATTAGTGGAGAGGTAAATATGAGATGTGCCTAATTTTTAGTTACTGACACGTCCCTTTATTCTCCACATCACCAATAGAATTTAATGGTGTATCAGAGTTTATTGAAGGATTAAGATTAAGGATTAAGATACATTGAATTTGAATATAAAGGAAAAAATTTTTAACTATAAATGTAATTGATTTTTTTAGAAGTCCAAGAAGTACGTATCAAAAATACAACTATTTTTACACTTTTACTATTTTACAATCTTTTACATTTAGTCTTTAGAGTTCCTAGCCTTACTCCCCTATCCTCAGGTTCACACTATTAGAAGGAATGTCAGACAACTTGCAAGTCTCCAAACCACTGTGAGGAAGCTTGTTCCCCATCCAAGATGGGTTTTACCTTAAAGTGTGTCCCTGTCATTAGCCAATTCATGGAAAACGGATATCCCCCAACAATACATTTTCCAGTGCCATGATTATTTAGCCCAGACTAACCTCTGGGCTGGGCAGAGGAGGTTCTAGACAGTCCAGAGAGCTTTGGGTGTCAAGTGTACCCTCTAGTGTGAAGTGAGGAATCAAGGTTTGTCCTGGTCTTCTAGGAGCATCAGTTTAATCATACACACACAGCTCTTCCAAAGATAAGCATTCATTCTTATAGAGAGCAGAGTCTAGCTCCATATTTAGGAAGAAAAGCAGTTTCCTAAATGTAATATGATCTGCACAGGCCGCACACACAGTAGAAGTCAGGCTTTACACTATTCAAAAGAATAATGTCAATCTTGCCCACACCCCCCTCAGCTTTCGAGTTGTTTATAAAAAGAGCACAACTGCAAAGCCATCAGTCATTGGTGCCTAGAACAAGGAGCAGTGACACGTCCCGCTTTTTCTACCTTAGGTCTGTTCCCATTTGCATGCTGCTCTCTGTGACAGAATGAAGACTGAACATTCACGAGTCTCCTGAAAACACTCAGGATGGCAAAGGAGGGAGGGCCTTTCTCCACAGAGAAACAAAGATGGCTCTAGTGCGTCTTCCTGGCGTATAAAAGATGTGCACTTTGGTTTGTTTTAAATGACTGGTTCTTTCTGTTCTTAGATATATAGATAAAATTCTTCAATGAATTTTTAATCTTGAATGACTCAAGTTTTTTTACTAATTCCTCACATTTAAAAAAATATAGTATCAAGATAAATTTTCAGAACATCATTTTATATACACAAATACCTCTCTATGGTGTGCAAGTTAAATTATGGGTTTTGCTCAATTTTTTTCCTTACATTAATGTTGAGCAGGTTGATATTGTTGAATAAAATAGAATAATGACCTAGTAACTGAATGGTATCTCTTTCTAGAAAAAGAGATGTTTGTAGTTTCCTAATTGAATAATCTCTTTCATCCACTCTTCCCTCTGAATTCACCTACTTTCTATGCTTTATTATTATACTGAGATTTCCTATTGGAAATGGTATAGACATATATGCAATTTATAATGTATGATATTTTTGGAGATGATTAGAAATGTGTGTTTCAGAACAACTTATTTGCATATTTAAGAAGAGTTGAGGTTTCTAAGTGTATCACTATTATTTTCAAATAAAGAGAAAAATAATTCAGGATGAAGGACAAGCTTTCCACAACTTGACGCTCCTCCCAGTTGACCCAAATGCCCTAGTTAGCAGATAGGAAAATGAGTAAGCTCCATAAGGGCAGGACTCTTTCTAATGCTTACTGATGTATTCCAAGTGCCTAGGATAGGCCTAAGTTGGTTAACAAGCAATACATATGTTTAAATTAATTAATTTAATTTAATTAATTAAAGGTCAATATTTTTACTTTATATGTAGAGAATGAAGCTGAAATGATTTGCCATTTAGCTTCTATACTAACGATTAAGGTCCCATTTGCAGAACCATTACAAATTATATTATCTCAGTTTTTGCCCTTCCTCTGCCCTCATGCACAATTAGGGACAGGTATCACAGTGCTGCAGGTAGTTCCTTGGGTAGAAAATAGAGCAATTATAAAATCAGAAGAATCGGGGGCACTGTGGATTTGAAGCGTTGATTTAAGGGATTTAAAATCTCTTATGTCTTGCACTTTTGATGTTTTTAATTCAACATTCACTAAGTAATTATTAAAAACTCACTGTGTGCCAAGCACAATTTCAGGCACTGACTATATAACAATGATTAACACAGATGAAGATTCTTCTTCCATCCAATTAGGGTGGAGGAGAGGGAGACAGATAAGTAAAAACAAAGAACAATAGAAGATTGGTTAATTGATTGGCTGGTTTCAGATGGTGATAAATACTAGAAAGTAAGTTTTAAATGGAATAAGCTGATGTGCTAGAGTGACAGGTGCGGAGCACACGCGTATTAGACAGGGAAGTCAGGGAGAGCTTCCTGAGGAGTAAAGCAGGAGCTGAGATTCAAATGATGAATTGGAGTCAGGGGTGGGAAGATACGGGGAATGTTTTCCACATAGAGAGTGAGTAACCTCAAAGTCTCCCAGACGGAAATAATCTTGGCAGATTCAAGGATCAGATCTTATGCCAGCAGGACCAGAGAACAGCAAGCCAGGAGGGATGTAGTAGAGGATGAGATCAGAAAGAAGGGCGTGCAGCCTTGAAAGTACTGTATTCCCAGTTCATTGGGAATACACTGAACGTTTTAAAGCAGGAAACTGATAGTCTTACACTTTTAAGATCAAATTAGTTATTTTGTTTTTCGCGTTGGTGCTGTATCTTTTGCCTAGAAAATATCTTTAGCTCTAGAAACATAAAGAGATGAGGCCAAGGCCCAGGAGAAAAGGGCTGAGAGAGGGCACTTAGGAGAAGCCCTTCCTAGTATAAAATTCTTAAGGATCACTAAGAGTGCTTGTTTAAAACACAGATTCCGAGAACCTGCTCCTGGGAGGTGCTGATTCAGTGGGTCTTGAGTGGAACCAAGAGTTTGCATATTAACAATTTTCTCAGGTGATTCAGATGTAAGTGGCCTAGAGATCAGTTCGGTTCAGTAATCATTTTGAGTTAAAGAGTTAAGAGTTTTTTACGTTGACCAACCCAGTGCACCGTTAGAGGAACATAGCAGGAATTTGGTGAAGGTAGTCTATCCAGAGAACAACTGGACCCTTGACTAGGATTGGATCTCTGATGGAAGTTTTCAGATGTTCCTTTAAAAGAAAGAGATGGAGACAAAGAGACAGATAAAAGATATATGCTCGATAGGAGTTGGATTCAGCCTGGCCTGATGTTTTAAGCAAGGCATCACATTAAAGCAACACGTTTACTCAATGACTCAGTTTCCTAACCTGCCCCATCCCTTCCATACTTCAATCCTTGTCCTCATTCTCTTCGCAATTGTAATTACAGTCGCCATTGCTCATTAAGCTCTTGCTTGTCCTCCTTGAATCACTGCAAGTCTCACTTCTCATGGTTACAGGTCTTTGATTCTGACTTTTGCTTCTCTCTTGCAACTACACAGACAAAAAGCTACAAAAAGCTGTGGATAATGAGCATCCGGACTCTCCCCAATTCACCTTACTCAGGCAAAACTCAAGCTGAGTTTTCTGACCTTTTTATGATTCAGAGGAGACCCCCCAAAAAAGCCATTTTGCACCTACCATCGTAGATCACTTTCCTTTAAAACTGTATCCATTTCATTTGGCAACTGTGGTGGCAGAAATTCAAATCTGGCTTTCTGCCCCCAAGAAACGAGAGAGGGCTGAGCATGGAGTTCACTGCAGAATTCCACACACCCTCACCAGACGTGGTCTAAAAGAAACCTGCCTTGAGCATATGGCTTCCAGAGGGCTTGGCAAGTTTCCTGTGTGACAGCGGATCTGGATCCCACAGGCAGCCAGCCAGGCCAAACTGCAGCATATTCTCCATACCTGTAGTATAGGCTGGGCAACAGCATATCTTAACAACCAGTCAAGTCAAGGGTCCCAGCTGCCCACCATCAAATTTAAAATGGAGCCAGTGCAAACACAAAATCTGTTGCCCATGGCCAAGAAAGCATGGGCCTGAGAAGTGCGGTGGGATGGGGCCCAGAGAAGCTACCATCCCCACTGCATCTACTGGGCGCCTGAACATATGCCAGGAGACACCCCTGTCTGCCTGGAAAGAAGGGAGTGTCCCCTCCCATCGCTGCCCTTCTTCATCCCTGAACTTGATTCCTACATCAGAGAAAGGGAGCCAGAACGCTCAACGCCAGCAGTCTGGAATTCTATACTTGAGGAATAAACGCATGCTACTGATTTAATTGTAGTGCCGAGACAGAGACTTAGACCCATTTCTACACATACTTTCCAACCTGGATGTTTCACCTCTCTGGGTATAAATACAATCATTTCCTTTTTGTTCACAGGCCATCCAGGCTCTTTGTCCAAGAGGACAAAGGAGAAATGGGATGGAGCTAGGTTAGCCATACTGTTAAAATCATTTCAATTATTATTATTACAATAGTCATACATGTTTTTAATAGGAATTTTAATAGAATTATCTGCATATTTACTTGGGTGTCACCATCTGAAAGTTGGTTTCATTTTTAAAAAACAAGTATCTCAGCCTCTTGCGGCATTTTATTGACCAAAATTACAGAAATTCTGGCCCGCAGCACATGTGGGCAGGCCTGAGGGTGGCCCACCTGTAAGAGTGTTCTACACAAGGCCTCACACAGAGAAGGCACTCAAATAAATAGTTATTGAACAAACTTGAAAGAAGAAATTTTTCTTTATAATTTTGAGGAAAGAGAAATATTTTTCCTTCCAAACAGGTATTTAGCCGTAACATCCGAGACGTACTACCTGAAATATCCATTGTCTCAGCCTCTTCTACCCTCACCATTAGTAGGACCTACATCCTAACCGGTCGTACTGACTCCAATTTCTCCCTTCTGATCCATCCTCCAGGCTGCCAAGGATGTTATTTCTAAAACGTAAATTTAATCATATAATTATCCTGCTTAAAATAGTTTCATCCTCATCAGGAACAAAATCCAAATTTCTTTGTCTATGCACAGGTTCTTGGGGATCCTTCACTCACACTTTTTACCAGTCACACCAAACTACTGGCATTTTTGAGTTCAAAGCCTCTTACCTTTGCATATGCTATTTCTTTCACCTGGAATACCTCCTCTCTTGTGCCTGGACAACATCTACTCTTCCTCAAGGCTGCTCAAGCATCAGCTGTCCCCAGAAGCTGACTATGAATTTGCCCACCCAGAAAAATTTAATCACTGAGAGCACCGCCCTTGGCTCACTCTTCCAACGTCCTATACCGTGCACAGTAGTTAGGAAGTCAGCTGGGAAGCCAAACCACCTGCATTGGAATTCCTAGTTGCCACGTACTACATAAGCTGTGTGACGTTGGGCAAATTACTTCACTGTTCCATGTCCCATTTTCCTCACTTATAAAATAAAGATAATAGAATTCCTACTACAGAAGATAGTTGAGAAGGTTAATTGAGCTAACACATGTAAAGTGTCTGATACCTAATATGTTCAATAAATGATGGCTGTTATTATTACTAAGTAAACTTTATATTGAGGCATAATGTACATAAGGTATACAATTCATAAATGTATGGCTCGATGACTTTCTCATAGTGAAACACACCTGCATATCCACCCAGATCAAAAGTAAGAAACGGAACTTCACCAGCACTCTAAAAACCTCTCAGTGGCCCTTCCCAGTCATTACCCATCCCTTCAAGGTAACCACAGTTCTGACTTCTGTCAGCATAAGTTGCTTTTGCTTAATTTTAACCCTATACCAATAGTATGAGACAATATGTAATTTTGTGTCTGGCTGCATTCACTCAACATTGTGCTTGTGTGATCCATCCATCTTGATACATACCATGTACTAATAATTTGTTCATTTTCATGACTGTAGAGCAAAGTATAATATTGTTATCTGAATAGACCCCCAATTTAATTATTCAGACTACTGGGGGTTTTTGTGGTTAAAAAAAAAAAAACCAACAACAAACATAACGAGAGATCTACCATCTTAACAAATTTTTAAGTATGCAGTACATTAGATCTCTAGAACTTTTTAATCTTGCATAACTGAAATTTTATACACTTTGAACAACAACTCCCCACTTCCCCCAAACCTCAGTCCCTGGCAACCACCATTTACTTTCTGTTTCCATGAGTTTGGCTACTTTAGATACCTCATATAAATGGAATCATGCACTATTTGTCCTTCTGTGACTAACTGATTTCATTTAGCATAATGTCCTTAAGATTCACTCATGTTGTCACATATGACATGATTTCTTTCTAAGGATGAATAATATTCCATTTTGTGTATATACCACATTTTTAAAATTCATTCGTTGGTGGCCATTTAGGTTGCTTCCACATCTCAGCTATTGTGATAATGCTGCAATAAACAGGGGAGTGTAAATATATCTTCGAGATTCTGATTTCAATTCTTTTGGATAAAGATCCAGAAGTGGGATTACTGGATCATATGATATTTCTATTTTTAATTTTTTGAGGAACCTCCATACTGTTTCCCATAGTGGCTGCACCATTTTACATTCTCACCAACAGTGCACAAGTTTTCCAATGTCTCCACATCCTTGCCAACACTTATAATTTCTCGTCTGTTTGGTTTTGATAATAGCCATTCTAACAGGGTGAAGTGACACCCCATTGTGGTTTTAATTTGCATTTCCTGATGGTTAGTGATATTGAACACCTTTTCATGTACCTGTTGGCCATCTTTATGCCTTCTGTGGTAAAATGTCTATTTGGGTCCTTTGACCATTTTTTAATTGGGTTATTTGTTTTTTACTATTGAGTTGTAGGAGTTCCTTATATATTATGGATATTTATTCCTTATCATCAGATATGTGGTTTGCAACTATTTTCTCCCATTCAGTAGGTTGTCTTTTCATTTTGTTGATTGTTGCCTCTGCTGTGCAGAGCTTTTTAGTTTGATGTAGTCCCACTTGTCTATTTTTGCTTTTGTTGCTTGTGCTTTTGAAGTCATAACCAAGAAATCATTGCCAAGTCCAATGTCTTAAAGCTTTTCTCCTATGTTTTCTTCTGGTATTTTGTAGTTTCAGTTACATTTAAGTCTTTAATCCATTTTGAGTTGATTTTTGTGTATGATATAAGATAGAGGTCCAATTTCATTCTTTTGCATGTGGCTATCCAGTTTTCCCCGCACCATTTGTTGACAAGATTCTCCTTTCCCCATGGTGTATTCTTTACTCTAATGTTGATGGACAATTGGTTCATTTCTAGTCATTTTTGTTTTTGTTCTGTTATTGTCGTTATTTTCCTTTTTGGCTATTATAGAGGGCTTCTATTAACATTCTTGTACAAGTCTTTTGGTAAACACGTACACATTTCTCTTCTCTAGGAGTAGAATTGCAGAGTGTTTCTGTATTGTATGATCAGCTTTAGTGATTGCCAGGTTTCCAAACAGGCAGTACCATGTCTTCCTCAACACTTGGTATTGTTGGTTTTTCTGTTTAACTTCAGTTTTCTTGTATAGGCTTCCCACAGTTATTTTGATTTGCATTTCCATGATGACTAATAGGGTTGATCACCTTTGCAAATGTGTATTGGTCATCTGGATATCTTCTTTGGTGAAGTGCCTATTCAAGTGTTTTGCCCATTTCTAATGATGTTTTCTGGAGTATTTTTCTTATTGATGTATAAATAGTCTGCATTTAGTTCTTTGCCAGATTTGTGTATTACAAATATTTTCTCCTACTCTGTGGTTTGCTCCCTTACTGGCATATTATAGTGAATAAAAGTTCTTAATTTTAATGAAGTCCAATTTATCAATCTTTTTCTTTATGGTTAATGCTTTTTATGTCTGGTTTATGAAATTTTTTCTTACCCAAGTAATGAAGATATTTTCCTATGTTATTTTCTAGAAGTTACTGTTTTAATTTTGCACTTAAATTTACAATTCATCTGGAATTGATTTTTGAGTATGGTGTGAGGTCATCAATTAGATAGCCAATTAACACAGGACCATTTTTTTAATTTAAAAAATCCTTCTCCCCATTGTACTTCTATAATTATCATATTATAATCACTATCATTATCATTATCATCATCACCATCATCATCATTTATTTATAAACCTGTCTTCTCTACTAAACCCTGAGCATCTTTGAACAAGACTGTGTTTTGTTTACCATTTTGCCTCTATACCTAACACTGCTGCCAATTAAGAGTTTATGTTCAACAAATGTTTGTTTAAAAATTATGTCATGTCAATCTATAATATGGGAAGAGATATTGCAAGAAAACATATGATTATTTTCTGAGTTCAGGAATTCTTAGTATATTATACGGAAAGGAATTAGAATATGGAGGGCAGTGAATCACTATTGCAGATCTGCAGAGAACCAGAGACCTGCTAAAAGACGCAGCAGCCTAACGTTGTTTTGTTTTTTCCGTACATTCTGGTGAGTTTGATGTGGATTCTCAGAAATACTATCAAGAGGATTTTAAGAACATTTAAAAAATGGAGTAAAGAATTCCGGGAGTCAACATCAGTTAACTGAGAACAAGTCATGACAGACTAAATTTAATTGCTCTTTTGTAGCATATTTAGCTTGGTACAGTAGGAAAATGTAGTTTACGTATTTTAGAAATGCATTTGGTAAGCCCTCTCATGATAGCCCAGTAAGAGCTGTGACTCTTGGACAGTAAGTTTCTTTGAGGACAGAAGCCATGACCTTTTAACTATGTTCTATGCCTGGCACCTAATACACTGTAATAAATCACTGTTAATGAATGATTTATAATAGAGTTAGGAGGGTGCTTGTACAGCAGAGTGTCTCTGCTGAGCATGAACTTGGACTCAGGATCTGGCTGTTTGATGACCTGGTAATCTAGTCTCTTTACGTGATTTGATGATGCACAGGGCTTTTATTTGGGGCTGAAATAGAATGAAGAAGTTTAAAAGCCTGAGAAGAAAAATGAGGGGAATAGGGCTGGGTAAAACAGGGCTGGCTTGCATCTGTCTCTCTCTGGCTTGAAGTACTAGATTTCAGTCATGATGATGAGAGGGATTAAGGACAGAAGGTTCAGGAGATGTGTTCACAAAGGACAATTGAGGCTATGGGCACAAATATTAGTACTCTGGGTCCAGGTGAACATTCCTCCCCAGCTTTACCATGGACCACTGAGGGGTTTGGCAGGCAGCCCGTGGGCTCAGAGGGACCACTCTGGGACATTCTCATAGAGAACACTGGCAGCAGATGTCATAGCGATGTGACTCATACAGAAGAACACGAGCCAACTTGTTCCTGGATACAAATGACACACCCTGACATCCAGAAACAACCATGGGTGACTTCGACAGGTGACTGAAGAAGTCCTTCAGTATCAAAGATAGAGGCTAAGTCACTGTAATTTGGAAATTAATGTTAACGTGACTTCATTTTAACAGACTGGTGAGATCTGGGGGAATTCTAGAACATGTGAATATTAAATGACCAAGATAATACTGCAGGTTATTGACATTCTAATCAATCCCAAAATCTTTGTATACAAGATTTTATTTAAACTTTTTTATAATGCAACTAAGTAAGCTTCATTAGCAATAAATTTAGTTCTTTTGTTTGTCTATTTTTCCAGATAAACCTTGGAAACATTTGTAAAGTTGTTGATTTTTAATCTCATTTGAATTTTAATTAAAATTATTTTTGCGTATATATTTGTTTGAAAAAAATATATTATTGTGCTATTCAGACTTCTCATAATTAGAGCAAGGCATGTGTTTCCAAATATTCCAAAAACATACTGTCTATTTTTTTTAATTCGTTTACTTCATATACTCCCTGCAGTTCTTGATAAGGTTATTTCTAACTTATTTTGTGTATTTTTCTAATACTGTGAATGACCTCTTCTTTCATATATTTTCTAAATGAGAATTACTGGAATAACACAGTGATTGTTAAATGTTTTTCATATATGCCATTTTACTGAATTTTTTTTTATGATGATACTTTTTTTAGTTTAATCACATACATTTTCTAGGGATATCTTCACATCTACAAATAATGTTGTCTTCACTTCTCCAAAATGTACATACAGCTTATTTCTATTTCATTCTTATTACATTAACCAGAACTTACAAATATTAAATGATAATGTGATTGTGAGCAGAATTATCTATTTTTAAACCTTTCCATGTGACAAAACAGAAATAGTTTAAACACTTCCTAACTCACATATAATTAAATTGAAAACCATAGGAGAAATAATCCTAAGAGAAGGATGGAACGTGGGAGGGAGACAAGCATATTCACGAATCTACATATGGGAAATTGAGAAGGAAGGGGCACAGGAGAAGGGCTGAGGTCTGGTGATGTTAGCATGAGAGTGGACACCAGACCCTTCCCTGAAACCAGATCTGGAGAGAGAAGCAAAGAATGAATGAGAATGGTGGAGACAGTGTTGTGAGTCGGATGTAAAGGCAAGGTCGCAGGTGCTGAGAAAGGAGTGGATCAGGTGAAACAAATTTTGTCTTCCCCAAGCCCAAGTGATTTCACTTGGGATCAAGCTTGAACACACATATGACGTATAGTATGGTGCTAGTTTTTGCTGTTAGCCAGAATAATGAGTTCACATATTTGATCTCTGTATTCCTATTTTGAAGTAAGAGCAAAATTTCATTGTTACTATCGTAGGCATGGTCAATTTAATTCATTATGGGAATGGGAGGGACAGTTGTTCTGAGGCATTTGTGATAAGAATAAAGATGAGGCTTAGAGGCAAAGCCACAAATAATTGAGAGAGACACAATGAGGTTTTTCCACAGGGACAGCTTGAATTTTTTAAATAGAATCAATGTATTGGCAGAATTTACTGGAAGAGGAGAGTTAATTAGAATTGACTACACAATCACACTGAGATATACTTTCATAATAGATGTCAAACTTGTAGATAGAACTTGTACCCTAGATTTTTTTATTAAGTTGAGGTTATTCTTCTGACAGAGGGAACGCTCTAAACATTCAGGAAGATGCTCCCCACAGTTGACAGGCCTCTAGCTAATGATAAAAACCTCTACTTTACAGAAAATGTTCTTTTCCGGTTAGTTGCTTTTCTATCAGAGAATTAAATTTTAGGGAGCAGGAGGTGGGGCATCAAGAGCAATGAGTAGAAACAGCATGTCTTTTGGAAGCAATATGTCAGCTTGAATCATGGCTTATCCCTCATCACACTTAATAATTTGGGCAAGTAATGTGAAACTCTGAAAACCTCAGCCTACTTCTCAGTAAAAAGGAAATAAAACTATCCATATAATAGGACAGTGTAAAGATTAAAAAGTGTATATAAATTTCATGATCTGATACCTGGTACCCCTAAAGGAAACTAAAAGTGTTGGTTCTCCTTTATTGTTATTTATATAACATTTTGAAATACTCTATTACTTTAATTTTTGTCCTTTTTTATCTTTGTTCATGATCTTCTTATTAGCCAGACGTGTCCATTGCCTCAGAGAAGTTTAGTCTCTCTATAGGTGGGAGGCAAGAATAAACAAAAATTTATGTTCTTTTCTGGAGTTCAAAATAGGCACTTGAAATCCATCTCTGGAAAAACAGTCCTGAAATCCAGGCCTTTGATTGTAACTTCTGGGCCTTTGTGATAAAAATGGTGTTCTAAATCCCAAAAGGTTCTCTTTAAATATCAAGGAACCAGGCTTGGAAGTCAGAGCATAGTGGGGCTTTTGTGGGGGTTTTTTGTGAGGAAGACCAGCCCTGAGCTAACATCCGTCGCCAATCCTCCTCTTTTTGCTGAGGAAGACTGGCCCTGGGCTAACATCCGTGCCCATCTGCCTCTACTTTATATGGGACACCGCCACGGCGTGGCTGACAGGCAGTGCATCGGCGGGCGCCCGGGATCCGAACCCATGAACCCCGGGCTGCCAAGCGCGAACTAACCCGCTGCGCCACCGGGCCGGCCCAAGAGCATAGCGTTTTTACTCTCAGCCACAGAGGAGGAAAGATGCTGGACAGGGCAGAAGTGCATACCCCACGGCGAGGAGATTATAACAGCCAAAACATATGTACTTTGTATTCCAAGTACTTTCGATACTTTAACTCATTCATCCTCATAACAACCTTCAGTACAGATAAGAAAACTGACGCTCAGAGAAGTTAAGTAACTTATCCAAGTTTACACAGTTTGTAATCGGCAGCACTGGTACTTGATCCTCTGTGAACTGGCTCCAGTCTGCGCTCTTAACCACGGCCCCATGGTGCTGGAAAAGCTGGTCCTGGGCTTGGGAGGAGGTGCTTGGAGAGTATCGGCAGGAACAATCTGAAATCCAAACACTTGGAGGGGATGGGGGAAAAAATCTGCAGTCATGTTTAAAAATTCCACAGCAGAGGAGGCTGTGTAAAGATGGCCTCACAGAGGGTCCCCGCTCCCCACCCCCACCGCACTCGCGCCCACGCTGGAGCAGCAGACACACCGGCGTGGAGCGTTTGTTCAGAAGCAGGCCTTGCAGTGGCCTGCCCTCTGCTTCCCACGTCCTACCTGCCCCTGCCTGCCGGAGGGGCACCCTGAATGTCAATGGGGCATCAGGTGCTCCTGGAATTCAGAAGTGGGGGGAGGTGTGCTGAAATAAGCGCTCTCGGGGAACACTGGTCTGGAAGACAGAGCTGGGGTCGGGATGAGAAGCAGAGTTGCTGCCTCGGGGCTGAAGTCCAGGCCCCAATCAAGTCAGCACACAACGTTCACAGCTCAAGGGGTGCAGGGAGAGCTGGATGAGGCTCATAGGGCTTGAAGCTTGTAGGATTTGGGGAGCCCTCTGAGAAAAAGAATACCACATGACAAATACAATGCTAAAAACGAAAGTGAATATTTCTTTAAATTGAGAAAAGAAAACAAATGTATAAAAGCTAACAAATACAAATATCATTAAATCCAGATAATAACAGTTTTATAAATTATTTGTTTATACCTCAATAAGACATTTTGCCTACATTTTGGGCTGCATACTCTTTGATCACCTCTTCATATGGCAACTAGTTTGTGATATATTCTATAGAGAGAATAAAAAGGTAGATAATTCAGGTTTCCCTCAAGGATAGTTGATTGACTTTTTTTTGACTGATAGTTGGAAAGCATGATCATGCGGCCTCACGCACAGCTGTACCTGCTGTTTGTGCCTGTGTCCTACAAACACAGGAATTCTATGTTCTATTTTACATAATTTCCCTCAGAAAAAAATATGTATATATGTAACATTTATAATTGTATATGATGCATTATTGAGTGTATTACTGACCTGAAAAATCTCTATGTCAAGTTGTCAACAAGATCTAAATCCTCTGCTTACAATTTTACCCCTCTGGTAACTAGAAGAACCTTCCACAGGCTTTTTCCAAGACTTTTTCTCCTCCACTGCACACATAATTCCAGTGCCAGGCATTGTAGGCACAGTATCCTGATACCACCCCAGCCTGCCCACATTTGAGTTGATGCAGCAGATGACAGGAATACTTCTAGAAGCCATTGCTACCCAAAGTTGATCAGCATATAACTTCATTATTCACAGAAGTGACTGTAACCCACACAAATATATCACACTAAATACAAACTGAATATATCCCCATCTCGGCTTCCACTTAGTCAGATCTCCAAAATTCCTGCAGCCACTCCAAAGCCACTTTATTCAAGGGAAAGTTCTGACGGAGTGGAAATCAAGTGGCAAGCAACAGTGATCTTAATCAATTGCTGTTAAGATGTTTTGCTTCTGTAAATGTTATAAAATCTATGACCATGTGAACCCATCACTGCAGCCCCTTCCAAAGGCTCAGAAGAAGCCCTGTGAATGAGAAGCCCTGACGTTTAAGCTTCATTAACTGCACAGTCAATTCTGTGGATATGAGACACCTCAGGGATGACCGAGGAGGACAGGATAACAGAACAAGGCCTTTCCCAGGGATCTAGAGCTCATGCTGGGGGCAGGGAAGGGAGCAGAAAGCTGACCTACCCGGAAAAAAGGAAGATTTAAACTGAAAGGGACTAAGAAAACTTGAATGGGCAACTTAAAGTTCTTCCCCATTCCTGACCAGAATCAGGGGACTCATGGGAAATTGAGTTCAGTTACAGAAAATAAAGTTACATTTCTGCATTTCTAAGCAGTGACTTTAATTATAAACCCCACTCCATATGAAAAGGAAATGGCTGAAACAGAGAAAAGCCAAGGAATTTAACCCTCTGTCCCGAAAGGATTGTGAGTTAATATGAAGCGCTAAAAAAGGAACAGATAACAGCTTGGATAGCTGTGAATAACTTTCTGTGGTAACCTCTAAATCCCCAAGGTTCTGGATGATTTTGACAGACATGGACCCAGAATGGGTTTCTCTTGTCTTGGTTTGAGTGTGACACTGACTGGTGATTGTGCAGATTTGGAACCACCACCTGGTGATGGGCAGGGACACTTACCCCTATTTTTACCCTTCTCTCACCAGAATGAGTGCTGGACGCAGCTGGAACAAACTGCTCCATCAAAAGATAATGTAAAGGAATAAATTCGGTTGGTCCCTGTTATAGGCTGAATTGTATCCTCCCCAAATTTATGTGTAGATGTCCTTACCACCAGTACCTTACACTGTGACTGTGTTTGGAGACAAGGCCTTTAAAGAGGTAACTCAGTTAAAAATGAAGGCATATGGGTGGGCCCTAATCCAATATGACCAGTGTCCTTATAAAAAGAGGATATTAGGACACAGACAACTTAGACAGAGGGAAGACCATGTGAGCACACAGTGAGAAGGCAGCTGTCTGTGAGCCAAAGAGAGAGGCCTTAGAAGAAACCAACTCTGCCAACACCTTGATCTTGGACTTCCAGCCTCCAGAACTGTGAGGAAATAAATTTCTGTTGTTTAAGTGACCCAGTCTGTGGTACTTTGTTATGGCAACCCTGGCAAACTAATAAAATCCCCAACTGTGATCTGGGCAGAATGGAGTGTGCCCACAAATGACCATGATAGTCATGAAAGTTTTTTTAAATAGTTTCACACTTATATCTACCATTTCTACCAATTTTCTTCCCATATCTATCAATCCCCTCTGGGAACTGATGAGCCATTTTTTTAAGTGGAAATGTCCTAAAAACCAATGTTGCAGTAGGACATATACACCTGCTGTTGGGCATCTTAAGCACACACTGTGGATTCTGGGAACTAATGACAATTTCTATGTAAAAATTATTCTTTCTCTGATTTTTCTTGCTTTCTTTGGCAATTTAATATTCCTCTGGGACTTTAATATTTTTAGCTTGGAAGTAAATTACTGAGCCTATATTTGAGATGGGGCTTTCTCTTATTATTTTTGTAAATAAACATGTGTGTGTGCATGCACACACGCACACGTGTGTTTGTTATATAAAATATCAACACTTCATTTTAGTGCCAAAAAGAAATGTCCACATTTGAAGATGGGCACATGTTTTATATATCAAATAATGGGAAAAAGCTTAACTCATTTTCTGTATTTTGAAAGCTTTTGTATAATTGAAGTCTCCTTCTCTAATAGAGACGCATCATTTAAACACAGTCAGTAGGACAGTGGTTCACTGTTGAGGTGTCTACATGTGCCGCGACAACAATGAAGATTCTCATTGGAAACGACCTAGAAAGCTGGGATATGTCAGGCCCTGCTGTGTTTCTCCTGCATGAGCTTCTCCTGCTCCACAAAGCAGGGTGTGGTAGGCTGAAAGTGGCCTCCCAAAGAAGTCCACATCCGAATCCCTAGAATGTGTTCTGTAAAATGGTAAAAGAGACTTTGCAGGTGTGGTTAAGGATCTTGAGATGGGGAGATTGTTCTGGATTACCACGTGGTGTGATATCACAAGGGTCCTCATAAGTGAAAGAGGGAGGCAGGAGGCTGAGTAGGAAAAGATGTCACCAAGGAAGCAGAGGTCAGAGGGAGGTAGAAAGAGAGATTTGAAAATGCTACTGCTGACTTCGAAGATGGAGGAAGGGGCCACAAGTCAAAGAACACAGCTGGAAAAGGCAAAGAAATGGATTTTTCCCTAGAGCCTCCAGAAGGAACGCAGCCCTGCCGACCCATTTTAGATTCTGACCTCCTGAACTGTAAAATAATAAATTTGGTTTTTTAAGCCACTAAATTTGTGGCAATTTATTACATCAGTGATAGGAAACAAATACTCAATGTATATACTGCAGGACCTCCCTGCAAGCCCAAGCCGTTTCCTGGTCCTGAAAACATCATGAAAAGACCCTCAGCTCCACTCACTGCTAGATCGTGAATTAAATTATGCCATCAGTCTGACCCAACAAATGGCTCACTGGGGAAAAACATGGCGACTTTGTAGCCCTTGAATCCACAGCACTTCCTGTCCACTCCTTCTTCCCCAATCTATGTGGGCCTATTCTGAACACTGAGCTCCTATCCAGACCCCCACTGGTCCTGTCTGGACCAAGGCCCCAAGCTTTCAGAGCCATGGCTACCCTAACTTGTGTGAACCCAGCCACAGGCACACCGGGAAGGAGGGCCCCATGCTGACATAGAGCAGGGTCTTAACAAAGCAGAACAGAGAAGCTAAACCCCTTTAGGGAGGAATCAACATCCTGAGCCACAAGGCTGAGAGCAACTTCTTAAGGTCTAATGTAGTGGAAGGACATAAATAATAGCTAACATTTCGTTAAGTGCTCAATTTGTGCCAGGAGCTTTACATGCGTTGTTTTATTTAATCCTCATGGCAATGCCTATGAGGGGGTATTCTATTACCCTCATTTTACAAATGAGGGAACCGAGGAGGATTCTGGAACGTGATAACTCTGCCTAATGTTGTACAGCTGGAACTTGAGCCCGGGCAATCTAACTGGGAACATCTGCAGAGACTTCTGGCAGCAATGCAGTGAGGTCTTGGGCAGATGTGTTTCAAGGCTACACCAGTAATACAGTCAGCAGTTATCACCCGCTAGGGGAAGAGGGCCTTAAGAAGCTAAGTGGGGAAGGGATGAGAGTATTAGGGCTGCAGCTAATGGGGCTGGAGTCCAGGACAGGTCTCCAGTCCTAGAGAAGCAAAGAACAAAGGCAGAAGAGGAGACAGCAGGAAGGCCAGCCACAATAGGACCTGGAGCAGAGTGAAGCTGCAGCCCTGTGCTCACCTGAGAACCCAGGTAAACTAAGTTTCTCCCACTCACATCAGCTACGGGGCTGGGAGCAGGAAACTTGCAGACTTCACTGACACGGGAGAAGAAAGGTCTCAGCACATTTTCAGTGCTGGTTTTCATTGATTTGGGGCACAAGAGGGGCTGAAGGAAAGAGAGCAGGACAAGGTGGATAATGAGGCACGTAGCACAGTGGTGATGGGGGTGGGCAATGGAGCCCTTGCCTGGGCTCAGATCCTCCCCTGCTGCTTACGCTGTGAGACTCTGAGCAAGTTACTTCATCTCTCTGGCCTCAGTCTCCTGATGCAAAATAGGCATAATAATAGAACCCGCCTGATAAAGCGTCGGAAGAATTAAATGAGAAAATACATGTAAAATGTTTGCAACCATGTGTAACGCATAAGCTTACACTAAATATTAGCTGTTATTATCACCTGCCCCTGGGAACGTTTCTTCTTCCCTGCCCACCCCTCATATACATGTGGAATTTCCCTTACCAACAACCTCCTCCTCCCAGGTGCAGCATGCAGGATCAGGTTCATTCTCTCACCCTCTACCCGCATGGGGTTCTGACTCAGCCAGCCAGGCCGTTTCCATCTATTCCAAACACCTGTGTTCACTGCCTGCGGGCCGCTCACACATCTTATTTAGGTAGCGTGCTCTTCCAGGCTCCTCATTAACGAGGCTGGTCCTGGACAACAGAACTGATCTGAAGTCTCAGATTTGGGGACCTTGAGCAGAGGATTTGACTGTCAAAGTGCAAACTCTCGACTGCTTCACATTTAAGGATTATGGCATGTGCTAGGACATCCCAAAAAGCCTTATGGAACACTGGATTTGTCTGTCACTTTAGGAATCCTTAGTGGGAGAAGGCTTGTTAATGCGCAGGAGAATTTCCTCTGTCCTTCAGCCTTTTAAAAAAAAAAGATCTGAATAACGATACAAATTATCTCAAGTGCATTTGCTAAGATAATTCTCTGACATTTGCACAGAATCTCACAAGGTTCACAGAACCCCTGAAACTGGCCATGGACCCAAGTTAATTCCTAATTGTCAGTTACAAAGCATTTTTCCCTTTTATTATCATTCTCCAATTTTTCCTTCATTTTTCTCCCACCCCAGTTCACTTATACTTACCCCCAGTTTTATTACCAGCCAAACCACACACAAACACCTACGTACTCATTCTGCTTCTTGATTTCTAAACAAGTATCAATCCAAGAAATTCTTAGTGAGCAGCTAATTTTAGGCTCAGCACAGGGTTACTGGCGGATGAAACGGTGAATAAGACACATTCCTTGCCATTAAGGAGCTTACAGACAATCCTATTTATCAGCAGGAGATAGCCTTCTATAAGAAGGGGTTGAGAAGAGAGATATATATAGGTTCAGAATCATATCCATCTTGCTAATAAAATGAAACTCGATTTAATGGAGAGCAGCAGTGAATGAATGCCTTGGAAGGGTGCAAATTTCACACTGGCAACATTGCTAGTGTGACCTCACTTTGCCTTTGGTTTATGTTAATTTAAAATTAACTTCAACCAGCATCGATATATTTAAAACTATTGGGGATTTCCTCAGAGCTAAATCAATAAAAAGGCCTGATGGCTTCAGAACAAATTCATCAAAGTTTCATTTCAAGCCTGACATTTAAAGCAGAGCCTTACAAGTAGTTTACTTGCCCTCAAGGAAAACTTAGCTGTAGAACTTAAACTGTTTTTCCGACAGTGAGAAAGGTTGAGATTTATTAAAATGATGATGATGATGATGATGATAACGATGTCTGCCATTCACTGAACATCAACTATAAGCCAGACACAGTGGTGAGTTCTTCACATGCATTATCTCTAGTCCTTGCAACAATTCTGAAGGGTAAAGACTTTATTTTACATATGAGAAACCATGAGATTAAGTAATTTGCTTAAAATCACACAGATAATATATGAGAGTGCACATAAACGTGCAATATTTACATGAAAGACAAAAGTCACTTTGCTTTATTCACAGGAACATTTTATAATGTGCATTTTATAAAGACCACCTATTTCTGTTTTCTCTTACTCCTGCAACTTATATTTCTATCTTTAGATATTAAATCCCTATGTAGTATTTCCTCAAAATTCTGAGAAACAATGGTAGACATCTGTTGTTTCTGCCTGCCCAGCATTCACCCCCTTTGGAGTAACAGAACCTCTATCCACTCTCAGTCCATGTGGTTAAGGTGGGCCTGACCCCATCTCCTGGCTCCAGAGCTGAACGTATGAGTCATGCCTAACCAATCAAAGTACTGCATTACCCTGGCTACAGAGTAACTAGTTCCAAGATGGTCATATGACCGAGCAGGAAGAATGAGAACTCTCCCCAAACTTTTATTAGAACTCTTGAGAAAGAGTATCTATCTCTCCACTGGAGTTGCCAGAATAGTAAGGCAAAAGTCTAGAGAAAGAACCTGCCTGAATTTATAATTAGCACAGTGGAATGGAATGTCACATGATGAAGAAAGGCAAATTCCTGGATCCACCTGTGCCTGAAGTGATCTGGACTTCATTTGATGATCTAATGAATATCTTTTTTTTTCCTTATCTCAGTTTCTTAATTCAATCAATAGACTTCTTATACAGAGCACAATCTTAGTCTATAACTTTCTGTTAGATGCTAGTCATGTTTTTGGAAACACTAAGACAACAATAATCACTAAGCAGATTCATTAGTAGGCAGAATAATGACCCCCCCCCCAAAGATGTGCATGTCCTAATCCCCAGAACCTGAGAATTTATCTTACATGGAAAAAGATCTTTGTAGATGTGATTAAGGATGAGGACCTTGAGATTAGACAGCCCTATCTAATTTCATAAGTCCTTTAAAGCAGAAGAGGGAGACAGAAGGCGGTCAAGAAATGAGATGGAAGAAGAATGAGAAAAGGTTCTAATCATGAGAGGGACTCTACCTGCCATTATTAGCTTGGAAGATGGAGAAAGCAGGCCATGAGCCAAAGAATGTGGTGTCCTCTAGAAGCTGGGAATGGCCCTCAGCAGGCAGCAAAAAAAAAATGAGAACCTCAGTCCTATAACCACAAGGAATTGAATTCTGCCAACAACCTGAATAAGCAGGAAACATATTCTTCCCTACAGCCTCCAAAAAGGAACATAGCCAGCTGGCACCTTGATTTTAGTCTGACGAGACCCACACCAGACCTCTGACCTACAAACTGTCAAGTAATAGATCTGTGTTGTTTAAAGCCACTTCGTTTGTGTTAATGTTACAGCAGCAACAGAAAATGAATATGGATTCTGATAACTATATTTGCCTCAGAGAGTCTGGGGAATCAGACCATAACAACACAATTTCTATTAGCAGGATTTCTTGGGGTTTGGGGAAGGAAACTTTGGGCCTAATCTGCAGGTTGATTATGTGAGCACACCCACACAAAAAGGGAGGGTGGAGAAGAGGACTCAGAAATGTAATGTAAGAGAAGGCAGAGATCAGACCTTAGGCTGATAAAGCATGTGCCTCAGTCTGTGTCATTGATGACGAATATATTTGCTGTGCTACCCTTGGGCTTTGTCCATGGTGTTCAAAATTCCTAATAAAGCATTAGTAAGGAAAAAGCAGCAAGGTTGAGCCTTGGAGGCCTAGAAAGCACTCATCAGTGGTGGGGAAACTTCTTTCCATCATTGTTAGTACCAGCGGCAGAGGTTTTGATAGCAAGGGGAAGTAGCGATAGGAAGAGAGCATATCGAATGAGAGGAGCAGCAGCAGCGACACTTACAGACCTGAAACGATCTAGGATTCGGCAGCAACACAATTGTAGCAGCCACTGAGAAAGAACGTGAAGTCCCCAGACCCACAAAGCCAGAAAGGAAAAAATGGAGAGTGCCAGGGTCCCCATGGGAATTCTGGGGAGGGGGCGGAGCAATCAAAGAAATACTGTTATAATCATGATACAAATCCTCAGTGCCCCCAAGGCCCCCACTTTGGCAACGTAAGGTTATCAAGCTCACTAGTTTATATTTACAGAACCTTCTCAGCATATTCTAAATGAGCTCATGCCCATTTTTCCAAAACCTGTTGCTGCCTTCAGGATGACACCTTGGAGGCCCTCTCAAGGTCCATCCTTCAAGGCTCATGAGTCTTGTTAATAACCATTTTGTGCTGCGAGGGCAGGACACCAAAGTTTCAAACTTACCACTCACTTGTGCTGATTTGACACAACGAAGAGGGAACCTCTTACTTCTGGCAGGATGGTCCTTCCACTTCTCAGTTTTCCTGGCTTCAGATGTCTTTGGAAGAAAATTAATCAGGGAGTTATTTAGCCATAAATCTCTGAAGCTAGTTCTCAAGAGAAACAAAGCTTAAAAGTAAAAATCTTAAGAAATATTTCTTCATTCAAGGAAAGTAGCATTTATTACTAAAGTATCCAAGCCAGCTTTCTCTCTTAAGTAAAGCACTATATTTTCTTTCTTTTTTGTAACGTGCTAGGATTACACCCTTAAAATGAAAGCTTATGTCATATGAAAGATTATCATATATTTGAAAAACCTAGGAATATTTTAATTATTCATTTAACTTTTTAAGAATACCAGAACCCTATTTAAAGACACTTCTAGCTATTTGGACTTTGAAATTACATAGATAGAGAAAAACAAAAACAGAGAAATTAACAATAGTAATAGCAACAAGAATTGATTAGAGTCTATGCTTTCTGTGTGCTGAGGAATCATAAGGAATTCATAAGGAATAAATACCATATTTTTAAAAGTCACAGCCAGAAGTTTTACCCATGTATTCTTTTACTTGTTTATTCACACATAGCTATAATGCCTTTAGCCATTAATGGCTCCGTTGAGCTGTTCCCAGATAATCTACAAAATAGAGGCTGGTGGCCTCTCAATACACACAGCTGAGAAGAAGAATTCTAATTCATGTTTCTTATAGTCATCTGAGCTTGGGAAATTTTAGATACAACTGGAAGGAGTTTTTTCTGTCATGCTATATTTAGTTTTATTTGTTTATCTTCCTTGCTGCTTAGTTGAAATGTGAACATAACCTGATTTGTGGTTTACCAATCGACATCTACTAAACAGAAAACAATGGCATGTCCTTTCTAACCTCCGTGGCCCTCTGAGCTGGGAAGGGCAGTTAACAGCGCCCAGATAAATTACCCAATGGTAAAGAGCAATGCACTGCCTTTCTTTGATCATTAAGATTAATTGTTCTTTGTAATTCCCAGAAATAGCAATTTGTCAGGTTAATAATATACAGTAACACAATGTGGGTTTTTCTGCCCTTTGTTTTTCTTAACAAATAAGGGCAAGAGTTTAAAGAAATATTAAGCCAATGTTGCTCATTAAACTCACAGACTCGACACACTCAAACAAAAAAACAATTTTGTGGCTAAATTCTGTTTTTCTATGAATTGTTTTGATTCCTGGGTTTATAAGAAGTCCTTCTATATATCAGGAGACTGGATTTAAAAAATATTTTTAGGAAGTGTGTTTTTCTCCTTCCTAGTCAGCCAATCTCTCTACTTGCCAAAAATAAAAACCTAACACAGAACAAAAAAACAAGAATTTAGATTCCACGAAATCCTCTCATTTCAGCTTTGCGTGAGTAATGGTGGACAAAGCGTGTAAGACAACTCAGAGAATTTAAGAGGTAAGAAGAACCTTAACATTACCTGCTCCATGCTCTCTCCCCCGCACCTCACAGCCCTGCTCTCTGGACAAGGAACATGCCTAGTTTGCTCTTCACTGAACCCTATTACTGAAGAGAAAGTTGAAGCCCACAGAGTGGTGACCATTGTCACTCCACTAAGACAGTAGAGCTCCTAACTTCCTGTCCAATTTTCATTTCCTGCATTCAGGGTCTCTGGAGGATGTGAAGGGTCAGAACAATAATCCAAATAATGATGTTGATCTGATATTAAGGCTGGAAGGAATGTGGTCATCTTGTCCAACTCCCATATTTTCTAGATGAAAAATATGAGACCCAGATAGATTTATATTTGTCTGAGGTCACATGCATTGCCAGAGGAAAAGCAGAACCCAGTGGTGTAGCTCTCCCCACCACCACCATCAGAACTCAACATGCTCTCTGTACTGGGACCTGTAAAAGTGAGGCCAACTCCTGGGACCTCACTGGCTCTTTTGTTTCTTTGTCTCTCGTAGATGAGTCCTGTGTAGGTGACTTTCTCCAAATGGAGTGAGTTAAAGTATTTCAAAAGCCCAAATAATGAAGATCCTCCAGACATTCCTAAATTCCTTGGGTTAATGATGCCATAAAATTGGCCTTTGAAAGGAAACACATTAAACTGCCTCTCACTTCCCCCTTGTTATATATCAAGGATGGAGCCATCTTCTGGCCTAACTTGGCGCTGAACATAATAATTACATTCTGGATGCCCCAATAAAAAAATAGAGATTATCAGTTGCCACTGGAGCATAGCTCCAATATGTCACTCTTCAGCTGAAAGAGAAAACAGGTGCTAGAGGAGGAGTGGTGCTTAATGGATCAAGAGAAGGAGACTGTTGCTTTTAGTTGTACTTTTCATTTAATCTATACAATGGACTGAATGTTTGTTTCCCCCCAAAATTCATATGCTGAAATCCTAACTCCCGATCATTTCGTTGGAAGGTATTTGCGGCATGATGGTGGATCCCTCATGAATGGAATTAGTGCCCTTATACAAGGGACCAGAGAGCTCTCCTGTCCTCTTTCTACCATGTGAAGATACAGCAAGAAGACAGCCATCCAAGAGCCAGGAAGTGGGCCTTCACCAGACTTCGCATCTGCCAGCACCTTGATCTTGGACTTCCCAGCCTTCAGAATTGTGAGAAATAAATGTTTGTTGATTAAGCCACCTTGAATTTGCTATTTTTATTATAGCAGCTCAATGACTAAAATACATGTAGTCTACATTTTCAATAGGAAGAATAGTAAAATCCACATTACTAGACTCTCAGACTTGGCAGGGCATGTGGGGACTTTGGTGAGAAAAGCACTGAGTGGGTTTAATGGGGATGGCTTTCTAATTGGATGCTGAAGACAAATCTTGTCACAACCAAGCCCTTTAGACTCCCTCTCACACTTGATATTCCAGGACAAATATAATTTGCCACAATGCCTCTGAAAACTTAAACTCTTTCTTAATTCATTTACAAGCCCTGCTCTCTCTGAAGTAAAGAATAATAACAAAAACTACCATAAAATTAGTTCCCTTATGTGGAACTTAAGTGTTAGGTACTGTGCTATGTGCTTTACATACAGTATGCCCAGGCTCACAATAAACATACAGGATAGATCTTATGTTGCTCCCTTTACAGATGATGAGTCTGAGAAGCCCAGAATTTGCCCAACAGCTAAGTTAACAGATAAGTTAAGGACAGAGATTACTTCCACTTGCATCTCAACTGATTCAGGTGTTCTTACAGCTTCCTCTCTCCTCTAACCCTATTCTGATTTACAATCCCCATCCTCTAGCTGTATTACACCTAAATTGAAGGTTTGGAAATTACGCCCAACCTCGGAGAGACTGCCCCTACTCTGGCAAGAGAGATGGCTTGCTTGCTTTCCATAGTTAGGGTCTCAGTAACAGAGAAGAATTGGAGAAGGCCAAAAGTGTTTTTAGTTGTGCTTTTTGTTTTACCTGTAGTCTACATTTTCAATAGAAAGAACGGTGCAATCCACATTATGAGATTCCCAAACGCGGTAGGGCATTTGGGGACCCCGGTGAGATAAGCATTTGAGTGGGTTTAAGAAGATGTTTGAGCAAAGGAAAATTTGGAGATTGAAGCTTGACACTTCTTAATCAGAATAATATTCAAACCCAAAAAGTGGAGCAAAAATAAGTACTAACTATGGGATAGAGTGGGAGAAGGAAACAATAAGATTAAAAAGGTTTTAGAAATACTAAGTAAGATAGAAAGAATGTAGGAGGTGATGAGGGTGATAGTGTGGTTGGCAGGGGTGGAGTTTTGGCATAATTTTAAGTGTATACCTAATAAGATTTAAACATAAGCTGTCAGAGGAGTCGTTTCTAGGTTAGAACAAGGTATGTACAGAGACTTGAAGGATCGGAGATTTATTACTGTCTCTGAACTTCTTGTAAAATATTACATAATTATGTTGACTCTCCCAATAATAAAAATTGACCTACCCTTCACATTGACACAAATGAAATCTTGTCCAGGATTATTCAACAATCTTGTAACATTGAGATATTGCCCAAGAGGACTTAGGCTTTATGTTTTTAGTGAGATTGACAATTAAGTTGGTTTATATATTGAATTTGTACAAAAATAGTATTTCCAAATCCAGTATCTTTCTCCTATTCTAGTGATGCATTTAACTCTCATCTTTCCTCTAATAGGAGTGGCATATTTATGCTCAAAGACAATAATGGACTATAGGTAAAGAGTCCATGCATTGTGACCCATAAATTAAAAATGTATTATCTCTGTTTCCTAGGACTCAGATATGAAGCAACATATAAAAGAGGAGATCTTGTTACTATTCACCCTAACCTCGTTACTATTGTAATTATATTGGCAACAGCTGCCCTGAAAATTGCCATTTGCTATAGAGTGATAGGTAGGTGATTAATAGATGGATAGATAGGAAAAAATATGCATATGTCTGTAAGTGTTTGTGTGATGTGTGTACACCTTATTTTTTTGATCAAACTTTATTTAATTGAAGTATTTCTAGACTTGAGAATTTTTAAATACCCATTACCAGGCTTATATATGACTATTTGTAGTCTTTGGGTTTTTTGGTATTAAAATATCCTGAAATTACAAAATTAACCTGTGTTGCCGCAATCAGAGAAAAAAATACAATAAAAGAGAAGAAAAAGAATATCCTCACCCCCATATCCCCCCCCCCATTCCCACAGACCATTCCTACCATAAGGTAACCTTCATTGTCTCTTCACCTCTTTGTGTGGTAGTCAGCTCAGGTGAGTCCATTTATCTCAATGCACCTGATAGTTTTTAATGCTATTTTGTAGCCATTGGGTGAGAGAAATGTGTGTCACATGTGCCAAGGCTTACATGTGTGCATAAAGTTCTGAAATTAACATCAAAGAGGTGTCTTTTTTGTGTGTGTGTGGGGGGGGGGAAGACCAGCCCTGAGCTAACATCCGTTGCCAATCCTCCCCTCTTTGCTGAGGAAGACTGGCCCTGGGCTAACATCTGTGCCCATCTTCCTCCACTTTATATGGGACGCCACCACGGCATGGCTGACAGGCAGTGCGTCGGCGGGCCCGGGATCCGAACTCGCAAACCCCGGGCTGCCAAGCGCGGACTAAACCGCTGCGCCACCGGGCAGCCCCAAAGAGGTGTCATTTTACTCTTCCGGCAACCCTATGAAAGCTTATATTTCTCTATCATCAGATCAGTAGAAACCCTGAGGAAACAGGTCCAACAGTTTTAAGTCTTCCTCTAATGACAACACAGAGATGAGGAGACTAACCCTTCCCAAGGCTTGAACCTGGGCAGGGCCCTGAAAGAGAAATGTTTAAAACATTTGATCTCATCTACCTTAACCTCTGTAGTTACTCAAACAGCCCAGAGTAAGACATGTCTTTCTTACCATTACTAAGTAAGGTTGTTCTGCATTCATTTTTACATTACCAGTTTATATATTTTTTAGATAAAAGATGAAACATAGGGGCCGCCCGGTGGCGCAGCGGTTTAGTCCGCGCTTGGCAGCCCGGGGTTCGCGAGTTCGGATCCTGGGCGCCCGCCGACGCACTGCCTGTCAGCCATGCCGTGGCGGCGTCCCATATAAAGTGGAGGAAGATGGGCACGATGTTAGCCCAGGGCCAGTCTTCCTCAGCAAAAAGGGGAGGATTGGCGACGGATGTTAGCTCAGGGCTGGTCTTCCCCACAAAAAAAAAAAAAAAAAAAAGATGAAACATAAATTACCACTCCTTGCTACATAGATTTTCCTTTTCTTACTATTATTGATTATTTTGTTGCTAAACAATGCACTCTAAAATCATTAAAAGTACTATAAAAATCAGTGGGTATTTTATCCTTATTCCTTCCCATAATTTTCTAACTGTGTTTTCCACAATGCTGTTTCTGAGTTTTTTGCCCACTATGAAGACTCTCCTTTAATGAGCCCTGAAGCATCTGCTTGTGCAGAAGCTGCAGTAAGACACAGGTAAATATCTTCTAAAGAACCTTATGCTCTACATGAAATACCTAGAAGAAAGCCTAGAGATGATCACAAACAGTAAGATATTTGGTCAGATATTTGGAGAAAAACACACTTCACACAAGCAGCAGTTACTGAGTTCAGTTGAGGATGCAAAATAAATATGATGCAATTCCTGCCCTTCAGAGATCACATCCATTATTCTTGACCTATGAACAGTTCAAAAATGAAGTAGCATTTGGTTTAAGTGGAGATTAAGGATAAGTTGGGGAAGAATTAGAAGAGTCCATACTTAAGAAAGCAATATAAACAGAAATCTTTTCCATCCCAGGAGATAACTTTGCTGGGCACCATCACATAAGTTAGCAGTTGGCAAACATTTTCTGTAAAGGGCAAGAGCAAATATTTTAGGCTTTGCAGTCCATATAGTCTCTGTCACAACTACTCAACTCTGCTGTGTGCCAATTAAACATTTACAAAACAGATGGGAGCCGGATTTGGCCCAAGGGCCGTAGTTTGCTAACCCATGATTTAAATTATCACAGTTTCAAACTGAGACCATTAGTAGAGAAGAAAATAGAAGGAAAGGTAGATTTCGTGAGAAAAAAAATGTTTGGTATTAATAAATATATGATTTAATATGACAAATACTTCCTGAGCACTTACAATGTTCTAGGTGTGGTATTAGGCATAAGGGTTAAAGAAATGGACAAAATATGAACTTCGCTCTCAAAGATTTTGCTCTCACAGTCCATCATAAAACGTGACAAGGTTGTGTTGTGGAGCAGCAGTTTTAGGGAAGTATTGTGTCCTGCAATAAGCAAGTCATGCACATGGGCTCAACAAAGTGACTCCATTCAAATCACTTTAGTAAACACACTCGTGGTTCAGTGAGCTGGGCTGAGATGCACAAGCTGAAAAAGTTGCCAGTGAGTGTTGGCAAAGTGAAGATAGGAGCACTTGATGAGTTTTGAATCATGGGGATGGAAATGTGATTTAAAAAATCCTGACAGATCAAGGCTAAATTGCTACTGGCAGCTGAAGTCATGCTTACTCCTCTAAGAGGAATAATGGAAGTTGGAATGGGACATGAAACATTAAGCACAAAAATATCGTAAAGATATTGATGTTTTAGGTAAGCATACTATCTATTTAAATAGGATGTGTTCTGTGTACCTGAAACCATCATTATAGAAAGAGAAAATGACTGATGTGGCCATATATTAGTATTCACTCAGAAGAGTTTGCCTATAAATGGAAAGATATTCCATGCTCTTGGATTGGAAGAATTAACGTAGTTAAAATGTCCATACTTCCTAAAGCAATCTATAAATTCAATGCAATCCCTATCAAAGTTCCAACAACATTTTTCACAGAAATAGAACAAAGAGTCCTAAAATTTACATGGAACAACAATAGCTAAATATATGAATAGCTAAAGGAATGCTGAGAAAAAAAAAACAAAGCTAGAGGAATCACACTCCTTGGTTTCAAAATATACTACAAAGCTATAGTAACCAAAACAGCATGGTACTGGCACAAAAACAGACACACAGTCAATAGAATAGAATCGAGAGCACAGAAATAAACCCACACATCTGTGGACAGCTAATTTTCGACAAGGGAGCCAAGAACATACAATGGAGAAAGGAAAGTCTCTTCAACAAATGGTGTTGGGAAAACTGGACAGTCAGATACAAAAAAATGAAAGTAGACCATTATCTTACACCATACACAAAATTTAACTCAAAATGGATTAAAGACTTGAATGTAAGACCTGAAACCATGAAACTTCTAGAAGAAGACATAGAGAGTATGCTGTTCGACATTGGTCTTAGCAACATATTTTCGAGTACCATGTCTGACCAGGCAAGAGAAACAATAGAAAAAATAAAGAAATGGGACTACATCAAACTAAAAAGCTTCTACACAGCACAGGAAACCATCAACAAAATGAAAAGACAACCTAACAATTGGGAGAAGATATTTGCAAACCAGATATCTGATAATGGGTTAATCTCCAAAATATATAAAGAACACATACATCTCAACAACAAAAAAACTGACAATGCAATTAAAAAATGGGCAAAAGACCTGAACAGACATTTCTCCAAAGAAGATATGCAGATGGCCACAAGGCACATAAAAAGATGCTCAACATCATTAACTGTAAGGGAAATGCAAATCAAAACTACATTGAGATATCACCTCACACCTGTCAGAATGGCTATAATTAACAAGACAGGAAACAAGTGTTGGAGAGGACGTGGTGAGAAGGGAACTCTCATACACTGCTGGTGGGAGTGCAGACTGGTGCAGTCACTATGGAAAACAGTATGGCAATTCCTCAAAAAATTAAGAATAGAACTACCATACAATCCAGCTATTCCACTGCTGGCTATTTATCCAAAGAACACGAAAACACCAATACGTACAGGTACATGCACCTGTGTGTTCATTGCAGCATTGTTCACAATAGCCAAGACTTGGAAGCAACCTAAGTGCCTATCAAGGGACGAATGGATAAAGAAGATGTGGTATATATACACAATGGAATACTACTCAGCCATAAGAAACAACAAAAAATCCAGCCATTTGTGACAACATGGATGGACCTTGAGGGTATTATGCTAAGTGAAATAAGTCAGAGGGAGAAGGTCAAAAACTGTATGATGTCTCTCATAAGTAGAAGATAAAAATAACAACAAACAAACACATAAAGACAGAGATTGGACTGGTGGTTCACCAGAGGGGAAGGGGGGAGGAAGGAGGGTGAAAGGGATGATTAGGCAAATGTGTGTGGTGATGGATTGTAATTAGTCTTTGGGTGATGAACATGATGTCATCTATGCAGAAATAGAAGTATAATGATGTACACCTGAAATTTATACAGTGTTATAAACCAATGTTACTGCAATAAAAAATAAATTTTAAAAAAGGAGTAGTCAAGTTCATAGAGACAGAAAGTAGAATGGTGGTTGCCAGGGGCTGGGGGAGAGGGGCAGAATGGACAGCTAATGTTTAATGGGTGCAGAATTTCAGTTGGGGAAAATGAAAAAGTTCTGGAGTTGGTGGTGGTGATGGCTGCACAACAACGTGGATGTACTTAATGCCACAGAACTATGTGCTTAAAAATGGTTAAAGTGGCACATTCTATTTTATATATATTTTACCACAATAGAAAAGAGAGAGAAAAGTTTGTCTATATCTCAAGTTTGTGGTTTTGATGAAGGAAGAGAATGTACCAATCCCACTGCTGGAGAAGTTGAAAGAAAAAGGGAAATATCATTATGATTATCTAGTACAATGATTTTCAGGATTTGAAAAGTTTATAGATCCTTAGAAAATATAACGAAAAGTAGATAGTATTCCTCCCCTAAAATGTGTGGTTTTACATACAAACAAACATTTTCATGTAGATCTGGAGGATCAAAAATTCACTGAATCCTGTGTATGGATTTCCTAGAAGTCTGTGTACCAGAAGTTGAGAAATCCTGCCTACAATAAGTCAAATGCTTTTCATAGTTATCTCAGTTGATCCTCAGACAACAGAAAACAACAGTTGATGGAGGTGTTTTATCACCATTTTAAAGAGATGAAGAAACTAAGGATCATAGATGCTAAAGAATTTACTGGAGATCACAGTGGTGGAGCCAAGTCTCCGAACACCTGTTCACTAGTATAATGGAACTCACGTGTCATCATGTAGCAGCCTACCTGCAGACTGTGGGAAAGAAAATGAAAGCATTCTTTTATAAAAAGCAACTTCTATGACACTCCAACTGAAGATTTCCCAAAAAAGAAATTAGTTCTTTGGTGTTAAATATTGAAAAAGTGTGGTACGCTAGTAAGTGTGCCTTTCCTCCCCAAAGATATGCACGTCCTAATCCCCAGAACGTATAAATATGTCACCTTACATGGCAAAAGGGAGTTTCCAGATGTGATTAAGTTAATGATCTTGTGATGGTGAGATTACCCTGGTAATAAAATCACAAAGGTCCTTAAAAGAGGAACATAGTGAAGTCAGACAGAGGAGAAGGTACTATGATGATAGAAGCAGAGATTGGAGTGATATGGCCACAAGCCAAGGAATGCCAGCAACCTCTAAAAGCTGGAAGAGGCAAGGAACAGTCTCTCCCCTAAACCCTCCAGAAGGAACCAGCCCTGCCACTGCCTTGATTTTAGTCCCATAAGTCTCATTTCAGACTTCCGACCTCCAGAACTATGAGAGAATAAATCAGTGTGGTTTTAAGCCACTAAAAGTATAGTAATTTCTTGCCATGGCAGCTGGAAACTAATATAAAAAGTAAAACCAAGCTAAGTCATATAATCAAATTTCATTTTTTTCCTGAGCTCCAGGAGAGCAGGAAGTTTTATATTTCTAGAACCTAGAATAGTTCAAGAAATAGAGTATATGTTCAATTAAAAAAAACAATGAAGCAATGAATGTTCATAGTAGTACCATGACACTTGAGAAAGACGGAAGAATTAAAAATGAAGCTAGAGGAACATTCCTATGGGGAGAAAAAATGTTTAAAACTGCTGTTGGGAACTATAAAAATAACTATATCTTAGCCACATGTTTGCACCCAAAAGATGCAGATGTGGGAGAATTATTGTATACATTTTAAAGTGAATTTATTAATTATTCAGCCAAATTCTCCAATACACAAATCCTCTTCTGATTTAATCATTTGTTGTTTATGAATAAGGTGGTCCAAACTTCAGTTCTGCTTAATAAGTATATTTTTCTTCTTCCACACTTCTGATCACTCCTACTATCCTTGGAACTGGGCAGGGAAAGAGGAAATCAGTAAAGTGTTGTTGCGTGGAGGAGGCTGAAGCTGATGATTCCCACATGCCTTGAAGTTCATGTCCATACCCCTCAGCGTCACTAAGACAAAGAAGGGTGACTATCCCCCTTCTCTTTAAAACAAAAGCCTTCAGATTAATCTCCTATAGCCACTTTGCTTCTTTAAGGTTTTCCTCATTTGGTGGGGGGTGGATATAGGATAAAGAATGAAAAAAAAATTCAAATATCAAATACAATAGACATCTCTTTCCAAACCCCACCTACTACAAAGCTTTATTGGTCAGAGTCACCGGTTGCTGTAACAAACTCCCGAATCATGGTGGCTTAGCACAGTTAACTGTATTTTGTGCTTATATAAAGTCCAAAGTAAATGTTCCTATTCAATGATCAGTCTTACACATGGCTGGTCAGAGACCCAGGACTCCCCGGGGCCTTGGAGTCCTCTATGAGATAGGAAAGCAGAGAGAAGAGAGAATCATGCAGAATGTTTACGTGAGTAAGTCTGGAAGAGGTATACACCACTTCCACCACAGTCCAGTAGACAGAACTACTTCATATGGCTACCCATGCCTAACTGCAAGGAATTCTGGGAAATACATTTTAGCTGCGGAACTGGGACCTAGAGAAAACAGCTCTGGTAAATATAAAGGCTCTAGATAAGCTGACCTCTGGCCACTTCTACCAACTCATTTCCTGTTATTCTTCTCCTCATTTAGTGTGCTCCAGCCATTTTAGCCTCCTTGCTGATCTTTGAACACACCAAGCCAAGGTCCTGCCTCAGGGCCTTTGTACACGCTATTTCGGTATCTGAAATGCTGTTCACCACTAGATATTCACATGGCTTTCCCCGTAACTTCATTCTGCTCAAAACCACCTCTTCAGAGAGCATTTCCTTGACACCCCCCCCCATTTAAAACAGTACCCTGTTGCTCTCTAGTCCCTTGCTCTGCTTTTTTCCCTTTAAGATATTCATCACTCTCTGACATTATACTCTATATTTGTCTATTCAATTTTTATCTGTTTCCCCACTAAATCTCCTGAAGGTCAGGGTCTTTGTTAATAACTGTATTTGCAGCACCCAGAACATTACCCAATATGTAATAAAACACTCAGTAAGCATTTTATTGAATGAACTATGTTCCTTAATAAGGATATTCAGTATGTAAATATTGCAGTGGCTCTATTTTCTAATGACCCTGTCTTGAGCACAGCCCAGGTTACCCACTCTAAAATATTTCCTGTTCATTCCACTTCTTCATCCCTCTACTTCCTATCCATCTTGAATTTAAGTCTTATCTCAAGGATCCTCTTTTTTCGCCAACACTCCAGCTGCCCTGTGCTCTGTAGTGCCTCATGCATAGATCGTGCCTGTATGGAAATCAACTGCTTATGCGTCTGTCTCCCCCACAGGACTACGAGTTCCTCCTGGGCAGGGCTGTGTATTATTCAACTTTGTGTCCTCATTGCCTACCATAGTGTCTGGCACATGGAAGATTCATAACAAATGTCTGCTAGTCAGAACTGTTCAGTGATTTTGAAGATGACTTCTTGCTGCAGGTAAACTTACCAAGAGAAAAAAGTATCTTCACTTAAACTTCTCTAAGAAATTTTAGTAAGAATTTGGCAAAACATTATTCCTTCCAGCTCCCTCTGAATTATAAGAACGCAAACAAAATTATTCCTTGAATCATGTATAATTAAGCAATGGTTATTAGAGCTGGATTATTTGTTTTAAATAAGTCATCATGATACAGTACAGTTAAAATAGTTAAGGGCTATATATGTACATTGTACTACACTGAGATTCCTTGAAATACTGATGTTCACTTTTATGTCATTTTATAGAATTTAAAACTTAATCTTATTTTAAATGACTGTAGAGATTTTAGTATCTGTTGGTTTTTAACTCTGAATCATTTTGTGTCAAATTTATGATCAGAGAAGCCCAGCCTAATGGTAACATTATTGCTATAGGGAAAAAAGATCTACTTCATACTGATATGCTTCATGACATAACTTCTAGGAATGTCTTACAGAGAAACATGGAGATTCCTTATAGCAAATGGATAATTAGGGAAACAAGTTACTCCTAGAAATATCAAATAGAAACAATTACCCATTAGGTGACTGGGAAAATCAAGTATTTTTCTTAATTAGAGAAGTCTTTTTTTGCATTCATTCTTCGCATATATAAAAGTTTCCGTAAAATCTGGCAACATTTAAATAAATGTAATCTTGTCAGAGATACCTTCAATCTATGAAAAATAAAATATATTATCTATACTTTATGGATCCCCTATGTACATGTATATATTTTCTGTGATATATGCACACACATACATACATGTGAATATACGCATAACATTTTATATACAGTCCTGTGGCACTTAACGACATGGATACATTCTGAGAAATGCCTCATTAGGTGATTTGGTTGCTGTGCAAACATCTTGGAGTGTACTGAAAGAAAACAAAATTTGCCACCCTAAAATGTGTCTCTTTAACACAAGGATTGTTTTAGGCTGATTATTTTTAAGAAACAAAAGACTCTGAAAGTTTTTCTTGTTACCTCCCCCTTAACTGTCTAAAAGAATTCAGATGAAAAAAAAAACTGCTTCAGGAAGTGAGCTATGACCTTAGCATAACATGAACTAGGTTGTAGACAGAGAGGAACCTAGACAAGCCTGTTTGTTGGGCTCCCCTCTATATTCTTCTGTTTCTGTGTAGTCAAACAAATACTTGCTTTCAAAACATTTGCTCCTTTTCACCCACCTGTGCATTGCCTTCCTTCCTTTTGAAGTCCCTGACTCTCCCCATCTCTGTCTTCTTTCGTCTTTAGCTGAGGATGGTATTTAAGGTGAGGGCTTAAGCCATTTTGGTGAGTTACTTGGTTTTCCTGGGTTTCTGCCATGTATACATGTTATTAAACTTTTGTTTGTTTTTCTCCTGTTAATCTGTCTCATGTCAATTTAATTCTTAGACCAGCCAGAAGAAACTAGAAGGGTAGAAAATTTCTTCCTTCCCTACAGTACTTACACGAACCTAGAGGGTATAGCTTACTACACACCTAGGCTATACGGTATTAATCTTAAGGGACCACGTCATATATGTGGTCTGTCACTGACCAAAACATTATTATATGGAGCATGACTCTATATATACACATATATAACATTTTCTGTATTATAAATATTAAATCTTCATATTTAGTATGGTTAATAATCATGTCTCTCAAGGTAGGGAATCATGTCTTCAAGAAGTTCTGTTCTACTGTGTTACTTACACTTTATGAACTGATTAGATGCTTGGTTCTATCTTTACCCATACCAAGAGAGCAGGCCTAAGACATGACAGCCAAACTGAATGTGATCCCACAAAATACATTTGGCCTATTTCTATGTGGCTTCTCACCCGAAAATCTGGAATGTCTCAGCTACCACATCATGGTGAAGACCAGCCATAGAAAACTAAGCCAACTGGATATCATAATGTTAATATAGTCATCAATGCATATGAGTCTATAGGAACCAAATATAGCCTAAATTTTTCTGTGGTCTTGAACTGACATCAACCCCATTGACTCATCAATAAAGAGCACTGTGGTGACTTCAAGTTTCAGAAAGCAAAGTGAGATATGAGGAACAACTCTACCCTCGAGTGAAGCAAGAGGCAGATAGAATATGAAGAAGACTTTTCTTTGAGGTTCCTGGTTCCCCTACCATTCTAAAAGAGCTGTCAGATAAATCAGACTTTCCATTTTGTACAAATCCAGGAGGCACCATTTACACTGAATACAATTTAAGTTGTACTCCTTAAGTTGTACAATTTCATGATAACTAAATAAACTCAACCAATCTGGAGCAAACTGAATACATTCATTAATTCACAAACAGTATGCTTATGGCATGAGTTTATTCGTTCCTTAATTCAGTCCTCATTAATTATTGATGTAGTGGCGATGCAGAATGCCAAATCACTGTTTATTCTTGCAATATTTTCACATCCGTTACAGAAGACAAAATTGGGAACTATATCTTATTTTTATTTCTGGTTCATTTTGTTTGTGGTGCGATACTACATTTCCACCAGGAATCTTTATAGTTCTGCATTGAAAAAATAACATTCCATCCAATATATCGTAGGTGAGACCTGTCAAAAAGGAGAACAAGAGGCCAGTTGGCTGACTGGCTGGCTATTTTAGGCAAGTCTGTTAGGGATGTAGTACCTGTGTGAGGCTAACATAGGCCAGGTGTTTAGCTTTGTAGTTTGCTAAAATCAATTCTATCAGTTCACCCCAAGTGTGATCAAACTCTGGGGAAATTGTTTGGACTGGAAAAACTCACAAGAGATGAACAGAGGTTGACATACTTGCCAGGATGAGTGTTACTGGTCAGGATAATGTATCAAGGAAACTGAATTAGAGATGAAAAGTTGCTCATGAGCTCACTCTTAGAATAAAGGGAGTTAAGAATTCTTAAAACTTATTCCATCGGGCTAAACTAGTTGTTAAAATAATATTTTTTGACAACTTTATTGAGATATAATTCACATACTGTACAATTCACCGTTTAAAACACCATATTTCATTTCCATCAACAATTATGAATGTTCCAATTTTTCCACATCCTCACCAGTGCTTGTTACTTTCTGTTGTTTGATAGTAGATATTCTAATGGGAGTGTGAGGTGGTATCTCCTTGTGGTTTTGAATTGCATCTCCCTAATAGCTAATGCTGTTAAACATCCTTTTGTGTGCCTGTTGGCCATCTGTATATCTTCTTTGGAGCCTTTGCCCATTTTTTAAATTGAAGTATGTATCAGTATTTCATTCTTTTTATTGCCAAATAATACTATATTTTATGGCTATACCACATTTTATGTATCCATTCATCAGTTGATGGCATTGTTAATTTTTGTATTTTTATGGTGGATGTGGGTGATCTCAGCAGGATGGAGAAGAGGGGAAATTTGGACTAGGGAAACTAACTTGGTTTATAGGCCTAACTCAGGAAAAAGTAATAGTGTCTGAAAGAACAGGACAAATTTTACTACATAAAGCTAGCGTCTTTATCTAAGGTGAGGAGGAAGGTGGAACAGTCTTCACAGTAAATGAGGCAGGAGAGTCAGTCTCTAGACAGTGGTTATACTTGGAGTCACATGCTAATTGCATTCTCTTTCCAGAAGGTCCATCCAGATTAGAGGTGGGCTTCACCCAATTATTGGAGAAAGTTGCACCTAGGTACCATCAGCCCACTACCCTTGGAGGAAAAGGGCTGGCAAGGGCTAAGAGGGTCAGGGTGTCAAACAAGCAGGCTGGAGTACCAGTATATGAAACATTAATGGGAAACAAGGCAGAAGTGGGACTGTATGGACCAAGAAAACCTGGTGGAGAACAGAGAGGAAGTTGATCATTATTACAGATGTGGTGGCTCAGGGCCCACCCCAGTCATTCCACATTCAGTGTGGAAATTCCCTGAGATTATTTCCATATTCCACCAGCTGGAAGGTGTGAGTCTACTCCCTGTCTTGGTCAGGCCTACCTTGGGGACTGACAACCTTGAGACTATGTGGTATAAAGCTTGAGGTCTGTGGTGACGTGGAACAAGAGAAAGGCAAAGACTTCCAAGGTTCTCCAAGCAAAGGATACATCCACACTAGCTTATCTGTCTGTCTGTCTATCGTTTATCTATCTATCTACCTACCTATTTTTCTCATTAGAAGAAAGCACTAACTCCTCCTTTGAACCCTTTCTCCCATCATTAGAACAGATTCCCGAACCTTTGGTCTAATACCAAATGAAGTGATTGATTTGTATTTAGGGGTTTCATATTGTATGAAAACAAATGTACCTTTAAAACAGCAGAACCTTCCCCAATCTGTCAAGAGGACCCCACATGAGAGCCCTACTGAGGGAACAGCAGATTTTGGCTCTTATCCTATGCTAACTCTGGGACAAAAGCTAAATGGTGGGATGTCATGCCAAAATCCCTGTACTGTATGAATTGTCTTGTCTCTATTTCTCTCACCCATCCCTCACCAGTACTATGTATTTATATTGACATAAGTTAAATGTGCATATGAACTTTTGACACTCTCCAGTTTTCTTTATGTTAGTTACACTCCAGTACTTTTGCCCTTATCTTACACCCTGAACATGTTGAATGAACTAACTCCAGAGACCCCTTCCTGTTTTGGTCAATGGTATTGTTGACAGAGACTTAGGAAATGCTGTAACCTCATTGGCAACTATTTTATTCAATCGTTAACCAATATTATTTTTAGTATCTATTATGTGCTAGGTACCGTGCCAGGTGCTGAACATAAACCAAAAAAAAATCCTGTCCTTAAAGAAATTACAGTCTAGGAGTGGTGATGAAGAGGCAGACAAGTAAATAGGTAATGAAATACAGAGTGATGAATAGGTCAGTGCTTTAGGAATACAAAGGAGAAGTATTTAACCCAATCCCAGAGTCTCAAATCATCTTTCAAGAGGAAATGGCTTTACCTGAGGCTTGAAAGCTATACAGGCATTAGCCAAATGAAGGGAGTAGATATGGGGCCAGAAATCCTGCCAGAGGGATCAATCTGCAAGAAAGCACTTGATACATTTAAGGGAATGTAACAAGCAGCCAATCAGATTCTCTTTCCTGGGAAGCTTGAATGCAAGTTGGGTAGAGAAAAGAAGAGTTCAAGTAGGAGTAGTGTTAGCAGAGAAGCAGAAAGAAGCACAGTTAAAAGATCCTTCAGAGGCTTTCAAAAAGGAAGCAACAGCACATGGCTGCTTCAAAAGGAACAATGTGACCAAGTCACCAGAGAGCGTCTCGTTCCACCATGAGCATCACTGTGGATCACTGGGTCTGCTGCTGTATTCTGAGTGATAGATAAAGTCTTTCTGTGCAGCTGTTGTAAGAGCCTATAAGAACTCTTTAGTTGCAGGCAACAAACCCAACTTGAAAATGATTAAGCAATGTAAAATTAATGGTAGAACTTGAATTCAAGGATGGCAGAATGTAGCGGTTTAAATTACATCACAAAAAGAGAATTCTCTCTCTTTATCTCCATCTCCCAGCTCGGCATTCCTTTCCTTTGTTTTCGTGTCTCCCTCATGCAAACTTCCTCCAAGTGGTTCCCACTAGCAGTTCCAGTTTTACATTTTACTAGCCAAGGGACCCCATCTTTCCCAAGAGTTCCAGCAACAGTTTGGGTCTTGCACCCACCATGAACCAATCACTGTGGCTGGGGACAGGTGGTTCTCCTATTGCTCTGTCCTAGGTGACATGTTCACCCCTGGGTCAGAGTCAGCCCCACCTAATCACATGGACTGAGGTGCATTTTCTCGATGGAAGATTGAAACGCAGTCATCAGCAAGGGGTGAATGGAAGTGAGAAGAAAGAAACAGCAGCTGTCTTCTATGAATGGTTCCTTATGCGTCCTTACTTCCCTGTGTCCTTTAAACAAGTCCTAAGTGGCTGAGGTCAACTGAGCTCATTTTTTGCTCCTCATATCCCAAAAGTACCTAGCAAAAATAATCATTTGAAAAATGGCCCTGTATGAAATAGATTTTCACACGTATGACATGCAATTTTTAAATAGAAAGTGACAGTTACCTGTCATGGCTAAAATGGCCAAATATAAAGACCAGACACTTCTACATTGCATACCCATGAAGACAGTGAAAACATAACCACAGTTTTCAGAGCCTAAAGCAATTTAGGACTTCTCCCTTTTCTTAAAGTTAGCTGGGTATCTTTTGTTATAAAAATGATCACTCCATCTTCTCTCATTTTAATTAAATCAAGTAATAGATTTTAAAATGCCTAGCACAACAACTGGAGCAGAGTAGGTCCTTTAAGAAATTGAGTTTGCCTTAAATTCTACAAATGTTAACAACCAACAGGCAACGTACCAAGTTTGATAACAGAAAATAATGTAATACAAAGACTCAGTCCTCATGGAACTCAGAGTTTATTAAAGTAGAAAAACAAATTATAGCACAGCGTTTTAACTACAACAAAGATCGATACCAGATATAGACATTTCACAGAGGAAGTAGTAATTAAATAAGGGAATGGGTCATTTGGGCAAGGTTTCCTGGAGGAAGTGATAGCCAAAGTGCATTTTGACAGATGACTAGTAATTTGATAAGCAGCTATGAGGAAAGAGCATTTCAGGAGGAGGGTGGGGGAGGGCACCGATGAAAGCAAAGTCTTAGTGTGGTGGAACAATGTACTGATGTGTTATAAAAACTACTCTTGCAGGAATGGAAAATGTGAGTTTAGGGAGCAGCAACGGATGATGCTGGTAGGACAAGCAGTTATTTGAGTGTCTCTTATCCAATCAATTGGACAAGCCTACTTGAAGAGTATTCCAGAAGGAAATAATTTAAACGTCTGACAATAGGTCATTGATTAAATATGCAATGGAATACTAAGTATGACAAAAAAATGATACTGCAGAAGGCTATTTGGTATCAGAGGAAGGGGGAGGGAAGGAGGAGGGGAGAAAGTAGGGGAGGAGGGTAGAAAGGAAGGAAGGAAGGGAGAGGAAGGGAGGGAGAAAGGGAGAAAGAGAAAGAAAGAGGAAAATAAACAGAAGCCTGATTTATATGGCTTGCCATGGTCTTCCAGATATCGAAATGCAGTCAAGTTAACATCAAAATAGACCTTCATGTGAGTCTTCAGTGATTGTACACTGATTCTCTGTGAAAGACACTGCTAAGGGAGAATCCTAGAGCCTACCTTCCTTCTCTCTTACTAACAGAACCTCAGTTTTGATTGGAGCACCAAGACGTTTAGCCTAGAAGAATCGACACAAGCCTATTCCTCCTTGCTAGGTGTCATTTTCACAGCCTCCCCGGTGGTTTGGTGAACCTGGTTCTGGCCAATGGCTTGGGAGTAGGAGTGGGTTCTGGAAAATATTTTTTCTTCCATGAAAAAAAAACCCAGAGGTTCCTTTTTCCACTGGGATTCTTTTCTTCCTATTGTAGAGGAAGAAAAAAACCTTTCTCCTCTACCGTCCTGGGTTCTCTGGCTGGGGCCCTGCAAATTAGACAGACAAAAGACAGATTAAAAAGAGAAAAAGAAACAGAGTTTATTAACAGGTGAAGTATGCATAGATGTGGGAGAAACTCAGTGAAGAGTAATTCAAAGGGATGGTTAGAACTTGGGCTTATATAGCAGCTTAACAAAGAACAATAAATTTGTAGAGGAGTGAGAAGACAAAGGAAAAAGGGGTTTAGGCTTTTAGGGTTGGCAAACTATGGGAAGGTAAATATACGTGGGGAACCTAATGGAAGACAAGGGTTATTTTAGTAAGATTTATTTGCAGACCCATCTTGGTGCCAACTTTCCATCTTCTTCGTGGTCATAAAACTTCCCCAGGAGAGGGGATTTATGGCAGTCCTCATTTCTCAGAAGTTTCTACTTTTAGTCAGATAAGGGAAGCTCCAAGAAGGGTTTTTTCCCTGCATCTGCTGATTCTCATTTGCCTCCAGCTCCAAATAATGCTTATGCCAAAGTGGTATATTCGGATCCCCTACACCGTCTTGAATGTGGTTTGTAAGAATATGATGTTTGGAGAGCTGGCAGCCATCTTGTAACCATGCAGTGGTAAGTCTATTTAGAGGGCAGTACTGGGCAGAATGCAGGGATATAAAAGAAATAAAAGTTATGGCCCCTGGGCCCAAAGAACCTATTATACAGGGTGTCAAGACATGCACACATGAATTAACTTGAGAACAATTACAAAACAACTTACAGTATTACTCAGTGCCAACTAACGGAGAACTGATGGCAGCCCTCCAGAAGCTACTGTTGGTAACTCTGTCCTGCCAGCGCTTCTTGCCAATCCAGTTAAACTGGTGAGGTTTTTAAGAAAGATGTGACATTGAGAGAAGATTCTAGCCTCAAATTCTTATCTTTTTAAAATACATTGCTGCCCCTGTTTAAACACCATTAACAGCTTTGACTCAGAAAGGAAACATAGTATCAAAAAAGCATTGGGCTGGGCATTGGGCTTTCCTCTTGGTAAAGACACTTAACAGCTGTGGGACATCCTGAAGGTCTGATGTTTCGGTTCCTGATTTGTAAACTGGGGATAACGATTCATTCCACAAATATTTACTGAGCACTGAATAAGTGTTGGACACTGTCTTAGGCAATAGAGATATGGCAGCAAATGAGACAAAGTCCCTGCCCTCATAGATAGTAGACGTACAATCAACAGATATATACTCCATCAACATGCAGTAGTAAGTCCAATGGGAAAACATAAAGTGGAGTAAGGAGAACAGAAAGATGTCAGGTAAGTGGGGAGGGGGCCTGCTATTTTACACAGAGTGGTCAAGACAATCTCTGATAAGAGGTTTGCATTTCCTTCCCCATGTGTTGTGTGTCTGTGTGTGTGTGTGTGTGTGTGTGTGCATGTGTGCACTGGCCTGCTTGTCTGGGGGGCAGAAAGGAGGAAGTCAAATGACTGAAAATATGCAAAAAGCATTTGACAAATTACTCAGCACTATGTGGACATAAGGTATTATTATCATTGATATTATTGCAGATTAAGCCTAAACTCCTTAGCTTGACAATTATGATCCTTCACAGCCCAACCTTCCAACCTACTTTTCCAGTTCTATCTCCACTCCCCTGTATGAACCTAACTTCCAAATACAATTTTCACTTTATCTAGTTCACTTGGCAATTAATCATGTACCATGTCATGTTGCTTCTCTTATTGTTTCTCCTATTTAAGTCCTTTAGTATTTCACTTTTCATAAATTCTTTGTCCCCAATGAAATGAAAAACTTCTGCACATCACAATTTTCTATCAGCGCCTTGAGCATAAGAGGTGTTCCATAATATTTATTGATTTTGCTTGACATACTGGATTAACGCTTATCATCACTCTGAAAACTATCACTGTTTGGAATTGGGTGTTTTACTCAGGTTTGCATGATTTTTGAATTGCCTTTTTTACCATGAAGCAGTGTACTCGTTGAGAAGCAGAATTCTGAAAAATTCTGTATTGCTAAAGAGGGCCTTACACTGTGGTTAGGACTTCCCCTAAGGATTACCTCAACGTCATGCAGGCCAATAAGCAGCTCCTAACCTATGTGTCCTTTTCGGACCATAATCCTATGCATCCTCAAGGCCTTTCTATGACCTTGGGGTATTTCTTGCCAGTACACATTTGTGATTGTCTCTTGAATGACTCTCAAGTGAATTTTTCCATTGAAAGAACTTCCTAGCATCTGAGAAATCAAGCAGAAGAGAAGGATGAGCAAGGTACAGTAGAAACTATAGGATAAGTATTAAGTGAGGTTTTTGTAGGCAAAATGACCCTCCAAAAATATCTACATCCTGGGACTTATGAATATGTTACCTTATGTGGCCAAAGGGCCTTTGCAGATGTGATTAAGTTAAGGATCTTGAGACGGGGAGATTATTCTGAATTATCTGGGTTGACCCAATGTAATCACAAGGGTCTTTATAAGAGGGAAGCAGGGCCGTCAGAGTCAGAGGGAATGAGATGATAGAAATAGATGTCTGAGTGATGTGGTCACAAGCCAAGGAATGTAGGCTGCCTCTAGATGCTGGAAAAGACAAGAAGGAACAGATTCTCCCCTTGAAGCCCCCAAAGGGAATGCAGAGCCCTGCTGACCCTTTGATTTTGGCCCTGGAAGACCTATTTTCAGGCTTTGGATCTCCAGAACGGTAAGGTAATAAATTTGTGTGGTATCAAGCCACACGATTGCAGTAACTTGTTACAGCAGCAGTAGGAAATTAACACAGTGGTATAGTAACAACAGCCCTGACTAGAGATCTGTCACAATCTAGCCCCTACTACATGCATAGTAATTGTGTGATCTCAGAAAAAATCACTCTACCTCAGTTTCTTTCCTGTAAAGTGAAGTTATACCTGCCTTCCAGCGTTGTTACGAAGACAGATCAGATCACTCATGTGAGCACTTTGTCAAGGGTTTTGTGTTATACAAACGTTAAGTGTAAAACTTTGACTGAAGGTTTTCTTAATGAGGGCGACAATTGGAATGAAGATGTCTGTCCTCAGTGTGTTGATACCTTAAATATTACACTATAACCACCCCTGTAATAAACATATTGGTTTAGAAGTGGCCACTGCAGGGAGGGCCATCCAGCACACTTGTCACAACCTTCCCTCCATTAACCAAATTGAACATGGCTAATTGATTGTAGCATTCTTTGCCCAAGAGCCAAGACAGCCTTAGAATCCTTCTTAACTCACCTTCAGGAAGTTGCTATCAATCAACTAGAGCTGGCGTGAAAGAAGAATCTTACTTAAAATCCCCGATCTAGTGGTATAGAAAGTTTGGTCCCTTGGCCAAGAGCATGGCATCACCTGTGAGCTTGTTAGAAATGCAGATCCTCAGGCCCACCAACACCTACTGAATCAGATTCTGCATTTTAACAAGATCCCTGGGTGAGTCCCTACTAGTTGAGAGGATATATTTTGGAGTGGTTTGAATCCCAGCTGTGCAAGGTACTATTACTGCATGACCTCAAGCAAAGTGTCTAAATCATCAAAGCCTCAGTTTTCTCATCAGTAAAGTGGAGAATAAGACCCACCTCATTTGTTGTTATGAGAATTAGAGAGGCTGTATATAAGGCGTTTTGCACAGTGCCTGCCAACAAACACTTAGTTAATAATAGTTCTTTTCATTGTATTATTTCGCACCATCTACAGCTGATAACCATCCATTCAGTATTGCTGGAGTCACTCAGCAGGGACGATTTCCAAAGCCATCCACGCCCTTCCAGTGGGGAGGGGAGACGGGAACACTGTCAGCAACGCCATCTCCAAATACGCAGGACACTGCACATTTTGCAACGCATATTAAACATCGGGTGATCTCCTTGTTTTCAGATGTTTACTGCACGTGGTTTTAGTGGAAACCGTCTGCTAGAGTCTAGACACAGCCATGGAGTCTGGTGACCTGTGGGAGGGAGCAAGGGCCAGAATTCCCGCTGAGTCGCCCCAGCCCTCTACCTTGATCCCCTTCTTAACTTTCCATCTGCTACTGGAACCTTGCAGCAGAACCACAAGCTGCCAGCCCCTGCCCAGCTACCCCCTGGCGCTCAGCAGCCAGGCTGCTACCCCTTCCCGCGGGACCGGGAAGGCTGGGCGCGGGTGCGGTGGGGGCGGAGCTCGACGTCCTGCTGCTGCCGCTGCCGCTGCCGCTGCCGCCGCCGCCGCCGCCGCCGCCGCCGCCGCCGCCGCCGCCGCCGCCTGCGAAGCTGTCTCCTCTTCCTCGGATGCTCCGGCCGGGCAGCGCTGCCCCGCGTGGACAGATGGGCGCACCCCGGGCCTGACGGATGAGCAGTCGGGCGCGTGGACTCCCACCTCCAGTTTAGCTCTGTGCCCGGCGGCGGCGGCGGAGGCTGCAGCCCCGCGGTGGAGCGGCCCCCGCGGTTTCCGCTTGGCTCCTGCGCGCCGCCTCTGCTCTTTGCATAGTAATTTCAGTTCCTGCAAGCACCCAGCTCGCTCCCGGAACAGGTCTGAAAAGGACCGCCGGTCCGGAGCACACCGGAGCCATCCGTGTGGCGCTGAGAGCCGCTGCTTGGGATATGCGACTGGAAGCCCCCGCCACAGCGCAGACAGTGGCCCCGCCGCGCTGGGGAGAGCCGGGCGACAGCAGGTAGGCGACCGGCGGCCACGGGAGGAGACGCCCCCCGCGCCACCTCTGCTCAGCGTCCCACCCTGGGGGACGCGAGCCTTGCGGTGTGCTCGGTACTGCTGGGGGTGGATTCGGTCCCTCATTTGCCCGGTGATCTTTGCCTGTTGCTCATGTCCCCATCCCATCCTGCGCTCCGGGAGGGACCGTCTTTCTGGCAGGTGATGAATTTCTCTGCAAGGTCATTGCTCCGTTAGGCTCTGGCTTTGAAGGTAAATGGAAGACGCCTGCTGTTCTTGTTCTTGGGCGGGGGATTTAGAATCAACCGGATCTGCACACTGTGAATATCCAAATAGGTGTGTGTGTGTGTGTGTGTTTGTGTGTGTTTGGCAATACTACATTGACATTTTTCTCATTTTCCTACGCTTATTCCTTTTAAGGTCAAAACATTATAGTTATATACGCATTTGTGTGGGTATATACACGTTTACATATATATAGTTTTTCTTGAACTAGGCGGCGAGAGAAGGGCGAGCAGAGGTTGATAAACTGAAATCACTGTAGAGACCTGTTCAGTATCTGGAGGTGAACTTTGGAACCACATTAAATCAGGGTAGAGACTCGAGGCTATAAACCGTTCTTTGGAGATGGATTTTAGAGAAGCTCTGAAGAACACCGTCAACCAACACACACCACGGATCTTCACGCTCTCCAGGCAGATCTAAAAGATATAGGCAAAATTTCAGACGCAACAATGGACAGTGAAAGAGGGAGGGGAAAGAAGGGGTACTTAGACACTGGAAAGTGAATTTGGGGTGGTGGGAAGGCAGCAAATCCCTGTCAGGTTTAAAGGGCCCTCCAAAGGGGCATGGGGAGAAATCTCTGCCTGGGGTGTAGGCAGTTCAAGGTTAAGATGATGTGAATGTCCAGAAAGCAACAGAGGCGGTGGGGAAAAGGCAAGAAGGTTTGGAGAGGGGTGGGAGAAACGGAGCCCTGAGGGTCACCAAGAAGCAATCACTGTTGATAAGGTATCTTCTTCTTCCTGTTAAAGCAATGCCTGGAATATGCTCCATCTAAATATTTTTCACAGCGCATTTGTGAAGGATTCATTGGTCCATGTTTTCATTTTGTTTTTGCAAGAAATCTGGGTCATGGTGGGACTGGAAGAAACTGAAGTGTTTACAACACCAGCAAGATTTGGAGAGAGAGTTGATGAAGGCTTAGCTTCATGAAATATTTACACATCTCTTGCGTGGGCTTTTGTTTGCTCTTGTTGGTGCTGCTGCATATTTTACTTTGATAATGCTTTGAGTGTACTTCTCCTGAATATGTTTATTTTCCAGTTATAAGCTATTCCTTCTTTTCCATTGTTCACCATTGGCCTGCCCTGAGTAGCAACTGTGGAAATAAAGATACATGAGTGACAGCATAAGGAAGAAAATCTTTTTCTGTTGCTATCTGCAAATGGCAGGAATTTGTATTAGAGAATCTTCTTTTGAAATAGAATTACGAAGAACATTTTTCAAGTTTTCCTGTGTGTTTAATGGGGGAAATGGGTTGTTGATTCATAAACAGAAAAAAAAAAAGTAGTAATTGCCATTGGAAGTCTAGATGTTATATCATTGGGATTTATTTTGGAAACAGAGCAAAGGAACTCATGGAGATCCGTGTAGAGTGTGTTGTGGTGTGGTGAGGCATCACTTAATCACTAACTAGACTGTTGTGAACATGATGAGGACAGAATCGCAAGTGCACAGCTTCACATGGGACGTGGAGGACTGAAGCGTGCTATGAATCAGATCACTCTCAATGGAAGGTCAGGTGGGTTCCAACAAGCTGTTTGGAAATTTGGGTGTTTTTTTAATTCCTCAGTACACTTGCCCAACACGTTTAATTATTTGTCCCTTCAACACTTCCTTGATAGTGCCTCAAATATACTTGAAAGAATATTATCAGGTACAGCTATCCTTCACTGAGTGAATTTCCAGACACACAATCTGCAGCTTATGGGGAAGCACTAAAATATTGGTCCTGGAATCACAAAATCATAAAAGATTAGCCCCAGACAGTCAGGACACAATTCCAGTCCCAGCTCACACTTGAGCTCTTACAGTGGCAGCTGTTTCTGCTCTGTCTGCACTTGTTCATTGATTCATTCGTGCATTCAACATATATTTATCTTGAACTAGACGTGGTCGTAGATTGTGGAAGAGAAGAGTGAACGAGACACATTCTCAGCCTGCAGAACTTGGGAAAGAGGGATAGCAGCTAGCTCAGTGCTCTGACAGGGTGAGCACAGGGTGCTGTGGAAGCCAGGTCGTAGAGGTGGAAAGGACAAGGACAGTTTCCAGGGACCTGAAGAAGAGATGAACTAGCCTGGCAGAGGTGAGAGAAGGGCAGTCCTGATACAGAGACCAAAATATGCAGAGGCCCAGGAAGAACAAGAAGCTCTAGGCAGTTAAAAAATAGTGTGAGTAGATCAAGATGGAAAAATTAGGGTGGAGAAGGAATTGGAATCCTTCCTCAAACTGAAGTCCAGCAGAGCTGCTAACTCATCTGGTCAGTAAACCATTTGGTCTGGATAAGTTAGGTAAACGCGTTTACATTGAGGCTCTATGCTGTTCACGTTACCCAAGTTTATGTCCTTCAAATATCTGGAAACCATATTAACCTTAAGTGACAATAGCCTGATTAAAAGGGAGATGTGTCCTTGAGGAAGTCATAATTCTCTGTGCCTCAGTTTCTTCATCCACAAAATGTCTGCTGTCTACTTTGTGTAGTATGAAAATAAAAGAGAATGAGGGAATGGAGATTTGAGATCTATAGAAATGCAGGGAATCTTATCTTTATGACAACAGTGCTCAGTGTAAAAGGATGGAAAGGACTGTGTATTCCAAGCATTTAATTGTCCCAGATGACTCCAAAAGGCAAAGGTATGGTGGTATGAAGACAATGAACAAAAAAGTAACTCAGAAATATGGGCTAAAGAGAGCCCAAAGGCCACATACAATTTTAAAATTATTTTTTAAGTGAGGAAAATATATACAGCAATCCCATAGTAATCAGTAAGTGCCCTTCTAGAACTGGCCACAGCCCATTGTGAAGTCAGTTTACTAGGTCTGATAGCATTTTTATTTTTGAAAAATTATTGGAATAAATCAGAATAGAAAGGTAAATAAGCGTTGTTCATTGAACTTTTTAATTAAGTGTATATTTATAGGTGTATACACACTGGACTATGATGTAAAGCCTATATCTTATTATGCATCATGTTCCAGAAAGTCCGAAAGCTACTGATTTAAGTGATAGAAAGAAGAGATGCTTCCAGTTTTCAAGACTCCAAGAGTCAACTAGGAGATCTCATACACAAGCATTTACCCAATATTCTGAATAGCAGAATTGCCTGGAGAAAGGCAAGACCTTATGACTTACCAGTAAATTCATGGCATTAAAGTCAGAAGAGGGGCAGATCCTTAGGGACTGAATTAATCTAGAAAGACTTCAAGGAAGAGGTGGTACTTGAGCTAGTTTGTGAGAGATGAATGACTCTGGGTGGGCACTGAGGAAGGGGTGGGGATATAGAAGGAGAAAATGAAGAATGAGGCGGGGTGGGGGCCGCCCGGTGGCGCAGCGGTTTAGTCCGCGCTTGGCAGCCCGGGGTTCGCGAGTTCGGATCCTGGGCGCCTGCTGACGCACTGCCTGTCAGCCACGCCGTGGCGGCGTCCCATATAAAGTAGAGGAGGATGGGCACGGATGTTAGCCCAGGGCCAGTCTTCCTCAGCAAAAAGGGGAGGGTTGGCAACAGATGTTAGCTCAGGGCTGGTCTTCCCCACAAAAACAAAAAAACAAAACAAAAAAAAAGAATGAGGCGGGGTGGTATGAGGTTTATTTAAGAATCATTTAGAAAAGAAAAAATTATAAGTTGGGGGAGAGAATTGCAGCAGAGTTTCTGTTTAGATTGAAATATTGCTCAAGAGTTGCTATTTATTTTATATCTAAGATTTCTTTTCCTAATACTACTACTTTAAGGAAATCTAGACAGAATGGCCATAATGTCATAAATCTGTCATTTCCTGCCATCTTTTTATTTCTTTTGCAATAATTTACTGGCTAGGCCTTGTTTCAATTGAATTGGATGGCTGAACTATTGAAATTATGTGATATACCATCTTGTAGCGTGATTATTTCATTTCTCAGAACACAAGTACAGTCTTTGGCACAGAGGGGCAAGGGTGATCAAGTGATTGTCATAAGCTGAGCGAACCCTTCTCTTCTCTTCAACAAGTCTCCTTTCTTGAGTGCCTCAGAAGTGTAAAGCCCTGTGAAGATGAAGCAGACCACGTGGTGCTCATAACCCCCAAAGGAAGGGCAGAATCTGCTAGATTTTCTTTTTCAGTTGCTCTATGACGTGTCCATCATTTAGTTAAACATTTAAGTATGCATTTCAAGAAATTAACATCAGAAAGTGTTTTTTGCTGTAGCTCAGTAGTTATTTTGAGATAAAAATCAGAGAAGAAAGCCTTTACTTGTGTTTCGGAAAACTTTTGGTGGGCATCTTTCCCCTTTTGCTCTCTTTCCTATAGAATGAAACAATGTTGTGATATTGATACCCTTTTGAATAAAGCTATACCTTTAACCAGAAGAACAGTGCTAGTTAAAGTAGAGACTTGTGTGCTTAAAATAGTTGATTTGGAGTGTCATCAAACATGGAAATTCACTTTTACATAAAGATGTCCTAGATTCCTCTTTCATCATCCTTCTCCACATAAGAATGTTTAGATTAGTGATAACGGAACTGTTTTGCATGACAGTCAAGTCTGGAATAATAAAAACATTTAGAGGATGCATTTGAATTGAAAAGATATTCATTGAATTTCATAGGGGAAAAGGTATACACGCTTACAATTTAGATGACTTACTGTCCTGAATGCCAGGGAGAACATTTTCCACAGCTTTTTAGCTGGGCATATTGGAGCTGGCAACACATAACAGCTTTTTTATTTTTCATGTCTGTAATTAGATTGTCGGCTTTATTTTGAAGCCAGCAGCATAATTGGGGGCTCGAATTATTATTACCAGGCAATAATAACTGACCCTCAGCTGGAAGGTTAAATGCTGTGACCTGTTGAATCTGAGTCCAAATCTGGAGGTGGGGCTTAGAAGACTGTGTTTTGTAATGGTCCCAAGAGGATTCCAGTAGCCAGATTTGGACATCACTGTTTAGTCCTGCCTTTATTTACAAGGAAATGAAAAGGTTACAGATGAGTCCCAGACAAGTTAATAACCTGTCCAAACTCACTGTTAGAACTGAAGCTAAAATCTAGACCTCCTCTTTCTAATTCTCCACCAATTCTCAGCCAAAGGGAGGAAGGACAGCCTGAAGAGAGGTATGAGCATCTCCTGAGTGATGGGGGAAGGGAATCATATTACTCAGACAGCCCTTCCTCCAAAACTGAGAGTCATGCAGTGAGCCTCTCTAAATGACAGTGCAGTGATCTCTGTCCCCAGGGTCTGATGTGGCAGAAAAATAGTGGGGATCAGCTGTGTGATCTGAGGCAAGGCACTTTCTTGGCCTTACACACCAGATTCAATTTAAAAATGTTAATTCTTGGGTCCTAAAGCCAGTGGATACCCAAGGCACCCCCAGGAAGATTGCTTTAGCCACTAGTCACACCCTGTGACACTTGCAGAACCAAGAATACCCTGGAAAAAACTCAAGGCTGGAGAGTAAAAATCAACAAAGTCACAGGCGCCCTCAGGGACTTCAGCGGTGCTGCTAATTCAGTAACGGACAGCTGGACAGAGAGCTCCAGAGCTCTCTGTCCAAATCACATTTGCATCTACTAATGTTCTGGAGAAAAGGGAGTTGCAGAGAATCCTTTTTTAAGCCTGAATGGCAAATAGTTCAGCAAAGTGGAAGATCTAGTTAAGGGAGAATAATCAAGATGTTTTAAGTGGATAGATTCTTGATTGTTTTTTCAGGATACTGATTTCTAAATAGCCTAAAATTAAAAGAACCATACTGTGTATATGGGAGACTCTTCTCTTTCTTTATAACATACAACTTTGAGTAAATGAAATGCTTGAGGGAGTTAAGTGCTTGTGTTAACTATATGTTCTGAGTAATCAGAGCATCTTTTTTGTTTCAATTCTTGTTGACAATTTTTCTAAAATGTAATAGCCTGTGCCTATGTGTCTGCCTTAATAAGCTCAATGTGGCAAATGTCTTCAGAATTCTGAATTTTGCATCGCCTCTGGGTTTTTATTCTGAATTATGGCTGTGTAGAACAGGGCTGCTGAGTATAATATAGAAATTTTTAATTGTTTTTCTTCTTTTTTACCCTGTAATATGAATGTGCTTGCTCATGATACACTTTTTAAAAAAATGTTCAAAAATGCAAAAGATATTTGACTCATTGTGGTGTTTGATTCATTTTGGGTTCTGCTTTGCTGGAGTTTGGTTTGCATTTGCCATTACATCATTTTGGAATCCTCATTCCTTCATCCTAAATTAGTTTTACAATCCCCTTAAAACGTGGTTTAAAGCGCAATCATTTCAGCAAACCCTCCATGATTCTTAAGACCTATTTCTAACTACTATTTTATACACAGCATGAATTTTTAATGTATACTTAGTTATACTGTTCTCCTTGAAAAATGCAGGTAAAAATGAAGTGACTAGAATTTTAATGCTGATAAGAATTTTAATCACAGCTAAGGTTCATAAATGGATGTACATTTCCCCTGCATCCTTGAATGAGTAAAAATTGCTTATGATGAATGGGTGTGGAGGATCCGTCTTGTTTTCATGTTGAACAGGTTCTGAAAGCAGTCAGAGAGCGGAAATCTGTCAATGTCAGGGTCAGGGGCTAAGCTCTGATTAAGTGAGTGAAAATGCCTGTGCAATCTCCTTTCACATGGGGGATGATTTCTTGTCTACACGTACAGATTCTCAGACTAGAAGAGTGCTTTGCCATGAGCATCTGAGAGACCTGGTGCACTTCACTTACCCTGCTCAGACTTCAGGTTTGGGGGTGTATGTACCAGATCAGAAATTGAAAAGTGGCAGTCTGTGGGCCCAGCAGGAAGATCATGTTTTATTTGGCCTGCAGGTATTTATTTTTAATTAAGCCAGTATTTAAAAATCAGATGATCTATTTTAAAAACTGAAACACCAACCCACATTCTCTAGGCTGCAGCTGGATAGCACGTGCTACCTCTTTATTACACTACAATCCCCACTACCCCCTATTGTCTCTCTGACATTGAGGCTTCATATAAGTTGCTGTACTCAACAGCTTCACTTAATTGTGTTGGCTACCTAGAACCCATAGATATTGAGTTTGTGAAGTCTGGACTAGATGTTTTGTAAGTACCATTGAGCTCTCCAATGCTCTGACTGTACTCGTGCAGTTCATGTGATTCTACAAAGTAGCAAGATTATTGTACTGACCATAGTTAACTCCTATAAACTATCGTGACAGTCTAAAAAGTTTCCATCATCAAAATATATAGATTATATGAAAGGTTAATGACTACAAACTGAGTTGACCTGGTCTGTTAGTAAGAGAATAGTGGAATTTTTTTTTTGTTTCCTTGCTTGCTTGATTTTTTTTTTTCAGTTATTTTATTGAGATCATAATCATTTATAACATTGTGTAATTTCTGGTGTACATTATTATTTATCAGTGTCTGTATAGACTTACCCTTGCTCAACACCAATAGTCTAATTTTTATCCGTCACCATATATATGTGCCCCTTTACCCCTTTCACCCAACCCGCAACCCCCTTCCCCTCTGGTAACCACTAATCCGTTCTCTTTATCCATGTGTTTGCTTATCTTCCACATATGAGTGGAATCATACAGTGTTTGTCTTTCTCTGTCTGGCTTATTTCGCTTAACATCATACCCTCAAGGTCTATCCATGTTGCAAATGGGACGATTTTGTCTTTTTTATGGCTGAGTAGTATTCCATTGTGTTCCATTCCATATATATATACACAGACACACACACACATGTATACACACACACACACACACATGTTTTGTGTGTATATATATATCACATCTTCTTTATCCATTCTTCAGTTGATGGGACACTTGGGTTGCTTCCACGTCTTGCTATTGTGCATAATGCTGCAATGAACATAGGGGTGCATAAATCTCTTTGAATTGTTGATTTCAAGTTCTTTGGATAAATACCCAGTAGTGGGATAGCTGGATCATATAGTATTTCTATTTTTAATTTTTTGAGAGATCTCCATACTGTTTTCCATAGTGGCTGCACCAGTTTGCATTCCCACCAGCTATGTTTGAGGGTTCCCTTTTCTCCACATCCTCTCCAACATTTGTTATTTTTTGTGTTGGTAATTATAGCCATTTGCTTGCTTGCTTTTTACTGTACCACATATGGAAAAAAAAAGAGTAGTTTTAACAATAATTTATTTATTCTTTAATTTGACCAATGACCACGTTGGATTACTTTATGTGTTTTTAAATGCACCATATCTTTATTTTATGTACAACTCTTTAGGTGTACACCAGACTTGCATAGCCTCCTGAAAGCACAAAGCATATCTCAGTTTTTCAAGTACTGGTGCATTCCATTTAGTAGGCCTGGCCGCGGAAAAGAAACTGTCAGGAGTAGTACTGACTCGCATCCAGTTGTGGCCGTGTCTGTGCAGCTGGGAAGTGCTCATCTAACAACCACTGCTGTTGTGCTTTCCCCATCCCCGAGGCTCATCAGGTCACGGCACAGTCTGGCCACTTGACTGTGTGGAACTGCTGTTCATGTGACTGAAATCGAAGTGACTGTGTCAGGGTTGGTTTGTTCATGTTGTAAATAAAGACAAATGCCCTTCTGAGACAACAAGATGGAAAACTCAGGCAGAGCTCTAAAGTAGAGAAAGCTCCTAATAGCTCTCTGAAATCTCTCGTTCTTTCTCAACTTCTGCTGCCACTTTCCGTCCTCATGCACACTTCACTGAATACCACCCCCACATCGTGCCTCCTACTTTACTTCTAAAAACATCCTCGCATCTAATTATTAATCCTCAAGTGTCGGTGCTTCAGCAGCTTCACTCCAAGAAGGCAGTGCTGAGAATAGTATCAATGGAAGCCACCGGAGGACACCGTGCGACGTTGACTCTATGCTTTCTTTGGACAGATCTATTTCCTTGTAGAATGGTGTCCAAGTCTTTAAGGATGAAGCATCATGTCAGCTGAAATGTATCAATAATGTATAAAAGACCACAGGTATTAAAATTCTTTAGGGATAAAGTTAATTTTTTCTTAGTGATTTTAAATAACGTAAATTTAGTTACACTGAAACTTTTATGCTGTCTTATGAAGAAACTATTCTCCTATTCCCCTGGTGGTTATTTTGATGTTTAAAATTGTAATAATGGCTTTTGAAAAGATCGTCCCTCTGGGGTTTGTGGCTTTTGAGTGGTGAGTCTGTGTCTCGGGGAAGGATGATGAAAGTTAACCTGAGCTGGATAGGATTGAGGGCACATCAGTACTTCTCCTTTGCAAATCAAGTAAAAGCATTCCTCAATCTGGAAATAGGAATTTGTTTAGGAGATGAAGTATAGAATGTGAAAGGGGGTTGGCAGGAGACCCTGATTTAAGGAAGATGGATGCTTGGATCATTGAATAAATTTGTATTGAGTGCTTGATATATATGTTAGACCCTGTGATATGTGCTAGGGATTCAAAGTTGAATAAAAGTATTTGAGAGTCTGAACTCTAAGAAAGTTCGCAGACTTCTGGACTAGATAAACTTACTAATAACTGTGGCTCAGCAAAGTTAGAGTGGGCTCTTCTAGTCGGGATCTCTGGGAATTCCCCTGGCAGCCTAACGACCAGGCCCCTTTCTCTGTCCCACCAAGCACCCGCTGTCCCCCTCCCTTCCTTCCTGATGCTCCGGCAGTTCAGCTGGACTTCCACTCCACTTCACAGCTTCACCACCTGCTCACCACACCTGGGTTCCTTTCTCCCCAGCCAGGTCAACTTAAAAATGAGAGGAAGCCAGTCCCACACTACACTTCCTCAATGGCATCGAAAAGAAAAACACAGACACATGTATTTTCCGCTTTATTCTGCTAAAAACAACTGAGAAACAGAGGGTAGCAAAAGTGACCAAGGTGGGGCAGATCTAAGATTAAGAAATCTTCTAAGTTTCTGCTGATGGCTAGTTCACGCGCTATAGGAAGTTTCCTCCTCGTGAGTATATCAGAACCTCAGTGTAACTTCATCCCCTCTCTTTTTTTCTATTCAAGAAAATATCTACAAATGCAAGTGAGATGAATGAGAGTAACATTATTAGAGAAATTACTTTATAATCAAGATTAGCAAAACTGACATTAGGGAAAACTGCTCTAAATTCTTTTTGATAAATCATTTGCTCTCATTGGTACTTTATCATTGCTCATAAATGGTTTGTGATCCGCTAGTGTATTTTAAGACAGTTTAAAGGCCACTGTTTAGATTGTTTCTTAGATTCTCAGGAATGATCTCCGCCCTTGGGGGATGACCATAAATCAGATCATTATTGGGTAATGTTCCCACTTCATGGTACTGAAAATACCCGGCTGTTTTCATAGCTGCTGGGTGAAATACCCCACACCCTCATGCTGTTTTTTCTCTGGTAGTTCTCAGCGCTCTTCCCTGTTCTTCCTCTCCAAGGTTAGGACCCTGGAAGTTCAAGTGTAATTCATGTCTCGGGGTGCCTGGTGAATGATTTCATCTCTGTGTGTTTACTCTGCTGAGAGGAGAACTTCCTCACCTTGCTGCCCAGGAGGTCGTGGCCCAGGGGACATAAGAAGGGGGGAGTACCGAGATTACAGAACTGATGATGATGATGATGATGATGATGAGTGGAGGAGAATGAAAGACCAACTGAGCGCACAAGGCGAGAGGAAGTAAAGTGGGGCACGGGGGAGCAAGAGACTGAAGGACCCACTCAGGGCGCTGTGCCACCTTGGTTCTCAGGTGTAAGAGAGTCCTGACCCATTTCTCTTTATCCGTCTGCCTTCCACTGTAAGGAAATGGGTGACGGACAGACTCCAGATCTGCACAGTTGATGAACTCCAGCTCTCAAAATTAGGCTTCTCTGCCAGTGGCATCCTGCTAAACCATTTCTAATTCAAACAAATCTATGAGGTTTGTACTATTGTTTCCTCCATTTTAGAGGTCAGGAAACAAGTCGAATAACTTGCCCAAGGTCCCACAGATAGTAATCAGCTGAGCTGTGTGTGCATTAAGAGTCATCCAACTTCAAAGGCCACATGTTTCCCCACTGTGCTACACTGCAGTATATTAACATTATTAATATTAATACTGGGAACAATCAGTCAAAATATGAGGAATAGGCAGGATTTTATAGACTGCTTTCTCCTATCTCAGATTGCATTTTGTGTTGCTTAAAAACCAAATGTGAAAGCTTCTAAATAAGTGATAAGTCATTTTTTAAGCAAACAGGGTGAGTTAAAGGACAAATATTTTAGGTTAAAACTTTATAAATCGTCTTATAGGCAGTAAAATTGGAAAATAAAACTTTTTATTGAAATATCCAGATGACACATATGTTCAGCAAACAGCATTTCTTTTTCTCTAAATAAAAATCAAATATGTATCACGTAGTCACGTGCACACACACGTGCACCATACACACATATAACAAGAAAAACCAGGCGTGTGTCTGGGTTTAGCCCTACCTGTGGACTTTGGACTTAGAAACTATTTATAGAACCAGTGTTTCCGTGATTGATGTTTTAATCATAGACATTCATTTACTTATGAAAGTTGAGCCATTCCTTATTATAGCTTGCAGCTAAGTGTTCTAGTTGCAAATTGAAGGCTAAAAAAGGGTAATCTATGTACAGGAGGACCTTTTGAGACTGTTGCTCTTAAAACTATATTTCTAATAAATTAATGGTATTTGACAAAAAGGTGAGTGTACATATCTCTGTCCATTCTGAAGATGAAAATCCATTCATTGTTTTTAAAGCCATGGCTTTTGCCTTAACTTTTTTCAGTCCCTTAATAAGCAATTGATTTTTTTTCTGGTTAAAAAAAAATTGACGGAAGTTACCTACAGTCATTGGTCTTATTACTGGCCTCTTGTCAGCAATCTGGAATGTCTTTACCATTTTGTGTTCTTTCAAAATCCGAACTCTGTCCCAGAGGGTGGCACAGTAGAATGCACTGCTTTTCAAAAGTGCAGGAGACTTCCATCAGTGACCTGTGACATGATCTCAGTACACAGATTTACTTTTTATTTTAATAGTTATGAATTTACTTTAATATAAAAATGTCAAGAATAAACTTAAAAGTATATTTTTAAAAATATGCTATATGAAAAATAGATTATTAGCACATCAAACTTGTGATTTTACAGATATCATTTCTTAAGACTAGGCTAATATTTTCAAGCAGTACACCAGTTAAAGTCAATTGACTGAAAAATGTTAAATAAAAAAAATTGCTTAGATAAGAAGCACATAAGGCAAAAATTAAGAAAGAGGTACACAAATGTCACAATCTGTGAAAGTGGTACATGAAATCGTGTCATTACCCAGGGGACGTCAGGTTCTTTCTAGAAATGGTCCAGAAATCCCTAAGATCAATTCTAGCTCTAATGCCCAATTTTTTTTAACAGTCTTGCTTTTTTTTTTTGAAAGTCCTGGGCCTGTTTTCTGACTTTTAGGTCTTTTCAGCCTTTTCTGGAACTTAGAGATACCCTTCTTACCTCCCCCTCTCCATCACCACCAAGCATGTGTGCATTCATTCATTTACACATGTACTCATGAAACAGACATCCTATGGAGAATTTATGTACTAGGTACCGTGGGCATGCACAAAAGCTATAGAATTCTATACTTCTGACTTGTGTGTTAAATGAGCATATGTGTTTGTGATTCCCATTGAAGTTAAAGCTCTGGACTTAATTTTTTCTTTGTATATTTTTTTCTTTGTACTTCCTGAATGACTAAGAGATCTTCAATGGAAAGTCCCTTCATTGATAAAAACACATTATCAAGCTCATATTACAAATTTAAAACGTGTTTTGTGCAAATCCTGAATGGGATTATACATGAGAATGGACACAAGGAGTTTCTACATTTCATAGCTAGAAAGATCCAATTCTTGGGCCATTTTGAACACAAAGGGAAAAAGTTAGTACTCTCATGGTTTTTGAGTAGAGGGTAATGCATCCTTGGTCAGTTAGAAATTTTTACAAGTCTGAGTCAAATGAGGAATTTTAACACTATCAGTCTTTTTTTTTAATCAGTTACATTGAGGGAGGAATTGAATTTCAATGGCATATATTGTTTTTCTATGTAGTTCACCCTCAAACAAGTGGTTAAGGTGTAACTGTTATTATGACTATTTTTCCTTGGGAATTTATTCTTGAGAAACATCGCTAAAATGTTGCAAAGCCCCTGAGTGTAATGAGTATAAATTGTCACGAGTAACTATGTCATGTCAATAGAACTGTTTTACGCTTGCCAATAATTCATAAGATTTTTCTATAGTGGTGAAGAGGATATAGCTGTGGTTTCCTGCTGGAGCTTCTATATAATAATGAGAAAAGCATCAGAGGATGCAGTTGGTGTGGTGTTTGCTCAGACACTGCTGCTCTTTTCTTTTTTGTAAAAAACAGGAAGCTGAAATTTATTCTTTTCAACTGATGTTTGGTAAGGACTTCTCTGTGGCCGCTATGGGAGGATGTAAAGATGAAAAGATGCATCCCTGCCTGGAAAGACCATAGAATCTTAAAATTAAGAAAAAAAAAAAGTAAAGTTGAAGCATTCACGGCAGTCTTTATCTACTTTCAACTATAAGTAACTTGTACTACTACTTATACTACTTTCAAGCATAATAACACTGCTGCTTCACTCCTGCCTTCCAAATGTCATATAAATTTGCCTTATAACCAAGTGTAATGAAGGGCCACTTCAGGAAGGGAATTCTGGGAATGGATTTTTCTCTGAGCTAAATTGACAGCTAGTACAAAACCACCACAGAAACTAGCCAATAGAAAGAGAACTGTCTAAGGTCAGAAAGTCACCTGTTCTGCAAGAATCTTTTCTGCTGATGGACTCAGAATCCAGTCTCCTCATGGATTATGTGTAAGACATTGTCTTCTATAGACTTAAACGCAGTTTCTTCTATATGCAACTATGAGTTGTTGGTTTACTTCCATTCAAAAACTAAAGTTTCAAAAGGAATATCTATTTAAAAAGTTCCAAGATTCATGTCATTTAAGCAACTGAGCTAATCTCTTCAAAATATATATCATCTTGCAATATAAAATTAATGAGATTAACTTGGCACATGGCTGGGTGATGTAATGATGAACATATTTTCTGCCACAATAGATTCCAAACTCCATTTTTAGATTTCCGTAGGTGCTACAAAAGGTTCGTATAATGTTATGTTACAGAAAACCAAAGCTCAGTTAGAAAGAAGCTGCCTTCCCAGTGTTTCTTTTATTCATTTATTTATTTTCTTTTGAGACTCTTTTGCTTGTAAGGATGTATGCAGTGGTGCTGTATGAAGTGGTGAGCTTACCGGTGGTGGAAGTATTCAACCAGCTGCTATAGCCCGAATTCCTGCAATGACTGGGAGCTTCTGACTGCAACGACTACAATGACTACAGAGCTTCTGAAACTCATTCCATTTTCGAGATTCTTTGAGTCTTTATCAGTGACAACCTCTTTTCTTGCCCCAACTCACTTGATAAATGATATTTACAGGTGGGTCCCCCCGTAATTTTAACTTTTCTTCTCACCTAAAAAGCACATTGAAATGCAAGTGATCTATTTTGTAAAATAAATTACTAAACAAATAATCCATTATCTCTTACTTAAGTACTAGGAAGAAAAATCTTGTCTTTCATTAAGCACAAGAAATCTGTTACTCAAATATTTCCCCATCCCAACCATATTTTCTAATTTACCCCATGGTAAAGCAAGAAAACAGAAATCCATAATTTAGACAAATACCCACAAAAGCAAATGAAAATAGAAATATCCACGAAAAGGGAGGAAAATGCATAGTTTTATTAAAATTTATTTGGTATACAATTGATAAGATTAGGCAATACTGTATTATGTTTTGGATGCATTTGTTGTATCATTGTATGTGTTGATCCAATCTAATCATCTAGAAACATTTAAGTAGCATGTGTTATTTGCCAATCTCTGCACCTGGGTTGGGGTGGCAGTGCATCATGTGTACAAAGATGGCTAAAGTTCGCTCCTTGCCCACAAAGGAGTCCGTAGTCTAGTGGGAGAGATAACACAAACATCCAAGTGAAGGGAGAGGAGGAAGTGTGGAGTGTGAGCTTAAGATGGAAATGGAAATATTATGGTTCTAAAAAGATGGAATTCGAAAATTCTGTCCCACTCTACACATCTAGAATGGCAAAGACAAAACAAAAAAGAAAAACAACTGTGGCAATACCAAGAGTTGGCAAGGATGTAAAGCAATTGGAGCTCCCATACGTTGCCAGTGGGGATACGACGTGGTACAGCTACTATGGAAAATATTTTGGCAGTTCTTATAAACATTCACTTACCATATGACCTGGCAATTCCACTCCTATTTACCTAAGTGAAATAAAAACCTATTGTAACACAAAGACTAATTTATAGTGGCTTTATTCATAATCGCCTCAAATAGGAAATACCCCAAATATCCCTCAACTAGGGACTGAATACACAAACAGTGGCACATTTGTGTAATGGAATACTACTCAGCAATGAATAAGAACAAACTGTTGATACACACGACAACACAGATGAATCTCAAATATATTGTGCTGAATAAAGAAGCCAGACTGAAACAGCTGTGCACTTTTATTTTTATGTGACATTCTCATGAAAGCACAACTAGGGGTAGAGAACAGATGATTGGTTAAGAGTTGGGGAGAGTTTTAGTACAAATCAATGGTCAATTCCCAAAGGAATTTCTTTAGGGGGTCATAGGACTGTTCTGTATCTTGATTGTGGTGGTGGTCATTCAACTACATATTTGTCAAAATTCATAGAATGGTACACCAAAAAGAGTAAACATAACTGTTTGTAAATTTTTTTGTTATTAAAAATAAATTCAGCCTAGAATCATGGTCCAGGGTGTAGCATCCTCCTGGTTCTGGGGTCAGAAAAACAGGCCATATGGAGAAGATGCTAGTCCTATTCCCTGTTTATTAACACAGAAAAATGTGCAAACTTACAGATAGGTTCTCTGATTTCCAGAAATCTTGGGTTAGTTTCTATCTCAAAAGTCTCTTTAAATGGATGGGGGCAAGTATCCTGGACCCTAGACATTCTGAGAATTCTGTTGCCTAAAGTGATGTTATGTTAACCATCTGGTGGGTGGGTGTGAGAGAGTGTGAGTTTGCTGTGTCCTCTACTGTCTGTGTGTGAATGGGGCGTGCCACTCTCTCTCCCCAATCTCATATTCACAGACTCTGGGAGAAATTATTTATTCCAGTATTATTTGTGGAGGTTTTATTATATGAGAAGTGTGTATTGCATGCTGTGAGGGCTAAATATTGAGCTCCGTAGAGTCTCTATCAAAAATGGAGCTTACAACCTAGAGTGAGAGATAAGACATGTGACTCAATGACTATAATTCAATCAGATGGTGATAAATCCTGTAATGGGGGTTTTCTCACTGCTCTATGGCTGTTGAGAGGAGGAAGTCATCACTTCCTGCCAGGGGTATCAGGAAAGGCTTATTTTGCAGAGATGACGGCATTTGTCTTGAACTTTAAGATTCTAGTAGATCCTAAGCTCTTTGAGAAATGGAGCATTTCTGTCTTATTCACTTATTTTCCCCATATCTAGCCCAGTCCCTGATACACTATTGATTCAACAATGTTTTGAAATGAATGAATGAAAGAAAGAAAAGACAGTGTTTTCAAAGGCAGAGACTGTTATTCCATGGGGCCCTGGCCTGAGCAGAGGAATCAGGCAAATGCTTCAAGTGTGTTTGAGAAACTGAGAGTAGTTCAATGTGGCTGGAGTATGGAGGAGGGGGGTCATGGGAAGTAATGTTCCAAACTTGTGTTGGAATCAAACTGGAGGGGGGACTTCAGAGCCAGGTTAAGTAATCTGAACATTTCCAGTATCGGAAGCCACTGAGGGATTTTAAGCTGAAAAATGACGTGATCAGATCTGTGTTTTAAAACAATGTCATTTGACAGTGATTAGGAGACAGTGACTATTAGTGATTATATAAGCTGTACTGGAGCAAAGTAGAGACCGTGCCAGAGGTGCCTGTACCAGCTCAAGCATGGCTTGGAGAAGGCAGTTGCTGGAATTGGAAGGCAGTTGCACCTGGAAGACAGAGTCCAAAGCCCTGGGATCAGGTCCTAACTCTACTTCTAAACTGTGGGACAAATCACATCAGTTTCTGAAGCCTCAGTCTTTGTATCTACGAAGTTAATGTGGAAAATAGAAGAAATAATATCTGAGGGAGCTTTGTATATTTTAAAGAGCTGTATAAATGTGAGAGGTATTGTTATTTGAGTCCCAGTTATTGGAAAGAAAGTTACAAATATTTCTGGTAGCGATGCAAGGGGAATTGGAGAGTGCATGATTGATTACAGGGGGCAAGGGGGCCGAAGCTGTCAAAATGACTCCAGGATTTTAAGCCAGACCTGACTGGGAGAACGTTGTTGCCATTAACAGAAATAGAGATGTCAAGAAGGAAAGTTCATTTTGGCAGAATGATATCGAATCCTGGGTTGGGCATTGAGTTTGGGATGGGACGTGCCTGGCCCACAGTTATAACGCGGAGGAAACGGGCCAGTGGGGAGAAAGTGAAGCCTGGAATTCCAGCTGCTAGATCAGCACCATTAGATATCCTAAGTGGGAAAGAGAGTTCCCGGGACAGGGAAGAAGAGGATTTCTGGCAAAACCCACACTTAGGGGTCAGAAAAGGAATAGATTTGATCTAAGACTACAAAGGGACACAAAACTGGAAAGGAAAGTCAACAGAGGAGAGTGTCAGGGAGACAAGATCTGTGATGAAAACCGTGCCAGCAGTTCAAGGTGGATGAGGAAAAACATTCAGTTTCCTCACTTTAAAATTGAGAAAAGAATACCTTCCTTGCTGGCTTGCGGTGGAGAGTAAATAGCAGGCAGTACTTAGTGCAATATCCTATACATCGTAGGCTTTAAATTGGAGCTATTAGTATTATTGAAAATTAATTCATTTTCAATATCCTTTAGGAATTTTTCAAACTGTAACCCAGACCTTGTGAGTTTCATATGTGTACGATGTTGCCTTTTTAAAAGATAAGTGATAGGCTAAATTTGCTGCGTAATCACGTCTCCTGACCTTTATTTGTTTTTTGTTTTGTTTTGTTTTTTTGTGAGGAAGACCAGCCCTGAGCTAACATCTATTGCCAATCCTCTTCTTTTTGCTGAGGAAGACTGGCCCTGGGCTAACATCCGTGCCCATCTTCCTCTACTCTATATGTGTGACGCCTGCCACAGCGTGGCTTGGTAAGCCGTGCAGAGGTCGGCGCCCAGGATCCAAACTTGCAGACCCCGGGCCGCTGAAGCAGAGCACACACTTCACCACTATGCCACCGGGCTGGTCCCTTTCCTGACCTTTAAAGGGTAAAACATCGTTCCACCCCGGTTTTAGAAGAGCCCCTTACTGTTCTGACAGAAACGTGTTGTTTTTTGATAACTTGTAAGGGCGTCCTTACGAGTTATAGGTTTCTCCCATCCAGGCCAAAATTGAATCATAGCAAGGTACAGAGGGTAAGAAGAACTTGCTTATCCTGCTTCCCTCTGCCCTACGGTGGAATTTATCATTTATATGGAATTGATGCTAAATTTCAGTCCAGAAGGTGGCAATGAAAACTTAGTTGACCCAGAAAATCATTAGTGAAGGGGAAAAATTTAAAAGAATATTGGTTTGGTGTACATACTTTTACATTATCCCGTGAATAAGTGACCAAGACAGCATAGAACAATCATCAAATCTCTTTGTGTCGTGTTGATTATTTTTAAAATTTTTATCTAAAGGCTGAGCATCTCTGCTTTGCTTCATGTAAGTCGGTTTGCTTTTCAACGAGAAAAACGAAAAACACTCCCCTCCAGGATCACATCTTGTGTCTCATCTCAAATCAGCGACCTTGAAAATGTATGCAATTAAGGAAACATGGTGAGAAAGCAGAAATGGCTCAGGGACGTCTGCAGTTACCCCAGGAAAACCATCCCAGGCGAAGCCAGGATTCTGCCATCTTTCAGGACCCTCGCAGCTCTGAAATTCAGTGGCACATTATTCCGTGTGTTCAAATGGTTAATCAAAAATTGTGGGTACTCCCGAGGAAACTGATAATGCCTTTTTTGTCATTATTTGATATAAGTTTGCTGGCCTGACAGTGAAATCAGAGCAAATTTTCTTCTATATTTACGATAATCAGTAAAAATCGAGATTATCATGGAATCAGCCTATCAACCTTTCTTAATTTAGGATTTATTATGATTTTCCTAATATTCAAAAATACTTCTAAGCCCACACATTTCTCTCTTCTCTTTCATTCCACATTTTAGTTAATGGAGTCATTCATTTTTCACTTATTTCAAGGTATAGAACTTTGAAATAATTTCTGGAATAAAATCCAATTTCTTAACCTGGAGTTGGAGTCTGTTCACAGCAGACTTGGGCCTAGAGCTGTGTTTCCCAGTGAGCATCCCAACCCACACCCCATTTACACCCACTCCCACCTCTCTTCCTTCATATACTCTTAATTCCAGGCACAATGGACCACAGTAAATCTATAATTTCCTGTCTTTGAGTCTTTGCTTAGGATCTCCCCTCTGCCCCAAAGGCTCAGTTTTTAAAACCCAACTAAATCTTTACCCTCTGCTAGGAATAGCACGCAGTCCAATTTGGTCAGTTTAGATGTGTTAACCATAGTAGACTAACTTCTAATAACGTATAACCCCAAAATTTCAATGGCTTAAGGAAATAAAATTACATGTATATGTTTTTAAAAATCTTTACCAACACTTCCAAAAAGCCCTTTAAGTTCACCCTGTTGTTAATTGTCATTGCCCTCCTGCAGTCCCATCGTGTTTTCCTCTACATGTCTAGTACAAGAGTTCGTTTTAGGGGTATATCTTCCCTAAAATATTCAACTTTGGAGCACATGGGCCAGCTTTTATATGTCTTGATTTATCTTTGTGTAGCCCCCACAAAACTTTGCACAATGCCCTATACATAGGAATCCTCAGTAAATGTTTGTTGAATTCAGTTCAATTTTCCATTGAGTTTGGTGGTGAATTCTTCAAGATGTTGAGGCTAGAGAAGTAGATTTAAAAAAAATAATTTTCTATGTAAGTATTTTTGTGGTACAACCTTCCAAATCCTTGTAAGATTAACAGTTGGGGATTTTTGTGAGTCTTTATTGTATCTAAGGTATTTATTGTATTTAAGGTATCGTTCATGCAATGAGAGAAAGCACATATTTTCCGTCAGTACTTGGTGACTTTTCTTCTTTGAGAGTTTGTTTTCTACTCATTCTGAGAGTCGAGAAGCTCCTGGAACCAATGACAAGGAATAAAAGAAAAACAGGAAATTAACGTACAAGAAGTAGAAATACATTGAAATTGGAGTCATATTTTTAAAATATGAAGAAAAAAAGACAAAAGAACTATAGTATTTTTTAAAGTAAGCTTTCTGAATATGAGATGAATGAAAAGAAAATATATCTGATGTGATGAAGACAGAATATAGGAAAGCACCAGTGAAAGGTGAATTTGGCTGAAAGGGAGATATCAAAGCTGCTCTGAAGCCAGCTCCAGATAGAGAACGAGGACTCAAGACGTCAAGTACAAGATTTTGGGGATCATCATTCTACGCTGGTTATAAGGAGCATCACCCACCTACCTGGTTCTGTCATCTGTACAACTTTAGCAAGACGATCAGCAAAAACCATAATTTTCTTAAAGCAAGTTGGGCTTTTGCAAGGCACATTTTCATATTTTGCAAATTTGTACTCCTCCTGACTTCTACTTCCTTACACTGCTCTTGTTAAAACAGAGAATATGACAACTACTCAAGCATTGTGTTCTTTTAATTTTTATGTACATATACATAAAACACATTCCTTCTATTAAAAAATATTTAAGTGTGATTGAGCAACCTCTACAAAAAGGAAATTCTCTAAAAGTTAAGGAAAAAGATATATTCTGCAAAATAAAGAGTGCTGAGAATATGAACAACTGATGAAGTCAAGCTAGAAAATGATTACGTGAAAAACTAGTGTATTACTTCTTTTTGCCCTGAGGATAAATTAAGCAGTTGGAGCAGCAGAGTTATAGACTGAGGCAGAGTGGACCTTCTAACAAGCTACTGTCCACAGGGACTCCCTCCAAACGTCAGGTCCTCTGCCATTCTTTGATACACTGATTTACATTATATGCCTTTTCTCCATCACTGTCAATTTCAGCTTGCAGACGGGTGAATGTTGAGTAATTTCTTTTGGGAATAATTATAAAGAAAGGATATAGTGAGATTTGAGAAAAGTAAAAGAAGTGAATTGGATCACAGAGTTGAGAATTGAGATTTTTGCAATGCAGCCTGAGGTTTCCAATACATTTCCAGAATTAGAATGTCAAGTTGTAGACCATGATCCTTTGTTTAGTCTGTGATTATGGAGTGGCTGGGGTGAGGAAAGGTAGGTAGGGAAGGGGCAGTGGCCTTGGAAGGCAGACCTGGCAGTGTGTTTGTATTAGTAAGAGAGCCCAAGTAATTCTGCTACCACAGTAACTAATACTGCTGCCGCCACCGCTGCTAATGCTGTGTGCCCAGCTCTCTTCTAAGAGCTCACAACACCCCTGTGTGGTGGAGGCTATTTTCATCCCTGTGTTACAAGTGGTATAAGCCTTAGGCACCGAGGAGTTAAGTAATTTACCGGAGACCACACAGCTGGTATGTGGCAAGCTGGGTGTGAATCCAAATCATCTGATCCTAGAGCACACTCTGAACCACTGTGCTAATGCAGCCTCTCACGCAGAGAAGTGTTTCCAGAAGGTAAGGGACGTAGTAATTCTGAACTGCTGCTAGTTCTCTAGTGTGTTGTTTTCAGTCTCCTGCCTCTGCTCACACTGTTCCCTTTGCCTTGAGTGGCTTCCTTCCAGTCATCCTTTCCTTCACCTGGCTAACTCTTCATCCCTTAGGTCTCAGCTCAGGGGTCATCCTGCTCAGCAAAGCTTTCCAGAATCCTCCTCAAGGTGGGCGGGGTCCCTTGCCACACAGACTTACGTGGTACCCTGTGAATACGTCCATCGGAGCATTTACCATAGCATCCTGTTACCTTTCTGCCTCATCTTGAAACCTGGGATGCTCCCGTGGTCTCATCCTTCACGTTCAGTCAATCCCAGTGCAGAGGTGATTTCACCTCTTCAGTATGTCTAGATCCATCCCTTCCTCTCTATTTCTATGACCCCTGTCCTAGTTCTCACAGGACCTTCTGCAATAGCCTTCTGAAAGGTCCCTTTGCCTCCAGTCTCCACACACCTGCCCCCTCAAGCCCTCAGTGACTGCCCGTGACCTGGGTAAAGTCATACAAGGCCCAGCACAGTCTTGCTTTGTCGCTCCCTTCAGCCTCGTCTCTTGACAGACGGCTGCTTTGTGCCATCGGCCTCACATCTGGAGCTCCGGCAGTGCTCGACTACTTACTGTTCCAACCCCACCCCCCAGCCACGCCTCCCCACAGGCTGTCTCTCACTTCTGGACATCTGTTCACACGTTGTTCATGTGCACCTGGAATGCCCTCTCCTCCCCCCTGGCAAACTCCTGCTTGACGTTCAAGGCAGCCCTCCTGTCACCTACACTCGGAGGCCCTGGGTGGCCCCTCTCTCGGATGCACCAACAGTGTGTCTCAGAACGCCCTGCCTCACTCTCTCAAGGGCTGCACTCCCTTGTATTCCAATCATCCATTTATTCTGGATTATTCTGCCTCCACCACTAGATGGGAACTTCCTGGAGGTGAGGAAAACTGGTATATTCACCATGATATTCTCAGTGCCTGGGACATAGCAACTACTTAATAAATGTTTGGAGAATGAATTGATGAGTTAATATACACATTAAAATGTCACATATATAAATACATAACGTGTTTCCCCCTTTCAGGCCTGACGCTTTACTCTCTCTCCTTGCCCCTCACTCCTCATTAAACTTGGAGCTGTTCCTAAAGCCCGTCTGGTATGTACCGTGACCTGTGGGATTGCTTACATACTGTGCCCAATGCTTTTTCCTTCCCAGTATTGCAGCAGATCCCCACTGGTTCCTCAGGAAGCCTTCCCAGATTGCACAGGTTGGAATGAAGCATTGTCCTCTTGTGTTACTATTGAAATCTCTGGCACTGAAATTGCCTTTGTCCCTAGCACATGCCAGCCCCTGAAGGCAGACAGTGACTCTTGCTCATTTTTGTGGCTTTCTAGTACCTACCACAGACCCAGCACTAGTGTATGTTAAACAATTTGGGATAACCAAAAAAAGTAGTATGTTTCATGTTTAGTACTTCAGGCTCTTATTTAGCCGATAAGAGTTGAATGAATAAGAAAAATAATCACTGTGAAGGCCCCGCTTTAATCTCATCCCACAGCCTTCAATCAGGCAAGAACACTACAGCCGTTGGCTAGCTTTGTTAATCTTAATAATGGTTGGTCTTCTTAGGCCCAAACATATGTGGATGATGTTCTTATCACTATTAGAAAAAAATATCATCCATTACCATCTGAGGGTAATATAATTGCATGTATGGCAAATAATCAGATTAATGAATTCTTAAAAGTAAACAAGTCCAGCTTATTATATCTTTATTAGGTGAATTTCCACAGATTTGTGAGGTCTTTAACATAAACTCTGAGAGTGATTCATAATTCCCAGGATAACAACGTGAGAAGAGCCCACTAAGCCACTCCAGACCACAAGGAGGTCATTTTCAGTGAGTAAAGTACCAACACTTCTGACGAATGAGTTCTCAGGCTAAGGTTCTGCACACTTTGGATTGATCCTTTCTTAATGAACTCTTATAAATTCCCAATAAAGGATGCCCACCACTGAAGCAAGTGAGGGATCACACCTGCTCAACGGTCAGGCCAACAAGGTGTGATGTAAACTTTCCTGACTTCCATTTATTTTATTATTTATGAAGGATATCTCTATTACTTAAATATTCATGTAATATTTAGTTTTGTTATAAAGTGCTAGTCAAAGCAGTAAAAAATATTGCAAAGCAAATAATTCATGATTTGAGGTAGCGTGGACACCATTCTCATCATTGCTAGTGAAGAAAATTAGCTTCAGTAATAAGAACAGCTCTTTTTTATGTTTCCGTAATTTTGCTGGCAATGCATCGCGCATTGTTGGCTAATGTGAGATCTTATTTTTCCCTTTAACTTATATTCACTCTACTTGATGATTTGTAATGTTCCATTAGAAGGAAATAAACATCACACTTCTTTTGAGGCACGTTAACAATCAGCAGATGTTAACTGCACACCTTTTTTCCCCTTGCCAGTGCCGTGCAGGATACTGGGGCTGCCAGGTAGGCCCCCTCTCTGCTCTCTCGGAGCTTACCATCTAACAAAGAAAAAAATGAAAAACAAAAACCCAGTGATGACAGCATGGCGATGCGTTATGATAGATATGAATAGTTGCAGTGGGAGAGGCATCTAAATCAGGGGGTGGGAAAGGCTTGTGGGTGGGAAAGTGCAAGGAAGGCTTCCCAGAGGAGGAGATACACAGCTGAATTGAGGTTAGCAAGGGAATAAAGAGTTAGGAAGGGTGTATTCTTTTCCTAGAGCTGCCATAACAAAATACCACAAACCAGGGGCTTAAAACAACAGGAATTTATTCTCACTGTTCTGTAGGCTGGAAGTCTGAGAGGGTCGGCAGGGTTGGTTCCTTCCAGTGGCTGTGAGGGGGAATCTGGTCCATGTCCTCATAGCTTCTAGTGGTTGCCGGCAATCACTGGTGTTCCTTGGTTTCTGGATGCATCGCTCCAGCATCTGCTTCATCTTCACAGGACCTTCTCCCCTGTGTCTGTGTCTATGTCTATGTCCAAATTTCCCTCTTCTTATGACATCAGTCATACTGGATTTACGACTCACCCTAACCCAATATGACCTCATCTTCATTTGATCATATCCACAGGGACCCTATTTGCAGGTAAGGTTACATTCATAGGTTCTTGGGTGGACCTGAATTTTAGGGAACAGTATTCAACTCAGTACAGAGGGCATTCAAGAAACAGGAAGCAGCATGGATGAAAGTGGAGAGACTTTGACATGTTTGAGCAACCACAGATCCTTCTCAGTGGTTGGATTGAAAGGCTCTGGAGATCCTAGGAAGTTATGAGGCTTAAGAGGTAACGAAAGCTTCATCACAAACAGCCTATGTGCCAAGCTCAGGAATTTGAACTTCTTCATGAAATATGCGGGTGTCTTTGAAGGATTTTAATTCTGGGAGTTACATGATCATATTTGCATTTTAGATAACTCTCCAACAGCAGTGTGGAGAATTGAAGAAGGTACAGATTGGAGGCAGAGAGATTATATAGGAAGTCCTTGAAATAATTCTGGCAAGAAATGATAAGCACCTGCATTGCATCAGCAGTAGGGAGACTAGAGAGAGGTGATAGATAGAGGAAATATTTTAAAAAAAGGATCTATAAGACTTGCTGGTTAGTTAGGTGTGAGGAAAGAAGAGAGAGGCAAGAATGACTTTGAAGTTTCTGGCTTGTGTGAAGAGATAGAGCTGACATTCACTGAAATAATAAAGGAGGAAAATGCTTAGAGGTAAAAGTGGATGAGTTTTGGGACATATTTAATTTGAGGTATCAATAACACTTCTAAGTGGAGGGCTGCTATTTTGGAGATTGACAGACAGTTCTGGCTGGAGATGGATTTGAGATTCAAGAACATATAAGTAATTGGGTCCCCCGGGTTGAATGTATAAAGTGAGGAGAGCAGAATGTCTGGGAAATGCCAACATTTAGAAAATGACTGAGGGAAAAAGAACCAAAGAAGGACATTAGGAAGGAGACTTCTGTAGACAATAGAGGAAAGCCAAGTGAGAGCGTATCACAGATAAGACAGCTTCCAGAAGGACAGTGTGCTCAGAGTGTCAAATGCTGCAGAGATGTCAACAAAGATAAGAAAAGTGTTTACTTGTTTTGGCAAAATCCAGTCATTGGTGAATTTAGCAAGGGCAGTTTTGATGGAATGGCAGGAATGACTGAGGAAAAAACAAGATGATAGTAGATTCAGGAGTGACTGTGCAGGAAGGGCGGGGTTGTAGGGATTGTAGACTGTCTTTCCAAGAAGTTGGATTATGAGGAAATCAGAGCTATATAGGAATCAACAGTTACGTGGGGTTAGGGAAGAGTTTTTCCCTGATGGTAGAGATTTGAGCATGCTGTGATCCAACTCAAGTGGGAAAATATGGGCTCTACAGAGCGACCTTGGGGTGGGGGTGGTAGCGGGAGCAGGGGGAAAGGAGAAGGACATCTCTTCCAAGTAGAGGAGTCTACTGAGGACATGTTCTTAAGGCAGTTGAGGGATTTCTCACACAGTTGCCATTGTGAACATTTTGTTAATATGAATAAAAACCTTCTTTCCTTAATGCTCCCTGTAATGGGTATTTTTTGCTGCCCACCCTTCCCAAATCCATTCCCTTTCTTTTTACAACAACACTGTCCTTTCCTTTTGGAGAATTGATTCTTCTCCTCTGCATGCTGCCTTAGTAGAACCTTCAGTCACAGCGTCCTGCCGTCTCCTGGGCAAGGACCAGTTGGCCTCTCTCCCAGGATTTTGATCTGGAGCCTTTAACTGATACAGGTATTTGGAGATGGGGATGGGGTGATTAGAGTTTGTTTATCTCAGTGACAGTTCTCTGTAAGCCCTGGTTTCTACCCTCTTCTGAACCTGCTTCTATAGCCTTCCCCTCAGTTCTGTGACTACTTCTTAACCTTGGACAGACTGTTGTGCCTAAGACTCTGGAGCCACATAGCTTGGGTTCAAATCCAGGTTTGGTTGCATCCTAACTGCGTGATCCAGAGCAAGTTACTTAACTTCTCTGTGCCTTGGTTTCCATATTTGTGAAGTGGCACTTGTGATGGCGTCTACACATAGGGTTTTCTAGGAATTAATGAGTCCAGTGCTTAGAATGGTGCCTAATCAAAGTAAGCACTATAGGTGTTTGTCGTTATTATTCCAATAAATTCCTCTTTGCTATAAGTTAGCCAGCATGTTTGTTGCTGTGTGCCACCAAAGAATCCTAATGGATATCTCCTTTATTCCAAATGAGTAACATTTTATTATACTGAACTTGAGAATGTAGATATAATTGATAATTTTATAGGGCTTGACCATTTACAATGATTTGGAGAGAGAAGGAGAATTGAATATGTTATCATAGTTGTGGCAAATGGATGAAAGCTCTCATTTAAGAATCAAATAAAGAAGATTAACAGGAGACATTAATGACAAGTTTGTACAGAATTTTGGAGAGCAAATATGAGAGAGTTTTTAAAAATTATTTTGAAATGTAATAACTCCACATTGGCTGATAGAAATGAGATGGATTTGATAGTTGGATGGATATCATAGTTCTTTTCTTTCTAAGTTCATAATACAGTAGAAAATGCAGTGACCCAGGAATCAGATTTGGAGGCTCATGTCACTTATGTCCCCTAGAAGAAGTTAATTTTTCTCACTGAGTCTCAATTTCTTCCCTCAGAAAATACTCACTGCTGTCTGACACTGAGTTTCAGGGTAGTTTGTTACACAGCAGTATTGCTGCAATAGGTAACTGATGAGGTGGGTTATCAAGCTATGGGATTAGGTAAGATTACCCAGGGAGTAAAGGGGGTAGGAATAAATCTGATAAACTCTGCATTTAGAGCTGAGGAGGAGGAGCTACCCACAATGGACTGGACAGAAAGACAGAAGAAAATGAATAGACCATGGGTCACAGAGGCCAAGAGAGGCACGGACTTCAAAGAAGAAACATGCACATGTTCAGTGTGGCAAAGAGATCAATAAGGTGAAGGCATAAAGTCTTTTGGACTCATCCACATCAAGGTCACCAGCGATCTTAGCCTGATACAGGGTGGAATCCAGTGATGAAATCTGGGCTTTATGGCAAATAATGGGCAAATAGTAACAAGACAATATATGCAGGGGCCTCAGACACCCAAGGGCGGAGGATGGATAAAAGGAGTTGAATGACTAAGATGTCCATGTCAGGTGGCCCAGCAGTTGGTGGACAGGGCAAACATGACAATGTCCTTGTTGCAGGCAAGTAATCTGAAGGTCAGCATTGTTGATTGACTCTACAAGCACCTGTGACAAAGGAGGCAAAGCTAAGCTATAAATCTGATGGGTGGAGTGATGATGGGCAGGCATTCACATAAAGTGACATCTGGGTCAGCACAAGTGGTTCTGAAGCAGGAAACACTTCAGTCCTGCTTTCCCTGAGGGTCCTGGTCCTTCCCCTGGTATGCCCAGTTTGTGGACTGCAGACTGCCCCTTGGGCATAGATGTTCTGCTCTTGCAGGTCTCTCATGCCTTTCCCTGGGACCATCTTGCCTCCTGCCTACACATATACCCCATAAGGGCAGAATCTTCCACTTGTCCTGAGAATTTAGCCCACAAATAGAGGGAACACTGGCACCCTGGTCACTGTTTGGGCTGGGATCTAAAATTCCTAAACCATTTTGAGGACTCAGCTATGGTCCTAAAAGCCACTGTGATGGAGAATGGACTCTTCTGAGGCCACAACACCCCCCAACTTTAGTGGTTCTAGGAGAAAATTTCTTTGTTTGGGCTGAAGACCCCTCCCAAGATGTATGAGAAGCTCATGTATCAGAATGAATTGTTGAAAAGAAAAAAAGACATTAGAAAATTGTTATAAAGGAAAATTTTTATATTTCATTTCACCCAAATGAGCATATTTTGACATATATCCTATGAGCTATCATTTTATGAACATATCCTCCCCTCCGCTACCAGGGGAATATTAATTATGAGTTCTAACCAGAACTGCAGGAGCCCATCTCCTCCTGCTGTGTTTCCAGCAGGCAGAGCACCACCCAGCCAACATGCCCACCCCACAAATGAGAGTAGGAGAAATTGTACCATTGCCTTTGAACTCCCATCTTGGGGGTAATAGAGAAGAGTCTGGAAAACACTGCATTGTGCCTGACAATAATAATAATCTGTACCTTTTTTTCCCCATTTCTTCACAGTTTGCAATGCACTCACATTTTCTTCTAATATATTTGTGTTTCTTCTCTTTTACCTTTAAAGGCTTTTGGTGGTTGAGTGGAGGATATACTTCTTATGTGTTACAGATTACCTGTGATTTCTGTAGAGGAACATCAAAGAGATATCTAGTTTTTAAAAAAAAACTAACTGCCATTTACATTAGCACTCCAAAAATGAAATACTTAGGTATAAATCTAACAAAATACATACAATGTCTATATGAGGAAAACTACAAAATTCTGGTGAATGAAATCAAAGAGCTAAATAAATGGAGAGATATTCCATGTTCATGGATAGGAAGACTCAATACTGTCAAGATGTCAGTTCTTCCCAACTTGATCTACAGATTCAATGCAATCCCATTTAAAATCCCAGCAAGTTATTTTGTGATATTGATAAACTGATTCTAAAGTTTATATGGAGAGGCAAAAGACCTAGAATACCCAATGCAATATTGAAGGAGAACAAGGTTGGAGGACTGACACTACCCAACATCAAGACTGACTGTAAAGCTACAGTAATCAAGACAGTCCGCTCACTATTGGTGAAAGAATAGACAAATAGATCAATGGAACATTGATATGTCATCACAGTCCTGAAATAGGCCCACATAAATATAGTCAACTGATCTTTGACAAAAGAGCAAAGGCAATACGATGAAGCAAAGATAGTCATTTCAACAAATGGTGCTGGAACAACTGGACATCCCTAGGCAAAAAAAAAAATTAATCTAGACACAGCCTTCACAAAAATTACACCCTTCACAAAAGTTAACTCAAAATGGATCATAGACTTAAATGTAAATGCAAAATTATAGAACTCCTAGAAGATAACATAGGAGAAAACCTACATGAATTTGGGTATGTTGATGACCTTTTAGATACAACACCATAGGCACAATCCATGATAGAAAGAATTGATAAGATAGACTTCATTAAAATTAAAAACATCTGCTCTGCAAAAAACAATGTCAAGAGGATTAGAAGACAAGCCACAGACTGGGAGAAAATATTTGCAAAAGACATCTCTGATAAAGGACTGTTATTCAAAATATACAAGAACTCTTAAATCTCAATAAGAAAACAAACAACCCGATTAATAAATGAGCCAAAGATCTTAACAGACACTTCGCCAAAGATATACAGATGGCAAATAAGCATATGAGAAGATGCCCCATGTCATATGTCAGCAGGGAAATGCAGATTAAATCAACAAGATACCACTATGCTCCAGTTAAATTATGCATAGACAATTGGTAGAATAAATAAGAAGAGGAGTAAAAGTTGTATAAAATACAATTATACATGATTATATCTGGTGCATAGTAGGTGATCAATAAATATTTGTGAAAGAATGATTGGTAATTCATTGTTAGTATCAAAAAAAATTCTCTTATTTTTTGCTGTGTGGCAGAGGGACAAGATAGCTCTGAGTCCTAAGACAGGTCAAACTGTTTATCCCTGTTCTACTAATTTAAGCAAGAATTTCCTGGAATTCAATTCTCTTGAGGCAATAAGGCTCACAGAACCTTCCCTTGAAATTACATCTGCCTGGCTGAGGTTAATTGTAGACATTATTTATTACAGAACTGAGAGCTCCACATAAAACTGACGCACTGTTAAGATCAGTTAGGCAGACTGGATTTTTGTTCTTCTTTTTTCTTTATGAAATGTGTCGGCAAATAGTAACCAGGCTGATCGGGATCCCAGATTGCACTCCAGTGACAGCATTACTGCTCGTCATCACCGGTGACGTGGACAAGGAGGCAGATGAAGGGCTATTTCCTTAAAGAAGGATTAAATAGCAACCAAGGAAGGGATGCACAATCATTTTTTCTGCAGCTCTTTGCAGGGCTGGTTGGAGATGAGTGAGGAAGAAGGAGGGCTGCATTCTGTTCCTCCTCCAAGAATGGATGCAATTATTATCCTTAGCCAGGGCTCAGAAGTGCCAGAGCAAATCTCACCCAACTGTCTGGGGATCTGTTCTGAAGAAGGAAGAGGAAAGCTATCCTTCTGTCTTTTATCTCTGTTTTGATTCCTTTTTTCTACTGATTTCAAGATACTCAAATACAACCTAAGGTCAAAGAATATGCTAACTCCATCTAGCATTAAGTGGCTGCTGGCTCTAGGCAGGGTGCTGTTATTTTATTATTGATTAGAATATCTTGAATGGCAAAATGTAGACATCATTGATCAAAATTTAAAATTAGATACCCACCTTTTGTTCTGTTGCTCAAACCACAGAGCCAACCCTGTCTTGTGCTTGAGCTCTCTTCCCAGACAAAAGTACTGCTTTACTCTTAGGTTAGCTGCCTTCCACCCTCCACTCCCGTGTGTGGGTTCCCATGCCCGCATGCGCACGCGCACACACACACATACACACGTGAGGTTTGCCTGGCCCCTTACTGGGAAATGTAGAGGCCGCCAGGACGTGGCACTTGATGAAGAGGTTGAAGCTCCTCTGACCACACCTATAGCTCCTAAGCCTGTCCTATCTCAGTGGTCATATTTGATACCAAACCCCAGCCACCCACACCTACTTCATTTATCAGTTAGTAATTGACCATTCCCAGGTGAGACAGCAGGCACGTGGTCTTCACCCCTGCATCTCAGCACTCATCTAATTAGCTATGAGAGGCTATCAGGAAGGAGGGCATCACTGGGAAGCAAAGGGTTGGGAGAGAAATAACTGCTGACAGAATAGCCCCTTTTTACACCTCCCCACCCATAGCGTCATCCCAGGAGGTCCCAGTCCCTGCCTGGTCCCATAAATACCTGACCTTGACTCCTCATGAGCTGCTGCTCCCCCAGCTCCTTACATGTCTGTTCCCTGGCCCACCAGGCAACGGGCATCTCTACTGGTGATAGGGAGTTAATGGAGTACAGGCTTGCACAGCTTGGCAGGTAGGAGAGGGAGCCAGGCCCCAGGAAATGTGTAACTTCAAGGGCTCTCTGACACAGGAAGCCAACTCACTAGGTTACCTGGGCTGCATTCACCCAGTAGTTACATCTCCCACGTGTTCTATTGAGACTGTGTCTGCAGTGGGTGTTTGATAATGCCCACTTGAAATTTTTTTGCAGTCATACATTACGGTCTAGAACATTTGGAGGAGAACCAGGATAGTTTTCTGAAGAAAATTTTGACCATGTGAGTAGAAAGTCTCTTTGGCAGGAGGGATGGCCTGCTATTCAGGCGAAGGCTCACCTGGACCACCTGAAATTCCATAATTGGATGTAAGCCCCACCTCCATCTTGTCTGGCTTTAACTGGAGCTGTTCCTAATCAACACCATAGATTGATTCTATGGAGCTAGGGGTTGCACAACAATCTGTAATTTCTTTAAAGCTTTCCAGATAATTCTGGTGCACAGCTAAGTTTGGGATCCACTAATCTAGGCCAAACCCCTCATTTCCATATAAAAATACTGAGGCTGTAAAAGATCAGGGGTCAGGTCTTCTACATGACAGTGTTCCTACTGCCCGATGCCACCTTCCTGCAAATTTTCTTTAGCAAATGCCTTCAAGGACACTATAAAATTCAACATGATTACTATCAATCAGATAATTACACTTTTGTACCGTAAGTGCAAATATTAACATAGCCAAAAAGGCAACCAACCTCTTAATGCTGTTATGAAGGAGTTATGACCTCACAGACCCACAGAAGGAGACTCCCACAGACCATCCTTGGAGAACTTCTGAAGTAGACAATCAGCTTTCTTGCTGTTAGCCCACACCTTAATAAGAATAGCAACAACAAGCAAAAATAGACACGCTTCATTTTAATACACAAAAATCCATAAACTTCACTTCAACAAGCAAAATTAAATGCAAACATGCTTCACCTTCAGCAAAATATTTTGAAAGGATTTTTGGATTATTTTCTCTTCAGTCACCAATCATTATTTGGTGTGCTGCTGTACATACTAGGTTCCTTGTGATGGGAGGGAAATGGCACCACACATCTGGCAGTCTTCGTCTGGTCAACCGTCATCCCCATTTGTCTCATACTCTCCTCCTCCAGCGAGGGGCGGGGTCTCTCCCTTGTCTGTCCTTCCCGCTCTATAATTATCATTTGCTTAGACATCTGTCTTTCTTACTTCATTATGTACTTCTCAAGGGCAGAGTCCAAGTTTATTCATTGTGCATTCTCAGTGCCTAGTTCAGTCCTTAGTACACTGTTAGTTGAACTGAATTGAACTGAAATTGGATAGAGCAAGGAGGAAGGGACGTCATTTGGAAAGGACACATATCAAGTCATGGATGTTATACACACAGGTTGTCTGCAGGACATAGATGTGCTTGCTAGAATAGGGAGTGTGTGAAAGTGTTTCTGTAATCATTAGGCATGTTTTTTAAAGTCATTGTATGTTCTAGCAATTATAGCTCTGTTACTATAAGTCTGTTTTACTCCAGATTACTTGCAGTTTCTTAAATTCTCTAAATCACTGTAATATTCTGATTAGATAGGAACGTGACCTTCAGGAGATTTAAACCCGTTTGTAGTGATTATTGGATTAATTCTATGATTGGGATTATCCACTGAATTGAATTTGGGACTGGGGAACAAATTGACAAAATTTGCAGATGGCATAAACCGAAGGAGATTGCCATGTAATGAATTTGAGTCTTTCTTAAATTAAGAAAAATAAATGACCTACCAAAAAAGATGTGTTTTCCCTCCCTCTTTCTTGTTTTCAACATTTCTAAAGCTCCATGTGTTAGATTCTGTGTTACGCACCAGAGGGCCCAAGCTGAACACATGATTGTCTCTTTCATGGAGCTCTGAGTTAAGCTCCATTTTTCAGTCTGTGGGTCACTATGGATGTCAACTTGGTGGGTTTTAGTTAGCATTTATATATAGAATAGAATTGCAGAATTCCATTCTGCAGAATTAAGTATTATTTTTAGTAACATTTTTTTTAGTGGACTAGATAAACAGTTGGGTGCAAATGTGTGTACTGGGTTGTGATGTAATTTTCTTTTTTACACTGGATCCTGTCAAAAAAGCTTGAAATCCACTCATATAGCTGATAAATTGATGGAGAAAATTTGTGATATCCTAAATATTCCATTGAAACAAAACTACATCAACCATAATTGCTTTAAAACAATTAGAAACATGCCATCAGAAAAGTACCAAACAAAATCAGGGAAAATGAAAGTTTGATTTAAAAACCCAAAGAGGCATTGAGAATGTGCAAAGAAAATTTCATTTTTATATGTCTTAAAATAGTCAGTGCTGTGATAGTCATGACTGCCATGATGGTATGACTGACATGAAACTCCAAGAGGAAATTCCTAATGGGATTAGCAGAGATGTGTGTGGAGTGGCAGAGCATGACCTGTCTCAATGCCCAACACCAGCAATTGCCATTTTATGACTCTACTGCCTCCTTCTTTCCACTCACTTCCTGCAGTCTTTTATTAGAAACTTAATTTTTACTGCCTTCCCATCAACGTATAAGCCCCGTCCCCAGGTCCTTGTCTTCTCCATTATCCTCCCTAACCAGTTAGGGTCCTGGTGATTCTTCCTTCAAAAGATATATTGCATCCATGTCTTTCTCTTTCCACTGCCCTTCTCACTGCTTGTCCAGACTGTTGTTTTAACCACCTGTCCATCGCTGTTACTCCACTCCCCCCAATGTATCCCATAAATCCCATGTACTGCCAACTGCACAGGATGCTGCTATTTCTATCCTGTGCACTTCATTCCCAGCACTTCAATCACCTGAAAGAATTTGAGCTCTGAAGTCAGTGGTATTGCTTATTAGCTATTGACTTTGGGCAAGTAAATTAAATTTTCTGAGCTTCAGTTTCATCCACTCTAAAATGTGAGTTAAATGAGTACTACCTCACAGGGTTATTGTGGGTTTTAAATGAGGTAATGCTTATGAAGTCTTTAGGACATAAGAACACCTAGAGAGAGCATAGTAAGTGCTCAATAAAATGAGTTTCCACATCATCACACATCACTAACCTGTATGATGGGGTGTACAGTCTTCAAGACGATACTCAAGATGATATTTCAAGACGATACTGTCCTTAGTCTGATGTATTGTGTTCATAATATTAGTCAGATCCTCCTGATTCGCCTGACCACTGTACCTATCCAAGAGCATTGTGGCCTCTGAAATATTTGCCTTCTCCCTCAGTTGCCACTTCCACAATGCACACTTATCCTTCTCGGCTGCACCAAGTTCCAACTTCTGCATCGTACTTCTTATTTTCTTTCATTCACTTGGCCCTTAGCAATATATATGATTAGTTATTTTTTCTCCTATTTGTATCTTGATGCATGAGATTTATAGAGAGACGCCATAGCAAACAAAAAAGTGAAAGTGCCAAGTATGGTGCAATAGATATAGGAAAATATATGTGTGAAAGAATAAGAAATAGATGAGTCATTTGTATTTCCCAACTCAGTGAGGTACCACATTTGTCTGGCAACTTTGATAAGTTAATTTGATTCTTGTTAACTGACCTTTGTTTTCTTAGCATAAAAGTGAATTGCAGGGAGACTTACTTAGTCACCAGATTTTATATAGACCTCAGAATTCATCCATGTTAATCCACCTTCTTCATCCCTGAGAAGCTGTACTACCAGCACCAGATATGGGAAATCTTTTTATCTCTTATTTCTCCCACTCCTTTTGTCCTTTTTATGGTGAAAAAATTTACCACGTCCCTTTCCTCACTTCTTTTTTACTTTTTTAATGTCACTGTTTGTTGTTTGGTAACTTTAAAATGGTAGTTAATCAACAGGTCTTGTGTAATATTTTCTCCCCAAATGAGAAGTAAAGATATTCAAGCTGCTGAAGAGAATGAATGCATACTCGAGATTTATATGCTATTGATTGAGTGAATTAATCTGACAGTTCTAAAACAACATTTTAAGTAAAAGGGACATTTATTCCATTAGGTCCTCAAATATTTGATTTAAAGCTTACTGCAATGATACCCCATTGCTATAGAAAATTATTCCTTTCCACAAACATTTTTGAGCATCAATTATGTATCAAACCACATAGCAAGAGATTGGATTCTTTTGTAGTGCCTAATAATTTTCTTAAGAATAAAATATGCATCTCTATTGCACAACCTACTGCTTTTTTCAACACTTGAGTAGGCTTGAAGAACCGTGTTTTGTCTCGTATGGGAGAATATGAGTCTAAATAATGAGTATCTTAACCTTAATCCAACCAAAATGTCATTTAGGCATAATCACCCTTTGTATCCTGCCTGCTCTGGTTAACAATTTCTGTAATAAATTTCACAGTTGAGGGATTAAGCCTTAGAAATGATTCATGATGAAAAGAGTAATACAAACTACACTAGCCTTTAGGAGGAGGAAGGAGAAAGACCAGGCAGATGGGGTTATGGAGGGGTGGGGTGGACATTTTAACACAGACCTAGTGCCAGAAAGGTGCCCTGAAAGAGAAGTCTAGTGGGACGCTGTTGAGGTGATTTGCTTTCTCTTTAACAACAGATTCACACATTCAGGATGCGAGTCTGCTGAAAAACTTCATTATTGCTCAGTTGAATTGTTAAACACATTTGTAGAGGAAATCCAGCAGGACCATTGCAACAGGAAGAATAAGAGGCAGGAACTACTATAATGGTCATCTTTGAAAAACATAATTTGTACCACAGGATTAAATATTGTTTTAAAAATCAGAAGAAAAATTTTCCTCAAAGAACCAATGACTAAGCTAGAAATGTTTAGAGATCCCTTCTGGGTGGGAATAAATCCTGCCATCCCACCTTCCATGAATCTTGATAGCCCTGTATATCAAGCATACCTCAAAATCATATGTGCTTCTCCTTTTTCTCCTTCCAACTGGTATTTTTAAGCTTTATCTTACAATCATTCAAGAATTTATATAAAACTTCACTATTTTTCTTACTTTCATAGCCAATTTCTCAAGAGAGGTATAAATATTTAACAACTGACTCTCTGGGAGAGAAACACCCAGATTTGTAGTTTGCCAACTTCTGTGGTGTAAATATTCCCACCATGGCCACTTTCAAGCTACCTACATGGTGTTTCTCATCACTGAGTTAGGAAGAGATGAACACAATCAGCTATTTGAGCCAGCTCCAGCACACTACTGGTTGTAGGCCTACTCTTCCCGTCTTTCACCACTTATGTACCTTAGTAGTAGCTCCAGAATTATTATATAAAACGGAATTGCAAGACCGACCTAATTGGAAAGGGAGGCTGTATAGTAAGTGCACTATTTCTATTGGATTATATGTTTGTTGGGAGTGAGTTAGGGGCATAGAGAGAGATAGCAATGGTAAAAGTAGCTAAAGCTCCTCCTTCCGTGGCAGTCACCCACCCTTGGCATGGCCATCCATTAGAAGTCTTCTAGTCCAGGCTTGGTCTCTGTTCTTGAATCATTTTGGCAACCATCTCAACATTCTCCTACTCACTCTGATTTGAAATCTTGGGATCATCCTTGATTCCTTCCCTAGTCTTACTTCCTACATGCCACCAGCCATTAAATGCTGCCAATGCCCCTTCTGCCATGGCCTTTTCTCTTTACATTTTTTATACTACAACATTGATGGACTCCTCCCTACCTTCTTCTGTGGCAATAGCCTTGTAATTGATCTTCCTACCTGTGGATTCTTCCCTGCTAGGTCAGTGCAACTTGAAATATACTTCCTTTGCAAACTTTTCACTGGCCTGTTGGAAAACCTCTAGTAGCTTCCTACTGCCTATCAAAAAGTCCAAATTTGTCGACAAAGCCATCAATGCTTTCTAGTCTGGCCCAATCTAACATCCTAGCTTTTAGCTCCCAAGAGCCACTGTCATGTAACTACATACCAGTACAGTTGTTTTGTAAATAGCATCCAATCTGATGTCAGGCACATCCAGCTGTGTACTAGTTGGTAAATATTTTTAATGATATCCTGCTTCTGAGTACACCATGTTTAAACTTTCAGGACAACCTACCCTTCCCCAAATAAATGGTATATTCCCCTCCATCTGCACCTTTCTGTTTGTGGGCTCCTTTGAATTCCTCCTCCCTGTAGAGTTGAAATCTTCCCTATCATTCCAGGTCCGACTCAAAGGCATGTAGCACTCACAGACATTAAAAAAAAATAGAAAGAGGATATAATACTTCTCAAAACTAGAAGTAAAAGAGAAATGACTGTGGCATCTAAATGGCTTAAACCAGATGCCAGAGACTGACCGGGGCCCAGATAGGAAAGAATGTCAAGGACCAATGAGGAGCAGTGATGAGCAACTCCTAGGAAAGGCATGTTAACGCTGTTGAACTGGAGCCTCACAAGCTCTAAGTCAGGGTGGTGGCAACCCTTCTAAAGCTGGTTAAGCACTCTAAAACAGCAACATGTAAGACTATAGGCTTAACCCCATATTTCTTCCCAGATATGTATTGGAGTCTAATTAGATACTTGGGACTTGTGTGCAGAACTGGTTTAGACGAAGTAAAGAGCTGGGGTAATATCTGAAGACCCAGAGTGCGTCGAGGTAAAACAAGATCTAAAAGTGCGACTTCAGAGAGGACCACTCTTCCCATTTTTGCACCATGAACATTCTTCCAGTGGGAAACTCAAAGATTTAACATGGATTATAAAATGGGAAGCCTTGAGGCTATGGGTTTTGATTTGGTAGTAATCCTGTTTCTCCGTTCCTACTCTTCTTTACATTTTTTGCTGCATTTTACACAGTTGAAATAAGACTATGTTTATAGGGTTTTAAAAAATCACCTGTAATCCCACCATATATTAACCCACAATATTTTAGTATATTTCCTTCTAATTTTTTTACATATATATTTTTCTCTACATATTATATTAGATGTATATTTCTTGCAGCCTATAGCATAATAATTTATTGATACAATTTATCAAAACTTAGGCAAAATGAGAAGTTATGAAAATGATACATATATTCCTAAGATTTTTCTTCCAGTTTAAAACATTTGAATTTGCATCATTCACTAGCCTTTCATACAGGGCAGATGTTTTCTTTGAGAATGGAACCATGGGTTAGAGTTTTGTATCCTCTTTCTTACATAAACTCATAATGAACCCTCAATATTTTTCTACTTCAGTTTTGTTATAGTGAAGCAAAGCATTCCTAATTAAGAATAAAAATGTTGGGCCAGCCCGGTGGCGCAGCGGTTTAGTTCGCGCTTGGCAGCCCGGGGTTCGCCGGTGCAGATCCCGTGCGCCCGCCGATGCACTGCTTGTCAGCCATGCCGTGGCGGGGTCCCATATAAAGTGGAGGAAGATGGGCACGGATGTTAGCCCAGGGCCAGTCTTCCTCAGCAAAAAGAGGAGGATTGGCTACAGATGTTAGCTCAGGGCTGGTCTTCCTCACAAAAAAAAAAAGAATAAAAATGTTGTGTTTACAATTATTTCCCTCTTTTACAACTGTCTCACTCACTCCTAATTCAATAGCTAAATTTTTTTTAGCTACCCACCTTTGTCAAGACCAGCCAAAGCTTTCAACTTAGTTTCAAAGAAACAAAAACAATTTTGCACTCATGTTTCATCCTTTTTATGTTATATAATTGTAGTCAAATTATATGGTAACAAGAACAAGAGCAACTAGCATGAGCAAGTTCGGGAAGAGCCTCTGACTCTCGGCCATTGTACAGCATAAGTCATAGGAGCAGAACTGAGCAGGCCCTCCAGAGGGGGGTCCACCAGCTGCCAAAGTTCCATGAGGCATGGGCCTCATCAGTACATCTCACACTGGGAACAGAAAGCTCCTCTGCTAGGTGGAGGTTATTTAGTTATGTAACCCTACAATGAGCTTCATTGTTCATAAACTTTTACCAGTTACTTTGTTTACTTTCTTAGGCTCAATTCCCAGAAATAGGATTATTGGTTCAAAGGGTATAGATACTTGTAATGTTCTTGTTCTCGTCATCAGTTTGCGCTCCCATAAGCAAGACTGAGAATGCCATTCTCACCCCACCATGGCAACCAGTAAACATTATATTTAACTTTGCCAATTATATAAGCAACAACATGGTGTTTTGTGTTAATTTACCTGAATATGGTATCATATAATGTGATTCTCAACTCTGCAGGCATGTCTGCTTCACCTTGGAAGCTTCTTAAAAATTTTTGCGTCCTATAATAGCTACAAAGTGTATTACATTGTTATAATATAAGTAATAAAAACAGCATATTAATTTATTTTCTTGCCTTAAAATCTATTATAAAATGTTAGTAAATAAATTATATTAGGCCTATACCAACAAAAAAAAGTGAGGGGGGGAGGGAAGAAGAGAAGGAGGGAAAGAAGGAAGGAAGGAAGAGGGAGAGAGGGAGGGAAGGAGGGAGGTCCATCAATAGGATAGTAAATAAGCATTAGCTGAAATGTTTTTGGAACTCAAACAGCATTTTAATGTTTAGCCTTATACAAAATCATAGTAATCTGGGATTTTAGTGTAGCATATGTTTCTAGCCATGTTATCTTAGTGAATTCATCACAAAGTCTCAAATGTTCCAGTGTAGTTAACAAGTATTCCCTAGGTCGGAAGGACAAATCTGAAAGGATACTGTTTAATTTTTGGCATTTTGCTATAAATTTATTTATAGATTACATTTTCTCCTAAGTATTTTAAGCAAAAAGAGGTATTGTAATCAGTTACTTAAGTCCCCAAATGGGATGTATCCCATCTAGGGATGGAATTACAAATTGCCCGTCTCCATACATAGCAGATGTCATAGCAGAGGAATAGAATTTATTGTCTAAATTAGCCAGCTGAAAAAAGAACACTGAAACATATTTATATCCCTTTGTATGAAGACCATATCTTCTTAAATGAAAGTATAAATATACTTATGGTGGCAGTGTAACTCAGTATTTTGAACTACAATTATCCCCAAAACATCCAGAATGTATGGTTACTTTGCCTATATATGTCCTCAAGGAAAAACCTATCCTCAAATGCAGGCAGTAAAAGCTAAATGAAAATCGTATAAACCGTGGAATGCTATGAAGACAGGCTAAAATTAGAAGGGCAATATTCCTTCATTCGTTACGTTTGCTGAGAGCTCATTATGAGTCATTCACTGCACTGGGCAGGTGGGGTACATCAATGAGCAAAAGCAGACAAAAGTGTTGCACTCTCAGAGCCTACGTTCCAGCAGGGAAGACGGTCAATACACAATTCTGACAATAAGTGGGTAAATATTTTGGTATTTTAGAAGGTGATTAGTGCTATGGAAAAAAATAAGTAAGCACAGTAGGACTTCAGAAGTGACAGAGAGTGGAAGTCAGAGGACTTGCAATTTAACAATAGCCTGGTCTCGAGGGACCTCACTGAGAAGGTGACACAAGAGCAGGTGACACAAGAGCAAAGACAGGAAGAAGCTCCAGGTGATCCCTCCACCTTACTCCTCTAACCTCCCTCCTATTTAGCTCCAACTGCCTGCTGAACTCTTAGGTCTTCCCCAGGCTCCTGCCTTTGCACTAGCTGTGCCCTCTGCCTGGAGCACAAAGGGAGAGGCAAAATGTGCAGAGTGCCCTGAGGTTGGTAAAACAATAACCAAACTGCTACAGGAGATGAGAGATGGCACAATTGCTTCTGCTTCATGTTATCAGAAAAGGTCTTAGGGAGGAATCATCTTTCAAAAACGCTTTTCAGATTTACCACTTGCTGTCTTTTCTCTTATCCACATACATCATGAATTATTTTTACCTCCCATTTTGTGCTCTTGGAGCAGTAGAATTTGGGAATTAGACTCGCTTGGTTTTGGATTCCAGCTCTTGCCCTTGATTAATGTACAGCTCTAGCAAGCTGAATTGTTTTGAGCCTCAGTTTTCTCATCTGTAAAATGAAGATAATAATCCTTCTTTGAAGCTTGTAGGAAAAGTGAGTAACATACACGGTCTGGCAAATGATCAAGAGAGAGGACACCAGCCTTGAAAGATAAATGGATCAGAGAGTGTAGGACAATTTTTAAATTGTGCTAAGGAAAATGTATCTAAGTTTATAGGTAACAGGGAACCATTAAAATTGTTTTGCGCAGAGAACTGTCACATTTGTATGTTTGTCTTAGAATGATAACATTAGCAGCAAGTGGAGGCTAAGTTTTTGGAACTGACTAAACGAGGCCGAGTAGTATGATACTGCACGGTTGTGAGACGTGGTGAATTCAGTTAAGCCTGGTAGTAACAGAAGAGGTGGATTTGATAACTGGCAAAATTAACAATATGTTTTCTAAACTTTATATCTTGACATTTAGTCAGTTCTCATAATATAGAGAAAATAAATAAATTTTTTAAATCAATTTTCATTGATGTTTTGACTCAATTTCATAGAGTTTGGCTTTAGTTTGCCAAGTGTCTCCTGGGAGGCAAAAATATCCCCAGTTTCATCCTTGGATTTATTGTTTCAAGAATGTATAATTTGAGGACCAACTACTAGAGCTACCGGGGAATAGGAAAGGGGGAAAAAAAGAAGAAATCAGCTGATAAACAGGAGTCAGAGAGTCTGGGAAAAGAAACTTAAGTAAACTTTATTTTGTGACCCAACAGACATCACTTTAAAAAGCGTTTCTCAGCTGCTGACTTTGAAAAATAATTACATTGCTGAGTTTGGAGCTTGTAGATAACAAGATGGATAAGGAAATTATGGTTTCCTTTAACTAGTTGCATGGCCAGGCTGACCTCCTTGCACAGCAAAGAGCAGATGGAAAGTGTGTGGAAGGACAGACCAGCATAAATCCATCCACTGATAGAAAAGCATGCATGTTCAGTTTTGCCTAGGTGAGGAGCACCAGCTTTTACATTTTTTTCATTATTTTTGAATAGGTAATACATTATATAGTTTAAAATTCAAAAAGTACAAAAGGATATAGAATGAAAAGTCTTCCACACATCCTATCCCCGGCAGCCAATTGCCCTCCTCTGATAGCATTTCTTGTTTATCCTTGCAGAGATATTTTATGTATATACAAGGACAAGATATTAATTTTTCCCTTTTTAATACAAATAGCATATTAAATATACCGCTTTGTACCTAAGGAGCTTTTCAAAATTATCATTGGTATTTTTTGTTTTAGCTGTTGTTGTTTGACAATATATTTTGGAAATTGTTCCATATCAATACATAGTTTCCTCATTATTAAATATGGCGCTTCTTATACCGTTATATGAAAGTACCATAATTTTTGCAACTAACCCTCTCCCCGTTAATGGACATTTAGATTGCTTCTAATCTTTTATTTTATGCAGTGAATAACCTTGTACATATATCAATGAGCACATTTATTTGTTTTACTCATAAGGTTAGTACCTAAAATGGAATTGCTGAGTCAGAGTGTTTGTGACCTTGTATCTTTGACAAATATTGTCAGATTGTTCTCTACAGAAGTTGTACTAATTTGCATTCTCACAGGTAGAGTATGAGGAGCACTGTCTTTGACTTGAGAGCAGGAAACTGTATCATTAATTCCTATCTAGCTGCAGTAAGTTCAAAGTCTCTTACATCAACCCACAGGTACTCATTCTAAGGATGTTTCTTTCTACACTCATCTCCCACATCAGTGGTTCTCAACCAGGGATAGTTTTGCCCCCCAGGAGACACTTGGCAATGTTTGCAGACATTTCTAATGGTCACAATTCGGGGGTGGAGGTGCTGCTGGCGTCTGGTGGGTAGAGGCCAGGGATGCTGTGAAACATCCTGCAATGCACAGGACAGTCCAGCCCGCTTTCTCTCCCCACAAAGAATTTTCTGGTCCAAAAGATCAATAGTGCAGAGGTAAGAAAGTCTGTCTTACGTATACATCTACCTCTTCTTGATCATATTCAATACATCTTACAAAGCTTAGGATTCTCCACTCTTTCTAACCTAAGGTCTATGATGAATAAAATGATAAGTCCTCTGTGCTTCCATAGTATATCTGTTTTATGCTTTTTGTTTCTTTTACAACATTTATATTCTACTGAAATTAATGATTTGCAGAAATCATTTGAGCTCCTCAAAAACATGAATGTGTCTTATTTTTATTTGTATCCTGAATATCTGGCACGAAGTAGGCAGTCAGCTTGTTCAATGAATGGATGGATATTAACAGTACTTCCTAATTGTTTCTGTGTGACTTAAGGGATTATTTTATTTTTAATCAAAGACTATTCTTTTTTACTCTTGCTTGCTTCATCTTTCTCTTGATTTCAAATGTCCATTTTTCTTTAGACTTATGAAGGCAATTTTTTGTAGCCTATGGAAGAATTGTACCAGGAAATGTCAATGGAATAAGTAATATCGGCCTTTCCTCTGATTTGAACTTCTATAAAGTGTAGTTTATTACCACAGCATTAGTCATTTAATTATGTGACTCTTGCTCAGTTATAGCTTCTGATTGAATTTGTCTTGTCTCCTCAAATGGATTGAAATCTCCATAAGGGCAAAAATCAAAACGTTTAAGTACCTCGTGATGCCTAACATAGTGTTTTACAGACTCTAAAGCAGGAGAGTGACAGGTTGTTTGATTCTCTCTTTTTTAAAAATCACAACTCACAGACTAAACCCAAAGAAGATCCTGCCCTCAGCGAAGAAACTGTTCGTTCCCAAGAGCAGAGCACCCCAGACTCTCTCAGACACTCGGGTCCTCCTTAAAAACAGCAAGAGGGCAGCACTGTGGAAGGTCCAGACACCAGGCCCTGTGGCATCTTTGTAACTTGGCCTTCTCCCAGGTTTCCCTGTTTCTGTAGGAGCAAAGAGCCGCACTCACCAGCTCTCAGCACAACCCCCTTTTCACATCTCTTTCCATCACTGCAAATACTGCCACCAGACACTTTCCCATCGTTCAACATGATTAAAGATCCAAGTGTGGGGCTGGGAGGAGAGGCTCCTGGCCGGTGTCTGACATGTCTCAAAGCAGAAATTCACTAATAAGCTTTCAGCCTGCAGCCCAGTAGCAGGTTCTCCGCGTAGGTGCCCACTCCGCACTGGGGAGACGCCTTTACCAGAGGAAAGCATGTGGAGTGCAGGCATGAGAACCCATGGTGTGGGGGGAAGTGCGGCAGCCAGGGAAAACTGCGGCTGATCTGGAAGGTCAGGAAGGAACGAAGCAAGGACAAGGATACTTGTTTGTAAGGCTGAGTAGTGCTAAATATATCCTGCCGAAAATTGGGATGCAGGGCAGCTTTGATCAAATCAACACAAGATTTTAAAGTGCAAATGCAGAACTGCTTAGTTTATTTCTAATAGCTTGTTGTTTAACCACCACTTAGCCCCGAGATCCTGTTGCATTCTCTTTGCAATAAAAATAAGCTTGCAATTGAAGTCCTTCAAAGCAACTTGTGCACAAAGAAGGAAAACGTTCAGATTTGAATATCTGTCGGGCAAACCAAGTAAATGGTAAGAGCCAACTTGATTAGAGAAGGTAAAAAATAACAAAACAAATATTTTAATAATTTCTTCCCTAGAAGAGTTCAAGTTTCTTTTTTAAAAAAACCTTATTTTAGGCTATTTTAAACTGCAACTTTGATATTTAGCTATGAATTATTTCCACGGGTAGGGAAATGGAGCTATTGAGGGGTTAATTTTTCAAGGTTATTAAAACCTGAGTCTTGATTTTGCTGAGAAAGAATCCAAAAGTCCACATTTCCCACATGATCAAAAAAAAAAAATAGAGCTCATTAATGTGTTAATTTTCAAGTTAGCTAAAAGTTTCTTCCTCAAATGATAGTCTTTATGCAGGGGTTTAGGAGATAAAGTAAACTTATTTAAGTGTTGGACCATTTCATATGGACTCTCTATAAAATGTATTTCATAGTTCCTGCCTTCTTAGGTAAATGATCCCCCAATAATAATAATTCATGATTGTGTTATCTTCCAAAACCATGCTAAGTATTTAACTTATTTCATTTAAGCTCTATAACAACTATTTGAGGCAGGTAAATTTTATTTTGTGACACTTTCCCTTAGACAAAAGAATATTAATGTGCAGCTTGGAGAGGTTCCCAGGCATGAACCCCCTAAAATTATCTGCAGGTATGTGTGTGTGTGTGCATGTGTGTTTCAGAGAGAGGGGCCCATAATTTTCATCAGCTTCTCAGAAAAGCCTGCGGCTCTTAAAACATCCAAATGGGATTCATCATTATGAAGAGCAGGAACTTCTGTGCTGCCTCGATTACCTCTATCAGCTTGAATTAGTCAGATGGTTTCAAAGCTATGTTTTATGAGTTTTCTGTTGTTTCTCTTATTGTCTGATGATACTTCTTGCCCAGATCATTGAGCTTGCCTCCACAAAAAAATGCCCCTATCTCTCCCCTGTGTGAAATTGGTTAACAACGTGGACTCTGGAGCCAGAGAGGCCGGATTGAAATCTGGTCTCTACCCCTTCCTGCTTGCGTGACCTCGCCTCAGTCTCCAGATCTGCATAGTGGAACTCATAGTAGCTCCATCCTCACAGAGTTATTCTGAGGATTAAATAAGTTCACATACAGCACAGTGTCTGGGATACAGAAAGCAGTAAGTCAGTCCTTGCTGTACCGTATGATTCTAATCTGTTGTGGATTTAGAAGCCGCCGTCTGTTCAAATTCTATTTGACAAAGGAGGAGGGATATATTTGGGGTCTTCATGCTTCTTCACACCCTTTTTTACTTCTTGGTTTTTTTCCAGGCCTGCTTATGACAGAATTCAATGAGATAACAAGCCATGCATTCATTTTTCTAGAACAGTGTTGAACAAGAGAAGAACTGGATAGTGAGAAGGGATGCAGCTCATTTCTCATGAGCCTTATTAAAGGAATTATCACAACTGAAAGTCCACATGACACTGTTAGTGGCACTGAGCAGAGCAGCCTTCTTTTGTCTTCAGCCATTCTGATTTGCTTTAGATGCAGTTGGAGGGGAAGAACCAATTTTTCAGCTAGTATCTCTGAAAAGTGCATTTAAGGCAGCTGTTAGTGTGAGGGTATGATTTTTTTCAAGAAAGAAGAAGGAACTGCTTTTCCTAGCCCATGGGTGTATCCTGGGATTGAATCGCCTCTCCTTAAAACTGTGCACTGGCAGGATCTGCTGGGTTCAGGATGCAAATGATCTAGGCAAAGGTTCCTGAATAAAGGGAGCAAATAAAATCGGGTGGAATAGGATGCCAGACAACCTTTTTTTTCTTTATCCTTTTCTTGAGGATTAATACCTCTTACCTCTTACCTCGCTGTTCTCTCAGGGTCTTTGCATCATCCATCTGAAAGCTAGAAGCTGCTGTCAGACAGCTGGAGACAGAGGTACTCACTGAGGTCCCTGTAACACTTGCCTAATGTCACTAAAGAGATGCAGTGACACCCTGGAGCCCTTGTTCCAGCAATGCAGCCGTTCTGAAGTGGGCAAAGGTAATTGCTGCCCACAGGATCATCGCCGTGACCTGTGGTCTCTCAGCACCCTGCTGGTCCAGGGCTGCCAAGCCTCTCTCCATTCTTTCTGTCTAATGCTCTTCCCACCAGAGCAGCTTTGGAGCAAGTCACAAAGGGATGAGATTCCCTGCCGCCTGTCTTATTAAGCGTGGGTGTCTGTTATGAGAATAGGCAGCGTGGCATAGTAGTGGAACCCACTATTTTCGGAATGAGCAGTGGCGGTGTCAGCTTTCATTCAACAAGCCTGGCTTTTGATAAAGTGACCAGTTATGAAAGTCATTATAGTCAGTATTAATGGCATCCAGGCTGCCCCTGAGCTGCAAACCACTTGCAAAAAGAAGGCTACCTCTCCTCTGGAGATATATATATACATTTTTTAAATTTTTCCTTTCTTTCCAGAGTTACAGATGATAAAGAAGCGGCAGAGAAGGGGCCCAGACATTAGCATCCATTAGAATTCAGTTCAACAGGAATTATAGGTATTCAGCCTTGAGAAGGTTACTTACCCTCTGGGCCTCAGTTTCCTTTCCTGTAAAAGGTGGATAATATTTACCCTGCAGGCCTGCTGCATTGCCAGAACAAGGCTTTAAATCTTTGCTCATGATTTTAAGAGCAAAAGCACTAAAGGCAGCTGCTCTCGAGAGTCCAGTTCCCATCAAATTTAGAGACAAATTCCCTTAGAGATACTGTTAGCTTCTGTGTGATTCATGACTGACTCAGAAAGAATTCATAATGCCGCAGAGATCTTATAAGAAAATCCACATTCACCAGTGCTGATGACAAAGACTCCCTCCTTGACCAGACCTTCCTCAGGCTCCTCTGAGCCCTCTTCTCGGCTAGGTCTCTGCCTTGGTCTTCCACGGCTGTCCTTGCAGAGTTCAGTTTTAGCAAGAATCCTGCTAAGCCAGTTTAGAGAGAATCCTCCCATCCTTGATAACGGATCGTCTTCAATATCCAATCAGATTCCTCATCCCCACCATCCCGCAGGTGATAGCTGATCACCTGGCCTGCCTTCAGCAAGAATCCTGTAAGTGGTTTAGCGAGAATCCCCCTACCCTAGATGGCTCCTCTTAGTCATTTTCCATCCACTGACCACCCGCAATTTGCTCCTTGGTTATGAATCCCCACTTGTTCTTGTTGTATTTGGAGTTGAGCTCCATCTTTCTCCCCTCCTGCCATAGTCTTGACACTTATCACAATAAAATTCTTCCTTACCATTTTGGGACCCGCCCGGTCGCGTAGTGGTTAAGTTCGCGCGCTCCGCTTCGGCGGCCCGGGTTCGCAGTTTCGGATCCCGGGTACTGACCGATGCACCGTTTGTCAAGCCATGCTGTGGCGGCGTCCCATATAAAGTAGAGGAAGATGGGCAGGGATGTTAGCCCAAGGCCATTCTTCCCCAGCAAAAAAGAGCATTGGCAACGGATGTTAGCTCAGGGCCCATCTTCCTCACCAAAAAAAAAAAGTCTTCCTTACAATTTTAACAAGTGTCAGAATAATTTTTTCCTTAACACAGATTAAATACTGTGTTTTTTAAAGCTTAAATACTGAGTTTTTTAAAAGATGCTAACACTTATAAAGTGCTTAACATGTGCCAGGATGCTGTTTGTTCTAAAGGCTAAATCTATTCCTCACAACATCCCAGTAAGGCACTACTATTATTATCCTCAATTTATAGATTAAACCAAGGCCTGAGAGGTTGTTATTTGCCCAAGCACACAGAGCTAGAGCTAGGTAGTGGAATTGATTCTAATCCAGGGATTCCGGCTCCAGGGTCCATGCTCTTAACTGCAATGCCAAACTGCCCTTAGAGGACTGAAATTTAAGTTGGAAAGTCTACTGTGTCAGTGCTCTTAGAGCAAAGCTGTCAAACTCAACTGCCCACAGGTGCCCAGGTACATAATGTTAACAAGTGAAGCAGGGCAGGTGGGGAACGGGCCGCCTGGGGAGTCCATGCGCTCATGTGGACCAGCCCTTATCAACGCCATCTAGTGTTGCTATCTGGAAATGCACACCTTCCGGGTTTTTAAAGAGAAGCAGGAAGAGTGAAATCTGGATTTTTATGAAAGATCTCTTCAATTCAAAAGACAAAGAAAGAAAAGAAAGGGAAGGAAAGGGATGGGGGAAGAAGGGAAGAGAGAAAAAGGAAAGAGAAAAAAGAGGGAAGGGAAGGGAAAACCATGCAGGACACACACATGCGCGCGCGCGCGCGCGCGCACACACACACACACACACACACACACACACACACACACACACACACACACACACACACACACACACACACACACACACACACACACACACACACACACACACACACACACACCCTGCAGGAGGGATTCATTCAGTCTGTGGGCCAACTGTTTGCAACGTCATTTTTAGAGGTTAAATCTTATCACAACGGACTCTGGTTGATTTTAAAGACACATACTTGTCACTCTAAACCACTAATTACGCTTTTAAAATCGCCTATGTGTCTAACCTATTGGAGACTAAAGATTTCTGCTATTTGGTTGGTGAGGGGAGAGGAAAATGCATGGGTTGGGGCGTTGTCTCAGGGCGTTTCTCCTGGGCTCATGGAGATGCTGTGACAGTTACACTGGCAGATATGTTTGAGAGTAGTGTTGATTTCCTCTCTGCCCATAAATCAAGAGATTTTTGATTACAGGTGTTAGCCAAGCAATCTGGGCTTTTCTTCTTGATTCTTGAATTGATGGATAATTTAACCTCCATTAACAAAGCAAACGAAACACCCTTTCAAAGTTAAACTAGTACAATCAGCTATCTTTGGGAAATGGAAGTAAATGCAAGGACTTCTGAGAGTTCTATGAAGTCCTTCATCTTTTTCTAAGTCTCTAACGTTCATATTTTACAGTCATCTTGGCAAACCAGGTTTCTTGGCTCCAGGCATATGACACAGGAGACAGTCTGTACTCCTGGCTCTAGGAGACCTTCCAGCCTTTTGTAGCAGGTGTCCAGTGTACTTCTTTTTAATTGTCTAGATCTGGATTACAGATATATAGAGTTTAATAAATGAGAACAACCATTTTCTTACTTCCCAAAACAGCACTCTTTTTAATTGTGTTTTCACTAATATTTCATGCTATAGGTTAAAATTTCCTATTATTTTGAAGTTTAGCAGAGCATTAATAATGGCCATCTTGGAGGGAAATCGGATCAATTAACACCTTTTCGTGCACAAGACCCTGCAGTGTGTCCTGCTGAGTGAACAGAAAGGAATCAATAAGCTTGTCCCCTTCCCTCCTGGGGCTTGAAGTACTTTCGGAGAAATGAGGCATTTATACAAGTAACAACAGTACAAAAACAGTGCATAAAAAGCACAATACAGAGGACGCAGATGACCATAGCTGTCAGATTTTTAAGAGAGACTTTATGACTGGAAGGCTTTAGAGGCCTTCATAACAGGGAAATGGGATTTAAAGGGGCCTTGAAGAATGGGTAGGCTTTTTGAGGATAAAGAGGGCAGAGGTGGGAGAAAAGGTGTAATAAGACAGATGCGAAAGAGGGAGAGGGAGAGACGGGCTTGGGGCACAGCAAGTGAGTGCAACAGAAAACTCCAGTAAGGAAGAAATGGATGTAAACCTGGGGAAGTGGTTTGAATGAGCAGAAGGCAGTTGAGATCAAGGATGGGAAAATATTCAGCTCATTAACATGAATAATGAAGTTAGAAGGAAGAGCTATCCCATAAGTTGGATTTATTGTTAGATTTCATATGATAATAGACCAGCCAAATAACATTGAACGAAAAGATAAAATGACATATTTTCAAAATCTGAGCCTGACCAGATTTGCCTTTGCCTATTTTGACCCTTTATAGCCTGAGTTAAGATTGTGCTGTTTGATTTATTATCCATCACATGCAAAGAAGTAGGATCCTTGAATTCTGGAGCTGGAAGGGTCCTTAGAAATCATATAATTCATTTTTGCCAACTAGTTAGTTTGGAGTCCAGAAAGATCCAGTGATTAGCGTGAGGTCACAGAGCCCATGAGTGATAGAGGTAATATGAAATCCACTAATTGCTGAACCATTGCTCTATCCACATCACCTAGTACCTGGTTATTCTTCCAAAAAAAATGTTTATATGTAAACATACACAGATAAATTTTCAGATGTATTTTGTAAAATTCAGTATTTTCCCACCTCTGGGTACATCCATCTCTCTTTCCCTGTCCCCAACTCATCACACTCCCTCCATTTAACACCTAATATGTCTTCTTCTCAATATTTGTAGACTTTATATAATCATATACAAACATATCTGCACCCACACACAACACATACCTGTGGAGTGTTTTAGGTCATTGTTTTACAAAAATGAAAATATATGTAGCCCTTTCTCTACCTTTCTTTTCTCATTTGACCATACCTTAGGGAAATCCCTCCCAAGTGAGAAGTTATAGCCAAATGAATTGTTTCTTTTAATGGTTGCCTAATGCTCTACAGTAGAGCTGTGTCCTGGTTTATTCTATCATTCCCCTATTCATGGAGATCAGTTTGTTTACAGTGTTTTGCCTTTACAAATAGTACTTTGATCAACATACTTGTACCTATATCTATAGATGCTGGTATTTCATTTCCATTGATAAAGTTGGGATCACTGGGTCAAGAACATATGTATTTTTAGTTTTAAAAACTAAACTGTTTCCCTAAGAAAACTGTAACCATACACATTTGCACTTACAATTAATAAAAATACTTCCTTTCCTTTTGCTAGGTCTCCCCAAGCCATAGTGTTATAATGCTTTTTTTTTTAATCTTTCCAAGTGCAATTGGTGTAAAGCAAAATCTCATTGTTACACTGTTTGCATTTCTTTGACTACAAATGCATTTGATCATCTTTTCATAAGTTTGTTGGCTATTGGGCTTCCTATCTTGCAAGCTGCGTTTTCATATTCTTTATTCATTTTTCCAGTGAACTATTTTGTCTCCTGGTAAATTTTTAAGAGCTTGTGCTATATTATAGATATTTCTGCCTACCCTCTAGAATTGCAGAGGTTTTTTTTTTTTTTTTTTCCAAATCTATTGTATTTCTTTATGGTATCTTTTGCCATGCAAAAGTTTTGAATTTTAGTCACCTATGCTTATACTTTTTCTTATAGTTTCTGTTATTTTCTGCCTTGCCAAAAGCAGCCTACCCTCCCTGCCCCTGGATTATATTTATGGTTTCTAGATTTTCTTACAGGATATTTATTTATTTATTTAACATTTTAACCTTTAATCCATCTAGGATTTAATTTTGGAATTGGTGTAAGATAAAGATCTAGTTTTCTTTCAGATGAATAAAGTTTGCCAGCCCTTTATGTTAAATAATCCATCCTTTTGCCACTAAATTGAAGTGCCTCTCTTGTCATATATTAAATCCTCATTTATCTGTGGATCTATTTCTAGATATTCTACTTCATCTATCTGTTTAGGCCTATTTCAATACTTATTGATTTGATTACAGTAGCTTTACAGGATTTTCTATCTGGTAAATCAGATTACAGAAATGACTTTTGAGGTAGTTATCAAATGCTTCGGTAAATACATTAAAAGCCTATTTGCGAGACAGCAGTGGGATGCAAGCAGAAACTAATATATCAAAATAATACTTGCATAATTAAAATATTTTTCCCAAACTCTTTCTTCCCAAGGTCTATTTTTATATCAACAGATAAGGGAAGAAAAGGTTTAATGTGCTTATGAGATCTTACAGAAATGACAGTTTGGTGTATCCTCCATCCTTACGTGCTGTACCGTATTAATGGTCGTGTCTCCTTGATTTGCAGATTGGTCCTTCAGAGGACTCTCCTCTGACCACGCCTTCACTCTGAGCTGCAACTGCTTCCCAGTAGGAGCACTGCTCAGGGAAGAGCTCTGCAGTTTTCCCGAAGAGCAATTCCATGGGGACTGTACCTGACCCTCTGAGATCGGCTAAAACTTCCCTGATTGCAGCTTGTGGAAAAGAAGAGGATCTGGGAGAGGTGCGGGCTGCCTCACTTCCGCCTCGACCGGCCCTCCTGTGTGAGAACACCAATGGCCTTTCCGACGCTCCTGCAGAACTAGACCTCAGCCCCAGGGCAGCTGCTGAGGCCCTGATGCAGGCCTGTGAGCATGACACCACCCAGCCAGATATGTCTTCTCCTGGTGTCTTCAACGAGGTGGAGAAAGCATCTCCCACACTCGACTCCCCTGGCAATATCCAGCTGCCAGGAAGCAGTGAGCCCACAGTACCAGGCTCACGTTCTGCAGCAGGAAAGGATCTTATACACGCAGCATTTACAATGCCAGCCAGTCAAACCACCCACCAGGCCATCCCAGGTGACCAGCCCAACGCCAGCCCCTCATCAGGACCTGAAGATACCCTGAGGAAATCACAGAGAACCTCAGATGGGGAGCAAGCTGAGAAGTCAAGTTGTCCTGTGGGAGGCACCCTTAGCAGCAGCAAAGATCAAGTGCCCTGTGATTTTCCTTCTCAAGAAACAATCCAGGGAGTGGTGCAAACTGCAAATACAGCAGCCAAAGTGTCCAGTCATGAATCCTCTCCTGAAGAGGAGAGGCAGCAAGCCGTTTGTGACTCCCAAACCAGGTCCTGTGACTCTCCAGCAAGAGAAGATGGATGTTCAGGGAACAAAGAGCCCTCTGCCACCGCCTCAGACACCCAGGCTGTGACTTCTGTGACACCTCCACCCTCCCACCTCACTAGCAAAGGTTCCGCGTTTCCTCCAGATCCAGAGAAGGTGCTGCTGCCAGGACAACATCACGTGTCAAAGTTCAAAGAAGCAAGTACGATGACCAACCAAGCTCAGAGTGAGATCAAGGAAGTTCCCAACAGGGCTCGGCAGGATGCTGAGGTGCAGGCAGTGGCGAGCGTGGAGAGCAGATCGGTCTCCACCAGCCCCAGCATCCTCACCGCATTCTTAAAGGAAACGCCGGCTCCTGAGTGTTTCGAACAAGAGCAGCTGCGTGTCCTTTGCCACAGTGGCGGCAGCGGGAGCCACACGTTGGAGCTGTCTGACAACACCTTCGCCCCCCAGGAGTTGGGTCAGTGCCCTGGCATCATGCCAGAGGTGCACATCCAGGCAGCTGTAGCTGTTTCCACGGCTTTCCAAGGGCAAAGTAAATCAGTGAGCCTACCGGGTGGGGTCCTTAAAACCTCATCAATCCACGTTGCATCCTGTAATGCTCAGGCTACATGTAAAGATTGGAGGTCAGCAGGAATGACCCCAGCGAGGGGAGAGGCCACCTCTAAACAGCTTTCAGGAACTAATTCTAGCTCCCTGAAAACTAGCCCCATTGACGAGATTTCTCTCAGTGCAGACAGTCAGGCTGAAACAAGTCATGGATTGGGGAAATCTGAAACCAAGCCATCCGAGCTTGCAGTGAAAACCACGAATGGCCACAAAACAGACCCAGATTGCAAATTCTCCGACTCTTGTGGCCCTGCCAACAAAGCTGACCAGTCCGGGAGGTTGGATCCCAATAATATAGGAGATGCAAGAGAGAAGAAGCCTGCGTCTCCTCAGATAGTAAAAGAACAAGAATCTAGTGGCACCGATATCCTCGATGCGAGGGCGAGGGCAGAGGGCAAAACCCTACTCAATCCTAAATCTCAAGAAAGTGGAGGCGCAGGATCAGCCGCCAGTCCTACACCCTCCCCGGTTAGAAAGAACCAGGAGGGCGCCGTAGAAGAAAATAGGCAGGCCAAGACAGCCACCAGCCTGAGCCTGCCGTCTGATTCCCTGGGCGACTCCAGTCCGAGCTCGGGCAAGAGGACCCCTTCTCGCTCAGTCAAAGCCAGTCCGCGCCGGGCCAGCCGGGTCAGCGAGTTCCTCAAGGAGCAGAAGCTCAACGTGACAGCGGCTGCCGCTCAGGTGGGACTCACCCCAGGAGAGAAGAAGAAGCAGCTGGGTGCCGACGCCAGGCTCCAGCTGAAACAGTCCAAGCGTGTCAGGGACGTCGTGTGGGATGAGCAGGGCATGACCTGGGAAGTGTACGGCGCTTCCCTCGACCCGGAGTCCCTGGGGATCGCGATCCAGAACCATTTACAAAGACAAATCAGAGAACACGAGAAATTAATCAAAGCTCAAAACAGCCAGACCCGGAGATCCATTTCCTCAGATGCTTCTTCAAATAAAAAGCTCAAAGGAAGGCAGCACAGCGTTTTCCAGTCCATGCTGCAGAACTTGCGCCGCCCCAACTGCTGTGTTCGTCCTGCCCCTTCTTCTGTGTTAGATTGAGAAGAATATGTATGGAGCCCTGTATGCATCTACCGTCTTGTGAGTGTCCGTCTGTGTCAAAGCTTACCTCGTCTTTTTCCGAGACCAGGATGAGAAAGCAAGTATTAACTATAGGAAATGGGTATTGAGAATTGTGGGGTCCTTTGGGGCTCCAAAAATTAAAATATCATTTCAATTAGAACAAGAGAAGAGAAGCAAGCTTCACTGAAGTTTTACGACCTTAATTAAGAGGAAACAATATTCACTGGGTTTCCTAATATGATGTGGCTTATAGAACCATCATTATCGTTATACATGTGTCGTTTTGTATTACTGCCTCAATTTATCACACTGTGGTGTTTCCATTAAAGTCTCTGCTTTAAATTAAAAATAGCAAAAACACTGTTATACTTTCTAGTCCTGTTGCAATAAGAATGCTGTTACCACATAAAATTTAAACAGGTGATAAGAACTATAATGTAAAAAATTGAAACAAATTTGACTTGGATGGCATTAAATAAAAGCATTTAAATGCATAAAATAGCAAATATGAATTAATATTTGTAAACATCTGCAGGGAGCCCTTTTCATAAACATTGTTATACCTGTTAATAAATGTAAGAAAGTTATATTAGGAAAATTAGCTAAGCTTTCGAACATGAAGACTGCCCACGTAAAACGTAAACTCATTTCTATAGATCTTCCTGCACTGAAGGCAAGATGCCTCTCTGTGATCGTGACCAGATTCAATTAATCTTTCCTTACCTGAGAGGAAGGACATGTGACTGAATCCTCAAGAGAGTCACCACATTATTGATAATGCTAAATTTTATGTTGTACAAGTGTTCTCCAGTAACATTCTACTGGGAATGTTAAGGTTCTGGTAAGGAATTATAAATAGCCAATTACCGAGCACTCATTTTTCTGTGTTGAAAAAAGGACAGCCTCCTGAGTAACAAAAACAATATGTCTAATTTAGACACTTGTAAACAGGATGTAGTTTGGGTTTTTCTTTTGATTTGGTTCAGTAGCTTCTAACGGAAAGTGAAGTCAGCACCAAGTAGAATGTGAGCTTTCGTACAGTTTTTGTGTGTAGACTAGGATCACCTGATTGCTTTAGTTTCTCATCTGTGGTAAAAAGGTAACCTCTGCAAAGTTGTTGATTTTAAGAGAAATACCATCATCTCTCATCCTTCGAAGCCCATAAAGAAGAGGCCTTTCCTAGAAGACGGTTTGAGCTTTGGGTGAGCTGTGGGCCTTGAGAACACCGGCAGCTGTTTCAGCTCAGCCCTCACCTGTCTCCACAAGTGGAGCATGTCCCTGGGACCCATTAGTGTCTTGCAGGGCATTGGCTGGGATGGCCAGCAGTCACTTGAGGGTTGGGTAGTGTGGAAGAGGAGCATGAGCTAGGGCCTAGGAAGGCTTCTTCCCCTGGAGTCACTGTAGGGAGAGCACTGGTCTCCACCTTGCACTTAGAAAATCAGACTGTTAGACGTTGGAGGGTGCTGGTTGCCTTCTCTGAATTCATTACCCTTGAGGAGCCAGAACAGTGTCTGGCCACGTGTTGTCTCTCCAGACTCATAAATGCCATTTTGTGCAGTAAACTCCCAATCTCTGCTTTGGCTTTTTTTTTTTCCATTTTAATTCTGCTTTGCAGATTTTGAACATATGAGGGAAAATCATACCTGAACTTCAACACCACAAGCTACACTGGACACAACCTACATTAGTAAACAGCCGTTGATGTCTTTCAAAGCACTTGGACTATGCATGAAGCCTGCACACACACACCACAGTCGCAGGGTTCTCAGAGCCTGACAGTGTAATGACGGTTGTTATACGTGGAATTTGTAATGAACTTTTTAATACAGCACATTTTTCAGTTTTTTACCAATTGGCCTCTATTAAGAAGGCTATCTAAAGTAGAAAGTATCATCTAATTAGCAATCAAATTACTATTAATGATTAGAGATTTAGTCTGAAACTCTCTCTTTTGGCCTTAACTACCCATTTGTAGTCGCGTCTGTAGGAGATGTGTTTGCCAGCATGAAGTCTCCCTTCCATCTCGCGCTCGCTGGCTGTGTCCCTCACCCGTTGGCATACGTGCTGTGCGTACACAGAGAACACCCTGTGTACACAGGAGCAGCTGTCAATAGTATCCACTCCAGATGGGTGGGCCCCGGGTTATCCTCTGCTGTGAAGTGGCTAGAACAGGCTGTTCCTGCATTAAAATGGGAGAAAAGGAAGAATTCAGCATCTGGCGATAATATTTATTTTCATGAGTTTGGAGTAACCACATGATTTATAAATAGTTCAATGAAGCAGAGGCCTAAGAGAGTTGTAGGCATTTGTCAAACATTAAATTAATTGATTTAACTTAATTAAAACTAAATTTGGTGTTGTAGGTGTGCCTCTCAAGTTGAAATTTAATGTTTGATGTTTGGTTTTCTTTGGTGCTGGAACTAACCTTTACTTCTTAATCCTTAATTTTTTGCTTTTAATCTTTACTTCTACCACACTCTAAAACTTGTCACAAAATATTACAAAAGCTTTCATGTTACTACTGAATCTTATTAGAAGGAACGGCTTTTAAAAACAGTAACAGAAATAGATCATCAAATGGACAAATGAAATAGGAGCCCATTCAAGACAGAAGTGTTTTTGCATTGTGATATCGTAGATATTCTCACAATAAAACCTTTATCTGAAAATCTTCCTTCACTTCGATCTGTGACACAGCATAGACATTCAATACATCATGTGTGACTCCTTAGGTTCATTCAACAAATGAAGTTGCAAACCAGTGTTCACGGTATGGCGGACTCTTTGAACTTGTTCTGCTGTCCTTACCAGCATGACACACATTGGGTTGAAAGTTGTTTGTTTTTATTTCTTAAACCAGTAGTAAAAGAGAGATGAGTTAGAACACAGTGTCTGGAAGACAATGAAACATTTAAAATGTTAAGATGCTATACAGCTTACCCAGTGAATACTAGAATTTTTAATTTAAATACTGATTTTGCTATTTTTTATGACCACAAGAAAAATGTCATTGCTTCAGCTGTCACATGTTTTGTTTTAGTGCTTTTCTAATTATGTCTTTCTGGACTGTTGGCTTTCATGCCACAGACCAACTACTGTACATACAGTAAAATCCTAATTAACCTTTGTGTTTGGATCAGTGGCATAAGTGGAAAATTTTGTTAGGTCAAAGTTAACCAGAAACCTTTTTGTTTGCATCCAAAATGAAATATTTATGAAATACATTCATATGTTTTCCTACCTTGACAAGTTCAGCTGTATTGAATATATTTGGTTTTTGATGACTTTTTAATCTTTAGAATTGTCTGATATTCATTATTTTGGATACCAGTGTTCTCCATGTTATAGGTTAAATATCAAAATTGAAATAAATTGCACTGAATATGCATGTGTAATGTATTCCCTAGAGGCTGAATTTTGGAACCAAATCCTTAATAGGAGCTTGCCGTCTTAAAGTACAAAGCAGAAGAGCAAATGCTTTCGGTTGCATCCCAGAGTGTTGAGGTTTCATTGTTCCTAGCTTATTCTAATGTTATTCCTCTCATATCTGGGAGTTCCTGTCATTCTGGGAATACCTGTAAATACCACATGAAGAGTAGAATATGATGTGACTTAAAATTTGTTTACAGAGAATATATACAAGTGTGCTATCAATGTAAATTGTTTGGCCTACACTGTATCCACCTCGTTACTGTTTTGCTGCCAAAATGTAGGAAATTATCTTCTCTTCCTCCTACATATTGTGCAAGTGTTAAAAATTTTGTCCACTTCTAGTACCATATGATTCACCACCTCCCGTATCTACTTTTTAAGAACTAGTATAAAGAAAAACGATAGCTTAGGATAAGGTTTGCATATATGTATATGTGTTTTTACTGAAAATTGGGCCCTTGTGGCCTTGTGTCGGCCTCTACCTGTCTGATTTACTCATCGTCTATAATGCTGCCATGGAGATGACGCTGTTTACTCTCTCCTGCTTTGTCCTAAGTGATGTTTCAGAAATGAGGCCTGCGAATTTGCCTTTGTGACAATAATCCAGTGAACTCAGCAGTATCTTGGATGAATGAGCTGACCATCTTGTCCCCACCCCTCTTTTATCTACACAGTGAATCAGAAGTCTTGTGCACATCTGCTTCAGTGTTTGCTATTTATATTCATATCTGGGCATTTTGTTTTCTGTTAGCAATGTTCCTTGATGCCGTGTGTGGCCCTTTTGGTTGAATCTCTCCAAATGTGGGGCAGCTGCTGCCACCTGGCAAATAACAGGTGATGTGCTGAATCTCCTGTCCGTCCTTGTAACTATATCCTTCTTAATGAAATTCTGCAACTAGCTGAGTAATTATAAATGTCATCTGTGCAGACACACAGGCTTAAGGATGTCTACAAAATTTTAGACATTTTTGCAAAAGGGGAAAAAAATAGTCTTGTAAATACTGAAACAGATTTCCATGAACTTTATCCCACTCTCGGGGGAAAAAACATTCTCCTTGGCTACAGACATCAAATAAACTTGATTTGCAATGACCAAGGACATAAATGAAGATGGATTAAGGTGAAAAAATTCTGTCTCGCAAGTAATCAGTGACATCTGCCAGAGGTCATTACCGCTACTTTTAACTGTGAACACTCACCAGCTAAACTACTCACTTGCCACAACCAAATAACCTCTCTCAAAGTAAATTCAGTACATCTGTATATACGTGTAGATAGAAAAAATAAGAAGTCCTGAAATATCACTGTTGGCTATTAGGTATATCAAGATGATGATAATTATAAAAGACATTTAAATAACCATTGGCCTTGGTGAAATGACTGTGGAGGCCAGAATGGTGCAACAAGATGTCATTTACAAGTTTGGTGGTTTGTTTTTTTTAAGACCCAGATATCTCAGATACTCATTATGAGAATAAAGACTGTTGAATATGAAATTAAAGACAAGCAATAATGTGCCAAAAAGAGGCAGTTATACCAGCAAGTGCATCTATTATGGGCATACCATGATATAATCACGGTTTGCTCCATGAGACTGACTGTAACCCACAGGATAAAATAAGCAAAGGCATAATTTCTGCTTTCTCGCTGGACAAACTCGTTTAGGAGCTCCAAAAAGAAGTACAACCCTAGTGAGCAGTAGTAGGGATATGGTAAACATCTCTGTTTTGATGCTAGCCAAGACAGAAAAGGAGTCACCAAAAGTTTTGCTAGCTTAAAACTCAAGACAGTTCCAACCAGAAACTTTGTTGCAATGGAGAGATTAACTATATGATAATTCCTCTTTCTGGACACTAGCATGTAGAAAAGCAATTCAGTTAACTCTGACTGGAGGATTACCAGGCTTAGCTATGAAAAATGGGTTCTCAAATGAAAAAATAACTAAAACATGAGTACTCATGTCAAAAGGGGCCTCAAATAACGCCTTAGAGAAAATGATGTTCCAGATGGGAGTAGCTAAATACTAATTCTTCATCGAGTATCTTTTTGGCTTCAAGCTCAAAATCGATTGGCTGCAAAACAGTAGGAATAAAAATCACATATTTTATACTTCAGAAAAAATACTGATGATCAACCAGCATAATGATAATTATGATGAGAGATACCATAGTGATTTAAGTGTGAATTAAATGGGAGAGAAATTCCAACTTCTTACTTCATCTCTTAAGATGAGGGGATGTCATCCACTTATTTCTGGGGTGAAAATTATAGCTTGCTTTTTGACATTGCTGCTAGCATTACTCTTTGTTACTTTAAAAATTTAATTGACTGTTCTTTAGAAAAGCTTTTAAGCAGTTTATTTTTTTTCCAGTTTGTATTATTGCTTTTAATATCATGTAAAAGTTACGTATAGTGCAAACTATTGAATGAGCAGAGGGGCTTACCCATGTTTATCGGTATCTCTTAAAGATTTCAGTTTAGATTCCTTAGCATTTATTTTAACCACGTCTTTGAGTAAATTATTTTCCATAATCTTTTCCATCATGTCTTAAAATGATGCTGGCAAATCAGGAGTTGCAGTATTATAGTCACACTCCTCAATCCCTAGAGGAGAGGAGAGACTAACTCTTGTTTGAAGGGCGTCTGGAGATACCTTTCACTGAGGTTAAGAAACAGGGCCTGACAACTCAAGAAAGAAATATACTAACAATTACTAAATTTCTAAATGTATGTATCTCTGCTGTACTAATGTGTGAACAATATGTTGTGCGTAATACTGTAGCCGGTTGTGGAATGTCAATGCGTTCTGTAAGTGTGTACAGTCTGTGAGTGGTTGGTTTTCTATTTTTATGTGTAGAAAAAAATAACATCCCATTTTAAGGGCAAGTTCTGTCATCAGGTAGGCACATGTACAGGAGTGAATAAAGCCAACAAAGTGTGCATGTGTATTCAGTAACAGAATTTGTCCTTTCGTTTTTGAAGGTCAGAAAGGGCTGGTTTTTTTTTTTAATCATCTCCCAGAGTAGATAACATAATTATCATAAAGGCTGAACATAGTTATCAGTACATTGGCGTGTTACTAAATATGCCAGGGCTAATTACCCACACCATTAGTCACAGGTAAGGTCTGTTCTTTGACCACCGGGATGATTTACATTCCTCACACATCCTCTCTGTGTTAAGTGTGTGACTAGGATGTACATACTATGGGTGTGATTGTGTACATACCTTGTATGAATTATCTAAATCCTCAAAGCAGTTGCAGGAAAGCAGAAAGAAGAAACAGTTGTTCAAAAGCCTCAGAAGGGCTAATGTGTATTTTCATTTTCTACACATAAAAATGTATACATAATGTAACTGTAAATAGCTTGCCCACATATATATGCACACATAAATATATTTTATTCATACTGGCATATTTAAATAAATCACAAATTAAAACAACTCATTGAAAACTGCATCCTCCCATGATTGTTCTGTTTTTACATATATTAATGCTGGATCAGATGCTCCACATTAAGTGATGTTACTCCCTGGTAGCAGATTTGGTGCTTAGGAAAGCCTGGTCCCACTGGGCCATGAAAATCTAGTTAGCATCTCACTGAGGCACAGACTGGTACCTGAACAACTGCAAAGTTTTAATGCTGTTCTTTAAGCACCTAATTTTATATCTGGAAATGACAAACACTGGGGAAAACCGATCGTGTTTTATAGACTCCATTTGTACAATTATTAGTGTGTTTATTTGCACAGGCTGATAAAAGCCCTACAGATTTTTAGAGATATATTCCTAGATTTCAAAAGAGTGTGTAATCACTTGAAGTGGAAAATGATTGCAGGCATTCTTCTCTTGAAATCAGCAAAACAATGTTTAGCAACACCAAAGAGAAGTCAAAGAGTAAAATTTGTTTTTAAATTACAGATGATATTGATAGAATAATAAGATATGAGCAACTGAGAGTTCCTTAAGATGGACTCAGATAAATTGCTGTTATTGATAACAGGTGATGCTGTGTGTGCTCGCTAACAAGATGAGAGTCATTAGCCACCGAATGTCAACACTGGGCAACATCAGTGAATTGATGTTACTTGAGTTTCTCTCATTTCTTCTAAAAGGAAATACTGTATTAGAGATCAAAAAGTCTGATCTGGTGCCTAAAACCTAATATTTGAGTCCGAGTCCTTGACACTAAAAATGATGTTGGCTGGGTATTAGGTTGAAGTTGTGAATGGAAATATCAGAATTGCCCATTAATAGAGAATTCTGTGTGGTAAAGTGCAAACACTATAACCACTTCTCAGTAGAAAGTTAATAATACCATTGAATATATATTTATGTTTTAGAGAATGAATGTGCCATCTTTATATCTTAGATAAAAATAAATGTTAACCAACCATAAGAACACTAGTTACAATTATAGCTGGCTGTGTTTTTTAACTACTAAAAACATACTTGTTTATAAGAGCAGCGTACCTGAAATCTTGATGTTTGTCAATATTTACTGTTGCTTAAAAGGTACATTTATGTGATTATTTTGGAAGATGTGTATTAATTTAAATGCCACCCAGAAAAATTATAGCTGTCAATGTGAGAATCATTTGTGTATGTAAATACTCAGCTGAGAAAGACAAAAAGTGTAGTGTAATGTTAAATCACTAAAGAAACAGCAATTTTCAAAATGAAATTCCACTTATGAATGTTATCAATATTAGAATCTAAAGTTATGTCTTCTCATGATGTCTATATTCAAAGGTCACAAAATGGTTTAGTCAAGAAAGTCCCCATCCTCCAGAAATTGACCTACCAATAAAATTTCATTTCCTAGAAAAAAGATGGAATGTTATGATTTATATAGGGATAGATCAAAATTTTGGAATTGCGTATACTTCCACCCTCATTTTGGATTTGATTTTTGAATGGATGAATGACTGAAATTCAACTGATGACTTAGTTTTACCTTTGAAAAAATTTCAAATATGATTTTTTTGCATTTCACTTTCCATAATAAACGTAATATAGATTAGAATTTACTGTTTTTTGTTGTTATTGTTATTGCTTTTGCCACTGCTGTTGAAATTATTCTTTCAGCCCTAGATGTTTAGAATCAGTCGATATTCAGCGTGACGCACTTCTGCGAGGAACCTGCAGCGGGGCCGAAAGTATTTACAATGAAAGGGTTTTTTCCGTTAATTAAAATAGAATTCCCATAGAACCCACCATGCCTGCAGGTCATCAGAAATAGTGGTTTTCCTGCTCTTGCTGGCACAGCAGTCTGTGTATACATGTATGTACTTTTGCTCTTGCTTGGTAAGAGTGATGAAAGCTTAGCATTCATGGAAATACAGGAGGCAGTGGGGGTTCAGGGTGTGTCTACTGTGACGGCATGGACCACCTGTGTTGAAACTTAGATTGTCTCATGTCCAGGCTTAACGGCCTCTTGCCCAGGGCGGTCCAGGTGTATGCTGTGTAGTTCCAGCCTCTCTCCCTACTCCTGGGGAAATGTCAGGATCCTGCAGTCCAGGTTCCTAGAAGGAGATAGAATGCCTGCCATGTCCTCCAATCCAGCTTAACCATTAATAAAACTAACACTATAATTGGATCCCTTTTTGCCTCCTTGAATCTGTCTTCCAATTCATCAAGGAACTGTAGAGTGGGAGAGGTACAAGGTTTATGAATTCCAAATCTCAAAAAGTGATTTAGTGAATTTTCCATGAACTTTAAACAGTGATTGTTTCAAAACTTCCAAGGGCCACACTCTCCCTCCAACTACTCTGTGTGTGCAAATACACGCTATTTCAGCCTAAAGTGATGTCCTAGGGCTGCCATTATCTAACTCATGTATACTTAGACATTCATTCTTGGCAAAATTACACCTCCTGTGTTTCCAAAGATATAAATGCTCTTCGTAGAGAAGTTGGATCAAGCAAGGGTCCCCAGGGGGCTGAGATAGTTTGTCTTACGCCTGTAGCTGTTTCCGTCCCACCAGCAGGCGTTTGTCTCATTAGATGTTATTTCCAGCCAACTATTCTCACTCATCCACATCTTTAATGTTGAGTAGTAAACACAAGAGCAGCCTTAGCACAGTCTGGCTTCACTGGACTGATTGTGAACTCAAGATACCTCTTGTTTCCTGTGAAGGGTCTGCCTTTTGTAAACCATATAGGATCACTTTTGGTCTACCACACGGGCTTAATGAACTCATGAATACCAACATCGTTTAATTTTCCTCAACACCATCTTAGACTATCAGTGAGCTAATTTACAGAGTTCGAAAATCTTTAGACCCTTAGAACTATCTTAATGTTCCGCAGCCGGTTTTTCTAAATATAGTATAGCGGACTGACATAGTTGAAATGCAAATTGTCAGGATGGAAGCTGAAAGCGCTCGAAGAGATTTCTGGTGGGAGTATTGGCATCTCAGGGATGATAGTTACCTACGTTTTTTGTATTCCCACTTGACACCTTTCAATCAAACTGCACAGGAACCTTGGCCTGCCATTCAAAAAACTAAGCAGAGTGTCATTGTCAAAGACGTTATAGGCATTTAGAAGCAAGATAAGATTTCTTAAAGGGCTGGAAAGTATTTGCTTGTTATCTATGTTCTTTCTGCCCAAAGTCAAGGCAAAGAATAATGGCTATGTGCCAAACTTTCTGCAGGGCACGTCCACATGCGTCTCAACCTTGGCAGGTATTGTGTATAAATGCACACTGTTTTTCGGTCCATTTTTTTTTTCAGTGGTAGATACTTGAAACATATGAATTGGATGTTCAAAGAGATATAGTGGTAAATACCCAAGCTTAGAACCAAAGAACCCTGGGTTCAGATTTCAGCTTTAAACCTAAATTCCATGGCCAAGTCAGTTAATCTTTTTGAGGCTCAGTGTGTTCATCTGTAAATTGAGGATAGCAGTACATACTTTGCAAAATTGTGTGGATTAAATGACACAGGCAAAACGAATGTTGGTTCCCACTCCTTTGAGTTTTGCTTTCTTCTGTGCTTGAACTTGATCAATCTATTGTAAAAAGGCTGGCATTTTGCCATTTTCTTCTATTTAGTAAACTTTTTATAAATCTAGATAAATACTAAGAATGGTTTTACATATGACTAAGAGATACTTAAATTGTGACTTTGAACATATTTCCATTTTTGTTTAAAGCATGAGAATAATACATGCAAGCCTGTAGAGTTGTCAGATCTTTAAGAATTAGGAAAAGATTTTTTATTAAGTTTAACTTTCTCACATCAAACATGATTTTTAAAATATGAAGTTAAATGCTAATAAAAATATTACCGATTCAAAAAAGGAAGCAAAAAGGGAAACAATTGGTAACTTTAACTACACTAAAATTTCAAACTTAGATATGATAAAAGATTCCATATGCAAATTAAAAGAGAAGTCATGTAACTGACAAAATATTAGAATCTAGAAAAATAGGAAAAACACCTACAAATCAGTTACAAAAAGATGAACAATACAACAGATTTGTCAAACTGTATAAGCAAGCATCATAAACGTGTGAAAATATGCTTAACTTCACTAACAAATCTTTATCCCCCACAGCTGAATGCTGTTGGAGGGAACCTTCCAGATTCACAGGGGCTGAGTGAGGAGCTTTGTGTCCAAGAGTTGGAAGAGAATACCTCCATTAAGAGATCTGCAAGTTGGAGATCCCTGGTGATGTATGTGAGGATGTGTGTGTGTGTGTGTGTGCTTGCACATGCATATGCACACCCACATGCACGCCGATGAGGAGCACACATGCACTTATAACGGAGGAGGAGAGACTGTGGGTGGAAGGTTCTCTAAAGAATCCACAGAAAGCCCATGAGAGCAGGTTAGACGTAAACACCTGCCAGAGAGTGCAACACTCAGCAAAGTATGAACTTTCCAGATCCCCCTGTTCCTCGCTCTCCCTGGCCTTCAACCAGATTATTTGGCAGAAATAGAATCTCTAAGGAGTGGAAAGAAACTCGAGTCCAAATCACAATCCCCCTTCTTCATGTGGCTCTGTGGGCTGATAAGGAGAGAACTTCAATTATAAACAGAATAACAATTATTGCATGAGACTGGGCATTTTAAATTTGAATTGCTTTGCCATTTTGAATAACCTGTGCCTGCTCACTTGGCGGGGGGGGGGGGGGGGCAAAACTGAAATAGACGATGTCACTAATGATGGCCTTGCCACCTGATATCAAGCTTTGTGTGCACAGAAACTACTGGAAGTTCATGTGACTGAGCCATGCTACCTGCTTGGCCCCTGAAAGTATCTGCATTTGCAGCTCCTACTAGTCTAGAGGCCCCAACGTTGCCTCTACGTTGTAGAGGTCAGCAAGAACATCAGAAGTGGGCTGATAAGTTGTAGAGGGAGAGTCCCAGGTGATTCTGCTTCAATTGATTCAGGCCTACCGTGGTAGGCAGAGTTGTAAGACAGCCCTCAAGCTTCTCAGCTCAGAGAATGTACTCACACCGTCCGCCAGTTCAGTCAATCACTGCTGCGAGGTGATTTCTGTAGATGTAATTCAGGTCCCAAATCAGCTGACCTTAAAATAGAGATTATCTGCATGGGCCAGACCTAATCACTTGAGCCATTTAGGAGAAAGTGTTTTCTCCGGCTGGCCCTGGAAGAAGTCAGAAAGACACGCTCCTGCTGGCCTGGAAGGAAGCATCCATGACATGAACTGCAAATGTAGGCCACATGGAGAGGACTTGCCGACACCCGCTAGGAGCTGAGAGAGGTCTCCAGTGATAGCTAGAAGGAAAACAGCAACTTGGCCCTCCGACCACAAGGAAATGAATTCTACTAACAGCCAGTGAGCTTGGGAGAGGAGCCCCAAACTCAGGTAAGAACTGCAGCCCTGACCAGCCCCCCGATTTCAGCCAGGCAAGAACCAGAGCAGAGAATCCAGACACGCCGGACCCATACTTCTGACGTGCCAAAACTGTGAGATAACAAGTTTGTACTGTTTTAAGTTGCTAAGTTTCTGGTAATTTGTTACACAGCAATAGAAAACTAATACAGCAATAGAAAAGTAGTCCAGCAGCCAATTAGGGATTTGAAATTGCCAAAGATCTATTTTGTAACCAAGGACTTGTTTATTTCTAGGCTACTTGTTTATGTCAGCACACACAAACCTTTCCATCCTGAAGTATCAAATGAAACATCTGATGGAAGTTTTAATGAGTCAGTACTTAATACTGAAGCAAACATAGATTTATGTAGTTATGCTGGAATCTTCCATTTGCTCTTCTCTATCTGCTCTTCACCCTCATTCAGCTCTGTGAACCTGGAGGCTGACTTGCCTGGACAGTTTCCACAGGCTCCCTTGCCATCCTGCTTCCCATTGCTTTCAGCCTATCAGAGGTGCTGGCTGGAGATGGGTGGCAGGGAGGAGAGAAAGGTTGGGACATTTATTTCCTGGATCCCACCATCAAGGTGCTTTGTGTTGGCTGTGTCACTCTCAGCAAAGCCAGAACACCTGCTAGGCAGACCTCTCCATTAGGCCGGGTCCTGCTTATTCCTCCTTTCCTTGACTCCTCAGGCCTAAGAGTGATGTGCCTGACCCCAAACTGTCACTAGACCTGTGGTACAACATTACTATTTTGTAATTGCCCTAAAACTCACCTACACCTTTAAAAATAATCTCTGTATAAAATTTTCCACAATTATCCAGTTTGAAAATGCCAACTATTTCCTACTAGAATCTGACTGATAGAGGAATTAAAGGACAAATTCACCATTTTTAAATGAAAAACCTGCTAAATAAATTTCAGATAAATTTCTCTCTTTTGGCTGCCTCTTTCAGCTATGCCCCTTCACCTTCCAGTATTATTAGTTTTTATTCTCACCTAGCTTTAATGATAATACTGAGCCAGCCCTGATGGTCTAGTGGTTAAAGTTTGGCACTCTCACCACTTTGGCAGCCCAGGATCATTTCCCGGTCACGGAACCACACCACCCATCTGTCAGTTGTCATGCTGTGGCGGCGACTCGCATAGAAGAACTAGAAGGACTTACAACTAGTCCTTCTAGTTGTAGGGATAGAAGGGAGCTCTAGGGAGGAAAAAAATAAAGATGAATAGCAACTTACATTTATCTTAAAAAAAATAGATAATACTGCATAAAATTTGAAAACCATGTGTTAGTGTAAATAATGTAGATCATATGCACATGAGATTTTCTTTACTATTTGATAGAGTGTCATTTTCAGTAAAGGAGAAGACTTCTGGTGTGAAATAGACACTAGGTTGTTTCAAGATGTCTTCAGGCACCAGCTCTTATCTCAGGGCTCCTAGGATAAACATTTAATGAAATGATATGCCTCAGTTTCCTCATTCACAAAATGGGACAATTACTATTATTTCTCCCTTGCTCACAATTAAATTTGTATATAAATGATTATAATTTACTATTTTTTTTCCAGACTGTTACAATTCATAATAATAGTAGCTAAGGTGTATTGAATGTGTGCTACATACTAATCATTATTCTAAGTTTCTTATGTACATTATCTTATTACTCTTCACAATAACCCTATGACATATTATTAGTATTATTATCCTGCCATTTTACAGATGAAAGCTGAAATGCAGAGAGGTGAAGCGCATATAGCTAGTTAGTGGTGACACCAAGACTCAAACCCACTCAAGCCTGGTGTCATCATCTACTTACCTAGCTAGTTCACTAACACTCCCTTACTGTACATGAAATGCTGACGACCAAAAAAGGAATTATCGGGATGTCAGATACTACTCCAGCAAAACCTAATGGTTTTCTCGTTATGAACTAAATCATTCTTCTATTAGCCCTACAAAGTTTTATTAACTCAGACTACTCAAGTATTAGTTGATGCATCGCTAATAAAGAAACAAATCTTCCCAAATCAGGAGTAGAGTATAAAAAAAGGGAACAATTACTTCTAGAAGAAAATGAGGTTTACTCAAATATTTTTCCTCTAAGTAGTGTGTATAATAGGAAGAAGGAAAAGAAAACAGGTTAAGGTATCAAATTATCCATTCATACACCACGCAAATCTCGTATTTACAATAACAACAATTAATTTTATATCAAGACAAAAAAAATAGAATATTTACTGAAACTATATAAAATTACTTGCCCTTTTCTGGGGAAAAGCAAAAAATAAAAAGATCTAGATGTATGAAGGTATCATTTTATGTACAATCTGAAGTACAGTTGCACAAATTGACTAAGTTATTTCTTGTCTTTTGCAGCAAATTAAATTTCTACCCTCACAAGTGTTTTAATAAAGTTAAATTTTTATGAACTTTATACATGTAACTCATAAAATATATGAACAAGCCTTGAGCATATTTTAAAATAATTAATAAAATCAGTGGATGGTATAAATTTTTAATTATAGCCTCCTTTCTGAAAGAACCAAAGCCTGTGTGATTTATTTTTTCCCTTGAAGGTGAAATGCTCATCTAAACATACGAATCCTAATAACATTGGTTAAATGTATAGACTGAGACATTTAAAGTAATTATGAATTTATAAGTGATGTAAACATTTCATTTTGAGAGTTTTTGATTTATCTTCCACGAAGTTATATTGTGACAGAACAGAAGCCATCAATGTGTTTGATGTGGATAAAGAAGGAAAGGAAGCCACAGACACAGTGTGTTAATATTTCCTCTGAGAAAAATATTAGAAAGACTAAAGAAATAAGCATGCACACAGATGACTTAGCAGATAAATTCTCAACTTTGAAAAAGCAGAAACAGATCATATCTCCTTCTGAGGACTTTCAGGGCGTAATAACCAGCTCTGCCTATAATTAGGAGAATTTTTCTACACTAGGTCAAATGTCAACCAGGATCTTAATCCAAGAACCCAAAATAGATTTAAATAAAATAATATCAAAAGAATAATTCTTTCATTCAGTAGGCATAAATTAAGCATCTGCCCAAGCACATATGTGACAGGCAGGTGTTAGAAATGTGAATGACCCACAACTCTTACCCTTCAGAGGTTACCAGATATGTAAACTGCAAAACAGAGCAATATCAAAAGGGCCGCAATAGAGCAATTATCAGTGACTATAGGAGCCCAGAAGATGAAGTGCTGACCCTGCCTATAGAGTTCAGGAAACACAGGGCATAGAATGTCAGAGTATATATTTGCACTGCTGTGTATTTATAGTATCTTGTATTATAATGTCACAAGTTGTCACTAGACATATATCACTATATTGGTAAATTATAATGTTCTTTTTTAAATCACACATTAACTGGTGAGATACAATAATTTTAAGTGGACAGTACCACCATGAAAAAAATCATTGTGTGAATGAACACTGAAAAGAAAAGTAGTATAATATACATTATATAAATAAAATATGAGGAGATGATATATGATGAGACATGATATGAAGAGATGAACCTTCAATATTCAAAACCCCTAAATCAGTTTGGAACCAGTAGTTGAGGAAAGTACATCTGATCCAAAACAATTTTTAAGAGTGTGCTTTTTCTTTTTCCTATAAAACATGTGGGGGGCTGGCCTGGTGGTGTAGTGGTTAAGTTCGCATGCTCTGCTTCAGCGGCCTGGGGTTCATAGGTTCCGATCCTGGGCATGGACCTACACACCACTCATCCAGCCATGCTGTGGCAGCATCCATATACAAAATAGAGGAAGATGGGCACAGATATTAGCTCAGGGGTAATCTTCCTCAGCAAAAAGAGGAGGATTGGCAACGGATGTTAGCTCAGGGCTAGTCTTCCTCAAAAAAAAAAAATGTGGGGCCCATTGTTTCCTTTCATTTTATCTATTGTGTTTGTGATTTCTGGAACATAAGCATAACAAAGAATGCCAGATGTCAGTGCAGGATTAAAAAAAATGGCCTACCAGTGTTCACAGTTTATTAATACAAAAACAATAAATCACATGATATTCTTTTTTTGTGTGTGAGGAAGACCAGCCCCGAGCTAACATCCATGCCCATCTTCCTCTACTTTATATGGGACGCCGCCCCGGCGTGGCTGACAAGTTCGCGATCCGAACTCGCGAACCCCGGGCTGCCAAGCGCGGACTAAACCGCTGCACCACCGGGCGGGCCCACACACAATATTCTTGACTGGAGAAGTCATGTGGGTCAGCACAAAACTGGTGTGAAACAGGAATATTTACTTCTCATTGTGCTCAGCTTGCGGTTCTCTAAAAGAACTCACCCCAGGATGCTCAGCATGCCCCTAGGAATTACAGTATTGGGGGGGCGGTCCTCACACAGCCGTCAGGAATTTGGTATGTGAGGGTCTGAGGCAGAAGCAGTTTAATGACCGTGCTCATGTACTAGGGGACACCATGCACGTTAGCAGCACTGTCCAGACTCAGAGCTCCTCACTGTCCATATCTTGCCTGTCATTGATTACCTCAAAATGAGATGCCAAGAAGCAACAGGAATGAATGAAAAATTATTCCTTTAATCAAAAACTCTCTAACGTGTCCTTTCATGTTCTTCAGAGAACACAGTTATTTTCTAACCTTGACCTAAGAGGTCAAAATTTGCACCGTTCTGTCTCACGACGCTTGTCTCATGTGTAACACACGTCTTAGGGAGAAAGGCAAGGTGACAGTGGCCTGGGTTTCTTTTTCAGTCTCTACTTCCACTCTTGGGATATTGGTGAGTCTTCAAAATGAAAACTCTCTCAGTTTAATTTAAAAGAGCCAGGGAGGAGCAAACCTCTTTTCACCATTTGACTATTTAACCTATAGATTTCAGAGACTTCCTGCCCTCATAACATGAATAGGATTAATATTTGAGTCCTCTGAACCCATATGCTCCCTATAGTATAAGCTGGTACCTCAAAAATGTTGGAGTTTATAGCTATCAACATCACTCCTCTCTCAATGCCCCCTACATCTGGGCACACAACCCCAATATTCCTCCAGGAGAGAGAGGCAGAAACCGCATCCTTTCTATGACCTGGCATTAGAAATCACAGCGCATCCTGTCTGAGACATGCCATTAGTCAAGGCAGTTGTAAGCGCTGCCCAGATTCAGGGGGCGAGAACATAAACCCCATTGGGAGGAATGTCAATCACCTTGTAAGAAAAGCGTGTGCGATTGAATAAATATATTGATGCAGCCATTTTTAGAACAAATAATCCATAATCTGTCACACCATCCCTCCAAGGTAAGGAGGGCCCAGTCCTTAGAAATATGACTTTTCTCTCCTGCTCAAGAGTAGGAAAAATAATTTTATTCATCCTCTTAAAAGAATGGACAAAAATCTTTCCTCTAAAAAAAAATGAAAATTGTATATTTATATCCAGCTGGAGATATATAAACTTGTTTCTGCCAAATAAATCCATCAGTGGGAATCTGTAAACCAAGGTTAATGTGAGGAATTGTCAGTTAGGAGATAGACTGTGCCCTCCAGTTTCTGATTGGGTTATTGTGATATTGTAATTTATAATAAGAAATATATATTTGGTTTTTGTCCTGTTTCTGGCACAGAGCTCCTAAAATCCTTGGAATTTCCTAGGTGATGAGAGCTATAAAGGTGTCTTTTGTTATGTTCATCAGGTGACTTTTGGACCGCACCTAAGGATGGGGGACGGTTGTCAGGGGAACCAACCATGTGATTAGAGGGATGGAACTTTCAGTCCCAACCTCAACCTCTGGGGAGGAGAGGGGGCTGGAGGTGGCCAGTGATTTAATGAATCATGCCTGTGTAATGAAGCCTCCACAAAAACCCAAAGGATGGGGTTTAGAGAGCTTCTGGATTGGCAAACGTGTGGAGCTTTGAGGAGAGCGGGCACCTGGAGAGGCACAGAAGCTCCACGTTCTTCCCCACGCCTTGCCCTGTGCATCTCTTCACCTGGCTCTTCCTGAGTTACATCCTTTTATAGTAAACTGGTAATCCATGAGAAAAATATTTCTATGAGTTCTGTGAGCTGCTCCAGCAAATTAATTAAACGCAAGAAGGGGGTCATTGGAATCTCTGATCTATAGCCAGTTTGTAGAAGCACAAGTGACAACCTAGACTTGCAATTGGTGCCTGAAGGAGGGGGACAGTCCTGTAGGACTGAACCCTTAACCTATGGGATCTGATGCCGTCTCCAGATAGTGTCAAAAGTGAGTCGATTTGTAGGACACCCAGCTGTAGGAAACCCCTCCCACATACACATTGGGTTTGGGTGTAGAACCCTTGAGTTATATTACAATTTGGAACCGAAGAGTAACTTTACTCAGCTGTAATATCGGTAACTAGTAACTTTATATCCGTCATGAAGATATGGCAAGAAATGAAGAACATTTACATATACCCAATTAAGAATGCAGTAGGTAAGACTTTATGATAAACCACTTGGCAGTTTATTGGGAACTAAGTCTCTTGAATTAACTTCCCAATAGGAATAAAAAACCAGTTTGCATAATTTGGCTAAAATACATATTGAATCCTAAATTCAAATAAAAGAAGAGAAAGAAACAGCAGTTAATTGACATCATTTGTGCCACATGATGATCTAAAACCTAGTTGTTGGTAAGAATAGCATAACCTTCCTTTTTTTAAATTTTTAAATACAAAGTTAATTAACAGAGTTATAGACCATGAACTTGAATAAATTGTTATAGGGGAGGAAAAATAATTTTCCCTCTACCCTTCTGAGGTCTTAGCTGAGACTCCTTGAATAAAAGACAGATTAACAAGAAAAAACAAACAGAAGGTTATTAATGTATACCTCATCTATACATGGGAGACACCCAGGGAAAAATGAGTAACTTTCTGAGGTGGCTTAGAATTCGGGCTTAAATACTATCTTAATAGGGTAAGGGGAGGGAAATGTAGACCTTTTGGGAGAAAGTAAATGATTTTTAGGAAAGATGAATGGTCCCTTAGAAGAATAGATGGGAGGTATGATAGTCTGTGACAAGGTTTGGTCTGGGTGTGGTGTCGACTTCTAGTCTCCTCTGCTGTGATGAAACTCCTGGGCAGGGGATTAATGACAAGTGAGTTCCTTTTGGAGGATCTGTCTTTAGGCAGATAAAGGGAGTTCAGAGAAGGCCTTTCCCTGCATTTGCTGTTTTTCAAGTGCCTACAGTGCAAAAAAATCCATATACTAAAGCAGCAGATTTTGAGGTGGCATATTCTGCTACCCTTCATTATCAAGGATCACTAGCAAAATAATTATTTGAATAATAAATGCCATCTAGGTGTTTGAAGTCCCTTAAATAGGTGGGGGTTCTTTTCCTCATACATTTCTTAAATCTGTTAAATATTTAAAGATTTCCTCCTTCAGTCATCTATATTTTTTCTCCCTTGCAAGAAACTTTTAGGTAAGCAACCACGACATCAGTCAAGTCTTTGTCTAAATCATATTGAATTCTGAACAGACATTCCAAAGAGAGAGCTGATCAAAGTTGACAGCGGGGAAGCAAAAAGAAACTCTGTACAGATGGACCCTCAGTTCAATGCCTCCCATGAGAAAAAGTAGCTAGATTTCCACCAAGGTCTTCTCTGGAATTTGAGACCTCATTAAGCGCCTTTTCCTTCCCTATGGATTGAGGAAGATTTTGCCCACATAAGAGAGGGAGCTGCCCTACCACATGCTCCAGGACCCCAGAGTTAGCTCAGATCTGGCGGAGAAACAAGGAATGAAACCATGGATTGCCTGAGACAAACCAAGCTGTGACTGCCCTCTGCTGGAAAGGTCTGGGTGACCAGTCTCTCTCAGACTCCTTGGTAGGACCCAGAGGCCAGTTCCCCTCCACTCTCCCTCTGGCCAACTAAGCCCATAAATACTGTCTCTAGGCTAGTTGCTGTAGCCTCTACTCTCCCTGCTCCAACTTGCCACCATGACAGCTCTTTCTTCTGCTGAGGTCTCTACTGTGGCTTCTTAAGTAATGCTAAGTAAGCAAGCCTTGGATTTTTGCTTTCCCCAATTATTACCCAAGGTGATATTCTGCCACAAGCCTGAGACATCTCTCCCTCCCCCAGTTCCACCCAAAACACAGAAGTACTTCATCTTTAGAGCTCAGGTGAATGAAATGGGCTCCCAGCATATCTGACTGCTGTACAGTTGTACACTAACTGCTCTATATGTTTTCTGAGTTACCTTCTTGTAACACATGGCTATGAGCTATTGATATTAAAAATGACAAAGGGGGGCTGGCCCCTGGCGTAGTGGTTGGATTCACGCATTCTGCTTCCATCGCCAAGGGTTCACCAGTTCAGATCCTGGGCATGGACCTACTCGCTGCTCATCAAGCCATGCTGAGGCAGTGTCCCACATAGAAGAGCTACAACTCTACAACTGTGATACACAACTATGTACTGGGGCTTTGGGGAGAAGAAAAGAGGAAATAGAAAAGAGGAAAATTGGCAACAGATGTTCGCTCAGGGCCAGTCTTCCTCAAAAAAGAAAATGGAAGGAACAGAGTACAATAATAGAAAAATACTGAGTTAGAAAAAGAGAGCTGAGTTTTAGTACTAGCTTTATCACTCCAGGCCTCATTTGTCTATGTCTGAATGCAAAGAGATGAACTACATACCTATTCCCAATTTAAGATCCTTAGACCCCTAGAGATTCTAGAATGATCTATGAACTACAAGAGGCCTATGCATGGATGACAATGCATGTGCTAACTAAAGCATATTTCTAGAGACTTTAATTATATAATTATTGGCAAATATATGTAATTATAATAATTATTACTTTTGTCCTATACTAGTACCTTCAGTTGTTTTTGTTTTAATTTGTAAATTGTTATTTACATAATTCAGAGCTCTTGAGAGCTCACCTCTCTGTGAATTTAAATGACTTTATGTTAACCTTTAAGCCAAAATTGATCTGATTCATCACCGTCATCTGTATAACTATCAGATACCTCCTTAAGCATCTCTCCCATACTTACTTCTGAGGATACCTGGGGACTTAGACAAATGCCTGCAAACCAGTGATATCCTATTCTTGCCCTCCTGTCAACTAGATGGTGTCTGCTGTCTGTAAATTCATCCGAGATCGTAAATACCACCACCCAGATTACAGATATCATCTAGGGATGTGTGCCAAGCCCATGAGGTTGTCTCCTTGACTTTCCAGTGCTGCAGGACCCTTGAGTTGCTGACAAGCTCAGTACCCTATAGCTTTTACTGCACTTAGGCTAAGCCAGCTTCAGCACAGAAGGAGGGAGAATGGCTTCACTACATAAAGCTCAGGTAGAGCCATGGGCCCTAGCCAAGTTGAGACCTAGGGAAGAGTCCACATGCTTTCAACCTCTATCTTACAGTCTCTGAGGCCCCACTCCCATCTCCTCTTCATTTTCTAGAGAGAAGAATGGGGAAAAATCATACTCCAGACTTTGTTCTCCCACACAAATTAGTTAATTCACTGGCACATCAGATCTCTTGGTGAACAGATATACTCAGTGGAGTTAATGGAGGAAAAAATAATAAAAGAAAACATTAATCATGATAAAATTTGAGAACTCTGAGCTGCATAATGCTTAAGACCCCTTTCAGAACTTTCTTGATGGAACAGCCCTTCTGTAATCACCTTGTCCTCACCAGGAATGGGGGAGTTTTCTGTGTCTGGCTTTCCTGGAATACTTCCTCCCCATCACCATCCCTACCGCTCCCACTTCCTGTCAATCCAATCCTTGTCCTCTATTCTTTCCTCTCTTGTCCTAACAAGCACTACATATCTATGAAGTACCATCTTTATTGCCTACGCAGCTTTTATTTCTCCTTTTCTCAGATGTCACCAAAGAGCAATTTGAGAGCTTGATATTGATAAGCCTCTTTATATATTCTAAAAGGATAATATCCACAAGTTTATTGAGTGCTTATACTAGGTGCTTTAGAGATATCATCTTATTTTATGTCATACTGTGATAAATACATTCCTATCCCCATTTAGAGGATAAAGAAAATGGAGTAATTTGTTCATAACCATTAAAATGGCAGAGCAAGGATTCAAAATGAAATCTGTCTTCAAACCCATACTCTTAAATCTCTGCTCAGAAAAAGCTAAGAACAAGGAAGGAAACAAAAAGAGGCCCCTGCAACCAAAATAAATTTCACATAATCCATGCACTAAAGCTTGTTAACTCGTCTCCAAGGAAATCCCCCAGCCTCTTAATCAGAGCCTGAATATTCAGTCTAATCCCAATCCCAATTCTAGATTATCTGTTTTCTAAATCTACATCAGATAGGCAGGGTGTTGAAAGCACTGAGAGGAAGAAAAGGTGCGATTTTAATATTCAGAGAGAAAAAAGAGAAAGGAAAGCTGTAAAAATTAGTCTCGCAAACTGAAAAATTCCCAGGAGGATAGACTATTTGGAGGCAAATAGCTCCACATTCTAAGATCAGATTAGTGCATTTGTTCATGTTCATAAATCCTGGGGGCATCTTTTTGTCACCCTTGTACCCCACTTACAATAACTCCATTAAATCTTCCAAAAGACAAGAATCAGCTGCTACATGTTCTCATTTATACTCTTTTTTTACTTGAAGATAACTTTCTGCGTTAAATATTCTAGTACCACTATTGGAAAACAATTGGTTTTACCCAACATGAAAATTGAATTTATGAGAACGTTCAAGATTCTATTGATAAAGACTACATACACTATAAATCCATTTTTGTAAAGCTCAAGAAGAAGCAAAAGAAAGCAATGTTCTATTTAGGAATACATGATAAAATAATTTTTAAAATGCAATACATTATGAAAACAACTTTTTAAATGCAAGGGAATAATGGCCCTAAAATTTAAGATAGTGGTTTCCTCCAGGAGAAGACAGGGAGATGGAATAAGCAAATAACCTGATTGAAGAATGGACAAAGGATTTAAATAGACATTTAACCAAAGAAGCTATGCCAATCGCATTACTGATAAGCCAATAGGAACATGAAAAGATGCTCAACATCATTGCTCATTAGGGAAGTGCTTATCAGAACCACAACAAAATACCATTTCTCACCCACTATGACGGGTATATGAAAAAGATAAACAATAACATGTTACCAAAGATGTGCAGAAACTGGAACCTCATACATTGCTGGTGAGAATATAAAAAGATGCAGCCACTCTGGAAAACAGCTTGGCAGTTTCTTCAAGTTGAACAGACTTACCATATGACCCAGCAACTCCACTCTTAGGTGTCTACCCAAGAGAAATAAAAACATATATCCACACAAAAACGTGTATGCAAATATTCATAGCAGCATTATGCACAATAGCCAAAAAGTAGAAATAGTCAAATGTCCATCAACTAGTGAATAAATAAACAAATTGTGTCTGTCCATCAAATGGATAACTATTCAGCAGTGAAAAGGAATGAAGTCCTGATATGTACTACAACATAGATGAACCTCAAAAATGTGCTCAGTAAAAGAAGCCAGACACAAAAGAACACGTATTACATGATTCTATTTATATGAAATGTCCTAGAAAGGCAAATATATAGAGAAAGAAAGTAAATTTAGTAGTTGCCTAGGGCTGGAAGTGGGAACAGGGAGTGACTAAATGGGCACAAGATTTCTTTTTTAACGTGATAGAAATGTTCTAAACTTAGATTCTGGTAGATGATTGCACGACTCTAAATATACCAAAATTCATTGAACTGTACACTTAATATGAGTAAATTCTATGATAAGTACCATATCTCAATAAAACTCTTTTTTGAAGTATAACAGATTTCAACTTTTTCCTCTTCAACATTTTAATAGCCTACCCACATTCTTTAAAGTCCTCATGAAATTTTTCTTAATTGAAGCAACACATGACTATGCTGTTCTCCTTCTAGATTGCATAACTGTCAGGTGGAAAGGAGAGGCTTAATTACCCACAAATTACCCTCATTATCATTCCTACCAATTTAAACAACCACAGTGTGGTTATGAGTAATGTACTAAAAATGTGCCAGTTTGTGGTCCCACCAACAGGAAATAGTGACAACCGGTGACCTTTGAATCATTGTCCTTGACAACGTGGGCACACCTAGCTTGCAGCCCAGCCTGTGCGTTGGATCATGCCGAAATATGTCCACATGTTTTATCTTAAAGTCAAAGAAAAGCAGTTGACAGCTCTCTCATTGAAAAAAGTCAACTTTTCTTGATTCACCTTTAAAATTATGTATATATATATATATATACACACACACACACACACATAGAAGGTTCATCTCCAGGGCATGGTGGAAAAGTAAATGAACATGGCTGAATTGCATCAAATCCAGTAAGAAAAAAGAAAATGAACTTGGAGACATATTAGGTATTCCTTGGAGAAAGTACTTTTTTGGTTCTTCACACAGAACTTGTCAAGGTTCAAGATTTCCTATCATGGGAGCTGGCCCGGTAGCACAGCGGTTTAGTTCATGCTTGGCAGCCCGGGACTTGAGGGTTCGGATCCCAGGTGCCGGCCGATGCACCACTTGTCAGCCATGACAGGGCAGTGTCCCATATAAAGTAGAGGAAGATGGGCACGAATGTTAGCTCAGGGCCAGTCTTCCTCACCAAAAAGAGGAGGATTGGCAACGGATGTTAGCTCAGGGCTGGTCTTCCTCACAAAAAAAAAGAATAGATTTCCTATTATATATATTTCCCCAGAGACTCAGGTAAATTTTTATGTCATAGTTGTTTTCAATGGAGACATATCTTTAAATTTCTGTCTAGTGTATTATTGCTCTATTGGGGTTTGTGGTAGTTTTTTTTTTTTTTAATATGGTTGTTTTGAAAGCCTTTTAGAAGACGACCTAGGATGAACTTAATAGCTTTGTTTATCCTATTTTGTAGAGCAGATTCTTTCTACCCTGCAAAATGAAAAAGTTATTTGAGGAAACACAGCATAGGCTGGCATATTTTTCTCAGATCTGCGGTATGTTACGATGAGGCCAGAACTGTCTGACCAAGACAGAAGAGCCATTGAGAGTGCATTAGCCCTGAAATGCACACAGCCCGATTCTCTATTACTGGTGATGCAAAAGGAACATGCAGCAGGGCAGCAAGGGAATAGCATGAATTAGTTCCCTCCTTATTAATCACTTTACATTCAGTCAGACAGAGCTGACTGACAGGAAGGAAAACAGCAATGGAGAGTTCTCCACTTGCTAATAGAGTAATTTAGATTTAATAAATGTTATTGATCATCTTAGAAGTACCCTGCACTGTATTTGTTTTCATTGTACAAGGACTTCCCTCTTCCTGGAATATCTTCCTCTTCCATCTTCTCCTGATAAAATTCTATTCCTTGGAGCCTGAAACAGAGGACATTAGTGGGAAAAATAGATAAATCCAAACAACGTCTGGGTTTAGTGAGTAGTATTGTATCAATGTTAATTTACTAGTCTTGGTCATTGTGCCGAGGATGTGTAAGACCCCCGGGTATAAGGGAACTCTCTGCACCCGCTTTGCAACTCTTCTGTAAGTCCAAATGTGTTTCATAATAAACCGCTAAAGAAGAAAACCTCAGGAGAGTCACTAAACTTAGAACAAAAACAACAAAATTCTACTCCTTGTGTAAGAGCTGGATTAGATATCTTCCCCACAATGTCTGCTTTTGTCCCCCCAGTGAGGAGTAAAACTCATATTACATACTCTCATGGCCTTTCGTTTCCTTACAGCACATATCACATTCTAACTTTTATCATCGATGTACACGTTTAATCTCCCCTATTAGGGAGGTAGAATGGATTCAAACCAAAAAAATATGTTTAAATCCTAGGTCTACCAACCTTGGGCAAATGATGTAATCTCTATGAGCCTTAGTTTCTTCATTCAAGTGAGAATAATAAGTTAACCATAAATTACGTGGTAGTATGCATAAAGATCTTTGGACAAAGCCTGGCACAGAGTAGATGCTCAAAATATATATTTATATTACTGTTCCCATTACTGTTATTATTAGACTAAGTTTCTTGGCATCAGGGACCTTCTTGTTCAAGTTCACAGAAGCTTGAAGTGTGGATGCTCAAAAATGGATTAATGCATTGAAGTCGTTCCAGAATGTGGTTCTTCAGGTTGATATGTTTGTCAAACGTTCTCATTTTCCTGAATGTTCTGCTCTAAATTATTATTGACCTCTTTACAGTGATTTCAATTCTCAAAAGTACACACTATGTTCTATTGTATCCAGCCCAACCCACTGAAGTTTCTTAAACTACAGTAAATAGGAGAAAAGGGTTTTTTTCCTACAAAATTATTGAGTAAACCCTAAATGTGTCTCTTTTCTATTTTGCTCTTTGAAGCAAGACTTTACCTCTCACTTCCAGCTCAATAGCCCGTGTCATATTCTTGGGCCTGTCAGTCCCTCTTTGAGGGGTTCCTGCTCCAAATCTGCAGTGCTGCGTTGTGTGTGTTAATACCCTCATTCCAAATCATAAAGCAAACCATGTCTTCTCACCCTGCTCGTGCCTCTGTGCTTTGGGACTTACAAAAAATGGGTAATTCTGGAGTAAAATAGGATGGCCCTTTCACTTACTTTTTACATGAATATTCTGAAAATGTTTATTAGCATAAGTTCAGTTGTTTTCTTATTCATTCATCCCTCCATAAAGGGTGATTGATTGTTTAGTACCTACCAGCCACTAAGCTCAACACTGAAAATAAAAACTTGAAAAAACACAGTCCCTACCCTAAAGGAGCTCGGATCCTCTAAGGAGACAAACTTGTAAACAGCTCATTAAAATGCGTTGTGGGATGTGCAATAATAGAGATGTGACAGGACATTATGGGATCATAAAGGAACATCTTAATCTGGGGGAAAAGGAGCATCATGACTCTAAACCAGTGTTCTCAGCCTAAGCTGCCAAGGAAATGGTTGGGGAGCTTTAAAAAATACCAATTCCTAGGAGCCACTTGCATAAGTTCTGTTGTAATTGTCCTGGGGTGTTGCCTAGGCATCGGAACTTTTCCAAGCTCTACTTTTGTAAAGAATGAGTAGAAACTAGCTGGCCACCAGGGAAGGTGGGGAAGGGCATGGAGAGAAGGTATGTCAAGCAGAGAACAGCATGAGCAAAGACTGAGGTAAGAAAGACCTTGGCGCGTGACGGGTAAGACACGTTTCAGTTGTGCGAGAGGGCAGTGTCATCAGGATGCTTTCAGTGTACAAGGGCGGTGATGGGAAATGAGGCCAGAGAGGTGAGCAGGAGGCCATGTGCTGCTTTCAGGATGACAGATTTGGGGCAAGGAAATGACATGGTCAGATTTACATTGTAGACAGCTTTCTCTGACAGCTGAGTACAGGGGGAATAGGAGATAGACAAGACTGAAGGCAGGGAGATGAATCAGGAGACGCAATCAAGGCCAGAATCTTGAAACGGCATTAGGAAGAGATTCTTAAAAACTGTTTAGGGAGTTGTATTAGCTGGCCTTGGATGTTGTTTGGATGTGGTGAGAGGAAGATGGAGGAATCTGGTGAACAGGTGGATGGAGATTAATACCTACTGTGACAGACAGGACAGTAATGGCAGTAAGCTTAGGAGGAAATATGATGTGCTCAGTTTGGAACACAACGCATTCAAGATACCTGTGGAGCGTTCAGGTGGAGATATAGTACTAGGCCACCTGGTCCAGGTTTAAGGACGGATGAGAATACTAACTTGGACACATTCAAGGTTGCTTTTGCTCTGGCTTGCTCCTGAGGCAGCAAATAAGCAACGCAAAGATAAGGATGCAAATGGCTGATGTAGTTCCTCATTGTCTCCCTTTTATCTTAAGGACATGACTGTAAATTCAGTGTCTTAGCAATCTGTATGGACAATTTGTCCACCAGGACAAAAGAATTATAGATCTACGGGCTTACTGACTTTTTTACTCCCAGCCATGTCAGCACCCAGTAACTTATGGTGACGTTTGAAGCTACAATTTTGCTATTCCACAAACCACGTTACATAAGCCTAATGTCTGGGTTCTGAGCCTTGAAATTCTTGCTCTGTTAGCACTGTGGGAAACACCTTATCTCCCCAAGTCAACTCAGTCATGTACGACTCTTGGGTTCTTTTTGTCATATCTCCATAGCCAACAATATTTGGAGGTGGGTGGATAAGGGCTAAGCCTCCTCACAATTTCAACACCAGGTTATAAAGAAAGCAAATCTCAGAACAAATTCTGCTATAAACAGAGGCATTTATTAGTGTTTGGCTATTTATTCTCATAACAAACCACCCTAAAACTTAGTAAACTGAAAAAACAGTCTTATTGTTGATCTCTCACAGTTCTGAGGTATAACCGATCTCAGCTGGGTGGTTTTTCCTTGGGGTCTCTCAGGAGTCATGTCTACTGTGGTTCTGCAGGACAGATGGATTGAATATCCAAGATGGCTACCCAACAGCACTGATTCTGATGCTGGCTTTGGTTGGGAGCTCACCTGGGGCCAGAACACCTGTGCATATACTCTTTATGTGGCTTGGGCTTCCCACAGCATGGTGGCTGGAAGCAGGGCAGTTAAGGGCATACCCAGACCGAGCACAGAGTCATTTCTGCTGTATTCTGTTATTACCAGCGCAGCCACAGGGCCTGTCCATATTCAAGGGGGTGAAGAAGCAAGCTCTTATAACGATGGGAGAGTGACAAGGTCACATTGCAGAAGATCATTTCATCTTCTGTGGAAAATACAATCTGCCGCAATTAGCGAACCAGCACTATACAGTCATGCAACCTGTTCTCTAGGAAGGATGAAGTCTCGGCAATTTTTCCTTTTTGTTGCTCCAAAACAAATGTGAATGTGAGACAAAGCCCTGAAGACTGGCTCTCTGAGGATGTTTGGAGGTGAAAGAGAAGAGAAATGGACAATACTCGAGAGGAACACGGGGTTGAAAGGCAATTTTTAGAGAGGGAGAGACTTCAGCATGTTTCTAGGGTGAGTAAAGATGAGAGACACGTGTCGAGGATGCTGTGAAAAGAAGACACTCCTGACCAAGGTTTCGGAGGAGACAAATAGGGAGGAGAGAAAAGTCAGGGTTAAGGAATTAACTTAAACCTAAGGAAAGGAAGGAAGGATGGATGTGGGTGCAATTAAGAGTGGCAGAATAAGCGACTGTTATAAATTTGTGTTTTTTTCTTATTAAATTTTTCTCCTTTCCAATCAGGTGACCAGGCATTTGTGTTCCCTTCCTCAGGGGCATTTGCAGAGTGGAACTGGAGAGAAGTTTCTTTTTTGTTTCATTTTATTATTTTTTTGCTTTTAAATGTAATGAATTAATTTTGTTAATGAAAGTCTCATAATTTTAAAACCTAAAATATTCTTGTTAAGAAAGCAGTACAATAGGGGCTGGCCCGGTGGCGCAGCGGTTTAGTTCACACTTGGCAGCCCGGGTTTCGCTGGTTCGGATCCCGGGCGCCCGCCGACGCACTGCTTGTCAGTCGTGCTGTGGCGGCGTCCCATATAAAGTGGAGGAAGATGGGCACGGATGTTAGCCCAGGGCCAGTCTTCCTCAGCAGAAAGAGGAGGATTAGCTATGGATGTTAGCTCAGGGCTGGTCTTCCTCACCAAAAAAAAAAAAGGAAGCAGTACAATAATGGTGAATAACAGTGGAGTATAAACGTGTAGCCTCACAATGAATTTGCAAGAGTAGAGAACAACATATTTTTCTAATACTCATAAGTTAAACTTTTAAAATAATTTTAAAAATTCATAAAATGAGTAACATAGATTAGGTAGGGTATGGGCTAAGCTGTGATAACAGGCCCTAAAGAGGAGCAGTTCAAACCAGATTGCACATTAATCCTGTTTTTATTTTATTGAGCTATAATTGACATATAACATTATATGAGTTTCAGAATACAACACAATGAATTGATATTTGTATATGCGAAATAATCACCACCATGTCCAGTTAACATCCATGACAACACATAATTGTAAATTTTTTTTCTTGTGAGGAGAACTTCTAAGATCTACTCTCTGAGCAACTTTCAAATATGCAATGCAGTCTTAGTAACTATAGTCATCACCTCCCATCCGCTGCCTTGGCAACACTGATCTGTTCTCTATATCTCTGAGTTTGGTTTTGGGGTTTTTTTTTAGATTCCACATAGAAGCGAGATTATACGGTACTTGTCTTTCTCTGTCTGATTTACTTCATTTAGTATAATGCCCTCAAGATCCATCCATGTTGTCACAAATGACAAGATTTTTTTCTTTTTTATGGCTGAATAATATTCCATTGTGTATATATACCACATTTTCATTATCCACTCATCCATCAATGGACACCTAGGTTGCTTCTATGTCTTGGCTCCTGTAAATAATGCTGCAATGAACATGGGCGTGCATATATCTTTTTGAGTTAGTGTTTTTGTTTTCTTCAAATAAATACCTAGAAGTGGAGTTGCTGGATCATATGGTAGTTCTATTTTTAATTTTTAGAGGAACCTCCATCCTGTTTTCCATAGTGGCTGCACTAATTTACATTCCCACCAACAGTGCACAAAGATTCCCTTTACTCTGCATCCTTGTGAACACTTATTTCTTGTCTTTTTGATAATAGCCATTCTAACAGATGTGAGGTGACCTCATTGTGGTTTTGATTTGCATTTCCCCAATGATTAGTGATGCTGAGCACCTTTTCATGTACCTGTTGGTCATCTGTATGTCTTCTTTGGAAAAATGTCTATTGAAATCCTCTGCCCATTTATTAATCAGATTATTTGAGTTTTTGCTATTGAGTTGTATGAGTTCTTTATATATTTTGGATATTAACCCCTTATCATATATATGATTTGCAAATATTTTCTCCCATTCAGTAGGCTGCCTTTTCTTTTTGTTGGTGGTCTCCTTTGCTGTGCAGAAGCTTTTAGTTTGATGTTGTCCCACTTGTTTATTTTTGCTTGTGTTGCCTTTGCTTTGGGTGTCAAATCCAAAAATATCATCACCAAGACCTATGTCAAGTAGCTTACCACCTATGTCTTCTTCTAGGAGTTTTATGGTTATCGGTCTTGCATTCAAGTCCTTAATCCATTTTGAGTTAATTTTTGTGTGTGGTGAAAGGTAGTGGTTCGGTTTCATTCTTTTTCATGTGGCTGTCCAGTTTTCCCAATACCATCTATAAAAGAGACTGTCCTTTCCCCATTGTATGTTTTTGGTTCCCTTGCTATAGACTAATTGACCATATATGTGTGGGTTTATTTCTGGGCTCTCTATTCTGTTCCATTGATCTATGTATCTGTTTTTATGCCACTACCATATTGTTTTGATTGCTATAGCTTTGTAATATAGTTTGAATCAGGCAGTGTGATGCCTCCAGCCTTGTTTCACTTTCTCAAGATTGCTTTGACTATTTGGGGTCTTTTGTGATTCCATACATATTTTAGGATTGTTCTGTTTCTGCAAAAAATGCCATTGGAATTTTATTAGGGATTGTATTGAATCTGTAGATTGCTTCAGGTATTATGGACATTTTAACATCATTGATTCTTCCAGTCCATGAACATAGAATATTTTTCCATTTATTTGTGTCTTCTTCAATTTCTTTCATCAGTGTCTTAGATTTTTCAGTATATAGGTCTTTCACCTCCTTGGTTAAATTTATTCCTAGGTATTTTATTCTTTTTGATGCAATTGTGAATGGGATTGTTTTCTTAATTACTCTTTCTGATAGTTCATTATTAGTGTAAAAAAATGCGACAGATTTTTGTATATTGATTTTGTATCCTGCAACTTTACTGAATTTGTTTATTCTAACAGTTTTATGGTGGAATGGTTAGGGTTTTCTATATATAATATCATGTCATCTGCAAATAGTGACAGTTTTACTTCTTCCTTTCCTATTTGGATGCCTTTTATTTCTTTTTCTTTCCTAATTGCTCTAGCTGGAACTTCCAATACTATATTGTGTAAAAGTGGTGAAAGTGGGCATCCTTGTCTTGTGTCTGATCTTAGAGGAAAAGTTTTCAGCTCTTCACCATTGAGTATGAGGTTAACTGTGGGCTTGTCATATACAGTCAGCCCTCCATGTCCGTGGGTTTGCATCTGCAGATTCAACCAACCACGGATCAAAAGACCTACTATGGTTGGATCTGCATGAAACATGTGCAGACTTTTTTCTTTATCGTTATTTCCTAAACAATACAGTATAACAACTATTTACATAGTATTTACATTATATTAGGTATTATAAGTAATCTAGAGATAATTTAAAGTATATGGGAGTATGTGCATAAGTTATATGTAAATATTATGCTATTTTATATAAGGGACTTCAGCATCCATGGATTTTGGTATCCACGGGAGGGAGGGAGGTGGTCCTGGAACAAATCCCCAACAGATACTGAAGAACTGGCAATTATGACCTTTATTATGTTTCCTGAGTTTTTATCATAAATGGATGTTGAATTTTGTCAAATGCTTTTTTTGCATCTATTGAGATACTCATCTGATTTTTGTCCTTAATTTCGTTAATGTGATGTATCACAGTGATTGATATGCAGATGTTGAAGCATCCTTGCATCCCTGGAATAAATCCCACTTGACCATGATGTATGATCCTTTTAGTGTATTTTTTAATTTGGTTTGCTAATATTTTGTTGAGACTTTTTGCATCTATGTTCATCAGGGATATTGGCCTGTGATTTTCTTTTTTTCTTTATTCTTTTTTAGTGTGTGTGTGGTGTCCTTGTCTGATTTTGGTATCAGAGTAATGCTGACCTTATAAAATGAGTTTGGAAGTATTCCCTCCCCTTCTGTCTTTTGAAAAATTTGAGAAGGATTGGTGATAATTCTTCTTTAAATGTTTGGTAAAACTCACCAATGAAGCCATCTGGTCCTAGACTTTTGTTTGTTCAGAGGTTTTTCATTTCTGATTCAATCTCCTTACTAGTAATTGGTCTCTTCAGATTTTCTATTTCTTCATGATTCAGTCTAGGTAGCTTGTATGTTTCTAGGAATTTATCATTTCTTTTAGGTTGTCAAGCAGAAGTTTCTTAAAGACAGACTGCCCCCAAGTTTTTGTCTTTGCAAGCTAAAAGTCACTGAGGGAATTATGCTAGGTTATCCTTTGGGGGAGTGGAATGAGAGTTGAGTAACTTTAAGAGGAGAAGCTGAAGTAGTCAGAGAAAAAGGACGTGGAACTTCCTTCAAGATGGAAGGCATGGAGGTTTTGACATGTCCTGAGAGAAGCAGAGACCAGAATCCCCTCTCTCTGAAAGCATCTCAGGAGATGGCCAAAACTCAGATGGAAGTTAGATATGGGCCATATAGGAATGCTGGACACCAGACAGAGAGGTACCTGACCTCTAAGAGAACAAGCAGAAGATAGGAACAAAATAATAGAGCTGCCAGTCTTCATGTGGGCCCACAGCTTTGGACACTGACGTATCGACATCACCCCATAAGAGAAGGGAGTCCAGAGACCTTTTCCCATTTACCAGGCCCCACACAAGCTCCCTGGATCCTTGTACAACTTCAGGACAAGGAGGAAATTTAATTTCTCACAATCCTGGTGAATGAGGACTCCAAGGCAGGCTTAATTTGTAACTTAGTTCAGAAAAACATAAGAGAAAAACATAAAGGGGAAAAATCATCTCTTCTACCTCTTGTCCCTCTTGAGTATTATCCAAAAGTTTATAGTTAAAGGAAGTTAGCAGGAGATTCTGTCTAGAGATTTTTTTTTTTTTTTTCTGAAAAGAAGTAAGGTTTCTACTGAGAATGGGCTAGGGACTTAGTAGAGAACATGTGGAAACAGTTGAATTTGGAAAAGGTTGTTGAGGTGATCAAGGAGAGTTCTGACCCAGGACTTCCAGGAAATGCTAAAAGCCTAGCTGAAAACAGAAATCATGATTTTTTGGTGGTATTAGTCTGACAAATTTGGTGTGATTTTCTCCCATAGTACTCAGTCATGCTGGTATAGGAGTAGATAAAAACGGATTGCTGAATTTCTCCAGAGTTGAGGTTTTGCTAAGAGGGCACAACAGGAGAAAAGTGTGCAAAGCAAATAAAGATGTAGCTGAAAAATTGTTTCTCATGATCAACTGTGAGTTGTGAGGCTGGCTTGGGCAGGCAGATGGCTAAGAGGGACCAATAGCCTGGGGGGGAAAAGCAGAAATTCAGAGCCTGGAGTTTTGTTGATGTTTTTTGTTCTTTGTTTTGGGTTTTTTTTGAAGTGGAAGAGCAGTCCTTCAGTCACTGTCATCACAGTCCAATATGGCAGAGGCAGCTGTCCCTCAAGGATCTCCTCCAAAAGTGACTCGTGGACCTGGGCTGCTTCCACCCTGTAACTCTGCCATCTCAAAGATTGAGATGGATTACATCTCAGTGAAATGGATTACATCCAACCAACAGAAAAGAAAAAGAGAGTGTAGAGAGCCCACATCCACCCTTAACTCTCTCACATGAGAAATGGCACATTATATCCACTTAACTTCTGTTGACAAGGACTCAGTTTCAATCTAAATACAAGGGAAATACAAAGTCCTTCTTTGTCCCAAGAAAGAGAAAATCGTGTGACAAACACATAAAGTAACTCAGTCACAGCACTGGGAGTAAGGACATGAAGATTTCTAAGGTGAAGCAAGTCCATGCAATGACGAAGTGCCCAGGAATGTTTTGAGGTTATTAGAAAAATGACATTTGAAGAACTAAGAGCTGAATGATCAGATGGATGGCTGTAGTGGATGCTGTGGAGTGCCACCCTCACTCCCCTAGCTGCTGAGAGGCAGCCTGCAGCTGTAAGCTCTCTTTGGAATTTCCTTGGCTGAAAAGAGTCAGCTCTCCCAAGGCTGTGTTCCCCTCTTGAAGAATCTCGCATTCGGTGAGTTAACGCAGTTGTATAGAAGCCTGGCTCCCTTGCCTCAACTTAGAACGACTCTGAAGGCTACCCTAGCATCAGAGCTCCCTGTGGGGTTGGAAAGGTCATCATTGAGGCTGTACCAGAACTCAGCTTGTCCCCCTGCTCAGGGCTCCTCCCTCCTTTCACCTTCCACAAGTGGTGATACCATCAACAGTCCCCAGCACACCTCCTCTGTGCTAATCTCCATCTCAGAATCTGCTTCCTGGGAAACCTAACTTGTAACAAAAGTCAGGTCTGCCTACAAAATTGCAAGGCCCAGAACAAAATGAAAGATGTTCAAAAATTAACAGTTTCAAGATGGCACTAGCAGAATGTTTAACCAAGTGTTGGGCCCTTCTAAGCATGGAGCTCTGTGTCACAGCAGAGGTCGCACACCCATGAAGCCAATTGTACAACAGTCTATATAGTCTTTGAAATTTCCAGTTGCAGGAGTTGGGGTAGATAGGTCAGCTAGATCCCAAGATGTTGAATAAACAACGGGAAGAGGTCAGAAGGTCAGGTCATTGACAGAAAAGGGGATTTTGAAGGCTCTAGCTAGATGCCTAAGATCCACAAAGGTAGAATTGTCAAGGTCTGGAAGCAACAGGCAGACGGAAGAATGCCAAACCCCCTCGTGACCCTTTGGCACATGGGAGAACAAGTTGCTGCATAGAGAGTGGTGTCCTCTCTCAAGGACCAAATTCTAGTCAAGGCAATGAGGGAGGAAGAGCATGGCAATGGCTATGTGCATTTTTTAAAGATGTGTAGATCTTACCTCAGAAGGTAACGGGCTAAAACCTGGTTAATTTTGTTCGGCTACATGATGTCTGTCTTCTACACTGATACTAGTGTAATGATTGCAATGTCATCCCCCAAAGCCTTGACACTTGGTTATCTACTCTACTAGATTTTGATCCATTCATCTTATAAACCACTCTTGTACAAAAGGCCTGTTAATTTTTCTTAATAAAAAGAGACTTCATTTTAATTACAGGATTGTGTATAAGATGGTAGGTTTTAATTGTAGGGGAGATTTTGGGGGTAAGTGTTTTATTTGTTCTTGAGGATATGCTTGTCCCAGTCTCATGTGTTGTTTACATTATAGTAAATCTACAATATATTGAAATTGCAGCTTCCAAGGGATACTGTTAAGATAATTATGAAAACAGTCTGTATAATTCTAGAGTGTTGCCTCTCTGTGTGTCTTTCATTTAAATTACAAAATCGGCACCCCCTTGAATGCCTTTGCTTGGCCCAGACCACCAGCACCTTTGCGAGAGAGAGTAGGTGAGCAGTAAGCATGATTTCCCATCATTTTGAAGAGGAAACAAGGTGACCAACAACTAAATAACTTGTCCAAGGACAATAATGACAGGAGGTGCTGCAGTGCTCAGAATCTCAAATTTACAATTCTTTTAGCTAATGTTCACAGTGTCTGCTTGGCAAGCCTTTCCATTTCTCCTCCACTAGAGGAGAGGGGAGACAATTGACCTTACTTCTTCCACAAGAAAGATCTGTTTGTTAAATATATTACCTAAAATTCATGCAATTTTTTAAAATGCATACTATGGATGTCATCAGTGAGCTCTGTACACAGCAGTATGTGAGTGCCTATAAACTGCACTCTTGCTAAGTCTGGGGTTAATTTAATATTTTTTAGATTTGGGACAAACTGACATTACATGCCCCTAATAGGATGCACTGAAGATGCAATACCAATTAGGTAATATTCCTGCAAAAATGATTGCAATGCACTGAATGTGATCCCCAAAATTCATATGTTGAAATCCTAATCCCAATATGGTGGTATTAGGAGGTGAGACCTTTGCGAGGTGATTATAAAAGAAGCTTCAGAGAGCTCCCTTGCTCCTTCCACCATGTGAGGACACAGTGAAAAGACAGCATCTATGAACCAGGAAGCGGGCCCTCGCCAGACACTGAACCTGCCAGCTCCTTGGTCTTGGACTTCCCTGCCTCCAGAACTATGAGAAATAAATTTCTGTTGTTTAAAAGCCACCAGTCTATGGTATTTTTGTTCTAGCAGCCCAAATGGACTGAAGCAAGGATCAATTTGAATATAAAGATAAAGAAGCATTCAGGCAAATCCTAACTGAGTGACGTTGTGCAAAGCAACTAGCCTGGACTTTCAAAAGTGCCAATGTCTTGAAACAGGAAAAAAGGGACTGAGAAACCACTTTAGAATAAAGGAGACTAGAGAGACAAGTAAATGCAGTGTATGATCCTTGATTAGATCTTGGATTTAAAAAAAGATACCAATAAAGAACATGGTTGGGACAACTAAGGAAGTTTGAATATGGGCCCTCTGTTATATAGTAGTATTATATTAATGACAAATTATCTATGTGTGATTTTGAATAGTGATTATGTAGAATTTCCTCTTTCTTACAAGATACAGGCCAAAGTATTTAAGGGTGAAGTATCATGAAGTCTGCAACAAACTCTCAAAGGTACGGCAAATAAATAAATAAACACACACATAGAAAGAGAAAGAAAAAAAGCAAATTTGGCAAAATTCTAGCAAAGGCACATCCAGCTGAAGAGTATACAGATGTTTGTTGTACTATTCTTAAAACTTTTAAGTTTAAAGTTTAAGAAACATGTTTGTAAAAGTACTTATTGGATAGGTCAAGATGGTGCTGTGTAAATTTGTATTTTTATTACTAGTGAGGATGACTAGTTTTTCCTGGCAATTTCTATTTGCTCCTCTGTTCTCTATCTGCCTGTGTGAAGACATTAATTTTGTTCATTTAAAAAATATTTGTTGAGAACCTACCACAAGCTGAGAGCTATTCTAGCACTGAGGCCACTGCAGAGAATAAAACATAAAGTGATTCTGCCCTCAGAGAGCTTGCATTCTAGCAGAGGCAGACAGCACACAAATAAAGAGAGAATATTCATTTGCTTGTTCAACAGGTATGTTTTGATTGTCTATCTCTGCCAGGCACTGGGGAGATAGTGGTGAATAAAAGAATTCCTACCCTGTTGGGGCTCACATTCCAGTCAGGGGATAATAAAAAAAGAGACAAATTCCACTTCTGAGTATATATCCTAAAGAATTCAAAGCAGAATCTTAAAGAGTTATCTGCACACCTATGTTTACTGCAACATTGTTCACCATAACCAACAGGTGGAAGCAACTCAAATGTCCATGACAGATGAATAGATAAAGAAAATATGGGATAGGCATACAATGGAATATTATGCAGCCTTAAAAAAGGAATCCTGTCACATGTAACAACATGGATGCATCTCAAAGACAGTATGCTAAGTGAAGTAATCCAGTCACAAAAGGACAAATACTGTATCATTCTGCTCATATAAAGTATCTAAAGTTATCAAAATCATAGAAACAGAAAATAGAAAGGTGGTTGCCAAGGAATGGGGGGAGGAAGAATTAGTATTCAATGAGGATAGAGTTTCAGTTTTTCAAGATGAAAAAGTTGTAAAGATTTGTTGCATAACAATGTGAATATACTTAATACAATTGAACTGCACCCTCAAAAATGGTTAAGATGGTAACCAAAAACTAGAGAGACAAAAAACCATAAGAATATCAGATGGTAATAAGTGCTATAGAGGAAAATAAAACAAGTAGGGAGGACTAGGAAGCACCCACTGGGAGAGTGGATGGAAGTACATGCTCCAGAGGATGGGGGTGCTGAGGAAAGGGTTTGCTAGATTTAGGGTGGTCAGGGGTGTCCTCACTGATGAAGTGATATTTGAGTGACATTTAATCCACATGGATAAATGAGGGAAGAGTGTTCCAAATAGAAGGAACAGCAAATGCATGGCCCTGAGGTAGGTCATGTCTGATATGTTCTAGAAGCAGCAAGGAATCAGTGTGGCTGGAACAAAGTGAGTACTAGGGTGAAGGATCATTGATCAGGCATGGGAGGAGAAAGGGGCACAGATGATGTAAAACCTGGAAGCCATTTTAAGGAGTTGGCTTTATCTGAGTGACGTGGAATACCATGAACAAAACCAAAAGCAGGCAGAATAGTCCAGAAGCTTTTAAAATAATCCAAGAGAGAGATGGTGGTAGGGATGGCTGAGAAATAGTTGGATTTAGGATATATTTTGAAAGAAGGACCACAGAATATCCTGACAGTTGGATATGAAAGGACAGAGAAAGAGAAGAGTCAAGGATGATGCTGAGATGTAAGGAGTGGCCACTTACCAGGATGTGGGAGGAAGAACCAGATTTTGTGTTTGAACACGTCAATTTTGAGATGACTGTTGAGCGTCCTTGGGGAGATGCTGAGGAGGCAGGTGAACATGTGAGTCATAAGGGCTACTATTACCCACCATCGCACAGCTACTCCTTTCTGGTCTCACGTGGCCTATGCTCCAGTCAATATCTAAATTTTGGAGTGCTCAGATCTATCCTCAAAAATTTACTACATCTCAAATCTTATTTATTTTGTTACTCCACTTGAAAAGTAAAAACCGTCCGACATAAAACATAACTAAATCCCCAACTTTTAGGCACAACTATAATCCAAGACTAAATACTGATAAAATCTAAGAAGTTATATCAGTCAGAAATATATTTTGGTAAGCTACTGCCTCTAGAAAGAGCAGACTCAGACCCTTGCATGCCCCTGGAAACCATTCACGCATAACACTCCAAAGGAAATAGAGAAGCTCTACTAATATCAAACCCTGAGATGTATACAGTGGAGTCCAAAAATCTAGTTTTCTCTCCAGTTTTTATATCATTTCTTTATGAGGCATGTTGTATTCCTGGCATTGTCTCTCCCCTATTGTGACAATGGCAAGAGAGAAATACATTGAGGCATTTCAAAGTCATTTACTTTAAATGTCTAGCTAATAGTTAAATAATTCTAAGTTAGATGATAGCTGTCCTGGCACATTTGAGGGATTTCCTGGGACATTTAAGAAAACATATTTTATTATAAGAAATTACTAAATAAGTCAAAATACACTAATTTCTGTGACAGCCCCCAATTCCAGTGGCTTAACATACTAAAGATGTATTTCTTGCATACACAGGTAGACCATACGTAGGTATTCCTAGTTATCTTGCTTTCCTGGGTGGCTCCACTCCAAGTGATGACTCAGAGATCCAGACTTCTTTCATGAAGTTGTTCCACCGTCTCACAGTTCCAGACATAGGGACAAGGAAAGACAGAGTTAGAAGATGGCACGAGATGTTTTATGGCCAGGTCTAGAAGTGGCAAAAATCACTTCCACTTACTTTGCTTTAGCCACTCAATCAGATGCTCACAAGCGGTAGCAAGAAAGGCACAGTTACAGTCTTCCTGTGTTCACAAAAGGAGAATGAAATGATTTGATCAACATATAGTGTTGTCTCTGCAGTAGTTTCCTATTTCCGTCTTTATTTTCATTTAACTTCTCATGTAAGTCTGAAGCACATTACTTAACAATCTCTGGCCTTATTTTAAGAATCATGAAGATGATGCAAGCCAACACAAAATCTCTAACTTTCTGTTTCTGGAATTTCACAGAAAATGAGAAAACATTTAGTCCTGTATTGGGAGCCGCCTTCCATTTCTAGCACCTATACCTGTGGCCTTCAGTCTCCCAGCTCCTCACAAAATGCCTGGAACCTAAACTGCCAGGGCCTAAGAGGAAAGTCAAAGATCGTATTTGGTGAGGGTCTATCCGTGTGAACACTGGAATAGCAGAAGTTCTCTCACATGACGGGGTGCAAGGCCAAATGACAATTGGTCAGCACAGAGCCAGACCAAGACACACGAGTGTTGTGGGAAACCCTTCAAATCAATGTTCTTTTTTTTCAAATCCATTTATGTTGAAATATTTCACAAACAAACCAAAAGTTATAGAGAATAACATAATGAATTTTTGTGTGTCCTAATATTATCAGGCTTCTAACTTTTTGACTATATAATGAGTATGAAATAATATCTCTGTGGTTTTGGTTGGCGTTTCTCTGATGACCAATGAAGTTGAGCATCTTTTCATATGTTTATTCGCTGTTTGAGTTCCCTGGGCTCTGATCTGCCAATTCGATATCCTTTCCCCATATTTCTATTGGGTCATATATATTTTTCACATTCATTGATAGTCATACTGAGGTGATGCTATAAGCTACCTGGATAACGGGTGACAATGCACCACTGCTGCCGACTGGCCTTTCACTTATTATCTCTAGCAATCCCACTCTGGCCCCAAACTCACACACCTCACTCGGCAACATAAAATCCTTCATGCAACCAACACGACCCTTCTGAAAGGCAGCCTGGCAGCTGCAACTATGCACTGCTACCAGAGAGTGCAATATCACAGTATTCCTTCCAATTGCATGCAGAATGCTCCCTGTGAAGAATTCTGATGAATATCGTTTTCTCCATTTCATTGTATTTCCAGGGAAATTTTACTGCACCAATGATATTTCAGTGTCCGTTATAGGCTGGCATTTAGTCAAAACCTTAATCCCAATTTGGGTTACCATGATCAAAGTTTGTGTAATGAAGCACAAATAATGGTGCAAGAAACAAGAAAATATGTGAACCAAGAAGGGATACCAGAGGTTGCCATTTGCTGGTGATCTTGCTGTGCTCCTTGGCAAGTTTGTTGCATAGTGGGGGCCACTGTTTGCAAAAGTTCCAGCAAATCCTAAATAGAATGATCCCCTTACTCCAAATGTACTTAAAGCAAATAGACGTAAGTACTTATATTTTATTAAGACTGTTGGAAGCCATCGTAACCCAGATTTCTGCATCTAAAAGTGCAAAAAATGTAGGTGGCACAGAATGCTTGATAAAGTTGTTGCCTTCTTAAAACCTCCTTTTATTCTCTTTTCATATGCACAGACACCCATTTTATATTTGTTTTTCAGCATGAACAGATAAGATGATAACATATTTGCCTTCAGGCCAAGTAACTTGTCTAATGAGACAAACATCTACTTGACAGATCACTGAAGGTCACAACAGCTTAGCCATATTGCAAGAATCCTGTTTCTACAAAGACAAGCTTCACTCAGTGATAAGAAAATGTTTAAGCAGATGCATAGCAGGGTCAGAAGAAAATACTTTCTTTCCTACAGACACCACTCTGACTTAGTGGCCTAAGGTGATATGATAAGACACAATCTCTTTTACCTCAATCCATTTGCCTTTGATGGCGCCTTTGGGAAGAGGGAAGGAACATGAATGAAGCCTTTGTCATTTCTGCTCATTTGTGAGCAGCAGTGTTTCTTGATGAGGGGAGGAGATGAGGAAACTGTTTCTCTTAGAGGAATTTTAAGTTCAAAAAGCCCTACTTAGATGTGAAATGTATCAAAGTGTAGGGAGGAAAAAGTTTTCCTCAACCCTCTTAGGGTCTCTGGCTGGATCTGAAAATTAAACTGACAAAGACAGATTGACAGGAGAAAAGCATACAAATTTATTTAATGTAAGTTTTATGTGATGCAGAAGCTTTCATGAGGAAATGAAGACTCAAAGAAACAGTTAGACCTGAGTATTTTATGTTAGGTGTGAAGAAGAGTGGATAGTCACAGAGGAGTACGACAGCTTAAGGAGTATGAGGTAAGTGTAGTAACTGGGGGAGACTTAGCAAGCCCTGTTTGTTGGATTCTTCTTAGCATCCCTTTGTCTTCAGAAGATAAGGACGCTCCTTTCCTCCGGGTATGGGGAGGGCACCTCTCACAGGAGGGTTTTATGACCTGTTTCAGGGAAGTGGGTGGGGGGAAGGTCAAAGTAACCTTCCTGCTTCTGTTGTTTTCTCAGACTCCTTCAGCTTAAAATGTTCAGTATGCCAAGGTGCCATATTTTGGGGTAATGTATCCTGACCCCCATCAAAGGGAATCCTGCTATTTGAACTGACATGTGCAAGCCACCAAGCTGCTGATACACTTCCGAGACTCCTATAGATCTTCCTAAGATTGGGTTTCCTTCTACAAAGTACTACATCCTCAGCATCCTCGCCCACTAAGAGAAGACTGCTTGGACTCAATGAGGTGAAGTCATGGAAACCTTGACCTGGGACCGCAGTCATCCAGGGCCTCCTCAGGGCTAGTGATGACTCTATCGTGCGGGTGTCATTGACATTATTTGGTGCTTGACCAACTCCAGATTTACAACAGCAATCAACTAGGAAACAAAATTTCATTGGGAGAAAAAGGAATATGGAATCAACTGTGGTTTCATATCACTTCTTTTTCAGAGTGTTATGTTTTTTCACTTTTATCTCAGATGGGTATGCACTTTGCTTCTTTAGTTTGCTAAAGCTGCCATAACAGAATACCACAGACTGGGTGGCTTAAACAATAGAAATTTATTTTCTCACAGTCCTGAAGTCTGGAAGTCCAAGGTCAATGTTTTAAACAGGTTGACTTCTGAGGCCTCTCTTCTTGGCTTATAGAGGGCCATCTTCTGTCTGTATCTTCACATGGTCTTCCCTCTGTGCATGTCTGTGTCTGAGTCCCCTCTTCTTATAAGGACACCAGTTATATTGGATTAGGGCCCACTTGAATGCCTTCATTTTAACTTAATTACCTCTTTAATGATCCTATCTCCAAATATAGTCACATATAGTCCTCTAATCTGAGGAACTGCAGATTAGAACTTCAACATATGAATTTGAGGAGGACACAATTCAGCCCATTACAATTTTCTACAAATAATTTCTAAAATATTTTTGTGAATGTTAAAGCCACGAGTTTAGAAGTTCTCTTTATTATTGCAGCATTATGAAAAGCATTCTTCACAATTCTACTCCTTCCTCTTACTTTTCTGACTTTTTGCCTTCCTCTTCAGAATCTTTTCTCATTCCATCAACTAAAGTTGTACTGGTACCATCACACAAGGAGATCATGACAGCACCCTCCATCATGCCAAGAGGAAACTACATACACCTCCTTATTTTTCTAACAGAAATAAATTCACTTTAAATGCTGACTGAGTTCTTCACCACCAACTTCAGTAAATTTACATCTATCAATCAAAACACTGTAAAAGCTCTGTTCTTTGTCACAAGGACAGTGGCTTATCAAAGTTTTCAGTAAACTAATTTAACTGAAGTTGTCTTCTAGATTATTTTCATTTTATTTTTTATTTGTTTTTCTTCCAGGGCTTATAAGTAAATGAAAGGACAGCTACTAATTAAAAAATTCAGAAATTTATCCATTTATCTGGAAATTTTCAATTTCCCCGAGAAGTAGAGCTCTAAGGATTCCTTAATTTAATCCACTTCTTCGCCCTCTCACCCTTTCTCCCCTCAAGAGAAAGTAAACAGTCATCTGGCCACCTACTATAACTGAATGCAATGGACTGAACATTTATGCCCCCCCAAATTATATGCTGAAATTCTAATCCCCAAGGTGATGGTATTAGGTGGAGCCTTTGGGAGGTGACTAGGAGATTGGAATTAGTTCCCTTATAAAAGAGGCCCAACAGAGCTCCCTAGCCCCTTCCACCATGTGAGTTTACAGGGAAAAGACGGCCGTCTATGAACCAGGAAGAGAGCTCTCACCAGACGTAGACCTGACCATGCGGGCACCCTGATCTCAGACTTTCAGCCTCCAGAATCATGAGAATAAATTTCTGTTGTTCATAAGCCACCCAGTCTGTGGTCTTTTGTTATAGCAACCTGAACAGACTAAAACACTGAATAATCTGGTAAATGTATTGCAAGTAATCTAACTAATTTAGATAACTGAACTAGACTTAGAATTTGAACGGGCCATCAGAAAAAGGCAACCACAGAAGATGTCTTGGAAAGTGCTGGCTAACTCAACCTTTATTATGCCAAGGTAACTGACAGTTTGCCTGATTTAGACTTAAAGCAACACTTAAGAAGATGTCTATGAAATTTTCATTTCTTCAAGCCAATACCACACTGTTTTAATTTTCTTTATAAAACATGATTCCTGCTGGAATAAAGCAGTTTTCACTGTGTTTGTTGTTCTGTAGGTTGAAGACTTAGTAAACTCAACCATTTTAAACTTCTGGGTGCTTTGTTTTGAAAGCCCATCAAAGTGCTTACCTCAGGGAATTAGCCCCCAAATAGTTACATTCAAAGCTATTCAGTATGTAGAAAATGCAGGTAGCTGAGATTTTCGTAAATCAGATTTCCTTTTTCACTTATAATTTCAGAATTCCTGCCTTTCCTTTTTTACTTCTAATTGATCAAAAGTTGACTCTAGATAGCTAATCAATTATTTAAATCACTTTGCCTGAAACCATTTTGTTAAGAGGTTTATGATTTGTAACATGCTGAAAGGATCTATGGGAAATTTCTTACTTTAAAGTAAAACTCAAGTCACATTATATTAAAAGAATATTATGTCATGTCAATGTGGGGTTCATTCCAGTAACATGGTGATAGTTCAAGATTATAAAATACATTAATATTTCTTACTAAACCTTTCAGAATACCTAAAGACTCAGCAAACGAGCTGGAATCACGCTATGTGTGAAAAGCTGAACAGTGATTCTTAATCACAGCCTCCTTCTCAGTCTGTCAGAGTCTTTAGGACTGGGGTGGGGTTAGAAGCAAAAGTGATATAGTTTGAAAAAATATATATGCAGTCTGTCTATTATTTTCATAATTTTAAAAAAAGCACCAGTGACAAAGATTCTCTCCTTGACCATACATTTTAGTCAGGCTCCTCTGAATTCTCTTCTCAAGTAGGCCCTGACTTTTAGACTTCCATATTTGTCTCTGCATTATCTAATTTTAGCAAGAATCTGGCTAAGTCAGTTTCACCAGAATCCCCCACCTTCCATATCTGATGGAGTTCCTCATCCTCCACCATCCCACATGTGACATCTGATCACCCAGGTCCACCTTCAGCAAGAATTCTGTGAGGTCAGTTTAGTCAGAATCCCCCCTAACCCTGATGTTTCTTCTTAGTAACTATCCACTGACCCCCACCCTGCTCCTTGGCTATAAATTTCAACTTTTCCTTGCTGTATTTGGAGTTGAGCCCAATCCCTCTCCCCCTCTGCAAAATCCCATTGCAGAGGTCCCTACACCTATTACAATAGTCCACCTGAATAAAGTCTGCCTGACTGTTCTTCAACAAGTGTCATAAATAATTAATTTTTTTTCTTTAACACCAGAAAGCAAAAACTGACAATATTTTCTTCAGTGTGAGATATGCAAAAGATAGAATGATAAGTTACATAGGGACTGTGGCTTTTGAAATGCTGAATTTGATTGAAATCAGGATAAAGACAAGGCTGCTCATTTATGGTAGGCTTTGAAATGCTAAACAATAAAATTATTTTTTTAAAAAAAACATAAATAGGGCCATCCCTAGTGGCCTAGTGGTTAAGTTCAGCATGCTCTGCTTTGGCAGCCCGGGTTCAGTTCCCAGGCATGGACCTACACCACTCTGTTAGCAGCCATGCTGTGCTGGTAGCCCACATACTAAAAAATAGAGGAAGATTGGCAAAGATGTTAGCTCAGGGCAAATCTTCCTCAGCAAAAAAATAAATAAAAATAAAAAAGTAAAGGACATGTATGAAGGTATACATATGTGAACACACATACATATATAAGCATCAAATTTCCATTATTACAGGTAATATAGTTGTCTACCTGAAAACCCAAGAAAAGCTACTGAAAAAATATTGGAAATAAAAAGAGTTCAGTTAATACAGCTAAAAAATAAATACATATACAAAAAATTTTAAAACTAAAAAACTTGCCTTTGTACAATGAGTTAGAAAATACAAAGAGAAGAAAAAGATACAACTGACAATAACTACACAAAAAATCTATGAGTAAGTTTAATAAGAAATGTGTAATATTTATATGATTAAAAGTATTAAAGGGCTTGAATGGATGGGGAGACCCACGTCATTAGATAGCAAAACAATAATTTGAAAATTTCAGTTTCATCAAATTAATGTACAAAATTGATACAATCTCCATAAAAATTCCAGTGGAATTTGAGGATTGGGGGGAGATTATTGATAAAATTATTCTTAAGCTCCCCTGGAATAATAAACTTGCAGAAAGGGCAGTTTATTTCTGAAAAAGACTAATGAAGGAAGGACTGTTCATACTGGATATTACAATGTATAAAAATAAAATCATAAAATAATGCAGTATTGGTACAGATTTAGTCAGAAAGACAATATTGAAAGGGACCCAATTATATGTGAGGATTAAATATATGATAAAAGTTGTAGCTTAAATCAGCATTAAAAAATTTATTAATCAACACTTATTTTGGGGCAATTGCATAGCCATTTGGGGAAAATTTCAGTTGGAGCCTTGCCTTTTACCAAAATGAATTCCAGAGGGATTAGAGAATTAAAGTAGGAAAGGAGGGAGAGAAGGAAGGAAGGAACTTATAAAAGCAAAAAGCAAATAATAAATATTTTTTATAATCTAAGAGTAGTTAAATATGCTTTTTAAATGTGTCAAAAGGCTGACAGATGTTGACTTAAAAATTTTTTTAAATAACAAAAAATTTTTAAAACCCTCAAAACACATAAACAATGTAAAAGATAAAGAACACACTGGGGAAAATATTTGTAAGAAGTATACAGCAGGGCTGGCCCGGTGGCACAGCGGTTTAGTTTGCGTTTGGCAGCCCGGGGTTTGCAGGTTTGGATCCCAGGCGCCTGCCGACGCACTGCTTGTCAGCCATGCTGTGGCGGCGTCCCATATAGAGTAGAGGAAGATGGGCACGGATGTTAGCCCAGGACCAGGCTTCCTCAGCAAAAAGAGGAGGATTAGCAATGGATGTTACCTCAGGGCTGGTCTTCCTCACACAGGCAAAAAAAGAAGTATACAGCAAAAGTTGAACATTCTGAGAATTTACTAATTTCTGAAGATATGAGAACAATGGGCAAAGGACACGAAAGGTGAAATACGAATAACAATCAAACACGTACAGCACGACAGTTGAGTGCAGAGCTTGGAGACAGACTGTCCGAGTCCACACAGGCGCTCAACCACATGACCCTGGGCAAGTTACTACCTCTCTGTGCCTCTCTTTTCTCATCTATTTATTCAGTTCACATTTGCCCACGCTGGACTTGCTTAAATTAAGGCTCAGTTCTACAGAAGAAATGAGAGCTTTTAGTTTAACATGAAGCTTTTCAAGTGTTCATTTCAAAACACTTAGTAACTCTGAAACGTTTGGTCAAGTGACATTCCTTGGTATTTTAATCAGGTCCGGTAGAGAGAGAAAAGTGTTCAAAGACAGTAATTTGAGTAATAATGGGAACAGAGTTCTTAAATTTTTCTTTTTGAGATTTCTGATGTTCGAACTGTCGATGATTCCACGTCAGCAGTGCCAGAGCCACTTAATTTCACTTCTGTGTTGCTCTGTTTCTTGGATACCTCTCAGAGGATCATTCTGGGCGACGGTGAGAGAGGAATGCTGACAAGACGATCCTCAGAAAGGAAGAGCTTGTCAGAAGCAAATGCAAAGATCTGCAAGTTAAGTGAGCTTTCCTGCACTGCGTTAGATGGGGACTTGGTTAGAATTTATTCCATTCCCCCCAGATAATAACTTCTGTTCCAACATGGAGCCTCAAAGCTCAATTATATGCCCAGAGAGACCAGAGAAACACAGATCTCTTAAAGGCTTGCCCTGAAATCTTCAGAAGAGCTCTGAATCATTAACATTAGCACATGAGTTGGAATCTTAGCTGACAACGGGGTGACAGTTCCAGATATTTGACAACTCCCATTCCATATCTTAATGTACCTAAAATATCCTATTTAAACTGAACATGATATTTTTTACATTCTTGCTATGCTACAATCTACATCCATTCTACAATACATTGAAGCACATCAACTACTTAGATATTGGTGGTCAAAGTAGCACAGAAAGTTTAACAAGCTTTCCAAGCAGCTAATGCTTTAGAAGAATTTTAGAAGAATTAAAGTAATAAAAATGTTTTCTACAGAAATTAAAGATGCCATAATAACAGGTATCATTTACTAAGTGCTTACTATTTGCCAGGCACTGTGTTTAATATTCTATATACACGAACCTGGTATTAAAAAGTTATCTTTATAATCTTTAAGTCTAATTCAATTCTATTCCAAACCCAGTTCTGCCAAATCAACTAGGGAATTCAATCGCAGTCATTATCGAGGAATGAAGCTTCTTCCTTGCTGGGCCACCCAAAAATGTGTAAGGTATATGTGGCTTCCAGAAAACGGGGAACAGCCTCTCTGTTCTTTGGTCCGCTTTTATTGCTGCTATTATAAACGTTCATAAAATTGCTCAAACCCTTTGGTGTTTTGAAAAAGGGCAGTCCCAGCATTTCTATGCCAAGCCTCTTTGTGGGGATGTTTGAAGACTGGGAGTCTGGGTGCTTCGGATTCTCCTTGGCGTCCATTTATCTTTGGAGATAAGGATGCTCTGTTCCTCTGGGCAAAAGGAGGACACGTCTCACATGAGGGTTTTATGACCTGTTTCAGGGGAGAGGGGTGTCAATGTGACCTTCTGCCATTTTCTTAAACTTCTTCAGCTTAAAATATTGACTATGCCAAGGTGCCATGTGTTGGGGTAGCGTGTCCTGAGCCCCATCACCATAAAAGGAAATTCTCTTCATACCCCATCCCACCCTCTCCACGGAAATAGAGAAATTTGATTCAGGCCACCTGGGAGAGGAAGACGAGGAAGAGGAAGGGCAAAGGGGAGGAGGAGGAGGAAGAAAGGAAGGAAATAAAGCAGTAACAGTCCTATTCCTGCTGGTTTCTATACAATAAGGAAAATGAAATACAAATTAGCATATATTATCTCATTTAAGCCTCACAATAACCCTATGAGATAGGTACAATTTTTATTCTCGCTTTACAAGTGAGCAAAGTGAGGCTTAAACAGTTTGAGTGTCCTGCCCAAGGACACACAGCTAGTAAATGATGAAGCCTGAATTAAAAACTAGATCCACCTCATTCTAGAACCCATATTATTCACCACCACAAATACAGCCTCTTTAGCAGAAAGATCATATAATTCTTTGACTACAGCCCTGTATCTAACGACATGCCCACCTTGTCAAAGATAATAAACATTCGCCAATTCAGTAACAAGTGAACAATAGTTTAACACAATTTTTTTTCCTAAAATATATTTGTCCTCAATATGATTCCCAAAAAAGAGTATATCCCAAATAATATTTTGTCAAAGAACTACCTGGCAATATAAAATTTATATAATACACTTTTTCCCAAAATTTGAGCACTTTTAAAACGATCAACTAAGGTCAAAAGATTGTCCTGTAAATTCATTTCAGCCACTAAAAGGAGTACAAAAAGAAATCATTTACCAAAGGTCACTGCAAAGACCGGTGAGAATGGAAGCAGAATTGAGTTCAAAGCTATATTTATCTGTGCACTATGCAATGAAATGAGGATTTTGTTTATTCACAGAGAGAAAAAGATGTGGAATGGTTCCAGGCTGGCGGTAGCTGTTTCTTTTACCATCCCCCCGCCCCTTTAATTAATAAGTACTAATCTTTTGACAGGGCTAAAATGAAACTGGATAATTTTATATATTTTAAAAATGTAAAGACTAAAAACAAAAGTGGACCCTTGCTCTTTGAATTTTCTGTTCATTTGTACTCTCTTGGGAGAAAGCCAGTGAATAAGTTTATGCTGTTCATTGGTTGTTACTCTTCCATAAATTGAGTTCTGGTCCGGGCAGGAAAATTCCTTCTCCCTTGGCTCTGCTGAGACCTCTAGAGTTCCAGGTGGCACTGGAGAAGGTTTGTCATTTCAGTGGCTGCTCCTGATTGGTGAGCAAAGACTGAAATTGTTAACGTAGATAATTTACAAGGCATTTTCTACAAATGTCTCAGAAATTCTTGGTACGTAGTCCAATAGTCAGTGTCAAACACCTCAGAAGATCAGACCAGTTCCTGCTGACACCAGGCAGCACTTATACCAAAGTGCCTGGCAACTTCTGTAGCACCTTTTTAATTGTAATCTTGCCTTTACCATTCTCACAGATGGAAACTAAGTACAAAATAACAATAAGAGCTTACTAGCTTTCAAGACTACTCTGGGGCTAAAGCCCTTTGAGAAAGCATTTTGGGGTTTTGTTGCTGTTGTTGTTTGTTGTGTTCAATACCTAGATTGAGAGAGTCCACTCTAAATTTTTCTGTTGTTGTTAATTCTCATAAAGAACTTAATATGCGGACAGTAACACAACTTGTAGAGGCACTGCCATGTTCAGCTGGCTCTAGCCAGAGCCAATATTTGTCTTCTATTAATCTGACACTCTTGAACTCAGGTTTTTTATTTTTAAAAAATTAGATGAGAATGACCATTATTTAGAATTGCTACAGTGGCCATGAGCTTTATGCAATTATTATTATATTAACTTAATTTTGGATATATATATATATATATATATATATATATATATATATATGTTACACACAATGGGGCACAAAGAAGGTAGGGTAGTTCTGGTGTTAATTCCCAATCCTGTATCATAAGGATGCTGGGGGAATCTTTGAGACCAATGTTAGGACGGAGATTTGTTTATGTCCATATCAGATCCAGGTGTAGATATGGATGCAGACGCAGATCTACATACAGATATACAGACATTTGTTGTTCGTGCCGTTGAGTTGATTCTGACTCCTAACGACCCTCTGGACAGCAGAGCAGAACCCTGCCCGGTCTTTTTGCATCATCCTCTCATCTTCCGGCGCTGTATGAGACAATGTTCCGCTGCTATTCATAGGGTTTTCACAACCAATTTTTTCACAAGTTGGTGGCCAGGTCCTTCTTCCTAGTCTGTCTAGTCTGGAAGCCCTGCTGAAACCTGTTCACCATGGGTGACCCTTCTGGTATTTGGAATACCAATGGCATAGCTTTCAGCATCACAGTAACACGCAGGCACCACAGTTTGACAACTAACCAATAGGTGGTGTGCTTCCCTGACCAGGAAAAGAACCACGGGCCAGAGGTGAGAGCGTCAAATCTTAACCACCAGACCACAAGGCTGACATGTATAGACATAGCTGTTTTTGTTATTGGTTTGTTTTTTTCTTTTGTTCTGCAATATTTTGCTAACCCTCTTCTTCTCTTGGCTGTTGTGCATAGACCCTAATGCCTACTGTTGGGGTGATTACTTCTTTGGCCTTCTCTGATTCCAGTTTCTCAAATTCACTTTATCAACCCCACCTCCAAAGGTGTTTGATTTTCTTTTCTGAAACAATCTGGTTGTGACTATTACCCAGGAATTCTCTCTCACTCAGCTGTGGTGAAGTTATAAGGGGCCTACATTGGGAGAGTACAGTAATTGTCCAAACACCCAAGAACTGTGCCTACTACCCCAAACATGGAGTCTAACATATACTATTAAAAAGTTAGATTGGTTGAAGAGCCTGAGTTTTTATTACTTAACTGTTTGTTATTCACTTTTGTAGGCTACAAGTGTTAACATATATTTTATTGTTGTTATTTCAGATAAAAATCAAAATTAGGATTTATTCCGTTTCCCTCCACGCATATTGGGAGTGCACTATTGACAATTTTTCTTCCAGTTCTGAGTAAATGGTAGAATTAAGGGGTCACCTAATATGGTTTATATAGAGTGTTAAAGAAACAAGTACAAGAAAAATGGCAGTGGTTTGTTTTCATTCCAATAATTAAAATCCCATGTCCGGAACTCTTATGAGCTGTTTCAGTTTCTAAACCTATCTTATTAAACAATTCAACTCACATTCTCCAACATTGTCCTAAGCACAGAGCTAACGGCTTGGAAAAGAAAGATGAATGAGACTCAGTTCTTTTCCTCAAGGAGATGAGAGTCTAACAAAAGAGAAAACACACAAATAATACAGGATAATTAATTCATCTTAGAAAACTTAGTGTGTAAGAGAGTATTCAATAGACATAGCAGTTGTATTTTATTATGTGTGATCGTATTTATAAAACGAAAGTAGCTTATTTTCAATTTCTTCAAGGCTTTGCTCAAATGAGTCCTGCACTGACCACTCTATTTAGAAACTGCAGCCCACCTCATCCCTTATTCTGCCCTCGTCTTTCTCTAACCCAACAGCATGTGTTAGCTTCTAATGTACTACAAAATATAGTTCGTTATTATGCTCCCTATTGTCTTCCTCTGCTGGAATGCATGCTCCACAGGGCCAGCGATTTTTCTTTGTCCGCTGATGCATCCCGAGACCTGGGACACTCCCCACTCCCTGCAGGTTGTAGGTGACCAATAAATGTTTGTTGAATGAATGACTGAGTGAATGCTTTGCGATTTGGATTAAAAGATAAATATATTATATATAATATATTAGTTGTCCAAGATCCGTCATAAGTCTTATATAAGTCCTTATTATAAAACCAGTTTATTTGTTGCCTGGTTGAGATTTTCTCAGAAATGAGAAAACTGAGGAAAATAACACCAGAAGGATAAAAATGAAATGTATGTATTTGAAGACAAAGTTCCAATTTTTCATGTGTTAAATGGAATCAGAATATTAGGTTCAAATAAGAGCTAATTTGACTTAGATAACAAAATTAATGTTAATGTGAATAAAACTAGGTATCCGTTGCTGCTGATAGTAATAATAATACTATGAAATAATTAATTAGTTGGTATTTAAAGGAAGAGTTTAAGTTCCTTAAAATATTGTACCTTGAAGTTTCTTTTTTTTGATAACACTTTTGGGTTAATGAATTTAGAGTTACTAACTAGCCTGGGATATTTATAACTTGGCCAAATTTTTTAGAGGTCAAATGTCTAAATTATATATGACATGTTATTCTTTAAATATACTACCAACCTGAATAGGCTTTAGTATTTTTGAATTAAGGTTCTATATAGAAGATAGTAGGTTGTTTGCTTTTTGTTGTGGGGTGTTTTTTTTTTGCCCTTTGGTCAGTTTGTTTTTATTTTTTCTGCTTAATAGTGCACCATATTTATTTTTTCACCTTTTGACTCCTTTCATTCATTTCTCCCACCCCTTGCCTCTGGCAACCACCAGTCTGTTCTCTGTATCTATGAGCTTTTTTTTTTTTTTTTTTTTTACATTTCACATATAAGAGAGATCACAGCATATTTGTATTTCTATCTGACTTATTTCACTTAGCATGATGCCCTCAAGATCCATTCATGTTGTCACAGATGGCAAGATTTCATTCTTTTTATGGTTGAATAACATTCCATTGTGTATATATACCACATTTTCTTTATTCATCCATCCATCAATGGACACTTAGGTTGTTTCCATATCTTGGCTATTGTAAATAATACTGCAATGAACATAAGGGGTGCATTTATCTTTTCAAGTTAGTGTTTTCGCTTTCTTCAGATAAATGCCCATAAGTGGAATTGCTGAATCATATGGTAGTTGTATTTTAAATTTTTGGAGGAATCTCCATACTGTTTTCCATAGTGGCTGCAGCAATTTACATTCCCACCAACAGTGTGTAAGGATTCCCCTTTCTCTACATCCTCACTTGTTATCTCTTGTCTTTTTTGATTGTTTTGATTTTCTTTTCCTTTTTTTAAGGAAAATCACTTAAAAGTAACTCTTTTAAGTAACTAACTGAGAGTTAGTATGACCAAATGCAGAGTTAGTATGACAATTGTCAGACTTTAATGTGCCTAAGAATCCATGACAGAGCTTGTTTCAAACGCAGATTCCCACTCATTGCTCCCAGAGCGTCTTACTCAGGAGGTCTGAAGTGAGCCCCTGAAATCTAAATTTATAAAAAGCTCCCCAAATAATTCAGAGAACATGCTGAGAAGTATTGGTTCAGTAAAAAACATGAACCTGAGACCAAATATCATACATTTATATTGGTTTTGTCTAGTTTAGATTTAAGCAAATTATAATTTTTTAAGTGATATAGCCCAAAGTCTCAATATACATATTTATGTTGATTGGCATATTTCATTTACGTAGTGGTTATTCAATTATTTTTATATCATGATGTAGTGCAAAGAGTATGAGAGTCTGACAGAGCCTGGTTCAGATCTCAATTCTGTTTCTTAACTAAATAATTTTGAGAAAATTACTTAATCTTTCTGATCCTTACTTTTCTGTTTTATAAGAATAATAGTGCCTAAATCCTTGTTGAAGATTAAAAGAATTTGCAGATGTAAAGTAGTTAATTCAATATGTAATGCAGTAAAATCCCAAAAAATACTCAATGGGCTATGAGAATTCTACTTTATGAAATGTTTCATTGAATACTCCTACATGGGCTTAGTAAGCTTTTTTTTTTTTTTGCATTTATAAGAACTATTTTGGTTTTTTTTTTTCAGCTTTATTGAGGAGGTGACCCGGGGGTAGGGAGGAGAGAAGGATAAATAGGTGAAGCATAGTGAATTTTCAGGGCAGCAAAACTACTCTGTATGATACTATAATGGTGGATACATGTGAAAACCCACAGGGTGTACAACACCAAGAATGAACCCTGATGTAAACTGTGAGCTTTGGGTGATTATGATACTTTAAGTTCATCAGTTGCAACAAATGTAACTCTGGTGGGGGATGTGTAAAACACTACTTTCATAACTTTTATGTAAGTCTAAAATTTGTTCAAAATAAAAAGTTTTTAAAAATCTACTATATGCTAGTTAATGCATGTAACAACCCTACGGTATAAATATTATTCTCATTTTACAAAGACAGAAAGAGGCCCAGGTTGATCAAGTAACATGTGTGAGGCCTGCTAGAAAATGGCTGGGCCAGAATTCCAGCTATCATGTGTGCTGCTGAAGCGCCTATCTCTCTCCCCAGACCACACTGTGTCCTTAGGCAGCACTGTAGGTACAGCGCGGGCATGGGAGCCTAGGAAGGCAATGCTGGAATTTCTATTTTCACATTTATCTTTTTTTCATTCAAATAGCTGATCAATAGAAATGAAAAGCTTCTTGAAGCATTTGTAGAATTTCATCCTCTGTTGAGCTGCTATCATTAAAATATGGTCACCGCACCTTGAATCCCAGAAAGTATAATATCATGGGCATTTCATATGAGTGAAAATTAAGATGTTCTCTAAAGATAAAACAGATTTATGTTTCTTTTCAAAAACAATGAGCCCAAAGATTTACATGTGAAAGATACACAATTAATACGAAAATCTTCCTTCTTTTTAATCTGTAAAGCAAAAGCAGCTACTTTCATTTTTGACTCTTTTTATATACCTGTGCAGAATTAGGGTATACATTAATTACAAGCCTCTTTATCAAAACGTGCCCAATTTGAAGAGTATCTTTCATGGAACCACTAACTCTGAACACTCCTCCTTTGGTATCTCAAATGGCACCTTTGACCTATTCAGTAATTTTTTCTCCTCTTAGCCCTAAATTCATTCCTAGGTCTGTAAAACTTTAATTTATTCATTCAAATACTATTCTGTGAGCTATTACTGAGTGCCAAGCGTGGTGCTTTTCGTATTTCTTAAAATAACCATCAAGCCACTTTCAGTATCCGACAGTTTGAATGATGTCAAGACCTCTCTGAATTTTGGGTTGATAATGAAGTAGACAACAACAAAAAGATTCAACCAAAGAGGCTCTCCCAATATTTGTGAATGTTAAAAGGATTGGCAGTTGACTATTTCAAGAAATCATCTTTATTTCACTAGTAACTTCATAATAGAAGAGTCATTTGTCTTTGAAGACACAATGGGTTATTTTGAGAATACTCCAGTGGTTGGTGAGAGTAGGTATGCGTTATTGTGTGGAGGAAGGTCCCTGAGGAGATTCCGGAGCCTGTTTCCACATTTGGTATAAAAGTCAACACTGAGTAAAGTGCTTTACACGATGTGGGCGTTCAATAAGTCAGAATCTTACAGGTGAAAGGGACCTTTGAGATCAAAGTAACTGATTATGATTGACATTCTTCTTTCCTGAAAACACACCGAGAGCACACATTAGCAAACAGAATTTGCACACATTTATTACCATCAGAGTAAAATCTGCTTTGGGGGCATAAAGCAGTAGTGTTCAGAATTCTCCTGTAATTTAAGAAATGATGCTTCATCATTTCATTGTCCATTAACTGGAAACTATTTTGCACAAGTCTGACATCACTTTCTACAACTTTAGATGAGTGCATTCAAATAAGTTATATAAAGTGCATTCAAAATAAGTTATAAAAGACATTTGACTTGTTAATCAATGTTATGAATCTTTATCTCCCTGAAATCACAGCTGTTAAGATCTCTATTTTATTTCACTAATCAGTGATACTTGAATTTAATGTTCTTCACTAAAAGCCTTATATTGTACCAAATAGAGCTAACATATTGTTCTAACTTGACCATAAAACAGGATCAGATAATGAGGTACAGGGCTCGGCTGCCTGGTGTGAGTCATGTGCATTTTCAAGTAAATGGAAAATCAAGAGCGTCTCTGAAGAGATGCGAGAGGGAAAGGGCAGAGCTTCATTATAAAAGCCCTGTGCCCAAAGACTATATGAGAAATGTCACAAAATTCATTTGCTATGATAATTTACTTATTATTTTAGTAACACAAAGGCAGCTAATTTCATCTCATGGTTTCTAATGTCATGCTGGAAAGAATTCATACTAATCAGAGATAAAATTTGCCAGCCAGGAGCTTAGAGCCAGTTACCTCTGACTTGATTAGAGGAAGAACTTCCTAAGGAAACACAATCGCCCCCACCCACAAGCCTGAAGGCATTCGATTGCTCTCTAAGACAAATACTTGTCTGAAAGGTTTTAAGCAGGAGGTGCCTAAAGTGATACAAGTGATTATATTTTAGGCTGCTAATTAAAAAAATTTTTTTTGTTTGTTTAAATATGTTCTGGGCTTCAGTCTCTAATTAAAAGATGATCTGAGTATTTTATTTAATAGCATCTCCTCTGAGCTAGACACTGTTCTAAGAGTTTTATTATTAACTCACTTACACCTCACAACAACCCAGTTTGGTAAATACTGCTATCATGATCCCTAATATATAAATGAGGAAACTGAGCCACTGAGAAATTAAGTAATCTGCTCAAGGCCGCATGGTTAAGAAATAGCAAAGGAGAATTTGAACCCAAGAAGTCTGGCTCCAGAGCCCAGAGCCCACGAACTTGCCCATTATGTTATACTGACTCCCTCAAACACTTTTCACATTATAGATGCAACACGCAGTTTACAACATATCACTTACTGTGTGCTCACGGTGTCAGGTGCTGTGCTGAGCTCTTTATGTGCTTGTTGCCATTCTACTCCTATCAACCCGATGAGATAAGTACTACATTTAACTGATGAGGAAACAGGCTTAGAGAGGCACAGAGCTTTGTCCATCCTTGTACTGCCAGTGAGCGACAGAGATGAGACTTATTCCAGGTCTGGCAGTGTCTAAAACCCACAATGTAACAACTCCAACTAAAGAGTTTTGCTACTAATCATCAAGAAAGGGGCCAATGAATCCCTTGATGAAATGTGAAGGGACAGGACACTCTAGGCTAATTGTGCTTGTACCCAGCTTTCTCTATACATCTTAATGATGAAGTAATTCTATAGCAGGAAGGACCTTGACACGATCTAAGCCCCAGCCCCCTCCTTTTATTGATGGGGACCCGAGGCCCAGAGAGGTTCAAGAACTCTCAAAGTCAGGGAGATGCAAAGCCAGAACTATTCCCAGCTCAAGCTTTTTCCCAGAATTCCATGGCATTTTGGGGGCACACTGCATCCCAATTCATATTTGGATTATAAGTGGATACCACTGTGTCTATTTCTAAGATACTTTTGTCATCTGTGTGGAGCTCAGCAAGTCTCCCTCCTTTGCTGAGATGATCTTTGACTGTATAACGATAGCTTAAAGGTCACTTAATTCATGCTTGCTGAAACATTTTCAATGACTGGACAAAAATATTTATGTTTACACTGTTTCCTGCTTTTTAATGTATCCTCCTGGATTTTTAAAAAATTCATTTGCGGTCCTATTCATCTCTAAAGATATTGTTTTATTGAAGGAAACAAAAGATATGCTCCTTAAACAAAAGCCTATAAATCCTCTATGCTTTCAGTTGTGATTTGTAATTCAACAAAAGGAAGAAAAGAGCTTTTAACTTGAGACAATTACCCCTTTCTTCCATTCATTGTGACCCAAGTTCATTTCTGTGCCAATTCCCAGCTTACCTCTCAAGTCTCTACTTTCTCCGTGTGTCCTTTGTGAGTCTGAGGTCGTTGCCTCCCTGTTCCCAATCATTTCTGGGCCATCTGCCATGTTTTTCTGTACCTTGACCCAGTGTCCTTGCCTGGGTGGGGAGAGTGGAGGTGGGAAGCAGCCTGCTCCTTTTCTCAGCATGGAGATTTCTCTAATCCTTCAGGGGTAAATGAGGATGGCAAACAAGAGCAATGGCGCGTCTATGGCAACTCTAACAAGGAGAGAGAGAGTTCTCCCAGGGCAGCTACCACTGGTCACTTACCTGGTTTTCTTTCTTAAGATTTAAGAATATGCACCAGTGCTACCTTCATGGCAGTTCAGCTTATTGTGACTGAACAATGGAGAGTGTGTTTATAGACTGGGGGAGCCACAGTTTGAGCTTAGGTGGTGTTTCACCATTTGAATCCCCAGAGGTCACACTGACAGAGACAACTTATTATGGTTCAGATTCTAGAGGGAGGGGATAGAGTTGGGGAAAAAAGGGCGGGTAGATAAACAGGAACAACTTCTCAGGGCAAAGGAGTCCATTATTAAGGCCTCCAAGAAGTTTTGTGGACAGATGGTGGTAGACGGAAGAGAGAGAAAACGAAGGCGTGTTTGCTCAAGAAGAAGGAAGCAGGTGGGATAGAGAGCACCATATCTCTACTGAGGCTGATGGCCACCCTGTCTGCTTCCGTGTCTGGGCCGTCCCTGGGATGCTCACTGGGCCCTCAGTGTCCCCCATCACTGGGCCGGTCTCAGTGAGTGGATACTTCTCCCCTGGAACAGATCTGTGGGGAGGGGAGTTGGAGGGCAGAAGAGGTTCTGTTCTCTTGGGTGTTTTATAAGTGAACTTGGATTTGGATGACTCTGTCTTTAGCATGTCTCTGACTGCCGTAAGTGGGATGGGCGGGGCCATCAATCAGACGACATTTGTCACAGTCCCAAATTACCAGCACAGTGCCTCACGGGGGGGCCTCGTGTTCCCTCTGCAGAGGTGTCCCCGTTTAGGAAATGTGAACTGAAGTAACCTTGCAAGATAAAGTTCCTACATTTAAAAGATATTTGATCCTTTTTTTTCTTCTTTTTAAAACTTCAGGGAATTTTTTTCTCCTTCTTCACATGTTCTTGCCTATTACTGAGGAATCGAGACTTTTGAAATGTCATTGTCAGCATTTTCAGGCTATGATTTTCCTGTCTGATTAACAAAGCCCTCTTGTACCTCTTGTACTTTCTCTCCCTGCTTTCAGAAAGGTAAGTACACTTGATTTATTCTTAATAGTCACACGTAGCTTCCAACCGCAACCTCCCACTGCTGACTTTCTGAACTTGACCTTGGGATGGTCTGGAAATTGAGTTTGTCTATTTAGATAAGCTGGTGTTAAGTGTCTTTTGTTGTGTTGGTCCTATCAAAAATATTCATGTACAAGCTGGACCATTTCTCCTGCACCCTAATTTTTATTTTAAAAGCACCGCTCCTTCCCCCTTCAGAACCGGCACATGGTATTTACCACATGGGCTTTTTGCTTTAGTTTGGAGCTGAAGCACTGGCAAAGAATAGCTAACAACTGGAAATTTTGATGAAAACTGACGTCTGGAATGCTTTAGTATCATAACAGCTTGCTTCCTTGAGTACTTACTGTGTCCGAGTCAATGAGATGGAAGCTTTACGTATATTATCTCATTTAACCCTCACGACACCATGAGGTAGGCAGCCATTTTACAGATGGAAACCTAAGGCTCGCAGACTTTTTGCTCACAGTGGTCACACAGGTAATGTGTGAGGGAACAAGATTCAAATACAAACCCGTTTAATTCCAAAGCTTTTCACTGCAGAACACGTGCTTCTGCCTCAAGTAGAATACAGTTAAATAACATGTTAGGATTTCAAAAGGGATTTGGTGGTAAAATGTGTCCTTTCCTCACATGGCAATGCCCTCTTTCAGAGGAGAGAAATTAAAATGTGAATTGGCAAGATTTCACAATTTGCTGAATAAGACTATTAGATTAAAGAACTACACGAAATGGTTACTCTTTCTCTTCTTGGTATTTTCTAGATATTCCAGAGTGGCTTTATGAACCGTGGGTACTAAAGGCTTTTCTGTTTAATTAAATACTCTTTCTACTCTTTTAGATTTAGCTGAAATAGAAACTTTGGTATAGAAAAGTAGATGCTGGAGTAAAGGCAGTGGCTCCATTTGGCCCCTTGTCTCTTTGCTGAGTCCCTTGGCTTCTAATGACACCTGTGTGTGTGTGTCTGTGAGTATAAGTGTGCCACTGAAACGGGAGACAGGGCACGTCGGATTCACCGCCTTCCACCGTGTTCTGAGCACTGCGTCTCGTACGTTCTCTCAGTGAAAGTCCCTGTCAACCCCGTGAGCGGAGACGTGTTTTCCCCATTTTACAGCTGAAGAAACAGAGGCTCAGGGAAGTCGAGTAGCCTCTGAGTGGCAGGATCGGAGTTCAAATCTAGGGTATACGTTGTGGATTAAAGTATGTAAATATGGTTCACAAAGTATCATTTTAGATCAGGATTCAGTAAGATTTTCAGAATGCAAGGTTTATAATAGTAGGCAAGATTTCATATACTTTTATTTATTTGGCAGAAGGAGACCATACTTAGTTTTCAAAAGTTCATTACCTTGCTTTTGAATATAAGGCTTTGCTGTTAAAACTCTAGAGACTCTTGTTTATGCTTTAATTAAACAGTCTACTTGAAACATGAGCATAGTTAACTCTAAACTTGGCACTGAACATTACAAATTGAAAACACCACCAAAACCAGACGGGTTTGTTTTGGGGTGCTGTCGACGTTTAGAAACCACTTGCTGATGAAAAGAAACACTGCTTTATATGACAACATTGAAACATGTGCCATAGAGATTTCCACTCGTGCCGGCTATCCCCAGTAAATGAAGGCCTCTGTTCATTCGTATTGTGCTTGAGAGTTGTGAAGACATCGTTCCCGTCCAAGCCTCAAGCAGACAGGGATAAAATAATTGCTGGTTTCAAGAATGAAAGAGCAGTTTGAAACCATCTGTTTCAGGGTGGACTTGTTATATCAAAGAGTTCCTACTGGACAAATTTCTAGATGAGACAAAGGCACCGGAAGGTGTTAGAAAGTCTGCACTTTAGGTTACTGTGTCATTCCAAAATTTGTATTAGACTTCTGAAGATAACAAAACCTGATTTCTTTGTCCCCGTTTTTTGTTATATATGTTCTGTTTTCCTGTTTCTAGGCTTACTTCTTTTGAATTCTCCTCAGCTATGTTGTATGTGAATTTCGTAGTAAACGTGGCAAGAGAAGAAAGCTCAGGCCTGGAGGCCTGAGGACAGAGTTCTAACCATAATTCCTTGTGAAATTTCAAATACAAGACATGACTGTGACCCTCAGATGTCAAAAACGTGACCATCATACACAGTCCTCTGGATCTTCTTGCTTCTTTCTCTGACTGCCAACGTGGGTAAGCCCCTACGGATTCAGTTCAATTTTTTAAGCCTGTGGATTTGTGTGTGTGTGTGTGTGTGTGTGTGTGTGTGTGAGGAAGATTAGCCCTGAGCTAACGTCTGTTGCCAATCATCCTCTTTTTTGCTGAGGAAGATTGGCCCTGGGCTAACATCCGTGCCCATCTGCCTCTACTTTATATGGGACGCCGCCACAGCATGCCTTGACAAGTGGTGCATTGGTCAGCACCTGGGATCCGAACCAGCGAACCCTGGGCCGCCAAAGTGGAGCATGCAAACTTAACCGCTACGCCACCAGGCCGGCCCCCAAGCCTGTGGATTTTTTAATCAAAAGTTCTGACTGCTAAACTCAGGAAATGATTCTGAGAAATGGAATTGGTAAATAGTGATACTTTCCATGGAAGTTTCTGTAGTTATCTTGGAATTTGCTCATTGGTTGTCTACACTATAACTCCTGTCTCATTTGATTCCACAGAGTCTAGAAGATGCAACTAAATATAACATCTTCCAGTAAACTTAATTTAGAAAACAAGAAAACCTTGGATTAACACTTGGATTATATGTATATGTATTTTTAAATTACATTATTCATAATAAATGGTGAAAAATCTCCCTCCCATCTTTGCCTCCATCCACCCAGTTGACCACCTCTAAATAATTTGTTGTTTACGCTTCCAAAACTTCTTTATGCATAAACAAGAAAATACAAATATATGTCATGTTTCTACCTTCTTATACAAAAGATAACATACAATGCGCAGTGTTCTGCACCTTACTTTAAAGATCTTTTCTTTTCAACATTCAAGAGACTTGAGCTTTCTTTTTTGAAGCTTCATAATATATGAGTTACCATGATTTATTTAACTGGTGCCCTGTTGATGGACATTTAGGTTATTCCCAACCTTTTGCTTTTACAAACATTCTGCAGTGAATAATCTTGCATGTCTTTTTGAATGTGTGCAAATATGTGTTAAAGATATTGTTCTAGATGGGGAATTCCCTGGGTCAAAGGATTACATTTGTACTTTGGATGCAGTCTCCCAGTTGCCCTCCTTGGGGTCTGTAACAATATACACACTATGTTATCAAACTTTTGGATTTGTCACAATCTAATAAATGGAAAATGGTATCAGTTTGATTTAGTATGTATTTCTCTTATATGACTAAATAAAGTTGAGCATATTTTCATATGCTTAAAAGCTGCTTGTATTTATTTTCCTGTAAATGCTATCTTTAAATTTCTTTTCTATTTTTCATTGGATTTTTTTTTTGTTTAATCTATTTCTAGGAGTTCTCTATATATTAGTGAAATTAGCTCTCTCTTTGTGATATGAATTGCATATGTTTTTATTTCTTTCATTTCAACATTTGGCTTTTGATTCTGCTCATGATATTTAGCCATACATACTTATTTTTATGCAGTTAATTTTCTGAATCTTTTATTTTATGGGTCTAGATTGTGAATCATAGTTAGAAAGATGCTTCCTCATCCAAGGTAAGAAAACAAGTTTTCCATATACAGGCATATTTGTTATACATTTTCAGTAAAATTACATACCAGATAGCATAAGACCAATTTGGAAGTATAACAATATGAAAAAGAGCTTGCATAATAAAAACATTAGTAGTATATAGTATGTACTATGTAAAGTACTGTCCCCAACTTCATTTGTTTTCAAAATTCAGTTTTATTCATGTCAGTGTTGTGTGAGTTACATAGCATATATAAATACAAGAGAGGAAAAGAGAAAACTTTGTACATAATAACATTCAAAAAAATTTGGTAGTGTAATGATTCATGGAATAACGGTGATGTCCCCAAAATAAATGTCTTGAAATTCAATTATCAAATTTCATAATGAAATTTAAGAGAAAAAACAATAATAAAATTAATGCATTATCCTCGTTTCATATGGATTGGAGTTTATTAGATTCTTTTTAATTTTAGAGTTTCCAGTTATTATGCATTTTCACAGAAGATTATTATTTCTTAAAGTGTTTTGTTTTGTTTTGTTTTTTGGCATAGGCTAGAAATATTCAAGACAATAGGGGGTGTGCCTCTCTAGCAGCTACTTACTAGAATTAGAAATTACCCATGTTGGTTTTCTTTGTCAATCTTACATACTTTGAAAAAAAGATCATTGTGGTTTAAAAATATCAAATGTAGGGGCCGTCCCCGTGGTGTAGTGGTTAAGCCCAGCTCACTCCACTTCGCTGGCCCAGGTTTGTGAGTTCGGATCTGGGGCATGGATCTACACCACTTGTGAAGCCATGCCGTAGCGGCAACCCACATACAAAATAGAGGAAGATTGGCACGTATGTCAGCTTAGGGATAATCTTCCTCAAGCAAAAAAAGAGAAAGATTGGCAACAGATGTTAGCGCAGGGCAAATCTTCCTCACACACACACACAAAATCAAATGTAAAGAGAGGCCAGTTGTCTCCTTGATGTCAGTACTCATGATTGGTTGAGATCTTTGCAGGCCAGGCTGTGTTGGTCATTCACAGCCAGAGACTCTGAATCAGTCAGTGATTCCATTCCCGTTGGTCAGTACACATACCATGCTGGATATTTTGAATATTGCTTCTACTCACAGGAAAAGAAAGTACTTTGGTAATGATGAATCTAGATGTGGCCTTTAGCTTTACAAGACCAAAAATTCAATTTTTCCAGTTCATTGGAAATCGATAGTGAACTTTAGGAGATTGATTCTGTGCTATATAAACTTGCTGGATGCTTATTGTTGTTCTAGAAATTAAAAGTATTGATATTTACTACAAGAATCATTCTTGTCGAAGAGCCTGGAACACATGTCTTCTGGTTAGGAATACTCTCCCCCTGAATAATATTGGTAAAACACTAGTGTATTCTTCAACTGTAACTCACTTCTTCCTGGACCTTAAGAAACTTTTACATTAACACAGTCCGGTGGATAGCCTGGTTATAAACTGTTCTATTAGCTTTGACTTTTCCATTTATTTGTTTCTTTTTATTGAATATGTGTGTTTGTGTGTATGCATATGTGTGTGTCCTGGTACAGTCTTAAGGTTTCCTTAAATGGAACTATTTATTCCCAAATCTTTTAATAACATAGTTAAAGATCATTTCTTAGGGTAGGACATCTCTGCAGATAGCTAAACTGAAAAAAAAAAAAAAAAAGAAAAGATTAATTTTTAAAAACCAACTTCAATCTGTTTTTAACTTTGAGCCCTATGAGACTGTCCTTTGGTAGCCCCATAGAGAATATATGGACCTGTTCTCAAATCTGTTTTACCAATATAAATTTTCTGCATCACAACACAGTCTATAATAATCATACATAATTATGTATCTGTAATTATACATTAAAATAATATTCTATATTTTAATCATCATTCATCATAATATGTATTTAGTAAATTAAATGCATTGTTCTTGCTATCCTAAATTTGTTATTAATTTAGTGTGAATTAATGTTGTTTATTGAGATATTGGAACCAATTGAGAGATAGACACAGGAATCATGCAGGTAGAGATGAATAATACAATTTAAATGGCTTGAATAACACTTTCTGCCTGTACCGACCCTAGTGTGGATCTTAGTATAGATCCTCTAAGAAAAAGTTTCAGCATGCCAAAGAGATTCTTTGTAGATTACTGCACTTCAAAGTCCAGGATGGAGAAGAAGACATCTGAGTCTTTTAATAGATTAACTTCACTACTACTAAACTGAGAAACAACAAATTATAGACATTGTCAACTAAACCAGTAACTTACTCTTTCGGGCTGAGAGTAAGGATTGGGGCAGAAGACCTGAAGTGTTCCTCCACATGGAAATATGAGGTGTGGGGATAGGTGTCTTTCCACAACGTTATCGATCATAAATATGTGCAATTAATATCTGAGTGACTTTACCAGTCACAGTGCACTTTTATAGACATTAGCCCATTGCATTCTCAAAACACTTTTTGAGGTAAGTTTTTCATCAACAGTTGAAACAATGTGGAAACAAAGTCACTGGGTCAAAGTCGTATTTACAGAGTATATAGTGATGTTAAAGAACTTCAAACTCAAATCTTCAGATTCCAAACTCAGTGGCGTTTTCAAGGTCCTTTAACAAATTCATTTCCTGCTTAATTAGTTGACTTTCCTAGTGGGGGCAGGGACAGTGTAAAAATAAAAATTCTAAAGAAAATATGGTTTACAATATCATCTTAAAACATAGAAATTTGAATAATCAATCCACAAATACCATCTTTCCTTAGACTAAGATGAGCTTTTAAAATTTTTGGCTCTATCAACCAAACTTACTACCCTTTTCCCCCAGCTTTCTTCCTCACAAGAAACCAAAAAAGTTAACTAGAATAAAGATAAGCAGCTATTAATTAAAGAAAAATAGGGAAGAGTCTGTGACTTGAAATTAATTAAGTACATACCATACCTGTTTATTAAAACATAAGAAGTACCTTGTGGAACTGGAACATCAGTTATCCATCTGCCCTTTAATTCTGTCTTTGACAGTAGCTCCAAGAGATATTTATGAGAAACTACAGTACCTCTGTTTTATGACACTGTCCTCAGAGATTGAAGATATTACAACATATTGAAAATCTATCATCCACAAATCTGTATAAATCTTTCTAAAATCTTTTTTATATTACATTTTATTTCTAGTATTTATAAGCTCTAGTGATAACAAGTTCTGTATTGTTACTAGCAGCTTTAATATATATAATATGTATAAACATGATTTCTTTTATTTGTATTTAAACTATCTTCTTCACCATTAAGGAACTCCAAATCCCTATTCTACCACAATCTCATCTTTCATGGTTTTACATATGTGAGCGTATTTTCTCTCTGCCTTTATCCTTCCATACTGAAGCATCCTCATCTTTTAAGGAGCAAAAATATCCATTTGGACCGTGAAGTAGATACCATGAACACCACAACAACCATCCCTGAATCTGAAGATTCAGTGGATGGAGTCCTGGTTCTTCTGCTTAATGGCTATTATTTTTGCTTTTTATCTGAGCTGCTTTCCCTAGGTATAGTTTACTTAATATTGAGTTTGGTGTGGTGATTTGCTGCCCACGTACACATCTTTCATTCCTTTACATTTCACTGCTCATAAGTTTTATTATCATTGGAAATTTGGTAATTTTCCTGTATTCTCTCCTCCAAATTATTTTTTTAAACATTAAATAAAAAGAACACCATCAAGAAAGTGAAAAGACAATCTACAGAATAGGAGAAAATATTTCCAAATCATGTATCTAATAAGGGACTTGAATCCAGAATAAATAAAGAACACTTACAACTCAATATTGAAAAGACAAATAATCTAATCAGAAAATGGGCAAAAAGTTGGAATAGACATTTCTCAAAAGAAAATATACAAATGGCCACTAAGCACATGAAAAGATGTTCATCATCATTAGACATCGGAGAAATGCAAATCAAAATCACAATGTGATACTACTTCACACCCACTAGGATGGCTAAAATAAAGACAGACAATAAGTCTTGGTGAGGATATAATGAAGTTGGAATGCTCATACATTGCTGGTGGGAACATAAAATGGTACAGCTACTTTGGAGTTTAACAGCTCCTCAAAAAGTTAAACATAGAATTACCACATGACCCAGCAATTCCACCCCTAGGTATATGTCCAAGATAATTTAAAAGTATAGTCCACATGTACAAAACACAAAACTGGTACCTAATTGTTCATAGTAGCATTATTCACAATAGCCAAGCCAAAAAGTAAAAACAACCCAGTGTCCATCAGTTGATGAATGAATGTATTAAATATGGTATATCCATACATGGATATTATTACAATGGAATATTATTCAGCAATAAAAAGTAAAATAACTAAATAAAATAGAAAACAGAAACCATTTCCAAAAAAAGGAATGAAGTACTGATACACGCTGCAACTTAGGTGAACTTTGAAAACATTATACTAAGTGAAAGACACCAGTTCAAAACTGCGTAATATATGATTTTATTTATGGGAAAGGTCCATAATAGGCAAATCCATAGAGGCAGAAAGTAGTTAGTGGTGGCCAGGGGCTAGGGAGAAAGAGGAATGAGTGATTGCTAATGACTATGGGGTTTTGGGGGCGGTGGGTAATGTGAATGTTCTAAAATTAAATAGTGGTGATGGTTGTACAACTCTGTGAATATATGGAAAACACTGAGTGGTGTACTTTTAAAGGATGAATTTTATGGTATGTGAATCATACCATATATATTAGCTCAATAAAGCTATTATATAAATATATATGTATCAAATAAGGCTATTCTCAATACCACTTCCTGAAATACTATTAACGTGTCCTCCATTTGTTTCCCGTTGTCAATCCAGTAACTTAATAAGAAAAAGAGTTGTTTCCTAAACTAGGCTCATTTGGAATTTCCCATCAGGCATAGGTCTCCCTACGTTTAGCACCAGCAGCAGTAAGAACATCAGTCACAGGAGGACCTGAAGCTGAACATGAGGCCTGTGCCTGCCTACACACGTTTGCACTCTGGGCCAAAGCTAATGAGACCTTTCTGACTCAAACACCCTAGATCACTTAACTCCAGTTAAAAACTCAGATTAGATTAATCCAGTAGCAATGATAATAGTAAAATGAAATAGAAAAAAAGAATATGAGCAAAAGTAAGGGGAAAAAATGCCAAAGCAGGAGGCAAATGCAGGAGCTGAACTCACAACTCAAGAGTAGAAAGACCTGTATTGCCTTCATGGTCATATGTTGCCGGTCTCTTTTCTCTAAGAGAAAACTAGTCACAGAGGACGTAAAGTTCTTCCCAGGTCCCACAGTGAGTGAGTAACAAGGGTGGATCTAGAACCCAATTTCTCATCCCTAGTCCAATACTTTTTCTGTCCCACTATCACTTTGGATCTTCAGTCTTCTCATATATAAAATGAAGATAAAAACATCTTTGTTCCCACAGCCTTCCTATAAGAATTAAGTGAGATACCATTTGAAAGCAGATGGCACGGTGGCTAGCACATTAGTAGACCCCTATAAATATCTGTTGAATGAGTAAGTGAGTAAATTAGTAAATGTATGGTTTTGTTTTCCTCTCCCTTAGATGTCAACTCAAACTTCCTCCTTCCCCAGTTTCAAATAAAGAAGGAACAGGAAAATGTCTTCATGGGTAGGAAGAAAAGTCTGGTGTTATTTATTCTTTTTTTCCAAACATATTAAGTGATATGTCTAAGGTCTCATAGTTATCAAGTGGTTAAGGAAGAATTTACCTGATTTCAATATTGTTAGATTTTTCCTTTTAAACCACCCCACCTCTCTTAAGATTTTAGCATATGAGAAGTTTAAATTGTGCCTCTCTTTAAAGAAATTTTAGAGCTGGAATAATTTGTATTGTCACTTTGAGAAGGAAAAGTCACTAGAAAGGAACCAGTGAATCTGGGCTAGATCTTGGATACTATGTTGAGGACATGGCTGAACAAGCATGAACGCTGAAACTTCATTTCGCCAACACTCGAGCAAATGTGCTTGCGGAAAATTCACATTTTGTTGTCCAAGCTAATCTGAGTTTCTCTCATTTTATAACTAGAGAGTTTACCTGATTAATGTGCCCACTCAGTTCAGTGCAAAGAGGTAGGCTTTGGGAGTTACACAAGACTGGGTCTGAAATCCAACCCCCATCACTTGTCGCATGTGTGATAGGAGAAAGCTACATAAGCTGTTTGAAGGGTGTTAATACCTACCTCACACAGTCAGAGAGGATTCAGTAATATAGTTTCTGTAAAAAATCTAGCATAGTGCTGGCATATTCTGGGCCCCCATCAATTATTAACTCCCTTTCTTTTGTCTCCTGTTAAGTATGGGACAAATATAGCATTTAATCCATTTGCATTTGTTTGCCTGTCAGTGTTCTGATGCCTTCACTTACATATGAGTATTTTCTATCTCATCTTACTGGGAGTTCCTACTCTCCAAGGGCAGGAAACACGACTCTCTCATTGAGCCATAAGGTCTCTGAAGATGAGGGTTGTGTCTTTTCTCAAAGACAGGGTGGTGCTGGTCACACTATTGGATGGTAATTATCTGAATGTTTCAATCTTGTCTTCTGCAAAACTCTTTTTGGTCATAGCTGCTACAAGTGCTATATTAAGAAGGATTCTGAAGTCATTGGAAAGAGTTCTGTGGTCTAGTGTTGTCAATCACAATTTCGCAAAAGTGAAATATAGATTCTTTAAAGCCCTTATTTAAGTGGATCAGCAATATTCAAGGGAGTAAAGAGGAGGGACTACCTGTGAAGTTTTCTTTAAAATGTGCTGGATGGGTACTTCTCCTAGGAATACAGGAACACAGGATTAAACCACACATTGCTTAATATTACCTTTTATATGTAGCATTAATTCCTCTCACTGTGATGCAGATCACTTACATTTGTTGTGTCCAAGTTGAAATAGTTCACTCTGGGCACACTTTTCTCTGTAACAATCCTTCCAGCATACCCCCACCTACATCTCCTCGACCATATGGTACTGCTTGAGACATGGAATAATGTATGGGGACGTAATAGGGCCACTTAAAATTAAAATAACTCTCCAAAAGTGTTCTCCCAATGAGCTATCCAAGAGAGCCAATTAAAGAAAATAGAGCAAATATCTGTTACTGAAAAGATTCTATACTTAATGGAAAGAAAGGAAAAAGGGGGGAAAACGTAGCAGAAAGGATTCTTGTGTCTTGTTCTCAGATAGAACTTTGGGGTTTCACAAAATGGATTTTTCTAGTTGTTTGGTAAATTGAGGATATGCCTAAGTATAAAGGATCTTTTTATGTTGTCTCAGTGGGTGGCTTATGTGACTAGATTAGAATTCATTTAGAAAATCCTTACATGAGACTATTTCTTTCCTTTTACTTTGATATAGCCAAGAACAATGGTATGCTATTTAAATGTGTGAGGACTTCATTTTCTGATATAATTGTCTTTGGCATAAATTTAGAAATTGAGCTTCTCTACACATGTTGAGCTTCTAGTTAAACAAAAGTGCCATCTATGGGTTGATAATAAATTACAAGAATAGCTGTGATTCTTTACTCTTTCAGGATCATACAGTTAAGGAATCTATAGTCCAAGTAATGACAATGAGGAAATCTTTGTCATAAGCACAGAAGTCACTTCTGTAAGATTGTGGGTAGTTAGTGGGAAAGAGGGACTAGAACTCACCTCTCCTAACACCTGACCAAACTGGATTCAAACACTTTCTCTACGTACTACTGTGTGAACTTACTCAAATCATTTAGCTTCTCTGAACCTGTTTCTTTATATCTTTATATTGTCATCATAAATGATAAAAATATTGACCTCATATTTAAAGATGTTGTGTAAAATGCTTAGTACAGTGCCCAGCACAAATTAGGCACTCAGCAAATGATGGTACCTATTGTTATTTTATCATCATTATTATTATTCTTAGGCTAATAAAAGCAAAATGTTAATAATTGCATAAGATTTTTATGTCAGTATTGTATTTTGAAGCAATAATTAACACTTTTCAAAGATATAATAGTCATATAAAAATGTCCTATTAGCCAGCCTCCAGAATGGCCCCCCAATGATCCCCACATCCTGGTGTTCACACCCATGAGTAATCCCCCCCGCTATACCAGGGTTGGTCTGCGTGACCAGTATAATATAGCAAAAGTGATGGCACATATGGAGGCAGGATAATGGCTCCCCAAATATGTCAGGGTCCTAATCCCCACATTCTAAACCTGTGAATATGTTGAGTCTATTATCTTATATGGCAAAGAGGACTTTGCAGAGGTGATTAAATTAAAGATGTCGAGATGAGGAGATTATCCTGGATTATCAGGGTGGGCCTCATGTAATCAAAACGGTTGGTAATAGGTGGAAGAGAGTCAGAGTCAGAGAGATCTGAAGATACTATAGGCTAAGGACTTCAAAGGTACAGGAAGGGCCACAAGCCAAAGAATGCAGAAGGCCTCTTCAAACTGGAAAAAGCAAGGAAATGGATTCTCTCCTAGCGTCTCCAAAAGGAACCCAGGCCTATCAACACCTTGATTTTAGCTCAGTGAAACCCATTTTGGACTTCTGGTCCCCATAATGAATTTGTGTTGGTTAAACCACTAAGTTTGTGGTAATTTGTCACAGCAACAAGAAGAAACAATATGGTATGTCACTTCTGAGATTAGGTTATAAAAGACTGGCTTCTATCATGGACTTTTTGTGTCTGTCTTTCTCATTGCTCACTCTGGAGGAAGCCAGCTGCAATGTCACAAGGACACCCAGGCGGCCTCTGGAGAGGCCCACATGGTGAGGAACTGAAGCCTACCAACAAACAAGTGAGCCGGAAGCAGACTCTCCAGCCCTAGTCAGACCTCAGATGACTGTGGCCCAGCTGGTAGCCTGGATGTCACCTGCTGAGAGACCTGAGCCGGAACCACCCAGCTGAGCTGCTCCTGGACTCCAGACCCACAGAAACTGCAAATAGTAAATGTTTGTGGCTTTAAGCTACTAGGTTTCAGGGTAAGTTGTAGCACAGTAAGAGATAACTAATACAACACTCTTGTGTAGTTTCCTCAGTGGGGGATCAGAATTGGCCACCTCAAGATGCATCTCTTTATTATCACTGAAGGAGGCTTTGACCTTCCCCGCTCCCACTAACAGTCTGAAGGGATTTGGGATGTCACCATGGATAACTCTGGGTATCGATAGACTGGGAGGGTCTTTGCTGGGCTCATTCTTATCAAAGTTCTGTTTACCAGACATTTACATTTGTCAGAGAGATCTCCATTTGTAAAGGTATCTCCTTCTCTGTACTGGGAACAGGGGCGGATGACCTCATCTCTAGAAACTTGTCAGTGTGGAAAGCAAGGCCTTAAATCTGCATAATAGCCTTACTGTGCTTTTCTGGTAATCTCCCATAACTGACCCAACCCCCAATATCCTTCTTTACTTATTTAAGAGGAAAACCTCTGCCATTCTGGTGAGAGATACTCAGTTTCCCCGGGTCTCTCCCATGTAAACATGTTATAAAGCTTTGTTTGATTTTCTCCTGCTATTCAGCCTCATGTCAATTTAATTTGTAGCCCAGCCAGAAAGGATCCAGAGTGGGTAGAGCATGCTCTTTCTCCCCTTCACCTCCCACACAAAATCAGGCTGACCTGTGTGACCAGTAGAACCCTGCAGAAGTGATGTGTGAAACTAGTGAAGATAGGCCCTAAAAAATTATTGCCATTTCTGCTTTGAACCCTTGGATTGTTCATTCTGGGAAAAGCCAGCTGCCATGTCATGAGGACGTTCAGGCAGCCCTGCAGAATAACCAGCTTGTCTGCACCACCTCGCCACTGTGTGAGAGAGCTGCCTTGGAAGTCTGTCTTCTAGCTCCAGTCAAGCCTGCAGTGATGAGCCTTCAGTCCGAGACCCCAGACATGGCAGAGCAGAGACTAGCTGTGCCAATTGTGCACTCTCTGAATTCTTGACACACAGAAACCATGAGATAATAAATATTGTTGTTGTAACCCACTTGGTTTTGTGTGAATTGTTATGTAGCAATAGATAGCTAGTACAAATGCATTGAGTATTTAGTGTTGTGGGGGATCAGAATTAGCCACCTCAAGATGTATCTCTCTACCTTGCTCTGAAGGAGGCTTTGACCGTCAACCCCCAAGTGTCTAAAGGGATTTGGGATGGAAGGCCTGTCTCTGGGACAGGTTGTCACCTCGGATAATTCTGGGTATCAATAGACTAGGAGGGTCTTTGCTATGCCCATTCTTATCAAAGTTCTGTTTACCAGACATTGACACTTGTAAAGGAAATCTCCATTTGTAAAGATATCTCCTTCTCTCTGGGAAGAGGGGCGGATGACCTCATCTCTAGAAACTTGTCAGTGTGGAAAGCAAGGCCTTAAATCTGCATAATAACCTTACTGTGTTTTTCTGGTAATCTCCAATAGCTGACCCAACCCCCAATATCCTCATTTGTCTATTTAAGAGAAGAACCTCTGCCATTCTGGTGAGAGATACTCAGTTTCCCCAGGTCTCTCCCATGTATACATCTTACAAAGCTTTGTTTGATTTTCTCCTGCTATTCAGCCTCATGTCAACTTTATTTGTAGCCCAGCCAGAAAGACCCAGAGTGGGTAGAGGATCCTCTTCCAACCCTTCAGTTTGGGGACAAGGATGGGGTAAAAATTCACTGGCTGAATGCTCCTTGTTCCTGGAACTGCAGCTGAGAGATCCTGGACCCCTGACAAGAACTGGCAGGAGGTGAGAGTTCTTACCATGTCAGTCTCCCAGGTCTCTGCCTGCAGGGTCCAGTGGAATCAAGAGTGGTGAGTTTTTTCTTTTCTAAATTTAGATTAGCAGGAGAAAATATTGGTGAATCTAGCTTCTTGGACTCAGCAACTCTAGGATCTGGTTGAGCGCTCATTGGTTAAGTGATCCTTTTCCTCCCAGAAATAGTCACTATTTCTGTCTTTTTTGTCATTTGTCATAAGACACAGGAATCTCCATAAGCCAGTTGTCTGGGGCTTTTGTCTTGTTCTATGTCTTGAGAATTTGGCTTTGTGACCGTTCTGGTCTCCGCCATCCAGAGGATGCATGTACCAGTGTGCATCATGGCATCCAGTCAATAGATACTCTTTGTCCAGCCGTGTCTGCTTTCAGGGGTTTGTCATAAGGGGTCCCATTTGCTTCCATAAGGGGCCCTTGTTTTCTCAACCTTTGTTCTTTCTTCAGGTATTTTGGGAGTGAAATTTCCCTGGATCTCTTTTGAGGATGCCTCTTGCATCTCAATAGTTTAAGGCCTTAGTGAGTCGCTGTTAAGGTTAAGATCCTACTCATCAATATGGCCAGATCATGGATCATTTAAATTGGAAAAAAACAATTTTGTGAGAGCTCTCATCATAATTGTTTTTCTTGGTAATTATGAAAAGGCCAGATTAAAAAAAAAAAAAAAAAGGAAAAAATTTGACTAGCCTTGTACATACCCTAGGTAAGAGGAACCTAGGGGGGAATTCTTAGAAAAGAGAATCCTAGGGGGAATTCCTAGGCCAGGGGAGCCTAAGGGGAACTTTGGAGTGAATGGGGCAGGCTGACCTTTTAATTTGGCTTTAAATTGGAAATAATTGTGTTTATAAATTCTAAACTGCTTTATAGAGAAATGAGAGACTGAATGTGTTCATCCCCAAAGAGAAGGAACATTGCTCCTCCCGGCTGAAAGGCACTCTCAGGTGACAGAATCTCAGTGGGGGTGTCAGAGGGAATCCTCACGACACGCAGCCATCCTGTAGGGAACCCCACTGTCATTCACATTAATTAATTAAAGGTTCATCTGGGGAAGCACCTGTGAGGGTTGGTCACCAGCACTCTGAGCCCCCAGGGCGGTCTTAGACTGCCAGTGGGAGAAACCAAGGCACATAAGAGGGTGTTACAACCTTTCTTTAAGGTGTAACACTCAAGCAGCACACTTCTGACCTACTACACTGCCCTTAGGTATTGTTCAGACTTTATAACAAAACAAAACTAAAAAAAAAGCAGAAAATCAAGCTTCTAAAAGCCAGATCAATTCCCAACTGGACGCCTCCCTCACCCCCGCCTCTGAACTCCAGTTGGCTTTATGCTGAGACTTGCACAAGTGCTTAACAAAAGGGGACATTCCTAAGACAGAAAAAAAATGTAAAAGTGTAAATGTTGATAAGATTATAAAGGTTGGACTGTTTAAGCTAATTTTACCAAGACCTATTGATAAATTCCTAATGAAAACTATGATTAGAGGTATAAGAAGTGATGGAATTCAGATGAAATTTTGTAGAAAAACTGATGGGTTTTATGTGAAATGATTATATCTCTTTTTTGCCCAATTTTGTTATAGATTTTATTGTGGGATAGACATTGCCTCGCAGTGAGAAAAGGAAACGTTTTCCCTGCCTGATAGTAAGACAGCATATAAATCTGCCCTTAAGACAGTGGTAATTAAACTTATAAAAGGGAAGTCAATAGGGTTGCCTGAGCCCACACTGTATGAGACAAAAACTAGAGGCTAATGTCAGGATAATACAGCCCCCCACCCACAAGATAAAGTTTAGGATTAAATTGTACACTTAAAGAGGTGCAAAGTTTTAAAGGTCTGACACATTGTCCTGAAGTTTTAGAATGTACAAATCATTAATTCACATCCTAAGTTAAAATTTTCCTTGATATATATTTTAAAAAGGCAATTGGAAAAAATGTAGCTGGAAGGGTGGGTGAATTTCTTTGTCACTGAAACTGTAATCCAGTTCTTTGGGGAACTGGAAGCAACCATCTTTGTCTTACAAATCTCTGCAGGGCCAAAGGACATTAGATAAGGCAAATATCCCCAGGGACTTCATCTTGGAGAAAACTTGAGTGGTTTCTCCGTGCCTTTATGATGTAGATTTTCTGCTCCCATCTTCTCTAGGACCTGAGAGCCATTCTTTGAAATGCAAATGTTTCTCAGCAACTAGTGAGTTTTGTATTGCATCTGATTTATAACAAAAATTTAAGTTCTGTGTTTACCTGTGTGTTTATGTGTGTGTCTATATGTATGTAATGTACGTGTGGTATTTTACCTCCGGATGGTATGAATTTGGCTCTCTTTTAAAGGATAATTTTCTTGAACTTTAGTCTGCTTTTTGTAGAGAGGTTTTTGTGTTTTATCAAAATAAATTTCCTGTGTTGTTTTTATCAGGTCTTTAATCACAGGTGATAAGATTTTTCTTTACCTTTGAGTAAGTTTACCTAAAAGACAGAAAATCTGTTTTCCTGTGTTCAAAAGGACTGAGGTCTGGTCTATTAAGGTTTTTTGGCTGTTTCTGTTGTCACTTTGATTGAAAGGATAACTGAGCATTGTTTCTTGAAGTGAGTATTGTTTCCTATTTGATCAAGTGTTTTCAACCTTTTTGATATTTTTGACAAACTTCCCTGCCCCAAAATTTATTCAAATCCTGCATAAAATCTTTCTTTTGACTTTTTTCTTTGAGAATTTTGAGACAGCCCCTGGGACTTCTCAAAGAAATTTGCTCTCTCTTCCTATAAAGAAGATACTAGACTAATTCGACTTATTTGGAGTGTTAAATTACATGGGAAGCATTATCAAATCAAGTGATGATAAACCTTCTTAGGTGGTATTGTGTGGGTAAATGTTATTGATATAAGTGTTTTAAAAAATTATTATATAACATTCCTAGGATTCTGATCTGTCCTGTTTATCAGTCATAATTCTAGTTATTATCTTGAAGTGTTGTATGTCACAAAAATAACCAAGTTTCTTTGTCAATTGTTAAGTCTTATGTTGTTTACAGACAGTATCGTTTTACTCTGCTTTTCTCAAATATGTTTCATCTTCAGAGAGATTCATGGAAAGGACTCTGACGGTTACTCTAGAATATAGTTTCCTGATAAATTTTCAGATTATAAATTGAATTGGGTAAGAAATTACAGAACTCTAATGGAGAATTAATAATTTTTTGAAATTGCTAACAGAAGATTAAGATCAAGGATCTATTACACAGGACTGAATAAACTGATGAGGTTGATTGTAATTTTTATTTGAAATATTGCTGATTTTTTAATGTTTTGTTTTTTCATACTTAAAGAAAACTTTTTCTCTTTTCTCTCAAGCTAACTGTGGCTTATAGCAATTTGGTGAATGACACCTTTGTAAGCAGAATTGAAACATTTATCTTTTTCTCTCTACCTGATCCCTTCAGAATTTGGAAACTCTTAGTAAGTAAATATTCTTATTTCATGGCAATATAGTTATTTGCATAAGTTCAATAAGACTCTGTTCTCCTTATTACAGGACACAGTTGGAAACATTGGTTATATTACCAAAGCTGTGACTGAGATGTCATATTTAAAAGGCATACAGACTCAGATATGACAAGACAGTTTGAGAGACAAAGATTGAACTTTACAAAATAAAGCAATGTGGAAATATTGGCCTGGTACCTTATCTACAGCATTCCAAGCAACACTTACTAGATGAGTAAGGAATGTTACTTATCTGGCAGGTGCAAGGAACCTCAATATTTTGGGGGACCTCAAGAAGAGAGGAATTCACCCAAATCTGTAGGTATTACAGGTGAAGTCTGATAACAAAATCCTTGGCTTGGCTTTCCTGGCATCAAGAGGCCTTTGAAGTTCAGTCTGGATTCCTTATAAAAAGCTCCAGCAAAGCAGAATTAAAAGAGCCTATATGATCGATTGCTATTCTTGCTGCACTTATGTAAATAACTGGGCCAAATTTATTGAAACTAGACTTATTTTACAAACTAGTTAGTCTTAATTTGGCTATCTTTGGTAAATATGAGGGTGATTTTAGAGAGAAAAATTGTTTCAGTGGAAACTATAGTACACATTTGCGTATATTAGACCCTAGTTTTGTTAATTGTTTTTGAGATTTTTTTGCTTTCTACCTATAAACTGGACTGGATCCTGAATTATTCTAGTCTCCTGAAATATCTGAACTAATGTTTTCAATTTTTCCCATAATTTTTATTTGGAATCACTGAGAACTGAACCTGCACCTTTTCCTGAAGCCCTGCAAACTGGAGTTGGATAACTTGATATAAATTTAAGAGAGATCACCATGATAGCATGGCTGTTGATGACATCATCAGAGACATTTTAAGCTGCAAAAGATGCTTCCATGCTGACATCTAGAAATCTTCTGAACTGGCTGTCCTCTGAACTCAGAAACTGGTTTATAATTTGCTCCATTAACCTTGTTTTTCTTTTGTTTCCATAGAAATACTTCTTATTGATACCTGATTGCTTGCTTCCACAATATAGGCCTAACTGTGGGAGCCCACCTACATCACTGCCTTCTAAAATAAACTGGATTGATCTATTATCAGGACTAAGAAATGTGTTCAATGAGATGGAACAATCTACCAACTCAGCTTCTGGACTATGAAACTTCTTTAAGTTTCAAAAGGACTGTGAAACTTTTAGTTTCAGAGGTGGGACTGTGGGGGATCAGAATTGGCCACCTTAAGATGTGTCTCTGTGGGGGATCAGAACTGGTCACTTCAAGATGTGTCTCTTTACCTTACTATCACTGAAGGAGGTTTTGACCTTCCCTGCCCCCGCTAACTCTCTGAAGGGATTTGGGATGGAAGGCGTGTCCCTGGGATGGGCCATCACCTGGGATAACTCTGGGTATCAATAGACTGGGAGGGTCTTTGCCATGCCCATTCTTACCAAAATTCTGTTTACCAGACATTTACATTTGTAAGGGAAGTCTCCATTTGTAAAGGTATCTCCTTCTCTCTACTGGGAAGAGGGGTGGATGACTTCATCTCTAGAAACTTGTCAATGTGGAAGGCAAGGCCTTAAATCTGCATAATAACCTTACTGTGCTTTTCTGGTAATCTCCCATAACTGACCCAACCCCTAATATCCTCATTTGTCTATTTAAGAAGAGAATCTCTGACATTTTGTCAAGAGATATTCTGTTTCCCTGAGACTCTCTCATGTATATATGTTACAAAGCTTTGTTTGATTTTCTCCAGCTATTTGGCCTCATGTCAATTTAATTTGTAGCCCAGTCAGAAAAGACCCAGAGTGGGTAGAGAATTCTCTTTCTCCCCTTCTGTTTGGTGATGAAGATGGGATAAAAATCACTGGCTGGATGCTCCTCACTCCTGGAACTGCTGCAGCCAAGAGATATCCCAGACCCCTGACAAGAACTGGCAGGAGGTGAGAGTTCTTACCATGTCAGTCTCCCGGATCTCTGCCTGCAGGGTCCAATGGAAGCAGGAGTGGTGAGTTTTTTCTCTTTTCTAAATTTAGAATAGAAGGAGAAAATCGTGGTGAAGCTGGCTTCTTGGACTCAGCAACTCTAGGATCTGGTTGAGCACTCATTGGTTAAGTGATCCTTTCCTCCCAGAAATAGTCACTATTTCTCCTTGTCTCTGTCTTTTTCTGTTGTTTGTCATAAGACACGGGAATCTCCATAAGCCTGTTGTCTGGGGCTTTTGTCTTGTTCTATGTCTTGAGAGTTTGACTTTGTGGCTGTTCTGGTCTCCACCATCCAGAGGATGCATGTACCAGCATGCATCATGGAAGCCAGTCGATAGACTGGGGTTCTGGGACACACTCTTTGTCCAGCTGTGTTTGCTCTCAGGGGTTTGCCATAAGGGGTCCCATTTGCTTCCATAAGGGGATTTCGTTGTTTCAACCTGTGTTCTTTCTTAGGCTATTTTGGGAATTAAATTCTCTGGATTGCTTTTGGGGCTGCCTCTTGCATCCACGGATATAAGCTTTGGTGAGTAGCTGTTAAGGTTAAGATCCCACTGGTCAATGTGGCCAGATGATGGATCATTTAAATTGGGAAATATTCTAAATTGTGGGGGGGGAAATTATGAGAGCTCACATCATAATTGTTTTTCTTGGTAATTATGAAAAGGCCAGAAAAAAACAAGAAAAAATTTAACCAGCCTTGTACATACCCTAGGTAAGAGGAACCTAGGGGGGAATTCCTAGGCCAGGGGAGACTCAAGGGAACTTTGGAGTGAATAGGGCAGGCTGACCTTTTAAATTTGGCTTTAAATTGGAAATAATTGTGTTTATAAAGTCTGAACAAATTGCTTGATAGAGAAATGAGAGACTGCCTTAGATGTTGGTTCAGACTTTATAGTAAAAGAAAAGCAGGAAGTCAAGCTTCTAAAAGCTCACCAGTTGCCAACTGTATACATACGACTGTATCCATGTATACATGGGAGAGACCCAGGGAAACTGAGTATCTCTCGACAAAATGGTGGAGGTTCTCCTCTTAAATAGACAAACAAGGATACTGGGCGATGGGTCAGCTATGGGAGATTGCCAGAAAAGCACAGTAAGGTTAATATGCAGATTTAAGGCCTTGTCTTCCACATTGACAAGTTTCTAGAGATGAAGTCATCTGCCCCTCTTCCCAGTACAGAGGAGATACCTTTACAAATGGAGACTTCCCTTACAAATGTAAATGTCTGGTAAACAGAACTTGGATAAGAATGGGCATAGCAAAGACTCTCCCAGTCTATTGATATCTACAGCCCGTCCCAGGGACAGGCCTTCCATCCCAAATCCCTTCAGACAGTTAGTGGGTACGGGGAAGGTCAAAGCCTCCTTCAGTGAAAATAAGAAAAACAAACACATCTTGAGGAGGCCAATTCTGGCCCCCACAATAGCTAAGCTCAGTTTGCTCATGCATTCCTTATTTCACTTGGTCGGTTGTGGGGAGGAGATGAGGGAAATGAGACTCATTGATACCAGCCAATTAAAGGTAATGACGCCACTTCCTGCATAACTCTGAGTCTCTTGGGAACTCAGTTAGTCCATTCAAACTCGAAATTTCATTTCTGGACAGCAGCCTTTCTCCATGTTCTCTCCTTCTCTTTTCTCCCCAGAAGGGGGTCTGGATCCAGGCAGAAGCTTATACAAAACCTTGAAATGGGGGTGGGGGTGCCCATCTGATCTGTGTATTGGCCTGTTATCTTTACTGCCCTTCTCTAAACTGCAGCTTGTCCTGCCTCAACTTGGGGTGTTCCTGTGAGCACAGGACCAGCAACAGATTTTGTCACCCCAAAATATGCCTCTTTGGCACAAGAATTATTTTAGGCTGATTATTTTTAAGAAACAGCTGACACAGGGAAAAGCTCTGAAAATAAAGTAGAAGTTACCCATTTGTAAGAGATATTTACATTTATAAGAGAAATCTCCATTTGTAAGGTGCTTCCCTCTCTGTGCCAGGAAAGAGAAGATGACTAGAAACTCTTATCAGTAGGGAAGCCAATGACTTAAATCTACGTAACAACTTTACCCCTGCTGGCTGCTGACCTCATCTTAACAAAAAAATGTTAAGACTATTTTTCAGGGGGTGAGCCAGCCAGGAGTATGCCCAGAGGAGAAACTTTTGACCTGCCAATCGAAACTCATCCTGCCCGCACTTCCACATACCAGCCTGCCCTCCCTGCTCCCTTAAACCTCACCCCATACCCTGGATAGGGCGACAGATTTGAGACCCCGTCCTCCTGTCTCCTTGCCAGTCAACTGCATAATAAACTTTCTTCCCTCAAAGATCTGGTGTACACAGTATCGGCTTCTGTGCACAAGGGTGGAGGGAGCCCTCACTTGGTAACATTCTCTGTCCTTACCACATTGACTGCTGAGGCATCTGGGTGGGTGTAACTAGAGGAGACTATTCTCTTGCACAGTTAATTCATGGTCCCTGCTTTCCACATTGCTGCACCTATCTCTTGCCCTTGGCTCATGCTGGTGCCTCTGATCTGCTGAAAGCTTGCCATATTATTGAGTCTCCCTGCAGCCTCACAAAAGCATCCACTCTCCCTAAAAACAGGGACCCTCTGGCAGGCATGGTGGCTCTAAATTCTCAGACCTTCCTCACACTTGTCAATGAGGAAATTGTCTTGCTTCTCTTCTATGTGTTCTGGAGCTGAAGGGCACTCAGGGGTGGTGGCTAATTTGCTCATCGAGTCCTCTCTTCTCCAGCTAGTCTGTCAGAGTGCTGCAGAATTTTTCATACCTTCTTACTTATATGAAGAGAGCAGCAACTTCTTCTCTGGCCAGGAGGAGTCCTAGGAAAATCTTTCTTCTGTATTTCGGATGGTCTACCTACCTACCAATGAAGTATGGGAGACCTCAGCATCATCAAATTAATCTTCCACCTTGCAGGTAGAGTTAATAACATCAGCAATTTGTAAATTCATCCCGTATATATTCAATATGGAGTAGTGACAGAGAAATGCTTTTAAATTCCTTCTTATTCATGCCTACAAATGTACATAGAATTTTGCTTTATTGTAGTAAAACATGCCTATTCACATCTTTAACAAAACAGCAGGCTGTACGTGGCAGTGTATCATGTAGCACACCATATCCCATTTACCGTTAAGCCATGACCATGTTTCTACCCAAAGCCAGTGTGGGAGATCAGAGTTGGCCACCTCAAGATGTGTCTCTCTCTACCTTGCTCTGAAGGACATTTGACCTTTCATTTGACCTTTCATTTGTCTAAAGGAATTTGGGATGGGCCCAAGGACAGACCTCACCTTGGAAGACTCTGGGTATTGATAAACCAGGAGGATCTTTTCTACACCCATTCTTATCAAAGTGCTGTGTACCAAACATTTACACTTGTAAGGAAAATCTCCAGTTGTAAAGATATCTCCTTCTCTGTAGGGGGGAGGAGAGGTGGATGACCTCATCTCTAGAAACTGGTCAATGTGGAAGGAGAGGCCTTGAATCAGCATAATAACTTTACTGCGCTTTTCTTTCAATCCCTTGTGGCTGACACTCCCAACTCCCCCCCAAAATCCTCATTTGTCTATATAAGAGGAGAATCTCCACCATTTTGTCAAGAGACACTCTCTGGTCTCTCCCATGTACGTGTTTTATAAAGCTTTGTTTGATTTTCTCCTGCTATTTGGCCTCACGTCAATTTAATTTGTAGCCCAGCCAGAAAGGACCCAGAGTGGGTAGAGAATGCTCTTTCTCCCCATCACCAGCTTTCGGGGCTTGGGGGCCTGAGTGTCCTGAAAAGGTTTAGCAATTCAGTCTGTGAAAACAATGGAAGGAAAAAATGGAGAACATATTTAAGTCCTGTACAGATCTCCATATCCAAGCTGTCACTCTGAGTTAGGCCTCCAGGGACCCATCAGCTTTGACATGCATCCCTCAGACTAAACTCTGAGTCAGGGGAAGCTGCCCTGACAGACAACAGATTGTGATCACAGCACTGAGCTCACCATGTAAATGATTTTCTCCTTCATCTCTCTTTCCCTGTCTTCATTTCTTCTTAGCAATATAAAGTAGCAGTGAAGAACACAGCTTCTAGAGACAAACATCTTTGATTCAAATTCCGACTCTGCCACTTATTAGCCATGGGACCTTGGTCATGTTACTTAGCCTTGTTTTGTCTTAGTTTTCTCATCTGTAAATGAAATGAAGATGCTAGTAATAGTATCTACCTCACTGGGTTATTGTGGGGGACTAAATGAAATTGTATTTGGTAAATACTTAGAATGCTGGGAAATAATAATTATTAGTAATCATTATTTTTTTCCATTTTGCCTTTCCATTCTGTATTAGTCAACTTAGGCTGCCATAAAAAAACTACCATAGACCATGTAGCTTAAACAAAGGAAACTGATTTCTCACAGTTCTGGAGGCTAAGAAGTCTAAGATCAAGGTGCTGGCAGGGTAGGTTTCATTTTGAGGTGTCTTCTTTTGGCTTGTAGGTGCTGCCATCGTGCTGGGTGCTCACATGGCCTCTTCTTTGTGTGCACACAGGGTTGAGAGAGAGAGAGAGAGAGACTGACCTCTGGTGTTTCTTTTTATAAAGATATTAATCCTATCAGGGCACCACTCTTATGACCTTATTTAACCTTAATTACTTTTTTAGAGGCCCCATCTCCAAATACAGCCATACTGGGGGCTAGGGCTTCAACTTATGAGTTTTGGGGGGACACAAATGTTCATCCATAACACATTCCTCCCCATACCCATAATCAATCTCCTCTTTTACCCTCATTTCATATACCTAAAGTCAAAACTAGATTAACTAAGTGGCTGGAAACACTCAGTAAATGTCATACAGGTCAAATATCTAATGCAATGAAATGCTTGGTCACAGGTCACTCACAGTTTCTATGTTTTGTTAAAAGATACCATCTGGATTGGTCATGAGCTTGTGAAAGATGACATGAGCAGAGCCAAATTAAAATAGAGCTGGAGCAGTCATTTCACAGGAATTGCCTTGCACGTCTTGTTTTCTTTATCTTCCAAACTGAACTAAACTACCAACATTCCAAGAAGTCAGTAAAGACAAGAATTTTCTATTTGTAAAGACTGATAAAACTGGACTTTGCTAATGACTGAATTGCTAACCAATCAATGAAGTACAAGTCTAGCCTTTTGCCTGATGACTGAATCTCAAACCAATCTATGAAGTACAAACCTAGTCTTACCTCATCTGATAGCGGCTCAACATGAGGTTGACATAAGGGAAGCTATATTGTAGTGAAGGGGAGAAAGAGCATTCCCTACCCACTCTGGGTCCTTTCTGGCTGGGCTACAAATTAAATTGACATGAGGCCAAATAGCAGGAGAAAATCAAAGCTTATAATATGTATACATGGGAGATACCCAGGGAAACTGAGTATCTCTCCAAAATGGCAGAGATTCTCCTCTTAGACAATGGAGGAAATTGGGGGTTTAGTCAGTTGTGGGAGATTACCAGAAAAGCACAGTAACATTATTACGCAGATTTAAGGCCTCACACTGACACGTTTCTAAAGATGAGGTTATCCACCCCTCTTCCCAGTACAGAGAAGGAGATACCTTTAAAAATGGAGATTTCCTTTACAAATGTAAATGTTTGGTAAACAGAACTTTGATAAGAATGGGCATAGCAAAGACCCTCCCAGTCTACTGATACCCAGGAGAAACTGTCTATCCAAGAGTTATCCAAGGTGACGGCCCATCCCAGGGACAGGATTTCCATCCCAAATCCCTTTAGACAGTTGGGGGGGGGGAGGTCAAAGCCTCCTTCAGAGAAAATAAACATTTTGAGGTGGCCAAATCTGGTCCCTACAGTAGAAAAGAAACCATATTGTAACTTTGAATGGCCTCTGACTAACCCAGCTGGATATGCACCCTCCAGGAGATTTACCTGCTCTGTAGATTGCGATAAGATGATAAATTTGTTCTTTTGAGTTGCTTAAGAATGTGATGACCCCAGTTAGAGAGTCTATGCTGATAGCCATCAATGACAACTGAAAGATCTGGTATGGCGACTCCCAGTCTGTAACACCAGAGGGTAAACATTCCTAATGCCCTCCCCTATAACCCACTGGCCTATGTAACTGCTTCAAGATTCTGTGCCCCCCTTAAGATGGTTCTTTAGGACACTAGTCCCCCCATCTTCTGATTTGCCGGCTTATTGCTTAATAAATACCCTTTCTTTGCCACCATCTTGCCTCTTGATGATTGGCTTTTATCTTGTGGTGAGCAGATTGTGCCATTTGTGTGGTAGCACATCTAGCACCAATGAAGTCGTCTTTTATACAACTCACCTCATCCTTCCTTTTTCCCATGAAAACTCTAAACCCCTCTCCTGTAATCAGAACATGTTTTGGGTTTCTATCTGAATTGTGTCTCCCAAATTGCAATTCTAATTGACCAAATAGATATCTGCTGTTTAAATTGTAGTGCTCTTTCCTCAGTCAACAAGCTTGTGTCTAGTTAGTAATAAGGAACAGTTTGTAACAGTTACCTCTTCTACAAACAATGCTGCATGAAACACTACCCCAAAACTCAGTGGCTAAAAACAATGAGTGTTTATTGTTCATCCAACTGGAGTCAGGGGTAGGTCAGAGACTTAGGCTCAGTGGTTCTCCTGTCCTCAGCTGGCCTCTCTCGTTTGCCTGAGAGTAGACTGGCTGTTGGTTGTGGTCTCATTTTTCCAGGATTTAACTGGCTGTGGCAACTCAGCTCTGCTTCCCAGGTCTCATCCTCCACATCTCTCACACCCTTCCAGCAGACTAGCCCAGGCATATTCTCTCGTAAGGTACATATTTGAGCAAGCGCAGCCCCCAGTGCTGGAAGCAGACAGCAAAAGGAAACTCTCAAGGTGTCTTGAAGCCTAAGCTCAGAAATGGCACACTGTCACTTCCGCCACATTATGCTAGTCAAAGCAAGTCATAAGTAGAGTTCAGATTCAGAAGATGGAGAAATAGTCTCAGCTCCTTCCTAGGACGAATGAGAAATTATAGTAATTTGTAATCTACTCCATCAAAGATCATCTTGTCAATTCCCCCTCCCCCTCCATTTTTTCCACTTTAGAAAAAATAATCACAAATTTTAATGAGAGAACATGATTATAAATAATGTATATTGGTGGGAAAAGTTTTATGTAATTCATCAATTACCCTTTGGGCACATAGACCATATTTCTGTAAATGAGACCATGGTACCTACAGTAAGAAAAAAGTCTTTCTTAAGAGTGTTTGTTTGTTTGTTTGTTTTTAGAAAACACATTTAGAGAAAGCTCTGAAAATAACTTAACTTAATTTCTTATTGTGTTTCTCAAACTGAGAAACTTTTCTTTCTTTCTTTCTTTCTTTTGTGAGGAAGACCAGCCCTGAGCTAACATCTGTTGCTAATCCTCCTCTTCTTGCTGAGGAAGACTGGCCCTGGGCTAACATCGTGCCCATCTTCCTCCACTTTATATGGGACGCCGCCACGGCATGGCTGACAAGCAGTGCGTCGGCCGGCACCCAGGATCCGAACCGGCGAACCCTGGGCTGCCAAGTACGAACTAAACCGCTGCGCCACTGGGCCGGCCCCAAACTGAGGAACTTTTCAATGTATGCTGAATATCACACAAAAAGGAGCATATTAATATAAGCTAGAATGCTGAAAAGTATCAAAAGGTATTTTTGGAAAATATGTTAACATTCTAATCATTTTACAGTTTACACTTAGCATCCAGATGCAGCCAGGAGTGAGGGAATTGGATTTGGGGAAATTAAACTATGATGTGCTGCCACCTTGTGTACCATGCCTGCAAGCACCATCATTTCCATTAGCATCTCTAGAATACTAATCAGAAAAAAATACTGCAGTGAAGGGAGACATTTTGTCCTCGCAAAAGGCAGGGTTTCTTAATCCTTTTTGTGCTCATGGAACTCTTTGGAAACCTAAGGACCTCTTTTCATAGTAATATTTTTAAATGTATGAAAGAAAATACCAGGATTAGAAAGGAAACTAGATTGAAATATAATTACCAAAAGATTTAAAGTGTCTGTAATAGACTAATATGTGTGCTTCTTAATTAACACATTAAGTAACAAAATCTAGTGGTGAGTCTAATAGCTAGTATGATCTCAGGTTAGTAAATAGTGGAAATGTATTTTGAGATATTGGCAGCAACAGTAATGTGAAATGAAAAGGTGTCATGACTAATACTATTGTGCTTTGCTGCCTGTATTCATAATTGAAGGAAATGCTAAATTACAGCTAGAAATGAGTGGAAATTTTGTTATTCTTTTCCTGTTTAAGTTTATGGACCACCATGAACCTAGTTCTAGCCATGGGCCCCTTGAGATCCAGAGACTCCAAATTAACCATTCCTGACCCCTAATCTAGTTTACATTTGATCACTAAACAAGAAAATACAATACATCAAAACTTTCAAAAATAAACCTTCATTAAGGCCCTTCAAATCCATGGAAATGTTCTTTGGATAAGGTATTTTTGAAGAACAAAACACTAATTCTTCTCTCACGTATGTTACTTTCCTACATCATGCTGTAATGGACGTATATATAATATAGGATGTTTCTAATATTCTTATAATCATAGATTACCAAGTATAGGTCTACAAAATACATGTGTAGTTTTATTTGATTTTTCAAGGAATCGACTAGATTACCTGGATTTTAGTCCAAGATTTTTCTTGCATTGATTCAGTGACCTTGTACCTTTCTCTCCTTTCCCTCTCTCTCTTTCTTCCTCCTTTCCTCCCTTTCTTTCTTTTCTTTGCTATTTTTCTTCCTTCCTTCTTTGTTCTCTCTCTCTCTCCATCCTCCTTTATTTTACTCTTCCCTCAACAAACATTTAACAAGAGATGACCGTGCATTAATAACTATGCTAAGCACTGTGGGCAGTGATCTCAGGACCTCACCACTGGTCATAATAAAACACGGCCCAGAGGCAGATTTACCGTCCCAGCTAAAGCTTAAGCTCTGTGTGCTTCACTTTCATGGTTCCAAGGAGACTTGGCAGTGGTTTCACATGTTTATATGGTTTTATAAAGTTTGCAAAGTGAGAAATTTTAACCACAAGAAGTTAAGACAGCCATCTCTTTCAATTCCTGCTTCCCCTCATGTTCATTGCTTTCAGAGTGCCCTGGCATATTGAGATCCTGCTAAGCACAAGTTGAGTAGGGGATACCTTTAGTTAGGGTTTAGTGAGATATATTTATGTGGTTCATATTCATTTTCATGCACACAGGTGTTTCTCAACCTCATGGGTACATGTCAATAAACACTTAAGAATTTTATCCTGTTGTTTTTCTCTCCCTAGTTAAATTTTGCATAATTATGAAGAAACCTATGTCTAATTTGTGATTCTAACCCCCAAGAAGTTAGTGTGCCCATGTGGCTATGAAAGTTAACATTACATAGGCCTTTCCTCATTCAGATAAAATTCTCTAAGTGATGATTACCTGGTTTTGCCCCCCAGGGGCACTAGAATAGTCAGAATCTCCTCCATTTAAGTATCTCTCAATATAAATACCTAAAGCAGTCTCTGGCTGCTTTAACAAATGACTCTGTGAAGTTAACAAAAGATTGTTGCTTATGACTGAAACACCATCCCATAAGGAGACTGTGGTGGCTTTGCAACGTGTTAACTTGGCTAGACTGAACTACATTTCCCAGAACTCTTTTCTGTATGTTTCTGGTTAGGGTGAGTCCCAAGAGAGAATCTTGTGAGATTTGGAGGGTGGAGGTGAAGCAGCAGCCATTTTTGTAGCTCACACACATTGTTTACCTGCTTTCTCACCTCGTTGATGTGAAGCAGCAGCCAGGCCTGCGACTGTTCTGTCTTCCCCAGGACCCCCCTTCAGTTCCGTCCACTGCTGGGCCTGATATATGTTTAACTACATGATGAAAGCTCCTCACTTCTACTTTTTGAACCTCCACTGACTGGATATAGAAGAAAAATAATCTCATCAAGAAAGATATTGATAAGATAATCCTTGCCCCCAAAAGTGGGCTTGGAGTTCTGTAGCATCATTGATTTTTGGCTGCTACTAACTTTTAAAATATTTCCCATTCACTTATTATATGCTCTCCTTCATTTTTAAAAGTATCTTTTTTTTTAATTCTCTAAAGAATCTAATAAAATGAGATAAGATAAGCTTATTAGATCAATATCATAAGCTCATAAGACTTTCTTCAAGAAAGTTTATGACTGAGTAGGGAGACATTTTATGCAGTATAATGTATTTTTACTATAAAGTGAACATTCTTCATATTAATCTCTCCTTAAAAAGATTTTTCCTGAGATTATAGAACCATGTTATTAAAAGAACTATACACAATTTCCTAAATAAAATTGTCTACTAAACACAAATAATGTGTTCCGAAGTCAATGCCAGTTTTGTTTTCTGGGTTATGGGGGAATGGCAGCTTTGCTCTTTCCCTCAAAAGGAGACAACAGAAAAAAACAAATCTCTATAAAAATTGTTAATTCATTCAGGATGCTTGATATCTTTTAAGGGTTTAATACATACAAAAACCACTTAAATGTAGAGAGAAGGTTTACCTGGTAAAGTTTATAAGAGGAAGACTGTGAAATTGATGGTATAACAGAAGCTTTATCTTATATGTGTTACGGACTTGTATTTATCAAGGAATTCAGAAGATAAACGGCAAGCGTTAAGTTTTTGAAACAGTTTAAATTTAAAGATACTAATTTAAACCAAGGAACTCAAAAGAATGAGCTAACTAACTAGCCTCTCAATGACTAGATTTAAAAATTTACATTTACAAAGCATTTCATCTATTATTTAATGGTAGACATTTTAGAGTAAATTGAGATCCATTTTTCGAAAGTAATACTACAAATGTGAAAACAAAATTCAAAGGAATGCAAGATAAAAAGTATAGAAAATGAAATTTGTTCTTTATATAACACTCATGATTTGGGTTCATGTACTGCATTTTAGAGAAGCCACTTAATGCATCTGTTTATACAGATGTGGGTTTCAACTGAAGGGGAGAAAAAGTATCCTCTACCCACTCTGGGTCCTTTCTGGCTGGGCTACACATTAAATTGACATGAGGCCGAATAGGAGGAGAAAATCAAACAAAGATTTATAACATGTATACATGGGACAGACCAGGGAAACTGAGTTTCTCACCACAAAATGGCAGAAGTTCTCCTCTTAAATAGACAAAGGAGGATATTGGGGGTTGGGGGTGTCAGCTATGGGGGATTACAAGAAAAGCACAGTAAACAAGAGTATGCAGATTTAAGTCTTCACCTTCCACACTGATAAGAGTTTCTAGAGATAAAGTTATCTCCCTTTCTTCCTGGTACAGAGAGGGAGATATTTTTATAAATGGAGATTTCCTTTACAAATGTAAATGTCTGGTAAACAGAACTTTGATAAGAATGGGTCCAACAAAGATACCCAGAGTTATCCATGGTGATGGCCCATCCTGGGGACAGGCCTTCCATCCCAAATCCCTTCAGACAGTTAGTGGGCATGGGAAAGGTCAAAGCCTCCTTCAGTGAAAATAATCAAAGTAAAGAGACACATCTTGAGGTGGCCGATTCTGATCCCCACACAACCTTAGGTCCATCACTTACTAGTATTCTTAAACAGATTCTGTGCTTCAATTTCTCCATCAGTTAAATATGGACAATCATTATCATGACTTTTTATATAGAAAGCATTTAGAACACCAAGTATTCAATAAATATTAGTCTCCATAAAAGCAAGATTGGCTAATATTAGGAAAGTTTTTTCTGGAATTCCTAATATGCAAGTCTCTCTTTTTTAGTTTATTTCTTAGAATGTGAATTTTGATATATATGATCTTCAATAATATCTTTTATCTTTCAAGTACAAGCTATAGCAAGATAAATCAGGGCAGTTGCAAGGTTGCAAAAAGGCAAGGGTTAAGAAATTGTAATTATGAGTCAAACTAAAATTCTACTCATGGACATAAAAGCATCCAAGAACATATGCAAAAATATGAATAGTAAATTTAACAGCAATAGCAAAAATAACCCTTTATTAGTGAAGCACAGTAGCAATTGTTAATATTATTATATTACAACTTGAAGTTGCTAGTGAGATCCTCATTAAAAATTTGAAGTTCTTTTTTTTAATCAGAAATAACAGGAAGAGAAAAGAGGGAATGTGTATTCTACTCGAGAATTCTAGTAGGAGATGAATCACAAGAGGGAGAAGCTGTAGTGACAGCTGGAAAACAGAAGAGTAAGCAGACCAAATCTCTAGGGCCTGCAGGAAGAAAGGATTATACTGAAAGCTGACCCCAGATGAAGAGGATGACCCAAGTGCTTAACCAGCAGGAGGGCCCATATGTTACCTAACAGCAGGGAGACGGGAAAGTTGCCCAGTCAGGGATTCCATCAACTCCATGACAAGATAATGAATGGAAATGCCCATTGGAGTCAGATCTAAGTCTAAATCTTGACTCAACCATTTGCTAACACTGCAACATGGGACAAGTTGTTTAAACTGTCTAAGCTTCAATTTTCATTACTGTAAAATGGGGATAATAATTGTAGTTTCTTATAGTTTTGTGGCACTAAAAAAGACAACATCTGGGGGCCGCCTGATGGCACAGCGATTTAGCTCATGTTTGGCTGCCCGGGGTTCGTGGGTTCGGATCCCGGGCACCCGCCCACGCACTGCTTGTCAGCCATGCCGTGGCGGCATCCCATATAAAGTGGAGGAAGACGGGCAGGATGTTAGCCCAGGGCCAGTCTTCCTCAGCAAAAAGAGGAGGATTGGCAACGGATGTTAGCTCAGGGCTGGTCTTCCTCACACACACAAAAAAGACAACATCTGGGGGGCCTGCCCGGTGGCATAGTGGTTAAGTTTGTGCACTCCACTTCGGTGGCCCAGGATTTGCAGGTTCAGATCCTGGGCACAGAACTACACACCACTTATCAAGCCATGCTGTGGTGGCGTCCCACATAAAGTAGAGGAAGATATGCATGGATGTTAGCCCAGGGCCAGTCTTCCTCAGCAAAAAAGAGGAGGATTGGAAACAGATGTTAGCTAAGGGCTAATATTCCTCACCAAAAAAAAAAGACAACGTCTGTAAAGTGATTAGCATGATTTCTGGCAGAAAGTAAATTTAATAATATTATTTGAAGCAAATATTATTTTAAGATGAAAGGAGATCACTAAGTAACTGTACATAAATAGATATTAATTAAACTATTAACTACCATGGAGAATCTGCAAGCTATGACTAGACTACTGGCTCTAGACAAAGTCATTTATTAAAGATGTTATGCTTTTTTTTTTTTTTTGTGGGGAAGACCAGCTCTGAGCTAACATCCGTTGCCAATCCTCCCCCTTTTTGCTGAGGAAGACTGGCCCTGAGCTAACATCCGTGCCCATCTTCCTCTACTTTATATGGGACGCCGTCACGGCATGGCTGACAGGCAGTGCGTCGGCGGGCGCCCGGCATCCGAACTCGCGAACTCCGGGCTGCCAAGCGCTGCCAAACCGCTGCGCCACCAGGCGGCCCCAAAGATGTTATGCTTTTTTGCTTTTTAAAATCTTGATGGTTTTTCTTAGATTCTCTTTTATTTTTTTGTTGATCTTTCTCATGACTCCCTCACCCCGTACTTCTGAAGTCAGCTATGGTGGGATATGAAGTTGTACTAAAAATGTCTACGTGCTTCTGAAACTCAGGACTAGTCCACTTGCTGTCTCATTTAGAAATATCCCTTCTGCCTTAACCACCCTATGGAAGGCTTCTGCCTTTAGAATATGACGTAGGTCTCACCCGCACTGGCTTCAGGGTGGCATGTCTATAGCAAGGATGGGTAAGACATGCACACACCAACATCCTACACCATTATTATAGCAGGGATGTTTGCAGCTTCAAGATAATTGGCAAATAAGCGTTCTCCCCAATGAACAGTTATCACTGACTCTTTACTAGACCACTGTGCTAAAGCTGTAAAGAGTATATAAAAAAGATCCGGGAAATCTGATCTTTTAAGTGTGATTTAAATTGTGTTTAAATGCCTAATGATGTGATGCAGAAAGGAAAGCTATAAGAGCAATCTTTAGACTGTGCATCAGAAGTCTAACTTACTTAACCTCTCTCGACCTCCATTTCCTCCTTTGAGAAATAAAGCAGTTGAACTACCCGATCTGTTAATTCCCTGCTAAACCAACCAATGTGCGGTTCTGACTGTGGTGGGCACTTAAGGAGCCAAAGACAATTTAATTTACAGGTGCATTTGTCTCCCAGAATATAAAAATACACCATTTTAGAAGATAGTGGTGGTAGTTAAAAAAAAAGATATTAACAAAGACAGCCCTTGTAAAGTGTACCAGTAAGAAAATACAAAATGAAAACATCTAGGCCCAAGCACCTTGCTGTGACATTGGTAAGTCACTCGTCAGCTTGTTTTTCAGTCACTGATCAAAAATAATTTCATTAATTCATTTATACCTAGAAATTAAGTATTCATTTCTTCAAATCCATAGTGCATGATCTTCAAGAAAAAAAGGGGAGGGGCAGCCCGGTGGCGCAGCGGTTTAGTCCGCGCTTGGCAGCCCGGGGTTTGCGAGTTCGGATCCCGGGCGCCCGCTGACACACTGCCTGTCAGCCATGCCGTGGCGGCGTCCCATATAAAGTAGAGGAAGATGGGCACGGATGTTAGCCCAGGGCCAGTCTTCCTCAGCAAAAAGGGGAGGATTGGCAACAGATGTTAGCTCAGGGCTGGTCTTCCCCACAAAAAAAAAAAAAAAAAGAAAAAAAGGGGAAAGATTAATTGTAGCCTCCTGAGTTCTTAGTTAAATGTGAGGAAAAGTAATCAGAAAGTGGATAAATCTATATGACACCTGTATTCGTGTCTTAGGGCTCCTATAACACAGTACCAAAAGCTGGGTGCCTTAAAACAACAGGAGTTTATCATCTCACTGTTCTGGAGGCTAGGAGGCTAAAATCAAGACTTCCCAGGGCCTTGTTCTCTCTGATGGCCCTAGGGGAGAATCCTTCCCTGCCTCTCCCCAGCTTCTAGTGTTTGCCAGCAATCCTTGGCTTGTAGATGCATCGCTCCAGTTACATGGCTGTCCCCACATCTTCCTTCTGGGTATCCATGTCCAAATTTCTCCTTTTCATAAAGACACCAGGAATGAATATTCATATTCATATTCATAATAGCTCAGATTTTCTTAGATCTTACTGGTTTCCAGACACTGTTCTAAATGTTTGACCTTTATTAATACATTTAATCCCTTCCATAACCCTATCAGGTAAGAATTATTATTATCCTCATTTTACAGTTAAGGAAAGTGAAGCACAAAGAGATTAAGTAACTTGATCAAAGCCACACAACAATTAAATGGCAAAACTAGGATTTGAACCCAAGGAGTCTGGTCCCCAAAGCTATGCTGCTAATCAGTGTGAATGGTTCCTGCATTTACACTTTAGTGGTGAAGCAAGATGTATCACCGTGAAAGGACTTAAAAACAAAAAGTCTTGTGTGCATATCAGAGATCAAATTGTTAAACAGAAAAAGTTAAAGACTGTAATGGTTACTTTTTAAAAGGCTGGATTAGTACATTTAGCAGTAGATTCCATTCCTTATGGTTCTTTGAGCAAATTTTATTAAGAAAATAAGTCTGACCAGCTTTTTTATGTCAAAGATATTAAAAGATCATTATGTTATGAAAGGATGCTAATTAGAAAAAAGGATGTCAAGCACCTGAGAAATAGACCTATAAGCTATTGGTATATTAATATAAAGTTATCTAATATCTAATTTTCATAGATCTCTAACTATAAATATAAACTATATTTTTCAGTTAGAAAAACTTAACACGCGTTTGTTTTAATCATGAAGAAATGTGTTTCCTAAAAATACTAAGTGAATTTTTTTTTTCTTTAGTGGATTTTTATTATCCTAGAGAACATAGTCCTTTTGGCCAAAAATTTCTATCTAGTCCCCTCAGTAAAATTAAATTATTTAAAAAATTTATATACTTTTAACATATACAGGGAATTAAACATAAACATTACTATTTATTGATTTAAATATTTCTTTTAAGTGGCCTTAAAAAATGGATGTATCATTATAACCTCAATGCTTAAAAAAATATATCAAATCTTAAAATTGCAATCACAGCTCTGTTGAGGTTTTAGTTCGTTTAAAATTTCCGATTGGGACACTTTATATCTTAATGTGTTTTTTTGTTTGTTTGTTTTTTTTTGTGGGGAAGACCAGCCCTGAGCTAACATCTGTTGCCAATCCTCCCCTTTTTGCTGAGGAAGACCGGCCCTGGGCTAACATCCGTGCCCATCTTCCTCTACTTTATATGGGACGTCGCCACGGCATGGCTGACAAGCAGTGCATTGGTGGGCGCCCAGGATCCAGGCCCATGAACCCCGGGCTGCCAAAGCACAAACTAAACCACTGCGCCACCCAGCTGGCCCCCAATGCGGGATTCTTAAAGACCATACCTCGCTCCTCTCCTGGCCCTGACTGTGAGGGCCAATCATAGCAATTGGGATTTTTTGCCATATTTAATACCCAAATATTGATTTTTCTCCCGTAAATCTGTGAAAGTAGTTCTATCTTACCCCTGTACACAAATTTTGTCTTAATAACCTTGTAAAAGTTTGTAATTCCTCCAGGACTAGAATCCAGCCTTTTAACTGCATTGCAGCTAGACTCTGTCAGAGACCCCAATGATCACATAAAGAGAGATGTAGAAGAAAAGAGACAGTACATGACTTTTAGGATGGGCTTCTGTGTTGGCAAGAACTGCACTCAGCTACTTTGAGCTGCAAAGTGGGAGCAGAATATTTCAGCTTCAACACAAAATACGTCACCCAGAGGATAAAGGAATGAAATGACATTGAGTTGCAGCATGTCAGAAATAGCCTAGAGTACTCATTTTCAATCTTTTTACCCTGGAGGAATTCTTGAAATAATTTTCAAGTCTCAGGGAACTCCTACATAAATATTCTTATGTCTACAAATCACAGAATGTTAATGTGATTGGTAAGTTATAGATATAATAATCCAATAACAATTGTCAATAATTGTCACAGAAGAGAATGATCTTTTTCTATGAATATTGTGAATAACCCATTAGCCTAGTCTTTTTGTGTAGTTCTCTCTCCCTGCAAAAGACACTAACTCTAACATAAATTGGTAGTGTAGAGAAAATTTAGCTTTCCCTTTTATTTTTGTTTCCTACTTGGCTTTTTAACTATATCCAGTGTGTCAGTCCAAGTCCTCCAAGACACCAAGGGAGGATTAAATATGTAGGGATTTTATTAGAGGAAACACCTTTGAGAGAAAACGGGGAAGGTGACTGGGAAGACTGGGAGATCCATCAGACCATGAAGCACGTATGACCCTGCGTGAAGGAGAGAAGATGTTTGGAAGAAGTGTTCAAGATTGCCGTGAAGTCTGAGGAAGGGTCAACAAGGCTGTCAGGGAGTCTTCGAGCCAAAGTCAGCCATCAGATGGTCTAACGACATCCAGGAATGAGCCTGCCTCGGCATTCCTGCTGCATTCAGTCACCGCCTGGGAGCAGTTCATAGGAATTGTGGCCTGAGCACCAGCACAGTGATAGAGTTCAGAGCACAGCAGTTGGGGCCCTTGGTTGATTAAGTCCCTGTAGTTGGAGGTCTGCAATGCACATTCTTATGGCCACCACACTTAAGAAGGCCTAAACATTTATCACAAACTTCTACTCTACAAGTAGCTAATAAGGTAAGCTATGTGATTTTTTCCCTATTTAAAACCAAAATGACTTTTTACTTAAACTTTCTTAAAAAGAGAAGTTAGGCTTAGATTATTTTTTTTATTGAGATATAATTGACATATAAGATTATACTAGTTTCAGGTGTACATCATAATGGTTCAATAATTGTGTATATTGTGAAATGATCACCATGATGTCTCATTAACATTCTGCATCATAGGTACAAATTTTTTTTTCTTGTGATCAGAACTTTTAAGATCTACTCTCTGAGCAACTTTCAAACCTGCAATACAATATTATTAACTCTAGTCACCATGCTGTACATTATATTCCCATTAGCTTATCTTTCTTGAAATTAATATCTTACTTCCTTTACATAAATTATTTTAAAAACCATATAAGGCACACATTAATGAATTCCTGTTAAATAGTTGGTTTAAGCCAAAAAATGTGATTTACCATTTCTAAAGGTAGGCGTGGTTGATTTCATTTAAATAAAAGTCATAAATTGATTTAATTAGTTATTTACAACATGAAAATTATTGACAATATGATTAGCACAGCTACTAAACTGTAAGCCAACAGAATATGAATAAAAGTATATCTTAAGATAGGTTTTTATACAAAGCTTTGAAAAACTCATTTTCTTCCTTAGTAATATGATCAGACTCAAATATAGGCCTAGAAGTTATGAAATTATTATATGTTGGCTTTTAAAATCTCTGATATACCTATTTATGTATAAAAATTGTTATTTTTTGGAACTAGAAATAAAGAATAAAATAACTTGAAACTTGTGCTTGTTTTCCTGCTGCACAGTTACCCAATTCTGGAACATACTTGAGATAAGGACACAAGGATTTCATTTTAAACTAAAATGAGATGATTTTCATCCTTGCTCATGATGATTGTTCAACAAGTCAAAGCTTGCTCACATATGTAATGAGTGAAAAACTGCAGTGAAATGTTCGCTGCTTTCCTATGAATGGCAGGATACTCTTCCCTCACGGACATCCGGAACTTGTCTGGGGCAGATCAGTAACCCTCATCTCGAGTGCATGAGCAAACTGCAGCTCGTGAAGTCCTTGCTCTTCTCTCAAGGTCAGTTCTCAAGCTGAGCAGAAGATTCAGAGAGAGGGTCTCCAATCCTTGGTTGAAAGAAAGAGAAAATACTGTTCCATTTTGTTCTGTGCTTCTTCCAAGTGGTTTCAATAAAGCTTAAGCCTTGCTAATATCCTTCTTCACTCTCAAGCCCAAGCAGGAGTGGGAAAATTTCAAGATTTCCTTTTGCAATATAATTTTTCCAAAGATTCAGATTCTTATAAATCGAAGAATCTTGTCACTTGAAGTCAAACTACTTTCTCCAGGGTCTTGTCAATACTTGTTCAGGGGGTTCATGTGATGAAAAATGCCTGAATAAGCAGCTAGTTGTTGCAGCCTTCATCAAAACATTTGACAAAATCTGGCTTACTGCTTCTTGAAAATCCTCCTGTAATTCATCTTTTAGCTAAAACACACTGCTGCAAACTCTTCCTCTGCTTAACCACAAGGTTTCCGTATGTAACAGAGGTAAATGTGATCCTAGTCCAAAAGATAGCACAATTTTAAAACATTCTGGAGTGAAGTGGTCTTTATTTAATAAAATTAGCCATTTTGTAGCATCATTTAGAACTTTTTTCATTTCATCTATAAGAGTTTTTGACATCAGTACCTCTCTCTGAAGAAAGCAGTGTGTTGTAATAACTTTAGATCCATGAAGCTCAACAAACCCAAGCACAAGAAACGTGAAGAAAGTTACATCAAGGCACATTATAATCAAACTTTTCCAAAGCAGTGATAAATAGATTCTAGCAACCAGAGAAAAAGGCCCATTACACGCAGAGGAACAAAGGTAAGGATGACATTAGATTTCTCATCAGAAACAATGGAAGTGAGAAGAGGGTAGAGCAAAATCTTTAACATAGTGAAAGAAAAAACTATCAACCTAGAATACTATAGCTCCCAAAATATCTTTCAAAAATGAAGGCAAAACACTTTTCAGACATACAAAAGCCGAATGATGTCATCAGCAAAAGATCCACATTACAAGAAATGGTAAAGAAAGTTCTTTGGTCAGAAGGAAGATGATACCAGATGGAAATACGAATCTACAAAAAGAAATAAAGAGTATTAGAAACGGTAACTCCATGGTTAAACACATATGATTTTTCTTTTAATTTCAATTTCTTACTATTAAAATCTATAATTAAACAAAACTACTTACAATGTAGCATGTGGTTTATCAAAAGTGAAAGTAAAATGTGTTACAACAACAAGTACAAAGGCAGGGAGGGGAGAAATGGAACTATGGAAATGTTCTTACACTATACATGAAGTGGTAGAATATCATTTAAAGACAGACTGTGATAAGTTAAAAATATATACTATACACCCTAAAACAACAACCAAACTAAAAAACTAAGTTATAGTTAATAAGCAACCAATGAGATAAAACAGAATCAGAAAATATCTAATCCAAAAAAAGTCAGGAAAAGCAGAAAAAGTAAACAAAAAACAAGATGTCTCATGTTAGAAAACAAATAGCAAGATTATATATTTAAATTTAACCATATCAATAAATACATTGAATGGAAATGATCTAAATACCCCAATGAAAAAAGAGAGATGGTCAGATTGGTTTAAAAAACAATATCCAATTATATGCTGCATATGAGAAGCCCACTTCAAAAATATAAAGACTAATAGGCTAAAAGTAAAAGTATGGAAAAAGATATACTATGCTAACACTAATCAAAAGAAAGTTGGAGTGGCTATATCAATACCAGAGAAAACAAATTTAGGAGCAGAGAAGAATGCCAGTGATAAAAGGGTCATTTCCTATGGATAATGGGGTCAATTCATCAAGATGACATAACAAACCTAACCATTTATGTACCTAATAACAGAACTTCAATACCCATGAAGCAAAAACTAATAGAACTGAAAAGATAAACCAACAAATCTAGAATTATTGTTGGAGATTTCAGTCTGTCTATCTCAATTATTGATAGAACAAGTAGGCAGAAAATCAGTAAAGACATATAAAATGTGAACAATACTATCAAACAACTTAACTGACATCTATAACATACTCCAACCAACAGAAGAATACACATTATTTTCAAGTACACACAGAACATTCACCAAGATAGACCATATTCTGGGCCAGAAAACAAGTCTCAATAAGGTTAAGATAATTCAATTCATATAAGTTCTTTGAACAAAACATAATTAAATTAGACATCAATAACAGATCTCTGCAAAATCCCCAAATATTTGGAAACTAAATAATATACTCCTAAATAACTCATGGATCAAAGAAAAAAAATCAAAAAATTAGAAAGTATTTTGAACGGAGTGAGATTGAAAACATCAAAATTTCTGGGATGCCACTAAAGCAGTGCCTAGAGGAAAATTTACAGCACTAAATGCTTATATTAGAAAAGAAACTCTCAAATCAATAACCTCAGCTTCTACATTAAGAAAATAGAAAAAGAAGAGAAAATTAAACCCCAAGTTAGCAGAAGAAAGGACATAATAAAGATCAAGGTGGAAATCAATAAAGTAGAAAATAGAAAAAAATCAATGAAACTAAAAGCAAGTTCTTTAAGAAGATCAATAAAATTGATAAATCTCTAGCCAGACTGATAAGGACAAAAAAGAAAGAAAACACAAATCGGCAGTATCAGGAATGGCAGAAGTGACATTGTTAGAGATTTTACAGATATTAAAATGAAAATGAGAGAATATTATTAACAACTTTATGCCAGTAAATTCAACACATAGATAAAATTCCTTGCAAGACACAAATTGCCAAAGCTCACTCAAAAAGAAATAGATAAGGTGAATAGCCATATACCTATTTTTACAATTAAATTTCTAATTAAAAACTTTCCACAAAGAAAACCCCAGGCTCAAATGGCTTCACTAGTGAATTCTACCAAAAGTTTAAGGAAGAAAATAATATCAAGTCTACACAAACTCCTCCAGAAAATTGAAAAGTAAGGAATATTTCCCAACTCATTCTATGAGGCCAGGATTGACTGATAACAAATCCAGACAAAGACATAAAAAGAAAAGAAAACTATAGACTAATGCTCCCTATGAACATAGATGAAAAAATTCTAAACAAAATTTTAGCAAATCCAATACAACAATATATAAAAAGGATAATACATTGTGACCAAATGAGGTTTATCTCAGGAATGCAAGGTTGTTTTAATATTTAAAATCCTTCAATATAAATCACCATATAAACAAACTAGAAAACAAAAATCATACAATAATCTCAGTAGACTCAGTAAAACCATTTGACAAAAATCTAACATTCATTCCTGATTAAAAAAAAAAATTCTCAGCAACCTAGGAGAGAAGGGAAATTCCTCAACCTAACAAAGGGCACCTATAAAATCCTACAGCTATTGGGGCTGGCCCGGTGGTGTAGCAGTTAAGTTGGCGCACTCCGCTTCTGGAGGCCCAAGGTTCACAGGTTCGGATGCTGGGTGCAGACTGACCCACCACTTATCAGCCATGCCGTGGTGGTGTCCCATATAAAGTAGAGGAAGATGGGCACAGATGTTAGCCCAGGGCCAGTCTTCTTCAGCAAAAAGAGGAGGATTAGCAACGGATGTTAGCTAAGGGCTAATTTTCTTTATAAAAAAAAAAAAAAACCAGTAAAATGTGTTCTTACAAAAAAAAAAAAAACAAAACCCTACAGCTACTATAGCTTAATGTTAAAGACAGAATGCTTTCCTTCTAAGGTCAGAAACAAGACAAAAATGTCCACTCCCGCCACTTCTATTCAACATTGTACTGGAGGTTTTAGCCAGTGCAGTTAGGCAAGGAAAAGAAATAAAGGGCATCCAGTTTGGAAAGGAAGAATAAAACCATCTTTATTCACAAATGGCATGATTGTCTATGTGGAAAATCCAATGGAACTTAAAAAAAAGTTACTAGTTCTAATAAATGAGTTTAGCAAGGTTGAAGTATACAAGATCAATATATAAAAGTCAATTGCATTTCTATAGACTAGTAATGAAAAATAGGGTATTTAAACTACAAATCAATAGCATAAAAATATGAAATATTAAAGAATAAATTAACAAAAGATGTGAAAGACCTGGACACTAAAAAGCACAAACATTGCAGAGTGAAATTAAAGAAGACCTAAAATAATGGAGAGAGATACCACACTCATGGGTCAGAAGATTCAATACTGTTAAGATGTCAACTCCCCAATTTGGTCTATAGAATCAGTGCAGTCCAAACCGAAATCTCAGCAGGCCTTTTTTTTTTTAAGAAGTTGGCAACTGATTCTAAATTCATATGAAAATGCAAAGGACCTACAATAGCCAAATCAATTTTGAAAAATAAGAAAACATTTAGGGAACTGACACTACCCGATTTTGAGGTTTTTACAAAGCTACCGTATTGGTGCCAAGATAGACAAATAGATTAGTGGAACAGAATAAATAATCAAGTTCCAAATTATGTACACTGCTCCAATTGAATGGTGGGTCTATATCCAGTGCCCCCTGAATTTGAGTGGGCATATGACCTTTTCAACCTATGGAATGTAGGGGAATAACACTGTGTGACTTCTGAAGTTTCCTCAGAAAAGTTCAAGAAGCGTCCACCTCGTTCTCTTGGGATTCTTACCCTAGGATCTAGAGGAAGCCAATTGCCATGTAAGAAGTTTGACTACTTGAGACTGCCATGTTCTAAAGGCCACATACATGGTGATCCAGTTGACAGTCCATCTGAGCACGTAGCTAACAGTCAACATCAACTGCAAGCCAAGTGAGTGAGCTATTTTAGACTCCAGCCCAGATGAGTCTGGTTATAAATACAAGCCCAGCTGACACCTGACTGCAAATGAATGAGATACCCCATTTGAGAACTGCCCAGCTGAGCCTATCCTGAATTCTAGACCCACAAAAGTACTGAGCAAAATAACATGATTATTTTAAGCCACAAAACTTTAGGGTAATTTATTATGAAGCAATAGTAACAGAAACAGGGAGCTTTCAGTGAAATAGCTATATGCCCACCAATTACACTATACACAATAAAGTTCTCCTAGGGATGAACCTTCTTACTTAGACAATGCTTCTTCACAGCTTTTTAGGGTTTCACTCCTAAATATAAATAGCTACACAAGGATAATAAAACAATGGGATGAGGAAAACAAACCATAAAAGAGGGCCCCCCAAAATCAGAATCAATGCACAGACTAAGAGATTATACTACACAATGCACAGACTAAGAGACAGACTATAAAAAATATATCCTCAGAGAGTTGAGAAGGTAACCTGCACATTAAAAAAATAAGAACGGAGTTCTATGAAAAAAGAACAGGCTGTATTAATTTCCTATTGCTGCCATAACAAAATATCACAAATTTAGTGGCTTAAAACAACACAAATGTCTTATGTTATAGTTCTGGAGACCAGAAGACCAAAATCAATCTGACTGGGCTGAAGTCGAGGTGTTGGCAAGGCTGATTCCTCCTTGAGGCTCTGCAGGGGGAATCCATGTCCTTGCCTTTGTCACCTTCTAAAGGCCACCTGCATTCTTTGGCTCATGACCCCTTCCTTGCATTACTCCAACCTCTTTTTTCTGTCATTACATTTCCTACCACTGACTCTCATCCCCCTGCCTCCCTCTTATAAAGACTCTTGTGATGACATCATTACACCCACCCAGATAAGCCAGGACAATTTTCCCATCTCAAGAACCTTAACTTCATTCATCTGCAAAGTCACTTTACCATGGCAATAACATATTCACAGGTTCTGGGGATTAGGATGTGGACATCTTTGGATGTGGAGACAATATTGAAAATCACCTAAAAGGTGTTGAAAATAATTGCTGAATCTGGGGATAGGGACCCAGGGCTAGGAAAGGGAGGGGATTTCTGTTATAAATCTTACAGTACTGTTTGATTTTAAAACTATGCCCATGTTTTATTTTGCATAAATATATGTGAATTTAATTAAGATGCATTAATAAAAATTTAAAAACATTAGATGTATATATATCATAATGTTAATTATGATTTTCTTTAAGAGATTATGATATATATTCTTCTTTTTACCTTCCTTATTACCCAATCTTTTATAACAAACACACAATCATTTTATAATGGGAAAAATCAACTATTTTTAAAATATTTAATTTTTAACTTTTCAAAATGAATTCAGTTCATGACATAAATGAATAGCCACATGTTCATATCTGTCATATAAAAAGTACTTTAAAAGCTGAGATAGTTACATAGTCCTAGAATATGTTTTTTAATGTTTCCTGAGAGAAGATTAAAACCATTTCTTTCCAGCCAAGGGTGTGACTGATATTATCAGTTGTTAGCAATAACTATTGACATGATATAAACCATTATTTAGAACTTAGAGTTTTACAAGGTTTATGAAGAGACATCTTATTTCAAATAAAAAGTAATTTATTTTCCAAAGTAAACAAATGAAAAACTCTCCCATGTATCCTTTTATCTCTTACAATGTGTATATTTCAACAGTAACATAAATAAAAAAGGCCAGTGGAGGGTGAAGAAATGATTTTACTTATTTTACTTCATTTGTCACAAAAACTTACTTTGTTATTTTGTGGTAATTCCAATCAGGAGCTCAAAGATTTAGGGAGGTTTTTTTTCAGAAATCTATTTCGGATCTGGAGTTTGCCAATTTTTATCCAGTAAGAGCTTGTATGTATTTTATTCTGGGTCACAAAATGAAACTGCAAAGCCAGAACGGGTTAGTGAATCTGTCAGAACGGATTGAATGCCTGTGTGCAGAACACATATAGCCCCTCTCCTGACTCAAACGGATGAAATATTTCCGCAAGGAATCGGGTCTCGGAAGCATACGTCAACTCCATTTTCACATAGGAGCTTGCATAATATTGACAACAAACTGCTTTTCCTAAAAGAAAAAATATTATGTAGGAAACTTCATCCTTGGGTTTCAGCAAAGCACAAGTAGAATGTTTTGTACTGGATTCCTTTCTTATTACTTTAACATCAATATTTAATAAATGGTCACTTCATACAGAATTAGGAGTCTAGTTCTACAATAAAAATAAGTAGTTTTATAACAAAAGTGAAAGAACTGAACTTTAGGTGCTCACAATGTAAATGAAAGAATATGCTATACAACAGTTAACACTTTATTAGAAGTTACAGATTTAACATAATTTGGGATGGATAGTTATTATTATGTTAAGAACGCAAACAACAAAAATCCATCAACTCTAAATATGTCAGAATTTGCTGATAAATTATCTTTATAAAGGAGATCATCAACCTTTCTTGTCAAATGGGACTTACCATGTGCATTAATATTTATTTATGAAAAGAAGAAATATGATAATATTATTTATAACTGAATTATTATGTACTCTTACTTTTTTAGAAGCAGCTTTCTGTAGTGGCCTTCAACAGGAATAAATTGAATAATACAAAATAATATTTTCACATTAAAAACTGAATTGAAGTTTGTTAAATTTTTTTACTCTAAGTAAAACTAAATATTTTTTATTAAAGATTTATTGGAATATTTACAGGACAGTATTTACATACAGTTGTGACTTCAAATGGATGACATCATGTTACTATGTCTACCTGGATAGGATATTGCTGAAAAGCTAGGTTATTGCGAAACAAGAAAGCAAAGCAATTATCTTTAGACGTTAAGTCAAAGAAATAGTGGTGAAAGGGACTTCTCCCACAAGGTCATGTAGCTAGCTAGGGGTTAAAGCAGATCCACAACATAGGTCTCCTATGTTCCAGGCCAGAGTTGTTTCTTTTCCAGCATTCTTTGTGATCATCAATGCAGGAAGACCAGGTGATACTGGTACTTTGAGCATTTCAACTTTTTATTCTGCAGGACTTTCCCACTCTTTGCAAGACATTTAGCGCTCTTATTCCAAGCCCATTAAATACCAGTTGCACCTGCACATTTTTTTCCAGCTCTATTGAGACATAATTGACAAATAACATTGTGTAAATTTAAGGTATCTCCACATTCTTAAATGCCCTCTAGGAAGACAGTGCTGCCCTGGTTAAGAAATACCACATATTTCAGAAGTTTATGTATTAGGAGCAAATGATGAAGAACAAGAGTCCCAGATGTCTTATGATATTCTTCTGCTTTCATTCCTTGATTCCCTACGTATGCTGTGGGTTTTCTGAAGTGAGGTGGAAGAGCTTCCTTCTGCTCTTTATATTTTCATTGCAAGTATGCGTTCAGAAATGAAAATGAACACCTCCGGGAAGCTGTCACTAGAAATGAGATCTTTTTATTCCCCTTTATTTTTATGCTACTTGTGGATTTTTATACCCGTTGTGTATTTGTTGAGGAACACACACAGATATGACATTAGAAACATCTATTAAATACAAGTACACTTAATGGTTCTGATAGACATCTTAAGTGGAAGAGTTAGGAAGTTCACTTGCATGTTAGATATCCAGTCTTATCCATTTTTTTTTTTTAGGAAGATTGGCCCTGAGCTAACATCTGTTGCCAATCTTCCTCCTTTTTCCCTTTTTTCTCCCCAAAACCCCAGTAGATAGTTGTACGTCATAGTTGTACATTCTTCTAGTTGCTCTATGTGGGACACCACCTCAACATGGCCTCATGGGCAGTAAGTAGGCCCGCACCCAGGATCTGAACTGGTGTACCCTGGGCCACCGAAGCAGAGCACGTGAACTCAACCACTACGCCACCAGGCCAGCCCCTCCAGTCTTATCCTTTAAGTTTTACTTTTCTTCAGTATATAAGCTAAGTCAAAAAATAAAATATTCCTTTATAGTTGGATAAGGTATATTATAAAGTCATAAACCTAATTTGACTACACAAAATGTGAGAAATGACTATATATGTGTGTGTGTGTAAATATATATATATTTAACCAAACACATATTATTTATTATGTGCCAGGCATGGTTCTAAGCACTTTACACATATTTATTCAGTTAATCCTCATACCAGTCCTATGAGGTAGGTCCTATTCTATCCTCATTTTATAGGTGAGGAAACAAGAGATGGAGAGTCAGATCTCACAGCTAGCATATGGCAGAGTGAGAATTCCAACCCGGGCAGGCAGAATCCATAGGCCATATTCTTCACCATCTCACTATTCTGCTCTACAATATGAGGATTATATGGGGACAAAACATTGTGAAAACTAAGTTTAGCATTCTGGCCAAGCAGAAAATCCAAAGTGGTCACTTGCCAATCAGATGTTGTTCTGCTGCATCTGAAGCAACAAGACTTCTACACATCTTTTTGAAAGGAATTTTATTAAAATATGATCTTCCCTGGTTTTGTAACCTCAAATATCCAAGGGGGAAAAATAGATTAACCAAAAGAATTATGTATTTGCCTTCTCATTTGTATTAATATAAGATGGCTTCACAAATGGGAATTTTCATTTTTAACAGTTGACCTTGAACAATAAATAACAGCAGGGTTAGAAATTTTTTTTTCCCTTAAATTACAAACCTGTTCCACATTTTAGGAAAACCCTGTTAGATGCTCCATATCCTCTTTCTATCAACTAGTGGTTTGAACATCTCCGCTGGGGTAAAGGGTAGTGATGGAGAAAACCTTGAGCACAATTCTAGTTCCAAACAGAGAAACTTTTCTTTCAGATTGAGATTTTATGGCGCTAAATAAAATTAGTTCTTCCTCTTGGAAGCCAGAATATTATTATCCTGCTACACTGGAAATAACAACAATTTTACATTCATTTATATATATATATATATATATATGGTTCCTCTTTAACTATAATCCATCAAAACAATACTATTTTTATTGTGGGTATATGATTAGGATTCCATTGTGAGTGATATAATAAAGCATTAATCTTGTATTCCTAGCTCCTAAAACAGTGCCTGGAATATAGGAGGTACTCAATAATTGCTGAATAAATAAGTAACAGGCAAGTGGAAACGGGAAGGGAGAAATAGACCATTGTGTCTTGATGGAAATGTACAAACAAGTAAAATATGCTTGTATACTTTTATTATATTTATCATCTTTTAAACTGGTTTATATAAAAATAAAATTCTGGTTGGTAACATCAGACTTCAAATGTCTGTTTTCTATTTTATGAGACAGGAATCAGCATGAAAAGGTTGTATAAATCTATAATTAACGAATAATGAAACTTTTTTGTTCTCTAACACTTTCCACTGAGTAACATTTTACTTCGGTCAGTATTATTCTATCTACACTTTTACATTAAAGAAATGCTATTTTCTTCTAAAATTTCAGGGTAATATAAACTGACATGTCAAAATGAGAGGCCAATCTGCAGTGCTCATGGATTCTCACTGACTGACAATATATTAGCCATTGTAGATTGAAGCCAAATATACATTAACAATGACCCTTGCTTTAAAAACCTTAGGCTGTGCATGAGTCAAGTATTAACTGAAAATGGGAGGAAAGGGTATGAAAATGGAAGATCTCAAAATGAGAGAAAATACTATATTTTACCTCTTCAATATTTTTTCTAGAGCCAACTTTGACCAATGCTTGCCCAAACCATCTGTCTTTTGCCACCAAGCATCCACTCCTCCAAAAATATGAGGTAATGGTAGCTCCAGTTTTATTTGAAAACTGCCCCTCTCCCATTCTCAGCAACGCTGTTTAAAAGGGACAGTCCCAGCACTAAACTCAAGAGCTGTGAGCCCTGGCTGAGTTAAGCCAGGCAGTCGGACCCATCCTGCTGGCCACAGTTCAGGCCCAGGCGCACACGTAAGTTATCAGAGCCAATAAGGATGAGGAGACATTTGCTGGAGGTGGATTTAATGGTATGAGAACATGGGACTTGGAGCTCAACCATACCTTTCTGTGATGAGAGGAACGAGCCTAGGGCTGACGCTGACTTACAGGAAATGCTGACTCCCAAGATGGACCCTAAGAACATGGTTCGAGTCATCAAGCCACATCTAAAGCCAGGCTTCCCTCTGAGCTGTTGTCTAGTGCTCAATAAACCGTTAGATTCCTCCTTTTAAACTAGTATGGGTTGGATTATGAAATTTGCATTACAGAGTCATAATAAATATAACATCCCAAGTGAGGCTACTTTTCAAGCAGAAGCATGATGTGGGGAAAATGTGATGGTCTTCTAAAGTATTTTGTAAAACAACAAGGGAGAACCATCACTAGAATTGAGAAATATTGCTTCTAATTACATAATTGTGCTATTATTTTTATTTGAAAAATGCTTTGACTTGCTGTTTTGAAAAGAACTAAAGTGGACATAGCTGTTTGATTTGTCTAAAAATTATATTGTGCCTTTTCAACATTACCTGGCTTCGAACTACATTCAAAGTAGTTGGATAGAATAGATGCTGAATCCTTTGTACTACAAAATCAAGAAGATGAATTATGTTTCCATAGCTGTACGAACTCCCGTAGTGGGCTTCATCCCCTTCCCCTTGCCGTAGGCCTGAATCTCTGAGAAGCCTAAACTGTTTTTTAAAAAAGAAAAAGTAATTTAAGCTGACAATTCAATGTCTTACATTACACTTTTTATTTTTAAGAAGTAGTGATGTTTCAAGGTTTGCAGAATGGAACTTCTCACTCGGTTAGGTTCAAATCTAGTTCCTCTAGTTGAAAGTGAAATTAGAGAGGATTAGGTTAGTGTTAAAATTTTTTATAAGTGAAATCTATGATTTCCAGTGAAAAAGCTAAATCTTAATATAATGTTAATTTTCAAGGTGACTGATTTAGAATATACTTCACATGTTCCTCCTTTCTCTCTCACCGTTTTGTTTTTCTTCATTGCCACAAAGTCCAGTACAAGGTCAAGGGAATCACTCAGTGCAGCCATGAGAGTTTTCCCTCCCTCCTTTTCCCCTTCAATTCCACTTTTGTTCTTATTCCTATTCTCTTTTCCCCTTTCCCTCCCTTTCCATCATCTCCCATTTTCCTTTAGTCAGAGAAGGAAGTAGAATTGGTATCTGGGAGTAATGAGATACACTGATGGGGGAAGGGATTCCTTCTTTTTGCTCATCACCATTACTGTTTTGTCACCACTGAAGCTACTAGAAATAGTCTGCACTTACCATTCTGAGTTTTTCATCTCTCATTATTTTCTATATAATACTAGAATTATAAAATATGACACGCATACAGAAAAGCACATAAACATATACGTACAGTTTATTTACTGCCATGAACTCTTCAACTGACTATGTTTGGATTATGCCCTCATCCTTCCAATGACCCTGCTCTGACAAGGGTCACAGTAACTTAATTGTAATTACTATATTGAAAACTATATTTTATTTTTCAAAGTTCTATTTAGTTTCTTTTCAAATCTGCTTGATCTTTTTTTGTCTCCTATTCCTTGCTCCTATTTTAAATCCTCTCTTTATATGAACTAAACTTTGCTATGTTTGCATTCTATCTCTAATAATTCCAATCAGTAGAGTCTGAGTGAATCTGATTCTGCTATCAGTTGTTTCTGCTGCTTCTCACTCACGGTGCTTTGTGAGCTCTTGTTCTCTAGAACTTTATCCACAGAAATTTTTTGAGGCCTCCGGTGAAGTTATATTCCTTCAGAGAGGATTTGTGTTCACTCCTACCAATTTCCTGAAAGCATGATCACTTGAATGGTTTGGAGACCACACAGCTTGATGGCGTGAAGACCATACATATAGAGTAAATTCATATTGCAAGTCTATGTGAGGTCAGACTTGTGTTTACAAATTCTCAGGAAAAATGTTTCTATTTCTCTTACCCAGTGCCAAGGTCAAGACAGGAAAGTTTTCTTGCTGCCTCTCCTGTGTTACCAGTTTATTTCTAATTCCCTTTCAATGAAGATGAAGTCTTTTGTGGTCCCAACTTTATGGGAGACTTTCTCCTATCTCTCTCACTGCTATTAAATAATTCTTTACTGTAATTATTTGAGTAAATAATGCTCTCCCACTCCTTTATTGTAAAATCCTTAAGATTAGAACTTTTATCTTAATCATGTATATCATGCTCAATATGGTACTAATTCATTCTGACAACCAAGGTTTATTGAACATGTTTTTGCTAGGACTATTCAGGCACTGAATATACAAAAATTGCCAAGGCATTTAAGGCCCTGCTGTCCTGGAGCTTAAATTTGTTAGAGCACGTTGTAGGTGTTCAAAAAAGTATTAGTGTAGCAAAACAAATGAATGATCCAGTGAAGAGTAGCAAGAGGAAAGAAGAAAAGAGAATTGTCAGCCACAAAAGAGGGCAAGTTTTCATTTACAGAAATAGCAGCAAAAAGGAGTCAGAGAGAGAGTTAAAATTCACTGCATAAGGAGAGCATTCTAGAACCAAATCTAAGTTCAGAGTGTCAGATAGTGCTCAAGATGAGAATAAGCTAGCTTAACTGGAGTAGAGAGGTCTAGAAATAGGAAGTGAAACAATCCACCAACAACACTTGTGGTGTTCTTGAATATCTTGCTTTTTATCACAGCTCTGCTATGTGTACACACATCACATTGTCAAACAAGTTAAGATAATGACAATGACTCTGAGGGTACCACCTCCTTCTCCAGGCTTCTCCCTCAAAGGACAGGGAACCTGCTCATCTCTCTGCATTTCAATCCCTCTCTTTTATTCTTCAAATATTTATACTTTTGCTTCTCTACTTACATGTGTCTTATTCTCTATTTTTTTCTCTATGTTACCTTGGAATTTCCTGAATGAAAAGGGTGATAATTGTTCTAATGAGATAACTCTTGTGGAACTCCTAGATGCTTCAGGATGGGGGCTGGTTGCTTTGATTAGAAGTTTAGAGCTTTCAGTCCCACCTCCCAACCTCTGGGGAGGGGAAAGGAGCTGGACATTGAGTTAATTATCAATGGCCAATGATTTAATCAATCATGTCTATAATGATTAAACCTCCATTAAAAACCCCTAAATAATGGGGTTCACGGAGCTTCTAAGTTGGCAAACACATCCATATGCCAGGAGGGTGGCACACCCCGACTCCACATGGACAGAAGCTCCTATGCTCAGGACCAATCTGGATCTAAGCTTATGAATCTCTTCATCTGGTTGTTTATCTGTATCCTCTATAATAAACTGTAATAGGAATGGGGGAGGGGGTTGTGGGAATCCTTGACTTTGTAGCCAAGTCCGACAGAAGTGTGGGTAACCTGGGGACCTGATACCTGCAACTGGCATCTGAAGTGAGGACAGTCTTATGGAAAGGAGCCCTTAAACCTATGGAGTCTAACTCCAGGTAGTTAGTGTCAGAACTGTAGGACACCAAGTTGGTGTCAGAGAGTGAGACATGGTATTGGAAAAGACACCATGTATTTGGTGTTAGGAGGAAAAAAAACCCTCAGGACCCTACCAAACTTTAAACTGTTACTTCTCATTACACCTTTAATAAACTTCATGTTGAAATCACACTAGTTTGTTACCAGAATATGACCTGCATTCCTCATATTCATTCCCCCCATCCCACTGTAAACACGACTAATTTCTTCAAGGGCAAGTTTACATCCTACTTGTGAGGAGAAGCCTTCCCAGTTCCTCAACAAAATTTATCTTTCTCTCTCCCTTGTACTCTTATTTTTTATAATGTATCTTTAATCATAGCACTTTCACAATCTGCTTTGTGTTAGAACAGGCAAGGAATGCACAAAGAACAACAACAAAAAATTAAGGTAGAGGGACATTCTACAAAATACCTGCCCAGTACTCCTCAAAACTCAATGCCAAGGTCATCAAAAAACAGGTAAATTCTGAGGAACTGTGACAGCCCAGAGGAGCCTAATGAGACATGACAACTAAATGTGATATGATGTCCTATATGGGATCCTGGAAAAGAAAAAGGATATTAGGATAAAACTAAGGAAATCTGAATAATAGAAAAACAAACAAAAACCAATTATGGTATGGTATACGGACAGAACATGTAAACAAGGAAAACACACTATTCTTGAACAATCTAGAAACTTCTTACCAAGATTAATTCACATACAAATCATTAGAAGTATGGCCCGTAAAACCACTATGGGGCTACACTTTGATAGCTCTGCAATTTAGTTTATATATTTAAATGAAATAAAGCAGCATGTCTTTAAAAAACATTCAGGAATTAAAAGGATTACCCTACCTTTTCTCCTAAATTAGTAAAATAAAAGTGTGTGAGCGTGAGCAATTAACATTATTATGAAATAAGACTTCTGGGAGCTAGATTCTCTCTTTTTTTTGATGAGGAAGATTAGCCCTGAGCTAACATCTGTTACCAATCCTCCTCTTCTTGCTGAGGAAGACTGGCCCTGGGCTAACACCCATGCCCATCTTCCTCTACTTTATATGTGGGATGTTGCCACAGTATGGCTCAATAAGTGGTGTGTAGGTCTGTGCCTGGGATCTGAACCTGCAAACCCTGGGCTGCTGAAGTGGAGCGCACAAACTTAACCACTACACCACTGGACTGACCCATAGATTATCTTTTTAATATCTAACTTTTGCATATTCAAAGTAATATATAATTATGCTTTTATAAATATAAATCAAATGGAAAATTTTTATGTATGCCATCTCCTAGTTCTATTTTCAAAAGGCAAGATTTACACAGAAATTTTTATCATATTTCATAGACTCTTAAAAGACATCATTATTTTATGTACCATTAAGAAAAACAAAATGCTGTCAACCATACTGTAAAATGCTATTGACTATAAGAAGTATCCTGATTTCACAGGTATTAAAATGTATATCTTTAGAATCCACGAAATAGTTTCTTTTCATGGTAGAAACATTTTTATTATATGTTGTGCCAACTTAACTGAGTCCAATTTACAGTACTGAATACTTGTACAGTGCAGGAAAAACCCTGCATTCTCTAGTTTTTATAGAAAAGTAATTTAGGTATTTTATGTGCTATAGGTGAAATATCTTAATACACTGGGGGACACAAACTCCCCCAAATGTTAAAGTAAATCGGCAAATGGCCCCAAAAAGCTGATTAACAGAAAATGGAAATGCTATCCCTATATATTCTCCCATAACAATAATTTTTAAAAATACAACCATACTTTGTGAGGCAGCTTTGTGTTGTGATTATCATACTGAAATGGTTTAAAGTATGTTAGTTTGGATTAGCTCACATAGATTATCAAAACTCCTATTGAATTCAACTTTTAACTTAAAATTTTTAAAGCCAAAGAGAATTAAAAAAAAAATCTCTCATCTTAAATTAACACACCAAGTTTACATGCATAACCTCAGACATTTCTCACTAAGAAAAAAGGTGTCTTTAAAACTTTATTCTGTTATATGACATTTAAAAAAAATTAGTTGCTTTAACAGATGTGAAAAACTGTTTGCCTTAAGTTTGCTTTGTCTTTTTTAGGCTCAAAGGTAATTGTGTTTTTTTTTGTAAATAAGTTCCAGAAGACCAACATATTCTGAAATGTAGGAAAGAATTAGCTGTCATTTCTGTTTGTCTTAGAAGAAATTAGACGTGATTTGGTTACACGTTCAGCTAAGATTCCCCTTGAGAACAAGAGTACTTTCTGCAGCGGTTACTTCATAGGTTAATGAGGCTGAGTTGCACAACTTTTCTCTTCTAACTTAAAAGATGAAATGTTGAATGTTTCAAAAATCTCACTGATTTCTTTAATATCTGTATAGTAACTCTAATATAACATATCCCCAGTGATTTAATTAGGTACAGTGATAATAGCTGATAATCTCGTTAGAGTCACTATGAAAATAAAAATCCCCAAAGGTCTATATTCAAAGTTCTAGGAACATTCATAAATCACACCTGAAGTTCCATGAAGGAAATACACTAAATATGTTCACATCCATCTTCAGCTTGACCACAAACATGGAAGACAGTATGCCTTATACATTTCATTATGCATTTACAGCATCTTTTGTTTCTGGATTTCCTAATTATACTAAACAAGTATGTTCTTGACATGGGCTTGCGAGCCAGGCAGGCTTGGGGCTTGGGGTGACCTGGACAAAGAGGAAGAGGGAGGAGGTGGGAACAAGGATGGGCTCCCGCACCCCCCCCCCCCATTAGCCACCCAGGTGACTTGTGGAGACACGGCTGGCTCCAGGCCCAGGCCTTATCTTTCGATCAGAAGGGAATTAAAAAGATGCCCTCATGACTGTGCCTGTCAGCTGCCTGGAGCTTCATTCAAGGATATTCCGAGCCTGACAGATTTGTAGTGATACTCAGCCGCCTGGGGAATAACGCTGGTGGAAGCATTCTCTGGAATTACACGCACCCGGCACATTTCTGGATGCTACAAGTGGTTTTAAGGAGAGCTGTGGCTGAGTGCCTCATGGATTCCTGCAGCCTGGGTGCCCGTGGGGGAATGGAGGACTTCAGCTTCCTGCAAGGGCTGAGACCTCTGTCGTCGTCTCAGACAGGAATGTTTTTGGTTGGTCTCTGCCAGCTCCCTTTGGGGGCTCCCTCTGAAATGGATGAAGTGTTACGTCACATGATTGTGTTGAGGATAACGAAGTAGATGTTGATTTGTGGAACACCCAGCACTGCACCTGGCACAGAGCAGACATTCAGCACATGCACTGGGAGAACTCCTTGTGCTCCAGGAGAGACAGATTTCCAATAGGGGACTTGCCACCTGTGTCGAGGCATGTGCTGTGCTGGGCTCCAGGATGAAGTGGGATGGGAATCACAGTCCAGCCCTCGGAGGCTCACTGTCTGGAGTGAGCCCATACCCTTGGCCACTAGGTCACCTTGTCTGGAGCTGAGAAGCAACTTCTACTCCTTTCTTGGCTCCTGGTGACTGTGTGACCTTGGGCAGAGAATCTCCGTTCTCTGGGTCACTGGTATGGAAGTCATTTCTTTTCTAAGCTGGGACACTTGAAAGTGAAAGGGGCACTGTAACACTTACTCTGACAACCAGTGTAAACCAGGATGTTGCTGGGAAAACCGGGCCCAGTGACCCCTGGACTCATCAGTTAGATTGTGGGCAGTCCTGCTGGTGTCCAAGTCTGTTCTTCCAGTTTCCCCAGTGCATTTGCACAAACAGTTTGCATTTCTCTTTATGGCATACAAGCTCATCATCTCCCAAGTATGCCTTCAGCTGCTTGGAAGAACCCGGACTGCAGCTAGAGCAGATCCCACTTGTTTATTTATTTTTTTATTGATGGGCCCCTGTGGTGACTGACAGCACACACTGTAGTTCTAGGGCCCTTGGGGACTCCATGCTGCCCTCCCACCTATGCAGACACCCCAGCCAGCATTCACAGTGATGAGGCAGTGCCCCAGACCTCAGAAGGGGTGCCTGGGCTCCATGGAGGTATGCAGTCACTGTGAGAGAAGAGCTGTGACTCACTCTCCAGGCCAAGCCTGGAGACCTGGGGTTCTCAATGAACAGCTTTAGGGTTGCTTAATAGCTGGTGTTTGTGAACGTGTGCCCGTTTAACCTGTCACCCTTTTACATATGAAGAAACTGAGGTTGAGAGTCCAGAAAGCTGCCACGGTTATCTAGGGAGAAAGCAGAGAAGCTGGGGTTTGCACTCCAACCTGTTAGCCTTCAACAACCCTACTCCTGTTTGGCCAGTGTTTCTCAAAGTGTGCCAATGTAGTATGCAAGATGATGTTAGGTTACAGATGGTGAAGTTTAAAAAAAAATTGTTTTATATTTACTTTAACTTGAATTAGAAAAAGACCACAGTTGGCACACAAGACCTGTGATTTTACAGATATTATTTAGGATGTAAAGTATATATTTAAGAAAAGGTCATCTTTCTGAAAATATTAAGGTAATGATGGACATGGCCCTCCTGAATAGGACAAGCTCAGAGTGCAGGGCCCTGATTTGTAGTACTTTGGCTGTGTGGCTCTAGCCACATCACTGGAGGCACAGTGCCTCTGAGTAGCTGTGTCCCGCTTCATGCAGGCTGTGCCATTTAGTCCACCATGATCCTCCCTAAATCAGGAGTATTCATGATGAAGTGACCGCCCAGCTCAGTCTGAAGCTAGATTGAGAAGAGTGCCATTATAATCCTATAATTCTGCTTGAACTGACTGTGGCTCTTCATCTGGGACCTGCCAATTCTATTGTATTTATTGAGCACTAAAAGTTTTTCAATCAACTCCTGTATTATTGAGACTAATTCAGTCTATTCAGTCTATAACTCATGAAATAGCAAACATTCCCACTATGCAATTAAAAAAAAAGTATACTCTTAGTTGCCAAACACTTTCCATTTGGTCTGTTAGTCTTGCAAATCCTCTTTAAAAATATGACTTTTACAAATGGTAGTCAATAGTCAACTTGTGGATATTTTCTTTAAGGTGCACAAAGTCAAATGAGAGCACATTATTTCTGTGTTTCTCAAACTAAGATACACATAAGGAGCATGTGGTTGACCAGGATAACATGATGCATCTTCCTAGAGATCTAATGAATATATTACAATACCTGGAAGGGGGAAAAGAGTTTTGTATTACATTGAATTATGGAATTAGAATGCACAGTTTATATTAGCATTTATGATAAAACACAGAATTAAACTATTTCAATGTCATGACTGAATGAAGTTTGAGTTTTGTTAGCTAAAAGTTCTGTGAAAAATGTAAACCAGTATTCAAACGTAAGTCATTACCATGATCAAGTTTCAAAATCCCTCAGTCTCCAGGAAGCAAAGAGCCTTAGGACTCATCCCTGCAGTCTCATTTCCTCAGGCCTATCTACCAGGTGAAATTAGTTGTGTAGACTAAGGAAGGTGTGTTATAATAACAGTATGAATTCTCCCAAAGAAAGCGGATCCTTAGAGGTTTCCTGAAAAGGCCTTTCTCGAACCTAAAGCCTCAGCTCAAAAGGCAGAATTCTGAGCTCTAAGGACAGCCTCATGAAGGACTGTCAATTAGGGGCTCCCAAATATCAAACCAAATCATGACGAAGCTCCCTAGACACGGCTGGGCCTAGTTACGATAACCAGGGGCTCCTGTGACTTTTGCTCTGATTTTCTACTGATCCTGTGGTACTTGAGTTTGATGAAACATTCCAAGCGTCCTGCTTACTGCTCTCTTATCTACTTCAAAGGTATTTCATGACTTCAGTGAATTATGTCAATATTAGTAACGTAGATTCTCTTCTATGAACAAAGCCCACATCTATTTATTTTATTAGCAGGATGCTAACAGGCCTGGAGCAAAGAAATTACAATTCCATTCCCATTTCCTTTTATAATTCAACCTAAGATGTCTTAAACATGCCTGCATTCCTGTCTGTGCCTAGCAGGACATGGTCAGTAAATTTCTAAATTGGATTAAACTTTCAGTTTTCATTGAAATAAATTATTATTGTACTTCAGCTGAAACTAGTTGTACCTCTTATCTCACTTCCCTCTAAAAGGTTTTCCCAATGCAGCAAGACCACAGTTGAGTCACACACTGGATCTGTTCAGCATACTTCTGAAACTCAGAATTTCTACAACTCAACAGCAGTAGCTAACATTCAAAGTGGACTTATTCTGAGCCAGGCCCCGTTCTAAGTCCATATTATTTAAAATCCAGATATTAACTCATTTAGTCCTCACAAAAACTCTCTGAGGCAGGTATTACTCCTATTTTACAGATGGGTTAAGTAACTTGCCCATGGTCAGACAACAGCCCATGCTCCTCTATGGGGCCTTTCTCAAGTTCTGTTGAATGTCAGTCCATCGTTTATATGATGGTCCACAAATTATATGTTTGCTTATATTCTAAGTATTAGTTCTCACAGAAAAATATGCTACATGAAAGCAAATAACACACATCAAATAGCTTATGAAAAACTAATGTATCTATACAGTACCAATAAAGAATCAAAATGACAGATAATAAAATTTTAAACTTCTCTCTTCTAATCCCAATTGTTTGGGAACTGAAATCTGTTTTTCTGAAACAGGGATGGCATTCTTTCCACGACTATGAAGGAACTCTCCCTATTGTCAGAACGGAATAAAAGTGAAGTGCAAACCCTTACCCTGGGGACATTTTAACCTTATCTCTTCTTCCTTCATTATACTCAAGAGATGGCCAACCTGAATTGCTGACTGCTCAAATACTGTTGGTGTAGCATGCCATAGTTAAGGCTTCAGACCATCTTCCTTCAGCTCTCTGCTTTCATAGTAAAATACTTCAAGCATAATCTTTGCTGAGTTCTAAACATTCCAGCAGACAGAAACATTGTGGAAATGGAAACTTAACCCCAACATACTTCAATTTGGAAACTGAAGTTCAGAGAAAGTCATAAAAATTCAATTTAAGTAAGATTTATTGATTGCCTATAGTGCACATGGTCCTCTGTTAGACACAATGAAATTCAGGCACAGACAGACACAAGATCCCTGACCCTAAGTACGTTATGATCTAAATAGGATAACACAGAGTAGAAACAGTAGCCAGACAAGTTGTATGTCAATGCTCCTTTACAAGAGTCAACATTAAAGAGCAGTAATTTCAGTAATCCAAAATGGCATCTAATCCTAAAATCATTTATAAAATGTATTTGGTGTCGAAATCCATAGCACTTCAAACAAGATAATTAAGTTCCACTGCAGATAAAGTCACAAAGACGAAAATACACTGAAACCCTTAGGAGCATTAATGACTTTTGTTATTTTGGATCTTCTGTTTTCTTCTTATTATTGTTCTAAGCCTCCGCAATACCAGTTTATCAGACAGAAGCATGTCATCTTGTTGTTCTAGATAATCCAGTAAATTTTCAGTCCATTCAAGTGCAGCTTTATGGCTAATATGCTTCTCTGGATTCAGTTCTGTTTTTCTAGTCTTATTAGAAAGCTTTTGTTCAGTAGGCTTGGCCTGGTCCTCCACACCTTCACTGTCCGTCAGCACCTGACAGCTTGAGTCATTACTCCGAGAGTCAAACCACTGATCAATATTCTCAATGTCAGCGTGTTCACAGTCTTCTGTATTCTGCAAAACCGTGGTTAAGTCAGCTGCTAAAATGGCTCCTTCATCAATATTCATGCTTGAATTCTCTTCATTGCTAGGGAAAAGTTTTTTCCATGCTTTTGTTATGGTACTTGATTTTACCATGTTCCAAGCTCTTGATACTTCATAAATTGCATCCAAAACTGTTAAGTTCTTCCAAAACATTTTTGGGTCAATTCCTTCATCCATATATTTCTGGAGAAGTCCTGCTCGGTAGTATCTTTTTACTGTGGCTAGAACTCCCTGGCTCATAGGTTGAATAAGACTTGTGACATTTGGTGGCAAGTATTTCACAATCATTCTGCCATCATCTGAACTCAACAATTCTTCATTTGGATGTGCTGGGGGAAAATCCAAAAGAAGCACTGCTTTTTCTAGAAGTCCCTTGGATTTCAAATGCTTCTGTACCTGTGGCACAAAGTATTTTTCAAACCACTGTCTGAAAACAGAATGTTCTATCCATGCACTTTTTTGACTGAAATAAGTGACAGGAAGGTTTGAAAGGTCAGCTCCTTTGAATGCACGGGGTTTTTTGGCTTTTCCCACAACACAAAGATTAAGTTTGTGTAAACCTGTGGCATTTGCACAGCACATAATAATGATTCTCTCTCTGCTTGACCTATAAACAGAAGTACTTTGCTCAGTCTCGAGAGCTAAGGTCCTTGATGGTAGACATTTCCAGAACAATCCAGTTTGATCAGCACCATAAATTTGCTCTGGTTGTAGATTCTCTCTCTCAACAAATTCCTTAAAGTTACCACAAAATTCACTGGCAGCAGTTTCATCTCCTTTTAATTTTGTTCCTTTACCAGCAGCCTTTGGAATACCATGGCGCTGCTTAAATCGAGTTAGCCAGCCAGATGATGCATTAAAGTCACCTTCCATCCCCAGCGCATCAAAAAAGAACTTGGCTTGTTTTGCGCAAATCGTTCCAGACACCGGAATCCCATCTGTTTTCTGTTGGTTAAACCACTCTATCATAACTCTATCCAGCTCCTCATACGTTGATGACTTCATAGATTTACGTTTGGATATCTCACTGGTAGGATCTGAACTGTTTGCATAGTTTATTATCCTTTCTTTGTTCTTTTTAATATCACGAACTGTGGATTCCCCAATTCCATACACCACTGAAAGTTTTTTGAAAGAGATGCCTTCCTCAAGTTTCTTAATAATGTCAAGCTTGTCCTTAATTGTCAATACCACACGCTTGCGTTTCCCCAACATTGTAACTTTCGAATATTTTAGGTGATTACTAGAACGAGATATTTAACAACTTAGATATGAACACAATGAGACTAGAAAACAGGGTTTTAAGATCCCTCCCCTGTTCCCCTAGGACCTAGATGGGTAGTTTGCTGGCCAATTTCCAGGCAAGGCCTGTGTGACTCTTTGCTATTGTAAAACTTACAAAGTTCCTACAGCAAAGACTAGCTCCAATTAACCCTATCTTCTCTCCTTCTTCCTCCTCCCCTAGTTTAACGTCTTTCCATGAACTGCAGTCTCCACGAAGACTGCAACCAATATTGAACCAGCAAGGTCTCTAAAACGGTCCTACTGCATACTCAATTCTTCTTGCCAACATTACAGGTGAGGTTCTTTGCTAAAGGAACTAGGACTCAGGTGGGAGTATTTTGGGAAATGTGCTAGGGAATAGAGAGTTTAAGACAGGACTTCCAGACGTGACATATAGGAAATACAACGAGAAAGCTCATTCCCTGTTGTCTTTGTCAGGCAGCGCACAGTGTGGAATGCAGCCTCTTCTAGGCAAGGGTTCCTATAGGCTACAAAAGTGAGCGGTCATGGAAATCACAGGCAAGCAAGGTAAGATGAGTTGGACAGAACTGAGCGGTGCAAATAAGGTGAAAGTGGACAGGCAGAAAACTTTGTACTTTAACACACACAAACTTATACCTAATGTATTTAGCAACTGAAAAGGAAAAAGGTGGACAAGAGGTGGTGTCACATGATTAAAGAAAGCATTAAAAAACTTCATTGGTAGAAGTCAGGACCCATGGTAGAAGAAATGGGGTGGAAGGCTCAGTGAAGAAGTTACAATAATCCTGGTGAAAGATGATCCTCGATGGGCCAACAGAAGTAGTTCCTGTTTGGGGCTGTATAGGCACTCGGACTCTCCGAAACCTAAAGGAAAATACCAAAAACATTTTTTTTCAATATCAGGGTCTATGGCATTACCCACATCTATCCTGCAACTATGTTGAGAAAATTAACGCCTCCTATTAATGTGATGGCTAAATACGACAAATAACGCTTTTAGGCATTATCTGGAGTCAGGGAGAGCGGGACCTGAATCGCCTACCTCCCAAAATTAAGAGGGCAGAGAGAAGCCGGGTAGGCGAGGGCCTCTCCCGGCAGGGCGAGCTCCGGCGCGCGGGACGTCTCTGCTCACGCGGAGGGAGCCGGATTCCTCCGTGGACTCCGGCGACCAGGGTGTCACCGCCGCAGCCAGCCAGCCAGAGAGCGGCCACCGGGCGCAGGGCACGCCAGTCCGCGAGCCGGGGGCATTGCTCTCCGCCTGCCTGCGCGGCTGCCGGACCGCCCTGGGAGCAAATGGAGTCTCTGGAGGGAAGCTGACACCGGTGGCGCGGCAGCAGCGACGAGGGCGAGCGTCGCCGCCGGAGCCGGAAGGCGGGGGATTAGGGAGCACGCGCGCGCCCCCGCAGGAACGTTGTGTCGGCGAGGGGGCGGGGCCTGCGCGGGCGAGCGCGCGCGGCCCGGGGGCGGGGACTCCGGCGAGCGAGCGGGAGGGGGCGGGGCCGGCCGCCACCGCGTCCCTCAGCGCCGCGTGGGTTCCGCTAATGGTCCGGCTGCTCCAGCCTGCTGACTGCTTCGCGGACCAGCAGGGGGCAGTACAAGCTCGCCGGGTCTTGGCCCTTCTCCCAGTGCATCGGCTCTGCGGGCGAGGCTTTCTCCATCCTCAGGTGGAACGAAAATCGCACCCTTTGCGGGCTCGCGAGAAAGCTGCGCATCCTCAGTTGCCCGGAGCGAGCTACGGATGGGGCAGGGCGAGCGCACGTGGAGCGTGTTTACACATAGCTGCCCCGGCGTCCGCGCCTCCCAGCGCCGGTTCCCGGGAGCCCCGCGCCCGCCCGCCGGGACGGGACGAGCCGGAGCAAGGATCACGAGCCACGGTAGGAACGAGCGGACTAGGCTGCTGGCTGAGGGCAGGCAGCTGGCTCCCCGTGGGGACGGGGTTCAGGAGAGGAGCTGAGGCTTACGCTCTGCAACACCCACCCGAGCGAGCCGCGGGGGGCGGCCAAGCTGGGTATCGGGTGTCCCCTCCCTGGTGGGATGCTCGAGTATTTAAGTCACAGTCTCTGTGGAAGTGGACCCTGTGTAAAACAGACTGCACCTGGAAGACTCGTAAGCCTGTGGGAGGCTCCCTCGTGAATTTCCTGCCGCCCCTTTACTCCCTTTGCTTCTCGGTAGTAGTAAGGGAATTGTAGTTTGACAAAGACTCCCTTGATTTGTTTCAAACGGAGACGCCATACATTTCTATTTTGGCCCTCTAATTGGCGCGGATGCCGGCACCTGTGCACTAATAACCAGTGCGTGTACCGTGCCTTCTCCCCCTTCGCGGACTCGGTTCCCCAAGGGCCCTCGGAGCCTTCCCGGGAGAAGGGAGCGGCTGCACCTTCATCCTGCTGCACCTGTTTACCGAGGAAACGCGTTTAGCCTTTTCTTTCTTTCTTTTTAGCATAACACCTTGGAAAATGGAAGTTTGAGGTAAGTTTCTCTAACACCTGAACGTAAATGTCTAACCTTTTTCGTTAACACAAAGGAGCATAGTACTTCGTCATTTATTTGCAAAGGCCATACTGTTGCTAGAGTGTTTCAAAGGAAACTGACCTGAGCATTCATTCTGCAGATAAGATGTTGATTCTAAGCCTTCCAACTGTCTGACTTCCCCTGAAGGTAGATCTATCCCCCACCTCTTATCAACCAGTTTTGGCAGTCTTGGTTGACTATTTTGGGTAAAGTACAACTTCATAGTAGTTTTATATCACTTTTAAAAGTTTGCCTCTTTTCCCTGATATTTGTGAGGAGCGTGAAAACAGTTGTATCGGATACGTTCTTCATCCCTCGTCAGGGAAGGGAACTAACATTTACTGACTGCCAACCAAGGGAGGCGCGTGTAACCAGATGTTAGCAGCCTAGCTTTCCCCTTCGCCCTCCAGCCTGCTGGGATCACTGGGTCCCGTGATATTTAAATAAAATGGACCCTGTCTCTTATGTCCCTCCGCCAATAGCTCTGGGGTTTAAATTTCTTCCGGATACCACTTGCGTCATTTCTCTTTTTCTGCTGAGTTCTCCAGCTTGGTGGTGCCTTATCTCTTATAGCTGTTCCCTTTTCATCACCTTGTGTAAGTTCAAATCTGGAACACAGCTCACATTCCTTGATTTCCTTAAAATACCGCTTCACACAAGGCAGTTGTATTTAGCAGACGTTTAATAAGACTTTACCCAAGACAGCTGTGTCCTTACACGGGCTAGTTTTATCTAACAGACTTTTTGCTTTGTGTTGGGTGGGAGGGTCACTAACTGTGGCAGATGTATATTAGAGCACAAGAAGAGGGTACCTTGAAATAGGATGTGGGGCATCCTTGTTTTATGAAGAGCCTGGTCGGCTACAGCGAGCTCCTATGGTCTGTTCTCTTTGGGTCACAGGCTCGCTTGCTTTGCCATCCTCTCCTTTCTCTCCCCAGCATTTTTCTATCTCAGGGCCCCCTCTCTCCTTCCCACTCAGCTGCTTGTGAAATCTTAAGATTCTTTTTACATACTTTATTATGCAGAGCAACTTTGTATTCTTTATCTTTTTTTCTAGCTGTCCTTTACTCTTCATCGTGTTTTATTCTCTGATCAAAAGACATTTCACTCCTTGGGGAATTCTGCCACCAGTATTTCTTTTATTCCACATAGATAACCATCTCTCTTAATCCTTATAACAGTACCCTGCGGTCGATGTCACCTCTATTTTATGTACAAGAAAACGAGGCTAAAAAAATATGACTCTTTCAAATGTAGGTGGCAGAATGGAGACTGGAGCCGGGTCTGTCTGGCTTTAAAGCAATATGCTCTGCCCACACCATCACAATCGAAGTATTTAACTCAAAGACATGAAGAGAAAAAAGTATATTGTGATTATTTATTTCTGCCTAATTAAAGTTGCCATTTATTAAAATGGAATTTTTGACATTAACCTACCAAAAAGGCATTCTTGTGAGAGCACTGAAGTCTGCAGCAGTGTTCACTAGAGATAGCATCCGGCTCCTGGTACTGCAAATACCTGAAAGTAGCTTATGTTTCTCATTGTTACAAGCTCTAAATTACTTTTTCTGCTGGGATAATATCAATGCAAATACACTATGTGACCTCACTTTCAGTGGTATTCTTTATGCATATGTTTCGTAATAGAATAGGACATCACTAGGTAAATTCTTAATTTGAAAGGAACTGCTTTTTGGCAGGGGATTCCAATTACTTTATCGTTGATCCTCACTTGGAGATTTTTATGATACATAACTTACCTATTAAACTCTTCAGCTTAAAAGGAGGACATGAAATTTTTGATCATATTATTCTACATGTATTAAGTCAATTTAATAACAAGTAGTATTTGTTAATAATTGAAAAATATTGCCAACAGAAAATGGTTTTCACAAAAACCACTTACTGTCACTTACTTTAAGGGACTCAAAATATTGAGGGGAACTTTTCAGATAAAATATAAATTATTTTTCTTTTGGGATGTCTGTGTTTTAGGGCGGACAGGATGTGAAACAGTTGTCATCAGTAAAATTAAAGCTTGTTCTTTGAAGTATCTTTTGGCTCTAAAGTTATTTTACTTTGTATTATAAACTCAAGCCCAAATTATTCATTTTTAATATAAAAAATTTTCTTTTAAATGGTTAGAGGTAGGACTACTTTTCCACTTAAGTTTCTAGACACAAGTGAAAGGTCAGATTACTCACTAGAAAATCCCATATCTTTTTTTAAAGGTTGATAACATGATTTTGAAAGATAGTGATTTCTTAAACTCTTGCGTTACATAGATGCCCAGTAGGGGACTTTTAAACTTAATTTTGTTTTTTATGTTTCGTTTGTTGCTTGGTGGTAGGTTTTCAGTTGACTGGCAGCATAGGCAAAGATAAGAGAATGAGTTCCTAGGAAGGTAGGAGAGATTTAATAGGGTCGGAAAAATAAAAACTGCTGGTGGAAAGTTTTAAGGAAAAGTTAGACTTGCTTCCAGAAAAACGTGTGGATATAAATTAAAGAAAGCAGTGAATTGCTGATTGATGTCAGCCATGTGAGTGGAAAACTTGAGTGACATTGACAGACGTATCCCCCTTACCTTTCCAATCCTGCCCAGTGTACAGCTGTTTAAAGGAGCCCTCAGTTCTGTCAGGTTGGTCAGATCCGGTTTCCCGAGAGTCCACTGTGCACCAGAGCACTCAGCCATTCACAACATATTATAAATATTTTATGATATTGTTGATTCTTATCAGCCAGATACCACCAGGAACACACCTGTAGCCAAAATTGGGCTTACTGCTGCAGCAAAGGAGAGCCATGCCTTGCAAAACCAGGGAGTGTCTCAATAAGAGGAAGCCAGGTGGAGCTTATTATAGGATTTGGGTAAGGTGAGTTTAGGCAGGTTTAAAGAAAGTGGGGAGTCTGTTCTGGATTGGGTGCTGTCAGAAAGCAGGGGCAGTTTGGCTAAGGGGCATCTTAATTTTTATCTAGAAGCTAGAGGAACAGAGAGGCTAGGGTTACCAATGGGGAAGAAGCAGTAGTCACTCTTGCAAGCCAGGAGAGGGGATGTTTGGTCATTTTTGTGGTTGCACAGGAGTCCCCCTCCCTCCTTGTTCAATTTCTGTTCAGGCAGGATTATAGAGTGATCTTGTTTTTTGTCTTGTTTCACCACGGTCACGGAGAGTCCTTCTCCGATGGCTGTAAACTTGGATTCATCAGGGTAATACCATCCCTACCTTGTTCATAGCTTTCAACACGTTCTCAGAGGATCCACGATCCAAAGAAGTCTGAATAGTAATCACTGGTAGATGAGCTCATTCAGCCTTGAAGCTATCCCTACTTCATTGGGTAGATATGATGCCATCCTACCATAGTGAGAGACTCGCATGCTTGAGGAAGACCGTTATTAACACCTGGCTTCAATGCTTCTAGATTAAAAGACCTCATGATAGTATTTCTCAAACTCAGCTTTGATCAATTTTAGAATGTTTCATCATTCAAAAAGAAGTCACATACCATTAGCAGCCAGTCCCATTCCCCCCAACCCTCTCTCTTGTTCCCCAGCCCTTGGCAACCACTTGTGTCTGTGGATTTGCCTGTTCTAGACATTTCATATAAATAGAATCATACAATATGTGTCCTTTGTGGCTGACTTCTTTGACTTAATGTTTGCAAGGTTCATAATGTTGTAGCCTATATTATTAAGCAATAAAATGATGTGTTAATATTCTGTTACATGGATATACCACATTTTATTTATCCATTCATCAGTTGATGGACATTTAGGTTGTTTCCACTGTTTGACTGTTAAGAATAACGGTGCTGTGAACATCCATGTGCAAGTTTCTGTGTGGATGTAAGTTTTCATTTCTCTTAGATGTATAACTGAGATTGGAATTGCTGGGTCATATGGTAAGTCTGTGTTTAACCTTTTAGGAGATATTTTCTAAGGCAGTTTACATTTTTACAAACAGTGTGTGAGGACTCTTAGTCCACTTGGACTGCTATAACAAAATACCACAGACTAAGTAGCTTATAAACAACAGAAATCTATTTCTCACAGTTCTGGAGGCTGGGAAGTCCAAGGTCATGGCAACTGCAGATTCAGTGTGATGGCTGGTGAGGACCGATTTCCTAATTCATAGATGGTGCTTTCTGGCAGTGTCTCCACATGGTAGAAAGGGCAAGAGATCTCTGTGGGTCTCTTTTTAAGAACACCAATTCCATTAATGAGGAATGCCATTACATTGGGCATTAAGCTTTCATCATATGAGTTTTCGAAGAACACAAACATTCAGATCATAGTAGGCTCCAATTTCTCCACATCCTCAAATCCTTTTGATTTATAGCCATCCCAGGGGGTGTGAAGTGGTATCACATTGTGGTTTTGGTTTGTATTTCCCTGATGGCTAATTTGAGCATCACTTTGTGTGCTTATTTACCATTTGCATGTCTTTTGGAGAAATGTCTGTTCAGATCCTTAGCTCAGTTTTTAATTGGGTTATGAGAGTTACAATGTTAAGAGTTAAATGTTTCAATTTGCTGTTTTGCCCCACCTTTCCTAGAGGGGAGTCATAAGAAATAACCTTCTGAGGAATATCTGTGTATTTAGCCCGACTGATATTGAAGATACTGCTCATGATATACTGTCACCTTACTTAAGGTTTCATATGACAAATTCTGGCTGTCTTTAATGTCAGAAAAAAGTTATGCTTTCCAGATGAAATTTGACTTCCTTCTATCTGACACAAGAACTAGGTTATGTCCATTTTAGCATTGATTTGTGCAAATCTGTGAGCTTAAGTTTGTGCTTGATTGCGGTAACTAATTCATTTTGAATTCCTAGTACTTCTCTTTTTCTTATCCATTGTTTTTTTAATTTTAATATTTTAATGGTAACTCTCTTGTTATAATTACGTGCTTCCAAAACAATGGTTGAGATAAAGAATAAAATTGAGAGACCTGACAGGTGGTACATCTTAGCAATAAACTTGAGGAGTTCTGGAAACACAGTCTCTGGTTTGTACTTCTGTCTGCCACCTGCTAGCCATGGAATCTCTGGCTGGTTATATAAAATCTTCCACATCTGGAAAATGGGAATAAAAATCATACTGATTCTGGTTTTGTTGTAAGGATGAAATAGAATATATAAATTGCTTTGCAGAGTACCCAACATGTAATAAGCACTAAGTATATACTAGCTATAGCTTTACTATTTCCTCCATCTTTTGACCAGAAGGAAATACTTGGATTCTCTCAACCTCCTAAGAAAGGAGACTTTTAAAGGAGCATTAGATAGCTAAAGGCAACTATGGTGGAAAAGACTAGATTATTTCATACACATGTAATGATATTAGAGGGTATTTGTGAAAGTGGATTATGTATCTATGGTTGTAATTATAAGGAGATTCACAAAACTACATCAGAATCGTCTATTAAATTCTCATTTTATTAATCAAAAACAGATGCACATTTTCTTTCTTTAATCCTAAATCACAGCATATTACATATACTGTGTTTTTGGCAGATTTTTAGCCTGATTATACATTTCTGAAGGGGAAGGTAAAGATGTAAAATGTGGGTATGATGCAATTGACAGTCTTCAAATAGTCATCCTTTTGGAAATGTATTTGAAATATGCTCTAGTTTATTATCTTTGTTCTCCTTTATAAGATTTAAAAACCATAAAAATTGGAGAGAGGGGTCTAACTCTGCACTTCCTATTATTTGTATTTATTGTATCTCTCAACCTAAACCCTGACTTCTCACTTCTGAAAGTTGGTGGTGGGTTATCTCTTTTTCCTTGGCTTTTCATATTTTCTTCAACCCTTTCCTCTCTACACTTACGCCTGCAGTATTCACAAATTTCTGTTACCCTCTCCCTTATCTTCTACATTGTGTTCTTCTGCTCTGGGGATGTAACAGTGGGATCTAGCCAGCAACTTGGGAAGTCCCTATAAACAGTGTGCCAAAACTGATGTGCAATGACATGATTGCCTGATAAGGAGACTTTTTTGGGATTATTAAATTTATCATTTTAAAGCTGACTGGACTTTTAAAATTTCTCACTTCAATTGGTAGTTTGTTTCCAACAATGTTAAAAGGAAACAAACAGGCTAATTTAATAATATCAGTTACTACAACACAGGAGTTAATTTTGCACTGGCCTTGTTTGTTCCTAAGTTGTTCTCTTTTTTTTTTATCAGTAGGTGGTTTTAGTTAATTTATTATTGCTGTAGTCACAGAAGAGTAAGTATTTAGTTTTTTCTGATATATCTTCCACATACAGTATTGAGAAGTTAACCTATCTTCCTTCCATTTTGTTTTATTTTTAGGGGGGTGGGGTGGAAGGATTCCCTCCCTCTTGCATAGTTTGAGACTCTTTGATGTAAATGACTCAGGCCGCAGTACTTAATTGCTTGATCACTAGGAATTTTGTTATACTCCAGTGAAGGGGAACAAACATTGTTATATATAAAATAGAGATTTAGGGGGCTGGCCCGGTGGCATAGTGGTTAACTTCGTGCGCGCTGCCTCAGCAGCCCGGAGCTTCATTCACAGGTTCGGATCCTGGGCATGGACCTATGCACTGCTCGTTGAGTCATGCTGTGGTGCCCTCCCATATACAAAATAGAGGAAGATGGGCAGAGATGTTAGCTCAGGGCCAGTCTTCCTCAGCAAAAAAATAAATAAATAAAATAAAAAATAGAGATTTAGCAACGATTCACATCTGTAAATAATAAACTATGGCAGCTGTACTAATGTGGGATATTATTAAACAGTTAACTACCATGTGGATGTACAAGAATCCTAAAGCAATGCCCCCTCCATCTTTCCTAACAGTCCATGATAGCCTAGCTTACTATGACTCATGTGAGTTTTAAGGCTTTTAGAATTGTAAATTATATCCGTAAAAAAAATCCACTGGAGAGGAACATAGTGTCTGCAGTTGTACATGGCACATGGTATTCTCTAGGTAAATATTTGATTGTTAAATGAATAAGTGAAATCATGTTTTCTGTGCTGGTTGTACATCTTTCCAGCTGTGTGATTGGGCAAGTAATTTAATTTCTCTAAGTTTCAAATTTTTTTGTTGTAAAATGGGAATGGTGGCATTTATAGCCTAGCTTTTTTTCATGTTGATTGAATGAGATAATATAGGCAAAAGTGCTTAATATTTAAAAACAAACTCTCGGGGGTACCTCTTCTGCTCTAATTTTTTCAGTTGTAATATTGGTCCACTATTTATACCTTATAATTGGCATTGATGTTCATAATACGTCATTACTCTTAGCCTAGTCACCATTGGAAATCAAATGTGATCTGAAAAGAGGAGTTTACTGATCTTAATATAATGCATTTGAGAGAACATAGGTTTCTGTCAGAGAAGCATGGGTTTAAAACCTAGCTTTGTCCATTATTGGCTGTGTAAGTCTGAACCTCTCTTGAGCCTCAGTCTCTCATTGGACAAATGAGAATAATGCCTATACTATGGAATTGTTGAGATAACTATATGAGAATGTATGTGAGAGCTTTTAGCAATAAACAAGAGTTAGTGACTATTCCCTTGACCTCCTCACAAGTTAAAACATCTTTTAAATCTAATTGTGGGAATTATTCAGTTAATAAGAATATTTTCTTGTTTGCTCATTTTTTTAGAAAAGTTTTTTCTTTTTACTTTTCTGGATTTTTGTAAAGATATAAATCCCTTGGGAACACAATGCAGTCTGTACAGAAGCTGAAATATACACAATACACCTGAAAATTTACACAGATTTCTGTATACCTGAAATTTACGCAATGTCAATATGACCTCAATAAAATTTAAAAAATGTATATTATGGGCTTGTAATGGGTTAGGCACTGTGCCAGCCACAGGTATTGTATTTAGAACATTTTTTTAAATAAAAAATAATGGGCTGGGTTCTTATTTAACAAATCAAAAATAATTGCTGCAAGAATTTCAAGATTCAGAGGTAAGATTTGGAAAATGCAGTGGGATTCTTCCTGATAAAGAAGTTGAAAATGAAGGACTGGGATATTAAGGGCTACAAACAGATCTTCCCGTGAGCACTGTACTCCTACTTGTTTCTTCTGTCTTACTGGTTTCTCTTTGTATTTTTCTTGCAGTTCTGAGATATAATTGACGTAACATTTTATAAGTTTTGGGTGTACATCATAATGATTTGATTTATGTATATGTTGGGAAATGATCACCATAATAAGTTAACATCTATCACCTCACATGGTTACACGTTTTTTTCTTGTGATGAGAACTTTTAAGGTCTGCTTTCCACAGCTTTCAGTTATGCAGTATTGTTAACTATAGTCACCATGCTGTACATTACATTCCCAGGACTTAATTTACAACTAGAATTTTGTACCTTTTGACCACCTTCATCTGTGTCCCCCAGCCTATGTTTATTATTCTTGACTTTTTCCTTTTTTAGATCTCTGAACTTTTTTCTCTGAAATCCCTTAGAAATCATATCCATGCTCACACTTTACAGCTCTTTTTCTGGTGACATTCATGTAATCCCTATTTCTTGTCTTAACTTTTTTTTCTTTTTTGGCTGAGGAGGATTAGCCCTGAACTAACATCTGTGCCAGTCTTCCTCTACTTTATGTGTAGGTTGCTGCCACAGTGTGGCTGACAAGTGGTGTAGGTCCATGCCTGGGATCCAAACCTGCGAATCTGGGCCACCGAAGTGGAACATGCTGAACTTAACCACTACACCACGGGGCCAGCCACTTGTCCTAACTTTTAAAAAAGTCCCAAAGTGCTTCTAGGAACAACCCAAGACTTATCACCATACATTTAGTGCATTCATTGTACAAATATAAATGTTATGAAGCTTACAAGGGAATAGAATAAGATATTGCCCTGTCCCTCAAAAAGTTCTCAATCTGGAAAGATAGGTTTGTGAACAATAATAATGCCATATATAAACATTATACTAGTGGTTTAAACATACGTGCACATGGAGAAGCAATGTCAGTTAGGAATGCTAGTGACATTGGGGCAGGACGCTGAAGTATGTGCATTAGCTCCCCAAGTAGAAAAAGGAGACGAGGACATTACTGGCAAATACAAGATCATGAATGAAGGTTCTGAAGTGGGAAAATGGATACCTTATTTAATTTGTGGAATAACAATGTGTTAGCTTCCTGTTACTGCTATAACAAATTACCACCAACTTAGTGACTTAAAATGACATAGCTTTGTTATCTTACTGTTCTGGAGGTCAGAAGTCTGAACTCGGTTTCACTGGGCTAAAATCAAGGCTCTTCTTGACGCTCTAGGGGAGTCCTTGCCTTTTCTGGCTTCTACACGCTACCTTCATTTCTTGGTGTGTGTCCTCTTCCTCCATCTTCAAATCCGCAGCCTTGCGTCTTCAAGTCTGACTACAGTGCTGCCTGCATCAGCACACTCTAACTCGGACCCTCCTGCCTCCTCCTTATAAAGGCGCACGTGATTAGGTTGGACCCAGATAACCCAGGACCATCTCCCCATCTCAAAACCCCTAACTTAATCACACCTGCAAAATCCCTTTGCCATGGAAGGTAGCATATTCACAAATTCTGGTGACTAGGATGTGGACATTTTGGGGGCCATTAACCAGCCTACCATGAGCAAGAAGGCTGGAATTTAAGTTATATAATGGAGATAAGGTTAGTATGAAATCTGATTTTGAAAAAGCTTGAAAGCCATTCTGAGAAGTTTGGAATTTCATCTGTTGTATAGGGCAGCAGTTTATATTCTTTAAAAAGGTTAAAAATATTAAGATAAATGCTCAGTTTAGTGTATATACACTCAAAATTCAAATACAAGTACATAGATGATCACAGATACCTTGGAGCCCGTCTGTGGAGCCTTAGACTTAAAGAGAACGAGAATAAGCAGGAAAGTAACATAATCAAATCTGTTTCAGAAATGTTATGGTGTAGTTGTACCAAAGCAACGCTGATGAGGTACAGCATTTTTAAATTATTAAATTTTTAAAAAATGGCTGTGGGAACAGGGAGGAAATTGATTTGAAAAACTTTTCGGAGGTAGAATAAATAGGCTGTGGTGGTTAAAGAAGCCAGAGAAGGCTGCAGCAACCTTTGAAATGTTTATGAAAATGATCCTCAGGTACACTCCCTTCTGACGTTTCCTCCCACTCTGTGATTTCTAGTCTGCCTAAATCAAGTGCGACTTTCTGCTCAAACATGTTCTATTTCCCAACTAAACAATTTCTTCTATTCGTAGAGTAACCATATAGTACATAGTCCAAACTGGGACAATGATTTTTATAACCATTTTTAAAATATTTAAATCAAACTTACTGATAAAACATTAACCTAAAAATTCTGTTTCTGTAAAGCTGCCTTTATAGGATGTGGTGGTCCAGGGTGTCTCCTGGTGCAGTGTTTTGGGATGGCCCACATGTGCCTTCTCAGGTCCTTATCTGGTGAACTGGCCTACAGGACTTTGCATGGAAGTTAGAGGTGGAGGGATGAAGCCTTGTTGCCAGGATGCAAATACATGTGGAGGGGAGCAAAAATATCTTTTCCATGAAGATAGACTTTTTGGGGAAGGACCATAACCAAATGCTGTCTGCTGGATGCTCTGTTTGGAGGAGTCCATAGTGGGATATCATAGACTTTGATTTGTTTTCTAGTGGCATTATCCTTCTTATAAAGTTAGAGATCGCTTCATCTAGGTCTGACGATTTAGACTTTTCTTTTATTCTTTTTAAGATATATTTCGCCCTCAGGTACTGAGTTGGACACATTTAGCTTTGCACCGGTTGCCTCCCTTCTTGCTGTTCTTGAGGTGTCTCTTAAGGATCATTCTAGGTCATCTTACTTTTAAGATAGCTAAACTGTAAGAATTTTACATTTCAAATAGTTTGGTAAGTTGTACACTTAGGCGTTTCTTCCTTCTCTGTAGAGTTGATATTAATGAGTAAAACTTTCTGCCCCAAATGAGAGAACAATAAAAAATCCAAGGATCACTGACCGTGCCCTCATCTCCCAAGGAAATCTGAAGTGCTGAGGACTGGAATTCAAATTTTCAGCTCCCGTAATCTTGTATAGCTTTTTTAGGAGACACTGAGGCTGACTATGAGGCTGCCCACAGTCCCTTCATCGCACCAGAGTCCATCGTTGAGCTGTTCCTGGTTGCCAGTATCCCACAGAACCACAGCAAACCACACAAAGCACCCACAGCTTCTGCTCAGAATCAAACCTGCTTCAACATCTTGACCATTTCTGGCATTCCTTATTTCTTTGAGTAGATCTTTTTTTCCATCTGGTATCACTTCCCTTCACCCAAAGAACTCCTTTTAGCATTTCTTAAAGTGTGACATTCACTCAGCTTTCGTTTATCTGAAAATGTTTTTATTTCACCTTCATTTTTTGAAGAATATTTTCCTTGGATATATAATTCTAGTTGTGTAAGGGTTTCTCTGCCTCCTCCCACCCCCCAGAAGCACTTGAGCTATATCAATCCATTGTTTTCTGGTCTCCTGTATTTCTTATGAGAAGTAAGTTGTCATTCTTTCTGTTGTTCTACTAAAAGTGTCTTCCTCTGGTTTACTTTTAAGATTTTTTCTTTAACTTTCATTTTAGCAGTTTGTTGAAAATATGTGTTTTCTTGCTAGGGGTTTGTAGGGCTGAGGGTTAATGTTAGTTACCAATTTTGAAACACTTGAGCTCTTCAAAATTCTCTTCCAGTCCAATTCTCACTCTGATCTCCTTGTGGGACTCGAATTAGACTACTTGATATTATCCTCCAGATGACTGACATTTTTTTTTTCTTTTTTTTTTTTTTTTGTGGGGAAGACCAGCCCTGAGCTAACATCCATCGCCAATCCTCCCCTTTTTGCTGAGGAAGACTGGCCCTGGGCTAACATCCGTGCCCATCTTCCTCCACTTTATATGGGACGCCACCACGGCGTGGCTGACAGGCAGTGCGTCGGCGGGCGCCCGGGATCCGAACCCGCGAACCCCGGGCTGCCAAGCGCCGACTAAACCGCTGCGCCACCGTGCCGGCCCCCTGACATTTTTTTTATTTTCTTCAGATTCCACATATACAGATGGAAGTCTTGATCTCTCCCTTCATAGGATACTGGTAGGAGGGGGGTTCTTCTGTTACACTGGCAACAGTCTTTGCTGTCACCTTCCTTAGTCTCAGCTTTCCCAGAACACTTTTAAGAGTAAAAGGAGACACTTATTAATAGTTACAATGAGTCAAAAAGCATAAATTGGGACTTTCCCAGGCAGACTGGAGTTGAAGGTACCCGAGTTAGTGGGCGCTATTCCAGTGTCCTGAAAAACAAACTTTAGAATCATCCTGCGTGCTTCTCTTATCTTGACTAGCATGGCACCTCTTTGCTTCTTATATAAAGTCAGAAATCAGTCTTATGAGTTCTTTCTACAAAATTTGTGATTTATCCTTCACTATGTAAATTCAAGACATCGTCATCTCAGCTGGACTATTGTTAACAGGGCCTATTTATCTGCAATAAGTCTCCATCCCATTCTAGCACATTTTAGTCAGACTTCCAGATTAATCTGGCACTAGTTTTATTAAACTCTTCATTCTATTTAAGAACCTAAATGCTTCCTGATTGTTTATGAGGTCCTGCCTAGGTTTCCTATTCTGTTGAAAGCCCCTTACTTGTGCTGATATCTGTCTCTGTGCTCATCACAAGACCCCCGTTAGAATGCCCTCTCTCCCTGCCGTCCTGATCAGTGACTTCTGCGTAAGTCAGCACCACACTTGCCTTATTGCAGCTCCAGCTCCAGTCACTGCATCATCACATTTTTTCCTGTCTTCTAATTCTCAAGTTCTAAGGGCACACATTTCAAACTTGATTATACAATTTAGTGTATCTTATTTGCTGAGAAGACTCGGATGCCTTCAGGGGCCACTAGGTAATCATAAACTGTGAAGCTGGCGGAGTAAACAATTGGTTTTAAAGTATGTGTGTTGATTGCTAGCAATAGTAATTCTTATCTAGGTACATGGCCTTTCAGATCACCCTGCAGGTGAGACAAAATGGGCAAACAGAATACCTGCACAAGATTTGCAAATCGTGTCCTAAGTTTTTGTTTTTTTTTAACATATACTTCATAGCTTAAGTAATACACCATTCCCCGTACCTCCCCTTAGCCATAATTCCTAGAATTGTAATAGGTACACATTGTGCATTGTAGAAGTGCTTGTGAAATTAAAAAGTTAAACTATGGCTTTAGCAAACTTATTGGGAAAATAACTAAAACTGTCTTCAAAGAAAATGCAGATATTTTCTTGTTTCCCAGGCCCAAGGTTTGGATGATCGTCACAGATACAGTGCCTCCTATTCTCAAATCAGCCCTCTTGCCCACTTCTTAGGGGTCTGGGTTCTGATTCCCTCCTTCTGTGGACACTGGCATAGTAGATCTGCTTTAGCTTCCAGGGGGGAAGGCAATGGTGTCCAGCAGTCTAGCCTCAGCAAGGGGCATGCTGAGAGTTAAGGTGGGGCCATAGATAGGGCTGGAAGAAGGGGCAGTGGCAAACTAGTGAGGAAGTAATAGAAATACAGATCAAACAATGGGGCTTAAATAATCCATGGAAGTGGGGTGTCTAATCTGTGGGTTGTGTCAAAGAACGATGAGACCAGTCTTCAGTACCTGAAACAAAAAGACAAAGCTGGATTTATTGACTGTTGTAGTAGAGGAAAGCTCTACTGGTCAGACAGTTTTTCTGAGCAGAGCAGACTGCTGATCTTATACTGGACTTTGGGAAAGTGTGGAATTAGGATTGATGGGTTTTCAGGAGTGTTGACATCATTTGAAGGAGAATGGTTATTCAGATGAGATAGTTATTGATTGGTTCATACTCAGACATGTTTATTGGAGTGAAGCCATTCTTTTATTTATTTTTATTTTTTGTTGAGATAACATTGGTTTATAACATTATATAAATTTCAGGTGTACATCATTATATTTTGATTTCTGTGTAGATTGTATCATGTTCACCACCCAAAGACTAATTACCGTCCATCACCACACACATGTGCCCCATCACCCCTTTCACCAGCCTCCCTCCCCCCTTCCCTTCTGGTAACCATGAATCTAATCTCTGTATCTATGTGTTTGTTGTTTTTATCTTCTACTTATGAGTGAGATCATATTGTATTCGATTTTGTCTGTATGACTTACTTCACTTAGTATAATACCCTCAAGGTCCATCCGTGTTGTCACAAATGGCAAGATTTCATCTTTTTTTATAGCTGAGTAGTATTCCATTGTGTATACATACCACATCTTCTTTATCCATTCGTCCCTTGATGGGCACTTAGGTTGCTTCCAAGTCTTGGCCAATTTGAATGATGCTACAGTGAACATAGCAGTGCAAATATATTTATGCATTTGTGTTTTCATGGTCTTTGGACAAATACCCAACAGTGGAATAGCTGAATCATATGGTAGTTCTATTCTTAATTTTCTGAGGAATCTCCATACTGTTTTCCATAGTGACTGCACCAGTTTACATTCCCAACAGCAGTGTGTGAGAGTTCCCTGTTCCTCACATCCCCTCCAACACTTCTTGTTTTCTTGTCTTGTTAATAATAGCCATTCTGACAAGTGTGAGGTGATAGCTCATTGTAGTTTTGATTTGCATTTCCCTACTAATTAGTGATGTTGAACATCTTCTCACGTGTCTGTTGACCATTTATATATCTTCCTTGGAAAAATGTTCAGATCTTTTGCCCGTTTTTTAATTGGGTTGTTTGTTTCTTTGTTGTTGGGATGTATGGGTTCTTTATATCTTTTGGATATTAACCCCTTATCAGATATATGGTTTGCAAATATCTTCTCCCAATTGTTGGATTGTCTTTTCGTTTTGATGGTTTCCTTTGTGCAGAGGCTTTTTAGTTTGATGTAGTCCCATTTGTTTATTTTATCTTTTGTTTCCCTTGCCTGGTGAGACATAGTATTCGAAAAGATGCTACTAAGACCAATGTCAAAGAACGTACTGCCTGTGTTTTCTTCTAGAATTTTTATGGTTTCAGGTCTTACATTCAAGTTTTTAATCCATTTTGAGTTAATTTTTGTGTATGGTGTAAGATAGTGGTCTACTTTCCTTCTTTTGCATGTGGCTGTCCAGTTTTCCCAGCAACATTTATTAAAGAGACTTTCCTTTCTCCATTGTATGTTCTTGGCTCCCTTATTGAAAATTAGTTGTCTGTAGATGTGTGGGTTTATTTCTGGGCTCTCGATTCTGTTCCATTGATCTGTGTGTATGTTTTTCTGCCAGTACCATGCTGTTTTAATTACTATGGCTTTGTAGAATATTTTGAAATCAAGGAGTGTGATACCTCCAGCTTTGTTCTTTTTTCTCAGTATTCCTTTGCCTATTCAGGGTCTTTTGTTCCATATAAATTTTAGAATTCTTTGTTCTGTTTCTGTGAAAAATGTCATTGGAACTTTGTTAGGGATTGCATTGAATCTGTAGGTTGCTTTAGGAAGTTTGGACATTTAAATTATGTTAATTCTTCCAATCCAAGTGTACAGTATATCTTCCCATTTCTTTGTGTTGTCTTTGATTTCTTTCAACAACGTTTTATAGTTTTCAATGTACAGGTCTTTTACCTCTTTGGTTAAATTTATTCCTAGGTATTTTATTCTTTTGTTTCAATTGTAAATGGGATAGTATTCTTAATTTCTCTTTCTGCTTTGTTGTTAGTGTATAGAAACGCAACTGATTTTTGTATGTTGATTTTGTATCCTGCAACTTTACTCTATTCATTTGTTGTTTCTAAATGTTTTTTGGTGGATTCTTTAGGGTTTTCTCTATATAAAATCATGTCATCTGCAAATAGTGACTGCTTTACTTCTTCCTTTCCTGTTTGGATCCCTTTTTCTTTTTCTTACCTGATTGCTCTGGCTAGAACTTCCAATACTGGATTAAATAAAAGTGGCAAAAGTGGGCATCCTTGTCTGATTCCTGTTCTTAAAGGGGATAGCTTTAAGTCTTTCACCATTGAGTATGATATTAGCTGTGGATTTGTCATATATGGCCTTTATTATGTTGAGGTAATTTCCTTCTGTGCTCATTTTATCCAGAGTTTTTATCATTGTTGGGTGCTGTATCTTGTCAAATACATTCTCTGCATCTATTGAGATAATCATGTGATTTTTATTCTTCATTTTGTTAGTGTGGTGGATCACATTGATTGACTTGCAGATGTTGAAGCATCCCTGCATTCCTGGAATAAATCCCACTTGATCATGGTGCATGATCTTTTTAATGTATTGTTGTATTCGATTTGCTAGTATTTTATTGAGGATTTTTGCATCTATGTTCATCAGTGAATTGGCTTGTAATTTTCTTTTTTTGTGTTGTCCTTGTCTGGTTTTGCTATCAGGGTACTGTTTTCCTCATCAAATGAGTTAGGAAGCATCCCCTCCTCTTCAGTTTTCTGGAAGAGTTTGAAAAGGATAGGTATTAAGTCTTCTTTGAATGTTTGGAAGAATTCAACAGGGTAGCCATCTGGTCCTGGACTTCTGTTTTTTCGGGAGGTTTTTGGTTACTGTTTTGATCTCTCTGCTAGTGATTTGTGTATTCAAATTCACTATTTCTTCTTGATTCAGTTTTGGAAGGTTTTATGATTCTAAGAATTTATCCATTTCTTCTAGATTATCAAATTTGTTGGTGTATAGCTTTTCATAATATTCTCTTGTAAGCCTTTGTATTTCTGAGGTGTCCATTATAATTTCTCCTCTTTCATTTCTGATTTTATTTATTTGAGCCTTCTCTCTTTTTCTTGGTGAGTCTAGCTAAAGGTTTGTCAATTTTGTTTGTCTTTTTCAAAGAACCAGCTCTTAGTTTCATTTCTTTTTCCTATTGATTTCTGTTCTGATTTTTATTTCCTTCCTTCTACTGATTTTGGGCTTTGTTATTCTTTTTCCAGTTCCTTTAGGTGCACTGTTAAGATTGTTTATTTGAGATTTTTCTTGTTTGTTGAGGTAGGCCTGTATTGCTATAAACTTCCCTCTTAGTACCGCTTTTGCTGTGTCCCATAAATTTTGGCATGTTGTATTTCCCTTTTCATTTGTCTCCAGGTATTTTTTGATTTCTTCCTTGACCCAGTCATTGTTCAGTAGCATTTTGTTTAATCTCCACATGTTTGTGGCTTTTCCAGTTTTTTTGTAGTTGATTTCTAGGTTCATACTGTTGTGGTCAGAAAAGATGCATGGTATTATTTCAGTCTTCTTAAATTTATTGAGACTTGTTTTGTGACCTGATATGTGATCTATCCTGGAGAATGTTCCATGTGCATTCAAGAAGAATGTGTATTCTGTGGTTTTTGGATGGAATGTTCTGTATACATCTACTAAATCCATTTGGTCTAAAGTGTCATTTAAGGCCAGTGTTTCCTTATTGATCTTCTGTTTGGATGATCTATCCCTTGATGTAAGTGGAGTGTTAAAGTCCCCTACTTTTATTGTGTTACTGTCTATTTCTCCTTTTATGTCTGTTAATAATTGCTTTATATATTTAGGTTCTCCTATGTTGGGTGCATAGATATTTACGAGTGTTATATCCTCTTGCTGGATTGTTCCCTTTATTATTATGTAGTGCCCTTCTTTGTCTCTTGTTACAGTTTTTGTTTTAAAGTCTATTTTGTCTGACGTAAGTATTGCCACCCCAGCTTTCTTTTCATTGCCATTTGCATGGAGTATCTTTTCCCATGCCTTCACTTTCTGTCTGTGAATGTCTTTAGGCCTAAAGCATGTCTCTTGTATGTGGTATGTATATAGGTTTTGTTTTTTTATCCAATCAGCCACCCTGTGTCTTTTGATTGGAGCATTTAGTTCATTGACATTTAAAGTATATTCATAAGTATGTACTTATTGCCATTTTGTTACTTTTTTTCCTGCACATTTTAGTAGTTCTCTGTTCCTTTCTTCTTCTCGTGCTCTCTTCCCTTGTGTTTTGATGGCTTTCTTTAGTATTATATTTAGGTTCCTTTCTCTTAATTTTTTGTTTATTTATTATAGGTTTCTGGTTTGTAATTACCATGAGGATCATATATAATAACCTATGTAAATAGCAATCTATATTAAGTTGATGGTTTCTTAAGTTTGACCTCTTACTAAAAGCCCTACTCTTTTACTCCCCCACCCTCACATGTTATGTTTTTGATATCATATTTAGCCTCTTTTGTGTGTATGTATCTCTTAAGTACTTTGTCTTTTGACCTTCATATTAGCTTCATAGGTGTTTGATCTCCTACCTTTACTGTATATTTGCCTTTACCAATGACTTTTTTTCTTTGATAATTTTCTTCTTCATATTTATGGTCTTTTCTTTTCCACTTAAATAAGTCCCTTTAACATTTCTTAAGGCTGGTTTATTGGTGATAAACTCCTTTAGTTTTTGCTTGTGTGGAAAACTCTTTTGGACTGAAGCCCTTTTTGATTGGCCAGAAGTGATGGGTTGGCTTGCAAAACCCATTGGTTTACTGAGCCAAATTGCTGATTGATTGAACGGGTTTAAATTTAGTCATGCTGGATATTTGTTTCCATGGCTATAGAACAATTGATCTTTTCTTAGAAGTGTGGTAATTTTTTTTCCAAGTGGGATGAGAATGCATCTAGATTTCAGAACAGAAATGGAATCACCAGATTATGAACAGGACGTCTTTCTAGGAAATCCTTCAGAAGATAATTAGAAGGTAAGAATAGGCCCAAACCCAGGTAATGGGGCAGTTGTAATAAAGTTGATTAACAAACCCAAGAAAGACCTATTTCCTGCTATTTTTCTAAGGAACCAAAGCTCATGAATTAATCTTTCTGTGGATATGTGAGGGCTCATGCCCAATAGTGTTATTCAGTAGCCTAGAGCAAGGGCCAGATGGTAAATATTTTAGACTTTGCAGGCCATAGGTTTGGGCTCTGTTGCAGCTATTCACTGTGGCTGTTGTGGTGCCAAAGAGCCCATACACATTAAGTAAACAGATGGGTGTGACCACATTTGGTCTAGGGTGGCTGGATTTGGCACACAGGCTGTAGTTTGCTGACCCCTGGCCTAGAACGTAATCTTTCAGGTGCATCTACTATCAGGGATTCAAAAACCAAAATATCTGAACCTCTGACTGGTCAAGAGAGAGTACGTAAATGCTAAATAGTTGCTGACTGACTGACTGCTGATATCCTGTCTGGTTGGCTGCCATTGATTCTGGTCAGGCTGGGGTACTCTTTGAGCGATAGCTGGGGTAGGGCTAGAGCTGGAGTAGATAATGACTGAGTTTGGAGAAAGGAGCCTCCAATGTCCTATGAGCCTCCAGTGGACCTCAGGTGGTTCATGCTGTCGATGCCACAATTGCCACCCTGCATGATAGTTGCTGGTCTCTGCCACATGGCTAACAGTACTGTATTTACAAGCTACTGCTGTTCTTCTGACAACTGTTTTATTTCTACTCCAGCTGAAGAGATTTTGTCCTTTTGAAAAGTGATAGCTCTGCCAGCTAACATCAGAGGGCTTGACTTGAAAGCATTTTTAGCTTTTTTGGAGGCTACAGGGTAACTGGCCCTTTTAGCTTCCTTCGTCAGCCTTCCTCAGTCCAGGGGATGATCTGAATGATGACATCCTAGGGGCCTGACCATCGGTTGACCTTGACTCTTTCCTCTAGGGAGTCTAGGGATCTTCTTGAAAATAGGAGATCCTTTGTCCTGCTGTGGTATTTCAGCATTTCTTGGAGTAGTCATGGAATTAGCCCAGCATGGTGGTCTATTTAGAAAAGCACTTTTTAAAATTCCTGTATCTTTTCTGAGGAAAAAGCGATAGCTCATGTTTTATATCAGCAAATTTCTTGGCTATGGCTTGTATATCTTAAGGTTCTTTGTAAATCATTACTAAAAAATATACATGTATGACAGCTCAGAGAACTTTTTTGGAATTAATTGGACTCTTCTACTTGTATCCATTTTGGGTCAGGAAGAAAATGGTACTTCAGATTCTAATTTCAGATATATTCCATGGAATAACAAACATTGTTTGAAGTGAAGAGTGTCTTTTAGCACTTTTGGTAAATGGCCTGGTTAGGGTTTCTTCTTGCAAGTGAAATGTAGTCATCACCGAGAAGAAGAATAAGGATAAGAATTTATTAGGCACAGTACTAATTTTACTTTATAATGGCATATAAGAAGTTATGAAAACTAGGACTAGATTTTGTTTTCCTTACGTCAACCTTATGCAATAATATCCAAAACAGAAGATGTATGTATACCTATTAGAAGAAGTAACAAGAGGTGTAATATTTTGGTGCTCTAACTTGTCCTAACATTATTGTTTTTGAAATTCATCTTGAAGAACTGATTGGAAAGAACAAAATTTTTAAAAAGATGGATAAGAGAAGGATATCTTTATCAGATATTTAAATGAATTATAAAGATACAGTTATTCAGATATTAAAGGAATGGTATAAAACTAGATAGAATATATTAGCCTGCAAAAGACCCCGGTATATGTGTGTGTATGTTTATATGTGAATTTAATATATAGTATTGATAGTATCACCAATAAGTGGAAAATGAAAAATTTGCTCAGTTAAATGGAGCTGAATCATTTGGTTAGTCTATTAGGGTAAAGACAAACTTATTTTACACACACACCCGCGCACACACACACACACATATAGGACCTTTAAATACAGTAGTATACTGAGAGTTTTATTTCTCATGTAAAAGGTCAGTTGATCTAGGCTTGTAAGGCAACCATACTCCAAAAGGTCATTCAGAGGTGTAAGTTTCTTCCTTCTAGTTACTCTGCCATCTCCTGGGACATTGTCCCTCTTGTCCTAGGTTGAAGTTAGGTTTCTGGTGCACCTGCATTCCAGCTTCTGATGAAAGGAAAGGAGAGTAAATGTGGAGCAAGGGATTTCCTGTTAAGCATGTGACACAGAAGTTGCACATAATCCTCTTTTTTCACATTCTGTTAATGAGTATGTGGTCACATGGCTCTATCTACTTGTATGAAAGATTGAGAAATGTAATCTCTAGATGGACAACCATGGGCTCGCCCACAACTGAGGGGCAAAGAGCTCTAATATTATCAGAAAGAGATATTGCATACTGAGGAGAGTTAATAGTCTGGGCCACAGTAGTTATATGAAAAATAAAAATCAAATCAATTTAGATTCTCATCTTTTACTATATTTTGAAACAAATTCCAAGTATATATGTGATCAAACCATATGGTAAACATCCAAAATTATTTTTATTACCATTTGCCAGATATTATACTAAGTACTTTTTATGGATAGTATCATTTAATCCTTACAATGGCCCTATTAAAGAGACTTCAACTGATAAGACTCCAGTTGATAAATGGACAAAGAAAATGCATCATAAACAGTTCACAGAACAGAAAATACAACTGACTAATGAGGATTTTTCATATTTTTAATTTTACTGATAATAAAAAAATTTTTAATGATAAATCATTTTCACTTATTGAATTAGGAAATATTTAAACTTAGGTAGAGTGGATTGTAGAATATAAACTGCCAGAGCCAACATATGTCGAGAGCCTTAGCACATGTTCATATTCTGTGATCCAGAAATTTCACTTTCAGGAGACTTCACTAGAAAACAGTCAGAATGGGGACAAAGCGTTACTTACAATCACACACATATAACATCAGAAACCATGTAAATGTCTAAAAATGGGAGAATGACTAAAGAAACTATTAAATATATATAGAATAATATTACACATGATTAAAATTGTTTATAGTGTTATTAATATGGGAGCATGTCTCTGATACAATGTTAAGTGAAAAAAATTAGAGTATAAAATGATCATAGAAAATAGATTTACATTATGGGGTTTTGTTTGTTTGTTTTTGTGAGGAAGACTAGCTCTGAGCTAACATCCGTTGCCAATCCTCCTCTTTTTTGCTGAGGAAGACTGGCCCTGGGCTAACATTCGTGCCCATCTTCCTCTGTTTTATATGGGATGCCACCACAGCATGGCTTGACAAGTGGTGCATCAGTCCGTGCCTGGGATCCGCCTGCGAACCCGGGGCCAATGAAGCAGAGTATGTGCATTTAACCGCTTCGCCACCGGGCTGGTCCCTAAATTATGTTTTTTTCAAAAGCATAAAAGAGACTGAAAGAAGATATGTAAATGTTTCTGAGTGTCCTCTGTTATTCTCTTTCACTGCTTCATCTCTACTGCTTTATTAGCAACTCTGCATTTACTAATCAAAAGGTTTATTTACTTATTTTTATTCTTCCCTCCCACATTGGATGATCCATGAGAGAAGGTACCATGTCTGTCTTGTCATTGTGTATACATTATCTAGCATAGTACCTGGTCCAGTGTAAAGAATAAATATTGATTGGGTGACATTGTGTGATGGGCGTCTAGGTGACCTAATCTCTGGGGTTTTATTTTTCACTATGGACTGGTGATACTTCTATAATCAGAAGAGAGAAGACAAATTTTTAAAGTATTAGAGTTTGTTTTATGATTTTCTTTAGTAGTCAGCCTGGTAAATGGGGAACAGAAGTGATAAAATCTAGATTAAAGTGGTAGTAGAAAAAATTTTTCTTTTTTTAACAGAAAAGATTATGTTGATTCTCCCACTCTCGTTCTCTTGTGTGGCCTTGGGATTGTGTTATTCTGCCCTGTGGAAGTAGAAACAGTGCAGTGTTTTGTGTGCACACATAGAAATAAAATGTACTCTGTGCTGTCCTGTGGTTTGCTCAACATGCTTTGCTATCTTGGCTTTGCTATGGATAGTGTTGGTTGGCTATAGATACACAGAGAATGTTAGATTTGAAGGGAAGTATTGAAATGGGAGCTGATTTCAGTTTTCCTTTTTCCTCCTACCTCCTCCCCTTAAGATATAACCTTATTATATTTTGTTATTGGGGGCAATTTAAGTCTTTTAAAGTTGGGCCAAGTGAAATTTTGCATGTAGTCAGCATTCTCTTAAATGTGCCAGTCAAAAAGATTTGGCAGAAAAGTGGTAATTTAAAAAAATAGGACAGTTTCCCTCTGGCTTATATGAAATGGATATTTTAGCTATCAGTTAAAATATTTGGAAATGGCAAAATCTATCAGATTGTCTAATGACACAGCATATGGGGTAGGAAGTTATTGAAAGGTCAACTAGAGGCTAATTCTCCAGACGGTAAATCACACATGTACAATTGTGGATTTCTAGAAACGTGTTGTTTTATGTTTATCAGCAGTATATGTGAATGAGATAATTAAAAGATAATTAGAAGCCATAAATAAGTGCTACATAAAATAGAGCATTTACATTTAGAACAATTCTGATAGAATAAAGGTGGAGGGAAGAAAATTTTGATAGAATTTAACTGGTTTCTAGGGGGCAATAGAAGTGAAAACTGCCTCAGAAACGTGAGGAATATGCCTGCAAATTTAAACCGGAGTGTGACTCTGAGTTTTCCTTAGAGATGAGTAGCAGCAAGGAAGCAAGTTTGTGTGTTCGCTTTCTGCACTGTTGGTCCTCTCAGGGAATACCGCCGGGACCGGCAGTGTCTGAGCGGAAGAAGCCTGTGTGTGGCATCCAGCAAGTCGGGTTTAAGAAAAAGATGTCAGCGACTTAAGACCCACGTCACGTGACTCCCTCTACTTGCCAATACTAGGCGCTCTGGATCAAATTTCAACTCCAGGCCGTCCTCCCAGCCATGTGGGTTTAGCCAAATAAGAAGCAAAACCACACTTGCGAAAATGTTAGGAGCTGCTCTTCGCTTACCGTGGGGCCTCTGGATTAGGAGCTGTTTTTCAAATCAAAGCATAGCCACTGAATGGAATTTTAGGATTTTGCTGTCATTTTGATGTTTTCATCTGGTCTTCATCAGTTCTGCCAGACACTTCCTGCGAGAATGGGGGCAGGAGCTCTCGCCGTCTGTGTGAGTACAGGCCGCCTCTGTCTTCTGTGGACGCTGCCAGGGCTCAGGAGAGGCCTCTGCCCTCTTGGTTTTGCTGAGATGTTTGTGTGACTTTGTTTTTCCTCCTGAGAAGGTGGGGGAAGATTTGTTACTGAAATTCCTATCTATTCAAATGGACATTAAGCAGTATTAGGGGCGGTGGCATTCGGCATTTTTGTCCACTTTCCTTTCAAAAAAGGTGAAGGAACATGCCTGCTGAGTTTATTCGGTTGTCAGCTTGGTTTAATGTAGAGCACTCTCAAGCGTTTTAGACTTTCTTGTTCTGAAAGAGTTAAATATGAATGCTTAATTGTAGTTACTGGAAAAATCTTGTGGCTAGATTGAGAAAGAATTAAAATAACCATTAATTTATTACCTCTGAGTACGTATTTGCCATTTTTCTATTTCACGTCCTTATTAACATTTTGTAATTCTAGAATTTCTGTTTCGGCATAGTTGTTGAAAGTGATGGTGAAAGAGCTTGGCTGATGCTTATGAATCCTTAATCAACTGTAGAAACTTCTGGTTGTTATAATACAGTAGCATCAATAAATAACACTGGTATAAAACCCATGGAAAACTATGTATAACTATTTCTAGGACTGAAATTCATGCATTTCAAAAGCAGTTCTGTTGGTGCTTATACATAATGTTTTGCAATAACTAAGTATTGTCAATGATATAATTTACAGAATGCTGTAATTAAAATTTTTATTTAAATGTATAGAAAATGCATAAATATTGTACATATCTATATTTCAAGTTGGTATTGTATTCCAAGGAGACATTTTATTTGTCCCTAGAGGAACTAAATGAGAAATATCTTATTCTTTATCATCACCTTGACTGTTTACTTGTGTTTCATCACATTTAGGACAGATTTTTTTTTTTTAAGTTTCAGAAAGAGCTGCAGTTTGTTGTAGGTTGTGGTGGCATCCTAAAATATCGAGAAATATCTGGGCACTTTTTGACACAAAGGCCCCGAATGGCCACCAGGTGGTGGATCAGCCCCACAGATTGAATTTTCTTCATCAGACCTCAGAGTGGCTCCCTCGTTTCCATGCTTAGAACTTGTGCATCCTGTGCGCCGGCCTACCTGCCTCTATCTCTTTTCCTTTGAGCCCCGAGGCTTGTAGCATCCAGGTATCCAACTGGTTATCTTTTTATCACTCCAAAGAGTTCCTTCAAGATCTGATTTGTCTATGTGTAAAATGCTGAGCTTTTATTTTACTGCAGACACAGGTGTACGTTTTTCCAGCTTTATCAAAGAAATACTGGAGAACTGGAAACGTGTGGAGTTGAGGCAGCTGACTGACCTATTTGTCATGAGACTTGTAGTCGTCTCTGATTGATTAGATCCTTACTCCTTGCCCTCGGCCTGCATACATTGATATCTACCTTGACTGAAAGGCAGACTGACTATGAATGAAGCCCCATATTTTTCCTTAATTTATATCCAAAGCATGTACAAAATTCATTTAAGGTTGACATAAAAATCGTATCATTTAAAATTATTCACTCTAGTAGATGGTGATCCTCAATCATTCCTACCCTTCAACTTCAGGTTGGCCTTTGTGCTGTGTCCCAGCTTTACTGTGAAAGTAAGTGCTTACATTTTTAGGAATTGTAACGTAGTATTTCTGGAAAAAGATAGCTATTGGAGAACAAAACACCTTTTTGTTTTGTGGCAGAAAAGTGAGAACTTAGTCACACAAATGCATGCATATGGGCTGATATGTCTAAGTAGAGAAGTCAAAAACTAAAAAATAGTGTATCTCATATGTTGCGACTGCTCAGGTGTCCTGCTACTGGAGATAGTCGTTCTTCAGACAGAATAACAGGATGCCAGTTATTTGTCGAGTGTGTGCGTGTGCATGTGTGTGTGTTTATGGATTCTTGAAGTTGGATACAGACTAGTTTCAAGGTATTCAGTTCCTAAGTCCATTGACTAACAAACTTTCTCATCTTCATTCCATTTGTTTTTCTCTTTCCCATACTGGTAGTGCTGTTAGTAAAACTATAGTGGGCTCACGAATTTACTTACATTGCTACTCACATGTGCAAGGTAGAGGTAGGTTCTTTACTATAACACAGCTATTTTTCATCAGTAAATCACCCCCAGGTGGAATGGGAAACTATACTTGTCAATTAACGTTATCTTAGTCTCTTCTAGTTTTAAATGTCAATTTTGGATGACTTGAGCTCTCGCAGTGAATCCTGAGTCTTTCAGATTCCCCGGCTCTCCTGCTGCTCTGTCCAAGGTGATATCTGGGCATTTTGAAGAGAGGTGGGCCGAGAGTGGGGAGTCTGCATATTTTAGTGGATGAAGAAAGAGGAGGTCTAGAATACGTGTGTGCAGGTTTTTATAATATACTCTGGATGTTCTGATTTTTGAGTGAGTTCGGGTATCACATCTGTGCCTGGTGAACGTGTGGATCAATTCTCTTGGAATTATCGGTGGTCCATCTGTCCTGAGTTAGCCCTAACTCTGGCTGGTGCTGGCAACAATTCCAAGTCTAAACAATTCCAGGCCTTGTGGCCTTTGTCCATAACTTGGGCACCTCCACTCCTGTAGCCTGACCACCTAGTACCATCAGCTACCTTACACATATCCCATAGTGCAGGCAGAAGCTTATGGTCACAATACAGAAAGGCTCAGAGATCAAATTAAGATATTCTAGTTGCAGATTTATTGAATCAACTTAAGACACAGCAAGAAGCAAGAGGGAAAAGATGTGTTAGGTTTACCTACTTAGAAAGGGTTTAAGTGGGATGAAAGGACCACGCTTCCTGAATCCTGTGTTACGTCAAGTTCATTTACCTGCCTGTCTTGTTTTCTCTGCCACATCAGCCTTCCCTGATCACGGCCTTTTTTTGAGGACCAGCGTTGAGTGTGAGTGGGGGGCTCAGCAGATGGAATGTGGCTGAAACCAACACAGCTTGCTCTATCATCAGGGCAAGTGTGCCTGTGTGTACTTGTAACTTGTGAATAAACTACTGAACAGCTATGGATTTGTATCTGCATATCTCAGGCAGAGAACACATGGGGCCAAAATGGGTATAATCAATGGGTGACCCACTTAAGACATGAATATGTGGTGTCTCATAAATGTTGGGTGCTTAACTTGGTTCTTCCATCTTGACTTAATTATCTAGGTCGAACATGACTACTACGCTATCCCCTTATATATTATCAACACTTCGTTGTGTCTATTTTCCTTATTGTTTGTTTTTCTTGTTCTCTATTTAGCTGAACTAAATTTTCTTAACTAATACAACAAACACATATTATGCAAGTTCAAGTTTTAAACCATCACAGTTATCTTTGTCGTTTCTAGTTTGATGTTTAGTACCAACTTCATCCCATACAGGCTACATTTAGGTTTTTTCAAATGCCATGAATTTTTTTAAACCTACTATTTTTTATTTGGAGTTTTAGAAAGAACATGGGCTTTGTTTGGAAACTGGCAGACCTGAGCTTAAATCCTGGTTATGTTACTTACTGTACTCTGATCTTAGATATTATTGAGCAATGTGCTATGTTGATAGCAGATTTTAGGGAATATTTGACCATGTGTTCAACTTCCTTGACACAGTTTGTCTTCACTAGCAGACAATAAAGTTTGGACGAAAGGGGTCATATCTTATTTGCATTACTTGCCTCTTGCTTGGGGCTAGGCAGTGAGTGGTATTTGTTCAATAAATGTTTGCACAGAACAGATAAGTCATGCATTAAATTTTACAGTTTTACCTAAGTGTATTTTATTTTTAAATGGGTCTTTTGAAGACCCTCAAGAAGCTAAAGGCATGTTTGCAAAGGTATTCTATCTTGATGGTGCTTTTTGTGAAAATGGCACAATTTTCCATTTAGCAGAAATTAGCAATATAATTGTAAATATCTTTGTATTTAAAAAAAGTCTTGAGTCTCCAACTGAATAGCACAGGAATCTCTTACTATGAAATTGCATGTAGGCAATGCAGGTGACTGTGCACATCCATTCCATCTCAGATGATATGTAGGCTGGTCAGTGCATAGCTTTTCCTCAGGCGGGCATGTAATCTGCTTAATCAGGGTAATTAATGTTGACTGTCCTAACAGACAAACCCCAAAATCTCAGAAGCTCAGAGAAACAAAAATTATTTCATGGATTACTCAAAGTCTGATGCAAGTTGACAGACTCTCTCCTCCATCTGGTGACTCTGGTATCCAGGCTGCCTCCATTCTGTTGTAACACGTGACTCTGTATCCCCTAGGCTTTCTATCAGGGAAAGGAGGGGATGGAGGAGGTACATGTGCTTTTATCTGCCTCATTCTGGAAGTGACTTATTTCTCTTCTCACAGTTCATTGCTTTGAACTAGTCATATGTTCTACCTAAATGCAAAGGTGGTTGGGAAATGTAGAGGTATATCTCATGGAATATTCATAAACACTGTCTCTGGCCCATAACCTAATTGCTCAAATCAAACAAAGAGAAGGACATATATTTCATGATTGAGATAGCAGCCTGTCTCTAATTTACCTACTGAATGTAAACAAGGAATTATACACTTCAGGTGCTGCTGGCAGACATCTAATCTATGGATCAAGAGGGAAGGCAGCCTAACGATAACTTAATACACCAGTGAATGGCAGAATAGTGGCGACATTCATGAGCCAGTGAATTTTTTTAGCCAGTTGGAGCGGAATTTCAATTACTTTCAGTCAAAAACATCCTAACTGATAACACTTCATCATGCAATGGCTTGCTATTCAGTGGTTGTTGGAAGCTTGTTATGAACTGGAATGAGGCAGGATTTGAAGGCAGGAGACATGGCTTTGAGTCTTGGCTCAGCCTCTTGCTGGCTGTATGACTGTGGGCAAGATGCTTCATCCTCTCACCTTCCTCACCTATCAAATAGAGATAATAGCAGACTAAATCAGATTGTTATGAGAATCAGATCAGACACTAAAATGAAAATACATTGTAAGGTATTCAGCATCATAAAAACACTATCTTTGTTATATGGCAGACCACTTTGTGCCTCACCTTAAGGTAGTTTCCTTAATATTGTCATTATAGGTGGATTCTACTTTATTTTAAATAAAATGAAAATTCTATAATCTGAAGGGACTGTTTATATTATTGTACTTAGACCAAATTTTAAACATGATTAAACATTTGGTTTTGCTTTTTTTCCACAACAAACCGATGATGAGGTATCAGACGAGATTAGTAACAGTCAAATGAAGGCATGTATATTTTCTGCAAATCTGAATTGTATTGCAAAACATTTTTCATCTCTGCCATACAGAATTCAAAAATTGGTCTGGTCCAGTATGTACTGGTTAAATTCATTTGCTCCGCTTTGGCGGCCCAGGGTTTGCAGGTTCAGATCCTGGGCGCAGACCTACACACCACTCATCAAGCCCTGCTGTGGTGGCATCCCACATATAAAACAGAGGAAGATTGACACAGATGTTAGCTCAGCGACAGTTTCTCAAGCAAGAAGAGGAAGATTGGAAGCAGATGTTAGCTCAGGGCCAGTCTTCCTCCCCCTGCCCCCCCAAAATATCAAATGTGGTTGATAACACAATTATAGATTATGGGTTAAAGGCTGAGTATAGGTGAAGTCACTTGTATCTAGGTTACTTATTTCAGGGTCAGTTTTTTTGCAGCACAGTTGGTTGTGTGGATCTGTTTAATGTTCCTGTGCAGAAGATTGTAAGTAAGCTTTAGTGACAGTGGTGGAAAGTGCAAACTAGCATGAAGTAGTATATAAAGTGAAAGAATGGGGTTATTGGGTAGAGAAGACTATGCTAAGATGATAAATTAGATTAATTCTGATTTAAATCTTAAAGCTTTGGAAATTAAATTCCAAAGACAAGAGGCCTGTGTCCAGTAGTTTCTGAAACAAACCATAAGAAAGCATACTTGAGTTGTTATCTGTAACTATGAAGCTACAATGGTTTATAAAGAGGTACTGTGGCAAGTAATAACATTCTTAAGTTTATAAGTTATTTAAGTAAATATTTATATGTTCATATAAATAACAGATTGGAGACTTAAAAAATTATCATTCAAAATGAGTCATTTTTGGGAAAAGATTCTATATGGTTTTATTTTATGACCACTTTGAATTATTACAGCTACTCCTTTAAGACTAAGTTTGGAGGGCTTAGCATATCAGATATTAAAGTGATAGGAATTAAAACAGTTTAATAATGGCTAGCCACTTGAAAAATAATTGCTGGATTTCTTCCTTACTCTTTAAAAACTATAGATGGATCAAGGATATAAATATCAAAGTGAAACCATAAAAATACTAGAAGAATGTATATGTGAATTTAAAAATTAATTTTGGATCAAGGAATATCTTTCTAAAGAAGACCCAAGCTAGAAGCCCTAAAGAAAAAGATTGGTGAATTTTTCTGCCAAATAACTAAAATGTCTGCACAACCCCAAATATCATAAACAAATTAAAATGCCAAAAGAAAACTAAGACAGGTGTTTACAGCACACATCATTAAAACAAGATCAATTTTTTTAATATACAGAAAGTTCCTATAGAGGCTGGCCTGGTGGCGTAGTGATTGAGTTTGCACATTCTGCTTCAGCGGCCCGGGGTTCGCTGGTTCCAATCCTGGGCGTGGACCTACTCACCGCTCATCAAGGTGGCGTCACACATAGAAGAACTAGAAAGACCTACAACTAGGATATACAAGTATGTACAGGGACTTTGGGGGAGAAAAAAGAAAAAGAGGAAGATTGGTAATAGATATTAGCTCAGGGCCAATCTTCCTCCAAAAAAAAAGTTCCTACAAATCATTAAGGAAAAGAAAATTACCCAAATAAAAAATGGGCAAAGCTTATGAACAGGAGGTTCACAAATAAGAAATATGTGTTAATAAACATATGAAAATTCTCAGTCTCATAGTTATAAATATTGCAAAATTAAACATTTTTAATACACGGGTGATGAGAGAATGGGAAACAGGCACTCACATGCTGTCGATCAAATTGTAAACTGCTGAAGCATCTTTGTAGGGCAGTGTGGTAATATGTACCAACTTATAATTGATACACCTGTTGATCTAGCAATCTCACCTCTAGGTATCTATCTTATAGGTACTTGTACAATTATGTAAAAATGTTCATTGCTGAAATATTTGTAATAGCAAGAACTGGAAATAACCTAAATGATAGTAAATTAGATTAAATCAATTATAGTATCTCTATATAATGTAATATTAAACAGCTGCATGTGCCAATATCAGAAGACCTCTAAAATTGATCAAGTCGCAAAAATAAGGTGCATATATATATATACAATAGCATAGTTACATTTGCCTTTTTAAAATAATATGCATATATGTGCTTAATTATGCATAGAAAATTTCTGCAAGGAAACTCAAGAACAATTGGGCTGGGATAGGGAGACTTTTCAGTTTAAACTCTTGTATGTTGTTTGAGTTTTGATCATGTGCATATTTTACTTTCATTAAATTTAAATTAGTAAAAACAGAGATGGCTCAAAGAACGGGGAATGGTAGCTCTGTCCAGAAGAAATAGATTGGTTTACAGTCATAAAGGCAATCAATATTAAATTTGAATGTGTATGGTACTTTTACAGATACACATTGAAATATATAAATTACTTGAAATTGTCTAGTATATAAAAGGAAATAGATTTTCCCTGCAAATTTTGCAGGGCAGACCTAGAGCTGGGTAGAATGTAATGAAGCAATTTCGATCCAGTAGAAGGAAGTGTCTAAAGGTTCCAGTGTCTAAAAATTAAGCTGGTTGTCCTATGAGCTGGTCAGCATCCAGTCACCAAAACTAAGAAGGAAACGGCTGAGTGGTCATGGATCGACTTGTCACAGGCTTTCTGTCATGAAATTAGAGTTATAAGGTGAGATGCCCTTGGAGGGTTCTAGGATTTGAGTCGCTGTGTACTTCTCAGAATTTGTAGCTCTCAGCCAATTATACTTTTTCATTTGTTAAACCGTCGGGAATTTCACACACACGTGGCTTTTTCCCCCCTGTGGTTGCTTCAGTTAGGACTTCCTTTCTGTGGAGGATTGGAGTATTAGCCAAAATTGAAGGCAGGATTCCATGATCTTAATTATAAAGCTAGGTCCTTGGGAAGGCTGACATTTTAATTGGTAAATGGAGTCGTCTTAGCTGTAAAAACAGATTTTTTTTAAATGAAGGAATTAGGGAATATTACTACAGGATTGCTAAATTTTTACTCCATTTCACTGTATGAAAAATGTATAAATTACTTTAAATTATACAATAGAACTCATTTGAATGGTTCATTAATTAATTTCCAGAGATTCCTTTAATATTTAAGACACTAGTTTTAGTTAAAATGTAAATAAATGATCTCAAATTATTTCTGTGGTTTACACTGTAAATAACTCACGTAGGCCCGCAAGTACTTACATGCAATGTTAGTTTTAAGCACATTTGGCTTTTCTGAAGCTATACATTTTAGAGTCTTAATTTTTCCAAAAACAAAATGTGTTTAATTGTAGCTCTTAATTTATTAGATCTTTAACTTTAAATGAGTCTTTGTAACTTTTTAAAAACATCCTTCTGCTTTTGACTTTATGTTCTGCTAAACTTGTTGAGAAACAGTGGAAGAATAGCGTTTCCAAGAGCATTTTTCAAATTTAACTCATAGCACCCTCCTGCAAGATGGTTCTCTTCCGTTTAAATCCTCCTTGGCTCCATTAAGACTGCCAACAATGATGAACAAAAGGTTTAACATTAGTGACATTAAGAACTGTCCTTCTATCCTTCAAATAACCAAGGGAGTCTAAGCACATGAATGTTTCTGTGCCTTCAGGCTTTTCATATATTGGTATAGCAACAGTAATCACTTAAAAGTGAGCCACCCCAGAACTTACCCGTTTCTTCTAGAATTATTGAAGAGGGATAAAGTGTGCTATTATAATGAAGAAAGTGGAATGTTTCCAAGCAGATTAATTTCAGCATATTCTTTCTACTGATGCATAGTCTTATTTTGGCAGGAGATTGCCAAGCACTTGATGACTTTTTCCTGAGTTTTCAACAGCTTCTTTGAAGTGTAATTTACATACCATAAAATATACTCATTGAAAGTGCCCAATCTAATGATTTTTAGTAAATTTGCCAGTTGAACAAATATCATCACAATCTAGTTCTAGAACATTCCATCACTTCAGTAAGATCCTTTGTGCTCATTTACGGTTAGTTCCCATTCCCACCACTTGTCCACCTCCCCCACGATCTCAGACAATCACTAATTTACTTTATGTTTCTACATTTACCTTTTCTGGATATTTGATATAAATGGATTCATACAGTATATGTTCTCTTGTGGCTGGCTTCTTTTACTTAGCATGATGTTTTTGAGGTTCATCCATGTTGTAACATATATGAATATTTTGTTCCTTTTTATTGGTTAATAATATTCTGTTATATGATATATCACATTTTGTGTATCCATTAACTAGTAGGCATTTGGATCATTTCCAGTTTTGGCTATTATGAATAATGCTGCTATGAACATTCATATACAAGTCTGTGTGGATGTATTTTTGTTTCTCTCAGGTCAGTACCTAGGAGTGGAATTGCTGGATCATATGGTAAATTTATGTTTCATGTTTTAAGAAACTGCCAAACTGTATTCCAAAATTGTTGCATCATTTTCCATTCCCATTATCCTTGTATGAGAATTCCAGTTTCTCCACGTCCTTGCCAGCATATATGGTATTAGTCTTTTTTTTATTATAGTCATTCTAGTGAATTTGTAGTGCTGTCTCAGTTTTCTTAATGACAAATGATGTTAGGCATTTTTTCATATGCATGTTATCCACTGGTATATCTTCTTTGGTTAAATGTCTGTTCATATCTTTTGCCTATTTCTTTATTTGGTTGTTTGTTCTTACTGAGTTGTAAGAGTTCTTTTTATATATTCTGGATACAAGTCCTTTATCCAGATACATGACCCACTGGGTGTGGGTTTTTTTTCCTGTCTTCCAAATCAGTTCAGCCAGAACCAAAGCTGCTGGTTCCCCGTGTGTTAGCACTATTGTGCCAACCCAGTGCCTGGGGGAGTGGAAGGGGTTGGGAGCAGGCCCAGGCAATTGTGCCACAAACTCCTACTATTCTTAACTTCATCAGTTTTTTTATGGATAAGTGTTTCTCAATTTGTTTTTTGCCTTTGGTTAATTTCCAAAGCCCTGAAATGGTTGTTTTGACAATTTTGTCCAGTTCATGTTGTTTTTTTTCAGGAGAGGATTTGCACACTCTTTTACTCCACCATCACTGGAAGTCAGCAGTAGGTCTTGAGTTTCTTTTTTTTTTGTTTGTGAGGAAGACCAGCCGTTAGCTAACATCCGTTGCCAATCCTCCTCTTTTTGCTGAGGAAGACTGGCCCTGAGCTAACATCGTGCCCATCTTCCTCTACTTTATATGGGACGCTGCCACGGCGTGGCTGACAAGCAGTGCATCGGCGGGCGCCCGGCATCCGAACCTGCGAACCCCGGGCTGCCAAACGCGGACTAAACCGCTGCGCCACCGGGCGGCCCTGTCTTGACTTTATTTTATACAGAGAATTTAACTTTTTATAATAACCTTTAATTTTTCTTGATATAATAGTAATATGTCTGGTGTATAAAATTTAAGAAATACAAAAAAATAGAGAAAATAAGAATCATCTAAGACTCCATAACCCAGAAATAAACATGTAATATATTTGCTATGTCCTGTAGTTTTTTCTGTAGCACATAAAGTTATAAAAACAGATTATATTTGCCATTAGTTTTATAGCCTTTTTTTTCACCCAAATTACAGTATATTTGATATCTTGAGGTTCCGTTTGTATAAGAGCTGAGTCTCGCTCACTGTTAACTTGCCCTTCTGTGTTTGGAGACCTGGCCTGGAAAGAAGCCCCAACTTTTGCTGGGCATTGCCAAATTGCCCTCCAGAAATTTGAACCACTTTACATCCCACTTCTTTTCTCCTTGCCAACATTATTTTCTCTTTAAAGAAAAAAGAATATGCAAGTAAAATGGATGACAATGGTATCACATTATTGTTTTTGCCTGTCTTTGGTTACTAGGAACTTTACCTCCTCCCGAGAAAATGTATTCCGTCTTCAGAAGTGACTATTCTTTCTTCTTTATGTATCTTAAAATCTGTCTCCAGATAACTACCACTCACTTCTGGTTCTGTCTCTGAACCACATGGCAGCTCTTCTAAAACCTGCAAATATTTCAACCCCAAGTCTTCTGAGTATACGTGTTGCAGGTTCTTCATTCCTTCCTCACATAACATGGTTATACTTGATTTTATTTTTAATTTCTTTTTTAAATTTTAAGTTTCTTTTTAAAAATTTCTTTGCTCATCCTTTCATTGGAGTCTCTTTCCTGCCTTCTGTTAATTGGTTGGCTTGTTCTCTGGTAGTTTTCTCAAGGAATGTTCAAGTGTACAGTATTCTCTTAGCCTTTGTATATTCAAACTGTAGCTTTTATAGTTGAAGGACAGCTTGACTGGTTATTAAATTTGATTCATGCTGTCTTTCCTTAACCATCTTGTAAGTCTTATTCTATTGTCTTCTAGTGTTAAATACTGCAGTCTATAAGTTGGAGGCCATTCTTTCCTATTGCATGATTTTTGCCTTGCTGTCCAAAGGATTCTTTATTGTCAGTCTAATTTCCCTAGAATATATCTTTTGTTTCCATTTTTATTGATGTCTTAATAGTTTATGACATTGTGAGGTTTTAGTCATACGTTATTATTTGTCCGTCACCATATGGATGCATTCCTTCACCCCTTGTGCCCACCCCCCACCCCCTTCCCCTTGGTAACCACCAACCAGTTCTCTCAGTCCGTGTGTTTGTTTATATTCCACATATGAGTGAAATCATGTGCTGTTTGTCCTTCTCTCTCTGGCTTATTTCACTTAACATAATACCCTCTAGGTCCATCCATGTTGTTGCAAATGGGACAATTCTGTCTTTTTTTGTTTGTTTGTTCTGTTTTTTTGTGGGGAAGACTAGCCCTGAGCTAACATCCGTCGCCAATTCTCCCCTTTTTGCTGAGGAAGACTGGCCCTGGGCTAACATCTGTGCTCATCTTCCTCTACTTTATGTGGGACGCTGCCACAGCATGGCTGACAGGCAGTGCGTCGGCAGGCGCCCGGGATCCGAACTCGCGAACCCTGGGCTGCCAAGCGCGAACTAAACTGCTTGCGCCACCGGGCGGCCCCCAATTCTGTCTTTTTTTATGGCCGAGTAGTATTCCATTGTGTATATATGCCACATCTTCTTCATCCAATCATCAGTTGAGGGACACTTGGGTTGCTTCCACTTCTTGGCTATAGTGAATAATGCTGCAATGAACATAGGGGTGCATAAACCTCTTTTGATGGTTGATTTCATGTCCGTTGGGTAGATGCCCAAAAGTGGGATTGCTGGATCATAAGGTATTTCTATTTTTAATTTTTTGAGGAATCTCCATACTGTTTTCCATGGAGGCTGCATCAGTTTGCATTCCCACCAGCAGTGAATGAGGGTTCCCATTTCTCCACAACCTCTCCAACATTTGTTGTTTTTTCTCTTGGTGATTATAGCCATTCTAACGGGTGTAAGGTGATATCTTAGTGTAGTTTTGATTTGCATTTCCCTGATGATTAGTGATGTTGAACATCTTTTCATGTGTCTGTTGGCCATCTGTTTCTCTTCCTTGGAAAAATGTCTGTTCATATCCTCTGCCCATTTTTTGATCGGGTTGTTTGTTTTTTTGTTGCTCAGTTGTGTGAGTTCTTTATATATTACGGAGATTAATCCCTTGTTGGATATATGATTTGCGAATATTTTCTCCCAGCTGGTGGGTTGTGTGTTCGTTTTGATCCTGGTTTCATTTGCCTTGTAGAAGCTCTGTAGTCTGATGAAGTCCCACTTGTTTATTTTTTCTTTTGTTTCCCTTGTCCGAGTAGACATGGAATCTGAAAGGATCCCTTTATGACCAATGTCAATTAGCGTACTGCCTATATTTTCTTGTAGGAGTTTTATAGTTTCAGGTCTCACTTTCAGGTCCTTAATCCATTTTGAGTTGATTTTTGTGTATGGTGATAGAAGATGGTCTACTTTCATTCTTTTGCATGTGGCTGTCCGATTTTCCCAGCACCATTTATTGGAGAGACTTCCCTTTCTCCGTTGTATGTTCTTTGCTCCTTTGTCGAAGATTAGCTGTCCATAGGTGTGTGGTTTTATTTCTGGGCTTTCAATTCTGTTCCATTGATCAGTGTGTCTATTTTAGTACCAGTACCATGCTGTTTTGATTACTATAGCTCTATAGTATATTTTGAAATCAGGGATTGTGATGCCTCCAGCTTTGTTCTTTTTTTTTCAGGATTGCTTTAGCTATTTGGGGTCTCTTGTTGCCCCATACGAATTTCAGTATTTTTTATTCTATTTCTGTGAAGAATGACATTGGGATTCTGATTGGGATTGCATTGAATCTGTAGATTGCTTTAGGCAGTATGGACATTTTAACTATGTTTATTCTTCCAATCCATGTGCATGGAATATTTTTCCATTTCTTTATGTCTTCATTGATTTCTTTCAATAGGGTCTTGTAGTTTTCATTGTATAGGTCTTTCACCTCCTTGGTTAAATTTATTCCCAGGTATTTTATTCTTTTTGTTGCAATTGTAAATGGGATTGTCTTTTTGAGTTCTCTTTCTGTTAGTTCATCATTAGTGTATAGAAATGCAACTGATTTTTGTAAGTTGATTTTATACCCTGTCACTTTGCTGTAGTTGTTGATTATTTCTAGTAGTTTTCCAATGGATTTTTGGGGGCTTTCTATGTATAAGATCATGTCATCTGCAAATAGGGAGAGTTTTACTTCTTCGTTGCCTATTTGGAGTCCTTTTATTCCTTTTTCTTGCCTAATTGCTCTGGCCAGAACTTCCAGTACTGTGTTGAATAAGAGCGGCGAGAGTGGGCACCCTTGTCTTGTTCCTGTCCTCAAAGGAATGGCTTTCAGTTTTTCCCCGTTGAGTAGGATGTTAGCTGTAGCTTTGTCATATATGGCCCTTATTATGTTGAGGTACTTTCCTTCTATACCCATTTTGTTGAGAGTTTTTATCATAAGTGGATGTTGGATCTCGTCGAATGCCTTCTCTGCATTGATTGAGATGATCATGTGGTTTTTATTCTTCATTTTGTTAATGTGGTGTATCACGTTGATTGATTCACGGATGTTGAACCATCCCTGTGTCCCTGGTATAAATCCCACTTGATCATGGTGTATGATCTTTTTGATGTATTGCTGTATTTGGTTTGCCAGTACTTTGTTGAGGATTTTTGCGTCTATGTTCATCAGTGATATTGGCCTGTAGTTTTCCTTCTTTGTATTGTCCTTGTCTGGCTTTGGTACCAGGGTGATGTTGGCCTCTTAGAATGTGTTAGGAAGTATTCCATCTTCCTCTATTTTTTGGAAGGGTTTGAGCAGAATAGGTGTTAAGTCTTCTTTGAATGTTTGGTAAAATTCTCCAGGGAAGCCATCTGGTCCTGGGCTTTTATTTTTTGGGAGGTTTTTGATGACTGTTTCAATCTCTTTACTTGTGATTGATCTATTCAGATTCTCTATTTCTTCTTGATTCAGTTTTGGGAGGTTGTATGTGTCAGAGAATTTGTCCATTTCCTCTAGGTTGTCCAATTTGTTGGCATATAGTTTTTCATAGTAGTCTCTAATAATCCTTGTATTTCTGTGTTATCTGTTGTAATTTCTCCTCTTTCATTTCTAATTTTATTTATTTGAGTCTTCTCCCTTTTTTTCTTAGTGAGTCTGGCTAAGGGTTTGTCAATTTTGTTTATCTTCTCAAAGAACCAGACCTTTGTTTCATCGATCGTTTCTACTGTTTTCTTGGTTTCAATTTCATTTATTTCTGCTCTGATTTTTGTTATTTCCCTCCTTCTGCTGATTTGGGGCTTTGTCTGTTCTTCTTTTTCTAATTCTGTTAGGTGTAGTTTAAGGTTATTTGGGATTTTTCTTCTTTGTTAAGGTGGGCTTGTATTGCTATGAATTTCCCTCTCAGGACCACTTTTGCTGCATCCCATGTAAGTTGGTATGGTGTATTTTCCTTTTTATTGTCTCCAGATAGCTTTTGATTTCTCCTTTAATTTCATCAACAACCCATTGGTTGTTCAGTAGCATGTTATTTAGTCTCCACATCTTTGTCCCTTTCCATTTTTTTCTTGCAGTTGATTTCTAGTTCCATAGCATTATGATGAGAAGAGGTGCTTATAATGATTTCAGTCTTCTTAAATTTATAGAGGTGTGCCTTGTTTCCTTATATGTGGTCTATCCTTGAGAATGTTCCATGCGCACTTGAGAAGAATGTGTAATCTGCTGTTTTGGGGTGGAGTACTCTGTATATATCTATTAAGTCCATCTTGTTTAGTTTTTTGTTTAAGTCCATGATTTCCTTATTGACTTTTTGTCTGGATGATCTATCCATTGATGTAAGGGGGGTGTTAAGATCCCCTACTATTATTGTGTTGTTAATATCTCCTTTTAGGTTTTTTAGTAGTTTTATGTACTTTGGTGCTTCTGTGTTGAGTGCATAGATATTTATAAGTGATATGTCATCTTGGTGTCCCTTTTATCATTATATATTGCCCCTCTTTGTCTCTCATTACCTTTTTTATCTTGAAGTCTACTTTGATATAAGTATGGCAACTCCTGCTTTCCTTTGTTTGCCATTAGCTTGGAGTATCATCTTCCATCCTTTCATTTTGAGTCTGTGTTTGTCTTTAAAGCTGAGATGTGTTTCCTGGAGGCAGCAGATTGTTGGATCTTGGTTTTTAATCCATCCTGCCACTCTGTGTCTTTTGATGGGAGAATTCAATCCCTTTACATTTAGAGTGATTATTGATATATGAGTTTTTAATGTTGCCATTTTATTGTTCATTTTTTGGTTCTTTTGCATTTCCTTTGTTTCTTGTCCCATGTGTTTCGGACTGCCGATTCAGTTTGGTAGGTTTGCTTGCTGATTCTCTTAGTTTTCTCTTGGTTTGTCATATCAGGTTCTCTTCTGGTTGTTTAGTGGTTACTGTGAGGTTTATATAAAAGATCTCCTGGATAAGATAGTCCATTTTCTTATGCCTCTTGTTTCCTTAGACTAAGTTGATTCAATCCCTTTCCTCTTCTCCTTCTAATTTGTTGTCGTCACTACTTATTCCATCTTGTGTTGTGTGTGTTTACAGTGATGAACTTAAATTCATTTTTGATTTTTGCCAACTGTAGTTTTTCTGGTTTAGTCTCCTTGCTCAAAACTTTGTATCCCCTTTGTCTTTTGTTTTTTTTTTTCAGGCCTAAGGGCCTTCTTGAACATTTCTTGTATTGGGGGTCTTGTGGTGATGAACTCCCTTAGCTTTTGTTTATCAGGGAGAGTTATTATTTCTCCATCATATTTGAAAGATATTTTTGCTGGATAAAATATTCTTGGCTGAAGGTTTTTGTCTTTCAGGATTTTGAATATATCATTCCAGTCGCTCCTAGCATGTAGAGTTTCTGTCAAGAAATCAGCAGAGAGCCTGATGGGGTTTCCTTTGTATGTTATTTTTGTTTGTTTGTTTGTTTTAGCTGCCCTTAATATTTTTTCTTTGTCATTAACTTTTGCTAGCTTTGCTATTATAAGCCTTGGAGAGGGTCTTTTCCTGTTTATATATTTAGGTGATCTATTGACTTCATTCACTGTTATGTCCATCTCGTTCTCAGCTATTATTTGGGAAGTTCTCAGCTATTATTCTTTGAACAAACTCTCTGCTCCTTTTTCCCTTTCTTCTTCTGGAATGCCTATTATCCTTATGTTGCTTTTCCTAATTGAGGAAAATATTTCTCGAAGAATTTCTTCATTTCTTTTTAGTCTTAGTTCTCTCTCCTCCTCTCTCTGGAGCCTTTCTGCATGGCTATCCTCCATCATGCTAATTCTTTCCTCCATATTGTCAGTTCTGCTCTTTAAAGACTCCAGGTTTTCCATTATTTCGTCCATTGTGTTTTTCATCTCCAATATTGGTTTTTCTTTATGGTTCAATCTCTTTTGTGAAGAACTCCCTGAATTCGTTGATTTGTTTCTCTGTGTTCTGTTGTAACTTGTTGAGTTTTTTTATGATAGCTATTTTGAATTCTCTGTCGTTCAGGTTACAGATTTCTGTGCCTTCAGGGTTGGTTTCTGGGTGTTTGTCATTTTCCTCTTGGTCTGGAGGCTTAAGATACTTTTGCATAGAGCTGGCTGATTTACCTTTGCTATTCTTCATCTTGATAAATTTCTGGTCCTGCAGTTTCCACTTGCCGCCACTGGGTGGGGGTCACAAGCGGTGTGTTCTGTGCCTGCTGCAGTCCCTGGAGGGATTGTACTGAAGTGTAGGGCGTGTGGGGGGAGGGGTTCTCTTTTTCACCTACCCGACCCGGGGCTTCCTTTCTCCCTCACTGTCTGGCTCTCTTAGGGCGTTGACCACACCCCCGCAACAGTTCCTCGTGGCTTTCCAGGGATCTCTCGAGAGTCTGTGAGAGCACCTGGAGGGCAATAGTTTTTCCTGCAGAGGGCCGCCCCTCCCCCTCTCTGTGAGCCGTGCTGTCTTTGCCAATCGGATGTGGGGGGAGTAGATTTCCTTACCTCTCCTCAGGTCCTTTTGGGCTTCCCGTGCCTCCACCGTCAGATGTGCAGTGGCAAGGATCTCTTAGAAGTCCTTTGTAGTGTTTGATTGACCTCTCTTGGTATGCGAATGATGTTTTTGTTGTGCCTTAGGGGGCAGAGATTCAAAGAGGGAATCTCACTCTGCCATGATGCTGACGTCAATTGCTGACTAGAATATATCTTTGTGTGGACTGTTCTGGATCTGTGATGTGACTTTTCAGTTTATGGATTCAAGGCTTCTATTTAAACAAAGTTTTTGTGAATTACATCTTTAAATATTCTACTCCATTGTTTAGTTTTTTTTCCTTTGGCACTCCAATAGCACATGTATTTGAGTCATTTAACTGCTTTCTGTAGTTCTCTCTCAGATCTTTGTGATTTTGTTTGTTTCATTATGTCTTCTTTTCTCATTTATGTCCTGTATCCCTTGCTGGGCTGTCAATAGTTTCTGTTCTCCTTTGTGCTTTTTTTTTTTTTTTTTAATTTCTTGGCTCATTGCTTTTTTTTTTTTTTTTTGAGAAAGATTGGCCCTGTGCTAACATCTGTTGCTAATCTTCCTCTTTTTCTTTTTTCTCCCCAAAGCCCCAGTACATAGTTGTATATCATAGTTGTAGAGTTGTAGCTCTTCTGTGTGGGATGCCGCCTCAGCGTGGCTTGATGAGTGGTGAGTAGGTCCACACCTGGGATCCGAACTGGCGAACCCCAGGCCCAGCGAAGTGGAACGTGCAAACTTAACTGCTACACCACCAGGCCAGCCACCTCCTTTGTGCTCTTTATAAAGTCTTCACTTCTGAAATGTTTTTATGTTTTCCTTTTCTTCCTTTCCTGATTTCTGCCAGTCTCCATTTCACATTCTCCTACTGACTAATTATGTCTTTCCTAAATTTTTGTATTTCTTCTTTGTGGTATTGTTTCTTCATTGTGTTTCATTCATTAACTTTTTAAAAAATGTGCTAAAATATACATAACAAAATTTATCATTTAACCATTTTTAGGTTGTACAATTCAGTTACATTAGTATGTTCACAATGCTGTGCAGCTATTACCATTATCTATTTCCTGAACTTTTTCATTATCTCCAACATAAACTCTGTACTCATTAAACAATAACTCCCCATTCCGGCCCCCCAGGCCTGGTAACCATTGTTCTACTTTTTATGAATTTGCCTATTCTGGATATCTTATAAGTAGAATCATACAATTTTTGCCCTTTTGTGTCTGGCTTATTTTGCTTTGCATGATGTTTTCAAGGTTCATCTATGTTATAGTGTGTATTAGAATTTCATTCTTTTATAAGGCTGAATAATATTCCACTTTGTGTATATACCACATTTAATTTATCCAGTCATCTGTTGATGGACATTTGGGTTGTTTCCACTTTTTGGTTATTGTGAATAATGCTGCTATGAACATTGGTGTACAAGCATCTGTTTGAGTCCCTGCTTTTAGAATATATTCCCTGAAGTAGAATTGCTGAATCATATGGTAATTCTATATTTAACTTTCCGAGGAACCACCTGTTTTTCACAGTGGTGTACCATTTTACATTGCCACCAGCAATGCACAAGAGTTCCAATTTTTCAACACCCTGGCCAATTCTTGTCATTTTCTGGGGGTTTTTTTTGATGATAGCCAGCTTAATGGGTGTGAAGTGGTATCTCATTGTGGTTTTGATTTGCGTTTCCCTAATGACTAGTGATATTGAGCATCTTTTCATGTGCTTATTGGCCATTTGTATGTTGTGTCTGGAGAAATCTCTATTCAAGTCCTTTGCCCATTTTTTAACTAGGTCGTTTGTTTTATTTGTAATTGAGTTGTAGGAGTTCTTGACATATTCTGGATATTAATCCCTTATCAGATATATGATTTGCAAATATTTTCTACTCTGTGGGTTATCTTTTCATTCTGTTGATAGTGTCTTTTAATGCACAAAAGTTAATTTTGATGAAATTCAGTTTTGTCGTTGCCTGTGCTTTTGCTGTTATTTCCTTATCAGCTTCTGTTAGTTCTTTTTGTTATGTTAGGTTACAGTTTCCATGTGCTTCTTGACAACATTTTTCCTGATAAGTTATTTCAGGAAAGTCATGGTGCTTTTTAATATTTTTTTAAAGTTCTGTCTCTGTATAATTGCTGGGCATGTTCTTTTCTTCTTAGTCATATTTCAATGAGATGGATTTTTGTGGAATCAGTAGCAAGAGGTTCCTGTGGGGTGTAGTGTTTGGGGCCAAGATTGCTTTTCAAGTTTCACAGCCCTGGGACTCCTTCCTTTATTGCTACGAAAAGGACTGTTTTCTTAAGTGTGGCCCCTCTGTTTGCCCATCTCTCCTCTGCCTCTTAGAAGCTAACCTGGGGCAGGACAGCTCTACTGCCTTCTCTTCATAAAATTGCCCTCTAAGGTAATGTACTCACTATTACATGGTGTGTTTTTCTGGTGCTTCCTGATATCTGCCCACTTAGGGTCCCCATAGGTACTTTGTGCACCTTCTTTCTCCTCTTCCTGTAAAGAGTTGAGCCCTGTTCAGCTCCCTCTCTAAATGTGCTCTATCTTTAAGGTAATAAATGTTTGCAGGAGATCTTAAAACCTTCCACCGCTGAGCCCCTGCTGGTCCTTTCCAGACTCCTCACAGTGCTGGTGTGAGGTTTGCCCTCAGCTTCCTGCCCCATCATCACCTTTGACAGCACTGATATACAGACTGGAGTTTACTGCTTTTCTGTGTTCTGCTGCTTTTCTTCGTCTTCTTAATCTGTGTGGTTTCAGGAGAAGTGATAAAATTCACAAGATTTTTATTGGATTTGTTTGCAATAGTTTCTTGAACGTTTCAGTAATACTAGATAAGGACTTTTTAATCTTTTTAGTCTAAGTTGTTCAAATTAGTTGAACTTATTTGTGAGATATAAGGTGATCTAAGATATTAAGTATGTATTTGGACGGAGAAATCATTTTTTTAATCTTTTAATTAAACCTAATTTTCTTTAAATGCTTAAAGATTCTCGGATCTTAACTTTTCAGATCATAGATCTCTTGGAGATGATTTCTAAAAATGTTTCATATACTTTTATGGATTCTAGGTTAAGAACCATTGTTTAGATTTGTAGTGCACATAGATAACAGATGCTACAAAATGTTTGTGTAAGGATAACTAGTAAGATACCCAAAAAGTGCTGTGAGTTTTTAAAATTAATGAGCTAGATTTGGAAAAATTGATTTATAGGATGCTTCTGATTTCCTTGACCTAACAATATATTCAGTAAATAATTTTTGACATTCTGACAGAGCATTATTTGAAACTGACTTTGTTTTCCCTGTCTCATGTAAAAGAAGTCCATAGATAGATATTCTGGGCAGACTCTATGATGTCATCAGGATACAAGTCCCTTTTTTTCTATTCTACTGTCCCTTCGAGATTAGCTTCTGGGTTGCTACATAGTCGCAAGATGACTATCAAGCATTACATCTGTGATCTAAGAAAGTGATTATGGGAAAAAAGACTGAGTTGGCCTCCCTTTAAGGAGTTTTGCTGGTGGTCCTAACAACTTCCATTTATATCTCATTGGCCAAATGTAGATATATGGCCATCTATATCTACACAGATATACTGCCAGGAAGGTGGGTCTTTTTTAACTGGGCACTTTGCTCCCCACCCTCTCAAATAAAATTGGAGTTCTGTTATGAAGAAGAGAGTTCCTTAACTCAAACTCTGCTGGTGTTGTTTAAAGAATTGATTACCACAAAGAAATTCTTAATCAACATTTTTCAGCATTAACTCTCTTCTCCTGTGATATACCTTTATGTACATTATCTTATCAAACTTGCACAACACTTTAAAGCAGGTGGTGTTATTGCAGTTTTACAGAGGAGGACCCAGTCTTGGTGTAGATGAGAATTTTTGTAAGGCCTGTAGGCTGAGTGTGAGGGCAAGCAGGCTACAGCTCTTGTCCTCCCAGAGATCCCTAAGCTTGACTCAGCTGATGTGGCTGGGCAGAGAGCATCGTCGTCCTTCCTAATTATCACATTTGCCCCTCTCCAAAGCTGCACACTTGACCAAAGAGGCTGAAGTTCCCAGTGAGAATACACAAATCAGTGGCAGAACCAGGGTTCAAACCTAGGTCCCCTAATTTCAGGGGTGAAGTCTTTCCCAATGATCCAACCCCATCCAGGTTGATATGATTGTTCATATCTCTATGTAAGAACAATCCCACAATTGTTAGTTTTTGTGTTTGTGTGTGTGGGGAAGCTTGGCCCTGAGCTAACATCTGTGCCAATCTTCCTCTACTTTGTATGTGGGATGCCGCCACAGCATGGCTTAATGGGCAGTGTACAGGTCCATGCCCGGGATCCGAACCTACGGACCCTGGGCCACTGAAGCAGACAGCATGACCTTAACTGCTATGCCACTGGGCCGGCCCGTTAGTAACTTTTTAATTGCAATTTGAAGAGAACATGTTCCTTTACATCTTAACTGTGCTGTCAAAAAATGGTGTTACTCTTTCTTAGCAGGGAGTCTCTTTGAGAGTTCCCTGGTTTTTTGTCCAATTTCTTTTAATGAAAAATATCAAACATTCATAAAAATTGAAAAGATAGTAAAATGAACACCCCATATACTGTCCACTTAAAAATTATCATTCTACTATATTTGTGCTCACTCTTTCTGTGTTTGTGTGTATATATGCATACATATACATCTGCAGAGACACTGTTTGAAATGTTTTCAAGTATTTGAAGACATGATACTGTACCCTACTTCAGAATGCACCTCATTAGAATAAGGAACACACTACAGCTGGAATACATTAGCTCTTACACAGTGTTATTATACTGAATAACATTTACAATAATTCCATCTAATATTCAACACATATTCACATTTCTCCATTTGTCCCAAAGAGACAATTGGCTCGGTTTTTTTCCCAACTGGGAAGCAGTCAAGATACATATTTTACATTCGAATGTTGTGTGGTTTAATTTCTGTTAAATCTAGCATCAGTCTTTCTCTTGTGACATTGATGTTTTGAAGAGTCCAGGCTGGTTGTCTGTGGAATATCTCTCATTGTGAATTTGTCTGATTGTTTCCTCACGGTCTCTTTTAACTTTCTTTTCTTTTTTCTTTTTTTTTTGTGAGGAAGATTGGCCCTGAGCTAACATCTGTGCCAGTCTTCCTGCATTTTGTATGTGGGACGCTGCCACAGCATAGCTTGATAAGCAGTGCATAGGTCCACGCCCAGGATCCGAACCTGCGAATCCCGGGCCGCCAAAGCAGAGCGCACGAACTTAACCACTATGCCACCGGGCCAGCCCTAACTTGTTGTTTTAGCTCCTGTATTTCCTGTAAACTCTAAGTTAGATTTAGAGGCTAGATTAACATCAGCTTGAACATTTTTGGCAAGAATTCTTTATAAGTATGTGTTCTGCATATTGCATCACAGCATGTCAACTCTTCTCCTGATTGATGATAAATTTGATCTTTTGAGTTAAGGTGATTATACCTGGATATCAATCATAAAGGTAAATTTTTTTCCTTTGCAAATAGTATGTGATTTTTTGGTGAGGAAGATTGGCCCTGAGCTAACATCTATGCCCATCTTTCTCTACTTTATATGTGGGATGCCTGCCACAGTATGGCTGACAAGTGGTGCGTAGGTCTGCACCTGGCATCTGAACCTGTGAACCCCAGGCCACCAAAGTGGAGTGTATGAACTCAACCACTCTGCCACTGGGCCAGCCCCAAGTATGTGATATTTGACGTCGTGAAAATCCTGTTCTCCAGCAACCTTTCACCTGATGTTTTGGCATCCACTGATGTATGCTTGATGGAATCATTTGTTAAATGATTTGTGGAAAATAGTGACTTTCTAATTCTGTCATTCCTTCTCTACTTACCTGCAACATTCTTCCATAAAGAGGATTTTTACTTTTTGACCCCTTTCTCTCGCTTTGCTTAGAATCACTGGATTCAGGGATTTTTATTTACATGATGTGTTATAATCATTTACAGTTCTTACTCTTGGTGCTCCACCTGCCCCAAATCTGCCCAGTAGAAGTCTACGTGGCCGGGGCCGCCCGGTGGCGCAGCGGTTTAGTCCGCGCTTGGCAGCCCGGGGTTCGCAGGTTCGGATCCCGGGCGCCCGCCGATGCACTGCCTGTCAGCCACGCCGTGGTGGTGTCCCATATAAAGTAGTGGAAGATGGGCACGGATGTTAGCCCAGGGCCAGTCTTCCTCAGCAAAAAGAGGAGGATTGGACGGATGTTAGCTCAGGGCTGGTCTTCCTCACAAAAAAAAAAAAAAAAAAAAAAAGAATAGGAGAAAAAAAAAAAAAAAAGAAGTCTACGTGGCCCCAGGTCCTTTTGGCAGGCCCCATTACTCCTTGAGCCTTTCCTTGCTTTCTGGAACAAGATGTCTCGGGCTCATGTGGTGCTTTCCTTGTGCCCCTTTTATTTGATGGTGGAGTGGCTTTCTGGTCTAGGCATTGCTGTTTAGATTTATTAGTCCTAGCGCCAGTTGCAAAGAGTTTTAAGGCATGCAGTTCTGAATTTAACCAGCAATGTAATCTGATTGTCCTTCCAAGTACCTTGAATTCATGGTCCTTACTTTCTTGGAGGATTGCCTTAAGGAAATTCAGCTGCTGATTTCAGTAGTTTAAAATCGACTTTGTATTAAGCTCTGCAAACAGAGTTGCATGTACTGTTGTCCCCCTTGGGCCCTCATAGAACCACCAGTGTTGAAGGTTCTGGAAATGCGATAGTGTGTCATGGTTAAGAGCTGAAGAGCTGGGGCTGGCCCGGTGGCCTAGTGTTAAGTTCGCATGCTCCGCTTTAGTGGCCTGGGGTTTGCGGGTTTGGATCCCTGGGGCGAACCTGTGCACTGCTTGTCAAGCCATGCTGTAGCAGCGTCCCATATAAGGTGGAGGAAAATGGGCACGGATGTTAGCCCAGGGCCAGTCTTCCTCAGCAGAAAAAGGAGGATTGGCAATGGATGTTAGCTCAGGGCTAGTCTTACCCACACACGTGCACTAACTTGGGGTTACATTCTAGCTCTAAAACTTGATGATCATGTAAATTTAGGCACGTTTCCAAGTGGCTTTTCATCTCCACAGTTATTTTATTTTTCCATGACTAAGAGACTATTGAATATTTCTTCTTTACCAGAAAGGATATTTTATATTTGTTCTAAGCTGTTGTATATTTTTTAAACTAAGCTGTGTAATATAGTGGTTTAGGTGTAAACTACAAGAAACTCATTATTGCTTCCTGTTAGCTGACTCCCTCACCAGCTAGGCTAGACGAGCAAAATGTATTTTTGGTCACGGAAGAATTGATTCAGATGTCTCTGACAACTGTTTTGTTTCATTGTGGTTGTTTTTAAACAATATTTACTTTTTAAAAAAGTGTTAACCTGAATTAGATTACCAGTTAAAAACAATCAGATGTTCCTTTATTACTGTGATTACATAAATTTGCTACGTAGCATGGCTCTATATTGGGTAAAGAGGTAGTTTAATTTGCAGTTACCTCAGAATGTGTGAGGTTAATTGCATGTCTCGAACTCAAATTTTCCGAGCCATAATGCCAAGGTGGCTTATTTACACTGTCTATTAACAGTTAGGAGACACAACATTCTGACTGAGGGACAGAATGAAGAGAGAAAAAGCATTAAGTCAAGGTTTTAAACTCAAATATAGACAGAGAACCTTGAGAATTTCTAATAAAAACTTGAGGATTTCTGATACTTATATACAAAATTATTTTGTCATTATCATTCAACAGTCGTATTTTAGGAGATTAGAGATATATAGAGAATAGTAATTAAATCATCAAACTATCTACCAATCCAACATGTTTTGACCATGATGCCTTCTTAAACAGCAATCTTTAGTCTACTCAAATGTTTAGTACAGGAGTGGTTAAGTGTCTCTCCATTTTTTTGAGAAGACATCAGAATAATTATCTGGAAGAAGGACGATGATGATGATGGTGATAACAATCAGTACTTAGGTGCCAGGCACTATCATTCCTTTATGAATACGAACTCATTTCAGCCTCCTATATTTCTATGATATAGGAACTGTTAGTATCCCCATATCAGAGATGGGGAAACTGAGGCACACAGAGGTTAAGTGACTTGTCCAAGGTTGACACCTAATTAGATCAGAATGGGATTTGAAACAGGGAGTCTTGTTCCACAGTCTGTGCTCTAAACCACTTTGCTATATTGTCTCTGTAATAAGATAAAATAAAAGATAAAATTTGTATAATTTAACCTCATATTGTCAGCTGTTTCTAATGCTGCATTTGAGACTATTTTCAAAGTTTCATTATTACTGGTAGCTTTTGGCTGCTTACTCATCAGATAATACCTGGTTGATTGAAATTCCCCATGTGTTCAGTTGAAGAAGATTGATATATTTTTAAACCCGCAGGAAAAATGTTATTAGCTCTTACAAATTTGGCTTAAGTAACAAATTCATCATTTCCTTGGTAACAGAGATCATAGTTCTGGCCCATACTCCTACTCCGTAGTAGCTAACACTGCCTTATCTATAATAGTTATAATAGATACTAAATCTAGATTGTAACTTCTACTGAATTTCCATTAGGGAAATCTGACTTTCAAGGGTGACATATTAAAAGAGGCAAATATGTCCATGAAGGTTGGTCTGATTCTGTAGATTATAAGAATTGAAATTACAGGAACACTATTCAAAATCAAGGTTGTAGAATTAACTTTGTGTAATTGTCTTGTGTCACACATAGCGTTTATCATAGTTTGTTACTGTAATCATACACAAACTACACGGTAACATTAATATAAATCTCAGTTAAGGAGCAGAACATGGACTTAAGAGTAGGATGAAGCTGTCTCTTACCAGTTATGTGACTTTTGCCAAATTACTAAACTGTCTGATCTTTGTTTTCTCTTTTAGATAGTAACAGCTACATTAGCTTGCACTTATAATATTGACACTTGGGTTAGTTACTACATTCATTCTCAGAAAGTGAAAGTTTCCCTTGTCTGCTGCCTCTGTCCCCAAATAAAATTGTTTGCATTTTTGCCATCTTTTCAGCGTTTAGACTTATAGATACATTTATATAGGGCACATGCTTTAAAAAAAAACCCCTCATTTAGTTATATTAAGCCATATTAAAATTTACCTTTTATAACACTTCCTTGGGGAACAAATTTCTATTAAAAGGAAGAAACAAGTTTGTATGGATTTTTCATAGAAATGAAAAATTTATGATGATAACTTGAATTAATTGAATGTAGGTTGAGTTTTTTATTTATAACATGTACACTCTTGTTAATTTTTAAAATTGTGACTACCTGAAATGTTGGTGTTTCAGAGATACAGCATTTTGAACTTCAGTGAGAATTGAGTTGGTTTCATGTGCCAAAATATTGCTGAGATATTCACAGATGTAATCAAATAAGAGAAATCAGTGTTCACTCTACATGTGCATATGTTTGTTTCTAACACTTCGAATTAAAGCTACCTTAAAATGACATCTAGATAAATTTTCATCTTTAGAAACATCTTAACTGTAGAATCTGCATGGGGTTTCAATGTTCTTTTAAGTGTTTTACTTTCCTGTTAACCAGGTACTTCTGAGTCACACCCCTGGTTGCTGTAGTAATATCTTAGATACTGCAGTGTATTGCTCTCTCTCTTAGCTACACTTCAGTTGTGGCCTTAGGTTTCTCATTATTTTTCACTCCTTTTAACCTGTATATCAGTGTGCGTCATTTGTAACACTGAGCAACATGTGAGAGATGTCAGGGATTTTGATTTGAGTTGAAGTAAAAATAAGTGAAGACCACTACCGTCCATCTCCAAACGCTTACATTTTCATTCAGGTGTTTCTGTTGTAACCATGCAACCTCCTGTGGTAGATATGACTGACTGCTCTTTTTTCTTATGCTCTTTTAAGCAAAGTAAAGCAGCGGTTCGACTGAAAGAAGACATGAAAAAGATAGTGGCAGTGCCACTCAATGAGCAGAAGAATTCTACCTATAAAAAATTATTTGGAGTCAGTCTCCAAGACCTTCAGCAGCAGGGGCTCACTGAGAACGGCGTTCCAGCTGTAGTGGGGAATATAGTGGAGTACTTGACGAAACATGGTAAGTCGTTGTGCTTTAATTCTGTTATTTTTACAGTTCTCACATACAAGAAGAAAAATGTTTTTGTGTGAATTACTTTATAATGTATGATTAGATTTTTCCTTAAAACACTTGAGTCAGAATATCACATAATTGTGTAATATACTTTTCCCTTATAGAAGGACTGTTAGAGCTTTATTACTGCTTGACATTATTTTGACAGTAATTCAGTTTACCATGGAGCAATCACTTTAATTATTGAAGTTTCTAGTTAAGAATGATTCTTAGTTTTAAGTGCTAAAATACACTATTCTAATATTGATAGTGAGTTCTCTCGATTCATTAAATTCCAACTGATAGTCAATTTTTAATGTAATAGAAGACTTTTGGGTTATCTTTTTCAGCTGAGGTCATTCATGAACTTATTGGATGCCTTGGTTACCTTTATAAGCTCAGTGGGGATACCAAAAAAAGTATGCTATATAGCCTGTTTTGGGGGGGGTCATTTAACTTTTGGAGTGATAAAATTAAGCATATGAAACAATTTAAGAGTAACATAGTACATTGCATGATAAAAAGGTAAATTATCTCTCTTAGTTATTGAAAGCTATGTTGTCTTACAGCTTTTTTTTTTATTTTTTTTAATTTTTTTAAATTTTTTATTGATGTCTTAGTTGTCTTACAGCTTTTTTATGATTTTATTTTAAATAGGACTTAAAAACCTGGATAATTTGAGAGAATATACCCTACATTCATGTTTTTCAAACTAAGGCAGTATGACGGAAGAACTCCAAACTATATCAATAAACTTGAAAAGATTTGGAAGGGAAATATTCTGAGGGAAAAGCTTGGAATTTTCTATACTAAACAACATTTTTAAACTAAAACAAGACTCATTGCAGAGTACTATATGAAATTTGTGGGAACTTTTAAAGGTAAAGCTTGACTTGAGAGAAATTCTATACTTTGTGCAGTTTGCTTCAGGCCCCATATCTTCCCACGATTACGAGTCCATTCCCCCTGCTGAGAAGAGACCTTCGTTGAAGATGTGTGAGAAGCACAGTGCATCTGTTCCCCTGTAGGAACGTGTGTCAGCTTGTGACATGGCAGACAGTTCAGACCTCAGAAAGTCAGGTGCTTTGTGTTAATTGACACAGTGGCCTTTTGCTCAGGTTACTAGGTATGTCCTGGACAAAATGAAATTTTGTTCTGAAAACTGAGGAGCCAGGCTTGCATTCTTACCTTGTAGTAGTTATCTCCTTATTTTTGGAGGAAGATAAGCTACAGAAGGGTGAGATTCTTAGAGAACAGCTTTGGATTTGTTCAAATACTTTAAACAGGTTAAATACAAAAGGTGTTATGTACATGGCAGGATGATGGGACCTTGGCCTACAAGATCGTGAAGCCAGATGTTATTAAGTTAGAGCTTTGACAGGACTTATTTACACACTCAGTATTGAGTGAAGCTCTATCCTCCTGATTTAGATATAAATGGATCTCCAGGTAATTCATTTAATCGCTTAAGTAGGACTCATTCAGGACTCATTTGGATGCCAAGTGTGACCACCTAAAGTAATATTTTGGTTTTGACATAATCAGAATTCTGATCTTTTACCCAACAATGATTGAATAATAGCCTCTTGAGGTTACTCTTATGTAAAATCATTTTCATTTTTTAAAAATTATTGAGTAGTTAATATACTTAAGTGGTTCGCAGTACAGAAGCATATACAGCGAAGTGTCTCCCTCCAAGCCTTGTCCCCTGACCATTCATTTCCCCTCCCAGAAACAATATTACTATCCCAGTTTCTGATGTGTTCTTACAAAGATACTTGATGACTGTATAAGCATATGTGTATATGTTCTTTTTTTCCCTTTTAACATAAGTATAGCACACCATGCACACTATATGAATCTTTTTTAAAAAATCTCTTCACAGTATATTTTGGAGATTGTTCCATGTTGCATAAAGAGCTTTACTCATTTAATTCTTTTTTTTCCCCTGCACACTGTTCCAGTATATACATCATTTCTTTAAGCTGGTGGGCATTGAATTGCTTCCAGTTTTTGCTGTCTACAAACAATGATTCAGTGACTAACCTTTGACATTTGTCATTTCAAGCACTGTAATGTTTCTGTAGATGAACTTTCTAGAAGTGGGCTGCTGGGTCAAAGGATATGTGCATTTATTATCAACTCTGTAAGAGTTGAACCCGTTTATATTCACACCATCAATGTATGAAAATTTTGGCAAAAGTTGTATTAGGGATTGGTTTTCTTCTACCTCTCCTAAGCATACCCTTAGTTATACTTTGACAGGGTATATTCAGGTAATGCAAAGTAAATGTTTTAGTGGCTAAATCAGTTATGCTTAACTGGGGATGTGAAATAGAATCACTATTGGAATCTTTTCAGAATACCCATGCATGGGTGGTACCTCAGATCTACTGAGTCAGAATCCTGACTGGGTGAGTTAGGGTAGGGCACGGCACCTACCCTGTACTTTGAAAGGCTGTATAGTTAGTTACTATGTAGACAACCAGAAGCCCCTCATTGTATTTGAGACTATCATGTTAATAACCAAAGATCCTTGTAAGTTTGAAGGGTGGTATGAAGTTTGAGGGCAAGATACTTGAATTAGTTTTATTAATTACTTTGTAGTCTTTTTAAGTCAACAAATATTTATTGTGCACCCCTGATATAGTAGACACTCTATCAGGTGTGGGATATAGGGATGATTGGTCATATAATTTAAGCATAGTAGATGTTTTGGTCATACTTTGTTATTTAATGTAAATGCAGACATTTAACAACTTGATGTGAGGGAAAACTCATTATTAAGAAATTTTAGGACAGAAAGGGTTTATTGAGGCCTTTTAAACAGAGTTGGGGCTTATTTTCTTTGAAAACATTTTTCTTCCATTCAAAGGAAAATTTTATGAGTTATAGGGCGTATCATCTTTATACTATTTTAAAATAACTAATCTTGCTGACAGAGTTACTAGATTCCTTCTCTTAGTTTTGCACGAAGATACTGTGGGATATGCCATTAAATGGTGTAGGATTCTCCACTCACCACCAGGTGTCAGCATGCACTTACTTATTGTCATACTACTTTCTGGGCCGAAGTGTGCTGCTTAGGCAAATTCTGACTTCAGGTGTATTTAGTTTCTAATGATGTATTCACACTACTTTGAAATAAATATTTCAGTTGTACAAAAAATTAGCTATTAATGGTAGTAGTTATTTAGTGTATATAATTCTTTCATTTCTAAACCATTATTAAGTTGCTATTTCTTGATGATTAACTCATATCTCCTGAAATCAAATACAACAGAATCTCGGAAATGTACCAGAGTAACTCCCAAAGCCTTCTAATTATCTCCTTCCTCTGAACATTTCTGTTATGATCATTTCCTAAAAATTTAGAGTAGGAAAATTTAGAGATTATTTAGTCTGGTAAGCCTCATATGGGTATTGGATATATTATAAGTTCATAAGACTCTTTTTTTTTTTTGTGGGGAAGACCAGCCCTGAGCTAACATCCGTTGCCAATCCTCCCCTTTTTGCTGAGGAAGACTGGCCCTGGGCTAACATCTGTGCCCATCTTCCTCTACTTTATATGGGACGCCGCCACGACATGGCTGACAGGCAGTTCGTCGGCGGGCGCCTGGGATCCGAACTCGCGAACCCCGGGCTGCCAAGCGCGAACTAAACCGCTGCGCCACCGGGCGGCCCCCATAAGACTCTTTTAACAACTGTGTGGATTCTTCTCCCCAGAGTGTAGTATAGCCATGTCCCAGGGTGAACTTCCCCTGCTTGAAAATCACTAAGTATCATAAGAGCTGTTTGGGTGAGATGTTCCTGAGGGAGGAGAGTTGTGCAAATAAATGGAATGGGAGCATAAAAACATGATGGAGAAGCATTAACTTTGACTTCTGTTTATACCTTATCTCTCCACTAGTAAGGTCCAGTGGGATTAGGAACCCTGAAGACCAAAGCCAGTTCTTGGAGCTGGGTCATTATTTTGGAATAACCAGAAGTGTATTTATTTGAGGGAAGGGTCAAAAAACCTTGTTGGAAGAGAAAACCTAAGGTCAAAGCTAGAAAAACACTGAAATCAGCCCCAAGGGGCATTTGCTGGGCCAAAAACAGGCTCAGGAGCTGGATAGATACAGGACTCGGAGGCAAAATTCTAAATTTTCAGGATTTGGGCCTTGACAAGGGATGGGATTCTCTGCGTGATGCCAGTGTACATTTCTGAAGTTACAGATGAAGTTTGTGGAGTAAAGGAAACAGACCTTGAAAGCTTTAAAGATGATTAATCTGAGGCCTCCCAGCAGGAACTGGTATTCTGCAGTATTAAAGGGAATGGCATATCACGTTAGTTATCTGTTGCTGCGTAACAGACCACCCCAAAACATGGCAGATTCAAACAGTGATGTTGATTAACTCAGTTTCTGTGACTCAAGAATCCGGGCACAGCTTAGTTGTGTATTCTGTTTTGGGGTCTCTTTTAAGGCTGCAGTTCGTGTTGGCTGGCCTACCGTCATGTCAAGACTTGACTGGGGAAAGGTTCACATCTAAGCTCCTTCACATGGTTGTTGGCAGGATTCAGTTCCTTGTGGGCTGTTGACCTGATGGTCTCAATTACTCACGGGATGTTGTCCAGACACTGCCCTCAGTCCCTTGCCACGTGAGCTTCTCCATAAGTTAGCCCACAAAATAAATAGCTACTGGTTCGTCAGCATGAGCAAGCAAGAAGAGCTGAAGAGAAGGAGAGAACATGAGCGGGCAAGATGAGCATCACAGTCTTTTATTAACCTAACCTCATTAGAGATTAGAACCTGATCACATCATTTTGCTATATTCTATTGGTTAGAAGCACTGCACTAGGTCCAGCCCACACTCAGAGAGGGGATTTCATGTGGGGGTGGATACCAAGAGGCGGGATCATTGGGGCCATTTGAGAAGCCACCTACCACATATACTGAGTGATATCTCCTCTGATCATGTGGTACCCTGGCCATACCAATTGTTAAATATTTTTAATGTCATCTCTGATTTTACAGATTTTTGTCAAAATAGCATAAATTGGAGCTAAAATGTCAGCTTTTGATATTCATCTTCTTCATGACCAAATAATATGTTTATATAGAAGAATATAAAACATCTTACCAGACTATAGACTCAATGAGGATAATGGTAGTATTCAAATTTTTTTCCCACAGTTGATACATATATTTTTTTAGTACCTAACTTAGTGCTAGTTGCTCATTAAATATTTGTTGAATTAAAGGGTTCATAAAATGTTTTATCAAATTACAAATTAAGATGAAATTAGCTTCCTCCTTTTTCTTTAGAAAGAACAATATAATTAGCAGGTACGGTAAAAAGCAAAGGCTGATAAAAAACAAACACCTCCCATCTATATGATTCTAATAGGCGTCAGTGTGCATGTCATTGCTAAAATTCTCCATTAGGCTCTCAGAAGAGTGGCAAATTGGGTCCTTGGGTTACTCTTTCTTAGAAAGATTATTTCTTATACCTTCAGCATTCCTCCACAGTCTGGCTCACTTGCTTACATGGCATTGTGTCTCCTCAAACCCAGCAAACTGAGCTGGAAATCATTACCTTCTACGCTAAACCAGCTACCACTCCTAATCCCCACTTCGCCTTATCCTTTACAGAATTTTTTTCCTGGATTTCTAGCTTTCAGACCTTAAAGTTACCTTTCAACCTTTTCTCTTCTTTACTTCCCTTCTGTACTAAGTTATCAAATCATCTTTATTCTTTCCTCTCCACCATAATCTCTGTCTTACTGCCTTACAATAGAATGTAGTCTCCCTAGGGCAAGCTCTCTTTCCTCTCCATTCTCAACTTCTTAGCTAGCTAAATCTTCCTTAAACTTTGATTATAGTGTGTCTTGTCCCCACATACACACTTAATACTCCAGTGATAAAGTCTTCACTCTTTAAGCTGGCGTTCACAGCCCTATCCCATTTCTTCCATTTTATTACCGCATTGCTCTTTGACCTCAACGCTCCATATTTTCACTCCTTTCTTTATGCCGTCCTGTCTTGGCTTCTCAATTTATATGTTTGTTCCTCTTTGTCAGGGATAGATCAAGGTTTTGTGGGTCCTGATGCTTAATCCTTTGGGAGCCCTCTTTAAGAAAAAGAATACAGAATTAGGGACAGAGCGTTGGAAAGGGTCCAAATAAATGAGGGGCCCTGAAGCTTCAGCTGCATTGGCTTCACAGTATATCAGCCCCAGCCCTTCTATCCTGGCTGTGCTTTAGCCACAGGTTAGGCGAAGGAGCCAGAGGCTCCTCCCTGGAGTCTTCTCTGCTGGCCCCAACCAACGCTAATATCCTCTTCAATTGGCTGAAGGCAAGGATCTTGTTTTATACTACTTTATAGTCTCATAGAGTCTTATACTTTGAATCTAGTGATTACTAAAGAAATATTACTTCTTAATTAAATTATTACAAAGGTAATCACATATAGTTTAGGAGTTTCTTACACACATATTTTTTCAAAATAGTTGTTCTCAAAATGCTAGGCTGCTATTGGAGCCCAGGGTAAGTTTCTGTGATGTATTATAGAAGATTATATGAATGATATTTCTTTGTAGAGTAGTGTACTATGTTTATATATGACCTAACTGTATTTTCAGAGGTCAGCTTTTATAACAATCATATGTGATCTTTTTAGTTGATGTGTAGTAAATGTAAAAATTTATTCTAAAAACACATTTATAAAATGTAAAAGTCTTCCAACGCTTGATAATTATTGTATTCAAAAACTCATTTACCGAGACTTATTTACTTTTGTTGTCTTGGGAGAGACTTCTATTTTCTGTGTGTCTCCTTTGCTATTCCAGGACTTACCCAGGAAGGCCTCTTTAGGGTGAATGGCAATGTGAAGGTGGTGGAACAACTGCGCCTGAGGTTCGAGAGTGGAGAGCCCGTGGAGCTCGGGGGATATGGCGATGTCTGCGCAGCAGCCAGTCTGTTAAAGCTCTTCCTGAGGGAACTGCCAGAGAGTGTGATCACCTCAGCTCTACAGCCTCGACTCATTCAGCTCTTTCAGGGTTCGTACTGTAAATCCTTGTAGGGATTAAAGCAATTTTATTTTCCAGTTGAAACTAAGCTTTTCAATGTTAAATATTTAAATTTTAAAGATTGAAATAAGCTTTTAAATATTTGTGGTCTCTTCATAACTACCATCTTGCTATTTCACTGTAGGTCTTCACTGTAGGTCATCTTCTACCCTAAAATACTACTAAACCAATTATGAAATACCATTATTAAACATAATTTCTAAGACTGTTGGCAAATGAATACATAAATAACATAATATTGGAAAGCCCTGATGCTTTTGGGCCAAAGAAATTCTTTTCTGACTAGTGACTGCCATAGAAGGAGTGAGAATAACAAGTTAAATTCTGTGTAGGAAATAATTAATTAAATTGTATTTGATTAGTGGCCTGTGAGACTGAAAGGTCGCTGGTGTGCTTCCTTTTTCTCAGAAGCAAGATTGAGTTCTCAAATAATTGTGTTCATTTTACACAACTGAAATAAAAATTGATTTTTGGTTGTATTACAAAGTAATTTTTAAATGGAACTTGATTTTTAAAGGTAATTATAGGCACAATCATTATTGAGTTCTCCCTCCTACATACAGTGAGAAAAAGGATTTAGCCTTGAAAAGCCATTTCTTTCCTTATTTTTGCCAAGTTAGAGAGAAAAGGGGAAAATGTATTTTTCAGAGTGTTAGTTGCCAGATTAAGAAAGATGTTACTAAAAAGCCACGTTCTTTTACAGCAATGGTGTAACTGTTCACATGTAGTACAATCAAGAAAGGTCATGTTGTATTCTATTGAAAAATAGTGATAAGATATGAAAGCAAAAGTTGCAGAACCATTTGTTATGGTTATCTACAGTGCTTTTAAGCTTTCTGTATCAGTAAGTGACAATTGGTAAGTGACATGTTGGGGCTTGTTCATTAGAAACTAAACTTTTTTATATTTACTTGAGTTGTATGAGCATTTCAAGGAGGTGACCATTGCTTCTGTTTAGATGATTCTTACAAGTAATATTTTATTCACGTCATAGGGATGTGAAATTTTAAGATAAATTTCTGAAAATCATTTTTAAATAATTGCTACAAAAGCTCGAAGATTTACATATTGTGTGCTTAATGTAAAATATTTTGTAATCATATTTAGTATTACTAAGAATCTTATTAATATTTTAGTATTAAGATATAATATTAATATTAGTAATACCAGTATTAAACTTGTGAATTTTAAGAGCTTTTATTACGTTTCCTAGAATAACTTTCATTGGATAATAGGAATGCACTTTCATTATTTTTGTTAATATTTACATTATTGTAATATTTTGTTATAATTTAAGTTTTCTTTGTAAATTATCTTCTCATTCATGACATGTTTCCTCAGTGGTCAAAAAAGTTGATATGCATCATAAAAAGCAAGCAGTATCATTCCAAAAGTAAGACTGGTTATATAGTCAGCCTTAGGGGTTGTGTGATTGTTTATTTGTGTGACAAATTCTGAAGGGGGCAGAGAAACTAATTTTTGCTTTATTAGTAGTATTCTCTCATTCCCTGGAAACCCTTGGGACTAGATTTGAGATGTTCAACAAAAAAAGTATTAATGGAGTGTCTACTAGTTATGTAATCTGCTAAGCAGAGGGAATAAAGTATGCTTTAGGTGTCAGACAGCATAGTCTCTATGAAATAAACTTCTCTCTCTAGTAATTCAGGTAGAAAATAAATAAAAAGAGCCCCTGTGCCTCTGCGGTTTTATCGTGTATGGGCTCTCCTTCCATGGAGGGTGCGTGTGGCAGCTGGTCACTCAAGCTGGAGGTGGTGGGCGAGGTTCTTCACAGCCTCACTGAAACCAGGTGCTGTGCTTGGCCAGTTATAGTATTTTCATGTCTCCTTTTCTACTAGACATTAATATATAATAAAATTGTTTTGATATAATCTCCTTATAAAGACTACCCTGTTTTCATATTTCAGTCCTTATAATAATAGATTAAATAGTTTTCTTGATATTCTTTCACAACTCAATGCCAGATTTCTTTTTAAAAAATGTTGTTATAGGCCTTCAAATTATATCCTGTGTAAAGAGCAAGCTATTTCATAATTGAATATACTTAAACATTTTTTAGATCAAGATCCTCTCTTCCATGCTTTATAGGATGGAATTCTGGAACCCCCAGTGAGTATTTTTTCAGACATTTAAGCTAAGCCAAAACTGCCACTGAGGACAGTCTGGCTGCTGCCTGTCAGCATCCCTGCTGCTCTAGATCACCCTCTGATCGTGTAGGTCAACAGTGGCCCTCTGGGTGGAAGGACACCACTAAGGTTCTTTCATTTTTATAACAAATTTCAACTTTTAGACTTGGCTGGTGTCTAAAGCTCTGAGATTGCTTATTCTTTTAGTTAGCAAACCAGTATATCTGCATACCAGATATTTATCAAAAACTTCTATCTGAAGTTGATGACTGACAGAACCTTTTGCTTCTGTCAAAAGCCTGGTTTAGACAATTCATATTTAAGAGGGAGACTCCGAAGGACCTCCAGGGGTCACTCTTTCCTGTTGTCATGTTAAACTTATCTCTGATTGCAACAGCTCGTCTTTCCTCAACTGAGGTTTCCAGTATAGTTATCCTAACTTGGCTGTATTCCATGACTTTTGATCTTTTATTCTTATCTCGGTGGGACAGTAATATATGTATTTTTAATTTTAATTATCTAAGGTGTGTCTTGGGAATATATATGAATTGCAAGCAAAAAGATTTTAGTATAGGATTCATTTAATTTAGCATTAACTAGAAATCCCCTTACTTGAATGTTCCCTGTTGAAAAATCTTCTATAATAAAAGTGCAGATATTTCTAGCTCATAATTGAATATTTTGTTATTTGATGAGTTAGATTGGATCAGCCCATCAATATTTATTTAGTACCTTCTACTTAGACACTGGATGATATCAAGAAATAAAAGATTCAACGTTCTGATTTCGAGGAGTGTGTGATTTAATTGAGGAGGCAGAATGTGTGGTGTACATTCTACAGTACTTCAAATGAGTGATAAGAACATCCAGTCGGTGGTAACAAGGAGAGAGGGAAATCAATCTGGATTATGGTAGTCAGAGGACACTTTGTGGAAAAAGTAAAATTGGGGTACATAAGACTAATTTGGATGGAGAGAAAAATCTTCTAGGCAAGGAAAAAGCATGAGTAAAAACACTTGTCAATGTAAGATGGAAATGTCTGACAGAGCTGTCCATAGCTGTAGATTAGTAAAAGATATATATTTTAAAAAGTAGGCTGAGAGTAGATGGTAGAGGGTCTTAAATGTTAGGCTAGAGAATTAATATTTATCTGTAAACAGCAAATTTTTTGAAGAAAGAAGTCATAGGTTGGAAGCAATATGTTGGGCAGTGCTCTGTAAGATGGTTGGATAGGAAGATGCTGGGTGCAGGGAGAACACTAGAAGAATAGCAGAAATCTAGGTCTTGGTGCAAAGGACCTGTATCTGGTAAATAGTTGGCAGTGAAATTTCTAAATTGTGGTAAAGTATACATAATAAAAAATTTACCATTTTAACCATTTTAAGTGTACAATTCACTGACATTAAGTACATTCATTATGTTGTACAACCATCACCACTGTCCATTTCCAGAACTTTCTCATCATCTCAAACAGAAACTGGTAATGAAATTTTAAAAGAAGTTTATCAGAGATGTTAGAAAGAAAATATGAACAGAGCATGGTGGCCAATAATTAGATAAGAAGAGTAAGAAAGGAGTCAAAAGATAACGCTAAGGTTTTGATTTTAGGTGACTTGAAAAACAGTGGGTTAGGAAGGAGCGGTGTGGTGTCTCTACCCTGACGTCCATACCTTTGGTGAGGCCGCAGAATCAGAAGGGCCATGGGGGCAGAGGACATTTGTCAGACTGTTGCGAGTGGAAACTAATACGGAAATTAGGAAGGTAGTTTTAAGGCAAGGTTGAAGTAGCACCAGGGAGAGCTCCCTGGGAACTGGGCTTTGACACAGCCTGTTCTTTTGTCTTCAGTAATTCACATCTTTTCTATCTGTACCTAGGGGTGGGGCTTTTACATTTTAGAATACTTCAGCTTATCAGACCTGATCTTTTGTCCTGAAAGGAAGAAGTGCAGTCTTCAACTTTCCAGGAACCTTCTGTTACTAATTCTTTTTTCCCTACTTCCAGGTGCATTTGAGACTCTGCCCAAAGGCTCAGAGGCTATTAACTTGGTAGGATCTGATGATCTCTCTGTGGGGGCTTTATTAATTGTATGTCTCAGAGGTCTGGGTGTTTTTATTGAAGAAAGAAGAGAGGTCCTGATGTGGCATCTTGACAATGGTCCATTAATAAAAATAATGGAAAAAGTCAAGAGGGGAAGATTATTGTAGGGACATGATGAGGAGTTCGTTTTGAATAGATGAGTAAAATGAATGTCAGTGCTTAGCAGAGGGGGATTAAGGCTGAAGATGTGAATTTCATAGTTATCTATGCAGACTCATCAGTGTTGTCATTAGCATTCTGGGCATCAGTTATGTTTGGACAGTTATGTTGGACAACTGTAACAGCATGGCTTGACCAGCTGTGCGTCTGTCCGCACCCAGGATCCGAACCTGCGAAATCCTGGGCCGCTGAAGTGGAGCGCGCGAACTTAACCGCTACGCTACGGGCCCATCCCTGGAATCTTGATAGGGATTGCATTGAATCCATAGATGGCTTTTGGTGGTGTTGATATTTTAACAATATTAATTGTTCCAATCCATGAACACAGGATACCTTTCTATTTATTTGTGTCTTTGATTTCTTTCATCACTGTCTTGTTTTGAGATTAGAGATCTTTTACCTCCTTAGTTAAATTTATTCCTAAAATATTTTATTGTTTTTGATGCTATTGTAGATGGGATTGATTTCTTTCTTTTTTAGAAAACTTGTTGGTTTATAGAAATGCTACTGATTTTTGTATATTAATTTTGTATCCTGCAACCTTACCGAATTGATTTAGATGGACAGATTTTTGCTTGAGTCTTCAGGATTTTCTATATATAAAATCATGTCGTCTGCAAATAGAGATGATTTTACTTCTTTTCCAATTCTGATACCTTTTATTTCTTTGTCTTGCCTGACTGCTCTGTCTGGGACATCCAGTACTATGTTGAATGGGAGAGATGAAAGTGTGCATCCTTGTTTTGTTCCTGATCTTAGAGGAAAAGCTTTCAACCTTTCACTGTTGAGTATAATGTTAGCTGTGGGCTTGTCATATACGGCCTTTGTTATGTTGAGATATGTTTCTTCTATGCCTCGTTTATTAACAGCTTTTGTCATGAACTGATGTTGAATTGTTTCAAATGCTTTTTCTGCATCTCTTGAGATGATCATGTGATTCTTTTCTTTCATTCTTTTAATGTGATGTATCACATTGATTTGCATATGTTGAACCGTCCTTGCATCCCAGGGATAAATCCCACTTTATCATGGTGTATGACCTTTTTAATGTGCTGCAGATTTTGGCTTGCTGGTATTTTATTGAGAATTTTTGCATCTGTATTCATCAGGGATATTGACTGTAGTTTCTTTTCTGGTAGTGTCCTTTTCTGGTTTTGGTATCAGGATAAATGAGTTTGGGAGTGTTCCCTCCTTTTCGATTTTTTGGAAGAGTTTGAGAAGGCTTGGTGTTAATTCTTCTTTAAATGTTTGGTAAAATTGACCACCGAAGCCATCTGGTCCTGGACTTTTTTTCATTGGGAGATTTTTGATTACTGATTCAATCTCCTTGCTAGTAATTGGTCTATTCAGATTTTCTGTTTCTTCCTGATTCAATCTTGGTAAGTTGTATGTTTCTAAGAATATATCCATTTCTTCTAGGTTGTCCAGTGTGTTGGCATATAGTTGTTCATAGTAGCCTCTTATGATCCTCTGAATATCTGTGGTAACAATTGTAATGTCTACTTTTTCATTTGTGATTTTGTTGATTTGGGTCCTTTCTGTTTTTTCCTTGATTAATCTAGCTAAGAGTTTGTCAATTTTGTTTATCTTTTCAAAGAACCAACTCATAGTTTGGTTAATCTTTTATATTGTTTTTCTGTTCTCTGTTTCGTTTACTTTTGCTCTAATCTTTATCATTTCCTTTCTTCTGCTAACTTTGGGCTCAGTTTATTCTTTTTCTAGTTCCTTAAGGCATAGAGTTAGGTTGTTTCTTTGGGATCTTTCTTCTTAATGTAGGCATGTGTTACTATGAACTTCCCTCTGTGGGGTACAATAAAAACAGTTCTAAGTTCTGGTATGTTGTGTTTCTATTTTGTTTGTCTCAAGAAACTTTAATTTCCTCTTTAATTTCTTTTTTGATCCATTGGTTGTTCAGGAGAGTGTGTTCATGAATTTTCCAGTTTTCCTCTTGTTCAGTTTTCCTACTGATTTCTAGTTTCATACCATTGTGGTCAGAAAAGATGCTTGGTATGATTTCAGTCTTGAATTTGCTAAGACTTGTTTTGTGGCCTAACATATGGTCTGTGCTAGAAAATGTTCCATGTGCGGTTGAGAAGAATGTGTATTCTACTGTTGTTGGATATACTGTTGTTGAATTTGCTATTTTCTTATTGATGCTCTTTCTGGATGATCTGTCCATTGTTGAGATTGGGGTATTAAAGCCCCCAACTATTATTGTTATTACTATTTATTTCAATTTTTTAACTCTGCTAGTTTTCCTTTATATATTTAGGTGCTCCAATGTTGAGCACATAAATATTTACAATTGTTATATCTTCTTAATGTATTGACCCCTTTATCATTATATAATGACCTTCTTTGTCTCTTTTTACCATTTTTAATTTAAAGTCTATTTTATCTGATACAAGTATAGCTACTCCTGCTTTTTGTTTTTTGGTTACCATTTGCTTGAAATATCTTTTTCCATCCCTTCACTCTCAGTCTATGTGTGTCTTTAAGGCTGTGTGAGTCTCTTATAGGCAGCATATTGTTGGATCTTGTCTTTTTATCCATTCAGCCATCCTAATTTTAATTGGGGAATTCAATACATTTACATTTAAAATAATTATTGATAGGTAAGGACTTACTATTGCCATTTTGTTAATAGTTTTCTGGTTGTTTTGTGGATCTGTTGTTCCTTGCTTATCCTGCTGTCTTTTTTGGTTTTGATGTCTTTTGGTATCAGTATGCTTTTATATCTTTATTGTGTTCTTTTGTGTAATTACTACAGGATTTTCCCTTATGGTTATCATGAGGCTTATATAAAATATCTTCAACTTATAACACCCATTTTAAATTGATAACTTCAAGAGAATTTATAAACTTTACACTTTTACTTCTCCCCCTCACATTTTAGGTTATTGCTGTTACAGTTTACATGTTTTTTTAAATATTTTGTAACTAATAACAGATTATTGTAGTTATGGTTATTTTTACTATTCTTTTTTTTTAACTTTTAAACTAGAGTTCTAAGTGAATTATGCACCACTATTACAGTATTGCAGAATCTAACTATGACTATATGTTTACCATTACCCATGAGATTTACACTTCCTTTTTATGTTTTTATGATGTTAATTAGTGTTCTTTTACTTCCACTTAAACAACTCCCTTTAGCATTTCTGGTAAGGCAGATCTGGTGGTAATGAACTCCCTCAGCTTTTGTTTGGGAAAGTCTTTATCCCTCCTTCATTTCTGAATGAAGAAAGAGCTTTGCTGGCTGTAGAATCCTTTGTTGACAGTTATTTTCCTTCAATATTTTGAATATGTCATCCCATTCTCTCCTGGCCTGAAAAGTTTCTGTTGAGAAATTTTCTGATAGTCTTATGGGAGTACCCTTGTAATTTCTCTCTTTTTTTCTTGCTGTTCTTAAAATTCTTTCTTTGACTTTTGACAATTTAATTGCAATGTACCTTGATGTATCGCTATTTGAGTTCAACCTATTTGGGGTCCTTTGGGCCTCATGGATCTGGATGTCCATTTCTCTCCCCAGGTTCAAGAAGTTTTCAGCCATTATTGCTTTTAATATTCTTTCTGTCCATTTTTCTTTCTCTTCTCCATCTGGAATTCCCATACAGTGAATATTGTTTCTTTTCATGGTGTTTCATAATTTCCATAGGCATTCTTAACTCTCTTTCATTCTTTTTTCTTTTTGCTCTTTTGACTGGGTAATTTCCAATGTCTTATACTCCAGGTCACTGATTCTTTCTTCTGCATGATCGAGTCTACTTTTGAAACTCACTATTGAATTCTTCAGGTTCAGTTATTATGTTTTTTAAGTCTAAGATTTCTGTTTTGTTTTGTTTGATGGTTGCTATTTCCTTGTCAGACTTCTCATTTTGTTCATGCACTGTTTTCCTAATTTTATTTAGTTGTTTATCTGTGTTTTCTTGTCCTTCAGTAAGCTTCCTTAAGAGGATTATTATGAATTCTTTGACAGTTCATAGATCTCCATTTCTTTAGGGTCAGTTGTTGGAGCTTTATTAGTTTCCTTTGGTGTCATATTTACCTGATTTTTTGTGATCCTTAATTCCTTATATTGGTATCTATGCAATTGAGTAATTAGGTTCCTCTTCTAGACTTTACAGGTTTGCTTTGGGAGAGACATTTCTTTACCAGTCAGCTGAGTTTGGGTTTCTGGGTGTGGCTGTTTGTAATGTCCTTAGGCAGGTTATCATGCTATTATGGTCTATTTTGGGGTGAGGCAACTGTTCTAGCTCTAAGGACAGGGATGAGGGGTGTGTGCCACTGGCTGAGAACATTTGGATAGGACTGCTGTCTTGGTTCCCTACCCAAGTGAGGTTGTAGGATGGGCTCTGGAGTTGCATGGATTTTCTGATCAGGCTCACCAAATGGTCAGGACTGGGTATATTCAGTAGTAGGTGGGGCTATGAAGTAGCTTCCCTGCAGGTTCTCCAGCAGGACGGGACCCAGGGCCTACATCTCGTTGTTTGGGACCTGAATCAGCCCAGAGTGTGCACTGAATTCCCTGGTCAAGTGAGGCCACCGGTTTTGCTCTGCAGACAGGGAAAGCCACAGGCTGTGCTCTCTGTTCAAATGCCACTCTACATAGGGCTGTTGAATGGGCTCTGAAGCTTCCGGTGTGCTCTGGTTAGGTTCCCTGGTTGGACAGGCTGAAGGCTGTGATGTAAATGAGGAGGGCTATAAATTAGATTCCCTGCCTGGGTGCAGTGAGAGAAGCAGCTCTAAAGCCAGTAAAACTCTGTTTGTTGTCTTAAGCCAACTCGCACCCCAACTTCCCTGGCCAAAGAAGGCCACCAGTTTTGTTCTGCAGACTGTCAGCCTCTGCCCGCGCACCTCTCAGATTGAGTGCTGCTGGGCTGCACAGCTTACGGGGGTTGTCTCCAGCCTTTCTGGTGAGATGGGGCCAGAAGACACTATCCACAGTGGGTGGGGCTATATTTCAGTTCCATTGCCTGGCCACTCTCAATTTTCCAAACATGCTGTCTAGTTGGGAGGGGCTGGAAGTTACTCTCAGCCTTGGCTGTGAATTAATCCCCCTGCCTGTAGCACAGGAACACTCCACACCGAATACTGGCTTTGCTCTGGGGATGATCAGCTCTGCCTGCCTCTCAACTTAAGTGCTCCTGGGCTCCCCTGCTTCCAGGAGTTGTCACCAGGAATTAGATGCCATCTTTAAAGGGAGAAGTGTAAGATTTTGTGGACATTTTAGAACCACCACACTTAGTTTCCCTAACTGTTAAATGGAGATCATACTAGTGTTTACTTCCTGAGCTTATTATAGGTACTGAGTTTATCCATGTGAAGCACTTAGAACAATGCCAGTCATATAATAAATATTTAATAAATGTTAAGCCGGTGCTTCTCAACTGTAGCAGCCTGGAAGAATTACCTGGGAAGCTTTGAAAAATCCCCGAGATAAAGTCCCATCTTGCACCAATTGTCCTCTCTAGTGATGGGACACAGGCATCCATATTTTTAATGCCGTCTTCCTTCCCCATACTTATGTTGCAATTCAACCTCGGCCTTCCCTCCTGCCCCTTGTTTTCTTGGTTAGAAGAAGACAAACCATTTAGTGTGATTCCCTCAACTTTTTCACTTTCAAGCTTAAAATCTGTCTCTTTACCCTTTCTGTATCCTAACTTTCTTATCCTATCCCTTTCTTATCCTAACAAGAAAACAAAAAATTACAAAAGAGTTATGGATGAGTAAGTGTACTTACCTGCCTAATGATTAAGAAGGAGGAAGGAAAAGGAAAAAAAATGGGTTTCAGTTTGGAATTAAAATGAAGATTCAAAATTCTTACTCAGTGATTGTTGGTTGAGTTGTTAAATCACAGAAGAAGGACCAAACCTTCCATAAATTAATTTGGGAATACTTTTGGATTGGCTACCAGTTACAATCTTTATTTTTTTATATTTTATATAATTCTAGTGAAAGCTTAAGCCTACAAATGTATATTGCCTGTTATATATAGTACAGAACTCTTTTACGTGAAATCGGTGTTTGAAAAATTGCTTTTCAATTACAGTCATGCATCACTTAAAGGGGATACATTCTGAGAGATGTGTTGTTGGGCAGTTTCGTCATTGTATAAACATCATCAAGTGTACTTACACAAACCTAGATGGTACAGCCTACTACACACCTAGGCTATATGGTACTAATCTTATGGGATCACCATCGAATATGTGGGCTGTCATTTACTGAAACATCTTTATGCGGCACATGACTATATTAAATGGAAGTGAAGATGTTAGGTTGGATATTTTATTGCTCACATAGAAAATTAGGATAATGTCCTGCCAACAGTGAGCTTACAGTTTTATTAGGGAAGTAGAACATGTACACAGAAAGCCAGGATACACAGAATAAAGTGGGATTGAGAGGGAGAGATCGTTTCTAAGTCAGATGGTCAGAAGTGTTTTATGGAAAAGGAAGGTAGTACTGGAGCTGGGCTTTGGAGGACTGGTAGAATTCCCACAGAGGGTATGCACTTCAGGGAGAAAAGAGTACTTGAACAAAGGTGTTTGGAAAACACAGGTACGTGATTGCAACTGTGAGCATGGTGTGTGTTTTGGGGCGGGGGGAGTTAATATAATAGGATTTGGTGATCTTTCAGTAAACTTATTAATCAAATACTGAAGTGGCACATTCCTAAGTAATTTTATTACCCTCAATAAAATTTATCATCTTCATTGCTATTTTCCTTTATTTAAAGAAATATTTTTTGTCAAACTAATATGTGCATATGGTTTTATTTAAAAAATGAAATTGAAAGATTTATAAAGAAAACCCCTCTACACCCTTTGGCAGACCTCAATCCTTTCCCAGAGGAAATCAGTTTTCACTTGTTTAGCTGTTCTTTTGGTCTTTGCTTCCATTTGATAATATGCTTATAATGTTATATTTTCATTTCTCACCTTCAGACATTATCTCATCACTTCTGCTTCTGAAATATGTGGAATTAACTGTTACATTGTCACTTACTCCAGTTTCTTCCAATATTGTTATATCACAATTGTAGCTGAATTCGTAATTGTTTGACTTGTTGTGACTCTGTAAGGGTGTGTGTATGTGTGTGAGATGATGGCCTGATATTAATATTTGTCTTATGTTTTCACTCACATAATTTTCTATCTGCAGTTTTTTTCAGACTCCTCCAACAAATCCACTGTTAATTACATTTTTTCAAAATTATCAAATAATTTGTCAGTTCTTTATTTCTGGGGAGATTCCTCTTTGAGCCTTTTTCTTCTGCTCCCACCTGACCTGGTTGTAGAGGGCATCCTGAGCTCCCCCCACCAGCCTTCCTGGACCCACTGTTTCCTGGAGTCTCTTTTCACCCATTGTGTTGGGCACTCAGTAAATCCCTTCAATCTGGAAAATGCTGTCTCTTGGTCTTGGAAATCTTCCTGTATTATCTTATGTTGTTCCTTTAGATGCCTTATCACTGTTTTTTAACTCTGTTTTCTACAGAATTAAGTCAACTTTATTTTCCAACCTGGTTTGTTTTCTAAATTTTAGCTTTTACATTTTTAATATCCAAAATATTCATGCTATTTCTTTTTCAAAACACCCTATTGTTTTATAGCATTCTATTCTTATTCTTATCTTTCTGAGAATACTAACAAGGCTTTTTGGGTTTTTTTGGTTTTGTTTTTCCTATATTATCTGTTTGTGGGACTGCTTTTTGTATTTCTTTACTCAAACATATGATCCTTGGCTCCTGTGATTTAAGAATAACGTTTTGTGTGTGGGATCAGTGGGCCTGTCTACTGGTGTACTTCACTTTGGGAGGATAGATAGAGGGATAGATAGAGGAAATCGAGCTGTTTCATTTGGCGACTCACAAATGTCAGAATGTGGACATATTTTTCTCTTCAGCCACTGAGTTCCTCAAAAGCAGGAATGGGAGGGAGGTGGGAAGTGTGCTAATGGGCCCATTATTTCGTAGCAGATTTTCACTAATCCTCACATTTTCAACTGTGTTTCTCACCTTAGCTATCTCAGGCGTCCCAGAATCCATTGATGTTATCCGGAGACTAATCCTCAGACTCCCACCTGACAGCAGCTTCCCGGATGCCTGCAGGTGGTGGAGGGCTTCCTGGAGCCTGACAGGCTTTCTTTCATTTGTCTGTTTTCAGTCACTTGCATTCACTTCCACGTCTTTGAAATCTCATCTACTTCTTTCTTCTCTGCTGTTCTTTTTTTTTTGCCCTTGGGTGTTTTCCTTTTTAAAAATTATTATACTGTACTTTCAGTGGAGTGTTGGGAATAAGATGTGATCAGTCCATCTCTTGAAATGGACATTCCCTTTTCCCTCCCCCCCATACTTGGTTTTAAATGGAACAGAATTTTATAATAGCAGCTGTGCAAAAACATTGTGAGAATGAAGTGCTTGTGAATTTTAGCTTTATGAGTATTTGATAAATTTAGACAACTGTTTTTCTTAAGAAAGCCACCGGAATAATAGAGCCATTTTAATCAGTACAATGCCTAATTGTAAAGAAATCTGATTTAATAAGCTGACTTGCACTTGAGCCTTGGGTTCTATTTTTCTTCATTATGTGAGGAATTCACTAGGTAAGTTTGAGTTAAGCCTGTCTTTTATCCATTCTATATATCATAATGTCGCTTGCATTGTTTGAGGTTAGGTGAGTGGTTTTACCTTGCAAATTTTAAAGTACCATGCAGATGTTGGCTAGTTATAATATTAGTTATTAAGTCATCACTTCTTGGATAGTAAGAGCTTCATAGGAAGCATGTGACATATTTCCTTCCCTAGATTAATTCCTTCTTACTGAGAAGTTCCTTTTCTTTTGAAATTCAACTCTCACAAATTTCTGTTTCTGTGAAAAACAGAATCATTATATTAAACTCCAAATTTAAGCCCTTTCCATTTTCAGTCTGTGCCTTTTAGGTTTGCAATAAGCAATGCCAAATATATAAACTATTCTTTTTTCTGGGTGAAGACCTAAACCCAGAGCAGAATTAAAGGGTTGCCATCTGCATACCTGCTTAAGGTGCCAGTCAATGAGATGTGTGAAAACTTCACTGGAATAAATTGGAAATGTGGTCCTAGGAAACCCAGGTTTCCACACGTGACTCCGTACATTTTGATGGCATTCCAGTTTGTTCTGCTTCCAGCCAGATCCATGTGACTGGAAAAACCTTATTTGTGTTTATAATCCTCCATGACTCTAAGATTGTAGATCCTGATAGAGGATTTTGTTTGCTGAGTACATATATGTCTTTATTTTTCCTTATAATGGCCTTTGACACTGAGATAGTATTAAGTAGTGCTGGGATTATGCAAACTTGTAAAGAGAAGCTGTGATTGTGTGAAGTTATTGTGTTTTAGAGCAACTGGTCTTGAAGTGTGTGTGTAAATCTTGTTGAAATCTTTCATCTACTATTGTCCTTTTAGCTGTTATCTTTATCCTTGACAGCTTATACGTTTTAAAAATTCTTCTATTGTCATTTTAGGAGGAAAAGTAGATACTCATCTTTAACTAAAAGGTCTCCTCTCACTTTCTTTTTCCCCCCACACTTGATTTTAAAGTCAACAGAATTTCCTTACAATAGCTTTATTGAGATACAATTTACACACAAATAAAATTGACCTTCTAAAGTGTACAGCTCAGTGGTTTTTAGTATATTCAGAGTGCAACTGTCACCACTGTCTGGTTTTAGAACATTTTTATCACTCCGAAAAGAAACTCCAAGCCCATTAGCAGACACTCCCCATTCCTTCCTCCCTCTCCCCGCTCCCCTCTCCCAGCCCTAGGCAAACAGTAATTTGCTTTCTATCTGTATAAATTTGCCCGTTATGAACATTTCATATAAATGGAATTTGTGATTGACTTTCACTTACCATAAATTTCAAGATTCATCCATGATGGAACATGTATCAGTACTTCATTCCTTTTATGGCTGGTTAATATTCTGTTGTATGACTATACCACATTTTATTTATCCATTCATCCATTGATGGACATTTGGGTTATTTTCACCTTTTGGCTATAATGAATAATGCTGTTAACATTTATGTACAAGTTTTTGTATGGACATATATTTTCATTTCTTTTGGATACCTTCCTAGGAGTAGCATTGCTCAGTCAAATCATGACTTTATGCTAAACATTTTAAGGAACAATTTTCCAAAGTAGTTGCAGTATTTTACATTCCCATCAGCAATGAATGAAAGTTGTAATTTCTCCACATCCTTGCCAGCACCTGTTATTGTCTGTGTTTCTTATTTTAGACATCCTCTTGATTCAGGCAATATAATTTTGTAATAGCAGAAAGACTATGGTCTTGAAGAAGAAAGAGAGAGAGGAGATCCAGCCACTCCAAGCCCAAGAAGATAATGTCTTTTGGGGATTATTGGGAATGAACTGTTGTGAACTGGGTGAAATCCTCGGTAAATTCTGCATTTTTCGCTGATGCTTTTATGTGAAGAGCATCTTACTTGGATTGAGCTGGAGGAGAAAAAGGGAGAACAGCCAACAAATGAGCTATAAAATAAATATGTATATACACAACTTGTATTAGTAGGACATCAAGTCACACAAAATATTGAAAATTTGTTTAAAGAATATCAATCTGAAGGGACGCCAAATGATTAACTTGCTAACCACTGCCTAACTCTGTTAAGCTGTATTCTGAACACCTACTTTGCTGAACCCATGGACATAATCAGCCTTTACACTGAGTCCATAAACAACTTGAAGAGTTAAGGGAGAAGGAGGAGACATCCAGAATAGGCTTAAAAACTTGAGGGTTGATGGTTTAACTCGTAGGACACCAAATCGGTCCACTTACTGCTGAGCAGTAGTGTCAGCTGGATCAGTGGTGTCTTCAGGGGTGGGGGGAGGGGATTGTGGTAATATTTCCACTGAAACTTCACACTGACTGTACTTTGCCCATTTACTATAGCACTAGATATGTGGAGAAAGCCAAGTTTTATTATTATTTTATTATTATTGGCTATTGCCAATATTGTTCAAGATGAGCATATTATATTGTGGGAGGCTCCTCGTCCTGTGTGCTATGATTGTTTTTCCTGTTCCCCTGTGTGAGGACATTCCCGCACAAACAGGTTCTTCAGCTGTTAAATGCTTGTGTCTAACGTCTAGCCCAGATATGAGCTCCCGGTTTTGAAATTTAAATAGAATATTTTGTGTTTCCTATATTTTTATCTATGCCACCTGTCCCCACTGACAAGCATTCAGTACTCAGTAAATGCCCACAGAATAGATTTGCTGACCTACTATGTAGGTGTCATCAGGAATTACTTTTTGTTCTAGGACTGAAATGGAAAGGATCGCCTAGTTGTTTGTTCTTCCTGCAGGCCTGTGCTTTCACTTTGGCATGCAGGTTCCTTCAGGGAGCGGGAGTACCAGTGTAGATGTTGGCTAATTTGGCAATAAACACACCTCTGCATCTTGCAGAATCTAATCAGAATGATGATTTGTAGTTTCATTTATCTAAGAATAGACTGTAATTGATTAATTTTTATCAGTCACTTTATCATCCTGCCCTTTGAGAAATTTGTGTGAGGCCTTTGAGAACGTTGTCATGGGCAAGCGTTGTGGGAGAGCTGTAAAAATAGAACCCTTCCTTGTACGTAGAAAAATACCAGTTCCATTAACCAGAGATGTAATTATGTTGTCTGCAGGAGCTTCTCGCCACTCTAACGAAGTGATTCCACTCCTGGGGAATGGAGTGTAGTGGTAAAACCCAGTCTAATCCAGGGTAGCTGGCATTCTATGATTATTTTTTCCCATTCTTTGCAAATGCATGTTTAGAAAGAAATATAATTCATGTTTTGTTCTCATGTATTTTATAAAACATTTTGTGCCCAGACATTCTTGTAGGCTTTTATTAAAATGTTCCCCCACATACACCCCAGGACCTAAGAAGCTATAATTTATCATAAATGGATTAAGATTCCCACTCCCCACTGCTCACCAATTTTACTTATTTATTTGTTGATTCAGGGAACATTTCTTAAATATTTACGTGTATGAGACAGTGTGCTAGGTGCTGTGTAATAATGATGATAACAGCTAACTTTGTTAGAGTACACTGATCAGATTATGTGCTCTGAGGCCAGACTGCCCGGATTTAAAGTGCAGCTCGGCTGCTTGGTAGCTGTGTGAACACGGACAAGTTAATTAATCTCTCTGTTTCAGTCTAGTCGTCTCTAAGTGAGGATGTATTAGATTCCTATTGCAGCTGTGACAGATGATCACAAATTTAGTGGCTTAAAACAACACAAATGTATTATCTCACTTTTCTGTGAGAAGTGTGTCGACTCAGCTGATTTCTCTACTCCCCGTCTCACAAGGCCAAGATCAGGGTGTCTGTCAGCCTGGGTCCTTATCTGACGGCTCTGGAGGAGAAGCTACTTCCAGGCTCACTGAGGTCGTTGGCAGTTTTCGGGTCCGTGTGGTTGTAAGGCTGAGGCCTCTGTTTTCCTTGCTGGCTTCACAGCTTCTAGAGGCTGTCCACATTCTCAGATTTGTGACCTCTCTTCATCTTGACAGTCAGCAACAGTTCATTGTTCTATTTAATAGATTAGCAGGTTTTCATAAATCCTTTTGTGAGGCTTAATGAGGAAATAAAAAGCTACTTCAATAAATCTGGCGCCATGAAGCTAAATATTTTGGTTCTTTTAGTGGCTGACCTTCTCATGGCTCTGAGATATATCACGGTAGAGATTAGCATTTTGCTAATTGTTCTATTTTTTTCTTCTTGAGGCTAAGATTGTAAGTACAGTATAATTTCATGGCCCTTGAAAAGTTGAAGCACGTGACAAGCACGAGGATAAATGTCCAGATTAGAGTTAGGTGCCATCCCGTGATACTGGTCTAGCTCTGCTGATTACGATCATAATCTTTTTTTAATGAGAGCAAATACTTGTCACAGGGTTCAGTGTTTGCTAGTTAATCTGGAACAAAAGTGTTTATGGTACAGTCTCCTGTAAGTGCTGAGTAGTTCTACCTGTACACTGTGTGTATGTTTGAGTTGTAGCTTGAGAAATGGGTCAAATTTAGCCAATGAAGGATGAAATCTTTCAAGAAAACTTGAATAATTTGAAGTAGCACTTTTCACGAATGGAGAAATTTGGTTCTTGTCCTAGGAGAAGATTGATGTTAGGGAAAATGATGACTATTTCAATTATTAACCATTATTCCATCAGCTTTCTTAAACCTTTTTGGACTCATGAATTGTAACATATTATTCTAATTTTTATTCCAATTTAAATTTAGAAATACGTGCACGTTTAAAACAGTTAAAATATTTTAATACATCTGCTGAGGTGCATTTCACTTCTATTTCTTCTGTGAAATTTCGTTGCTGAGGATCCGTACCCTCCCACGGCCAAATGACACCTTTCTTATCATTTAAATACTCTGCAATCCGATTCCTGCGTAACCAGGGGACCCAGCTAGTTTTGTGAATGGACAATTATTCCACGTTAAAGATGTATTTGAGAGATAGATGTCTCTTTATTCCTATACTATTTGTGTCTTACTATGTATCTTAAAAGTGTGTATCAATCTATTAAAACTATTCCTTGATCACTTTTATATGCAAGGCATTGAGGGGATTTAATAGACATTTAAAACTCAACCTCCAACTCTGAAAGAGCTTGCCTTTGCCAGTTTGTGGATGTTTTACTTTAGTTGCCTACAAACATCAAATCCATTCTCACTGAGGCCTTCCTGACCGTAGTTGTATTTATGATTGCAGTTAACCGCCCCACACCCTGGCCGGCACTCCCAGTTCCCCCAGCTGCTCCTATATTTGTTGTTGAAGGTCTCACCCACTAGGATATAAGCTCCGTGGAGGCAGGGATTTCTGTTTGTTTTGTTTACTGATATATCCCAAATGCTTAGAATTGCGCCTGGCATAGAGGAATCACTGAAATATTTGTTGAATGATTGGATGAGTATTCTATATATGTATTTATCATATATAAAACAACTTTCTTATGAAAAACAAGACACATTCAACCTACATACAGAATCCACCCATGTCTTACCATCTCACCACTCTCAACCTGTCAGGGCCAATGGCCTTTCTCTTCTGGGACTGTCACAATAGTCCCCTAACTGTAGTCTCCCTGCTTGTGCCTCCTACAGTCTAGATTCAGCACAGCAGCCAGAGTGGTCCTTTTTTTTTTTTTGTGAGGAAGACCAGCCCTGAGCTAACATCCATTGCTAATCCTCCTCTTTTTGCTGAGGAAGACCGGCCCTGGGCTAACATCCGTGCCCATCTTCCTCTACTTTATATGGGACGCCGCCACGGCGTGGCTGACAAGCAGTGTGTCGGTGGGCGCCGGGATCCGAACCCGCGAACCCCGGGCTGCCAAGCACGGACTAAACCGCTGCGCCACCGGGCGGCCCCCCAGAGTGGTCCTTTTAAGTCTCCCCACAGCTCAAAACCCTAACTTAGAAAAATAAAAGACCATGGTTTATAATAAGACTGTAGTGGTCTGCCCTGTCCCTCCCCCACTGTCTCCTGACTTCACTTCCTGCCACTCTCCCACCTACCACCGCTGCACCTCCCCACCCCCACCCCGGGGGCCTCAGCACGTGCTGTTTCCACTGTTTGGAATGCACTTCCCTTTTACCTTCACTCTCTGCTCAACTGTCACGGTATCAGAAAGGCCTTCCCTGACCTTAATAAGGCAAACACAGTAACTACATTATTTAGAGGCCTTCCCTGACATCCTCCACCCCTGAATCACTCTGCTTTATTCCCCCTTATCCTGCTTTATATTCCTTGTAGCACTTATTACCACTTTACATAAATATTATTAATTTGATTATTGTCTGTCTCCCCTGATTAGAATATAAGTTTAATAAAAGCATGAAGTTTGTTTTGTTCAGTGCTGTGTGCCTGGGGTCAGAGCATGTCGGACACACAGGAAGCACGTGACACGTGTTCGATAAGCATACATATGGATAAATATGCACGAAAAGAGAAGCAGTGCTAACTCTTATTTGTAATGTGAGACCTTGAGGGAGCCATTGTAATTATCAGTATAAATGTAAGAACATGAATGAATAAGGCATTGTATATTATATTTAGGTATCCATGAACCTAAAGATAATACAAGCGATAATAAAGTAATTATTATGAACTTTGTTTCTCATTAAGCATGAAAAGGCATCTTATTAGGCACATTCACATCTACACAGCCCCCACTGTGCTACACTGGGCATTCTTTTACAGTCCTCCTCTAAAGGTGTTGAGCAATTGCTGTTCTCATGTGTAGGAAATCTTGTTCTGTGGGATTGCTGCAGGCTGGCGATAATAGTGATATTTACCACACATTTCTGGAAACACAGTGAAAAATTGGAGATTCTCAGTGTTATGGTGGCACGTAATTAATCAGCATAAAAAGTGAGAAGAAATGTCATACTAATAAAGTAAGGTCTTTACTGTGCTGTCAGTATATTTGAACAAAGATTCAGGAAGTAAATTATGAACATTTTAGGTTCAAATGTGGTATGTGCTGTCAAGACCACTGAAGTAGAGGATACTTGCCCAGTGACTGAACCAGTGAATCCATCTTCCATCATAGGAAACAGAAATGCAGTGGGCTAGAAGGAGATAGAAATAACGTATTTTTCCCTCAATTACTTTTGCTTTTTGAGAACATATTTAGTGATTCTTCCCTTCATTCCATAAAAAATTTAATGTTATTTTGTTAAATTTGAGATTATCTGAATATATCTATCTCCTTTCCCATTATTTGTCAGTTTTATTTCCTAGCAAAATTATTTATCGTATTTCAAAAACCGGAAGTAAATGATGAAAGTAGTGCTTCTTTTTCGAAGATGTTATTGTCATAAATTCATAACTATTTTCGAGTATTTGTTTTATTTGATCTGGTGTCTTCACACATTGCCTGCCTTAGGGTTTGAGGTTTCATTTCAGAGCCAGAAGGCCAGAGGCCCATTATCAAGGCTGTTGGAAGTCTGTTGCTTGCCACCTGGAATACTGGGAATTAAACCACAATTTTAAACAGAGAGCACACACCCATGAAAACATCCAGACTCACTTTGGGTTAGTCACTGTAAAAAAGAAAAAAGGCAAAATAGGATTACATTTTCTCTTAGTTTGTATTTACCTAGCTTTATAATATAAAAGTATGAGAAATGATTAGTCTTCAATTAGTTTTTAATCACTCCCAACTTATTTCTATTTCTTACATATTCCTGCTAGTCAAGATCATAGTGCAGTGGAAAATGCCAACATAAGTAGCATACCACATGTTTTTATGGATTATTGAAGTATTTAAATATTTTTCTTTTTTAAAAGTAGTTTAAATTAATATGAAAAACTTCTAATATCAAGAAATCTGTTTTGCCCTAAACATTATGTAGTTTATTGGATCACATTGTTTGTGATCAGTAAGAAATAATTAATCTAATCATAAGTAGAGTGTTCTGCAACACAATTCTAACAAAGATTAAGTCTACACATTTTTGGCATTGCTATTTTTGGCAGCATCATTATTTTAACATTCATAAAGGTGAAATGGGCTCCTATTAAAAGGCATTTCATTAAAACCTCTGTGCTCATAAAACCAAATTAATGAAGGTGAAGTAAAAGAAGTTATTTTGTTTATTTAACAGATACTTACATCGCACTCAGTATGTGTTAACCACTCTGTTTTGAGTACTTTACACCTGTCAACTCATTTAATCCTCATCACAATCCAATGAGATAGTTAATATTACCATTGACAAACAAGGAAACAGAGTTTAGTAAAGAGTCTAAGGTCACACAGGTGATGGGTGGCAAAACCAGGATCCTAACTCAGGAAGTGACTCTGAGCCTGTGCTCTTATCCTGTACTCTGCAGCCGCTTGGTGGCACTTTGTGTGTTCTCTGTTTTTACTTCCTGCAGTGGCATCATGTTACCCATGCATTTTTGTAACACTGACTGATCTTCCTTTGCAGCTTGTTTGCCTCATTTTTCTTATTCACTTGACTGGCTAAAGCTGCTGACCTATGTAAATTAGAGAATCCAATGTATATTAATTATAACTGGATTAAGTTTTCATTCTCTTAAATGTCTGAAGGATGGATTGTGATTATTTCCCTAAATTATTTGCCATAAAAGTTTGTATTTCCTCTGATAGGAAGTAGTATACAGAATTACTTAAGGTAGCAACTTGACTGTATTTAAATATTGACAAAACAAAGGAATCTTTGAGAATTGAGGGAAACTTTTCATAAGTCTGCCTGTGAATTTTGGCACATTGTTGGATATTTTGGGCTGTATACAAGGTTATTAGTCTTTTATATGAGAGGTACATATCAAATTCTAAACTTGATTACATGTGACAGATTAAAAAGCTATGTAGGAATTAAAAGTTTCCTTTGGTTTTCTCTGCGCATCGATTCCTGATCACTAAGTTTAATGTCACTCATGGTGACCCAGGAAGGTGTCTTGTATCAAATTTTATTCAACCAAGAGACTCTTGTTTTTAACAAACTTAAAGACAAAAATCAAATGGGAGATTCCACTATGGATAAAAACCCAAACATTATCTTAATTTGGGGCAAGAAAACACAAAATTGAACCATTTTATGCTCTGATTAAAGCTCACGGTTTTCAGGATGTCTTGAATAAGTTAGTAATTCTTTAACATTAATAAAAGTCCAATGCTTAAGGATCAAAGAAAACGCAAAAATGCCCCGTTTTTGAACATCTGTTTTAGTCTCTAGGAATTTTTTTCTGAGTGAAATGTTAGAATTTATCATATGTGTGTGCTTTTGTTGTTACTGTGCAATATGCCTCAGAATATTTTTTACTCTTTTTCCTTTCAGATGACAGAAATGATGCTCAGGAGAGGAGCTTAAGAGACTTAATAAGAGAGCTGCCAGACACCCACTACTGCCTCCTCAAGTACCTGTGCCAGTTCTTGACTGAAGTAGCCAAGCACCATGTGCAGAATCGCATGAATGTTCACAATCTCGCCACTGTATTTGGGCCAAATTGCTTTCAGTAAGTTAGTGGTGCTTTGCTGTTAATATCATCACGTACCCTGTTTCCTTTACTAATACCGGAAATTAATGGGATATAGAAGCGTATTTCAGACTGAACAATCAATCAGCTGATGTTGGAGCAGTTCCATCTTGCTATTGGGCATTTTAGCCTTGTTTTTTTTTTGTCCTAATTTTGAAGAAGGCAGATACACGTTTTGATGAAACCGTAATTTGTACTGTTTCAAATGACCTTATTGAAAATTATGGGAATAAGTTTTACTTTCACTAAAAAGCGCATTTAAAAAAATCTAGTCTGAAACATTGATTAGCAGAAAGGGAAGGAGTATGATTTAGTGTGCATTTTTTTAATAAAGTTCAAATCAATGCTAATCGGTAGAAAATGACAAGCAAGATAATGTCAGTGACATAAAAATGTAACCTTAGCCACATTTACTTATTTTCTAGGAATAAACTAGACTAGAAATAAACTAATCTCCTTGGTGGGTACTGTATCACTAGCTACAAGAACTTTTGTAAAGGTTTATATTTAATTTTCCCCTGTTATTCCTTAAAGCTCTTTATTGTTGATACTTCATGAACCATGATCTTGCAATCCAGGGACTTTGCTTTTAACTCTTCTATTAATCCTCTCTGATATCAAACACTTTCCGTCTAGTTATAAGGAAAGAGAAAGAGAGAATACTCACACTTTAAAAGCTCTCAGAAATTCTCAGCAGGTTTTTCTTTTTAAATAGTTGATCTGCTTATCCCCTCCATTAATCTAGACTCCTTCAGCTGCCCAGAACTAGTAATATTACAGTCCTCAGAATGGCTGTCTAAATATAACCTCTGGCTTAAATCATGGTGACTGCAGAGTTCCAGGACATTCGCAGCCCACTGTGGAGAGAAGTTCTACCTTAAATAATTTCTATCCCCATTGTAACCTTCGAGATTTAAATGTTAAATAATGGCATTTCGTAGGATATGTTAGGGTCTGGTGAATAAATATATAAAACACGGGCTCCACTAATTTCTTATCTTATTCTGGAGCTCTGTGGAAGTAAAAAGACTGTGTTCTTTTTACTCCTATCTGCAAAGTAAACCTTCGGTGACCTGCATATAAGAGATGAAGGTAAGAGAGAAGTGTTCAGTAATTTTGAAACCCTAGGTTCTAGAAGAGGTGAAAATGAATTTGTAAGTAGAATGCTCATTTAATAATACACAGATTCATACCTCATTGCTGATTTATTGGATTAGGCTTCATCTGGCATTTCTGGTAACCTGCTTCAGTTAGTCAATCAAAGTATCAAATAAATAATGAGTTTTTATTATAGATTCTACTAATTAGCTTTTCAAATTTTTTTATTGTGACAAAATATGCATAACGAAATTTACCATTTTAAAACATTTTTAAGTATGCAGTTCAATGGCATTAAATACACATTCACATTGTTGTGATCTACTAATTGATATGTATTTCTAAACTTATGGATATAGAAGTTGCTACGTACTAGGTACTTTTCTCATTGAAATAGAGTATAATAGTTAGAACAGATAGTATTTATTGGGCACTTACTAAGTACTGTACTCTCTCATTTATCAGACTGATTCTAAAGAGGCAGAGGTGGTTTATTTAGTCCTTGAAGTTCCCCTATCTAGGTCAAGAAAAAGTAGATACTTCAACTCCGGTGACCACAATTAGTCCATAAATGTTATAAAGATGGTCAGTGGAGAACTGCCATTCAAGGATAATTCTCTCACTGTGAACCACTAGAAGACAAACAGAGGAAATGCTTTCCTTAATAACTCAGGTGAATGCAGTGTATGGTCAATAGATGAAGAAGATGTTTTTCTAATAAGGGGACATCCTCATGAAATGTCAACTTTTTAAAGGATATAAAATTTTAGATACAAAATGATACTGGCTATGAAATACATAATCATAAAAGTTGAAGGAAATATACCAATAATACATGATTGTTTGGTATTCAGGATGCTAGGTTTCTAGGTGACTTTTAATTACCAGGTATTCAACATGTACCTCCAGTTACAGGTTTATTAAATTTAGATGATTAGGTAGTATTATTATTGTGAAATAGTCAAACAATATAGAGATATATAGAATAAAAATAAAATATCCTCCATTAGTCCCCTCCATTCCAGCCTCTCTTCTCCCTAGAGGTAAAATCAGTAGCCTGTAGGTATATATCCCTCTATCCTTCTTTCTGAACACAGCCATAAGTCTGTTTTTACATATAAATGGGATCATGATGTATATATTGTAAAACTTGATTGTTTCTATGGTAGCACTGGAACTTTTCGTGTCAGAATATTTATATACCTCACTCTTTTTATCTATTTAAGTGTGAATTTGTCCTAACTTGTTTAACATCCCCTCTATTGGTGATCACTGAGGTTGTCATCAGTTTTTTAATATTAAAACAGCATTGCAGTGAATATCCTCAGTGTGATCTTGATGTACATCTGCAACTATTTCTTTAGAATAGGTGACCCGGAAGTGGAATTGCTTGGCTGAGGGGTTTACGCATTTCAAAATTAATGTGTGGTACACTTCATAAGGCTGTAACAATTTATGTTTTCACCATCAGTGTTTAAGAATATCCGTTTCCCTGTAACCTAGCTGTACTGTGTTGTCACATATTTACATTCTTTTTGACCAATGGGAGAAAATGATATTCTAGTTATTTGTGAAATTAAGTATATTTTTAGATTTTAGTGGTGGGGGAGCATTAGTATTTGTGTTTCTCTGTATCCTCTGTTCATATCTTGTGCTTTTTATTTTTCATTTTTGGCTCTCATTGCTTTGTGGGAGTTCTTTAGGTCTTCTAAAAAGGAAACTTTTTCTCAGTTATAAAAATTGCAAAAATTTTCTCCTATTCTGTTGTTTGCCTTTTAGCTTTATTTATGGTCCTTTATTATATTAAATTTTTTTTTTTTTTTTTTTTTTTTTTTTTTTTGTGAGGAAGACCAGCCCTGAGCTAACATCCGTTGCTAATCCTCCTCTTTTTGCTGAGGAAGACTGGCCCTGGGCTAACATCCGTGCCCATCTTCCTCCACTTTATATGGGACGCCGCCACAGCATGGCTGACAGGCAGTGCATTGGCGGGCGCTCGGGATCCGAACCTGCGAACCCCGGGCTGCCAGGCGCGGACTAAACCGCTGCACCACCGACGGCCACTATTATATTAAATTTTTAAAATTTAATTAATGTGTCAATCTTTCCCCTTTTTGTTTATGGGAATTTATGTCTTAATAATATTTCTAAATAATATTTCTTAATAATATTGTCTTTGTTCATAATAATATAAAGGTATTACAACATATAATTTTTCTTTTGTCATATTTATAGCTTTTTATAATTAGCTGTTTACTTTATAATTTACTTTTTTGTATATCACATATGGATCTGGTTTGATTTTTTGTCAAATAGATAACTAATTGTTGCCAAACCATTCACTGAGTAGTATACCTCCTTGCTAATTTACAATGCCAACTCTATCACATAATAACTTCCCACACATACATGGGTTTGTTGCTGGTTTTTATATGGTTCCTTCCTGTCATCCTCCATTTTTCTATTACATTTTCTCTTTCAGAGAAGTTTTGGAGTCTCCGTGGTAAGTGATACCTCACTGTGGTTTCGATTTGCATTTCCCTGGTGACTAATGAGTTGAATATCTTTTCATGTGGTTATTAGCTATTTGTATATCTTTGGAGAAATGTCTATTCAGATTCTCTGCACATTTTTTAATTGGTTTATGTCTTTATTATTGAGTTGTAAGAGTCTTTATATATTTTAGATATAAATCTATCAGATACAGAATTTGCGAGTATTTTCCCCCTTTCTATGAGTTGCCTTTTCATTTTCTTGACTGTGTCCTTTTAAGCACAAAAGTTTTTAATTTTGATTAAGTCTAACCCATCTATTCTTTTGTCGCTCGTGCTTTTGGTGTTATATCCAAGGTTTTGCCTAACCCATGAAGATGTTTTCTTTCAAGAGCTTTATAGTTTTAACTCATCCATTTAAGTCTATGGAGTTTATCTGGAGTTAATTTTTGTGTGATATAAGGAAGCAGTCCTACTTCATTCCTTTGTGTGTGGATGTGCAGTCATCTTAGCACCATTTTTGAAAAGACTATTTTTTCCCCATTGTGTTGTCTTAGCACTCTTGTCAAAAATCAATTGACTATAGTTGTTAGGGTTGATTTCTGGACTCTCAGTTTTATTCCATTGATCTATATATCTATCCTTAAGCCAGTACCACACTATTTTGATTCCACTGGCTTTTTAGTAAGTTTTGAAATCAGGAAGTGTCAGTCTTCCACCTTTGTTCTTTTTCAAGATCATTTTAGCTCTTCTAGGTCCCTTGCATTTCCATATGAGTTTTAGGATCAGCTTGTAAATTTCTGCAAAAAATCCGACTAGTATTTTGGTAGGAATTCTGTTTAATCTGTAGATCAATTTGGGGAGTATTGCCGTCTTAACAGTATTAAATCTACCAATCCATGAACATGGGATGTCTTTCTATTTATATATATATTCTTTAATTTCTTTCAACAATGTTGTATAGTTTTCAGAGTACATGTTGCACACTTCTTTTGTTAAATCTATTCTTAATATGTATTCTTTTGAATGCTATTCTAAATATAATTGTTTTTTTAAATTTTATTTTTAGATTGTTCACTGTTAGTGCTGACATAGTTTTAATTTGCTTTTATTTTATTATGAGTGAAGTTGAGCATCTTTACTTTGTTTTAAGGACTATTCGTTTATCTTACTCTTGATGTGTTTGTTCGTGTCTTTTGCCCATTTTCCTATCAGGTCCTCAGGGTTTCTTTTTCCTTGTTGAATATTTATTCATTTTTGCTTTTTTCTCCCCTTATAAACATTTAAAACTCTAATTTTCCTCTCAGTATCATTTTATCACATAATTTTCAATATTATTGTATGGCTTCTTGTGGTGGGTTGGATTGTCCAAGATACAAGCCCTGAGACTGAGGTTTTAAGCACGAGTTTTGTTGGGTAGTGCTCTTTGGAACCACACCTGTGGGGAATAGAGGAAAGTAGGATTAGGCAGAAGAAGTTAAACTGCCATATAGTTGTAACAAAGGCCTCACTCAGTCCCAGGGTTGCTTAGAAACTGAGATGGCCTTTCAGAGATATCCCAAATTGAGTCAAGGGAGTTGGTCCATTTACCCCATTTCCATTAGTGATTGGAGGTGAGCTGTGCCCAGAGAGGTGGTATAATCTTAGGGGAGGGACTCAGCTATGAGCCATAAGCAGGCAACACTTTCAGCATCTGGGTTAATGAATACTTCTAGCATGAAAGAGTCATTTATGTAGCACCCCACAGAGTCGACTACATTTTTATAATAATGTTACAATAATGGTTTTATAATATACTGTGGCACAGTAATAAATATTTTTCTATGAAAAATTCAGCATACTTTGGACTGTAAGCTGTATATGTTATATAGGATTTTTCTAAGGAAATTCCTAATATCCTAGTTTTTAAGGCAAGTAAAAATCCTCCTAAAGAATATTATTCTCAGAGATTAGCAGGAATTGCTTTCCCCAAGTGTTGATAGTTATTAAAATGGGTACTGGGTTTTCAGTGGTTTGGATGGCATGATTTAATCTAGCCTTTGTTCTGCCACTTGGTAGCTTTGATCGTCTGCATTATTTATTTTTCTGTAAAATAGGACCTACAGAGTTTGCTTTGAAGCTTAAGCAAGACCATAAGAGAAAGTCCTGGTGCACAGTACACAATTGGTAGAGTGGTGTTGGAATACATGTGCATTTAACTGAACACATTGAAAACTGCATTAAGGGAAAGATCAGGTTTTATAGATTCTGCCCATCATACCACTGAGTGAGCTGGGCTCCTTAGAAGTGTGAGATGGGAGACGTGACTTTCTTCTGACTTCAGTTGTCTTAGTTTTCAGTTTGTTCTTACATATAGTACTGGCTTCTTACAGTAATTGAGTATACTTTTTAATATTTAAAGAAAAATTTTTCTTGTCCAATAAAACTTCTAAATACAAACCTTCTTCAGTTGTATCAGACTTGTATCAGACACAAATCTCCCAGACAAATCTGCCACCAGGGATTGACCTTTTATCTGCCCTGGGAATGCTGGATCCTTCTTCTTGGCCACTTCCTTGCAGCTGGGTCAGCCAGCCACCTGCCTGGAGTTTCTGGCTTTCTCCATCACTTTTGGACCCTGTACTCAGATCTGAATTCCTGATGGACTGCCAGAGGGGCTGGATAAGGCAACCTGGAAGTCTAGAACAGTTAAATCCCTCTGAGTGAACCTTGGCAATGGGAAACAGGAGTCAGGAGGAAACTAGGTGGATCCCTGTCTCTCACTGCTGTGGAATACTCCATCCCATGGCTTCTCTTTGCAGCTCATCTGGTGGATTCCATCCAGACTGCCAAACAAAATGTGTCTTTGGGATTCTTTGTGCAATAGCTATGTACACTTTACCTTGTTTCACACCCCCATTTGCCTGCTTTCTTCACCCATGCAGCCCTGCACCCCTGTCCCAAAATAATGCACCAACATCCTCATCCTTGGCTCACTCTCTGTTTTCTTGAGAATCTGCTCTAAGGCACCATGTACTTAAGGATACAGCAGACTGTTCCAATACAGGAGGAAAACCTATTTTCTTGAGATAAGATGAGAGTTGTTGTACTTTAAGAATATTAAAGGGTAATATTGGCTATGCATGATTTTTTTTTTCACATGCTGACTTTGAAACCTAATTTCTTCATAAACACCTCCACTGTAAATGCTATACTTCTCCAATATTATTATATGACTCCTTTGAGTTTCAAGTTTCTTTGACAAGAAAGTGTTCAAAGCTGAGAATAATATTAGAAAAGCCTAAATATTTGTTTATTGTTATTTAGAGTTAATTTAAACATCTATTTGTTAAATGATGTTGATGAAGAGATCAGACTCCCTAATGACCTTTAGCTGAGATGGTTTTTTTGTTTTTTTGGTGGTTTGTTAATATTCTTGACACTGCATTAAACCCATTGTGCACACTTAGTTTCCATCATTTAATAACACCAATAACGTCAAAATTTAATCTCCAGTAATTAAAACAAATCTGCTAATTGCTACTGATGAGTAAGCCATTTTGGTCAAATTCAGCTTTATTTCTTTTCTTCCTTTACCTTTTGTCCATCGATCTGTAAATTAATCTTATCCCTTGAAACAAGTGTTTCAGTGCTAGTCAATAAGGTAATTAGTAATATTATAGGTATTTCTGAAGCTTAAAGAGATAAAGCAATTTTAGATTTTGAATAAGGCCTTCCACATATGCTTCTATCCAAGATGTTACATTTTTGCTTAATGGCAGCATAAAAAAGTTTTAAAGCTGCTATTGGGGTCCTTCCAATCTTGCAGAAAAATGACATAGTAAGTTAATGGTACCAAATCACTAACCCGTAACCTGTAGTTGCATTATCTTGGTGTGTATGAGTGAGTAATTAGGTATTTGGACCACATCAGTAAATATTAGATGAGATCAGCTAAATTTGTAGACACAAACAGGATGTGTAACCAGATAAGCCTATAATGTTGCCGTCATCTTATCTGCTGACTGCTACTAAGCAGCTTTGTTTGGTTTGCAGCCCAAATGTTACTTTTGGAAAATTGGTAATTTGGATTGAAAAGTGTAGATAGTTGAAATTTTTAAAAATTAAGCCCAAGCTCTAGTCTCACATAAGCATAGATTTATAACCTGTTAGCATATCTATTTGTAAAATGGAAGTTGTTCATTTAATTTTTAACACAATTGCGTTTATTATTGCTGTACTCCATAAACATGTTTTTGGCATATGAAAGAATGGGTGATTGGAAAGTTTGGCCTTTCTTCGCTGAAACCTGTACCAGCCTCTCCAGCAGTTACTGCATTGCCTGTACTTCTGTGTTATCAATCCCACAGCCACTTGTAACTGTGATAATTGACTTTCCAGTTGCCTTTTTAAAAATTTTTATGGAGCCCATGTTCCGAGGCTTCATGCTAGAACCGGGTGCTGGAAGCCGCTGGCACCAAAGACATGACACTAAGAGGCAGAGCCCTTTCCCTCTGCCTCTATAGGTTACAGGGACCGGGACCACACGCCCGATCTCCACCAAGAAAAGGAGAGTGCCTTTTTTTCCAAAATAGGTATGTTTACTTTTTATTACAAAAGTAATATGTTCCTTGTAAAACAAAATCAAACTTTTTTTCAAACCAAAAAAGCAAAAGTATAAAGATGAAAATGAAAACCATCGATAATTCAGTCACTGTTCACACTTTGGCTTATGTGCTTCCATATTCTTTCCTCTGCATGCTCACATATATATTTATATTTATGTTTGATTAAAGATTAGATAATAAAATAATACTGCTTTATAACCTTTATTTAAAAACTTGTGTCATCTATTATGGCATTTTTCCATGCTTATAAATATAATTCTACGTCATCATTTCTGATGAGAACATAGCATTCCCACCTTTTGATCAATATCCTTTATTTAAGCCATCCCTATAAATGGCATTTCACAATTCCTTTTTCTTGGCGATGATAATAGGTAATATTTATTGAGTGCTTACTAAGTTCCTGGCAATGTTCTAGGTACTTTTCATTTATTTGCTTACTTTATCCTTAAAGCCCTATGAGGCAGGTACTATTATTATTTCTACTTTATAGATGAAGAAACTGAAGCACAGGACATTTACTTGCTCAAGGTCACATGGCTAGGAAGAGGCTAGCATCAGGATTCTGAATCCAGACAGCCTGGCTCCTCAGCTCCAAGCTTTTAATCACCACTCTGTGACTGTTTCCCCTATAAACAACATTGCAGTGACTATTCTTGAACATACATTTTTCACACTTTACTAATTATTTTCTTTGGATGTACTTTTAGAAGTAGACATGCCTCATAAAAGAATATTCGTGTCATCAAATTTTGTCTTCATTGAAAGGTTGTCCCAGTTCATGCCGTGTCCCGTTTCCCACACCTTCTCCAATACTGTTATCATTGTTTTCTCATGTTTGCGAATATAATAAGGGAATATTAGTTCTTTTAAAATTTTTGCTTGTTGTGAGGTTTAACATATTTAAAAGCCTTCTTTTCCCATATAGTTTTTCTTTTGTAAATTGCCTTTTTATTTTCTTTTTCAGTTTTTCTAAGCTGGTCCTCTTTTTTTGTAATTGATTTATAAAAGTTCCTTTTGTAGTACAATTATTAATCTATTATATATTGGAAATATTTCTAGCAGCTTATAATTTTTTTGGTTTTGTTTTGTTGTGAGGAAGACTAGCCCTGAGCTAACATCTGTTGCCAATCCTCCTCTTTTTTGCTGAGGAAGACTGGCCCTGGGCTAACATCCGTGCCCATCTTCCTCCACTTTATATGGGACGCTGCCACAGCATGGCTGACAAGCCGTGCGTCTGTCCGCACCCGGGATCCGAACCTGTGCACCCTGGGCCGCCGGAAGCAGAGTGCGCAAACTTAACCACTACGCCACCGGGTGGGCCTCTCGCAGCTTATAATTTAAATTTTAACCTCATAATTCCTTTTGCCGTAAAGAAGTTTAAAGATGTTATTAATCCTATATATCAATTTGTGTTTTTTGGGTTTGATATTATCCTTAAAAGGCCTTTCTACCTCAAGGTTATAAGAATATTTACTTATATTGTCTCAATATTTTTTCAGTTTCATATTTTAATAAATTTTGAACATGTGTGGACATTATTGTAGAAAAGATATGATATGGAAATCTAAAAGTTATTAAATATTCTCTTAGTGTATATACAATTTTTTTAGATACTGAATTCTAGTGAAATTTACTTTGGAATAAGGTATGATTTAAGGATGTAATTTTTCACTGAAATAATTAACCTATTAACCAAACACCTAGAGAGTAACCCATACCTTGCCAAGTGATTCAAAATGTCACTTTTATCATTATATCAGATTCTTAAATATATTTTGGCCTTCTCTGTGCTCTGTCCTACCACCCTGGTCTGTCTGCTTCTCTGATGCTAGTATCATGCTCTTCATATTTTAATGTCATGAGTTGTGTTCTTCCACTCAATTCTTCTTTTTCAGGATTGTCCTGAATAATTATGTGCATATGTTCTCCCAGAAGAACTTCAGAATATTTTTCTAGATTTAAAAATTTCCATTGAGTTTTTAGATTTATCAGGTATAATTGAAATATTTAATATTGAGTCATTCATCATAAAACAACATATCCCCCCATTTAGTCCACTTTTTACTTAGGTATTTTGTTTCCTAAAATTGTAGAAGTTTGAAAAAATAAGTAAAATTGTAAAATATGCAGTGAAAATTATCCACTAATTTTATTACTTAGAAATAATAACTTTAAATTTTTTGTCTATTTCCTTCCAGCTTTTTCCTTATGTATTCTTTTTAAAAATTTTATCAATGTTATATTTTATATGCCTTTTTAATCCTACTTTTTTACAAAACATTAAATTATAAATGTTTTCCATGTCATAACTCCTTTGTTTACATCATTTTTTGTTTGCCCAGAGTCAAGGCTTTTTATACAGAAGATGACAGACTTGTATATATTAAATTCTGTGTGTATACAAAAAGTATATTCTTGAATTATCTATTTCTCATGGTGAATCCATAAGCATAGTTGGTACTCTCAAACTTTGTGGATAAAAGACTGAAGTGTACAGAGGGCCAGGTTTTAGGATTACAGAGCTAAAATAGAGCTGATAGCATTTATTTTGGTCTTTTCCAGTTGAAACTCTGAAGTAGGCAAGAGAATAGTCAATTGCTTTTTAGAGAGAAAAAGACCAGATTGGTGCAGAAAGATTTCTACGTTATCATTGTCCCTTGGATTATTATCAGATGGATAGAAGTATTAGGTCGAACCATATAAAACTGCCATTTTTCTAGTTCAAAATGATGAAATATTGCAATTTCATATAATTCAGTCTAATAGTAAGCTCATCTTTTATTCCTATTATTATCAGCTAAGAACATGAGTTTGAATCACATGAGAAATTAAATACAGGTATTAAAGATGATACTACAGATTCTCCATTAGATGTTTGCTTATTTTTTTTCCAGGAATCATGATGGTTTATAATTTTATAGAAACCATGCATACTGTTCCTCCTGATAATCTGTGTGAAGGGTAGAGTAAACTTTATTACTCTGGTTAGTGGTGATAATGATGCTTCAAGCCTTGGTTTTTCAAGCAAAAATAATCAGAAAGGATGCTTTTGACCTTGCTCTCACTCAAGAGGTGGCAACAGATCTGCAAGTGGTTGCCCAGCAAATCAATTGCTTGTTTGTAATATATGAGATTAGCAACCAATAGTGTTGAAAAATATACAGTGTGATTTACATTTTTTTCTTATGTGAAATATTTGCTTTGTTATATTGCAATGAGCAGTGATTTTTTTCTAGTAATCTTAGGTCAGTGCTGATGTGAGGAAGGATGAAGTAGATGATTTGCAGGTCTTTTACCCCATCAATATGATGCAGCATTTTTTTAAATGTGTGTGAACTCTTCTCTGGAATATACTTCTGTCGAGAATAGCCAGGCTTAGTGGTTGAACATTGCTGACTGGGGCCAGAGTCAAAGATTTCTTATCCTTTTAAAAATACTCCCTGGAGTTCTTCCATCTCTGTGGGAATGCAGTGATGAAGCAATAACATCTGCTTGGCAGTTAATGATCATCTGGAGAGATATATGGTCCAGTGTAAATTCACAGTCTTTTAAAGTCAGTCAGTTATTTATTAAAGAGAAATGCCCAGCCAGAAGACATCAACACTACTCTGCTAAATACTACTTTAAAGAATGAAATTGCATGTTTCCCTTCAAACATACTTTCAAAGGACTTCTACATCCATGATCTTGCTTATTCCTCATATCAATCTTAGGAAGAGAGCAGGCCAGGTGATTTTATTTTGCAAAGGCTGACATGAAGCTCCATGGGGTGGCTGGTGGGTGGGTTGTCAAGTTACGTAACTAGTAAACAGGACAACTAAGAATAGGATGTCTTCTGATTCCTGGTCTGCTGTGTTTCCCTCTAGATCATATATTTTCTCAAGATAATACTTGAGATGCCGTTATTTACTGCACCATACTTTATCTCACCAGTCTTGGGTTATTTGTGGGATTAATGACCTTCACTGTAGCAGTTGCCTTGACGTGGCCCATGTGTGTAGTCAGTTTTTAAGTACAACTCTGAAAAATTGAAGACAGCATTTTAAATGAATACTCTTTCTTTTTGGGGGGGAAAAAAGCAAATGCAGATTCTGATAATTCTGATTTTCTCATCTTTCATGCCTCTCAAAGAAAATCCAAGTGAAAGCAAAACCAGTTTACTCATGGAGTGTGGTTGCTGTCTGTAAGACTTTAAAATGAAAACTAGTGTCATATGTCTTGTTCAAGCATAATCTTGAAAATAGCTATTGACCTTTTAAACTCTTTGCATCATCATCCAGTGTGACAAGCAACAAATTTAGGCATACATAAAAAAAAATACAAATACATATATTGAGGCATTTTTCTTAGCTGGTGACAAAATCCAGTGGCAAATTTATATTCTCAACATTCTATGTGGGAGTGTGTATGTACACTTATATAATAATCTCCAGAATTATCATCTAACACCCCTATCTCTTCCTTCCACAAATACAGTTATCTTTTTTTTCTCTCATAAGGTTACTATAGAGACTGAGTCTTGAAAAAGCAGAATTCTACTTCCTCCTGTTATTAACCAGCTTTATGACTTCAAGCAAGTCACTTAATTTTTCTAATCCTCTGTTTGCTACAGATATATGAATTTCTTTTCAGCATTAAGATTTTATTATGTCATTTTAGTTTTCTATAATTTTTATTTATTTGATAAACTTATTAATTTACCAAGTATTTTTTGAACACATTTTATATGCCAGCAGGCAGTGTGCCAGATGTTGGCCAAACATGGTTCAGGTCCTCAGGGAGCTCATACACTATGGGAAAAAGGGGACGTTCCTTAAATAATCACTGAATTGCAGTTGTGATGCGTATTACAATAGGGTTTATAATAGAGATCCTGATCGTGTGAATATCTGGGTGTGGCTGCCAGAGAAGTGGCTTGTACTTCATTCAGACTTAGCTGACTTAGAGTGTGCTCTCCTTTTTAACATACTCATCGCCCAGGTTCTCTTCATCTCTTCTCTGGCTGGTCTTGATAACTTCTGAACTGGTTTTCCTTTTTGCTGTCACCCACTTCAATCCAAATCTACAGTGTTGCTAGAATTACCTATTTAAAACATAAGTCAGATTGTATCTCTCTCTTGCTTCCAAGACCTCCTCTCAAGGATATTTCTTTTCTCTACTGTGACATTCAAAGCCTTTAATGATTTGGTCCATAATTTCTGTGTAGCCTCATCTCTTCTACTTCCCAAGAGCTATCCGTCAGGGATCTAAAGATAGGCAACTATAATTAGATTAGAGGAAAACCTGGGGGCTGAGCTAGCATTTGGAAGTCATTCATTCTAACTTACTTCTTGAAGACAAAATGGACAAACTCTCCAAGAACAGTGGCATTCTGGGGAATGTCATAGACAAGTGCTTGGAAAAGACAGTCAGAGAGATCGGAGGAATATAAGCTAGTGTAGCATCACCAAAGTCAAAGAAAATGGAAGTTCAATAAAGGGTGAACTATACAGAAGGGATCAAGGAGAAAGAGAACTTGAGAAGTTATCCTGGACTGGGAGATGCAGAGATCATTCGAATCAATAATTGGAGACATATAATGACACTTGATACTTTTCCAAAAGAACAATCTTCTGAATAACACTCGTTAAGAAAATATTATGAGAAGCATAATGTTACATGAGGGAAAAAGTAACTCTACCTCTGGGATTAGAAAAGAAACTTATGTTTTTAGAATTAGTATTCATTTAAGATGTATTAATATAAACTGTGGCTAAATTTTTAAAGTTCAAAATCTCAACTTTTTACCATCACATATAGTCTTTGTTAAATTTGTCATGTTGCCTCTAAGTTTTCCATGAGAACAAAAGGGGGAAAAAGTGAAGATAGATTTGTTTTCTGGTTTAGATTCCCAAAATAGAATGTGGATGAATGAGGGTGTAATTTTCTATGAGTTCCATAGAATCTGTGATTGAATAACATGTTTGCTATGTACATAGTTGGTTGGAATATGTTTGTGTTAGATTGGGCTCAGACAGAAGGTTAAGTCACTTTGGTTTTTAAAGATTTAACTATGACAACTAGAAGTAACAGAGAACCCATTCATGATTAAAGACTAATAGAATATTTAAAGGCAAACTGGTCATATGGTATCTTGTTATCCATGATGTTGCTAATAAGCAAAAATTCATCCCTCTTAATGAGCCTAGAGAATTACTTTGAAGGGTCATAGGAACAGTTATGTGATAAATCAAGATGTAATAAGACTTATGTTTCAGGTTTTATATGATTTTTATATAGGAAGATAGTGTAGCAGACTGTCTTAGTTTAAACTTACGCCATTACTTTTTAAGAGTTTAAACCTGGCTCCATTACTTTCTAAGGATTTGGGGCAAGTTATTTAACCTTTCATTTCTTTATCTATGAAATGGGGGTAATAATATTAACTGTCTTATATAGTGGTTGTTAATAAATAAGAATATATATGTATATAAGTGTATATGTGTGTATATATATTTATATAATATGTGTGAAGCTTAGAATAGTTCCTGGAACCTACTAATATTACATATTATTATAGTTTAGTGATTTTTCTAGACAAGCAGATTCTCTTTGGTTTGTAAATTTACCCATCATGGGGCTTCCGGTCAGTGACAGTATTACAACAGCGAATTTGTCCTTAACATAGGAAACAAGTCTGTCTTGGAAGAAAGAGAGAAGTCCAGGGACATGTATAAATTTAGGCACTATTCTTTCCTAGGTATAATTATGATATTTATTTCTATTATAAAATAATGTAATTTCCATGAGCATGGATTAAACTAGGGGATTAATAATTCTTGTTGTAGATGTACTTGTAAACATAGATGGCAGATATTCTTTGCAGTTATTTCAATGTATTGCTTTTCTAGACCTTTTTGTTTTCATCTTCCCAAAGACTTCCCCAGGTCTTAAACTCTCTTGCTTTTGGCAGCCCCACACCATGTTATATCAAACATGTTAAAATGCATCCACAACCCATACTAATTATAGTTTATTTTAAGAATTGACTTCTGTTGAGCTGTAATTGAATAATTGGTATTATATTTTAGACATTTAAATATTTACCAATTTTAATTTTGCAGTGTTTTGGGGGTTTTTTGGTGTGTATGTACTTTGGAATCCTGAGATCTCAAACATTTTCGTTGTCTCATGAAAACTCATAAATCCTAGGTTCTTTTTAATGGCTAAAATGGCCTGATTCCAAATATAATTACCTTAGAGAAACCAAGGTGGCTCAGTTAAATAGTAGTTCATCTTCAGCTCTGCCCTGACTTCACCCTTTCTTTTTGCTGTGGGTACATATCCTAGTTCTCTCTCTATGAAAACAGCTTCGCACAAAGAAATGAAAGGCAGCAGTAGTGCTTTCCTTATTAGGAGAGTTCGTGTTCACCTCGAGACATGGCGGATTAAGTTAGGTGAAGGTACTGATAATCTTGGATGCGCAAAGCCAGGTACACAATGTTTAGCTTGAGTTTTGTACTAGACAATCTAGATGACAGGACAATTGGGCAGACTGGGAGATTAAAGACTGGTGTATATTTTAAGTTTAATGTTAATTAATATTATTAGTTGTACTCAATAACATAAACCTACACATAAAACTAAAACCTACACATTTGTTTTAGTAGATGGTGTTGGAAAACTGGCTTTTTACACGGAGAAAAAAATTAAGCAGGATACCTAACTAGCATCATGTCCAAAGGTGAACTCTGGATGAATTAAAGGTATAAATGTGAAAGATAAAATTAATAGAAATACAGGAGAATATTGTGATCTAGGGGAAGAGGAAGAGCTTCTTAAATAAAATTCCATGTGGAGAACAAGTCATAGAGAGAAAACAAAAAACTATTAATTTTATTATACTAACGTTAAAAATTTTTGTCAATGGATGACAAATGACAGGGTCAGAGAAGATATTTGCATTGTTTAAAACCATCTTGAATATACAAGAAACTGCTGAATTGTAAAGAAAACTTAACAAAGGATAGTGCATAGATAGTTCATAGAAGAGAAACCCAAAATATGAAAAGATGTTCAAACTCATTAATAATCAGGGGATTTTTTTTTTTTTAAGAACTGTCACTTTACATCCTTAAGACTGGCCAAAATTAGAAAAATAGACAATGCCAAGTGTTGGTGGTGATATAGGGATATTAAAAACAAAACAAAACATAAACCTACACATAAAATGAGCTGTGTTTCTGTATCCATGGACTTTCAGTTTCTTAATAGTCCTTCCCTTAATTAAGCATAAAATATGGCTTCAAAACTTGGTTGAAAATACACTATCAAAAGTCTGTCAAAGTTGGAAGCAAAATATTACTGAATGGAAACCTGGTTGTTAGCAGTGTTGTATTTCCATCCTTGCTTTACTAATTACTTTAGGCAGTTCACTGTCTCTTCACCAGCTATCCTCAGACATAAAAGGGGAAGTTGGTTTATATTATTTCAAAGGTACCTTACAGCTCTAAAATTCTGGTAATTGTAACAAACTTTTCTTAATCTTCACTCATTCAGCAAATAAAGGGCCTGCTCTGTGGCAGGCACTATTTTATGGCTGAGGATAGGGTGATAAAATAGCAAGGGCCTGGATGATGACTTCGATTAAGTCAGAGATGGCCTTTCTGTAGAGGTGACATTTACGTGGAGATCTGAAGTACAAGAAGTCAGCCAAGCAAAGAAGAGAAGCATGAGCAGTTAGAAAAGAGCAGAGACTCCAGCTCCAGACTGACTGGATTCAGGTCCAAGCTCTGTCATTTACTAACTGTACATCCTAGGACAGTTTCCTTAACCTTTCTGAGCCTCAGTTTCCTCATCTGTAAAATGGGCTTAATATCAGTATTTACCTTGTAGAGATGGGAGGCTTCAGTGAGTTAAGACATGTGACGTGCTTGTACATAGTACATACTCAATAAGTATTACCTTTTATTTTTTTTTCCAGGTAGAGGAAGCACCTAGTACAAAGGCTCAAAGATGAGGATAAGCTTGGTATGCTTCAGAAATAGAGAATAGGTCTGTGTTTCTGGAAAATGGTAGGAAATGATGATGTAAAGGGAGGCTGGGCCGGATTATGTAGAGCTTCATCAGTTAGAGTGAAGAGCTTAGACCTAGTTCTCAGCACGATGGAAAGTAGTTGGTAGGTTTTAAGCAGGGGAGTGACACTGTCTGATTCACATTTTTAAAAGATCACAATTGGTTGCAGTGGGAGATGTGTGCAGGGCAGTAGACTGGCTGTTGAGGGCAGTCCTGGTGAGGGGATGATGCTGTGACCTAGGGTGATAGTGGTGGAGGTGGAATACTGAGCAGATTTGGAAGTGTTTTGAGGACCTGAAATCATGTGGAAGAGATCCCCAGGGGTAAGAGTGAAATGAGAGAGGAGAAGTTCCAGGCCCCAAATCTCTGCCACTAGCCCTGCCCTTTCTCTCTTGTTCCACTGTATGCCTCCTGGTCATTTTTACATGTCCAGAAATCTGACTTCCTCTCTCCCTCCCATCGACCCTCTGATTTCTGCCATTCTCCTGTTCAGGCAAAATTGATGCCCTCCTTTCTCAACAATCCTCATAATAAAAATCAGTGGTTGGTTCTGTTGACTATTCTTTATAATGTCGTTTGAAATCTGAATCATCTTTTGAGGTTTTCTTTCCATCATCCTACTCCAGACTCTCGTCCTCTTCTCTGAATTATTAGAACAACCTGCCAGTTGAAGTCTCTGCCTTAAGACTTTTCCCTCTCTGGTCCATAATAATATGTGAAGTAGTACTTTGCATTTGTGTAGCACATTCTAATCTTAAAGTGCTTTCATATCTATTTAATTTGATTCTCATTAAAAACTTGACTTCCCCTCCTCTGATGAGGAAAGTGTGGCAGTGGAGGGCTATGACTTGCCCAAATCATACAGCTAGTAAGTGGTTGAGCAGAGGTATGGCTCAGGGCCTTTGATTCCACATCCATTGCTCCTTCTGTGATACTGCAACCATTTCTATCTTTTCCAACACCAATATTAATCCACTTAAAATGCAGTCTTTGTCCTGTTACTTCTCTACTGAAAGCCTGATACTGCCTAGGAAAAAATTTGACTCTGGCAGGCAAGGCTTTCCTCAGACAGACTTGGCTTATGCTTATGTCCCTCTGTTCCTTCCTTGATCCCTCCACTCAATGTAAACTGTCCCATTATGTTCCCACTTACATGCAGTGTTCACTCCTTTATTGCAGTCAGGGGTGCCCTTGTTTTCCCATCCCTGGCTTCTGCCTGAACCTTCCTATGAGCCTATTTGGAAGCCAAGTTGTTTCCCAGCATCCTCTAGGAAGTCTCTCCTGGCTGCTCCTACCCATGAGCTCTCCATCCTGTTTTAGAAAGCAATCCAGGGCCTGGAATTAAGGCCAAGGGTGGAGTCCCATCTTTGCCACTTAAAAACTATGCCACCTGAATGAGTCATTTAACTTTTCTGATTCACAATCTCTTATATTTGACATAGAAATTATTAAAATTACAGCAGAGACTAAGGATAAAATCTAATGAGCTAATGTGGAAAGGGTGTGTCTTTAATGTTAGTTACTACTGTCACTAATAACTTATAACATTCAATTATATGACCTCAATTGGAATAGCTTTCATATTGATGACATTGCTTAATTTCCTCACAAATTTTCATATCCCCTTAATTAAAATGTATGTTCCTTTGATGCAAGAGGCTGGTTGTACTGTTTTATGTGACCTAAAAAGTCCCTAACAGTTTTATAGGGATTTCTGTTGAATAAATAAATAATAGTGTGAGGATGCAGAGCTAAAATAAATGCCACTTGATTTTTTGGAAAAAATTAAGGCAATTATTTAGTTCTTATATCCTGGAGTTTAAATACCCATTATACTGGATAAGGTGAAAAGTTTTTAGGAATATGAAGTAAGAAATATGAAAAAATTTTAAAAATTGAGAGAAAAGGGGTGACAGGATAAAAACCTCCAAAATACTTGTAGAAGTTAAGTCAGTGATTCCCTCCCTATTAAGAAAGAACAGTGTATATCCTCTCTTGCCTGTAGGGCAGAAAAAAAGATTGAGAAAGACTGCCAAGTGTTCTAAACTCAAAACAAAATGTTTCATTGTGGAGTGAGTAATTATTGTATCCCTACTTCATCAAAACTTGATTCTAGATTAGGGCCAAGAGGACGTTTGAAAGCCTTTTTCAGAGACTCAGTTTTACCTTGCTACCCATTGGAGTATTTTTATACTTGCTCTGTTGGGAAACAATGGTTGCCAGCCTCCCACTCCCTCAATTCTTGAGAATATAAGTGATACAAAGTTAAAATTTTAGAGAGTTGTGTTCTGTATGAGCAAACAGGAGAAAAAGAATTTCTTAACCAGATGATGACCTTTGTTTGCAAGTGGGTGATGTGGCCAAGAGCTGAATGCAATTTTAATAACTGGGGCATTTGGGGCCCTGGTGCTGGTGCTTGATATCAGAGATAATGCATATAGTCAGTCCTTATTATCTGCCCTTCTTGGCCCTTGGACCCAGACAGCCTCCCACCTTGAGTCAACAAACCTTTAGTCAATAAGCATGGGCATTATGGCAGGTCTCCTGTGGAAAGGAATAAACAGGAAAAGTAAGTATGCAGTGAACTGTAATTGTAGAGAGTAAACACACACACCACCTTGGCCTCTGTCACTCAGCCAGTCCCCTCCCTGTAGCAGCACTAGGCACTGTTTAGAAAAAAACATGCATGAAACTCCAGGTAACAACTGAGTATCAACTGATTTATAGTCTCCAAAAGAATTTCCCTTCCCTTCCTCCTCCATTACCCATCCCCTGCCCACAGTGGGAATGACTGGTTGTTGATCAGAGTTTGGTTTATTTTTTCCCCCTAAAATTATGATGGTACAGTGCTTGGCCCACTGATTTTTCTTCCCATTGTTCCTTGCCATGTTGTAAATCAAATGGAAATATCTCTCATTTCTGTGATGAGCAAAGGTAAGACACACCACTTAGGCATCATCCCACAGAGGGCTTGCACTATAAATTAAGATAAATATGAAGACCCTGACAATATTTGTAGCTCACCATCTAGGATAGTTAAAATGTAGAACATGGAACTTAGTAATAAAAGTTCTAATAAAAGAATTTAGTATATTATGTCTAAACTGGAGATGATCACATATGAAATACTGGTGGTATTGAGGAAAGCTCCCCTAAAAAAAACACACATAAGAATAAAATTTTGGAAAGGAATGAGATGGTTCATTCACTGGCTTTGTGTGTGTGTGTGTGAGGAAGACTAGTCCTGAGCTAACGTCCATTGCCAATCCTCCTCTTTTTGCTGAGGAAGATTGGCTCTGGACTAACATCCATGCCCATCTTCCTCTACTTTACATGTGGGACGCCTGCCACAGTGTGGCTTGATAAGCAATGCATAGGTCCCCGCCAGGGATCCAAACTCGCGAACCCTGGGCTGCCGATGCAGAGCACGTGAACTTAACCACTATGCCACCGGGCCAGCCCCAATTCACTGATTTTTTTTATTGAGCACATCCTATGTCACAGGCATCATACTGTGCACCAGATAGACAGTGGATGAACCAGAGAGACATGCTCCTTGCCCTCAATGAATGTATGTGTTTGTGGAAGGAGACAGACAAAAATGCTGTATAAGTAAATAACAACAATAATCACACCTAACACTTAGTGTTTATTAGGAGTCAGGCACTGTTATAAACAAATTACATATATTAACTCACTTAATCCTAACAACACTATAAATTAAGTAATGTTATCCCAAATTTACACATGAAGAAATAGACACATGTAGATTAAGTAACTTAGACACAATGTCAGGCAGCTAGTAACATAAAGAGCCAAGATTTGAACTTGGATACCGGCTTCTTGAATTCTTGACTTCTACCCTATAATTACAATACATAACAAGGACCCTGGAGTGAAAAACAAGGTGGTGTTAGGGAATACTAAGAGAGAAAGGATGATAATTTTCTAGCAGGTAAGATGTTTAGGTTCTACTTTAGTGACTGGAGTATTTTGTTTTCATATATTTGAACTATGCCAGTGGTGCTTAATTAAGTATAACATTTCTGATTAACCTTATAAGAACTTTTTTTCATTGTAGTTCATTGGAAGAAGCACTAGTGATTCCTTTTAACCTAGAATAACAGGATAGACTAAAAATAATATTGTAATGGAATATCAGGGATTCAACTTTAACCTACATCCTAGAATTAATAAAGTAGATAATAAATAAGATGAAAAAAATAGTTATCTGTTGGCCATATTTAGGTATAGCCCAGCCTCTAGGCAGAAGGATTAACCGTGGCTCTCTTAACGCTGTAATTCCTTGACTATAGCAGGAAAAAGGCCAGAGGGAGAGGGGACAGGTGAACACTTCATTTTTGCTTTGTTTTGTTCTGGTGCCAATGCCTAGCCTAGCACACAATGTCCAACACATAGTAGGCCCTCAATGTGTATTTGTTGAATGAATGGATAGAAGAGATCAATTTTGTTTCTAATACTCTAGGAAAGGGAAGGAGGGATGTAGCCCACAGAGTCTAATGTTGAATTATTTTGGGAAAAGCAATTACCCAGAATTAATCTGTACTATACTAATAGTCTATTTAATTACAATATAATAAATAGGAGTTCAGTTTGCAAGCCATGTTAGTAGTCAAAAAAGTATACAAAAGGTCTTCAAACTGTCTCTCAAAAAATTAAAAATAGAACTACTATATGATCCAGCAATCCCACTTCTGGGTGTTTATCCAAAAGAATTGAAAGCAGGATCTCAAAGAGGTATTGGCACAGTCATGTTTATAGCATTATTCACAATAACCAAGAGGTGGAGACAACCCACGTGTCCTTCCATGGATGAACAAACAAAATGTGGTGTATACATACAAGGGAATGTTGTTCAGCTTTACAAAGGAAGGAAATCCTGTCATAAGCTACAACATGGATGAACCTGGAGGACATTATGCTAAGTGAAATAAGCTAGTCACAAAAAAACAAATATTGTATGATTCCATTTATGAGAGATCTACTCAAATTCATAGAAACAAATTCATAGAAACGAAAGGTAGAATGTGTGGTTGCCAGGGCCTGGGAGGTGAGGGAAAAGGAAAGTTGTTTAATGGCTATAGAATTTATGTTTTGCAAGATGAAAATGTTCTAGAGAACTGCTTGCCAACAATGTGAATATACTTAACAGTATTGAGCACTGCGCTTAATGGTTAAGGTGGGAAATTTTATGTTATGTGTTTTTTAAACACAATTTTTTTAAAGGTGTTTATGTAAAATGATTTTGCCTAGATTCAGCTTCCTTTTCTGTGTTTTAGATAGCCACAAAATTTGAATATTTTTTCTTGTTTCATAATGTTCTGAGTGAATTGATATTTACTTTCCATTCTGCCCCAATGTCTGGCCTTTGTAATGTAGAGAGGAACATTTCATTTAATTGAGAGAAAAATTTACTGTATATTTTTGATAGAGGAACGTTTGGGGGTTAGAAGCACAGTGTGCACAGGGAGCAAACCCAGAGTCTTTGGATCACTTTGTAGTTCATGAATAATCAGCAGATGTCTTTCCTTTCTGTTTCTCCCTCTGTGAAAGGCACTGTTTTCCCCACTGATGGTGAGGAATGACCTAATGCTCATCACATAGAAGAACAGGAATGCTGCAACTGCTCGAATTGTAGCATTTGTTATATGAGGCAAAATCTAAAGTACCCTTCGTATTGCCTGTTCAGTTATAAAAGGAAAGAAGACAGAAAAGATAAAGAGTTGTCTGTGATTGTTTCCTCATTACGTCAGAAGAGGCAGTGAGAAAACGAATAGCAGCATGCTACTAAATCTTTGTGGATATTCTGTTCAATACTTTGTCTTTTAAAGAACAGAATGTGTATTAGTTTCGTGATTCGATATGCCTACTAGTTGGTGCTCTCTGTAAAAGAGATTCTAGAAGAATGTTGTTGTAATAACTATGTTACTCAATCTTAAAGTCGTGCATCAAATACCACCTCCCTTAGGAGGTCTTTCCTAATAATACTTTTTAACCCCAAAACAGACAACCCCCCCAAAAAATATGTGATTCCTAACTCTTGTGACCTATCTTATCTTGCACTGGTTTGTAACTTTCTTACGGAAATATTCTGTTAATGATGATATTTATATAGTTTTCTTACCCCTTACCACATAAGATAAGCTCCTTTAGGGCAGGGGCTATCCTGCCCTTAGTCTTGGTATTGAAAAACCTCCCACCAGCAAAGAAAACAAGTGCTTGGTAAATATTTGTTGATCGAACTGTTTACATATTCATTAAATTAACTGTTCTGGTTGTTCTCAGTCATATGAAAGGTAAGCAAATCCACCCTATCACTGTATCCTGTTGCACACCCTAGGTAGGCAGCTTGCAGCTACTTTAATTACTTGTTGACTGTTCAGGAAGTTTTGTTGGTGTTGAATGGAGGTCAAACCTATTGAGTTCTCTGGCACATGGGAAGTTGTTTATAGCTTCTCTTCTTTATTGGTGCTATTGTTCACTGGGACCTGCCGGAGGAGCATACTGTACACCAAACAGTTTATTTACACTAAGCATTCATTTATTCATTGGCTCACCGATCAGATGACTCATTGACCGCTTGTACCTGTTAATGTGAGTGTCTGCAAGCTTGAAATACCCTTAATGTCAGTATATTTTGTTTCAAATGATATAGGTGTCTTATCGTATTATATTTTAGCACCAGTTAACTTAACAGACTGTCTGGTCCCTCAAACATATTAACAAGGAGCTATGAAATATAATTATGTTTTTAAAAAACTTTTGAAAGGAGACTCAGGTCTTATTATTCTAGGGAAATCTGCAACCATTCTATAGAGGTAGAAAGAATACACTCACTCATCAGCGTTACTTATTCCACAGAGACATAATTTTTTAAGGTTAAACATACTATATAGTGAAATTTTGGTATAAAGTTAATTTTCAATACTATCAGGGAACTGATTTTTATTTAGTTGATCGAAGAGTATACAGGTCAGATATCTTCCAAAAGAGTCACATGTAGGAATGCCACTTATTACTTACAAGTAGAAGAGGCTTTCTTATCATTCACATAGTACACTTTTGTTTCCTTTTTCATAAAAATTATTTATGTAAAGTATATAGTTCAGTGTTTAGTAATACCTTTTTACTTATGAAAATTGTTTTGCTATAGGTAACACTAAGGTGAAATTGTTATCTCATCCTTACTAAAAACATTTCAAATGAAACAGTATTAGTAATCTCTCTCTGGGTAGCCAACTGTTGCTGTAGAACAAGGGAACATCTTATTAAAAGTTGTTTGTTTGGTCTGGGTGAGGTAATAATACTGTTATCAGATTGTTAAGCTTCACAGAAGCCTTTACTCTCTCATCATTTGAAGAATTTTTAAGTAACATGTTTCATTAAAATGGTAATTGCTCCTTGTAAGTAACTAAAATAATAACAAAAAGGGCAAAAAGAAAAAGTAAAAATTACCCAATGACCTAATGCTACTCACATTTTTCTGAACATTCTTTTAGAAATCTCTAAACAGAAATTTAAATGCATTTTTAATTGGAAGAAATATTCATACTTGCTATTCTATTACTAACTTCATCATTTAAATAATATGCTGTAAATATCTTTATGTGTCAGCCAACGTTAATCTGTACACCACTGTTGTAATAGTTATTATAGTATTCCTTTATGTTTTATAATTTACTTGATTCCCTCTTCATGAACATTTAGGCTGTTTTCAATTTTGGAGTATTATCCACTCACATTTCAGTGGCCAGAAAGGTCCAGAGAGGTTGATGGTTACTCGGAGTGAATGGTGCACATCCCATAAATATTTCACTGGCTTCTAGTTATGTCATAACGTTAAAATCTACACAGTTTATTAGATGACTGTTTCATGGTTGACACATATAGACATATGTGTCACACACAGCAGTTCCTTGGCGGTACACCCAGTGACCCCTTGATCCCACCACCCTGGAGCCTCCCTCCAGCAGCCCACTCCTTGCTCGGATTGCAGTCAAACTCCCTGATCTTGGGAACTCTGATTTCCAGTGTTTTTCCCACCTCCTTTCTTTCCCCTCTGGATAATTGTGCAAATGCTGAAGTCTTCCTCTCATCCTTCCATGTTTCACAGACCATGAATTGGTTTGTTCTCTGGTAGAGAGTCCTTTGTCATACAAATGCTTGTTCAGAATCTTCCTTAACCTCTTCCATCCTTTCCTCCTCTCTTCTGACTCTTATCTAGTTACCTCCTCTCCCTGCCCCTCCTCTTTCACTTTCCCTCTCTCCCCTCTTTCTCCTCTCTACTCTCCATGGCTTGATAAAACATCTGCTAAATATAAGAGAAAAAGAATCCATAAATTCCTAAGTGGAATTAAACAGTATTAAAATAAAAAGCTATTTTTATAGCCCTTCAAATGGACCAAGTCCAAAATGTTTCCATCAAATTAGTCCTTCAAGTACCCATATATGAGATACATTCAATATTCGATAAATATTTATTTATTCATATGTTCTCCCCTGCCTCCCCCCCCCCCCCACACTACTAAAAGGTAAGTTCCACAAAGGCAGGAATTTGTTTTGGTAATGTCCCTGTTCTTGGCGAATGTAGGTACTATTTGTTAAATGAATGAATGAATTTTAGGTAAAACATGACTTATTACTCTTTTATTTTGTAAATGGGTATTTTGTTTTAAAGTTCTCATTGCAGCTCTATTTTATGGGTTTTTTTCCACTTCAAGTGTGTGGTATTTCAAAACTTTAATGAGTTATGTTGTTTGCTCTAGGCTAACTTTGGAATTAAATCACCATTTAATCACTGTGTTTATCAGAAAGTATATTCTGAGTTCTAAAACTGACTTAAAATGAAGTTTGGCATACAAACTGTAAGGGGGGGCCTCCTTAGAGAAGTGTTAAGAATTAGTACAGATGTACTTTTTGTGCTTCTTAAGGATGCAGTTCATCAATCTCCATTAAAAGTATAACTATTAAAGTTTCTTCATGAATGTTCCTCTCACTAGAGTTTGTGTTTTTCTAATTAGTGACTGTTCCTTGTGTTACAACTAGCACAAAACTTCTGCTTTACAAATGTAAATTGTTACGTATGTGTTAAGCAATAATCCTGTAAATTTTTTCAGGAAGCAGTTTTGCAAGAGACAATGTCTACACGAAACTCTACATTTGGGTTATATTTAGAGAGGGTTTGGGGGATACCTCTGTTTCTTCCTACCTGCTGTTTCCTTCATTCTTTTCTCTTCTCTCCATGAGAGTGCCCAATTAGTCATCTTAACTTCAACTGAGGTTTTGTTGTTGTAGGAAAAAATAAATCCAGTTTACTGATTTGCTCTTTTGTGTATTTTCTCTTTCTTTGAAGCAAATAATACTGAGGGAGAACCAAGGGATTGTTTCTGATTATTTGGGCAAGCTGTCTTTTATCCCTCGGTTTTTTTCTCTTTCTAGTGTTTTATAATTGAACGTAATCATCAACTTTTCTTATATCTTCAGTCATACTTCCACTCAGAACTAGGATAAGAATGATTAAACTGCCTTTCTCACTCAAAAATCAACTAGGCCTTGAGATGTTGAAAATTGTGTAGTTTATTTTTAAAAAAATAAGCAACAAAAATGAGAGAGGCAGAGAGACGATAACTGAGAGTTTATTTCCTAGAGGATTTCCTGTAGCATTTTCATTTGAGTTTGCACAGAGGTGGGATATCACTCTTGTTGTTACTGCACAAAATTGGGGTTCTCTCCCCGATGTACATAAATGAGCCAATTAATTATGGCACCAGCCTTTGAGGGGAGAAATCAGCTTTTATTCTGCGAGATCCGTCTCCAGGGAGACGGGGCGTGTGCTTGTGCTGTAACATTGTCTTAGTATAGATATTTCCATGCCTGTGAATTGCCAACCACCTTGGATTTGAGGCGGCTGCCCCTAGAACTCAGGAGAGAGAGATGTGTTTTTAAGACCCCAGAATCCTTTCTTTCTGAGTGTCCAGTGTATTTTGAGAAGATGTGTTCAGAGCTGTCCTGTGTCGTCTTGCTGTGGGCCAGGCACCTTCTACTGTGTACAGCGGCAGGTAGGGATGTAGAGCTTAAGCAGGCGGGTGCTCAGACTGCCTGGCTTTGGATCTGGTTTTAAACCTGCCTAGCAACCACTAATCTACTTTCTGTCTCTATAAATTTTCCTTTTCTTGACTTTCCTATGAATGGAATCATACAGTATGTGGTCTCTTGTGTCTGGTTTTTCCACTTTACATAACGTTGCTTTATAACAGGACCTTCCTCCCAGAATTGTTGTGAGGATTACATCAGATCACGAATTCAAAGTGTTTAGCACAGTGTCCAACACACAGGAAGTGCTCAGGAAATGTTCTTTTTCTCTGTCTTCTACTATTTATACTTTGTTAGCTTTTTTCAGATTCATGAACAAATTCATGAAAAAAAATATATATTTTTTTTTTGCTGAGGAGGATTCGCCCTGAGCTAACATCTGCTGCCAATCTTCCTCTTTTCGTATGTGAGCTGCCACCACAGCAGGGCCACTGACAGAGGAGTGGCATAGGTCCACACCCGGGAACTGAACCCAGGTCACCGAAGCGGAGCACACTGAACTTAACCACTCGGCCACCAGGGCTGGCCCTCACAAAAACATATTTTAACACACAATATTATATGCAGCTCTCACTCTCTTAGTAGATTTACATTACTCACAACATAGATAAGACTAATTTATATGTCAAACTGACTTTTTGGGTGTGGTATAAGAACCTAAACACCATGCTTACTTTTTTTTTCCCGTGGAAGAATCTGTTCTAGGTGACTGACTTACAACATGAGTTTTTAGAGCACTAGTGTTTCCTCCTTGAGGACTGCCCACATTATACAGAAAGATTATATTAGTGTTATGAACTTACTTTGAAATTGAGAGGTCTTTTACCTGGTGCTCTGCTGCAACTAAAACTGAGAGGAAATATAAAGACTAAGTAGTATCCAATCTTAGGAAAATCTTGGTGAAAGTCACAAATCTGTAAGGCGTATTAAAGAAGCACTGTGGGGTTTCTTTAATTTGAGCTAATTTGACCTGCCAGTGATATCCTAATGGGATTAGAATCAAGAAGCAAGAGCCAGAAAAGAGGAAAAAGGTGGTGGTGGGAATAAGTTACAACTACTGTTCTTGGAGTTGTCATAGCATTTTGAACATACTTCTATTTTGTATCCCTATCATCTTTTTATAGTTTTTTAAGCCTGTTAACATTTGTCATCTTCCTGATTCTTCCTCCTGATCCCACTTGTAAACTTCTCTAGGGCAAGAATCTGACTTACTCTTAGAAGGGTCAGTGACTTGCACAGCCTCTGAGACTGATTGATTGGTGTATGGATGAATGGTTGGATTTATGGATGGATAGCTGACAGGTTAGTGCTTAGAAAAGTATTCTAACTCTTGGACAATAGCATTCCCCTATGTTCCTCTGGGCTGCCCTAAAGAAACAGATAAAGGGAGTAAGTTTATGGTCGTGAATCCATTTTCATTTTTGCTACTGATAAAATATTTAGCTTTTCTGAAAACTGACAAAATGTCCTTTGGCTGAAGAATACAGAAATATATAGTACCTCAAAAAGTATTATGTGTTGTTCAAATTGTTGTCTTATTTTGGAGTCTCTCAAGACCTTAGAGTCTTGGCTTAGCTGTAGGCAGACCAACTGAATTCAGGTAGCCTAACCTTTATTTTTTCAGAAGTAAACAGCCTCACTAAATGTTTATGTAATTTCCAAACATTTTGGCTCATTTTGATTTGGTAAAGTTTGACTTTAGAATTTTTGCATTATTCTTACTCCATTCTTTCTTGTCCTGCTAATTAAACACTTGATTGCTGTTTAACACTTCCCTGTAAGAAGAAGCAAGGCACAATAGCCAAGAGGTGGAAGCAACCCAAATGTCCATTGATGGATGAATGGATGAACAAAATGTGGTATATATGTATGTATATATATATATATATACAAGGCAATATTATTCAGCCTTAAAAAGGAAGGAAGTCCTGTCATTTGCAGCAACATGGATGAACCTGGAGGACATTATGCTGAGTAAAGTAAGCCCACAAAAAGACAAATATTGTATGATTACACTTATTTGCGGTATCTAAAGTAGTCAAATTCATAGAAACAGAAAGTAGACTATTGGCTGTGAAAGGCTGGGGGGAGCAGGAGGAGGGGTGTTGTTGTTTAATAGCTATAGAATTTCAGTTTTGCAAGATGTAAAATTTTTGGAAATCTGTTTCACAACAATGTAAATATACTTAACACTACTGAACTTTACACTTAAAAATGGTTATGATGATAAATTTTATGTTATGTGTTTTTTACCACAATAAGAAAAAAAGAAAGAAGAGGCAAGGAGCTGAAATTTGAGTTAATCATTTGCTACTTGGAGAAACTTTTCCATAGTTTTAAGTGAGCTAAGGTTTAGGATAAAGCACATGTATCTATACATAGTACAGAGCAAAACAAGAGTAAGATGATCTTTTCCTTTACATTTTCATCATATTTTAACTAAGATTCATGAGACTCTTACCAGTTTATAATAGACTGTCAGTTACCATGAAGCTGGGCGTGGTATCAAAACAGTTTCTTTCAAGCTATTATAAAGATGATTTTGAGACTCCAAGCTGTTTTATAACGCCCATTATGCATCCCTACTGAGACCTGAACGTGGATGGATAACTATAGCAATGAAGGACCCAAGTTTTCCTTTATTTTCAGGAATATACCGGATGAAGTCTTGGCGAGGACTATGTATTCCTTGGTATTTATTTCCCTGAAGGCCTTGCCAGGTTTTTTTTAGCCCATTTGGAAGCATTCCAGTTGTTCCATCTCAAGGGTTACTTCGATTGAAGATGGCTGGTTTTACCTATAGCTTGCTGATTTGGGGAATATTACTTCTCACTGAAGATGAAATGTGTCATATATGCTATATATTCTGATACAGACAGTAAGAACCTTAAGTATATTTACATTTTATACTATGCACTACAGGCATATGGTCCATTTATGTACAAAGAAGAAATTAACTTTTTTTTGGTGCCATTAACACTTAATATTATTTTTTGTCAGCTTTATTGAAATATTGGCATACAACATTTGTAAATTTAAGGTGTACAGTGTGTTGATTTAATATATATTGCAAAATGGTTACCACCATAGTGTTAGCTAACATCTCCATCATGAATTAATATTTCTTTTTTGTGGTGAGAACATTTAAGATCTACTCTCCTAGCAACTTTCAAGTATATGATACAGTATTTTTAACTGTAATCACCATGCTGTACATTAGATCCCTAGAATTTACTCATCTTATAGCTGAAAGTGGAAAGTAACTTTTTAATTAAATTGAAAAGGAACTAAAGATAAGTTCTGCTTCTAAGAGTATGAAGTTTTTTAAGTTCTTTCTATAGTATTAGGCTCCGTTGGAGATTTAAGATAAGTTAGACAGATTCCATGCCCTTGGGATACTCACAGTATGATGGAGAGAAATACCTTCACAGCAAATTATGATGCAAAACAGACTCTAATAAATGCTATAATAGAAGATTAAATGAATTCTGTGAGAATAAGGAAGGAGCAATTAATTCTGATGGAGTGGGCGCCACAACTTAGTTGAAGCTTGGAAGATAAATAGACCTTACTAAGTGAAGAAGGAGAGAAAAGACTTTTTAGGAAAAAACAGAACATTGTGAGGAGAAGCTCTGAGATTGAAAATGTATTATTATATCACCAGACCCTAAGGTGCAGGGGAGAAAAGGATGAAAAATAAGACTAAAAGTTACTTGAGGCATTCAAACCACTAATAATCTGATAGCAATCACTTTTGGTGGGTGTAAAATTTATAACCAAGCCCAGGACTAAGATTGATATTCTGTTAACAATGATTTTGAAAAGTTTCTGTGGGTAATGCCCTGCAATTAATCCTTTAAATGGAAAGTGAGATTTTTCCCCTCCTGCCTTAAAATGAGAAGTTGTCCTAAAATTGAGTTTCTACAGAACTATAATTATAACTGTAACTATAATTTTGTTACAGTTGGTAGAACTCCTACACATACAGTCACCTGCTTGTCTTCACTAACTGGTGCTCTGACGTCATCAATCGTCTATACTCACCCCACTTTATCGGTGTAGTTCTTCAGAAAAGTAGAGTTACAGAAATGGAAGAGATCCAAGATGTTATTCAGGATGAAACTCTGAAATGAGAAGGTTTCCAGAGAGGTTAAGTGCCCAGATGACAAGTGTAATGAACAGCAGAAGCAGCACGGGAGCACAGTTGCTCTGGCTCTGAACCCGTTGCTCTTCCCAGTCTACAGCATATCAGAGGAAGTGGCAAAGGGCTTACACCTCTGTACCTAAGCCCCACTTCCCTCTTCGTGTCTTCTCTTGTCATATTTTAGCTGTTCTGTCAAATGCAGGTTATCTGAAACTCCACAGATACCCGGCTGCTTCTGGATCTTACAATTTAACAAGAATTGAGTTATTGAATAGAGTTATTGACCCATCAGTCACTGTTAAAATCTACTGTTTTAACATCAGCCACTCCCCAAAATTGGAGTAATGGAAAATTTCACTCAGATTCTAAATTGGGGCACTCTTCTTCACCCACAATCTGTTAGACCTTTCTATTTGTGACCCTTTCAGATAAACAGTATGTATCTTCGAGACGCTGACACTGTCACTCTCTTTTAATTCTGGTAATGGTTTAGAAAAACCCCATCTACCCCTTTCCCTTCATGTCAGTATTCTCCTCACCTCTAGACTATCAACAGCTTTCCTATAAGACACTTAAGGAAATATATTGTTGTAATATAACATGGCAGAGTTTTTGAGAACTCTTGAAAATGGCAATAACGACATCCCAATCTTCATGTACTTAAGTATATCAATTAATTTCTATCTGATTTTTCCATTGTGTGTTTAATAATAACTATCCTTAAGAAGAATAATCGGTTATTTTTCACTGTTCTGGTCCAAGCCATGTATCTAAAATAGATTGAAACATATCTAGTTATCCAGTATAAAATTTTTAAAAATACTTATCCACTTAAATGATTGGTAACTCAATGTCATACATTTGGATATCTGAAAATATCTAAATAATTCATGTAAAATTTTCCAGTTTATCCAAAATATTATTATATAGATATGGTTGGGTAATTGTTGATGTAATAGTCTGGAACTTTCGTTTAGGAAGTTTTAGTTCTGTTAGTGCTTTTGAGTAGAAAAAGACGAACTCATCAATTGGATTAATAAGTGGCACTGTTTATAAAATCTGCAGTGTGAGGGGAAAAATTGGAAGCTTACATACATAATATAAATTGAATACCTGGAAACACCAACATCAGTAGTTCTTAGGAAGGGAAACCTGTCTAGGGTCGAGCTAGGTAAAAAAACAATTCTGGAATTTTGTTTCCACCGCCTCACCTCAATGCCAAGAAACATTAGGAGCTTTATTATTGAATGTTATCTTTTGAAAAACATCTTCTAGCTTTTCGTTTAAACTAAATTTTCATTCATAACATATAAATAAATATAGGCCAATCACAATTGATTCATAGATAGGACAGTACACGCTTGGAAACTTTTATACCTTTAAAATGGTTATTTAACCTGGCCTCCATTGATTGCTGTCAATAAGAGATTTTTTTATTTTGCAAAGAACTATGTAAAGGGGAATGTCCCAGCATGTCGACATTTTTAAATTGCAAAACAATAAGGACATAATATTTGTGTGCAATGTATGTGCACAAGATTGGGCAATGTGATCTAGTGATAGTGCCATTAGGCCTGTTCGGGCCCGGGTGAGCAATCATATTCTGAGGGTACTGATGACCCAAAAGATGACAGTCCAAAGAGAGGCTGCAAATGAAGATCTCATCACCCTTTTACGCCTTTTATTAATGCCTTAGGTTAAGACATAGAAGACTTTATAAAAGTAGTCAACGAAACAAAGCTGAGAAGGATAGCTAATATGTTGAATAGCAAGGTTAGAAATAAGATTGAAGAAGACTACAAAAATGTTAGTCCTTTCTTTTTATTCTATCATAGGTGGGAAAAATGGAGACTTAGCAGATTGATATATGCAGTGAATAAATGTTTAGTCTTGATCTTTGATTCTCAAGAGAGATCAGGACTATAAAGACCTAGTTCAATAGCAATTCCTATGAAGAAGATGAGAATTTTAGCCAATTGCAAGTACAGTGTAGACCAGCTGTGTTACTGTAAGAGCTAGAATCTTAACTCTGCATAATAAAAAGCATTGGTATGATTATATAGTTTGCAAGGCACTTTTTTTTTTCAAGTTGGGTTTCTCGAGGTATAATTTATGTAGTGTAAAACGCATCCATTTTAGTGTAGCATTCTGAGCTTCAACAATGTCATACAGTCATAGCACCACCACCACAATTAGGATATGGACCATTTCCATCAATCCAGACATTTCCCTCATGTCCCTTTTAGTCGACCCCTCCCCTTCCCCCAGCTCCTATTAACCATTGTTTTCTGACCCCATAGTTTTGCAAAGCATTTTTCACATAACTTCTTAAAATTTAATTCTCACAAGATCTCCTCAGCATTAATATTACCAACGTGTCTATTTTATAAATGAAGAAACTGGGTTTCAGTTAAGCAACTTTCTGAAAGCTACACTGTATAAGTAGTGGAGCCAAGACCTGAACTCTCATTTTCTAACTCAGAATCCTGAACATGTCCCTTGACTCTTCCATCTAGCCCCTTGATCCCAGATCCCTACTCTTCTCTGCATGGTTTAGTCACCTCCAAGTGAATCCTACGTTAGAAGCCAGCATTTAACTTCCACAGTAACATACTGGAGGAGGGACTAGGGCAGTGTGTCTCAATCTTTTTTTCATTATCATTTCCTTAAGGAACCTTTTTAGATTTTTTTCCCCTAATCACATTCCCTCCCCCCAATTAAATTTTAACGCCATAGATACACTAAATATCTACGTGTGTACTGTATGTATCTATACTTTATAAAAAGAGTAAGTTTTTTCCACCCTTCCTCCAAGAACCATTTTGCCCCCATTGAGAATGCTTAGACTAGAGAAATAATCTTCATCCATTGTCCCACCTGGCATGCGGACACATAACCCATGAGTGAATATGAAACACTTTCAAGGTTACATCCGAGTTTTTACAACACTAAAAATTTTAGAGTAAATAGCATGGCAGACTTTTGGCATGATGTTCATGAAAGCATCTTAACGTAGATAAGTAAAAGCCGTTTAGAGTAACCTTCAAATATTATTTAACAGGATAAGTTAAAATATGACTAACTTTTAAAATGTTGGTTTTTAATCTAGATTCAAACTTCAACATATATTAATAAGGTGAACAAGGTAGTTCCACTGAAGAATAAACATTAATCCTATTTTTGTTAAATGCCGCAATGCATATAACATATAGCTTTAACATGTGGTTAGTGTGAATACGATTGTTGCAAATGTATCTTGCCTCATCACTTTATCTGCCTTTCATCAAGCAGTCATAACTGAAGAGTCATGATAACCACATGTCATTGTCCTCGATTGCCTTATGTGCAGTGTAAAGGAAGATGTATTCCTTACTCTATACACCTAACATAAAATTTACCATCATAAACATTTTTAAGTGCACAGTTCAGTGGTATTAAACACATTCACATTGCTGTGCAACCATCACCAACATCCATCCCCATAACTCTTGTCATCTTGTAAAACCGAAACTTTATACCCATTAAACACTAGCTTCCCAGCCGCTGGCAACCACCATTATACTTTCTGTCTTTTTGATTTTGACTATTCTAAGTACTTCATGTAAGTGGAATCATACAGTATTTGTCTTTTTTATGACTAGCTTATTTATTTTAACATAATGTCCTCAGGGTTTATCTATGTTGTAGCATATTGCAGAATTTTCTTCCGTTTTAAGGGTGAATAATATTGCATTGTATGTATATATCACATTTTGCTTATCCATTGATGGACACTTGAGTTGCTTCCACATTTTAGCTGTTGTGAATACTGGTGCTATGAACATATACAAATATCTATTCTAGACCCTGCTTTCAATTCTTTTGGGTATGTACCCAGAAGTGAAATTGGTGGATCCTATGTTAATTCTATTTTTAATTTTTTGAGAAACTGCCATACTGTTTCCCACAGCAGTTATACCATTTTACAGCCCCACCAACAGTGTCCAAGAGTTCCAGCTTCTCTACAGCCTCACCAACCTTGTTTTCGGGGGTGTTTTTGTTAGTAGCCATCCAGATGAGTTTGAGGTGGTATCACATTGTAGTTTTGATTTGCATTTCCCTAATGATTAGTGACATTGAGCATCTTTTCATTCTTATTGGCCGTTTTTATATCTTCTTTGGAGAAATGTCTATTCAAGTCCTTTGCCCATTTTTGAATCAGGTTTTTTTTTGTAATTGTTGAGTTTTAGGAGTTCTTCATATATTCTGGATATTAACCCCTTGTCAAATATCTGATTTACAAATATTTTCTCTCATTCTGTGGGTTGCCTTTTTACTCTATTGATAGTGTCCTTTGACGCACAAAATTTTTACATTTTTGTGAAGTCCAATTTATTTTTTTTTTCTTTTGTTTCCTGTGCCTTTCGTGTCATATCCAAGAAATCATTGCCAAATCCAATGTTGTGACACTTTTGTCTTTTGTTTTCTTCCAAAGGTTTTATTGTTTTAGATCTTTGATCCATTTTGAGTTAATTTTTGTATATGGTGGTAGGTAAGGGGCCAACTTCATTCTTCTGCATGTGGATATCCAGTTGTCCCAGTACCATTTATTAAAGAGACTGTCCACTTCCCATTGAATGGCATTGGCACCGTTGTCAAAAATCATATGACCATGTATGCAAGGGTTCATTTGTGGGCTATCTATTCTATTTCATTGGTCTATATGTCTGTCTCTATGCCAGTACCACACTGTTTGGATTTCTGTAGCTTTGTAGTAAGTTTTGAAATCAGGAGGTATGAGTCTTCCATTTTTTTTCTTCCTTTTCGAGTTTGTTTTGGCTGTTAGGGATCCCCTGAGATTCTGGGTGAATTTTAGGGTGGGTTTTTCTTTTTCTTTGAAAAATACCATTGAAATTTTGATAGGGATTGCATTGAATCTGTAGATAGCTTTGGGAACTATTCACATTTTAACAATATTAAATCTTCCAAACCATGAAAATGGTATTTGCTTCCATTTATTTATATCTTCAATTTTTTTCACCAGTGTTTTGTAGTTTTCATTGCACAAGTCTTTCACCTCCTTGGTTAAATTTATTCCTAAGTATTTTATTTTTTTTTGATGCTATTGTAAATGGAATTGTTTTGGTAATTTCCTTTTCAGATCATTGGTTGTGTATAGAAATACAATTGAGTTTTGTGTGTTGACTTTGTATACTGCTACATTGTTAAATTCATTTATTAGTTCTAACAGTTTTTGTGTAATCTTTAGGGTTTTCTTACATATAAGATCACATTATCTGCAAACAGAGGTAATTTTTCTTTCCAATTTGGATGCCTTTTATTTCTTCTTCTTGCCTGATTGCTCTGGCTAGAGCTTCCAGTACATTATTGAATAAAAGTGGCCTTGTTCCTTGCCTTGTTCCTGATTTTAGAGGAAAAGCTTTCAGTCTTTCACCATTGAGTATGATGTTTGTTGTGGATTTTTTATATGTGGCTTTTACTGTGCTGAGGTTGTTTGCTTCTATTCCTAGTTTGTTGAATGTTTTTATCCTGAAAGGGTGTTGAATTTTGTCAAATGATTTTTCTGCATCAATTGAAATGATCATGTGGTTTTTTTTCCTTCATTCTTTTGATGTGGCATATTACATTGATCAGTTTTTGTGTATTGAACCATTTTTGCATTCCAGGAATAAATCCTACGTGGTTGTGTTTGATAATTCCTTTAATATGCTGCTGAATTCTGTATACTAGTATTTTGTTGAGAATTTTTACATCAGTGTTCATAAGGGATTTTGGTCTGTAGTTTTCTTTTCTTGTAGTGTTTTTGCTTGGCTTTGGTATCAAGGTAATGCTGATCTTATAGAGTGAGTTAGGAAGTATTCTCTCCTCTTCAGTTTTTTGGAAATGTTGGAGAAGAATTGGTATTAGTTCTTCTTTAAATGTTTCATAGAATTCACCAGTGAATCCATCAGGTCCAGGGCTTTTCTTTGCTGGGAGATTTTTGATTACTGATTCAATCTTCTTACTATAGGTCTACTCAGATTTTCTATTTCTTTTTGATCTAGTCTTGGTAGGTTTTGTGGTTTCTAGGAATTTGTCCATTTTGTCTAGGTTATCCAATTTGTTGGTGTACAAATATTCATAGCATACTTCTGTAATCCTTTTTATTTCTGTAGAATTGGTCATAATGTTCCCGCTTTCGTTTCTGATTTTAGCAATTTGAGCCTTCTCTCTTTTATTCTTAATCCATCTAGCTAAAGGTTTGTCAATTTTGTTGATCTTTTCAAAGAACCAACTTTTGGTTTCCTTGATTTTTCTTTCTTTTTTTTTTCTCTCTGTCATTTATCTCTGCTCTGATCTTTATTATTTCCTTCCTCCTGCTAGCTTTGGGTTTAATGTTTTTCTTCTTTTTCTTGTTCTTTAAGTTGTAAAGTTTGGTTTTTGATTTGCGGTCTTTCTTGTTTTTTAATGTAAGTGTTTATAGCAATGAATTTCCTCCCTAGCTTTGCTCTGCTGCATTCCATAAGTTTTAGTTTGTTGTGTTTTCATTTTCATTCGTCTCTAAGTGTTTTCTAATTTCCTTTGTGATTTTTCATTGATCTATTGATTGTTTAAACATGTGTTGTTTAATTTTCACAATTTTGTGAATTTTCCAATTTTCTTTATGCTATTGATATCTAACCTAATCCCACTGTGGTTAGAGAAGATACTTTGTAAGATATCTGTCTTTTTAAATGTATTGAGACTTAATTTGTGAGCTAACATATGGTCTATTCTGGAAAATGTCCCATGTACACTTAAGAAGAGTGGGAATTCTGTTGTTGTCGGGTAGAATATTCTGTATATGTCTGCTAGATCTAGTTGGTTTGTTGTTTTTCAAGTCCTCTAGTTCCTTACTTATTTCCTGTCTGGTTGTTCTATCCATTGTTGTGAGTGGGGTATTGAAATCTCCAACTACTTTTGTAGAACTGTCTGTTTCTCCCTTTAATTCTGTCCATTTTTCCTTCATATATTTTGATGGTCTGTCATTATGTGCATAATGTTTATAATTGTTATATCTTCCTGTATTGAACTTTCTATTAATACGTGACCTTCCTTGTCTCTTGTAACCTCTTTTGATTTAAAGTCTATTATGGCTGATATTAGTATAGCCACCCCTGCTCTCTTTTACTTACTATATGAATGAAATATCTTTTTCCATCCTTTTACTTTTAACCTGTTTGTGTCTTTTGATCTCAAGTCTCTTGTAGACAGCATGTCGTTGGATCATGTGTTTTCATCCATTCTGCCAATTTCTATCTTTTGATTGGAAAGTTTAACCCATTTACATTTAAAGTAATTATTCATAAGGAGGGGCTTCTGTCATTGTGCTATTTCTTTTCTATGTGCCTTATAGCTTTTTGTCCCTCATTTCCTACATTACTATTTTCTTTTGTGTTTAGTTGATTTTTTGTAGTGAAATGTTTAAATTCCTTTCTCATTTCCTTTGTGTACATTCTGTAGCTATGTGCTTACCATGAACATTACATTTAACATCCTAAAGTTATATCACTCTAATTTGAATAAACACCACCTTTACTTCAGTAACATACAGAAACTCTGTGCCTTTACAGCTCCATCCCCACCCCTTTCAGTTGTTGATGTCACAGAATTACATTTTTATACATTGTGTGACCCAAAGCATAACCCAATCATTCTTTTTCTTAGAGTTTTAATATATTTCTCTTTTTATTGCTATAATTGACATATAACATTATATTAGTTTGAGGTGTACAATATAAAGATTTAATATATGTATATATTACAAAATGATGACCACAATGTCTGTTAACATCATCACCACACAGAGATACAAATTTTTTTTTCTGTGATTAGAACTCTTAAGATCTCTCTTAGCAACTTTCAAATATAGTGTTATTAACTATAGTCACCATGTTGTACATTACATGCCCAGGACATTTATTTTATAACTGGAAGTCTGTATGTTTAGACCACCTTTATCTATTTCTCCGACCCCCCACCCCCACCTCTAGCAACCACCAGTCTCTTCTCTGTATCTATGAGTTCAGGTTTTTTTTTTAATATTCCACATATAAGTAAGATCATATGATATTTATCTTTCTCTGTCTGACTTATTTCACTTAGAATGATGTCCTCAAGATCCATTTATGTTGTCGCTAATGGCAGGATTTTCTTCCTTTTTATGGCTGAATAATATTCCATTGTGTGTGTGTGTGTACCACATCTTCTTTATCCCTTTATCCATCGATGGACACATAAGTTGTTTCCATGCCTTGGCTATTGTAAATAATGCTGCAGTGAACATGGGAATGTATATATCTTTTCAAGTTAGTGTTTTCATTTCCTTCAGATAAGTGGAATTGCTTGATCATATGATAGTTCTATTTTTAATTTTTTGAGGAAACTCCATACTGTTTTCCATAGTGGCTGCACCAAGTTACGTTCCCACCAAGAGTACACAAGGGTTCCCTTTTCTCCACATCCTCACCAACACTTGTTATTTCTTGTCTTTTTGATAATAGCCATTCTAACAGGTGTGAGGTGATATCTCATTGTTGTTTTTATTTGCATTTCCATGATGATTGGTGATGTTGAGCATCTTTTTATGTGCCTGTTGGCCATTTGTATGTCTTCTTTGGAAAATTTCTATTCAGATCCTCTGCCCATTTTTAAATCACATTGTTTGTATTTTTGCAATTGCGTTGTATGAGTTTTTTAATATATTTTGGACATTGACCCCTTATCATTTTTTGATTTGCAAGTATTTTCTCCTATTTGGTAGGTCACCTTTTTATGTTGTTGATGGTTTCCTTTGCTGTGCAGAAGCTTTTTAGTTGGATATAATCCCACTTATTTATTTTTGCTTCTGTTGCCTTTGCTTTTGGTGTCAAATCCAAAAAATCATTGTCAAGACCAATGTCAAGTAGCTTACCTTGTATGTTTTCTTCTAGGAGTTTTATGATTTCAGGTCTTGCATTCAAGTGTTTAATCCATTTTGAGTTAATTTTTGTGTATGATGTGAGATAGTGGTTCATTTTCATTCTTATGCATGTGACTGTCCAGTTTTTCAACACCATTTATTTAAGAGACTATCCTCACATTGTATATTCTTGCTCCTTTACTGTAAATTAATCGACCATATGTGCATGGATTTATTTCTGGGCTCTCTATTCTGTTCCATTGGTCAATGTGTCTGTTTTTATGCCAATGCCATATTGTTTTGATTACTGTAACTTTGTAATATAGTTTGAAATCAGGAAGCATGATGCCTCCAGCTTTGTTCTTCTTTCTCAAGACTGCTTTGGCTATTCAGGGTCTTTTGTGGTTCCATACAAATTTTAGGATTGTTTTTTCTATTTCTGTGAAATAGGCCATTGGAATTTTGATAGAAACTGCATTGAATCTGTAGATTGCTTTGGGTAGTATGGACATTTTAACAATATTCTTCCAATACATGAGCACAGAATATCTTTCCATTTATTTGTGTCTCATTCAGTTTCTTTCATGAGTATCTTATAGTTTTCAGCATACAATTCTTTCACTTGCTTAGTTAAATTTATTCCTAGGTATTTTATTCTTTTTGATGCAATTTTAAATGAGATTGTTTTCTTAATTTCTTTTCTGATAGTTCATTTTTAGTGTATAGGCATACCTTGGAGATACTGCAGGTTTGGTTCTAGACCACCACAATAAAGTGAATATTGCAATGAAGTGTGTCACATGAATTTTTTGCTTTCCCAGTGCATATAAAAGTTATGTTTATACTATACTGTAGTCTATTAAGACTGCATTAGCATTATGTCTAAAAAACAATTTACATACCTTAATTAAAAAATAATGTATTGCTAAAAATGCTGACCATCAACTGAGCCTTCCATGAATCATAATCTTTTTGCTGGTGGGGGGGGGGGTCTTGTAAAAAATGGAGTATCTGCAAAGTGCAATAAAATGAGGTATACCTTTATAGAAACACAACTGATTTTTGTTCATTGATTTTGTATCCTGTAACTTTACTGAATTCATTGTATCATTCTAGCCTTTTTTTAGTGGAGTTTTTAGTTTTTTCTGTATATAATATCATATGTCATCTGCAAATAGTGACAGTTTTACTTCTTACTTTCCGATTTGGATGCCTTTTATTTCTCTTTCTTGCCTAATTGCTCTGGCTACAACTTCTAATACTATGTTGAATAAAAGTGGTGAGACTGGACATCCTTGTCTTGTTCCTGATCTTAGAGGTAAAGCTTTCAGCTTTTCTCTGTGAGTATGAGGTTAGCTGTGGGCTTGTCATATATGGCCCTTATTATGTTGCGGTACATTCCCCCTATACCCACTTTGTTGAGAGTTTTTATCATAAAAGATGTTGAATTTTGACAAATGCTTTTTCTGCATCTGCTGAGAGCATCATATGATTTTTATCTTTCATTTTGTTAATGTGTTATATCACATTCATTGATTTGCAGATGTTGAACCATCTTTGAATCCCTGGAATAAATTCCACTTCATCATAGTGTATGATCCTTTGAATGTATTGTTGAATTTGGCCTGCTAATAATTTGTTGAGGATTTTTGCATCTGTGTTCATCAGTGCTATTGGCCTGTAATTTTCTTTTCTTGTAGTATCCTTGTCTGGGTTTGATATGGAGGTAACTAACAATTCTTTTAAATGTGTTAGTCTCTTAAATTATGTAGAAAACAAGATTTGGAGTTACAAACCAAAGTTACACTATTGCTAGCTTTTATAGTAATAATTTATTTTTGCACCTTAAATGTATTAGTCTCAAATCATGTAGAAAACAAAAAGTGCAATTACAAACCATTGTTAAAATAATACTTGTATTGTTGCCCTTGTATTTACCTTTATTGAAATCTTCATTTCTCCATATGGCTTCAAGTTACTGTCTACTGTCTTTTCATTTCACTGTGCAGGACTCCCTTGAGCATTTCTTGCATGGCAGGTCTAGTGGTCACTAACTCCCTCAGCTTTTGTTTATCTGGGAATATCTTAATTTCTCCCTCACTTTTGAAGAACAGCTTTGCCAGATAGAGGATTCTTGGTTGACAGTTTTTTTCTTTTAGCACTTTGAATATATTAGTCATCTGGCCTCCCAAGTTTCTGATGAGAAATCTGTTGATAATCTAATTGAAGATCCCTTGTATGTGATGATTTGCTTCTTTCTTGCCACTTTCAAGATTTTCTCTGTCTTTGTCTTTTGAAAGTTTGATTGTAATGTTTCTCAGTGTGGGTCTCTTGGGAGTCTTTTGAGCTTCTTGAATATTTATATTCATGTCTCGCATCATGAAATTTTCAGCCATTATTTCTTCAAATATTCCCTCTGCCTCTTTCTCTCTCTTCTGGGACTCCCATGAGGCATATGTTGGTCCACTTGCTGGTGTCCCACTGGTCCACTACTCTCTGTTTGCTTTTCTTTGATCTTTTTTCTTCCTGTCCTCAGACTTTATCATTTCCATTGTCATATCTTTATGTTCACAGATTCTTTTACCTGTTCAAATCTGCTTTTGAATACCTCTAGTGAGTTTTCCATTGCAGTTATTTTACTTTTCATCTCCAAAATTTCTTTTGAGATTTTCTGTCTCTTTATTGATATTTCCACTTTGTTCACACATTATTTTTATTTTTTATTTTTTGGCGACGGGGAGGAAGACTAGCCCAGAGCTAACATGTTTACAATCCTCCTCTTTTTGCTGAGGAAGATTGGCCCTAGGCTAACATCCGTGCCCATCTTCCTCTACTATATATGGGACACCGCCACAGCATGGCTTGACAAGTAGTGCATTGGTCCGCGCCCGGGATACGAACCTGCAAACCCCAGGCCGCCAGAAGCGGAGTGCTCGAACTTAACCGCTATGCCACCAGGCCAGCCCCCACACATTATTTTCTTGATGTTTGTACAAATCTTTAGTTTTTTGAGGATGTTTAAGACAGTTGTTTTAAAGTCTTTATCTAGTATATCTGCCATCAGGTCTTTTTCAGGGACAGTTTCTGCTGGTTTACTTTTTCCTTGAATGAGCCATACTTTGCTGTTTCTTTGTATGCTATGTGATTTTTTTGATGAACAGTGGGTATTTGAATCTAATAATGAGGTAAATCAGATTCTCCTCTTTCCCCAGTTTGCTGTTTTTATTGGTTTTGTTTTTTTGATTGATGTGGACTCTTTGTGCCAAGATCAGCCTGAAGTGTAAACCTAAGATCTTCTCAGGGTTTTTTTTGAGCCTTTCCCTGGGTATGTGTAATCACTTTCTAATTTTCCCCATATATGCAGTTGTTTTTGAATGTTCCAATGTTTAATGTCTAGCTCCTGACAGAAGGAACAATCAAAAAGTCAGAGAGGGGAATAAAAGGATGCCAGCCTTTTGAATTTTGTAGAAGTCAGTTCAGCCAAAAGAGAGGTACTTGCAACAAGGGAGGGAGGTGCAACAACAATGGCTGCCCACCTCTTTGCACCTCAGAAGCAACAATCAGCATTCAGAGCACAGGTCCTCAATATTTGGAGGACAGGGTCCTTTTTGCCTGTCCTGGCTCCCACAGACTGTGTGTAAGGTACTCCAGGAATGTGGACAGCTGCCTGCCATGTGGCTGGGGTAGGAGATGAGTGGCTGCCACTGTAGTAAGAGCTGAAATTGACCAAAATTAACTGCAATTTATCATCCAGGACTTCCCCTGGAAGTTACAAGCCTTCAGTAGTCTCTCAAGTTCCAAAATAGTTACATCAGACAGATGCTACCCATGTAGTTGTCTAGGTGGAGAGACAGGGTCCTGGTGCTTCCTCGCCATCTTCCCAGAATCCTCTCCTTACTTTTTTTCGTTTGTTTTTGCCTTGTTGGTTATTTAAAAATCAGTAAATTTAAAATTGATAAGCTTCTGTGAAGGGAAATAACTATATCACTGCCAATTATAATTGTCACAGCTATTTCCAACAGACTGCTGCAGCATTGGTGAAAAAGGCCTTAAGGAAAGTGTGGGTCCTATCACTTAACTGAAACTTTACCCTTTCATCTGACTAAAGAAATGTATTACAATACAAATGATTGAGAGTAAATTTGTTATATGGAATACCTCAAATGTAATTTAATTGATAAGTACGCAAAAATGTGCAAAAGTTTCTACTCTAACAGACAACGTGCAACAAATATATCTCAAAACTGGCTGCAACTCTGTGGTTGAGAGAGGCTGGTTCTCAAAGGATGAAACTAAAGAAAGAAATTATCCACCCCAACACACCTAACATATAATGATGGAACAAACATAGGATAACAGCTACAGATGTTCTGGTTCAAGCAGGAGGAAAATTAAAGATAAAAAGAAGTCACTGGCCAGTGGCAGTTCTGATATCCTGCCAGGCAAATGTTGGGAATTGCTTGACTAGGTTTCAAGGCCTGGTACTACTTCTCCATGGCTTTCAACTTCACCCTCTTGGTTCTTGGCCTGCTTCTCTGACGTTTAATTTTAGTGTCTTTTGCCATCTGTAGAGTCAGAATTTCTTAAATCAAGTCTTATTTCCTTTTTACTCAACAGTTCTTATCTCAATTTCTCTCTCTCTCCTGGATTTTACTGTACGTGGCAGGAAGAAACTAAGTGGTGCTTTCAAAACATTGCTTGGAAATCTCTTGAACTGTGTATCCAAGCTTGTTGCTTACAAGTGCTGTTTCCCACATAACCGCAGGATACAGTTTCACTAAGCTTTCTGCCAAGAGAACAAGGATCTCCCTTCCTCCGGTGTCAGAGAACACATTCCTCATTTCCTTCTGAGCTCTCACCAGCAGCATCTTTCAAGTCCAGGTTTCTACTAATAATCTGATTCAAGGCATTTTAGGCTTTCTCTGTCGTGCTACCCAAATTATTCCAGTTCCAAACTCTTCAGTTCCAAAGCCACTCCCACATTTTAGATATTTGTTACAGCAGCACCCCACTTCCAGCTACCAAACTCTGTATTACATTTCAGTTGTTGTGTAACAAATCACTACAAACTGTGGTTTAAAACCACAAACACCTGCTGTCTCACAGTTTCCATGGGTCAGGTGCCCAGGCACAGCTTAGCTGAGTCCTCTGCTCTTGGGCTCTCAGTGCTGAAATCAAGGTATCAGCTGGGCTGCCTTTTCATATGGAGGCTTGAGTCTGGGGAAGAATCTGCTTTCAAGCTCATTCAGGTCATTAGTAGAACTTGTTTCCTTGCAGCTGTGTGACTAAGAACATCAGATTCTTACTGGCTGTGAGCTAGAGGCCTTGGGTCCATGTTGGTCCCCTGCCATGTGGCTGTCTCACAGGCCCTCTCTGAACATGGCAGCTTATTTCTTCAAGGCCAGCAGCAGAATCCTCACTCCAGTCTGCTAAGTCTGGGTCTCATATAACATAAGATAATCATGGGAATGACATCCTATCACCTTTGCCATATTCTATTGGTCAGAAGTCACAGGTTCTGCCTACATTGAGGGGAGTACAAGAGTGTGACTCATTGGGAGTCATCTTAGGGCATGTACCCCAAAGATGGGGTAGTAGGCTGAATAATGTCCCCCAGAGATATCAGGTTATAATCCTTGGAAACTGTAAATGTTACCTTATTTGGTGAAAAAGGGGACTTTACACTTGTAATTAAGATAGAGATCTTGAGATAAGGGGATTTTCCTGGATTATCCGGGTGGGCACTAAATCACCGGTATCCTAAGAAAGAGGCGGAGGGTGATTAGATGCATACACAGAGGAGAAGCCCATGTGAAGACAGAACAGAGAGAAATTTGAAGATGCTTGAATCCTGAGGGCCTTGACTGAAGATTGAAGTGACGCAGCCATGGCCGAGGAATGCTGCCGGCCACTGGAAGCTGGGAGCAGATCTGCCCTAGATTCTCTGGAGGGAGTGTGGCCCTGCTCACACCTTAATTTCTGCCCGATGATACTGATTTTGCTCTTCTGGCCTCCAAAACTGTGAAAGAGTAAATTTCTGCTGTTTTAAGCCACCCAGTTTGAGATAATTTTTTACAGCAGCCATGGGAAACTAGTATAGATGGATATTAATTGATACCTCAGTGTTGCTTTTTTAATGCATTTCACTGGTTACTCAGTGATGTTAAGTATCTTTTCATAAGATTTTTGACTGTCCAAGTGTTTTCTTCTGAGTTTTTCAACTCACGTCCTTTGTCTTCTTTTTTTTAAATTCACTTTCTTATTGATGAGTAGGAATTCTCTGCATAGTCTAACTACTAATCTTATATCAGTTTCCATATTACTGAAGAGATGTTTATCTTCTTCTAATCTGTAGCTTGTCTTTCTACCTTATTCATGGTATCTTCTGCATTCAGAAGATTTTTTTCACCTTTTTTAATTATGAAAGTTTTTAAACATACTCAAAAAAAGAATAGTATCATAAATCTTCCATGTACCCATCACTCAGCTTCAACAATCATCAGTATTTTTTTTCCCAGCAGTCCTCATCTTTTCCTTTAAGTTTTGTAGTTTTTGAGCATTATCTAAGAAATGCTTAAATAATTATTACGTTGCTATTATTTGTGTGGCCGAGTATTTCTGTCATGATAAAACACTCATTCCTTTTGTTGTAACACTTGTTCTTTTCTTGCTTTTACTTTTATATAAATGTTACCTTACGTGTAGTAAGTTCTAATATATACAAAGGATTACTGCACCCATGCTGACCTAAACCTTCTTCCTGAACAATGTGTACTTTTCTTATTCCGCACAAGCTATTGATTCAGGTCTTGGGAACTCACCAAATATCCCAGCAACATCATACGTGTCACCATAAAGCTTGTTGAAAATCCCATGTGTCCCTGTAAGAAGGCTCATCAATCATTCAGGAGATGTCAAAATATAAGCCCGAGTCAGCTGTGCTGGCATTTTTGTTTTTACAAAGTAATTCCTTTCAATTTTTTTTCCCTTTGTTTCTAGTGTGCCACCTGGGCTTGAAGGCATGAAAGAACAAGACCTCTGCAACAAGATAATGGCTAAAATACTGGAAAATTATAATACCCTGTTTGAAGTAGAATATACAGAAAGTGATAACCAGAGGTGTGAAAGCCTGGCCAGGCTTATCATAGTAAAAGTAAGTAACTTTGGTACTTAATTTTCAGTATTGCTATATTTTGAATGGAAGATATTTAAATCATTCTTTGTCATAAAAATTCGATGTGGATGTAACTTCAGATTATTATTCCTATGTTTATTGAATTATTTTATGAGATCTATTCTCTGTATCAAGTGTGTGTTAAACTGATATCTATTTTTTGAAGATTGGAAAATAATTGTGATTGATGTTTCCTTGCTGCTATAAAATTCTCTCTGAAGCACTTATGTGAGCCCAGTACTTGGTCGATTGGGCACCACCATTTTATGGGAGCCTGGTTACGGCAGGGCTGCGTGCTGATGGCTGTGTGAAGGAGGACTAGCTTACTGACTAGGTTGCAAATTCCTGAAGATAATATTACTATGTCTTTCTGTCTCTCTTGTGTCTGGCACACTTTCAAATTCAACATCAGATTTTAAGTCCCATATAGGTAGTCCTTGGTAACTCTCATCAGTAGAGGAAAGTGTTTTAAAAACCTATAAAGGAGTCCTTGACAATACTATCTAGATCTTTTTATACATTGGCCGATAATTTATAACGTAACCTTTACACATTAGATGAATGCATATAGATCTCTGAAGACTTACAACTGAGAGTTGGAGGATAAACATCCAAACCAAGTCCTCCAGATATGGGAAAAGAGGGAAAGTGTCTTATTTCTTTCTCATTTATATTGAGGATAAATCATAATGGAACTGATATGGGAGGTTCCCTCAGGAGGTTTCCTGAGACTTATCAGATTTACAGACCACACTATCCTCTTGTTGATTCATATGGCAATGAGTGATAAAACCAGAGGCACTAGGTTTGGGCATTGAAGGAGTATTTTCATCTCTTCTTTCAGTGGAGGCCATGACTTGAAGAAGAAGTGAAAGGTAATGGGTATCAAGTAGCACCCTATCAAAACAGCAAAAGAAGACACAAACTAGGTTTTCTTAACTAGGGCTTATGCTGTTCATACAACAGACTCCCTATAAGGGAGAGAACATCTGAGAGGAATGCTTTTAGCAGGAATCTGGCCAACCTGATAAAGAGAACTTTAAAATCAAATTTGAGGGAAGGGAAGAACAATGCTCAGATAAAATGATAAAATAAGATATTTTGGAGGATATCAGGTGTAACCTAAGGTAGAGGTAACATGGTAGCTGAGAAAATGTCAGTGATTCACAAGAGAAAAATAAGGAAAAAAACACTTATATTAATTTTGCTACCAAAAAAATTAAAATAAATTATGTTTTAAATAGAAAAAATCTGCCTTAAGTTTGTTCCTCTGATTCCTGTGGTACTTTGCAAAGGGTCTCTTTTTAAAATATTAAAAAATGGTTGACTTTGTTTCAGCTGTATCTTTGATAAGCACTTTTTAACCCTCATGCCTTTTAACTGGGGCTAGTGAGATAATAAGGTAAACCTAAAATATAATGAAAATAGATAAATATGATCTCTTAGGCAAGTCAAACCTGCTGAGATACAGATAATCACTGGAATACGCAATGGGAAGTTATATTCTGTGCAAGTAAAATAACACCTGTTGAGCTGTGTGGAAGAGTGCCCTGCTTGGAAATGCTTGAGCTACTAGGCCTACCCATGGTGGAGAACACAGCATGAGAGGACAGATACCTTAGGTGGATGAATATGACTGCTGCCCTCCTAACACAAGTTTCATATCTGGCTGAGAGGCAGGCAGATGTCAGGATTGGAAACTACATGTCTGTACGCTGGAAGCATCATTTTGCTAATGTTTGGTGCATTTTTCGTATTGATCTTGCTGATAGTCTCATTTCTGAGATGGTAGATAATGCAACAAGGGAATGTGATTTTTCTGGACTTAGTTATAACTAATATGGATGAAATGGTATGGAAATCATTTTAATGGCATGTGCCAGTGCCATGTTAGAGTCCATAATAATGAAGAACATGCTAGTCACAGTTGGATATGTAAACCTGGACATTGTTTAGAAAGCCGATTTTTAAAAAATTCGTAAGGTCATAGAAACTATTAGATATAAACCAAAAGGAAGCTGGGTTAAAAAGGATTTGGGAGGCTCACAATGAAATTGTTAACATACTGAAAAATAGGAAAAATGGAAGAGCAACCAAAAAAAACAAATCCTCATTCTGGTCATTCTCATGAGCTCAGCTTTTAGAAGGATGTATACAAAAAGAGAAAACAGGCACAAAACAAGTGATGAATACAGAAGAGTGACAAGGACATAAAACGTCTGAGCTGAGACTAGCGTAGGCTCATGAAAACATCTGAGATATAGAAAAGAGCTTTTAAGAGGAAAAAAATGCTAAATGTATCCACTGACACACCTCTGTGTATCCCAGTGTGGAAAACAGAGCCATAAAGTGTTGAATGAAGTTTCTCTTGATATCCCTGTGGGCTAAATGGAGATTTGGGGCCCAGACAAATGAATGTGTGGTTATGTTTGGACCTGGAGGAAGAGCTTTGACCAGAGAGTTAGAATGTGGATTGATGTTAACTTCAGGGGAGGTCTCTACATTTGTTTGTGTCATTTTCAGTGTTTTAATCATTGACGAATGAGCACATATTTAGCACATTTGGAAGTGAAATAAAGCTGGAAGAATAGGCCACATATCGGATGGCTGGATATGTAGACCAACAAAATGGGGTGTGTGTGTGTGCAGCCATTTCCCTCTCCTTCCTTGCTTAAAAAAAAAGTTTTATTTGGACCTGCACCAATGTGCTGAGGTCACACGGGCCCCTCCTTCAGTCCCAAAAGATGGATGAATCATAAACAGTCTGTTATACCATCCTCTTCAGCCAGTGATGGACTTAAAGGTCAGCTGTGACACAGTTCTGGCCAAGGAGATGTCAGGGAAAGTGTGCTGGGAGCGGAGGGCCTCTGGGAAAGATGTTTATCTCTATTAACAAAAAAGAATGATTTAAGAGATCAGAGCTGTGGATGCCCCTGGGTGGAGTTGTATGTGGCGGCAGTGGTGATGACTGACCAGGAAAGTGTCCAAGGGGACTCTCTGGGGTGATGAAAATGTTCTGTAGGTGTATACCAGTGTGTATGCATTTGTCAGAACTCATTCAACTGTATACTTTTTATGCATTTTACTGTATGTTAATTATTTTTTAAAATTTCAATTAAAGTAAGAGAGAAAGAAAGCAGGTCTCTGAGTCAAGATGCCCACCCCTCCCATCCTGCTTTCAGATGTTTTCATGTACATGATGTTTTCACGTACAGCTTGGAGTTGCTGCCACCATCTTTTACCCTTGATGGAGGTATCACTGACACACTGAGGTTGGTAGCTAACGGAGAGAAAAGCCTCAGTTCCTTATCACTGTTGATCCAACCCTGAACACACATATGCTGGGCTTCTGGTTACGTGAGGGAAATAAATGTCCTCATAGTATAAACTACTTTTAGTGGAATATTCTGTTTCTTGCACCAAATGCATCATATCTGATACAATCAATGTAATTAGAAAGTCCTATGTTTAGGTTCATAAAGTGATTTACACAAATGATTTACACCTCCTCCAAGAGGAGACCAAAATTAATAATAGTTAAATTGAGAATCACCCATGGGTTTTAGTTAATTTCTAGCGCAGTATAAGATGTCAGTGTGATGTGATTGCAAAAATCCCCACAGATCCATTCACCGAGTACAGCAATAGTATCCGGAATAAAGAATGTGTGTCTCACTGCCCTTGGTGTAGGTCAGGCAGTACTTGCAGTATCATATCTGACTCGGTGAACTACGTTCTGACTGTCAAGTCACCACTGGTCCTCATTTATTCTCACTAAATATATATTTGCCTGGGTGACTATCTTTTGCTTCAGTTACCATGCTGCCGATGACGTCTAAATCATAACTGTAGCCCCAACCTATCAGAAAAGCAGTAGAGCCATATTTCCCACTACCTATGAAAAGCCATGCTGATACCTCAAATTGCTCACACCCAAAACATCATCTCCGAAACATTGTCTATGTTCTGTCCTTTCCAACCTTAGTTTGCCAGCCCCCAGCCTGCCAAGCTAGAATCTTTAGTTTATCCTTAATTCTTCCTCCTTTACCATTCGCACTGGGACTCATATTCTGTCTTAGACATCTCTCTTGAAATGAATGTCTGTGTCCACCCTCTATGACTGCTTTAGATCAGGTCCTTATCACAGCCATGCAATTTCAATCTGTCCTCCCACTTCCAGGCTCACTCCCTTCCCATCTCCTTTGTACCAGTGATAGAAAGATGTTCCTAAAACACAAACCTTATCATAACATATTCCTGCCTTGAGTAAACAGACCTTTTGCTGCTACTATTTTGCCTCCCACCCTTTTGCTGACATTATACCATTAAGACTCCTTTACTTGGAATTTAGGCCCTTTATACTCTGTCCCCAAACTAAACTTTCCCCATTAAACGCTTGAATGAGTATTGAATGGTTATCTTCTTCCTATTTCTTGGGTCTCTCTTCATTCTCCTTTGAGGACTTTTCCTTCTTAGTCAGAATTAAACATTTTTATTTCCTAGGCCCATTCTTAGGTCTTCAATCCAGAGCTCTCCCTGGCAAACCATATGTACATATCCAACTGCCTATCTGTCATTTGCACCTGCATGTCCCACGGATTGTCTCCTCATCTTTCCTTGCCCTTGAAGATCCAATGCTCCACTGGATTCTGGAGCTTCATGAATGGCCCATCTAGCCACACAATCACTCCAAGTTGATGTCCATCAATCACTAAAACCTGTTATTTCTGCTTAAATGTCTCTTAATCTCTCCCACTCTCATTAGTGCTTCCTTATTGCCTCTCATCCAGGCAAGAGAATTCTACACCTGGCTCATTATCACAATCTCCTGATGACCCAGACTTACTGAGTCAGAAACTCATGGCAGAGCTCCCAAACCTCTATTTTAAAAGGCTTCCTTGGCAATTTTAATCAGCCAGGTTTGATTTTCTCTGCCATTCTCTGGGAGTGAACCTCAGTCCCTACAAGGTTTTTCCAGATTCTGCAATGGTTTGGCCATGTCTACCAGATATAGTTACTTCAATCAAAGGAATTTTGGATAGACCTCTTACGACTGTGACATTTGGAGAACTGTATAGTCTGCTGGAGGTCTGCGAATGTATATATTGCCTTTTGTCATTTTGGTCCACATTTTGCTGAACTTGGAAAATAGTCTTCATAGTTGGTTGTCTACAGTTATGGCCATTTCTTACTTCACTTAAGGTGAAGCTTTCTTTTTTTTTTCATTATTTTTGCTTCTTGTAGGTTTCAAGGGAGGAGCATAAGTAGAAGTGCCTTTATTTTGCCAAACTGGAAGGTCAAAGCTGTATTTTTCAATAAGTGGGTTAAGAGAATCACATCTTTCAAGTAGGCATCTAACATTCATAGTTTAATTTCTCCAACTTCAGAATAATTTTAAGAGTCTCTCTTCATAAGATGATCTAAATCCAGACTTTAGTGAAGCTTTTCCCTCATATCTCCTTGAGAATTAAATTAATCGCCCAGATATTTACATACTCAAAATTCAGTGGCAAAAATGTGGTTGAAATAATGTACCATGAAATCTAAGCTGCATTCATTAAATAATCATTGGGTGCCTACTATGTGCAAAGCATTGTTCTAGGAATAGGGAATAGATCAGTGAACAATAGATAAAAGTCTCTACCCTTATGAAGCTTATATTCTAATGGATATCCAAAAAAAAGAAACAGGCAATAAACAATTAAGGAAATATGTAGTATGTCAGGTGGTGATATGTTCTGTGGAGAAAAAGCTGGGAAGGAGAAAAGTGGTACTGATAAGGTAGAGAAGTGTCATTTGCTCATTTAAACTGGATGGTCAAAATGCTTCAGTGACAAGGGGACATTTGAGCAGAGACTTGGAGGAGGTAAAAGAGTAAGCCATGAAGACACTTGAGAGAAGAGCAGTACAAACGTCTTGAGATGGGATTATACCTGGTCTGTTTGATGAGCGGACTTGAGAAGGTCACTGTGGTTGGATTACAGTGAGCAAGGGGGAAAGTTAAAAGAAATGAGGTCACATAGGCAACAAAGGACCAGATCATATAGGCTGTTATCAGTTGTTGTAAGGCCTTTGACTTATTGTGACAGTATTTTATTCGACAGTATTTTATTCAACACAGAAGAGGGCCATGATCTGACTTATATGTTAAAAGGATATATTCTGTATTAAAAGAATTACTCTAACTGCTAGGCAGAGAATAGACTGTTGGATGGGCAGAAGCAGGGAGACCTGTCGGCAGTTCATTACAATAGTCAGGTTAAGAGATGATGGTGGCTTGGACCAGGGTAACGGTAGGGAAGGTGGTGAGAAGAGCTAAAGGGTAAGTTAGGATATGAAAGAGCAACATGATAGGCGGTATTAGAGACCCCAGTTGGGCCAGAGAATACTTGAAATGGGAGTAGATGAACAAGCAAGCTAGAGGAGTAGAGGGCTGTGAACAGAGAGTGGGATGTTTGCATTAGTGATTTTTAGAGGTGGAGCAATCTGAAGTGATGATAAGGTTTAAGTTGTGTTCATGAGAATGAGTGAGTGAAGTGGAGAAGAAGAGAAATCATTGGAAAGGAGATGGTTTAGGGATGACAAATAAAGATATTGTCCATATTGACTGTGAATTTACCCAGGAGGATGGCTGATACTGAGGTGGACAGGAAGGTATACTCTATAAGATCAACTTATAAATTATATATATATATTTATTATATATGATATATAATATATAATTATAATAATTACATTATTTTAAAATAAATATAAAAATAATTATAAGCAACAATATAATGCATCATAGTTAGGGATAAGATATAAATTATAGGTATATGTTTAATAGGGTTAATGTAGAGTCTCATATATAAGTATATACACACAATAATGTGAGGAATATGTTGCTGAAGTTCTATCTAAAAGTATCTAGGTGAGTATCACTCTATTCCAAACAAACATCTTCTGAGACTGTCTTTTTTAGACAATGTTGCTATTGCTCATTGTATCTTTGGGAATTTCTTTTGAAATTGTCATCAGAACATATGTCATTCATGTGTCATATTTTCCTGTATATCACTGGACTGGAAATCTTTGTACTTTAATGCTTTATTTAATTATGGAAAATAGTCGATAGTCATTTTAAGCCACAGCGAATCAAAGTCGAGGAGTAATGATTAAATATTAACTCTTGGGGTTAAAATTGAAATCTGTCTATAAAATAATTATGCTGATTTTCCTGTGTGACTCATAAGCAGACTCTCAAATGTTATTTTAAAATATTCTGAATAAAAGCTAAATATTAGAATGGCCTTCCATAGTGATTAGTTTGAGGGACATGCTCACTTAGCAATGTCCGTTACGGAAAGTTTGATTACAAAGTTCGGTCTTAATGTAGAGTCAAAGTCATTTACCACTTAAACTGATAAATCACATAAAATTCCTAAAATGTTTCCCATGTCTTTTTCATGCTCAGAAACGTTGCATGCGTCTTCATTTTTTTATTTTGGGCTACAGTCTGAACAAATTAACTTCAACAAGTGTTCACTTTTTTTCTTATTTACTGCTTACTCTGCAAAACTCTGGACTGAGTGCTGGGCCTCTTCAGAAAATAAATAAGACATGTCCCTGTCCCTCAGGGAACTTACAGGGCACGGCACACAAACAAAATTAGTGCAGGAACAGAGGGGCCAAAGGGAGAAGGGGGCTTGATGCCAGATACTGTGCTAAGTTCTTCTATGCATATTATCTCATTTGCTTCTCACATAACCCTGTAAATTAGGTGATCCTAATTCCACTTTGCAGGTGAGGAAATCTAAGGAGTAAATTATTCAGGGTTCAATAGTAGGGAATGACAGAGGTGGGTTTTGAACTCAGTACTGATTACAGGACTCCTAGCCTCTTCTATACTCGAAATCTGTATAGCTATGTCTGTCAGGTGTTAAATTCCTTCTTTCCTATTATAAGGAGTGTTTAACAGAAGATAGAGGAAATTGCTTTTTGCTTATGAAAATATCATTATGCTATGCAACCTTTAAACTGCTCCCAGTGAGATGGCAATACTTTGGAAGTGACACCTCAGAAGTTGCCTACTTTAAATCATTATATTGTGTGTATTTGGCAAATGTGGCACTCAGTAAATGGCAAGTGAATATTTGCAGATTTTCAAAGATTATTTGTATTTGCTTTAGAACTGAATTTCTACTATTTTCTTCAGCTGGTCTCCTAGGGATAGAAGTTATACTTCTGGGGACCAGAAGAGCCTAGAAAAGAATATCCCTCCAGGGGCAGCCCTTAACCAATGACTGAGACATATGGAGGTATAAATTCCCAGCTCCTTTACTGCTTGTTTGGAATAATTCTGAGGTGTGTGTTTTATAGTGTTTCCCAGAGCTTTCCTCCAAGTTGAAGACTCAGAACTGCCATAGTAGCTCTAGTACCTTAATAATGACATCCCTTACTAACTACCTTCTCCCTCTGTTATCACCCCATTTCCCTGCTGAACCACCCAAATAAATGACTTGCCCTCAATCATCTTTGTTGCAGGGTCTACTTCTGGTTGGGTAGGGGAAGGGTCCAACTTAAGACATCTCAAATTCTACTCCCTCTCTGAAGCCCTCTCTCATCCTCCAGGTACAGTTAATCCCCATCTCCTCTGTTGTCTTGGGGTGCTTTCTTCCTCTCTCTGCTAGAACAAGTCTCATGTTCTGCCATGGGGTGAGTTGCTTTTTTCTTTTGCACTATAAATTCATCAAGGGGTAAGAACAATATCTCATATTTACTTATCTGTTGGCTTTTCTCTAAAAGTTACAGAGTAACTCATACATTCTTGTGTCTTCCAAAGCACTTATTCTAGTTATTTTTTAACTTTATTCAGAAATGTCCATTGAATTGTACCGTGTATTTGTAAATAAAAGTTAACTCAAACTTATTTCAGGAAAGTCATGGTAACTATTCTGGGCATTAGTAATGGTTCATGTTTCTAGAGTATACTATAAAAGTTTGCTTAACAGGACTCCACCTAACTAATTTGCCAGATTAATCAATTCTCTGCATTTGCTGTTTTTTTTGTGTGTGTGTGAGAAAGACCAGCCCTGAGCTAACATCCGTCGCCAATCCTCCTCTTTTTGCTGAGGAAGACTGGCCCTGGGCTAACATCCGTGCCCATCCTCCTCTACTTTATATGGGACGCCGCCACAGCACGGCTGAGAAGCAGTGCGCTGGCAGGCGCCCGGGATCCGAACCGGCAAACCCCGGACTGCCAAGCGCGAACTAAACCGCTGCGCCACTGAGCCGGCCCCTCTGCATTTGCTTTTAAAGCATACTGACTGCTGCCCATGACCTCTCTCAAGGCTTGTGGCCAATAGGCTGTTCTCTCATATACTTGTTCATTACCAGTTTTGCTATATGCTAACCAGGAGTCGATTGTGTTTGTTTCCAAAACTATTTGTCAGTTTTTTTATGGTACTTATATAATTAAACAAATGCAATGTGACTATAACATTACAGCCATTTCTGGGAAAATGTGTCAGAGTGTTTAATAGAAGCTTCTGTAACAGACTCTGAAATCTTAGTGGCTTAACACAAAGTTTATTTCTCACTCGTTTCTCAGTCCAGTGGTTGAGCAGCTCTCCTCCATTTTTGTTTTCAACCATCCTCTCAGTTTGTTTCAGCAGGAAAAAGAAGAGGTTGAGAATAATATGGAATAGTTTTATGACTACACCTGGAAGTGACTTATAATGCTTCTGCTCACATTCCAATGAGCAGATTCAGTCATATGGCTCCCAACCTAACTGTAAGAGAGGCTGGAAACATAGTCTTCCTGGGACCTAGAGTGAGGACCTAGAGGACATGAGGAAATGTTATGGTGTTCACAAAGAATTATCTCTTTGTGATAAAAGCTAAGTTTAATACATTGGAAAACCTTGATAAAGATTGAAGGCTTTATATTTTCACTCCACATAGGTGACACATTATGATTGCAGTTTAAACAAGGAAGAAAGCGTGGAATTCCAAGCTATTGCCATTCCCAAATAAAGGCCCACATCTAAAGACTAGGAAATAAATGAACATTTAAGAATTTAAAAAAAAAATTTAAGTATGTATCATTTTTTAAATGATTTCCTGTTTTAGTTTGCTTTTGGGGTCACCTAACCTACAGCATTTCCTGTTCTAATTAAATAGGAAGACTTCTTTTAGAGTAGCATTATTTTGTACAGTTAAGAGCAGGCCTCTGGGGACAGACTGCCTGGTTTCAGATTCCAGCTCTGCCACTTATTAGGTTTGTGACCTAGGACAACCTCCTTATACTTTCTGTACTCTCAGTTTCCATGTTTAAGAAATTTTGACAGTAAAAATACATATCTCATAGGGTTATTGTGACAATCAAATGAATAAATGTATAACAAGCTCTTAGAAAAATGCCATGCCAATGTAGTAAGCAATATGTAAGTAATAGCCAGTATTGTGATTATTTTGGTTATCATCATCATCATTATTGTAAGATTTAATTCCCCAGTTTTCTGTTGAGTGTCCATACTGTAAGTGATACTATGATAAATATTTGTGTAATTTAAAGTACTTTGCTTGAAAACAAAAAGCAATCCTGGCTAAAATTAGACTGAAAAACAAGAAAGAAAAGAAAAAATAAAGGAATTTTTTGGAAGGACATGGGGTAGTTCATATAATAGAAAGCAAGACTGAGCACATCAGCAAGAAGGCAGACTAGGAGGCCCCAACCCTCTCTCCCCACAAAAGCAATTTATAACTACTAATGGATAAAAATAACTCTGGAAAGCTCCAGAGTACAGTTCAGAAGCTCCAGCAAACCAGTGGAGCACAAAAACCAAGGATGACCACATAGATAAATGTAGGAAGCATTTTATGTACATCACCCTATTCCATAGGCTAGCACAATTCGGCACCAAGAGGGATCCCCATGTTTGTGACTTCTTCCTGTGGAGGTAAACAAGAGCAAAAGGACCCCAGCAGCCCTCACTGCCACCATGGATACCCACAACTTTCACGGCCAAGGACCCTCATCATCTTTACTGATGCTTACGACAGCTAAGTGCAGATACCAACACAAGGCAACAAGTAACATGAAAAGTCAAGGAAACATGACACCACCAAAGGGAAACAATAAATTCCCAGTAACTGACTTCCCAAAGAAATGGAGATCTATGAATTGCCTAACAAATAATTCAAAATAATTGTTTTAACGAAGCTCAACAAGTTACAAGAGAACACAGATAGACAACAAAATCAGGAAAACAATACATGAATAAAATGAGAAGTTCAGGAAAGAGATAGAAATCATAAAAAAGAACTGCACAGAAATTCTGGAGCAAAGGAATACAATAAATGAAATGAAAGAATGTAATAGAGAGCAACAGTAGACTCAATCAAGCAGAAAAAAGAATTAGCAAACTCAGAGATAGGTTATTTGAAATTATCCAGTCAGAAGAGAAAAAAAGAATGAAAAAGAATGAAGAAAGCCTACAGGATTTATGAGACATCAAGTGAACCAATATATGCATTATGGGAGTCCCAGGAGGAGAGAGAGAGAGAGAGAGAGAGAGAGAGAGAGAGAGACAGAAACAGAAAGCTGGGCAGAAAGCTTATTTAAAAAAATAATGGCTGGACAACGAAGGCAAGATGGCGGACGTGCTGGATCTTCATGAGGCTGGGGGCGAGGATTTCGCCATGGATGAGGATGGGGACGAGAGCATCCACAAACTAAAAGAAAAAGCGAAGAAACGGAAGGGCCGCGGCTTTGGCTCCGAAGAGGGGTCGCGAGCGCGGATGCGTGAGGATTATGACAGCGTGGAGCGAGATGGTGATGAACCCGGACCACAACGCTCTGTTGAAGGCTGGATTCTCTTTGTCACTGGAGTCCATGAGGAAGCCACCGAAGAAGATATCCATGACAAATTTGCAGAGTATGGGGAAATAAAAAACATCCACCTCAACTTGGACAGGCGTACAGGATACCTGAAGGGGTATACTCTAGTTGAGTATGAAACATACAAGGAGGCCCAGGCTGTTATGGAGGGACTCAACGGCCAGGATTTGATGGGACAGCCAATCAGTGTGGACTGGTGTTTTGTTCGAGGTTCACCCAAGGGCAAGAGGAGAGGTGGCCGAAGACGCAGCAGGAGTCCAGACCGGAGGCGTCGCTGACAAGATCTCTGTTGTCCAGGTGATCTCTCCAGAGATTCCATTTGACCATGCAGCCTTGGAGAAATAGGGCTGGGGTGGAACTCACTATGTTTGTATTTAATCTCTTACCTTACCTGCTTAGTGTTTGAGTTATGAATAAATGTCCCATTTTTGTTTTCTAAAAAAATAAAATAAAAAATAAAAAAATAATGGCTGAAAACTTCCCAAATCTTTGGAGGAAAAGGGACATCTAGATTTATGAAGCTCCCAGGATCTGAAATAGGATTGACCCAAAGAACACTACACTGAGACACATTATAATCAAATTTTCAAAAGTCAAGGACGAAGATAGAATTTTGAAAGTAGGAAGAGAAAAGCGACTCATCACATATAAGGGAACCCCCATAAGGCTATCAGTGGATTTCTCAGCAGAAACCTTACAGGCCAGGAAACAGTGGAATGATGCATTCAAAATACTGAAAGAAAAAATCTACCAGCCAAGAATATTATAACTGAAAAAATTATCCTTTAGGAATGAAAGATAAATAACAAACTGAGAGGCAAACAAACAAAAAAAACCTGAGGGATTTTGTCACCACTAGACCTGCCTTACAAAAAAATGGTAAGGGAGTTCTTCAGATTGAAATGAAAACATGGTTAACAATAAGGCAGAAACATATGAAAGCATAAATTTCACTAGTAAAGTTAAAACTATAGAAAAATACAAAATAATGTTACATGGTAATAGTGATGTGTAAATTACTTTTAACCCTAATATAAAAAGTTAAAAGATAAAAATTTGTTAATAAGTACACAGTTTAAGAAGAAGCAAACTCTGACTTCAGGAACACAAAGTGTATTGGGGCGGGTGGTAAAAGTGTAGAGTTATTGTATGCAATTGAATTTAAATTGCTATCAACTTAAAATAGATGATTATAACTACAAAACATTTTATGCAAGCCTCAAGGTAACCAAAAAGAAAAACGTATAATAGGTATATAAAAAATAAAGAGAAAAGAACTAAAGCAAATTACTTCAAAAAATCATCAAATAACGAAGAGAGTCAGAGAGGAAAACAGGAACAAAACAAATGGAAAATGGCAATAGTAAGTCCTTACCTGTCAATAATTACTTTAAATGTAAATGGATTAAACTCCTCAATCAAAAAGTTAAAGTGGCTGATTGGATTAAAAAAACAACATCCAGCAATATGTTGTCTACAAAAGACGCACCTTAGATATAAGGACACACAGATGCTAAAAGTGAAGGTATGGAAAAAGGTATTTCATGAAAATGATAGCCAAAAGAAAGCAGGTGTGGCTATGCTTAGAAAAAAATCAGAAAAAAATAAACTTTAAGTCAAAAACTGTCTCTTAAGACAAAGAAGGTTATATTATAATGATAAAATGGTCAATTCAACAGAAAGATTTAACAATTATAAATATATCTACCCAATATCAGAGGACCTAAATATATCAAGCAAATATTTAGAGATCTGAAGGGAGAGCTTGACAGCAATACAGTAATAGGAGACTTCAATATCCCACTTTCAATAATGGATAGAACAGCCAGACAGAAAATTAATAAAGAAACAGCTGACTTGAAGAACACTATAGACCAAATGGACCTAATGGACATATTCAGGACTTTCAACCCAACAGCAGAAGAATACATGTTCTTCTCAAGTGCACACAGAACATTCTGCAGGATAGATCATATCTTAGGTCACAAAACAAGTCTTAACAAATTTAGGAAGATCAAAATCATCCCAAATATCTTTTTTGACCTCAGTTGAATGAAACTAGAAATCATAACGGTAGGAAAAGGAGAAAATTCTCAAATATGTGGAAACTAAACAACATATTCTTGAACAACCACTGGGTTAAAGAGAAAATCAAAAGAGAATTAAGCATTTTAAGACAGACAAAAACACAACCTACCAAAACTTATGGAATGCTACAAAACTGCTATTAAGAGGGAAGTTTATAGGGATAAATGCTTATATTTAAAAAAAGAAAGAAATTTCTCAAATAAACAACCTAACTTTACAGCTCAAGGAACTAGAAAAAGAACACAGTAAGCCCAAAGTTAGCAGATGGAAGGAAATAATAAAGATTAGAGCAGAAATAAATCAAATATAGAATAGAAAAACCAACAAAAGTAAGTTCCTTTATTGAAATGATTTTTAAAAATGAATAAAATTTTAGGTAGACTTACTAAGAAAAAAGAAGACTCAAAATCAAAAGAGGAGACATTACAATGGATACCTCAAAAGTGAAAAGGGTCATAAAGGGACTATTATGACCAACTATTTGCCAACAAATTGGGTAAACTGGAAGAAATGGATAAATTCCTAGAAACACACAGCCTACCAAAACTGAATCAAGAAGAAATAGAAAGCCAGAACAGAAAAATAAATAAGGAGGTTGAATCAGTTATCAAATACCTCCCAACAAAAGAAAGTCCAGGACCAGATGGCTTTTAGAGAAGGATTAATACCAATCCTTCTAAAGCTCTTCAAATAAGTAGAATAAGAGGGAGCCCTTCCAAACTCATTTTATGAGGCCAGCATCACCCTGATACCAAACTGAACAAAGACATCACAAGAAAAGAAAACTACAGCCCAGTAACACTGATGAACATAGATGGAAAAATCCTCAATAAAATACTAGCAAACCAAATTCAATAGCACATTAAAAGGATCATACACCATGACCAAGTGGAATTTATCCCTGGAATACAGGGATGGTTCAGCATACACAGATTAATCATACACCGATTAATCAATGTGATATACCACATTAATAGAACAAAAAGAAAAAAGCACATAATCATCTCAAGAGACACAGAAAAAGCCCTTGACAAAGTTCTACATCCATTCATGATAAAATCTCTCAACAATATAGGTACAGAAGAAACTTACTTCAACACATTAAAGGCCATATCTAACAAACCCATAGGTAATGTAATCAATGGGGAAAAACTGAAAGCTTCCCCTCTAAGATTTGGTACAAGGCAAGATGCCCACTCTTGCCACTTTGATTCAACATAGTACTGGAAATCCTAGCCAGAGCAATTAGTCAAGAACAAGAAATAAAAGGCATCTAAATTGGAAAGGAAGAAGTAAAATTGTCTCTGTTTGCAGATGACATGATCTTATATATAGAGAGAAAATCCTAAAAACTCCACCAAAAAACTGTTAGAACTAATAAACAAATTCAGTAAAATTGTAGGATACAAAATCAACATACGAAAATTAGTCATGTTTCTTTGCACAAACAACAACTATCTGAAAAGGAATTGAAGTAAACATCCCATTCACATTAACAACAGAAAGAATAAAATATTTAGGAATAAACTTAACAAAAGAGGTGAAAGACTTGTGCACTGAAAATTATAAAGCATAGATGAAGGAAATTAACGACAATGCAGATAACATGCAAGGACATCCCATGTTCATGGATTAGAAGAATTAATATTGTTAAAATGGCCATACTGCTCAGAGTGATCCACAGATTCAGTGCAATCCCTATCAAAATCCTAATGGCATTCTTTACAGAAATTTTTAAAAAATCCTACATTTTATATGGAATCACAAAAACCTCCGAAATAGCCAAAGCATTCTTGAGCAAGAAGAACAAATCTAGAGGCATCATATTTTCCTGATTGATTTCAAAATATATTACAAAGCTATGGTAATCTAAATAGTATCGTGCTGTCATAAAAACAGACATATAGACCAATGAAACAGAATAGAGAGTCCAGAAATAAATCTATGCATCTGCAGTCAACTGATCTTCCACAAAGGTGCCAAGAACACATAATGGAAAAAGGATAGTCTCTTCAGTATATGGTGCTGGGAAAACTGGATATCCACGTGCAAAAAAATGAATTTGAGCCCTTATCTTACCCCATACATAAAAATTAACTTGAAATGGATTAAAGACTGAAGCATAAGACTTGAAACTGTAAAACTCCTAGAAGGAAACATAGAAATAAAGCTCTTTGACATTGGTCTTGGCAATGGTTTTTTGGATTTGACACCAAAAGCAACAAGAGCAAAAATAAGTGGAACTTCATCAAACTAAAAAGCTCTGTACCGCAAGGAACTATCAAGAAAACAAAGAGGCAGCCTACAGAATGGGAGACAATATTTGCAAACCACATATCCAATAAGAGGTTAATATCCAAAATATATAAGGAGCTCATACAACTCAATAGCCAAAAAATAACCCAATTAAAAAGTGGGCAAAATATCCAAATAGATGTTTTTCCAAAGAAGACATATAAATGGCAAACAAGTCATAAAAAGGTCCTCAACATCACTAATCATCAGGGAAATACAAATAAACACTACAATGAGATATCACACCTGTTAGAATGGCTATTATCAAAAAAAAAAAAAGAGACAACAAGTATTGGTGAGGAGGTGGAGAAAAGGGAACTCTTGTACGCTGTTGATGAGAATGTAACTTCGTTCAGCCATTATGAAAAACAATGTGGAGGTTCCTCAAAAAATAAAAATAGAACTATATGCTCCAGCAAGCCTGCTTCTCGGTATATATCCAAAGGAAATGAAATCAGGTCTCTAAGAGATATCTACACTCTGATGTTCATTGCAGCATTATTCACAATAGCTAAGATATGGAAACAACCTAAATGTTTGACAGATTAATAGATAAAGAAAATATGGTGTGTGCATTTATGTATGTATATGTATATACATGCAATATGTGTATATATACACACATACATACAATGGAATATTATTCGGCCACAAAAAAGGAAGTCCTGTCATTTGCAACAACATGGATGAACCTGGAGGACATTATGCTAAGTGAAATAAGCCAGACATGGAAAGACAAATACTGCATGATCTTACTTATATGTGAAATATGAAAATGTTGAACTCACGGATGCAGAGTGTAGATTGGTGGTTGACAGGTGCTGGCAGAGGGGAAAATGGGGAGATGTTGGTCAAGTGGTACAAAGTTTCAATTTTGCAAGATAATTAAATTCTAGAGAGCTAATGTACAACAATGTGACTATAATTAACAATATGTATTGTATACTTGAAATTTGCTAACAGCATACATCTTAAGTATCCTCACCACAAAAATAAAGGAATAGGTAAATCATGTGAGGTGAAGGATATGTTAATTAACTTGGTTTGATGATATTTCACAATGAATATGTATATGAAAACATCAAATTTTACACTTTAAATGTATACAATTTTTTTGGTCAATTATGCCTCAATAAAGCTGAAAAATCAAAAAGAAAGCAGAGCTAATGACCAGACTTCCCAAAGGACGTTAACCTTGGCAGCTGCAGGATTCTGGGCAGCCTGCGGTATGAGAGCAGGACAGTCTGTTCAAAGAGCTGCCATTGGGATAAATTGGATTCAACTGTTCTCACTTCTTAAGTCTTTGCATTCCTGGTATGACGGAATGAATATTTAATTGATAGTTGGAAGTGTGTTGGAAAACATGCCCAAGTGTTGGTCAGAGACACAGATTGAAACGCTGTAACCAATAGAATGAGGGTAGTTTCCTAAAACTAAGTCTTTCCCCATAGAAGGGAGAATGGATGCTGGACATGAAAACATTAGTTGTCCACTTTGGTGCTATAAAGAGACAGAAAAGATTGAAACACCCTTTATGTTTTTAGGGTCAAGGATGGGGAATGAGACAAGCACATAAGTGATTAGCACACACAACAGGTTATAGTGTACATGTGGAATAAATAAGAAGGGTGGGTTGAAGGGGTTGGATGGTAGGAGTAAGGGTTTTATGTTTGATCTGGTAGGCAGAGTAATTAAAACTTTTCAGGAAAGGAGTGACTTCAGTTGGAGTCCTAAATTAGAAAATGTAATTTGACATCCATATGTAGGATAAACTGAAGTAGGAGAGAAGAGTCAGAAGAGGTTGTTTTTGTATCATCAGTCTATTCAGTCATTCAACGAGCATTTATTAAATACCTACTATGCAGCAGGCAGTCTTCTATGAGCTGGAGAAATAGCAGTGAATAAAAAAATAATCCCTGCTCTCACAGAGTTTGCCTTTTTAATAGGGGGACAGAGAGAGTAAACAGTTAAGGAAATGAATATGCCATTTGATGATAGATTGTGTGAAGGTAATTAAACCATAGTAAGGACTTGACATTAATGGTATATTAGAGGAGAAAGGGGAGTCAAGGGCACTATTTTATATAGAGAAATGAGGGAGGCCCCTCTGAGGTAGCATTTGAGTGGAAATCAAAATGATGTGGAGGAGAAGCCATGTAAACATTCTGGAGGAAGAGCATTCCAGGCAGATGGAACAGCAAGTAAAAGGCCCTGAGTCTGGCACTCACCAGCTTGCCTGAGACAGTAGGTCGCTATGCAAACCCCATGCACATCAATAAAAAGTAGAGCTTCTCCAAGTCAAGACTATGAAACAAGGAAGCATGGTGGGCTAGATTATCAAAGAAAAGCACAGATACAGGCGTACCTTGGAGATTCTGTGGATTCAGTTCCAGACCACTGCAATAAAGCGAATATCGATATAAAGCGAGTTACACAAATTCTTTGGTTTCCCAGTGCATATAATAAAAGTTATGTTTACACTATACTGTATCCTATTAAATGTGCACTAGCATTGTGTCTAAAAAATGTATATACCTTAATTAAAAAATACTGCTAAAAAAAATGCTAACCATCATCTGAGCCTTCAGCAAGTTGTAATCTTTTTGCTGGTGGAGGATTTTGCCTGGGTGTCGACGGCTGCTGACTGATCAGGGTGGTGGTTGCTGAAAGCTAGGGTGTCTGTGGCAGTTTCTTAAAATAAGACAACAATGAAGTTTGCTGCATTGATCGACTCTTCCCTTCACAATTTCTCGCTAGCGTGTGATGCTGTCTGATAGCATTTTACCCACAGTAGAACTTCTTTCAAAATTGGAGTCAATCTTCTCAAACCCTGCTGCTGCTTTTTCAACTGAGTTTATGTAGTATTCTAAATTCTTTGTGGTCATTGCAACAATCTTCATAGCATCTTCACCAGGAGTAGATTCCATCTCAAGAAACAACTTTCTGTGCTCATCCATAAGAAGCAGCACCTCATCCATTTTATCGTGAGATGACAGCAATTCAGTCACGTCTTCACGCTCCACTTCTAATTCTAGTTCTTTTGCTATTTCCATGACATCCACAGTTACTTCCTCCACTGAAGTCTTGAACCCCCTCAAAGTCATCCATGAGGGTTCAAATCAACTTCTTCCAAATTCCTGTTAATGTTGATATTTTGACCTCTCACCATGAATCATGAATGTTCTTAATGGCATCTAGAATGGTGAATCCTTTCCAGAAAGTTTTCAATTTACTTTGCTTGGATCCTTTAGAGGAATCACTGTGGCAGCTATAGCCTTATGAAATGTATTTCTTAAATAATAAGAGTTGAAAATTGAACTTACTCCCTGATTCATGGGCTGCAGAATGGAAGTTGTGTTAGCAAGCATGAAAACAATGTTTATCTCATTGCATCTCCATCAGAGCTCTCAGGTGACCAGGTGCATTGTCAATGAGCAGTAATTTTGAAAGAACCTTTTTTCCTGAGCAGTAGGTCTCAACAGTGGGCTCAGAATATTCAGTAAACCGTCTTGTAAACAGATATGCTGCCATCCAAGCTTTGTTGTTCCATATATAGAGCACAGGCAGAGTAGATTTAGTATAATTCTTAAAGGCCCTAGGATTTTCGGAATGGTGAACTTTTAAGTCACCAGCTGCATTAGCCCGTAACAAAGAGAGTCAGTCTGTCCTTTGAAGCCAGGCATTGACTTCAACTCTCTAGCTATGAAAGTCCTAGATGGCATATTCTTTCAATAGAAGGCTGTTTTGTCTACATTGAAAATCTGTTGTTTGGTGTACCCACCTTCATGAATTATCTTAGTTAGATCTTCTGAATAATTTGCTGCAGCTTCTACATTAGCACTTGCTGCTTCACCTTGCACTTTTATGATATGGAGAAGGCTTCTTTCCTTAAACTTCATGAGCCAACCCCTGTTGGCTTCAGACTTTTCTTCTGCAGCTTCCTCACCTCTCTCGGCCTTCATAGAATTGAAGAGAGTTAGGGCCTTGCTGTGGATTAGGTTTCGTCTTAAGGGAATGTTGTGGCTGGTTTGCTCTTCCATCCAGACCACTAAAACTTTCTCCGTTTCAGCAATAAGGTTGTTGCACTTTCGTATCATACGTGTGTTCACTGGAGCAGCACTTTTAATTTCCTTCAAGAACTTTTCCTTTGCATTCATGACTTGGCTAACTGGCAAAAGAGGCCTAGCTTTCGGCCTGTCTCAACTTTCGACCTGCCTTCTTTGCCAAGCTTAATCAGTTCTAGCTTTTGATTTAAAGTGAGAGACGTGTGACTCTTCCTTTCACTTGAACATTTAGAGGCCATTGTAGGGTTATTAATTGGCCTAATTTCAATATTATTGTGTCTCAGGGAATAGAGAAGCCGAGGAAGAGGGAGAGAGATGGGGGAATGGCTCGTTGGGTAGAGCAGTCAAAACATGTACAACATTTATCGATTAAGTTCACCATCTTATATGGGCGCGGTTCATGGCGCCCTAAAACAATTACAATAGTAATGTCAGAAATCACTGATCACAGATCACCATAACATAAAATAATAATGAAAAAGTTTGAAATATTGCAAGAATTAGCAAAACGTGACACAGAGATGCAAAGCGAGCAAATACTGTTGGCAAAATGGCACTGAGAGACTTGCTTGAGAGGCAGGGTTGCCACGAACCTTCAATTTGTACAAAAAAAAAAAAAAAAAACCCAACACAATATCTACGAAGCACAGTAAAGTAAAGCACAATAAAATGAGATATGCCTGTATTAAGAATAGATCTGAAATCACCAGAACAGCTTATGGACACCTAAACTAATCTTAAACTAGTAAACACTATGACAGAAATAAGCAAGTTGAGAGTAACTGGAGAAAGCTGTTTTCGATGAGATTGTTACAAAAAACCTCTGTAAAGTGGTGAGAGAGGAGCTGAAGGAAGAGAAAACTAAATTGGGTTGTACTATTAAGATCGAGTCCAAATTCTAATGTTCAATGATGCTTAAAATCTTTGATTTAACTTAACCATCCCTTGCTACACTTCATTCTCATTCCTTTTTTCTCTATGTGGAAATGACTGGTTGCCATTCTCTGTAAACAATTTTTAATACACTTAAAGACAGTTAAGGTTATACCTTTGAATATTATAGTTGCAGTTTATAAAGTAAATGTAATGAGTCCAGAATTTGACTACTTCTCACCTCCTCCATTTCCATTTCCCTGATCCAAGCCTGAGACTGAGAATTATACATTTCTTCCCAAAAGTGTATATAGTGAAGATCGATTAAGTGCTGTTTTTTTATTCAATTTATTCTCTTCATTTATGTAAAGATAACATCATATTGCTTTTGAGTTTTAAGGAAACATCATTTTTATTTTTTACATTCAAATTAAAATTCATTTTGTAGATGCAGATGAATTACAGAGGAGAGTTCATTTTGTTGTCAAGAGTGGTTTGTAATCTGCCAGTGACATTTATTGGATCCTGGTTGTGTGCAAAGTAGCACTGTTCCATATTGCTCTTTCCTGTAGGAGGCCTCAGGCATGGGCTGCTGCCTCAACTTGTGATTGTATCAGCATTGCTCTCTATCATTTGCTCTCTGGAATTCAATCAAATCACCTGTTGTGGGTTTGACCCCAGCATACCAAATGCAGCTCTGTGACAGCTCTTCCGTCGTAATAACGGCTTCTTTTCCACTTACCCTTACCCATCATTATATTACCCAGGTAATGAGGAAATGCATGACTCTCTAATTCCCAACATCATGGAAATCCATCACATTTCTTAAATGGTTGGAAATTAATACCAAAGGGATGGGAAATGTAGGAGTTGACATTGTTTTATATATTCATTCAACAAATATGTATTAAATACCTACTGGATGCTGGGGATACGTTGATCTAATCCTTACCCTCATGAGCCTTAAAGTCTACTGGGGGTGACAGACAATAAATAAATATAAAATAAAGTTGTTAATTACAAATTACAATGAGTACTGTGATTGAAATAAAGCAGATTCATAAGAGAAGAGCATAGTCAGGGGAGCCACTTCAGATGGGGTTGTTAAAGAAGTCCTCTCTGAGGAAGTGACATAGGAGCTGAGGGATAAGAATGCACCAGCCAAGCTGAAGATGTGGTGGAAAGGTGTTGCACGGGGAGGGAATATGAAGGGCAAATGCTTAAAGGCAGGAAGGGACTTAGAATATTTGAAGCAGAGAAAAGAAGTCCATTGTGGCTGAGGCAAAGTCAGGGAGAGAGCAAACGGTATGAGATGAGGTTAGAGAAGTAGGCGAGAGCTGGATCCTGCAGGGCTGTGTAGTTTATGATAAAGAGTTTGGATTTTATTCCAGGAATAATGATAAGACATTGATAGAGGAGTGATGTCATCTGATTTACATATACAAAGCTTGTAGAGGAAGGATGATTGAAGTAATTTAGGTGAACAATGGTGGTTATAACTGAGATGGCTGCATACATGGCGAGAAGTGAATGAATCCCTGTTTATTTTGGAAAGTGCTGACTGGACTTGATGGTGGGAGGTATGGGAAAGGGAGGAATCAAAGTAGATTCCTGAGACATTGGCTTGAGCGACTGGGTGCCATCTGCTAATCTGGGGAAAAAACTCAAGGACTGACAGAATTTTTTGGCTGATGAATCAAAAGCTCAGATTTGGACATGCTAAATTCAGGTGCTTATTAGACAGCTAAGGGGAATTACCAAGAAGGCAGTTAAATATAAGTAGCTCAGGAGAAATGTCAAAGACAGTGATACAAATTTGGGAGTCATTAGTATATTGGTTGTATTTAAAAGCCATGAACGTGTGATGAGGTTATTGTATCATTTGGGAAAAGAAGACTTCTCTGCATCAACCCTTGATCACTCCAACTTCATTCATTCGTTTATTCAACACATGTTTATTGAGCTCCTACTATACCAAGCACTTTTCTGTGGCATTGTACTTATAGTACTGAGTAAAGGAAACCAATTATTTGCCTTCATAGAACTTGAATTTAGTAGAGGATACAGAAGATAAACCAATAATCAATAGATAAGTAACTTTATTGTGTAGAGGAGAAGCAGCAGCCAAGAAGACTATGTGGAGTTAGAGAGGTAGGCAATATATTTTCCCTACCAGTGATGCTGTGGCAGCTAATAGAGGAGACTAGTTCAAGAACAAGGAGTCACCTGGGTCAGATGTTGTTAAGAACCCGAGTAAGATGGAGACCAAGTTGTGACTATTTGCAGCACTTTCTGTGGAGTAGTGACAAAAAAACAGATTTGGGGACATTGAAGATGAAGAAGTAGAAATAGTGAGTGAAGACAGTTGTTTTGAAGGCGTTTGCTATGAAGGTAAGCAAAAAAGTGGGACCATAGCTAGTTGGAGAAATGAGATTAAGGAAGTGTTTTAAAAACAAACAAAAAATGAGATATAATTACAGAGTATGCTTGCAATTGATGGGAATGATCTAGAGGAGATGGACTGGGAGGAATAATTGAAGGAGTGAAATCCTTGAGAAGGTGAAAGGAAATAAAATCCAGGGTGCATATGGAAGAAATGGCTGTTTGATAGGATCAGGGTCTTATCTTTTATTGTAACTGGAGGGAAGGCAGAGAGGATGGATGGTTGCAGCTAGGTTTGTAAATTTGATGGTGAGAAAATGAGTAGCTTCTGCTCCGATGCTTCTGTTTTTTCAATGAAGTATGAAGCAAGAATGGAAGGAAAGGGGTTTAAGAAGAGAGAAGACATGAAATATCATCTTGGAGAGTGGAAAGTCAAGTTACTAAAGAAGTATATAGCAGGATTGCTGTGCATTAGAGTTCATTCCAGATTTATGGTAACAAATTTAACATGAAACAGTCAACTAATTCTATAATTTTTTTCCAGCCACTTTCAGTTGCTCCATTCCCAGCACAGAGAAGGCATATAGCTGGATTCATCCACTGTTGTACTTTTGTGAGATGAATGCGATGATTGAAGACTGGAGGAAGGAAATTAAGGTTTTTAGTGAAGGAATTGAAGGATCTTGAAATGTAAGCTGATTAAGGAGGGAATTAAACACAGGAAGAATGCACAGGGGATTGGGAAAGGTTAGAAAAGGGATATTATTCATTCATTGGTTTACTCATTTGCTAGAACAATGGAGCTCCTACTGTGTGCCGAACACTGTTCTAGGCCCTGTATATATGTTTGTGAGCAAGACAGATCAAGTCCTCTTGGAGAGTAGGGTGAGATGGACAATAAAGAATTCAAACCAATAAGTATTAAAGTCAGATATTGGCTGAGGGCTCTGAAGAAATATAAAAGGGGTTGGGAGATAGCATCAAGTGGGAGGGGAGAGCAGTGGCGATTGAGATAAGGTGTTCCAAGAAGGGAATGCTCTCTAGTAAAACTGAGCAACAACCCGACCCGGATGGAGTGAGGGGACAAACCTGTGAATGACAGTGGGAGAAGTGTGCTAGGCTGAGGGAACAGCCAGTACTTTTCTATTTTTTAATGTCACTATAGCTGAATAGTAAAGCCAACGAAGTCATGATAAACAAGGTATTTTTTCCTTTCCTATTGTATTTTTAAATGGTGTTTTCATGCGTACCGGAGTGACACAGCTGGTTTAAGCAATTGGTTGTTGCACAAAAGTCATTAGAGTGAGCAGTCGGCGCAGTGAAAAGTCTCATTTAAGTAGACCAAAAGTTTAAAATAAATATAAATGTACCCTATATAATAGATTCATGTCTAATTTGTTTATCATTTCATTCTCCAATGACCAGCATTGGAATGTCACCAGCATTGGAATGTAATAGGGTTCAGTTAATATTTGAGTGAATTTTTATGCACACATTTAGTTTTAATACTTACAAACACAAAACATTCCCCCTTCAAACCTTTTCAAAGAAGTTCTTCTAAGGGAAGAGTTCAAACATAAACTCAAGGTCTCTTCTCTTTGCCTTGGGAGTATGGGGACTTGCTTTAAATGGCTTTTTTTCTTTTTTGAGGACAGTTAGTCCTTAGCTAACATCTGCTACCAATCTCGCTCTTTTTTGCTGAGGAAGATTGGCCCTGAGCTAACATCTTTGCCCATCTTCCTCTACTTTATGTGGGACGCCACCACAGCATGGCTTGGTAAGTGGTGCGTAACCCCGAGCCACCGCAGCAGAGCACACAAACTTAACCACTATGCCACCAGGCAGGCCCTAAATGGCTTTTTAAAACATTTAGATATAATGCACATACCATAAAATTTACCTGTTTAAAGTATGCAGTTTATTGGGTTTTAGTGTGTTCACAAAGTTGTGCAACCATTACCATTACCTAATTCCAGAACATTTTTATCACCCCAAAAAGAAACCCAATACAGACTGGAGCCATTAGGAGTCACTCCCCATTCCCCCCTCCTCTGAGCTCCAGTCAACCACTAATCTACTTCCTGTCACTATTTGCCTATTCTGGACATTTCATATAACTGGAATCACACATTATGTGTCCTTTTGTGTTTGGCTTCTTTCACTTAGCATAACCTTGAAAACATTATGCCATGTGTTTAGCAGGTATTAGGATTTCATTCCTTTTTATAGCTGTATAATATCCTGTTGTGTGGATGTACCATATTTTATTTATTCATTCATCAGTTGAATGAATTTGTTCATCATTATAATTCCATAATATGTTCGGAAAGGATATGTTATTACCAGTTACTTATTGAAGCTATTAGTTGAACTACTTAATTTTTCTCCAGAAATCTGAGTAACTTTGGCCCTGCAAGAAGTGTTCCCTGTGTCCTGTGGCTCTGGAGCCCCCTGGCTCACTGCCCACTGCATGGGTGCATGACAGTATTTCAGCAGCATTCTGATGGGGCATTGGGAGTGCAACTCTGAACAGGTGGCAGCTTATCTCTTTGTCAGTAAATATTGCTTCTTCCTGGAAGAATCATAAAATCATAAAATCTTGAAATTTAAGAAGTAGACAGGATTCTTGGAGCTTATCTAATCCAGTCCCTTTGTTTTATAGATCTTGGAACTGAGGGAGAGGTCCAAGAGGTCAAAATGCCTGCCCAAGTTCCTACAGCTGGTTGGTTAGAGAACTCGAATGAGAAGCCAGATCTCTTGACTCCTAGTTCAGTGCTCTGACTACTGAACTTCACTTTGTCTCTGTTTTTTGAATTTATGGTCATAAAAAATAAACATAATTCTTGTAGGTGGCATTTTCAGATAAAAATTTACGGGAAATGCTTTCAGAGTCTTATAAGGAAAAGCTATCACTTTATACTCATTAGTTCATAGGGACAGGGAGAGAAAATAGGAGGAATAAAGAAATACTCTCATTCTGAGTTTGTACATAAGGAAGGAAGAATTATAGGCATTTGTAAACAGATAGTTATAAACAAAGGTTCAGTTATTCCTATTAACTTCCCTTAAGGTCAGCCTTTTTTCTTCTCATCACATTCTAGTGTTTACATACCAGTGGTTTAAGAACGGGGTATAAGGACAAAGCATGATTATATTATCCAAGTGTAGTCAAATTGAGGAATGAATTATGCAGTTAATCACCCGGATCTTCTAAATGTCATGCCGGATATGGTTTATCCCTCTCACAGTGAGTCACAAGCAGGAATGGGTTCATTTGCTATTTCCAGTAAGCAGCTTACCACCAGCAGGTGTTGTGACTGGTGAGAAAGGGGAGGACTGGAATGCACACGTATTTGGGATCTCGGAAATATACCCTTGAGTCCTTGCTTACGGCCGTTCATGAGGCCACAGGCATCTGAGAGTGTTGGCAGCACCGCAGCTCCCCCTCAGCTGAGGAGAGACTCTGGATCCCCTCTTAGTTGGGGACTCTTGTTCCCTAGCACAAAGCCAAGAACAGGTGCTATGTGCAGCCCTCTGGTCCAGGCATAGGTCTCAGCTCTGCCACTCTCTGTATGATCTTGGGCACATCACCTCAGGATCCAAGTCTCTTGTCTGTAAAATTAAGGGGTAGGGGATAGACCATCAATTAAGGGGGATGATCTTTAAAAACTCTTTTGGCTTTAAAATGCTATGGCTCTAGAACCTAGCAATTTCAGATGTCAAGTATATTGAATGAGTAGTGGTATATAAAGGTGATATGAGCTCAGACCTTAAAGTTCTACAGAACCATCTTTGAGTCCTGTGTGACACTGAGCAAGTTACTTAACTTCTGTAAACTTCCATTGTGTTATCCTTAAAGGGGGGATGATGGTAATAGTACCTAACTCATAGGACTGTTGCGGGCAAAAAATGGTATTATGAATGCAAAGTCTTTAGCACAGTTCCTAGTACATCCTAAGATCCAGTAAATATTTATTAGCAGTGAGTACTATTGTTATTTTCTTTAGGGACATTTTATCCTGACAACATACTGTTCCCTTTAGAAATAAATTAATTTAATTCCAGAAAATTTTAGTAATATTATAAAGTATGTAGACTACAACTTTGTTTAAAAGTTTATAATTACCCCTAAAGTAAACTGGAAAAAAAAAAAAACATGATTTAGATGATTGAATGGTAGGCATGATTGGGGAAGAAATGAGATGCAAAGGAGAAGGCTGTGGAGCAAGTGAAATAAACCTGGCTTATTTTCTCCTTAGCTTTATTGTTGTCTGTATTTTTCCTTTTAGGCGTTTTTGTTCTATCTTAATTTAGAGATAGAATCGTCCATGGAAAATTTATCCGAGTTAATGGCTATTCATTAACTATATTATTTTTTCAAAAATAATAACATTATTGTTGTTTTTGTTTATCATGTAGAGATAAATAGTAAATGTATCCAACTCCATGTAAGCTGCCTCCTTGTCATTTCTGCTATTATTTTTGCAAGTACTATTTTGCTGTGAACCAAGAACTTAGAAGCTTAATAATTTTGGAAAGAGAAACTCAGACATTTTTCCTCAGTTAGGATATTGGTGTGAAACTATCACCATTCAGTAGTAGTTTGCTGAACTATCTGAAGGAATTTAAGATAAAATATTTACAGAATCAGAACGCATTTGTAAAATACCATGGGGAAAGTTGGCAACTCTGGTGGTTGATATCTTGGAGAATTAACTATTCAATTCTCCAAAGAAGAGATGAGCTGTCTGTGGATGTGGAAGGGACATGATCGTGGAGATGAGATTTTTAATGGTCATCTCTGAATATATATGTCCTGTATGTCCCACACCTACTCCATCACCATCTTATCTTACTTTACTGTTGTATGTGACAAGTAAGAAAGGAAACATTTTGACTTGTCACTATGATCTCGCCAGCTTCTGATGTGAACAACCCAGTCCAGAAATGCCTTGTCTCCCTGAAAAACTTCTTTTCACTACATTGTAATTTCTGGCTAGGATAATGTTCTTTAGTCTCATGTTTCTTTTATATTTCTTTTGTAGGAGGCCAGTTGTAAGAACTCCTTGCCCATCCTTCTAACAAAAGACTTAGAAAGAGATATGCAAAAACGGTCTCCAAAAACCAGGGTAAGTTATGTCTGCTCTTGAGGATACCACGTGAAATGTTTACCAAGCCTCTTTATGTTGTCGTGTTTCGATGCTCTGTTGCTTGCATTTCTCTCAGCCTTTTTTTCTTTTTTGGACTTGGTGGTATAAAAAGCACTTTTATTGAGTACATTTAGTCCAAGGTTATATTCATCCAAAAATTCTCAAGATACTCCTATTATTTGACAGTGATATTTTTTAGTAGTGATTTTACTTCTCAGAATTGTTTCCAGCCTACAACATAGGAAATAGTCAAGTGTCATAAACCTTTCCTAGGTTAATTACATCAAGGGGTAAAATGTCCAGCTATCATTTTTCTTTTTCAAAATAGAAATCACTTTATTCATTTTCATAATTATAGAAGTAATACATGATCAATGGAAAGTATTTAAGTAAATTTTGGTAAGAAAAAAATAAGAAATATCATACATATGATAAAATAAAGGATCTGATGTATAAAGCCTTGTTTTCCTTATTAAGAACAATCCAAAATGCACGTAATTGTTTTGGCCAGTGAAAAGAAAAATGTCTTTAACCCAAAATATGTCATGAGAATTTGATCATTTGTCCAACCAGAAAAGTGGCTGCATTAATTTTAGGGCCCCTTTCCAATCTTGAATCTCTTTTGAGTAGAACATCTCCTATTTACTAGGTGTATATAATATTCCTAACTGGCCCCTGTGACATTTATAGAGCTACTTTTTTTTTCTAGTTCTAAGACAGAATGTTTTCCAAACTTTCTTGAGTCCACTGTAGGCAAAATTTAAAAGAATTCTAGTCTCTGATTTTAAACACAAGTTATTATAAAAATAATTGTGGCTTTATTTTTAAAGGCAAATCAAGTGAAGTATTGAGTCATTACTTAGTGTCTTATTTATGGTTAGAGTCTATGGTTTATTTTAAAAAGAAATAAAAACATCTTTCTTTATAAAACTTATTCCACCTTGATTTTTTTCTGGAAAATTATTTTAATTATCTATCATGCTTTCCTCTCCAGATTTAAACTGTTTTTTGTATCTTTTTCAATGAAATATTTGTGTGTGCACACTTACATATAATTCAAGTATATAGTAGAAATTTTGTATACTGTGCAGTTAATAAATATTCAATGTCAAAAATATACTCATCAAGCAAATGCATTGGAAAAAGGTAGGATTTCATGGGGATGGCCCAGTGCCATAGTAGTTAAGTTTGCATGCTCTGCTTCGGCGGCTTGGGGTTCATGGGTTCAGATCCCAGGCACAGACTTACACACCGCTCATCAAGCCATGCTGGGGTGGCATCCCACCTAGAAAATAGAGGAAGATTGGCACAGATGGTAGCTGAGGGCCAATCTTCCTCAGCAAAAAAAAAAAAAAAAATATATATATATATATATATATATATATAGGATTATATATAGGATTTCAGGAAAATTTTTAGGTAACATTTGCTTGTTAATTTCATTTATATTGGTATAACTACTTTTGGGTGAAAAAACCCTAGATGAATCTCTTCCTAAATAAAAGATAATCTTGAAACCTATCATAACAATTGTTAGAAGGGATTCTGTTACTCTTATGAAGTTAATCCCATTTGGAATATTTCAGGCATATACAGAATCAATAATTAATGTGTACTTATTATCTTCTATCAGTCTTGCTGTATGGTTCATGACCAGACTAATTCAATAGAGAAACTACTTCATTGGATAAGCCTTGGTTTGTAGCTTTAGCTTCTTTGTGGCCTTACATGAGCAAATTTAAGTTTACATGAGCAAACTAGGCTCTGCTTAGTTTAGGGGTGATTGAAATCTTTGTAATTTCAAATCCCAGAAATAAGGCAGAGCCTATGAGCTACAAGAGATTATAAGGCACTCTTTTACCAAGATTTTATCTTGAGGTCTTTTTTCTTCCAGTTGATCTTTGAAAGCTAAAGCTGAGAACACCTTCCAAATATGGTTGGATGTCCTTTTCAGAGGGACTTAGTGAGCTATGAGAATGATGTGTATCCTTGATATTCATGTTACTCCATTTGGCCTCCATAGCTGTCTTTCTCAGACATCTCTAGTTACAGCTGTAGTTACCTTGGACAGCTAAGTATTTCTGACCTCTATATGGCTAGATATGTAAAATGGTAATCCAGAAATGGCATACGTCCATTGGCTCTGGAGATCTCTCTCTAGTCTAAGCCATCTGTCCCCGTCTGTGTTCCCTCTGCCAGCTGTTGTCTCTGCTGTTAGGCAATAGGAAGGATTATGTTTCTCTTCCTTAGGTAGGAAAGCAGTTCTTGATTTGAGTCCAGTCTGAAAAGAAATGATACCTCTATTACACAGTGCCATGAAACTTCCTGGATGAGCAATGATCATCAGCCCTGCTACCTCAAGGACATAGTCATATAACCATTTCATGCCCAATACAGTGTAGACTACATATGCAAACAAATAATTGGAGTAGATGATACAGAAGAGAACATTAAATAGATTTTTACAGAGGTGTAGAACATCAAAAGACACAGCTCCTGGTAACCTAGTACAGTCATGGCTAGAGGAGAGAAGACAAGAAAGTTTGCCTACCAAACACAGGTGTTATGACTCTGAATAAGTCTTAACAACCTATATTCGTTGGTCACAGTGTGAACCCTGAAGAGGATTCAGTGAACTGAGGGAAGAAACCTCTCTTTCTTCTGTCTTCCTTTGGGATATGCTCTAGACTTCCCACTGCAGTTGGTGTGTTCTTGACTTCAGCAAAAAATTCAAGGTCATGTCATTATATGAGGACGAATATCAAATTCATTCAGTGCTGGGATGAAGATATATAAAATAAATGATAATCTATTTTATTTCTGACTTTTATCAGTGGATAAAAATATACTGATAAAAATTAAAGTTACAACTCTCCTAATGCTTTTATAAACAGTTTCCTTTAATAAAGAGTCATATTAACTATAAAATGTGTGATAAAGATAATGCAGTTATCAAGTAAACAGTTATGTAGTAGAAGCAACTGTTAAATTATTTTTCTTTTCAAAGGTCAGTGGTTTCAGGGACCATGAATCATTTATGAAGGAGATTTTCTTCAACAAAATAATGAGATTAATTGTCACAGTTGTATTTTCTTAAATGTTTTTTAAAATGCCTATGCCTATTGTCAAAGTAAACTAGAAACTTAAAATAATGTAGGGTTCTGAGAAAATTTAGTGGCAATATAATTTAATTTTAATATGTGAATTAATAGAGTAACTTAATAAGCATTAAATTTTACCAAGTTTCCAAGTTATTTTAAAATCATTGTTAATATGATGTGTCCTTATTTTATGTTGCATCAATTAAAGTTTATATTCTAATTAGTATTTTACTTTTTCCAATTAACATTATTTCCATTATATGTCTCAATGCATCAACTTAGTTTGCATGCTTACTTTTAATAGTAGTTGCAATAGTAGTAGAAGTAATAGTGATGATGGTGGTAGCTAACATTGATCAAGTGCCAGACACTATACTAACTACTTAATGTACGTTATCTTATCTAATCATCATCATGTTTAATGTGTTGTATATTTGGACAGTTTGAATATTTGGAACTGTTTCTAATTTATTGTTAATATGAAAAGGACTACTATGTAAGTGTTAATAAAGAATAACTTTTGAATGTTGAAGAGTATTATTTTCTTAGATTTTATTACCTGTAGTAGAATTAGCAGATATGAATAGTTTTATGACTAATGTACCCTAACGTACTATCTCTCGTCCTTCAAGGTAACACTTTTGAAATTAATATTTATCATTTCCATGTGTGTTATAGGCCACCTACATACTTATGTATCTATACACAATATTTAATAAAGCTTTACAGGTTTTAAAACTATATAAAAAAGTATACAGTGCATCACCTTCTGCAACTTTTTTTCTATTTAATATGCTCTATCAATATTTTCTTTCAGGAGGAATATACCACAGTTTATTTAGCCATTACTCTAGGTTTTTCCAATATTTAGGTTGTCTCTAATATTTAGATCATTTCCAATATTTTGCTATTACAAACCATTTTTAAGTGAATAGTTTTCACATGACACCTTTTATGCACCTGTGGAAGTAGGGTTATAAGTAGGTACATCTTTGTCCAGGCATTAAAAATGCTCTCTGAGGATGTTGTACCAATTTACATACTCAACATGTACAATTGTTTCCATTTTTCACATCCTTACCAATCCTTGGTAATATCTGAGTTTTTGCTGCTGTTGTTTCCCCCAACACGAGTGTGAGCTGCCTCTTGCTGTTGCCTTAATTTGCATTTCTCTAATTTCTAATTGTCACAGGGACATTTATTATTCACTGAGTATTCCCCTGTTCCTCCAATGTTTCCCAGCCCCACTGCAGTTACGTGAGGCCAGTCAACTACTTTGGCCTATAGGCAATGAGCGGAAGTGACAAGTGTCACTTCAAGGGCAGAGAATTCAAAAATTTGTGCATGACTCTTCAGCCCTTTCTTACAGAACAGCACAAGACAGTGGAGCGTGGTCCGTTAGTGACTTTTGTAGAGCAGAGCCCCTTGTCAGCTTGCATCGGATCTGTGTCATGACTGAGAAATAAACCTCTGTTTCGTTTAAGCCACTGAGATTTCTGGTTAATTTGTTCCTTCACCATAATGTCATCTATCCTGATTAATACATATGGGTGGCTTTTCATGTATTTATGTTTTCATATGTTTATTAAACTTTGGCCATATCTGTGATCATTAATCTGTGTACTGCTTCCCTTGTCATTGCCAATGTTACTGTTGGGTTGTTGGTCTTTTTCTTAATGATTTGTAAGAGTTTGTTTGTTAGTTGTTGTCAGTTATATATGTTCCAAATACTTTCTCCCAACGTAAAAATATATAAAAGCTTTTTATTTTAATGTAGTTAAATTTGTCAGTCTTGAGTTTTTGTGCTTTTCTACAACTTGTTTATGACAGTCTCACCTATCTTGACATCATTGAAAAAGTCTTTTTTAATTTTCTTCCAAAAGTTTTAAATTTTGCTTTACATATACATAGATCTTAATCCATTTGAATTTGAATTCTGTGTAAAGCATAAAGTAGGAATCTAATTTTATGTATGAAAATCAACTCAGCATATTTAGTTCATCTTTTTACCACTTTGAAATATCATTTCTATTACATATCAAATTTTTTCTATTTCTGGACTGTATTATTTGTTGATTTATGTTTGTTTATCTTGGGTCGTTACCACAGTGTCTTCATTAGCGATACCTGGTAGGACATGTTCCTTCAGTTTTGTTTTCCTTCTTGACAGTTATCTTGGCCATTCTTGGTTCTTTGCTTTTACAGTTGAATATTGTCAAGTTTCATGAGAAATTTTAGTTAGAATTTAAATTGAATTGATAGCTGAATCTCATGAGAATTGGTATCCTATCCATGACCGTCATAGAACTCTCCGTTTGATGTCTTTTGATGTAAAAAATTATGATTTTCTTCTTAAGTGTCCTAGGTAGTTCACATTTTGTAGATATTATAAATGGAATACTTTTTATGTCTTCAAACTTTGTTGCTCATATTTAGTGTCGAAACATTTTTATTGTTGACTTTATATCTAGAAACCTTGCCAAATTCTCATTAGTTCTAATATTTTGTTGATCAGTTCTCTTTGACTTCCCTTGTCTGGAAATAATGAGTATCGTTTATTCTTTTTCAAGCCTTTTATCATTTAATTTCTTTTTTTCTTGTGCTGTGTTCTAGAACTTCCAGTATAAGGTTAAATAGAAGTGGTGATAGCATGCTTCTTTGACTTGCTTCCTGATTTTAAGGGAAAGTTTCTACATCTGACTTTTAATATTAGCATGACTTCTTCCTTCCTTCTTTTTCTACATTCCTTTTCTTCCTTTCTCTTTCTCTTTCCTTTTTTCACAATGCCAGACACATAGCAGACCCTCGTAAAGACTTGAAAATGAACAAATAAATTATTTGTTTCTTTTGTTTCATATGAAAGTAGTGTCTATGTTTTCATATATATTTTTTCACACATATACTTATTATTAGATTTATGATATTTGCTGTAGGTATTTGATAGATAAGCTTTATAAGCTTAAGGAGGTTCCCTTCAATTGATAGTTTGCTAAGAGTTTTTGTCTTGAGTGAATGTTAAATTTTAGCAAACGTTTTCTTCTGCACCTGTTAAGATAATTGCATGGTTTTGCTCCTTTATTCTTTTATTATGGGAGTTATGTTGATAGATTTTCTAGCCTTAAACCAACACTGCGTCACTGGAATAAACCAGTTCTGAACTTGGCCTTGAGACGTAAACCAGTTCTGAAATTGCCCTTGATACGTATTTTTAAATGCCTTGTAAGATTTGGATAGCTGATATTTTGTTTAGTACTTTTGCATCTATGTTTATAAGTATGTTTTGTTTTATCTACTTTTAGTATAAAGGTTATGCTAGCCTAATAAAATGAGTTGAAGAGAGTCTCTCTTTTCTAATCTCTGAAATAGTTTAAGATGAGGATTATCAGTCCCTTCAGTATTTGGCAGAGCAGACCTATAAAACTGTCTGGGTCTGGTGAGGTTTATTGGTTTGTTTTTAATTTTGTTTTGTTTGTTCTTAAATTTGTTTTGGCAAGTAGATTTTTAACTGCTGATTCAATTTCTTTAATGCTTATAGTTCTATTTCTGTTTTCTATTTCTTCTGAATTAGCTTTAAGTTATATTTTCTAGGAAGTTAGCTATTTTAATTAATTAAATTTATCAGCATAAAATATTTCAATGTTTCCCCTTATTTTTAAAATCTTTATCTGTAGTTAGAAACTTTTTTAAAATTTCTAATATTATCTTTTAGGACCTTCTCTTTTTTGCGGTTGACTAGGATTGCCAGAGATTTGTCTGTTTTATTAGTCTTTTCAAAGAACTGGCTTTAATTTTGTTGATTCTCTATTGTATCTCTGTTTCTCATTTCATTGTTCTCTGTTATTATTTCCTTCTCTGTATCTGTTATGTATATGGTAGACCTTTTTTATTTCCTCATGTCTGTCAGCTTTTCCTTCATAGACATATATTTTAAATATGGTTTTTCTGTGATGTGATACTGAAGCTTGATGATCAGTACTTTGAGTGTATTTACTCTGTTTACTAAAAACCTCTTTTGGGCCAGCCCAGAGGCATAGTGGTTAGGTTCGGTGCACTCCACTTCAGCAGCCTGGGTTCGCAGGTTCGGATCCCAGCTCGGACTTAACACCACTCTTCAAGCCATACTAAGGTGGCGACCCACATACAAAATACAGGAAGATTGGCACAGATGTTAGCTCAGGGCCAATCTTCCTCACCAAAATAAGTAAATAAATAAAATAAAAGCCTCTTTTGATGTGAGTGTCCTTTACTACATGAGAGAACTCTCTTGTAGGATCATGCCATTTTCATCCTTTATTTTCTCTTTCTTTTTTTTTGGTAATAATTTCACAGTGCTAGACACATAGTGGACCCTCAATAAATATTGAAAATGATTCAATGAATCAATTTTTTCTTTTATTCCAAATGAGAGCAGTGTGTGTGTGTGTGTGCGCGCGCGTGTGTATGTGTCTTTGATTATGGGGAATTTGCTCTTGTAAGAATCTAGTCAAGTTTAGTACATATTTCCTTTGGAAAGAGTTCAATAACCATTAAACATGTAATTATATCTAGAATTTCAGATTTGGGGGTTTATGTGTATCTTTTCCTGATTTGTCTCTTTTGAGCTTTTCTTGCTAAAATTTCCCATCTGCGTTTTCTGCCCCCATATGTTTGTGTATATGAATGTATGTTTACTTCACTAGATTAAAAAAGCTCCAAATTTTGCCTTCTCCCCTCTAGGTGCTGGATGATAAAAATCTGTTTCTGTTTTGCCTCTTCCATTATCTTGGGAAATCACTTTGCAAATCACTTTTCAATGCTTAATGGCACAATATTTTTAAAAATAAATAACTTTGTTCATTTATTATTAGAGTTATATCTATGACTTAATCTTTTATTTATTATAAATATATTCTTTATTTGGTTTCTTAAGTCACTACTGATCTATTTAAAGAATTCCTGGAATCTTTTAGAATTAATGGCAGGTAGGTTCAATTATTTGGATAGTATTTTCCTGTGTTCTGTGATATTTTATAACATACATATATATTGTCAAATAGAAAATAATACAGGATAAGGTAGTAATTTTAAATAATAATACAAAAGTGATAGTATATCTGGGTGTACCTGCCTAATCTCTTAATCTTGATAATTTGGCTCATTTAATCCCTGTCTTTATACTTCGCCTCTCTGCAGATGCTGTAAGCAGTGGTAACCCTAGCCCAGGGAATAGCAGGACCTCTGTGAGAGTACATAGGTTAGCACTGCTGCGGAATCCAGGGCACAGCCAGCCTGGACTCCCTGGTCCCGAGTACTCAGCCTCCTAAGACAGTCTAGATACCTGATCCCTGACCGTCCCGGGCCTGAATCATCTCCTCTTACATTTCTGCCCTGCTTCGATAAACACCTCAAAGCTTAGGCTCAGTTTGGACATTTCATCACATCTATCCTGTGCCAGGTGCTAGGGATGCAAAGGTGAAAAGCCACTGTCTCTTACCTCAAGGAACCCAGTTGAGCGGGAGACCAGACATATATACAGCAACTATGTTAAAACATCACATGTGCTAGACTGACTTTCTGATCTCAGATCTACCCTTGGGTTTGCTGTTCTGTTTTGTCAACAACCAAATCTTAGCCTGGTTCCCATGATTGTTTACTAATCCTAATGATCTCCCTGACCTTTTTATTCCAATTTCCCCTGGTTTGCCTAGTTCTACACTTACTACCAAAGTTATTAACACTAACTTCTGCAACAAACATCCCCATAATATCACTGGCTTCGTTTGAAAAGTTTATTTCTCGCTCCTCTCACAGTCTGATGTGAGTGGGGTGGGATTCCCAGGCAGCAAGCCTCTAAGCAGTGATTCAGATCACAGGCTTCTTCTGTCTTTCAACTACATCATCTGAAAACGTGGCTTCTAATATCAGCAGTGAAAAAGAAGAGAAAAAGCATATGCAAAGTTTACAGGCACTTAACCTCCTCAGCACGGAAGCAGCACTTGTCCCTTGTACTCACATGCCAGAACTCAGTGATATTCGTGGGGGTCTGGGAAATGTAGTTTTTCAGTGTGCTCAGAAAGAGGAAAATGAAGTAGGCATTGGTGAATACATAATCTTGTTGCCACAGCCTGTTCTTCTTTTTGCCAAGTATATTTTCCCATTTCTCTTGCCAAGGAGAGAACACAGTCCTTCCACAAGGATGAAAATCCAAAGAACCAACCAGTCATTACCACCAGCTCAAGCTCTAGAATTCCTGGGTGATACGTCAATCCTCTGTCAAGTCTAGACATGGTTCTTCTTGGTCTGAGAATCCATGAAATAAAAAGTCAAATTGTCCCTCCATCCACACACACCCACCCCATATACAAACGGGACACTAAACAATCCCATTCAGACTCCAGTACACACACGTGTGCACAGAAGTAGTGGAGGTGCTTTGATTAGCCCTCGATTCTGCTTTCTGTGAGGAACTCCATCATCCATTTTCTCTCTGGCACCGCCTTCACCTTTTAGAATTCCCTCCTTGTCATTGTTCTTCCTGAAGTGGGTATAGCGAGTGTGTCTTCCTTAAACTAGAGCTTACCTCTTGTTCATGAAAGTTTGGTGACTCGGGTTGCTTTAACTCTTGCACAGCAAATAACTTTTTTTTACTCTGGGCTGGTTTATTTTGTGGTAGTGGTGGTGGTTTGTTCGTTTGTTGTGGTTTGAGGGAGACTGACAATAAGTTCCCTCAAAAACGTAAAAACCTAATTGTCTTCTGATCTGCTTGCTTTCAGTCAGTTCCATGAGTCAGTTACAGTACTCAAAGTAGGTCATCTTCTCTGCCTTCCAGATCTCAAGGGACTTCCTCTTGGAAGAAATTAACCAGAACCCTACTGGCAGGGGATTCTGGGAAATGTGGTTGCCAGGCTTTATGACCGCGCAGTAGTACAAGGCTTTCTTATAAAACCATATGAAATTATATTTCAAATAAGTAGAATAGACCATATGTGCTATTAAATTGATTTGAGCTGGCTTTGTAGAAGAAAGAGAATTTATGTCAAAATTTTGAAAAACTGGACAGAGGAAGGATTTCAGTTAGAATGACATAAGCAAAGACTAGAGGGAGAAAATGAACATCTTGTGTTTTAATCAGAGTTTGTAGACCAGACTAACATGGATAGAAGGTTTATGAAGGGAAGCAGAAGATAAATTCTGAAAGATAGGCTACAGCCGAATTGCAGAAGAGGTAGATTGTTAAATCTTGCATAAAGAATGCCTTGCTGTGTGACAAAATTTATCAAACAAATTAACACTAAACAAACTAACAGAAAACAAAGAATAAAAGGAAATTTATTTTTCTGTAACAGAGGGAGGGTTTTAGAACAATGTCAAAAAAGTCACATATATGACCAAAAAGGTAATAATTATTAGAGAGTTTTCATTCTTTTGCTGGGTCAGATGACCAGAAAAGGGTGACTTTATGAAAAGGATCTCTGGCTTTACAGTCTTACAGGAGCACCTCTGTCACTTAACAGTAGTATGTCCCGAACACATTATAGAATATTTTGCTGTCTCAGTATTCTAATTTCTAAAAGAGAGATAATAACATAATAGTAATCTAGGTGTCACTTATTGAATATTTCCAGTATGCTAGATACTGTGAAAAATATTTCTAGTGTTATTTCATTAAATACTCACCACACTATAGGATAGAAATGACCTTTTTCAGTCCATATAGCCTTGGTTATACTTCAGTAATAAGCAATCCCAGAATCTTAGTGGCTTAAAACAACTTTTACTTCTTGCTCATGTTGCCAGTCCAATTTAGATTGACAAGGGGGCTCTGCTTATTCTGGGCACTCAGGGACCCATACTGACAGCAGCCCGTCTCAAATGTAGCCAGTTGTTGCTCCAGAGGAACAGGAAAGGGTTCTGTAGGATCTTGCATTGACAGTTAAATGCTCTGGCTCAGAAGTAATCCCATCACTTCTGCTCATGACTCATTGGCCAGAACTAATCACATTGCCCTACCCAGCCAGTGTGGGGACAGGAAATACAACCCTATGATGTGCCTGGAAGGAACTTGACCGAGATTTGATAAATAGCGGTAAGATTCTACTGTATTTTCCTTCTTTCTTTATAGATGAGAAAATGGAGTCTTAGAGAGGCTACTTAACTTTCCCAAGGTTATATAGGTAAGTGCCAGAGACATCGGATCCTAAAGCTCAAACCCTTTACCCTCCTAGTACCTCCCATTTCCACAATCCTCTCTACTGTGTTGTGTGATACTGCCTCCTTTGCAGAGTAGTTGTGAGAATTAAAGATGATATATTTAAGTAATAGATATACTGCCTGGAATATGGAGTAACCATGTAGGGCCTAGTGAAAGTTATCTTTTTTTCTTATTTTACTTCTTAACCCATAACTCAGAGTCTGTCTTAAGTGCAAAAGCTCTGAAATATTTTTATAGTGACTGTGCATTTTTCTCCATGATGACAGCATCTATTCTCAGTTACCAATATTAGACATGTTTTGGCATCTGATTGCACACAACTTCTTCTTCTCATCAGCCATTCTGAAAACCATTTTATATGTCAGCTAAGCTTTTGGAATACAGGATTCTGTCAGGCCAGCCTACCAGACTCTCACTGTAATAAGCTAACTAGGCCTGAGTGGAGTATCCTAGGAATTTAACACCTTACCTGCAATGTGGCTGTTGCTGTGGAAAGTTACATGTTAAGTTTCACATCATCAGGCCACATCAGCTTGGACTTTTTGCTCAGTGTGATAACAAATGTTTATTCATTGCCCCACACTATCAGATGCAAATGTAAAATCTACTTATGTGTTGGGAACTCTTGTATCCAAAATTTATAGGCGTTAAATAGCTCTAGAAATGCTAAAGAAGATTCTTAAAGCAATCACTAAATACTGCCTTAATTCTTGTGATCCTAAATCATTAGCTTTATCTAGTAATTATATTGAAAACCAATATTGAGAATGTTCAAGTTTACTTTGCATCTCAAATGTTAATGGAATGAGTTTTAAATAAGAAAACAAAATTCTAGATATGGACTATAACTTGACTTCTTTAAATTGATTTATTGAAGCAATTATACATACTACTTTAAGAGACATATGGTAAAGAGAAAATAAAGTTAATCTATGTCTACAAAAGAAAAAAAAATACTGGTATAGTGTCCCCGTTGACTTTATCTAATTCCTGTTTCCAACTTAAATAGATTACTGCTTCTACAAATAGTCTTTTTATGGAAATATAATCTCTCTTAAAAGTACCAAATTGCTTTAACTAAAATATATCACTCATCAAGAGGGAGTGAGCCAGAAAGTGTTCAGAAAGAAAAGATTTGTTCATTTAACTAAATAAACTTGGAAGGAGCCACCACCATTGGTCTGACTCTGAGGGGCCTTATTAAGGGCTGTATACGGTATAAGGGGTGAGAGAATAAGATAAGATTCAAGGGGAAAGTGGAGGTAAACTGAGGACTTTGAATAGAAGATTGATACTCATAAGTTTAAACCCTATTACATGGACAGTGGGAAGCCACTGAAGATTTCTTTTAAATTTTCTTGACTATAGAAGTCAAATAACATTGAAAAAAAAAAAAAGACAAGAGAGGAAAGAAGCAAAAAGCCAACTCCCCCTTCTCTACCTCTATTGATATAATCACTGTTAGAATTTGACGTATAATATTTTTGCCTCTTTTCCATGTATGTGGATGTATTTGAGAAAGATATATTTTATAAGCAATTTTATTTTCTTCTTTTTTCCCTTAATGTGTTATAAGCAGTCCCTATGTTAGTACAGGCTTCATAATAACAATGATGATCATTTTCATACTGTTGTATTTCAGATGTTTTCAGAGTTATAATATTATTCAATATTATAAATACTGTTTGGTTAAATATTTTTCAGCATGAGGTTTATTTTTTAGTTAGAATTATTTCCACAGGATAGATTGCTAATAAATATTTTTATGGCCCTTAAAACCTAATGCTAAGTTAAATTTTTACTCAAGAGTTATAAAAATATGCACAGCCACTGGAAAATATGAGAGTGCCAATTGCACACATCCTCACCATTGTAGGGTGTTAAAATTTAATCCTTGTCTATGAGCAAAGAGGACTAAAAGTAAGACTCTGTTCTAAATTGCATACGTTATTTATTGCCAAAGAAATTCCATGTATTTCTGTATGTAGGCTTACTATTAGTTATATTTCCTCTTTTGTGAAGTATTTTTCAATTCAGTGTGCTTTTCCGTTTAGCTCTCAATTGCAATTTTAGTGTTTTTCTAAAGTAGCTGTGTGAATTACTTATATGTTAAAAACATTGGCAGTGAAGGATGTGAGTAAAGTGACATAACCAGGGGGTAAGTGTGTGTTAAGATTAATCTGCCTATGGTCTATTGAGTAGACTTTAGAACAGAATAACCAAGAAGAAAAACTGTATTGCATTATTTTTTATTGTGGTGTAGGTCTGACACTGAGCAGAGTTGTTTTTTATTCTCCCATTTCATTCATACTACAGAATAATACTGTACTTTTCAAACTGTTTTCCCCTTAAGTTTAAATTTTAATCATTACTCTTCATTTTCACAACAGAAATGTTGTGTCCTTAAGGAAGAAGGAAGCACAGAGAAATTATTTGCTTTAGATTATAGGCTCAGGATAGAAACATAAATTTAGATTGCCAAAGTCTCCGTTTAGAGTTAATCTTGGCTTTTGAAAATTGGCATAAAGAGAAAGTAAATATGTAAATTATGCACATTATGGCAATTGGTTCTATGTCATCTGGGCCCATAGTGATTTTGCTTGCATATTCTGAATTGTGTTCACCTTCTGATGTTAATCCTTTTGGTCATTTTATGCTGAGTCATATCTGTTTTGATTATTTCTTCTCTTTGTCTTAGCAGGCATTTAGCCTGAATTAATTTATTTTTTCAAAATACTTAATTGTTTATCGTATGACAGGCGTTGAAGTAGAAGCTGAGCATTTAGATATTGAACTTGGGACGTGGAGTTTTCAGTCTAGACTAACACTCAAACATTTAGTTGCTAGGAAGGAAAATAGAGTGCCCTGACAGCACATAACTAGGGTACTGATTTAATCTGATGCATCAGGGAAGGCCTCTTGAAGGAAGTTACATTTCTTTTGAGACCAAAGATAAGTGAGAGTAGTTGAGGGATTTGGGGGACGGGAATTTCAAACATTGTAACAGCATTTGAGAAGGCCCTGGGGCTGGATAACTGAAGGAGGCCCCGAGAGGAGGCTGAAGTCCAGTAAGAGAAGCAGAGATGACCTCCACATAGGCTGGAGGAGGGCTTTGTAGGATATTAAGAATTTGAGAAAAAGACAAATACCATATGATTTGACTCATGAGGAAGATAAACAAACATATAGATAAGGAGAACAGATTAGTGGTTACCAGAGGAGAAGGGGGTGGGAAGAGGATGAGAGAAAGGGGTAAAGGGACACATTATGTATGGTGACAGATGAAAACTGGATTTTTGGTGGTGAACACAATGCAGTCTATACAGAAACTGAAATATAGTGATGTACACCTGAAATTTACACAGGTGTAAACGTAATGGATGACTTCCAGATCAGAGTGGGCAGATGTTTCTTCTCTTCGTCAAGGTGGGAACTAAAGGAAAAGGAGTTTATTTGAGGTCTGGGAAGAGGATGAGTTTAGTGTGGGCCATGTGGAGTTTGGCATATTTTGAGAAAATGTTCTTTCATTATTTGTTGGTGCTAAGTTTGATCTCTTGGTTGAGGTGGTATCTGCCAGATCTCTCCATTGTAAACCTACCTTTCTCCATATGTAACTGATAAGTAGTCTTTGACACCAAGTAAATATCCTGTTCCCCAACACTCGCACATAAGAATGTTGTAAGCATGTATTGATGTTCCTTGTCTGAATCAATTATTTTGCTGGGGATACAAAATAGTAATTTTCTAGTTCTAGCATTTCTTCTACATTTATTAACTGGCATTTTTCTGTAAGAAGAGTGTCCCACTCATCCCATTCTTCCCACTCCAGTCTTCTTACCATTATCATGGACTCATGGATAAGACTTTTGCTTATTTATTGTTTGCTTAAAATGTCCCACATTGGCCAGTGGGGACTTTTCAAACCAGCTCCTGTATACTCTTTTTTTTTTTTTCAATGAGAAAGACTGGCCCTGAGCTAACATCCATTGTCAGTCCTTCTCTTTTTGCTGAGGAAGATTGGCCCTGGGCTAACATCCATGCCTATCTTCCTCTACTTTATATGGGACGCTGCCACAGCATGGCTTGACAAGCGACATGTCAGTCTGTGCCCAGGATCCAAACCTGTGAACCCCAGGCCACTGAAGCAGATCGTGCAAACTTAACCACTATGCCACCAGGCCAACCCCTCTTTTATTATTTTTTTAAACGAATACAGTGTTTTTTATTTTGTTTTGTTTTACTTTGCAGGGGAAGATTCGCCCTAAGCTAACATCTGTTGCCAATCTTCCTCCCTTTTTCTTCCTTTTTCCCCATCAAAGCCCCAGTATATAGTTGTGTATAGTTGTAAGTTCTTCTGTGAGCTGCCACCACAACATGGCTACTGACAGATGAGTGGTGTGGTTCTGCGCCAGGGAGCCAAACCCAGGCCACCGAAGCAGAGTGTACCGAACTTTAACGTCTAGGCCATCAGGGCTGGCTCACTCCTGTGTACTTTTAATATGTACTCATTAATCTTGAGCTTACCTTCTGCTTTTCCTGTTGTGGACCTGGAATCAGCCATTTCTCCAAGGAGCCCTGGTTTCTTTTAGCAGAGATTATGTGTTTAGAAAACAAAATCTGGCATATTAGACTTTCCACGTGAATAAAACTATATTTATTTCTTACTTATATATTTCTCCCAACACTTTATTATGAAAACTTTAAGATAAAAAGTAGAAAGAATTTTACACTAACCACATGTATACTTACCACACAGATTATATAATTAACATTTTAGTCTATATGCTTTATTACATATGGATCTATCCATCCTTTATCCATCTTTCAACCCATGTTATTTTTGATGTACAGTCATGCATCACTTAACAAGAAGGATACATTCTGAGAAATTCCTCTTGGCAATTTCATCATTGCATGAACAACATAGAGTGTACTTACACTAACCTAGATGGTATAGCCTACTACACACCTAGGCTATGTGACCACTGTCGTATATGCTGTCCAACATTGACCAAAATGTTATGCAGCACATGACTATATTTCAATGTAAGTTGCATATGTGTGTGTGTATATATATATATACACACACATATATATACACACACACATATACACACACACACACTCTTCACCTCTAAGTACTTGAGCATGCAGTTCATTAGAGTTCAGTATTTATTTACTTTTTGATGTAAAATTTCATACAATGAAATACACAATCTTAAATATGTCATTTGATGACTATTAAAAATGCTAACAGAGTAGATGTCAAGATAGCAGTGTAGGCAGACTTGAACTCACCTCCTCCCATGGACACAACAAATTTATAGCAACTCTTGGAACAATCACCCCTGAGAGAGAACTGAAAACTAGACAAAAGGAACCCCTGCAACAAGAGACAGTCCTGACTGAGATGGAAGAGTAGATATTCCTTTCTGGAGAGAAAAAAAGTCACCTTCGCAAGCTGCAGTGCTTCATGGCTGCCCAGGAGCAATCCAAAGGTATGCAGCCTTCCCTGGAGGAGTGGGGGACCTGAACAAAGGAGCGTTACCACCAGAAGCATCTAATGCTGCCAGCACACCCGAGACGAGTATCATAGTGTCTGGCTTTGCTGGCTGCTAACAACAATGGAGACTATCCCCGGAAAAGCTATCGGACATAAGGAAAGAAAAACCAGCTCTTAAAGGCCTGTGCACAAATTCACCTGTTTCAGAAAGCAACATAAAATCACCAGAAAGAAAGGTGCACAGTCCTTTGGTGAAAAGAAACTCACATGATAGGCTCTGGGTGCATCTCGCTGAGAGAGAGGTGAGACCTCTCCAGGGACTGAGACGTTGGTGGCAGCCTTTATTGTGACCAAGTACAGGCGTGTTGGCACAGATGCTGGCAGATGCCATTGGAGTTCTTCCCCTGGCCTGTTAGTGCAGGTGTCTGCCCCACCCACTGGAGCACTGATTTAATCCAACTCAGCCAGGGAAGGCAGCCTGCCCTAGAGACTAGCCCCACCTAACAGCAAGCACTCGGGCAGCTGGTGGGCCTGCATAGCCTGGGTGTCTGGATCATCTGCAGCCAGAAGAGTTCATCTGCCTCTGTGGGGCAGGGTGTGCGTAAGGAGCAAATGGAGTGTGTGGGGCCTCTGCAGTGGGGCAGCTTCAGGGGATTGGAGCACACGCATGGGGCAGGACTGTGTTGATGGGGTGTGTGGCCATGTGGGCAGTGGGGCTTATCAGCTGCAGAAGACTTGTGCTTCTCAAACAGCCATGTAGGAGGTCAGCTCCACCTTCCAAAGCCTGAAGCAATTGGGTGCTCCCGTACCTCAGGCCAGCCCCACTCAGCTGCAGTCTTGAGAGAGCTGACAAGAGCTTTATAGACTAGAGGCCTACAGCAACTGTAAGCCCCTGAGCCTAAGAACCAGCCACACTGGAGGCCTACTCACTTAACAGAAAAATGGCAACAGGAATGTGCTACTAGACCTTGTAGCTAACTGTGCTGGGGCCCCCCACACTCAATAAAGTGATCAAAGGGTCCATAGCAGCCACAAACACCTGAGCAATACAACCAGCCAGCCAGGGGGACAGCCCAGCCTCCCTGGGTACCTGCAGCAAGAGCAACCCTGACACAACAGAAGGACACACGTAACCCACACAGGGGTCACTCCTGGAACATTTGGAGCTGGTGACGAGAGGGAAGCACACTGCTGGGCCTCATAAGGCATCTCTTACATAAGGCCACCTCTCCAAGATCAAGAGACGTAGCTGACCTACCTAATACATAGATATAAGCACAGAGAAAGAGGCAAAATGAGGAGGCAAAGGAATATGTTCCAAGTATGAGAACAGGACAAAACCCCATAAAAAAGAACTAAATGAAACAGAAATGAGTAATCTACCTGACAAAGAATTCAAACAAAAAGTCATAAGGATGCTCACTGATCTTGGGAGAAGAATGGATGAACTCAGTGAGAACGTCAATAAAGAATTGGAAAATATAAAAAAGAACCAATCAGAAATGAAGAATACAATACTGGAAATGAAAAATTCATAGAAGGACTCAAAACCAGAGTAGATGATACAGAAGAATGGATCAGCGAGCTTGATGAATGACTAGAGGAAATCACCCAAGTTGAACAGATAAAAGAAAAAAGAATTAAAGAAAAACAAAGACAGTCTAAGGGACCTCTGGGAAAACATCAAGCATACTATCGTCTGTATTATAGGTGTCCCAGACGCAGAAGAGAGAGACAAAGTGGCAGAGAACCTATTTGAAGAAATAATAGCAGAAAACTTTCCTAACCTAAGGAGGGAAACAGATATCCAGGTCCAGGAAGCACAGAGAGCACCAAAAAAGATAAACCAAAAGAGGCCCACACCAAGACACATCATAATTAAAATGTCCAGAATTAAAGATAAGGAGAGAATCCTAAAAGCCACAAGAGAAAGGTGACAAGTTACATATAAAGAAAACCCCATAAGGCTATCAGCTGACTTCTCAGCAGAAACCTTACAGGCTAGAAGAGAGTGGCACAATATATTTAAAATGCTAAAAGGAAAAATCTACAGCCAAGAATACTCTGCCTGGCCAGGTTATCATTCAGAATGGAAGGAGAGAGAGAGAGTTTCCCAGACAAGCAAAAATTAAAAGAGTTTATCACCAAGAAACCAGTCCTACAAGAAATGCTAAAGGGAATTATTTAAGGGGGAAAGAGAAGACCACAAATAGGAAAAAATTATCTATTTCCATGATAAGAGGGTAGTGGATACACACATACAAAAAAGAGGTTAGATATGATATCAAAAACATAAAATGTGGGAGGAGGGGAGTAAAAGAGTAGAGCTTTTAGAAAGAGGTCAAACTAAAGAGACCATCAACCTAATTTAGATGGCTATATACGTAGGTTATTATATGTGAACCTCATGGTAATCACAAACTAGAAACCTATAAAAAATACACAAAAAAACTAAGAGAAAGGAACCCAAACATAATGCTAATGAAAGCTGTCAAAACACAAGGGAAGAGAGCAAGAGAAGAAGAAAGGAACAGAGAAGAACCACTAAAATACCCAGAAAAAAAGTAAAAAAAATGGCAATACGTACACACTTACCAAAGCTGCTTTAAATGTCAATGGACTAAATACTCCAATCAAAAGGCATACGGTGGCCGACTGTATAAAAAAACAAGGCCTATATATATGCTGCATACAAGAGAAACACTTCAGACCTAAAGACACTCACAAACTGAAAGTGAAGGGATGGAAAAAGATACTCTGTGGAAATGGCAATGAAAAGAAAGCAGGGGTAGCAATACTCACATCAGACAAAATAGACTTTAAAACAAAAACTGTAACAAGAGAGAAAGAAGGGCACTACATAATAATAAAGGGAACAATCCAGCAAGATGATATAACACTTGTCGATATCTATGACCCAATATAGGAGCACCTAAATATATAAAGCAATTATTAACAGACATAAAAGGAGAAATACATAGTAGCACAATAATAGTAGGGGACTTTAGCACTCCACTTACACCAATGGATAGATCATCCAAGCAGAAGAACAATAAGGAAACACTGGCCTTAAATGACACTTTAGACCAAATGGATTTAGTAGATGTATACAGAACATTCCATCCAGAAGCCGCAGAATACACATTCTTGTTGAATGCACATGGAACATTCTCCAGGATAGATCACATATCAGGCCAGAAAACAAGTCTCAATAAATTTAAGAAGACTGAAATAATACCAAACATCTTTTCTGGCCACAATGGTATGAAACTAGAACTCAACTACAGGAAGTAAATCAGAAAAGTCACGAACATGTGGAGATTAAACAAAATGCTAATGAACAGTGATTGGGTCAAGGAAGAAATCAAAAAATACTTGAAGAAAAATGAAAATGAAAATACATGCCAGAATTTATGCGATATAGTAAAGCGGTTCTAAGAGGGAATTTTATAGCAATACCATCCTACCTCAAGAAACAAGAAAAATCTCAAATAAACAATCTAACAGTGCATCTAAAGGACCTGGAAAAAGAAGAACAAGCAAAGCCCCAAATCAGTATAAGGAGGGAAATAATAAAAATCAGAGCAGAAATAAATGAAATGGAGACTAAAAGGCAATAGAAAAAATCAATTAAACCAAGGGCTGGTTCTTTGAAAAGATAAACAAAATTGACAGTCCTTTAGCTAGACTCACCGGGAAAAAAAGAGACGACTCAAATAAAATCAGAAATAAGAGAGGAGAAATTACAACAGACACCTCAGAAATACAAAAGATTATAAGAGAATACTACCAAAAGCTATATGCCAACAAATTGGATAATCTAGAAGAAATGGATAAATCTCGGAATCATACAACCTTCCAAAACTGAATCAAGAAAAAATAGAGAATTTGAATAGACCAGTCACCAGTAAGGAGATCAAAACTGTAGTCAAAAACCTCCCCCAAAGTAAAAGTCCAGGACCAGACGGCTTCCCTGGTGAATTTACCAAACATTCAAGGAAGACTTAAAACCTATCCTCAAACTCTTTCAAAAAATTGAAGAGGAGGGGAAGCTTCCTAACTCATTCTATGAAGCCAACATTACCCTGATAACAAAACCCAACAAGGACAACACAAAAAAAGAAAATTACAGGCCAACATCACTGATGAACATCAGTGTAAAAACCCTCAACAAAACACTAGGAAATCAAACACAACAATACATTAAAAAGGTCATGCACCATGATCAAGTGGGATTCATTCCAGGGATGCAGGGGTGGTTCAACATCTGCAAATCAATCAATGTGATACACCACATTAACAAATTGAAGAATAAAAATCACATGATCATCTTAATAGATACAGAGAAAGCATTTGACAAGATACAGCATCTATTTATGATAAAAACTCTGAATAAAATGGGTATAGACAGAAACTACCTCAACATAATAAAGGCCATATATGATAAACCCACAGCTAATATTATCCTCAATGGTGTAAAACTAAAAGCTATCCCTCTAATAACAGGAACCAGATAAGGATGCCTACTTTCATCACTCCTATTTAATGTAGTATTGGAAGTCTTAGCCAGAGCAATCAGGCAAGAAAAAGAAATAAAAGGGATGCAAATTGGAAAGGAAGAAGTAAAACTGTCACTATTTGCTGAAGACATGATTTTGTATATAGAAAACCCTAAAGAATCAATCAAAAAACTTTTAGAGGGGCCTGCCCAGTGGCGTAGAGGTTAAGTTCATGTGCTCTGCTTTGGCGATCCGGGGTTTCACAGGTTCGGATCCTGGGCATGGACAGATCCACTGCCTGTCAAGCCATGCTGTGGCAGTGTCCCATATAAATTAGAGGAAGATGGGCATGGATGTTAGTCCAGGGCCAGTCTTCCTCAGCGAAAAAGAGGAGGATTGGCAGCCCATGTTAGCTCAGGGTTAGTCTTTCTCACAGAAAAAAAAAATTAGAAATAATAAATGAATATGGCAAAGTTCCAGGATACAAAATCAACCTACAAAAATCAGTTGCTTTCTATACACTAACAATGAAGTAGCAGAAAGAGAAATTAAGAATACGATCCATTTACAATTGCAATAAAAAGAATAAAATACCTGGGAAAAAACTTAACCAAAGAGGTGAAAGATCTGTATACTGAAAACTATAAAACATTGTTGAAAGAAATTGAAGACACAAAGAAATGGAAAGATATTCCGTGCTCTTGGATTGGAAGAATTAACAGTTAAAATGTCCATACTTCTGCTTTAGCAATCTATAGATTCAGTGCAATTCCTATCAATGTCCCAACAATGTTTTTCACAGAAATAGAACAAAGAATCCTAATATTTATATGGAACAACAGAAGACCCCAAATAGCCAAAGGAATCCTGAGAAAAAAGAACAAAGCTGGAGGAATCACACTCCCTGATTTCAAAATATACTACAAAGCTATAGTAACCAAAACAGCATGGTGCTGGCACAAAAACAGACACACAGAATCGAGAGCCCAGAAACAAACCCACACATCTATGGACAGCTAATTTTCAACAAGAGAGCCAAGAACATACAGTGGAGAAAGGAAAGTCTCTTTAATAAATGTGTTGGGAAAACTGGACAGCCACATGCAAAAGAATGAAAGTAGACCATTATCTTACAACATACACAAAAATTAACTCAAAATGGATTAAAGACTTGAACGAAAGCCCTGAAACCATGAAACTTCTAGAAGAAAACATAGGCTGTACACTCTTTTACATTGGTCTTAGCAACATATTTTCAAGTACCATGACTGAACAGGCGAGGGAAACAATAGAAAAAATAAACAAATGGGACTCTATCAAACTAAAAAGCTCCTGCACAGCAAAGGAAACCATCAACAAAATGAAAAGACAAACTAACAATTGGGAGAAGATATTTGCAAACCATATATCTGATAAAGGGTTAATCTGCAAAATATGTAAAGAACTCATACATCTCAACAACAAAAAAACTAACAACCCAATTAAAAAGTGGGCAAAAGATCTGAACAGACCTTTCTCCAAAGAAGATACACAAATGGCCAACAGGCACGTGAAAAGATGTTCAACATCACTAATTATTAGGGAACTGCAAATCAAAACTACAATGAGATATCACCTCACACTTGTCAGAATGGCTATTATTAACAAGACAAGAAAACAAGAGGTGTTGGAGGGGATGTGAGGAACAGAGAACTCTCATACACTGCTGTTGGGAATGTAAACTGGTGCAGCCACTATGGAAAACAGTATGGAGATTCCTCAAAAAATTAAGAACAGAACTACCATACTATCCGGCTGTTCCATTGCTGGGTATTTATCCAAAGAACATGAAAACACGTATGTGTAAAGATACGTGCACCCCTGTGTTCATTGCAGCATTATTCACAATAGCCAAGACTTGGAAGCAACCTAGGTGCCCATCAGGGAGGAATGGATAAAGATGTCGTATATAAACACAGTGGAATGCTACTCAGCCATAAAAAACGATGAAATCCAGCCATTTGTGAAAACATGGATGGACCTTGATGGTATGATGTTAAGTGAAATAAGCCAGACAGAGAAAGACAGATACTGCACGATTTCACTCACATGTGGAAGATAAAAGCAGCAACAAACAATTACACAGAGACAGAGATTGGATTGGTGGTTCCCTGAGGGGAGGGGGGTAGGGAGGAGGGCAAAAGGATGATTAAGCACATGTGTGTGGTGATGGATTATAATTAGTCTTTGGGTGGTGAACATGATGTAATCTATACAATAATTGAAAATGATGATGTACACCTGAAATTTATATAATGTTATAAACCAGTTACTGCCATAAAAAATACATATACCTGTGTAATCCAAACTTTTATCAAGATGTAGAACATTGCCAACACCTCAGAAAGTTTCCTGATGCCCCTCCCTAGTTAATCCCCATCCCAACCACCCAAGAGGAACAACTGTTCTCATTTTGTTTTTTGAGGCTTTTTGCTTTAATTAGATTTTCCTGTTCCAGAAGTTTGATGTTTTTCATTTTAGCCATTCTGGTGAATGTATAGTGGTATCTTATTTGGCTTTAATCTGCATTTCCCTGATGACTAATAATTTGGGGCACTTTCTCATGTGCATATTGACCATTCATATATATATATATTGATGTGCCTAATCAAATCCTTTGCCCAACTTGTCTACTGAGTTCTTTGTCTTTTTTTATTAAGTTGCAGGAGTGCTTTATATTCTGGATACCAATCATTTGTCAAATATGTTTTGTGAATATTTTCTCCACCCTGAAGCTTAACTGTTCCTTTTCTTAATGGTGTCTTGTCCCTGCTTATCCACAGGGGATATGTTCCAAGACCCCGAGTGGATGCCTGAAATGGTGGATAGTACTGAACCCTATATATATATATATATATATATATGTACACACACACACACACACACACACACACACACACACACCCATAATAGAGTATAATTTGTAAATTAGGCACGGGAAGAGATTAACAACTAATAATAAAATAGAACAATTATAACAGTATACTGTAATAAAAGTCACCATAGATCTTAGAAATCTCAGCATGTGATTTTTTTTTTCCATATTAAGCTGAGAACTTTCACCTTTTCTCTTAAAGGAAGCACTTTATGGCTTCTCTTTGGCATGTCTGAATTGCCACATTGTGCTTTGGGGCCATTGTTAAGTAAAATAAGGGTTTTGAACATAAGCACTGTGATAATGCAGCAGTCCATCTTATAACTGAGATAGCTACTGAGTAACCAGCAGGTATCATATCCAGCACAGACACACTGGACAAAGGGATGATTCTTGTCCCAGGAGGGACGGAGCAGGTTGGCATAAGATTTCATCATGCTATTTAGAGAACAGCATGCAATTCAAAACTTATGAGTTGTTTATTTCTGGAATTTTCCGTTTAATATTTTCAGACCACAGTTGACCGTGGGTGACTGAAACCGTGGATAAGGGAAGACTACTATAATCAAAAGATTTTAATTTAGATGGTCTAATTTATTAATTATTTTCTTTAATGGTTATTGCTTTCTCTGTCCTATATAAGCATTTCCTTATCTGCATCACAATAATTTTAACATATTTTCATTATCATTCAATTTTGAATGACCTATGGATTATTTAGAAGTATGATATTTAATTTTCAAATATTTAGGGAGTTTCTAGCTATCTTGTTATTAATTTCTACCTAATTCCATTGTGGTCAGAGAACATATTCTATATGATTTTAATCTTTTTTAAATTTACTGAGACTTATTTTATGACTCAGATGTGATCCATCTTGGTGAATATAGTATATACCTTTAAAAAAGTACACGTCTTACCATTTTTTTATTAAAATGTTCTACAAATATCAATGAAGTCAAGTGGACAATTGTTTTTTAAAAATCATTTTAGCGTCTTTACAGATATTTTTGTCTTGTTTTATCAAATGCTCAGAGAGAGGTGTTAAAAATCTCCTACTAGCGAATTGTTTCTTCCGTTAATCTGTCAATTTTTACTTTATTTTGAAATTCTGTTTTAGAGCACTGATGCGTTTGTGATTGTTATATGTTCCTGATTAACTGACTTTTTATCATAAAAATATGTTTACTTTTATCTTTGGTAATACTCTGTCTCAAAGTCCACTTCATCTTTATTAATAAAACCACTCCATTCTTCTTATGCTTACTTTTAAATGAATGTATCTTTTTCTGTCATTTACTGTCAAACTCGGTGTCTTTATATTTCAAGTGCGTATGTTATAGACAGCATATAATTGGGTCTTTATTTTTTATCCATTCTGATTGAGCTCTGCCTTTTAGTAATGCAATTATTGCTATGGTTAGATTAAGGTCTATCATTTTATTTGTTTTCTGTATGTTATTTCTGTTCTTGTGTCTCTGGGGTTTTTTTTTATGCCTTCTTTAGAGTTAATTGAACTTTTTAAAAAAAATTTATTTTAATTTATCTATTGGCTTTTAGCTCTAGCTCTGCATTGTTATTTTACTGGTTGCTCTAGGGATTATAATACACATCCTTCACATTTCACAGTCTACTCAGAGTTAATGTTGTCTACTTCACGTAAAGTGGAAGAACCTTGTAATCATACATCCATATATCTCCTTTCATTTTTTATGCTATAATTGTCATATGCATTATATCTTTGTATAACTCTGCAGCACAATGTTATGATTCTTGCTTTAAAGGGTCATATGTATTTCAAATAAATTAAGAGAAACACAGTTTTTTATATTTACACATGTATCTTTGGCATTTCTGGCACTCTTCATTCCTTCCTAAAGGTGTCAGTTTTTGTTATCATTTCTGTTCAACAGAATCTCCTCTAACATTTTTTATAGTACAGGTCAGCTGGTGATGATATCTTAGTTTTTTGTGTGTTTTTTTTTAACTTGAGGTGTAATTGACATATTAGTTTTAGGTGTACTATGAAATCTAAGTGTTTTTTTGTCTAAAGATGACTTTATTTTGCTTTCAATCCTGAAGAATATTTTTGACAAGTAAAGAATTCTATGTTTATGGTTGTTTGATTTTTTTTTTTTCAGTCCTTTAAAACTGGCATTTCATTGTCCCCTGGTCTCTTTTGTTTTGGTTTGGTTTTCTGGTGGTAAGCCCTCAGTCATTGTTCCCATATATGTAAAGTGTCATTTATCTCTGGCTACTTTCAATATTTCACTTTATCATTGGTTTTCAGCAGTTTGACTGATATGTTATAAGTGGGTTTTCTTTTATGCTGTTTGAGGTTTACTGCAATTTTTTTTCCCACTGTAAATTTATGTATTTCAACAAATTTGGGAAGTTTTAAACCATTATTTCTTTTAAAGTATTTTTTTCTGCCTCAGTCTCTCTTTCCTTCTGGGGTTCCAAGTAGCTATATGTTAGACCTTTTAATATTGTCCCACAGGTGCTGTTAAATCTTTTTTACTTTTTTCTGTTCTTCTGATTGGATATCTAGTGTTTCGTCTTAAAGTTTAATGACTCTTCTGTCATCTCAAATCTGTTATTAGCCCATCTTGAGAATTTTCTCTCAGATATTGTGGGGGATTTTTTAATAGAAATTCTATTTGGTGGTTTCATTTTATGGAATCTGTCTCCCTGCTGATTTTTCCTGTTTGAAAATATTTATTATGAACGTATTTTCCTTTAAGCCTTTAAGCGCAGTTATAGTAGCTGCTAAAAAATCCTTGTCTGCTAAATCCTACAGCTGGATAATCTCAGATCAGACTTCTTCAGTTTCCTTTCTCTTGTATATGAGAAACATTTTCCTGTTTCTTCATATGTCTAATAACTTATATCGTGGATTTTTTGAATAATATTTTATAATATCTTTTCATTTTCTTATATTAGTTGGACGAAAACTCCAGGCTCTGTCTCCCTGTGGTGAGTAACAGACAAATTTCTCTTCAGTTCTTTGCCCCTTAGCTGTGCTGCTTGGAGTCTGACCTGAGCACGAGTAGTTTAGGGAGCAGCCAGAGATTTGGGCAAAGTTTATACACACACTGTGGGGCTCCCTTTATCTGGCTTTTTCCTTCCCAGGATTTTCCCCCTCACTTTCACGTTTCTGTGCTCACCCCAAACTCTGTCCCCTAGTTTTTAGGCCAGTAAGTCAGTAGTTTCCTGTCTTAGCCATTCCATATGGTGCTGACTGTAGCCACCCTTCAGTCTAAAAGTCTGTAATGAAGAGTAAACTCATCCAGTATCAGACCCTCTTCCTAATGACAATTCTCTTCCAATTTGTGCCTGATTTTGGTCATGCTCCTGTGTCTTCTAATAGGTTTTTTTTTCTAATATTTTGTCCAAAGTTTATTATCTGTGGGAGAGTCTAACGGGAGCTGTTTGGCCATTTCAAGCCAAAGCAAAAACTATATATGTTTTTGAACATTGAAAACATTGTATTTGGGGGTTTTGGGGTTTTGGCTCTAGTAGCTTATTTTAGAAAAATTACAAAATAGTAAAATAAAGGGGAAGGGAGGGATTCACCTATAGACTCACTCTCCAAAGAGAACCTTTGTTACTACAAATATGCCCAATGATTAAAAAGTAGAAGATAGTCTCTGATCAATAAAACTTTCTGTCTGATAGTGAGAACTAGATAATCTTTTCCAGCACTAGTGTTCTGAGAAATAGTGCAGACTGAAACATGGCCAGAGTTTGTAGGAAAGAAAGAGTTAAAATCATTTGTTCTCACCTGGTGGGGCATGAGGGACAGCTCATTAGAGTTAACTCTGAAGATCTATTATCATCATTAGTAATGTTAATTATTATTTTAATCATGTAGAAACTACACAGAAATAATAAACATTTGATGTACTCACCTGTCACATCGTAACATTCTGTTTTATCTGTAGCTGGTTCAAATGCATTCTATTTTAAATAAACGTTTCAGATGGCCGTAAAACCCTCTGTGTATCCTTCCTTGATACGGCTAGCCTCTCTCCCTTCCCAGTAGTAATCTCTATTCTGAGGTTGATATCTATCATTCTCTGTCATGTTTTTATGCTTTTATTACAAGTGCACAAATCTCTAAATATTATTTGTAAATTTATTTAAAGTATTATACTGTACATATCCTTCTCCAACTTGCCATTCCTCCCTCAATATTATTGTGGAGACAGATGTGTGTTGATACATGTAGATATAGTACAGTGGTCCTTATTCTTTGTGGATTCCATATTTATGAATTTGTCTACTCACTAAAATTTATTTATAACTCCCAAATCAGTGCTGTACTTTGCAGTCATTTGTGGACATGCACAGAGCAGTGAAAAATTTGGATCTCTCGAGACACCTATTCCCAGCTAAGGTTGAACAACGCGATGCTCCGCCACCTTGTTTCAGCTCTCATAATGTAAACAGATATCCTTTTTGTGGTCTGTTCAGTCACATTTTCCACAATTTCTGCTTTTTGTTCATGATTTCACTTTTTAAAATGGCCCCCAAGTATAGCGCTGAAGCACTGTCTAGTGTTCCTAAGCACAAGAAGGCTCTGATGTACCTTATGGAGGATGTGTATACTAATAAACATTGTTTAGGTATGAGTTACAGTGCTGTTGGTTGTTAACAAATCAACACATATATTAAATAGGGTGTTTTTAAACAGAAACACACATAAAACAAGATTATGTATTGATAAGTGACAAAAATGTGACTAGAGGCTCATAGGAACCTAACGCTATATTTTCCCTAGGAACAGTGATTCCGTATTCACTAATTCAGTGTTCACGGTGCCTTTACAGAATGTAACTATCACAAATAATGAGAATCAACTGTATATTTATTAACTGTTTTATGATATTCTATTGTATGACTATGGCACATTTTATTTATCCCTTGTCTAGATTTAAGTTATTTTCAACTTTGTAATTATTTTAAAAAATGCTACAAAAACATTTTATATTAACTCAGGATAAGGATGGTAACATCAGGATATGTAGCTAGGAGTGAAATACTAAGTTGTCTACACATTTTCAGTAAGACTGAATGTTGCCATATTGATCTCTAAGATAGTTCTACTAATTGATATTTCCACCAATAGTATATGAGATTTCCAATTGCTCTACAAACAGGAGAACATGGGACATTTTAATCTTAAATGTTTAACAACGTGATAGATGTGAATTAATGTCTCTCTGATTGGAATGTAAAATGTCATTTTCCTGATTTCCAGTGGGAATGAAAATGTTTTGTGAAGTCTGGACTACTCATAATTACGTTTTAAAAGTTAATTATGTAAAAAATTGGGTCAAATTAATTTTAAATAATTCCATATAGAATTTGATGGCTGCTTTCACACTATAACAGCAGAGTTGAGTACATGCAAGACCATATTAACCCATAGAGCCTAAAATATTGACTGTCTGGCCTTTTACAGAAGACGTTTGCCCACTCCTAATGTAGAAGCATAATTGCTATAGGTCAGTGTAAAAATAGTATTACCATTACTAATCACTTTTATCATTTGTTATTATCATTACTCAATACTAAAACTCAGAATTTATATGGTTGAATTTTTTTTTTTTTTTTGGTATTCCACTGAGCCTATTTTACAACTATATTGTCATTTTAAAACTTACATGGTGACTATAAGGTATAAGTTATTTTTTAGCTGCAAGCAGATGAATTTGTTCTTCAAAATCACATTCCCCATTGTTTAATATTTTTCTTTTCTTATAATTGTGCCTAACAAGCAGCACTCCTCTTATAGTTCCTGTCATTCAGAAATCATATTTCTTTCTCCTTTACTTTTCCATGTGCTGAGTCAGTTTTAGAGTAAATGGTTTCTCGGGCTTCTACTGAGATACAAGCTAAGACAAAAATAATAATAGCCAACATGGATATGGAAAATAAATTTTCAAAAATTTACTATAATCTTGACCAGTGTTTCTTCTGCTTTTACATTGCCTGACTTATATTTGCTGAAGTCAAGGTAAGCATCCAATTAGAGAGTTTTTAACAGGAAGCAGAGAACAAGTTCAAATACAAATTTTCATGATGTTCTCAGATTTCAAAGTGTAAATCTGAAGATGAGAATCAAATAGGGTTGTATTTAAGGTCAAGAAGCAAGGACAAAATTGGACTACATCATGATAACAGAATTTGAGAGGGAGAATATCATTCGTTCATTCATTCAACAAGCATTTATTGAATGTCTACACCAGGCAGTAAGTCAGACTCAATTATGTATTGATATGGCCCCGGAACTCAAGTATATTTCTTCACAGATATTTTATTTTTCTCTCTGAGTGGCTGTACCTGAAAATTTTTTCTGATATTTATCACGAATTGCTGGTTACTCCTTTCAAATACCCTGTGATGTTTTGCAGTCATGTAATAGCTAGAGTATTTGGAAGAATATGTTTATTACCTCATAGGTTTTATGCCTGGAGTTTTAGTAGATAACACCTTTCAGTTTGATTACATATATCTATGAATGACAGAGAAAGCAGTATTTCATTTTTTTCTATCTTTTAAAGAAAAACACTTAAACACACATACACACACACACACACACACACACACACACACACACACACACGGGGGCCAGCCTGGTGGCATAGTGGTTAAGTTTGCATGCTCCTCTTGGTGACCCAGGGTTCACAGGTTCGGATCCCGGGCTCAGACCTGCACACCACTCATCAAGCCATGCTGTGGTGGTGTCACACATACAAAATAGAGGAATATTGGCACAGTTGTTAGCTTAGGGACAGTCTTTCTCAAGCAAAAAGAGGAAGATGAGCAACAGATATTAGCTCAGGGCCAATCTTCCTCACCAAAAAAAAAAACTAAACCCCACAGCACCTGCTCTTTATGAAGGAAATCAGTTAGCTCATAAACACAGTTAACTCCTTGTTAAAATATCACAAATCCAGTGAAATTCTAACAGTTATATTGATTTAATAATTCCTAAGAAAAGATTATGATTCAGTGGAAAGATTAAAGAAATGTATTTGAACTTCCACTAACATTCACGTCTGCCCGTCAAACACCAGTCTCGCAAAGACTCTTCTTTGAAGCCTTTCCTGGCATCCTTCTCCCTGATGGAAAGTCAGTATGGCATTCTTTGACTACTTCTCTACTTTTCAGTGGAATATAAGCTCTTTTCAGAATAAGGCTGTATGGTATTCATCCTTGTGTACCTAGAGTCTGATGTACTGCCTGGTATAAACACTCAATAAATGCTTATTGAATGAATGAAAGGCTTACTCTCCCGCTCGAATTCTGTTATCACATTGTATTCCAGTTTTTTGCTTACATCCTGATCTAAAATACAACCTTATTTCTCTTCTTCAGATTTACACTTTGGGACCTGAGAACATCATGAAAATTCGTACTTGAACTTGTTTTCTGTTTAATGTTAAAACTCTTTGATTGGATTCTTACCTTAAAGACTCTAACCAGGCCTTTATTTACTCATCCTGTTACCAGGGACCTCACATCCCTTTTTCGTTTTCTTTTCTTTTTTCCTAAATGAGGGAAGAAAAAAAGAAAAGCATAGTTATTTATACCCATCATGTCCCCAGTCAGAAGTCTCTCTTTGTGACCATTTTATATTGCATAGAATGATAAGGACTGCTTACTAGCCTGGCAATACTTGGATCTATCCAAACCCCTGAAATGAGATTCTTATATTTTGCTGTACCTGCTAAACAATTGAAAACAGGACATCAGAGTTCAATTTTAAAACAAGTTTTAACTAGTAGTATTCTCGTGTCCCAAAAACCTTTTATGAGTCCTTTTGCTGTAGAACTCTTACAGAAAGTGATCTAGTCAATACCAGTTCTGTCAAACTCTCAGATTAATCAGCAACCTTTAAGTTGATAATACTATAGCTTTTAGCAACAAAGTACCATGTGATTATTCCAGATTTAATTTGGCTTTTGTTTAAATCAGACATATTTTCTAATTTAAAATATAGTTTACATGGAACAAGTAAGAATACCTTTGGCTCGAAATAGCAAACAAACACAATTCCAATTTATTTAAACAACAAAGGGACTTTTTCGGCTCATATACCAAAAATCCTAGAAATACTGTAAGCTTCTGCCAAATCTTTATCACATAGCTTAACGATGTCTACCATGAACCTAATTTCTTTCTACCTTTTTGAATTCCATAGCTTCATGTTAGCACCAACCCCTCTTATAGTCCCAAGATGGCTGCCAATGGCTTCTAGGGCTATGCGGTACCAATTGAGAACTGTGAATGGTCTGAGATTTTACCCTACTTGCAAGCTGACAAGTTAATTTGCCACCATTTCATGGATACTAGTAGAAAGCATGAGACTCCTGGCTCTGAGATGAAGGACACTTTATTGTTCACAGCAATATCAATAGCCAGCATTTTCTTGTGCTGGTTACCTAAACCTCAATTCCCACAGAATGATGTAAAGAGTTTCAGATGAACTTACAGCAGTCAGTTGTGTTATAAGAGAGGAATACTGAACTTAGGGGACCTGAAACTTTCGTAATAGACAGTAAGCCTGACTGCCCTTTGCTCCAGAGGAAGATACTATGTCTCTCTTTCAAGACTATAAGGAAACCAGCCTTTGCTCCAGATGGAAAGACTATCTTATCTTCCAAGGCTGTTCACTCTACAAACATCCTTGAAAAGATAATCCAGAACAAAGGCAGTCAGTGTCTCTGCTTACAAGACATGCAGAAACATAAAAGACCTGTCGAGAATTCTCTCCCAGAACTACCATGTTCACTGGAACAGGCGAGAACCTTTTGTCCTAGCATTCCCAGGAGAATTCCTAAGATTGACCTTGCTGAACAAATTACTGTGGCTAGGAGATAGAAGTACACTAACTGGCTTGATCTAGGTCAAATGATTCACCCCTAGAGCCACAAGAGGAGTTACCTTCTTGAGAACACCAGTGGAAATTGGGGACATTGGTACAGAAGTAGAGAGATGAGTACTGGGAAGGCAGCCAATAATTGTCCACTACACAAGCTCTAGTTAATAAATATCAAGTTAGAAGATGAAAAAGTATGAATGTAATCTGGGGCATTATATATTATCAATAAAGGTTAGTGTTTTGGGGAATATCAGTGAAAAAATGTATTAATATCACACTAGTCTTTCCTCCACACCCTGGCCAGAATAACTATTACAAAATGCTTTGTTCCCCTGCTGAGTACTAAATACTAAGTACTGAATACTTTAGCACAGTACACATTGCCTTTAACAGTCTGCCTCCAGTGCAACCCTCTAGCCTCAACTCTTGCTACCACCTCTGTTCCCCTCCTTGTCCAGTCATTTCAGGTTTCCTATTTGGACCTCTGCTCCTGTTCACATTATCTTGAAGGCCTTTCCTCCTCACCTTGATCTCCCTCAAGCAGAATTAATTGTGTGCCTTGTGTATATTCTCTAGTGACATTGCATACATTATACATTCCTTGACACCTATAATTTTTCCTAACATTTATTATATCTCATATATATATATATATATATATTCGTGCAGTTATGTGATTAATATTTGTCTTCCACACTAGACTGCAAGCTCCAGAGTGCAGAAATCTGGTCTGATTTATTCTCCCTTGTATCCTTAGTGCCTCATAAGTAGTAAGTGCTCAGTAAATATCTGTTGCTACTGAATGTTTATAAAATATAAGAGGCGAGGTGGAATAATAGTTAAGGTTGCTGGCTCCTGTGGCAGTCCTCCTCCAGATTGCTAGAAATCCTGGATTCATCACTTACTAGCTGAGTGACCTTGGGCAAATTCTCTACCTCTGTTCTCCCATCAATAAAATGGAAACCTATTTCATAGGGTTGTTTTTAATTAAATGAGAAAATATATATGCAGTGCTTAAATATTATGCCTAGCATATAGTAAGCACCTAACAGTTAGCTGTTATTGCAGCTGTGCTTATTGCTGCAGGTAGGAGTCTTTGTGTCCGTCTCCCCGCTGGACTCTCCACTTCTTGAAGACTGCAGCCAGCAGCATCAACGATGCCAGGGCCTAACCCGAGGCCCAGCATGTCGTAATTGTCCAATAAATACTTATTGAATTGCACTGTTGTCAAATCTGAAGAATGCTGTTTAAGATTAAACCACCAAGTTAGTTTGGTAATAGTGGCATTTCTTTCCAAGTTCTGAAGTCCTTTATTCTTTCTATTAATAATTAAAATTAATAGCCCCCACTTCTATCATTTATTTTGTGCTTATGTATTCCAGGTACTAATGGGACATGAATTATCTCATTTAATTTCCATCACATTTTATGAGGTGTAGGATTTAATTATACAGATGAGGCAGTTGAGCCTCAGAAAAGTCTGGGGACTTGCCCAAAATCGTGCAACTAGCAACAGGGAGAAACAGATCTAAGTCAGTTTCTTCCCTATAAATGAATATGTTGTAAAATAAAGTATTTGTTTATATCTATGACAGTGGAAGTGGTTTTTAATCCATTGGGAATGTGAGTTTTACTAAAACCAATAACTAGTAATACTTCATGGTTTTGTTACATTGAGCTGCGCTCTAATGGAGGAGACTTGTCCGAAATGGAAGAGACCTCACTGACTCCAGGCCTTGTCATTTCCAGGCAGCTTTGTGGACGAGGGCTCATTAGTTTCAGAGTTTGGCAAAAGGAGTGCAAGACATTCCATCAGCTTTCCTTGTTTATAGTAAGGACCACATTAAAAGAAAGCTTGGATTATAAATAGCATTTGTTTTATCCCTTTAATCATTTTTTGGCAGCCGTGCTCATGCACACGTTTGACAAATACATGCAGATACAGATGTGCTGTCCTGCTCTCCAACACAGCACCTTCAGAAAGAGCTTTAAATGCAGTCTTCCTTCACTGTGATTGATGTGAGAGGTACTTCCCCTCCCCTGAAAAAATATACCTTTACTTATGGATTTATCATAGAGATGCAAACAGATCTCCAGATAATAGTGGTATTTACTATTCACAGCCATAGAAGAAAGAATGATTTCTGGAGGTTTTCCAGAGGAAGCAGCCCAACTATTTAATAGTAGGAGAAGTCTTACAGCGTGGAATCCTACATGTACTTATCTTCCCCTGGGGAGTTAACTCAGTTTCTGGAGACACCGAGGCTGCGTTACACATGACCCCATACTTATGCCTAGAAGAATAAGAGTATTTTTAAGAACTCATGAATGACATGTCAGAAGATGTTTTCATATTTGATTAGTCCTTGGATGAACTCATTTGATTAGTGCTCAGAAAAGGGAATGTAATTACTTTTGGAAAATATTATTTTTCTCGATTTAAATATAAAGACTGTAGGTAAAAACTGATTATAGTTTTATAACACATAATTTATAAGTAAATCTGTCTAACTGATTCATCAGCTATATGTTTTGGGGGGAGGAGAAGAATCAACGAAGTAATTTATAAATTTGTTTTCATTAGGAAAATATTGTATTCAACATTCATTAATCATCTCATATGTCAAGGACTTATAGGCAGGAGAGACAACAATGAGAAAGATATACACTTGGGGATCACTCAGTCTAATAGGGCTGACAGCATGTAAGCAAGCAACTACAACACAAGAATAAAGAAGCAAATATCTGCCACTTTAAAACCCTAACCCTCTCTAAAACCAACACCCTACTTACTCCTTGCCTACCCTAGCAGCTGAACAGAGCTGGAGAAACCCACAAAAGTAAGTTGATGTCTCACTTTTTTTTTTGAGATATAACATTATTAGTTTTAAGTATACAACATAATGATTTGATATATATATCAAATATGTGTATAGTGAAATGATTACTGCACAAAGTTTAGTTAATACCGCACATAGTTATGAATTTTTGTGTGTGTGTGATGAGAACTTTTAAGATCTACTCTCTTAGCAACTTTAAAATATACAGTGCAGTATTGTTAACTGTAGTTACCATGCTGTGCATTATATTCCCAGGACTTATTTATTGTATACCTGGAAGTTTTTATCTTTTGGACACCTTCACCTGTTTCACCCATCTCCCACCCCCACTTCTGGCAACCACTAATCTCTTCTCTTTACCTATGAGCTCATTTTTTTTAGATTCCACATATAAATGAGATCATACAATATTTGTCTTTCTCTGTCTGATTTATTTCACTTACCATCACACCCTCAAAGTCCATCCATCTTGGCGCAAATGGCAGGATTTCCTTCCTTTTTATGACTGAATAATATTCCTGTGTGTGTGTGTGTGTGTGTGTGTGTGTGTGTATGCATATACGTAGACCACATGTTTCTATATATATATATACATACATTGCATCTTCTTGATTCATTCGTCTGTTGATGGACACTTAGGTTGTTTCCATGTCTTGGCTATTGTAAATAATGCTTCAGTGAACATGGGGGGTGCAGATATCTTTTTGAGATATTGATTTTATTTCCTTTGGATAAATACCCAGAAGTGAAATTGCTGGAACATGTGGTAGTTCTATTTTTAATTTTTGAGGGACCTCCATACTGTTTTCCACAGTGGCTGCACCAATTTACATTCCTGCCAACAGTGCACAAGGGTTCCCTTTTCTCTACATCCTTTCCAACACTTGTTATTTGTTGTCTTTTTGATAATAGCTATTCTAAGAGATGTGAAGTGACATCTCAATTGTGGTTTTGATTTGTATTTCCTTGATGATTAGTTATGTTGAACATCTTGTCCTGTGTCTGTTAGCCATCTGCATGTCTTTTTGGAAAAATGTCTATTCAGATCCTCTGCCCATTTTTTAATGTGTTTTTTTTTCTGTTGAGTTGTATGAGTTCTTTATATATTTTGGATATTAACCCCTTATCAGATACATGATTTGCAAATATTTTCTCTTAGTCAGTACATTGACTTTTTATTTTCTTGGTTTCCTTTGCTGTGTGGAAGCTTTTTAGTTTGATATAATCTCATTTGTTTACTTTTCTTTTGTTGCCTTTGCTTTTGATGTCAAATCCAAAAAATTATTGCCAAGACCGATGTCAGGGAGCTTACTGCCTATGTTTTCTTCTAGGAGTTTTATGGTTTCAGGTCTTACATTCAAGTCTTTAAACCATTTTGAGTTGATTTTTGTGTATGGTATAAGATAGGGGTCTAGTTTCATTCTTTTGCGTGTGGCTAGCTGTCCAGTTTTCCCAACACCATCTATTGAAGAGGTTATCCTTTCCCCGTTGAGTATTCTTAGCTCCTTTGTTGTAAATTAATTGACCATGTATGCATGGCTTTATTTGTGAGCTGTCTATTTTGTTTCATTGATCTATGGGTCTGTTTTTATGCCAATACAATATCATTTTTGTTTACTATAGATTTGTAATATAGTTTGAGATCAGGGACTGTGTCGTCTTCAACTTTGTTATTCTTTCTTAAGACTGCTTTGTCTATTTGGGATCTTCTGTGGTTCCATACAAATTTTAGGTTTGTTTTTTCTGTGTCTGTGAAATATGCCATTGGAATTTTGATAGAGATTACATTGAATCTGTAGATTGCTTGGGATAGTATGGACATTTTAATAATATTAATTCTTCCAATGCATGAGCATGGAATATCTATTTGTGTCTTCAATTTCTTTCATCAGTATCTTACAGTTTTCAGTGTACAGGTCTTTCACCTTGGTTAAATCTGCTACTAGGTATTTTATTCTTTTTGATGCAAAATAAATGGGATTGTTTTCTTAATTTCTCTTACTGATAGTTCATTATTAATATATAGAAATGCAACTGATTTTATGTCCTACAACTTTACTGAATTTGTTTATTCTAACAGGGTTTTGTGTGTGTGTATGTGTGTGAGAGAGGAAGAGTAGCCCTGAGCTAACATCTTTTGCCAATCCTCCTCTTTTTCGCTGAGGAAGACTGGCCCTGGGCTAACATCCATACCCATTTTCCTCTACTTTCTATGGGACGTCCCCACAGCATGGTTTGACAAGTGGTGCGTCTGTCTGCGCCCGGGATCTGAACCTGTGAAACCCCAGGCCGCTGAAGCGGAGTGCGCAAACTTAACCGCTACGCCACTGGGCTGGCCCCTATTCTAACAGTTTTTTCGCAGAGTCTTTAGGGTTTTCTATATATATAAGATCCTGTCATCTGCAAACAGAGACAGTTTTACTTCTTCCTTCCTTATTTGGATGCTTTTTATTTCTTTTTCTTGCCTAAGTGCTCTGGCTAGGACTTTCAGCACTACACTGAATAAAAGTGGTGAGAGTGGGCATCCTTGTCTTGTTCCTGATCTTAGAGGAAAAGCTTTCGGCTTTTCACCATTGAGTATCATGTTAACTATGGACTTGTCATCTATGGCCTTTATTATGTTGAGGTACGTTCCTTCTATACACATTTTATTGAGAGTTTTTGTTGTGAATGTATGTTGAATTTTGTGGAATGGTTTTTTTTTCATCTATTGAGATTATTATATGATTTTTATCCTTCATTTTGTTAATATGGTATATCACATTGATTGATTTGCAGATGTTGTACCATCCTTGCATCCCTGGAATAATTTCCCCTTTGTTATGGTATATGATCCTCTTAATGTATTGTTCAGTTTGACTTGTTAATGCTTTGTTGAGAATTTTTGCATATACGTTCATCAGGGATATTGGCCTGTAATTTTTTTTCTTGTTGTGTCCTTGTCTTGTTTTGGTATCAGTGTTTTCTGGCCTCATAAAATGAGTTTGGAAGTATTCCCTTCTCTTCTGTTTTTCGGAAGAGTTTGAGAAGGATTGGTATTAATTCTTTAAATGTGTGGTAGCATTCACCGGTAAAGCCATCTGGTCCTGGACTTCCGTTTGTTGGGAGAATTTTGATTGCTAATTCAGTCTCCTTACTAGCCATTGATCTGTTCAGATTTTATTTTTATTTATTATTGAGGTCACATTGGTTCATTATATACATTTCAGGTGTATATCATTATATTTCAACTTCTGTATGGACTGCATTGTGTTTACCACCAAAAGTCTAGCTGCCACTCATCACTACACATGTGCCCCTTTACTCCTTTCCCCTTTCCCCTCTGGCACCCACCTATGTGTTCTCCATATTTATGTGTGTGTTCATTTATCTTCCATGTATGGGTGAAGTCATGTGGTAATTGTCTTTCTCTCTCTGACCTATTTTGCTTAGCATAATACCCTCAGGGTCCATCCATGTTGTTGCAAATGGGACGATTTCACCTTTTTTATGGCTGAGTAGTATTCCGTTGTACATATATGCCACATCTTCTTTATCCATTCATCTACTCATGGGCACTTAGGTTGTTTTCAAGTCTTGGCTATTGTGAATAATGCTGTAATGAACATAGGGGTGCATATATCTTTTTGAATTATTGTTTTTATGTTCCTTGTATAAATACCCAGGAGTGGAACAGCTGGATCATATGGTATTTCTATTCTTAATTTTTTGAGAAATCTCCATACTGTTTTCCATAGTGGCTGCACCAATTTACATTTATACCAGCAGTGTATGAGGATTCCCTTTTCTCCACATCCTCTCCAACACTTGTTTTTTCTTGTCTTTTTAAAAATAGCCATTCTGACAGGTGTGAGGTGATATCTCATTGTAGTTTTGATTTGCATTTCCCTAATAATTAGTGATGTTGAGCATCTTTTCATGTGCCTGTTGGCCATCTGTATGTCTTCACTGGAAAAATGTCTGTTCACATCCTCGGCCCATTTTTTGATTGAGTTGTTCATTTTTTGTTGCTGAGTTTTATGAGTTCTTTATATATTTTGAATATTAACCCCTTATCAGATGTGTGACTTTAAATATTTTCTCCAAGTTTGTGGCTTGTCCTTTTGTTTTGTTGTTAGTTTCCTTGGCCATGCAGAGGCTTTTTAGTTTGATGTAGTCCCATTTGTTTATTTTTTCTTTTGTTTCCCTTGCATGAGGAGACATGATATTCAAAAAGATAATGCTAAGACCGATGTCAAAGAGCATACTGCCTCTTTTCTTCTAGGAGTTTTATGGTTTCAGGTCTTACATTCAAATCTTTAATCCATTTTGAGTTAATTTTTGTGTATGGTGTAAGATAATGGTCTACTTTCATTCTTTTGCGTGTGGCTGTCTGGTTTTCCCAACACCATTTACTGAAGAGACTTTCCTTTCTCTATTGTATGCTCTTGGCTCCCTTGTTGAAGATTAGTTGTCTGTAGATGTGTGGGTTTACTTCTGGGTTCTCAGTTCTGTTCCACTGATCTGTGTGTTTTTCTGCCAGTACCATGCTGTTTTGATTACTATAGCTTTGTTGTGTAATTTGAAATCAAGGAGTATGATACCTCCAGCTTTGTTCTTTTCTTCTTAGGATTGCTTTGGTTATTCAGAGTCTTTTGTTGTTCCATATAAATTTTAGAATTCTTTGTTCTGTTTCCATGAAGAATGTCATTGGGATTCTGATTGGGATTGCATTGAATCTGTAGATTGCTTTAGATAATATGGACATTTTGATTATGTTAATTCTTCCAATCCATGTACACAGAATATCTTTGCATTTCTTTATGTTTTCGATTTCTTTCAATAATGTTTTATAGTTTTCAGTGTTTAGGTCTTTCACCTCCTTGGTTAAATTTATTCCTAGATATTTTATTTGTTTTGTTGCCGTTGTAAATGGGATTGTATTCTTGATTTCTCTTTCTGCTAGTTTGTTGCTAGTGTATAGAAATGCAACTGATTTTTATATCTTAATTTTGTACCCTGCAACTTTACTGTATTCACTGATATTTTCTAAAAGTTTTTTGGTGGATTCTTTAGGGTTTTCTACATACAGAATCATGTCATCTGCACATAGTGACAGTTTTACTTCTTCCTTTTCAATTTGGATCCCTCTCTTTCTTTTCCTCACCTAACTGTTCTGGCTAGGACTTTCAATACTGTGTTGAGTAAGAGTGGTGACAGTGGGCATCTTTGTTCCTGTTCTTAGAGGAATAGCCTTCAGTTTTTACACCATTCAGTATGATGTTTGCTGTGGGTTTGTCATATATGGTCTTGATTATGTTGAGATACTTTCCTTCTATACCCATTTCATTGAGAGTTTTTATCATAATGGATGTTGAATCTTATTAAATGCTTTCTCTGCTTCTATTGAGATTATCATGTGATTTTTACTCTTCATTTTTTTCATATGGTGTATCACATTGATTTGCAAATGTTGAACCATCCCTGCTTCCCTGGAATAAATTCCACTTGATCATGGTATATGATCCTTTTAATGTATTGTTGTGTTCGATTTGCTAATATTATGTTGAGGATTTTTGCATCTATGTTCATCAGTGATATTAGCCTGTAACTTTCCTTTTTTGTGTTGTCCTTGTCTGGTTTTCATATCAGAGTAATGTTGGCCTTGTAAAATGAGTTAGGAAGCATCCCATCTTAAATTTGTTGAAACAATTTGAGGATAGGTATTAAATCTTTGAATGTTTGGTAGAATTCACCAGCGAAGTCATCTGGTCCTGGACTTCTATTCTTTGGGAGGTTTTTGGTTACTGTTTCAATCTCTTTACTTGTGATTGGTCTATTTAAATTCTCTATTTCTTCTTGATTCAGTTTGGGGAGGTTGTCTGATTCTAAGAATTTATCTATTTCTTCTAGATTATCCAATTTGTTGGTGTATAGTTTTTCATAGTATTCTCTCATAATCCTTTGTGTTTCTGTGGTATCTGTTGTAATTTCTCCTCTTTCATTTCTCATTTTATTTATTTGAGCCTTCTCTCTTTTTATTGGGGAGTCTAGCTAAGGGTTTGTCAATTTTGTTTATCTTTTCAAAGACCCAGCTCTTAGTTTCATTGATCATTTTCTGTTGTCTTTTTAGTCTCTATTTCATTTATTTCTGCTCTGATTTTTTATTGTTTCCTTCCTTCTACTGACTTTGGGCTTTGTTTGTTCTTATTTTTCTGGTTCTTTTAGGTGTAGTGTTAGATTATTTGAGATTTTTCTTGTTTCTTGAGGTATGCCTGTATTAGTATATACTTTCCTCTTAGTACTGCTTTTGCTGCATCCCCTAAGTTTTGATATGTCATGTTTTCATTTTCATTTGTCTCCAGGTATTTTTTGATTTCTTCCTTCATTCAATAGTTGTTCAGTAACATGTTCTTCAGTCTCCACATATATGTGACTCTTTAGCTTGCGTCTTGTAGTTGATTTCTAGTTTTATACTGTTGAGGTCAGAAAAGCTGCTTGATATGATTTCAATCTTCTTAAATTTATTGAGGTTTATATTGTTTTCCAAAATTGGTCTATCTTTGAGAATGTTCCATGTGCACCTGAGGAATGTGTAAGTGCATCTGGTCTAGTGTTTCATTTAAGGCCAATATTTTCTGGTTGACTTTCTATCTCGATGATGTATTCATTTGATGTAAGTGGAGTGTTAAAGTCCCCTATTCTCACTATGTTGCTGTCAGTTTCTCCCTATAGGTCTGTTGCTTTATGTACTTTGGTCCTCCTATGTTAGGTGCATATATATTAATAAATGTTATGTCTTCTTGTTGGAATGTCCCATTTATCATTATATAATGATATATGTTTATCATTATATATATCATTATATATAATGATATCCATGTTTATCTCTTGTTATCTTTTTGACTTGAAGTCTATTTTGTCTGATATAAGTATGGCTACCCCTGCTTTCTTTTTTGGTTGTGATTTGCTTGGAGTATTATCTTCCATCCCTTCACTCTAAGCCTATGTTTGTCTTTAGAGCTGAGATAGGTCTCCTGGAGGCAGCATATTGTTGGATCTTCTTTTTTAATCCATCCAGCCACTCTGTGTCTTTTGACTGGTGAATTCAATCCACTTACATTTAAAGTGATTATTGACATACAAGGGCTTAATAATGACATTTTATCTTTTGTTTTCTGGTTGTTCTATGTTTCCACTGTTTCTTTTTCCTTGTATTTCTGTCTGTCATTTCAGTTTGGTGGTTTTCTATGTTGTGTTTCTCAGTATTCTCTTTATGATTTGTGGCTCTGCTCTGATTTTTTCTTTTGTGGTTACTATGAGGTTTGTGTAAAAGATTTCATAGAGGAGGTAGTCCTTTTTCTGCTGATAGCATCTTATCTCCATTAACCTATGCAGGTTCTATCCTTTTCCTCTTCCCCTTCTATGTTTTTGTCGTCACAAATTATCGCTTTTTGTATAGTGAGTTTCTGACCAAATTGAAGTGGTTATAGTTATTTTTGATGCTTTCTTTCCCTTTAGCCTTTATGTTATAATTAAGTGTTTACTAACAGATTCTGATACAGAGTTGCAATTTTCTGACTCTGTCTGTCTTTATCACATTCCTCTAAGCTTTGTATACTTTCCTTTTTTGTTTCAGGTAAGAGGGTTCCTTTAAACATTTCCTGTAAGGCAGGTCTGATGGTGATGAACTCCCTCGGCTTTTGTTTGTCTGGCAGAGCCTTTATTTCTCCTTCGTATCTGAAGGATAACTTTGCTGGATAGAGTATTCTTGGCTGACAGCCGTTTTGTTTGTTTGTTTTTGCTGAGAAAGATTCACCCTGAGCTAACATCCACTGTCAATCTTCCTCTTTTTGTATGTGAGCCACCACCACAGCATGGCCACTGACAGATGAGTGGTGTAGGTGTGCGCTCAGGAACCGAACTTGGGCTGCCAAAGCAGAACACACTGAACTTAAACACTAGGCTACTGGGGCTGGCCCAACTGATAGTTTTTGTATTTCAATATTTTGAATATGTCATTCTACTCTCTCCTACCCTGTAGAGTTTCTGCTGAGAAATCTGTTGATAGCCTAATTGAAGTTCCTTTGTAAGTTACTTTCTTCTCTCTGGCTGCCTTTAATATTTTTTCTTTGTCATTGACTTTTGCCAGTTTTAATATAATGTGCCTTGGAAAAGGTCTTTTTGTGTTGAGATAATTACAAGTTCTCTTAGATTTATGTACTTGTATATCCAATTCCTTCCTCAGGTTTGGGAATTCTCAGCTATTCTTTCTTTAAATAAGCTCTCTGTTCCTTTCTCCCTCTCTTCTCCATCTCTTCTTCTGGGATACCCACTATTCTTATGTTGCTTTTCTTAATTGAGTTGGATAGTTCTCATAGACTTTCTCTATTTTTTAAAAATCTTAGTTCTCTCGAGCCAGCCCTGATGGCCTAGTGGTTAAAGTTCAGCACTCTCACCACTTCAGCGGCCTGGGTTCATTTCCCAGTCGCAGAACCACACCACTGTCTGTCAGTTGCCATGCTGTGGTGTTGGCTCACATAGAAGAACTAGAAGGAATTACAACTAGGGTATACAACCATGCAATGGGGCTTTGGGGTGGAGGGGAAAAAAAGGAGGAAGGTTGGCAGCAGGTATTAGCTCAGGCTGAATTCTTCCCTGCAAAAAAAAAAAATCTTAGTTCTCTCCTCTTCCACCCAAATCATTTCTGGATTTCTATCTTTGAGCTCACTAATTCTCTCTTCCATGTGTTCTGCTCTATTTCCATTTCTTTCTACTTTATTTTTCGTCTTGTTAATTGTGTTCTTCATCTCCAGAATTTCTGTTTGGTTTTTTTTTTTTTTTTTTTTTAAGAATTTCAGTCTCTTTGGTGAAGTACTCCTTTCAGTCTCTTTGGTGAAGTGCATTAACTTTTTTCCTGAACTCAGTGAACTGTCTGGGTTTTCTTGTAACTTTTTGAGTTTCTTTGTGAAAGCAATTTTGAATTCCCTGTCAGTTAGATTGTACTCTTCCATGACTTCATGTTTGGTTTCTGGAGAGTTGTTATTTTCTTTCTGTGCTACCTTGTTACTGTTGTTCTTCTTGGTACTTCATGAGTTGTTCCTTTGCCAACACATTTGTAATAGTAAACACCTTTCTTATTTGAGTAAGGCTTTGGTTACTTTGATTCTGAGCTGCTTCTGGTTGTATTCGAGAGCCTGTGCTTTACACCTTCCACTGACTCTGCCAGAGCTGGCGTCAGTGCCCTCCTTGTTCTGCTTGTGCCTCTAAGGTTGCTGGTGCCTTGTTGCTTACAAAGTCACTGCAGTCACGGGTGTTGCCACTGGCATCGCCAGGCCACGAGCACCTCTGCTGCTTCCAAAATTGCCTGGTCTTTGTGTTCCCCCACTGGGTTTCAGAGAGTTCTCCATAGGCTCAGGTGCTGCTGCCACTTGCACCACCTGCACTGCTGCTCTCAGGTTACCTGAGGGTGCTGGCAGTGCCACTGCTGGAGGCATTGTGTTCACAGGTTTTGCTGCCACTGCCAGGGGTCCAGGATCTCGTATGCAGGCCCTACTGTTGGTAAAGCCAGTGTCAGGGGTGTCACCACTAGGGGCCGGGTCCAGGGTAATGCTGTGGTTCCTGTAGCCTCAGGTCACAGGCATCACCCACCACTGTTTGGGGAGGGGGAGAGTCTGAACTTTGAGCACTGCTGTTGCTTCTGCAGCCTCTGGTCTCCGGCACTGATTCACTTTTTGAAACTTCAGGTCACGGGCACCACTGCCACTGCTGGTAGCATCCGTGTTTTGGATGCAGCCTGCACTGCTGGGATGACCTGTGTCAGTCATCGCTGCCAGGGCAGGTGGAAGGGGCTGGGTCATGGGCACCACCCACCACTGCTGGGGAAGGGGCTGAATGTTGAAGCCTCTGCCACCAGAGGAGGGAGAAGGGGCTGTGTCACAGGTGTCTCAGAGTTCCCAGAGTGTCTGGTCACAGATCCACAGTGATTCCTGGTGCCTCTGGGAGCGTGCACTGCCTGGACTTTTAGGGTCTCTGTTCGTGGGTGTTGCCTCAATTCCTGGGGCCTCTGTTTACAGGCATGGCCCAGATCCCAGAATCTCTGCTCTCAGGAGCTGCTGCCACTGCTCTGCTGGTTTCACTGCCTCCAGGAGGTCCAGTCTGCCTACCTTCAGATGTCTAGATGTATGGATCTATCAGGCTTTCTGGTGTGCTGTGCAGAGTTGTTTCTTGGTCGGTGGATGTCCTACTGGTTGTAACTGGAGGGGCAAGACAGAGGGAACAACTCACTCTGCCCAGATGCTCTGTTCAGATTTTTTATTTCTTCATGATTCAATCTTAGTAGGTTGTATGTTTCTAGGGATTTATCTATTTCTTCTAGGTTTCCAATTTGTTCGGATATAATTGTTCATATTAGTCTCATGATCCTTTGTATTTTTGTGGTATCAGTTGTAATGTATTCTCTTTCATTTCTAATTTTATTTATTTGACTCCTCTTTTTTCTTTGTGAATCTAGCTAAAAGTTTATCTATTTTATTTATCCTTCCAAAAAGCTAGCTCTTAATTTCATTGACCTTTTCTATTGTCTTTTTAGTCTCTGTTTCATTTATTTCCACTCTGGTTTTTGTTATTTCCTTCCTACCTTCTAACTTTGGGCTTGACGTCTTACTTTAAATAATTGACTGCCAACCGCAAATGGGCCCTTGTGTTGCTGGCAGTCCTACTGCTCTCCCTATTCCTTTTACTCTTCCTCTCTTTTAAACAATTGTTTCATATCTTCTTCTTGGTCCTTAACCTCTCTCAGATGATGATCTTACTTTCTGTTTCAATGAGAACATCAAGAGAGAATGTCCACCTGTTTCCACCCTCACATCCATCCACTACCTGCTCCCATGCTGTGTTCTCTCCTTCCTTCCAGTCACTGGAGATGTGCTGTACTTGCTTCTGTCCAAGATCAGCCCTCCACTGTGACCCCATACCCTCTGACCCAGTCAAGAACTCCAAACCCTGAATTCTCTCCTTCCTCCTCCCTCTCTTGGATCATCAGCTTTTTGTCTGTCTACTGAATCATTCCCATTAGCATAGAAATGTGCTGTAATATTTCCTATCTTATTAAGAAAACACCTCTCCTTTGACTCCACAACCTCTTTAGCAATCACCCATTTCCTCTGCTATTACAATAAAACTCCTCAAAAGAGCTGTATAAGCTTGCTGTTTTCACTTCCTCTTGTCTAGTCTCTCTGGAACCCACTCCAATCAATCCCACTACAGAATGAAACAGCTCTTGTCAAGTGATACCGTATTGCCAAATTCAGTGTATCTTATTCACCCTGTCAGCAGCATTTGACTCACTTGATCACTCCTTCCTTTATTTTTATAACAGCTTTATCAAGATATAATTTATGTTCCATGAGATTCACTCTTTTGAAGTTACAATTCAATGATTTTTAGTATATTCATGAAGTTGTGCAACCATTGTCACTAATTCCAAAGCATTTTGTTACCCCCAAAAGAAACTCCCTACCCATTTGCAGTCACTTTCTATCACTCAGTCCCTGGCAGCCACTGATTTACTTCCTGTCTCTGTAAATTTGTGTGTTCTGTATATTTCATATAAATGGAATAATTTAGTATGTGTTCTTTTGTGTCTGCCTTCTTTCACTTAAAATAATATTTTCAAGATTCATCTATGCTATAGCAGTACTTCATTCCTCTCTATAGCTGAATAATATTCCATTGTATGGATATATGTTTTGCTTATCCATACATCAGTTGATGGACATTTGAGTTGTTTCCACTTTTTGACTATAATGAATTATGCTGCTATTCATGTACAAGTCTATATGGACATGTGTTTTGGAATTGCTGGGTTATGTGGTAACTGTATTTACTCCTTCCTTGTGGAAAACCTTTCCCCTTGACTTTCAGGGCATTGTTTTGGTTTCCCCTCTACGCTCAGTCTCTCTAAGTCCTCCCTCTAACCTTGGAGTCCTCTGGGGATCAGTTCTTAGTTCTCTTCCCTTCTCTGTCTAGATTCACTTCCTAGGTGATCTCTTCTAATTACTTGGTTTTTAAATACCATATACATATAGATTACTCCAAAAATTGTATTTTCAGTTCAAGCCTCTTAAGTCCAACTTCTATATTCAATTGGCTATATGACATCTCCACTTGTCTATCTTATGTGCTTCTCAAGCTTAGCATGTCCAAAGCTATAAACTTGTGATTTATCCTTCAAAATCTGTACCTTCTGCTATCTTTTCCAACTCCATGATGGCAGTACCATTCTTTCAGTGCTCAGGCCCAAAATTGTGAAGTCGTCCTTGACTCCTGCCTGCCCCACACCTCCTGTCCAATGTGTCAGCAAATCCTGTTGACTCCACTTTCAAAATAAATCCAGATTCTGATCTCTTCTCACCATCTCCCTGATCGAAGCAACGAGTGTCTCAGTTACTTCCTAGTTGGTCTCCTTGCATCACTCTGACCCTTCTCAGTCTTTTCCCAATGTAGCAGTAAGGATCTTTTTTTTTTTTTTTTTGGTGATGAAGATTCGCCCTGAGCTATCTATTGCCAATCTTCCTCTTTTTGTCTTTTTGCTGAGGAAGATTGGCCCTGGGCTAACGTCCATGCCCATCTTCCTGTGATTTATACGTGGGATGTCTGCCACAGCATGGCTTGATAAGCAGTGCGCACGTCTGCACCCAGGATCCAAACCTGCAAACCCCAGGCTACCTAAGCGGAGCACGCAAACTTAACCACTACACCATTGGGCTGGCCCCTACAGATCCTTTTAAAATGAAAGTCAGACATGTTACTTCTCTGCTCAACATCTTCCAAGAGTTTTCTGTTTTCCTCAAGATAAAAGCCAAAGTCTTTTAAATGCTTATAAGTCTACATGATCTGGGCCCTCTGTGACTTCAATGACCTCATCTCCTGCCACTGTTCTTTTAATTCATTTGACTCCAGCGACAGTGGCCTCCTTGCTCTTTCTCAGACTTGTGAATCATGCTTCCTCCTCAGGACCTTTGCACTGCTCTTCTCTCCATCTGGAATGCTCCTCTCCAGACATCCTCCTAGGATACTCCTTTATTTCTTGAAGGTTTATAGTCAAGACTGCTGGTGGCCTCCCAAGACATAGTTTCCCTCTCTTCCTTGGCTGGGTATACTGATGCACAGGTATGAGACCACTTTCCCTAACTTCCCTGGCAGGTGTGTGTCACCATGTGACTAAATTTTTACCAGTAAAAGTAAGCAGTTGGATTTCCCTTTAAGGGTGGGGCATGCCCTTCCTTGGCCCTCCTTCCATCCCACCATGCTTGCAACACCAACCAAAGTTCCTGCCCTCATGGAACTTATAGCTGGTTAGGGGGAAAAGACAACAAATAAATAAACATAGGTAAATATACAGTGTGTCAGATGGTATTAGGTGCAATGGGCATAAATAAAGCAGGGCCAAGCAAATGGGGAGTGGTGCATAAGAGAGAATTTTGCTATTTATTATATAGTGTCAGAGAAGGCTTCACTGATAAGGTAGTATTTGAGCAAAATCTTGCATCAGTGTGGATTAGGTTTTCTTGCATATTATAAAGCCCAAACAACACTGACTTAAACAAGATAGAAATGTATTTCTCTCAAATAAACAAAACCTGTATGTCAGGTCAGGGCTGGTAATGAGGCTCTATGAGGTTGCTAGAGACCCAAGATCCTTTAGCTTGCAACTCCACACAACTGCGGTGTGGTCCTCCTGGCCCTAGATATTGCCATTTGCTTTCCTTATGAACCACAGAAGGCATGTTGCCTCCCTGGACTACCATTAATTGTTTAGTTTGCCCTGGATTTTACAGTTTGTTACTTCACTTCTCACCTTCTCTTTGGTCAGGAGAAAGGGGTTTTAATAGCCAATTTTTCTACTGTCTGTACAACCTTGGACAGATCATTTCAGTACTTTGGGCCTCTGGACTTCATTTCTGAAATGAGGGGATTGGAGTAGTACCTCTCTTCAGCTCTACAATTGAGTGGTTCTAAAATAGTCATCTAATTTCTTAATTTTCCACCTAATTTTTCTTATGTAAACATGGAAATTGCAGGACCAGCTATAATCAAGCAATTCAGTTATTTAATGTTTATTTTTTTTTTTACCTTAACACTTAGTTTCAAGAACCTCAGAGAAATTACTTCTTGACAAATTTTAAAACTTTGAATTAGCAGCACACATTATTCTAAGAGTTTTTTAAAAGTTCACCCGCCCATGATCCATCTCGGATATATTCGCTGAGACTGGGAAGTGAGGTGGTGGGATGAATTTAAGCAAGTGTACTTTTTAAAATCTCCAGAGGATATTCTGATGTGCACCCCTGGGTAAGAACCACTGCTTCGTGGCATTCCATCCGTGTTAGTAGCATCCCTTTGGAACAAGCTTCCAGAGAACGTCTTGTTTTAAGCCCCCATCACCCTGAGTAATCCTATCCTCTAAATTAGCAAGAACTTCAGGCCAAAGGAATTGCACTTGGGATTGTATGACAAAGATTCCCATTGTTGGTGGATTTTGATCATTAGAGGTAAATGATCAAAAATTTTAAAGCAAATTTTTATGTTACTAATAGAACAAAAATTTGTGAAAATCTTATATCTAAATTCCTAAACTGCTTCATTTACATAGTTACTTTTTTGCCTGAATTTTTTCTGATAAAAGACCTGAAGTCAGGGACTCAAATGGGTAACTTTGTAAAATAGCAGGTGGAACTGTGTTGATGTTAATAAGAGGCCTCACCTTACTGCCGTCTACCGATTTATCTGTGAGCAGCTTCTAAAAGGGGGACTTCTTGACCCCAAGTCCCAGGGCAGATGGCTCTACCATGGGGCCTCAGAGTCTGGGTAGATATAGTTTCCAACCCCTGGTCTTGCGTCAGTAATTCCCATGCTCTGTAAATTCAGATTCTTCCCATTTCTGTACCATAGCTATTTTTTAAACTGACGAATTTTGAAACTTAATATAAACAAAACTTCTAAAATAAGAGTGATGCTTACCCAGTGGAATTAATGTGCTTTATGGTATCAACTGATAATCTGTTAACATTTTAGGATTTCTGGGAGAAAGGTGAAAAATATTATTTAGTTTGTTCGGTCATTCATTTGTTCATTACACAAATATTTAGTGGTCGCAAATATTTGCTGGGTGTGTTCTAGGAGGCAGAGCTACAGCAATTAAGAAAACAAAAATTTCTGCTGTGATGGCACTTCCCTTTTGCCAGAGGAGAGAGGAGGTAAGAAGGGAAGAGTTCAGGAAAACCAAGTGCTAAGGGGTTTGTTACTTGCTTGGGCCACACTGAATCTGTAATGATCTGATCTCTTATATTTCAGATGAGCTCTTTTTAAGTTGCGAAATTTCTGTCTTTTCCCATATAAGTAATTTTTCTAACGAAGTTAAACTGATTTTATGCTGAAGTACAGATTCACTCTAAAACTTAGATCAAGATGAGATTTTAATTAGTTATAACTTTAACATTGACCCATTTTTACAAAAAAAGAGAGTGTGAGAGGAAGGTATGTGTAAGCAACTAACCCCCCAAAATTCCCTAAAGCCTGTTAATAACGTTCTCAGAGAAAACCTGGAACGTTAATTAGCTGGCACATAATAGAATGATCAAATTAGTCATGGATTGCCACCATTTAGTAAACAAACTGCACTTTTGAAAAGCAAAATTAAACATTTTGAGCAAAAAAAAGACTTTTCTGATTTAGAGGGTTTTTAAACTAGAAATGCCTATCTTCTTAAAAAAAATCAGAGCTAAACATGCCTTTTCTCATACTTTATTTCATCATCTCTTTTATGAAGAGTATGAGTCCAGTGAGCACGAAGGAAAGATGAGAGGCCTTGCCCTCTTCCATGCAAATGACAAGTGGAGGAGAGAAAAGGTCAAGGGTATGAGGCGGTGTAAGGAGTTTGATTAGAAAGTCTAAATGTTAACTTTTCTGCTTTCTTACTTCTATCACAGTCTTTCTTCATCATCTGAGCCTTGAGTATGATTTTTCTGCCCTGTTCTAATCATCTCTCAAAGTACCTGATGATAAAAAGAACAGACTTACAGTTTTTGTAATTTCAGAATGCAAGCACAGCAACTGACCAGTGCTTAGGGTGACTGCTAAGACCGAAACATTACTTTGTTACGCTAAAACTTTTAAAAATTATGTATTAATAATACTATTTCATAATAGCATACTAAATTATTATTATAAATTTTCCTGCAGTTGATTCACATGCAGTTACTTTTCCGGGAAGAAATTTATGATAAGCAGGAAACCCACTTCAGCGACACAGAGGAAGGGAGCTACTAATTTCAGAGAGACAGGTCCCTGTCGGGTAACCTCAGCCCCTCCTCCTGATTCACCTGCCATTCCCTGTTTCAGTCCTGCAGGACAGACAGCTCCTACCCTAACGTGCCGATGAGTCAGAGGACCTGTACCTGTGGCTCACTGTTGTGCCCTCACAGTGATGGATTAATATGATAAATATTAAGTTGAGGCATATTATTGTTTTATGTCTCTTTTATTTCTAGTCACATCAATGTATCAGGGTAAATTAGAGCCTGGTATCACAGACGTGTTTTTCTGGTGCTGGAGTCCTTGTTCAGTTTTTAAAGATGAGACCATCTTAAAACATTTGTAGCGTGGCTGTGACAGAATTTGTTTTTTGCCCTTGAACTTTATTCATGTATGTTTTAAGTATGGTGATGATCTGAGTTTTATTGGAGGTATACAACTATCTCTATGCATTTTTATTTGCTAACTGAGCTCACACTATATTATATATCCTAACAAAGTTATTTCACAGTCTCATTAAAAACTTTGTAGACATTTTAATGTCTGAATAATCCTTCATCATATAGATGTGCCATGATTACCTATTAATTTGGCTATTTAGAATGCTTACATTTTTGGCCTGTTAAAAATATGATGAACACACTTTCCATATAGTTTTGCCTCTATGTCTGATTTCTTTTCCTAAGATTATATTGCTAGAATGGTTCAGCGGGTGCCAGAGAGAGAAATTTTTAGAAAATTTTAACTACTAATGCCAAAAACAATGAAGAAGAAAATAGGTTGCCTTATGGGATGTAATGTGACTTTCATCCACGTCTTCCATCCATGTCTTATTGCGATTCTAATGTTTAACATGTAACCAAATATAGAGAGTTGTGGTCAGTGCAGGTACTGAGGCCTGACTCTCTAGGTTGTAACTAGCTCTGCCGCTTACTCACTGGGACAAATAACTCAAACTCTTTGTGCCTCAGTTTCCTCATCTGTGAAATGGTAATAATAACAGTCCCCTCCTCTTTGGGTTGTTGTGACAATTAAATGGGTTAATTTATGTAAATCTCTTGGAACCATGCCTAGCACAGAGTAAGTGCTCACTAAATATTTATTTATAACAGCAACAGCACCTAAGTGAATATATCCTGATTCTACATCCTCAAAGATTGTTCTTTTGTTTCTGTTCCCATGGCATCTCAAATACTAAAGTGGCTCAAATTGCTTCTCAATTAGACTCCTCCATACCTGCAAATACATGCATGGAATGTGCTGTTTTAAGATTCCTGGAATTGTTAGTATTTTAGTTGTACACATAAATCACACAGTGTGTGCCTAGATCCTTATCTCAAACCACCCAGGGCAGGATTCCTCTGAGAAAAATGTTTCTCATTGATGGTTTGGGGGCTTTACTAGTTTTCACCTTCAAGTGCAAAAGTTATCATGAAGAAATCACTGAAATAAAGAAGCAAATTAATGTGAACTAGTGGATATCTCCAATGGAAAGAGAAAGCATTCCACTCCAGTCACATCCCAAGCCCTTATCCATTTTCCTACTGCAGTCACACGTTATGAGGGAGGCTGCAGGTGGGTCTCCAGGCACATTCACCTTGTTCATTACAGTAAGGCTTTTGGCCCTGTTTTGGAGTCTGTGCCAAAAAGAGCTTGGCTGAACCTCATGGAGCCCCTAGGACTCACCTAGACAAGGCAGGCTGAGGTGGCCTCCTTGGCCCATTTCTGCTAAACTCATAGCTGGTCTTGGTGCATTATGTCTCAACATGTCAATGGCAAAAAGCAAGGATGAAACGAGAAGAAAAGTACATAAAGAGAGGATTGCCTCAATACAGAATTTCTTCTTACCATTCCCTCTAAAGCAGGGTTTCTCAACTTCAGCTCTACAGACATTTTGGACCAAATAACTCTCTTTTGTAGCAGGCTGTCCTGTGCATTGTAGAATGTTTAGTTACATCCTTGGCCTTTACACACTACATTCCAATAGCACACACCCTCACCCCCGTCATGACAGCCAAAAGCGTCTCCAGACAAATTGGCTTCAGATGAGAATCTCTGCTTTAAGGCCACGCTATAATAACATGTCCCCTTGTATCCTTGGCCTTGGCTGGCTGTGTTATACTCCTCCCCAGAGAGTTCCATGATGAAAGGGGCCTTGAGCGTCACCTCAGAGTCCACCACTAAACTGTGTACAGTTTGAAATGGACACCCAGAAGCATAAAAATAAAACTATTCCTCCACCTACATTATAAGGCCAAGGCTCAAATCATGTGTTCCTAAAAAGCTCAATTCCAGCTAAAGTAAAGAAAGTGATCTCTTCCTTTTCCTCAAAATTAATACATTTATACTAGAGTTAATTACATCAGTAAAACAACAGGTTTTAAAATGTTATTACTCTAGTCATTTTTCCTATAGTCATCTTTTCTATAGTGGAAATGTATAGTCTTCAAGATACGTCTTCAAGAAGATATCATTAATGATCTTTTAAAATGTGTATATATTCTAGTAGTCTCAGAGTTACTGAGCTCCTTTTTCTCTAAAACAATTTTGTTCTGTCATAAGCTCCGTGTGGTATTTTCATGTTCTGTGCATAAGTTCAATTCTTTGTACTACCTTGATATATATTGATAATGAGTTTATATTGTAACATTCATGGTTAATGACAATCAGTCTGTTACTTCTGTAGAAATTAGGTAATCACAGAAATACACTTAGATAAATGTAGCTGGTGTAGCTGCTGGTATCTGAGTTCTAAGTGATTTGCATTGTGTAGTATATTTTAGTGCAAACTGACAAAATGGAATAAGCTGCAGATTACCTTTTTTACCTTAGAATATTTCTCCTTTACATAAATTGTTGAATCAAATTTAGAACTCAAAAATTATCACTGAATCTAACATGTCGTGTCCTTATTTTAACACTATGGTGTTTAAATGTTACCAAATAACTGATCTTGTATTTGTTTTGAGAGAGAATCAAATGTGGATGTGAGATGGTTTTTAGCTAACTAGTTTGAAATCTTACTACTTTTTCAGTGTTTCTATTGATTTTTCATGTCTGCTTTTATGAAAAATAATCACATGCAAAAGGGACCCGTTTATGAAATACAGAATAGCATATATTTGTGCTTTCATATTCTCTTGCTGTTTATCTGAATGTTTCTTGTAGAAATAATCTTGGCAGATATCTCTATGAACTATAGTTAATTCATAATTTTAAAAAATTTTTTCTTTCCTTGATTTTCATGAGCTTATAAATGTTCTGCAGAGAAATGCAACCGAACAATTAATTCGTAATCATTGGATTTGGGCAAACTTTACATAACAGTAGTATTAATAAAAGCTAGCTTTTATTGAATGTTTACTTTGCTCTGTGCTAAATGTAACTCTTTGCTAAATTATTTTCATATATTATTTTAATGTAATCCTCAGACGGTGTGAATTTATTAAACATTTCTTTTCATAATTGTCCCCATATTACTTCTTAAAATTATTCATTATCTTAGCCTCTTGGTCAGTCAATGTTTTGGGAATATCTTGTAGTTGAAAAGTGTGTTTCCTGACAAAAAGTATTTATTAATGGGTTCAAAACTTTGCTAGACTTTATGGTAAAATGTTAAAAATAATATACGGAACAGGAAGAGAGAGAAGGGGTAAAAGGGGAGAAATAGGAAGAGGACAAGGCTGTAATCTCTTGTCTCCAGGATCTGGTTGAGGCCATATAACCTAGAAACACGAGACAGCTGAGATTAAGCTTATCAGACGACATGTAATCAAGTGGACCTTGTGTGGTGGAGTGTTACAGGAGTTCAGACTTGGGAAATGTCAGTAAGACCTGAAGTTAGTTGGAGAAGCTCTGTGAGCAGTGGGTTCTTATCTCAACCTCAAAGGAAGTTAGGGTTTGGTTTGGTCTTGGGCAGTTGTTGAGTGGCCAGTGATGAACAGATGACATTCCAGGTGGAAGGACAAGCATGAGAAGAGTCCTAGAGATGAAAAGAAGCTTCCAGTGTAACAAATAGAGTTGATCCAAAGGTTTGAAATTTTCCTGCAATTCTGACATGATTTTTACACATTTTTAGGAAAAGAATATTGGTTGTATTCACATTCTTTCTGATCTAAAATCACAGAGCATGAGGGTATTTCCGGTGTTGGAGGGAACATGTAACCTCAGATGTGAGAAGTCAATACTTCTCCAGTGGTATTCATTTGGCAGTTGTGTTGCCTATGCTTCCAGAGATATAAGAGAACTAAAAAGGTTGTGTTTTTCCTATTTATTTTCTTAATTGAAAATTTATTAGACCATTCTTTGCCCTGTAAGAGAGGATTACAATAGAAACCATTAGCAAGCTGGTGTCTATTTTGCTTGTTGCTAGTCAGTATTTCTGGACCCCTTTCTGACATTGGCATCCTTTGTTTCAGTGGTTCTCAGCCTTTCATTTTCCTTCTTCTTTCCTCCACTCCAGCATGCAGTCTGATATACTCTCATAATCTCTCATTACACAGAATGATTATTCTAAGGAGGGCTAGGCCTGGGGAAGATTTGTATCAGAATCCAGGAGTGGGGTGTGGGCTGTATATGGTTGGAAAGTTCCTCTTGGAAATATTGGTATCTCCCCCTCACTGTGCCCTTTGCTATATAAGAATTTTTATGTGTAATTTAAATTCCACACCTAGGTTGATATTTTTCTGGAGTGTTATTAATAAGTTAGAATAAATTATTTATCAATAACTTAATTTGAAAGATTTTCTAATTCTACTCTCCCTTTTTTTAAAATGTTATTTTCTAGATCCCAAAGTCCAGGAGTGAGGGATCTATTAAGGCCCACAGGATCCCTCAGCCAGAGCTGTCTGGTGGCATTCCTCAGGTCAGCCTATGGCGAAGTCATGGAAAACCCTGCTGGGATGACGTGAAGTCAGCAGAGGACACTAGTGGTGCCAAGTCAGTATCCAGGTTGGCGTGTTTCCTTTGTTTCCATCTTACATACTGCACTGTCTGCTCTGATGTGTAGGCCCACATATATAGGTATGTTTGCCTGTATCTATACTGGGGTCCACAGGATGCAGATCAGTGAAACTATTTAAAATTTACTCCAAGTTTTGAGAATTTTCTGACTAATAGTTCTTATCACAGAAGCATTCCTGGTTTGTTGTATTTTATTTTCTGGATCAACACAAATTTTTTAATCAATTGGACTATGCTAGGCTCACAGTTAAAAGTTGGAAGAGTTTGGGGCCGTCCTGGTGGTACAGTGGTTAAGCTCACACACTCTGCTTCAGCAGCCCAGGGTTCGCAGGTTCAGATCCTGGGCATGGACCTACGCACCACTCATCAAGCCATGCTGAGGTGGCATCCCACATACGAAATAGGGGAAGATGGGGCACAGATGTTAGCTCAGGGCCAGTCTTCCTCAGCAAGAAGAGGAGGATTGGAAAGAGATGTGAGCTCAGGACAAATCTTCCTCACCAAAACTACAAGGTTGGAAGAGTTACTTTTTGGGTGCCTTTTCAGTATGTTCAGTGGCCAATATTATCTGCAATCAAAGTGGACATCAGAGTCGTTACTAGAACCAATTCTCATTAACAAATTTTGAATGTTGCCTTTTAACCATTATGTTGAGCATTATACCCAAGAACAAATTTCTTTGGTACACTGGAAGAAAAAGGCATGCAATTTTCTTAAAACAGGTAAAATGGGGTCTGAATCTTATTTATTCCCAGCATTAAGAATTTTTCCTTTTAAGAATTTTTATTTTTTATTTTAACTTAAAACCTATTTCTAAAATTAAGATCCATTACAAATACAAGACAGAGAGCTCTAGAGACTTGAAAAATGTTTAAGACATTAAATGGATAAAGAATATAGTTAAGGAGCTTACCACTTTGGGTTGCCTCGTAGAAGAGATGGAATTTGAGCTGGATTTAAAAGATGAAGACAATTCAAATAGAAAGAAAATGAAGAAAAGGCTCTTGTAGCTAGGCCCAGTTAGGAGGCATGGTGGGTATCTGGCAAATAGCAAACAGGTGCCACGGGAGGAATTGTTGGAGACTGCAAGAGCGGAGTGAGGCCGGGTCATGGAGGACCTTGAGTGCCAGCCTGAAGTATTTTTGCATTCAGTCTTGCCTTCATTAAACAGACGTTCAGCACTTAACCTCTGGTTCCGGGATGTGCTTTAGGACGGGGGATGCAGCAGTGAGCAAGGCCATCCAGGCCCCTGTGTTTATGGACTTACATTCCAATGAGGGAGGCCACAGCGAGACACAGACAAAAAACCTGTGAAGATCATTTCAGGTCTAATAAATGGGGATATTAAGAAACTAAAACAGGTTAATGCAGTAGACTGACTCAAAGACCGTTTTAGTTTGAGTAAGCAGAGAAGGCCTGAATTGAGACATAAAGGGGGAGGAGAAGAGAGTCTGTGACAATCAAGGAAAGAGCAGTTCTAAGCAAAAGGACTGAGGTAGGGAAGCTTGGCTTCATCCTACAGGTAATAGGAAGCCAGTGGAAGGTTCAGCCGGGTAGCCGTAGGTGATGGGAACCATGGTAAGTTGGTATATTAGGAAAAGTAATCTTCCATCAGCAGCAGGATTGATTGGAAGAAGGAGAGTTTGGAGGCAGTTAGTGTGTTGGTTCCTTCAACAGTTATTAATCTTCATTGAGATCTAGATGTGTGCCATTTACTTGCTGGGTGCTGGAGATTCAGAGAATGAGAGGCGTAAGTACTGCACTTGGGGAGACAGAAGATAATGAATAAAAATTCAATAATTATCATTCAACACACATAGACTCCTTGCCTGTCATATACCAGTCACTGTGAAATGGGCTGGCGATCAAGTCATAAATAAGATTCAGGTGCTCCTCTTACAAGGCTTCAAATACAATACACAGGGTGCTGTGCAAGGACGGAGGAAGGCACAGACCACGTGAGGAGATGTGCGTCAGAGAAGGTTTCAGAAAGAGGGCGACTTCTGAACTAAGGCCCGTAGGATAAGCAGAAGTTCACTGGGCAGGGCCATCCAGATAAGGTGCTCCTGAGAGAACAACAGCCTGTGTCAGGCCAGGCAGGGAGGAGACTACACGTGCAGCAGCAATCCAGGACATCTGGAGTTTAGATGGAGAATGTAGGAGAGGCTAAAAGTGGGTTCAGAGACAAAGCTAAATAGGTGAGATCATGAAAAACTGTACCCCATAGTAAGGAGTTTGGATCTTCTCTTGAAAATGATGGGGAGTTACTGCAGGAAAATGATATAAACAGATTTGTATTTTATAAAAGATCCTGAAGCAACTGTGCAGAAGGAGAGATCAAAGGGAAGAGGAAGAGGTGAGGGAGACCAGCCAGGAGGCTCTGAGGGTAATCCTGTGCAAACAGAGAACCTCAGCGAAGTCCCCTCAGTCCCTGGGGACGAGGAGGTGTGGACACAGGCTGTGCCTTGAAGGGAGGGGAGAGAGCAGACCGTTGCTTAGAGGAGTGGACTTGGTGCAGAAAGGGTTGAGTTTTCTTGTTTGTTTGCCTCATTCTGGGTATTATAATATTTTGATGAATGAAATGTAGGCAGATTTGTATGCACAACAGGTAGAGCACATGAAGAGAAACAGGCTGATGGTACAAGCCGGGAGGTAATAGAACCAGGACCTCCAGGAGGGAATCTAGACCAGGCAGCAGGCCCTGAGTGAGATGGGGTGGGCCCCTCGTGTCTTCCACACGTCGTAGCCTCTGTGGAGGCGCAGGCACCCAGCCCTGTGCAGGGCAGTCTTCACTGTGGAGACGGGAGGGTGTGATCTGTAAAGAAACTAGCCTTGGTCAGTGAGGAAAAGTCCAGAAAAGAATAAGGGGCACAGATACCAAATACTGGGCCTTTTTAAAATTAGGGTCAAGTGACTGGGTGACAAGAGCTAGTGTAGATGTTATCTTCCCAAACTACTTTGTAAAGCATTATGCCAAGAATGCCTTGAAGGGAATAATGAAAATAAAAATTCAGATGTTTGTTGTTTATATCATTATTTTTATTCATCCAGTCAGAAAATGAAAGAAAAAAAAAATTTCCTGCTTCTGAAGGTGACAAGAAAAGAGCTTCCTGTTTGGAGAATGAGTTTGTATTCCTGAGATACAAATCAGGAAGTGCAGGTTAGGGAGAGAAGGCACGGCTAACGTTGCTCTAGCCACTATTTGTTCATCTGGTCAGCATATCTCCAGTTAAAACAAATATTCGTACTTCTGAATTTCTTATATACTTTCCAATTTTTTGAAGTATAGCCTCGAAGAACTGACTCCCGCACACTCGGCAACCCTAAAGGTTTAGATAGGACAACATCGTGCACGTCAAACCTTGGTACCCACCCACAGAAACGCATTTGACTTCTGTCTCTATCCGTAAATCTATAGTGTCATGCAGAGATTTTTACTTTTTACTTTTTGTATACCTCTTAATAGATTGTGAGACAGATTATTAAAATACAAGTGGAGATAATTAAAATAAATTTAATGAAAAATAAATTTTAAATCTTTTATATATACGTTTGAAGTAACCGAATAGATGTTGTGCCAATTATCATTTCAAAAATGAATTTATGAAGCTGTTTTCATCTGCAGTTACTTTCCAGAGCAAGTTATTGGTTGGGTTCATAAATTTTAAATCGGTAAAAAAGTGTGTGTGTTTTGTACACACACACACCTTTCTCTAAATCTTTTCCTTAGGGAAGTTTCTACTTTTCTCCTTAACAGTTTGTTAGTCACCTCAGTCTTAAACACAAAGATTGGCAATGTGTATTAAATATATTGTTATGCCCCCATTCTAATACAATATTTACTTTGGCTTACCAACTTTTTTCCAAAGAATTGTCAAGAAGCATTTAGCTGGGCTTTTCCTGGTATTGATTTTCTTTTTTTTTTTAGTTACTCTTTGAAAAAGAAAAAAAAACAATTCATTAAAATCTATTCTTGTTTGACCTATGATCTGGTAAGTTTGATTTACTTTACAAAACAAAAAATAAAATCATTCTGTTTGCACTTATTAAAATCAGTGCAAGACATTTATACATCACAATGTGGCTTTCAGCAGAGTTGCCATATCAGTTAACAACAAAGATAAAACCAAGGAAGAACTTTTGCTACTGAGATTTCCAGAATGATGTGTCCTGTGATTTCTCAACAGCAAGTTAAAGGTTAATTTCTAGGGCTTTTGAGATGTGATTTTTGGCTAACAGTGTGTTTTTGATAACTTTGAATTTTTACAGTTCAGACCTCATTCAATATTTTTTCCCAGGTTGACTCACTTTGATCTTTTCTCTTCTTAGTTTCAAATCTTATACACAGTCCCATTGCTTCTTGGGATGTAATAGAAATATGAATTGTTATCAGCAAGAGTTCATTATTTTTCTACTCTTCAGATGGTAGCAGTAAAAATGAAAGTGTAGAAGAGTAACACATTTTAAAATGTGATGTTTTGAGAATCCAAAGAAGAGCTGGATATCATTTATTGCTTGTTGGCTGAGTTCCATCTTGGAATATTATTTATTTAAATGAATAGCATTTTTTCCATATTTCTATAATTGTCTAAAATTGGTGTTGAGGATGTAATCATATGAACAACAATCATTTTTCTTATCTTCATAGACTCTCTCACCATTAGAGTAGCTTCATGAGAAAAGCCTAAGGATAAATATCTGTTGATTTTGTTAGAGCCCAGTGGAATGATTTTTTTTATACGGAATTCCAAGCCAAAGACAGAACTGCTTAGTGACATGTTCACTTCTTTCAATGAAAGCATTTGCTAATCTATCTAAATCATCTAAAACTGACAGCATATTTACTCCTAAAATACTGTTAAGAATTTCTTATTTGTAATTAAAATGTGTACATCACTAAAATTCATAATAGACTGAAAAGCATAATTTCTAATCTGACATGCCTGCTTTAAAGGAGTGAAGGCCTGTCCCTCTCCACAGTGGAAGTACCGTGTACAAGTTTGGTGGGTCGGAGTCACTCACAGAAATGAGGAGGTAATTGGACAGTTGCAGCCCTTGAGCAAGGCTAGAACATTCCAGTCCCTCTCACTACACGTGATATTCTTATCTTATTCCTTTTCAAGATACTGAGGAAGAAAATAACACAGAAACTAAACTACAGGTATTGACTAGTAGTTAAGAAACAAGCCATTTAAAGGTTTTCCTGAAAGGGAAAGTTACATATCCATCCTAAAAAAGTAAAAGGGAAAGCTCTGTATTATATGTAAAGTTTAAGATCTTAAAATGATTTGAAGCTTCAGAGATAGCTATCTTATTATGTGTTTCATATGTGAAATAGATAAATGATCATTTTTTCATGTTTCTAGCACTGTAATATTACTTTAAGAATTTTTAATTGTAGAACTTGAAGAGGGAACAGGATTAATATTTTTAGTCTTTTAGATGTTAAATAGTATTTATTCTAATGTTTTATTTGAAAGGTAATGTATTTCCTTACATGCCTGTTGTTCTTAAAGGCCAAAGGAAAATCTCTAGCTTTGTTCTGTAAAGTCAGAGTGAAGATTCAAGACACCATATTATTGTGATTCCATTTATATGAAATTTCCAGAAAAGGCAAGAATTTGTGGAAACAGAAAGTAGAGTTGTGACTGTCTGGGGCTGGGGGTGAAGAAGGCCAGAGAGGGACAGAGATTAACTGTAAATGCTCTGAGGGACCTTATTTAAGGGGAATGAAACTGTTCTGAAACTGACTTATGGTGATATTTATACCACTTGGTAAACTTACTAAAAATCATTGAACTGCACACTTGAAAAGGTGGATTTTATGATATGTAAACTATACCTCAATAACATTGTTTAAAAAAATACAAATACAGAAGAAAAAAATTGAGGTAAGGAGAAATGGATATGATTTACCAAGAAAGTCGCTTGATTGCAAATTACTAAAATACAACTATTGTTATAAGTAAATGCTATCTTCAGAGAAAGTTGTGTTTGTCACATTTTAAAAGAATTTGTTCCTTCATCCTTTTCATTGTCTATAACAGAGCATGGTAGCAGGATTAAAGGTCGGGTCCTCAAGAAAGGTGGCTCGTAAGCAGGGAGAAGATAGAGGAAAAGCTCTTTGTTTTTTCTTCCTTGGAAGGATTCCAGGTTGTGGTTTACTGTGCTATAATCAAAAGTTATTGAAGTGATCATAGAAACAGAAAGAAAAGGCTCCAACATCTTGGCAGTTTCACAAAAGAGGTCATAGGTCCATTTTTCATAAGCAGAAAAGTTACCCAGTATGCTACTGTGATTAAGGTGAGCTTTGCGACTCTACAAAAATGTCATTAGGTCTGAGTGTCAACAGAAATTCATAGACTCCTCTCCTTTAGGTGAGTGACCTGTAGACACATTGACAATTGACAAAGTGTGGTAGTTGGCTCTTATGTAAAGAGATAAAGCAATTAAGAGTGATTAAAATGCTTTCATTTTCTGCAATGGGAATAAATTAATAGCTACCACAATGCCAATTATTTACCTAAAATAATATGATGAAGAATATAGAGTTAAAGAAAATATCTTTGCTTATGTTGCAGAGGTGTTTTTTTTTTTTTTTTTTTTTTTTGAGAAAGATTAGCCCTGAGATAATATCTGTTGCCAATCTTCCTCTTTTTTTTCTTTTTTCTCCCCAAAGCCCCAGTACATAGTTGTATATCCTGGGTATAGGTCCTTCTAGTTCTTCTGTGTGGGACACTGCTCAGCATGGCTTGATGAGCGGTGAGTAGGTCTGCGCCCAGGATCCAAACCAGCAAACCCCGGGCCACAAAAGCAGAACGCATGAACTTAACAGCTACACCACCAGAATGGCCCCAGAGGTGTTCTTAATTTGATAGATAAATGAGGGAAACTACATAAATCACTTTTCAATGTGTATTAAAGACAGATCTTTCCCAGGGATAGCATGTACTGCCTGAAAAAGTTGTTGTATTCTAAAAGTGCTTTCTTGTCTATTTATTCCATTTTTCAATACTTTTGAATTACATAGGGAATATATTTTTCTTAGAAAAATTTAAAACATCTCTAATAAGACTAAAGTTCCCATTGAATGTCTTGCTCCCTAATTCTAGTTCTCTCCTCTCTCCTCCAGAGTTAATTGCTTTTATAGGTTTGGTTATATATTCTTCCAGATTTCTTTCAATGTATTTACATGGGAGTATATTTTGCATACTTTTCCACGTTTTAACAAACAGTTTTCATCATACTGACAATACCATGGTCCTTCATGTATTCTTGACAATTCCCTGTTTCCTATATTGTTTCCTCCTTCCTTCCTTCGGTGATGTTCCTTTGTTTTCTCTTTCGGCTCTAAATTCAGTGATCTCCAAGTCTCCTTCCTTGGCTGCCTGCTCCCCGTTTTTCTGCTGTCCCTTCCACAGTTAATCCAGTCACAGAATGATAATTTTCAAATCACTATCTCGGACCCAAACTTAGTCCTAAGTTTCTGGTGCCTACCAGCCATCTCCACTTTAGCTTTTACCGTAAACTCACTGTGCCCAAACAGAACTCATTTTCTCCTCTTTCCCTCTCAACTTTGCTATGTGTTTAATTTTCTCAACCACTAGACTCAGACCTTTTATATAATCAGTCACCAAATCTTGTCAGTATTTCCTTTTCAGTATCTCCAACATCCCTTTCCCCATTCCTCCATGCCGTGATATCAGCTCTAATTTAGGCCTTCGTCACCTTGTGGTTAGAGAATTACTATATTTTCTGCACTCTACTAACCTAATGGATTCATTTTCTTCACATAAGTTGATCCTATGCCTCTGTCTTCAACGCCTAACTCTATACAATGACTCCTGCATCTGTATCTCCTATCTAGAATACTCTACTGAGCCATACTCATAAGTCACTGTAACTAGCAGGCATGTCAGCCTAATCCATCAGAAACCTCAAACTCTTCCCTTGCCCCATACTCCTATCACCATCCATAGCCAGCCAATTCCAGAATGCTCTTTGAAAATCTCACTGTCTTTATTTTGCCTTATTACTACCCCACTCCTCATCACCTCTGCAGACACACAAGTTTAAGCAGATCGTGCTGCTGCTCAGAACTGTTTATTGGCTTACATGTGCCCAGCCTACAAGAGACAGACTCCTTTCTCTGTCCTCTACCTGTCTTTCCAGCCCCTTCTCCCTCAACTCTATGCCTGTCTTTTTCTTATACCTACAGCCACCATATAACCCACACTTTTCAGGACTATCTTGGTTTCAGATATTCTCTTCAAGATTAGATCATGGGTCAGATTTTGTCTTGATATTTGCTTTAAAAATTATAGGGCAAGATGACAGAATAGGAAGTTCTCCACTCGTATCCCTCCACAGCAACAATAACTTGGAGGCCATTCGTGTACAAAAGTGCCTTTGAGGGAGCTTTGGGATTCAGGTAAGAGGTCACAAAAACTCAGTAGAGCCCAAGACCGAGGAGGGCTGTTTTGAGAAGGCATAACGGGAACTCAGGTGGCAGGCTCGCAAATCGTGGTTCCATGATTGTGGCTACAGACCTGGAAACAGCCCTGTCCCCCTCTGAACTCAGCTACAGCCCCATTTGGCCTTGGTCCTGCCACCAGCACTGTCCTTTAAGGGAGGAACACACCCTCCCATGCCTTGGATAACAAGTCCACCAACCTCAGTCCCAGCTGTAGACCCTAAAGTGGCCCATTACCTGGCTCTGGCCCCTCTCAGCCTTAGTCCAGAAACAATCCTTCCCATCCAGGGAACTGGCAAAAGACACGCCCATCTCTGTCCCCAGAGGCAGGCCCACCAACCTCATTCTGACTGAGGATCCTGAAGCAGTGTTGTGACTCACTCCAGCCCCTCTCAGCTGTAGTCCAGGAATAGTCTTGTCCACCCAGGGACCTGGCAGGAGACACACTCCTCTGAGCCCATGAAGGCAGGCCTGTTGAACTTGGTCTGACTGTGGATTCTGAAACAGCCCTGTGACCTAGCTTCAATCCCACTCAGCCATAGTCCAGTTGGAGTCCTGCCGAGCTAGGCAGGAGGCACACCCATCTGTACCTCTAGGGTCAGGATTGCAGACCAGCCGTGGACTCAGAAGCAGCCCTGTGACCCAGTTCCAGCCATTCTCAACTGCAGTCAGGGGCCAGTTCTGCCTACCCAGGGAGCTGCCGAGGGACCTGGCAGGAACCCTCCCATGAACCTGGCAGGAGCCACACCTTGTAACAGGCCCACTGTCTGTGGACCCTGAAGCAGACCCCTATCCCAGCACCAGCCCTACTGACCAAGGTCCTAGAGTCAGTTTCATCATCCCAGGGACCAGACAAGATCCATGCCTGCCTAACCCCTGGTAACAGGCCTGCCAACCACAGATCTCACTGCAAACCCAGCAACAGCCACAAGACCTGGATCCAACCTCACTCAACTGAGATCCTAGAGGCAATTTCATCAGTTCAGGGACCCAAAGGAAGAAAGTTTTTACCTGCTGAAACCACTCTGTAAAGACTGAAAGTGGTGTTTGCTCCTTCAAATGCACAGATACCAATACAAGGCTACACAGATCACAAAGAATCAGGCAAACCTGACACCACCAAAGGAAACTAATAAAGCTCCAGTAACCAAATGCAAATAAATAAAGATCTACAAATTGCCTGAAAGGAATTCAAAATCATCTTTACAAAAGCTCAATGAGATGCAAGAACACAGACAACTAAATGAAATCAGGAAAGCAATATATGAACAAGTTGAGAAACTTAGTAAAGAAATAGAAACCATAAACAAAGAACCAAACAGAAATCTTGGAGTTGAAGAATATAGTAACAGAACTGAAAATTCGGTAGAGAGCTTCAACAGCAGACTTGATCGTGAAGAAGGAAGAATCAGCAAACTTGAAGATAGGTCATTTAGAATTAGCTAGAGGAACAAAAAGAATGAAAAAGTGATGAAAGCATGTGGAACCTGTAGGACACTATCAATCAAACGAATGTATACAATTTGGGAGTCCCAGAAGGAGAAGAGAGAGAAAAGGGAAGAAAGCTTCCTGAATCTCAGAAGGGGTATGGACTTTGAGATGCATGAAGCTCAAAGGACCCCAAGCAAGATTATTCTGAGACACGTTATATAAGTTGTCAAAAGTCAAAACAGAGAATTTTGAAAGCAGCAAGAGAAAAACAACTCATCACATATAAGGGACCCCCCCCCCCACCCCCACCCCGTAAGGCTATGAGCAGATTTTTCAGCAGAAACCTTGTAGGTCAGGAGGGAATAGGATAATATATTCAAAGTGTGAAAGAAAAAAAAAACTACCAACCAGGAATACTGTACCCGGCAAAGCTGTCCTTTGGAAACGGAGAGATAAAGACATTCCCAAACAAAAGCTTAGGGAATTCATCACCACTAGATCTGCTTTACAAGAAAGGTGAAAAGGAGTTATTCAAGTTGAAACAAAAGGAAGCTAAGTAACAGCATGAAAACATATGAAAGTATAAGACTTGCTAGTAGAGGTCAATATATAGTCAAGTTCAGAATACTCTAATACTGTAATAGTAGTATGTAAATCACTTTTTATTCTGGTATAAAAACTAAAAGACAAACATATTAAAAATAACTATAGCTACAATAGTTAATATATATACAAAATAAAAAATGTAAATTGTGACATCAATAGCATAAAATGTCAGGGGAGGGAGAAGTAAAATTGTAAAATTTTTGTATCCCATTAAAATTAAGTTATCAGCTTAAAATAGACTGTTATAACTATAAGATGTTTTATGTAAGCCTCATGGTAACCACTAAGGAAAAACCTCTAGTAGATACACAAAAGATAAAGGAATCAAAACATACCACTACAAAAAAATATCAACAGATCACAAAGGAAGACAGGAAGAGAGGAATAAAGCAACTGCAAAACAGAAAACAACAAAATGGCTATGTCATTACTTATCAATAATTATTTTAAATGTAAATGGATTAAATTCTCCAGTCAAGAGTCAGTGTCTGAATGGATTTTAAAAATACAATATGTTGCCTACAAGAGACTCACTTTAATTTAAGGTCACATAGGCTGATAGTGAAAGGATAGAAAAAGATATTCCATGCAAATGGTAAACAGAAGAGCAGGGGTGACTACACTTACATCAGACAAAATAGACTTTCAGTCAAAATCTGTCACAAGACAAAAAGAAGGCCACTATATAATGATAAAGAGGTCAATTCATCAAAAGGAGACAACAATTGTAAATATATGTGCACCCAGCATCAGAGCACGTAAATATTAAAGCAAATATTTACAGAACTGAAGGGAGAAATAGACAACAATGTGGTAATAGTCAGAGACTTCACTACCCCACTTTCAACAGTGAATAGATCATCCAGACAGGAAACCAGTAAAGGGAGAGCAGACTTGAATAACACTGTAGACCAAATGGACCTAATAGACATATCCAGAACATTCCACCCAACAGCAACAGAAAACACATTCTTCTCAAATGTGCATGGAACATTCTCCAGGATGCATCACATGTTAGGCCACAAAACAAGTCTTATCAGATTTAAGAATATTGAAATCATGTATCTTTTCCAACCACAATGGTATGATACTATCAATCAATAACAGGAGGGAAATTCACAAATATATAGAAATTATCACACTCCTGAAAACCAATGGATCAAAGGAGAAACCAAAATGGATATCAAAGTATCTTGAGACAAATGAAAGTGGAAACACAACATACCAAAACTTATGTGATATGGCAAAAGTTGTTCTTAGAGGGAAGTTTATAGTGATAAATGCCTACATTAAGAAAACAAAGATCTCAAACAACCTAACTTGACACATTGAGGAGCTAGAAAAGAAAAGAACAAACTAAGCTCAAAGTTAGCAGAAAGAAGGAAATAATTAGAGCAGAAATAAATGAAATAGAAACTGGAAAGACAAAAGAAAAGATCAACAAAACTAAGAGTTGGTTGTTTGAAAAGATAAACAAAAATGACAAACCGTTATGTAGACTAACCAAGAAAAGAGAGACAGGACTCAAATAAAATTATTAATGAAAGAGGAGACATTACCACTGATACCACAGATATACAAAGGATCACAAGAGACTACTATGAACAATTATATACCAACAAATTAGATAACCTAAAAGAACTAGATAAATTTCTAGAAACATACACTCTACCAAGACTGAATCATAAAGAAATAGAAAATCTGAACAGACCAAAAACAAGTAAGGAGATTGAAGCAGTAATCAAAAACTTTCCAAGAAAAACCAAAGACCAGATGATGTCATGAGTGAATTCTACCAAACATTTTTTTTCATGCATACTTTATTTGGAAAAGACTGGAAGACTATTCCCCACAATGTTAATATCTTTAAGTGGTGAATGGAGGTTAGCCCATTTCATCATTTATACTTGTATATATTTTTCAAAGTTTCCATAATTAAAGTGTATTCAAATACAAAATGAAAGAATAAAAAATGTTTAATTTGGGGGCCAGCCCAGAGATATAGTGGTTGGGTTCATGTGCTCTGCTTTGGCGGCCCGGAATTCGCAGATTTGGATCCTGGGCATGGACATACACACCACTCATCAAGCCATGCTGTGGAGGCAGGCATCCCACATACAAAATAAAGGAGGATTGCCACGGATGTTAGCTCAGGGACAATCTTCCTCAAGCAAAAAGAGAAAGATTGTCAACAGATGTTAGCTCAGGGCCAATCCTCCTCACCAAAAAAAAAAGTTTAATTTGGTTAATTCAAAAATATTCCTTGAGTTCTACCAGGTATCTCTATCCATATGTGCAACTATAGGATTTAATTTTGTAATTGAACCAAAATGGGGATCATGCACTCCATTGGAAATTTCTACAATTTACTATCCAGTTCTACCAAACATTTAAAGAAGAATTAATGCCATTTCTTCTCAAACTCTTCCAAAAAATTGAAGAGGAGGGAACATTTTTACATTCATTTTGTGAGGCCAGAATTACCCTGATACCAAAGGAAAGGAAAGTTACAGGCCAATATCTCTGATGAATATAGATGCAAAAACCCTCAACAGATTACAGCAAACCAAATTCAACAGGATATTAAAGGAATCGTACACCATGATCAAGTGGGATTTATCCCTGGGACCCAAGAATGGTTTAACATATGCAAGTCAATCAGTATGATGCACTACATTAAGAGAATGAATGATAAAAATTGTGTGATCATCTCAACAGATGCAAAGAAAGGATTTGACAAAATTGAACATAGTTTCATGAGTAAAAGCTCTCAACAAATTAGGTATAGAAGGAATGTACCTCAACATAATAAAGGCCCACATATGACAAGCCATAACTGACATCATAATCATTGGTGAAAAGCTGAAAGCTTTTCCCTTAAGATCAGAGATAACACAGGGGTGCCCATTCTTATCACTTCCATTCAATATAGTATTGGAAGTCCTAGCCAGAGCAATTAGGCAAGAAAAAGAAATTAAAGGCATCCAAATCAGAAAGAAAAAGTCAAATGGTCTCTGTTTGCAAATGACATGATCTTATATATGTAAAACTCTAAACTCCATTAAAAAACTGTTAGAACTAATAAGTGAATTTGGTAGAGTTTCAGGATACAAAATCAATTACAAAAATCAGTTGTGTTTCTATGCACTAACAATGAACTATGTAAAAATTTAAGAGGGCTGGCCCAGTAGTGTAGTGATTAAGTTCACGCGCTCCACTTCTGTGGCCCAGGGTTCTCAGGTTTGGATCCTGGGTGCAAACCTACACACCATTCATCAAGTCATGCTGTGGTGGCGTCCCATATACAAAGTAGAGGAAGATTGTCACACATGTTAGCTCAGGGACGATCTTCCTCAAGCAAAAAGAGGAAGACTGGCAACAGATGTTAGCTCAGGACCAATCTTCCCCACAAAAAAAAAAAATTAAGAAAAGAATCCCGTTTACAATAACATCAAAAAGAATAAAATACTTAGGAGTAAATTTAGCCAAGGAAGTGAAAGATCTATACACTGAAAACTATAAGGCACTGATCAAAGAAATTGATGAAGACGCATCAAAATGAGAAGATATCCTGTGTTCATAGGTTGGAAGAATTAATATTGTTAAAATGTCTATACTACCGAAAAAAATCTACAGATTCAGTTCAATCCCTATCAAAGTTCCAATGACATTTTTCATGGAAATAGAAAAAGAAATGCTAAAATTCATAGAGAACTACAAAAGACCCCAAATAGCCAAAGCAATCTTGAGAAAGAAGAACAAAGCTGGAGACATCAGACTTCCTGATTTCAAACTATATTACAAAACTATAGTAATCAACACGGTATGCTATTGGCATAAAAACAGACACATACCAATGGAACAGAATAGAGAACCCAGAAATAAACCACACATATACAGTCAACTAATCTTTGAAAAGGATACAAAGAATAAACAGTGAAGAAAGGATAGTTTCTTCAATAATGGTATTGGGAAAACTAGATATCCACATGTGAAAGAATGAAACTGGACCCCTACCTTACACCATACCAAAAAATTAGCTCGAAATGGATTAAAGCCCTAAACGTAAGACCTGAAACCATAAAATTTTAGAAGAAAACACTGGGGAAGAGCTCCTTGACATTGGTCTTGGCAATAATTTTTTTGATATGACACTGAAAGCACAGGCAACAAACGAAAATCAACAAATAGGACTACATCAAACTAAAAAGCTTCTGCACAGCAAAAGAAACCATCGGCAAAATGAATAGGCAACCTACTGAATGAGAGAAAATATTTGCAATCCATATACCTGATAAGGGGTTAATATCCAAAATATAGAAGGAGCTCATACAACTCAATAGCAAATAAACAACCCAATTAAAAAGTGGGCAAAGAACTTGAATAGACTTTTTTTCCAAAGAAAGCATAGGAATGGCCAGCAGGTATTTGAAAGGGTGCTCAACATCCCTAATCATCAGGGAAATGCAAGTTAAAACCACAATGAGATATCACCTCACACTCGTTAGGATGCTGTTATCAAAAAGATGAGATAACAAATGTTGGTGAGGATGTGGAGAAAAGGGAACCTTTGTACACTGTTGGTGGGAATGTAAATTGATACAGCCATTATGGAAAACAATTTGTATTTATCAATTATACCTCAGTGCTGGAAAACATTGTAATAATCCTACAGGTAACATTGTTTTTGTCTATATCACAATTTTGTCAGGTAGCCCTCTAAAAAGAATTTCAGGTCTGAAATGTAACCTTGGATGAAGAAACCATAATTCTGAAAAGGTTATTCATTTCACAAATATTTATTGAGTTAGATGAATTATGCAGGATCATATATTTAGTTGACAGGCTGAGATTAACATATGTCTTCTGATTATTTTACAGTTATTTCCTGCCTGTCTTCTACCTTGAGTTACTTCATCCTTTCGTGTGTTTGTACTTCTCTCTTCAACCTGATTGTGGCTTCCTGAAAGAGAGGGACTGTGTCTGATGTTTTATTGATCTATTTTTTGCATCCGCGACAGTACCTAGTAGACATATACTTAACTGCTGCTGCCATAGTCATTATTGTGTGATACTATTATATGTGCTCAGTTTGGATTTAAATTCCACTCTCTTCATCTAGCTGACCTAGACATCTCAGAGGTTAAGATCTGATGCTAAAAGAATAGAATTTTATGTGTCAGTTTTCTCTCTTTTGGACCTTGGAACGTACTCACTCACAGGAACCCTGTACTACCCACCCTTAGAGATGTCACAGAAGTCAGGACAGTTTTGCCCTCTTGTTGTCCCCACTTAATCTCTGTGCCACCCCCCGCCAGGGACTCTGACCCTGATGTTGCATTTCTATCAGTAACCTACTGCTTATTTATATAGGAGAAATCCATTGTTTTATGAGGCTCATAACATTGTGCAACTCTCTGCCCTTGTGGCAGAAAGTGTGCGCCCTGTGATGTTTGCCAAACAACACTTCATATTTTAGTCACGTATTATAATAGTGCATTTTGTAAGATTGACTTTCAGTGATATTAATAATGAATCAATATTCAGCAATATTAACTGTCCCCATTGTCCTTCAAGCTATCTAATCTATTAACTCCCGCAGTTAAATATGACTCTCTTCCTTTCGGAAGTCCAGCCAGCAACAGAAAGGAGTTGTAACTCTCCTGTGTTTGTACTTCATAAAGGGCACTCCAATGACTTCCTGAACATGTGTTTGTTCCCTATAGTGTTTCACTCTCTGCTGCTTAGAGCCAAGTTTCAAATTTTTTAACTGACTAGTGAAGCTGAACTGAAATTAGGATTCTTAGCTACAAGATTCATAACCATATCATGTGCAATATAATTTGAAAAATTACCAAATAATATAAATGTGCTGCTAACTGCAGGGTTTGCTGCAGTAGCTCCTATATGAGAGGAGAGTTTAAAACTGTGTTGTGAAAAGCGTAGTGGTAAACCTCACCACACAGTTCCCCTGCTGAGCGACCATTTTCTGAGGTGTTTCCTCTCTCTGGCCCTCAAAACAAATGTTTATAGAAAAGTAGATTTGAAAAAGGTGCCAAGGTCCCAGACTGGATTAGGACAAATATCTAACTTTGTCTCTACTGAAGGTTTTCTAATCCTTTTTTTTTTTTCTGTGAGGAAGACCGGCCCTGGGCTAACATCTGTTGCCAATCCTCCTCTACTTTATATGGGACGCCGCCATGGCATGGCTGACAGGCAGTGTGTCGCAGGCGCCCAGGATCCGAACCCGCGAACCCCGGGCTGCCAAGCGCGAACTAAACCGCTGCGCCACTGGGCCAGTCCCTCTAATCTTTTCTTAACTACCACTAGCTCCCATGATAAATATTCCAGGGTCTTCTTAGATAAACTATTTCATATAGGCTGAATGTCTATTAAAAATATTTTCTAGTATTTAACTTCAATCTCCTTTTATTCCTATAGTTTAAAATGAAAGTCTCTGATATTTCTCTAAGTATTTTGGTTATTAAAGATCAAATGGTTCCCTACCCATTCACCAAAATCTGCTGCTCAATACAATTGCTCTAGCTAATCAAATTTTGACATTTCACTGGAATCCAAACTTCAATTAAAAAAAAAAATTTATCTATTTACAGTATGAGTGGTTGATGAAAGAGAGGTAAATAATGGTGAAGAAATTTATCATATTTGCAGATCATTTCTAGTAGCATATAGATCACCAGAGTATGTTTGGACTGAAGTAGAGTTAACTGAATTTATTTTAATAATTCAAAGTCAACAGACTCTTCAGGCACATTCTATGTACTGCACCTTTTACACTGGGATGTGAGAAGCCAGAGAGAACTAAGGCATGGTCTCTAATCGTCAGCGGTCTCCCAGTCCATTAAGTGAGACAAACTTTTATGTGGTTAACAATGATTTTTAATGCAGGAGGTTTAAAAGTGGCATAATAGAGGTTCTAGAAAAGTAAAGAGGACTTATTGAAAAATTTCAAGGCATTCAAGGCCTTTAAAAATCTGGCTCAACCAACCTTCCTGATTTACTCCTCCACGGTTCTTTATCCTATACCCAGGCTACATTACAACCACATTATTCCAGATGTATCCCAGTAATTTCACATCTCTGTATCTTTGCTAACGTTATTTCCTTTATCTGGAGTGCCCTTGCCCCACTTTGTCAATGGTCAATTAAATTTCATCTTCTCTAGGAAGCTCCCTCTCACTCTTGCTATTTCATATAAATGGAATCATGCAATATATGTGCTTTTGTGTCTACTTTCTTTCACTTAGCATAATCTATATCACAGCACGTACTATATCTATATCACATTTCATTCCTTTTTATGGCTGAATAATATTCCATTGAATGTATATATGTGTATATACATATATATACACACATTTTGTTTATTAATCAGTTGATAGACATCTGGGTTGATTCTACTTTGGGGCTATTATGAATAACGCTACTGTGAACATTTGTGTACAAATCTTTCTGTGGACATGTTTTCAGTTCTCTTGGGTATATGCCTAGGGGTGGAATTGCTAGATCATATGGTAACCCTATGTTTAACTTTTTGAAGAACATATAAACTGTTTCTCAAAGTGGCTGCTCCTTTTTGCACTCAATGGGGAAAGCAATGTATGATGGTTCTGGTTTCTCCACACCCTCGCCAACCCTTGTTATTTGTCTTTTTTATTATAACCATCCTTGTGGATGTAGAATGGTATCTCATTGTGGTTTTAATTTGCATTTCACTGAAGATTAATGATGTTGAGCATCTTTTCATGTGTTTATTAGTCATTTTTATATTTCCTTTGGAGAAATGTCAATTCAAATTCTTTGCCCATTTTTTTAAATTGGATTATTTGTCTTTTTATTGTTAAGTTGGAAGAGTTCTTTATATATTCTGGATACTAATACTTATCAGATATGTGATTTTCAAATATTTTCTCTTTCTGTGTGTTGTCTTTTTACTTTATTAGTGATGTCATTTGAAGCACAAAAGTTTTTAACTTTTATGAAGTCCAATTAATCTATTTTTTCTTTTGTTGTTTGACCTTGTTGTCCTATCTAAGAAACCATTGCCTGATCCAAGGTCATGAAGATTTACATCTGTATTTTTTTCTAAAGGTTTTATAGTTTTGCTCTTACATTTAGCTATTTGATCCATTTTGAGTTAATTTTTATATGTGCATTGAGGTACTGGTCCTACTTCATTCTTTTGCATGTGGATCTCCAGTTCCAGCACCATTTGCTGAAAAGACTATTCTTTTCCCATTTAATTGTCTTTTTGGTCCCCTCCTCAAAAATCTGAGCCTGATTTTAGAAAAACAAAAACAAAACTAAGTTAGCATCCTAGCTCTTCTCTTACCACCTTTATTTTCTGAAAACATGAACTTCAGTTTAGTAGAGAAATGAGCATGGCTTAGATCTATAAAATATTACAGCATAATCCAAAGATTTTTTCTTGTTTCACACAGCAATCAGAAAAGACTGCTCTTATCCTCCTACCACCCAAATCTACCAGTGTATCTATATCTGTGCCCTTACACTCTGCCTTCTCTCCTATTGCCATGGATGAACTGAACTTATACCTCCCTGGGTGCTTGTACTCTGTGCTTGTACTCTGAATCCCATTCCCTCTTAGTCAGGGACTATTTTGCAATAATCACTTCCCTCCTTTATGACATCACTTTCTCCCTTCTAGATTCTTCCCATCAGCATAGAAACATGCTATAATGGTCTCAACATTTTTTTAAAATCCCTCTCTAGAAACAATCTCTCTCTTCTCCTTTAGACCAAATCTCTGGTAAAGGATTATATGTACTTGCTATCTTCGTATCCTTTCCTCCCATTCTTTCTTCAACCCCCACACCACTGCAATTGTTCTTGTTAAGGACTCAAACAATCTCTATCTTGCCAAATCCAAAGGTCAATCTACTGTTCTTATCTCTCTCTCTCAGCAGCATTTGATCCAACTTGTCACTCCCTTTTGAAGTGCTTTCTTCTCTTTGTTTCTGAAATAACACACTCTCCTGTTTTTATTCTGGTCTTATTGGACAGCCTTTCTTAGTCTTATTTGCAAAATCTGTCTTCTTTTCCAGACCTCTCAATGTTGGCTACCTGATGAGTCCACTTGGATATTTAATGAGCATCTCTCACACTTTATCTATATAAAACAGAACTCCTACTTTATGCTCCCGCCTAAAGACGGTCCCATTTCTACTCACATTTTCCCCCATCTCAATAATTTGTACCACCATTCACCCAGTGACTTAAGCCAAAAATCTGTGATTCCTCTATGTTTCTCAGTCAATCCATCAGCAAGTCCTATTGGCTCTACCTTCAAAATATATGCTCAAAATACATCTGTAATCTAAATTTTCTGTCTCAAATTATCTCACAAATAATTTTTCATTATAAAGAGGAAAGGTCCTTTTACAACGGAGAAACCTGGCAGTTACCACTTGAACCAAATGATTAAATTTATCATCATCATGGATAATAATATGATAAGACAAGCATAAAAATTTTTGAAGGGGGCCAGCCCAGTGGCATAGCAGTTAAGTTCACGTGCTGTGCTTTGGCGGCCAGGGGCTCGCAGGTTGGATCCTGGGCGCGAACTGACGCGCTGCTTGTCAAGCCATGCTCTGGTGGCGTCCCATATAAAGTAGAGGAAGACGGGCACAAATGTCAGTCCAGAGCCAATCTTCCTCAGCAAAAAGAGAAGGATTGGCAACGGATGTTAGCTCAGGGCTAATCTTCCTCACAACAAAAAAAGTTTTTTTGAGGACTAGAAATGTATTACTGATTATTAAATGAAAAGTGTTATAAAACACTACAAACTGCATGATCCCATTTTTTTATTGTAGTAAAATATACATAATTTACCATTTCAGCTCTTTTTAAGTGTACAGTTCAGTGGCATTAAGTACCTTCACATTGTCCCATCTTTATATATAATTATATATGTTATATATAAATAGAAAAAATGGAAGAATACAGAATCATGTTAAACACTGGTTATGCAAGTGATGGGATTGTGTTTGACTTTTACCTTCACCTTGTCTGTATTTTCTAAATTTTCTATGTGAACATATTGCTGTATAATTTATAATGTGAAAAATATTTTTGTTATCTTTTAAATCAAGGATGGCAAATGCTTCAAGGAGGAAGTAGTAATTGTCAGATGTTAGAGAAATCACATAGGGTGACAACAGAACTGCTTTTGGACTTGGTAGTTATGGCTTCATTCATTCAGGAGGATAAAATCCCCTGAATAGGGGAATCAGAAAGGACAGTGTATGAGAAGCCCTGAAAGGCTGAGCTTTGTTTGGATGAGTAGGTGTGGGGCCCGGAGGGGATTCCAGGCTAGGAGAAATGCCTGAAGCAGAAGCAAGTGGGAAGGCAGAGCAGGACAGTGGACAAGAGCAGTTCAGCCTGCCCAGTTCACATGGAGGAGAGAGTGATAATGCGTGTAGATACGGAGGAGTAGAATGGCCCTGTTGAGTGTGTAGAATTTGGATTTTATTTTGTAAGCTATGAAGAGCAATCATCAAAGCTTTTTGACATTATTAAAGCAGTGTTTTGGGAAGATCAAATCTGTATAATCTGGATTTATGGTGAGAAAGACCAAAATCAGTAAAACCTATTAGAAAGAAAAAGCTGTAATTTACGGGTTAAGTTATAAAAATTTAACCTTCTCGGGGAGGGGGCAGGGGAATGGAGACGAGTAGGTGGTGATAGTGGACTAATGGGCAGAAAAGGAAGAGAGAGACAATATTATCTCATTTAAACTTTTCTTAGTGACAGAGTATCCATTCAGTTATCATTTGGTTTGGCCAAATTCTGTACTATTTATCTGTTTCATATAGAGTAATTTGAAGTCTAGGATAATGATATTTCCAGAGGTACACATATTTGTTCAAAAATATTTCACTAGGTTGTTTCCAGACTCTTCAAATTGGATTCATTTATGTTTTAGGGTTATCTTCCTGAAGTAATATTTTGGAAAGTTATTGTGAAATTATAATTCATTTTTCAATGCATTTTCTTTATCTATTTAAATAATTAATTGCATTGCCTATTTGGAGGGACCATTGGTTTTATTAGTTTTATTTATTTGTAAGTCCAATTCATTTCCAAATTTATTTCAATTTATTAAAATTCATTTTTCCAACTTTATATCTCTTCACTAAAATTCAGTGAGGAAAAAAGATTTTGGTTTCATTATGAATTCTAATAATGCTCTATACGTGAATAGCACCACAAAGAGAAGATATGACACATACACAATTATTTAATGCAACGGGTTCAATTCTCTGAGATGTTGAATTTAAGAGGATTTTTTAAAAAAATCAGATCATTTAAAATGTACTAGGGATGCTAACACTTTAAGGTACCACTACGGTGATTTTTTTTCTTAATGTGACCTATGTAACACAAATAATCACTACATCCTCTTATTTTCCTTTTAAGTATATTTTCACTTATTCATTTATTGGGTTGGTTTAAAGCAAAGCATGCCACTTTGTGTTAAAGTAAATTAATTTTATCAGCCCGTATATTGAAATCAAGAACTCATGCTCAGTATTTCATGTTTCAGAAATGTGAAGAGCTAATGTTTTACGGATACAGAATCAGCTATGATTACCAATCATTTACTATAGGACACTAAACGATTTTGACATTTCTCTAAGGAAGGCGAACTGAAGCCTGTTTCTCCCCTCCAGGAAATATCATTTAACAGGGTGAAAGGTCACTGGGGCAGTCTAAGGCGGCTGATCTCAGGTGTGGTAGCAGCTGTTGTGTGGGGCATGACTTATTTTATGAGAACAGAAACACTATTATCTGGACTCCCACGGGAGATTTGGAGAAAGTCATGCCCAGGGAGTCCCATTCCAGGAAAGTGTGCTTGAGCACTTATTTATTGGCAGTGATCACTAAATGAGATTCCATCTGGCAAAAATGTGGATTTTTCCCTGTCCCAGAAAGTTGGGGAACAATTATGTAAGTTGTCTCAAAGAATTTATTTTTAACCACTTTTTATGGAAAAATTGCAGTCCCTCAGTTGTTAGAAGAAATTGTCTTTTTTTAAGAAAAAATAGAGAAAGCTTCTGTATGAATTTCTATGTAACTGTGTATTCATGTACCATAAATTATAATTACTTGTCTTTTGATTTGAAATCATTAGACAGACTTTCTGGTGACTGTTTTGAATCTTATTTTCTGTACTTGAAGTGTTGGAACCAGTTAATGAAATCAAAGCCGCCAGTGGGGTGAAGAAGGGAACCCTGGATAGTGCATGTCCAGCTGTCCTGGCCTTTGAACTTTGTCTCAGTGTTAGCAGTGTTCTCCTCTGCCCCTAACCGGCAGCTCTGCAAGATTTTACAATCTGAGTGAATGAACCCTGTGAGCCATTTGAGAGTCCAGCAAGACTAGTCAGATATATTTTAATGAAATAAGCTCATATACAATTTTAAAAACGAGATCCATCGTTAGAATTGAAGAGGTGTGTCTTTGGAAACACAATTAGATAATTTCTATCTCCATGGAATTTTTTTCAGCAATCTTCTAATATAGACCAGATAAGTCAAATAAGGAAATGAGGAAACATTTTAATTATGTTGATTTTATTAGTTATTTTTTTATTTTGGCCTTAAGAAAGCATATTTATTTCTGCTGTTACTGAAGAAAATAGTTTACCTAACTAGAAATTCCTTATTCCTATTAGCATGAGCCTGTTTTGAATGTCGCTGTTTAATTTTCTAAAATAAATCTTTTATAAGGACTTATAATTATTCTTTGAATTAAGAAATACTGTAGAGTTTGGTTTGGTTTTTTTTTTTTTTTTTTACATTAAAACAACTGATAGCTCACCTGTCATTTCCATATATTAATTTCTTAATAAAAGGTATACAATTAAGAATTTAAAACTTGGGGGGCCGGCCCAGTGGCGCAGCGGTTTCGTCCGCGCTTGGCAGCCCGGGGTTCGCGGGTTCGGATCCCGGGCGCCCGCCGACGCACTGCCTGTCAGCCACGCCGTGGCGGCGTCCCATATAAAGTAGAGGAAGATGGGCACGGATGTTAGCCCAGGGCCAGTCTTCCTCAGCAAAAAGAGGAGGATTAGCAACGGATGTTAGCTCAGGGCTGGTCTTCCTCACCAAAAAAAAAAAAAGAATTTAAAACTTGGATTTGCCATCTTTTTTTCTTTTCACCATCCCCTTTCCCTCAACACCTCATCCCAACCACTTCCTTCCCCCACTGCAACTACAACTGGCTTCTGCCACGACACACACACACACACACACAATGTTGACTTATAGTAGCAGAAGAGGTTTGTTCTGGTCCAGTGTATGTCCTAGGTTCAGACAGCCATTATAAGACTGTATAGACTTTATTTAATATATGCACTCATCTAAATATAAGAAAGACCAAAGGAAAGGATTCTTTATTTCCTATAGCCAACTGGTAATATGTATTATCGATCGGTAAGTATAATACTTTATAATCTTTAAGAGCTTTTGTGTGGTGGAAACGCTGTGGCATTCAGATGCTGGCTTCATGTCATCCATTTACTAGCTGAGTGCTCAACTTAATTCTTCATTTCCACATCTGTTAAAGTGAGCACAGCATAGATTCTCAATAAATGCTAGTTGCCTCATGTATACCACCCCTCCAGTTCCTTCTCTCTTTCTTTTTTTTGACATTTGTTGTTGATGATGATAATGTTGATAGTGTCCTCTGGTGAGCCCTGGAATTCACTAGTGTTCTAACACAGACTGCCAGAGAACAAGTTTAATCAGGATCCTGTGCAGCGAGGCTAGAATTTCTAAATTATATCTATCCTAAAAATCTTGACTTCATGATAATGAAAATGTCCTATTAGATTTAATCATTACCATTAATGAATACTCTGTGACTACCTTGTAGAAGGCATTGCTCCTTAGTGCATTTTACAAAGATCGATAAAAATTTAAGGAAGAAACCTTGAGAAGCACCTTCTTACCAAACTTGTAAGAAAGATATTATTTTAATATATCATTTTTCTTAGGAAACAAATCAATCTGATTTTAAAACAATATATGAAAACAAATTAATGTGGCCAAGGAGTGTTCTTGGTTCTTTGGTTGTTTCAAATTAATGTTGAAATTAAAACAAATGAAGCCACATCATTTTTGGAGCAATTGTTGCTCTTGATAGCACAGGGGCAAACACACATATGGTAAACACTTGGAATCAGCTAAAGAAGTTATGTAAGAAAATTAGAAGTCTGCAGGTCAGCTGAAGTGTAGGAGAAGAAATAGACAACCTTGGAGAAATTGGATAAATGTAAAATGCTTAAAAGATTTCAAGAGTTTCAAACAGAATCTTACTTTCTACATCTCTGTGATTGCACATCAATGTATAACCCCAATAGTTTCTTTCTTTAGTCAGTTATTGGTTATCATTATCCTTCATTTGAACCTACCTGAGGCATCCACTTTAAGTATAGGTGTACAATGGGAAATGGTAAAAAATGGATAGAAATATTGCTTGATAAATTCCAATCAAAGGAGGTACGCTTTAGTGTCTGGAAGTGATTGATTTTATCAATTCATTCAGCACTTATTGAGTGTCTGTTCTGTGTAGTGGCTGCAGGAAAGATACCGTTCTTGTCCTGGAGAACTTACATTCCAGTAGGGAGATTCCATATAGGTTCAAATAATAGTAAAGCTGTGTGGGAGAAAAAAAAGATAAATATCGTAAGATATGCAAAAGGCCACGTAAGTTAAAAGGGGCAAGAGATTTTTTCCAACTGGCCTAAGCCTGATGTGTGTGTAGAATTTTGCCAGGAGGAAATGGAATGGAAAAATATTCCAGACAGAGGGAACAGCTTGAACAAATGTTTGGGGTAGAAAAGTTCAGAGCAGATTTGAAAACATGTCCAGATATGTCTGGGGTAGTTTCCTTAGGAGGTAAAAGCAGCTGAACTGGAGAGTAAATTGGCATTAATCAGTGGAGAGTCTTGATCATCGTATGACAAGAAGGGGGATTCATTTAAGAAGTAGTTGGGAGCTATTGAAAGTTTTGAGCAGAAGAATGAGTGACCAGATCACAATCACAGTAGAAATTCACTCTGATAGTGAAATGTATGCATTGGAGACAGGGTGAAAGGAGGCAGAAAGAGCATTTTGAAGGTTATGTAATATGGCAGATGACCAAGGCCAACTGATTAAAGAGACTTGACAGGACAATCAACAGAGTTGGTTAGGGAGAGGAGAGGGAGGAGTAAAGATGACTCATGTTTTGATTCATGAAGAGAATAACATCATTAACCAGAGGGGCCAGGAGGAGGAGAAATTTGGGAACCAGATAATATGAGGCTTTGAAAGTGTTGATTAGGGTGATAATATTAAGAATTATTGAGCACTTATTATTTGCCAGGCACGATTCTACGTGTTTTACATGCATGATCTCATTTATTCCTCAGAGCAACTTCAGAGCTTTTACACAGCCTGCCCAAGTTTACACTGCCTGTCTGTGGTAGAGTCGGGATCCAGTCCCCAAGAGCACAATTCCAGAGAGTAATTTATTAAGCCCTAATAGAATGCCTGTATTGAATGGTGTTGGGCTGGGAGGCAGGGGCGGGGTAAGAAAAGAGGAAAAACAAATGAAAGGAGGATGGAGTAATCAGAGACATTTGGGGAATTCCCAGGAAAGATCACAGAGAGCCAAAGACTCAGAAAACAGTCTGAAAAGAGTAGGAAGGGATCTAAGAAAAGGCATTTAGATTTAGTGGCCAGAAGAGCATTTGTGGCCTTAAAAACAGTTTCAGAAGAGTGGTGAAGTCTAAAGTCTGTTGGCATGGGGTAGAGGAGTAATTTATGAGGAAATGGGAGCACCCGAGGCAGGCTTTGGGGAAGTCTGTCGGGGAAGGAGAGGCCAGAAGGTCGGGCTGCTGAGGAAAACTTCTTAAGGCTGGGGGACACTTATTCAGGTGCCGATCGGAAGGGGGACAGATTTAAGATGTGGGAGAATCAGGCTTCTTCCAGAGGAAGGAGAAAATGATGAGATCCAACACATAGATAAGAGGTTTGAGTCCTACGAGTGAGGACCTTTTCTCCTAGACTAGGAAGAAGTCAAAAAGAATGAGGCGAGATGTGTGTGTTGTGTGTGTGTGTGTTTGGGGGGAGGGTGCACTTAAACCCTTAAGTGTAGCAAAGAAGACCAAAGGCACTCATATTGGATGATCTTGACTTTCTCAGTAAATTTAGGAGGCAAGGTAATGAGTGACTGCAAGAGGTTCAGATTCGTGGCACTAGAGAAGATTTGCAAGTTTCTGTGGGAATGCAGTGAAAAATCAGTTAAAGATAACTGAAAAGGTTGCCACATAGAGTTGCGGTTCATGCCGAGGTTAAATAGCGTGAATTTTTAGTATAACTAGTTGCCAGGGTTATGTGACTTTCTTTTGCAATGTTTATCAGTCTGTCCGTAGAGAACCCAGCTGGCAGGATTTATAAAGGGTGAAGAAGTGGAGGATGCTAGTGATTCCGTTTTAGAAATAACTAAATGCTGAGGAGAGCCAGGAATGTGCCTTTTTAAATCTGCACACCAGTTGGTTTGGGTGCAGGTTGTCTTCTGTAGACATAGAAAAACATCCAGAGCTGCACAGAGAGCTAAGGAAAAGGGGAGGAATGGGGGAGGCAGAAGTAAGGCAGTTAAGAGTGATGCACACTGGTTGGGCCAGCCCGGTGGCATTATTGGTTGAGTGCATGCACTCCGCTTTGGCAGGCGGGTTCGCAGGTTCAAATCCTGGACACGGACTGATGCACTGCTCATCAAGCCATGCTGTGGCAGCGTCCTACATACAAAATAGAGGAAAGCGGGCACAGATGTTAGCTCAGAGCTAATCTTCCTCAGCAAAAAGAGAAAGATTGGCAACAGATGTTAGCTAAGGGCCAATCTTGCTCACCAAAAAAAAAAGTGATGCACATTAAGGAGCTCAGTGGGGAGGAAATGCAGTCAGGATATCAGTGTTTGAGAAGTTAGAACTGGCAGAGTTCAGGGAAGGTGCTCCTACTACCTGACTGTGAAGTTGTTAGAAATAGAAATAATACAGACATTTAAGTGATCAAGTACTCTGGCAGTGGGTGGTAGAAAGGAAGAGCCGCCGTCCTGGTACAAATTCATAAATGATCAAGTAATGCCCAGAAAATCGACCAGAAACAAAAAAAAAAGGAGAAATTATCAATAAATAATAGAGACTTGAAAAGGCAGGTAATTACTGAGTTATACTGTTAGGTGATTTTAAAAAATAACCATTGACATCTCACTAGTAATACGGCGTGTTAGAGGAAGGATGATAGGAAGACAATCTATCAGGAAATACATGTGGAATCAGATGTTAAAATTTGAATGCTTCTGTTCATCAGTATTTTACCTCTAGTATGCATTGAATATAAATTGTAGTTTAACATATTTTTGTAATGCTAGGTCCTTTGTTGTTGAACTCATATGTCTATTTTAGCCACCTAGAATTGATGTGTTTGTAAAATTCAGAAAAGACAAATATTATTTCTGTTATTTGAATTTTAACTATTTCTAAAAATATTTATATCTTATGAAATATTTTAAAAACTCGCGTAGACTAGAGGAAGCACTGTGATGTGTAGCCGAGTTCTGGAGCAGACCTGAGAAGTTCTGAATCCAGTTTCTGTTCCGCCACTACCTTTCTATGTGAATTTGAACAAATTACTTAGTTTTCTAGTGCCAAGTTCATCAATAGAATAGATATTATGATATACAGTAGTGGTTTTCTAACTCAGGCAGTAATTGAAGTGTTAAGCAAGATGTAAGGCATTTTGAAAAATAAAAAACTTAAGCAAATATACAGAACTAAGTTATTTTTACTGGAGAATCAAATTAGAATTTCCAAATCTAGAATCAAAAAAAGAATATGTTGACAATTTCAATTTAAGTAAGTTCTAGACTTGTCAACTTCCTTGTTTTAAAAAGCTGATTTTAGTTGTTGATATTTTATCATAATGTCTGAACATAAGTTTCAGGATGACTAATCCATTTTCATAAATATGATAGAGGTTTAGTCAGACAATGACATGTTTATATTAGCAGGTATAGCAAAAGAAATTAGACATAATAGGACTTTGTGTTCTAAATTCAGAATTAAGAGTGGTCTGCAAAAAAAGAAAAATCTGGGTAAAACAACAGGAGAGGAGGATACCTTTTGGGACTCCCAAGCCCCCCCCCCCCCGGCCCCCAACTCTTTCTGAACCCCGTGGACCCTGGCTCTCTGCCCTTCTACTAAAAGCGATGCTCTGGGCTTACAAAGTAAGTTGTAACTCTTTCAACTCTCATGATGTGGAAGAAATCTTATGAAAATGTATTTCTACTATTGTTCTGCAGCATATGAAATCTATGGATTAGCAGTTATGTTCCTAAAAATAACATTTTAGTGTTCCATACTGAAGAAGAAACTGTAGGGAAAGGCTGGAATATTAACAAGCATTTGGCAGACCTTATGGAAAAATTGATTTGGTGTTAGCTGTAATAAGTAAATAGATAGATACATAAATAGACAACCGACCAACCAAAAAATGCTGTTGATGTTTTTAGAGGGAAATGACTATGTAAATAAACACATTAGATTTTATAAGGATAAAATGAAGAAATAATAAATTGAAATAACTTCCTTGGGAGTAGACACTTTGATCCCTTGAGAACTTGGGCGGTCCTAGGACACGTATTCTCCCCAGAAGTGGGAGCTACGTGCCTTGGGTGATGTCACCAGTGACTGGTAACTGCCGCAGTGTACACAAACATCAGCAGGAAATAAATGTGGGTAGGGCAAGGGTCTAGAAGCATGCCTTCCTTCTAGAAAAGTATCGTGCCTTCTGATGCTACTGGCTGGTTTGCTTTTTAAAGGAAGAAAGGGGACGGAGCTTAGCTCTTGCCTTCTGTCACAGAAACCTTCAGTTTCAGAGGCAAAGTCTTTCCTTGACAGATGGATTTCGTTGTTGGCAATCTTTGTAACGTGGAGAAGTGGGGGATCTTCGCTCTTGCTGCAGTTCTTGGTTGTTTTCCCCAGACTGACAAGCTTGTCTGTGGAACTGCTAAGAGGAAAGTTTCGAGTTACAAGAATTAGGCAAGCCCACTGAGGAGCAGAAGGAGGAGGAGGAGGAACAGCAGCAAAAGCAGCAGCGCCTTTAAGCACTGCGGCAGCTGCTCCTCTGATTGGCTGGAGGGTTCAGCTGCTTCCCTGGAACAAAAGGTCAAAGTGGACTGCAGTGTAAATGTAGAGAGGCAGCCGATAAAATAGCATTGCTTGAAGAAGTTTGGAGGCTGAGAGCAGCAGGACACTGGCTAAGTGCAGAGCAAGTTGCTTCTCCAGCTGTGAAGCGCAGCCTCACGCCCCAAGGCCGGCTTAGCCACTGTGAGAAGACGTTCACTGTACAGACGACCAAACTTGGCGTGGAAGAGACAGTTGTGAGGGTCCCTTGCAAATTTAGACACAAGAATGGCTTGTGAAATCATGCCTCTGCAAAGGTAGTATTCTTTCCTATTTGTTTTGTTTTATCCTGTTCTGTATTTTCTGAGTAGTGTAAAACCATATAACTTTGCCAATACTTGGCATCTTTTAGTAATATGTTGCAAACTGTGTAGAGTCTGTTGTACATAATGTTCTTCCCTAAGACTAGAAAATTTTAGTATTATATTGCTTCTCTTACTGACATTTATGCCCAATTTCGTATCTTTTTCACTTGATTGTTGGGTTATTTCCTTCCTTGAAAGAAAATAAATACAAGAAAATATCTTTGAAATCTGAAGAAAAACAGAAACTGTGGAATATATTAAGCAGGTTTCTAATAAGACTGATCAGCTTCTTACCAATGTTGTGAAGCTGTGGTAAACTCTAAGCCCATTTAAGGATACTGATGGGCTAAAGATTTTTTTAAATGCATCTTAGGATCCCTCCCTTCTGGAGTTCAGATCCAGGGAAGGATTTTCCATCAATCAATTCATTATAATACATGGACATAAATGTTAGTGATAATATTTCCCCATGAGTAATTCTGGATAGATTTATTATACAAATGACACTTTTAGAAAAACTGCTCTGTAAGAATGATTGAGCACAAGGCTCTGTTTTGTTCAGTTAATCATTGTAATATGGATTGTGGAGGGTGGGGTGGAGGAGTTATAGCAAAGCAGAGAGAGGTAAAGTTAAACAAAGGGGCTTGTTTAAAAAGAACACTGCTGGTGAAATAATAAATGAATAATGTATCCTGGAATGTTCATGCTGGAAGTCACCTCCGTGATGACGGAGACCAGCCCTCCAGTTTCACAACAGGAAAACTGAGGTATGGAGGAAGTCTCGGAGGTGCCCAAGGTCACATTTTATGATTTTTTAAATTTCTTTTGCCAATCATATTATCATATTTGACCTTCAACTGCCTTACATGCGGTGGCATTCAATTCCATATAAATGCTTCCTTTAAGAAAACTATAGAGGGTTTTATTAGTGGAAATGATTTTAAAAATCAAATAGTAAATATCGTTTATAAGATTAAAAAAATCTAGACAAAATGAATTTCATCTTTAAAAATCACGCCACCAATATTTTATCGAATGTTTATGTTTTAACAATGAAAATAAAGTAAACAAAAATTTCGCATTTATTTGCAAAATGGGTCCTGCAGATGTACACTGTGAGATAAACCAGTGTCATTGTTTTTCTTTTGCTGTAATGACAAGTGCACTGGAATGGGAACTTGATGGGGATATCCCAAGAATTCCTTTCCTAAAAGTTAATAACCCAAAGGGGCAGAAAGTGGTTTACGGACAGATCTGGAATTTTTCTGTTAACTCAGTGCAAAGGTCCATATGCTTGAAGCTTGCAAGAGACTAAAACTAATGTACACTTTTTGGAGGCTTGATTTGGCTTGCAACTTTAAAGTGGAGGACTTGGTTTTCTTAAAATGACATCCATTCTTAAGGGTCTTAAATTATATTCTAGATAAGAATATTGGCTATTGCTGAATTATTATTTCTTATTAAAGAAAATAGATCTTTATACTGCTAAAACATTGTTTAGGGAGTTAAGTTGATGAGAGCTAAAATAAAGTCAGCATAGTTTCCTCCAAAATTATTTTGCATTGTTAGTCCTTACCAATAAACCTATGTAAGAGAACTAAGTTGAATTTGCGTTCAAGAATGCTGATCAGTCATTCACTGTTTCCCTAGCTCTGAGAGTTTAATAAGATTGATTACCCTGCAATCTTCACTCCCAGCCTGTGCCTGCCTTTGATTATAAACCTCTTGAAGGCAAGGACCAGGTTTGTGGAGTTCTCTTCGTTAAGGATCTCTTGTGAATTTAAGCACTTGTGCAGAAAACTTGCCTGTTCCTTATGTAATTGCTGCTTCCAATCCCAGTTCAGTATCTTTGGCTAAGGATTTCTGTGACTCTCTGGGGATGACGACTGTTGCCACCCACCCCCACACTACCCTGCCTGAAGCAGGAAGGTTGTGGAGCCTGGCGGTCTGCCTGCCATGCTGACTAACGGGATGAGGCTCTGTTCCATTCAGTTTAAGGGGCTAGAAATGGAATTAAAAGTGGACGAGTCAAATAGCTTTAAATACCAGTTAAAGAAATTCATGCTCACTATTTGTATCGAGCAGAGAGGCCAATGCTTCTCATACTTGAGGTGCATGAGAATTACCTGGGGAACTTAATTTTAACATCAGCTTCTTCCTACTGCCCTCCTTCCCTAGACTTACTGAATCTGAATCTGGGTGTAACAGGGGAAGTGTCTACATTTTAACTAGCTTCCTAAAAGTAAATCTGATGCAAATGACCCACACACTCAGAAGAACAGTGATCTAAACTCTAGTTAATGATTATAGCTTGTATAAAGCCACTGACAGCAGGTATATGTAAGAATCTAACACTATACTACTCAGCATCCCCAAATAGCATATTTAGTATCATGACCTTATGTGAGGTGTTTTTTTCGTAACTGATGCTTTCATTAACGCCATGGTCAGTGTTACCTATTAAAACAGAACATTCTTACAATGTTGCTTAATATTTTCTCTATGACTAAACACTACTCTGTACTGCCAGTGATACTAAGGGAATTAAGACACAAACTCTGCTTCAGAAAGGTCACATGCTAGTGAGGATGCAGACACATTACCAGGCAGTTATAGTACACGTATGGACAGTGTGACTAGCATAATAATAGAGGTGCACCTACATGGATAATATTACCCAAGTTTTATTTAACTTCATATAAGTACGTGATCTTATTGGAGGGTATGTTTGTACCCTAATGTCTACTTGGTTCATGATTTCCATGAGTGACTTTTTAGCCATTCTTAGCATATTGTGAAAATATGTAGAAGATAAATTTGTTCCTGCTAATCTGTAACTGACATAAGAATAACAGATGAGATTGAAAGCTAAGAATAAAATAAAATACTTTGGTTCCCTTTAACAAGTTTTTCTATCTGTTTATTACTTAATGTAATTTGCAGACTCTCCAGGATGGAGTTGACTGTTTAGAAATGCATGATCTTTAGGAAAAATTGCAGAGGCTGGATGTTTAAAATGTGACCTTCTGTAGAGGGAAGAAGTCAGTTCTTACAGTTCACTTCAAATGGCTTAAATTAAAGATGGGATCTTATTACATGTCTGTTGAGATGGTTATATTGCCCTAATTATTTTTAAAAACACTAAAATATTTACATGTACTTCTTATACTTAATGATAAAACTCAACACACTGTATAGCGTTGTATGGATATTCTCGCCATCTCAAAAAGTTCCCCAAAAGAAATAATATCAGAAATAAGTGGAGAAACTATATTAAATTAAGAATTGAAATAAAAGTTTTCTCAGGTGACTCAATTCAACTTCTGTCACTAACGAGATAGTATGTTTTATCAGATTCCAGGGTTTACTTATACTTCAGGATCTTTGCATGATTCATATTCCATTGGAATTTTTTTCCTTAAGTATTTGAATCTGTAGGTAAGGATCTCTATTTTATGTATAAAAAGACTTCAATAGACTAAGACACAAAGTCTTAACTTTGTGTCTTAAGTCTATGACAAAGCTATTAACTTTCATAGCAGTAATCTGATTTGCTAGATTAACTTTCCAATAGCCACTAACTCAATTTATATCCACAAAGAATAATGATTGAGGATGAAGTTAACAGCACTAATGATTAATTTAGATTCCTTTGATTTTAATGCATTGGCATCTGCTTTCACGTGTTAGCATTCTATTCTTTCCTTAGTTTATTTACCAAATTGGGAAACTGAGATTAATAATGTCTATGTAATTCTCTTTTTCATTGCTTCATCTAGCAAACTATGATATTCCATATATGTTACTGAACATTTATTTTATGATGGTGAAATACATTGTAATTCCAAATTGCAATGGCTCCTCCAAGAATTATAGCAGCGGGGTTAATTAACATGTATTAGTGATCCAGCATGGGAAAATTTCACTGAAACTTCTTGTCAGCAGAATTCATCTGGTCGTTCTAACTATCGGTCTTTAGAATATCCTTTTGCAAACAAGTAAACATTGGTAACATGGGGATCATATGGGAGTTAACCTGGGAACAAACTAGGTAATGATGGTCCTGCTTGTGCATCCTCTGTGCGGTGTTAGAGAGCCCTCTACTGCTTGTGGTAGTGACACCTTCAGCTAATTTATCCCTGAACTCATATTATTCCTAACTTGTTCGCACTTTGATAGACTCCCTGCACTCCCCCCCTCCTCCTCCACAAACACAGTCTAAGAGGGAATTAAAAGCTGTCTTACTTCAAATATGGGTTAACCCTTAGGGGCTGTGTTTCTGAACTTATACGTCATCACCAGTGTGGTCTATATTTGGTGGTAACAAGAAGTCACTGAGAACAAATAAGATCTCTGTGGGCTCTACTCTTTTATGATAGTTGCCATATCTCTGGAGTCTAGATATTGGCTAATTACTCCAAAGAAAGAAGATGGTATGAACTAAGGTGAGGATATTTTTAAATTTTACAGAGATCACCTTGTCTAAACCATTGAAAAAAGTAGAGGTGTTAAGTATTTAGCATAAAACAGTGGGGAAAGGAGTGGAAAGGTAGTAAATTTTGCCATTAGAAAATATATCCAGACAGTGACAGCTAGCTAGCCATGTGAATTTGGTCATTTTCCTCATCTGTAAAATGGGATACCACCTGACATACTTACTTATGGGGGGAATTTTGGAGTTAAAGAATATGATAGTTTTTTTGTAAATGGTAAAACTACTCAGATGTAAAGGGTAGCATATTGCTTTTCTTTTGGCTTTGTTATCCTTATACTTGCAATACCTTTCAATTCCTTGAATGCCAGAGTGCTTAACACAGTTAAGGAGATACTCTGTCATTGCATTCCCTTTCATTGGATGAATACTGGAAAGTGACCTAAAGAATTTGTGGGAAGTGCCATTGAAAATACCATGGAATCAAATTTCTTTAAACTCTCAAAACTTTTTACCCTATTTTTCCCTATGATACTTATATATTTATGTGATTATCAGAATTAATTACCAAAGAAACAGTTTGAACTGTACAAAACCTTTTAAAAGCACTATTTATTCTTCCCTTAAGAACCGGAAATAACTTGGTTTGGTAATAACTTTATTGAGATATAATTCTCATACCATGCAATTCATCTACTTCAAGTGTTCTACTTAAAATTCACTACTTCAGTGATTTTTTAGTATATTTACAAGGTGTGAAACCATTACTACAATCAATTTTAGAATATTTTCATCACCCAAAAAGAAACCGTGTACTCTTTAGCAGTCAACACCCACTGTGGACTGAACGTGTCCCCACCAAGTTCATATGTTGAAGGTCGAATCCACAGTGTGGTGTTATTTGAAGGTGGGACCTTTGGGAGGTAATTAGGTTTGGATGAGGTCATGGAGGTGGAGCTCCCACGATGGGATTGTGCCTTTATAAGGAGATGAAGGGACCAGAGCGTGCCCTCCCCCCCACCCCAGCTATATGAGGACACCTCAAGGAGGTGGCCATCTGCAACCCAGGGAGAGCTCTCACCAGAACCTGACCATGCTGGCAGCCTGATCTCAGACTTCCAGTCTCTAGAACTATGAGAAATAAATGTTTCTGTTGTTTACACCACCCAATCTGTGGTAGCGTGTTATCGCAGCCCAAACTGACTACAGCCACCCTCAGTCCCCCCCATCCCAGCTCTAGGCGACCACTAATCTACTTTCTGTCTCTGTAGATGTGCCTCTTCTGGACACTACATTATAACCCTTGCACAGATCATCAGGAAGCCAGATGTGGAAACTGATTTTAGTTCTTACATTAGAAAGACATGTTAATGGGAAACAGTGGGGACAGGGGTGGTAAAATCAAAATAGTAGAAAGCCCTAGAAGTTGATTTTTTAGATTAAGGTATCTAAGTGAAGAAATAAAAATCCTTGGCGAGGGAAAAGAGGAGAGACACAGGATACATTTTATAAAACTTGTAAGGTTTGGGGTCAGGAAACATGGTATCTTCTCATCAAATATAGGAATAAGAGTCAGAAAACTTAATAGAAATAAAAGCCAAGAACTGAACTGCCTCACTCAAATTATATTGAATGGAACTAAAATGCTAGAAAAAGTTAAGAAGGGTTTAGAAAAAGCTTAAGATGATATATCAGTATTTTGCTTTCAAGCAAATGATGATGGAAAGAAATGTTAACTTCACTGTCTAGGTTAAAATAGCTCCTGAAACTAAAATTAGGAACCAGAAGCCAACCAGAGGAGACCACTGATATAATTTGTCGTATTTTTGTAAGTGACTCTCCTTCACTTTCAACTCCTTGACTTAGCAGCAAAAACTCCAGCACCTGCCCCTCTCTCAGGTCATCCAGTGTCCCTGCCAGGCTCGTACCTGCTGCGTCCACAGTGCTGAATGCCCTGCAGTGTCTCCCCATGCATTCTCACACATTCTCTTGTCTTCTCCTGTCCATTATCTTCTCCTCATAATGCCTACGTGACCCTCAAAATTTACTCACGTCACCTAACCTCCCCTAACCTGCCAGACTGCGTGGTGCTTCTGAGTGCAAGATCTGGAACCCTAGCTTCAACAGACCTGCATTTGAGTCTCAGCCCTGCCTGGATCTCTGGCCTTCAGCCAATTAATTTACCTTTCTAAGACTCGTTTTTCTTATCTGAAAAATCTGGTTAGTAATACCTCCCTCCAAGGGCATCTTTGAGAATTGAGTAAAAAAATATGTAGGAAGCTCTTAGTCCAAAGCCTGGCTTATTTGGTGAGCCCTAAATATATGGTAGCTGTGTATCTCTTTTTCATAATAGTTATCACATTTCAAGTTTCTGTTTCTCCCTGGCCTATGAATTCTGTGAGGGTTAGGACCATATCTCATTAGCCTGGGTGTCTCCAGCACCATCATAGGCTCTAATAAGTAGTAGGCACTCAAAAAATGCTGACTGAGCATTTGCACGTGGTTACAGAAGCTTGCAAAGCCCAAGCGTAGGCAGACATCAAGCCTTCATACACTCGCCAGGTGCTCATCATACTCAAAACCAATGTAAAATGGTGACAATGTACAAACGAGTCCTTAACTTACTTCCCTGGGCAGAACCCTCCTCTGGCAGATGGAGGGTTTGTGGGGGAAGGATGACAAGGTAACTTGCATTGCTTTCTGCACATTTTTGTCTTCAAGAAATCCACATTCTGGGTCAACACTTTGGGAAATTATGATCTGTTATATATTAACAAACCTTTAAGAATATTATAAAAAAGACAATTATTGAAAGAAATTAGGAAAAATAATTTATTATTTCCTTCTGCAGATATCCCCGTATTCTTATGATTTTGTTTCAGTAACTAAAGATTAGAAAATATTTTATCTTGTTTACTGATGTTCTAAAAATATTTTCTCGTCAACTAATATCAACCTCCCCAAAAGAAAGTTACTGTATTTTACATTCTAAATTACTGCCTCCCTAACGCAGTCTTTATATGTCTGTAATAATGATAAACATCATTTTTCTGAACAAGAATCTCCAAGACAAATGAAAGCTTCCAGCTGCCTTGAAAATAGTTTTGTGACTAAACCAAAAATTTCTTTAAGCCCCAAACAACCTTTGGGTTTGCAGTGAGGTGAAGTAATTTTCTCTTCCCGCTCTCCAGCCAGAACAAACAGATACAGTGTGTGGCAAGGCCATATTCAAACATTCCCTTGCCTGAACATATCCTTTGCTGGGTTCACTGTACAGCACAGAAAGTACAGTGTTTACATTACTGGCACGATGGCAGAACCTCCACCTCTAATTGCGCAGTCAGAAAAGAAATTATTTAAGTAAGAATAGGAGAAAACCCATGACACAGTTGCAGGCTTAATAAGTTTTGAATGGAAGGGAACAGGATAACTTAAAATAATCAACATACAGATATCTGAAAATGCTTCTAGCTGGCAAAATTAATTTTACAAACAGTGTACGTTTTCAAAATATTTAATCAAACAGTAGTGTTACCATTCAGCTGAGTCTTGGTGATGCTGATATTACTCAACAGCCATTTACTGAGCACCTGGAGTGTTCTAGGTACCTTGCTAGGTGCTGATGGTACAAAGATAAAGACAAATCCAGGAAGTGAAGCCAGCGTCTGAACTCAGGAATTTCCGTGTGGTGTGCTAAGCTCTCGCCTATAGCTGTGAACAGTGTCTCGGAGCCTGGAGGAAGAAGCAGCTCTCTCTCCAGGGTGCTGGAGATGGCTTCCTGGATTAGATGACACTTGAGCTGAGAGTTGAAGTATTTACCAGGCAGAGAGAGGTGGAAGAAGCTTTTAAGCTAGAGAGAACAGCATGTACGAATGGGGAGCATTACGAAAGTGCGGTGCAAGGTCTACACAGGTGTGCTGGGCTTAGATTGGGAGGAACCTGTGTGCCAGGTTTAGACATTTGGATTTTACCCCAAAGGCATTGGGGAAGCAGGGGAGGCTTTTAAGGTAGGAGGATGAATCTGGTGGGCATATTGAGGATAAACTGGTGTGGGGGACAGGGGAAGAGAGTATTCCCCCTGTGAAAGACCAATGCAGTGAAATGGAAAGGACAGATCAGATTCAAGAGACTTGCCTTTTTTTTTTTTTTTTTTTGAGATAGAATCAATACAATTGGTGATTGGCCAAATGTGGGGCTAAGACAGAAACTTCTTTAAGGAGAGTGGTTGGCTTGTTTAAGTGACTTAAATATTATAACAGGAATGAGAATTCCATTCTGTGACCTCTAAGCATATCTCCAGCCAGGACCCCCCGTGAAGGGCAGTGTGAGCCTCTTGGCTGTCAGTCAATCAGCACGTAGTTATGGTTCACTTTTGTCCGTCTAACTGGGTAGACGATAAAGCAACCCCACCCTTCCTTGCTTAAAACCTGTACTTCTCTTCCCCCATATGCATACATCAATTTCTTAGAGGTTGAACACTCTTAATCAGACAGTCATTGAGAGATGGAACTAGCTGGGTGGGTGGGATAGAACCAGATGTTCCTTAATTCCTTCCAATTAAAAGACTGAATGCAGGTGATAAAGAATGTCATAAAGTAAGGAGGAATCCAAAGGGACCATGTGTCCCTGAGTCTCATTCTTGACAGTGGTACAACCAGGAAAAGAATATTTGAAAGAGACTTGGAAACACTCTATCAGCTGAACCATGTTCTCATGTCCCCTGCTGGGCGTATCTGGACCTGCATCCTCTCTGTGATTTTCTCTGCTATCCAGACTCAACAAAATGTGCTTCTTTGGCCCAGAGCTGATTGTGGCAGTGGGGTAGAGAAGGAAAGAGTGTTTTCTCTGTGTCTTGTGGGAACATAGATCTTAATTCAGCAACATTCACTGAGTGTGCATTATATACATCAAGCGAGGTACAGGCCTGGAAATCTAATCCCATGTCAGTATGGGAAATTGGTTCTAGTTTTAGCATCCCTACAAATGAACTTTCAGAGCACAACCTTTTTGTAAGATGGAGACACCTACATGATGCAGGTTCTTATTTCTGAATTTGGAAAATAATTTTAGTAGATGTATTAGTTTCCTTGGGCTGCTGTAACAAAGTACCACAAACAGGATGGTTTAGAATAACAGAAATGTATTGTCTCACCATTCTGGAAGCCAGGAGTCCCAAATCAATGCATTGGCAGGGCCGTGCTCCCTCTGAAGATGCTGGAGAAGGATCTGTTCCAGGCCTCTCTCCTAGCTTCTGGTAGTTCCTTGGGTCATGGCAGCACAACTCCAGTCTTCACATGGCATTCTCCCTGTGTGCATGTCTGTCTCTGGGTCCAAATTTCCCCTTTTTATAAGGATGGCAGTCATACTGAATTAGAGCACACTCTAATACTTCATTTTAACTTGATCACCTCAGTAAAGACCCTACTTCCAAATAAGGTCACATTCTGACGTTCTGGGAGTTAAGGCACCGACATATCTTCTTGAGAGGGCACAATTCAACCCCTAACAATATATATCAATTTTCCACTAAGCAACCGAGAAAATGGTAGAAATTTCCTGTTATTAGGAAAAAAAGTTCTAAATTTTTAGAAGTCTTTTTGTTTTATCTATTTGTTTTGCATCCAAATGATCCCTCTTAGTGTTTGGCTAAAAATTCATGTCCTGTGAATATTAACAGCCTCAGCTCTTTATTTTTACCCTTTGGTCAGGAAAATCTATTTGCTCTTGAATGTCAATGGTTTGCTTTAATTCTACTGGCCAGGTGTTGCATTCTAGTCAAAACATACAAATAATAAGACTGTGAACAAAGCTGCTTGGGTTTACAATGAAGAAGTATACATACATCTACAAAAATATCCCCCCAAAATTACAGCTACCAACACCTAGCTACAAACTGATATGAAAACTTTTACCTATGTTTTCCAAAAAGAATTGGGAGATTGTTTTTTTCCCATGTTCCTGAATGGGGCCAAACGAAAAATCTGAGCAGCAGAACACCAGTTACTCCATCCACCTCAAATGGAGTGGGGCGTGGTTAATGCCTGAGACTGTGGACGAATCACAAATGCTCGAGTAAATGTGGCACTCTACGTTTGGCAGAGAAAGGAAGGAAAGAAAATGTGTTAACTTCACTCACCTCATCATACTCTAAGAAAATTCATCCCCGTAGCATATTCTGTTGCAACATGAAAAAAATCTGAATTCCAGAAAATAATGTTTACTTAGTACTTTTAATTTTGTCCTTTCACTTGCCCCTCACTTCCTCTCTCCATTTTGCTCTTTTTTTTAAGCCCTCATAGGTGGTTTTCCTAGTTTCTTCAATGAATGGATCCTAATCCTTAGCATTTACCTGTTTTTCTATACTTTTCAGTACTCAGGGAACACTTACAAACTATTTCTTCAAGCTCAAATCCCTTGAAAATGTAGTTAAAGTGTGTAGCTAAATATGCTGATTATGTTAATTTTTTTGGTAGCCAGCCACATTAACCAATTAGAAAGTTGTACTAATTGGAATATGTATCAGGACAGTTCAAAGGGAATTGAATGGAATGGTGTTTGATCCAGTAATTGAAGGTCCATTCTGTATACTTCACTCTGAGAATTCTCCCAACAGTATTTGGTTTTTCTCAGACATAGACAATGCCGTGCTGTTTGTGATTTCAGTTAGCTTGCTATGTAATTAAATTGATAGGCGTGGCATTCTGTGGCTTCAGTTTAGAAATTAGCGCTGCCCATGGAGAGATTGTAAGTCTAGGTGTCATTCTTTCATGTGCATTTACCAGTGTTGAGCTGTATGAAAAAATAAGTTAGGACCCTGCTCGCTGAAACCCTTCTCTGTTGTAGCTTCTTAGATTTGGACTGTTACTTCGGTCTATTTGATAAATGTTCTTCCCACAGGCAGTTGTTTTGAGGGAATATGTGTATAGCACCACATGTCTGAGGACATTAAGCAACCTGATTGCCTGACGTACATGAGGTGATGAGGAAATCACTCAATCTATGTTCAAATTAAAAGAGAGAGAGAGAGAAGCTAATTGGCTGCTTAAGCTTGGCCATTATTCTGAGTCAGCAAACAGGAAATAATTAAAACATGGGGTTTATACTTGTATCCAAGGAGGAAATTGAATGAATTCCAAGTTGTTACAGTTTGTCATTGGCTTAATTTCATGACACACACTCCTTTTTTCATTCACAGTACATGTGCTTATTTTTAAAAATTAAAAGTGAATCAGACTTCTCAATTTAAAATATAGGCAAAAATTTATGACTCATTTAATATCATTTGGATATGCCTGAAACCGACACAAAACCAGGAACAGGCATAAGTAACCTCTGTAAATAGATGTTTGGGGGCCTTCATAACAGTAGGATATCCGTTTTGCACAGATGTAGAAATGGTAATCTTTTCAAATGTTTTGCATTCTGATGTATAAATTTTGTGGAAAAGTTTATTTCCTCAATTCTACTTGGAAGAATTGTCCTTGGCCATTTTTCCTTAAAATTGCCTAATCAGTGCTTTAAATCGATTTTTAGAATTAATTGATTTAATCAATTTAAAATTTACACTTTTGGTAAGATTACATTACCAAACTCCAGGTAAGGGTAATTTTATGAAAGGGAAATGTGCTAATTAAATATCAAAATTGATTTATTTATCCTCATTTTCTTTCAAATTGTATTCTTGGGTATGGTGCATGGATTGCTGCCCTGTTGACTGCTGCTTATTGAGTAAATCTAATATTGAGTCTGTTTCATTTTATTTAAATCACAGTGCTTACATTTTCTTTTTGGAACACTTAAAACTGTTCAGAGTTCAGGGACATATCCAAATTAGGAATTTCTGATTTTGTCTTTCATTGACAAATTTACTTTGTGCAAATGCAGCCTGAAAAAATTTGCTTATGATTAAAAACTTGTGTTACTATCAAGAGACATTCTTGACATACTGCCAGTACATTTTAATAAATTAATCACTTTATATGTGCTATCAGGCCTGATGCATGGTGAATGGACTTTGACTAAGGTCACTGTGGAGTTGCAGTAATCAGAAGCATGACACAGAACTTATAAAGTCCACGAGACCTTGTTGAGCACTACTGGAATGCAGACTGGCCATCACATAAATTTTCTTCACTGACCCTATTCATCCCACCATATTTCGATAGGTTAAAATTGAAGGGAAGACAGTAAACAACAAAAATGGCCTAACATGTAATAAAATAATTTACACATCACTCACTAGCTCTGTGGCCTGGATAAGTTATGTGCCCACTCTGAGCCTTCTTTCCTTAAATGAGGGGCAAGTACCAGGGAAGGTTTTTGTGAGGATTTGCATGAGATAGTTAATGTAGAGCACCTGGTAGTACCTAGCTGATGAATACTTGTGTGAGGGAGAGGAAGTGTAAAGGGAGAAAGGATGGATTGATTTTGATTGCCTGTGTTTGCTACAAAGAAATGTAGCACACACACAAAAATCATTAACCAAAACACATGAACAGCTGTGTTCAGAACCCTGCACCATCTAAATCGTCTCCCCAAAGCACTTCTAAATTCTAAGAAAACCAACCATATTGCTAATTGAATGTTCACTAAAGTACTCGTGTTAATTTTCACTATAATTTGTTAAATGTTAGAGTTAAGGATCTGTTCCAGGCAGAAAAATATTTAGTACAAGTGCCCATTTTATAACACATGGAGGCAATTTTCCTATGATAAATCATTATAGGTTTTTAGTTGCATCCTTTTTGCATAGTGTTGGTCATAATTAGTACTTTTTGACACCGAGGCCTTGATTAGGAAACAAACCCAATTCTAACATTTTTATAACTTAAGTGTTCTCAAGGACTATTTTGAAGTCAAATGTGTAAGCTCCACGTATCAGTTTGGCTTAGTCACCTCCGGTAACAGCGCTGCTCCAGGTGGTTTCTTCCCAGGACACCTGGGCATTTCCCAGGTGTTGTCACCTCTAACTCTTGAGCTCTGCAATGCAACCCAACTCTACAAGCTTTGCCCTCAGCCCATCCACATTACAGTCGATAATAAAGCTGATCCATCACTTACCCTTCACTTGGGAAGAACTAGCACAATCAATTACAAACATTAAAATCTTTGGCAACCTAAACATTAGAATAGCTAAGCCATATTGAAATTGGAAACTGAAATCATGAGAGAATGAAAAATAGTATGTCATGTTTTATGTGCCATCTTCCAACTGAAATATTGAGACCTTTTCAACTTCCAGGACAGGTGTGTGTGTGTGTGTGTGTGTGTGCATTATACCTTTGTAATAAGATTTTGGTGATTGCCAGTGTAATATTACCAATTGAAGCAAGCTTTTCTCTTTTCATCAATGATACTTAAGAAAATAAAAAATAAGCCAAAAAGGAAAGAGAGAAAGAGAATGCTGAAGTTTAGTTGCTTCCTCAAAGGTGGTGTACACCCCAAGTGGTGTAAAAGAGGAGTACACCATAGGAGTACAAGAAAATATTAGAGCTTCTTTCTGATTTTACCTAATACTTTACTTTTGTCTCTTTAATGATGCACATAATCTAGATAGACACTTAGTCATATACTGAGGGGAGTGGCTGCTTAAAAGCAAATTTTATATGAGTGCATAATCAAAAAAATTCAGAGACCACTCCAGAAGACACTAAGGGGGAGAGTCATTCTTTGTTTTGAGGTCATTTATCAGAAGGAAAAAAAACATTAAAAAAAGGAAAAATATTTTATTGTAATGTATTTTACATTTTTGTGTGTGTGAGAAAGACTAGCCCTGAGCTAACATCCGTTGCCAATCCTCCTCTTTTTTGCTGAGGAAGATTGGCCCTGAGCTAACATCTGTGCCCATCTTCCTCTACTTTATATGGGACACCACCACAGCACGGCTCAAGTGGTGAGTCGGTCAGCACCCGGGATCCAAACCTTCAAACCCTGGGCCACCGAAGTGGAGCATGTGAACTTACCACTACACCACATGCCTGGCCCTATTTTACATTTTGTAAATTAAATACTTTTATATTAAGCTTCATATTGCGTCTATGTTGTTCAAGGAATTTAACCTATTTTTATAATTTCGTTTATGTCCTTTCGTGTTATCCACACTAGTTAATACCTAGAGTAACTACGGAAGACAAAGAGCATGAGTGTTCCTTACTGACGTGCTTTTCATTGCTAGGGCGTCATTCCTGAAGTGGCTCTGACTTAACAGGAATATTTTGTTGGCTGTTTCTTACTTTCATCTTCATGTTAATGAGCTGTAATTAGCTTTATTGAGATAATTGAGGATGTAATCACTTTAAGGGTTTATGTGTATTATGAATACTTGGATTGGGCTTGTAGAATGAGGTTGTGAAAAGCTTCCTCTTGAAAGTGTGATGTGAAAGTTTTGCCTTAGGCTATCTTGAAAGAAACCTCTCTTGATGGTCTTCTAGGTCCAATGTACAGTGTTTTTTACTAACCTTACACATTAGATTAGCTGTAATGTGTCAAAACAAAATTTGTGACAGGTCGGACAGAGTTTTAGTAAAATTGACATGTTATAATATTAACAAAAGTTATATTAATTCAAAATTTATTTTCCTTTTAGTTCGCAGGAAGATGAAAGACCTATGTCACCTTTCTATTTGAGGTATTTATTTGATTTTTGTTGGTCTATTACAGGGAATGGAGGAGGGTTAAGGCTTCTTTGGATTTATTTGCCCATTTTAATTCTTTTCAGTAGAATATTCTACACTGTGGCCAGACTAAGCTTATCGGAACCTTTCACCATATTGTCTGTGCTGTATTTTTCTTCTCTTTAGTTTAAGAAATCTTAAGACAAATTTTAATGTAGATGAAAAGACTAAAACAAAATCTTTTATTTTATTTTTTTGGTGAGGAAGACCAGCCCTGAGCTAACATCCATTGCCAATCCTCCTCTTTTTGCTGAGGAAGACTGGCCCTGGGCTAACATCCATGCCCATCTTCCTCTGCTTTACACGGGACGCCGCCACGGCACAGCTAACAAGCAGTGCGTCGGCGGGCGCCCGGGATCCGAACCTGCGAACCCCGGGCTGCCAAGCGCGAGCCCAACCGCCGCGCCACCGGGCCGGCTCCAAGATCTTTTGTTTTAAATTCAGAAATGTCAAAGTAGCCATTTTAATTTCAAAAACTGCCTGATGATTAGAGTGTAACCTAAATTTAAAAATCTCTCTTCTGTGCATATGTACAGATGGGGGAGGAGCGTGAGCACAGTGCTGAAGAAGCCTTGGGTTATGTTAGATCATTTTCTGTATAGTAGGGGAGGGTGAAACTAAATATTCAGCAGGCTCACGGAGTTCAGGATTATTTTCTGAAGTTAATAAAGCCAGAATAACAACTATTAAAATAATTAAGTTTACAGAATTCAAAGTAGATATTAGACGAGATCATTTCTCTCCAGATTAAAAAGTTGCTGTATTGATGTGATTTTCAGTGAACCATTTAACTTACATATAATCTAAAACCAAGTTTTTCTTACTTATTGCATTTCTTTCCTGACTACCTACCCATTTCAAAGGCTTAGAAAATATATTTGAAAATAATATGACCATATAAATTAAAGTTAAAATTGCTGAATTTTTAAAAAATGTTTCCTCAATTTTGAAATCATTTTTAAAAGAAATGTCAGGATATATGATACATAATTTGTTTATTTTTGAATCTGATTTGTTGCAATAGTCCCAGAATTAGATTTAGACTTTAATTCAACCACCAATAGTTGAGAAATGTGTCATAGGGCTTCATAGGCTTAGCCAAGTAACTGCTTTTCAGAAGCGTTCTGCCCTTTAGGGACTTGAAGCCTATTGCGTAATCACTTTGTGGCAAAGAAAGGGAACATTTGAGGTTTCAATTTGAGACAACATGGTGGTCCATTTGCTTCATCCTGGTTTCCTGCCAACCAAATCAGCATATTCTGGTTCATAGGGTATCTCAACTGTGCAATTACTGTAAACATGTGAGGATATTGTTGCTGAGTATCTAGTGACTCTGGTATTCATTATGTAAATATACACAATAATATCAAATAAATGAGTATCATATATTAGTGGAAATTAAGTTTTACACAGTACCGAAGACTATAGCACCCGATCATGCCAACTAATGAGAACTATTAGTTCTCTGAATGTTTTATTTTTATTACTCTGGGTAACATCAATCTGTGTCTTACATAGTATTAAATTTTTTTTTTACCACTATTTTAAAAAGCAGATAGGGAATTGAGTTTGTAAGTCTTAAGTCCTCAAAGACATAATTGTGTTTTATGGTGTGGTAATTTTTGCAATTACCTAGACTAATAATAATGTAGTCTCAAAAAAGAAATTCTGTAGTTGCAAAATGAAAGTAAAAGAATGTAAAGATAATATATTTAGCGAACTCTCAATAGAAGCTATTTGGCCTTTCAGTGTTAAGAGTCATAAAAACTAAAATACGGTAAAAGTAGGAAAAAAGAATGAATATGCATATTAGCCCACATTTAAGAAAAAAGAATGAATATGCATATTAGCCCACATTTACAGTAGAGGTAAAGTTGCAGAAGAAGGAAAAGTTACCAGCAGGCATTCTTTTCATAGGAGAGAAATTTAAACTAAATAAAGCTATTTCATAAATGCAAAAATAGTAATTATTTGACCTGAAATTAAAATTTCAAATGTAGTCTCTTTTTCTGAATAACATTATATGATAGTGTTAGAAATTATGTAAGAATAAGGTTGGTACAAATTAATTTAATTTTTTGTATTACCCACTTGACATGAGGCAGGGAAATCTATTAGTAAAACATGAACCTGGTTTTTTCTTCCCCAAAATTATTTGCATGGCTGGTTTGAGATTGATTTTTCTTGGGTTATTCTAGCATACAGAATTCAAGTAAAAGAAAGAAAACACAATTATTAATTATGATTCATTCTTCTAGATTTTCAAGTAGAAATATAACACATCCACTGATAATTTATAAATTAGTGCACTTTTTTTTGCACTGCCTCCAGTAAGAGTAAATGACTGCTTAAATGTTTTAAATAAATTTCTGTAGCTTCCTTGTCTTCCATTTTTTCCCTCCACTTTATTACTTAGGATTCCTTTAATGCAACGCTCAAAAAGGGGAGTTATTGCAAGGCTCAGGAATTTCAGAATGATTTGTTGACATGATCAAAAACTAAATTGGCTCTTTTAAATCCAAAATAATATTTATTGTGCCTTTGAAAAGAAGTGATTGGTAGTTGCAAAGTGATATCTTGCCTGATTAGGAATATGGAATATTGAATGGTATAGATTGTATTTTGACAGTGTTGATTGGTCAGGTTTTTAGGGGGGTCCGAGGGAGGGGGAGATGAAAGGCCCAATCAAGAGATGAGACAATCAGCTGAGATGGGTGCTCACTGGTAGTAGATCCAGCTACAAGTAGCCAGGCAGAGGGGATGACGATGGGGCAGCTAGTCAGTGGTGGGGTATTCAGTTTGGTGGTTTATTCTGAAAGGTCCAGCATGAGACAGAATGGCAAAACTTGGTGGCTGCAAGTCTGCAAGTGGGCAGTCTTCAGGGAGACCAGATCAAAACAGAAAGAAGATAAGAGCAAAGCAGGGCTACAGTCTCAGAGGAAGATGAATAATGATCCATAAAGGAACTCATACAGGAGATCAGACAGGCGTCCAGCTATTGGGGTGGAGACAAGGTGCATTATTTATAATGACAAGACAGTCTGCATCTGGGTAGAGGTTAAAGATGGAGAGCATACAGAGAGGCTGCAGTGCACTGGTGGAGGTTCCAGAAGCTTCTTGTAGCTAGGGGAAGGGGGTGGGATGCAGGAACAGGGAATCAGAGAGGCCATTTGAATCGTCAGTTTGCTCCACTTTTCACCTTGTAGAATTGCAGTTTCTGTAATCGTGATTCTGTGTTAGCAGTCATGGCTGAACCACATATTAGTGTACTGTACATTTCAATTGCCTTCTATCCTTTCGATAGTAAGGTAAGGCTGTTATAAATAGACAGGCACTTATATATTCTCATTCTAGAATAAACATCTACTGTGATAAGAACTCTGTTTTCTCTGACTTCAGTACTTCTCCAGCCTAACCTAACTCACCATAGAGCCATTTGTCCTTTTTTGCAAAGGAAAGAAATAGTAGCTACAAATCTACACCTGCCTCTGTCCCATGTGACAAGTTTATTGCAGCTCCAGTAGCTCAAACAGTAGGTGTCATTGTTCCCCAGATGCTCATTAGAGATTATCCACCATGATGAAGTGATTAAGGAACTGAAAGGGAAGGGCAGGTTGTGCCAACCCTCAGTGAGATTGCCACAAAATAAACATGAACCTGTAAACTTAAGGTGGAGAACATTCTTGGCCAGGATGTCCATATCCTGGCTTCTTTCATAGTCTTGGCTGGAATCCCAGAAAAGGAGCCCCTACCTCAGTTGCGCAGATTAGCCTCGAAGTAACTTGCTGTAGTTGTTCTTCTGTGCCACATTCGGACTGTCATTGTCTAAATTTTTTTTCCTGGCATCCAGTCAGATCTGACTAGAATCTGTTGCTAGCTCTACTTCTGTTTGTCTCAGTCTTCAGTGTCTGCAAGCCCAGGTTTTGATTTCTGTGGTTATTTCCACTGGACTACTAGTGTTCTTAACCTCCACTTTCTATTTCTCTTCATCTCCACCTACTCCCACCTCACCTACACTACCTTCTGGTTCCGTATGACCAGGGTCAAATCCTCTCCTCGTTCCATCCTGTCCGACTTCAACCCTTGAATTCCTTCTTCTTCACAAGTTCCTGGATTACACATATAGCCTGTATACCTTGAATCCTCTTTGCCTATGCTTTATCAAAATTCTAAATATGTGCTTTGGGTCTACATGCCTGTAACCAATCTTATTCATTGGGCACCTGGCCTCTGAATGGTGGCTCCGTGGTTACCTAAGACTTCTCTTCAAGCATCTGTACTGATCTTCCTCTACTTTCTGTTACTCATTTTATGCTCCACTGAAACCCTGAAATTGACTGTCTATTAATTTCAGCCCAAGTTTTAATACTCACAGTGCAAACTGAAGCTAAATTACTATTTTAGCAGATTTAGAATTGCTTAGGGTCAGTTTCAGTATTCCATATGTTTTCTAATTTTTCTGAATCAGGAATATCAAATAGATTTATTTCTAAATTAGCTGTTTGGCATACAAATTCATTCTTTAGGATTTGCTATTTTTTTTTATTTCTAGAACCTAGGAACCATCAATTTTATGAAAGTCTTTTAATTGTAGAATTTTTGTTGAAGAAAAAATTTAGCTTTGGATAAATTCAGATTAAAATATTGCCTGACGTTAGATAGGACCTGGAAATTATATCATACCACTCCTATCTTGATATGTAGAAAAATTCTTTCTAGATCATTTTTAGATAGCTTTTGGGGGATTACGTTTCCAAACAACTTTGTGCTAGGATTTGTAGGTTTGTGATTTTTGGATCATACTTTATTAAATTTTTAATGGTTTATTTTTCTCCTTAACCATACTGTATGTTTTCTAAATTATCATTTTGAGGTAGAAAATCTCTCATTATCAGATGGGTTAGTTTGGAGAAGTGTAGCATTTCAGACGTTATATTTGTTTATAGGCCTGTTTCAGGCTACTGACTAACAAGTGGAACTAACAAGCAGGCTGTTTATTTAATTATTTACTTGATTTTTTTCCCAGATGATAAAATCAGCTAGATATCTGGGTGTCTTTAGACACAGATAACTGTATATTAAAAATATTTGCTTCCCTTGTACATTTTTGCTGAAACTGTATTTCTAAACTGAGGAGGCGCATCACTTCTGACTATGGAGCTCTTTTTTGGGGGGGGAGGGTGTAAATATAAATAACATAAAATTTACCATTTTAACTATTTTAAATTATTTTTTAAATTGTGATAAACACACATAACATTTACCATCTTAACCATTTTTAAATGCATTTCCACTAGTAATGCACAAGAGTCCAATTTCTACACGTCCTTGTTAGCGCTTGTTATTTTCCGGGTTTTGATAACACCATCTTAATAATATCAAGTGTGTGAAACTCTTTAAAGATGCTTGGGTCTCACTGGCGAAGATTCTGAGTCTCAGGTGAGGCTGGGTGTCCATATTTTCAAAAAGTGTCATAGGACAGTCTTTCCAACAAATAGTGCTGGGAAAACTGGATATCCACATGCAAAAGCATGAAGTTGGACCCTTACCTATCACTATGTACAAAAATTAGCTCAAAATGATCAAAGATCTAAATGTAAGAGCTAAAACTACACAACTCTTAGAAGAAAACATCAGGCAAAAGCTACACGACATTGGATCTGGCAATGATTTCTTAACTATGACACCAAAGGCACAGGAAACAAAAGAAAAAGTAGACAAATTGTACTTCATGAAAATTTAAAGATTTTGTGCATCAAGAAAGGACACTATCAACAGAGTAAAAACGCAACCCACAGAATGGAGGGAAATATTTGCAAATCATAAATCTGATAAGAGATTAATATCCAGAATATATAGAGAACTCCTAAAACTCAACAACAACAAAATAAACAACCCTATTAAAAAATGGGCAAAAAACTTGAATAGACATTTCTCTGAAGAAGACATACAAATGGCCAATAAGCACATGAAAAGATGCTCAACATCACTGATCATCAGGGAAATGCAAATCAAAACTACAATGAGATATCACCTCACACCCATTAGGATGGCTGCTATCAAAACTAACGAAAATAACAAGGGTTGGCAATGATGAAGAGAAATTGAAAGCAGGGTCCTGAAGAAATATTTGTGCACCCATGTTCATAGCAGCATTATTTGTAATAGCCAAAAAGTAGAAGCAACCTAAGTGTCCATCAACAGATGACCAGATGAACAAAATGCAATATGTACCCACAATGGAATATTATTCACCCTTAAAAAAGGAAGGAACTCCTGACACATGCACAACATGGATGAACCTTGAGGACATTATGCTAAATGAAGTAAGCCAGTCACAAAAAGACAGCTACTGTATGATTCCACTTATATGAGGTACCTAATATAGTCAAATTCATAGAAACATAAAATAGAATGGTGGTTACCATGGCCAGGGAAAAAGGGGAGAATGAGGAGTTGTTGTTTAATGGGTACAAAGTTTCAGTTTTATGAGATGAAGAGAGTTCTGGAAATGGATGGTGGTGATGGTTGCATAATATGAACTAGGTGGTAAACAGGCTTTTCCTAGGAAAGCCTGTTTGTTGGGCTCCCCTCTGTGTTGTTCTGTTTCCTTGTGGCCATACAAACACTTGTTTTCCTATCGTTTGCTCCTTTTCACCTACCTTTGCTTTCCTTCCCTTTGAAGTCTCTAACTCTCCCCAGCCCCAACATCCTCTTTTGTCTTTAACTGAGGATGGTATTTAAGGTGAGGACTTCGGCCATTTTGGCAAGTTACTCGGTTTTCCTGGGTTTCTCCCATGTATACATGTTATTAAACTTTTGTTTTTCTCTTGTTAATTTGTCTCATGTCAATTTAATTCTTAGGCCAGCCAGAAGAACCTGGAAGGATAGAGGAAAATTTCTTCCTCTCCTACAGTACTTACACAATCCTAGATGGTATAGCCTACTACACACCTAGCCTATATGGTACTAACCTTATGGGACCATCGTCGAATATGCAGTCCATTGTTGACCAAAACATTGTTATGTGGCACATGACTGTACTTAATGCCACTGAACTGTACAGTTAAAAGTGGTTAAGATGGTAAATTTTATATTACGTGTATTTTACCACAGTAAAAAAAAAAAAAATTGAGGGAAAAAAGTGTCATAGGATATTCTGATGCACACCCCTATCTGAAAACCACTAAACCAGATCAACAGTGTAATTATTTTATACTGAAGAATGGTTATAAGCTTTACTGCTGCTTATCATATAATTCTTTAGGGATTCAATATTGAGTTCTTGACATCTGAGGATCACTAGTCATATCTTGCTTAGTAAGAGATAAATATAGATTCTGGGTTTAATTCTATCAATATTAATTAAAATAGTAAGCATATGTTTAGGCTATACTGATAAAGGTAAATTATGTAAATTTTTACTTTTTTTTATGCTTTTCTTCATATTTTCCTTCAGCATGATAAAGCGAAGGAAAAATTTACTCATAGAAAATGACACCTTTGTAGCCATTCTATCTAGATCTCTTGCTGCTTCATTCTTCAGTCTCCTGCCTCCCTATAGACTTCTATTTTAAGAACTTTAGATTTTAATAAAATGTAAACCTCTAGTTTAAATGAGTAGCAGACTAGCTTTGCCTGATATAACTACTCCCAGCTTCTCATTTAAATTCTAATGATGATACCAAAGACAAAAACTAGAGACAGCTCTATTATAATGATAAAACCATATGTCAAAGGTCACGTTATTAATGGGATGGACTGAGAAACATACTTTTGCCTTCAGACTTCATGTTCTACCATCTGAATAATACAGATGGCCACAAAGAGAGAAGGAAGGAAAATAAAACTGACTTGGAGTCCTTCCACTGTCTACTGAGCTGGACCAGAAAAGCAAGTGACATTCCCCCAACTGAAGAGAAACTTGTTTTCTGAGCCATCCAGAACTGCCACCATCAGCTTCTTTATTTCAATATCCATTCAGACTAGAACATTTAGTATACAAAATAACGGAAAGCGGATCCCCCTGCGATGCTCAGTCACCTAACAAAAGCATTTGGAAAAAGATTAAAGGCAGGAATATTGTTGGATTTAATGCATGCTTTAAGGGTACACTGAAGGCCAACTACAAATTCGTTTCTGATTCTCCAGCTTAGCCATAAAATTGGACCAAACAGCAAGTGCACCCAAGTATGCATTGTAGATTGTTCTAGGGCAGACGCATATACTGGCTCTTGAAGTCTAAATCCAAGAGGGGGCCTCTGCCCACAGCCAAGGGACAATGAAATAAACTAAGGACAGTCTACCCACCCAGGTTGTTGGTAATGGTTCTGCCTGGATTGATTGATCTCCCTTAAAACTACTAAACATAAAGAACTATTTGGGACCTGTGAAGAGAAGTTACAAACTAAAGGAAAGGATGACTTGCCCTGAGGACTCATTGTAAAAACAGATTTCAGGAATTGTTTTTTATATGATTCAGAGGAAAGCTTGAGAAGTAATATTGGTAATCTTCTTGAAAAATACTCAAGGATATAACCAACCTCTTTGAAACATGAGTAGAAACCTGTAAGGGGAGAATAGGTTTAGAATCAAAAGGCTAGAGACACAGAAGAACAACTGAAATAAAGAGAGAAAAGGAAGCCTGGAAATGTATTAGCAGAGATTTTAAAAACCATGTAGGAAGCAGTAAAGAGCAGAAGTTATTAAAAATAAACCAAGTACATGATGAGAGAGAAATTTGAGAAGCTCTTCCAAAAGGAAAAGGAAAAGGATAAAGAACAAACTGTGAGATAAATAATGCTAGATATGAAGGTCAGAGATTGGAAAGCCAACCTGAAAGTTACAAGTCTAAGGAAGAAACCACACTAATAGAAATAGAAGTAGAAATCAAAGTTAATGTATGCCCCACTAATTGAGAAGTGAATCAAAAAAAAATGTTTTTAATTAAGTAGAAACCTGATTTTAATCATTGGTGGAGAGGCAAAGAAAGTAATGAAATTCTAAATTTCTTGTATTGCGTGGAAGGTAGGAGAATAGAAGCAGGAGTCAAGACTTTTGGGTGTTTTTGTTTGTTTTGGGGGGGTTTTGTTTTAGTTTTAATAATTAGAGATGTATGGATATGAGAGGCAACCACTAGTAGAATTGTACATAGGATTCCTATATTCCAAATGCCCTGAGAAGATAAGAGCAAAGACAGAAATCAAAGGAAAAGGAAGCTCCCAAATTAGAAAACATAAAGCAAAAATACAAAATAAGAACAATATATGAGCTATGACAATAAATGTAAGTGGATTAAATTCTTTGATAAAAGTTAAAATTACTAAGAAAACTGACTACTTGAACTATATTTTGCTCAAAAGAGACATGCCTAAAACAAAATGGCACAGAAAGTTTAAAAATAAACATACAGAATTTACATCTGATAAATGTGAAAAAAGAAAGCAGAGATGGCAATATCAATACCACAACAACTAGAGGTCAAGGCCAAATTTGTTAAAGAGGACAAACCTAGACTTACTCTATTAGGTTGAATCCATACTAAGGACAAAAAGGTTATAAATAAGTATGTGTAAAATAGCATAAATCATATAAATTTAAACTCTTAAGCTAACAAGGATAAACAGGCAAACATATTTGAAGTATGGAGCTTATGCATACAACTATGTCTATAACAAACAAAATTTACAAAATAAATAGCACTGAGAATTTGACATAGTTAGTAAGATTTAAAATAAGTTAGCATTATATATACTAAACTTTGCACCCTACAAATAGGGCTCAAACATTCCTGCTACTTTCTAAAAAATTATTCAGCTATCTCTAAAAGTTATTGAAGAGTAGAAATTTTAACAGTCATGTTTTCTAACCACGGTGTAATTAATAACAAAACAATTTCCAGCCAGCCAGTGAAAACTCCCCTAAAGAGAGGGAAAAAATTCAAAGACAAAATAAAAACTTCAAGGGTAAACTATTTAAATGAAAAAGGGAAAAAGTACATATCAAAATTTATGGAGTGAGGTCTAAGCTCATTTTAAGAGGTAACTTTACTTTTTTAAGAAGATTGAAAATGACTGAGCCACACATTCAGAATAACAAGTTGCAAAAGAGGAAGAAAAGCAACATCTTGGAAACCTAAAAGGATTTAATAATAATAAAAGACAACAGAAAAAGAGCAGAACTGGTCTTTTAATCTAGGAACTGGTTCTTGGGAGTAAATATGAAAATTATAAAATAGGAAAACCTCTGGTAAACTTAAGAAAAACCAGAACAGTACCAATAATCAGAATTGAAGTTTGCTATAAGGGATATAGTGGTTTTTTTAAAGATTAGAGAATACTCTATGCAATTTTACTAATAAACACAAAAATCTAGATAAAATAAAAAGTTTTCTGGAATGTATAAATTTTGAGAAGAATAAAATTCCCTTTGAATCCAAAAAAGTATCTTTAGTAATCTCTTCTAAGAAAATAACTAGATGTATAGCCAAAGATTTATGTGAATAGCAGCACTGGGAATAAAGATTATGATCTTATTAAGGACACACTCTGAAGCCAGATTACTTGAGATAGAATCAGAGCTGTGTAAAACTGAGTGAGATACTAAACCTCTCTGAACCTCGATTTCCTCAGCTGTAAATGCGTATAGTATAGATAGTGAACTATCCATTTCATTTCATAATTTTGCTTTATAAAGACCTTAGTCTAAAAACAAAACACTGAATTTCTTTTTATGCAAAAACATGCCAAATATGTAAAACTGAAAACTCTAATAATTAGAGCCTGAAAGAAGCTGTACAAAAAGCGAGTATTTTGACATTTTGATGGGCTCTATTTAACTTGTTGGAAAATATTGAACAGAGTATCAAGATATAGGAATAAAGAATATTTTTTTCTTCAAATCAACCCTAATATTTAAAGGAATAGGAGGTGTGAGTTTCAATAAAGTATGAGTATAAATACTTTCCTCCTACTGAATCATATCCATGTAGTATGTTTTCAATTTTTGTTCTAGTATTATATGCATAGAATATAATTTAAAACCAAAATGTGAGGCTTTTTGTATCCACAGTGTATTTAACTCCACCACAAAAGGATGATGCAATTTTTATCAAAGTCTTAATACCTATAAATGCTCCATTAAATTTCTGCATATAATAATCATAGCTAAATGTTAAAGCAAAGTGAATAAATATTGAGGATTGAGTATATTTGTTTTCATGAGTAGCACTATGAATAATGAACTAAAATGAAAAGTTTTTGATTTAGAAATCTATTATATGATTATAAGGAAATAATGTTGCAGTCATGTTATAATGTTGGTGCTCCATGTCAACTTTTAATGTTTTAAGATGATATTTAGAATACCGTATTCTGTTAAATAAAAAAATTAGAATTTCACCCTATTTTGATGATTAGTTACATGATTTTCATCCTTAGGCTTAGTGAAACAAGCATCACATAATTGTCTTAAATCCTTACTCATTAAAAGAAATCAAATAAATGTAAATATTATCTTCTAGAGAAAAAGAATAATTCTGTTAGTCTTAATGTTTCTATTAAAACAATTATATTTTACAGGTAGGATTTTACACCGCAGAAAAGAGAACATAGCAAAGTAAGAAAACATACAGAAAAAGAGAACATATGCTTTTTCAAGATGTCTGGTTTTAGTAGAGTTGACATTTTTTTCTTTTTATATGTAGATTTCTTTATTTCAAATCAAGAGACCTAATTTAAAAATCACTTGTCAACAGGCATTCTGTGCGTCTTATCACATGCAAATTTTTAGAGACTAATATTGCTGAGCATAATCAGCTTATGGAAATGTAGTTTGGGTTTTGCTAATAGAGGTAAAGACTAAATATATTTAAATATGTCATAGAATATATTTTAGAGTAGGCTTAGAATCTGTTTTAAATGACCATACCAAGAGAATTAAGTTGCATCATCACTTATAGGAGTCGTGCGAATGAAGTTGACCATAATGATAGAGTCTGCACATGAGCTTATTTCTTTCAGTTCTGAAGACTTGCTTTATCAACATTAGGAAATGAACTCTTCCATATTCAAGTGTTTATATTGCATAAATAAGAAATTGTCCTAGCAAATCAGTCAGGACTCTGAAAAAGGTTCGTTCTTCTTAGCTGTCTGCAGAGGATAAAAAACAAGCTACATGTAGATGAAGGAAATCTATATCTTTCACTTTAGCTTATTTGCTTATTGCCTTCTTGTCAGTGTCTTAGAGTTACCTCCATGAGCCAGTTATGGCTATGGAAGCAGTGCCTATTTCTCACATTAAATATTCTTAGAAATCTTGGTATTGGTGAATGGGTAAACACATCCCACAGGAACTATGGAGGTGGTTGAATACCTGACCAAACCTATTTTGGTATCTAATAAGCCATAACTGTGATTGACACTGTGTCATAAAACTAAATATGAGGTTATAACTTTCATAATGATTTAAACTTTAGGGCAATAAACTTGAATCTGAAATAGCGTTATAAACATTTAGAGCTAAAAGAAAACCACAGAGATCACTAGCCAAGCCTTTCATTTTCTGTATGAAGAAACTAACCCAAAGCAGCCAAGCTAACCAACAATCTGACTGTGATTTAAGCTACTTAACTGCAGAGCCAAGACCAGAGCTTCTCCTTTCTGATTCCCAATGGAAAATATTCTTTCAGAGTACTTTCTTAATAGAAATTCTATTTAAAAAACATGGAAGTATGGACACGTTAAGTATACCAAAAATTCCAAAGGACTATTAAAGAAACATAAAAATATAAATGTATCATAAATTTGACGTAAGATCAACATATTAGCAAAAATGAATGTGATTTAATAACTTGGTTTTGTTATTGATTTAGTCATGTCTTTTGCATTCTGAGAAGGGCTCTTTAGAGTGATTTAGATGGCTCCGGTCATTTTTCTTTAAGTGAGTGAAGAAAATTTTGATGTTGCGTTTTATTCACTCAGGGTCGCATAAGTTTTCCAAATCATACCTTCATTACTTAGGTTAGAATGTTTAAAAATAGCTGTTGTGATATCTAAGTCACTGAAGTCTTAAAGAATTTTAGTTGCAAGGATTTAGAGCCTTGCTACTCAGTGTCTTCCAGAAATCAACAGCATCAGAATCACTGAGGAATTTGTTAGAAATGCAGAATCTCAGCTTCCCCTTCCCTAGATGTAGACCCACTGAATCAGAACCTGTGTGTGAGCAAGACCCTGGGTGATTCTGATGCACGTTAGGGTTTGAGAAGCACTTACTCAGAGAGTAAGTAATCTCAGAACCTGGTCTCGTTTGTTATCATTTCCTTGTCTCTTTCTTCCTCACCTTTCCTTTTTTGTCCTCCCCTCGACCCCAAAAAAGGAACATAAAAATACCAATGTGTGGGGCTGGCCTGGTGGCGTAGTGGTTAAGTTTGCGTGCTTCACTGCTGCCCGGGGTTCACAGGTTCGGATCCCGGGCACCGTCCTACACACTGCTTATCAAGCCATGCTGTAGCAGGTGTCCCACATATAAAGTAGAGGAGGATGGGCACGGATGTTAGCTCAGGGCTAATCTTCCTCACAAAAAAAAATATCAGTATGTGCTTTAATAAGCAAAAAGAAGTTCAAATCGAAAGTGTAGAAGGGAGGAAGGGAAATATATCTCTTCATTCTGAGATGGCATGGGGGACTAATTGGCTAATTATACTTATATGTCTTTGGAGTGTTTTTAGCATCTAGCAAATCTACATTCGTTTTCCTCTTCTAGTTCCCCCCGAGCCATCATTCACATTGGTCCCTGCTCCCCAAACCAAGATTGTGTAACTGCATTGAGAAGTGGAGTACAGGAGTTAATTATACAGTGTTGAATTTACAGAGGCTGAGCCATGAAACATCAAAAGCAGGGACTGCCTGTTCCAGTTAAGGACAGAGAGCAGCAAAGGATTTGTTGTTGGTTATGTAACCTGGGAACCACAGTGAATAACAGGCATTGTGAGACAGAGGAGAAATGGTTGTGATTAAAAGCAAAGTAAAATACCTAAGTTCAGGCTTCCATATACAAAGATGACTCTAGTGAGTGATGGATTGAAAGTCTAGTAGAGTGATTAAGAGTTTGGACTCTGAACTAAAACTTTCTTTGTTCAGATCCCAACTTGTCTACTTCTTGGCTCTGTGACTGTGGGCAAGTTACTTAACCTCTCTAACCTCTTCATTTGAAAAGAGGGAAAAGAAAACAATAGTAGCTACCTCATGGGGTTATTGTAAACAGTATATGAGAAAGTCTTTGTAAAAAATACTTAGCACACTTAGTAAGTACTAAAGTAAGTCTTAGGGTGTATTTATTTGTTCATTCATTCGTAAAGTAGTAAGTATTAAAAAATACTTAGTAAGTACTCAGTAAATCTTAGGGTGTATTTATTTGTTCGTTCGTTCATTCATTTATTAAGCTTCTTCTCATTAGTCTCCCTTGTGCACAATAGCATTATTTTAAGGTTTTTCTGGGATTTGTCTGCCGTCTGTGGCCATGACAGAGAGCTGCAGCTTTAACTAAAGGGAATTCTCTGGGGCTGAAGAGTGGGTGTCTGTTGATCACCTCTGTAATAATGAATGAGTACTGTGCTGGGTGTGACGGTGGTGGTAGCGGTAGGGAGTGTAATGAAAGAAAATGAGAAATGTCATACAATTCCTAAGGCACTTAGATTCTGAACAGAAAGAGATGAGATATACACACACATGAAGAAAATCTCAACAGATGATTACAAAGCAACATGTTCATATGTTGAAAATTATATAGTGTAAATTAGGATGTTTGGAGTGATTGAAAGGCAACCATCAATACTGGTCATCAACAGCTTTTATTTTCTTCAGGTGTCTTCTACAAAGAAGAGAGAAAAAAGAGACAATTATCAGATCTGTTAGGCAAAACTATAGTTTGACATACACTAAAAATTTTTTAATCTCTTTTTTTAAGCATAGATACTTTGGGATCTTGATTTAGAAGCCAACTAAGCACTAGACAGCAGAATGTGAGAAAGTAGTGATATAGACACCACTAAAATAGCTGCTAGCCCCAGCCCTCACTATGGTTATATGAACATAGAGTTGGGCAAGAGGGGCAAAGTTCTGAAGGGTGCTAATCAGAGAGTACTCTGTAATTTCACCATTGCACTTCACTTTGAGCTTGGGACAGATTTGGGGCAGGGAGAGCGGGAAATGGGTAGAGTTGGTAGCAGGAAGGCAGTCAGCAGCAACTGCATTAGCATTTTGGGAAAATGAAAAGACCCTGAACTAGGACCATGGCAGTAGTGTGAGAGGTAGAGATGGTTTTCAAAGGTCACTAGTGAAATTGTCTGTCATGGACATCTTTAAAATGCAGGGAAAAACGCTGTTCAGGAATAAACACCCAGGGTCGTCTCTAATTCTAGAAACAAGTGAAAACCAGCATCTGTCAGTGGATGGTTAAATGTTGTGCCAGGGTCTGGCTGATACTTTCAACCTGGGATCTGCTTTAGATATTTTGTTCACAATCTCTGATCCTTGACCTAATCTGACTCTATTTCTTTTTGCTTCTTTTCCACAGTGCCCATGTATCCCAAGTCAGCAATGTTTCGACAACTGGAGAGTAAGTTATCTGGATTGGGTTTTTTGCCCTCTTTTCCCATTTATTAAATAGAAAAAAGGTATTCTAATGGTTTATAGTATTGGAAGATTAATGCAATAAGCAACCAATGATAATTTTTAAAGCTACACAGAGAGGCCTAAATAAGAAGTGTTCCTATTTGAGCTGCTGTGTGGGTGTGTGACTAGAGACAGCTCAACCATTTGAACATATGGGACTTTTGTTTATTTCAGTCAAAATAATGTCAGAGTCAATTAATATTTGCAAAGCAATCTATGTGCTTTGGGATGTATCTTGCAATGGGGGATGCCATTAAAGGTTGAAGTATTAACCATGTCTTTACTTCTTCCTTCGTTAATTTTAATCAGCCTGCATTTATTGAGTACCTGCAATATGGCAAGCATAGTATGAAGTGTGTAACGTCAAATAAGCCTTGGGCTCTGCCTTCAGGGACTTTCCAGTCTAATAGGGACACAGAAAAGAAAGCAAATTAGTGATGGCAACAAGTCCTTTTTCCACAGGGCAGCGCAGTGCGCCTTCATGTCCATCACGTCTTTTTCCTTCTAAGGCTACCAGTTGCACTTAGACTGAAGTCTAAACTCCAGTTGCCTGCCCTTGCCTACCTCTCTGACCACATCACTCATTACGCTTCAACCACATGACCTTCTGTTTCTGGAAGAGGCCAAGCTTATGTCTGCCTCAGAGCCCTTGCACTGGCTGTTCCTCAGCCTGGCCATTCACTTTCTTATCATTCACCTCTTTGTTCAGATGTCATCTCATCTGAGAAAGCTCCCTGACAACGCACACTCACTCTCCAACTCTGTCCTCTGTTTTGTAGGAAATGTATCTCTGTCTGAAATTCCATGATTTGTTTATTATCTGTCTTGGTTCATAGCAATGTAAGCTCCATAAACACGGGGACCTTGTCTGTCATATTCATGGGTGTATCCCCACACCTAGACAAGTGCCTGGTATATTGGGCACTAAATAAATATTTGTGAATAGTTACTCGCCCAGAGATTTTCCATCGCACCCACCTCCCTCCCTTGCTGGGACTTGGGTGGGCCTTTTTGGAGCATCTTCCATCAGCAGGGTTCAGGTGGAGGAGGAGGGGAAGATTGCTAAGGAGGGAGAAAGAAGAATTAGAAGAAGCACTAGTTGGTATGAATTTGGATCTTACAGGAAGAATCAGGAATATGTTTTCTTCGTTGTTAGGTGAGAAAGCAATCAGGGGGCAGGATCAACCTGTCTTAGCTTTGTGAATTTTAAAGAGATTCCAGAATTATACCAAGACTGATGTGTTCTTGCCTGTTTGTTTCCTGATAACCTTTACTTCTTATATGTCTTGCATAGTTTGGAAAAGGTGTGGGGTTTGTTTGTACCTATATATTAATTTACTCACATTACTATGTACCGCTGCTAGGTGATCTTGAATCATTGGGATGTGGAGTTCTAAATATAAAAGTTCTAATGCCCAAGTTAGACTACACTTGTTCATTGTCTTAAAACAGTTTTAATGAAATTACTATGAGGCTATTATAAAACATTTGGTAAGTCTAAAGTTCTTAAATTTTTCAAAACCCATTTTATTTAAGTGAATGCATTTCTCAATCTGAACATTTAAAAAATATATATGTGGCTCTTTTAAAATTTTTTAACAGCTTTGTTGAGGTATAATCGATTTACAAAAAACTACACATATTTAATGTATACAATTTGATGAGTTTGGATGTGATTCTTTTTTTAAGTGAAGGAAAACATGCTTTGAGGAGTATAAGTTTAGAATTTTCCATACCACCTTCTTTGTAATTAAATATTACGGTGATAAAAGAAGGTTTAGACACATTGAAAGATTATATAGCTTAAAAATGAGGAGGCTGGCCTGGTGGTGTAGCGGTTAAGTTTGCATGCTCTACTTTGGCGGCCCAGGTTCTCAGGTTTGAATCCTGGGCATGGCCCGACACACCATTTATCAGGCCACACTGTGGCGGCATCCCATATAAAGTAGAGGAAGGTGGACACAGATATTAGCGCAGGGCCAGTCTTCCTCACACACACACACACAAAAAGACACCTTATCTGTCTCATCATGCACTCTTCTCAGCCCCTCTGCTCACCTGTTTTCCTCAGGTTGAACAAAGTAAATCTGCCCTTCCATCTTCAGTAACATATTTTGGGGTGTTTGCATGAATACAACTTCAGTTATATGCATCACAGTTTAATTGAATAGAGGTTCTGAAAGATTTTGCCGTTCTGAGTAGTAATTGTTCTGGTGAGGTGTTCTTTTTTAAGAGCATTATTCCCTAGATAATTTTATCTTAAAGGGATTCTAGATAGGTAATAGGCATCATAAGATTATTCATGCCAGTTTGCTTTGTAAATCCTACTGTCCTCCTCTGCAGAACTGGTGTGAAATCTGGAGGAAACTCACCTTTGTAAGAATAGGTCCATTATTATTCCATGGGGAAAAAAACTTTCCTCATTCTGCTTTATAGTCAATGACCTTTATTTCCCGAATGCCTCCTATAATTGTTGCTAGACTTGCTGTGAGCTTTTCAGTAATCCTGGACTCACGAAGATGAGAATCACAGTTATCAAATTGGTAGAATTTCTTCAGTTTAGTTTTCTTTTTTAATGCACAGTGCAAATCTTCTGAGATTAATGCCTCATATACTGTCTTTGCTCATGAAGCTGTAGTAGATCTTCCATTGGAAATACTGATATTTCCAAAATTACAGGCACATGTTTTTAAAGGCAATCATTGATAAATTTGATTGCTTCATTGACTCTATTCTTTTTTACCAGACTCTTAGAAAGAACCATCCGGTCGGCTGTAGAACAGCATCTTTTTGATGTTAATAGCTCTGGAGGCCAAAGTTCAGAGGACTCGGAATCTGGAACATCATCAGCATCTTCCACCACGTCCACCAGACAGCGACGACACCCATCCAAGGAGCAGGATGAAGTTCGATGTGGCAGAGACCTGTGAGTTGGCATTGATACTTCTTGTTTGTATTTTCTCTTCTTTTAAAAATATACACCTGAATTAGTCCCTATGTTATAGGGCTCCCATTTTAGTATTTAGGTTAAAACTTTAAAAGTTTCATTTTGACCATTCTAAACTTAGCTGACATTTGGAAATTCGTATGTGATTGAATAAACATTTCAATTTTGTCTAGATGTTCGGTATGTTGTTAGAAGCTATCTATGAGTTAATACATTTCATGGCTTCCTCATGAATATCTTATTTAGAGGGATGCTAAACCATCAGAGGAGAAAATTGCCATATGCCCATCCAGTGGTGGGGTTTTTTTTGTCAGACAGCATTCAGTTGGCTGTTAGACTAGCACGAACCAGCAGATTTCCCTACTGTATTGACCTGATTAAATACTAGACTATCACCATAATATTCTGACAGCTGATGATGTTTTAGTGTTAGAAGGGTTAAACCGAAGGCTAATCAAGAAAGGAAATGCTTGAGTTCTTTGTTATTATAATGACTCATTTTAAGGTGTTCCCACAGGGTGAATTTCAAGAATAGTATTACAAGGAACTTTATTCTCCATTAAAAGATTTAATAAAATACAGATGAACAATTACCATTCATATTATTGAATAATCATGATTTAAATTGTCAAGGAAAATAAATTTTTATATAATAGACTATATTCATATATTTTTCCCAAAACTTTTATTTGTATCTACTATAGCATTTAGTCTCTATAGTTATTGTTTTGAACTCCTGATTAAATATCAAAGACTAAACTAGACCCTAGTCCCACTCATTCTTTTTCACCTGGACTCATAATCTACATCAAAATCTTTACAAAAAAATGTTTTCTTAAAGACACAAAAGATAAATATTATAAATAAATTCTATGTTGAGATGTTTAAGGGCTATATTAACAAATGTAATTTTAGAAATAAAACAGTATCAACAATGTAACCCACTAACTTTTCAAGTGGCATGTGCAGCGCTTTTTAAAAACATTTCTCTTGGAGCTGGTAGATTAGAGCGGGTGTTGTAATATCCCTTTAGAAAATAGAAAAGTATAATACAGGAGATATTTACATTTAAAATTACTGACTAAGCTTTATAGAAAGTGTTTAGAAGTATAATTAGTTTGTGTACCTCCTATATTGTGTTATACAGCAAGTACAAATTACTCATTTTATACTGTTCTTAGGCTCTTCCTCATCTTTCACCAAATAGTATGTAGCAACACTTTGCATTTTTAAAATATCCTTAGTGTGTCACCACATTGTGCTTTCCACTCTCTTGGAACAGAAGGATAGCAAGCAGAGGCTGGAAGTGGTAGCGGGCTTGATAGAGAGACAAAGGTGGACGGTGGTGGTGGTGATGGTGGGTGCACAGAGGATGGCAGGGAACGGCGTGTGGGGTAAGGTCAAAATGAACAGGGGCTAGGCAGGGAGAGAAATATGAAGCAGAGGGTAACTTCTGCAGAATTTAAATATCGAGTTTCCCAAGTCCAGAGATGTTTCTAGTATGACGTATCTTGATTGTATTTTACTGTCAACATCAGGAACAAAAGGAGAGGGAGAATGGTGGAGATTGACTAATCTGTCCAAAGGCCCATGAAACCTGAGCCTCTCCCTTAATTTTTCTTCTTCGGTATCCCCTTCACCGCTCGTTCTGGTCACTCACTGTGGTCAGACCAGAGCTGTGCATTGAGGGAGAGGATCTTGGGGTGCAGACTGTATGTAGCTGAGGTAACTGACAAACAGTTATTCTTTTTCCTTAGTACGTGGTCTGGGCAGTCAGAAGTCCCCTTTGTGTGCTCCTTGTTGGCTGCGCCCCCCTAGTCGTGAAGGCCCCTCCTAACCTGATGTGTTGGGTCATTGTCGTGTCTTGTTAGTCCTTCCTCAACTCCCAGCCCATACTGAACCGCTTGTCTGAGCTCTCCAAGTCTTCAGAAGAGCAGGGCCCTTGTCTCTCAGGGCCCCAGACCTACTACTTTTGCCCCCATGAAGGTCCTTCCCAGCTTGTCCCCGGGAGACGCACTAACAGGCAGATATCTTCGAGCCGCAGCTATTTAAAAAATATATCCTTGAAACCTGTGGTGACCATATTTCAAGATGACATTAAAGAATCAGTATAGTCTATACTAAAATCGTCATGGCAGATTTTTTTAAAAGGCAATACAGAGGATAGACTAAGACTATGTTTCATTTTAGTGCACGTGACTTCTTATTTGTCTGAATTCCTAAGGAAACATTATCAGGCTTATATTATTATTTACAATAAAAATGTAAAAGTTTAATGAATATATTCATTATGTGAAAGAATTCAGTTTAATTCATTTATTGCAAAATTTACCATCTGCCACATGCATGGAAATGTTGTTGAATCTTGGGTGATAATAGGTATATGGAAGTTCATTGTGATAGTCTCTCTATTTTTTGATATATTTGAAAATTTCAGAATAAATATTTTTTAAGAGCAAAACATCATTTAGTGAAAATGGATTCAATCTTCCAAAACACAATGAACTGGAAAATTATACAAATTTTTTTGTTATATAAATATTATATTAAATTCCTACTGCAAAATAAAAAGAAAAGCATGCTATATTAGGGGAATAATAAATAGTTCAGTATTGCTAGAACATCAAGTGTGTATGTAAGGGTGAGGAGGAAACTGAAAAAAAAAAACTGGAAATCAGATCTAGAAAGTGAAAGTGAGAGGCAACAGAGATCTAAGTTCAGGTCAGATGTAAGTGATGCCAGATGTGATCAAACCTGTCGGAATGTCGCAGGAAGGAACCGTGCACAGTGCTCCTCACAATCACACAGGGACTGTGGCAGAGAGGTCTTGACTTACACAAAAGCAAAGACTTTCCTTTGAGGAGAATGGGATTTCCACATGAGCACAACTGCGCAGTCAGATTGTCGCATATTTATTTAGACAGGATTTATTCCAGTCATTCATTCACTATTCAGAAAGATTATAAAATAAACTTTGTCTTTTAATTTCTAAAAATAATTTTTGGCTTTTGTATTAGTCTGCTTGGGCTACCATAACAAAGTACCACAGACTGGGTGGCTTAAACAACCGAAATGTATTTTCTCACACTTCTGAGAGGCTGGAAGTGCAAGCTCAAGGTGCTGACAGGGCTGGCTTTTGATGAGACCTCTCTCTTGGACTTAGAGGCGATGCCTTCTCACTGTGTCCTCACGTGGCCTTTTCTCTGTGTGCGTGCTCGCCTGGTGCCTCTTCCTCTTCTTACCAGGACACCAGTTCTATTGGATTAAGTCCCCACTTCATGAAGTTATGACTCATAACCTTAATTACCTCCTGAAAGGCCCTGTCTTCAAGTGCAGTCACACTGGAGATTAGGGCTTCAACATATGAATTGGCGCGGGCGGGGGATACAATTTAGTCCATAACAGCCTTCAAACATAGAAACCACTCCATTAAAAAATTAAAATTAGGGCCGGCCCGGTGGCGCAACAGTTTAGTCCACGCTTGGCAGCCCGGGGTTCGCGAGTTCGGATCCTGGGCGCCCACGGACGCCCTGCCTGTCAGCCATGCCGTGGCGGCGTCCCATATAAACTAGAGGAAGATGGGCACGGATGTTAGCCCAGGGCCAGTCTCCCTCAGCAAAAAGGGGAGGATTGGCAACGGATGTTAGCTCAGGGCTGGTCTTCCTCACACACAAAAAATTTTAATTTGGATGTACACCTCAGGAGTTAGGAAAAGTACGAAAGTTGATAAGAAGACAGAATTTGAATAGTAAAATAAATAATTTTGAATTTGAGACCAAACTCAGCCGTCCACGGAAGGCCCTGCTCTCAGTGCGTGCAGGGGAGAGATTTACAAGTGTTTGCGTGACTGTATGTGCCGGCACGTTAGTCCCCACCAGCTTTTCCTCAGGCCTTCAGGTATTTTATCCTTGGGATATTATGAATGATGCATAGATCGTTCATATAATTTTACTATGTCTATAGATTTTTACATTAAAAGTTGTATAAAATAAATAAAATAAGATTAAGTTAAATATGGAATATTAAAAATCACCAAAGATAGTATAACTTTGAAAATATGCTAATATTTAATGCAAAATTTACCTCCATGATAACCCATCTAAGACAAGATAGGAATTTAGATTGCAGAATAAATGTTTAACGTTGTCTCTCATCTTTGGAGATGGTTGAACTGATAGTAAAATATGGTCATCTATTTTTACTCTTTAGAGCTCTTTTATTTCAAGATACCATTTTAGGTGTTTAGGGAGGTACATTTAGGGTCATGCCATGAGAGAGGGTAAAATCTCACTCGTTTGTACCTTACCAAGCCGTGGTGCTGCGCTGACAGTTTAATTTGTTCCATGATGTGGTCAAGGACAGACATTTTGCTAAGTAATTCAATTTTGTGAAAACCTCTTAAAAGGGAGTATTTGAAATACTTAAAGAAAACTGTTTAAAGAACATTAAATGAATTAAATTCTATAATTGTAACATTCATATCTACTTCTAAGACTAAGCCATGAAGGATTTCCAGTTACAAGTTTACGTCGTGGAACTCTTTGTACTGGGAAGTAACAAATCCATATTTCAGTTAAAGTGCTTTGTATTCTATGGTTTTTATTAGACTATTTCTACCAAGATTATCTAATGCAATCAGATTTAGGTATTAATGAATTTCTACTATGCTAAAATGTCTTTATTACTTGGGAAAATCAATATGTCCCATTCTAGAGAAAAAGACATCGTATTTCCTTTTCAGATTTTTCTCCATACATCGTATTAATGTATAAGATTTATGTGTGTGTGTGTATGTGTATATATATACATATACACACACACATATATATAAAATCTGTGAATAGTGGGAAATTTCTTTGTAAGCTTGCACGATTCCCCCATTTGAATGCAAATTACTTTTGGTACAATGACAAAAGCTTTTCATTGGTAGAAAAACAGCCCTTGCCAGTTTGCCTCTAGGAATATTTTCTCTTTTAGTGTGATTTATTTGGCACTAAGTGCTCTCAGGAGTGGCACTCTGCTCAGATTTTGATCAAAGATGCAAACTGGAATTTCTAGGCACTCTTGTGACTTCCTATGTGATGCAGTGGCGGTGTCATTAAAATGTCCCTTTTACCTTTTAAAATTAAGCTAATTTTTTTTTTCAATTCAAGGGGACTTATCAACAAAGAAAATATTCCTTCTGGGTTCACCAACCTTGACGATTGTATTTTGAATGCTCAGGAAGTGGAAAAATTACAGGAAAATACTTCTGGTTATATTGGAGAAAGGGGGAAACCCAAACGCCAGAAATCCAGTTCTAAACTTTCTGAGCTCAATGAAAATGAAGATGGTCTTGTGGTAAGTGAATAATCTTACAAAATTTTTACTTGTACCTGGTTAGGAAATATCACATCTCTTTTTTCCTTGATTTGTACAAAATGAAAAATAGTTTCAATCTTGAGTTTCACAGAATTATAGAATATGAGTTCTGAAGGAGACCTTAGAACTACTGAGTATACACACTTGTATTTCTTTTTAATAAATATAAAAATCGAGGCTGAGAGAGATTACATTCTGCCAAAGGAACTAGAGAGAGCACACACTTGGATTTCTATGTTATTCAAATTGGTCTGATTTTTGTCTCATTCTTTTGAGCATTTCAAAATTTTATTTTTGGAACACAAATTGTCAGTAAAGCATTTTTCCTTATTTCCCCCCATTCTATTTGTTATTGTTTATGTGAATATGTAGAGAAAAACAGTTAATAAAAAAACTTAAAGCGAGGTGAAAGAAAAATACAAAGAGAAAGAGAGTCAACTATCTTCGTGTTCAGAAAGGTCTTCATATTCAGAAATTGTTTCAAACCTGTATTCTATAAAGTATTTTCTTCCAAATTAATCAGAAACACACAAAAAATTAATCTCCTACACAGTTACCTCAGACCTGAACCCTAGATCATTAATTTGGTATACAAGTTGTTACAAGTGGTTTCAGTCAATAACTAAATATTTATCTGATTTAACTATTAATATACATCTTTTTTGTGTGTGCTTCAGTGTCTCTGAAAAGTGAGAACCAAAGTCTGTCTTCTAATCCTCTTCAGTTTTAAAAATTTAGCAACGACAAAAAAACTGAAGGTAAATTTTATAATATAACATGAACTGGAGTCCCTAATAAAAATAGGTAATACATATTCTTACTGTTCAGTGTATAAATCCTCTGATCTTCTTTATCCCTGACCAGTTTTTAGCTCCATGCTGGGTTTTCCATACATTTAGCAAAACTTACGGGCCATCTGTTTTCCTATTGTCAATTTCTGTCAATGTGCTCAGAGAAGGTTCCTAATTTTGCCCTAAGTAAAATAAACATAAATGCAAATCTAGAGGAAAACATTTTTTTTTGATCTTCTCCCCCACCAAATGTCTTGATATTCTGTTTCTAGAAGTAAACTGATCAGCTAGAATAGCCAGAAGGAATCATCTACCTCAGACCTGTGGCTGACACAGTTCTCTAAACAAAGAATGAAAGCTTTGGAACCATTACACATTAAAAGTTTTTTAACATTAACTTCATTCTTATTTTGGGGAAAAGTAAATTTTTAAATAAAATAGATGATACTAACTTCATTAGCGCTTTATTTGGCCCATGATTTGCTTATCTGCCAAAGAGAATTACAGTGACAAAGTCTGACACTTGGCTTCTTTGAAAAGAATGTACTTCTATGTTTGAATCCCTTTTTTACATGGACTTAACTCATCAATAATTTTTTTTCACCAGGAATAGTGCCTTAAGTCAGCTAGGTGGTAATAGCTAATAAAAGTGGAAAAGTACATTATTCCTTAGAGTATGTGTGTGTGTGATAAAGCTATGGACATCGTCTTTGTTTAAAAACATTTGGGTGAGAGAGCCTAATTCCATTTTGGTCTTTTTTATGTGAAAGGATGTGCCCCCCCCTCCAACATAGCTGTAGTTTCCTCATTCCAGGATTGTGCATGTCACATGTCACATAAGTGAGCCGAGTGGACTATGTCTTTGTTGCAATGAATAAAATTTGAAACCCTGCCAACACCACTTAGACAAAAGAAAAACTTCCTTATCTGTAAAGTGAGGTTGTTCTTGAAGATCTTTTCTAACTCTCATATTCCATGAATTTTTAAACCTAGTCTTCACAGGGAACCACAAAAGCAAAGAGCCAGGGAACATAACAATGACCAGAATTTAGACTACATCCTGAAAGTTAAGTTGTGCATCTTAACTTCCCACTTATTTTTAACCTTCTAATTTTACTTTGCCCAATTGTCCTCTAAAATCTTCACTACTCCATTCCAAGTTCTTTATACCCTGACTAAACATTTGTTTCTATAGCTAGAAAAAAAAAAGAATTATACATAATTATATGCCTTCTATGTACCAGGAAATATTTCAGATCTTGGGGATACAGCAGTGAAAAGAACAGAGAAAAATTGCTGCCCTCGTGGAACTTACATTCTTGTAAGGGAAACAGACAATGATCAAGATAAATAATTAAAGCATAAAATATATTAGATATCAATAACTACTAGGAAGAAAAATAAAGCAGGAAATGGGGACAAGGAAATGTGAGGATGCAATTTTAAATAGAGTGGTCAGAGAAAGCCTCCCAAGAATTTGACATTTAATTATAAAGATCTAGAGAAAGTTAGGAAGCAAGCCATACTATAATAGCAGGTGCAAAGGCCCCGAGAGAATCATTTATCTGGAATGTTCAAGAAACCATAAAGACACCATTGTGGTTGGAAGAGAGTGAGCTAAGGAAAGGAGGTAATGGGGGAGAGAGGGCAGATTAAGTGGGGCCTCATATATCATTGTAAGACTCGGCCTTTACTCTGGGTGAGATGAGAATCCATTTGAGGGTTCTAAGTAGAATGGTGATCTGACTTACTGAAATTTGGTTTAACTACTGTGTTGAGAATAGACAGTAAGCAGGCAAGGGCAGAAGCAGGGAAACCAGTTAGGAAGCTGTTACAATAATCTAGGTTTGAGATGGTGATGGTTTGAACTAAGGTGGTACCAGAGCTAGCACATAGTGCCTCACAGGCTGTACAATGCACTACTCCAGAGGCACTGTTCACATCGACTAAAACATGAACGGCTCCTCCTGGAGTAGTGCATTGCAGTAGTCGTGAGGCAGTGGATGGATTCTGGATATATTTGAAGGTAGAAGTGACAGGATTTCCTGACATTACCTGTGGGGTATGAAGGTTATAGAGGCGTCAAAGATGACTCCAAGGTTTTTGGCCTGAGCGACTGGAAGATTTGTGTTGCCAGTTTACTAAGATGGAGAAGACAGAAGTTTGGGGATAATATCATGAGTTCAGTTTGGGACATGTTAAGATTGAGCTGCCCATCACATATCTAAGAGGAGATATCAAGGAGGCAGCTGGATTTCTGGGCTGATAGTGTATACTGGCTGGAGATGCGGCGTGGGAGTCATCAGCAGATAGAGGATATTTAAAGCCAGTGCACTGGGTGAAATAACCAAGGGAGCTAGTATGGACAGAAAAGAGAAGTAGCCTCAGGGACTGTGAGCCCTGAGGCACACCCACATTTAGAGGGTGGAGGAGATGAGAAGGTACCAGTAGAAGAGACTTAAGAAGGAGCAACCAGCAAAGCACAAGAAAAACCAGGTAAGTTTGGTGTCTTGGAAGCCAAGTGAACCGAGTACCTCAAGTTGGAGAGAGGGTCAGATGATTGGTCGAGTAGAAAACTGAGAGTTTGGCCATTAGAATTAGCAAGCTGGAAATCACTTAATAAGAGCAGTTTTGGTAGAGATGGGAGCAAAAGCCATTTTCCAGAGAAAATGAGAGGAGAACAACTGAGGACAGTAGTAATTTCCCAATGATCTCGCCGCCTACAACACAGCCAAAAAGGAGAATATGCTGTCAACCTAAGAAAAGCGTCTTGTAGATTTGGAACCTCTAAAGTGGGAACTGTCTGGGCACCTTCCCCTTTGTCCTTTCACCTCTCGAGGCTATCATGACGAGCAGAGACCAAGAGACTGCAGATAATCCAGAGCTCAGAAATTAGTGGTAGTAAGTGGCATTAGAGTGTTCTGCCTTGTCTCTAAACGCCTAGCTCACGCCTGTGCCCTTGAGTCTGTCTCAGAAGGAAACCTTGTCCCTGATTTACTCTGAGGAGCTAGGACAGCCAGCTTGTGTTTCAGCAACTTCCCTAACTCCTGCTTCAAAATTTCTCTAGATCTCCACCCGTTTTATTTTCTCACCTGCTTAAATGATAACGTGGTTTTAAGGTTAACCTCTAAGGTTAAGAAGTGTCTTTGGGAATCCTATTTTCTACATTTATCTCTCCATCCTGCCCCATGTATGGGTACAACTGTACGTACGCACGCACGCACACGCACACCTGCGCGCTTTTCATTGCTTCTTCTCCATTGGCTCATTTCTTTTGGCCTAGAAAAAGTCTCTATCTCTAAAAACTTTCTCTCTAGGGCACAATTTAACAGTTTGAATCAAAAGGCATAACTCAGTCATACATTTTATCCAATAATCCTGATTTTGCCGCTCTGTTCTACTGACATAATCTTAAATATGGAAAGACCATAAGTATTAGTTTGCTCACCACAAGGATGACTATAATCATGGAGAATTAGAAGCAATTTAAATGTTCAAAAGTCGGCAACCAGATAAATAATATTTGTATGTCAATTCAGTAAAATATCAGTTAATGATTTTAAATTATGGTTCTGAAGACTAAGTAATAAGATGGAAAATCTTTGACAAGTCGTATTTTAAATGCTTTGCATATATTATCAATTTTAATCCTCCCAATAATCCATAAAGTAGACATTATTATTATCATCCGCATTATAAACATGAGAAAAATGAGGCACAGGAAATTAAACAACTTGTTCACAGTCACACATAAGTGGTGGAGCTGGGATTCCACTATATTCTTCCTCAGTATTAAAAGTAGGTTATGAAGCAGTATCTACACTGCATGCATTTGTGTGTGTGTATATATGTATATATTTATATATATATATGGATGGATATAAATATATATATATATATATAAATGTTCATTCCTAGGAAGAAAGATGGAAAGGAAATATACCTAAAAGTGATTGTATGATTGTATTAGGTGGTGGTGGTAGTATTAGAGGCAATTGTTACTCCATCCTCTGTTTTCCAAAGTGATTATACTAATTCTATAATAAGCATTACATTTAATATATAAAAAACAAAAACACAGCCTAGTAGTTCTCTTATTCATAAGCAACGTCTATTTAATGCCATGTATACCCTCTGAAATCACAGGCAGGGTTCAAGGAAGGAGCGCAGGTCTTGCTATGAGAACTGAATTTCAGTTTCAACTTTATCACTTAATAGCTATGGCAAGTGCGCATGTTATTTAGCTTCAGTTGTTTCATCTGTGAAATGGGGAGATTAATATCTCGTTATGGTTTTTTGTCAGATTTAAATGCAGCGAAATGTGCTGAAGAACAGGAAAGCCTGAAAACAGTACAGACTTGAGTTCCTTTCTGTCCCTCTGCTCTGATGTCCAATCTCTTTCCTTCATTTCACCATCAAACATGTTGAACAGCCTGCACTTGTTAGTTCCAATTGTTTTCACACTTATTCATCAACCCCTGTACTCCAGATTCTACCTCCACTTCTTTGCAGAAACTGCTTTCTCCATGTCACTGGTTGGACACGTGGTAGGAACTGGCCTTCTCAGACCCCCGTGCTATGATGTCTGCTTGGTCCCTGACCTCCCTAAGTCCTTGTGGTGCTTGATACTTTGTCCCTTTTTCTCAGAACTCTTCCTCCCTTGGCTTCGATGATGTCGACCTCTCCTTGTCCTCTTACCACGATGATTCTGTTCTTCTTTGCTGCCTCCTTCACTGGCTAATCTTCCACAAAACTTGCTTGGGTGTAAATGTTACCCAGATTTTTGTTCTCGTTATCTCTTTTGCATTAGCACTATGGTGATCAAAACAGACACATTTTCTGCCATCCTGAAATTTACATTCTCATGGAATGAGACAGGTAAGAATCAAGTAAATATATAGTCAGGTGGCGATACGTGTTGTGGAGAGAAATGAAGCAGAGTAAAAAGACAGGAGGCGGTGGGAGTTTAAGGATTGAGATTGTACAGAGGGCGCTCCAGTCAGGTCTCACTGAGAACAGTATTTGTGCAGGGAGCTGAAGGAGGTGAGGGAGTGAGCCATCAGGGTACCTGGGGAGAGACTATCTAGGCAGAGGGGACAGCAGGCTGTTGAGGATAAGCAAAAGGCTGCTATAATTGGAACAGAGTTCAGAGAGGAGCATTGTGGGAGGTGAGGTCAGAGATGTAACAAGAGTCCTGATCACTTAAGACTTTGTAGCCATTTTTAGGTCTTCGGCTTTTGCCTTGAGTGAGATGAAGAGCTGTTAGAGGATTAAAGGGAAGAAAGTCATTTTCTGATGTACCTTTTGAAAGGATCACTCTGGCAACTGTGTTAAAAATAGCCCACAGGCAGTAAGGGATAGACAAGAACTAAAGCAAAATAATTGACATAATCTAAGGAAGAGATGATATCAGTTTAGGCCAGGATGATGGCAGTGGAGATGGTAAGAAGTGGTCAGACTATGGATGTATTTTGAAGTGGAACCAAGAGGATTTTCTAACGGATTGCATGTAGGATGTGAAGAAAAAGGAAGGATGACTCCAAGACTTTTGGAGTAGCTAGAAGGATGGAGTTGCCATTTACTAAGATGGAGAAAACTTGGTGGAGTAAAAAATCAAAAGTTCCATTTGGATATGTGGAGCTTCAGGTGTTTATTAGTAAAGAAGTCAAGTAGGCAGTTAGATATATGAATCTGGAGTTCAGGGGAGAGATGAAATAAGTTTTGAAGTCTTTGGCACACGGTTGGTATTTAAAGATTTGAAACAGGTTGAGCTGACACCTAGGGAATGAACAAAAAGAAGGGCTCCAAGGACTGCGCCCTGGGACATACCAACATTTAGAAGGTAGATGGATAAGAAGGTACAAGCAAAAGAGATTAAGACAAAGCAGCTAGCAAGTTTCAATACAACATGGGGGCAAGAGCCTTATTAGATCTGAGTTAAGAGAAAATCAGAAGAAAGAAATTGGAATAGCAAGTGAATGCTAATTTCACCTGTATCTAGCTAACCCACATCTACCTCAATGGGAGTTATTTTGGTGGGAAGAGGGAAGAAAAAGACTAGTTAGATGGGTTCATGAGAGAATAGGAGGAAATGAATCAGGTAATGCAGGTATGGAAAGTCTTTGAACAGTCTTTCACCTTTGCTCTATAGGGTGAAGGAAAATGAGATAGCAGCTGGAGACACTGCAAGATCAAGAGAAGGTTTTTAAAAGGCAGTGATATTACAGAGTATTTGTGTAAAATAAGCCAATAGAGAGGGAGAAATAGAAAGGGATCCATTGCAGGGTCCATGTTCTTGAGTAATTGGTGGGAGATGGGACCTAGTGGACGAGTGGACTATCTCATCATAAACTCGAACAGTTTTCCCCCACTGCCTCCTTCAAGTCACACGAAAGATCCATCCCTACATTCTAAGCACAACCTACCTTTCCTCTAAGAAAAGTGATTACTCTCCTAAGTTTTCAGTTTCACTGTGTTTGGGCACACATCTAGGATTCCTTTCCTTTGTGTACTGTTGAGTAAGGAAAGAATGTGCTGGCCACTTTGAATTTTATGTTTTGTCAATTAATGTTTAACATTACTATTTAGATAGAACCTATCTTAGAAATGAAGATAGGGGCCTGCCCAGTGGTGTAGTGGTTAAATTCGCATGTTCCACTTTGGCGGCCCAGGGTTCACTGGTTCGGATCCTGGGTGTGGACCTACTCACCACTCATCAAGCCGTGCTGAGGCAGCATCCCATATAGAAGAGCTACAACTCTACAACTATGATACACAACTATGTACTGGGGCTTTCAGGAGAAAAAAAGAAAAAAGGAAGATTGGCAATAGATGTTAATGCAGGGCCAATCTTCCTCAAAAAAAAATAGGGGGAAGGAAGAAACTTTTGGAAAAAGAAATGAAGATAGTATTAACAGTGTAACAAACTACAGCTGGAGCAGTAACCAAAATACAAAAGTCATGATAATAAGGACTGGTGTCTGTCTGGTTCACCACTCACCGTTGTACCCCAATGCCCAGCATAGTTCAGTACTCACAAAAAAATGTGTTGAAAAAAATGAGTGAATGAATGGTTGCCATATTGTATAGGGTAACTTGTATAACAAAAAGACCCAAAATGCAATGTCTTGAACACAGTAAAAGTTCTTTTCCCTTGACAATCTAAAACAGGAGTTTAGGGCCCAAGAGAGGAGTAGAGGACTTGCTTCACGCAGTTTTTCAGGGACCCAGGCCGACTCCCTTTGTGCCACCTTCAGCAAGTAGCTTCCAGGGCACTGTGGTGGTTTTGATCTCCATTCCAGCTCACAAAACAACTGAACATGGAGGAATGTACCTGGTGGGGCAGTTTATGGGCCAGACCTAGAAGCCACACACATCGCTTCTCACATTCTGTTGGAGAGAAGTTAGTCACATGGCAATAGCTAATTGTAAGTGAGGCTGGGAAAAGTGTGGGTGCTGGGCATGTAGCTACTTCACTACTGTGGAAGAAAAGTAGAATGGATTTGGGTGGACAGCAAGCAAGCTCTTCCATAGGCATCTGCTTACAGTTCCAGTAGTTCTTTTTGAATATGAATTAATTTATACAGCTTTAAGCAGTAAAACAAAATGTACAAAGGGTACAAAAAGAAATTCAAATCTGCCATTAATCCCTTGTTAATGAGAATGTATCAAATATTCTCCTTGTTTTAGAGCTCAAGGTTAGAATAATGAACCTGTTTTGACTAGCAGTGTTTCATGCAGCCTTCAGATTGAGCTGTTTGTACATTGAGAGAAGGTAATTTTTTTAGTGTCCTCTGTAAAGGCTTTGTCAACATTTTACAATTTTAGAAGACAAATTTGTTTTTGCTCCAAGTGTTTTCAGATGCTTCAGTAGTCAAACAGGTTTAGAGCCTAGCTTTCAATGCCAAAACAGAGAGGGGACCAGGGGGAAGAAATGGAAATAAATTCCACAGTCTAAAGCTAATTTTTTCAAGGCTTTTGCTCTTTTTTACTTTTTAGGTTGTGTTTATAATTGAAGGTGGTTCTTAAAATTCAGTTCCTTCTGACACCAAAAAATTGTACAAATAAATTATATCATAGCAAATCTCTGTGTTTTGAAAGTCACTGGTAGCACTTATCTAAGGCAGAATTTTATGGCTTATAAACTAGGCTTTATCTGGTGTTTTTAAAAAATTCAATTCAAAAAACAATTTTATTAAATTATACTTAAAGTCATAATATCTTCTTTGCTATTTCTTAAAATTACCTATTACTTTTAAAAGGTCCTAACTTTAGAAGACTAATTAAAATAAAAGTTAATGCAATAAAACATTTTATAAAAATTCTATTACTTCAACCTTTAAAAATGAAAATATTAATGAACTACTTACTCTTTTACCACATCTAGAGAAGTGTTTGGACATAAAACAGTTCAAAACCTTCCAAAGGCATTGAGTCAGTATTTTCTCATAAGACAAGTACTATTACCAACTACAGAACATTTGAAAGGCCGGTAACATACTTCTTATACAATGGAAGCATTCTCATTTCCGCCATTATTTTGACCTGTACATTCCATTTTCCCATCTCAGTGTACATTTCCCCCCCATCTCAGTGAAGAGGGGGAATTGCTGATCTATTTCTTTATTTTAATCTTCTCTCCCTAAATCTTAGGCAAAGGATGGAAATTAGAATTTATAAAATGTTTTACACCCATGGAAATAGATACTTCTGTTACTGTACTCATACTGTACGGTACTACCCTCGTTAGTTTCATTCTGAAAAAACTGGGGTAGGTTGCCAGTTGTAACACATTCTTCACATGTTCCTCTTTCCAAAAGGTATGGGGACAACCCAACTACCTTAGCAAAGGAACACTGTGTACTTGCATGCTGCTTTGGTGAAAGCAGACCATGAATATTCAACAGTCTCAAACGTGTGGAGGACAACATGAAAACTGGAATTCTTCTAAACCTTTAGAGAGGAATACTGAACAATATTGAAAGTCACCCTTTGTCAATGACATCTGTAAAAACTCAGATCCTTGGAGAGTTCTTAAATGTATGGATCAAACATTTTTTTTAAAGTGGGATGGGGATGGGAGTTGAAGTTATTGCTTGTTTTAATCCTAGAGGTCAGCTAAACTTTCTCACATTTCACAGCTGCTTTTTGCAAAGCTTTCTGTTGTATAACATAACTCTCTTTTTTTCTGTAATTCTCAAACCTGTATCGATTTTATCTTGGTTCTTTCTGTTTAGGAAAAAAAATTAATCTTCTAACATCCTCTTCTAACTGAAATATCTTTAAATTTATATAATGCTATTATGGTTTGTTATCTGTTCTCTCTTTCTGAATATTTCTTAACTGTAATCTGAGGATTTTTGTTTCCTCTGAAATAGTCATTTGTGTATAATTATAAATATATTTCGTTGACACTGTTTTAAAATGATCTGAAGGTAGAAGGTTGTATTTTCCCTAGGAATTCATGTGTCAGAACTTCAGGAAAACCTAATACTATTGCACTAGATCTTACACTAAAGATTTTGATAATCTATTGAAGATTACCAATGAGAACAAACAAAGATTCTTTGTTATAGATATATCCCTCTTTATCAAGAAGATCACATTCAGGAAATAAAAGCAATTATGCTTTGGTTTAAGAGTCATTTTAGAGAGGCCTCTTCTAACTCAAACTGTACAGGTATAAAAATGTAAATATAATTGAATGTTGTCATAATTATTTTTTATTTCTCAGATCCATTCTAAAATTGTATAACTGTGTAAATTATCAAAGCAAGTAAATCAATGTTCAGTAATGGGAGATACAAACACTGTCTTTCTAGTTCCTGGGACATTGTCTTAACTGTGGACAAATAGTAGTAACATATTTTCCTTGGGGATTTCATAGTTTTAGAAGTAATAATAACAACAATAGCTAATATTCATTAAATGTACCGGGTATTATTCTAGTGCTTTATGCATATTATCTCATGTAATCCTCATGACCACCCTATGTTAAGTATTGTTGCCATCTCCATTTTCCAGATGAGGAAACTGAGGGTCAAGTAGGGCCATACAGTTGGTAAATAATGGAGCTAGGTTTCAAACTCAAACATTCTGACTCCAGAGCCACCATTGTAACTACTATGCCATCTCCCTTTGTTTCTATTCTTGGATGGAGCCTAGGTTTTTAAACTTTAAGAGTTCCAGATAAGTTGGCCAAACTAACATAAATGGAAATAATTCATCCATCTACCAAGCCAAAGATTTAATTATGTGTTTATTTTGTGGAGATTTTTATATATGTCAATTTCATGAGCTTATTGTGAACCTTAACCAGATTTACTTTGCAAAGGGTTTTCATACTGAGAAGTTATAAGTATGTAGATGAACATGTGTTGCTTCAATTTGTGGTCTTTATTTCGATGACACAGAATAGGTGGATTGTGCTTAATGTCCTTTTAATGCAGGTATGAATCTTGGAGTTCAATGAAATTCAGGTCCAAGTCTCCAGGGCAGCTATGTTTTTGAGTCTACTGAATGTAAATGTGCTCTTGTTTGTTTATTTGTCATCTTTCTTCATGGGGATGGCTTACTTGTTCTGTGCTCAGTCATCTGAACCATATTTAGGAAGCATTATTCAGAGAGGCAGTCAAAAATCTTACAAATGTGCCTCATGATAAGCATTAAGCCCCCTTGGTCAGCCTGAAATACATTGCTATTCAGTAGTTTCCTGTTTATACTTTTTCCATCTTGGCTATTATAAAGATTAACATTAAATATCACAGAAAGAAAGGTTCTTAAGTTAACTACAGCTTAAGTATAAGCTACATATTACCTCAGATCATACTGATGACATATACTGAAAAGATGTTAAATAAGCAATGAATGTTACATTAGTTTCTGATGTGATTTGAGGTCAGATTCCTAAATTCTAGTTCTAATGCCACCCTGATATTCTGACAATCTGAGTTTTGCTGTGTTTAGCTATAAAATGGGGATAATACGTAACAACGACATCACAGGGCACAATGAGCATTTCTATGATGCTGCCAGAAATCTTCATTAAAGGGATGATGAAGTTTAACATACAATTTTATGCAAGCAGCATATAGTAAACTGTCATAATTTTACTAGTTTTAACAAAGAAATAGGACTAGAATTAATTTATATCTGCATACCATCTGATTTTTCTATGTTAAAGGAGGGTCTGTTGTTGCATATTTCTTACTATTCCTACTGGACAACCAATGATTTGTTTTGTTACAGAATATGGAAAGTCTCAATTCCACACCATCTCATGAGAGGGCTGGACCTGATGATGTTGAACTGATGTCCAATGAAAGGTAATTTTGGAATTTCCCCCTCACATTATTTACAAGAGTATGAATAGATTTGTTTTTCATTTAATGCAGTGTGCATTATAAGAACTAAAAAGAATAGAATTAAAGGACTATATGTTTACCAACAGTATTTTATAGCAAGGAAAATGCTTAGAATAGTAAATCTATCACGATGCTATAAAGGCAAATAACCATATTCTTGTTTGTCTTTCTAGTTTTGTTTTGTTTTAATAATTTTTTGTTTTGTTTTTGATTTTTATAAGAATTTGATTTGGAGCTACTCAGCCTACTTTTAAAAGAAATGGAATCATAATTTCAGTGGATGAAAAGCATTGTTATGAAACAGTGACATTGTATGATATTTTGTTGTTGTTGCTGTTGTTTATAGCAAAGAAAATGAAAAAGACGGCGGACGCGCCCAGCATTTTGAGGTGAGTCGCTGACAAGAAAGACTGTGACTGTGACGGGGCGGTTTGTACATCCTTGAGAGTACTGTGAAGTATCATTAGCTTGTCAATAAGGGATAATGAGATTGACAGGACTGTGACTGATTAGCAAGGCAAGTACTGAGATGCCAAGATTCCTTGAGAAATCATAAGAACTCCATTCTTTTGCTTTTTAAATTCTTTTATTTTGCTTGTAAAGATAAATTTCAATAGCGTGGAGATTTCTTTTTAGATTTTTCCATAAAATGAAACAAAACAAAAAGCCAAAGCTGCTGGTTTGATTTTTTCCATGATTTTATGCGTTTTTTTAAGTGATTGAAATAAAGAGGTAGTTTCAGTGGCTCTGTCACAGGGATTATCTCATTAATTTTCAAATTAACATAAAATCAGCTTGAGTTATCAAATCCAATTTGTTTTCTGAGTTTTGTGTAACTTTTTGAGTAAACAAAAGAGAAAAAATATGTAACTCCCTTCTGTTGTCTATATCCTGAAGTTCCGCTTTCTCTCCTGGCCTCCCTTCTCTCTTCTGAGTGTCGCCATGCTGACCCCAGTATTGGGTTTTCCTTGCTCCCGACTCCGGTTTCCATTCGTTGTGCTCAATCTTGTTATTCATTCATGTATACATATGTAATCTACTACTGCCAAAAGCTGCCAACCACACTTATTATCAGTTTTTTGGGGGACAAGAAAGAAAGCTTTTCTCAACCGGTTCTTGGATTCTGACTCTTGATTTATTAATTATACATATATAATATGAACTCTCCCTCTAACCCAGTGAATCCTGATCTTTTTTGGGCACTGACCTAATTCACTGAGGGATTTATTCAATAATATATATTGAGTCCTACTATGTACAGGTACTGTGCTAGGAGCTGGGATTTAATAACAGCTATAGCCCATGCCTGCATAGAGTTTTACAATCTAGCAGATTAAGAATCTGAAAGCTGCAGGCCCCCTTCTTAGAAAAACACACACTCATGTAAAATTTGGCATAAAATTGCTGGAAATTAATGGCCACCCCTTCCCCAGTGCTATGGACTCCTCATATTTCCTGTGTTCAATTCTTGTCATGTGTACTTCATTAACCTAGCCAGATACTAGGAGAGGAATGCTTCCTCTCTCTGACTTCACAGCTTCTGAGCCACTTCTTTCATCTCTTATTTCCAGCTTGTTTCTGCTTCCTTCCTTGGGACCCAGGCAACACGGTGACATTCTTTCCTTGGCTCTAGGCACCATCTTCAGAGCACCGTCTCCCCATGATAGCGTTGTTTTATTTTTCTTCTGGTTGCATCCTTTCTCTGCTCTTCCTCTCCTCACAGCAAGCACCTACTCATCGTGCCATTGAACATGATTTTAAAGGAAATTGCTTTGTCGGCCTCCTGGAGAGGTCTTCTCAGTTCTTCCCTTTTAAGCTTATCATTCTCGGTGAGATAAAAGGGTATAGAGCAACCTTTGTGGATGGACTTCATAACATTAACTCATAAATTCCAAGTGGCACCCAAACTAAATCCATGCTGAACTCAGTTTGCCTTGGTGATTTTGTGGACAGCCCCATGGCAGTGAATGAATCATGGGGAAAGAATCTCAAATCCTTCTTCCGTGTGCCAGGACCTATTCTTACGTGTGTCACCCATGTGCATTTACCAGGCAGCACCCAGTCTACTGTTGGCACTCCTTAAGCATTTACTATTAATAATCATTGTCATCATAATCATTTCAGCTAGGAGATAAAATTAGGTGGTGAGTTAAAATCTAGACTAAGCTCTCTGTGTCACCTTTCTTTCACAACTGCACCAAAGGAGAAAAAAAAGACATCACTCCACAAGATTGGGATTGTATTTCTCCTCATGAAGGCATGTGCTACTTTCACTGAAGGAAATATAGTTTATTATTATTAATGAAGGACTGTGAAAAGATCCATCTTCCATTTTTAAAGCTCTTTCCCTACTTACAGTGTATTGTAATTTCTTACTTTTAATATATGTAGCACTTCCCGGAACTTATCATACAACCCAAATAGTTAATCTGGTTTTCTGGTAATATTACAATAATTCCTAAATTTTGGAGATGAAAACTAAGTCTAGACTTTGGTTACCCCTCCTAAAATTCTGTTTAGCCAGGTTTTTTGGGTTTTTTTTTTTTTTGGTGAGGAAGATTAACCCTGAGCTAACATCTGTGCTGATCTTCCTCTATTTTGTATGTGGGTCACCACCATAGCATGGCCACTAACCAGTGGTGTAGGTCCATGCCTGGGAACGGAACATGAGCCACCAGAGCGGAGCATGCCAAACTTAACCACTAGGCCACGGGCCAGCCCCTAGCCAGTATTTTATTTAAGTCTCATATAGCATCAGATTGTGATGCCAAAATTTACATGCCCTCTATGAAAGGATAGGATAATGTTTCCAATTTCATTTTCAATTAAGGCAGATTTTGTCCTCATTAATATTGTCCTTTAAACTCTCAGATTCATATAGGATAACACAGCAAATGACAGCTTTTAGGGAAAGGTGGTTTGTCCTTCTTGTTTTCAATAGTATTTCCATTAGAATGAGGAACATTCACCATTAGCCTCAGAAATGCTCCTTAGAGAGACAGATGGGCAGGGAGAGGCTCCTCTTAGAGTCTGCTTCTCAAAGGCAAATGCAGGCAAACTGTGACTTTATTTTTTAATTCATCATTTTGCAGCCTTAAATATGTTTTTGTTTGAATGAATGTGTTGAAAAGTGAACATGGGCTCATCCCTTTGTGGCACATCTTTTTAGTTTCTTTTAATTATGCAACTAGTCTTATCCAAAAAGAGAGTCTGTGGAGATCTCAGATGGTCAATGAGAATTATCTATTTTCTATTTCATCTGAGTTTGTTATGTGATTTGTATTAAAATTTGTTTAGGGGCCAGCCCCATGGACTAGTGGTTAAGTTCGGCGTACTCTGCTTCAGCGGCCCAGGTTCGGTTCCCAGGCGTGAACCTACACCACTCATCAGTGGCTGTGCTGTGGCAGCAAACCACATACAAAATAGGGGAAGATTGGCACAGAGGTTAGCTCAGGGCAAATCTTCCTCAACCAAATAGAGGAAGATTGGCAATAGATGTTAGAGCAAATCTTCCTCAACAAAAAAAAAAAAAATTGTTTAGTGACATATTGGCAATGAAAAAAAAGTTAGAGTCACTTCAAAATGCCAAAAATTAAAGTATGATTTCTTTGGGTAGGTTTAGAAAGGCTGACATTTTAATAAAATATCCTGTTTGGGCTGAATGAAATGAGATGACATAAGGAAGAACCCAGCATGAATTTCCCTGAGTGTGTAGAGTCTAGAGCCTTTGTTCTTTTGTTTGTTTTTAAATTCAATTAACAACTGAAAGTATCCAGAAGAGAGGTCATCCTTAAAGCTAGCAATTTCTAGATTCTTAAAGATATCCCTGAAAATACAGATTTTCAGAATTCTGTTTACAATGGAGTTCATACCTTACACTTCAATTTGATTCCTTCTGATAAGTTATTTTCTATTGTGGAAATTTTTTAGGCTTCCGTGTAAAATCCAGAATGTTACAGCTATAACCTTATACTTAATCTCTTTGTCATGAAAGCAAAATCTGTAAGAATTATTAACTACGTTGAAGGGTATTCCATTGGGACCATCTGGGAGAGGTCATTTTATGTCAGAAGTATAAAGTTAGTGAAGTGTTAAATTCTTTCAAGATATTTTTACATTCTTTATGCTTTCTAAGCCTACTGCTTAGGAGAGCTTAGAAGCATACCTCTGATAACAAACAAGACATTCATAATAAACAAAAGACTATTTCCCTTTTTCTTATCCTACTTTAAAAAAAGAAGAAGAGGAGAGAGAGAGAGAAAGAAGGAGAGAAGATAAGGCTTTCCAGTCAAGACTGAGAATTAATATTAATGATCACAAGATCTTAAATGCAGGCTTTTGTTTGCCCTAAGAAAGTTTGAGATGGATTCTGAAATATCCCATCAACAAGTATTTATGAAATGGAAGACTCTGTTATTTCAGCTTCACTGTATTGCATGGACGCTTTAGGATTTTGTTATAGGTTTTATTATTAGAACTAGAAAAATTAAAAAGCTCTGTTTAGATTCACTTGCAATTCCATCCAGTCTCAAAAGGTTATGAAGCTTTGCAATTCACGTGGATTTTGGAAATTTGTCCCTTTTCCTTTATTGTCAGGCCAAACAGTAAATGTTTATGGTTCCATGTGGTTCTTCTATTAACACTGTGTGGTTCCTTCCTGTGTGCATTATACAGTACACTCTCTGATATTGTCATTCCTGGCTCTGGTAAGCTATTCGTTAGGCTGCTTATCCGTATCCTGTGCAGGGAAGAAGGAATGGCACAAAAATTCACCAACTGTTTGAAGCCAAGGAAGGAGCAGGATCAATAGAGTCTGGGGATAGAGAAAACCAGGTCCAGCCAGGCAGGGACAAGTCTTGACAAAGATCAGATGGATAGACCAGTAGTTAATGGTTCCTTGACCTGAATGAGGAGTGTCACCTGAGGCCCCAGGCAAGGTGAGCCCTCTTGGTATTTGCTCCCTAGCATCTTGTATATTTCTTTTAGAACATGAATGACACTTGGCACTTACATGTTCAGTGTCTCCCTTCTACACTAAATCCCATTATCTTGTGGGTTTTTTTAGTTGAGATATAATTGACATACAACATTTTATTAGTTTCAGGTGTACAACATAATGATTCAATATTTGCACATATTGCAAAATGATCACAAGTCTAGTTAACATCCATCACCATACATAGTAAATTACTTTTTCTTGTGACCATTATCTTGTTAATTCCGGTAATTCCAGTGCCTAGGATATAGTATGTGTTCAATAAATACTTGCCAAATGAATGAACAGGAAAGGGAGGTAGGGTATAAATGTAAATAACATTTCTTTTACAGTTACTGTGGGCTAGCTGTTTTTATACATGTTTTTCATTTAATCCTCACAACAACTTTATGAAGTCTTGTTCCTGTATTAGAGAAAAAGAAGCTAAAATACAAAGAGGTTTTACTCACTAAAGATCTTGCAGCTAGTAAGCTAGTATTTAAACTCAGGTCTCTGACTCTACAACCCACCCCTATCTGCCACACTATATTGTCTCTCCTAAGAGCCAAACACTTAGTTTACTTCAGTACATGGATATTTAGTGTGTTTTCCTATGGCGCAACATTTTTGACAAGGTTTTGGTGTGGGACGTCATAGCAAAGGAGCTCTGAGTTGAAAATTGGGGAATTAATTTATGTACCCTCTGATTTAACTGAAGATAGAAGATGTATAAACAACAAAAGTTGAAACTAAAAATATTTTGGTATTTGAGAATGTCCTTGACATTTTAACATTAATGATCTAGTAAGAGAAACAGACCAGCACGTAGACAAGTGCAATCCTCTGTAATAAGCGCTATTAGGGATTGTGAAGCCACCTGGCAAGTGCCTCACCCAGACTAGGTTCACTCACGTTCACAGGCAGAGTAGCTTTTGTGCTAGGATATAGAGCGTGAACAGCTTCACCACGGGCAGCCATGGAGCAGCAGCCCTGGCTCCCACATGCACATAGCCCCTGGGCCTGTACCAGCAGCCCACTCTGCACCCTCAGGCACAGCAGCCGTGTCCGGTTCAGAGACCAGCAGGGCCAGAAATTGGAGATCAGGCCTCTAGGAGCAGCAGGCAAGTGAAAGAGCAACCTCAGGGATGGATCAGAGCACAGCAGGACAGGGCCGGGCATGTGGACGCACTGGTGAGTGAGTGCTATGCCAAGTGTGTCCGTGGCTGCGAGAGCTGGTGTGGGTTTATGTAGGAGGGACCTCTGCACTGCAGTGTAGGAAATCAGCCAGGAAGTCCAGAAGCTCATGTAAGTTAACATAAGTCTGTAGTATGAACGATTCCCCATTATATGTGGCACAGCCATTCTAAACACCCATACATGGTGGCCCTGACTCCAGATACAATGACCTCTTTGCTATTCCTCAAACATACAAAATGACCTTAGGATCTCAGGGCCTTTACACATGCTTTCCTTCTTCCTGGAATGCTCTTCCCACAGATCACTCACTCCCTCATTTCCTTCATGACTCTGCTCCTATGGCACCTTGTTGGAAAGGCCTTCCCTGACCACCCGATAAAAAAGAGCAGAGCTTGTCCCTGCCTCCATCATCCACCCTTCCCTGCTTTCGTGTTCTCCATAGTCCGTATCATTACCTAACTTTTTTTTCTTTATTAACTGTCCCCTTCTGTAAGATTCATTAGGACAGAGACTTTATTTTGTCCACTGAAGTTTCCCCAGTGTCTAAAAAACTGGCTTAGAACATAGTAGATAATCAGAAATTATTTCTTGAATGAGTAAGTAAATTTGTCTTTGTATCTCTAGCCCCTGAAATATAATAGACAGCCCTATTATATGTATATAACATGTGATATGTATTATTAAATAAGCTAATACAGTTTTGACCTGATTCTTTGTTAGAATAATAGAATCTTACTAAGGTTACCTGTTCCAGCCTCCTTCCCATGGTGGTACTCTCCCCCTCTCCTACATTCCTGACTCTTAGACTTCATTTGATCACTGTGAGTCACAAGGTGGTCCATTGTTGTATTGCACCAAAACCCACTGTCCTCAGAACTCCACTGAGCATACCGGAGCCTGTTCCACGAAATGTGAGCTCTCTCCGTGCAGGCTGCTTGCATGTCTCATGCAGAGCCCAGCACCGAGTGGGTGGGTGTACCAGACCTTGTTGTTGAAGGAATGAATAAACCCATACACTTTGAAGAAAGGAAAACTTTTCTAATTTTAATTTTCTTACTTTGAAATGGGTGCTAATTCAAATGTAGCAGTTATAAAAAGTACACATTTTTAAATTAGTTTGTGTGTGTGTGGAATTTGGGGGTTTTCCATGTGTCATGTCAAGCACTGCAAGACTCTTGAGCACCCTGAGGGGACCCAGCACTCACAGGGAGCAGAGCCAGCGACTGATGTTGAGGGGAGGATGCGGGCTGCCTGCAGAACCCAGCCCTCAGGCCTGTAGGTCTTCCCACCAGCATTCATTCCCATCAGCAAGGCATCAGCCTAGAAAACACATGTTTTCTCATTATTTCTCTATTTTTTAAATCCTTCAGTGGCTTTCCATTATCTACTACAGGATAAAATCCAAACTTAGCCCAGAATATAAGGCCTTTCTTAGTCCAGGATCTGTTTATCCAGCATCTGATAAACAGCTCATCATCTGCCATCCCCGCTTCCCGTCCCAAGGGCAGGCCGCCTGGAACCTCCTTTCCTGCTGGGATCATGCATATCCCACTCTCGGGCCTGCCTTTGTGCTTGCTCCTCCTCCTCCCTCTGTATGAAGTGCCCTCCTCCCCGACCCCTCTGACCCACACTGTCTGCTCCCAAATCAAAATTGCTGTTGCTGATTCGTGACAGGAACACGAGTGGCACTTTTCTCTAATATTTTTTCATAATGCATCTAAAACTCTGCTCTGTGTTGTAGCACGTTTCACCTCAAATTGCAGTGTATGTGCCTCATCTCCGACTCCTCTCTCTAGCATTTTGAGATGTGGCAATGTTTTTCTTATTTTCCTATGGTGCCTAATAATAATAAAAAGAATGACAGCTTCCATTCGTGTGTCTCTTATGCTCCAGGCTCTATGCTAGAGGCCTTCCATACCTTCTCTCAGATCTTCAAAGGAAACTTGCAAGATTGGTATTATGCTAATGTCATTTTATACATTAGGAAATGGAGGTTCAGAGAAGTGAAGTGGCCTAGTCAGAACACCAAGCTAGTAAACATCAATCACACTTCAAACCCAGCTCTGCCTGTAAGCAAAATCCACATCTGGTCCATGCAGTACAGCGTCAGTGGCTTGATACATGTTCCTCGTAAAGAAAATGCCATACTTACAACATGAGTTCATATTTCTTCTTCCCCTTTTCATGTCTCTAAGTGTAACAAGTGTTATCAGTCCTCACTGAGAAAATGTTTATTTGCTGTATGCAGGTTCTAACACATACACATAAGTGATTGGTGATTGACCCTGTAACTTTTAAAAAGCTGAGCAGCAGATTTGGTCATTCAACCCTGATCCACTTAGAATTCAGCTCAAGGAACTAGTAATTTTTGTGGCATAAATACATAATCCAGTTTTTTTTTCCCAATAGACACACAGCATTTTTTAAATGTCTTAAAGCCCCAGATGTACTTGGCATCTGACTTTAGTACCTCATCATTAACTGATTGACAATATTTCATTTTATCCCAAACGTGAAGAAAATACCAGTCCTCATGCATCGTTTCTTCCTCATGCCCTGTTATTCCCCAGGGGATCTGAAAGTGGGTTGAATAGCTATTAAAAGTAGCTGGAAGTCTTAGTAGTGCTTTATTTTAAGCGTAAGAACATTTCTCATACATTAATGGAATCCTTTATGATTTCCAGATGTTTTTGGTTTTTACATTTAATGATAGTATAGTTGCTAAAATAAATTTCCAGTTATTCTCAGAGAAAATCTTTGGTTCAAATCTGTGCTACTTGAGAAATATATTTGTGAATAAACACTTATGTTTATAATTTTATGAGAGGGGAGAGTGACAGTGGTTGGGTTTACAAGCTATCAGAAGAGCGAGGTACAAAAGAAATAATTTCAGTGCAGTTTTTTTTTTTTTACATAAAATCACTCAGCTAAAATAGCAGCCTTTGGGGGAGGGTATTCCCATCCCCCAGATATCCTAGCCTGGTGTAGTTGCTGCCAATGGGCAAAACCAAATGTAGCTGAGTATTTAATATTCAGAGTAAATGAATGGTAGGAAAACAGGTGACAGTTGCATATTTGCAAGATATAAATTATGCATCACTATCTTGCCAGCTCTTGGCCTTTTACTTAAAAAAAAGTCATGTTCCCTGTGTAATTTTGGCTCATTTCCAGAGTCTGTATTTCTTACTTCTAGCCAAGATGAGACGCCAAACCCCTGTGCTGTTTGAATTTGCGCAACAATGCTTTACCACCCAGTGCTCCTCCATAAATAGTCTGTTCTCCCCAGTCAGGGAGAAAACAACCACAGGAAATCTGGGAATGTGCAGCTAGCCCCGCTTCATTGATATAAGCCTGCAGGGCCAGCAGGAGTGCATTCGTGTACACAGTCTCTGCTCCTGGCCTCGTAGGACTGTTTATCTAAGGGGTAAAGAAGTCTGCGTGCAGGAGACACCACTTTGCTTCTACAGCCTTAGCAACAGCAGTAGCTGGTTGGTGGTGGTTGTTTACATCTTGGAGAGCCATACTCCTTTAAGGAAATACAAACTCCTTTCCCTCATTCCTGGCCCCAATCAGTAATCTTCCAGACTGTCAGCTGCCTGCAGTTATCAGGAAGAGCAGCCCGAGGAAATCACCTTGTCTATCTCACAGAAGAAAAGTTAAAGGAGCGCAGATGGATGGTCGCTTTTTGCATGCAAGGGGCCAGCTAGTATCCCGGGGGCATCAAGCTATGACTGTGATTTCTGTGCTGGGTGCATCAGCAACTGTGGCTTGGGAGGTTTCATCCAGAAGGAGTGGAATTGCTGCAGACATTTTTGGGTTTTGGTGAGCAATAAGTATTTGGGGACATTGTGCTGTTGTTGCAGAGCCCCACAATGAAGATTCAGGACCATCCTAGCCTGCCCGACACCAAACTGCAGAGGACTCAAGATGCCGATGACCAGCAGGAAAGCTTTGTCTCTGAAGTGCCCCAGCTGGACCTGACTGCATTGTGTGATGAGAAGAGCTGGGAAGGTAGGGTCGAATCATACCTGGATGATTTAATAATGAGAAACCAGCTATAAATTAGCATAAATGAGAGGCATGTAATCGCGTGGATGTATGGGTGAGAGAGAGCTATGCGTGCAGACGTAACTGCATTTCTAAATGACCAAAAATCCTTTCCCTGCCATAGGAATGTGTCACCTTAAACACTGCCAGGAGTAATTGCAATCGAAGAAAGAAAATGTGCTTGCCCTTTATTATAGCGTCACCTTGCAGTCCTTTGTTAAATTTTTAACTCGCCAGGAGTGTTGATATGTGTATACGTTTTCCCTCTGGTAGTACCAAGCAGAGTAATAGGAACCAGTATGCGTTTAGGATTTCGTCTCGGTATAACTGATCTTACCCCTACTACATGCCAACCATCTACCTCCTTCATTCAATCTCCTTCCCATTTTTAAGGGAGGATATTTTGGTTTCCTTTGCTTTGCTTCTATGTTAGTTTTTATAGATAGATTTTTTTTAATCCAGGTTACCTAACATAAAGGATTTGCTTATCAAAGAGAACAGTGAATAAAAGGGCTTCTTATTGAAAGCATGTAATACAGTGTTTTAGATTGGGTTTTCTGGAGATTTTTGGCAAAAATGTTAAAAATTTACTTGTGAGGAAGAAGAGAGAATCCTCATTTTGTCAAAACTGTGTTTCAGAAAGGATGTTGCAGCAGTTCCATGAAGCTGCTATTCTTTCATTATCCGTGGGTTTGCATCCAGCGTATATCAGTGTGTATCCAAAATAAACGCCCATCTGCCCCTCTACAGTTTGTGTGTTTGAAGGCTTCGAAGAGGGAGCAATTATGCTCCTGACTTGAGAACAGCAGTGTGGCTTAACGCAGTGATTTAGCAGAGAATCACAACCATGAAACCCCAGCCTTTTTTAAAAGCACCTGGGTTTCCTTTTCTGTCCCTCCCCCTTTTCTTAACCGCAAGTATTCATTGTGTTCATGATCTTAGATGAAGGACCAAAAGGTGAGCCAAAAAGGACCACAAGATGAAAAACAGCCCCATTATGCTCCTCACATCCAGGTCTTCATAAAGAGAAAACAAACTGTTTCTTATTCTAGTTCTCCCTCTTTGCAGTCTAAGAAACACATTGTAGTTCTTTTCAGTAATTGGGTAGTGGATCTGAGATTTTGTCAGACCTTCCCAGCCCATGGTATGTTCACTGGGGAACAAAACTGTGGGGCTTTTTGTTTTGTTTTGATTTAATTTGACACATTCCTGAGTGATGTTTTGTTGTTCTTTTGTTTGCGTACTTTGAAATCATTGTGTTTTTAATTCATACATTAAAAACACCACCACCCCCACCAAAAAAAGTCCCATAGTAGCCACTGTCACCCAAATAAAAGAAAAAAGCAGTAGCCAAAGCAAATGCTGTATTTGCTGTATTTGGGTTTCTGTAACACGGTCTCCTCATGTCATTAACATAAAGCTCTAGATAAAAACTGGGATCTTCAGTCTGAATTCAAATTAGCCACATTATCTTGATGATTTGTTCAGCAAAGGAGCAGGTAGAGTCTTCCTCCTCTTGACATGGACTCAGTTTGATTTTTTTTGTCTTGATTCGTCATAAATTTATAATCTCTTTTAGCACATTTAAAGAGGCTAACTATAAACCTGAAAATTTTCTCCAGAGTGGTTGAAATCTAACTTACAGTTTCCTTAAAATTATTTCATTACTTAATATAAAGAACTTTCTTCCAGAAAAATAATAATAATATGAAGGAACCAACATTTTATTTTGTATTGGGAAGCTAGATGGAATTGGGGAAAAAAATACATCTCAGTAGGCTTGGGAATGTGCATTGTTTATTCATGTAATTTATAAAGTGACTTGCTTTAACTTTTTTGGCCAATTACTGCATTTGTCATTGAACTTGCATATGTTAAAAATTTACATGGATTCATTCCAAGGCTGTTTTGATCATTTGGTTACTGCTTTCAGTGGCCATTTTTTACTATGTATTTATTTAAAATTTCCAAGTTACATTATAGCAGTAATACAGCTATAAGTATAGTCAAAATAAAGGAATTCTTGCGTAAAGGGTAGTTAAGATGAGAGCAATCACTAAAATATCACCTTTTTTTATAGCTTCCGTAAGAAACAAAATGGTGGCTTTCCGTAAGAAGTCAACTTTGCACTAATTTAAACTATGAACGTGAAGCCAATGCAATAAAATGTATAAATGGAAGTCATAGTTACCGGAGCTGTATGAGCCAATGCCCATCACCAGTCTCCAAGCCACCATGTACTGTAACCTCCTCTTTTTGGTTTGCTTGCTTGTTCTCAGTCCCCACGCCGTAGTTCACACTCTCTCATCCACGCGGAATCGTAAAATATCAGGTGAGAGAGTATTTCACGAGCAGCCTGCTGGTTACTAGCCTCCACAGTGTGAGCTGCCGTGTGGGAATGATGTTCTCTGGCTTCTGGGGCATATTGTATCAGGGAAGCAAAAAGGGAAATGAAACTGATAAATAGATTCCATGGCCTCCATGGCATGGAACCCTCTCAAAGTCTGTGTAGGCTCAAAGTCTAATCGTGCTTGTTGGCAGATAAATGATACATGCTTCATCTTTTTTTTTTCCTCTGTGTATTAGGGCACATTATTTGATCTATCCACATGACCCTGTTGTTATTATTATTATTAGGGTTTCCACTCTACAAAAGTAAATGAATACACAAATCAAATGTACTATTCTTTGTTAGTTAAAGCCCTTCAGAGTTGCATATTTAGAATGATCCTGGTCAGCCAATTCATGTTGATTAGGGGATATCATTTGTGGAAGTACTCAGCTACTCTATTAGACTTGTCCTGGTGAAATTAAGTTTAAAAGAACATTTTTAAAAGGACATAAAATACTTCACATAGCTTATTCATCACTTACTGCTGATAGAAAATAACTTTGAAAAGGAAATTCTCTGAAATAATGAGAGAGAAGCAAGAGATCTTAAAAGATCTTCCAATTGACCCCTCCCATTATACAGATAAGAAAACTGAGGCCAAAAGAGGCAAAGTTGTGATTCAAGATAACAAAGTCTCCTGACTTCCACTTGGATGCCTCTTTCTAAGCAGTACCAATTAAGTATCCTGGCAGGGAGTGGACCATGATGATTAAGAGCCAGACGTATCCTGGGTTCAAATCCTGGCTCTACTACCTAACTAGCTTTGTGGACAAGTTAGTAGCCATGTCTCAGTTTTGGCCTCAACTTCCCCATCTTTAAATAGGTATAAGAGTAGATAATAATGAGTAATAGATATAGTAGTATCTACTTAGTAAGTTTGTTGTAAGGATTAAATGAGCTAATATATGCAAAGTGCTCAGCACAGTGTGGGCACATAGTAGGCACTATGTGGGTTTTAGGTGATGTTATTACTATCTTCCATAAATGTTTCCAAGTATAGTTTCAACAGAATTCAGCCTAAGTTTGCCTTCTTTGAAACCAGAGTCCAGTTCTACCTAATGAGCATGAATCACTCTGAATGCATAAAAGAAATCAATATTTACTAGATCCTCTACAAATTTACCAAGGACTAATCATGTCACACCATCCTCCTTTCTTTCTTTTTGACTCTGGATTTGGGAAATGAAACATCTGAAAAGGCCTCAGCTGGGCCTTTAACGGGGACTTATGACAGCCTTGTCAGAGATGTAGAAGGGATAGAAGACAGTGAATTAGTAACTGATGAAGCAACTGCACTTAAATGCGCAGATGCCTGAATCAAAGTCACTGCAAATGGGGGTGTTCTCATTAGTAAAGTCCTCAGCCCTCCCCTGTTCCACACATTTATTAATGAGTTAAATGGAGCTATTGAGGGCCTGCTTATTAAATTGGCAAATAGGGGCAAAGCAGATTATGAAATTTAGGGATTAAGTTTAGATTGATAAAGCTGACTACTAAGGTTCCTTCTAACTCTGATGGTTTGCAAGACAACTTGAACAACTTACTAGGACTACCATTGTGCTAAGGTTAAAATTTGGAACACTAAGGAAAATTTTTTGAAAGGATTCTCCCAGGAAAGACCCTCCCCAATGAGGCTTCCATCTTTTTATGTCTGGGATGTGCAAGTACTTCCTGGCACTACTGAGTAGCCTCCTTGAAAGCCGGTATGACATCATGCCAGGTAATAATGACTCCAAATAATATATAGTTGGAAATGAGATGTGGAAAACACCAGCTTGCTTAATTCTGTACAGATTTCTTAGAAATAAATCATCTCAGTAGCCAATTTTCTTTTGTATAGTAAATGGATCCAGCCAGATAAGCAGAGAGCAGTTATGTCCCAGTGACCACATCAGCATTAGTCAGAGCTATGTCCCCTCTTCCGCAGTGAATTTCCTGTATTCCCATGTGTACTATAGCATCTGAATCGGAACTCCCCCAGGACCTATTCTTTTTTTACTTAGGTAGCAAGAGTACAGCTTTTCTCTCTGTTATTTCTGACCTGCTGTGAGTCAGCTGACCTGGGTGGGTTAATTTTTAATAGACATGTCATACTTATGTATGACAGATTGGTCCAGAATCCAATTTGGAGCCTCAAATCTTTTCTGTTTTCTCTTTGAATGATTTTCTTGCAATATCTTTGTCTGTTTCAGTGCTTTCCAATTACTGGTTAAAATATAAAATATTTCCCAAATTAGCAATTGGGAATGTCACCCTCAAAATTGGGAATGAATACACCCTCAAAACTGGCTCTCTGAGCAGGTAATGCTATTGGACGTACTATCGTGTACCACATTGGTCTTTTTGGTTCTTGCTTATTTTTCTGTTTGAGTGCCAACTATCAAAACAGGAGATAGCCTTGTATTTTTACATCAGTTCAAACTAAAATAGAGGAATAGTTGTTTTTATTGATTATTTAGTTATATTGAGCTATGTGTTACATGTAATTTTATAACTCTTAAATAGGAGTCTTAAACTGTAAGACTATAGAATAAAAAGAAAGAGAAATCATATAAGCATTTTGTGTTGCATAGGTGAGAAACTTCACTCTGTTCTACATGCAGACTAATGATGAAACATCCCTTTTTATTTTGTTAAAGTTGAAATTCATAATGGTTTTACATTTCTCATTTTTAAATAAGTGAATTCATTCATGCTAACTATAATTTAAGAGAAAATGTCACCCATAAGCTATAATTTCTTAAGCTGTATATTTCATATGTACCACTGGTGACACTAGGAAAACATATTTTGTCGTCTTGTCAGTCAAGTGATTGGTCAAGAATGGAGCCACAAAATACAGCTGTGTTAACTAAAGGAAATCTGAAGGATGGCCCCATGTTAGCCACAAAGCATCAACCAACCGTAGTTCCAACTTGATTAGTTTTTTTAATTTGTTTTTTTGTGTGTGAGAGGAAGATTGGCCCTGGGCTAACATCCATACCCATCTTCCTCTACTTTATATGGGACGCTGCCACATCATGGCTTGATAAGTGGTGCATTGGTCCACTCCTGGGATCCGGACCTGCAAACTCCGGGCCACCGAAGCCAAGCATGCAAACTTAACCACTATGCCACCGGGCCGGCCCCCATGATTAGTTTTTTATAGTTAATTCAGGATTACAGTGTATCTTCTACTGGAGACATGTTTGGTTAACAGTCACAGACACACACTCTTTTTGCAAAAAATTTTTTATACACAGCGACCACATAGTTGAAAACTGAAAGGTTAGTTGTAACATTTTAAAGAGATATTCTGCTAGATTCAGACAAATTAAAGGGCTTCAGGATCTAATGTAACACCTTTTCAAACTAAGTTTTGATGAGTAGAAATGTCAAACTAGCCAGCACACCCCTATGCCAAAATCAACATCAGACTGTTTTGCCATGCCCTCTGTCCCTGAAAGCACCTTGCCCTCCCCTACCCCTGTTGTTTTGCTCCTTGTCAGTCTGTGGTGAGTTATTGCCTGCTGCATTACTGTTCAAGCCATCTTCACCATTTGCTTGTTCTGGCTCCATGGATTTTAGCCCTTACAGAAAATTACTGCTGTCTTATGAAATATCATGAAATAGAAGATGCAATCTGGTCAGTTTAAGAGTGTCATTTTCTGCAACTTAACACTACATTTTTATTATTTTTCTAGGGGTTGCTGTCCACTCACCTTCTCGTCCCTCACCTCTCAATCCCTTTTTTACTCTTTTCTGTTGGCAGTTCTAAGCTGCTCAGATCCGAGCCCTGCCACTTAGAAGGAACCAGCTGATAGCGTTAGCACAAATGGTGAAACAACTCCTGTTCATCTTCAGCTTCGCCAAGTGTATCTGCCAACAGATTCTCTGCTGCTTTTTGCAGCTCGATAGGCAAGAATCTGTCTTGAACACTGCTTTCATTTTTCAAAATATTTACATTATCACCTGTGTCCCCAGGTAACTTGGTTCTCTTTCAATTTTGAAAACCTATGGACCTCATTCCACATGAGGTTAATTTTTTTTAATTAATGTTCTTATCTCACTTCCTACACTGTGGGGTCTTCCAAAATTTCAGATAGTCATCTTTGACATTGAAGCACCTGACACGTTCTAAATTGCAGCACTGTCCCAGAGGTCAGGAGACTTGGTTGCTAGTCCCATCTCTTTTAGTTGATTAGGTATTTGCTCTTAACTTCTTTGAGTTTCAGTTTCCTTGTCTGCAATCTGTTGAGTTGAATCAGTGGTTCTCAAACCTGACTGCATGTAGGATCACTTGGGCAGCTTTTAAAAGTGTGTGTGTGTGTGTTTTTACATGTGTACATTTGCACTGCATATCTAGGCCCTCACATAAAAATTCTATTTAATTGGGTGGTGGGAGGACCTGTACATTAGGAGTTATTTATATCTCCCTGTGTGACCCTAGCGTGCAGGCAGGGTTGAGAAATCACTAGATTAGATGATGTATGAAGTTTCAACCAACTCTCATGTTCTTGATTATAATATGATCTTTTTAAATAAAATACTAAGAACTTGTTTAAGTTAATTTTGAGGATTTTATAAATACCTTGATAGCTGAAGGAGCAGTTGTTCCTTGAATCAAACTGTTGGAATCCCAGAATTTAAAATCATGGCCAGATTCCAGCCTTGTATAAATCACAGTAATCCACACATGTACTTAAAGCATAACTTTTTTTTTTAAAGTACAGAGTATTATAAATGAAATACCCTACATCATCTCAGATCTATCTTTAAAATACATGAGAGAGGATTTTTTTAATGAGAAAAGGAATATATTGAGGTGGGTCTTGCAGTAAATAGAAACAAATATCACCCTATTACCTCCCAAAATGACAAATCAGGATTTTGTGCTGAGTATGTTTTTTTCTTAAAGATTGTCTAAAATAATTTATACAGATTTGTTCTTTGTAAGGTGTTCTTTTTTTCTTTTTTTGACTGATTTATGTATGCATCTTACTTTAACTGTAGTCTTGAGTAACTTCTGAAGTGTCAAGTACAAAGCATGCGTTTTAAACATGTTAATCCCACCACGCTAAGCAGAAGCACACAAAACAGCTTACTGAATGACCTCAACGGAAGGTACAAACTCCTAAAGAAATGGGCTCTCAGACGGTTAATGTGATTCCTTAGTTGTTTCAATGAAAGAAGTATAGCCATGATGCCAAATGTCTCCCTTCCTGACACACTGGCATTTCTTTTCCATCATGCCCTCACACGGAAAAGCACTTGTCAGTGATCTGCGGGGGAAGTTATAAGCTTACTCTCTCAGCTCTCCTCCTTCAAGGCTGTTGCTCAGGGCAGCCCTTGCAAATTCTCTTTTGAAAGCAAGTGAGGATGGACATAGAAGGTAGATAATGGCTGTCAGATATATTTGGTGCTTCTGGTCGGGGCGTAGAGTCCCTAGTCTGAACCTTAAATCTAAAATGAGAAACCAGCCAATGCCTCCTTAATTCGATGCCTCCTAACGCATTCAGAAAACTTGAGAAACAATTGTCCTTTAAAGAATAATTTTGATCTCTTAACCTCATTATCTTCCAGAGCCCATCCCTACTTTCTCCTCGTGGCAGCAGGAGAACGTGGACTCTGACGAAGCGCGCCTCTCCCCGCAGGCTGGGCGCCTGATTCGTCAGCTTCTGGATGAAGACAGCGACCCCATGCTCTCTCCTCGGTTCTACGCTTATGGGCAGAGTAGGCAATACCTGGATGACACGGAAGTGCCGCCTTCTCCCCCAGATTCCCATTCTTTCATGAGGTATGTTTCTTTGTGTTGCTGATAAGCAAATGCATCATCACTATAACATTAGAAAGGTTAGGAGTGTTGCTGATGGCTGGTAATTTTCTAAATTATAAGTCTGTGGAGGAACATATTTGAAAGTCTCCATCCAAGTACACAGGCCCTGTTGTAATTTTTCAGTTGAACTGTGGCCCAACTACAACATCACACATTGAATTTTCATTAGCATCTCTCTTCCAAAGCTCTGTCAAACTTAATTTTGAAGTAAATAGCACATATTTCAGTCCTAACTTTGCTAATTGTGAATGTGAGCTAGAGAAGGTAAGACCTGTTAATGGGGGTCACATACAGAGTTCAAGGTCACAAAATGAATGAGTAGTCAACATTTTGTATTGGAGAGGATGGAGACTGTTTGGACCCTCCCCATCCATGCCGCATCCCTCATCCCCAAAGCACCCCCCCAGCAGGCAGCGACTGCTCGCCCGTGGGCAAGCTGACCCTAGTTGTGCCCCTCACAGGCGCCGGAGCTCCTCTCTGGGGTCCTATGATGATGAGCAAGAGGACCTGACACCCGCCCAGCTCACGCGAAGGATTCAGAGCCTTAAAAAGAAGATCCGAAAGTTTGAAGACAGATTTGAAGAAGAGAGGAAGTACCGAGTAAGTGCCTCCTCACCAGCTTCTCTTTGCCGCCTCCTCTCCCCCAACATGCCAGCCTCTCAGCAACTCAGAGAAGTGATGAAGATTAAGGAAGATTTCTCGGGACTTTCAAAACAAAAAGGCAATAAAAACTGGTTGATAAACCCCAAACGTCATGTATTGGCATTTTTCTTGAACATTTCCTTACAGATTTCCTTACAGAGTTCATATTAAATATGCATATAATATTAAATTATATATTATATATTAATTGTATATTATGTGTTAATGTAAATAGCATTAGTATATATTAATATATATGTTATATATAATTATATTGTATATAGTTACATATATTAATAATATACATACATATGTTAAATATTATGTTTTTTTGCAAATTTCCTTACATTTCCTTACAAATAAATTGAATGCTTTAGTCTATGTTTTGTACATTTATCAGTAAGGAGGAATGGGAAAAGTCATTAAATGAAGTTTTTGGTTAAAACTTAATTCAAGATTGTGTTCTAAAATTTCATTAGTACAGACCTCATTCTACTCTCAGCTCTATCCTTAGTATTTCCCACAAGGGTGGCAAAAAGGCATTTTCCATGGTGGTTGTGTGTAAAATATCACATACCCCTCTGCTTTCTATTCTGTGAGCCTGATGGGTTGAACCCTACAACTAATGGAAAGGGGCCATGGACCTCACAGAAGTTCATAATCATTAAAATCCAGCATTTTGCCTCTGAGAACTTATTTGAAAGCATCAAAAATAACCAGATGTAAAGAAGGTTAATGGAATTATACCTGCGAAGTTTGCTCTGATTGGTCATCGTTCATTTCTTATCCCAGTCCTTATTCAACTTTTCCTTCCTGTTTAAAACAAACTAGTTGATCATCAAACCCTTCTTCTTTCTCCTGTTCTAATTCCAAAACATTTACTCTAGATTTCCTTTTCTCAGCCTTCCCACAGTGACAAAGCAGCCAATCCAGAGGTTCTGAAATGGACAAATGACCTCGCCAAATTCCGGAAACAACTTAAAGGTAGGTGAAGTTCTAGACCTATGGCATGGTTTCTATAAAATAAACCAGGTGCAGAATCCGTGATCTCACCAAGTGCCGAATGCCACTGCTAAATATTCCAGAAAAGATAGTTCCTTGAAGTTGCTTCCCAGTCCTCTCAGTATTCAGGGGACGCTCACCCCATGTCTTCCCATGGTCTCAATCACAGGACAACCCAGATCAGCTAAGATGCAAATTCAGCAGCATTTCTTCATTTCCTGAAGCCACTAATGTAAGGATGATGGTTTCAGTTCAACACTTAAGTACCTATTTATTCCAAGGTTCATTTGCTGTGGTCTTTGAGAAGACGTATAAACACAAAGATGAATCTGGAAAGGGTTTGGTCCCTGTCCCTCAAAGAGTTTCCTATCTTTTAGGAGATAGAGTCATATAAACAAGTAAATGAATACAAAGTGAAATAATTCCAAAACGAGGTATATAAGTCATATAGAAAAAGTTGGCCAGTGGCTGGGGGTTAGATCAGTTAATACCTTTAAACACTAAGGGAACAGTATGGGAAGACATCTGCCAGGTTGCCAGCAAACCGGTTGGTGTAGCTAAAGCATGGATGCTAAATAGCTAAAGCTTTCTCAGGAATTAGCATTAGGGAAACATCCCAGATAATCCAGGAAGACGTTATCATTATCTCGGGTTTTACGTAATAACCCAGGGTTTTCAACTAATATTATAATTAGATACTCTGAAAAAAGACAGGGCTAAGCAGCTGTTAACACCACAGAAAAACAATTTGGGTTCAGCAGATATCAATTCTCATATAGCTCTACCCGCAAATCTTTTCAACTAGAGTCAAAACTAAAGATATCTGAAGAGGACCTAACCCCCCGGACGCGGCAGCGAAGCAACACACTCCCCAAAAGTTTCGGTTCCCAACTTGAGAAAGAAGATGAGAAGAAGCAAGAGTTGGTCGATAAAGCAATAAAGCCCAGCGTTGAAGCCACGCTGGAATCTATCCAGAGGAAGCTCCAGGAGAAGCGGGCAGAAAGCAGCCGTCCTGAGGACATTAAGGTGTGATGATTCGGTGGAGGCCCCAAGCTGACTGCTAATCCTAAACCATTCCAGTCAACATAGTAGACACATAGGGCATGCCACACAGATCCCAATAGGAAGAGGGATGGAGTGACGCCTTTTTAAACCTCCCACTCCCTCATCTTCCACACTCTTAGATATCTAGAGAAGCAGATGAAACAACTTGAGAGTGTTGTAACTGTAGGTGCTTTGGTTTTTGACTGAAAACTGAAAGCAGGAAACTCTGTTGTACAGATTGCAGAATGAACTTGTTTAGGTTAACAGACGATTTGTTGACTCTGACGTAGAAGGATTATAGACGACCTTTGGGATTGGGTAACCTGGACCTGTAGTCATCCTGTGGGCCATTAAGCTAAGCCCCCTGTGCCTCAGAGCCTTGCTTACCTCGATATTCGACGTGCCTTCGCTGCTGCCTGGGAGATACAAGCAGTTGATGATGGTTCTGCTGTGCTATCTGTATTTTCAGCATGAGGTCAGGAATAGCTACGTGAGCTTTGGATAGAACTAGGGAGAGCTGCTGGGGATTCTTTTTAACCTTACTTTAGGAAATTTGTTTAACTAAATAAAGTTGGAATGTTCACAAATATTTTCCCTCTCTCTCATTTCTCTATCCTTGTGTTTATACAGGACATGACCAAAGACCAGATTGCGAATGAGAAAGTGGCTCTGCAGAAAGCTCTATTATATTATGAAAGCATTCATGGACGGCCGGTATGTGAATATACGGAATTTTCTGATTGGGGTAAATTATCAATCTTTTAGAAACAGATCTTCTATGTTCGGTATTTTGCAAATGAGGTTCCCTAATGTTTAGGAGATTACTGTATATTTTCACCATAACTAAGCTTTCTGAAGGCTAAGCCAGTAAGAGTTTCACCATCTAGTAGATGCTGAATTTAATTGAGTTCCAAAGAAAAATTAGTTTGCAACTAAAATTGAGACACTAGTGTCCTGCTTCAAAGGGAAAAATGGTGGAGGGGGTATAGGTTGGTGCACAGAGCCCTGGAGTGATGAGACTTCCCTGTCCCCAGATCTGCTCCCTTAAGCTATCACTGACTGTAGGCACTCTTGTCCATAAAATGGGAGTGTTCAATTAGAATGATCTGCCCTAAAATTCAATCCCTGCAATGCAGTTGCAACCAGTGTTTGTAGAGAAGTTCCAGCTGCCCTTCAGAACCAAAACTGTGAGGAATCCAGAATGTGGCTTTGCCTTTTCATCACAACAGGAAGCACTGGGGCCAATTTGTTCTTCAGCAAGTGTTTATTGAATATTTGTTGTTAGTTCTGGGGGAGACAGCAGCGTGAGAGGCTTCTGCTCTCCTCCCTACAGGACGTGGAATCAGATAGCCTTGTCAGTTACTTGCAGTACCTTCCGCTCAGAATGTTGTCAAGAACCCAATAAAACAAATTCTTAAGAGCAAGTATAAAGAAACATGAAGTTTATGTTCACAGAAGAATTTTTTATAGCCAAAAAGCATAGGTCTCTTTTCCAGTCTCAGCCATAGCTATATAAGGAAGATAGTCTTTTCACCTAAAATATGCTCTTTTAAATAAAGAAGCTTTCAGAATAATGCACTAGACTCTAAGATCTGTGCAGGTAGGGATTCTGGATTTTGTTTACCTAATGGTAAACCTAATCCTCAGCATCTAGCACAAGATCTGACCCATAGCATGTGCCCAGTGAACTATCTGTAGAATGCATCCTCCACGGTATTTTGGTTCTGAATTTATCAAGTTTAAATTTTAGAAATTTAAAAAGCTGGAGCTGGTGATGATTGATTTTGCTGGCCTGTCCCTGCAGTGGAAAAATACTGATGCTCTAGTATAATGGTCATGTTTCAAGCCAAGTTTTGTTTTGGATTTTTTAAAGGCAGTGAACCAAGTAATAAATGTGCTAGAGTCAAATATGTTGTGAAACTTTGTCCTTCTCTCCTGGATTATTCAGAACTTGCAGAGGTAGAACTGAACCAACTGGGAGAAACCCCTTCTCCACTGTGGGCTCAGAGCCTTTGAGTACATTGTCCTGGCCATGAGAAGGCCTTGGGGAAGGAGATGGGAGTTGTGTGTTTCCTTCTTTTCATTGTATGGATGCAGGTTATGACATTAATAGACCCCTTTACAGACTTCCTCGCCTGAGGCCCCGAGAGCTCTCAGCTGTGTTCTGGTCTTAACCTTCCTACCAGTTCGGGGTTTTGGGTGCCGTAGTACTGGCTGCTCTGACACAGATTCTGTCATTCCGCCTGGACTGTAGCAACCTGCGGGCACTAGGATTGGCAGACCTCGGTTCAGAACCTGGCCCTCCTGAGACCAGCTCTGTGACTTTGGGCTACTTAGGTAACCTGTCAGGGGCTCAGTGCTCTGTCTGTATAATAGACGTCTGTTGTAGGTTGTCATGGAGACTGACATTACACACACACATATTTACCTGTAGGGTGTCTGTCTGGCACTGAAGAAGGAGGATAGCTTGGGGAGGAGAGTTGCAAAGTAAATGGTAGTTTTCACTTCTATTACAATTACACGTTCTGCTTTGTAAGGCCTACTTGTTATTAAATGATTGAATCAGGAGAAAGAATGCACATTTTTTAGCACTTTTATCATTAGAAATATGAAAGATCAGTTCTTGGCCCTGCCTTGTTATTCCCTTTGTTTTGTCATTCTTTCAGATGAAGGAAGAACAACCTTTTTGGGTCCAGATTCTAGCATCTCGTAGGGCAGGGAACAAATGCTCTAGGAAGTTTGCGTGTAATTTATTCCTGGTCCCAGGTCAGACTCTCTGCCTCTGTCTGGAACATGATACTCCAGCCTCCTCAGGAAAAGCAGAGTTCGTTTGACATCTTGCAAGTCTGAAAATCGAAGAGAGAACTTTTCATCCTGAGATCTGTGGTGTTGCCATGGACCCTGGACTGTAAATACCATTTGGGCAACACTCTTCTTAAAAGAAAAATACATGTACTTCTAGAGCTAAACTACCATTCCAAAACCCAATTTTTTTTAGAAAAGCAGGTGCTCAGAGCTCATAGGTTTTTCTGAATGTGCAGATTCTGATTTAGAAGGACACTGGCTGTTGAAATCATAAGCCCAAGCAGTTACCTGCTGCTTCTATACATTTTCTAACCAGCCTGTTTGCTTTAATGGAGCACTCTAGGACAGACACATTTTTGAAAGACAAAAACACACTCATTTACACACTGGCACATAAATCCCTATTATTATTAAAGTATGTCCTTTTCACATTGAAGGATTTAATCAAAAGACCATGTGATGGAGAGAAGTACAGCAGATAACTCCAGCTCCCTGTATCACCTTCTGTGTAGACCACTCCTTGATAATAATGCAGGGGGCAGAGAATGGGCTCCTGAATCTGAGCTTCTGGGTTCTTCTGGAGTCCCTTCATCACTGGTATATTTTAACTTTGTGTTTTAAAGCCTTGAGAACTAACATGACACTAAACATACCATGCCCAAATTTAAATGCAATTTCTAAAACTATGTATAAGTAAATACTATCCTTTGGTTATCTGTTATTTGGGATTATCTGATCTTTGCAAGTCAGCCTCCTATTTTTACCTGAAAATGAAGAGAGAGTTGCCATTTTTCGCGTCAGTGGACCAAGAATGCAGCAGCTATAAGAATCCATGTCATCCGTCTTCTCCTGCTAGCAGTTTTGTGACTCAGAGGTACCCCTCCACACACAGACTCAAATCACTTTTTGTTTTACTAAGAAGACTTTGAGGCAGTGTAGTTTCTTGTCTGTCTGTGGCATAATTTCTCACAAATGGTGCTTCCATGCTACTGTTCGTAGCTAGAGATCTTTGTGAATTTAGTATAAGTAGAACTCTCAGCTTGGAAGGCAGATTCTTTATATTAAGAAGACAACTTGGTCAAACACTAATAGAGGATAAAGCTACATTGTGACACTGTGTTAAGGTCCTGCTTCCTGTCTTACTTATTTGTGAATGGAAAGAAGACTGGACTGGGAGTCAGTAACCCCGGGTTCTTACCCCAGATCTATTGTCTTGGACAAATCATTACCCTCTCCAGGACTTAGCTTTATCATCTTAAAAAAATAAGGCTCTTCTAGCTCCAATATTACATGGTTCTAATGTTATCTTTATCTTCAAATTAAAAACATCAATCATTTTGTCTTTCACCTTTGTGTCACTGCCCAGGTAACAGCAACCACATCGATGCTTCTGTAGAGAAGTTTTATTTGAGGCTAAGACAAGAACCATCACAAAAGATAAAGGCAGGCAAATGCAGTTGTCTAATCAGGCCTTGGTGATCTCTGTTCAATACTTGCCTCAACTCAAGTGTGGATAGTTATTGGCTGGTTTTCCCTTTGTACCTTGAAATGTTATCTGAGACTTACAGAGTGACCAAATAGGGTAGTCAGAGTCCAGTAGATGAAGATTTCTTTCAATCAACAGCAAAGATAGAGTGGAAGGTGCTGCTTTCACCCATTAGATCTTCATGTCTAGGGTTTTATGTTGTCTTGATTTGTGTGCAAAAATACGTCTCAGTAATAACCCTATTCCACACATTGGAAAGCCATTTCCACTTAAATGAAAACTAAATAAAGGTTTGAAGCAAGAGGAGTGAAAGGATGTTGAAAAGACAGTATACTACATGCTTGGCCTAAAGTCATTTCCAAGCAATTATGGATCATAAAGATTTTTCTAATCTGAATTCTGCAGTTTACCAGTCAGGAAACTGAGGCTCAGAGAACTTCATTTGATCATTCAAAAGCCTATTCTTCCTTAGTAGCAGAATCCCTGAGCAGCTGATGACTCAAGAATAAGAGATGTCAGCTTCCAAACAGTTTTCCCATGATCCACTTAATATCTGCCAGCCCTTTTCCAACAATTCAACCAATGTCCTGCTTTGTTTCTCTAACTGTTGGTTAGATTTGGACTCTGCTCGCAAATCCAGCACTGATAATTGCACATAACATGGATTTATGATGGGTGAAAGTTATATTAACTTTTAGTATCACCAAGCCTTTGGTTTCAGGCATAATCATGAAAATAATTCCATAAATTTTAGAATTTAATATTCTATATTAATATATTAAGGTATAAATCAAGTAGTATTCTTTACACCACCTCAGACTTAAAGATCTTTGATATTTTTGGTGTGTAGGTATTTCTGTCAAATGCCAGTGTTAACTTGGGTGGAATCATGAGGAGTTTTAACTCTCCATAGTCAAAAACTGGATTTTTTCAGATCACTCACAGGTGATTAGTTTCTGAGGCTCATTAGTTTAAAACATGAGTAGCTCAGAGAAAATCTAATTATCAGTGTTATAAGCCAAAGAAGTAGGCCAGTGATCCTCTTCATCTACTCCAACTAGAAAATTTGGTTTTTGAACAAAGAATTAGAAAGAAAATTGATTTCTGTCAAATTTGCCATATCTGGCCGATTTTACCAGCTAAGTCTCCTTCTAAAATCCAAAGTCTCCTACAATCCGAAGATGTGTCTGCCAAGCAACTAGTAGTAGGTTGCTAGTCCACAATGGGGAAATGCTGACTCCTTGTCATTATTTTTATTTTTAGTATGTCTTTTGATCACTAAACCATCTATGTTTATCTTACACAATAATATTTCACCACATGTCATGTGTTGACAATTAGGGTGTGCCTTAACCTCATCTGCAACTTTTAATGGATACATCTTGTATTAAAAAAATTATTCCATGTGTTCGAGTCCTAAATTTTGTCATTTTACATGTGAGTTTATACAAGTCACTCCATTTCTAGTCCTCAGACTTATTTGTGGCTGTTGTTGAACTTTTGTTGAAGTATAACACAAATACAGAGAAAAGCCCAAATTACAAATATATGTCTTGATGAATTTTCACAAAGTAAACACATCCAGGTAATTAGCATCCAGATCAAGAAACAAAATATTGCCAACCCTCCAGAACGCCCCACCACGTTCCCTTCCAGTCAATACCATAACCTCTCCCTGACCAAGGAAAACCATTATCCTGACTTCTAACACTGAAGATTCAGTTTACTTATTTTTGAACTTTATATAAGTGGAACTTTACACTATATATTCTTTGGTATCTGGCTCATTTTACTTGGCTTTATTTTTGTGAGATTAATCCATGATGTTGCATATAGCTGTGGCTCATTCCTTCTCATTGCTGTGTAGTGTCCAATTTGGGAAACATACTTAATCCATTCTTCTGTTATTGGGTATATGGATGGTTTCCAGTTTGGGGGTAATATAAATAGTGCTGCTATGAATCTTCTTATATATATGTCTTTTGGTGAAATTAAGGCCACATTTGTTTGGTATATACTTAGGAGTGGAATTTGATGGGTCATGTGTTCAGCTTCAGTGGATACTGCCAAATAGTTTTCCAAAGTGTTCCACCCTTACCAGAGTTCTACTTGTTCCAGAGAATTCCAATCGTTCAGCATTCTCACTGACACTTGATGCTTTGTCATATCATTTTCATTGTTGTGGTAGGTGTGTAGTAGTAACACCTGTGGTCTGATCGTCAGTCTTTCTTGTATAAAATTATTTCTGAGTTCCCTTCTAGTTTTGACAGTCATTTTTTATGAAATACCAATTTTGAAATTCTTTGCTACAGTAGATAGTAGAGACAGGAAAATGCCATCCTCCTCTTAATATTGTCATCATGGGAGGAGATAGAGATAAAGGTTATTATTATTGCTGATGATAGAAAATAAATCCATAAAATGTTTTTGCATAGTGGCAGTATCCTATCCTAGCTTGTGAAGTTTATCCAGAGTTCACCTACTGTTGGTCACTCTGAGAAAGGCAAATATAAAAGGGCACAAAGGACAACCCATTTATGCATAATCCAGAGGTGTCTTCAAAGTTGAAGGCCCAAAAGGCCCATAAGAGAAATGGTCAAGGCTAATACCACTTGCCCTTCCGTACCTCTGTAACCCTTGTCTTATTACGTGTGCAGTGGAAATAGAAAGCACAAGGCAAACAGCAACCATGAAACAAAGATACTTCATCTCATTCACCATTTAAGTAAACAAGGGAAATGCTTGCATACATATGAATTGGGCATACCTATTTATGTTTGAAATATTCATTCATTTCGCAGATATTTATGGAATATTTCCATATATCAGGCACTGAAATAGTTACCAGGGGTACCAAAATACAAACTCCTGCTCTCAAAGGGCTTAAAGTCTCAAGGAGTAAAGAGGCAGGTCAACAAATAGTTAGTGTAGAGTGTAAGAATGTGTCTTCCTCCGCTGGGGCTGCTATAACAAAGTACCACAGACTGGGTGGCTTATAAACAACAGAAATGTATTTCTCACAATTCTGGAGACTGGGAAGTCCAAGGTCAAGGCACAAGCAAATTTGGTGTCTGGTGAGAGCCCCCTTTCTGGTTCATAGACAGCCATCTTCTTGCCATGTCCTCACATGACAAAAGGGGTGAGGGTGCTCTCTAGGGTCTCTAGGGTCTCTTTTATAAGGGCACTAATCCCACCCTCATGACCTCCTCAGCTCCCAAAGGCCCCACCTCCAAATACCCTCATGTCAGGGATTAGGTTTCAACGTATGAATTTTGGGGGGACGCAAACATTCAGTTTATAGCAAAGCATATATTGAAATTACAAGGTATACAGGGGTTCAGTAGGTGACACAAAGGAGAGAATGAGCAGGTCGCCCAGAATGGGGGATGTTGGAAGAAGGCTGCACAGGGGAGGTGGCTCTTGATCTGGAATTTGCAAACTACGGAGCAGAGAGGAAGCCATTTCAGGGCAGAGGGAACTAGACAAAGAGGTATGAAACAACTTAGTTTGTCTCTGGAGCCTGAGGTATGACAGGGAGGAGGAGAAGCAGGAGATGATGAGGGGCTTCAAATACTATACCCAGGAGTTGCACCCGGTTCCTCCCTGCTGCCTATGGAACCAGTCCTTTAAACATTCTGGGGCCCTGTGCCAGATTTTAGTGATACAGAGATGAACCAATCCATGTATTGTATCAGCAGATGTTCCTCGGATAGCTGCTGTTGGCCAAAATCTTATCCTTAAAAACAAACAATGTCATGGGAGAAAGAGACATGTAAAAAAACTGATTACAGAACTGCATGATAAGTATTATAATAGAAATGTATGCTTTCTTCTTCCCTGGACCTAGAAAATAAGTTAATCATCTGGGAACTCTGAACCTTAAGGAATTTTAAACAGGGAACTAATAATGATTATACTTTTGATTTAGGAAAAGCAATACTGCTGATGGAGTGATTTCCAGTGATCTGCAGCTAAAGTAGATACTTGAAACAGTCATTGACTTAATATTGTTATCAGTTTAAATACATTTGTTAAGAATGGTAAGACTTCAGTTGAACCATCTGTGCTTTCTCTAGGCGCAGAGCATGCTTGGACAGCTGGTAGCATGACCCCCAGGAGCAGGCTTCTCAGCTCTCTTGTTCTTGCTTTTCAGGTAACCAAGAATGAACGTCAGGTGATGAAGCCACTATATGACAGATACCGGCTGGTCAAACAGATCCTGTCCCGGGCCAACACCATACCCATCATTGTGAGTCCACCGCTCTCTGTTGTCGATTACCTGGTTGAATGGGCCCTGGCTGTATTAATAGGGCCCTAACCTGCTTTCTCATTAAAGAATAGGCTTTAATAGTTGAAACTACCATTCATATATGTGGCCCATAAGCTTGAGAAATGCAAAATATATCAAAGACTTCTGAGGCTACATTTGCCAAAAATGAGCAGATCTGAAGCTAAAAGAATACTTTTCTTTTGGGAGATGTGCTTTGGCCACATCCATCTATCTGATGTGCTGGGCTGACTCCTCCACCCTTTCTTCAGAGACAGAATGCCAGGCAGACAGGGCTGTGCTTTCTCCAGGCCTCTCCTCTCCCAAGAGCGCCTCTCTAGTCAACAGTCTTCTCTCCCCCTCCAAGAGAGGGATAAGCCCTTGGAAATCATATCCAGGGAGGAATCCTCAAAGGAACTCAGGAGAGAGAGGCTCCTCTTTTTGGAGGATGCAGAGAAGTGTAAGTTGGAAGAAGAGGGAGGGAGGCTAACGATTGTGAAGTTGCTCTCAGTGGCCACCATCCTTGGACTTAGCCACCTTGGGCTCTGAATTTTAATTTTGACAAGAGGCTCAGGCCAGCTTGCTTTCCTCCCTTGTCCCCATCTCGGCTTTTCTACCCCAGCTTGTGAGTGCAGAGTTAATGCCCTACCCGTCTCTGGGGGAGTCGTTAGCCTCTGCTTCAGTGCTCTAATCTCCAGGGACCAGGGGCTTCCTCTGCTTGGTTTTTGACTAGCAGACACAGCCTCACTTTTATGTTTTATTGAAATGCATGTTCATCTTAGCTGCTGCTCTTCTGTTCCTGCTTTAAATCTCCTTGTGTATTTCTAGGCCTAAGATATGGTCTTTGTATGTCTTTTAACAGTGTACTTGTTCATATGAATGAGGGAGGGTCCAGAGACCTCAGGCAGGTGTGTTTGAGGAAAGCTACTTTTTTCTGCAGAATAAATCAGTAAACCAACCAGTAAAAGGATTAAATCTAAGGAATCGTTCTTATTCTCCGGTTAGGAGTCCTTAGTGTCCCTACGTAGGGTGAAGGGGCGTCCTTTGTATATGGCTTGATGAGCTTACGTTATTGTAGTTAAAGCTTATGACAGTTCAGATGTTCCTGTAGTTATTGTGTGTGGGGAGGAAAAAGGGTGGGAGGTGGGTGTTTCTCCTCAGGTTTTTTCTGCACGTTTGGTTAACATGCTCGTGTGCTGTTCTTGCTTCTCTGTGGCCCCCTTGGTTCATGTGTGTGGGCTCTGAAGTGAAGCATCAACTTGGAAAAGAACTTTGGTTGTTTCTGGTTATTCTGGGACGTTTTGGCAGGGAGGGGTCGGAGTATATAGTTACAAGTCGGTAATAAACACCGGTGAGTCACAGGAGGCAGCGAGCTGGCGGGCAAGGGGAAGGAATTCGCCATGTAACCTCCCTGTTAACGCCTGTCGCAGGGTTCCCCCTCCAGCAAGCGGAGAAGCCCTTTGCTGCAGCCAATTATCGAGGGCGAAACTGCTTCCTTCTTCAAGGAGATCAAGGTGAAGACCTCCAGCAGCTATCCACTTGCTAAATCTGCACCAGTTCCCTCCCTCTGATGGAGAAGGGTTGATGGGGCCCTAGGGTGATGGCTTCCTGTCACGTTCCCTAAACATCAGTAGCTGCATATAACCATCTTGAACAATCTCTTTTAATTTATATTATAGACGAGCTGATTTCCTTAGTTTCATTTCATCCCTCCGCTTTTTGTTGTTTTGTTTGTTTTGTTTTTAGTTTGCTTTCAGGGATGATTGTTTTGTTTTATTTTCACAGTGTTTTTTGTTTGGGGGTTTTTTTCCCCTATTTTGAGAATGGATTTTCTATATTCCAAAATTTTATTAAATTAGCTCATTGGGTAACTTTTTTTAAAAGCCTCATTTACTGAGTTTATAGAAAAACAAAAATTAACAAATGCAATGTACATTAAAAAATCCTTATTTTATTTAATTAATTAATTTATTTATTCTTGTGGGGAAGACCGGCCCTGAGCTAACATCCGTTGCCAATCTTCCTCTTTTTGCTGAGGGAGACTGGCCCTGGGCTAACATCCGTGCCTATCTTCCTCCACTTTATATGGGACGCCGCCATGGCATGGCTGACAGGCAGTGCGTCCGCGGGCACTCGGGATCCGAACTCGCGAACCCCGGGCTGCCAAGCGCGAACTAAACTGCTGCGCCACCAGGCGGCCCCAAAAAATCCTTATTTTATAAACAAATGTCTAGTTGTCTCTGACAGATTTGCTGGTGAGATTCCACCCGCTCTTCCTTCCTCTTGCTTTCCCACACACAGTGAGTCCTCAGTACTGATTGTATAATCTGTTCTTGGATTGTGAATGTGGTGCTATGACCGGCAGTCATGAGAGCACATGCTCTGATTTTTCTCCTAGGAACAATTCTGGATTTTCTACAGACAATCCTTGTCCTCAGTGGCTACTTTTGCTAGAATGGGAGGTATAATCTGTGCCCACAAATCTGTGTGTCCCTGAAGGGACCTAACTGGCCTGGGCTGGGATCAACCTCTTTCATGTTTTTATTTCTAGACATCTTAACAAGCTGGACTGCCTCATGAGGACTCTGGGGATGAAAAGTCAAAGTCATTCATTTTTCAAAAATCAGTGATCGTTTTTTTAGCAGTTAAATCGGAAGGGGGAGTAAAACCCAAAGCAGAAGTGAGTTTTAAGAGTTTCACTTGTCATATTGCTGTCACAGTTCCAAACCTGGGGTGCTCGTTTATTTGCTGTAGTTAGGAACAATTATTTCAGAATATGGGGGCCTCGTTCCCACCGAGGGACACCAATTGAGAACCACTCCATTTCTTGCCTGATTCTCATCATTCTAACTGAGGTAAGGTACCAGAAGCTACGAAGTCTTCTCTTCTATTTACCCTCTTCCTTGTCTTACCTCTTAGGGGTCTTCAATACTTCATATGCCTAATTTTAAGGTATTAGGCAATGATTGTGCTCACTATTCGTGTTATTTTAAATAGAACTTATTTTATGAAAACGCTCTAAACGTGAAATTTAGGTGAATATGCTATATTGTATCTTAAAAATGAGAGCTGTTTTCTTACAATAAGACTTGATGTTGATGAAAGGAGACAAATATTGTCTAGCTGGTAATTTCACAAGAATTAAATCACTGTAATTGAAGAAATTTTGGGGCAATTGTGTGTATGAAAATTAGCATATTTCTCTTAGAAGCATGTGATAGAACTGTTACTAGATAAAAATGTATTAACACACCCACAATATGACACTCAATAATTGCCTCATTAAACAAATGGAAGATGTACTAATGATGCTCTTTTTTTGTGTGTGTGAGGAAGACCAGCCCTGAGCTAACATCTGTTGCTAATCCTCCTCTTTTTGCTGAGGAAGACTGGCCCTGGGCTAACATCCGTGCCCATCTTCCTCTACTTTATATGGGACGCCGCCACGGCATGGCTGACAAGCAGTGCGTCGGCAGGTGCCCAGGATCCGAACCTCCGAACCCCGGGCTGCCAAGCGCAAACTAAACCGCTGCGCCAGTGGGCCAGCCCCTAATGCTCTTTTTAAAAGAGGACATTCTCCCCAAATCTTATCCTTTAGCTTAGTTTTTATTTTTTTCACAAGTATGTTTTGGCCATAGCTCTTTTACTGGCCCACATCATGGTCAAAATTTCAGATAATTTTGCAATGATTACATTGCTTTTGTAAATAGTGTTGTCTTTTAGTTCATTTTGTTCCAATTGGCCAGACTTGTTAGCATGTATTTGGATTGTATAATTCTTGGCAATTCTGATACAGTTTAGAATTTGGTGTGTGTGCAGACAAGAAGATTATATCTAAGGGGTTTCTTTAAAAACATCCCTGGTTTTAAATGCTTATGGCAGGAAACCAGCTGTGTATGACATAGAGCCAGCTCAAGTTCTGAAGCCCTGGATATTCCAATCCCCAAATCCTAGAGAATGTCTAGTCAATTCTCCTATCCAACATAAGAATTTCCCTCTGAAACTTACCTGACGGAGACACTGTCCCTAAGAAGTGATTCCATCCTGAAGCTTGAAAAGTTTATAGCAATGGGGAAAAGTAAGGTCACTCGTTAAATGGGCAAAATATCAATGATAGCTAGACACTTATTTTGTATTATTTTATAATTATAATTTTTAAAATTATGAAATTACACAATATGTAATTTTAGAATGCATACGTTTGATAACTATAAAATATCATAATTATTGAAAATAATTAAAAATTATAATATACATAGTTATTATTAATGTATTACTTTCTACTTAATAGGCTTAGTTTTGTCCTCTGGAACAACATAGAATAAGCATACCGCTTTGTCCTTGAGAGCACTTCATATATTTACAGTCACCTATCCTGCCCACTCCTACCCACACCCTGTGAAGGTTTTTTCTCCAAGTTCTTCTTACTATTCCTTATGTGATGCGGTTTCCAGACCTTCCCGCAGTCTAGTGGCTCTGCTCTATACGCACACACCACGTTATCTATATCCCTCCTAAAAACTGATACCCAGAACTGAACATTATTCTAGATATGGTTTAACTAGTAAGACAGAGGACCAAGGACTAGTCTTGACCTTGATCTGGACAACTCAGGCCCTTCAGTTCTACAAGTCTGTGACGTCATGACTGTCAATGTATCCCGAGTCCATTTTAGTCTTTCTAGGGCAGAGTGTCTCAACCTCAGCGCTGTAGACATTTGGGGCTGGATAACTCTTTGGGGGGGCTGGCCCCCACCCACGAGATGCCAGTAGTGTACTACAGCCACCCCTCCCCGGCTGTGACAACCAACAATGTCTTTAGAAATTACCAAAGGTCTCCCAGGGGGCAAAATCGCCCCCTGTTGAGAACCACTGCTCGTGGCCCTGTCTCACTGTTGACATGTGCGATCCCCAGCTTCCTTTTCCTTGGACTGCTTTTCGTCTATGTGTCCAGCTTTTTTCTTTCTAACCTAATTATAGGACCTTGAATTTTTCCAATTATTACTTTTCATACTTCTATTCCAGCCTTATGAAATAGATTTTGTATTCCCACATACCAGATATCCCTACCCACTCTGTATCATCTACGCATTTTGTGAATATGCCTTTTTTGTCTTTATCCAAGTGACTGATGAACATTGAGTAAGGCAAGGTCAGAGAAAGAGCCTGCTATGGACTTTCCTCCAGATTCACGTCATCATTGCATCATCCCTCTGCATAAATTTTCACAACCAGCTTTCCTTTGATAGATCAGCTCACCTCATTCTTTATTGAAATCCAGTAAATGCCAAACCTTTATGCCAATCCTATCAAAAAAGGAAAAATGGTCAGTTTTCATGATTTGTATTTAACAAGCCACTTCTAGTCACTGTCAGTCACTGATTCTTTTTCAGTTGCTCATACATTATCTACATATTGATTCCTTCTAGAATCTACCCAGTAGCCACAACAAACTGATGGTCTTATAATTTGAAGATCTATTTTGCTATTTCTCATTTTTCCTATGATTTTCACAGCTTACTGAGAATAATTTTGTTTATCTTTATCTTAAAAAACATTGAGTTCTCACTATGAGCAAGATCCATTCTCACATTTTTTTAATTCTTTCAGACCTTGGGATATAATTGCTAAGGCCTGGACACTTCATTTCTTATCTATCTCAGGCTTTAAGACTCTTTTAATAGTAAAGTGCATTTCTCTTTTAAAACTGAATTACTAGACTGTTTAACAGACATTTATTGAGCACCTACTGTATGCAGATATTGTCCGAGCTCTGGGGACAGCAGTGAACAGACAGGCCCAAAGCCCTGCCTCTGTAGAGTTTACGATCAAGTGGTTCCACCTGGTCTTCCTCATCCAGGGAAGGGGAGGGAGCAGAAGGCAGGGCTGCACTGCCTGTGTGCAGATGTACCTTAGCAGGTGTCTCAATCCTTATAAAGACAAATAGGTGGGAATTGTTACTTCCTCCTACAAAAGAGAGAAACTCTTAAATTATTAATTTAAAAGTCATCTTTACTCTGTAAATTTAAAAGTTTTTAATAATTTAAATGTTAAAAAATTAATGGTGATCATGGACCAAGCAAAGAGATTGAAGCTCTGAAGTCACAGCAGACAGAATCTGGAAAAGCCACCTCGTTTTTGCCAATTTTAACTTCATGCCTTCATAACAGTACTTTCATTGTAGTTATGTGATAGTCCTTTTTTCGTCTGTTTTCCTGTTTGTTTGTTTACATTATTTCTCTTCAGAGGCACCATTAGAATGTTTACCATACCAAACTTTGTGGTAAGAAAATCCACAGCAGGCAATCTGCGTACTTGTACTTGGACCGCCAGTGGTAACCGCTCTGCCTCCTGACAGTAATTTGCTGCATTGGCACTGAAGCCACCTGGTTTGCCTAGAACAACTGATGTAACACTTCCTGTTGTTCATGTAACTGTACTCCTAACCAATTTTTTAATTTTTCAGGATATTAGGATATTCTCTTCTGATCTGACTGTACATTTTGGCAGTAAATTACTTCTTTTAGAATCTTTCTTTCAGACTCTGATATTTCTTCTATAGACTTAACATAGCTTTAAATTGGCATTAAGCAATTCTAATTTGACTTCATTGTTTTCCTAATTGCATTATCATCAAGACAGATAATATCATACTTTTCTTAGAGTCTTGGATGCTGAAAAATACAGCCATGGCCCTTGGAAGTTCCTTGAAACAACTTAAAGAGTTTTGTGATTCCAATCATGGGAAGATAAATGTTTTGATATTCTCCAAAGTTTCCTAAAATTTTGTGTATCAAGCAACCACACAATATTTTATAATCTCAACTCTTAAATAGAAAGGCTGTATTGTTCAATTTCTGAAAATGTTCAAAGGTTAATAAAAAATATTTTCTGAGGTACACAAGTAATGGAATCCTTAAAGCACTGATTGCTGGTGGTGGATTTTGTTATGTACTATCACAGAGTTGGGAATTTTCAGATTCTTTTCCTTCATTTGATTTAGGGTATAGATTGTGATGGTTGTTCCTTTCTACCCTCAACCTTGACAACTGTTAATTGTGCTGTACATTCATCTTTTTATAGTTTTATAGTCTTTTTCTCTATTGAGTGGCTGTGTTTAGTGTTTATGTTGTTTACTGTGTATAGATATTCAATAATAGATCCACAACGTGCATATGTGTCGCCAAGTGTAGATATAGAAGAAACTATGTGGTGTCTGGATAATTAAATGATCGTTATATGATACTTGCAATGAAAGAGTGCCAGGAAAAGTGGCCAGATTTTTATTAGGATTGCTGTGTATCTCCAGGAAGAAGAAGAGGGTTCAGAAGATGACACGAACACAAAGCCAGACTTCATGGTCACTCTGAAGACCGATTTCAGTGCACGTTGCTTTCTGGACCAATTTGAAGATGATGCTGACGGGTTTATTTCCCCAATGGATGATAAAATGCCATCAAAATGCAGTCAGGACACCGGGCTTTCAAATCTCCATGCTGCTTCAATGTATGTCATTTGGGTGGTGGTGGTAAAATCTTTTGGTGAAAATCACTTCCTTAAATATTATTTTAGCTCTTATGTTTAAATAAATTGGCTGACAAAACACAAGTGACTTACCTGGGGTGCATCCATGTGGATAAAACAGTGCATTTTTTTAAACTTCTGGCTCAGTGTTTTTATATGCTTCCTCCCACGTTATTCGAGGCAGCATCTGAGATCTTGCTTAAACTATCAGAAGGTCTCTGTAAATGGCATTGTGTGGTTCTGTGCTCCACGGCTCATCATTTAACACACACTGAGCACAGACGTCATCTCTTCCTTTCAAAGCAAAATGTGACAAACTGCCATGGGATTTCACAAGCCCTAAGAATTCATAAGGAGCAGGGGCCTTGCAGGAGCCCAGAAGCTGTGTCTCTCGTCAGTCTGCTTGGGCTTCATCTGTTCCCGCTGCCCCTCAGCTCCCTCAACAGTTTTTGCATTTACGTGCTTCCCCCTTTGTCCACCCCTATCGAGTTGCACATTCATTACATTTATAACAATTCAGATTTAACTCAATTTTCTTGAAATTTTTCTGCCCCTCTTAGACCTGAACTCTTGGAACACCTTCAGGAAATGAGAGAAGAAAAGAAAAGGATTCGAAAGAAACTTCGTGATTTTGAAGACAATTTTTTCAGGCAAAATGGAAGGTAGTGCCTGTGTTTTCCTTGCCTTTCCCTCTCCCCCTCCGCACACACATCCCTCTTTTTCCTCTGTCAGATCCGTGCAGTCCCTCCACGTGGGATCCACTCTGCATCCTTCCTGTAACCTAGTCCTTGGGGTTGTGCGCAGGGCCCCATCGAGGTTGACTGTGCAATGATGAGGTGTGTGTGGCCCTGCAGGAAGACATGCTCCTTGGGTAGTATCGCCGACTGATGCAGCTTCAGCTAACGTTCATGAAACTAACCTGTCCCATCAAATTCTAATCTAAAATGAGCAGCTTGAAGCTAAGTTTCTAGTTCACAGCACTGGTTTGCTTTTCCGTATTTTTGTGTTTGTGTCTTAAACTAGAAGGACAAATAAGGAAAGGGGAACTCTAAAATCTTGCTGGTTTTTAAGCTCATTTTTAAAGCAATGATAGTCATCAAGTTTGAATGAAAAATATACAAGAAGCAGTAAGCCCACCTGATGGATAGGGTACCTTTCTCCAGGGAGTTTCAAGGCATAATGTGATCATCCTCAGATAACACTACGCAGAGGAATGGTCTTCCCTGTTTGCGAGTGACTGCATGCAGAACGTCTTACTCAAGTCACAGCATAAGACAAGGATAGAAGATAGAATAGGGAATAGATTTGCATCTCTTATGTTGGAGCTCTTTTATTTTAAATTGATTTTATTTTAATCTAAATTATTTAAACAGTATAAATATAGTTTCTCTTTAACTCCCCTTTCATACTTCTCAAAGGTATTGGAAAATAAAAAGTATCATAAAAATTAACTTTGGTGTTTAAAATGTGTTGTATTCCAGTTTATTTCAATTACTGTATAAATTTATTTTTAGGATCTGTGATTTGGATCTGTCCTGTAATGACTTTCTTAAGATTTAAAAATTTTTATATCTAAGTATTTGCTTTTCTTTCTCCATGCATTGCAGGATATTTAGAAAATATAGATAAATAAAAGAAATAATACCCAAAATAATAATAATACCCAAAGACAAACCAGGATTCAGTTTTGATGTGTTTCCTTCCAATCTTCTTCCTAGGCGTATTTCTGATTTGTCTGCTTATCTTTTTTCCATATAATTATAGTCACGTTAGGCACAGACAGCCTATACAGGAGGAACTACATATAATTATATAAACTTCACTAGTATTAAGAAAGTATAATTGGAAATTAATCATCATCATACAAGTTTAGAACTCCGAGGGACTTCAGATATCATAAAATCTGGTGTCCTCATTTCACATCTGAGGAGAGGAAGCCCCTCAGAGGGCACAGCTGGGGCTTGGTGTCAGGTACTCTGATTCCCACTAGCCTGTCCCCTTCACCACCCTCTGCTGAGAAGCCATCTAGAATCCTTTCCTTGAACAAGGCAGGGAGGGCATGAATAAAATATGTTTATTTTTAGTTCATTGAGCAAAATTAAATAAGCCCCATGCTCTCCCCTCTCCCATATTTGTTCTTTAATAACAAGAAAAGGAAACCTGGTGTCTGAATGTTTGATGTGCACATTTCCAAGTGAAATGAGAAGCAGGCCTGTCCTGCCCGATGGTTGAGAGCAGTGGCTGTGCAGTCAGCCTGATTTCCTGTCTCAGGGGGTGTAGGCTGTGGGTAACAGCCCCCTTTTATCAGGTTCTTGTGAGGTTATGTGAGATCACGGATACGGAGTAGCTAGCACAATGCCTGAGTAATAAGGTCTCAGTTAATACTTGTGCATATAGAAAGTATACATAGAAAATTACTCAGTAAACTGGAAAGGCTGATTAGTATTAATATGATCCAACTGCTGAATTTCAAGGCTAATTTTATAATCAGTAGGAGTATTAACTATCTTTTTTTAAAAACTTGTAAATTATGAGTATATCAATTGCTAATTAGAAATTTAATGGTTCATTAGATGAAATATATAAAAGTGAGAAAGTATTAAGTATAAATAAAGGATTTCAGTATATGGAGACTCTTAATGTGAATTCATATATACCAGCAAGAGAGAGAGAAAATTTCTGTATTTCTTAGTCCTTCATATTCATTCTACGAGATGCCAGATTAACTATAGAAACTCAGTCACGTGGTGCCTTTGGGGGGAAGCTGTCCTTCACTGCTTGTCTAAACCCAGCTCCAGTCTTGATACCTAGTGACACTTGGCAGCACTGATTCTACAGGTGTTAAAACTACAAAGTGTCCACAAGATGATAATTCACCTGATGAACAGTATCATCTAGGAGAGACAGCAAATGATCCTCAGCCTCCTTTCCCTTTGTTTCCATTAGAAACGTCCAGAAAGAAGACCGCACGCCTATGGCTGAAGAATACAACGAATATAAGCACATAAAGGCGAAACTAAGGCTCTTGGAGGTGCTCATCAGCAAGAGAGACACTGATTCCAAGTCCATGTAAGGGGAGCAGCCCCAGCCCGAGCCAAGGGGGCTGGGGATGCAGAGTGAATTTGCCACCTGCCTCCCCTGGTAAATAGCAGCTCTGCAGAAACTGGAAGGCAGCCTTGGAGCTGGACTTGCAAAGCATGTAGCCCTTCTGCCTCCAGGCCACTGGGATTGGCTCCAGTTTCCATCACCTGCCTTAGAAACCACCCAGATGGAAGAAGGCAGCTCGCCCTGACTTAGGAATTTCATAAGGGAAAGTCAGGATTCCTGCGTGCCTCCGCGTGCACACACACGCACAGACGGACGCTGTAGTGGAGGTTTTACTAACACTAGCAGTGATGAATCACTACATTGAGACACACTAATCTACAGAGAATATACACTGTTCTTCCCTGAATAACTGAGAAGCATGAGACAATTCTCTAACTGTGATGAAGACAAGCTCAGGACTTCATTCTGTAGAGCAAACGTGCCGTGCAGGTCCATGTTCTCTTTGGACCCAGTCAAGTGGGAACGTGCGTTGGAGCCCTATTTGCTGCCGTGGCCATTCTTGTGACCTTTCCCCACTCATGTGAACTGTTCACCTTCAGCTCTCAGATAGATGGAAGCTGCATCTGCCCAGAATGGCAGTGCAAACATCTACTTGAAGGTGTGTTTCTTCAAGACTTCTCAGCTGACAGGATTTTGATCCCTGACTAGGACTGGATCATCTGTAGAGGACAGAGGGAATATAGCAGTAGCTATATTAATGCTGATTTTTAAATCAGGTAACAGGGTGAAGAGCCTGGAGGATTCTTTCCTGCACACTGACTGCACTTACCAGTCTCAGATTTTAACTTCCAACACTAAGTAAGGCCAGCATGCTATGGCAACCTGTTTGAGGCTTCATTTCATTTTGGCACTAGCCAGACGTAATTGATCTTGCTCAATTCTTAGCTGAAGTGTAGAGGATCGTGAGAGGGGGAAAGAACCTGTTTTCTCAGCTTCCTGAGTACTAACCAGAGTTTCGGTTTTGTAAGGAAACCTGCACTAAAGTCCCCTAACTGAGGGGTAAATGTAGCCCTCAGAGCTCAGCCCAAGGCAGAATCTAAACCACACTATTTTCAAGACCATATATAAAGAGAACAAATAATGGTGTGTGGCCAATTATAATTTTTTCAAAGACTGTGTTACAAAGCTGTCTATATTAGACATTTTGGAGAGACCAGAAATTTAAGACACCAAGTCATTCATCTCTTCAGTGTGCTGACGTCACTTTGTGATTTGTCATTACTCTCTGACCGTCTGTGTCTGCACTGAGGAAAGTGGGTTCTGGTTCTCCCTGTCCATCCCAGGCCCACCTTTGTGCTTTGTGAGGTCAAGCGCAGGTGTCTGCACACCAGCCACTGTTGCCAAGAGCAGGCTCTGCCGTTTGAAGGTAATATTGCGGGATGAACAGGACTGCAGGGATGCCCTCCTGTATGTTTTGAGAGTTGCATTCTTAAAGGGCACCATTTTGTTTTGTTTAATAATAAGAAGAAAATAAAGAGAATGTAAAACCGTACCGAATAGTTGTCAGTTTCAAAAATGGGTTCCTGAGAAACTGATCAGATTGGATTTATAGCAGCATTTTCCATTGCTGAAGTAAGGGAGCAGCCTGTGTCTCTTAGTTGAAAATCGTCTAAGTCAGGAGTAAGGGAAAAAGAATACCTTTAAGTTTGCTCTTAAAAATAATCATATAGAAGCATGATCTATGTGTTGGAAATGCCCCTGGTTTACTCCACACACTTAAAGACGGTACATAATCCTACAAATTTAAATGTACATGAAAATATAGTTTGGTATTCTTTGCTCTACTGTTTACATTGCAGATCGCTATAATTTCAAGGAGTTGTATTATAAATAAATGATGCACTTTAGGACCTTTTGTATTTTTGAAATTGAACATGAATCATTCACATGACCAAAAATTGTATTTTTAAAAAAAAATACATGTCTAGTCTGTCCTTTTTAAGTAATTATTCTCTTAAATAAGCTATAGTAGAAGTCAAATCATTACCAGTTAACTTTTAAAGCACATCTGTTTAAGAATATTGTTTTGAAAATACTAATATGCTACAGAATTTAAAAAGAAAAAGGCTATATAAATGAGAAGCTACTAAATGTTTCAAAATCTGTTGTTTTTGCCAAAATTAAGTAAAAGATTCGTTCAGGAATCTGCATTCAAATTTGTATGATTGAATAAAAGAAAACACCAAGTTATAGTAAAATAAATTGTGTATGGAATGTCGTGTTTTCCTTTGTAATTTCTAATAATCTGTATACTTCATAGAATGGCGCCCAGATTAAGGGAGGGAAGCCCTGTTTATGCTAGATCCTATTTGAAGACACGTTAGTCAGTAGGTTCTGGCTCTGCCAGAAATACTGAGACAAATTTGTTTCCACAGCAACCATTTCTGCAGCCCAGGGTCTCAAGGCCCCAGAGGCAGTATCTTAATTGGCTTCACACAGAATACTCTGGACTGGGGTTTTTCCTTTGCTCTCTCGGGAATGTGTGTTTACTAGCAGAAGCCAACAAAATAAATGTCAAGGGTTATTTAATAACAATGATAAGTAAAGGTGAAGCATGAATAAACTTGATTGTCTGATTGTAAAAACTAGAGATAGCAGAGGCTTATAATTTTCACAAGCGTTTGCTTTGACTATGTTCAGTCTGGAGTAAACATTGAAATAGATGTTTATATTAGGCATGGAATCATTACTGCATTTCATCTTTGAGTCATTTAGGCAGGATTTCACTTTTTAGGCATGTTTGTGCAAGGTGTAGGATAAGGGCCTGCTTAGAAGTTTCTCAGGACAGCCGAAGTTTGTCTTGTGCTCAGTGATCTCCCGATTCAGGGAAAATTTCCATGAAAGACCAAGTCAAATTTCAAACTGGAGAACTAATTTTTTTTTTAGTTGCTATCTATACTGCAGTGCGAGCTAACGATTAGATTTCTTCCCTTTGGTTGCCAGTTCAGAGTCAAAAGATTATTATTTATTGCCAAGGCGGGGATCAGTGATGTCTCTATTTGTAACACCAGTGTAATTTTTGCTTTGTCTCACTCTGATGCAATTCTTGCGTGGTGGCAGAAGGGCCTGTTGCAGGGTGCGCCTGCTCCCAGGTGTGGCGTTTCTAGCCCCAGACCAAGGCCTCAGGGCTGTGCTTGTGTCATAAATATTGCACTGAGATGTCCTGAGGCCAGCAGTCTTGGAGGCCCTGAGGGCGGAGCATTTGTTAATGTGGTTGAGCTTGGAATTCCTTATAAGTTGAACATTTAGGCTTATTAACAGAATCAAGGGGTGGCCATGGTGCCCATTAATTTGGTTCTTTCTGGGGCTGCCTAGTTGTTAGTAGATAGAATTGGGCCCAGTCTCCAGAACTGATTGCAGATTTACAAGGAAAATCAAATTTTCAAGTTTGTTGATTAACTTTTTAAAAAAACATTCTTAATCTAGTAATGAAGATGCCGTTTTTCTTAATGGTGACACCTTCCTACTTTTGGTGGTATACTTATAGTTGAACGCCATTCACTATTAACTGCTTTGTGAAAAGTTGGTTGTAGTCTAAATTCTATTTTGCTCTCAAGAGGGATCTTCCTGACACATTGCTTCCTGGGTTTTTTTCCGTGTAGGTGGGGAGAGGTGGTTTCTGCACCAAGATCCATACCTCCTTCTTTTTCAGTCTTCACATGGTTACATCAATAGAGAGGGACAAAACTACTAAAATGTGAAGCAGTGTTTCCTCTGAAGCCCGTGTGTTTGGCGGAAACCAGAATGTACTTTCCTTTTATTAATTCCCTTCTTTTATTTTTTTCCCCACTTGACCCTCAAAATATACTGAAGAGTACATTTTGTCAAAAGACTGGCCAAACATTTTCAAATAGTTATAAATTCGAATTGTGTATACTGGCACTTCTTTACATGGCGGCCGACATGGCAACCTCCAAACAAGAGCAAGCGACGTGTCAGGCCTGCACTGTCGTACTGGCCACTTTCCCGAGATTGTGCCCTGTGGGCGTCTGCGTTCTTCCACCACAACCCTTCATAATAGATATATGTAGACAGGCTGAGATCGATTACAGATTTGCACAGATGTGTGTGTGTAAAATGAAATCTGTACATCCACAACTTCATATTGCTATGAAGCTGCAGTTATGTCTCAAAGAGAATCTCATTTTGCCTGGAATCCGGCCGGCTGTAGTCCTGTGCATGGCTCAAGAAATCGTTTTGGCAGATCTGATTCTCCATCTGAAAGCCACCCATACAGTCATGAAACTCTCCACAAGTGGATACAGTTTTAGTAAATAATATGGGCCCAGAACAATGTTTACATGACGTGCAAGCAGAAAGTATTTGAAATTACGGTTGTCCTTTTTTAAAATGTAAACTGAATGAAAAATGGTATGTACATTTTGGTACATGACTGTATTTTGTATAAACTTAAATAAAATATTTTTAACTGTGAATGTTCTGAAATTTTTGACAGCGCCAGGAACATATGCCTGAACCGCTCTGACCTTTCCCTCCGGTAGGAATCGAGCTGCTCCCTTGGGCTCCTTGGAAGCCTCAGGAAGATTAAGGTTTTGTTGTTCTGTCTCCAGGGAGGGCACTGGAAGGTAAAGCAAACTGGGTACAAATTAGGCATGCCCGTGGTTGTAGGGAGAAAAATGGGCTTGTGCTGTATGCTCAGCTGCCTTTAAAACAATTTATGGACAGGGCTGAAGGGGTGCAGAAACAAAGGCATTAAGAAAAAAAAAACTTGTTTAATTAAGTACATTTCCAAAGTCTGTGAGGCCATCATAGGTAAATACATTAGCCATTTACTATTCTAAGCTAGTAACGCCAGCAAAAAACTGTGACTCAGGAGAAAAGGCACATTTCAGTTGTGTGAAGTGAGCCCCTCAGCTTTGTCACCTGTCACAGGCCAGGCACTCCTTCCCCAAGCCGGGAACAGCCTCCAGAGTCAACGGCAGTAGCTCGGTGCCCCAACTTACAGCTGAGGACACAACACCTGGTGGTGAGGCAGGCAGCTGTTCTTTAAACTGCACATGGTATATATGCTCTCAATGACAAAAGTAAATGCTCAAAATATATTGAACCTGAAATTTTAAAAAAAATTAAGGCTTTGGAGTAAGGACCTTGTCCGAGTGCTGACACCATTGAAACTGAGACCTGTCTCGGAGTACAAAGACACTGCACTGCTAACAAAGGTGCAATGTAATGCGTTCTGCCAAAACTGAAGCTCACCCTGAATAATTCAGCTTTTGAAACACTGGGTCCAAAGTAATAAAATTTAGGCAGAAGTGGCAGGCAGCATTTAGTGACTCTCCATTTTCTTTTTTTTTTTTTGGTGAGGAAGATTGTTGCTGAGCTAACACCTGTGCCAGTCTTTCCTCTGTTTTGTATGTGGGTTGCCGCCACGGCACGGCTGATGAGTGGTATAGGTCCACACCCGGGATCTGAACTCATGAACTCTGGGCCGCCAAAGCGGAGCATGCCAAACTTAACCACTATGCCACTGGGCCAGCCCCTCCGTTTTCTTAAATCATATTTTGATGTTGCCCCTCTGAGGGACCAGAAAGTGATGCTAGCCCAATATACCAGGTCGATAGCCTGTTAAAAAGCCCCATGGTCCTCTGAAGCACCCCCCACCCCTAGCAAACGTTTTTGCTCCTAATCCTATCATAGTTTGCAGTATGTGGACCACCTGAACAGGAATTTCAGAACGGGGACTACACACAGTGAAGGAGGTGGAGGGGGAGAGGCAGCCCCTTTCACGCCTTTCAATGGCCTCATTATTACCTCTTCTAGAAATGGATTCTGAATCTGGTAAGACAAAATATATCAGAGTTATCCCTAAGCTGGGTCAGCTTATCAAGGCTATATATACACAGTAGAATTTCATATTCAGTAAAAGCCAAAAGTCAAAATTCCCAAATGCATTTTTAGAATCCCGGCTGGCAGGCAGACAAATGGGGTTTGGCAGGAACTGGGGTTGTTGACAGCTTGGTTCTCACTTCTCCTCTCCAGCAACAAGGCTTATATATACCACAGGGTGGCTCCATGCTGTGCAGCATCTGCCTGGGGCAACAGGGCCCAAAGTGCAACCATCGTGAACAGAGTCTGGGACCACTCGGACCCCCGTGTTTCAGTTGGGTCTATGTGTGTATAAATTATATGTCACTGAATTCTGAAACTCATGACCTTTTAGATATTTGAATTTTTCTTTAATTTCTCAAAAGCAATTCAAAGATGCTCCGAAATCCTTGCCATGCTTCTGGTTCTACAGCTTTGAGTACTTCTTGGTAAGATATTTTGAGACATCGTGATTTTTCTGTAACTGTTACTTTTAAAGAATTTAAAATTACTGGGCCAGATTAGACAAAGGGGAGGGAGGGAAGGGAGACAGTGAAGTATATACTCCTCTCTGGAGGCAGAAAGCAGTGCTTCTCAAACTTGAACATGCGTGTAATTGTCTGGGGCTCTTGTGGTACAGTAGCCCTGGCGGGGGACGGGAGGTGGAGCCGACATTCTGACTCACACAAACACACAGCGCACCTCTAGCACTTTAGCACAAATTAGTGCTAACAGCAAGCAAGATTTTATGGGAACACTGACCCATTCCTTGTGACTACTGACATTCTCCCGCAGAACTCACGAACCTGTGTGCGGCTTTCTCAGAAAAATCTCTGCTTGTTACATTCCTTCCCTCACAGAGCAGGGCAAACTCCTCTAAGTCTCCTTCTCCTCAAAACATTTTGGGAGGTCCACATCTGCTCAGACATGTACTAAAAGGAATTAACTGTCTGAGACAGCAGCTGAGACCAGTGTGGGAATGCCCGAGGTCTGTGAAGGAACAGAATAACCTTTGAACTGATTTCTAGGTCACTTGCTGTCCTGAAATTTGTCTCAGGGTATATTTTTAAACGACTGAAAATGCAGCGTACCCTAGGGAGGAGAGTTGCTCCGATTTGGGCAAGCTCCTAATTAGCATATTAAGTCTCATCAAGCCTGTGGGCAAGGCTGAGACTGGGCGATTACCTGGGCTCCTCCATTCTCATCAGCCCCAAGGGAGCAAACTGCTCAGGCCAGCAACAGGGCAAGCTCTGGGTTCAAATGATTTGAGTCTCCTTGAATGAGGCCCTGCCCCCCCATTACCTCAGAAATTCACAATCTGCCAGTGACTTGAACTTGAGAGTCCTTGAGCCTGCTCCACAAACATCTGAGCTCCTGAGAATGCCTGGGCACGAAAGGTCAGGAGACCTGTTTTTAACAAGAAACCCTTGGCAGTGGCGGGACAGTCCTGCTAGGACCACGTGCCAGTACCTAGTTGGCACCTACTGTTGACCTTCGCCCTCAAGAGCTCCAGCCTCTTATGACACCATGGGGAATGGGATTATTTCCAAATCTGCTCCTTGGCTTTCTCTTTCTCCTAATCCTAAAGAAAAGGTGACCACAAAAGGCTAATCTAGTTTAGTGTTTGCCTTTATCTGAGGGAGGTGTGTGTGTGTGAATTCTTTTTTTAAATTTCTCAGGAAGTTCAACACCAATGGAGCTGAATCAATAATTACCATAGACTGTCTCCAACTCCCCTGGGATTAGGCCCAGGAAAATCAGCTTTTAAAAGATCTGAAGACCACGTGACTGTGCACCCTGCCAAGCATCCAGCCACTCTTGGGAGAAAAAAAAAGCTGACATCTGAACTAATTTTTCCCATGCTACACATAACTCAGGGGTACACACTCCATTACTTTTGGAAGGAAATAAAGCTCCAAAGCTTGGATTAGCTAATCCGTGGGAGAGGCTGTTATTAATGCAGACCCAAACAGTCTGCCCATAGTGGGGTGGATACCTCCTCCAGTACCTATTCTGTTGCATATCCTGGTTTCTCACTGCACAAGTAAAGGGCATTGCAGATGGAAATCCAAATCCACACATGACTGCATGTGGGCAAGCAGCTTCTACCTGCCTTTGAGCCAGTCTGGTTTAGCATCCCAAAGCAGAGTTGTAGTCAGAGACCAACATTTGCCACACCCTTCACAGGACTCCGCTCTCCTGAGGTTAACTAACCCCTCTTCACCAAAAATCTGGGTTGGAAAGGCACAGTGGGAGGTTCTATGTCACTTCCAACTGGAGGACTCCCTTGGTCTAATCCACAGGAGAATTTTCACTTTGTCTGAAGACACAAGGACCTGCTCTCTTCCTCCTCTTCCTTATCACAAGCTCCTACTCAGCTTTGTGAGATCCTGTTTCCTGAGATAAGGCTGGGGGTGGAGCCTGCCAATGGTTCCTATCAATGCTCCATGAAGGCATCTCTTAAAAATGCAAAAGTCATGAACCAGATGAGTCATATTTAAGTAACCTGGGCTACCAAAAAAGTTAAGGTTATCAAAGGCAACACAGGCATACATTGTTCTTCGATATTTTAGAGATTTCATGACTGGTTTAAAATCTGCTTGGTTCCATTTTTAACGGCCAAAGGAAACTGGAGACAACTAACACATTTCTTTTTAAGAGGAAATAATGAAATTCTGCAGATTAGCTTTGATTTTATTTACTGTTTCTTCTATGCTTGACCCTGACACAAAATATTCTATTCAGTGGGTTTTACCTCAAATCTATTTTGGTATTCTATCACATGCCCTCCCTCATCCCACCTTTACCTTTATCTTCTATGATTTGACTATCCAGTTTTATTGAGATATGATTGACATATAACATTAAGTTTTTAAAGTGTACAACATGTTGATTTAAAACACTTATATATTGTAAAATGATTACCACCACAGTGTTAGCTATTAGCTCCATCATGTCACATAATTATCATTTCCTTTTTGTGGTGAGAACATTTAAGATCTACTCTCTTAGCAACTTTCAAGTATATAATACAGGATTATAAACTATTATTACCATGCTGTCCATCACATTCCCAGAATTTATAACTGGAAGTTTGTACCCTTTGACCAACATCTCCCCATTTCCCCCACCGCCCAGCCCCTTGTAACCACCATTCTACTCTCTGTTTCTGTGAGTTAGGCTTTTTGTGTGTGTGTGAGGAAGATTTGGCCCTGAGCTAACCTTTGTTGCCAATCTTCCTTTTTTTGCTTGAGGAAGATTGTCCCTGAACTAACATCTGTGCCAATCTTCCTCTATTTTGTATATGGGATGCTGCCACAGCATGGCTTGATGAGCGGTGTGTAGGTCCACACCTGGGATCCGAACCCATGAATCCTGGGCTGCCAAAGCAGAGCATGCAAACTTAACCACTATGCCACTAGGCCAGCCCCAAGATAGGCTTTTTAGATTCCACATACAAGTAGATCATACAATATTTGTCCTTCTGTCTGACTTATTTCACTTAGTATAATGCTGTCAAGTTCCATCCATGTTGTCACAAATGGCAAGATTTCCTTCTTTCTCATGGCTGAAAAATATTTCATTGTATACATATACCACATCTTCTTTATACATTAATCCATCAACTGACACTTAAGTTGTTTCCATATCTTGGCTACTGTGAATAATGCTGCAGTGAACATGGAGGTGCAAATCTCTCTTCAAGATCCTGTTTTCAATTCCTTTGGATATATACCCAGAAGTGAGATTGCTGAATCATATGGTAGTTCTATTTTTAATTTTTTGAGGAAAATAATACTGTTTTCCATAGTGGCTGTACCAATTTACATTCCCATCAATAGTGCACAAGGGTCCCCTTTTCTCCACACCCTTGTCAACACTTGTTATCTTTTGTCTTTTTGATGACAGCCATCCTAACAGGTGTGAAGTGATATTTCATTGTGGTTTTGATTTGCATTTCCCTGAGGTTTAGTGATTTCAAGCACCTTTTCATGTATCTGTTGGCTATTTGTATATCTTATTGGGAAAAATGTCTATTCAGTTCCTCTGCTCATTTTTAAATCAGATTGGGAGTTTTTTGCTATTGAGTTATATGAGTTCTTTATATATTTTGGATATTAACCCCTTATCAGATATATGATTTGCAGATATTTTCTCCCATTCCATAGGTTGCCTTTTCATTTTGTTCAGTGTTTCTTTTGTTGTGCAGAAGCCTTTTAGTTTGATGTAGTCTCACTTATTAATTTTTGCTTTTCTTACTAGAGTTTTTGGTGTCATATCCAAAAAACCATTGCCAAGACCAACGTCAAGGAGCTTACCTCACTATGTTTTCTCCTAGGAGTTTTACAGTATCAGGTCTTATAAGTTTAAGTCTTTAATCTATTTTGAGTTAATTTTTTGTGAGTGGTGTAAGAGAGGGGTCCAATTTCATTCTTTTGCGTGTGGTTATCCAGTTTTCCCAACACCATTTATTAAAGAGACTATCCTTTCCCCATTGAGTATCCTTGGCTCCCTGTCAAATATTAGTTGACCGTATATGCAAAGGTTTATTTCTGGGCTCTTGATTCTGTTTCATTGGTCTATGTGTACATTTTTATGCCAGTACCATACCGTGTTAATTACCATAGCTTTGTAGTATAGTTTGAAATAGGAAGTATGATGCCTCCAGTTTACTCTTCTTTCTCAGGATTATTTTGGCTATTCACGATCTTTTATGGTTCCATACAAATTTTAGGATTATTTTTTCTATTTCTGTGAAAAGTGCCATTGGAATTATATAGATGACTTTGGGAAGTATGGACATTTTAACAATATTAACTCTTCTGAACCAAGAACATGAAATATCTTGTGTCTTCAATTTTTTTTCATCAAAGTCTTATAGTTTTCAGTATACAGATCTTTCACTTCTTTGGTTAAATTTATTCCTAAGTATTTTGTTTTTGATGCTATTATGAATGGATTGCTTTATTTCTTTTTCAGATATTTCATTGTTAAGTGTATAGAAACAACTGTTCTGTATGTTGATTTTGTATCCTGTAACTTTACTGAATTCATTGACCAGTTCTAACTTTTTTTGGTCGAGTTGTTAGGATTTTCTATATATGAAGTCATATCATCTGCAACCAAAGACAATTTGACTTCTTCCTTCCTAATTTAGGTGCCTTTTATTTTTTTCTTGCCTGATTGCTCTGTCTAGGACATCCAGTACTATGTTGAATGAGAGAGATGAGAGTGTGCATCCTTGTCCTGTTCCTGATCTTAGAGGAAAAGCTTTCAACCTTTCACCATTGAGTATGATGTTAGCTGTGGGCTTATCATATATGGGCTTAATGAGGTTGAGGTATGTTTCTTTTATACCCACTTTGTTGAGTTTTTATCATGAAAAGATGTTGCATTTGTCAAATGCTTTTTCTGCATCTATTGAGATGATCATGTGATTTTTATTTTTCATTCTATTAATGTGGTGTATCAGATTTGTTGATTTGCATACATTGAACCATCCTTGCATTCTAGGGATAAATCCTGCTTGACCATGATGTCTGATCATTTTAATGTGCTGTTGAATTCAATTTGCCAATACTTTCCGGAAAATTTTTGCATCTATATTCATCAGAGATATTGGTCTGCAGTTTTCTTTCCTATTTGTGTCCTTATCTGGCTTTGGTATCAGGGTAATGCTGGCTTCATAAAATGAATTTGAGTGTCCCCTCCTTTTCCATTTTTGGAAAAGCTTGAGGATTGGCATTAATTCTCCTTTAAATGTTTGCTAAAATTCACCAGTGAAACCATCAGGTCCTGGGCTTTTCTTATTGGGAGGTTTTTCATTACTGATTCAATCTCCTTCCTTGTTATTGGTCTGTTCAGATTTTCTGTTTCTTCATGATTCAGTCTTGGTAGGTTGTATGTTTCTAGGAATTTATCAACTTCTTCTAAGTTATCCAATTTGTTGGCATACAATTGTTCATAATAGTCTCTTATGATCCTTTATATTTCTGTGCTGTCAGTTGTCATGTCTCCTCTATCATTTATAATGTTATTTGTCTTCTCTCTTTCTTTTCTTGGTCTAGTTAAAGGTTTGTCAATTTTATCTTTTCAAAAAACCAGCTTTTAATTTCATTGATTTTTTTCTCTAGTTTATCTGTTCTCTATACCTTTTATTTCTGCTCTCTGACCTTTGTTATTTCCTTCCTTCTGATAACTTTGGGCTTAGTTTGTTCTTTTTCTAGTTCCTTGAGGTGTAAAGTTAGGTTGTTCATTTGAGATATTTCTTTTTTCTTAATGTAGACATTTATTGGTATAAACATCTCTTAAAACTGCTTTTGCTGCATCCCGTAGGTTTGGGTATGTTGTGTTGCCATTTTCATTCGATTCAAGATATTTTTTTATTTCCCTTTGATTTCTTGTTTGACCTGTTGGTTAGTCAGGAGTGTGCTGTTTAATTTCCACATATTTGAGAATTTTCCAGCTTTCTTTCTGCTATTAATCTCTAATTTCATACTATTGTGGCTGGAAAAGATACTTGGTATGATTTCAATCTTCTTAAATTTGCTAAGGCTTGTTTTGTGATCTTGAAGAATGTTCCATGTGCATTTTAGAAGAATGTGTATTCTGTTGCTGTTGGATGTAATGTTCTGTGTGTATATATATATATCTATTTGGTCTAAAGTATGGTTCAAGTCCAATGTTTCTTTTTCATTTTCTGTCTGAATGATCTATCCATTGTTAAAAATAGGATATTGAAGTCCCCTACTATTATTCTATTGATGTCTATTTCTCCCTTCAGATCTGTTATTATTTTAATATATTTGGTGCTCCGATGTTAGATGCATATATATTTACAGTTGTTCTATCTTCTTGATGAATTGACCCCTTTGTCATTATATAATGACCTTCTTTATCTCTTGTTACCATTTTTGGCTTAAAGTCTGTTTTGTCTAAGTATATCTACTCCTGGACTCTTTTGGTTTTCACTTATATGAATATCTTTTTCCATCCCTTCACTTTGAGCCTACGTATGTTCTTAAAGCTGAAGTGAGTCTCCTGTAGACAGTATATAGTTGAGTCGTTTTTGTACTCATCCAGCTACTCTATGTCTTTTATTTGAGAATTCAATTTATTTACATTTAGAGTGATTATTGATAGGTAAAGACTAACTAATGCCATCTTGTTGTTTTCTGGCTATTTAGTAGCTCCTTTGTTCCTTTCTTCCTCTCTTGCTGCCTTCCTTTGTGAACTGATGACCTTCTACAGTGGTATGCTTTGATTCCCTTCTCTTTATCTTTTGTGAATCTACTATAGGTTTTTGCTTTGTGGTTACCATAAGGCTTACATAAAAAATTCTATCACACTATTTTATGCTGATAACAATTTATTTCTGATCACATACAAAAACTCTACCCTTTTATGGTTTTGATGTCACAATTTACATCTTTTTATATTGTGTATCCATTAACAAATTATTGTAGCTATAGCTATTTTTAATACTTTTGTCCTTTAACTTTTATACTAGAGTTAAGTGGTTAACACACCACATTATAGTATTAGAGTATTCTGAATCTGACTATATACTAATCTTAATCAGTGTGTTGTGTATTTTCTTATATTTTCATGTTACTAATTAGCGTCCTTTCATTTCAGCTTGAAGAACTCCTTTCAGCATTTCTTATAAGTCAGGTCCTGTGGTGATAAAATCCCTCGGCTTTTGTTTGTTAGGAAAAGTCTTTCTCTCATCTTTATTTCTGAAGGACAACTTTGCTGGGTAAAGCATTCTTGGTTGGCAGGTTTTTTCTTTCAATACTTTGAATATATCATCTGTTCTCTCTGGCCTACAAGGTCTCTGCTGGGAAATCTGATAGATGGAGGTTCCCTTGTATGAGGTGAATTTTTTTCTCTTGCTGCTTTAAAATTCTTTATTTTTGATTTTAGACAATTTTATCATGTGTCTTGAAGAAGATCATTTTAGATTGAAACCTTGGAGTGACCTATTTGTTTCATGAATTTGGATGTCCAAATCTCTCCCAGATTTGAGAAGTTCTCAGCCATTACTTCTTTAAATAAGCTTTCTATGCCTTTCTCCCTCTCTTCTCCTGTGACTCCGATGATGTGTGCACTGTTTCTCTTAATGGTGTCCCGTAAGTCCTGTAGCTGTTCTTCATGTTTTTTCTTTCTTTTTTCTTTTCGCACCTCTAATTGGACAAATTCAGTTTCAATCTGTCTTCAAGCTCACCGATTCTTCTGCTTGTTCAAGTTTGATATTAAAGCTGTCTATTGAATTCTTTGGCTCAGTCATTGTATTCTTCAACTCCAAAATTTGTTTCTTTTATATGTTTTCTCTTTGTTGTATATCTTGTTTTATTTTCCAGATATCATTGTTTGTGTTCTCTTGTAGCTCTCTGAGCATCTTTAGAACAATTATTTTGAATTCTTTGTCAAGCAATTCCTGGATCTCCATTTATTTGGGGCCATTTACTGGAGGTTTACTGTATTCCATTGGTGAATACATGTTTCCCTAATTCTTTGTGATCCCTATAGCCTTGCATAGGTGTCTGTGCATTTGAAGAAGCAGTCACCTCTTCCAGACTTTATGGACTAACTTTGGTAGGTGAAGACTTACCCGAGGGTGGGGGCATGCTACAATGTGCTGTGACCCCAGATCTAGTGGTGCAGGGTGCCAAGTGCAGGGGCATGTGGTGGCAATGGGTCCAGGGGGGTATGATGTCTCTTTGGCTCAGGGTGCTGGGGTCCACAGCTTCAACAACTGTGGGATCCTTGATGAGCACTGCAGGGAGTCTGCAGAGGCTGCAACAGCCATTGGGGTCCTCAGCAACACCTCTCATTCCAGCGGCTAGGGAACGAGGACAGGCATCTGTTGGCTGGAGCTGGTGGTGTGCACATACTTGGCTGTAGGGGCCAGCTACAGTAGCCTGTGTAATAGCAGGTGCCACTTGCAGACACACACAGAGTGGTGGGTGCCAGGGCAGGCAGCAAGGGCCAGTGCCAACTGCAGGCACCCTGGCAACTGTGGGGGGCCCTGGCTGTTAGTGTGCACCACCATGGCTGCTGGGTCTTGCCATGGGCACATGGCAGTGAAGGCTGGTGACAAGGATCAGGCCAGGACGTGCAGGTGCACAGCAGGAAGGGCTAGCTACAGGTAAGCACAATGGTGCAGGCCAATGACAGACACAGGACCTGATATGGGCCCTCAAGCAGCTGTTGGCATGTTCTCCTGTGGCTACACAGTCCTCCCTATGTTATGTGCGTGGTAATGGAGGTCAGTGACAGGTGTCAGTCTGGCAGTGTGCAAATGTACAGCTGGAGGGGCTAGCCCCAAGTGCACACATGGTGGTGGGGGTCAGCCGTGGCAGGGGAGGGGGTGGCTAGACTGGCATCTTGCACCAGAGGCTAGGCTGGCTGCCAGTGCAGTTCCTGGGCTCCAGCAGTGGCTGGAGGGAGGAGCTGGGGGAGGAGGCAGGTAGGGACTCAGGTGGCTGATGTCAGTGAATGAAATACCTATAGGGTGAAAGCTGGTGAAATGTGCAGGGGATCCATGGTAGCTGTGCCATCTGTTGGTTTCTTCAGTGGTGAAAGCTGCTGGATTTGTCTGCAGGGCAGGTCACTGGGAACCACAATTTCTCCTTCCATGTGCCTGTTTCTCATAGTCCCTGCTTTTCTTCCTTGCTCCTAGCCATCTGTACAGTATGTCTCAGCTTTGCCAGTCTCTGGGTGGGGTGAACCCAAAGGGACCTTCGTGCAGTGCCCTAAAAGTCTGGGGAAACTTGCTCACCCCACTCTTCCCTTCCTGACAAGGGGATCTCTTTCTAGCTGGGGAGCTCCTTCTTGGTGCTGAGCAATGCTGGCTTGAAGGATGAGATGATGCAGGCAAAATGAAGCCGTCTCCTTCCATTTTTGTAGTTATTCTCAGGTTTTTTGTTCTTAACTTTCTTAAGTAGACTTCCAGAGCTCAAGAGCTGTTTTTGTTCATGGACAGCTGTCTAATTGTTGATCTTTGTGAGGGGATGGAGGCTGGGGTCTTCTGCACTGCCATTTTGGTGATGTCACTTCCTGTCCTGTATCAGGAACAGCCAGATGGAAGAGCTGCATAGGGCAGGGTATGTGGGAAGGGGCACAGAGCTTCAATGCTGCCTCTGGGAGCACCACTCTCCCAGCACCTCCACATGTCACCAACCTGGAAAACTATTTGACCATTAATTCTAGACTGTGGTTCTGGGAGAAGTTAACAGATACAAAGCTCCACACACACATACTCCTGCTGAGAGATGATAGGGGACTCAGTAGAAAAGTAAACTTGGGAAATGCTATGTACCCTATTCCCCTTAGAGATTCACAAGGCTAAGAAGTTTTGCAACAAAGTTTAACTTTAACCTAAGCTACCCAAACTTATATAAATACTTTCTTTATATAAATACCCTTCTTTTTTCTCCTCATAAAATGTTTTTCCATGGGAAATTCTGCCCTTTGCCAACCACTGAGGCCCCAGTGCCCACTTACTCCTACTTCTGAGAACACAGCCACTTGCTGAGGAAGGGTCGACCTGTGTGACGGTCTCCAGGGCCCATGGAGTGGCCTGACGACTTGCCTGTCCTAAGAGGACCTTCACTTTACCCTCTGACCCCAAGACTGTGAAACAGAGCTGCCTGGGAGGGCACAGAATATCTGCACTCCAAGTCTAGCCAGAGGCAAAGCTGTGAATCACAGTGCTCATGAGAAGCCTGTTGTGCTAAATGCAATGTGGGCTCCTGGATTGAACCTTGGAAGAGAAAAAGGACGTCAGTGGAAAAACTGGTAAAATCTGAACAAAGTCTGGAGTTCAGTGAATAGTAATGTACCAGTGTTGGCTCTAGTTTTGATAAATGTACCATGTAAATGTAAGATGTTAACATCGGGGAAACTGAATGAGGGATTTATAAGAACTCACTGTATTATCTCGACTACTTTTCTATATATCTATCTAAAATTATTAAAAAATAAATATAAAGTTTATGTAAAAAGAAAAAACAAGTCTTATGAAAAAAAAAATCTACAGGGAGGGATCCCCTGAAGGGTATGAAGTCCAGGCCTCTCTCTTTTGCAGAGGAGCACTGCTGGCATCTCGGGTAGGATGAAGAGGGACTGTCTCACACAATGTGGAAGCATCCTTGGCCCCTGACCACTAAATGCCAACAGATGCCCCCCACTGGCAGCGACACCAGCTCCACTTGAGACCCACTGCAGAGGACGTGAGAACTGCACCCCTGAGTCCTGCAATAATTAGAGAATTGCCTTCCTGAATGCACATTGGCAGCAAAACAAAATTCACTGCAATGTCTCTGCAGGTGTGTGGTCAAGGAGGTTACCTGCCACATCACAATGTCCCTTTTTATTTGGCCACAAAGCAGCCTCATCTCTAGCTGCCCATCTCTAGTAGCTGGGCCTCATAGGTTACTGGCAAGTCCAGGTCCCACCACTTTGGGACAGTGCGCAAGTTATTTCCTCTAAACACTCATTTCTTCATGTGAAAAACTGGGATAACAGTGGTACTCATAGTTACTGAGGGCTTGTTATGTGCTAGGCACTGTTCTGTGTGCGTTCCATGAATTCATTATCTAATTAATTCTCACAATTCCATGACGTACATACTAAATCTATCCCCATTTTAAGTAGGAAGAAAATGAGGTACAGAGAGGTTAAGAAACCTGCCCAAGGCCACACAGATAGATGATAGTAAGTAGTAGGGCCAGGAGGGCAGTGGTGGCAGTTAGTTAAACTGGAGAGTGCACAGCAAATGCGTGGCGCAGGGTCTGGCACATGCACACAATCAATCAACGTGTGGTAGTTGTCATTACAGTCAAAACCTTGACATCCCTTTCCGTGGGTTAACCTTAGACAAAGCTTGATTTTCTCACCCTGTGGCAGAGAGGTCCAAATACTTGTTCTCTCTGGTTCAGCGTCAAACTCTGACCCGGGTCCCTCCAAAGACGGCAGTAAGGTCAGCCACTCTGTCATTGTGGCTCCTGTGATGCCTGGTCTCACAGGGGTTGGCAATTCCTTTTTTGTGAAGGGCTAGATATTAACGTTAGGGTTTTTAGGCCATACAATTGTTGTTACCACGTGCTTCCTTCTATTTTTTATTATTTTCAACCCTTTTAAAAATGTAAAGCCCATGTTAGCTCCTGGGCTGTAGTCTGCCCACCCCTGCTCTCCAGGATTATTAACAGAGAACCATTCAAGTCATCAGTAGACTTTCTCATGGAGTAGATGGAGCCATCATCAGAATTTGCTAAATCACCTAGTTACACTTTCACTGAATCCCACCCACCAAAGGTTACTGAATAATTTTGTTAAATTGATAGATGACTGAAACAGTGAAGAAACTTCCAAAGGTTTGCGGGGGGGGGGGGGGGGGGTGGTAAATCCAGAAATGCCTAGCCGGAGAGTCTGCTAAAGCAACAGAGATAAAGTGAATAGAGGAAACTACTCCAGAAAAATCACAGTGTTTTAGAAGCAGCACAAAATTTCATTCATGCAACAAATATTTACAAAGGTGTACTGGGCGTCTCTATGTGCAGGCACTGTTCTCGGTGATTTTAGAATTTCAGAGCTCAAAGGGACCTTAGAAATTATCTAGTCCAATCTCCTTATTTCATGGCTGAGGATTCTGAGGCCCAGAAGTTCAAAATAACTTGGCTATTTCCATTCAAAATTAAAGGTGGCAGGCTTTTACATCCCTCAGACTGAGCACTTCAGTGTGCTATTAAATGTTTGTTGAATGGAACTTAGGAATGGACAGCTGTTTTTTTATTACCTTTAAACTATTAAGTAAGTCTGGTAAAATAGTAAATACACTGTAATTGTCTTTAGAATCTATTGAAAAATATTTTTGCTGCATTTCACAAACTTTTGGTGTGTATAAGTGGGCTGACTAGCATCGATCATTACATTAACAAGTCTGATTCACCTTTAATTTCTCCTTTTCCCTACAGGCTCCCATCGCCTCCACGTCTCCCCTTTCTCCCCATCATGTAATCTTTTCCATTTCCACTGCCGCCACCCTCACTGCTTTCAGTTGCTGTCTTTCTGCTCTGTCCTTCCCATTCTTCCAAAAATACTCTCATCCACATTTTTCTTCTTAAAACTAGGCTCAAGTCATATCACTGCCTCTTACCCCCACCCTAAAGTTCTAAACATTTTAACAAATCCTACGTGGCTACCAACTAAAGTTCCAGTGCTTAGCCTGGTTCCTCAGCCCCAAACCTACCTTCTTTCTCCCCAGTCTTATTTACCATTATTCTCCTATTTCCTCTGACACTCCCTTCAAATTGTTTCTGGCCTTTCCCCATGTTCAAGCCTTTGCTAAGGTCTTCCCCTCCATGGGAAATGCCTTTTTATCCATCCTTAATGCCACTTGCTCCCCCTCCCCTGGCTCCTGCCTTCCTCTCCATTTCCCCAGCACTTGGTTCTACTTTCTTAAAGCTGGAACCAAATTTGACCTTCTATTAGATTACTTGGGTATATGACTTAATTCTTTCTTCTACTGAAAACAAGCTACCCATTCTGCAAGTAGAATAAGAAATAGTTTTAAGTTAAAACACCAAATTTATTGCATAATATGAACTATATGCACACACATAGAAAATAAACATTTCATATAACTATATCTTTTTTTAATCTTGTATTATAAAGACTGAAAAACTACCAATTTACCAATTGGAATAAATCTACAATCCTTCATTGAGATTTGATGCTGTATCACGGTTCATAAATACTTCATTTTATATAAATAAGTCTTTTCTCTAGTGACTAAGAATTTAAAATTAGGCTGACATGGATTCTTTGATCATGTAGAATTTTCTTATCCCATGAAGAATGTTGAGCATGTCATTATTTTTGAGATACATATATTTGCTTTAAACACAATCCCCCCTGAAATCCTATTGTAAACAAACATTTCAAATGCAATAAACAAAAGTTCCATAATAAAGAATGTCCTTAAGTCTTAGCAATTAGAGAAGAGGAAAAAAACATCTGAGTAGAAATTTTGCAATTTAAATAGAAATTAAAAAAAAATAGACTGCATGCATCCACCAGGAGGAGAGGAAAGGAAGGGAGCATTAAGTCAGGTAACAGAATGGGATGAAGAGAAGAAAAGTAAAGTGAGAGAGGAAGGAGGGTATGAGAGAAAGAGAAAGTGGTAGAAGACATAAAGTGACAGGGCAAGGGACAAGAAGTTATTATTTCTACTTTTCTTGGAGAAGATATCCTTAAAAAAATTAATGCAATTTGCTCCAAAAGCGAGATAATGGAAGGGGTGGAGGCCTATTGCTTCACTTTATTGTCAAAGGGACTTGGCTGAGCAACAAAATAAAATCAGGCTCAGCTGCAACTCTAAGCTGCTCTGCATGACTTTAAGGAGGTCCAGGAACAGGCAGAGCTGTGGGGAGATTGCTAGTCCCTCAAGAACTTTTTTTTTTTTAAGCAAGATGTGTTCATAAAGGCTCCCATAAATTCTCAAGAGTTCAGCCAAAGTAATGGACCCGGATTCAGCTTGTTGGAGTTGGGAATTTCTGAAGTAGTCCTTTCCTCCTTAGTCCTTAGAGTAGGGCTGCAACAAGCCAGGAGCATTTCCAAGGCTGCAGATAAAGGAGATGTTCTGCATGTGCAGCTAAGAAAAGACAGATCAGTCAAACCATTCCTGCAGAGGAATGAGAAATTAAGAGAAGGACAAGGAAGCATGGTGAGGAAAGATCAAGGCTAGGAGAGACATTTGGGAAATGAGAGTTTAAAAATCCACTGTCATTTTATCCAGCAGAGTGCAACATACTCACAAGTGCAAGAAACACTGGGTGATTTGGTTTAAAAACAAAAACACCTCCCATACAAGAGCCGATTTTTCACCCTATCTCCAACCCCTGATTTTTCAAAAAGGGTGCTTACTGCTTACAAGCCCAGAAACACATGAAGCAGGTTCAGGATTCACAAGTCCCAACCCCCTTATACGATAAAAAAATAGAACTCACTCCCCTGATAGTCTGTATAGGCCTCAATGTGGACACTGAGGAAGGAAGGGAAAGCTAGGGCCAGCCGGGGAGCCTCAGGCCAAACTAAAGCCCTCATAGTTGTCAAGGGCCTGGGTCAGCCGCGCACTCAGCATCTCTTTGCTGCTGTACTTGGGGAGGTCAAGAAGGTTGTAGCAAGTGTGGGCCACAGGCAAGTACTCCTCCCCGCTGGCTGTGGACTGGATGACAATCTGTAGGCTCGCCATGCCATAGATGGGAATCCGATCACTGCCTGTCAGGAACACTGTGGAGAAAGGGAATTGGCATTACCAGCGATGCAAATGGGGAGCTGCTCACAGCAGCCCTTTGAGGAAAAGAGAGGACGGCATGACACCCTGTGGCTCGCATGAGAAGTACAATCACTTTTACGTGCCAATAGGTGTGGCATTAATATTAATACATGCTCATTCTTACAAAGCAGAAGAGACTGCCTTTCAAGTCCTATTTTTTGGCTTTATGTGGATAAAAATTCTATACTATTCATTGGCTAATTCCGGACCCTGATTACACACTGACAAAAATAATCCATCCAATGGAAAGATGCTCAATAACGCCCTCAATCAAACATATGCCCTCATAAATGCTATGAGCATTCACAAAATCAAAGAGGAAAGGAATGACTGACATAGGAAAAGAGGAGTTGACCTCAGGGGGAAACCAGAAGAAGAACACAGTCTATGTGACCTCAAGGTCTCCTCACATCTCAGGTGTCTGGTGCTTGTACCACCTTGGCTACTGAACTTCCATTTGAGATCTGTTTGCTTTCCTTTCCCTCTCTCTCCATTTTTCTTAAACCAGAAAAGCTGACACTGACACTAGACATTTCACTCTTCTGACATACACTGTGACTTGGCAAAAAAAGAGAGACAGACCCAGCTGTCTTGTTTTCTAGTGCTGGATAACCTTCTCATAGTTGAAATGCTGGAAATTACTACAATGACGTAATTAGTTAAGGAGCACTTTCAAATAACCTGCCATTACCTGAGACTGTGATATAGAAATATTTTTGCCCAAATCTGCAGAGTTAATAAAAATTTCTGTTAAGTCTAATGGTCTCTGAACAGAAAAATGTCTTCTTTTAAGGAAATCCCCAGGACCAAGAGCAGACTAAGAGCTCCTCTTGATTGTCACAGAGCTACAAGCTCCCTTGGCAAACCTCAACCTGTCTTTCGACTCGTATGCCACTATTTCTCAAGAGCCAATGTAACCAGGCCAAGGAGAAATGGGGCTCTTTTTAAGAATTCTTGTGTAAGACACCCACTTCCTCTCGTCCTTACATCAGGTGAGTGGTAGAATCTGGGGGTAAATCTTGCATTAATATTAATGTATGTTCATTCTTAAAGCAAGAGAGACTGGCTTTCAAATCCTGTTTATTTTATAAGGATAAAAATTTTTATCGTATTCACTGGCAATTTCTGACCCTGATTATACACTGACACAAAGATTTCAACTATTTTTAAAAGGCTGAATTTGTTCATGTAAACTAGACTTCATTCTCCTTTCCAAACGTATTACCCTTCTCAAATGTCATCTAGCCAGTCACAAAGGACCATATTGTCTGATTCCATTTATATGAAATGCCCAGAATAGGCAAATCCATAGAAACAGAACACCAGTTGGAGGAGGAAGGCAGGGAGAAATGGGGAATGACTGCTAATGGGTAGGGGGTTTCTTCTTGAGATGATGAATGTGTTCTAAAATTGAGTTTCACAACTCTTTGAAAATACTAAAAACCATTGAATCGTACACTTTAAATGGGTGAATTGTATGGTATGTGAATTATATCTCAATAAATCACATCTCCCCGGTGCCACCTGCAGTAGACACTCTGTAATATTTTCCAAAAGCCAGAGAGATAAGGGACATTAATCCAAACAATCAGATTTCACTTAACACTTAAAGGGATCACTTATATATATATAAAAAACCTAGTATTTTTAGAGCAATTGAAAATAAGTGAAGTACTTCTTTCCTTCCTTTCATGTAATCCCTCCTGTTAGGCAATAGCTATGGCTAATAACCTATGTTGTACCTGAGATATGATTAAAACAAAAGCGTAAATATATTTACTTCCTTACTCTTTACCATTTAAAAAAGTTCAAACTTTACCTGTGGAGGATATCATCCTACACCATATGCAAGATTAAAATGTGAACAAATCCCATATTGAGATTACTGAGACTTACAGAGAAACTTCTTCTTCTTTTCCAATGGAAACTCATGAAATGTTTCCCAAAATAGTTTCACAGTGGGATGTGTAGCTGAGTAATCACCCTTGTAGATGGCAGTCTGCCCAAAAACAACAAAAAGAAAAAAAATGGATCTTACAGAAGAAGACTATCACAGTAGACATTTGTATACCATTTGCATTTGAGAGTAAGACATAACCACTGAGACGCAGGAGCCTTCCAAATCCTCCCAACCACAAAACTCTCAGAAAGAGAGCAGGCACTGGGCACACCTACCCAGGCCGCTTCTGCTTCCTTGCAGGCAAAAGACAGCACCTTGTCGGCTTACCTCTTCCAGTTCCTCCCAGTTGTAGTTGCTGTTCCCCACCATCATGGCCCTCAGTTCTGAAGGCTGGAAGAGCTCAAGCACTTTGCCACCACACACCTTTAGGAAGCCGCTGGAGAAGGCTGTGTACCATTCGTGAACTGAGATTTGGAAGACATAATTCACATAAGCATCCACAAATTCCTGCCTGCCAGAAGACCAAAGAAATAGAATATGTTTAGCCCAAAATCTTGTAGAGTCTATCAGGCTCCCCCTTCAACTGAGGTTGAGAGGGATGAAAAATGGAATTTCATCAAATTCTCATGCCAGGAGCCATCCTAAGGCATCGTGTAGGGAACTGCCCAGCCCTAGGATTCTACCAAGGAGTCTCTGGTAACCTGGGGGCAGAGCAGGCTAGGTAGGTGGAACCACACTACTGACTTTATCTCACCTGAGGTGCTCCAGTCTTCGTCTTGTTTATGGTCCTGCTTAAAATTTAGTTTAGAAAAAAATAAAAGATTTTTCTGCTTAAAAGAAAAAGTCTAAGATAATGGTTCAAGGCTACTTTCCCTCTCTTTGGAAACAAATAAAGCTAGACCATCTGATATTTGTAGCCTGATCTATTTCAAAAGATAATTTCATAACTCCTTTCTATAAATCCCTTAAATTCCTCTGGAAAGAACTGTCTCACACAATGGCTCCATCTCACTAATAATCAGGCAAATGCAAATTAAGACAATAGTGAATTCTCATTTGTACCCACTGGACTGGCATGAGTTTAAAAGTCAGAGAATATCAATGATGGGTGAAGATGTGGAGAAGTGGATGATTAATTTCACATGTCAGCTTGGCCAGGCTATGGTACCCACACCCAGTTGTTCAGTCAAACACCAGTGTAGATGTTGCTGTGAAGGTAGTTTTTAGATGTGATTAACATTTAAATCAGTAGACTTGAAGTAAAGCAGATTAGTCTTCATAGTGTGGTAGGCCTCATCCCATCAGGTGAATGTCTTAAAAGACTGAGATCCCCCAAAGAAGAAGGAATTTGGCCTCTAGACTGCCTTTTTACTTAAGATGCAAGATCAACTGCTGCCAGAAGTGCCAGCCTGCCCTGCAGATTTCCGACTTGCCAGTCCCACAATCACATGAGCAGATTCCTTAAAATATTGATAGACAGATAGATATCTTATTGTGATTCTGTTTCTCTGGAGAGCCCTAATATAGATTTTGGTACCAGGAAGTGGGGTACTACAATAGCAAATACCTAAAAACATAGAAGTGACTTTGGAATTGGGTAATGGATAGAGGCTGGAAGAGTTTTTTTGAGGTACTTGATACACAGAGCCTAGATTGCCTTGAAGAGACTATTGACAGAAATATAGACATTAAGGAGATTCCAGTGACAGCCCAGAGAGAAAAGAGGACAGCTGAAGAGAAAGCTTCTATTGTCTTGGAAAATACATAGACACCATGTTGCTAGAAATACGAATGTTAAAGTGCTTCTGGTGAAGTCTCAGATAAAAATGAGGAACAAGTATTCGAAATTGGAGGAAAGGCAATCTTGTCATAAAGTGGCAGAGAACTTGGCTAAATTGCGTTCCAGTGTTTTGTAGAAAGTAGAACTTGTAGTGTAAACTTGGATATTTAGCTGAGGAAATTTCTGAGCAAAGTTTTGAAGAAGTGCCCTGTTTTCTCCCTGCTGCTTATAGTAAAATGCAAGAGGAAAGAGAAATTGAAGACAGAAGTGTTAAGCAAAACGGAACTAGCACGTAAAGGTTTGGAAAAGTCAGCCTATCCAGACAGCATGCTCTGGAAACGGGGCCAAGGGTGTGGCTGAAGAATGGTCTGCTAAGGAGATTAGGCATGTGACTCATGGATCCAATCAACCACCTCAGCAGAAGCCAGGAATAGAGGTGTGGCCATCCAGGAAGGGTCTGCAGAGGACCCTCTTCTCCCATGGCTTGGACCCCCATGAATTGCCTGGGAGGCCAACAAGGTTTTTGAGGATTTTATACCAGCAGAAACACTGCCAGCTTGCACCAAGGGAGTAGAGATGGGATGAAATGAAGGATGGCTGTCAGACTTCTGGGATTCTACAGGTATAAAATGAGCTGACAGAGCTAACTGGCTGAGAAGAGGTGTTATCTTTCAAGAAAAAGGAAGAATGACCCCAAAGGCAAATCAGAGTCCAGCAGGGCTACCACTGCCCCATGGGCACAGGTCAAGGAATAGGGCCACCACCCCAGTGGGCCAAAGGACGGAGCATGGAGCCAAAGGAGATTATTCTCCAAGCCTTATAATCTAATGGAATTCGCCCTGCGAGGTTTCCGACTTGCTTGGGACCCCTGACCCCTTTCGTCCTCCGATTTCTCCCTTCTGGAATGGGAATGTCTATCCTATGCCTGTTCCACTAATGTATTTGGAAACAGATAACTTGTCTGGTTTCACAGGTTCCCAGCTGTACAAGAATTCTGCCTCAGGATGAATCAAACCTCAAGTCTCACCTATATCTGATTTAAATATTTACATTAGGGTTCTTAAGAGAAACAGAACCAATAAGGTGTGTGTGTGTGTGTGTGTGTGTGTGTGTACACATATAGAGAGAGATTTATTATAAGGAGTTAACTCATGTGATTATGGAGGCTGACAAGCCCCAAGATCTGCAGTGAGCAAGCTGAAGACCCAGGAGAGCCAATAGTGTAGTTCTACTCCAAAGACAGGCAGGCTTGAGACCCAGGAAGGGCTGATGTTTCTGTTCGAGTCTGAAGGCAGGAAAAGTTGATGTCCCAGCACAAAGGCAGTCAGGCAGGAGGAATACCTCTTACTCAGCCTTTTTGTTCTATTCAGGCCGTCAACTGATTGGATGAGACACATGCACATTAGAGAGGGCAATCTGTTTTACTCAGTTTCCCAATCCAAATGTTATTCTCATTCAAAGACACCTCACAGATATACCCAGAGTAATGTCTGACCAAATATCTGGGGACCTCACGGCCCAGTTTAGTTGACACATAAAATTAACCATCACAGATGAGATTTTGGACTTAAAGTTCATGCTGGAATGGGTTAAGACTTTGGGGGATGTTGGAATGGGATGAATGTATTTTATAGATGAGAAGGAAATGAATTTTGGGGGGGCCAGAGGATGAAGTGTTATGGGTTGGATTCTGTCCCCCTAAAATTCATATACTTAAGTCCCACCCCCTAGTACCTCAGAAGATGACCTTATTTGGAGATAGGGTCTTTACAGAGGTAATCAAGTTAAAAGGAGATTATTAGGGTGGGCCCTAATCCAATATGACTGGTGTCCTTATATAAAGGGGAAATTTGGATACACAGACACGCGCATAGAGGGAAGATAATGGGAAGAGTAATAAGGAGAAGATGGCTATCTCCAAGCCAAGGAGATGGGACTGGAACAGTTCCTTCCCTCACAGCTTTTAGAAGGAACCAACTCCGCTAACACCTTGATTTTGGACATCCAGCTTCCAGAACTGTGAGACAATAAATTTCTGTGTTTAAGCCACTTAGTCTGTGGTACTTTGTTATAGCAGCCTTAGCTAACTAATACATACACTTAATCTCTACATGTCAATTAGTATTGCTCTCAACACATTCTTTTCTTTAATAATGATCATTAACAGTTATGGAGAGTTTACTAGGTACTAGTCACTGCAATAAGTTCTTGGATATACACTATCTCAGTGAATACTCAAAACTATCCTCTGAGTGAATTTTATGGTATGAGAATTATGTCCCAATAAAAACAAACACATGAAAAAGCTTTGTGAGGTTGACACGATCATTATTCCAATTTCAGAACTAAATCCAAGACAAACAACTAGTATACAGGCAGGAGGGGAAATTGAAGCCAGATGCCTGTGCTCCCAACCACCTCACTAAAGTACCCTCCCTTCCCCCGTCTTGCTTCAAGCGAAAAGAAGAAGATTGGCAACAGGTGTTAGCTCAGGGCCAATCTTCCTCACAAAATAAAATAAAAATTTCTGCTTTTTGAAGACACTGTCTCAAAAATGAACAGACAAGCCACAGACTGGAAGAAAATGTTTCTGAAACACTTATCCCACTAATGACTTGTATCCAGAATATATAAAAATTTTTAAAAACTAATAAACCAAAAAACTCAATTTAGAAAATGGGCAAATGATCTAAACAACCCTTTTGTGAAAGAAGATATATGAATGGCACATAAGCACATTTGATGATACTCAGTATCATTAATCATTAAGGATACCACACACAGCTATTAGATTAGGAAAAAAACTAACGATACCAAATGCAGGTGAGGATGTGGAGCAACTACCACTCTCATATATTGTTGATGTGAAAACGAAATGGTACAGCCGCTTAGGAAAACAGTGTGGAAGTTTCTTAAAAAGTTAAACCTCAATTTACCATATGATCCAGCAATTCCACTTCTAGGTATTTACCCAGGAGAAATTAAAACTTACATTCACACAGAAATCTGTAGATGAATGTTCATCACAGCATTATTCATAGTCACAAAAAACTGGAAACAACCCAAATTGGAATATTATTCAGTAATAAAAAGGAACAAACTATTAATACACACAACACCATGGATGAATCTCAAATGCATTATGCTGAGTGAAAAAGGCCAGACTCAAAGTCTCCATACATATGATTCCTTTTATATGACATTTTGGAAAAAAACAGAATTATAGAGACAGAAAACAGATCAGTGGTCACCGGGGCTGGCAGTAAGGAAAGGACCATGAAGGAATTTTTTGGGATAAAGTTACTGTTCTACATCTTGATTACTGCAGTGTTTACATGACTGTATTTGTTTGTCAAAGCACCCTAAAAAGGGTGAACTTTATTACACATAAATTATATTTCAATAAAACAGATCTTTAAAAAAAGTAGCCTAGCTTAAAACTAAGTTTTAAGATTTTTAAGATGAAAACATAAGTCCTGAAAGATGAGCACATCCAGGTTGTCTCAAGCAAGTTAAGTTAGTTAAATGGATTTGATTAAAGTTTGGGCTTTTTTTTTTTTTTAAATCTGTCACAACTTCTATACTATAGAAGTTAGAAGGCCTGGTTTCTGCCCCTGATTCTGCCAATCAAGTGATACATATAGTAATAGAATATTTATTTCACTTTATTTTTCTGCTTCTAAGTTCTTTATCTCTAAAATGAGAAAAAGTGTTCCTAACCTCAAGGTAGCTGTAGCCATCAAGAGATGATATATGAAACATATGGGTGATATATAGAATACAGTGTCAGCCACCTAAATATAGGTATATTATTACACCAAATTCAGTCAGGGCTAAGATGGAAATTTCAGCCTTAACAATAAAACTCAGTCATCACAAATGGTAACAGGGAAGAGGAGAAAATAAATTATCTGGAACAGAATTAAGAAAGTAAAATAAACAATAGAAATCACAAGTACATAAAAAACTACAGTGTTTGCTAATGGGAATATATTGGGCCTTTTGTAAATAGTTGCTTTCCTTGCAGAAGGGCACAAATATGTCCTTTTCTAAAAGACAATATTATTGCAGGTTATTTTTGCATATTAGCAAATGCAATTATTTTGTAAAATAAAAACCAAAACACTTACCAAGTGCTTGCTGTATGTCAGCACTAAGTGTTTTATATATTATTAACTAATTTAACATTCACAAGAACCAAAAGATGGCACCAAATGTATATTGGGAAGTAATTTCCTAACATTCATATGCTTGGTGAAAAAGTTTCAGCAAGTCCCAACACAGTGAAAGAAAAGCATTTAAATTAGTAATGCTGAATTTGAAAACATTCCTGAGGAATTTCTGGACGGATCATTTGTCCTCCATACCTCAAATATGTGCCCTCATCCTTATTCAAGAAGCTATCATTTTGGTTTAATAAACAAGGTAAGGAACTAAAATAGTCAATTTACTATTAGAAAACAAGAGTTCGCTTTTCAAGATCTTTATGTTCTCAGGTACAAATCACAGGCAAGACCCACAGAGCAGATGCTGAACTGTGGAACGCTCTGGGGACAACGACTGTGTGTACACGTGTGTGCTACATGTCCCCAATGAACCACAGGACTAAGCACATACTTCAACCGGATAAGCTGGGGCCCCTGCCCTGGGCCCCAGGCGTTGGAGGGCCTTGCTGGTCTTCGGCCCTCCTCCAGCTTTATTCCTCCTCACAGGCCAAGGATTCCGAGGGACCTTCGCAAACCCATTCCAGGATACTCGGGGTGCTGAGACTCCCCATCCACATGGCTCCCAAAGTGATTCCGGGGTCCGTCCTGCTGAGACAAGACTGGCCACCAGTATATATGCCGCTAGGCTGACAAACGGCCGAGGCGGGGTGTTCAGTGGGCAGACTGACATGCAAGCTGCCCTGTCCGTACACATGCATCCAGGTCCCAAAGACGGTGGAGTGGAGTCAGCTCTCCCGCGCCTCCACTTTCTGGAACGGAATTCGGAGGAATCTGAGAGGTGACCAAACCGACCCCACAGGAGTAAGCCAGAGACATCCTCCCATGGCAAACCAACACCAGCTCCGGGTAGATGCGGACAAAGGCCAAGTGAGCTGTCCTAACAGATGCATACAAGGGCCTGGGGGGGACAGAGGAGCAAAATGAAAAAGGCTGAGGCCAGCCAAGCAGTTCCTGAGAAAGAGCCTCGGGCCCCGGCTGCCATTCCCAGCCCAGCTTCACGGGGGCGGGGGGGGGGTGCAGGAATGCGGGCCGACTGTGGGCAGAGTATTCACGAAACGGGTTCTGGCGTGGGCGGCAATGCCAGGGAGACGGCAGGGTAGCAACAGGGCCGAGCTGGCGCAGTGTGAGGGCCGGCTGTCAGCTGAAGCTAGGGAGCCAGTCAGGGGCCGGAGTCCCGGGGGCGGGGCCGCGGCTGACGTCAGTGCCGCGGCTGACGTCACGGCCGCTTGCCGCATCCGCAAGATCCCCCCGCGCGGCTCCGGTGCAGGTCTCTGCGGGAGCCACCAAGACCTCTGCGGCTTCCCCTCTGACATGGCTGACGCGGAGAACCAGGGGCCTGCGGAGCCGAGCCAGGCGGCGGCGGCGGCGCCGGCGGAGGCGGCAGCGGAGGAGGTAATGGTGGAAGGTGGTGCGCAGGGGGGCGACTCTGACAGCGCGGCCGGCGACTCTGACAGCGCGGCCGGTCAGACGGCCGAGGAGCCCCAGACCCCTACCGAGACTGCACCGAAGCCTAAAAATGACTTTATCGAGAGCCTGCCGAACTCGGTGAAATGCCGAGTCCTGGCCCTCAAAAAGCTGCAGAAGCGATGCGATAAGATAGAAGCCAAATTTGATAAGGAATTTCAGGCTCTGGAAAAAAAGTATAATGACATCTATAAGCCCTTACTTGCCAAGATCCAGGAGCTCACCGGTGAGATGGAGGGATGTGCATGGACCTTAGAGGGTGAGGAGGACGACGACGACGACGAGGAGTACGAGGATGAGGAGGAGGGAGAGGAGGAGGAAGAGGAGGAGGAGGAGGAGGAGGAGGCTGCGGCGGAGGCTGCCAAAGATGAGGGTCCCCGCTCTGCCGTGTCTGATGACGCCAAGAAATAAGCGGGGCAGAGACTGAAGAGGAGAATGACGACGAAGACAAAAACGCTACTTTTTTGTAATATATATATATGTGGACTCAAAAAGGCTCAGGTTTTGGACCAAAATACAATGTGAATCAATTCTGACATTCCCTAAAATGTATTAAATTGAAGCAATCAGATCCTGGACAGCCCGTTTCAAATGTGATTTTCATTTTGAACACAAATATATCAAAAGATGTTAAAGAAAATGAGTTTAATTTTTTCATGATCTCTTCTTGAGGACTGGAACTGAGGCTTATTAAGGGTGTCAAGCAGATGTAAAGTAAAGAATGTCACTTTGAAACTCATTCATCACACTCTCATCACCCTACACACAGAACGCCCAAGCCAAGACTGAACGTGTTCTCAATGCCTAATTCTTCAGTTTCTTTACTCCTGAAATTTTCCAGTGCAGAACTCAAGAAAAGTCCCATCTTTAAGACTTTGCTTTTGTAACCCAGACATCAGCTTTACGCTTCGGAGAAGAGTGATGGAATCAAGCGTGCGATGGAGATAGTGACAGTACTGTTAATAAGCCTGGAAAACTGCCACTTCAAATTCTAAAGAATGTTCTGAATATTTGAATGTAGAGAAACAACATGGTTCCAAGAAGGAGGGTATATAACCCGTAAAATATTGTCAACATGTGTGTTCATTATTTATAGTCTCATGTTTATGTGTTTTCTTGGTAGTGTCTATTTGCAAAAGTGTAAAAAAAAAAAACCCCAAATGTTTAAGTATTAAATCCCTTTACCTAGTATTTTAGAAATGTTAATTTACTTGAAGAGATGTAGAATGTAGCAAATTCTGTAAAGCATGTGTATCCAGTGTTATGTAGTTTGATCCTTGTCAAGTCTTTTTGTCCTGTAGCTTTTAAAATGTAGCTGTGAAATTATCAGAACTCTTCACTGAAGCTAATGTTTGGAAAAAATATATACTTGAAGAACCAATCCCAGTGTGTGTCCCCACCCCCAGCTCAGAAGTAGAAAGAGTTTAAGTTTGCTTGTATTAGCTGTGCCTTCATTATTTTGCTATGTAAATGTGACTTATTAAATATAAAATGGTGCATAATCAAATTTTACTGCTTGAGGATAGATTGGCATACAGTCAAGGATTTTTAGGAAGGACACATTTAATGTAAAAACTCTTCGCTTCTTTGTGGATTTTGAATTGTATGTGACCCAGTGATCTATAAACATAAGCATCAAGTTTACCACTGTGGTGTTAATAAAACAGTATTTTCCAAAAACAAAAGGACTCAGTACTCTGCCTGCCTGGAATCAAATCCCAGCTCTGCCTCCTATTAGCAACGAACCTTGGGCAATTCAGGTTATGTATGTTTAGTTTCTCTTCATCTATAAAAGGGCAGAGTAATAGTCCCTTCCTCACAGGTTATTATGGAGAACAAGTGCATTAATACACATAAAGCCCATAGAACAGTATCTGACGCATACTAAGTGCTCAAGAAATTTCAGCTGTCACTATTATTATTACTACATGAAAGATAAAGACACTGATTGGAAATTCAATCCTCCTTGTCTCCCTAGTTACAAAAGAGGAGAAAATGGACATCATTATATTCTTAAGTTTATGATTCCTTATTGTCAGAGAAGAATGTGGCCTTTAATTCAGAAACACAAGAAATTGAAAAAAACTATCTTGTTTTGGTTTCCTCAATATAAAAATCAGGTTTTGATATCCTCCCAGAAAGGATAAAAGACTTTAATGTGACATTATGAATATACAAAAAAGGCTATTTCAACTTTACATTTGGGCATTCTGAATGAAGTAAAAATAATAATAAAATTAAAGACTCCAAAAAAATTTAAAAACTCAGATGCATTTTCTTCCATTTCCCTTAAGGGTTAAAATTACACAAAAGCAAAATTTAGACTGCTTTACCTTACGGAACAGAAGGCAGCAACATCAACCTGTTGCTAATGGCAATAGTTGAGTAAAACCTTAAGGCAATATTAATCTTCCTAGGGCCAGGCCAACCAAAAGAGAAAATCAAAATAATGTATTACATAAAAAGTCAATGATTATCTTAATCATATGATTATCTTAATAGAAGCAAAAAAATTCTAATAAAATTCAATATTCATTTATCTCTAGGAATAAAAGACTGTCATTTAATATTTTTCTAGTTCCAGCAAAAAAGGTAAAAATGAATGAAACAAATAAGAGGTGCAATTATTGAGGAAAAAGTTTTTTTGCAGGCATGTGATTATACACAGAAAATCCGAGAATTAAATGAAAACTACTACATTTAATAAGTCTGAGGAACTGACCAGTTACCAGATAAATATAAAAAACCAACAACTATTTCTAGGCACTATTAAAGATCAAAACATATGGAAAAGGCTCTCATGGTGGAAACAAGAAATCAAAATATAAAAAACCTCTAATAAAAATAGGTATAACCTATACATATTTTATGAATACATATTTTTATGAATACAGAAATACATATTTCTGAATAGAAATAACAGACTCACAAAGAAATGTAAAACAGATCTTTGGATAGTAAGACTGACTATCACAAAAGTATCCATTCTTTCCAATTAACTTTTAATTTATCACACTTCTAACCAAAACCCAAACTGGATCTGGAACTTAATATAATTACCCTAATGTTCACCTGGAAGAATAGCTAAGAAAACCAGAAATATGGAAACAATTCAGATTTTTACCTTAGACTACAATCTAAAAAAAATTTTTAATTGGAGAAAATACATTAAGTATTTATCAATTACTGGACAGGGAAAGGCTAAGATTAGCATGATGAAAGACCAAAAGAAATAACAGACAACACAAAAATTAATAAATTATAAAGATTTCAACATATAAAACTCCACATTTTCAAAAGCGAACAACAAACCGGGAATAAAATCTGCAATACATATGGATGGCAAAAGGTTAACAGTCTGAATATAATAAAGAGTTCATGCAAATCACATGAAAATCATTTAGTCCCAGTAGAGACATACATAAAGGACATCAGCAGAGGAAACACTGCAATCCTGTTTGGGGCAGAAAGACTCATCCCGAAAAGGCAGCACTACGTGGACCAGGGCTCCAACGAGGTCTGGAGCATGCGTTCCCAGCCGCAAGCTCGGGTCAGCAACTTTTCTTTCACTTATAATAAAACTTTAGCTATAGGGTTTTCTAGCTACCAGTCACAGCACTGTTGGCTACTTTTCCCAGGATACAGGGACATTTATGACACCCTTCATAATGTCAAGCGATTTCCACCATTTCCTAACTGGGTTGATCTTTACCCTCTGTTTCCTGAACTGCTTCTGCTTGCTTATTTGATAGTTCCTCAGGCAGCCATAAAACTACCACGTTAACATCTAGCAGGACACTCTCCCTTCAAGGTGGGTCAAACACTATCACTCCAAAACCATTTTTAATCCATTACAGGCCCAAATTAGTCAGCAACGCACAAAGTAACTGGTAGAAAAAAAGGCAGCATGCATCACACATTCAACCCAGTCTCTAAGAGTACTACGCAGAAAACCAGCATGCAGATGCCCCCTGCCCAAGGGTGACACAGCCGCTCCCCCTGCCTGAGGGCTTACACTCAACACATACACACAGACACGTGCACGCACATGCACGTACACACTTTTTCATTGAGGTGATTTCACATAACATAAAATTAACTATTTAAATGAACAATTCAGTGGCATATAGTATATTCACAATGTTGTACAACCACTTTTATCTAATTCACTTTTTTTTAAGCAGAAAATATTTTAGAGGTAAACAGACCAATGCTGTGTAGAATATGTAAAGTAGCCTATGCATAGAAGAAATATAAAATTTTACAAATTAGATCAAATTTCATATTAAATTAGTTTTTTGTTTTTTAAGAGAATACTCAGTGTTGGTAAGGATTAGGTGAAATGGGCACTCTCATACATTGAGGATAATATTAAGCTAGTATAATTCATTAGAAAAATCAATTTAGCAAAAATATCTATCAGCAGATTCAAAATTATATACACTAATTCAATTTCACCCTTGGGACCATATCATTAAAAAGCAATTTTAAAGGCAAACAAAGCTTTATACACAAAAGATGCTTGATATAATTTCTTATTAAAAATAGAGGAAGAAAAAAAAAGGGAAATAAAAAAGAACACAGAAACAAGCCAAATACCCAAAAATGAAAGAACAGAAAACACACATTCACACGGCAGACTGTGCAGCCATTATTAAGGGTGTCCACGAGGGCTTTGTAGTAACACTGTAAATATAACCATTGTCTCAACCTAAGTTTAAAAATTCAGACATACAATTTTATACCTATATAGTATGTTTCTAACTATGCCAATTTTGTTTTTAAAAAATTACACAGTCGGCCTGAAAGGAAAACAACAAACTTCTCAAAGGCATTTTTCTTCCTGGGTGGGACGGGACCGGAACTGGAGTCCTGGTCGTGGCCTGGAAGGGGCGGCATGCTGATGCTCACGCCGTACAAGCTCTCACTCAGACCACCTGGCTTTGAATCCTGGCTCTGAGTGTGAATCCTGGACTTCTAGCTGTGTAACCTTGAACAAGTGACTTATGCCTCTCTGTGCCTCAGTTTCCTCGCCTGTAAAGTGGGGAGGATGACATGTGAAGTACTTAGAATAGTGCCTGACACATGGCAAGCACTCAAGAAATGTTCCTGGCATTTTAATTCTCTGCTATTCCTATAACAGCCCAGTGCAAATACGATGCAGATCATTAAGATTACACCTCTCACAGACTATCTCAAGAGATCTACTGAAGCCTGCCAGCAGTCCTAACTTCAGTAGAGCTTAAGGAGCTAGAAGCATCTGTCACGTATGAGTTTTATTCTCAGGTTCTCTATGGAATCCAGGTGCCTTTTGGAGCACTTAACTTAAGCCTGGCATTTCTCACTGTGTGGTCTTTTCACTATTCTCTCCCCCATCCTTTTTTTAATTTGAGAGAAAGGGGGAAAATATCCACTTAATTGCCCTTAATTTGATTATACTAAATTGAGTTAAATTTGGGGGACTCCATAATGATATATGGAGTTTCCATTAACGGTAATAACACCATGTTATAGAGTGTGAGAAATACCTAACCATGACTAGTCGTTATCCAGATGTGACTAACAGCTGTGCCAAGATTTGGCTATGATGCGGCCACCAGCAATCACCCACGGATATTCTTTTACCTGGATGCTTATACAGTAGGCCCCCCTGATCTACGTTCCAAGAGCCCCAGTGGATGCCTGAAACCAAGGGGAGTACTGAACCTTATATATACTCTGTTTTTTCCTACACATACGTACCTATGATAAAGTGTAATTTATACATTAGGCCCAGTAAGAGCTTAACAACAATAATAATAAAATTGAACAATTATAACCATATACCGTAATAAAAGCTACCACAGATCTTAGCAACCTCAGCATATGATTTTTTTCTTTCCTTATTAAGTCGATAACGTTCACTTTTTCACTTAAAGGAAGGACTTAATGGCTCCTCTTTGGCATATCTGAATTGCCAGCATCACTACTCTTGCACTTGGGGGCCATTAAGTAAAATAATGGTGACTTGAACACTGGCACTGTGATACGGAGACAGTCGATCTGATAACGGGGATGGCTACTGAGTGACTAATGGTGAGTGGTGGATCAATGTGGATATGCCAGACAAAGGGATGATTCACTTCCTAGGTGGGACAGAGTAGGAGGACACGAGATTTCATCACGCTACTCAGAACACGAGGCGTGAAATTTAAAACTTACGAATTGTTTATTTCTGAACTTTTCCATTTAATGTTTTCAGACTGTGGTTGACCACAGGTAACTAAAACCACAGTTAAGGGGGAACTACTGTAACTCATTTGACTGTCTGCCGCTCTTGTCCAAGGATAGAAAGCAATTTTAAGACCAAATGGAATGTGATAAATTATGGATACTCAATTGGTACCCTTCTGGCCTTTTCCTCCAGGACACTGGTGAGAACAAATATCTTACTGTTAACAAAACAGCTTCAACACCAGCAGAATCTGTGTACACAACTGCCCAAGACAAAAATCCAACAGGTATTATTTTTATCGTCCTTCATTTAATTTTCTTAGACTGATCTAAGAAATACCCAAAAAAGGACCCCCAGTGATGACATTATGGCACAGAACAGATGAAAGGAAAGAACAGCTGCAATGATGAATCTTTTACAGTTGTATACAACCTTTCTTACCAGGATCTCAATGTGCTTTGCTGATAAGATTTCTGCTTTTTGCAGCATAAAAGAAAAAGAAAAAAAAATTCACTCATGTCTTTCTCTGGTTGTCCCTAACCATGACAGCGACACTAAGTAAGATGGCAGTAACCATGCTAGGTTCTCGGAAGCCTGTCCAACAGGTAACAGTGTGACAGCAACGGGGCCTGCCTCCTGTCACCAAGTACAAAGGCATGTACGACAGTCACCGTGTGCTCGATGAGTGCCAGTGACCCAGAGCAGCCAAAACCTAAACTTCACCTAACATAGGAGCTGCTCATACTTTAATCTGAAACACAGTGTACTGGCAATAAAAATAGGAACCACCCCTCTCTGCCTGGCAACATTTAAAACAACAGCACTCTTCATTTTACAGAGACTTGAGAACTTTTGAAGCTATTTTTTAGAATTCATGTAACAGAATAATGGAGTTTTGTAATACAAGTAAAAGAATAATGTGGGTTCCTTCTTATTAGTCTCTTGAATTTATGTAATGTCTTTCTGTTAAAGAATCTGTGTGTCATCAGAACATTCTTATGAAAAATGCTTTGTAGGAGGAGCCCTGAAGCCAGTTAGTGGCAAGTAACTGCAAAGTAAGAGAGGAGGAACTCACTTGCCTTTTAAACAAAAGCATGTTCTCTGCGCTGATTCTGAGCACCGCTCATGGGGTTTAGCAATGTCCATGGAGTGTGTGTGTGTGTCAGCAACAGATATAAAGAGTGAAGAAGGAAAAAAAGAAGATGAAGCAAGAAAGCAAGTGTGCCACAGACCCACGTCTATCATGTGACGCCTTTGCTCACAAACCGACGACAGCTTCTTATTACCTGCTGAATGAAGTCTAAATTTCTCTAATTTTCAAAGACTTCTACAGTCTAATCCCCCAGCTAAACTAGTGTGGGTCATCCAGATGAAGCTTCCCCCAGCCATGCCTCTACCCAGCACTCATATCCCACGCACTCCTCCCCCTTCTCTGCCTGAAACAACCACCAAGATTCAGCCATCACTTTACAGAGCACCTTTTACTTTTTATGTCCTCATCTCTACTTTCTAGTACCCAAATCTTAGTCGGCTTCCCAGCCTAGCTCTATCCCATACATGTCTTCCCAGATGCATCTGTCCAAGTTGATTTCTCTGAACTCCTTCAGATTCAACCACTCAATTTTGTCTTCATATTTCATTTATGGTTGTGTATGAGAACAGTTTATCACCCTAAACAAACTGGGTTATATTTCAGTATTCCTGCACAGTTTGTCTCGCAACTATTGAGTCAGTTCAATTGCTGATTCAAAGAAACGTCTACTGAATAAGGAGAAACAGTGAGAGTGATAGGGAGAGAGAAGCAGAGAGCCAGAAACAAAGAAAAACTCGGACTCAGAAAGTCAGAGAAAGCAAAAAAGGCAAAGACAAAAAGCATTCTAACAGAAATAATTTTATAAATATATGAAAAAGAGCTTTAAGTCCCAACAACTGCCTCAACTGCAGATGACGTCACAAATAGCCTATGCCCGCACTAAGTCACTCTTTTCTCCACCCAGCGTATCAAACACACAGAGCGTCTCGATGACTCACCGGAGTATGAAGATGTTCCAAATGTTCCCCTTCCTCAGGCTGCTTGCCTAGCTTCTCACAAATGATGCACACATTATCCTGTCTGAAACCTGATGCAGAAGCTCAGACATCCTTTGAAAAACTAAAGGCTATATATGTACCCATATATGTATATATATGTTATAAAGTGATCATCAAAACTAGGAGGGAAGAGAAATCATCTGGGCCAACAAATCCACTTTATGATCTGCCATAAATTTCCTAATTCTAGAAATATTATCAGACCATATCAAATAATAAGCCTGTTCTCATTAAAAATATGAGATCATTTGCTATTAACAAAAGTACCAATGTTATATAGATAAAGAAAGGATAGATAAAGGATATGCCTGCTTTTAGCTCCAGGACATTCTTATTAAGTAAGAGTTTTGACTGAAATATCTACTTGAGATAAGACTAGCCTCTATATTAGGTTTCTAGAGTCGAGATAATTTCACCAACTGAAGTCATTCTTTGTTGGGTACTCAGGGACTTCTGTATCATTTCACTTAACTCTGGTACTGTAGCTCACACTTGCCCCAAATCTGAGGCTCCCCGGATACTCTGGAAGGTTGACACAACGAAAAGGTTACTGAATGTTACGTTAGATCATACTGGCTTTTAATTGTCTTTAAAAATGTAAAAGAGTGGAAGAAGAGGTCTGTCAGTTTTTCTATCCTTCCTATTTTCAAAAGGGAAGATTTATGGAAGGAAGCCAAGGCAGATCACTTGGACTGAATGAATTTCATAGGATCTCTGCTTGCATCTTTGCAGGTATTTACAGTAAGAAGCCAACTAAAGCCTAGAGTGAACTAGTTTTAATTTCCCAACATGCTTAGAAACAGCATCCAACTTCTCTTCATCCATAAGTTTTTCCATAGTTGAAATTAAACTCTGTGAAGGTTTTCCTCGCTCACAACCCTCCCAGGTGGAGATTGCCATTCTCTCATCCTTCCCCACCCCTACCACTTCTTAAGCCAAGAGGCTTTAACTCTAGCCAATGCGCTAATGATCCCTAAATCCTCATCTCAAGAATCTACCTTCTATTCTTATATAGCTCCTCTAAGAATGTACATTTTCCCTGTCAGTTTTTTTTTATTTCACTACTTTCTTTGTGGTTCTTGTTGTAAGTGACCACAAATTCACTGGTGATTGGGGTTGGCATAAGTAACTAAACAAACAAAATATTCATGTAATACTTCTTTCTTGAGATACACAGAAATTTTCAGCTCTAAAAATGATTACCTGGGTATCACACAGACATGTCAAAATCAACATATCCAAAATGGAATTCTTCTTCCCCTCCACCCTGCTCTACAGATTCTGTTTCCTGTTAATCAGTTGTCCAAATCAGAAACCTCCGTGTTGTTATCAATACATGCCTCTCTCATACCATCCATATATAATCAGACACCAGCTCCTGCTGATCGCATAACCACGTAGCCAACTTCGTGTTCCCGCCACCTTCATTCTGGCCCTCACCACCCTCTCCTGAGCTACCTCAACAGCCATCAAATGGGTCTCCCTGCACATGGTCTACTTCCACATGGCCACCAGAGTTATCTTTCTACAATGGAGACCAACCATGTCCCAATCCAAGTTCCACTTCAGGCCTTGACAACCTCCACCCCAATACTATTGCACCCACCCTCCACTGACACACTCGCATGTACCCACCATTCCCTATCATGTGTCAAACTCGAGAGTCCTGACTCACATTATTCTCTGTGCCTGAAATGTTTTCCCCGCAACTTGTATTCTTCAATGTCCGATGAAAGTGTTGTAGCCTCTCCCCACTGGTTCCACGGCACTTGGCCTATATACTCTATCTCATGCACCATAACATACTGCAATCATTAACTTACATCAACCCTTCCCGACTAATCTTGAGTTTCTCTAGGATAGAAGTTATTTATTCCCTGTACCCAGCAACATACCTAGAAAACAGCAGTGTTTGTAAACTGAATTGAATATGCAGATTTCCAGCAACCTCACTCATAATTTAATACAAAGATAAACAAAATTAATCTTTTTTCCTCCTCTAAAGAAGCAAGAGAGATTATGAATCATCATGAAAAATCAGATGTACTTAATTTTCACGAGGCAGAGAGAATAACTTAATTTAAAACCTATAATACAAATTCTTCAGCAGTGAAACAACAGTAATAGTAAGCATCTTTATGACATTCATTTATTCAACACATTTTTTGAGCATTTTTGTGCCAGGTACTGGAAACCCTGTGCTAGATGATGCTGGGAGTTCATTCATTCCAAAATGTTTTCCTATAAATTATCTCCCTTTAGTCTCACAACCATCCCATGAGGCAGGCAGGGCACTTATCATAACCCAACTTTACAGATGAGAAACTGAGATCAAACAGTTCATGTGACTTGCTCAGGGTCAAAGCGAATAAGATGTAGATCTGGAATTAAAACAAGTTATCTCCTGAATCTAGGTCTGGTGCTTCCTCTACTGTTAAAAATTCATTGAAATCTGCAAAGTCTTGCTCTACCACCTTTACTTCCTCTGCAGAAGGGATTAAAATGTAACTTCAATCTTGGTCTTAAAAGCGAAAGTGCAGAGAAATAAAGTAGCGACATGTGCGATAGTCCAAGGTCGGACTAACCTGTTATCCTTGCACACAATCACTTTGTCTCCCCCGGGTATCAGCTTCTTCTGTTCAATCACTCCATAGCTTTCTCGACAAATCTATATTTAAGAGGGAAAAGAAGAAACATTTCAATTTTGTTCACCACTTATCTTTCTAGAACCCAAGTGACTAAGAGAAGCTTTAGTAACAAATGTAGCTTAATGAATATTTAGTATTACAGAAATTCTTGGGAGAAGAGAGAGAACCTGAGTTAGAAAACATCGGCATTTTAAAAGATATCTTTTGTTTTAAGACATGGCGTTGCCAGTAAATGCAATCAAGGAGAAAATGATATGAACTCCAGAAAAGAAATGTATGTATCGGAGTAAAGAGGATTAATGCTTCAGAAATTTTCTTAAGTGCATAGATTAATCCTTCGTTCATTTATTCAACACATTTACTGAACTCCTGTTATCACTGAAGACACTGAATAAAATAATTTGTCTCAGAGAAGTCTCTGAATTTGTTCTTTGATTTGAAGAAAAACTAATGTTAATTATGACTTATAAGCATGATGAAAGAGACAGCCACAATCACAAGTAAATTGTGGAAATCCTTACCGTGAAGTTGAGGCAGAAAGTCTCCTCAATATCTTCCCCAGGGTAATCTAAAAGTTCTTGAAGACTCCTGGTCACAGAATGATGGAGAAAGGGAAAGAGGCAAATCAGACATTGCAATAGTATTTCTACCTCGTTCACATGTCCAGATTGTTTGCAAGGAAAAACTATAAAAGAAGATTCCAGAATGAATATAAATCCAGACGGACAGAAAATCATGTTACCTATACCTTGAAAAGAAATATGGCAGTAGACCTGTAAGACATTCATTAAATTGTTCTTTTTTCCTACCAACAAATCTTACTAGATTTATGAAGAAATTCAGACAGATTTATATCTGACATACTTATGTTCTCTTCACCCTGGTATTGCTTGGAAGTAGACATATGAGGAGATGGTACTGCAGTGGCCCTAGAGACTGTTTTCATCCATACGCTTTAGTAGACTAATCCTTCCATCATAAAAAAGCCACAAAGTCACTTCATCCACTTAGGAATCTTAATGCCTTACTTGTTAATGCAGACGGTTCTTAATGGTAAAGACACTCTGTCATACTAAAGAATACTGAAACATGTACTCTTAGAAAAAGAATACGTTTATGCTAACAATGGTCATAGCCTAGCTCTCAAGAGCTAGTTACATTCTTGTAACTAGACCTCATTCACACTTTCTTCTTTAGGAGCTCCAAGTCTGGCAGTTCCATCAAGAGTTGCCCAGGAAGAGAATTCTTAGTGTGGAATTTAAATCCACTACCAGTTAAAACAGCCAGCTCGTTACTTGAAATATATCATTCTCAGCCAGGCTGGCAAAGTAAATAGTACACACTTCTGTGACCCTGCCTGGGTCTCCTCTGCCATTTTTGTATAATTCTTCCAAATTTTCTCTTCCACTCTCTGTGTCCCCACCCCTCCCATTCTTTATTGTTTCTCAGGATTGATGTCCTATACTGGCAATGTGACAGTCTCATTTCCAGAGGGTACCTTAGAGACTATCTTTCTATCTCCATCTTAAAACTGGTACTCTTTCTCCAGAAAAAGGGATGTTCCTTCCATTGAAGCCAGAAGGATTATACTGTTTGCAGAAAGCCAAGGATATGGTGTCTTTTTATTTACTTGATCTTATGCTTCCTAAAATCAATCCAGAGAAATTCAGAATAAAAGGAGTTTTAAGAGCCAGAAAGAAAACAACATATAAACATGGCTCCACTACTTTGGAAAACAGTCTGACAGTTCCCCAAAAGGCCAAACACAGAGTTACCATATGACCCAGCAATTCCACTGCTAGGTATATATGCCAAGAGGAATGAAAACTCACATCCACACAAAAATGTGTACAAGAACGTCCATAGCAGCATTATCCATAAGAGCCAAAAAGTGGAAACAACCGAAATGTCCATCAACTGATGAATGGATAAGCAAAATGCGTAATATCCATACAATGGAATATTATTTGGCAATAAAAAGAAATGAAATACTGATACAAGTTACAACATGGATGAACCTTGAAAACATGCTGTGTGAAAGAAGCCAGACAAAAAGGATCATATATTGTATGATTCCATTTATAAGAAATATCCAGAATAAGCAAGTCTATACAGACAGAAAGTAGATTAGTGATTGCCTAGAGCTTGGGGGATGAGGAGACTGGGAGGACGATTAAGGAGTACCAGGTTTCTTTGTCAGGTGATAAAAATATTCTAAAATTAATTGCGGTGGCTGGCTACACAACTCTGAATATACAAAAGTCATTGAACTGTACACTTTAAGTGGGTGAATTGTATGGTATGTGAATTATATCTCAAACTGTTCGGTTTTTGTTTTTGCTTTTTTATTTTGTTTTTTGTTTTCAAAAAGGCTCCCTTTTCAATACCTTTCTCCTCCTGTATTTCTGGACCATGAGAGGTCTCTAAGTACTTATTTTTTGTTCAGGATTGGGAAAGCAGAGATTATTTTGTATTCCTGGGGAGCTATGACCTCCCTTTTCCTTTTTTTCCTCCTGCCCTTAGAGTAACATAGGCAATACATCAAGCAAGAAGCTGTATAGCTATGCCTTAAGACAAAGCATATACAACTAACCATATGGTTTCATAAGCAGAAACTTGCACATGTGGTATTTTCAACCTTCAATCCCTATGAGAGGCAACCAGAGGAGTTTCCCACACCAATCTGCCTATCTTTTAGCTTTGTACCTTCCTTCAGTGGGTGATAGCTCCTTCAAGTCTTCCAAGCCAGGCTTTACATTCAGTAACTTCTTGTAGAGAGCCAGCGGGAAGTGGAGGTCGACCACGGTGGAGTTGTAGATAGCTAGTCCACAGGTTATGCCAATCAAGTGAAACCAGTTGTGCTCTACAAAACACTTTTCAGTATGTATGAAAATACGTTAAAAAGAAATGCTGTGTTTGTGGCCCTCAAAACACTCTGCCACTTACCTCAAAATATTTTCAGTATAAAAGAATAAAGATCTCATTAATATTTAGTTACATTCTGAAGCAGAGAAACGCTATGATAAAAGTTCAATTATCCCCCAAAAGACACCATGTGGACAAAGTTAAGCATTTACAGCTCATCCAGTGATACAGAGGACAGGATACTATCTATCATCTAGAGCAATGCTGTCCAATAGAACTTTCTGCAATGATGGAAACATTGCATTCTGTGCTGTCCCATATGGTAGCCACTAGCTACATGTGTCTACCAAGCACTTATATGTAAGCTAGTACAACTGAGGGAATGAATCTTTAGTATTATTTAATTTTAATTAAATAAAACGTAAATTTACATAGCTACATGTGGTCAACAGCTACCTTTTTAGGACAGTGCAGATCTAGGGAGAAAAGTCTGGCAGAACTAAATTATAGTCTGGTTGAAATTAGAATACCTTTTAAAACTTAGCTCTCCTACTGAATTTTCAAAACTAAAGTGTGTATGTGTTTGTATGAGTATTCAGACACACACTATCATTGTTATTAAAATAGGACATATTTGATTACTACTTTCCACATGTCAGAAAACCAATTCCTTTATCACACTGCTCTTTCTGCCTTCAAGGATAACAAAACTTGGATCTTACCCATTAGAAATAGAAATAGAACTGATGGGTGACAAAATGTGCTATGAGGTCTTGGCAACAGATAAAAATGAAGACCTGATACATTATGTAGACATTTTAAACTATTATCTTTGTTACTCTCCCCCCTTGCAAAGTCAGAAGTTTGGGGATTGGTCTGACAATGAAAAGAAAGTTTAATTCAATCCATCTGTTTAACCGGGACATCACTAACTTACCGTATCTGAAAACCACAAGAGATTTGAATCTTGATAGTAGGTAAACATTCCATAGATGGGATTCAAAAGTTCTTTTAACAGTAAAAGAAAGAACTCCTTTGTGACACCACCAGCATCCACTGCTTCTTCACCATCAAAGATTACCTTAAAACAATGAATGTAGAATTAATACTTCAGAGAAATCTTTGGCATTTTCTCCTTTTTTTAGCAAATTCTTTCCAAAGGAAGATACAACAGAGACTTCACTCATGCAATGAGAACTGCAAGGGGTATCTGTTGATTATTAACAAGGCACTCACAGACAGACAGAATTTTTACCAGGTGCTTTGAGGACTACAAAGGAAGTCAGAAGTCTACCAAATGCCCACAGAAAGTTAACCATCTACTTTGGGGCAGTAAGGCAAACATAAAAGAATCAATTAGACAACACATTTTACTTTCTCTTTTTTGTGTGAGGAAGACCAGCCCTGAGCTAACATCCACTGCCAATCCTCTTCTTTTTGCTGAGGAAGACTGGCCCTGGGCTAACATCCGTGCCCATTTTCCTCTACTTTATATGGGACGCCGCCACGGCATGGCTGACGAGCAGTGCGTCTGCAGGCGCCCGGAATCCAAACCCGTGAACCTGGGCTGCCAAAGCGCAAACTAAACCGCTGCGCCACGAGGCAGCACCAACACATTTTACTTTCAAAGAATCAAATATACTGAGAGGTGAATGTTCTGGCACATAGAGAAAAGCAGTGATTAACTTGAGTAAAGGAACACTTTCTGGAAGAAATCTCTCTTAATAGGGTTCTTGGAGTGACTGATGTACATGGAAAGGAGGAAGGCATTCTAAGCAGGCACACACCTGGGCTCTGCGAGGGGCTATAAACAGACCCACAGGGGCATGCTGGACCCATAACAGTCACTGCAGTAACTACAGCAAACCAACCAATGAGATGTATTGAGAGTTTGTTATAGTCCAGCATGTAATCTCTACCAACCTAATCCTCAGAACAGCCTTATTCATAGGGATTACCATTATCATCCCCATTTTACAGGTAAGAGCTCAGGCACAGGGCTAAAAACAGCATTCGAAAAAGCTTATCCTCATGGCTGTGTTCAAGGTGCCTAGAGGAGGATGAGAGGAAAGGTGGAGATGCACTGGGACTTGATTATACAGATGCCAGCAGAAGACTTAACTTGGACATGCTGCAGAGCAAAAACTGTGTCATCTGAATTACTGATTGAAAACAGCGAGCATAGAGCATGCTCTCTCTTTGCAATATCAAACCTCTAACCCAGAAGTTCTAGGGAGAACTCCCAGGCAGACTAATGACACTGATATGAGTTACTAGACATTTTGGAAAGGGTGACATTGCATGGAGACCATCAGTTTCTTGCCTACTACATTTCAGAAACTGGAGTTTACAACAGGATTGGAAATTGAGATATGGAAGTCTTCTGAAAGATAAATGACTTAACTTCAAATAATTCACTAAATATTTATTGAACACCTACTGTGTACCAAGAATTGTGCTAAACCCTGGGAATACAATAAGTAGTCATACAAACACACATGGTCTATGAGGAAAGACAATTTCTTAGTTTAATAATTTCAGGGAGCTACGAGTGCCTATCATAACAGGCCAACAGCTTCCCAGACGATTTCACTACCTATCCCTTCTCCCTTTTAACCTTCTTTCTCTTAAATCTCTGACATCCAAAGACTTCCTAGATCCTGGCTTGATAGTTCTCCCTAGCTGCAGCTTTAGTTTAGCTGTTGTCTGCCTGTTTGTGATAGAGCTGGACCAGGTACACCGATGAGAGCAGACAAAGAAAGCCCTACAAGCCCTCATGTAATCCCCTTGCATTTTTATCTGATGTTAAGTTGAGATGTTCTGTTTGGTGATTTGAAAGAAAGAGGTGATCAAATTCTTATAAAATGAGTGAAAGAAATAATGAATGGCTGGACTGCACAGTTTTAAAAATAAGATCTTTGTTGCATCATCAACACTGTTTAAAGAAAATCTAGGAAGGTATTTAGAGAAATATACTGAAGGGCTCACTTTGAGAGGCTTTTTCAAATCAACATCAGAATGAATGCTCAGCTCTCTTAGGGCATCTCCAACAAGGTTGTTCCTACGAACGTGAAGGACCAAGAAGGGGCTTCTGGCCAGCAGAGGCTCCAGGGTGAGAAGCATGAAGACATTCTGCAGGTTGGCTCCATTGACCGCCACCTGGAACGGCACATCCAACAACACAATTACTCAGAGCACACCTGTGACTGGGGACAGCAGCCAGCTGTGCCTTTGGACCTGGGGTGAGTAGGGAGTGGGCTGACTGCATCTCCATTTTGTTTTTATCTTCATCTTAACTTTCACAGACTTTTCCCTTTTTCTTTTTTGAGGAAGATTGGCCCTGCACTAACTTCTGTTGCCAATCTTCCTCTTTTTCTTTTTTCTCCTCAAAGCCCCAATACGTAGTTGCATTTCCTAGTTGTAGAGTTGTAGCTTTTCTATGTGGGATGCTGCCTCAGCATGGCTTGATGAGCGGTGAGTAGGTCCACACCCAGGATCGAAAACGGCAAATCCCGGGCCGCTGAAGCAGAACATACGAACTTAACTGCTACGCCACCAGGCCGGCCCCCTCACAGATTTTCTAAGTCACTCAGGTTTATGCAACACACAAGTTTTTCTAATCTGACCCCAAAGAGATTAACTGAAACAGTTTATGAATCATATGATCCATAACCAGTTCCAGGAAAATGCTTAGACCAGCTGATTAAGACTGAAATAATATCATTCTGGAAGAAACATGATGCAGGGTGGGTAAAAACCATGACTTTCAAAATGGCAGGGAAAGAAACCTAATAACCAAACAGTTTTTATTCTTTGATAAATGTCCATTTTCTCTGGAAAACCTTTAAATTGTCAATATCCTGGATATATCACTGTGAAAATAGCCATATAGATACAGAGAGATCTAGAGAGAAACAGACAGACAGAGAGATGGAGAGAGACATGAATGAAGTTTACATATCCACCAACAGTAAGAATTGGTAGATTTGGATCGCTAATTCACAAATGTCTTTGTAGGCCTGTCAAAATCAATCATGTTTTATAATAAAAATATGTATTTGAGGCGCCGCCTGGTGGCGCAGCGGTTTAGTCCGCGCTTGGCAGCCCAGGGTTCGCGAGTTCGGATCCCGGGCGCCCGCGGACGCACTGCCTGTCAGCCATGCCATGGTGGCGTCCCATATAAAGTGGAGGAAGATGGGCACGGATGTTAGCCCAGGGCCAGTCTTCCTCAGCAAAAAAAAGGGGAAGATTGGCAACAGATGTTAGCTCAGGGCTGGTCTTCCCCACAAAAAAAAAAAAAAAAAAAAAAAAATGTATTTGAAGTAATTAAACAAATCTCAATAACTTAAGTTTTTATTCAATAAAGAATTATCAAGCTCCATTTAATTACCTCCCCTTCTCCATATCAGGGGTCAGCAGACAGCAGCCCACAGACCAAATCCAGCCTGCTGCCAATAATTGTTTTTTCATCTTTAAATGGTTGAAAAAAAAATCAAAAGAAGAATATTTCAACACATGTGAAAAGTATATAAAATTCAAATTTCAGTGTACATAGAGTTTTATTGGAATACCGCGACGCTCATTCATTTGCATACCGTCTTTTGCTGCCTTTGTGCTACGACAGAGTCAAATAGTTGAGACAGACTGTGTGGCCCACAAAGACTAAATATATACCACATGGCCCTTTATGAAAACGCTTGCCAACCCCTGAACCACATAAATGTACCTTCACGTATATGTCTTACATTCAACATAAAATTGCTGAAAAACATTAGAATAGCTCCAAAAGTTATAATGGAACTTGATCCAAATATACTTTCTCCTATTAGGAAAAATTACAATTGAATGCGTAGGACAAAAGAAACACAGTAAGAAGAGGAAATGATATTTTTAAAAGATGAGACCTGCATCTGTAGTTCAGCATCGGTCTGTAACATTTTGGTCTTGGCTTGGGCATCAAAGATGAACGGGTAGGAACAAAGCGTCACAGCATCCTAGAACAAAACAAGTGATTGGCAATATTACAGTATTCCACAGAGAACACTGCTGAAAAAATATATAAGTAAATTTTAAAAGGATCATTTACCTGTATTATAGATGGTCTAGCTTTCTGTGTAAAGAAAAATAAAAAGTCTCTTACTTGGATTGCAAAACCCAAACTCTCTACCCTCTACAAATATAAAATATGAGTAACAAAACATAGAACTTATTTGACTATTTGGCCATGGAACTAATGCCATTTGAATGGCTGACTGGATTTCTGATGGAACAGGCCAGATGTTTTGATTAACACAGACTGAGAAAAAAACTAAAAACTATTTTTAAAAGTTTTTAAAGCACATTTACAGGCCATTTCACTAACTCCATAATTCACAGTATTAATAGATTTCTCTTCCATAAGAAATCTAATTCCAAAACAGGAGCTTTACAACCTTTACTTCAGAGAGGAATTTTGTTGGGTAAAGTGGATAATGCAAATTGCATCTTACTGTCAGCATGTTCCATCTCCTCCTGACACACACAGGGTGTTACTCTCGGGAGAAACCACATGTTTGCAAAGCTGTCCCTGACTCAGCACTTGGACCAATGCGTGGCCTACAGAACACACTCCAACAATATGTAAATGAAATCTGAATAAACTGTTGAAGATGGGAATAACAGTAAATAAAAACAATCGCAAACATCTATGAGGCATGTTACAGTTTCATTTATCAGGGAAAAAAAGGAAATTGCTTCTGAAAGTTTTGTTATGTTATATAAGAATCTTTATTCATTAACTTAATAAAACAAAACAAAATCAACAATATAGATCATGTTGACCTGTAGCAGTATTTCTCAAACAGAAAACTGTGGATGTATTCTCAGAGATCTGAGAGTGCTCTATGGATTTTTTTAAATTTTATGGGGGTTTTTAAAAATGATATCCTAAACAAAATTAATAAAAACATATTCTGAATGACCTCCTTAAAACGGTATGTTACCATATAATTTGCATTTATTTTAATGATTACATTGGCACCACATTATATTTAATTGCCCACGGGTAATGAGAAAAGAAAAAAAGCAGTCCTCCTTTGCAAGTGATGCATTTGCACCCAGGAAAAGGCCAGCGCAGTCCTGGCTCACTGCATGAATGAACGTTTAATAGCAGCTGACAGGAGGAGAGAGAGCAGAGTCATCCCGGAGGGACAGACTGCGGAACTGAGCACCAGGCCTGACAGCAGGTGGTCCTGATTCACATCGCAAGTGGGGTTTGGTTTCACTAAGATGCTCTTGCTCATCACATTAAATCAATGAAGATAATCTGCATTTTATTGATTTTAGAGTTTTGTTTGTATTTAACTTGTAAATTTGGTTTGGTTTTATAATTGTTTAAAGGCTATATGAGTAAGAAGTGTACACCTACCTCCTTTTGTGTTTGTGTATATTTCATGTAAATAAATGAAATCATTTAAAAGCAATTTTAATTAAAATCCACCCTGTTTACCCTTTAGAAATAGGGCCCTTTAGGAATCTTGGAACACTTCCCTAGACTGAGAAACTCTAATTGGAAAAACAATTTCAGTCCAGTGAGATAAAGTATGAAATCACACATATATCATCCAGCCTAATGTGACTCACTCTCATGCTGACATACCTAATTACTTTGAATTTAGGAATTGAAATCACTAAAATAAAACACACACACACACACCATAAAACGGCACTCTACTCTACAAAGTCATCTCCTAGTCTAGGTACCTATGAGCATCCTGGGGAAGTAGGTTTAAAACTGGTGCCAATATTCAGAATTTTCTAATCTTCCTCTCGAGAGATTTTATTCTAAGCATTATTCACTTATTCTCAAGGGAAAAGAAAGATCTTTAATGTGTGTCAGTCTGTAAAGCAAGACAAAGTTTTAAACACGTCAAATGTAAAAGTGACTGTCGGAGGAGTGATAAGAGTGACTGCAAAAACACTGCTGGCCTTACAGCACCCCAGTGTACCGAGGGTCTTCAAATACTGGTATTTAGGTGTGATACAGCTCTTTCAGACATCAGTCGGCAGCTGTGTCTGTATTTCTTCGCTCTCCCCAGTCCCACTCCAGTTCTCTGACTCTCCTAGCACCCTCTCCCTGAAAGCCCCCCAACAAGCCCCCCCAGCCCCCCTTTAACACCCACTTTCTGCAGCTCCTAGTCCCTCCCATCACCCCTAGCTTGACCCCTCCTCACCCCTGAAAGAGCCCTGTTGGAAGTAGGCTGATCTCTCCTCCAGAGGAGAGGAGTTAAACTGAGGGCAGGGTCACCAACTTCTCAGTTGGGTGGGATGGCTGGAAGAAAATCCAAAACCACTTCAGTTAGGAACCAGAGCCAAAGCCAGAGCGCTGGTGGTCCAGAAGACCTCCCCCCAAAGGGAGGACCATGGTGCCAGCTCTAAGGAAGGCAGAGGAGGGGAGGGTATTCAGTCAAAAGGAGCAGCAGACCTATATGAAGGTCTGTTTATAAATTTATAAATTTTTTTATGTCTATGAGTTTTTGTATTTGAAATATAATAATTTCACTGTTTTTTATTTTGTGAATGCTGAATATTTTAGAAATGGTATTAGTACTGACATTTCGGTATTATGTGAAATAAATACTGAAACAGTAGTGCTATGATTTTGCTCCATGACTAACCTAGAAGGATGCATATGAACTGATAAGATATGTGATCCCCTCCTAAGAGGCTGTTTGTCCTGGGCCATCCATTCCCCAAAAATGAGCCTAACAAACAAACTAGCCAAGGACTGGTAGATCACATTTCAAGTGTTCCTGCTGGAAATGGGTTACACTGTGACCTCAGTTCATTTTTTAAAGTATATGAAATAGAAGCAATGAATAGGCACATGGTACAGAACTGGAGAACTGGGAATTTTTTTTTTTATTTCAAGTCAGCATGTCCTAACTGGGGCTGTGACTGGGGGACAGGAGCCACTGCACGAAGAACACCTGTAGTATGATGAGGAAACACAGGTGCCTCTGCTTCAGGGCCTGCCTGCCACCAGGCAGTCCTGGACCCACTGTGGGCAAATCCGGCTCCCCAGCACCACTGGATGCTGCGGCAGAAACAGCCACCATGTCTCACCCATGCATAATACTGGTACCTGGAGCCAAAACACTTCCCCATGTGACACACACAGCAGATGTCAAGGTGACTCCAGTTTGGATTTCTAAAGCATTTATTTGAGTCACTGACTTTCACACTTGTGCTGCCCTCTATGGGAGCCCATGAAATCACTCATCTATGTGCTATTTGGTTTTCAGGAGTAGATGATGACAGTTTATTAATTGAAGTAAACAAGGCACTACTACCTCTTCTTTAAAATGTGCAAAAATCAGCCACTTTAGAATGTTCCTTATGTGCTCCATAGCCCTTTGCACACACGTTACATCCCCTTGTAATCCCTTTTTCTCTGCTGCCTCTGCTCTGAACACCCACACAGACAGCCACCATGACCCACACATGTCTCCATCCCCAGTGACTCACAGGTATGTGACATAAATGAAGTGCCCAAGAATTGCTTAGTGAAAAATAGTTACAAGGGCTTATTATATACCAGGCACTAGGTACTCTGCCAAGTGAGGCCTGGCCATGCTTTCTCCCATTTAATTCTCACAATACCATTACAATTCTCATTTATGAATGAGGATGCTAGGCCTGAGGACACACAGCTAGTAGGCTAGAGTTGAGACCTGAACCCAGTTCTTTTGTGACTAGAGCATGTGCTCTGAACTATATGCTATACTGCCTCAGTTACTACCAAGCTAAAAAATTTAACATATAAAAATCCGTTTATTGTAGCATATATATATATATATATATAGACTACATATATATATATGGAATATATATACAATGTAATATTATTCAGCCATGAAAAGAAAAAATCCTGCCATTTGCAACAACACAGGTGTACCTAAAGGGCATTAAGATAAGTGAAAAAACCGACAGAAAAAGACAACTAATATATGGTATCACTTATATGTAATATCTACCAAAAAAAAAAAACCAATCTCATAGAAACAGAAAGAATAGTGGTTGCCAGGGGTGGGGAGGGAGAGTGGATGGGAGATGCAGGTCACAGGATTCAAACTTTCAGTTGTAAGATGGATGAATAAGTTCTGAGGATCTAATGTGCAGCATGGTGACTACAGTTAATAATAAGGTATTATATACTTGAAATATGCTGAGGGTAGATCTTAAGCACTATCATCACAAAAAAAGAGTTAACTATATGAGGTGATAATTGTTATAGGATAACTATGTGTTAATTAACTTGATCTTGGTAATTATTTCCAAAGATATATGTATATCAAATCATCACATTGTACACTTTACATAAATACAGTTTTATCAATTATTCCTCAATAAAGCCGGAGAAAATCCATTTATTGCTCATCACTATCATTTTTTTGTGTGTGTGAAGAAGATCAACCCTGAGCTAACATCCGTTGCCAATCTTCCTCTTTTTGCTGAGGGAGACTGGCCCTGGGCTAACATCCGTGCCCATCTTCCTCTACTTTATATGGGACGCCACCACAGCATGGCTGACAAGCGGCGCGTTGGTCCTCGCCCAGGATCTGAACCTGCAAACCCTGGGCCACCGGAGTGGAGCGCAAACTTAAACCCTACACCACCAGGCCGGCCCCCATCACTATCATTTAAAAGTGGTTAAAATAAATTTACACATGAAATGGCTTTAGTATTTTAGGTTAAAACCCAAGATATCAAAAAATTTAAACTTCAGATTCTAATAGCATTGTACCTTATACAACAGAAAAAATTCCACAGAAATCACAAAAGGTCACACAGTAATTTCACCTAATTTTCTACCTTTCTATAATAACTACCTTAACTACTGAAGAGGAGATGGGCATCTGGTATTCAAGATCTATATTTTCTTATCAAATGTTAAGAGAAAGAAACTATAAAAAAAATTCTAAAATTTGCTCACTTAAATACCTTTAATTCAGATACTACAATCAAAATAAACTAGATTTTAACACCAGCAACTTCTTTTTCAGTGTCAAAAACAATTAGCATTCATTAGAATTATTTTATTCAGCATCAAGTCACAGAAAGGGTAGATGAGAAGTCAGAAGAATTGGCTTTTATAGCTAATTGAATTGGTGGAAAAATTGTGTAACTTCCCTGGGCCATTTCTTTACCTGGAAACAAAGCAATTGGCCTAAATAGTTAGGCTTATTTCAACTCTTAACATTTTATTATTCAATGAATAATTATTCATAAACTGATAAAACAGAAAAGCTTATCTTTTTATAATTTCTAAATCAGCAGGGGAAAGCAGAGTTCATCGCTAGCCTCCATGTTAAATTTACCATGTAAACCCACTTAGAAGACTCTAATACATTTTTACTGAAAAGTATTTTGCTTTCTCAGGGTAATCATAAAATTTTATTAAAAATACAACATTGCGGGGGCCACCTGGTGGCGCAGTGGTTTAGTTCGCGCTTGGCAGCCCGGGGTTCGCGAGTTCGGATCCCAGGCACCTGTCGACACACTACCTGTCAGCCATGCCGTCGCGGCGTCCCATATAAAGTAGAGGAAGATGGGCACAGATGTTAGCCCAGGGCCAGTCTTCCTCAGCAAAAAGGGGAGGATTGGCAACAGATGTTAGCTCAGGGCTGGTCCTCCCCACAAAAAAAAAAAAAAAAAATACAACATTGCTCTATTATTTGATAGCACTGATCATCTATTATTTGACAAAGAAAACAATCTTGCTCAGTTAAATAAACCTACTTAAATGCCTTGCTTTTGGAGACTGCCAACAACCCTACAGAGGAAAATATTGCCTAAATGCTGCTGATGAATCTGTTAAATGCGCAAGGACTCACCTCAAATGTATCTGCTGCACATGGCTTCACTAAATACAATGACCAAATCATCATCCTGTTTTCTGACATAACTCAAATTTACACACACTCCACAGATGGGGGATCCTAAAAAGACTTGCATGTATCCCACGCCAGTCTGCAATCAAACTGGGGAGTTCTTGCCAAGTCCAGAGCGGCAGGTAGGAACCCACAGTTCCCTGGATGGCACGAGTAATATATGGGGAGAGCTGGGTCAGGGGCCTGTGACATTGTCACACACAGAATCCTAAGTCAGAGGTGGCCTGGGGGATTCAGGCAGCTGACATAAGATGACTGAGGCAGGCTAGCCTTTGTAAGAAGGTAATTAGCAAATGATCCTTTCCTCAATGCCCGAATCAAGCCGCAGTGGGGACTGTGGCTCACATGAGCCTCATCTACAGAGCCACTCTTGAACTCCAGCCAATCGATGCCACCTGGGAGGACAGGTCATGTGGCCAGATCTTTCAAGTTTCAAAAAAAGTTAGAAATTCATTTTATGTGCCTTGACTTGTTTTGTGGTAAAAGACACATAACATAAAGTTTACCATTTTTTAGTGTACAGTTCAGTAGTATTATTCATATTATTGTGCAATGGATCTCCAGAACTTTTTCCTCTAGCAAAACTGCAACTCTATACCCATTAAACAAGTCCCCATTTCCCCTCCCCCAGACTTGAGCACCCACTATTCTTTCTCTTGCTATGAGTTCAACTACTTTAGATACCTTGATTTTTTAATGTTGACAACTAATTAAAATTTATACCATTCTGGGTGACTCCTTATGACCATTTATGACACTCAAAGCACCTCAAAGTTTTAAGAATGCAAACGCCAGTGGATAAAACAGCTATGACGCTAACACCAAGGAAAGGACAGATGATAGGGCTCCAATGTGCTTTTCTTGTCCTTATTTGTACTCTGAGAAAAGACTGAAGCTTTATGATATGCTTTCCATGAAATCTTACCATGCCTGCCTGATGCAAGAACCACATGAGGTAGTCTTCCTGAATGTCCACGAGACTGGAAATCTCAGGAATGTAAAATGTGTCATATTCCACATGCTTCACTTTAAGATTTACCTAATGAAGAACAAAATAAGGACGACTAAAACCCAGACAACTGGAAAATGCTTCCCACAAAAATCCTCAGTAGGACATCTGACCCTGGCAACCATTCACCCCTCTCCCCACAGGCCCCTCTCTACACTCACCTTATATAACTTCTCCAAGAGCTTCAGAGCTGCTGTAATGTAATTGTTAAACAGCACAGGAATTAAAAATGTCTTTCTTCCCCTCAGTAGATAAACGACTGCACCTTTATAGAGGTTTACCAGCTTCATGAAATATTTCGGGCACACCTGAGACCACCAGTTATCTTTGGAAAGAAAGAAGAGAAATATTTCAACACATAATCTTGATCAAGTGTTGATGTCTTTTGCCTACTAGCTAAAAACTGCTCCCGACTAGAAGATGAACATTAGTCTAGAATACAGTTTCCCCAAACTAACTTTAAAAAGAATCCATGAACGCATTTCTGGAGAGAGCAGCAGCTGAACAAGAATCCCTAGAGCTTTTCTGTAAAGCTTGATCTGATTTTTTTCCTCAAAGACTCATTCAGAAGGCTAATCTAAAAGTTCAGTTCCAAAGAGACATGTGGACAAGATGCTAAGGCACATATTTTGGGAGGGAGCATTCCTATGTCCTAGTCCTTTCAGCCCTCTTCTCAGCCACCACCCAAATCCTGCACCAGAGACGCAAGACCATACGCTCCAGGAGCAGCACTAATGTCAACTATCCCTTCCCTTCAAGAGGCATAATTAGTTGAAAAACTACTATTTCTGTTTCTCACCAAACAATGCTTTCTTATAAGCAGACAAGAAGACTATACCACTGAGTTCAACTTTGTCAGAAATAAATTCAGCCATACTAAAATATTTAAAGAACAAAATAATACGATGTCTGAGATTTTTAAAATATATTTCAGCAAAAATAAAAAGGTGGTGGTAGGGGGAACACATAAAACAAAAAGGGCAAAGTACTGATAATCACGAATTTGCGTCATGGGTACCTGTAGTGTTCTATTTTGAGATATTCTTTTAAATCTAAATTTCTATAATTAGAAGTTAAAAACAAATTAAGTGTAAAACTGAACAATTTTGATCTCTTTGTCTATCCTACCTGGAAAAAATAAAAGTAAAAACGCCAAAACCTAAAAGTCAGGTAATATTCCTCCAGAGACTCTCATCTCTATACTTCAATTTATTAGAACAGCTGAGAAAATATGCCCCAAAGAGTTTTTGATCTTAGAAAAAAAAATTAAGGACTAACATATTACTAGTGCTTTCAATGATTACTTCTGCTTTTATATCTTCTACAAAGGTGGAAGTAATACGGAAAAGCCAGTATTCCATCCTCAGGAATCCAGGTCTCATGGGGAGACCACACTCAAGTAACATCTTAGTCCACATGGAACGCCGAAGTTACTGAGTTGCAATGAATACCTAAAAAAATTTACCAGAAAAAAAAAAGGAAAAAGCCAGGTGACAGACTTTCTGCACTTGATTAACAAAAACATCTCAGGCGCTACTCCCATGAGAGACACTCTCCAATTCACTGAGGAACGGGAGGTTCTTATCTCAGCAAAGTGTCCGTAGCCTGCAAAAATCAGTGTGGACCCAACTGTCCTAAAAAACAAAAACAAAACAAACATTTGGTAAGTCTCCACTAAGTCATTTCTTCCTCTCCTTTTTTGGAGACCTGTGTATCACCAAAACTGTTCATTTCACTCCCACCCCCTAAATTAGATATAGGAGAAAGAGTAACAGATGGACACTAATTTTTAGGGCACTATTAACTACTAGCAAGTGTAGAAGGAGAAAAATAAAGTTGGATAATCTGACTTTGTGAATATTTAAAAACCAAGATTAGTCTGGCATGAATCATTTCAAATAACCTAAATAATGGTTCAATTTGTTCAAATTGCAAATACGGCTAGTTAGAAATTAACAGCAAAGAAAGGAAGGTTTAAATGTTAAGGATATTAAGTGGCAACAAATAGATTCTTGGATCTCAATCCACCGAGAGCCAGTGGTCACACCAATAAAATGAAAAGCACAAAACCACTGGTACTGAGTTTAGCACACTCACCTAATACTTTGCTAGGGTTTGTATCCAGCCGCAGAATGGCCATAGCCAGGGGAATAGTCAACGTTATGTAATACTTGGAATCCTGGAGCAGGGGAAACTCAGGTAGTATTAAATAGATTCTCATTGCTTCAACATCTGGTGGTGAACTCGACAACTGAGGAATCAGGCAACTTTCAAAGCTGTTCAAGATCTGTACGAGAGAAAAGAGTACTGAGCAATTCAAACACCTGAGATCCAGTTACCTATCTCTACATTCCTTAGCTATTTGAGAGACTATCAGCTCCCATTCACTCACTATGCACTGAGGACCTACTAGGAGCCAGGCACTGCAGGCGCTCGGGATTCATCGGTGAAAAGAAAAGACAGAGACCCACGCCCATGCAGACCTCACACTCTGGAGAGGCATTTCCCTAGAAAGATTTAAGCCAAAGAGAAAGCTAAAGGTAGGTCAAAGCCACAAAGTGAATATTTTACAGAATTAAGATTCATACAAGACTTTTGCCTTTTCATCTTACTCTTTTTCTTCTGTTGAAAGTTGAGTTACTGCAATGCAAAAATGCATTCTTAAGCATGCACTTTGTAAATGTAAAGAACATACCTGTTCTAGAATCATGGAGTGCTGAGAATTCATTAACTTCTCAAATAACACTCGAGTCGAGTTCAGGTCAATCCCAGGGATTTTGGGACTTGTTTTAAAATGTTCATCAATTCTAAACAAAAACAGAAAAGTGTGTAATAAAAGAAAAACAAAGCAAACACACTGACAGGAGTTATAAAGAGGTAAACAAAAGAGTTTGTCCGTATTGATCCAATTTAAATTTGACCTGGCAGACACGATGCACAAAAATACTACACTTCGGGGAAGCCCAACAGAATAAAGCTCCCTGGAATCCCTTTCTTAAGATATTCTTAAAATATTCATGTCTTTTTTTCCTTCAAGTCAAAGTACAAGGATCATCATGTCAATGTGAGGCTGTCCTGAAGTTTATAAGCAGGGTGTTATTTCCTTGATGTACTCTTGTGTTTTTGCCTTTTTCTGTGATTGTGGGACACTGAACTAGATGCAGAGGCTGTGCCTAGGGGCAAAAGACATCCTCTTTGCAAACTGGCCCACTCATCAACAAACGACAAGTAGAATCTTCTTGTTTAAAACTTTTCCTAATGAAGCATTTAAAATAAAAATCAGATCTACAACAAATGCAAAGCTAACGTCCTAGTCAACACAGAGATACAATTACATTCACCCAAGGACTAACTTTACTGCTACTGTTTTTAACTTCCTAGCAACTAATCATTTTTTAACCTTAAATAAAGTCTCAGCCTTTTAGAGACTTATGGAATGTCTCTTTTAAATTCCCACTCTTAAACATAACACATCTATTAATTACAAACAAACTATTTGCAAAACAAAAAGGCTTCTGTTTATGAATAACGGGCATATTCAGGTAGTTTGAACACCGTCTGACAGCAGTGTTATAATTTATAAAAGCATAAGAAGAGTTTCTAACTTTTTTTAGGAATCATAATTATATGTAGTGAAACCTAAAATGGTCAAATCAAGAGGAGATGCTTGGGCTTTCTTTGTTGGGTCTTTCGTTGTTGTTGTTCTAAAAATAAATCTGGGGGCCAGCCCGGTGGTGTAGCAGTTAAGTTCGAGTGCTCCACTTGGGCGGCCTGGGGTTCACGGGTTCAGATCCCGGGTGCAGGCTGATGCACTGCTTATCAAGCCATGCTGTGGCAGAGCCCCATATAAAGTAGAGGAAGATGGGCATGGGTGTTAATGCAGGGCCAATCTTCCTCAGCAAAAAGAGGAGGATTGGCAACAGATGTTAGCTCATGGCTAATGTTCCTCAGAAAAAAAAGAAAAAGATTAAAAAATAAATAAATCTGCCCAAAACAGAAATTAATTTTCATGTCCCATATGTAACCTTCCATATTTTTAGAGGTACTTTCTGCTATGCTATTAAGAAAAAACAAAATACTTTATCTATATGTATTTATTGCTTTGTAAAACTGGTCTTCATTTTAATTGGTTTCCTATGATACACTCTATATAAGCTAGAGGAGCAGGACTCCTGAAATAGCAGTTGTTAGTTAAAACAAAAAGGCTTTACCCACAGCTCCACGGAATCCATGATACTAAGGATGGATAACCTAACAGATCTGGCCAAGAGTCATCCCCAACCTTCATAAAAGCTTGTCCTTCTAGAACAAGGTTTCTCAGCCTTGGTACTATTGGCAATTGGGGCCGGATAACTCTGTTGGGTGAGTGGGACGGTGAGGAGCTTAGCAGCATCCCTGGCTTTTGCCCATTAGATGCCAGTAGTATACTCTCTCCCACTGTAACAACCAAAAATGTCACCAGATATTGCCAAATGTCCCCTGAGAAGCAAAATCACCCTGGTTGAGAGCCACTGTTCTAAAAGACCAACATGAGCACAATCTAGAATCTTCTTCCTTAAAGGAAAAGGCTATGCACTGAATCTGAATGAACTGGATGAGTTCATTCCAGCTGCCCTAATGATACAAGTAACTGACTTTGCAACCTCTAACTGTAAGTGAAGAGAGTTTCTGAAGCAACCTCTTGCAACCTAGTTAGAGAAATACTTTTGGGGGGCTGGAGGGGGGGGTGGTGATTCACACACAGAACTGAAGTCTAAGTCATTAGCCTGGTCACTGACAGAAAAGGACTGTGAGACGGTCAGGACTTAAGATCACCACAGACCAAATCCCATAATGAGACCCTTCTGCTGCATCAGGGTCCTAAGGGGATATTTGCAGAAGGGATGAGGCCAAAGAAACACTCTATTTACTACCTGGGAGTTCAGCCGAAACATTATTTCCTGGTGAGCAACTAGACCTGAGTCCAAGGAGCCCCTGAAGCCTCCTTGGAACTTCCCTCTAAGCTCACTCTTCTTGATAAAAGAAAAAACTATGGGATAGCAAACCTTTAAAGAATCCAAGGAGATTATTTTAAAAATTAAGATTTAAGAACAAATACTGGACATGTGGTGGAGGTAACATTTTAGAATACCCTGAAAAATCTTTTCATTACACCAACTCTTTCTGAGATAGGCTCTTTCTTTGGTAATCTGCTTCTCTGCCAACCAGGCATGAATCAGCATTGCCTTTCCTTATGTCCTCTCGTTCATCATTATTAGACATTCCAATTTTTGCACAAATCACCAGCTTATCCACTGAATTAAGGCCAACCACCAAAGAGAGCAGAAGTTTTTCATGGCCTTTGCTGAGTAAGTATTTGCATCACATGTGAAAGTATTTTTTAAGACTCTAAATCACTTACTTTTTTTCAAGAAAACTTCCATTCCAACAGGCTGCAGAAGATAATATCTGAACAACACCACTGCTCAGAAAGAAAAAAGGAGGGAAGACTTTAGTAATTACAAATAAATGGTTATTTAATCATCAGCAGTAGATTAGTCATCTGTTTCAGGGTTTCATTAATAGCCGCTCTTGCTTACCCAGGTGAAGCCTTGGACGATGTACATTCTTTAGAGAAACACTGTGTCACATCTCAAAATGGACAAGAATTTAAGTTTTCCCTAAGTCACGTTAAAATAAAAAGAGTATCAAAGCTACCAAAAGAAAAACTCTTGCTCCTGATAATGATCTTAAACACTCTTCTACCACCAACCATCTAAGACACGCCCCACCTCACCTCCACACACGAACACAAAATAAAACCAAAAAAGAGAAGTTGAGCTGTTATTTACCAAACACAGAAAGCACCTTTGCAAATTAATAAGTGAATAACCACTTCCTTCTATTTTGTTGCCTGAGAAAGAAACTAAAAATAAGTGAAATGAGTGTTTATTCCTATTAACTAGATTACACAGGCTCTGGGAAAATAGCTAGTTTCCGAGGACTCAGAGTGAAACTGCATATCAGGAACCCCAGACCCTCTCATTTAGTATAAGGACCAGGGAAGGAATAAACATATGCATGGTTGAGGAGGGGATTGCAGTGACTTCTGTTCATCATAGAATCTGGGGCAGGAAAGATCTTGAGATCATTTCTTCCATGCCTTCATTTTATAAAAAGAAAACTGAGAACCAGTCAAGTGTCAAGGTCGCAGCAAAGTGAGTCTACAGTCCGTCCCTCCCCCCACTCCCCCCCCTCCCCCACACAGGCCCTCATGCGGTGAGTCTTGTCCCCTCCCCTTCCCCCTGCCACCCTCCAGCCTGAACTCCGCAGAGCCACCCGAAGCCTAGCGGGTTCTGAGGACTGCCACGATGTGCTCTAGGGCATTCCCAATGATCCCCCACTCAAAATTTGCTACCTGGTTTGCCCCAACGTTTAGGGCCCTGGGCATTTGCCCCACTACAATCTATATCATAAAGCAAGATGTATTATATACATTTCTGGGAATGACCAGCATGTAGTACAGATCATGATTCATTTGTTGCCAAGAATTAGACTCTGCAGAAAAACGGAAATGCTGAGGAAAGCCAATAAAATGTGTAAAAACGTGCAGAAAAAAATTCTCCTTTAAGCATATAATAAACGTGATAAAAGGCCTAAATCCATTTTACTATACTTTTTCCTCCACTTGACACTGAATTACCATCTCGGCTAATCATTTTGAATGTGCAAGTGCTAGAAATTATGCAGATTAGGTAAACTGCCTGCAATTTGGGATGCACTGGAACGTGCATGTGAAGAAACTCCTGGGGTTGAACAATAACACTGGGCTTTCTGAGCAGAAAGGTCACTCAGGCCTCGTCAGTCAGGATTTCTAAGATCTGAACAGGCAGGTTGAGGAACACACTCTGTGAGAAAATGGGGGAGCAACCTATTCTGTTATGTGGGGCTAGGGGCACCAAACCCTGAATAAACGTGCGCAAAAACATGATCCCTAAAATGTAAAACTCCATTTATAGTCACACCCTCAACTTAGCTAGAAAATCACTTAGCTAGAAAGTTCTAATATACTTTGGAAAAAATAAAAAGGAAAACAAGCAACCACATACTTGATTGTATTTGCGTTGTTGTGTTCTGAGAGTTTTTGTCTCCAAACTGCTATGGTTTCATCGTTTATTAAACTGGTGTAATGTGCTTGGTTCATCGTCCTGAAGTCAACAGCAGGAGAATAATTCTAGAGGTTTAAATATAAAAGTAAAAAAAGAGAAGTTACATAATAGCATATATCTTTTTTGCTCTCCTTCTCCCCACATATCTCCACTGTGTGTTTCTCTTATGTACAGGAGCTGGGGTGCCCAGATCTGCCCCCACAGCCTTCAGAATGGAGGCACTCACTCCCCCAGGTGCTGAGAGTGTAAGCCCCTGGCAGCTCCCAGCTGGGCTGCTCTCCAGGAATTGCCCTTGGCTACTGCTTCACTCCTGGTTCACATCCAGTGGCAGGAAGAGGTGTGGTACAAAGTCACATCCAATGGCAGGAAGAGGTGTGGAACAAAGGCCCAGCCCGTCATCTCCACTCAGTACTGGCTGAAGGGCCATCCCAGCTTCAGAGCTCCCCATGAGATTGGCTGAGGCGTCTGTTACCCTGAACTGCAGTTCAACTTCTCCTTCTGCCCAATCCTGTCTCCTTCATTCTTAAGTAGACGTTATTCTAGAATGCACTCCTCTCAAAAAATTTCTGAACATTAATCTCAGTCTCAGAGAGTTTCCCAGAGAAACCAACCCAATACAACTTTCCCAGATTTCTCTCCCCTCTGCTTTGAATCAGCATAACATTAAGGCTTTTAAAGTACTAATCATATGCCATAACTGTTCACCAAACTCCAACAAAAAGTATCATAAAAAGTCAGAGTTCAGTTATAATCTATAACACAATCTGCAAATAACCTATGAAAACTTAACACTTCTTAATTTCTTGCTGTAAGTATAAAGCTATAAATTTATAAGAAAGGTAGCAAAAAGGACATGTCAATAATGGCCTTGAAAATTCCAAATGCTGCCCAGCACTGTACATCCTTTATTCAGTGAGATTAAAAAAATAACAACATAAGTACTTTTAGTTTCTAAAATTGCTCTTTTTCAACTTATTTTCACCAAATCCTATTCTTGATCCAGAGCTAACAAAAGGTTGAAAGTGCTTTATATCTCCTATACTTGACAGGAGAAAAGAGGAAAAAAGTAATATTAAAGCATTCATCAGGTGATCATTTTTCTTCTCCCTTGTATCTACACATAAAAAGACAACTTTCCAATTTTCTTGGTTACTTTTCCATAGTTATGAGTTAAGATATCATTATAAGGGGAAAGGAGAAGGGCATGTAACAAATCAGAGATGCTTGTGTGGGGTGATCAGAATTGGCCACCCGAAAATGTGTCTCTTTGACCTGATTATTTTTAAGAATAAAAGACTCTGAAAGAAATTTTGACCTTCCCCCTAATGGACTAAAAGAATTTAAGATAGAAGGCCTGTTCCAGGAAGGAGCTATCACCATAAGACAACTATAGTATAATATAAACTAGGTGTGGTAGTCAGGGAGGAACCTAGCAATGGCCTTTTTAATCAAAGTCCTCTCCATCTTTCATTGTCTTTGCAAGGCATGGTCAACATTTGTCTATTAAACATTTGCTTTTCCATTTCCATGTAGATTGCCTTCCTCCCCTCTGAAGTCCCAAACCACTACCGCCAACACCCTCTTTTGTCTTTAGCTGAAGACAGTATTTAAGGTGGTGGCTTTGGCCATTTTGGCAAGGTACTCAGTTTTCCTGGGTTTCTCCCATGTATACATGTTATTAAACTTGTTTGATTTTTCTCCTGTTATTCTAACTCACATCAATTTAATTCTCAGATCAGCCAGAAGGACCTAGACAGTAGAGGAATAGTTCTTCCTCCCCTACACTGCCAAGAGTTTTGATCATTTAGTTCTTAATATTTATCTTATTAAAATGGTCACAGACATCTATTGAGAGAACAAAAGTCCTCTTGAATTACACAGAAAAAAAATCTTAAGCAAAGTGGACATTTGAGCACACACAAACAAGGATTACCTCTCCACCCTGGGCTTAAAACTACTGTTGTTACATAAATTTTAATTACTTTCCCCATTCAAAGGGGTAGCTGAACATAGACTCTAACACATACTTACAATAAAATATAAACATGAAACTGTTTTCTCATTCTTCATTGCATGTCCAATAAACCAGATGCCTTGGATGAAGGATATTCTCAGAATCACTTAAGATCCAAGAAAAACCATGTTTTCCCTGCCTTCTACTTACATACAGGCCAAAAAGAAAAAATTGGTCTAGGTCAGTGTTTCTCAACTTTGGCTGCACTTTGGATCACCAGAGCTTTCAAAACTCCTGACAGCCAAGTCACACTCTAGACCAATTAAGTCAGAATCTCTAGAGGCATCGGTGTCTTTTAAAGTCCCTAGGAGATTTCAAAGAGTAACGAAGGGTAAGAATAACTGTTCTTGGAAAAAGAGGATTACATCACCTAGCAGGCCTTGAGGCAGGCAGGCAGATACATACACACACACAAACACACTCTCACACAAACACACACACACTCTATCAATCCCAACCATGCTGCCTCTTCAATCCTATTCTGGGAACATGATGAAAGAAAAAAAGAGAGGCTATGATTTACACTCACTCAACAGCCAGGACCTAGAATAAAATGCAGCAAGGAGCATCTGAACATAACTCCTCACTCCCTTCTTCCACCTCAGGCTGGGCATTAATGAATGAGTCAGCGTTTTACAAAAATGGGGCCTGTCACTACACAGATGCTTTTTTTTGGTTCTTTAAGTGATTCTTCAAATGATATATGGTAATGGGTAAACACATGATTTGATCAGTCTCTGTATCTAAACAAACATCTGTGCTTGATGGCTTAAGCAAAAGTTCATAGGTTTAAGTTTCAAAATGAAAGAACAGCACCTTCCTAAGTAATACTTTCTTTTTAGTATCTTTTTTCTTTGTTACCTCACATTTTTAATGCGGACCACTGTCACCAGTTGTTTAAACTTTAACCTGCCCTGTTTCACTAACACTACGCTGCTTCACCCTCCTCCTCATCAATGTTTTGTTTGCTAGTCCCAACAGTGTTAATTACAGGAAGTTTAAAATCCAACTACATACACCAGATACTGTATTTATAAAAGGAATGAAACTAAGTTTTATGTTGAATTTCACAGGAAAATTAAAGTTGGATAATATTATTCAAGTCAGTTTCCTAGGGAAATGAATACTTCAGACTCCACTACTTGTGGACAAAAAGTATTAACTGCAGAGATTCAGTGCTTTTCATACTTTGCTTTATTGGCATCTTGAAGAAACACAGAATAATGTGAGCTTTCCTCAAGATTTCTCTGTGAAGTACTGACGCTGGGCCTAAAACAGGTCTAAAGCAACAATTCCAAATCACCCCAGATGGCAGCACTAAACAGAACCTTCTCCAGGCTCCTGACCTGAAAAACACCTAATTGGCTGTTTCAGCTGTCCAACTTGCAGTGTCAGGCTCCACCACTACCTTGTCTACCAAAATCATAGAATTATACTGACTAGAAGGCAAGAGTTGCTATTTAAAGATGGCAAAGTATCAGACTAACAGGGAGAGCTTCCTTATTTCCACAGTTGCTCATTTACTTCCCAACCAATTCTGACTCCTTTATCATCACCAGCGGCCCTTCCCTGCTCCTCCAGGAGAGGATAAGGATCAATCCACCACATATGGTTGGTCCTCCCTAAACGCTTGTTGAATAAAAGCAGGATGGGCAAGGGAAAGGAGAGGGAGAAAGCACGAGAGCAGGGGAGAGGGTGGAGGGCAGCAAACACATCTGTCGTGCTGATTTCAGACAGATTTCCCTTGTCCAGGAAAGGGGAATGAATTAAAGCTCTGTCACAGATACTTGGACCACATTCTCTTCTACCTTCAACCCCAAAAGATACTGGCACATCATTCTTCCCGACTTACCCACTCCAGTGATGCAGTGGACATTACGAGGGAGATTTTAGTGTGGTGCTATGAGCAGATTATAAGTAAGAAGGGATATCTGAATATCGTGCTTTCTCTTTTATGTTTCGTATATACTCAATCACATCAAACAAAGAAACCCACTAAGTTTTCAAATACCTAGCATCTGTTGCTACTTCACGGGTAAGGAAAGAAATGGAAAATCAAGCAATGCCACAGTATGAACTTTCTAGGCCTCTTTAAATCTCTTTTGGAATATAGATATAAGTAATTTTAAATTATAAATTAGAACTCTATGATTAAAATAACCAGGAAAATTATCGGCACTTCAAGGGAGCAAAATGGAGATAACTTCTTCAAGGTTTAGTTTGCTTATTTTAATAATATAAAATTGGTAGAAACAAAGAGTAACACTGCTCTCACATAATTGTTTTCTCATGTAATTATTTATTAATATAAATATTGGTTCACCATCATTTCACCCCCAAAATAATAGTCAAAAGAAAATTTTACCTCATATTTGGAGCAAAGTACAAAAGTTTGGTCTCCTCCAGAGAAGATCTGCTTAACAATATGATATTTAAAGCGATCTGTCAAAAAAATTTTCAACAGTATACTTTTCAATAATTAAAGTTTTTTCTTGATTCCCTTTTCTAATATTCCAAAATACACTTCAGAGTGGTTTCCGATCCACTTTAATTCTTCCAGAGAAGAAATTTTCTCTCCTGGCTCTCTGCCCAGGACTGTTTACTTCAATTAAAAATAAATATAGAAAATAGTACTCTCCACTCTAACCCTACCTCTGCCCCCTCCCCAATCTCCAGCTAATTCTGACCTCATTTCTATTTTTCATTCTAACTCTGTCACGCCACTGACCTGAAATTTAAAACAGTCACTACTATAAATGGTAACATATGCCTAAGAAATAATTCAACATCTGAGTGTGGGGGTCCCTAGCCCCTTCAGGATAAAGCTTGACATGTAAGGACATCCATTTCCTACTCCCTGCCTTACCTCCCAGCACACTGTGTCCATGGGGACACTGTGATACAGCCGCATTGCTTTTATTTCTAATACACCACACCATTTCACATCTTCAGGCCTTTTCCTTCTATCACCCCCAGTGCACACTGTGCTCTCCATGAATGGCGCCTCCTAGAGCATGATTGGAACAGTGCTCCTGGAATTGTGCAATTCTGTGGTACTCACCACTGCCCACTCCCTCATAGTCCTCTACCTGGCTAACTCCAAATCACCCTGTAAGACACAGCTCAAACTTCCTCCAACCGGAATACTCCTTGATGCCTTCCTCTGAGCTCCCACATTACCATGAAGGTTCCTAAAACCACAGCATTTATACAATAAATTGAAATTTACCTACTTAAGTCATAAAATCATTATGGCAAACATCCAAGCAAAAATTTTCTGATCACATAAGTTAGGTTAAACTTCAAAAATTTGTGGTTTCAAATTAATCTATAAAACACTTGAGTTTTCAAAATTGGTAAATTTCTTTAAAACATGCATTCCTAGCATGAGTACAATGCCTTGGAAGAAGAAATTTACAAATAACAGAGAAGAGGACAGGAAGCCATTTTTTCACTTTTGGGAACATCACCAAAACAAAAATCTTGTTTATTTTATATTTTAAGTTCCACTATATTTTCAGATGCTCATCCATTCATTCCATAAATATTTACTGAGTGAGAAGTTTGGGCCAGGCCCTGTGCTATAATGCTACGTTTACAAAGAGGAAAAGACTCAGTCCCTGTCCTTAAGTTTCTTATAATCCAGCAGGGAACTGATGATGGTTATTGTCAAAAAAGAAACCCTGATAAAGCTGTAAGTGTGTCACTTTACAGTCTTCAAAATCAGTTATTAAATCATGCTTCTTTTTAATGACTCTGCAGCTCCAGTTCAGCTTCTGGATTTATTATTTCATGTCATCCATACTGAGTGAATGCCTTATTTTGATTTCCAATGAGATGGATACTGTGCTATTTAACTATTTTTTAAGAGGAAAAAAAATGGCATAAAAAGAACTGTCATGTTATGACCAAAATAGTAATAATAGCAAAGGGAAGGTAACAGAGCACAAGCATTAAGAGCACAGGCTTTAGAATGACCTGGGTTTAAATCCTGCCCCCAGAATCCCTGTGATCTCAGGCAAGTTACTTAACCACCTTAGGACTCAGTTTCCTCATCTCTAACATGGGGATAGCCACCACCAGTTCTCAAGGTTGTTTTGAGTGCTTAGCATTGTATGGAACTCGGTTAAGCATTCAATAAACATTAACTTTCATGATTAGCAACAATAATGATTAAAATTTATGCACCACCACCAAGGTCCTTGGGGCCAAAATAACATTTTCTGCTTTATTTATTCTCTAGGATCTCAACTATAGAATCTCGTGCATAGTTAGCATTCAAATACTTGTTGATTGATGTTAAAATACCTCATATTAATTCCCTCCAAAGGGCCTCAAGGTAAAAAACAGAAACACACTCTAAAAACAACTGCTTTTATCATTTAAAATATCATTAAATTCTAATGAAAATCACTCTTACCAGCTCTGGCAGAAAGCTGGCCACTATGGGCAGCCCAGTAACCTTTGACAGGAGATGGGCACTTCACATTACAAGTGTGTCCAGTTCCTAATTGACCTCTTGCTCCACAACCAAATGCATAGATGAGTCCAGAAGAAGGCACGAAGGCTAGGGTGTGTTGTCTGAGGAAAAATCATTTAAATTAACCATAGCATAGTGTCTACTGATATGGACATACACTCAGACTCTGACTTTTAACTGCCACAAGTGAGCACAGCAATTCCTAGGGGTGCCCCTAGAAATCCTCCCCCATGTTACAGGTGCCTCTTCGTGCAGTGGCTGGCTCTCCATAATACTGTCCTTTTCTGACACTCAAGGTCATGGGGAGGATGGCAAGACTTGGAAAGAGCTGAATGGCCTGCTGCATTGGCCTGTGGGATGAAAGGGAAAAAGCAGGGTGGACTAGGCAAAATTTCCACGAAGTTCTTTGAGGCTCTCTTACTTTCCTGTCTTCATGTCTTCTCCACATCCTGCTGCTCTTTATCCCAAAGAAGCCTAATGTCCCCATGTTGCTCAGCTTATCTAAAATCCTTCCTTGCCACACCCTGCTCAGATCTGACTCTCTCCAAACTTTCACCATAGATGTGCAAGCCGTTAAGATTTCTTAAAATGATGGTGGTTAGGTCTAACCACATTTTTCATCACTACAAAGACAAGATCCATATCTGGGTCTTAATAGACTCTAGGAAGCTCTTAGGAGCACTCACCTGCCACAAGCAATCTGAGTGACTTCACTGCCCATCAGCTCTAGAACTCTTCTTGGATTAACTTCATCATTCATGGAATCATGTCCGAGTTGCCCGCAGGAACCAGCACCAAAGGTAAACACACCTCCACTCTAACAAGGAACAAACGCCACATGACCGCACCATATCTGAGTTTGAGTGCACCCCTCTAAAGCCGTCCGTATACACAGTTCACACCACAATGTCTGTACAACAGCCCTACGCTCATTAGATACTTAGCCAGAATCATTCTTTGGAATGTTCATTAAACAGAAAAATAATAAAAAAGGAAGTTAAGATTATTTAAGACTTTATGGAACAAAGACAGCACTGCTCAAGGGAATGTGCGCCATCTGTAAATTGTGAAAATTGTTTAGAAGTACAATGATGTGTTAGGAAGCAAAACAAAAAAAGGAGAAACAAAGAGATAGAAATGATCATTCATATTTAAGTGCATGATCACTCATATTTAAGAAATTAAAGTCTCCACAAACTCCTTGGTAAGTAAGATATTTTTAGCAGCTGTACTTGAACAAATGCTAAGGCATTTTATTAAAGTGAATCTATAATAGTATTTCTTCAACATGAAAATACATTTTCATTCTCTCTAGATGTGACTGCTTTAGAAGCAAAAGAAATAGGTTGATAATTTTAAAACATTAGTTACATTGCTCTTCCTTTTTTACAAATTTAAATGGCTTGTTTTAAAAGAACACAGAATGTTGCTATATATATTTTAAGGTTATTTATATTGAACTATTTTTAAACACCATCACTACTCTCTCTAAAAAACACTATCAAAAATAAGCAAGCAATTAGAATCGTCCATGTCATACCCAGCACCAATGCACCATAGAACAAACCAGAATACTCCAGAGTCCCTTACTTTTGTGAGAACTGCTGTGTGTTCTTCTCCACAACTAATATAAACAACTTTTTGGGTTCGTAAGAGTTTCACATGGCAAGGAGACTCTCGATCTAGAATAAGATAAAATATTAGAATGTCACTACCATTTGCCTTTGAGATGAAATATACACAGCTATCTTAGCATGAGTTTGGGGTCCCCCTGGATTCCTGACTCAGATATTCAGCTCCCTGCCTACACCTCCACTTGGATGTCTAACAGACATCTCATTTTTAGTACAGCTAAAGACATCTCATTTTTAATGTATCTAAAATCTAACTCATGGTGCCACCACACTCCCTGACTCTGCCCACCCACCCCCGCGCCACACACACGCACACACACACACACAGTTTTCTTCATTTCATAAATGGCAACCTTATCCTTCCAGCTTCTCCTCTCTTTATTTCAAACCACACACCGAACAATGAGCAAAATCAATTGGCCCCATTTTCAAAGTATATACAAAATCCAACTTTATTCCCACTACCTCCAAACTGGTCTTCCAGCTTCCCCATGGACCCACTGAAGCCAAAGTCAAACTGGATCACTCCTTTCCTCAAAACTCTCAGTGTCTTCCCTCTCACTGAGAGAAGAAACCAAAATCCTTACCCTGCCCTACCGTGCCCTACATAAATGGGTCTACACCACCCCACTGACCTCTTGCTCTACTACTCTTCCCCTTGGCTCACTCCACTCCTGAGCACACTCCATGTCTCCCCGCATCAGAGCCTTTGTTTGTTCTGTTCTGTTTGACTGGAATATTCTTCGCTCAGATATCTACACATCTTGTTTTCTACCTGACTTCCTACAGGGCTCTGTTCAAACATCATCTGATCAAAGACGTCCTCCCTGACCACCTAAGTAAAACAGGAAACTTTCCCCTCAAACCCTCTGACATTCTATATATTTACCGGTTTGTTGTTTGCTTCTACCCACTAGCGTGCAATCTCAACTAAGCCAAGGTGTTACCTGTTTTGTTCACTGCTGTACCCTTAGTACCTAACACGGGTCCAGCACAGAGCAGACGCTGAAGAAGCATGTGTTAAACGAATGAATGTGCTTTTGAACCGAAGAGGTATATGTGAAGAATTGACCTACCTTCTTCATCACTGAGCCCGAGCTGCCCTGCATTATTCATCCCCCAGCCAAAAACAGCTCCTGAGAGAGACAGGGCAAAGCTGTGGGCCCCTCCTGCAGCCACCTGAGCCAGTGGGATCCCCTCCAGGGACCTCACCCTCTGCGGGCTGGCTTGGGAGGGAAACTCCTTCCCTAGGCCCAGCTGTCCATGGCTGTTCTTTCCCCATGTGAAGAACTGACCATCTGAAATAAGAACAGGATAACTGGTATTACCAAAATGATACAAGTTCCATCCACAAAAATAATGTCCTTAGAACAATATGGTTGTCCAGTAGGGTCATTTGTTAGTTAACCCCTTACAGGTACCAAATCTGCCCAAGAGCAAGAGAAGAGAGACACTTCATGCTGTAAGAGGGCCATAACCCAAACTCCCAACTGTCTCGACAACAGAGAGATAAGCTGAGTCTTACTATGTTCCAAAGGCTATTAACATTTATGTAAAAAAAATTTAAATGTTTAAGTCAATTCAGTTGTGAAGGAGAGTTACCAGGCTTAGATCCACTAAGCAAGCTGAACTAGTTCTGACCACAAGACTCAGGACTTCAAGATGTCCAGCTATGACCTGGATTACACCACAGAGCCTTGAGCAGGACTTGCTAGTGCAGACTTCCCCTCAAATTTATTCTAACATAGAATATAGCATTATTTGCTGGCTTGGGTTTCTCTAAGTCCTTTTTTTTCATTTATTTGGGATCTTGATAGTGCAATGTAGCTTAAATAGTGCACTGTAGCTGAGAAAAACCAATCTTCTGTACGCTCAAGAACACTCACGTACAGTCCTGGCTCCTGCACACCTTCCCCTGAGAGAGAGCTGGGGCAGCAATGCTGACCACCACCTTCATCATCTACACCCTGACAAAGTACAAGCTACACAAAAGCTGCCTGAGAACTGCCACTGTCCAACAGGAATGCACAGATCCTAACCAGTTAGTCAAAGGTTTCTAGTTAAATAACATCACACAAATATGCAAAGAGAAATGGCTGCAAAATTAACATAAAATTAGCGTATATTTTAATGTTACCTTACCAGCTGCAAGAGCCAAGCAATGCCAGTTGCCACAGGAAACTTGTAATATTGTCTGCTGGTTCAGCTTTTGTATTAATCTGAAACAGAAAAGGCTTTCTTCTTAAGAAGGGCATTCACAAACAATGATCAGACATATTCCCAATTAAATAAAACAGTTGCAATAAATAATATCATCTTTCCTAAAAGAGTCTTAAAAATCAAATATATAATCTTACATGATATAATTCTATTAGGTCTTTCACTAACCTCCTGCCTCTTAGGTAGTTACTTTAAAAAAAAAAAAAAAAACTTCTGCACTTAAACCCATTACCACAATCTTCTGTTAATTCTCACCTGTCATCTGCAATTCCGGAACAAATGGAGTAAGCTATAGAAGAGACATCCCTAAGAATGTGGCTGGTGTCTAAATGCCTTCAAAATGAGAGCAATCCCATGATCCAGCAATTCCACTTCCTAGTATAGATCCAAAAGAATTGAAAGCAGGGTCCCAAAGAGATATTTGTATACCCACGTTCATAGCAGCATTATTCACAATGGCCAAAAGGTAGAAACAACCCAAGTGTCCATCAACAGATGAACAGATAAACAAAATGTAGCATATACATACAATGGAATATTAATGAGCCTTAAAAAGAAAGGAAATTCTGACACATGCCACAACATGGATGAAACTTGAGGACATTATGCTAAGTAAAATAATCTAGTCACAAAAAGACAAATACTGTATGATTCCACTTATATGAGATACCTAATGTAGTCAAATTCACAGAAACTGAAAATAAAATGTTGGTTGCCAGGGGCTGGGGAGAGGAGAAATGGGGAGTTGTTTAATGGGTATAGAGTTTAATTTTTGCAAGATAAAAAAGTTCTGGAGATTGGCTACATAACAATATGAATACACTTAACACTAATGAACAGTAAACTTAAAAATGGTTAAGATCGTAAATTTTATGTTATGTGTATTTTACCACAATTTAAAAAAAAAAATAAGGGCAATGCCTCCATACTGATTCCCCAGGAGGGTAAAGAGAGAGATCAAATGATTACTTTTCAAATCCCGCTCCTCTACTTGCTCCTGTGAAAGACAGAGATAAGAACAGTACCTATTTCACAGGGTTGTGGTGAGAATTAAATGAGAAAATCCATGTAAAGTGCCTGGCACTGCCCAGACGTGGGCAGCCTGGGAATACCTCCTGTTACTTGAATAGTTCCTAAATTGCTGTGATGTTCCTCTTCATTACCTGCAGGCCATGGGAACAGAGGAGTCAGATGGATGTGCCCTCAGGAGAGGGTATTTTAGGAGATAGATGGGGCGGAGGAGGGGGGATTATATAGTGATCGGTAGATATTGCTTTTGTTAATATTTTATTTTCTCATATATAAAAAAGTTAAAATGGAGTTCACATATACAATTAGTACCAAACAGCACCCACCTATTTCTCACTGAGATAGTTATAGATTCACAGGTAATTGTAAGAAATAATAGAGAGACCCCTTGTCAAGTTCCCCCCAATGGTGACATTTTGCAAAACTGTAGTGTAATATAACAAGGATACTGACATTAATACAATCTACCAATCTTATTCATATTTCCCCGGTTTTATCTGTACTCATTTCTCTGTGTGTATTAATCGTATCACCTGTGTAGGTTCATGTATTGACCACCACAGTCAGGATACTGAATGGTCCCAACACCAGAAGTCCTCATGGTGTGCTTTTATAACCGTCCCTCCCCTCTGCCGTCCCTAGCCCCTTAACAACCACTAATCTACCCTCCAACTCTAAAATTTTGTCATTTCAAGAAGGTTATATGAATGAAATCATACAGTAGGAACCTTTTGGGATTGGCTTTTTTTCACTCAGAATAATTCCCTGGACATTCATCCAAGTTGCTACATGTATCATAGTTTGTAGAATCTCACCAGTTTTTAAAATCGGAAAATGCATTATTGCCTAGGGGACCAATGTTCCAGAAATGTTATGAAGGAACAGTCCTTTTGCCTGGTCAGTTTCCACTCAAATTCCCCACAATTCTCCCTTTATGGGTCACCATTACCCTTGACACAACCTTCACAGCCATAGTTACAGAAAGAAGTAGGTCAAAAGGAGAAAGATAAATAATAAGGAAATGATACCCTTGAGGTGGAAAGGAGGGGTATATACAGCGCAAGCATGTACTGTGTTTCACCTACTCGTCTCATTCTATCCTCCCAATAACTTTGTAAGGCACACAATATATAATTCCATTTTTAAGTTAGGAAACCGAGGCTTAGATAAGTTAAACAATTTGCCCAAGGTCACTCACCTAATAAGTAATAGTGCCAGTATCAGAATCTGAGGCTGTTTGACTTCAAAGCTATGTTACTTTCCACAATACTAACATATGAATTAATAAATTTATTTCAGTTGTTATAAAATTATACACAAACCAAAGCCTTGGAAGTCATCCATAATTTATACATGACTAACAAAAATTAAATTGCTACTATAACACAGATTACTTCACTTTTAGAAATGAAATGACATTAAAAATCTTTACTTGAGTCTTTGGTCATCTACAAATGAAATACTTTTGTCATTAATGTTATAAATCTTTTCCCTAATATTACACACAATTTCATTAAAATATAGCACCTCTTTTTTCTTATTGCCACTCTCCCTCTTCCCCCAAAATTAAATTAATTTTTGGAAGAAATGAATCCAAGACATTACCTGTTCTAAATCGGGAAGTGAATCAAATCACTCTTACCTCCATGTTCCTCTTTTCCTTAAAACAGCTTTTGATTAAAGAGACAAAAATCTGAGGGCAAAAAGGAAGAGGAAAAAGAATATCCTGTCCTTTAAAGGGGACAATAATTGGGCAGGGGAAGAGAGGCCATTTATTAAACAGACTCACACCGAGCAATGTATGTGCTGGGCACCCTTAGCAATGGTGGTGCTAGAATGAATAATCCAGGTCTCCTGCCATCAAGAGCTCCCAGCTTTGTACTAAAAATAGTCATTAAATAAATATTTACAAAGAATATGACAAGTACTACAATAGGGGTATGCTATACATTTGTAGTATAAAGGAACAGGAATTAAATAAAGGAAATAAACTGGTGGCCTCTTTGGTCATTAAGAACCCTCAACAAACTGAGATGCTACCTCAAAAAGTCCACCTGACAGTAACTTCAATACACTGGATGTTTTCTAGTGGTGAAGCAGAATTAAGTAAATATTTAAGAGACTCAAAAGCATTGTATTAGTCTTTTTATGTTAAAGAATCTACCTATATTTGGTATTTTAGCTGTTCACCACCGTTAAGGTAATTTGGCCTATTAGAGTAACAGGTCAGCCTTGTGATTCCAGTTCAAAGTGCTTGAGTAATTGATTTAGACTTGCAATTTTAACTTAAAGGTTAATAAGTCCAGCATGTAAAAAGATGCTTTTTTTCATTCAAACATTTATTGAGTTCCAGGCACTCTGCAAGCAACTAGGCTACCAGAATAAATAAAAGTACAGTTTCCGAACAACTCACATTTTTATTTTTTTATTTTTTTTCTTCTTTTTGTTTTTTTCTTTTCTCTTTTTTTTTTTTTTTTTGGTGAGGAAGACCAGCCCTGAGCTAACATCTGTTGCCAGTCTTCCCCTTTTTGCTGAGGAAGACTGGCCCTGGGCTAACATCGTGCCCATCTTCCTCTACTTTATATGGGACGCCGCCACGGCATGGCTGACAGGCAGTGCGTCGGCGGGCGCCCGGGATCCGAACCTGCGAACCCCGAGCTGCCAAGCGCGGACTAAACCGCTGCGCCACCGGGCCGACCCCGAACAACTCACATTTTTAAATTGGAGATAGACACACTTCTATAAATAATTACAATTTTTGTGACAAGCGCTATAACAGCATAAGGCACAGCAGTGGCACAAAGGAAATAGCAATTAAAAGAAGAAAGCAGAACCAAAAACAGAGAGTCTAACAAAGCAACAGCAGGAAATAATATTTACAACAATTGCCATTTGAGAACTCAGATTCCTGTTTGCAACATTCTTACCTGGGCACTGCCACTGAATCCTCAGTAGTCATGAGTCCTAGTTGACCATCACTCCCTGCACCCCAAGAAAACAGCTGGCCACGGTCACTGAGGGCCAGACTGTGGGACTCGCCACACGCCACATGGACAATGTGCTGATCTGCCAAAGCTCCAATTTGCTCTAAAAGAGATCAAACCAGAGGAGGAAAATGTATAACAAGAGACAGGAATTACACAGAATTATCTTCCTAGGCAGTTTTGTTTTTCGAAGAAAACCACTAAATCTGTATATTTATAGAGATTATAAATTTTATGTTTCTCAAAGCTATCAATTTAGATCCCAACTACACTGGGTAACACACACACCTGTAGCAGCACACATACCCGAGATATTCCCTTGTGTGCCTGCTGCTTCTCTCCAGGGAGAAGCCAGAAGATTTACTATGTGGAGATGTTGAACCAGAGAGGCCCAAATGTGAGTGGGAATGAGGCATATTACCAAAAGCAGTGGGACTAAGTGAAATTCTGCCCGGGAACAATGAGACCCCTCCCCCCAAACCTGCCACTGCCACAGCCAGAAAAACCCCTTTCTCCCCTCAGTTCCAGAACACAGCCTCATAGACATCTAGTCAGGATATAGGAGGATTTCTCTGAGAAAACTGGATCAAAAGACCCACAGATACTGACATTTGTGAGTCCCCACTGAAATGTCCAACTTCCCACCAGTTAACAAGCCTTGCCCACACACAGCTCCACTCACGTCCTAGTACCTCACTCTTGCAGAGAAAGGCTGTTCAGGGATCACCATATATGTGAGGAGAAGTTTAACATGAAACACAAGGAGCAAAACAAGCAGAAGAAAATAAACTCTGAAGAAACATCGTGCAGGGATCTGCACAGTTTCACACTGAAAGAACCTATCAACTACGCTTCAATAAAAAAAAAAAAAAGAAAGAATCTATCAAGGGCTCAGACTAATGATTGATGAAAGACCTACTTCAGGAGCACTTCATCTTGAAATTTCAGAACAACAAACAAGATTCTAAAAGTTTCTAGAAAGGAAAACAATTTATATACAATAGAACAAGGATCAGAATGGCATCAGAGTTCTCACAAGCAATACTGAAAACTAGAAGACAATGGAGCAATGCCTTCACAATTCTGAAGGAAAATGTCTTCCAACCAAGAATTCTACACCTAGCCAAATATGAGGAAAGGGAAAAAAAGAACAATTTTCAGGCATGTAAGGCTCTCAAAATATTTTACCTCCCATAAGATCAGAAAGTTACCATAAGATCATGCCTTCAAATCAAAGAAAGATTCAGGATCCAGGAAACGGGAATCTTCCATAGGAAGAGGTGAAGAATATTTCCAAGACAGCTTTGCAGCAGGCCTACGAAGCAAAGTGGGAGGGATGTGTCCACAGTGAAAAGTGAAATACAATCTGATGAGCTTTATATTATTATGAGGTTTACAGTTCTGTCAGAGAATAGAGAAGTTACTACGTAAAAGAAAAAAAATGAAAACTCCAGGAAACACTATATGTTTTACAGGAAATAAAAGCAACCATGGCATATAAAGTAATAATAACCAAATAAATATAATTTACATAGTTAAAAATTTAATTGTCAAAATTGACTTAAAAAAAGTCAACTATTTGGGAAAGGATGAGCATCTAGGGGTGAGGAAGAGAAATGATGGGTGGAGAATATAAAAGAATGCAAATCTTCCCCAGTGGGAACTCTCTAGATTATGTACAATATTGAAAAAATCAAGAACAGCATTATAAGCAAGTTATTTAGAAATATAAAGTAATACCAAAAGAAAGAGCTAAGAGAGTTGAAAGTGACGGCTTCTGTGAGTGAGACTCAAGGGTGAGACAGGTGAGGCAGGGAGCTGCTATTTGACCTAAACTTGGTTTGTGTAAATATATTATTTGAACAGAAAAATTCTTTTTTTAAATTAAGCAGGTGAAAATATGCTCATGTCAGGGAAATCTCCTGAAAGATGCTGTAACTCCTGTTGCTCTCGTTGCCGATCTCCTTTAATGTCTATTTGCTATTCGGCCCTACCCCCCAACTCAGCCTTGCCCCACGTACTAAGAACATCCTGTCTTACCTTGGAAAAATGTGAAACTCCTACCAAAGTAGCTCAGGTGGTTCAGACCCTACTCCTCTGACCAAATTTCCACCTTGTACCACAGTTCCAGGACTTCGGCAGCTTATATGTTCTCTCAGGCCTGGGTACCTGCCTGATCCCTCAGCCATGACTGAGGCCTGCCCAGTACCTGACCTATGCCAACCATTGGCCTTTGCCGCCTGAATGGTAGTATACAGCCTAACATGACACCAACAAGTTTCTCCACTGTCTGACAGGACACTCTCCATCTGATCTGCCACATATTTCCTTGCCTCCAAGTTTGTCAACAGCATCTCTCTTGATCTCATTTACCACAGCTGAGCAGCCTTAAAAGGGGATGTCTAGGTTCCAGGTACCACTTACTCCCAGTCTGGTCAAGCCCTAAACAAACCAATTCCTGTCCCCTCACATATCAGCCACCAAAACAGACATCAAACTGTCATTGCCACAACAACAAAACTTGCAGCCCCAAAAGCAGGGGTACTGTTCAGTAATGCAAAGATTTGTGGAGAATTAAACCACCAGCTGTACCAAGTCTAACTTATTTTATTTCTTCTAGCCAGAAAACCGAGCTCATCTGATTCAGACTGGGGATCTGTTAGAGTGAAATTATAATCCTGCTTCTAGAATCTACTCCCTAGGTCGGGCCAATGTGCCAGTGAATACTTCATTCACACCTCACTGAAAACACCCCTGCCCCAGCTGGGAACATTCAGGCTGCAGAGCACGTTTCCACATGCAGTCTCTTCTGATTCATTCTGTCAAGACTACATGCTATATTTTGCAGATCATGACAGAACCTCAACCCACGCATTAAAATAATTAAACACACTGAAGAAATATTTGGCATTTTTTGAGGATAAAAGTATATTTTCTCTGATCCTCTCATAGCAACACTTTAAAGTCTTTAGAAGTCTTTAGCAATGTTATCAACTCTGAATGAGTCAAGGTAATAGGGCAGAACAGTGGCAAATGTGGAATGCTGCTTCAAGCAAGGCAGCAGTTCAGTGGACTTACATTATTAGGATTACTTTTACTTGGCTTTTAAGCCCATCATAATTTTTTAATGTATTTTCAAGTTAACAGTAAAGTGGGCATGAAACCATCAAAGGGTGGTAATAGAGAAGGATGATATGAGCCTGGTGGGTAGGCGGATGATGCTGATGCTTACTTCATCCTTGCAACAGCCCTGTGAGGCAACAGCTCTACAATAAGCCCCAGATCAGGAAAAGTATGTGACTTGGCCAAGGTTCACAGTGAATGAGTGGTGGAGCCCAGGTCTTCCTGACTTCAAAGCCCATTAAACCAAGTAGGCTAAATATCTTCCTTCATGGAAAAGGACTAGGCAGATTTTAAATTGGTAAAAGTAACTATGAGGTGAATAGTCTAGTTATGGATAATGAGAAATTGACCCTTATTGTCTGTTCAAATGAGAAATATATCCAATAGTGTGTAGTTAACAATATGAGCAGTTGGATGGAAAATATACAGAATGTACAAAATGAGTGATCAGTACTTACTACCAAATTTTTAACATTAAAACTATAGTAAAATAAATTAAATGTCAGTGGTTGGTATGACAAAAGGGATCACTTAAATGTCTTCTCTGTGAGTTTCCCCAAATTGTCTACTCTAAGATTACACTTTTCTTTAATATTAGACAACAAAAGACAGAGCACACTGTGGGGAACCCAGCACTTTGCCCTGCCGTTCTGTGGATTCTAAGTCCTCACATGCACCCCAACCCTGACTTCACTTTCCCACTAACTCTCAACTCTAGTTCACATCTCGCCTGCTGCTGCCACCCTCTGCCCACCCCTGGCAGTTTTTCTCCAAAGTCTGAGGGGACAGCAGTCTGAGTAGCGCAGCAGACTTTTATTGAAAGTTTAGGGTGATGGAAATAAACTTTATCTCAGCAAACCACTCAAAACAGAATATAACCCAAGTTCCCCTGCAGATCCGAACAAAGATAATTTCCTAGTGCCCAACTTTCCTCCTGGGGGCCCTGGCCTCCCAGAGCATGACAAGGCTCTCTCTCCCTCATTTTCTTTGCTTGTGTCTGAAAAGTCCTGTTCCTAAGCCATATTCCAACTATTTTCTTAATTATTTTCATCTAAGCATTTTGGGGGATCTGGGCTACGTCTAAAGGGGTCTCAACTCCACAACACAACTCACACTTTAAAGTGACCGCCCCCTCCCATAAGAGTTATCTCCATAGAAGGAATTCTGCCTTGTTCCTGAGCCAAAGCACTCAAACCAGAGTCAGCTATTTTTTTTTAATTTTTAATTATCATACTGTAAAACTGACCTTTCTTTAGCGTACAACTCTATGAATTTAAGCAAATGTAACCACTGCCACAATCAAGATACAGAACACTTCCATCACCCCAAGAAAGTCCCTTGTGCTATCTCTTAGTCACACTCTCTCCTCATCCCTAACTCCTGGCAACCATGATCTATTTTCTACCTCTATAGTTTTATATTTTCAGTACTGTCACATAAATGCAGTCATATAGCATCTAACCTTTTAAGACTGAATTCTTTCACTCAATATAATGCCTCTGAGACTCATCCAAGTTGCTGCAGGTATCAACAGTTTTTTTCCTTTTTATTAGAGAGTAGTATTCCATTGTATTATGGATTTACCACAAAGCATTGTTTCCAGTTTTTAGTGATTAGAAATAGAGATGCAATAAATATTTCTGTACAGGTTATCGTGTGAGAATAAGTTTTCAATTCTCTGGAATAAATAAGGAGTATTTTAACCTTTCTATATTATTATTTTTCAAGTCAGTCTCTTATACACAGCATATGGTTGAGTTATTTAATTTAATATGATAATCTCTGTATTTTGATTGTTTTGTTTAGACTATACTTAATCATTGATATGTTCAGATTTTTTACCTACCTTTTTATTATTTGTTTTGTTTGTTCCCTCTATTTTTCCTTCTTTTTCCTCATTCCTGCCTTCTTTTGCATTATTTAAACATATTCTAGTATTCCATTTTAATTTGTAATTTTTTTTTACTATATCTCTTTGTACAGTTACTTAAGAGATTGCTCTAGGGATTACAATATAAATAGTTATCTTTTCAGAGTCTACTTAGAATCAAAACTTTACCATTTCAAATAAACAGAATGTAGAAACCTTACCATCATATAGATCTCTTTACCCACTCCCCTTTAAGTTGCAGTAGTCTTAAATATTACATCTGCATACATTGAAAACTCCATCACAATGTTATAATTTTTGCTTTCTGTCAAATATATTTTAAAGAACTCAAGAAGAGAATAATCTATTATATTTACCCAGATATCTACTATTTTTGTTACTCTTCCTTCATTCCTGATGTCCCAGTATTCCTTCTGGTATCATTTCCCTTTTGTCTAAAGAACTTCCAGAGAACTTTCCTTTCATCTGAGAATGCCTTTGTTTCACCTTCACTTATGAAGGTTACTTTTGCTGGATACAGAATTCTGGGTTGATTTCTTTTCTTTCAGCACTTTAACAATGCCATGCCACTTATGGCCCCTCCACAGTTTCCGGGGTGAAATCCACAGTTATTTGAATCATTGTTTCCCCTATAGGTAATATGTTGTTTTTCTCTGGCTGCTTCCAAGTATTTTCTTTGTCTTTAGTTTTCAGAAGTTTGATTATGATCTGTCTGGGTGTGGATTTCTTCTGGTTTATCTTGCTTGGGTTTACTGGACTTCTTGCCAAATTTAGAAATTTTTCAGCCATTATTATTTTCAGCACCACATTCTTTCTCCTCTCCTGCTGGGACTCCAATAACATGAATGTTAGACCTTTGTTCTTGTCCCACAGGTCCCTGAAATTCTGTTCATTTTTTTCTCAAACCTTTTTATCTCTGTTATTCAAATTGCATAATTTCTATTGATTTACCTTCAATTTCACTGATTCTTCCTTCTGTCATCTCCATTCTGCTACTGAGGTCATCCAGAGAGTTTTTCATTTCAGTTATTGTATTGGTTCTTCTTTATATCATCTATTTCTTCACTGAATTTCACTTTTCCATTTGTTTCATAAGAGTTTGAGTCAGGTTTTTGGGACATTTGTATAATAGCTGCTTTAGGATCTTTGTCAGACAATCCCAACATCTGTGTCACTCCAGCATTGGCATCTGTTGACCGTCTCTTCCTGTGCTATTTGAGATTTTCCTGAGTTTTCATATGTGGAGTAATTTTGGATTATACCATGAACATTTTGAATATTATGTTGTAAGACTATGGGTCTTATTTAAATCCTCTGGAGAACGTTAATTTTGTTTTGGTTTTCAAAGCTTTTGCAGTGCTATTCAGATTTGTGCCCTGCATGCAGCACAGAGTGGACAGTCTGAAACCTGGGTCCTGGTCTATTTGTTAGTTCAGTTCTCCAAGTCACTTATATGCTAAGTAGGATCAGATCCACATATACACAGCTCAAGAGTGAGCTCAGGAGTTCACAGATAACTATATGGAGTTGCTTTCCCCAGCTCCTCCTTCTCTGAGATCTCCTCAATACTTTCAGGTTTCCTGGGGCTTCTTTTTAGCTCTCCAGCCTACACACTGTACTTCCACAGCTGTGACTTCCTCTGGGGCCAAATGGCAGGAGAATCAGAGAGGGAAAATGGTAAACTCAATGCCACTTCAGTGCTACTTAGAATTCTGGTCTTTTTCCCCAATCCACCTGCCATTACTTGCTTCACAGTCCTCAAATAGCTGCTCCATGCATTCTGTCCAGGTTTTATAGCTGCATTCAGTAGGAGAGACAGGAAGAAATGTGCTGACTCCATTCTGCCTGGAACTGGAAACCCAGAGCCAGATTTTAAAAATAACATTTTTTTTTTGCTATGTGTTTTTTTTTAAACATCAGAGAAAGCCACGAACTGTCTTTGTTCAACTTGGCTTAAAAAAAAAGAAATCAAAACACACAGCTCTCCCATGAATGCTCCAACTAAGATTGTGTTCAACCTTCCTATACGGTGAAGGGCTGGCTTCCTGCAGGTGGGCAGTATCTCTAAGCAGCTAACACTTCACTGAAGTTATCCGAGTATATCAAACATTTACTTGCTTAATCCTATGTATGACTGCCCAAGTTTAAATAATCATTAAACCAAATCTTTCAACTAAAGAATCAGAGAGAAAGATCAGTTATGATAGAGTTCAGAGTAGTATGTCTCAGTTCAGGGACAAGTGACTTTAATCTTGGGCCTTAATGCTCACATACAAAACCCAAAAACACTTATACCTTGAAAAATGTTTCTGAGAATATTTTCTTCTTAAAGCCATAAATCTAAATTTACCGCATATGCTTTCAGATGTAATAAGCCAGGTACACTGACTAAGTCAGTTAGAACACACAGAGGCCTGTCACAGGCTATGGAGGGAAGAAGACTGTGTGTTTTTGAGTCATTAGCACTCCACACATCAGAATAAGACCAGCTGCAGTGACTCAGTTATTTTCAGGAACTCAGAATTGCCAACCATGGCATAATCTGACACTTGAAAAGGATTGTGGTAGAGAAAGATTGTAAATTAGAAAACTACCTGACCACTCTAGTGGAGGGAATCCTAAAAGCAGAAGGGACCTCTGTAGTGGTGATATAGTGGCATATAACCGTACAGCACAGAACTTTGCGCCTAAGATGCCTCCAAGAGGACTGAAATCTTAATCCTCAGGCACAAAATGCACAGTCCCTCAAAGTTCAGCTCACATGTTACATGGATGCTCTATCCTTCACAGAGCTTTCCTTTCCTGTACGATGAAAGGACCAGAGCGCCTGCTTGGGTCCCTCCAAGAACCAGAGTACAAGTCTAGGAAGACTGCCTCACATGAATGAAATGCTAGGAATCACATGTTGAATATATAAAATCTTTAATATCAAAATGCAAAGGGCAGGCTTTAAGATGTATCAAATGACTGCTCAAGAAGTGCTTTAATCCTTATTAAAAGAGAAAACAAACTGGTTATTTCAAAATCACTGGGGGAGTTCATGGATATTTCAAAGCATCATCATTGTTTACACGGGGAATAGATAAACTAAAACATTTTCAAAAGACACATGAATCAGACAAGTGACAGAACCAAGACAAGTCCATTTAGAAAATAAATTAATCTGTGCTAGATCCACTAATAAAAATAGAACATTGTTAAGAAAACTCAGTTTTCCCCCTTCTTGTATGTCTCCTTTACTACATGAGGCTTCATCAACTCTTATCTCCATTTCCAGCCCCTCTCCCCTCTCTGGAAATTCCAAGCTTCTACTGAGGGCTCGGTCTTTCTGGTGACCAGCCCCCATCCAGGAGCCCACCCAGAGTCGCCTCATTAGAACAAAAGATGCTCCTAGTGCTCTCATCAGTTAGGAATTTACAGGGGATTTAGGAGCTCTGTGTCAGAAACTGGGGTCAAAGACCAAATATTAGAACAAGAGATGCTCCCAGTGCTCTTACCACTTAGGAAATTACAAGGGTTTTAGGAGCTCTATGCCAAGGAACCGGGGGCAGAGACCAATATACATATACTTTCTATTATCTCACAAACATTTATTCTCATCCAGAATAAAAACCTACCTCTCCCAATTCTCACCACAAACTAAACTTAACCACTAGCACTATTCTATCTCCTTAGACCTCAAATATTTTAACTTTGGCCTCCCTGGAAGGCAGCCAAAACCCATGAACTGACCCAAAAGAGAATAAAAAGGCTTCTGTACTAAATCACAAAATACACAGAGAAACTGAAACGTTTTAACTCTGCAATCACAACAAAATACTAGCTAGTCTATCTTTTCAAAGAGGTCATGTAAAAAGTCTCTAATTTTACCATTTAAACTGTGGTAAATGTAAAAATTATCTTTGATTAAATCAAGACATATAGAGATAACAAGTTTATTAGTTTCTAGAAAAAAAAAATCAAGGAAAGACCAGAAAATTGAAGTTATGATACAAATTTAATTTCTACCTCCCCAAAAAAGTAAACAGTAGACACCTCATGTTAGTACACTACCCATCAGTGCAACCTTTAAGGCAGGCATTTTAACAGTATTCCATAAGCTTTAGAATTTTGCATGTTCTTTGACCCAACAGTTAAATTTCTACAAATGTATCCTAAAGAAATACTGTACATTGGATTGCTATTAACAGCAAAAAATTAGAAATAAATTGGGATTATACACTATAAATTGAAATAGGCAGCCATTAAAAAGGTTGATATAGATGGGTATGAACATGATCATAGAAAAATATTCATGACATAGTAAGTAGAAAAGAAAGTTATAAAAAAGTATTATAATACAATTTCACTTTTAAAATTACATCAATGTTTAAAAAATACTGGCAGGATATATTTCAAAGTAATGACAATGTTTTTTGTTCAGGGAGGTTGAATTAGAGAGTATTTTTTATTTGCTTCTTTTTGCTTCTGGACATTTAAATTGTGAACAATACACATGTATTACTTTTGTAATATGGACTTTTTTTTAAGCGTTTTTTTAAAAGGACTTACCACTTCCCTCTGCTATGTACATTGTTTTCAACAACTCAAATCATTTTCATTCAATGTGATTTAACAACCGGTGACCACTTCCAAACCTGCAGACTGTTTACTGGCTATTTTAAACTGTATGCTATCTTATAAACAGTATCACTGTACAATCATAATGTAAGATGAGATGCTTCTGGAGGGGCTTCCTAAAGATAGTTAATTGTCAATCCCACTTGATTGTTATAGATTTGGATAAAATTTTATCACGGGGGCAAAACATCCCTGCACTGAGATCCATCTATTTTATCTTTGGAATTATAGTCCTTTGTCCATTTTCTCTTAAAAATGTATATGTATATAAAAACTCCAATTAGAAAACAGAAATAGACTGGATTGATGTACAAGATTCAATTATATGCTGCCTTAAAAACCCCACTTTAAATATAAAGACACAGAAAAATGAAAAGTGAATGGATGGAAAAACACACACCATACTAACACTAAGCAAAAGAAAGCTGAGGTTGCTATATATTCCTATCAGGCAAGGCAGATTTCAAAACAACGAACATTATCAGGTATAAAGTATGACATTTCAGTGTGCTAAAAGAATCAATTCATCAAGAAGACCTAACAATCTTAAATGTGTACATACCTAATAATAGAGCTTCAAAATACATGTAGCAAAACTTACAGAGCCAAAAGAAGAAAGCAGCAAACCAACAACAATAGTCAAAGATTTCAACATTACTCTCTCAGTAATTGGTAGAACAAGTAGAAGCAAAATCAGGAAGGATATAGGAGATAGGAGACCTAAACAATACTATTATCCCACTTGACCTAACTGACATTAAAAACACTCCACCATCAACAACAGAATATGCATTCTTTTCAACTGCATAGAGAGCATTCACCAAGACAGACCATATTCTGGGCCATAAAACAAACCTGAATAAATTTAAGTAGCCTGAAATCATACAAAATATGTACTCTGACCACAGAGTATTAAACTGGAAATCATTAACTGAAAAAAATCAGTAAAATCCTCATATATTTAGATATTAATCCTCACGCTTCTAAATAACCCATGAATCAAAGAAGAAATCAGACAGGAAATTATTACAAAGCATTCTGAACTGAATAAAAATAGCACATTCAATTGAAATTTGTGGAAAACAGCTAAAATGATGTTTAAAAAAATTTTTAGCATGAAATGCTTATTAGAAGAAAAGCGGCAAATTAGTGATTTAATTTCCACATTAAGAAACTAGAAAAAAATACAGTAAATTAAGCAGAAAGTAAGCAGAAGAAAGGAAATAATAAATACTAAGAGCACAAATCAATGAAAAAGAAAACAAAAAAAAATCATTGAAACCAAAAAATTTTTCTTTGAAAACATTAATAAAATTGATTAACCTCTAGCCAGTCTAACCAGAAAACAAAGAGAGAAGACACAAATTACCTATATCAGAAAAACAGATCTTACAGACATGAAAAGGATAATAAGGCAATATTACAGACAATTTTATGCCAACACATTTGATAACTTAGGTGAAGTGGACAAATTCCTCAAAAGACACAAGCTACGAAATTTATTTAAGATGAAATAATCCGACTAGTCCCATATATCCTTTAAAGAAATTGAAAGTGTAACTAAAAATGTCCCCACAAAGAAAGCTCTAGGCTTAAATGGCTTCACTGGTGATTCTACTAATCATTAAAGGAAGAAATAACAACCTATAATAAACCTATATATAATATAGACAAACTCCTCCAGAAAACAGAAGAGAGAACACTTTCCAACTTGTTTTATAAGGCCAGCATTACTTGCATAACAAAACCAAAGACATTACAAGAAAATAAAACCAATAATCCCCTTGAACATAGATGCACAAACCCTTGTCAAATTTTTAGAAATCAAAAGCAGCAATATATAAAATTACCAAGTGGCATTTATTCCAGGAATGCAAGGTTGGTTTAATATTCAAAAGTAATCAATGTAATTCACCACCTTAACAAAGTAAAAAGGAAAAGCCATACAATCACTTCAATAGGTTCAGAATAGCATTTAACAAAATTCCACACTCATGATTTTTTAAAAATCAGTAAATATCACAGAACTTCCTCAACTTGATAAAGGGCAGTCAAGAAAAACCTACTACTAACATTACACTTTAATGGTGAAAAATGAATGCTTTCCCTCTGAGATCAGGAACAAGGAAAGGATGTCCACTTTTACCACTACTATTCATCATTTTACTAGAGCTCATTCAGTGAAATAAGGCAAGAAAAATGAAATAAAAGGCATACAGATTGGGAAGGAAGAAATAAAATTGATCTTGACTTATAGATAACTATCATTTATGTAGAAATTTCTAAGGCGTCTACAAAAAAATGCAACTAGCACTATTAAGAGAGTTTAGCAAGGTGGGTCAAGCCCAATATACAAAAAATTAACCACATATACATAGTTTTATATATATATATGGTTAATTTATATATAATAATTTATACTATATAAAGCAATTTATATATACTACCAGAATACTGGAAATTAAATTGTTTAAAAATACCATACGTAGTAACATCAAAAACATGAAATATTTAGGCACCAAATATGTGCAGCACCTCTACACTAAAGTATAAAATATTGGTAAAAAAAGAAGACCCAAAAATGGAGACATTTACATTGTTCATGAATCAAAAGATTCAATATTGTTAAGATGTCTATTCTCCCCAAACTGATCTATAGATTCAATGCAATCCTAATGAATATCCCAGCAGGCTTTTTGATAAAAACTGAAAAGATGATTTTCAAATTTATATGCAAAAGCCAAGTACACAGAATAGCCAAAACAATTAGAGGATTTATACCATCTGCACTATATACTTTCAAAATTTACTAAAGAACTATGGTAATCAACAGAGTGTAGTATTGACTAAGGATACATGCAGATTAACAGAATAGAATGTCTAGAGATAAGACCACCACACACACAGCCAACTGATTTTCAAAGGTGCCAGGGTAAAATAAAGTCTTTTCAACAACAGTGCTAAAAACTGGATATCCATATGCAAAAAATTAACCTGGACCATTATCTCACACACATACAAAATATTAACTTGAAATGGATCTTAGGCCTAAATGTAAGAGCTAAACTATAAAATCTGAAGAAGAAAAATCACTGTAATCTTGGGTTAGGTAAAATTCTCAGGACACAAAAAATACAAATCATAAAAGTAAAAATTGATAATTGGATTTCATTAAAATAATGTTTTTGCTCTTCAAAAGACACTGTTAAGAAAATGAAAAGGGCCGGCCCGGTGGCATAGTAGTTAAGTTCACATGCTCTGCTTTGTCGGCCCAGGGTTTGCAGGTTCAGATCCCGGGTGTGGACCAATGCACCGCTTGTCAAGCCATGCTGTGGCAGCATCCCATATAAAGTAGAGGAAGATGGGCACAGATGTTAGCACAGGGCCAGTCTTCCTCAGCAAAAAGAGGAGGATTGGCAACAGATGTTAGCTCAAGGCTAATCTTCCTCATAAAAAAATGAAAAAAAGAAAAGGAAAAGGAGAACTATTGATTGGAAAAAATTATTTGCAAAATATCTCTCTGATAAAAGACTTGTATAATGAATACATGAAGAACTATTACATCTCAAAAATAAGACAAGTAATTTGACTTTTTTAATGGGCAAAATATTTGAATGTACACTTTGCCAAAAACAAGATATATGAATGACTAAAAATTAGCACATGAAAAGTTGCTCAAGATCATTAGTTATTAGCAAAATATATACTAAAATCACAAAGAGATTCCCTAGCACGCCAGTTTGAATGGCTAAAATTAAAAAGACTGACACCACCAAGTGATGGTGAGGATGGAGAACTAGAACTCTTATAAACTGCTGGTAGAAATGTAAAATGGTACAGTCACTGTGGAAAGCTGGCATTTTCTTGTAAAGTTAAACATACACTTACCATATGGGCCTGCAATTCCACTCCTAGAAATTTACCCCCCAAAATGAAAATATATGTCTACACAAAGACTTGTACTCAAATGTTCATGGCAGTTTTACTCAAAACAGCCCAAATCTGGAAAAAACCCAAATGTCCATCAACTGGTTAATGGACAAACAATGTGACATATCCATAAAATGGAAAACTACTCAGCAACAAAATGCTACAAACTACTGACACATGCAAACATGTAGAGGAATCTCAGCAGCATTATTCCAAGAAGCCAGACACAAAGGACTACATAATGTATGATTCCATTTATAGAAAATACTAGAAAAGTCAATATACTGACAAAAAGCAGATGTGGGGAAAAAAACAGTTGTTGGGGAGATGGAATTGACTACAAGGGGGCACAAGAGAACTTCTGGGGGTGAAAGAAATGTCCTCTATCATGACTGTAGTGGTAATTACCTGATTCTCTATGACTGTCAAAACTTGTTAAACTGTACAGTTAAACTTAAAAATAAAGTACACACTAAAAAAAAAGTATGAGTTTATCATATACAAGATTCTTTATAGATATAAGGGGTCAAAGATAAATAAGATGTAGTTCTGCACTCAAGTTCCCTCTGACTGAAGAGGCAAACAAGACATACGGACTGATGTTACAGCACAGTGTGATGAAAGAGACATGTGTGGGCTGCTACATGCGAGAGGCATCTAATCCAGCCTGCAGGTGGAGGAGAGAGTGAGTTAGGAAAGGCTTCTCAAAAGAGGTAACGTCTAAGATGTGCCCTGAGTGATAAGGAGCTAGTTATTCATCCATCCATCCATCCATCCATGCATCCAAAGTGACCCAAAGTCTATAACAGAAGACAGATTTAAAGATTACATTATAATGAGGTAAATACAATGACAACATTGTGTACAGCACATTATGAGAGGACAAAGGATGAGTAGTCAAACCAGCCTGAAAGGGTCTAGGGACAGCTTCCTAGGAGTCCACGCCTAGAGTACAGTCTTTAAGGCAGTGATTCACAACAGAAAATGAGCATCAGAATCACTTAGAAAACTTTTTCTGAACACATATACTTGGGTCCATCCCAGCCACTTGAATCAGAAAATTTAGAAAGGCAGACGAGCAATCTGTATTTTTTTTTAAGTTGGCCAGATCATTCTGACATTTAGAAACACTGCACTGAAAAGCTTCATGACAGTTGATTTGAAAATGATTTCTTGGAGATGACACCAAAGGCACAGGCAACAAAAGTAAAAAAGACAAACTGGACTTACAAAAATTTTAAAATTCTGCACATCAAAAGACACTATCAACAGAGTCAAAAGGCAACCCACAGAATGGGAGAAAATATTTGCAACTCACGTATCAGATAATGGATTAATATCCAGAATATACAGAAAGCTCCTAAAACTCAACAGCAAAAAAACAAGCAATCCAATTCAAAAAAGGGCAAAGGACTTGAAAAGCCATTTCTCCAAAGAAGATATACAAATGGCCGATAAGCATATGAAAAGATACTCAATATCACTATTCATTAGGAAAATGCAAATCAAAACTACAAGGTAGCACCTCACATCCATTAGGATGGCTACTATCAAAAAAACAAAATAACAAATGTTGGTGAAGACGTGGAGAAATGGGAATCCTCGTGCACTGCTGGCAAGAATGTAAAATGGAACAGCCCCTATGGAAACAGTATGGCAGGTCCTCAAAAAATTAAAAATAGAATTACTATATGATCCAGCAATTCCACTTCTGGGTATACACCCAAAAGAATTGAAAGCAGTCTCAAAAAGATATCGGTATATCCATGTTCTCAGAAGTATTATTCACAATAGCTAAAACATAGAAGCAACCAAAGTGTCCACTGACAGAAGAAGGGAAAAACAAAATTCGGTATATCCATACAATAGAATATTATTCAGCCTTAAAAAGGAAGGAACTTCTGGCACTACAACATGGATGAAACTTGAGGACATTATGCTAAGTGAAATAAGACAATCACAAAAAGACAAATACTGTCTGATTCCACTTATTTGAACTAGAGTAGTCAAAATCAGAGACAGAAAGCAGAACGATGGTTGCCAGGGGCTGTGGGGAGAGGTAAATGGGGAGTTACTGTTTCAGTTTTACAAAATGAAAAGTTTTGGAGATAGATCGAGGTGATGGTAGCACATTATGAATGTATTTAGTACCAGTGTATTTAAAGTGTATTTACTACACTTTAAAATGGTTAGGATGGTAAATTTTGTTATATGTATTTTACCACAATAAAAAAAAGATTGATTCTGAACTTGGTATACACATGGAGCACCCGTTATATCCATAATAATAAAATAGCCAACACTTATTGACTGCTTTGTGCCAGGAACAGTTTTAAGTACCTTACTCTTTTATCTCATTTAATCCCCACAACAACTCTATGAGGTAGGCACTCTTATGAACAGATCTGCATTTTAAAAAATCTCTTAGGCCCTCATACTCAGCTAGCAAGAATGTAAAATGGTGCAACCACTTTGGAAAATAGCTGGCAGTTCCTCAAAAGGTTAAACACAGAGCTACGCTATGACCCAAAAATTCCACTCCTAGCTATATACCTGAGAGAAATGAAAACATATATCCATACAAAAACTTGTACACAAATGTCCACAGCAACATTACTCATAACAGCCTAAAAGTGGGAACAACCCAAATGTCCATCACTTGATGAAAGTATAAACAAAATGTGGTATATCTATATAACAGAATATTATTTGGCAATAAAAAAAGAATGAAGTACTGATATACACTATAACACAGATGAACCTTGAAAACATTATGCTAAGTAAAAAGAAGCCAGTCACAAAAAACCACCCATTGTATGATTCCATTTACATGAAATGTCCAGAACAGGCAAATCTATAGAGACAGAAAGTAGATTAGTGGTTGCCTAGGACTGGGGTTGGAGGATCGGGGGAAGAGTTGAGTGACTGCCAATGAGTACAGGGTTTCTTTTTGGGGTGATGAAAATGTTCTAAAATTGATTGTGGTGATGGTTGCACAAGGCTGTATATTTATGTGTGTGTATATATATACTAAAAACAATTGAATTGTCCATCTTAAGTGGGTAAATTCTATGGTATGTGAATTATATCTCAATAAAGCTATTATTAAAAAACAAGGATGTCTCAGTGTGGAAGATGGGTACAAACCTGAGTCAGCAGGCTGTCATTGCAACGCAAGTGCAATTATCTACCACAGATGTAATCATAGGGCTTCTCATTCTGGAAAACTTAGAGTTTTAGGATTACAAAAGAAACTCCTTATATGTTTTGGGTAAGGGAACTAGCACACTGTAGGATGTCAATCCTCAACATATTTGGGTCCCTAGCACCAATATATTTCCAACTGATTCCACAAATACTTCCCCAAAAACAAATCAGGCAGGAGTGCAGGCAGAATTTCTAGAAGTGACCCTTCTCTCTCAGCAGCTTCACACCTGTAGACGTACAGATCATTACCCGCCACCAAGCAAACTCCTGACAGCTGAAGCTGCCTGAGCCTGTCTAGAAATGAATTCCACGTTAACAACCACAGGAAAGAAAAATCAAAGGCACATAATTTTTTAAAATAAAGTATTGGTTTGATTTTAGTAGTACAAAAAAGAAATTCTATACTCCTTAATTAGCACCTTTTTTTGTTTCTTTTCACAATATAATCATTCGTTTATTCAAAAAATAATTACTGATGGCTGCCCTTACTGTGTGCCAGACACTATTCTAGGTAATGGGGACACAAAACAAAGCCCTGATCCTCATGGAGCTTAAACAAATATGAGAGAGAGACTGTGGTATATCAGGTAGGGACAAAGACGAAGACAGACAAAGCAAGAAAGAGAAAAAAGGAGATGGGGGGTGGGTAAGAAATACACAAGGTAGTGAAAGGAGGGGGAATGGGGGAGCGAGGGAGAAGAGGGGAGTGGGAGGAATCAAGGATGACTTCCAAGTTTTTGATCTGAGACTGGAACTGCCATTCACCAAAATGGAGAAAACAGAGTGAGGAACAGGTTTCAGGGAGAAAATCAGTCTGGCTTTCACTATGCTAAATTTAAGGTGCCAATTAAAGTGGAGATTTGAAGGGGACATCAAGTCTGGAATTTGGTGAAGTTGAAGCTGGAAATAATTTGTGAGTCAACAGTCTAAAGATGGTACTTAAAGCTTTATCTTGTGACTATCCGTTATGTTTATTCAACCTATTTCCTAGAGGATGAATAAGCTGTTACTTTGCCATTAAAAACACTGCTGCAATAAGCATCCTTAGAAATATTTCCTTATGCTGTATACTAACATTTTTGTTTGCTTAAGGAAGCTCCCTAAAAATGGACCTGCCAATTCGAAGGGTATTTAAATTTTACTAAATACAGCCAGTTGACTTACAAAAAGATTGTAGCAGCTCACGTCCTCAATCAGCAAGACAGTGCCCACTTTCCTACACCAGTGAACAGTGGATATCACTCTTTTAAATTTTTCACCAAATAGATGAAAATATGGTATCTCATTCTGATTTTCATTTCCCTAAACATATTTGCATATATTCATTGGCCATTTGCAAGCGCTCTGTTGTAAAATGTCCACTTTACTATAGGGTTGCGTATGTTTTTCTCATCAACTTATAACTGGGATATTAGAGATATGGAAATTTATCTGGTAATTCATGGCAATTATTTCTCCCAGTCTATGACTTGTCTTTTGCCTTTGCTTATGAATGCCTTATATCATAGAAAAAATTTTAACTTTCGTACAAATCTGCCAATCATTTTCTTTATGGTTTTTGGACCACCTATCTCATTTTATTTTTTATTTTTTTTGGTGAGGAAGATTGGCCCTGAGCTAACATCAGTTGCCAATCTTCCTCCTTCTGCCTGAGGAAGATTGTCACTAAGCTAACATCTGTGCCAATCTTCCTCTATTTTGTATGTGAGACGCCATCACAGCATGGCTTGATGAGCGGTGTGTAGGTCTACACCCAGGATCCGAATCTGTGAACCCTGGGCTGCTGAAGCGAAGCACTCGAATTAACCACTATGCCACCGGGCCAGCCCTGACCTATCTCACTTTAAAATCCCCAAGGTTCTAAACAAATTCCCCTAATTTTTTCCTATTATTTTTGTAGTTTTACATTTCACATTTATGTCTTTCATACATCTGGAAGTTACTTTCGAATACGGAATGGTTGAGGGAGTCTAGGCCTGTTTGTAGGTGAACAGCCAACTATATCAACTCCATTTATTAAGTAAACCATCCTTTCCCACTGAAATGCACCATTATCATATGCCTGACTCACCTGGGCAGCCATGCAATCTTGACCAGAAATAAATTCTGCATAAAAGCCTGACTAAAGAAAGTCAAAGTGCCCTAGTACTTTATGTAAATATGCAAATTACACAGAGCAGTGACATACAAAGTTCAGAGTCAAGAACGCATTAAGGGAAGGGGAACAACAGTAAAAGTGAAAGAAGACAGAAGTATGGCTGCTTCTTGCCTTGTGGCTCTGCTCTGCCAGGATGACCAGTCCAGAGCAAGGGTAGGCACTTAAACTAAAACAGAAAAGGATTAATTTATTTTGAGATTTCTGGCTCCCTCCAGTCTTTCCTGTCACAGAGCTTTCATGGTTGGTTCCATCCACATGCACGGAAGCCTAAAGCTCCCCTGGCTGACACTCAGGGGTCAGTCCTAAGAAGGTCTCCAGACAGCTCCGCTTGGCTGGAAGAGCTGTAACTTCCCATCACTGCCAAAGTTATTGGTTCATTTAAACAGTGGACAAGCTTGAAATAGTGTTAGTGGGTTCTGACCCAAATATCTAAATCAAGGCAGTTAAATGGCAATTCATAAAATGATTTAATGAAGCGATGGCAGTGAGGAAACAGAATAAGAGTTTGGTTTTTTTCTTGAGCTCATCAAATGCAAAGGAAAAGAAATTCTGTAGGTCCAGTGGCCCTGCCCGACCCTGGGTGAAATGTACTGGCACCGTCCCCCATTCAGCCTACGTCTGGTGAGTGAGTGAATGTGTGTGTGTGTGAGAGAGAGAGAGAGAGGAAGGTGGGAGAGAGAGAGGGAAGAAGAAAATATCTCTCATTGCTCTCTGGGCACTGGCCCACTCCTTCCTACTCCTAATCACATGTTGTCAGTTTAGAAATATAAAAAGCAGCTTATTTACAAAGCTTTACAGAACCTAAAGATGAGTCCCCCTCCATTTGAGAGGGTAACAGATGCTTTATGACAAATCAGAATAGTAAAGAAGAAAGGAGACAGGTATCTAGTCGATCTGACCAATGGGAGAGCATGAAACAGCCAGAATGCCTAGACATTGTTCACCACCAGTGTCTCCATCTGCAAATACTACAGGCATTCACCAAAGCTTTTCTGCTTCAAAAGCTACCCTCAGAGAGGAATGAAGAACAGAAAGACGGGTAAATCCTGGGCTAACGCTCATAAAGACATCACAAAAAACATATAACTGCTCATTCACAACTAGCTGGTGTGAGGCCTCCCTACCACATGCTACCTCACAGGAAATAAAATTACTTCTTTCCTTCACATGAAGGGAAAAGAGTGTTTAACTCATGCCTCCTGGTGAGCTCAGCATGAGTGTTCTCTCCATTTTTCCTATCTTCCCTATCTCTCCTCCTTGTTTCCAACATCCTTGCTTTCAGCTGGGCCTGGAGGAGACCCAGCATAGCCATCAGCTGCCTCCCCCTCCTTGAAGGAAACCAGGGGACTTGCTGCTTAAGGGAACAACAGTCCCCACCTTCTTGCACTCCCTATTTTGACTTTGAGGCAAACAGCCTGAGTATAGGCAGAAGGTAGAACTTACTGTCTTTTTTTTTTTTTTTTTTGTGGGGAAGACCAGCCCTGAGCTAACATCTGTTGCCAATCTTCCCCTTTTTGCTGAGGAAGGCTGGCCCTGAGCTAACATCCGTGCCCATCTTCCTCCACTTTATATGGGACGCCGCCACGGCATGGCTAACAGGCAGTGGGCGTCCGCGGGCGCCTGGGATCCGAACTCGCGAACCCCGGGCTGCCAAGCGCGGACTAAACCGCTGCGCCACCGGGCGGCCCCTAGAACTTACTGTCTTGATCAGCACCATTCATACAGCACTAGGCCAATTCCAAACCAATGAGTGAAAGATTCCCTTCACATGGGAAAGTACACTAATATCTGAAGTGGGAAAGAAGTTTTTTAAATTGTTAAGGACTCTCTGCAAGATCTCATTAATATGACTTTGAAAAGAAAATAAAGAGATAGAGGCTTGAAACCCTCTTCCCAGCAGTATGAACAACTCCCAGAAAAAGTTAACAGGCTGAGATGCTATTGTGACTAGACTTCATGGAGAGTTCTCCGGCACTCCCAAATTTTAATGAGGTAAATCATATTCCTTTTGAGAGTCTGTGAGTCCATCACTAATGTTTCCATTTCAATAGCTGACAGTATCAAAGGAGAAAAATATCACAAGGGAGAAAATAAAACTTTAGATACAACAGGTTGATTCTGACATCTGAAAAAAAACACAGCATGGTGGCAGGGCTGATCCTTGCTGCTAAAGTAGCTGGGGAATAAACGCAGGCTTTACATGGGGCCCAGCAAATCTTACAACCACATCAGCAGGCTAGAGAATTGGCAGCAAGAACAAATCTCTGCGTCACTACAAAATCCCACTCCCATCCATCCACCACTGCCTCAAACAAACTCATACCCACACACTCTGCAGAAAGAGTCTCCTATCCCTGGAAGGTATCTGTATCTATTATACTAACAAATGCATATTCATACTTAGCTGGAAATTTACATATTACTGGGCAAAGGTGTGGTAGTAAGGGATGGGAGGTATCAAAAAAGGTGTACTTTAGGGGCCAGCCCAGAGCGTAGTGGTTAAGTTTGCATGCTCTGCTTCAGCAGCCCGGCATTCACAGGTTCGCATCCCAGGTGCAGACCTACTCGCCACTCATCAAACCATGCTGTGGCAGCATCCCACATACAAAACAGAGGAAGATGAGCATAGATGTTAGCTCAGGGCCAGTCTTCCTCAGCACAAAAGAGAAGGATTGGTGACAGATGTTAGCTCAGGGTCAATCTTCCTCAGCGAAAAAAAAGGGTGTACTTTAGAGTCTGAGTCTGCTTCACTTCATGATCTTAATTAGTTTGACAGTTAAATGGGGGAAGGACCACTAATAAACGGATGCCTGACTCATGGCCCAGGTGACACCACTTGTTAAAGACAATGTTTTCAGGCCACTCTCATCATCTTTGTGGTCTTTCTAAAAATGGGTAAAACTGATGATAAAGTTTATGGAGCTGAAGTTGCTGTGAGTCGACTACAGCTCCCTTTGGAGAAGTTACACTGTGTGCCACCAAATCCACTTTTAGTTCTGTGAAGGCTGATAAATGGAAATCTTTACCATTCAAGTCACTCTTATCCTCCAACCTTAAAATTCAGCTATTTTCTTTAAATACAGATCACTCTGATCTTTGTTGACCTAACCCCAGCAATCTCCCAGAGCCCATACAGAACATGGCAAAATAAGAAAACAATAAAACATATGAACCATTTTATTTAACACATTTCCTGCACTATGTGCCTACGACGCTGTGCTTAATACTAAGATATAAAGATGAATAAGACACTAACTCAGAAAATACACAATTCCACATCATATACAATAAACACTACAGAGAACGTCATTGCCTCATGATGACAGCCATTAGTTTTGTTCTAAAAGCAGATGTGAAGGTGGTGAGTTCATAAAAGGAACTACAGATCATAATATGGAGCAAAGATAAGACTCCATGATTCCATTTTAAGTGTCAAAGACCCAAGTTTGCACACAATATGAAATCGACCTTGTGGAAGACACTATGGGTTGCTTACCCATCAGCCATCGCCCACTTCTTTGCACCAGAACCCTCAGGGCCACCGGGCCCCTCCCCAAGCCTAGGAGACGAGCGCTTACTGTGCCCATCAGGGAACACTTCTTTTACTTAGGCACACCAGTGACTGGTCTAGGGTGGGCAACTAACCCAGGCCTGGCCAAGGAGGCCAAAGAGGATATACGCTAGGGGGTTCCTGGGAAAGACTTTCCCCATTTGAAAAGGAGACACAAGAGGGGCCGCCTGGTGGCGCAGCGGTTTAGTCCGCGCTTGGCAGCCCGGGATTCGCGAGTTCGGATCCCGGGCGCCCGCCGACGCACTGCCTGTCAGCCATGCCGTGGCGGAGTCCCATATAAAGTAGAGGAAGACGGGCACGGATGTTAGCCCAGGGCCAGTCTTCCTCAGCAAAAAGGGAAGGATTGGCAACGGATGTTAGCTCAGGGCTGGTCTTCCCCACAAAAAAAAAAAAAAAAAAGAAAAGGAGACACAAGAGAAGAGACTCCCTTTCCTGTCCGCCTTTGAATACAGCTGTGTGAGGATGTGATGCCTGGAGCTGTGGCAGTCACCTGGTGACTGGGAGGGGACAAGCTCAAGGAAGAAAGTCAACAAACTGAAGATGGCAGAACAGAAAGATGGGAAGCACCCGGGTACGTGATGGTGTCATTGTGCCCCTGACTTAACCAATCCTAGAAATCTCTCTCTATGGACTTCTTATGTGAAATCATAAGTTTTGCACATTATTCATGCCACATTTACCTTGGTATTCTGTTACTTGCAGCTGAAAGCATCTTGGCTGATACAGGCCATTTTAAAAAAAAGCAGGGATCAGACAGGTTCAGACTCCAGAGTGATCTCTTAGGCAACTGCAGAATGCAGAAAGGAAAACCACTTACCCTCTTTCAGGTCATTTATATCCCTGTCAAAAGATGCACCCCTGTCAAAGCTAACTGGAAGCCTAAAGCAACTGCCCACAAAATTCAGCTGGGCTCAGCATCAGTGGATTGCACTCTCCTTTCTGAACCTGTGGCAAGATCAAATCACCTGGCTAACGGTTGCCAAATCACTTCAAGTCCTCCAGGAGCATCACAAAGTAGCCCTTGGTGTGAGAGCCCTTAGTGTGTGAGGTCACAGTGTCCACAGTGGCCTAATTTGCTTCCCCTATCTTTGCAATTTTGGACCAGAATGCTGGAGGCAATGTTAACCATGGCGTAGAGATAAGATAAACGTATGCATGTCCACATGTGGATAATCAGTTTTTACAGAGTGCCCAGTATATGCAAGGTACTTGTCTTGGGACCAGTAAGGTAAAAGACCCCAAACAATCGAAAATAAAGAAAACAGACTGTCCTTTAAAACTCAAAATATAAAAATGAGCATAACGTGTGAAGTCCCTCTTAATGGCCTTAGCTTACCTCATCTCCCTCCCCTGAATGTACATACCATTCATCAGATTCTAAGATCCTACAGTGTTAAGGGAACCTACAAAAATAATCGACACAATTATTTATATAAATATAATACATATTTGTAATGAATTTATTAATTTGTTAATATGCTGGAATAGCAGGATCAAAAAAATTGTATTGCAAGGTATTAACATAAATTACTACTACTACTACTACTACTACTACTAGCTAGCACTAATTGAGTGCTTACTTTGGGCCAAGCATTATTCCAAACACCTGACATGCAACGCATTAAATCCTCACAACCACCCTAACAGGTAGATATTATTATCCATGTTTTACAACTAAGAAAACTGAGACACAGAGAAGTCAAGCAACTTTCCCAGAGCCACACAGCCAGGGAGTGGCAGAGACAGGATTCCAACCCAGGAAGTCTGGCTCCAGAGTCCATGCTCTTATTCACTGTACTGCCTCCATAATTAGCTAACGCTCTAAATTAAAATCATTCACAATAATGATTTCAATTGCTATAAGTCATTAAATAATTATAACAGAAATTGCAATACTTGTCTCCATAATGAGTGAAAAAAATGATTCAAAGTCTACAAGGATAGGAAACAGTATATCTGTTGGAGAGTTACCCGAGTTCAATATTACACGCTATTGAAGGGCATTTACTCAGAAACAAAGATTCCAGTAGCTCTTAAAGACCTGTAAAATATCAGCTGACTAGACATAAGCCACCCAGACTGATAATTTAGAAACACTTTATCTATCCTAGATCTATCAAGATCACAGATCACCAAGCTAGGGAAGATCATCAAAACAGCCAAACAATGAAATCGTTATTCTAACACAAAAATCCACTAAAAGCGTGGAACAGCCCTGGAGCACTGACACCACCACCAAGCTGCCCCTTCTCTGAACCGCTAGAGCTTGCTCCTCCCGCAAGTTCACAAACCCAAGATAAACCTGAACTTCATTGTGCAGGTGTAAAAGATGACATTTGTTAGAAATCAGAATTCGGCCCTGTTGGTGCACCTGACTTAGACCTAACTTCACTGTCACTCTGGTTTTGACACACTTAGGACCTTCATCACCAGCTCAGCACATGGTGAACTGCATTGTGTCACCTTTACAGGAACACATCTTACATTCCCACCTTGCCTGTAAACTCGTAAAGGGTGGGCTCTGCACTAAACGTGTTATGTTCTGACAGTATCTAGAACAATCCTAGTAGTCTAGTCACTCAGCAAACATACTGAATCCACGACTGACTGATAAGAAGTAAATAATTCAAGGAAATAAAGGAACAAAGAACAAGAGGCAAATTGCGAGGCAAAATGTATCAGCCTGAGCTATGAATTATCGTGTACTTTTCCCCCAGATTATCTGGTTCTCACAAGAGCATGAAAGAACAGGCTGACAAATAGTTGTCTAATGATTTTAAAAACGAAAAGGGAATTGTTTCTCAGTACCTTTAATCAAAGCACCTTGATCAGATTTGGTATTTAACCAGTAAATTTAAGAATACAAGCTTCCTGGTGGCCAAGTTTATATCCTTTTTGTTTCTTCTATAAGGACTAAGTGGAAATTAAATATAAACAAGAAAAACATTTTGAGAATAAAATTCCATTCGCCCTTTTTGATCAGCCTGAAGTTAAAAAGATGTCCACAGACAAAATTCCACAATTATTAAAGCCAAACTGTCAGTACCCAAGCAAGACTCTAACTCAACTCCCTTTCCTGTTCTCCTTTACATATACCTGGGGTAGTAATAGTGACCTACTTTACAGGACTATCATAATGATTCATCAGCTTAAAAATGCTAAGCACAATGAGATGAAGAGAGCTTATAATAGGTATAGTGAACCAATCTTACAATTAACAAATGAACTGAGTCTCTTGTATCACGATGCAAACCACTGTGTTAATTACTTAAAAGCAACACTGCAAATTTTTAAGTCACAAATAACACCTCACATTAAAGAATATGCTCATTAATAAGTATATGTTTTCTAAAACATTCAAATATCTTTAAAGTAGGCTGAGCACCATAAACAGAAAATAGGAATTTCTGATTAACCACACTACAAAATTATTAAATGACATTTGACAAAATTATTAAATGACAATTACTAAATGACAAATGATCCCTAGCCCTCTGGACAAGAAAGCTGTCCACTCAGCTATCAAAGAAGCCAACGCATCCCACTGGGTTTGATTACTACTGTTACTGTCATCATCACAAAGGGCTGTGCAGCCTCCCGACTAACTGCCATTCCTAACGAGGAAGGGATGTGGCCGGAACAGGTGCAATGTTGAGATCTGAACATTTCCTATGGCACCTTCTGCCTCTTAAACCCGAGTTATGCCCATGGAAACACACACTTCAATAAGAGGAAGTCATTATAGGATTTCTTCTATTTCCTTTCAGCTCAGCTAGTTTGCTTTTCAGCAAAAGCTGATTAACACGACAGAGTTATTGCGTCCTTCAGATGCCCGAGAGCAACCTGATAAGCAAGTTGAAAGTGTTACTTCTACAGGGGTAGCAGCAACCACAGCTCTGGGAATTGCTGCTTTTTGAGATGTTCTGCTTTATAAACCTCATTTATCAAACAGCAGGAGAAGTGTTACATATGGTGATGGGCATTATAGAAATGCTTAGATGGAATACAAAATGTGAATGTGAATTGGATTAAATTACCTACAAGAAAGAGAAAACTAACTCAGGAGGAAGTGAAAGGAACCAATCATAGATATGAATCAAACAGAGTTGCACAGAAATGTTAGAGTCTGCTTATAAATTATTACCCTTGGGGTTTCCATGAAAAGGTTTCCTGAGATGTCTATGTAGAATTTTTAAAATTTAACATAGTCAAATCAGATTAAACTAAATTAAACTAAATGCATCTTCCCCAGTTCTTGCCTACTCAAGATAGGAAGAAAGGTTAAAGGAAGTTTACATAAATTCAGACATCCCTAATAATGCAAGGATTAGCTTACGCTCATGCCCCAACACAGGAAATCAGGGTATGTGTGGGGAAAGGAGAACTGTCCGTTTAGCTGGAGAGTAGTGTTGACAGTGTGGCAGGGTGGGAATGAGAGAAGAACAGTGAATCGAAGTAAAAATTTTTAATTTTTTTCTATGGGCAACCAGTCTCTATTTTAGTTTAATAAAATACTTCAAGATTTGCTTAATGTTGTTATAAATTGATCACTTTACTTACAAAAAAATCATCATTTAGAAAAACACCCATGTTTTCTTTGCTTGCTTTATTAAAAACGAAGAGGCACACAAGTCTTCCCATAACGCAGCTCTGTAACTGTATGTCTTAGGAAATCCGGAGATGAATTCATGGGCAAGAACATGGGGAAATTAGTTAGTAAGAATCCTACAATGGCCTAATCACTGAAACTTCCCTGATATTTGGGGGGAGATCACGTTGATACCACAACGTGAGGGAGAGAATGAAGGAGAGAAAAGTCTTATGGGAGAGGAATATGCAAAACCCAACACTTATAACCCAACACTTTTTTTTAAAAAGCTGGACATTCAGTATAGATGGGGCTTCGATATTCTGCCCACGAAAAATGCTTCTGGGAATCACTGCCTCTCTGCCCTTGGCCGAAGCACAAATGAATGAGTCATGGACACACCTAAGCTAGAACCCGAGGCTGCCTGACACACTGGGAAAATACCTAGGCCTGCCCAGCCCAGAGTTCCAGTATTGATGTGTCCTTGAATCGCCCTCTGGCCACCACACACAGAGACACCCACCAAGTGGGTCACATAACAGCAGTGCTGAGAGAAATGAGAGTAAGGAAGGCACAGTAGCCTTGGGAGCAGCAAAAACTATAGGAAAGTATTAGATGTTCTCAAGGTAAAAAAAGAAGCAACCCTTAAAATCCCTGTGGAGTGCTTCATGCCACTGCTCTGTTACAGGCACAGGATGCCTCCGAGAAAATGAATCCATGTACCCTGCAGCTGTGCCATTTAGAGATCAAGTATGAACTGATATTTGATGACTGGCAGGACAGACTCAAGGCACACGTTCAAACAGAACAGCTTCATCCTGGTGCATCCCCTACACCACCACCTTCTTGCACCTTTCTTTCCCCTCACTCTTTTTAATCCTTCATTACTGCAATCCTTTGGTCTGGGCATTGATGTCGAGTGGACATCACAGATCTGCCCATTGTCCCCAGACACATCCTCCCTAGGGAGGTGGCCTTCTACCAAGCTCCCTCCCCACATACCACAGGGGTTACCTGGGGGTAGCAGTCCTGTGGGGGAGGGCCATCAGAGGCTACCTGGCACAGGGTCTGTCACTGTCTTCCCCTCCATGCCTAGCAGCTCTCCAGGTCACAGTCTCAATAAGCACATATAGAAAACAAGCTCATTCTCTTCTCCCCACTCATTAAAAATAAACCCCAACAGTACACAGATTTAGAACACACCTACCAATGAAAAAGTTAAAGGAAGAGAGGGAGGCGCCCACCCACATAATCTTTCCATTCAGAGAGGCACTATTCCACAGCAGCGATGGAGTTTATAATTAACAGAGAAGCTTAACCAACACAGAAATTTCTAGAATCTGTTGTAATTTACACGAGAGACTTGCTTATTCCAAATTTAGAGTACAGCATGGGCTGGATTCTGTGGTTGAATCCGAACGCCTTCTTGGCACACCTCTAGCACAAGTTTCTTGCAATCACTCAGCCTTGCCTACAGGGAGCGGCTGCCTGCTGACTGAGGCGCTGGCCTGACCCAATGTGCAGGCAGCAGCAGAGAGGCTGCTCCAACACTGCTCACTCCCAGAGGCCACGAACCACCACCACTAGCTCCACAGAGCTGTGTCAGGAGGCACTCAGATGTGTTTACCAGGTTGCCTTCTACAGATCTCTGCTATCATTGTACTGCAAGGTTTTGTTTCCTTTCCCACCTGCCACCCCAGGTTGAATCCTCTCCCCCCAGGTTCTAAGACATGCGTGGGCAGTGAGGCACGCCTGAGTGACTGCTCTGCTGGGAGGCTGCCTGACAGAAGGCAGAGTCACAGAGCACACAGACAGGAGGGTGGGAGGAGGGCGGCCTTCACAGGCTACAGGCAACTTTGTGGAGTCTCCTTTACCATTTGAATCGACTTCATCAAGAGCTACACTGCAACAGGAAGTCTCCTCCTTCTACAGAAAAGGGAATGGAGGCTCCAAAATCCAGAGTCAGAGAGGAGTAATGCCTCCACTAGATTTGTCTGCCTCCAGCGTTCACTCTAACCATGGTGTCTCTGCAGAAGTGCTGCAAAGGTCTCCTCCTGGTCCCCAAAATACCCCCTTCAGAGGCTGGCCGGGGTGGGTACAAGCCCTTCAAGGATCATGGTGTGAAGTGGGACTCAAGCGTCTCTAAGTCCTGGTGGAATGTAGACATTCTGCAGGAAGGAGCCCGCTGTCGAGCGGTGACCTGCCTTCAACCCCTCTGTAGGCTCCAGCTGTCAGACACTGGCTCACGCCTGGGAAAGAGAGCAAGAGCAGGAGCTTCACATCGGAAACAAGTGAGTTTTAACAGGAGGAGGGGAAAGAAGACCTTCTCCAATAAGAAAGCCATTTCTAAAAGTCAAAAACCTTCCTGCCACCTCCATAAAAGTTGTACATTATACTTGCGTATTATATTAATTGGTAAAACACACAATGAATAGGATTTACTAATTGGAATGAATGAATGGTACTTTTAACTGAATTTTTATTTTAGTAAGGAGGATCTACTTATATTTGAAGACCTGTACTATCAGGGACATTGTGCATATACAGGTGTACATATGGACCATGCGACAAACCCCTTCCCTGAAATCCCCAGAGTTCAGGGCACACAGGTTAGGGAACCCCTGGTGGGAACACCGGGTGCTGCTCCAGGTGAGCAGGCTGGTGGGGTGTCTTAGGGAGGGATCCCATGAGGGAACCTGGAGGCAAAGAACAGAGAAGGAGCCCACAAATCACACCTCACATACTTCATACTTTGCTTAAGACCAGCCCCGCAGCCCTTTATCCAATGGTCAACATAAAAATTAATGATTATAAATTAATACTGACATTTAGGCAGGGGGATTCTGGAACACAGCCACTTGCTACAGGAGGGAATAAATATGAAAGAAGAAGGAGACTGTCACAGAAAAAAACTAGCTCATCCTGATGCCAAACTGACTTGCCTAAATGAACACAAAAGAGTAAAATCATCTGGAAAAGTATCTTGATTCAATTTGGATTGAATAAAAAAGATAGCAAGTAACAAGGAAAGTGGCATTGCCCGTGCCAGTGTGACAAATCAATATAGGCACAATTTAAGACCCTGTCTTATGATTTCTCAACAAAAGGAAACTCATTTCAACATCATCACTACTACTCCAATGTAGCTGAAATCCAAGACTGAGAAAATACCTCATAGGTCAATGCTACATATATTACTGAAGGTCAAACTTAGATTCTTTAGGGAGAAAAAGTGGGAAGAAAAAAAATTCAAACCAATGGAGTTTAAACATGCATAGCACCTGTTATAAATAAATGAAAGACACTAAAACTTAAGGAATCTAATTAACCTCTAAATGTTCCAACTCATCCTCTCTCACTAGCCTCCATCACCAGTCTCACCACGTTATTCAACATGCTCTGAACAAGGACTACACCTTCATACCCGCACCTTTATCACTGGGAACACTCCAGTGTGCAATAACCTTGGTGTTTCTGCCACATTCGTACACACACACACACGAACACACTTGCTCCTCATGCATCCTACTCGACCCCCAAAGGCAGGATGAATCCCCCCTCCTCTATTCCTTGCATCATATCCTTCAACTTACCTCACACATCCTTCCACAGGGGATCCCTGGAGTCACATCATCACTCTCTCTCACTCATCTTTCTACTCACAACACCAAAGCACAGTGCTTAGCCCAAAATGCTCAACAAAAGCATGTTTCAGAACTAAACAAATGAACAGGCAATTAGGAGGGAAAGTTGCTTCTGGTATTGTCTAAGGATTACCTATTCACAAAACAATCATAATGTCTTAGCATTCAATTACTGGGGAAAATCTATTTCTCTAACTGAACTAACTAGCCAACTTCCCTCCCCTGGTAACTGATACAACATATGTTACCTAATAAGATGAAAAAGGAAAAGTCTGGTTTTCCATCAAAAGGCTTGAATCAGACACAAAAGTTCGAAAAAGCAGGGATACCTGAACCCTTCAAAGAGCCTCCCTGAAAGATAAATAATCAGTGAAGAAATCTTTGACCAGCTCTTCCCTGTTGCTCAGCCTTTCTCACCAACCATCAAGGCAGACCAGGTGCACTCACCTGGCTTGTTTCCTTCCCTCTCGTGGCCCAGCTGGCCCTTGGTGTTCAAACCGCATGTGTAAACTTCCCCATCCTCAAGCAGGAACACGGAGTGGTTTCCTCCACAGGCCACTTCCTTGACGCTTCTATCCGATACGAATCCACACACCTGTGGCTCGGCCACAATCCCCTGCAGGTTGGTGCTGATCCCAGGTTGGCCCAGAGACCAATATCCCCAACATAACATTGTTCTTATCCTTCAGGGAGTCATGTAGCTTAGAAGAGAGTTTTGAAAAAGAGGTTAAAAAAAAATAGGTCAGAGAAAATCATTTTAAGTAATAAATGTAATCAATTGAAAAAACACCCTCCCCTTAATAGTCTTCAGATACCCTGCATCCCAAAATAAGACATAGTAATATTGTTGAAAGTAGTTATAATAATAATGCTATGTTTGTATTTTAGTAAGAGTTTTAAAAAACATTTCTAAACAAATTTTGTTTGTGTAAATGAATAGTGGACAAAAACAGAATGTGGTTTTCAGATCACGGATGAGAAACTCTGAGTCCAAGAGACTTGCTAAAACAATCTTTGCAAACCATTATGGCGATAACAGTTTTAAAATTACCCTCCTGATTTCACCTTGTCCTTTCCAGTTGCACCTTTCCTTTGGGTTTTCTGCTTACTTAATTTTTTAAAAAATTTTGCACTACTTAACTCCTTTAGGTAACCTATTGTTAGCATGGATAGTAGTAATGCACCAGTCGAAATGAAAATGAGAAATGGAAAAAAAATGTTATCTTCTCTGTCATTCAATCTTACACATCCTTCAGGATCTAAGTCAAGCTTCACTTCCTACCTGAGAGCCTCTGGGAACCATTCAGCCAGTCAGCCTGCATCCCCCTGACACATCTACGACATTGCCCTGAGTAGAGAGACTTGCTCTGTACCTTATAACTTAACTCCTCAGCCAGATTTTAATCACTTTAAACAGAGACCACAGTATAACATACACCTCTTCAATTTAGCAGGTACTCAATCAACTTTTGGCTGATTGATGATTACTGCTGACTCTAGCCCAAAGTTTCACTATCTTTTAAAAATTCAAACTTCCCTTCCATACAAACAAAAACAAAATCTCATCTCTACCAGTTCACACCCACTAGGATGACTATAATCAAAAAGGACAGATAAGAAGAAGTGTTGGTGAGGATGTGGAGAAACTGGAGCCCTCCAACATTCATGTGCAAGTGTTTTGGGAAACAGTCTGGCAGCTCCTCAAAAGGTTAAACAGAAGAGTGACCATATGATCCAGCAATTTCACTCCTAGTTATATACTCAGAATTGCAAACATGCGTCCACACAAAAAGCTGTACACAAATGTTCATAGCAGCGTTATTCATAATACCAAAAGGTGAAATAACCCAAATGTCCATCAACTGATGAATGGATAAACAAAACATGGTATTTCCATACAATGGAATATTATTTGGCTACCTATGATAAAGCTATCTGCTTTACTCTTTGAACTCTTGAGGCTTTCAGGAAAGGCATGAGAAGACCCAAAATAAAATATTAAAGTAAATCTCAATTTGCTGTCTTAATCAGAAAGTTCTGCTGCTTCTTGAGATTTCAGTTCCTTGTCTAGACTCTAGAACTAAAAAAAATATTAATCTTAAATGTTAGTCTTTGAGTTAATTGCAAAGGGAGGAGAGATAAAAAGCAAACGGGGGGGGGTTGGATATACATTTAAAAAGACGAGCAAGATCACACAATCTTTTCATAATTTAATTTCCCAATTTGCTAAATTGCTGTATCTACACCAACGTCTCTCTTCCTTTTTAATGTTTCCTGAGTTTGTCTTATCTCTCCTACCAATAATTATATAAGCAACATCATAGTGCTTACTCCACAGAAGTCACTGGGCCATTAAGCATTTTTTATCATTATCTCATTTTATCTTCACAATAACCCTATGCCATAAGTACTATTTTTAGCCTCATTTTCAGATAAAGCAAGGCTCAGAGAGATTAAGAAGCATTTGCCCAAGGTCACACAGCTATAAGAAACCAGAACCAGGCTATATATCTAACCCTGATGCCAATGTCCACACTCTTATCCACTGGGCTACACTGCCACACAAGTAGATTTATATGTCACCTACAGGAACAAGAACACAAAAAATACTTGTGAAATGACTAAATTGTAGTCAGTATACAATAGAGGATGTCCTGAAAACTTGAAAATAAAGTTGCCCTTTGAGAATGAAACTAGTCAGAATTAAGAGATAATGGATGCGATTAGGCAGCTGGAGCATTAAGCCATCCCCTTAACCAGCCAAGGACAAACAGTGTATCTAAAAATATGGTATCAAGAAGCTATGATTGTCCATCTACACAAAGATGTGTAGATGCCCACAGCAGCTTTATTCATACTAAACAAAAATGGCAACAATCCAAATGTCTAGCAACAGGAGCATGGATAAACAGATTGTAGTATATTCATACCATGGAACACTACTCATCAATAAAAAGAGGTGGCGGGGAGGGCAGGTAGGCCATGAGTGAAATGCACTGATGTAAAAGAAAGCTGCAACGCACTGTGGTGCAACCTTTCTGAAGAATGAAGGTTAGTTTTAAAAAAATTCCTCGAGGGTGTTATCGACTGTTTTTTTGTCTAATCTCTCTCCCCAGGTCCCTCTTTGCCTGGTAACAAATTCTACCCACTCTTGCACAAGGGTGAGCATGACCCTGGCCAAGCCAATCAGAGAACACCACCCCTAAGCCATAACATATGACTCATGCCAAGCCAATCAGAGAATGCTACCCCTAAGCCATTGTGATTGGTGCAGGGACAGGTTCACACTGCCAAATAGGCCAGAGTCTTTCCTTCCCCATTAAGTTCCATGGAGCTCTGATGTAAGATTGCCTCTTGTCTCTGAAGGATAACTAAGGCTGCTGGAAGCCACCTTCCCTGCCACATGGAGGACACCTGTAAGACATTATGAAGCTATCAGCCACAGAGGTTCAAAACTAAGAGACAGAAAGAGTCCCAACAACATGACTGAACCTTGGAGCCCCTCTTGCCTGGTATCAGCACCACCACCTTCACTCTTCCTAAGTACAGTTGTACTTCATTATTCACAGATTCCATACTTGTGAATTTGCCTACTCACTGACATTTATTTGTAATCCCAAAATCAATACTTGGAGCATTTCTACAGTCATTTCCAGACATGTACAAAGAGGTGAAAAATTTGAGTCACCCTCCACGTATGTTCCCAGTTGAAATCAAACAAGATGATGCTCTGCCTTCTTGTTTCAACTCTCATGCTGTAAACAAGTGGTCTTTTCGAAGTCTATTTAGTGCCATGTTTTTCACATTTTTATATTTTTTTGTTGGTGATTTTGCTGTTTAAATGGCCCCCAAGCATAGAGCTGAAGTGCTGTCTAGTGTTCCTAAGTACAAGAAGGCTGTGATGTGCCTCACAGAGAAATACATGTGTTAGATGAGCTTCATTCAAGCAGGAGTTATAATGCTATTGGCTGTCGGTTCAATATTAATGAATCAATAGGTTACATCTAAAAAAAAGGAAGCAGAAATTCACTCATCTGTACATGTGGCTGCTCCAGAAAGTACTCAAGTAACATCTATAATACATAATGACGCTATAGAAAAGATGGGAAAGCAGCTGAATCTGTGGATTCATGAGACGATGACTGATTATAGTGTGTAGTAGACAGCACTGTTGTGAGACTGAAAGCCAAAGAAATTTACTGTCACATTACCCAGGGTCAGAAAAATGTTAGAAACTCTTCTTGACTCGTGTTTTATTATAAAGAAATATTGCATACGATTCATCATTTGTAAGAAATACATATTAAATAAGATGTCTAAACAGAAACACACATAAAACAAAGTTATGTACTGATCATTGACCAGAGGCTCTCAGCAGGAACCTAACCCCATATTTCCCCAGAAGCAAGGCTCAGTACTCACTAATTCGGTGTTCGAGCAACTTTATAGAATATAACTACCGTGAATAATGAGAATCAACCATATGCAAATCCAAGAAGTTCCTTTTTTATTGAATTGTTTAAGATTGTTTGAGGGATGGGGCCGCCTGGTGGCACAGTGGTTTAGTTCACGCTTTGGCTGCCCGGGGTTCGCAGGTTCGGATCCCGGGTGCCCGCCGACGCACTGCTTGTCAGCCATGCTATGGCCGTGTCCCATATAAAGTGGAGTAAGATGGGCACGGATGTTAGCCCAGGGCCAGTGCTCCTCAGCAAAAAGAGGAGGATTGGCAATGGATGTTAGCTAAGGGCTGGTCTTCCTCACAAAAAAAAAAAAAAAATACTGTTTGAGGGGCTGGCCCCGTGGCGTAGTGATTAAGTTCAGCGCGCTTCGCTTTGGCAGCCTGGGGTTCACAGGTTCGGATCCTGGGCAAGAACCTACAGCACTCATCAAGCCATGCTGTGGCAGTGACCCACATACAAAGTAGAGGGAGACAGGCACAGGTGTTAGCTCAGGGCCAATCCTCCTCAAGCAAAAAGAGGAAGATTGGCAACAGGAGTTAGCTCAGGGCCACTCTTCCTCACCAAAAAGAAGAAAAGATTGTTTGAATTGGATTTGTCCCTTGAAATAAAAAAACTCCTGACTGATAATATTGATAATTACATTATTAATAATAATAGCAGATAAGACAATTTGAGCTTACTCTGAGCTGGCACTATGCGATTCACAGATATTAAATCATCTAATCTTCTGTGAGGTAGGTACTGTTCTTATCTCTAATTTACAGATGAAAAAAGTGAAACCAAAAAAAAAGAGGGATGAAAAAAAGGAAAAAGAAAGTGAGACAGAGACTGTTGAAGTGACCTGACTAAATCACACAACAAGGTAGTGGCAGAGCTAGGATTTTAGCCCAGAGTATGTGCTCTTGACCAGTATGCTAAATAATAAGGAGCCTAGAAAATGGACAGCCAAAGAGTCAGAACTTCCCAACGTCTCCAGTGCTCTACAGAGAGAAAGGGTACCATGATCAGCCAACCTATCTGATCAACTAAGTAAATATTATCCAATAGTGGAGATGGGCAGATCAGACTCCATACTATTCATTAAATTCACCCAGCCACTTGCCTTGCTTAGATTCCATGATTAATAAGCAACCTTAAATAAATTGGTTTCCAAGGCAGATCCTACTATGGAGAAAGAACACTATGACCAGTTGACAAAAGCATCCCAGCCTTCTTGGCATTTCTACTTCTCAGTATTAATCTGGCATCCTGGATGTATCCCCTTCTTTTAAGTTTGTTGAGCATGAGTCAGTCTTTGAGAGTCAGCTGAATTCTGGGTGCTTTGGCTACTGCAAGCCTGGAGAAGCAGCCTAGAGGATGGCCTCATTCCTGACTGACTAGTAGAAACCATTTATGAAAAAAGACAAATAGGACTATTGTTCAAAATCCTTCCCACCTGATTTATAACAATAACATCTTCAAGCAGTCAAATAAAAATTACTTACAGAAGTAATTAAATAGCAACCGCAAATAAGATGTATTCCTATGAATGGATTATTAACCCTAATTGGAAATATGGTTTAGGTCATCATGATGCTCTGCCAAAACTAAAGCAGGAGGCACTGAAATCACCCAGCTTTCAGGAGAGAAGTTCAGTGCGCTGAAGAGGAGCCAGCCGTTAATATAGCTTTCACTGAGAAGTACATTCTGGTGGAACCCTCAAATCTAGTAGCTGCAGGCGTCCATGAATTTAAGGGTCTAGCTTCAGCAATGTTCTTCATCACTTGGCATTGTGATCTCCCAGTCCTCCCACCCATTTTCCCTCACTCTCTTTCTCTCCCTTGCTTCTAGAGGAGTAGCATCTTTTATTTCCCTTCAAGACACACAATAATGAAAGGTTCTGCAAAAGAATACAGGACTACAATCCGGCTCAGCACCTAAACCGGCAACTCTGGCTGTCCCATGCCACCTCAGTCCCAGCCCCTCCATTTCCTGCCTCTTATTTCCCCATCACAAAACAAAAGGAAGAAAGATGGACATTCTGTTTCCTCAGTGTCACACCTGGTACTTTTCCCAGCCTTTCTCCTCATCTATTTTTGGTAAAAGATTCAAGATAATCTTAGTAGAGCTTAAGGGTCAAAACGACTAAAGTTCAAGCCCTGAACTAACCACATGCGAGCTGTGAAACCTTGGGGAAGGTCTTTAACCACTCTACGCCTGTTTCCTGCCTCTAAAGTGGAGAAGAGGGACAGAGCTGTTGTAAGGAGTCATGACGGAATGCACGTAAAGTGTGCTTAGCATGGCGTACAATATAAGCAGCCAATAAAAGCCAGCTGCTGTCGTCACTGTCACTCCTCCTCCCAGTGCTCTTCTTGGAGACCTCAGCAAACAGGATGGTTCCCAACAGAGGCTGGGGGGTGCCTCCTTTCTTCCTGTGGTTAGCATCGGCTATGCTCCACCAAACCTGCACTACAGCACAGCAGCACTACCACCATGCGTCATAACTGTCACAAAGGGGACTTGAGGGTGCTAGGAGAAAGTGTTTTGCATGTATTTTCTTTTAAAATCTCGGAAGGGCAAGGGGGTAGATAAATCTCTTTTTATCAGTCCTAGTGAGTTGAATGCTAAAAGACAAGCTGCAGTTCCCAAACTGTCTTATTAATCAGGCTATGCACACAGCCCCTAATAACTGATTCTTACTCCTTTGTTTGAAAGTCACTGAAACCTAAGTAACACTCAGGCAGGACTTCGAATCTCATTTATAATAGGAATAAGCTTCCTTTCAAATAAGCTTAGAAGCCATTACCTGAACGGTGCCTGGGGAAAGGAGGATCTTTTTCAACAGCAGGCAAGGCTTCATTGCTCTGCAGGCACTCCCCAAATCCAAGCTTCAAACAAACACGGAGCCAAAACTCAAATGCAGAATTAACTCCAGTAATGAAGAAGATTCATTATAATGATATGCTTTATTGCCAAAAATTTTACTACCACAGGCAGAAATGGTACAGAAGGCAAAGAGAAGATTTCAACCATGTTAATCCACTCCTTGCTGCTTTCTCTCTCTCCTTCATTTCAGGCCGTCTTTGGTCCTCTCATCCTTTTAGCCAACACAGGACACATTCCCACCCCACCCCTGATGATCCCCATACAGGTGGTGCCTTCTTCACTACCTGGTGCCGGGCTCTGTGAAGCTAGAAGGATGATCTCTCCACTGTCTGCATAAGCTCTGTGCTGCCTACAAAAGACGTTTGACCAGACTGGCAAGAACTGAAAAGTCTGACAGCACCAAGTCAAGGACACAGAGCAACCAGGACTCTTACACACAGCTGGTGGGAGTGTAAACTGGCATAGCCACTTTGGAAAACAAGTGGGCATCATCTAGTGAAGATGAAGATGTGAATACCCCATAGCACAGTAATTTCATTCCCAGCCATATGACAAGCACTGTTCAATTTCTCAAGCATCCAGGGTGCTTCTGCACTATGCTGAGAACTGGAGATACAGAGATGGGTAAAACCTGGAAACTGAGAACTTTCTGTGATGATGGAAATGTTACATATCTGCACTGTCCAATATGGTAGCCACTAGCCACATGTGGCTACTGAGCACTTGAAATGTGACTAATGCAACTGAGGAATGAAATTTTAATTTTATTTAATTTTAATTAATTTTAATGTAAGTAGTCACACAAGGCTAGTGGCTGTCTCACTGTACAATGCAGCAAGAAACTCATGAATATATGCCCCAAGATATATGCACAAGAATGTTCATTTCAGGAATGTTTGAAATACATAAAACAAAAACAACCCAAATGTCCACCGATAAGTTAATCGATAAACTGCAGCACATGCATAAACTAGAACATTGTACAGCAGTGAAAAATAAATGAACTCCATCTAAAAGGCATCAGTGTAGCTAAATCTTAAAAACAATGTTGAGGGGGGAAAAAAGTCACAGAAGAATCAGAGTATGATGCATATTTACAAAGTCCAAACACAAGTACAGCAAGTATTTGGAGATAAAAACATTAGTGGTAGTAAAGCTACAAAGCAAGGCAAAAAAACGATCAATACAAAATGCACGGTAATGATTATGAGGACAGTAGAGATGGGGGGGTTCAATCTGGAAGAAGCACAAAGGGAGCTTCGATAGCATGGCTGATGTTCTGCCTCTGTCCTTTGATTGTTGTTTCTTAGCAGAAATATTATATATAATATTTTATGCTTACAAATACTTCACAATAAAAGAAAACAAAAAGGACTACTGAGGCAGGATCCCTGCTTCTTGCATCTCATCCACCAATTCTCCATCCATTCTTAGACTGGGAGCTTCTCCACAGAGGGGACAGGGTTTTACTCATCTTTGTCTCTCCAATTCTCAGCATAGTAGGAGCACAGTAGATGTTGATAAGTGCCTAGTGAACTGAACCCAAATCCAAAAAAACCAGAACTCCCACAATCTAAACTTGCTAACAGTTTTTTTTCCAGGTAACGTTAGATAAACATTCCCTATGCAGTAACAAAAAATAATAACATATTTCCTCCATTCTAAAATGCACTCTCCCCTCACCACATTTTAGCAGATCTGAAAGTAGAAGTCCTTTTACAATCAAAGCTTACTAAATGGTGGTGTTTCTCAATGCTAGAACTGAGAATGTAAGCTCCACAACAGAAGCACTGAGCTGCTTTCGTTCATTTCTCTATCCCTAGAGACTAGAATAGTGTCTGACACATAGTAGATACTCAGTAAATAGTTGTTGAATGAGGAAAGCTACTACTATAGCAAGGCTACTGTGCATCTCATCGTGCTAAAAACTTTACATAGATTATTTAATTTATCCTTTACAATAACCTCGAGGCTTAGCAAGGTTAAGTCACTTGCCCAAGAACATGTAAGTAAGTAGGTGAAATGGAAACTTAGTAAGTGGCAAATGCAGGATTCGAATCTCATCTGCTAGACTCCAAAGCCCATGCTCTTAAACATGATGCTATACCACGTCTCAAATAAAACAAAGTCAAGCTACACTCCTTCTCCAAGTTTGAAAATAAACGTTTAAAGTAGATGTTGCACACAGGAAGTGAGCTCACACTAGCTGAATCACTGGTGATGTTTACCGGCAACTAGAACCTAGGTTAGCCAGAGAAGGAGGGGTGAGTGAAGCAATCTCAACAGGGTGAGCCAGACTCTCCTTCATGTCCACCCTGACTTATACTAAAACTAGTTAACTTACTGGCTCACACTCAGAAACACACGCCCCCGGCACCAGCAAGTACTATTTCTAAATGTAGTAAATGTTTAAAGGGGGCTGAGTTATATATCAAAAGGATCATCTTATTCAAGAGACCTTAAAAGTCCTTTTGATCCAACCTCTAGGCAAGAGATGTACATTCCTAACCTCATTTTAACAGCAGCTGAGGCCTTCCGAGGCCAACTAACTTTGATCCTCTGAGAAGTAAGTAGCTGAAGGAGAGACAGGAAACTAGGTCTCCTACCTCCTGGGCTCACCTTGTTCTCTCCACTACATCACAGCAGGAGTCACCAAGGATTTACGGTCTCTAGACAGCTATACTAACCAAAGGCCTTTACATGGATTATCTGGTTTAATCCCTTATCAATTCTCTAAGTTAGATATTAGCTCCATGTATAAGATGAGGAAACTGAGGTTCAGAGAAATTAAGTCACTCACCACAGGTCACACACTTGGCATTTGGACTAGATGGTAGAATGGCTCCACCTCACCTTGCAGATCTGCACGTGAAAGAAATAACAATTAACATTACTACAGAACTCGACAAAGTGTTTCCATATTACTGAAAACAAAATGAGAAGTAAACTTCTGAAAATAAGAATATCTTCAAATTATGCAAGCTTGAATATCCCCAAACATTGTATCTCAAGACTTGCAGTTTGGTTAAATATCAATAAGATAACCTCTAACCAGCTACGAAGATGTCCTCTCTAAAAGTCAACTAGAGACACAGACAGAACCTTAAAAAATTCCTGGCATTTGTGGTAGAAATAAAAGTAAAAATAAAATTATTTTTAAATCTCTCATTTAGATTAAAAGGAAAAATTTTTGAAAAATAATTCAATTTTATCTATTTTCCTCCATTTTGCCATGTACCACCCACATTATAGCTTATTTGCCAGAAACGTTTTGAAGACTTTCTTCCTTCTCATCACCACATCCTCTTTCATGCAAAACAAGATGAGACTGAGAGGCATCTTAAGTCTCTCAAAAGAAAAAGTACTGCATGATTTTAAGACGTTATCATCATAACTTTATTTCGATCTTATTATGAAGAAAATCCCATTCAATTTGGGACAAACATTACTCTTGTTTCTGAAACTGAAGCAAAACTATCTTGTATCTCCAGTAGGGGTACAATGCTCATTATGTTTTTTTTTTAAAAATGGTTTTAATTATTATGCAAATCTTAAGAAATTTAAATTTTTTACTCAGAATGAAATGCTATAACCAATGGCTCCAACCACAATTTGGAACATTGTGGAATCTGTTTCTTTTTTCAGAAAGAAAAACCCAACTACTTACTGAACAAGTACAACTGCATGCTAATCGACTGTGTTTCTTTTTTTCATGTCAAAGGAGGAGTTTTGCCAAAGAGATTTCAAACCTTCCCCCTGATTCCTGTATACTTTCTCCAGAAGGTTCTTAGCCTCACTGCGGTCAGATAATGATGTGTAATTCATCTACTTTGCTTTAAAAGGGGGTTAAATATATTACTCCCCTTTTCCGATTTATAGTTACTCCCCTCCCCCCAGAGTAAGGGAAAGTACAAAAAACTAGAGTCTCACAGAAACCGGCCTATTAAAACAAGACAGACCTCTCTCCCTAGAGTCACTGCATTTAAAAAGGCTGTTAATCCTCATTTTATTTCACTCTTCTTTCTCCTCAGTCTGAAGTTTAAAATCAGCTCACTGGATGTTATCAAATCATCAAATGAAAGGTTCTAGAAATAGCTTCCTATTTGTAGAAAGAGCCAGAAGACAGAAAAATGGCAGAGAGCTCTTGAATCGTCTTTCCTAAAAGCACTCTGTGTGTATTGAATGCAAGTAAAATCCTGGAAGGCTTAGCTCTGAATTTAAGGTATTCGCTAATGGGGCTGATTTAAAGACTAAAGTAAAATGTAATCAGAAAACGGCCAGAAACAGTGACATATCAAAAACAAAGTTCAAATACTTGTTCCCCAGAGCCCACGGTGCATACCCAGAATCTACAGCACTTCCCGGCTCATCTGTTTCAGGGTACACACGCTCTCCTGTCAGTCGTCCTGGTTTGCCCACTCCGCACATGTACAAATGACTCAAAGTGCCACCTGCCCCCGAACGTCCCAGCTCCTGACACCCCCGCGTCCGTCCGCGCACTTACGTGTCGGCACACACACGCACACACACGTGTCCGCACACACCCTCGCCCCGGCTCCGCCCAGGAGTGGACTCCGGCCAGGCGAGCCGGACACGGCCTCCGCCAGGTGGGTGGTGCCGGGCGCCGCGGCCCCACCGGCGCTGTCACCGCACACTCCTCGCGACCGCCGGGGTTCCCCAAAACGCGGAGGCCTCGCCGGCTCGCATTTCGCAGGGCAGCGTCCGCGCCCCTCATCGCGAGGGTGTCACCGGAGCCCCGGGATTTAAATGGGGGCAGGCGAGAAGGAAGGGGAGGATCTTCTTTTTGACTTTCTGCATCGCAATTCCTCCCGGTCTGCGGGCAGCGAGGCGGGGTGGGGGGCGCTCCCATCTTTAACGCCGTTTCCGGCCTTTCCGGGCGCGGGGGCTTTTTTGGCCAGAGGGCGAGCCCCGACAACGCCAGGGAGGCGCACGTGGGGTCGAGGGGCGCCCCGAGCGCCGACCCCGGCGCAACCCCGCCGCCCGCGCCCCGCAGGCACTGCAGGCGCCGCGCCCCGACCTCCCCGCGCGCCCGGCCCCAGGTCGTCGCGGGAAGCGCCCCGCAGCCGCAGCCGCCCCTCCGGGAGCCGCGTGCTGACAGCCGTGCCCCGCGCAACGCGGCGGCTACGCGGCTGCAGCTCCGCGCGCCGTCCTCCCTGGAACCCCGGCCCCCGCCCCGCGCACCTTAGCAGCCGCCGAACCGCCCCTCGGGATTCCGACTGTGACAGCCCCTCTAGCCCGGCTCGGGGTTTCTGCGTTTTCGGCGTCACAATAATAAGGAAGTTTCCCCGCAAGCCTGCGGGCGGCAGAATGCGCTGGGTGAATGACTTCCCACCCGGCCAATGGGCGCCCTCCTGGGGTGGGCCCGCACCAATGGCGGCCGCGGCGGAGCCGGAGGCGGGGCGGCGAGGTCCGCGGGCTTGAGGCGGGGGGAGGCGCAGGCCCGGGAGGGAGGTGGGGGCGGCCCGAGGTGACGGGACCCGCGGGCCCGGCGAGGGGACAGCGGCGCGGGCACGAGTCGGCCGAGATCCGACTGCAAGACACAGAGCGTTTGCGCCGGAATACGATTGCTTTTCATTGGCGGGGAAGCGAGCGGGACTGATCAGCGGTTGGCTTTTTGGGCTCTGGGATCTGGGTCTTATTATTTATGCAAAGGTGACCAAAAGCCTTGGGCACAGAGGAAAAAGCTAGAGGGTGACAATTGAGGATGAATTATTAAGCGTTTCATTCCATGGTGGAGGAGTCTTCTGTTTCATTCGCCCCCGGAGGACTGGAGGAGGCGCGGAGCCGAAACGCGGGGCTGCGCCGCGGTGGGAGAGGCGAGGAGGTCGGTGCCGCGGGCCGGCGCTGCCAGGGCCCTCCCGGAGACTGGGAGTTGAAGAGGAGAGCGGGGCTGCAGAAGCAAAGAAAGCTGGGGGAAAATCGGAGGATGGGGGAGCATGATGAGAAGTCACTGAGCAGGAGATCTTAAATCTTATCGTCTGCAACACACCATGTGGCCTAAAACCCAGTAATGGATAAAGAAGTTTGTCCTCCCCTACTTTCCCTGGCACTGAATCTCTGCGTTTCCTTCTCCTCCCCAAGGTCGCGGTGCTTTCAGAGTTCCCCTGGGCCTTGTCTGATCCACAGATAATCTTTTGAAGAAAACATTCTCACAAAGGTGACTTCATGTGTCTGCCGTGCCATGTCCCCCCTTAAATTTGAAACACAAAACCAGAACACTTGGAAAGTACCACTTTAACCCAAAGGAATGACTTTCCTAGTGGAAGATTCCTATAACTTGGCATCTGAACCGGGAAGGTCCTTTGAGACTGGATTCTTCCCAAGGTTGTTCAAATCAGATCAGGTCTGAAAGTACCTCCTGTGAGAATCTGATACATTGACCAACCAAAAAAAAAGTTTTGAGGAGTGATGTATCCTGGGGATGGGGCACTGTCCACTGGCGTATGAACTCTCAGTGACATAAGGCAAGTTCTCAAATGCTCTTGAGACAAGAAAGATAAAGCAAAACCTGGCTTATCAGGTAGCTAAGGTCATCTAAGAAAATAATTCAAACCTTTGAAGTTTGAATCACACTGGACACCTTTACAAATATTGGGGATAAGATTAACACATTCCTTTGATAGAAGTGGGGCAGTTTCACAAAAGTCCAAGTCTCTCACAAAGACCAATCCCAATTTAGAGATGGTACCGCCAAAAAGAACTGGGGGAATGGCCAAGAGGAGTCGTGGTAGGAAGGGGTGCTCCCAATGGCTGAGAAGGAGAGAAGGAGATTCTATTTTCATGTGTCAAATAGGAGGTTTGTAATCAATCTGCATTTAGGTCAACATATCTGGCCCATGGCTCAAGTGTTTTTCATATTAAATTTCATCTTGGGGAAAAGGCTGGTTATCAAAGACTCAAGCCTGGAGGTAGGACAGGAGTGCTGTCTAAATTACACACTCAAACTGATGTACTGAAGCTTCCTTACCGAATAAACAGCCAGAATGCTGGGAACTTATATGTAGAATAATCAGTAAAGATAACCACAGTACTTCATTTTATTTTCTTAATTGAACCGACATAAAATGGCAATTTCCTCAGCAAGCATGTCCTGCTCCATTTACCAAAATGGCTTTAAATAGCCCCAGCACCAACAATAGTCATAATAGCAGATATTTAAACTGATTTGAAGAGGCCATGGTTTACTTTTTCTTTCCATTTCTGTAGCTCTGTCTTCCACCCATTTGTTTCTGACTTCCCATATGTTCCCTAACAAATACACTGTATATTGAGCATCTACTGTAATATTAGGCCTTGTGGATACCTTGGTGAGCAGAATGGCACAGTCTCTGTTGCCTTGAAGGGGGAGGCAAACATTAGCCAAATAATCATACCAATGACAATATAATTGCTAACCATGGTAAATTTTATGAAAGACAAACATTCATGTTAAAAAAAAATTTAACGCCAAGAAGAACTGTAAACAAAATTGAGCTCCCATTAATGCTATGCATGCTGAAGTATTTAGGAGGATGTGTAGTGATGTCTGCAATTTGTTTCGAAATGTATATTTTAAAAGATGGATTGAAGGATGGATGGATGGAGGGACGGATAGATATGTAATAAATCCAGTATAGCAAAATGTTAATTATAGACTCTACATGGTGGGTAGATGGGTGTTCATTGTACATTGCTTCCAACTTTTTTGTATGTTTGAAAAGTTAACATTTTTAAGTGTTGGAGAACAATAAATAAATAAATAATAAAAGCTGTAATAAATTCTAACCGTAACTTTTGACAGGCAGAAGGGATCATGTGGTCCAGCTCCAAGGCTGGGCAGATGAGGAAGCCCCAGTGACGAGGGGATGGTTCCCAGAGCTGCTGCACTTCCACCTGAACAGATATCAATTTGCTCCATGCTTCACAGCTCGCTTCTGGAAATGCATATTTTGAATTGAAAGAAATTTTCAGTACAGTAGGAATACTATTTAATGATGATTGTTTTCTGTGTTTAACTTACTTGCCCTGCAGACAAACATTCACTTGGTAACCTTAGAAAGAGACAGACTTCTGATATCTCAGATCACACTTGTGGGGGGAAAAAACAGGTCAGCCACAACATTCTGTCTCTCCAGTGTACTTTTGAAGAATAAGTGTCTTCACCTCTAAGAAACACTGATTATTTGACTGGTAATGTGTGTGTACCCTGTAAAGCTACATAATGACAAAGGTGTTTCTTGGTCCCCCCCCTTTCCCCCAAAACATACTCATTTTGTCAATCTAGGGAAAAATTGGTTGTAAAACAATTTTCACCTTTTTTTCACTGTTTTCGGTTGCTTAATGCAGTTTATCCAAGAGGCCTATATATTCCCAGGCCAAATTATCTAAGCTTATTGAAAAGTGTCCTATAACACACAGCATTAATTTATTAGTGTGAAAAATACCTTGGAAGAAAGATATGATGATAAATTACTATTACCATCAATCAAATAATCATTAAGCATTTATTGAACATCTTCTATATGTAGTGTTGCTGGACAAGAAGCACCATTCCTGACTACAAAGAGCTTACAGCCATTATGACTATTTCTTTGTTCTTCATGAAACTATTCATACTCTAAATTTGCATTTTTTTTCTCGGCAAGCCATTTGGATGAAGCGCAAGTGCCTTACCTTAGATATAAGAAATGAACTAGTATTATATAGGTTAGAATTAATTAATGTTAAGAAGATTGGATGGTGGAGCATTTCTTAAGAAAGCCTTTAGGGTGAGCTTTGGTTTGTCTCTGAAGACTGCATGCAATAAACCTTTAGGAAGTGACATCTTGCATGAAGTTTTCTCTTTTCACAAGATCCCAAAACCTGTACTCTTGGAAGTGGCATCCAGCCTGTCACTATGACTGCACTGACAAAAGGATCACAGGTATGCAGTAAAGAGCACGTCTGTCGCTGTGTGGCTACAGAGTGTGCACAACACTTTACCTGCCAAAAATCAGGCAGCTGTTTTACCTTTCTAGATGCAAAAAAACCCAAATTCTTCAGAAGTTTACTTGTGTCAAATCAAAATAAAATTTTCAAAATGAAAAACACCCTTTCTTTGAAGTTTGATTAAATCTGGGTCAAATGAAATTTAAGAAATTTTATTGTATCTTAGAAAAGCTAAAGTGAGCCTATGGAATTTCGAAAGGGCATACATATCTCTATAATAGACAGCTTTATCGATTGGCCATAAATTCTGGAAACACGGGCAAATATGCATAATAAGTGATTTGTTGTTTTACCATTGCGATACATGATATGTTCATGATATTACATGATGTGTTAAATGTGTCATCCCTTGCAGCAATGCACAGTTCAGGTTGCAATGAGTATGGTGCATTAGTACACCATTTTCCTTAATCCCAGCAGAAGCATCTGCAATGTGTTGCCTCAGTTGATTTCTCTCTCTCATTTTTGCTCAATAAACCTATACCTTTAGCACACTCCAGAAGAAGTATGTAACCAAGGGAGTTCTATCTGTAAAGCTGATATATAATATAACAACATAATTTACTTAACATAAACCTGTAAAAAAATAAAACAGTATTGTTTCCAAACTTCGCAGCTACCTTTTATATAAAGGGGAACCAATATGGTGTTTAACTTTCTGTTGGCCTTCAGCATTTTGTTTTCATCCTACATGTAGGTGAAAGCCCAGTGAAATCAGACATTATATTTGCTTTTAAGTTGTCGACCAACAAATTGTTCTTACCTCATAGATACTTTAGATGCTATAAAATCTTATCTTACAGATACTATAGCTGACTGTGTTTTCCTCGTTCCACTGGCTTTTGAAAGCCTAGAGCAAAATGTATGTCCTATCTGTACAAAATCTTATTGCATGTATTTTGAGAAATAACCTCATTTCAAGGATCATTTTAACTTTCCTATGTCATTTTCCTGTTGTACTCGTTTTCTTTTTCTTTGTTTTTTTTTTTTGTGTGTGTGTATGAGGAAGACCAACCCTGAGCTAACATCCGTTGCCAATCCTTCTCTTTTTGCTGAGGAAGACTGGCCCCGGGCTAACATCCGTGCCCATCTTCCTCTACTTTATATGGGATACCGCCAGGGCACGGCTGACAAGCAGTGTGTGGGTGGGATCCCGGGATCCGAACCCGCGAACCGCGGGCTGACAAAGCACGAACTAAACCGCTGTGCCACCAGGCCAGACTGGTACTCATTTTCTTATCTACTTAAAAATAAAAACGGCTTGTTTTTCTCTTCACAAATGTAATAAACAATCACTATGTAAAATACACATAAAAAAGAAAAATGATCATTCCTTTCACCACCCATTTTCAGTTCTTAATATTTTGGCATTTCCCCAGGCACACATATGCATTTCTAAAAATGGCTCATTTTATATATACTATTTTACACTATGCTTTCTGAATTTAATATATTGAACATCTTCAAAAGAATTAAATACTATTCTACATCATTTTAAACTATTGCATGTATCCACAAAATGAACATACTAGAATTTTACCAATTTCTCCCTTGTTGCACGTCTAAATTATTTTCAATTCTTTGTCATTATAAACAATGGTGCAACATAGCTACACATAGTGAACGTAGCTAAATATTTGGCCCCACCCTTGGCAGCAAATTTCCTTAAGATAAATTCCTAAAAGTGAAATTGCTAGGTCAGGCAGCATGCAGACTCTTAGGGCTTTGCGGCATATTGCCAATTTTCCCTAACAAAAGATGGCACCAGCTCAACACACACATGATGTCTAAGTGGCCTCTGTCCAAACCCTTACCAGTAATGGGATTGTTTTGTTTTGGTTTTCATTTTATCTTTTTATTGTGTTAATTTTGTAAGACACCTTAAGCCTCAACTAGAATATATGAGATATAAACAAATAAAAATAAAAACAAAAAAAATCTTCTTGTAAATAAAAATCTATGTGGCACACATCTGAATATTAGCTTAGGTAAGATATTCCAAAATATTCATATCAAAAATTATCTCAATGTATAAAAATGTATGATTGGGGTTGTTGGTCGTTTGCTGAAATTCTGTTTGATATCATGTGATTCCTGTCCTCCCACACACCTGCCAGAAATAAAGGTTCCAAAAAGGAAGTTCTGTACCAACTCAAACTGTTGTTAATCATTTTCATCTTCAGTACACACACGCAAGCCAATACAATGAGTTGATAGTTCACCAAGTTCCATAGCAAAATAGAAAGCAGAAAAAGTGTCAGAATTTGTATCATCCAGCAATAGAATGGCAGCCAGAGAAAGCATTTTATTGTCCATTTCTCGAAAAGAAAACTTAGCATCATGATTTATAATATCCATTGTGATCCAATCACCTTTGCCATCAATCACCTTGTTATGTGCACCAATGTGTCCCAGGTTTTATAGAAGAAAATGACCTTACTGACCAACTATCAGATAGACACGTACTTTGAGTTCTTTTGTAGCCTTTAGGGTAGATTTGTACTATTCTGGCCAAGTTCTTGCCTGGTTCCCTTTTTGATTAACTAGATAAAATTTTAAGGTAGAGATATAGCTGTCATCCTAGAACCAGTTAAAACGACCCAACCAGTACTTGGAAAGAAACGTACATCCTGGGTCTTATTAGCATTAGGTTCTGATGAATTGCACTGATGTTTCCGTGGGTAAATGGCTTGGAAGGTTTAGTGGATTAAATAGTTCCCCTGTACAATTCATATCTACATAGAACTTCAGAATGTGAACTTATTTGGAATAGAGTCTTTACAGATGTAATTAGTTTCATTAAGATGAAGTCATACTGGATTAGGAAGACCCCAAATCCAATAACTGGTGTCCTTGTAAGAAGGCCATGTGAACACACAGAGACACACAGGGAAACTCCAGGTGAAGATGGAGACGTAGATTGGAGTGATGTGCCTACAAGCCAAGGAATGCCAAGCAACCACCAGAAGCGAGGAGAGGTGTAGAGAACAGATTGTCTCTCAGAGCCTCCAGAAGGAACCATACCACCAACACCTTGATTTCAGATTTCAGCCTCCAGAATTGTGAGATAATACATTTCTGTTGTTTTAAGCCCTCTAGTTTGTGGTACCAAGGTAAGTATGTTGCTACAAAAATAATCTATGATAAGCTTTAATGTAGTCTAGCTGTGGCATCTGTCACCAGGTTGATTGCCAGGATTGACTGACTGATCTGGCATCTTAGTCCAGAGTTCCCTTCCTCTAAGAGTTCCATGTGTGTTATTCCCAAAATGTCAACTCAATCAAAAAGAATGACATTTCCAAACTGACAAAGTCTGTTCTTAGTCAAGGTATATGGGGAGCTGTACTCTCTGGCTAGATCCTTCCCACAAGCATTGACATCCCTTTGCAAGCAAATGTAGGTTAGTCAAATCTGTTTTACAAAGTGTCTCCCTCCGCCTGATATTTTGTTATAGTATCAGTCAAATCATAGCTCCATATCAGTATTGCTCACAAAATATGTAAATTATATAAGATTGAACTTATACAAGCCTTGATCTTGATGAAATTCTAGTCTTTCAAAGACAAATCATTATATTTTCCTTGATATTATAGCAAAGCAGATACCCTTTATGATTTTACTATAATTATAGATGCTGAAAAATATTTAAATTTATTTTACTTTTTTATTGAGTTAATATTTATCCCATAAAGCAAGACTCTGAATGTTAAAGTGAAATTTCATGTCTATGGAAAGGACCCAGGAAAATCAATCATGCCCAATAGGAAACTCCATCAAGTGCAAATCTAGTCCACACCTTTATATCATTAAAAGGAAATCTTGACATTAATAATTTTTGTTTTTTAAAAAGTCAACATCATTTTGCAAAACAAAATGGAATCTGGTCATTTTGATCTGTTCAGAGATGGAAAATCAGTTACCTAAATAAATTGCTTAGGGAAGAGATTCTGACCCCAGGTCAGCCTGTGAAGCCTGCTCAATCTAAGCTACATTGAGAGGGATCTCTTCAGTATGTAGGACTGACATCAAATTTAACTACAGAAACATTTTACTTAGAGATCAGCTAGGCAGTTCATGATTTATTTCACTGAAGAGGAATAGAATAGTTGCTGCTAATTAGAAGCTACCTAAGCTTTCTCTGTCTCATCTATTCTTTGAAAAAAGATTGCCATGATAATTACTTATTGAGTTATTTTAACATCCACTTTGTGGAGATATTAATTTGGAATATTTAGAAAGATTCCTTTAAGAAACATAGATGAAATACTCTGTAAAACACCGAAACAGAATTTTTTTTACGAACACACTGTCAGCAAATAAAATAACTCTCAACAGAATGAACTCTGTAGCCTCTTTTTAAGCTGGTTCCAGAAACACAAGAAGCCTTGAAATGGGTTAGTAGGGGGCAAGAGAAGCAGGAATTAGAATGAGTGTGGAGTTGCCGTGTGTTGCCCTTTCTGCTTCCTCTTGCCCTTTGCCCTTCCTCCTCCGCCCTCTTATACCCCATGCCATTAGCGCATGATTCTTAACTTTCTTTTTTGATCTTCTATCCTTTTTAGAATCTGACAAAAGTTGTATGTTGTCTCCACAAAAATGGTGCATATGGCAACATCATTATGAATACTATTCTAAGAGTGTTCATGGACTCCTTGCATCTAGGGATGGACTTAGGTACTCTTTTCCTCTTCATTATGAACCTTCGCCTCAACCCCTTACCAAATCTAAGAATCTAAGAAGCTCATTCATACTAAAATGCAGGAAGGCTTAATATTTGGTCATTCTCTCCTAGAAGGGAATTCTAAGTGAGGTGACTTCACCTCTAACTGATATAACTCATCTAAATAATACGAGCATCACTGTGCAATGTGGGAGCTGCATTTTGCCTAAGGATCCCTTCCTGAAGCCCCAAAATAAAACCTTCATACAAGGTAAGCTTGATTTTGGATGCCCTCCCAGGAACTCAAGCAAAATATATAAAATTGAATCCCCAGAAATTAATGCCCCTTCCATTGCCTTCATAATCTAGATTCAGAATCTTGGAATTACTTTGATTCTTAATTCTTCTCCCCTCATCCAGTCAATCATCAAACTGTCATTTTTCGCTTGTAATGTCTTTCATATCCATCTCTTCCTCTATGTATTAGTTTCCTATTGCTGCTGTAACAAATTACCACAAACTTAGTGGCTTAAAAGAACACAAATTTATTCTCTTACACTTTTGGAGGCCAGAAGTCTTAAATGGGTCTTATGGGGATAAAATCAAGGTGTTGGCAGGGCTGGTTCCTGCTGGGAAGCTCCAGAGGAGAATCCGTTCCTTACCTCTTCTAGCTTCTAGAAGCTGCCTACATTCCTTAGCTCGTGGCTGCCTCACTCCAATCTCTACTTGCCTAGTAACATCACCTTCTCCTAACTTTGACCCCCCTGCCTCCCTCTTGTAAAGACCTTTCTGATTACATTAGGCACACCCAGATAACCCAGAATAATCTTCCCATCTCAGGATCCTTAATCATATCTGCAAAATCCCTATTACCATATAAGAGAACATATTCATAGGTTCCAGGGATTAGGACAAGAACATCTTTGGGGGACCATTATTCATCCTACCACACTCTATATCACCTCTTCCTCAACCTTAGTTTCAGTCCTCATCTGTACCTCTGGACTACTTCATCATTCCCTGACTGGCTTTCCTGACCCCAGCCTCTCTCCCAATTCCCTTGGCCATTCCTGATATGACAAATATTCATCAAAACGTAGTTCTTCATCCTGTTCCCCACACCCATTCCAAGACTCTGACTCTAGCTTACTTTGGCCCAGCATTGTCACTCCTGTCAAACTGATCCCCATAATGTCCCCCTGACTGTCAAACCAAGGATAGTCCTGACTTCGTTCAGATCACACCTCCTCCCACCTTCAAAATTCTCCCATCTTACTAAAGTCTGACATAAGTCCCACCTCTTCAGTGAAGTAATCTCAACAGGCCAACTCACATTTGACTTCCTATAGCACTTTTTGTTGAGATGATGCCCCTAGCACTTATTACAAGCTATTTGGGTGTATCTCCACCACTTTCCCACTCTATGATCTTGGAGAAGACATTTTCCCTTCCCATGCCTCTGTTTCCTTGTCTATAAAACTGATAATACTCATACCCTAATCATAAGATTGTTATAAGTGTTCAAAGTAATAACAATGCACTTAAGATGCTCAGAATGTAGCTCTCAATAAGTATTACCTCCTCCTCCTTTTTCTTCTCGTTTATCTTCCTTATATATGACCTATATCATTAGCTATATTAAAAATTCCTTGGGGGAAGGGACTATTTCTTATATATTATGCCACATACATTGTAAGCTCGATCAATGCATCATTTATCACTATTGCTGTTGATGACTATTATGATAATACAAAAGGGCATCTAATATTGTTTTCAGAACACTGATCTTGTCCTTGTCACTTCTATTTCTCATTCTTGTTACACAAGTGAACACTTTCTCTTCTATTAAACTGTTTACATTTCTGTTAAACTGTTTACATTTCTATTAAACTGTTTAGAGAACATTTATGCTTGATTCGCTGTAGACACACTTAGGGACGATGGTTGGCGAATAGCTGGTCTTCATCAAATATTGGTACAAGGAATGAATCTTCCAGTGTTCGAGAATCTGCCTGGCACATTGCCTCCTTTACTCCTAATTTATCATCTGAAAAATACAGAGGTTGTATCTGATGATCTCTAAAGTCCTTTGAAGCTCTAAAATTCACTATTCCTATAATTCTGTGAGTAGGGTGAGAAACTAATTTGACCAAGGAATAACCCTTTCTTACCTTTTAAATTGTCTCCTCAAATACTGCTCTCACTTTGATATCGCCATTCTATGGTGCCAATTTATGATAACATAAGTCTGTTTATGAAGACAGAGGAGAAAAGTCTTTTCTGCTAATTGCTAAATATAATTAAGCCAACAGCTATTACTTGAATAGCTATTATTTGAAACTACCTTTGGTATTATAATCCTGTTTTACACATACATAAGCATAAAGTATCTTTTGTTCTAAAGCAAAAATTTTTTAATCAAAATATATATGTAGCACCCATATAAATGTTCATTTGATTGAAGATAACGTAATGAAATGTATATCTGAATCCTAGTCTAGGTCAGCAACCTCTTCCCTTAAGTTCCACAAGGGAAATATATGCACAGAGGAAGAAGCAAATAAGAATATACACTTGTTAAAAAACAAAACACTTGTTCCTAGATAAGGCTTTAATGCCAGATTTCAATGCAGAACTTTAAGGAACTAGTCTGGAACTTGGTGAAAAGGTACCTTTGACTAGCCTCATTAGCTTGGCAAAACAGGGGCCTGTTTCCTCTATTTCTGCTCCATCACTCAAATGCAAGCCTTAGATCTTGCTATTCTAATGCCCACAACAAGCTTATTTATACCTCTACCACAAGACTTTACTCTGAGAAAGTGTGACCCAATTAGTGTCCTTTAACTTTACCAATAATCCATAGCAGTTCCTCCTCCTTGGAGGAGAGAAGAAAACACCAGGCCAAGAACTTGAGGAAAAAAAGATAAATTCCTCCTTTACACCACATAGCAAAATAAATTCCAGATAAGTTTAAAAATAACAACAAAAGTTTCAGAAAAAAATTAAGTGATTACTCATAAAATTTTGTGGAAGAGAAGGAGTCTTTAAGCACAGTACCGTAGAACAAAATGGAAAGGATTGATGGGTTTTATTACTTGAAACTTAAAGCAGAAAATTAAACTTAAAAAAAGTTAAAAGGCAACATCTTACTAGGAAAATATCTGAACTATATATCACAAAGTCTTTTTCAATAAATAAGAAAAAATACTCTAACAAATAGCAGAAGTCTTAATTAGGTAAAACACACACACACACATTAATGGAGAGACCTATCCAGCATTTTTAGGGAATCCTTCTCTGAACAGAAAATATTTAAGCTTAAATCTTAGGATATGAGGAGATACCAGGAAGGGGAAGAGCATCTCTGGCTGAGGGAACAGCATATATGAAAGTTCTGAGGTTGAGAAGGTCTTGTTGTTGTCAAGGCACTGAAAGGCAGATTGCCAGTGTGGCTGGAGCAGAGTGGGCAGAGAGGGGAGTGGAAGGAGATAAGTTTGGAGAAAAGGCAGGAATATATCATGCAGAGCCTTATAGGGGTTTTGATTTCATCATGAGTGCAGTGAGAAGCCACTGGGAGGTTTTAAACAGATAACTGGTTCTTGGTTGGATGGTAAAGTGATGGACGGAGAGCAAGAGTAGAATTAGGAAACCCACTTAGGAGGTTATGGAGGCTATCACAGAATCCAGGCTAGAAATGCTAGTGGCTTGGGCTCGGATAATGGCAGTAGAGATGAAGAGAACAGATGTAGCCAAGATCTATTATGGAGGTAGAAGAGAAGGGAGCTGGGAGTGAGAGACTGGAAGAGGGAAAACCATAGAAATTATTTCTGGCTTGAGCAGCTGGTTAGATGGTATGCCCTTTACTAACGTGAAGACAATGGAGGGAGGAACAGGTTTTAGAACGTAAATCAAGAGCATCGTCTAAAAGTATAAAATCCTTGAGGGAGCATCTATATTTATATTAAATAGGCATGGGATAGAGTTAAAAGGTACACATTTCAAATTTTTGCAAGAAGTGACAGTGATAAGTTAATGTCTTCTACGTATATGAGCCTTATGTGAAGCAAGGGACTTTTTTACAGAACATCTGATGCTATAAATTGGTTCTTCAGGAAGGAAAAAGTCGTAAGAACTTCACTATAGATGAGGGCCCTTTATTGTTGCTTGAAGCTCTTAAATTCTATTGTTTCCGTGAATTGACTCTTCAAAGCACTGCAGCCTTGCACACTTGACTTTTAGTAGATGGAGGAACAAACAAGAGAGATAGTGACAGCATCTTTGTATCACCCATTGATTCTTGTCAGATTTGACAGGCTAAGGAGGAGCCTTCAAAGGACGCTGAAACCAAATCAGTATCCAGATTTTAAACTCTGAGGGCAACATGGCTTTTTACATAATCACACTGACATGCTGTTTGCATGTCCCCACTTTACTAGAATATGGATTATTCAATGTGTGAAAAGGAGAAATCCCATACAGAAGGATACAAAAGTATATCTTCATTAGTGTTCCGCCAAAAGATATCTAGACGTCAATACTTCTCAAGAGGTAATTGGCATCTCGTGTCCTTACTATTCCAATAAAGGCTCTTCAAACTCAGGTAGATTTATCCAGAGCTGAAGTTTCATATCTTGACTAAGTGAGATCTAAAACAAAACAAACAATAAACTCTTTAGGATAGCCAAGCAAAACATTTTTTTAAATATTCTGAAAGTACTAAAAGTAATTATTAATTCTATACCATCCAGCAATCCTAATTTTGGGTATATACCCAAAAGAATTGAAAGCAGAATCTCAAAAAGATATCTGTACACCCATGTTCATAGCAGCACTATTTACTATAGCCAAAAGGTAGAAGTAACCCAAGTGTCCGTCAACAGATAAATGGATAAACTAACTGTGGTATAATACATACAATAGAATATTATTCAGCCTTAAAATGAAGGGAATTCTGACATATGCTGCAGCATGGATAAACTTTGAATACATTATGCTAAGTGAAATGAGCCAGTCACAAAAAACGACAAATAATGTATGATTCCACTTATAAGAGGTACCTAGAGTAGTCAGATTCATGGAGTCAGAAAATAGAATGGTCATTGCCAGGGGATGAGGGGAAGGGAAAATAGGGAGTTAGTGTTTAATGGGCACAGAGTTCCAGTTTGGGAAGATGAAAAAGTTCTGGAGATGGATGGTGGTGATGATTGCACAATATGTGAATATATCTAATGCTACTGAACTGCACATTTAAAAATTGTTAAAATAGTAAGTTTTATTTTACGTGTATTTTACCACAACTAAAAAGAATAATTAATTAACTTTAAATAGTACATGGTCTATCATATGAGCAATATTATAATAATCTGACAGGGTAAGACATTTAAAAGTGGGATCCTAGTCACAACACTATCTTCTGAATGTCTGGTACAGTGGGTTTTAGTTAATAGAAAGTCCAATTTGAGACAATAGTGTGATGGGTGTGGTCAGCTAAAAGCAAATATAGTCTCGGTGTGCCTATAGAATTATTTTACCTAGAAAGAGAAAAGGGTAGTCCACCTCTCTTCTCTTCTGACCAGTCCACATCAAGTTTGTTCAACTGTAGGGAAACCCTTTCAGAGAAACATAGACAAATTGAAATGGGTTCAGGGAGGAGTAATTAGGAGACCAAAAGGATCTGAGAAATAACTGAAGGATGTCACACTAGCTATAATGAAAAAGAGTAATTCCATTCTTCATGTCTGAGAAGAATAGAATTAAGACCAAATTTTGAAACCTGCACAGTAAGACAGGTTTTGGATCAGTGGAAGGAAGAACTTTCTGACAGTTTCCAAAGCACTTTATCAGTACCCCTCTTGTAGAATGTTCTACTTTCTATCTTTAACTAAAATTACTTCCAGATATTACCTCAATATCCACATAGCACCTGCTGGTGCATATATTAGGCCCTGAAATACTTGTTGAATGAATTAAAGAGTGTGAGAATGATTAAACAAATGACTGTCAGAACCAGCCAAAAATGAAACTGAGCTGTCCTGTGAGGGAAGGCATTCAAACGCAGGCTAGTTAACATCTTGGCAGAGATGTTATGGAGGACATCCAAGTTTCGTTTACTTCATTGGATTAGTTGACTTTTAAAGGCCTTTCAAGCCCTGAAGATCTATGGTTTCATGACGTGGGTTTAAGTCCTGGCTTTGCCACTTGGTAGCCCAGTGGCATTAGGTAAAGCCACTTAGCTGCTTTGCTCATATGGGATTATAATATATACCCTGCTTGCTACATAAATTCTTTGGAGGATCAAAATAACATTTCAAAACAAACAAAAACAAAAGAAGGCTTACTGTGTCCCTTCCTTGACTGGTGAAAAGTCATGCATGAACTTTAAGAGAGAGCCCTGGGGAAGGTGGGTGGATGCCTGGGCTAGGAGGGACCAGAACCAGAGGAACTGGCTGTATCACAGGGCTTTTCCCTGAGGGTAAGGCAGCACTAACCCCAAACACCGTGTACCATGGGGCATAACAATTTCAGGCTTCATGAGGGTCAGAGTCCTATCCATGGCAGGTCAGTCTCAAGAGGGAAGCAAAGCCTCAAGTGTACACTCTCATATATTACCTGGGGGTGGGGGGGGACTGGAGGGGACAGGGAATAGAGCACAACCACTGGGGCAGATGTTTCTAAATTGATCAAGGTCTCAGCCAAATGAATGGGATTCAGGTTATCTGAAACACTTAGGAAGAAAATGAGGGAGAAGCCAGGGGTATAGGTCAAAGTGGAGGAAAGTAGAGGAAGGCTGTGGCTCAACCTAGGTATTTCAAATTCTAGCCTTAAAGCATTAAAACGAATGCTGGCCCCAGCTGATGGGTCTGGTGCTGCAACTGTACTGCCTGCCTTCGTCAGAATAGACTCTTCACCTGCCTGAGGTTAAACCTGTAGGAAGAAACCATCTCGAATATAGGTGAATCAGGAGAGGCGGCACGACTTAACTGGGGAAGTGCCCTGCAATTTATAAAGGGCTGTACAGATGTACATGTTTATAGCTTAGTGATTAGAAAACTGCCTCTGGAGTCAGGTTGTCTGGAATTGAATCGGATCTGATTCAATTTGATGTAATAGTGGGCCCTTGCCTTATCTTTCTGTGTCTCCATTTCTTCAACTGTAAAACGGAGACCATAATAGTACCTACCTCATAGGGTGGTCTAAGGCTAAATGAGAAAATGTGGTGAAGCACTTAGAACAGTATCTGGCACACAATGAGCTCTCAATAAATACCAGCAATTACAGATTTTGCCTAGAGCTCAGTGATCCGTTTTGATCTACATATCTAGGTCACTTTTTCTGCTCAACAATCTATTCTTCAATTATGTCTTTGATTGTCTTCTTCTGGTGGTTCTCATAGGAGCGATTTTGCCCTGAAGGACATTTGGCATTGTCTGGAGATATTGTTGGTTGTCACAACTTGGGGGAAGGGGACCTACTGGCATCTAATAAGTTGAGGCCAGAGATGCTGCAAAACATCCTAAGATAGAGTTCTCAGAGATCCAGAGATGCTGCTAAACATGCACATGCCAGCACCCCACAACAAAGAATTATCCAGTTCCAAATGTCAGCAGTGCCCAGGTTGAGAAGTCCTGACCTAGACTCATTTCTAGTAACCAGTAGAATTTCATCTACTGTAACTCTGAGAAAATAAGATGATATATTCTCTTTCCCTCACTTTCCAGAGCCCTAATACTCTGGAAAGATGGACTGTGTATAAAGCTGCAACCCCCCAGTGGGCACTGCCAAAAGGAGTCTTCTTATCTTTTTCCCTTCTCATAGTGCTCTGGAGTTGGAAGTGTGGTGAGATTTACACATCCCACAATGCAATGGGCTACTTTGTTTCCTTCCTAGATCCTGCCCTGTTGCTTTCAGGGAGTTGCAATTCTTGGATGAATATCGATTGATCTGGGGGGTGGAGGTGGGTTGGGATAGGGAAGCCTGCAATCTGGCGGCCTCAGAAAGTAGTGCCTGCATTTTCGAGGCATGGTAGAGAGGGAAGAAGAAGGGTCTTTATATCTACTTTCAATTAGGAAGGAGCATTCTGTTTCTGACAGCATAATGTAGGTGGTCTGTCCACTATTTTCATTTTTCAGTTGTATTTTATTGCTTCACAGATGGTGGAAATTCTTTTTAGATCCTGTCAATAGACTCAGAAATCCTACCATTTTTGGAGGGGAGTTTGAGGTTTTCATCTTTTCTGGAACATTACAGATCTTTTCACTGACAACTAGGAAAGGCTGTCAGGGCTGCAAGTCAGGTATCCTTTAAAATCATTACTTTCTCAAGGAACCCTCACATGCTGCTGGTGGGAATGTAAACTTGTGCAGCCACTATGGAAAATGGTATGGAGATTCCTCAAAATATTAAAAATAGAAATACCATATGATCCAGCTATTCCACTTCTGGGTATTTATCCAAAGAACATGAAAACACTAATTCGAACAGATACATGCACCCCTGTGTTCGTTATAGCATTATTCACAATAGCCAAGACTTGAAAACAACCTAAGTGCCCATCAACAGATGAATATATAAAAAAGATGTGGTATATCAACAAAACAAAAAGACAACCTAACAATTGGGAGAAGATATTTGCAAACCATATATCTGATAAGGGGTTAATCTCCAAAATATATAGAGAACTCATACATCTCAACAACAAAAAAAAACCTGACAACCCAATTAAAAAATGGGCAAAAGACCTGAACAGACATTTCTCCAAAGAAGATATACAGATGGCCAACAGGCACATGAAAAGATGCTCAACATCATTAACTCTCAGGGAAATGCAAATCAAAAGTATAATGAGGTATCACCTCATGCCCGTCAGAATGGCTATAATTAACAAGACAAGAAACAACAAGTGTTGGAGAGGATGTGGAGAGAAGGGAAGTCTCATACACTGCTGGTGGGAGTGCAGACTGGTGCAGCCACTATGGAAAACAGTATGGAGATTCCTCAAAAAATTAAGAACAGAACTACCATACAACCCAGCTATTCCACTGCTGGGTATTTATCCAAAGAACACGAAAATACCAATACATAAAGATACATGCACCCCTATGTTCATTGCAGCATTGTTCACAATAGCCAAGACTTGAAAGCAACTTAAGTGCCCATCAAGGGATGAATGGATAAAGAAGATGTGGTATATATACACAATGGAATACTACTCAGGCATAAGAAATGATGAAATCCAGCCATTTGTGACAACATGGATGGACATTGAGGGTATTATGCTAAGCAAAATAAGCCAGAGGGAGAAGGTCAAAAACTGTATGATATCGCTCATAAGTAGAAGATAAAAATAACAACAAACAAACACATAGAGACAGAGATTGGATTGGTGGTTATGAGAGGGGAAGGGGGAAGGGAGGAGGGCAAGAGGGATGATTAGGCACACGCGTGTGGTGATGGATTGTAATTAGTATTAGGATAGTGAACATGATGTTATCTATGCAGCAATAGAAGTATAATGATGTACACCTGAAATTTATACAATGTTATAAACCAATGTTACTGCAATAAAAAATAAATTTAAAAAAAAGATGTGGTATATATATATACAATGGAATACTACTCAGCCATAAGAAAGATGAAATCTTGCCATTTCCAACAACATATATGGATGTAGAGGGTACTAGTCTAAGCAAAATAAGGCAGATGAGAAAGCCAAATAATGTATGATATCATTCATATGTGGAAGATAAAAAAACAACAAACACACACATAGAGACAGAGAATAGATTGGTGGTTACCAGAGGGTAAGGGGGGTAGGGGGAGGGTGAAAGGGGTAAAGGGGCACATGTGTACAGTGATGGATGGCAACTAGACTTTTGGTGGTGAACACGATGCAGTCTATACAGAAGTTGAAATATAATGATGTATACTTGATATTTATATAATATTATAAACCAATATGACCTCAATTAAAAAAAATTAAACAATAAAATCATTCCTTTCTCTTTACTCCTGCTGGTTTGTTTTGGAAAGGGCAGATCAAGGCACAGGAATCTCCTTTGGGGCTTTCGATGAATCTGTAGTGAGGATTTTCCTTTTCTCAGATTCTCAGAGCTGTCAGAATTAGATTTCCAATCAATGCAAAGATTTGGGGGTAAAGGGAAGCTCTGAACTCTTTGGGCCACCATTCTGTCACCCTATCCCAGAATTCCAGAAGTCAGAGTAGGCACATGGTCCACGGTTCATGGGTCCCTAGTGATACTGCCTGGTAGCAATGTGAATAAATGGTTATATTGTACAAATTTCTAACTTCAGGTTAAAGTATTCAACTAAAAATGGCATTAAATCAAGAGATTAAGCGTTATAAGAACTGGAAGTGGCTGGATTATAGACCTGATGAGATTTACGTTCCATGTGCACATCAAGAATGTTTTTAATGACCGATGAGTAAGCTAAATTTTCATTTTCTTCTCCAAATGGCTATGGATTTTCTTTTTCTCAGTGAGCACTGATCTTGAATACACACAGATGCTAAAACCCAGCTGTTTCTCTTTGTGAGCAAAAAGCAGTCTTAATTAGTTTTTATAACATATACATATCTTTTACTCTAGTAAAGTGCAACACTCAACAAATAACGTTTTAATTAAAAACCCAGTGAATGTTTTTCCTGTTCTTTTTCTCCCTATATAGTCTTGCTCCATTCTTTTTGCATCTGATACCCAAGGCAGAAGTAGCACCAAAATATAATTTTTCAGATAACAGAATCAAATTACCAACTTTATTTGGAATGTAGAATTTATGATTAAAATTTCCCCATTTATGTAACTTTACTTGTAGGCTTTATGAAAGAAAAAAACTGCAATTATATCAATTTTACATATTGATCAATCAATTTTCGGTTAGAAGATGGCTTAAGGCCACATATACGTCAGTAACTGCCACCAACTGAATAACGGCCATAGCTCTGAATTTCTGAGTGCTTATTCCTCAGTAGAGTACAATTGATATTATCAGGAAAACTACATTGTCAAATTCAATTATTTTGCAGGATTTCTTCTTTGGCACTGTACTATATTATCTAAATTGAATGTGTCTAATTGGAAATTCACAACCTTTCAGTACGTATTTGGAAGCCAACTGTAATAATTTGCCAGAGCTGCCATAACAAAGTACCACAGACCAAGTGGCTTAAACAACAAAATTTATTTTCTTACAATTCTGGAGGTTAGAAATCTAAGATCAAGATGTTGGAAGGGTTGGTTTCTTTTGAGGCCTCTCTCCTTGGCTGGTAGATGGGCACCTTCTTCATATGTCTTCACATCATCTCCCCTCTGTATGTGTCTCTATCCTAATTTCCTCTTCTTGTAAGGACACCAGTCATATCGGATTAGGACCCACTCTAATGGCTTCATTTTAACCTAATTGCCTCTTTAAAGATCCTGTCTCCAAATATAGTCACATTCTGAAGTACTAAGGGTTAAAACTTCAACATATGAATTTTTGGAGGGACACAATTCAGCCTATAGCACTGTCAAAAATCCAGAAATAGCAAAATTAAAACCACCAGATCAATACATAGTATTTAGTAAGGGTTTATTGTGCATATAAGAACAGTTTGAGAATTGGGAGCTTTCAAATTTAAAACTAACATGAAGCTCAGGGGCATGAAGTTACAGGATGGCTTATAAAGTGAAAATGAGGAAGCTGTTTACCCTTTACAATGACTGGTTATTACAGTGGGGCTTTCCAGATGGCACAGGATTGGTTTAGAGTGATTATCTCGTACCATTTTTAGGGAGATGACAAGTTTCTTTGACGATTATCAGAGGCATATACAAGAAAGAACCTAACTTAACTTTTACTTATGTTCATGAAATAAGTTAGATTTAGTTTTGCTTATGCGGCTTAAACGATTTCATCTGCCAGGGAATTTTCAAGTCCGGTCTCCATGTTGTATTTAATTTTAACAACATCAATTCACTGACTTCCCATGTTTTTCATTGGTTTAGGTGGAGAAAAGTAGTCCCAGATAACCACATCTATATAGAAAAATCATATCTAATTTATATTCAAATTGTACTCAGATTACAGCACAAGCATTGGTTGTTTGGAGACTCTCAATTGCTTATTGCTAAGGATGACAGATTCGGGGACCAACAAATCTCACAGCCCTGAGGATATCAAAGGCCTGTCAGGAATAACGGGGTCCCGGGTATAATGGAAGTAAACACTTGCACGTGTGAAGACCTTGGTTAGATATATCTGAGATTTTGTACCTGAGCCCTCCAGTGTGCACACCAAGTTCTTCCTTTGAGACCTGGAAAAAAACAAAAGGGTGAATAAGGGTTCAGAAGAAATCTTTGGAAAATATTTTCAAACCAAGGTTGTTGTGAGAATTATATGAGATAAAATAGACATAGTGCATCTTGCTCAGGAAATAAATAGATTCAATAAAACCTGAACTGAGAGACCTTGAACCACTGACTGTCACTGAGAAATTTCATTGAGATGATGGAAAGAGAAAGGTGTAAAAATGAGAGGAGTAGATGATGATTCACAATTAAATTTATTGAAAAGAAAGTGTTCTATATCTATTTATCTCTGTTCATGACTATTAGCCACAGTGTAATCAAATAAGTAAGATAAATGTAATATGGAACAACTTGCTATAATCTTTGTAAGAGTCATCATTAACCTGCTCTCTCTGACCTGCAGGCCTTCATGCATACCATAGCTTTTGCTTGGAACACTTCTCTCCTCCTTCTCTCAATGTTTAACTCCTCATCCTTAGCCTTGACATAAACATCACTTTGCCATAGCTTTCCTCGTCTTACCCCAGAATAATCTAAGTGTCCTGCCACGTGCTCCTGTCACACTCTTAACTTCCCCATTTGTAACTTTCCACACTTTATTGAAATTTGATGTTCATTCCCTGAAGGGCTGTAAACTCCTAGAGAACCAAGTCGGTGTCTGTCTTGCTCATTGTTGTATCCAAGCACCTGGAACATCTAAGCCTTCAATTTTTTTTTTTTTTAACAGAAGCACGACTAAACATAAATTCTTGAATGGAAGTCATCATATTTTTGTCATTATACTTAGTATTTACTATTTAATATTATACCATAAAATGCCAGTTATATTTCATTTCTTCATATTTAAAAGTAGCACAGATAACATTGGCAGGATGCTGTGGCAGGTTCTGTGCACTAGGTTGGAACTTGGAACCAACTGATGCGTGAGGTTACTTCTAGTTCAAAGTTCTGGGATTCTCTAATTCTTTGATTCCTAAGGTCATAAGAACCAGCCTCCCAATACTTAAATCACTCTAAGATAGTAAATTTGGAGCACCAAAGCCACATTATTTCAGAATATTATGATGAGAGAATTATGATAGAGTTCTTCAAAGGTGTAAATGGAATTGTTGGATGTAGAGAGAAGGCTTGGAGATTTGTTTCTTCCAGCTGTGATAAATAGCTGGTGCTAAACCATCTGTACTCCTTCTTCCTTGTCCCTTCCCATGTCCCACAGTTCAAGATGACTAGTTAGTGTAAGTGCTCTATAACCATGTAAAAAGCAAAACCAGCTGGGCTCCAGGAGGCATAACTTGCCACCTTACTCTTGAAGCTGTACAGCCTACCAATAACCTCACAAAGCAATCCATGTGACATGATGTTTCAGTATTGTGGCAGGGTTGTGAATTGTACCCCTAAACATTAATTGCATCTCCTCAAATATCAATTTTATTATTAAAGAGAGATTTGGTACCAAAAACAAACCAGGAATATGTTGGTATCCTGAAAAGATTACTGAACTTTTCCAAACCATCATTGTAACCATCACTTGCAATCTAGGAGTGTATACCATGGATCATATTTTCAGATAAATATCCTTCACTCATTCCACAAACGTTTATTGAGCCTGTATATACTAGGCCCTGTGTTTAGAACTGTGGAAACAGTCCAAGAGCTGAGATAATTGGGATTTAGAAGTTACCATTCTTAAAACTTGAGAAATGTTGAAGAATAGCTATCTTCTATGTTATTTCTGCTTTTTATAATAATAGTCTTTAAAAAGGTATTCTTAAAATATATGTTGAAGTCTCAACCCTCCAGTACCTGTGAATGTGACCTTATTCAGAAATAGGGTCTCGCAGATGGTCAAGTTAAGATGAAGTCATTCAGGTAGGCCCTAATCCAATACAACTATAGCCTTATAAAAAGGGAAAATTTGGACACAGAGATGTGTACAGAGGGAAGATGACATGAAGACTCAGGGAGAACACCATCTACAAGCCAAGGAATGCTTAAGGCTACTAGAAATTAGGTGAAAGGCAGGGAACAGATTCTCCTTCACAGCCCTCAGAAGGTACCAACACTGCCAACACTTTGATCTCAGACTTCTAGCCTCCAGAGCTGTGAGACAACACATTTCTGTTGTTTAGGTCATCCAGTCTGTGGTACTTTGTTATGGCAGCCCTTGGAAACTAAAACAAGCACTCTAGATAAAAACCCATTTATTCTATGGTATTGCCGAGTCAGGTGCACTGTATTTATTACTATAATATATATATATTAGAGCCTCGAAGCAATTGGGCAATTTGATAAATTGCTTGTAGATTCATGTCCAAAATGTAGGTCTCATATTAATGAATAAGAAAAATAACTAGAAACATAATCAAAATGTAGATACTTGCCCATTACATTGAATGAGACGGAAATTGATACCATTTTAGTTGAACAAGAATTCAGATCTTCTTATCCCTTTCTTAACAAAAAGTCAGCCAAGGTAAATAATAGTTTTCATCAAAAAAGAAAATCATCAGTTACTTTGAAATATTGCTATGGATCTTCTGGATGAGCATCATCTTCTAATAGAGACTGCTAACTCCTAGCAAAGAAAACTTCCTGTTTGAATTTAGTAAGGAAATTATGTGGTCATTATTAAGAAATAAAAAACATTGGTGATATTACTAAGTAGAAACACAACAGATTAGAAATTAAGGCACAGTATTGTCACTGATTTACTATCACGCTGGTGAAAGGAATCAAAAGGCAGTAACCAGAGGTCATTCCCTTGCTAAAGTCATTTAATATTTTTGTGCTTGAACTGAAATAGTGAAATGTCAAGAAGCATGCCTATTGAGTTTGTAGTTAAACACTAAGTTGAAAACGGTTACTAATGTTTTAAATGAAGACAATTCAAAGTGACTTTGATAAATAGATAGAGGAAATTTAAACAGGACTAATTTCAAGACTGTTCAGCTAAGGAAAACAAAATCAACTTTAGCAGTATAGCGTATTAGCTGGAATATAGCTAATATTCAAAAATGTTTCTTGGAATGAATATGAATATGACACTTCTGTTCTGAGCCTATTGTTTAACTGAGAACCTAAACCCCCCTGGGGGGGGGTCTTAGACCAACAAAAAGCTTTCTAAAGCAATTATCATTGGAAACAAAAAAGTAAATAAAATTCCAGTTTGATATATCTAGTTGTGTCGAATATGTCCTTCATTTGCTTGTTCAACAAATGTTTATTGATCAGCAGTAGGACAAATGAACAGGACAAAAATCCCTGTCATTAAAGAATGGTCTGGGAGAGAGACTAGAAAGGCAATCATTACAATAGAGTGGGTGCGGGGACAAGGGTGGATTGGGTGCGGCAGCAAGTGCTTCAAAGAGGATGTGTCTCTTAAAGAACGATTAGGAGTAGCAGTGGTGAGGTAGAGGAAAGAGAGCACTAACAGAGCAACCAAGTGTACAAAGGAATGGAAGCTAGAGAAAAAGTCACTTTCCAGAGCAGCGTGTGGCTGCACTGAATATGAGTCATGGTGGATGATGAGACTAGAAAGGGTGACAAGATCTCTATCCTGAAACCTTTGGATGCTTTGCTAAAGAGTTGGACTTTATTCTCTTTTTTTCCCAACTTTATTGTGATATAATTGACATATGACATTGTGTAACTGTAAGGTGTACAATGTGTTGATTTGATACACTTATATATTGCAAAATGGCAACCACCATAGTGTTAGCTAACGCCTCCATCATGGCATATAATTACCATTTCCTTTTTGTGGTGAGAACATTTAAGATCTACTCTCTTAGTAACTTTTAAGTATATAATACACACTATCTATAATCCCATGCTGTGCATTAGATTCCCCAGAACTTATTCATCTTCTACCTGAAAGTTTGTACTCTTGGACCAACATCTCCTCATTTCCCCCACCCCCCAGTACCTGGTAACCACCATCCTACTATCTGTTTCTACAAATTTGGCTTTTTTAGACTTAATATAATGAGGAGGCACAGATGATTTTAAGTCATTCAATGAAATGATCAGATCTATGTATTAAAAAAATTGTGTTAGTAGTGACAGTATGAAGAATGAATTTTTGCTGGGAAGGACTAAAAATAGTGGTGATGGAGGTGTTTTAGGAATCCAGGTGAGCAAGAAGGCCCTAAGTTAAGACAATGGCAGCAGAGATGGAGAAGAAGGGACATATACGAGAGATGTTTAGGAAGTAGATTTGACTGCATGTATAACCACTTAATGAGTCCATGCTGAGCCAGGCACTGTGCTAACTACTAAGCAAATAGACAGGAAAGAAATAGCTCTTGTCTTTAAGTAACTTCTAATCCAATGTTGGAGGCAAATAGTTAAACCAATTACAAGTCAATGTGGAAAGCATTATGATAGAGGTATGAGCGGGTGCTATGGTTGCCCAGAGAAGATGTGATTAACTCAAATTGAGGAAAGAAAGAGAAAGGAATGGAAGGGTAAGGAGAGGAGGGAAAAGAAAAGTTGGGTGCTTCCCAGTTGAAATGAACCTGGAAAGGATATGTGAAGGAAAGGGAGAGATGTGAGGTCATTTTGTCAAACTGCAAGTAGCTTCGTATAGGTGAACATAAGACCACCTGAGAAGATGTGGTGAGAAATAAGACTGGAGAAACCAAGCTGAGAACAAGAAGTGTCATGCAGAAGAGTTTGAAATTAATTCTGAAGGCTGCAGGGCACCACTGAAGAAATTTAAGTAGGCAGGCAACGTGACCTCACTGGTGTTTTAGAAAGACAGCTGTCGTGGCAGGATGGAGGACGGATTGTGGAAGGATGAGCAAGCAAGAGCAGTAATGAGGTTGGAACTGTGCAACCAAGGGTCAGTATCAAGGCTAGGATAAAGAGGTAGAATTCGTAGGACTTGTGACTGATCTGATGGGGAGGTTTCAGAAAAGGAAGTAGTTAAGAATGCCTTTCTACAGCTCTTACCCACAGTGATTATTTTTATATAACAGGAACTCATAAATGTTGATAGAATATAACTAAATTACTTATTTCCTTTGAAAGGGTTTGTCTCAATCAACTAATTCTTCCAAAATAAGAGTATTTGGCTCAGTTAATGCTCCAAAAAAGTGTGGTTTTAGAGCTATCAGGGTTTACTACCATTTTACTCCATTATTGCAAATGTTTACACAAAGCTTTTGCACAGCTAAAGAATGCTAATACCCAAAATTGTTGCTTTTCACAATGACATTTGTGGTTTAGAAGTTCCAGTGCACCTCCTATGTAACACAGTTGCTTCTAGTCAGATTGCTTCATTTTTCACTAAAGAATATTGGAGAATGGCAAGATGTTTGATAAGGCCAGAAAAATTTTAGATATCATGCCAAAAGTTGTTATGTGGAAAGTTAGCATCAATAAAGGAAGAATAACTATGGTTCTTTTTTCATATTTTTACAGCTTCCAACATCATCAATTTCAAAGCTCCTGGCCCCCATTTGAGTCTGACTTTTAACTCTTTTCTGACCCATCTCCCCAAATCCAATCCAATTATAAATATAAATTGGGGGCTTCTATTCATATTCACTCTATCTAACTTGCCAGCCTACTCTATTCTCTCATCTAGATAAGCTTACCAAACAAAGAAGCTTCTCCTTGGAGTTTAACGAGCCACCAATTTCCTGTGGAGTTAACATTCACTATAATTCTCCTCTCTTCTTATTCTCATCATATCAAACTTAACTAAGGATTTTAATATTCCTGCTCAATCTCTAATAATGATAGGATTTATCTACATCCTTACTTAAGCAACCATAATCACACCAGAACAGTAAGTAAGTTTAAATTTATTTCAGGTTATATAAAGATTCTCATATCCACCTGAAATGTTTTATTAACAGGATATGGTAATATCTTTTTCAACAAATATACCAAATATCACCTTTTCAAGAACATTTTATATCAAACTCTATCACAATTACCAACAATTAGCCATATAAAAAGATACACCATAATTCCATGAGTTTACCAAATCTCTACTTGTGGCACGCCCAGTAGCCACTCGTGAACAGACTTTCTCCACCTTAAACAAATAATTGTTTTTAACGTGTTCTCAAAGTGCCTTATAATAACTTGCATATGTGCGATGGTTAATTTTATGTGTCAAATTGACTGGGCTACAGGATGCCCGGATAGCTGGTAAAACATTATTTCTGGGTGTGCCTGTAAGAGTATTTCCAGAAGACGTTAGCATTTGAATCGGTAGACTGAATAAAGAAGATAGCCCTTCATCAGTGTGGGGGGGCATCATCCATTCCGTTGAGAACCTGAATAGAATAAAAAGACGGAGGAAGGGCAAATTTGCTCTCTTTGATTGAGCTGAGACATCTGTGCTTCTGGCTCTCAGGCTTTCGGATTCAGGCTGAATTATACCACCAGCTTTCCTGGCTCTCCAGCCTGCTGATGGCAGACTGTGGGACTTCTTGACCTCCATATCCACATGAGCCAATTCTTATAAATCTCTTCTTATACTATATCTATATATATCCTATTGGTTTTGTTTCTCTGGAGAACCCTGATTAATACAAAATGCAATCATCAATATCAATAAGAGTTTACTTTGAAGGAATAAATTTTAGGACTCAAACCTGCATGAGAGAATGCAAAACTTCCATGCTTTCATATTCTGTTACATTTAACTGAAGTCAATTAAACTGTTGAATCCACATTCTAAAAATGTTGGTTTATACCTTATCATTTCTATACTAAAGTTCACTTGTGTGATAATTGTTTTATTTAGTTAAATTCTAGATCCTATATTCGGCTCTCCATTAATATTAGCTTAAGTAAGCCCGGAAATTAACACCCTACCGGAAAATCACCAACCAAACTCAACAAAAGCAGCAACACATTTTAGTATATTTGCTATAATTAACAAGGCATGATTACTGGCCACTGAATGAATGTAAGCCCCATTTCATACCTCATCACCATAATTCTGTCTCTACCCATTGAGCTAGGCATTATCTGTTTCACAATTAAGTGCCAAGGTATCCCATTAACTTCTCATATATTCCTGTAACATATCAAAAATTGCCCCCAATCTCAAATACATACTATCTCTTCCCATCATTAGCTCTTCCTATCTTCCATTATCAAAGTTCTTAACTTAATTTGGCAGCTGAGCAAGCTTTATCAAATTCAGCTGGGAAAAATTATAGCCCACACCTCAACTGTTCACAAAGACTAAATACCAGTCATCATTGTTTAAAGCCCAACTTTAATTAATCTTAATCATTTTCTTTACCTCATCTTCACAATTACTTTATTCTTCACCTGAAATCATGTGCCAGCTACCAAGACACAGCCTCTTGCCATTTATATCATCTATAATTGGTATTGCCACCATACCATTTTAAACCCTTAAGGGATATTTGCCATTAAAGATTTCTTCCCAAATGCCTTGTCCTTGAAGAATTTATCAAGCACAGTATTCTCATTTTAACAATTTCATCATTACCACCTTACCAAATATTTCTCCTAAATAGGAATTATTTAGTCAATACTAATCACATTTCTAACTAACAGCAACATTAAGCAATGTAGGTTTGCTTAAGGGCAAGGACCCTAAGATTTTCCCATTTTCCTTCATTATTTTCATGCACTTCATCTTTTACTATGCCTAAAATAATTTCCATTTTCTTTTCCCATGTCTTTCTCTTTACAGTTCAGTTCACTTAAGGAAAAAAAAAATCATTGTCAAATGTGATGAGTTTATCCTGAGTGTTTTAGTTATTTCATCTAATTACTGGCAACAAAGACCCTTTCAAGTTAGCTCATGTGAAGGAAAAAGGAAACTAGGATTTTATGAAAGTCCAAGAACTGGGACTAGAGATTCATTTTGAATTTAAGTTCATTCTAGAAACCTTAGATGCAAGAGTTAAAGAATCTTTCCTCTAGTCCTCTGCTGTTGGTGTGCCTCTGTTCTATTCTATATATCTACTTCTTTCTATCCTGCTTGAATAACTGCTTCTGCTTATTTATAATTTCTCCTTCCTTATACGTTTAGCTTATATATGATTCATTACGGCCTCCCAAGCCCTGATTCTGTCTGATAAATTTTCAGCTAAAGCTTCCATCAATAACTAACAAATTCTTTCTTTGTTCCTTAGGTCAATTCATGAGAAAGAGATTTCATTTGGTCAAATTAATCTTTTTGAATCTGGCCTTAGAGGGTGAAGATTACTGTCTCGCCTAAGGATTAGTTGTTCTTGGGTCAGACAGTTATTCCTGTCCAATAAATGGAGTTGGAGGATGGGGAAAGAAAGAAGATATCACCAAAATACCAAATATGGCTTCCAAGACAGTAGGGTCAGTTTCCTTGGTGGAGGTTATGGACAGGGCAAGCACAAAGACGAAGATGGCCAGTAGTTACAGACGAGACAACAAGATGTAACCCTATTCCTTGTTTAATGTTTATCTCAATTTTACGAAATTCTATTTTACTGTTGTATTTAAGTAATGCAACCATGTAAGAGAGGAATGCAACAATTATAAATTCTTTAAAAGATCACTCATAGCACCTACAAAAACCCTATAACTAACATAATACTTAATGGGAAAGACTGAACATTTTCCTTCTAAGATCACGAACAAGACAAGGATATCTGCTTTTGCCACTTCTATTCAATGTTGTGCTGGAAGTTCTAGAAAGGGCAATTAAGAAATAAAATAAAGTAAAAGACATCCAGACCAGAAATGAAGTAAAACTATCTCTATTTGCATATGTTATGATCTTGTATATCGAAAATCCTAAGGCATCTAGTAAAAAACAAACTATTAGAACTAATAAACAAGTTCTGCAAGGTTGCAGGATATAAGATCCATATAAAAATCTATTATATTTCTATGCAGTAGCAATACAGTTTCAGAACAAACTGAAAATGAAATTAAGGAAACAATTTCACTTGTTATATCATCAAAAAGAATAAAATACTTAGGAATAAATTTAACATAAAAGTGTAAAACTCATCCTCTGAGACTATAAATCATTGTTAGAGAAATTTAAAAAGATCTAAATAAATAGAAAAGCATACCATGTTCACGGATCAGAAAACTTTGTTATAAAGATGGCAATACTCCCTATCAAAAATACAGCTGGCTTCTTTGCAGAAATTGACAAGCTGATCCTAAATTTCACGTGGAATTTCAAGGTATCTAACGTAGTCAAAACAACATCTTGAAAAAGAGGAACAAAGTTGGAGGACTCACATTTCCCAATTTGAAAACTTACTACAAAGCTACAGTAATCAAGACAGTGTGGTACTGGTATATGTATATATATAAATCAATGGAATAGAATTGAGAGTCCAGAAATAAACCCTCACATTTACAGTCAGTTGATTTTCAACCAGGGTCTCAAGAAAATTCAATAGGGATAAAGAATGGTGCTGGGACAACTGTACGCTAACTTGCAAAAGAATAAAGTTGAACTCCTACTTCACACCATATAAAAAATTTCACTAAAAATTGTTTCAAGACCCAAATGTAAGAGCGAAAACTATGAAACTCATAGGAGAAAACAGAGGTGTAAGTCTTTGTGAACTTGGATTACGCAATATTTTCTTAGGTATGACACCAAAAGCACAAGCAACCAAAGAAAAAAAGAAAAGAACTTTTGTGTTTCAAAGGACACCATCAAAAAGTGAAAGGCACCCCACAGAATGAGATAAAATATTTGCAAATCGCATATCTGGTAAAGGACTTGTATCCAGAATATATATAGAACTCTTACAATTCAATAATAAAAGGACAAAGAACCCAATGGAAAAATGTCCAAAGGATCTGAACAGACATTTCTCCAAAGAAGATACACAAATGGCCAATAAATACTTGAAAAAAAGATGCTCAACATCATTAGCTATCAGGAAAATGCCAATCAAAACCACGTGGATATACCATGTGAAAAATACAAGTGAACCCACTAAGATGACTATAATCAAAGAGACAGATAATAACAAGCCCTGGCAAGGATGTGGAAAAATTGAACTCGTCATAGAGTGTTGGTGGGAATGTAAAATGGAACACCTGCTTTGGAAACAATCTGGAAGTTCCTCAAAGGGTTAAACATAGAGTTACCATATGACTTCCCAATTCTACTCCTAGGTAAATACTCAAGCAAAATAAAAACATATGTACATGTATACAAAAATTTTAATACAAATATTCATAATAGCATCATTCATAATAGCCAAAAACTTAGAAACAACCCAAATGGCTATCAACTGATGAATGGATAAATAAATGTGGTATATCCATACAATTGAATGTTATTTGACAATAAAAAGAAATGAAGTACTGATACATGCTACAACATGGATGAACCTTGAAAACATTATGCTAAATGACAGAAGCCAGTCACAAAAATTTCATATTGTATGATTCCATGGATATTTATAGGAAATATCCAGAACAGGCAAATCTGTAGAGACAGAGGGTAGATTAGTGGTTGCCTAATGCGGGGGAAGGGTGGCATTGGGGAAATGGAGAGTAACTGCTAATAACTATGAGTTTCTTCTTGGGTTGATGAAAATGTTCTAAAATTGATCTTGGTGATAGTTGTGCAACTCTCTGAATATACTAAAAACCATTGAATTGTACATTTTAAATGGGTACATTGTATATATGTGAATTTATCTCAATAAAGCTGTTACTAAAACAAATCTACAAATACACGTTCCTTTGATATCAGTTAACTTAATACAGTAACTAGATACTTGTTATGCTTTCTAACCAAAAAATTAAAAAGCAATTCTTACACAATTACGCTAGAAAAGAATACAAAATGAGAACTGGAATTTCACTAGACCAACAACTTCTCATCTGGTTAATAAGACCAACTAGTTTAATAAAGATGTCAGCTATTTCATTATTAAACATGGATATTATCTGAAATATTATATTATATAAGAAGTTTTAAATAAGAAAGAAAAGAGGTAAAGAAACTATTGAAACATGGTTTTTTTCAGTGTCTGTTGTGGAATTCCAATTCTAGACCCAGAAAAAGTTTGAAAAAATAGCCCTAGGGGCCGCCCGGTGGCACAGCGGTTTAGTCCGGGCTTGGCAGCCTGGGGTTTGCAGGTTCGGATCCCGGGCGCCCACCGATGCACTGCTTGTCAGCCATGCTGTGGCGGCATCCCATATAAAGTAGAGGAAGATGAGCACAGATGTTAGCCCAGGGCCGGTCTTCCTCAGCAAAAAGAGGAGGATTGGCGATGGATGTTAGCTCAGGGCTGGTCTTCCTCACACACACACACACACACACACACAAAAATAGCCCTAGCATAGGAATTAAATTATATGTTATAAGGGAACATGACACAAACTGAAAAATTACTGGGAGCCTACTATTTTAACACTAGCAAGCTCCAAAAACTATTTCTGAAACTGTGACAAAGTCTGTTTAAACAATATCGGATTCATCTCAGATTAACAATGTCCAGGGTATTTCAATTTTTACAGCACACAAAAATAAAAACAATCATCTGCATGACTGAGCCATATGACTTTTTAAAAACAGGTTCTATAATGCATGAAAGGACTAGAAAATGACATAAAATAATCATTATTACTGACTGACATTGACAAAAATATTACCAGATTTGGTAGTCACCATATTTCAAGTTCTTTTTCCTGGCATATGGATAGCATTCCTCACACCACTGAAGTTAGACATAGCCTTATGACTTTTTTTGACCAGTAATATTTGAGTATAAGTGGAATGTGCATACTTAGTTTCCTTTCCTTCTTCCAAGGTAACCAGCAACATCCTAGCTGGTGGAACCTCTGTAAGACTGTACCCTCAGTAAAGATAAAGAGTAGAGACCCCAATCAATCTGACTGAAATGGATTAGGTTTACCCATACAAACTTGCAGTATCTCTAGTTCAAAAATGATTAATACTGGTAATTTAATGTGATTTAACCTAACATCATGAACACAAAATAAACTCATTGTTTTAAGCCACTGAGATTTGGGAGTTGTTTTCACCATACTATAATCTAGCCTATCCTAATTCATTCTTTCTCAAAGGGCAAGTATGTACCTTTTAAAATATTTGGTCACTGGGGCCACCTGGTGGCGCAGCGGTTTAGTTCGCGCTTGGCAGCCCGGGGTTCGCGAGTTCGGATCCCGGGCGCCCACGGACGCACTGCTTGTCAGCCATGCTGTGGCGGCGTCCCATATAAAGTAGAGGAAGGTGGGCACGGATGTTAGCCCAGGGCCAGTCTTCCTCAGCAAAAAGGGGAGGATTGGCAACAGATGTTAGCTCAGGGCTGGTCTTCCCCACAAAAAAAAAAATTGGTCATTATTTGCAGTTATACCACTATTAAGGAGGAATGAAATATGAAGAGCACTTGAATTATTACATCTTTACATTAGGAGAAATTTACACTGGGTTTTAGTTTAGAATTTTTTCTGAAAAAAAAATTTTTTTTCGTCCAGTCTGTAAAAGCTCTTTATAGTCAAATCACCTTCAAGCATATAAAAAGAGAAAACACATTTTCTGTGGAACATCACTATGTTAAAAATGAGTGTTTCTCACACATAATTTCCTAATCATTAAGAAGTCTGCAAATGATTTCCTTTAAAAAATTAAACAAATTTAAAAATGTATTGTAAAGTTTATTATGGAACTTTAAGATGTTTGATGCCTTCCTTTAAATCCTGTAGAGTTGGTAGAATAACCAAGAGCTTTTTGTACCAAGCCAGTGGAACTGGAAGGTCAGTGTTATGGGGTGAATTGTGTTCCCTCCAAATTCATATGTTGAAGTCCTAGCCCCCAGAACCTCAGACTGTGATTACAGTCATGCGCCACCTAGTGACGTTTCGGTCAATGATGGACTGCGTAAACGACCCTGGTCCCATAAGATTATGATGGAGCTGAAAAATTCCTGTTGCCCAGTGACATTGTAGCTGTCATAAGATCAGTGCAATGCATTATTCACGTGTTTGTGGTGATGCTGGTGTAAACCTACTGCACTGCCAATCATACAAAATATAGCACCTACAATTATGTACAGTACCTAATACATGATAATAAACGACTATATTACTGGTTTATATATTTACTATATTATACTTCTTATCATTATGTTAAAGTGTACTCTTTCTACTTATAAAAAAAGTTTGCTGTAACACAGTATGTCATGTTACACCAGCAGCAGCCTCATACATCTTGTGTTTACCGCATCTCTGATTGCATCATTTTCTCTTATGCTTGACTTAATCTTATGTTGTTTTGTTCATCATGTTCCCTAAGTACACAAAATCCACTGCTAATGTTGCCAGTAAGAGGCCATGTTGAGTGACTGACCTGGACACAAAATTAAAAGTGATTAAGGACTACAAAGGTGGAAAATCAGTGATGGTTGTTGCTCACCAGTCAGGCGTGTCCCATTCCACCACAGCTATGATCTTGAAGAACAAGAACAAAGTGACAGAAGCTGTTAAAGGATCTGCTTCATTGAAGGCAATGAGACTAACAAAAATTTGAGAAGGGCCTCTATCAGACATGGAGAAACTTCTAATGACCTGGATTGAAGACCAGACACAGAAGCATATCCCTCTCAGCACTGTGACAATCACAGCCAAAGCAAAAAGGTTGTTTGCAATATTGAAAGAAAAGGCTGGACTCAACTATGATGTTGAATTCATTGCTAGCTCTGGGTTATTTACACAATTCAAGAATTGTTATTTATTATATAATGTGAAAGTGAATAGTGACTCTGCAAATCTGATATGAAGGCAGCTGAAGAATCTTTGGAAACTCTAGATAAGCTGATTCTAAAGGAAAATTACTTGCCAGAGCAAATAGTCAATATGGATGAAACCTCCCTATTCTGGAAACAGATGCCTGAAAGGACTTTCATCCAAAAGGAGGCCAAGTCAATGCCAGGTTTCAAGGCTTTCAAGAACAGGATAACAGTCTTGCTTGGGGGCAATGTTGCAGGCTACAAATTGAAACCCTTCATGATCTGGCACGGTGAGGACCCCAGGGCCTTCAAGCATGTCAGTAAGCACACACTGCCGGTGAACTACAGGAGCAATGAGAAGTCACGGATGACTCAGCTCTTCTTCCAATGTCCTCCTGAATTGCTACATGAGCAAAATGGAGAAGTACTGTTTGGAGAATAACATATCTTTCAAGATTTTACTTGCTGTTGATTCTGCTCCTGGACATCCTCCTTTTGTGCTGATCTTCATCCCAACATCAGAGTGGGTGTTTCTCTCTCCAAATGCCACCTCTTTGACACAACCAATGGATCAAGAAGTTATAGCAGCTTTTAAGGCCTCCCATCTGAGGAGGACATTTGCCCAGGCTATTGCTGTAACTGAGGAAGACACTGATGCAATTCTGGAAGGATTACAACATCTATGACTGCATCAAGAACCTTGCTTGGGCTTGGGGTGATGTCACCAAGGAGTGTACGAATGGCATCTGGAAGAACACACTCAGGAGGTTTGTCCGTGACTTCCAAGGATTTGCCAAGGATGAGAAGGATACAAAAATCAACAAGGCTGTGCTTTAGGTGGTAAACAACTTTAACCCAGGTGTGGATGAGGATGACACTGAGGAGCTCCTGGAGGTGGTTCCTGAGGAATTGACTAATGAGGAGTTGTTGGAACTGGAACAGGAACACATAGCTGAAGAAGAGGCAAGAGAAAAGGAAACTGCAGGAGAAGAAAAAGAGGAACCCCCAAGAAAATTGACAGTGAAGGGTTTAGCAGAAGCTTTTGCAGACTTCAACAAGCTCCTCAAGAAGTTTGAAAACATGCACTCCAACACCAAAAGGTTTTTATTAATAGAGAGGAATGTTCATGGTTCATCTGCTTACAAGCAAATATGTGATGAAGAAAAGAAACATACCAAACAAACCGACATGGACACATTTCTGAAAAGAGTGACACCTCCTTAGGAAGACCCTCAGGCAGGTCCTTCAGGAGGTGTTCCAGAAGAAGATATTGTTATCATAGGAGACGACGGCTCCATGTGTGTTACTATCCCTGAGGATCTTCCAGTGGGACAAGATGTGGAGGTGGAAGACTGTGATATTGATGATCCTGATGATGTGTAGGCCTAGGTTAATGTGTGTGTGTGTCTTAATATTTAACAAAAAAGTTTAAAAGTAAAAAAATTAATTAATTAAAAGTAGAAAAAGCTTACAGAATAAGGATATAACGAAAGAAAATATTTTCGTATGGCTGTACAATGTGTTTGTATTTTAAGCTGTGTTATTACAAAAGAGTCGAAAAGTTTATAAAGTAAAAAAGCTACAGTAAGGGCCAGCCCCAGTGACCTAGTGGTTAAGTTTGGTGCACTCTGCTTCAGTGGCCCGGGCTCAGTTCCCAGGTACAGACCTATGCCACTAGTCTGTCAGTGGCCATGCTGTCGTGGCAGCTCACATACAACAAGAGGAAGATTGGCAACAGATGTTAGCTCAGGGTGAATCTTCTTTAGCAAAAAAAAAAAAAAATTACAGTAAGCTAATGTGAAATTATTATTAAAGGAAGAAAATTTTTTAAAATAAATGTAGTGTTGCCTAAGTTTACATTGTTTATAAAGTTTACAGTAGTGTACGGTAATGTCCTAGATCTTCACATTCACTCACCACTCACTCACTGACTCACCCAGAGCAACCTCCAATCCTGCAACCTCTATTCATGCAAAGTGACCTATACAGGTGTACCATTTTTTATCTTTTACACTATATTTTTACGGTTCTTTTCTGTGTTTAGATACACAAATACTTGTCATTGTGTTACAATTGCCTACAATATTCAGTACAGTAACATGCTGTATAGGTTTGTAGCCTAGGAGCAATAGGCCATACCATGTAGCTTAGGGGTGTAATAGGCTATACCATCTAGGTTTGTGTAAGTACACTCTATGATGTTTGCACAATGACAAAATTGCCTAACAATGCATTTCTCAGAACATATTCCCATCGTTAAGTGACTCATAACTGTATATATTGGGAGACAGGGCCTTTAAAGAGGTAATTAAAATAAAATGAGGTCATGTGGGTGGGCCCCATAATTCAATATGACTGATGTTCTTATAAAAAGAGGAGATTGGGACATAGACACAGAAACATGGAAAACCACGTAAAGACAGTGGAGGAACATGGCCATCTACACGCCAAAGAGAGAGGCCTCAGAAGAAACAAACCCTACTGACATATTGATCTCAGACTTCTAACCCCCAGAATGATGAGAAAATAAATTTCTATTTTTTAAGCCTCCCAGTCTGTGGTACTTTATTATGGCAGCCCTAGCAATACAGGCAGCCATCTCCATGTTGTACGGTGCCATCCTAAAAGACATCTCAGTGTAAAAGAGGCTTTCAGTAGCTGGAATCTAGTGAGAAAAATAAGTGTTGCTCAGTCCTGCATGATTTCCAAAGCATACCACTATAAAAAATCTTTAAATCACAAAAGGAAGGCATGAAGAAAGAAAGAAAGGAACAAAGGAACTACAAAACAGTCAGAATACAATTAACAAAATGGCAATAGTAAGTGTTTATCTACCAATAATTACTTTAAATATAAATGGATTAAATTCTCCAATCAAAAGACATAGAGTGGCTGAATGGATTCAAAAAAAAACAAGACTCAACTATATGCTGCCTACAAGAGACCCACTTTAGCTTTAAGGACACATGTAGACTGAAAGTAAAATGATGGGAAAAGATAGTCCATGCAAATGGTAAACAAAAGTCAGCAAGAGTGACTCTACTTATACCAGACAAAATAGACTTAAAGTAAAAAAACTGTCAAAAGAGACAAAGAGGATCATTACATATTAATAAAGAGGTCAATTCATCAAGAGGATGCACCCAGCACTGGAGCATCTAAATATATAAAGCAAATATTAACAGAACTGAAAAGAGAAATAGACAGCAATATAATAATAGTAGGGGACTTAAATACCCCCACTTGCATCAATGGGTAGGTCATCCAGGCAGAAAATTAATAAGGAAACAGTGGAATTCAACATTATAGACCAAATGAATCTAACAGACATATGCAGAACATTTCATCCAGCAGCAACAGAATACACATTCTTTTCAAATGCACATGGAACATTCTCCAGGATAGATCATATGTTAGGCCACAATACAAGTCTTAACAAATATAAGAAAATTAAAATCATATCATGTATCTTTTCTGACCACAGTGGTATGAAACTAGAAATCAATAACAGAAGGAAAATTAGATATTCACAAATATGAGGAAATTAAATAACACATTCCTGTAAAACCACAAAGTCAAAGAAGAGTAAAAAGAGAACTAAAAAAGCATCTTGAGACAAACAAAAATGGAAATACAACCTACCAAAACTTATAGGAAACAGCAAAAGAAGAACTAAGAGGGAAGTTTATAAACACTTAAATTAAGAAAAAAGAAAAATCTCAAATAAACAACCTAACTTTACACCTCATGGAACTAGAAAAAGAAGAACACACTAAGCTCAAAGTTAGCAGAAGGAAAGAAATAAAGATCAGAGCAGAAATAAATGAAAGAGAGACTAGAAAAACAATGGAAAAGATCAATGAAACTAGGAGTTGGTTTTTTAAAAAGATAAACAAAATTGGCAAACCTTTATCTAGACTAAGAAAAAAAGAGAGACAACTCAAATAAATAAAATCATAAATGAAAGAGGAGACATTACAACTGATACCATGGAAATAAAAAGGATCACAAGAGACTATTATGAACAATTATATGCCAACAAATTGGATAACCTAGAAGAAATACACAAGTTACTAGAAACCTACAACCTACCAAGACTGAATTGTGAAGAAATAGAAAATCTGAACAGACCAATAATGAGCAAGGAGATTGAATCAGTAATTTAAAACACCTAACAAAGAAAAGCCCAGGAACTGATGGTTTCACTGATGAATTCTACCAAACATTTAAAGAAGAATTAAAGCCAATCCTTCTCAAACTCTTTCCAAAAACTGAAGAGGAGGGAACATTTTCAAACTCATTTTAGGAAGCCAGTGTTTTCTTGATACCAAGACTAGACAAGGACACTACAAGAAAAGAACATAAGATGCCAATATCCCTGATGAACGTAGATGAAAAAATCTTGAATGATATACTATCAAACTGAATTCAAGAGCATATTAAAAGGATCATAGACCATGATAAAGTGGGTCTTATCCTTGGATACAAGGATAATTCAACATATTCAAATCAATAAATGTGATACACCATATTAACAGAATGAAGGATAAAAATCATATCATCATCTCAATAGAAGCAGAAAAAGCATTTTATCAAAATTCAACATCCTTTCATGACAAAACTCTGAGCAAATTTGGTTCAGAAGGAATGTACTCCAACATAATCAAACCATATATGACAAGTCCACAGCTAACATCATACTCAATGGTGAAAAGCTGGAAGCTTTTCCTCTAAGATCAGAGATAACACAGGGGTGCCCATTTTTACCACTTCTATTCAACATAGGACTGGCATTCCTGGCCAGAGAAATTAGGCAAGAAACAGAAATAAAAGGCATCCAAATAGGAAAGGAAAAAGTAAAATAGTCTCTGTTGCAGATGACATGATCTTATACATAGAAAACCCTAAAGATGCCACCAAAAAACTGTTAGAATTAATAAATGAATTGAGTAAAGTTGCAGAATACAAAATCAATATACAAAAAAATAGCTGCATTTCTATACTCTAACAATCAACTACCCAAAAAAGAAATAAGAATACAGTTCCATTTACAGTAGCTTCAAAGAAAATAAAATGCTTAGGAATAAATTTAGCCAAGGAGGTGAAAGATCTGTACACTGAAAACTGTAAGACATTGATGAAAAAAATTGAAGAAGACACAAATAAATGGAAAGATATCCCATGTTCATGGATTGGAAGAATTAATATTGTTAAAATGTCCACGCTACCCAAAGATGTCTACAGATTCAATATAATCTCTGTCAAAATTCCAATGGCATTTTTCACAGAAATAGAAAAAATAATCCTAAAATTCATATGTAACCACAAAAGACCCCAAATAGCCAAAGAAATCTTGAGCAACAAGAACAAAGTGAGGCACTGAAGACATCACACATCCTGATTTCAAACTATATTACAAAGCTATAGTAATCAAAACAGTATGATACTGGCATAAAAATAGACATAGACCAATGGAATAGAATAGAGAGCTCAGAAATAAATCCACACATTTACAGTCAACTTATCTTCAACAAAGGTGCCAAGAACACACAATATGGAAAGGATAGTCTCTTCAATAAATGGTGTTGGAAAAACTGGACATTCACATTCAGAAGAATGAAATTGGACTCTATTTCACACCATATACAAAAACAGACTTTAAATGGATTAACGACTTAAATGTAAAACCTGAAATTCTGAAACAGCTAGAAGAAAACACAGGGAAAAAATATCTTGACATTAGTCTGGGCAAAGATTTTTTGGATAAGATCCCAAAAACACAGACCACCAAAACAAAAATACACAAAGGGGTCGCATTAAACTAAAATGCTTTTGCATAGCAAACGAAACAGTCAAGAAAGTGAAGAGACAACCTACAGAATGAGAGAAAATATTTGCAAACTATACATCTGATAAGGGGTTAATATCCAAATAAGGAACTCAAACAACTCAATAGCAAGAAAACAAATAACCCGATTTAAAAATGGGCAAAGGATCTGAACAGACATTATGCAAATGACATACGAATGGCCAATAGGTATATGAAAAAATGCTCAACATCACTAATCATCAGAAAAATGGAAATCGAAACCACAGTGAGATAACCTCACATGTGTTAGAATGGCTTTTATCAAAAAGACAAAAGATAAGTCTTGGTGAGGATGTGCAGAAAAGGGAACCCCTGTATATCTTTGATGGGAATGCAAATTGGTGTAGCCACTATGGAAAAAAATTTCCTCAAAAAATTTAAAATAGAACTACCATATGATCCAGCTTCTGGGTATATATCCAAAGTAAATGAAATACGTAACTCAAAGAGATATCTGTACTCTGTGTTAATTGCAGCATTATTCACAATAGCCAAGATATGGAATCAACCTAAGCGTCTGTTGACAAGTGAATGGATAAAGAAAATGTGGTATATATATATATATATATGGCTGAATTATGGACTAAATACTATGAAACATGATTCAGCCTTAAAAAATAAGGAAATCCTGTCATTTGCAACAACATGGATGAAGCTGGAGGACATTATGTGAAGTGAAATAAGCTTGGCACAGAAAAACAAATACTACATGATCTCACCTGTATGTGGAATCTAAAAAAGTTGAACTCATAGAAGCAGAGGGTAGAATGGTGGTTGCTAGGCGGTGGGGGATGGGGGAAATGGGGAGATGGTCAAAGGGCACAAAGTTTCAGTTATGTAAGATGAATAAGTTCTAGAGATCTAAAGTATAGTATACTGACTACAGTTAATAATACTGTATTGTATGCTTGAAATTTGCTGAGAGTAGATCTTAAATGTTCTATACACAGGGACAAAATGGTAACTATGTGAGGTGATGAGTATGTTAATTAGCTTGATTGTGGTAATAATTTCACAATAAATATGTATATCAAAACACCATATTGTACACCTTAAATATATGCAATTTTTTGTCAGCTATAACTATATAAAGCAAAAAAAATTAAACATTAAAATAAGAACTGCATGACTTCTTTACTGTGACATAGCACCATTTGAAAGAATAGTTTAAAAACATCCTATTTATTGTGCTAGGTTCATACCTCCAGAAAACAAGTAAACGTGTATCAAATCACCTGTACAATTTCAGCACAGTTCTCTCTTGAAGAATATGTGGGTTGAACAAAGAGACTGGAAGTCAGGACTCATTGCTTCAACACCATCATAAACCTGTTCTTTTGATTGTAAAGTATGACTAATAGCATGGGACATTATCTTCTTGTCAGAGAGTTTTTGAAGAGGGATCCAAAAGTGAGCCAAATGCATAGAGCGTCATAGAAATAACAGTGCTGCTGCTGTTCAAGCCTCATGCCCCTGAGGAGCTGCTGAGTGCAGACCTCCCATTCACTGATGGCTTTAATATTCAGTGCTGTGGAATTCAGAGCTATATCTTATTTTCATAAATAATTTTGCAGCTAAAGCACTAAAAATGTCAGAAGATAGCCAACAGTCTTCTAATTTTTAAAATTTAATTAAATTAATTAATTTATTTTTCCCTCCCCAAAGCCCCAGTACATAGCTGTATATTTCAGTCCTTCCGGTTCTTCTATGTGAGCCACTGCCACAGCATGGCTCCTGACAGACGAGTGGTGTGGTTGCGGGCGTGGTACCCAAACCTGGGCTGCCGAAGTGGCACACGCCAAACTTTAACCACTAGGCCATCAGGGTTGGTTTTAATTTTATTTTTTATAGAGAGATAATTGACATATCCCATTATATTAATTTTATATTGATTTTTATTTGTAATCTGTAGGAAGGCCAAATAACAGAGCTAAACAATTTCCCATTTGATCACTTAGGAAAACTTGTTCTCTCTCTTTTGTTTAGTCTTAAATATAACCACATCCCCATATAATACCTACTAATTAGAGAGAGAAAAACAGTAGCTTACATTGGAGACAACTTGGCAGCACCACCTTAATAAAATGTTTCGAGTTAATATCTCCAGAGATGCTTCTTGGTCTGATGTACTGAGAAGGACATGGCATCACTCTGTGGTATTTCTGGTAAAATTCTGAATCTAATCATGAGGAAATAGAGAAGTCAGACCAAGGAATGGACTTGCTGTGAAGTAACTGGCCCGTATGCTTCAAAATATCAAGGTCATGAAAGAGGGGAAAAAAAGATCAAGGAACTGTTTTCTATTAAAAGAGACAAATGAGATGTGACAACTAAATGCAATTTTTGATCCTGGATGTTTTCCCTTTTGATTTATAAGTACATCAGTGGGACAACTGGTAACATTTACAACTGTAGATTATATAATTACTTTGTATCAATACTAATTTCCCAATTTTGGTAATTGTACAGTGGTGACATAAGAGAATGTCATTTGTTTTGTTTTTGTTTGAAGTGTTTAAGCCTCGTGTCTGCAAGTTATTCTCAAATAGTTTTTTAAAATCTAACTATGGAAAGCTGTTAACTTAGGGAATCTAGATGAGTGTATATAAGAATTCTTTGTTCTATTTTTGTAACTTTTATGTAAATTTAAAAAATATATAACCTCAGGGGCCAGCCCAGTGGTATAGTTGTTAAGTTCATATGCTCTGCTTTGGTGGCCCAGGGTGCGTGGGTTCGGATCCCAAGTGCAGACTGACACACTGCTCATCAAGTCATGCTGTGGCAGCGTCCCACATACAAAAAATAGAGGGAGATCAGCACCAGTGTTAGCTCAGGGCCAATCGTCCTCACACACACCCACAAATATATACATATATATATATATATATATATATATATATATATATATATATAATCTCCAACAAAAAAGAATTTAGAAGACAAATCTAATACAGCACTCCTTCTAGTACCTCAACCCTAACTTATGTTGCTTAAAATTATAACCAGATTGACTGGAAAAAAGTTTGTGTACTTAGAGTTTCTTAAAACTGAGTAAGAAAAGTTCATTGTGCTGTTCTTTTCACTGGTAGCTATATTCCCAGCATGTTCTATGACTGCGTAATAATTTTTTCTTTTGGCAATTTAAGAGAAACAACTAAACATTTGGTACTAAACATATTGCATTCATTTTACAAGCATTTATTAAAAGCCTACTATGTGCTAGTTGCTGTGCTAGATGCAGGGATAAAGAAACAAAACATACATAGTATGTGACCTAAAGGATCTTACAGATTAGTAGGGGAGACAGACATATAAATGAGTAATTGCAATGAAGTAGTGTAGGTGTTATAATATGTGTGTGTGCACACGTGCATGTGTGTGTAGTCTACCATTTTACACAAAGGATCGATTGGGCAATTCCCAGGGAGCAGGGAAAAGGAGGGAGTTAGAAAAATCTTCATAATAGAGGTTGTATTAAAACGGGGTCTTAAAAGATGAATAGTAGCTTAGATGAACAAATTGAGAGAAGGGTGTTTGGGGCAGGTGGAATGGCATGATCAAAGGACATGGAGCTATAAAACAGCCTAGAGTATTCGTGGGACAACAAATGATGCAAAATGGCTGAATCCAACACGGAAAGTGGCCACAGTGAGAAATGATGCTGGAGAGAGGCAGAGGCCAGTTCCTTGAGTGCCTCATTAAGCCGTTGTGCCAGGAACCTTCGCACAATCCTATGGAAATGGGCATGGGAGTTCTTGGCCACTTGTCTGCATCTGTGAATATCTAACTAGTTACACTATCACACACAAAGCAAGGTACATCAAAGTAGGTCATTCCTGTGAGATGATTCCTGTTAATTATAACAATGGAATGGAAAAGAGAATGGGATGTTCTGCCATCTTTATATCTTACATTAGGACATGAGAAATATTTGCATTCTTTCTACTTTGTAATACCACTGAAAGAGATTGGAGGGGACTCGACTCTCATTGTGCCAAATGAGAAAATTCAGGTTGTAATTGAAAGTCATCATTGTCAATTATTTTGCAGTCACTCCAGGGAGAGAAATAGTGGTTCAGTCAAGAGCACTGTACTTGACCGTGCTGCACCTCTTTTTTGTTTGGCTCTCATAAATCAGGGTGACGAGGAGTTGAAAACCTCCGCTCACATCTTTGAACGAGTTCAGCAGTGAAGGAGACAAACCCTGAATCAGAAAGTTGAGGAATGAGTGCAAGAAACAATTGTTGGTTACTTAAGATTATCTTGAGTAAAAACAAAAAGTCTACAATGAAAAACATATTTCTAATTTATATCTGTCGCAGCTTTGTGAACCTTTATTTACTCCCATATAAAAAACACATATAAAGAGAATGAGAAGACAAGACACAGACTGGGAGGAAATATTTGCGAAAGACATATCTGGTAAAGAACTGTTATCCAAAATGTTCAAAGAACTCTTAAAACTCAACGACAAGAAAATAAACAACCCAATTTTAAAAATGGGTAAAAGATCTGAATAGACACCTCACCAAACATGATATACAGATGGCAAATAAACATACACAAAGATGCTCGATTTCATACGTCATTAGGGAATTGCAAACTAAAATCATGAGATACCACTACATACCTATTAGAATGGCTAAAATCCAAAACACCAACAACACTAAATGCTGGCAGGGATGTGGAACAACAGGAATTCTCATTCCTTGTTGTGGGAATGCAAAACGGCACAGCCCCTTTGAAAAGACAGTTTGGCAGTTTCTCACAAAACTAAATATACTCCTACCATATATTCCAGCAATCACATTCCTTGGTGTATGTCTAAATGAGTCAAAAACTATGTGCGCACAAAAATCTGCACATGAATGTTTACAGCAGCTTTATTTATAATTGCCAAAACTTGGAAGCAATCAAGATGTCATTCAGTAGGCAAATGGGTAAATAAACTGTGGTACATCCAGACAATGGAATATTATTCAGTGCTAAAAAGAAATGAGCTATAAAGCCATGAAAAGACATGGAGGAAACTTAAATGCATACTACTGAGCGAAAGAAGCCAATCTGAAAAAACTACATACTGTATAATTCCAACTATATGGCATTCAGGAAAAGACAAAACTATGGAGACACTAAAAAATCAGGGGTTTGGCAGGAAGTGTTTGGGGGTAAGTGGAGCACAGTGGACTTTTAGGGTGGTAAAACTATTCTGCATGATACTATAAGGGTATATACATATCATTATACATTTTTCAAAATCCATAGAATGTACAACACCAAGAGTGAACCCTAATGTAAATTATGGACTTTGGCCATAATGATGTGTCAATGTAGGTTCATTGATTCTAATAAATGTACCACTCTGGTGAGGGACGTTGATAGTGGGGGAGGATGTTTGGGTTGTGTGTGAAGGAATATATAGGAGCTCTCTGTACTTATCACTCAATTTTGCTGTGAACCTAAAACTGCTCTAAAAAAATAAATCTATTAATTAAAAATACATATATAAATTTGGAGACCACCAAGAGGATTAATGCCAAAAATTCCTCTACAGCAGCCACATTCAGGAGTTTGGAAATTATATTTTAAGCAAAAGCTTTTAGTTGGTGAGTTTTGTGATTGATTTTCACATTAAAAGAATATTTCAGCAACAGTATGAGGGATGAATTAGAAAAAGACAAGACTGGAGGCAGGACCTGTTAGAAGACTATTGTTGAAGAATAGGACAGAGCGGTACGTGAAGATCTAGACTAAGTCAGAAGCTGTAGGGATGCATATGATAGGACCTGGTGACTGATTGGATGTGGGAGGTGAGAGGAAGGGAGAAATCTCAGATGACTTCAATCCTGGGGCCCAGGTGACTCACTGGATGGTGGTATCATTTACTAAGTTTAGTAAAGAGGAGGATGCGAGGGAGATAATAGGTTTAAGAGGATCCTTCTATCTGATTTAATCAACTTATAGAACATTTTTCAGTTTATGAATTCTATAAGTTGGTGAATAAGGTACATTTCAATGAGATCATCCATGAAAAGAAAACATCTTCAGTGACTAGACCAAACACTATTTAAAAATTTGGTATTATTTTCCATTGCAAGGAAATCATTAAGAAACCAAGACAGAGTGAGTCACAGGACTGTGCTCCAGGTACTGGCAGACCAGGTGGTGAGTGCCTGGTAGGAAGTCCAACGTTGGGATATGAGTCAGTCAAAGATGCCTGACAGGCTTAGAAAATTAGGAAAAGCAGACTTTCAAAAACATGGAATTGTGATTATAGTTTAAATAAAAATCCTCAGGCCTCAGTTTCCTTTTCTTTCATTTAATCTTGATTCTGGCAAAATCATCACATTTTTCACAAGCAATAATTCCTTTGTGCAAGCTACACCACTGAAGGGTCAAATCAAGTTAGAGCTGTCAAATTCCTGAGTCTCTTCATACATGGAAAACACAGCTTCCTACAATCGGAGTGAAGAACTCTCGAGATAGTCCCCTTCTTCCTCACGTAAATATAGGGAAAGGCTTCTTTTAAGGTTCAATTCCTTTTACACCATGGACTATTTGATGCAATTGGAAGGTTCATTGGAAACATACACCAAGTAAAACACCTATTGATTACCATTTTGAGAATCGCCTCAGTTGTTTTCTAAGACCACATAGTGCGCTAGCCTAAGTACAGATAACGCAAAAGTCTATAACATCATGTATTTCAAAGCTATAAACATGCTGCTTTAATTTTTTATCATTTTCCAGGATTATGAGGCTTTTAAAATCATGCTAATGCCATGAAAGATTCCATTCGTAATTTTTATTTAATAAATTGGAAGACAATATGACCTGAGGGCTGGTAGACTTTTGAAAGAAAAAAGTTCTTCCGGTATGATATAAGAAACCCGTTCAGTCACAGGAACTGGTTAAGAAGAGGGAAGAGGACTAGAAGCAACCTGGAAAGCTTTTTCCTGGGAAAAAAACTGTTAGATTTATAGAAGACACCTACTGGGTGTCCAAGATCACTCTAGAGCGGGATTCTCGGCTTGGCACTATTGACATTTGGGGCTAGGTAATTCTTTGTTGTGAGTGGCAGTTGTGTGTTTAGCAGCATTCCTGGCTTCTACTTAGCAGCACCACCCCAGCTGTAACAATCAAAAGTGTCTCCACATGTTGCCAAATGTCCCCTGGAAGCCAAATGATCCCAGTTTGAGAACCACTGTTCTAGAGTCTTGCTACTGAAGGCGTAGTCTGAAACTCAGCAGCATCACCTGGAAGCTTTTACGAAATGAGGATTTCAAGCTGCCTATTCAGTGTGAACTCAGTCATACTGAATCAGAATTTGCATTTTAACAAGATTCCCAGGTGACTCATATGCATATTCAAGTTTGAAAAGCATTGTCAGATTATATGGATCATATTTATCCACCAGCAGGAAGGAAGTGGGGAAGAAAGAAGTGAGGGGGTGGAAAGAGAAAGGGAGTTAAAAAAGAAAGAGAGATAAAAGATAAACTTGGTTAAAATTGAAAACACATAGAACTTTAAAATCAAACATAAAGGTAGGTGGAGTATAGAGGAGTTTTAGGGCAGTGAAAATACTCTGTATGATACTATAATGGTGGATACATGTCATTGTACATTTGCCCAAACCCATAGAATGTACAACACCAAGAGTGAACCCTAAGGTAAACTACGGACCTATAAACCCTAAGGTAAACTTTGGGTGATTTTGATGTGACAATGTATGTTCATCAGTTGTAACAAATGTAGCACACTTAAGGGGGACGTTGATAATGTGGGAGAATATGCATGTGCGGGGGCAGAGGGTATTTGGGAAATCTCTGTATCTTCTGCTCAGTTTTGCTGTGAATCTAAAACTACTCTAAAAAAATAAAATCTTAAAAAAATAAATCAAGCATAAATAATTTTTCTTTTCGTGAAATTTTTGACAAAGTTGCCAGTGAGAAAGATAAAGAAGAAACTTTTATTATTGGGATTTTAAAAGAGAAAAAAATTAAAGACAAGGAAGTTAGGACTATATTAAGTTAGCCATAGTTTCAAATTACTGAGTCCTAGATTAGAAGAGTGACTATTAAGATCCAAGTGGGTGAACACCACAGGACTTATGAGGAAACAAACTGTAAGAACTGGTGACCAGCTGGGTGTGAAAGAGGGATCACAGACTTGGTATGCTGCTTCTCGCATGGTCCCTTTCCATGCTAGGCTGCATTATCCCGAAGAAAGCCAAGTACTTGCTGAGGTCTCAGGTGACATCAGTTTTGCCTCCTTTTATCTCTTCAATTTTGCCTATAAAATCAGAATTTTGCATGCTTTAGTTACCTTCCTCCCTCCTCAATGCTCTACTTTGAACCCTTGCAGAAAGAAAACTTTCTGAACTATCTCTCCGAAATATGACAACTGTGTCAAGAGGATAATTGTTTTCATAAGTATTTCCCAGAACTCATACTCCTCATTCTTTTTGATAGTTCAGATCAGGGGTTGGCAAATTTTTTCTGTAAAGGGTCAGATAGTAAATATTTTAGGCTTTGCGATCTATCTGTCTCTGTTGCAACTGTGACCTTGTAGAGTGACAGCAGTCAGAGACAACATGTAAGCAAATGATTGTGACTGTGTTCCACTAAAACTTTATTTACAAAAACAGGCAGTGGGCTGGATTTGGTCTGAAAGCCATAGTTTTTGACCACTAGTCTAGATTGTTCTTTTCAGCTTGAACTCATCTCACTAATAAAAATTTAAATAACTAACACGTGTTGAGTGCAAAGTGTTAGGCACTATTCTAAGTGATTTATATATATTACTATATTTAATTCTCACATCAACACTCTGTGGTAGTTTATCATTCAGGGTTCAGTGTAGGAAAAATAAATTATTTTAGGCATTTCCAGTATAAAGGAATTTAAGATAGGGAAATACATGCCTATAAATTCATTGGAAGAGCTAGAAGAGCAGAAACAGGGCTTGCTCTGGACTTTTGGCATTAAGGCCATACCCTCATAGCTGCGATCCAGAGGGCAGGAAGCTGCTGCTGCTACCACTGCTGTGGCTGCCACAGCTGCCTCATACTCAAGATGTGTCTTGAGCCAGCCCTGATGGCCTAGTGGTTCAAGTTCAGCACTGCCATCATTCTGGCATGGAACTGTTTCCATTTCCTGGTCATGGAACCACACCACCCGTCTGTCAGTTGCCATGCTAGCAGCATCTCACATAGAAGAACCAGAAGGACTTACAACTAGGATATACAACCATGCACTGGGGCTTTGGGGAGGGGAAAAAAAAAGATGTGTCTACAGGGCAACCTGGATCCAATCCACACAAACCTTGTGTCTGTCAGCCTGCTCGTCAGCTCCCCCTGCTGCAGGAAGCTTGCCTCTGTCTGTCTGTCTGGTTTCAAATCACGGAGCTTATTGCACATCCAGAACCCTAGCTGCAAGAGAGTCTGGAGAATGTACTTTTTAGCTTTCCGACTTCTCCAAATAGAAGGAGGGTTGGATGGAGGTTGAGAGGGCCAAAATAGCTGGCACAGATGGGTTCTAATACTACCCCTATTTGAAGCCAAGTTGGAAAGAACTTCCTGTCATTTTTGCTTGACTTCCTTTATTCTAAATAGATGAGTTAATGTCATGGGGAGTCATTTATCTGGATATTCCCTCTATATTTATTGTTTCAGTGACCTCTTTTCTTATTTTTGAAGTATTTGAAAATACATATGAATAGAATAAAGAACAAAATAGTGTCGGGTCTCTTTAAGAAATACTATTCCTTTTTTCATTTGTTCACATCCTAATTATGTTGAACTTCTAAGCTGAAGATCAAACCTGGCCATTTTTTTAATCAGTTTTGAAATCTGACCATTTTATACAGAAGCCATTGAAAATGTATATTAACATTCAGCCCTTCAACATTCACTCAACTCCATATGATTCATTTTTCTCTGAGCTGCTATATCGTATTGATGGTTCATCATGCTCATCTCTGCCAGCAAGCTTCTATATCCTACTTGCAAAATTAAAATTTCATCTTTATGGATTAAAAAAGATTATAAAAGGGGATAAAATGGGTGTCTCCTTGTTACTGCACAAAAGGCACGATCTCCTCACCGTGTGACAAAAGCCAATCATCAAGAGGCAAGATGGTGGAAAAGAAAGGGTTTATTACAGCTTGCTAGCAAGGTGGAAGATGGCTGACTAATGTCTCAAAGAACCACATTCCAGAACAAAGACTACAGGTCAGTTATACAGGGGGCTGGGCTCCTGGTGGGGGAGGCATCTGGTCTCAGTGTCGGGCATCCATGTAGTCTTAGTTCCTAGCAGTCTTTTGTTTTACTTGATATGTGTCAGAGACTGGAGCAATGCCCTATACCCTGATCTTTCAGTTGTCATTGATGATGGCTATCAGCATCGATTCTCTGCCCCAGGGTCCTCATATTCCTAAGGAACTCAAGAGAACAAAGTTATAAACTTATAGCAGCTGGGAGGGGCCACAAAACTCACAAAGCATGTCTGGGCTAGTTAATCAGAGGTCATTTAAAGTTACAATATGGTTTCTTTTCTACAATATGGCTTCCCTTACGTCAGCCTTGTGTTGAGCCGGTATCATCCTGAGACCTAAGTAATTCGATGGCGTCACATGACCCATACTTAACTGAAGCTCCTCTGAGCCTTCCGTCAGCATGGTATTAGTCCCTCCTTTGTGTACTCAATGTACAATATAACTTCAACAAATGCTGAATGAACACACAAAAGAATGCCTCGTAGAGAAACCAGGATTTTCAGTTAACTTTATCCTATGCTGCTTACGCCATTTAAGGTTATAAACTTCTTGAAAATCATGATCATATCTTTTATGCTTTTATACCCCTCCTTTTTACCTTCTAATATAATACTGAGACTATAAGAGGTGCTCAGTAAATATTCATTGAATTGAATCAATAGTTTTGAAATAAAATACATCTTTACCAATTATTAACCTTAAATATTAACTAATATTTATATTTTAAAACTACTTTATTACAGAAAAAAATTTAGAGAGAAACAGTTAAAAAATAATTTAGCAATATTTCAACCACCTAAAAAAACCCAACATTTTGGGTTTTATTCATTTTTTTCTATTCCTAGGTTCTTGGTTTAAAAAATAATTGTCATCATTGTGCACAAAATTTTGCCCTGCTTTTTTTCACTATTATATTTCATAATCACTTTCTGTGTTGTGATGAGTTTTGATTTTTAACACTGTATGATGGTGTACCCAGAGGATAGCTCCAGTCTCTAGGACAGTGCGATGGTTAATTTTTTGTGTCAACTTCACTGGGACAAAGGGTGCCCAGACTACACATTATTTCTGGTGCGTCTGTGAGGGTGTTCCGGAGGAGAGAAGTATTTGAATCAGTGGAATTAGTAAAGTAGATGGCTCTCCCCAGTGCAGGTGGGCATCATCCAATCTGCTGAGGGCCTGAATAGAACAAAAGGCTGAGGGAGGAGGAATTCACCCTTTTTCTTCCCACCTGGCTGCTTGAGCTCAGTCTATTTACACCATCCGCTCCACTGGCCCTCAGGCCTTCAGATTCAGACTGGATTTACACCACCGGCTTTCCTGGGTCTCCACTTGCAGACGGTAGGTGTGGAACATCTCAGCCTCCATAATCATGTGAGCCAGTTCCTCATAATAAATCCCTTCCGTATTTACATCCGATTAATTCTGTTTCTCTGGAGAACCCTGACTAATCCAGACAATGCCTGCCACATAGTGGGCATTCAATGAATTAATAAATGAATGACCAATATTAAGAATTATGTTTTAAAAATATTTACTATTTTTATATGTGAGAAATGGAAACTTTGATGTTTGAAACTTGCATTACTTTACTATCGAGGATGAATTTCTTCATGTGTTTATTGATCAACTGCATTTTCTCTTTTGTGAATTGTTTTTCATACTTTTTATCCATTTATCTGTTGGGCTCTTGATTTTAAAGAATTCATTACAATCGCAATTTAATAATAATTTTTTTATGATTTTTTTCCCTAAAATAGATGTCATCAAACTAAGGAAAAAACTGGCAAAATAAAAGCAAGTCTTTATAATCACAGAAACAAAAGTAAAAGCAGGAATAAATGTTAGTTCAGATATTGCATGATGCCATCTAGTGGAAAATTGATTTTAACTTCTCTTTAGATCAGAGATTCCCAAATTTCAATGCCCCCAAATTTGGTATTTATGGGACTTTATTAAAATATATATTCTAGCCTTTTCTCTGCCTAGAGATTTCTAACTTAATGTTTATGATAGCCCAAGAGTTGTGTTTCAATATTATCCACATTGGAAACTATCAGAATTCTAAGTCAGTTAAAATTAAGGTGCCCAGTGGTATATTTCCCTTTCCTTTTTCATCAGAATTTTCACCACAATAAGTAATTTTGCTGTGAACATTCTTTAAGTGTATAATCTGTGCCAGCTCCTGTGCTAACTGCTTTACTTATATAATTTTATTTAATCCTCTCAACAACTCTAATAAGGTAGGTACTATTATCACACTATTTTACAGATGAGAAGATAGACGCAGAGAGTTTAAGTAACTTCCCCAAAGTCACACAGCTATTCAGTACCTGAGCCCAGAGCCCAGCATGTTATTACATGTGTGCACAGGGCTCTGCACTGGGAAAGATCATGGTCATGCCAATAGCAAGAAAGGTCTAATGATTTCACAATCCTATACTATCACCTACATTTAGCTTAGTATATTATGTGCAGAAATGAGTTAGATTCCTGAATTATTGAGGGCTGTTTAGGGATATTTTTCTTTGACATTTTGCAACTTAATATTTACATGGTTTGGACTAATACATCACACACTCAGATGTTCCCTAAATATTGGTTGCTCATTTTTGGTGTTATAAATTTGAAGATGTTTTCAATACTTTGCTATTACTCTCTATTTCCCCCCAGTACTAATATAAATTAAATTCAACTGACATGCTTCAAACCTTCTATGTAGAGGCAAACTGAAACTAATTTATTTATATCTGGTTAGAAAACCCAGTTGATAGTGATCTGTCAGCCAGGTGAGGTGAGCTGAGGCTGAGTAAGCTGGTCTTAAACATTAGTACCTGCCCGTATACCACAGGGGCCAAGGGCCTAGGCCTGCCCAGTCAGCCTTGAGCCCACTCAGTGCTGGCAAAGGTCAAGTTCTGTTTCCCCACACCTAGCTGAAACATATCTTTCCTGTAGTTCATTCCCTCCCTAGGGCCCAAAGTATCAACTAACTACAACTGAAAAATTAATTCCTTCTACTGCTCTAGTAGGAAATAATGTGAAGTTAACATAGTAACCTTACAATCGTCCCTCTTAATTAACGCTACATCTCTGACAACTGCCCTATGCTGAAATATTCTGAGCATTAGTAAACAAAGAGCATCAAATAATATAGTGGATTTTTTTTTTTGGCTGAGGATTCACCTTGAGCTAACACCTGCTGCCAATCTTCCTCTATTTTGTATGTGAGCCCCTGTCACAGCATGGCCACTGATAGACAAGCAGTGCAAGTTCACGCCCAGAACCAAACCCCAGCCTCCGAAGTGGAGCACGCTGAACTCAACCACTAGCCCACCAGGGATGGCTCTGGATTCTTTTTTAATAGAGTGAACAAACAATATAAAAATTTCTTAATTTATTTTCACACTGCTGAGTGGAAGAGAAATTTGAAAATATAATCTTGTATTTGTACCATATATCCCTCACTCCCATCCACACCTTCCAGGAGCTCAAAGTGTGAAATGATAAAACCCAATGGTGCAAAAAAGGTTCAATACTCAGCAAAACAAAGGGAAAAACTGATGACTAACAAAAAATCTTCTAGTATATTGAACTGGGAAGAATAGAGGAAATAAAAATAACAGCAGATAACATTAATTGAGCATTAATTTGTCCCAGGCACTTTTCTAAAAGCTCTTTGCATATGCATTAACACATTTTAATCTCCATTAGAGGATTTCATGAGGTAGGTACAATTATTAATCTTATTATACAGATAAGGAAACTGAGTAGTTAAGTCATTTGCTGGAGTCCGAGAGAGAGTAAACTACGGACCTGGAACCAAGCGGTCAGGCCCCAGGGCAATAAGAGATCAAACCCGCATCACTTCCTTGGAGAGGCAGAGGCAAACAAGGGGCGAAAAATCCAGTGAATGGATCACCTATTTAACTAATGCACTGTTAACTAATTACACAGTTATTTAGACTCCCTGCTGTCTCCAGGCTCAGTGATAGGAGTAAATCAGTTGTGCTTCCTTTTATGCAACTGAATTCACAATGAGTCCCACAGGGTAAGAAACCGGAGTCTTGGAGGTTAAGAGCCTAAGCCATTCTCAGGTTCTTACATTTTTTTTAATAAAGAGGGGGGAAAAAAAGCCAAACAAGGTTACAGGAACTGTGGTATAATAGACTTACATAAGACAAATCAATGCTTTTAACACACCCAAAACGACAGTGTGTTTGAAACCTCATTTCGGAGATAACCACGTATCAAGTCTAACAGTGTGACTTTGAGGTACGGCCACTGGCTTACTGGCACCCCTGTGACAGGCCCTGGAGAAAACAGTCGGGACCTGAAGACAGCCCGACTTAAGCACTGGTTTTGTTTATAATTTGTAAACGCGGTGGGACAGCCACCAGGAGCCTCGGGCTGCACGCCGCGCTCATAACTAGCAGGCCACGCGGCGGGAAGAGCAGGCCTGTCGGGAGCGCCCTCGGAACCAAAGCGCTGGACCCCCGCCTGTCGGGGGCTGTGTTTCCCGAGCACCGTGGGGCGGGGCCTGGCCAGCGGGGCGGGCCGCGCGGGACCGGCGAGAGCGGCGGGGGCTGGCCGAGGGCGCGGCGGGGCGCGGTGAAGCGCGGGCTGCCGGACCATGCTGAGGGGAGCGTGCGGCCGGCTCGCCTCGGCGCTGCGGGGGACGCGCGCGCCGCCGTCCGCAGTGGCCCGTCGGTGCCTGCGCGCGTCCGGGGCGCGGCCGTCGGCGGACAAGAGCGCGAGGACGGAGGAGCCGGCCCGCGCCTTCGACCCGGCGCTGCTGGAGTTCTTGGTGTGCCCGCTCTCCAAGAAGCCGCTCAGGTGGGCCTCGCCGCCCGCGGCGTCCCTCCGCGGCCTTCCGGGGCGGGGCGGGGTCCGTGCGGCCGCTCGCCGCGGGCGGGGAGCCTTCAGGCCCGGCCGGGTGTCCCCGCGGCCATTTTCTGGACGCCGGCCCGCCGGCTCCCGCGCACCGCCCCCGCGGCGGGAAGGGCGGCCCGAGGCCGAGCGCGGCCGAGCCCCCGCCTCTCGAATCCGGAGAAGAGCTCGGAGCTTCCCGGCTTCGCCACTGGCGGCGGCGCTTCCGAGTCTCCGGGCGACCTTTTTAAAAACGCCGACTCCCGGGCGGACCGGATCGCGCCGCGTCGGAGCGTCAGGGGGCGGGGCCTGACAGCGACGTGTTTTCTTACTGAGACCCTCAGCGATGCAAGAACGTCCGGGTGTATATCTGTCGGGATTCAGGACTATTCCGAGACAGGCAGACTTTTAAGTCAAGATGATGAAAAATATTGTGGTAGCCTCCGGCTTCTTGTGAGAATGCCTGGCGATCTTAAGCGTGTAAGCTCTGCGCTGCCCTGTGGCTTTTAGTTCCCGACCGGCTGGCTATTGTACGGGCGCCCTTACCTTTAACCTCGAGTCCTTAGGATAAACAGCTCTGCAGTTCCCGGCTGTTAAAACTGAACCTCGACAACACTAGTTTTGCGTGTTGAATATACTAAACACCAAAATGTTACCAGTTTCTCTCTAGGTGCTAGGTTGCTAGTAATTTTTGTTTTCATCTTTTCGAATTTCTCTTTGTAGGTTTTTCCCATAATGAACATATTACTCATTCAATTTTCTTAAACCTTGAAATTACTGTTTGAGCCACCTTTTAGCTAATTGTGTAACTAGCTCACTGCAGACATGCTGCTTTCCAGAGTTTCCTCATTTCTGCCTTCACATCTTTCTCAAACTTCTGTTTTGTGTTTGTTGATTTGTCAGTGGTTTTCTTCTTGTGGATCAGTTAGGTTGCTCTATTAAGCATGTATTGTAAAACGAGGAAGTTGAAGTTATCTCTGGTGTCTGTTCCAGTAGTGAGTTGACTGGGATGGTTTTGGGGTTGACCAGAGTCATGAAGGAATATTTGGATGAAAAGGGGAGATCTTTTCTGACTGGTACTAAAAAAAATACTTAAGGCATAGCTTGAGAATAAGTGAAAAAATATGAGAGAAACTGACTAAAATGGGGCCAATTAGAGATTCATTTTCTAAGAGAAACAGTTCAGTTGGCTATTACTGCTTTTATAATTAAAAGCAGTTTAATTCTGCTTTTCTGGGATTAAGTCTGTGTCTAGAATTGGATAAATCATGTTGTTCAAGCATTTTGTTTTCCACGATTCATTGTGTTTTTCTTTTTCTCCCTCAGATATGAAGCATCGACAAATGAATTAATTAACGAAGAGTTGGGAATAGCCTATCCAATTATTGATGGAATTCCTAATATGATACCACAGGCAGCTAGGATGACGCATCAAAATAAGAAGCAAGAAGAAATGGAACCGCACTAGATTGTAATTAAAAAAAAACAGCAACACACACCAACTAAATTTTCTTAATACCTTCTACCTTTTAAAAAGTCAGGGTGGCGGGTACGGGTAATAAGTGGGGAAGAAGAATGTTTCTGTCTCTTCCTACGTTGACTGTCCTTATTCCTCTGGTGTCTTTAGCAGGACTGTTCTACTCGGCCTCTGTGGAAGAAAACTTCCCACAGGGTTGCACTAGCACCACCAGTCTGTGCTTTTACAGTCTGCTCTTGCCCATTACCATACCAGTTTATGTGTTCTTCCACCTTTGGACTTGGATGGGTATTAAACTCTTCAGGCATAATTAATGCAACCAGAGGCGATATGGTATATGTGTTAATGATATATCCTGAGCGTCTGTCAGTGAAAGCTCAACTGCATGGAAATACTGGAACCCACTGAATTTGCAGGAAAGATGCCTTGCCTTGTGTCTGTCAGAGGCTTAGAACTATGGAAGGTTAAGCTAAAGAAGCTTCTTTTGTTGTACTTTGGTTCTGCCCTTATTTTTTGAAAGTTGTAATTTATAACTGCTGTATCAGAAGAAACATTTCTACAAAGTGTCTTGTTGGAAATTAACAGCCCCAACCATCTGATGACTATTTCTTATCCCATTCATCTAAAAGTTAATAATTCAGAATTTTATATGTTTGTTGAGATTCAAAATCTTGGGTGGAGTCACATGTTAGGATGACTGGAATAATTCCAAAGGAGCTATGTTGGAGTTGTTATAGAGAAATGCATTTGAACTAGTATGATATAAAACTGTACAATAAAATGGAAATTTCATGTACTTGCAAAAATTCTGAGTTTGTAAAGTTATCTTCATTTCTTTGGCATCAAATCATACATTAGTAATAATAAAATAAGATGTTGATACTTTCCATAAAAAAGTTTGCAGTACAGTAGTTCCCCCTTATCTGCAGTTTCGCTTTCTGTGGTTTCAGTCACCTGAGGTCAGTAGCAGACATCATCTCCCCCTGACATCCAGCCATCAATGTCATGGCTTGATGATCCTCCTGACTTATCATCAGAAGGTCAGTAGTAGCCTAATGTTATGTCACAGTGCCTACGTCATTCACCTCACTTCATCTCATCATGTAGGCATTGTATCATCTCACATCACAAGAAGGGTGAGTAGGGTACAATAAGATATTTTGAGAGACCACATTCACATAACTTTTATTACAGTGTATTGTTATAATTGTTCCATTTTATTATTGTTAATCTGTTACTGCTCCTAATTTATAAATTAAGCTTTATTATTGGTATGTGTGTATAGGGTTCGATACTCCCCGTGGTTTTAGGCATCCAGTGGGGGTCTTGGAACGTATCTCCTGTGGATAAGCGGGGACCACTGCTTTGTCACAAGAGTATGGTTCTAAGGGAGAGAAAATGTAATAATCTAAATTTTAAAATGTAGGCTATGTTTAAAGAGGCACTTAATACTCCAAATAGAATAATTTCCCAGGTAAGTAGGTACATTTGGGGGTAGAGGTGAGGTTGGAAGACTTGCAAATAGCTGATTATGTGCTATTGAGCTTAGAGCTATGTTTTGAGCCACATTTCAGTTTACTTTCCCGCCTTAGGAGATTATTTAGCACTACTAAGGGCATGAGCATTTGATGTATTAATAGTTCCTGATTTTCCAGAACTTTCAACAAGACTGACTGAGCACAGTATAATACTACATCAGAGGTATAACTTAAATGTTTCATTAGTTACCCTACAGAAATGTAAGATTTGAATATACACTTGATTCTTATTAGAATCTTAAAGTAGTTTAACTGAAGCTTTAGCCAGTGATTCTTTCCCTTCACAAGAAAATTAAAACACGAGGTTACAGGTATTTTATATTGCATTAATTCAATGTATATACCATAGTACAAATCACATTTTAAAAATTACCCTATGGTAATATACAAATAACCTGGAAGACTATTGAGGTTCCCATCATTTCCTGAAATGGAATTATTCTTTTTAATTTATTCTAAATCTCACTGTGGTCAGTGTAAATGAAAGTTTTGCTGATAACATAAGCATTGTATTCTGAAAAGTCAGTTTCAGCTTTTGCAAGCATTTTATCATTTTAGAGGAAACTGACAAGCATACCCTTGGGGGAGTTCAATATTAACTTCATCCTCTCTCACTAATAAAATTTATTTAGCAATCACTTGTATATAATGTACAAGCTGTACACTAGGTACAGTTCTAAGCATTATTACACAAAATCTTTTATAACCTAAAGGGTAGGGTAGGTAATATTAGCACCATTTTACAAATGAGGAAACTGAAGCACAGAGAGATTAAGTGATTTACTGAGGGTAACAGCAATAATTGGATTGAAGTTGAAACCATCTAGCAATGTGGCTTCAGTCTCTCTTCTTAACCACTATACAGTACTTCTTTATTTTGAGCAAACTCATCCTTTCTATTTACAAGAAAAGTAGAATTAGGAATCAAAATGCTTAGATTCAAATTCTTAGTTAGCTTTATTGTTTTCCTAAAGCACTGTATATTTTATCTCAATTCTCGCACCTAACCTTGTGCTGTAATGGCCTGTTTTCTGTCTCCTCTCTAGACAGTTGGTGGTTCATTTTTTATCTAATGCGTAGCACAGAGCAGGCAATAAGCCCTTCCTGAAAGAGGGAACACGTGGCTCTGACAAGACTTATAACTTGAGACAAGTTACCTAGCATCTCTGACCTTCATCTTTAAGGCTAGAAATCCTTCCCATTTCTTTCATAAAATTTTGAGGAACAAAATTAAACTTTACATGTGGAAGCACTCTGAAAAGAACTAAGTGATACTGATTTCTGGAATGGCAGCATGAGGAGCTCTGCAGACTAATTCTCCAGTGAAACAACCCTAACTGGTGAAAATTACAAACAAAGCAGCCATTTAAAGTCTCTGGAAATTGTCCTAAGGGCATACAGCCAAATGAGGAAACATACAAGAAAATCTAAAAATCAGTAAGTACAGCAGAGTCTGGCATTTGAACCACCACCCACGTCTTTCTCTCTCAGCTCAAAGTGATAGCCACTCCAGGAGGGTGCAGCCAAGGACTCAGGGCTCCCTCTTCCAGCTCCTAGCTGAGGGTGCAGGCCACCAGCAGGGTAAAGGTAATTATGTAATTATAAAAGACAGTGTAAATGCATATTTCATCTTTTTTCTTAACTGATTTGCAGAGCAATCGTAAAACAAAATGCATACAATTGTATTTTGGGGCATATACATATTGGCCATTAACAGCACAAAGGAATTGGATGGGAACAGCCATAATGGAGTAAGGAAATGACACCAGATGGTAACTTGAATTCACAGGAACAAACGAGAACCAGGAAAGATAAATAAGGTTAATATAACTAATGCTACAAATACATACTTACTTTCCTTTCTTCTCTCAGTTTCTTTAAGAGACATTAAATTCCGTAAAGTAATAATTATAACGAAGTTTTGTTGGGTTTTAACATGTAGTGAAATATGCATGGCAATAGCACAAAAGGGGAAAAAGGAATAGAGCTACCTAGAAGTAACGTTTCTGTACCTCGTTGGAACTCTTAAGAATAGATCTGCAGGGGGTCGCCCGGTGGCGCAGCGGTTAAGTTCGCGCTTGGCAGCCCGGGGTTCGCGGGTTCGGATCCCGGGCGCCCGCCGACACACTGCCTGTCAGCCCTGCCGTGGTGGCGTCCCATATAAAGTGGAGGAAGATGGGCACAGATGTTAGCCCAGGGCCAGTCTTCCTCAGCAAAAAGAGGAGGATCAGCAGTGGATGTTAGCTCAGGGCTGGTCTTCCTCACACACACAAAAAAGAAAAAAGAATAGATCTGCAGTTTTAAAAGATTGCTCAGGCCCTCATACACTGCTGGTGAGAATATAAAATGCTGCAGCTTTTTTGGAAAACAGTCAGCAGTTAAACACAGTTACCATAAGACCCAGCAATTCCACTCCTAGGCATATACTCAAGGGAAATGAAAGCATGTCTACACAGAAACCCGTGCACAAATGTTCATAGCAGCATCATTCATAATAGCCAAAAAGTATGAATACAATGAAATGTCATTTGACAACCAATAGGAATGAAATACCGATACATGCCACAACATGGGTGAACTTTGAAAACGTGCTAAGTAAAAGAAGACAGTTATAAAAAATCACATACTGTTTGATTTCCTTCACATGAAATCACCATAATAGGCAAATCTGTAGAAGCAGAAAGATTAGTGGTTGCATAGGGCTGGGGGTGAAGGAGAGATTGTGGAATTATAGCTAAAGGTGCAGGGTTTCTCTCAGAGATGATGAAAATGTTCTAAAATTGATTGTGTTGGTGGTCACACGATTCTGTGAATATACTAAATCCACTGAGTTGTACATTTTACATGGCTGAATTATATGCTGTGTGAATTATGTAGCAATAAAGCTGTTACCATAAAAAGCAATATCTAAATGTCCAGCAAAAGGCTCAGTGGTTCCAAGTCACTTGCTGGAGGTCACATGCTGGTTAGAGACATGGCAAGAGTGGAATGCAGGTCTTGAGCCTCCTGAATTTTGTCCACCACATTGTGCTACTTCTAGTGACCCTCTTGGATACGACACCCTTTCTTGGGAATTTTCCACCAGTGTTCTAGTGTTCCTCTCCCAAGTTCCTCCCTAGCAAATCCTGGATTCCCATCTGTTATGGGGACTTTCCTTCACTAGCTCCCCATTACATAGCTCATGCCACACACTCCGGACATTGACCTCACCATCTCCAATAGTTGCACTGTACACACCCACCATGAGAAACACTGTCTTCTTCTTTCACTACTTGGGACTCTTCCCCACTCCTCAATAATTAGCTGACTTCACAATGACAGGGGACCTCTTGCCTCCTTAGAGCCTCTTAAGATTTCCTTCTTTAGTATCTTCATCTGTATCACTGACAGGGATCATCTTTAACCACCTCGTGAATAAGATCCTTCCCACCAGCTTTCTAAGTGAGAATTTCCCACTCTGAGGGAGCACAAAAGGACTTGTCATAACCTACTCTCCCTCTCCAATTTCTCCCAGTCCTGCAGAGTGGGCCTTTAAGGAAGCCTCTCTGAACTTCAGACTCTGCAGCTGTAAGATGGAAATGATACCTACTTCCAGACCTGGTGGGAGTTTTAAGTGAGGTAGAAAATACAAAATTACCTGCATAGCGAGGAGCCACAGTAGATTCTCACTACTATGTGCAGTTGTGGGGAGAAAGTCCTGTCCCATTTGCCAATTTTGTCCCTCTTAGTGAAATGCTCCATTTGGAAGTGATTGCTATCTTGTGCATATGCCAGTAGGTGGCACTTTTGGTTAACCACGGGGCCACTGGCAACTAAGCACTCAGAAGTACCTGAAAGAGGATTGCACTTGTGAAATGCTAAGCCAGGGAGCCACAAACATTCACTAATTCATCATCCTGGCATCTACTAGGCAACCATGACAGCTGAAGTGAATCCCAGCAAACAGGTCGGAATAACCCAGATGGAGGAGCAGGTGGAATTGAACAGAGAGGAGGTGAGGAATGGGGAGGCATGGGGTAGAATGAGACGAGGGTTCCAAGCTGAAGTAAAAGCAAGTATGAAAACACAGGAGAGACTGTGACCCACCCAGGAAACTGAGATAGTTACAAACAACTAGAATGAAGTATAGTGTGTGTGGGGGGCAGTGGTGGGAAACGAGGCTGGAGCTGTGGACAAGGCACATCAGGAAGGAGTTGCGAGCTGTAATAAAAGTGTTAACAAAATTGGACTTTATTGCCTGATTTTCAAATTGTTTAATTTGTGCAGCTGATAAACACTATGGCTCTTCTCAGAAAAAGAAAGCATACGCAAAATTACAAGGGGTTTGTATGTTACAGACCCCTGCAGTGGCAAGTGCTCATATTTGCACTGTCCAGTACAGTGGCCACCAGTCACATGTAGATATTGAACGCTTGAAATGTGGCTAATGTGCTGAGGAACTGAATCTTAAATTTTATTTAATTTTAATTAAATAGCCACATATTGGACACACAGCTCTAGACTCTGTTTTTCCCACTAGTACCAATGAAGAGTTTTCTGTCTTCAAAATTCTTCAGACTAAACCTTACCTACAGCAGGTAGATAAGGGGTCCACCTTAGTGCACAGTGCAGATATGAGATTTCTAGTGCCACAGAATGTTCTATTGGACAGTGTTGGTCTAGATTCAAGGAGACCAGTTCAGAGGCAACTGCAGTGATGGGACAGGAAATGATGACAGCTTGAACTACCAGTGGGGTTAGACAGACATCTAGAATTAAGAAATTGTCAGGACTTGACTGACGTACTGAATGTGGGGGTGAAGAAGGGGAGGAATGGAAGATGATTGCAGGCTTCTGCCTGGAGATCTTGGGGGTACCACTCCAAACCGTGGAATACAGGAAAAAGGATCACTTTCTTCTTGACCAGGTTGAGATTAAGGAGCCATGCAGGCGGAGACAGACTGTACAGAAAAGTGGCTGTGGTGCTGGGACACACCAGTCAGGTGAGAGAGGCCTGGGTGTAATGTGCATGGCGTAGTAAGTGAAGCCATGCAGTTGATGAGCATGTGTAGCGTGAGAGAAGACGGCCACACTGGCGCTTTAGGTCAGAGGCATGTAAGAGGCGCATGCAATGGAAATGGGAAAGAAGCCAAGAAAAAGAAAGGAACAGTCTAGCAATTCATGACAGCTTTGAGGAGAAAGTTGTCACTGGTTTCAAATGCAATAGATATGATTTAAGATGGAAAGGGCAAGTTTCCACTGAAATTTGCAACAATGAAGTCATCTGTGACTTTCATTAGAGCAGTGTGAGTGGGAGAAGCACCACTTCAGCTCCAGGCAAACTACCCAGATGAATACGAGAGAAAAACAAACGTCCGTCTTATTTAATGCACTGTGTTTTGGGGTTGCCTCGTTTTAACAGCCTAATCTGTATCCTAACTAATAGATCTTACTGCAGTAACAGCAATTCTAAAAGAGCAGGCACACACACTGAATAATCAGCAAGATTTTATGTTAATTTTTGAATTATTAATTTTATTTTTGAAAATATTTCCAGAAAGGGGTAAAGAGTATGAAGTAGGGTCAGCCAAATCCTCTGTTGTTGTTGATGGCTACTTGGAGTGCTTCTTCTACCCTCTCCATTGTAGAATATTTAGGGAGGAAGAGGATACTAAAACATGTCTGTGCTCTTATGGGATCTTTTTCATTCAAATTTTGAGGACAGCAAAATGTTATTTTCATGTTCTTTAAACCTTTTACTTGAATTCTGTCAGTTCCTGTAAGAAACACTAAAAAGAAGAATAAAATTGAGTGATCTGCTTCACAGAGACCAAAATTTATAGAGAGAAAACGTGTTTATTCAAAAACATTTATTGAGGGCCCAAGTGTGGAGTCCCGCATTAGACGACACTGGGGACCATATTAGGACAAAGTCTAACACAGTCACTGCCCTCAAGCAGCTGAGAGTCTTGCTGGGTGTATGAGATTCTCATGCAGAAAAAGACAAACAGCAAGAGAAAAATCAAAGGGTGTAAGACGGCCAAACAAGAGACTATGGAATTCAGTGCCTCCTGCGTGTAAGTGCTGCAGTTCAGAGCAGGGAGAGAGAGAATCAGGCTGGGATGACAGGGAGACTTCTAAGAGTTCAGAATTAAGCTGGACCTTGAAGGAGGGAAAGCCTCTGAGATGCAACAGGAGGTGGGGGAAGGTTCAAGGTAGGGCAAGGAGCTACAGAGAAAGCCTGGAGGTGGGAGGGTGCAAGGTGTGCTCAGGAATGTAGAGTCGGGAACCGTTCGGCTGGAAAAAAGATTTCCTCTAAGAGGTTAAGATTGGAAAGTTAGGGTGGGCTTCTGGAGAAGTCTGAATATCTTCCAACATACATGTTATCCACAAAAACAATAATAAGATCAACGTTTCTCAAAACTAAGTAAGAAAATGAGAGAGAAAGTCATTAAACAAGTCTTAGGAAAACCACCGAGTAGGCATGAAACTGAGATCAAAATCTGGAAGGTCAGGTAAAATAGCTTGGAAACAAGTGACATTATATAGCCTGGCTAATCCCACAGGGCCTGGATAATGGAATGATGACACAACCACAGAAAGAAGGCTCAATATTTAGCTTCGAAGAAAAGAAAAATTTAAAAGCAATAGGCAGAGTTGAGATCACAGGAAAAAAAGACCTATATTAACGTTTGTTTTTTGATGTTGGGACAACCTGGCATAGAGAACATTCCACTGGACTAGGAATCCCTCTTACGACTATGATTTGTTGCAAATGGTGCCTATGACAAACCAGATATTCTTAGCCCATAAAAAAGATGTAAGATTCTAGATCTACTCCTGATGTAATACTTACCCAGGAATTTTTTCTTTTCCTCCAAAGTCAATTTGTGTAAAGCCTTCCAAAACATCACTATGGTGGGATGTGAATTGTCATATCCTTCTGCATATTGTGCATTCTAGAGAAAAATGAGAAGAAAAAAAAGAGTTCAGGAAATAGAAAAAAAAATTAAAATTCAAACCACTTGGTCTTTTTGATGTACCTTTTCAAATGTTTCCCAGTCATAATCTGTATTTCCAATAATCACATCCTTGAGTTCTTCAGGATGGAAAAATTCAATAATCTCCTTGTCACATACTTTGTAAAATCCTCTTTGAAATTCTTCATAAACTGCCTTTATAGAGATGTTGAAGATGTAATTGATGCACTTAGAAACATAGTCTCGCCTTTAATGAAACAAAAAATGATTTCAGCTTACTGCAATACCCTGAGCAAAAATTGGGTTGGGGGAAAGGAGGAGGAGGAACACACAGTAAGAGCTAGAACACCTAACAGCTGAGTGCTGACCATGCGCCACGGATTGTTACAGCTAGTTTTCATATATTATCTAATTTAATCTTCATAAAACTCTCTGAGGCAGAATCTTATGACATTTTAGTGAAGGGGAAACCGAGACACAGTAGATTACGTGACTGCTCAAGGTCACACTGTTAAGAGAAGTGACAAAGATCAGAATAGAAAAAGTTTGGAAGAACAAAACCTGACCTGCTAAATTAGCGCTGGGGACTGGGCTTGGCAGATGGGGGAAATTTCTTATTCTATTTTATACTCTTCCTGTAGTGGCTCCATTTGTCACAGGAAGTAATTTGTCACAGTGAGTAATATTATTTGTGGTTCAACACAAATGGGGGATTTAGACCTCCAGCTATGAGAGAGTAGCTTGTAGCAAATGCTTCCAGTGAAAAGAATTTGAAAAGCCAGATAATATAAAAAACACACCCAGCTCCAGGCTTCCAAACCTGAGTTCAGACTCAAGAGGCTTAAACTGAAGAGAGAAGGGAAGCTCACTGAGGTGAGCCCAGCATTTCACTTGCAGTTCTTCCCTTAGGGTGCACCTGCCAATTCTTTCAGGGAAGGGGCCAGGCAAAAAGTAGCTGTCAAGAGGCAGAGAACCTTATTACGTCCTTCAATAATACGGATAAATTGGGGTATATTCATAAAATATACTATAGAGCTGGAAATGTTCTATTTCGTGATCTGTACATTTATGATTTTTGTACTTTTCTGTATGTTATACTTCAATACAAAGTTTTTTCAAAAAAATAATGATTAAACAATTTAAAAAAAAAATGTGGCTTAGGCCAGAATGCTCACTAGATATCTCTTTGCCACTATGACCAACTATGAAGGGAACATTCTGTAATCCCAATGGCATCCCATAAGGTGTTGGCAAGTCAAGATACCAGAGTAACATCTAATACTGTTAACAAATACTAAGTACCTGCTATGGCCCAGGCACCATTGTGACTGCTCCAGGTACTGGATACACAATGGTGAGCCACACAGACCAAGTCCCTGCCATCGTGCAGCTCATGACAGTGGGGAAAACACTAAGTAAGTAAGCAAATAAATCCTAAAGGTAGGTAATGTGTGATATGAAAAGAAAAAGTAAAGCAAGGTAAGGGGATAAAGAGAGAGGGTGGTGGTATAATTCTAGACAGGAAGCTTAGGGAAGGCCTCTCTGAGAAAGCCATTTTCTTCCCTACCAGAATATAAACTCCAGGAGACACACTACGCACACAGCACACACCAACTTCTCTGCGTTATTGGAAAATTATAATAACTACAAGGAATTTTTACAGCCCAATGAAATAGTGTATAAACAAAACAAACAGTTCATTTCTTTGTACTTACTTGTTAGTCTGGTTGACAATTATGCAACTTCCATTAGGAATTAAGTCTACATCATTTTTGTCCCAATGCACCTGGAACCACAAATGAACTCAGATAGTTATCTCCACAATAATTCTCAACAATCTATCATCAACAAAAACAATTTAAAGCATGCTTCTTTTCCTCAAGAATTTGTAGAAATGTACATTTTGGTCATAAAAACTAGCAAGGAATGTACAAATAAAAAATGACCACCTTATGCAGAATGAAAAATGAATTTAAAAAAAGTTGAATTATCTATTTTAACTGATCATACTGAAAAAATTGGAAATGTGCTGTATCTCAGGACTCATTTTATACAGTATAGACCTAGTGTGGTAGATTTGCAAAAATGGCCACAAATTCCTCCTATCTCGGTATTCATGCCCCTTTGCAATGTGACTGCAACAGTTCCCATCACGAGGGAGAGTCTTTATTCAGTCCTTGAATCTGGGTGTGGCCACGTGAAGTACTTTGGCCAGCGGGATCTGACAGAAGCAAAGCTTGAAAAGAAGCTTGTGTGTTGGGGCTTGCCATCTCCTTCCATCTCTTTGTAACCCGGAGACCATCCTTTGAAGAAGCCTCAGCTGGCCCACTGGAGGATAAGGGACCACTAGAACAGAGACAAGCTGTGCCAGCTGACACCCCATAAACCAACCAGCCTGCCAACGACCAGGTAGGTGAGCAAGGCCACTGCAGACCATCCAGCCCAGCCCAGTCGACCCACTCCAGAATCCCACAGAATCATGTCTGTTGTTTTAAGCCACCAAGTTTAGGTGGTGTTTATTACATAGTAAAATCTAACTGATAACAACCAGCTCATGAAAAATGAGGGAATAAACCCTTTTGTACTAGCTAATTCAGAAGTTTGCTTTCTTGTTAAAGTAAAGGGTGATATGTTTAGTTAAGTATGTAAAGGGCTTAACAGATTAAATCTGATCTGTAATCTGGTTTTTATTGTTACTCACATTAAAATGGATGTAAAATACTTCTCCAAAGTCATCACCTTCATCATCCAGAAGTGTTTGCAAACTCCTAAAGAACAAATAATTTTTAAAAATGATCACTAGATACATCATCTGAAATAAATGTCAAATGTGTAACTATTCTAAAGGTAGTTAACAGTGCCCATTTCTCTGTGTACCGACAGTCTCAACAGACCAGACCTCAACTCTACGTGTCAATTTAGAAATTTATTTGCAATTCTGCAGGCTCCCCACCTGATTCCCACTCTCTTCCCTCTACAGTAACTTCCTTTACTCAGTGATTGTAGGTTTCTATTTAGAAAAGGATTGAAAGCATATTTATTGATACTGAAACTCATTCAAATTGGCGTTACCTTTATTTAAGCTTTTGAACTTTACTTACAGAACAAATAATAGATCTCCTTCTAAATATAAGGGATCACTTAGGAAATCTGAGGAGTGGGTAGGTCCAAGGACCTTCTCTGTAGCTTCTGTCCCAACATCAAGCTTAAGACAGACCTGAAATCTGACTACCTTAATTGTTTCAAGACATCTATGAGAACAGAAGTTACAGCAGAATGGAGAGCAGCCAGTCTTCTCATATCTCCATCCTCTGTTGTCCTATGGTACTTTACACACACTTTTAAAGTACAGTCAAGCTCTGCATAACAATGTGTCAGTCAGTGACGGACTGTATTTATGACGGTGGTCCCATAAGATCAGTACCATAGAGCCTGGGTGTGCAGTGGGCTATACCAGCTAGGTGTGTATAAGTGCACTCTACAATGTTTGCACAATGATGAAATCGCCTAACAATGCATTTCTCAGAACATATCCCCATCGTTAAGGGACGCATGACTGTAGTACATCCCATACTGTATTGTTTGCTTGTTCACTCAACAAACATTTATTAAGCACCCAATGTGGCAGGCATAAGGGATATAAAGGTGAGACTAAGACATTATTGTCAATAAACCTGATACTAGTAGGTAAGACATGCTGATGAAAGTCTCTCCTACAGTACCATGAGATATGTGCAGCCAGGAACTATGTAAATGGTACAGGTATGAGTTGGAAGAGCTTGGTTAACTCTTTGAAGGCATATATGTCATTGGGGAGGGCTTCTGGGAGAAGGTGAAAATCAAGTCGACTTTTTCCCCACTGGATTTTTTATTGTGGTATTGTGATAAAACCAACCATGTTTTATTCATTGTGGTTTTTTTGAGAGTGAGGGAGACTAATTGGAACTCAGCTGACAAAATTGGACTTTTCATAATACTTGGTTCATGATACTCCGTCATTACATGTCCATGGAGGGCTTATCTGCTTATTTATGGGTGTGTTTATCAAGAACATCTGTGAACTTGCCTCCCAAAACAAGAACTTAAACATCACTAATACCATAAACCTACCTACAGGGGACACCTCCCCGACCCCATTTTTATACCACCCGCTAAATGTGTTACAAATATCTACCAGTTTGAAGAGTGTCTTTTCTCTTTCATTAAGGTATCTCTTGATGAACAGAGAACTTTAATCTTACTGCAGTTAAATTTATCAATCTTTCCTTTAATGTTGCTACTTTTTATGTCTTGCTTAAGAAATTCCAGAGGTGAGAGAGAGATTTGTCCCTCTTTTCATCATTTTTTCATTTAAGTCCTTCAGTCACATGGAGTTGATTTTTGTGTATGGCATAAGGTATCTGCTCTCATTTTTCATTTTTCTCCTATTAATTGAACAGTAGCCCTAGTCCCATTGATATGAATACTGTCTCTGACAAAGCTCCATATATGTATGAGCCACTTTCTGAGCTCTCTTCTGTTCTATTGGAAAACCTACACCAATACCATACTGTTCTAATTAATATAGCTTTCCAATAATTCCTCATATATGGTAGGCCAAGTTCCTCATTCTTTTTCACCTTATGAATTATTTCTGGCTATTTCTGGCCCTTTGTTCATCCAAATAAATTTTAGAATCAGCTTGTTGAGTTCTATAAAAAGGCTGCTGGGATTAAAATTGGAATTTTATCGAATACAGATATCAGTGCTTCTCCAAATGTGACCCAGAGCAGCAACTTCTGGGAATCCCTGAGGACTTTACAAGGGTCCACAGGGTCAAAACTATTTTTATAATAATATAAGACGTGACTTGCCTCTTTCACATTCTGTCATGGCTATAGAAAAGAGTTTTTCAGAGGCTATACGATAGCTAATACAATGAGTGTGTATTCCTGTATTTAAAACACTTGTCACTTTTAATTTTGAATACTGTAAATATTGACAAATGTAACCAACATAAGTAAAAGCCCTTTGGGGTCCTCAATAACTTTTAAGAGAGTCTTAAGATCTAAAAGTTTGTGGGCCGCCCGGTGGCGCAGTGGTTTAGTTCGCGCTTGGCAGCCCGGGGTTCGCAGGTCTGGATCCCGGGCGCCCACCATCGCACTGCTTGTCAGTCATGCCGTGGCGGCGTCCCATATAAAGTAGAGGAAGATGGGCACGAATGTTAGCCCAGGGCCAGTCTTCCTCAGCAAAAAGAGGAGGATTGGTGATGGGTGTTAGCTCAGGGCTGGTCTTCCCCACAAAAAAATTTAATTAATTAATTTAAAAAATAAATAAAGAAAAAAATAAAAGTTTGAGAAACGCTGATATAGTAAATGTGAAGATCATTAAATCTAAGTTTATGTGCATTAAGTTTATAAAGTCTTCTTAGGCATAAGCATTATTTACATTATTTTCAAAAAAATTTACAAATTTCTAACCTCCTTTCCAAATCTTGTGCTTTCAATATTTTTTTCCTTATCTTTTTGGTATAATAAATATAATGATTAACAGTTGGACTCTGGAACCAGACTCTGCTCAAACCACGGTTCTGTTACTACAGGGCCTGGGGCAAGTTACCTAACCCGTGTTTCAGTTTCCTCATCTGTAAAATGGGGATAATAATACTAGGATCAAACTTCTGCTCTCATTCTTTTAAAAATCTCCATAGTATTCCATTGCATAAAAATACCAAAAATATATAATTTCCTTACTGAAGAACATTTAAGTAGTCTATATATTATGCACTATACAATACAATGGACATTAGAATACATAAATCCTTGTGTGGCTGTATATTTCTGAACATGAAATGTCTACAGGTAGAAATGCTGGGTCAAAGGGGCAAATACATTTTGATTCTGGTAAGTACTGCCACACTGTTCTCTGAGAATGAGTTACCAACTTCCACTTCCACTAAAAACACAAGAAATTAGAGTGAACCTTTTCCCAAACCCTTGCTAACACCATGTAGCATCAGTATTTCTAACCACTGTCCATCTGAAGTACACATTAGCCTCTCATTTTAATATGCATTCCATGATCACTAGTGAGATTGATCATTTTTAAATTTATGACCCATTTCTATTGCTTCTTTTGTGGGTTGCCTTCTTGTATACTTTGTCGATTTTTCTTACTGATGTGTAGGAACACTTTATACAGCAGAGATATTAACCCTTTCTATTATATATGTTACCAATATTTTTTGAGAGGTGGTGGCTTGTCTTTTAACTTAGAAAGTTTTAAAGTTTTCACTTTAAAGATGATAATAAGAAACAAAATTGAAAATGAACATCACTTGCAGATTTTGCACCAAGATGTAACCTGTGCTCTGTCCATGACTGTTTCTACACAAAGTTCAAAGATTAATGCAAGCATTGAGGATTAATTATAGGAAAAAATCAACTTTTCTTAATTTTAGAAAGTTAAATTATTATCCAACAATTCTTGCCAAAGTTAAAAATGCTTTAAAGTACCTAGAATGCTACTGTTGAACCTGAAAATATTACTGGGGTGTGTACATGTTTAAATATTTATCTAAATATATGTTAGATAGGGTTCTGAAAATGCAACTACATTTACTAACCTTCCCAAAACAGGACTGAGTTCTTTCAAGTCTTCCAATGATGGCGTTTGGCCCAAAAGTTTCTTAAACAGAGCCACTGGGAAAGGGATGTTGGCAACATTGCAATTGAAAAGGCAAAGTCCACACAGAACCCCAAAGAAGAAATAGCTCTTCTTCTCAAATTTAGGCTGAAAAGAGAGAAAAAAAATCCTAATGTATTATGAATTTTTACCAGTACAATGGAATATTTATATTAGGTAAAGCTTTTTTTCCCCTTTCACAAAATCAAATCACAAATTAAAACCAAAAGCTTGAGATAAGAATATTTATATTCAATCATTAAGTCAATTTAAATCCCTGCCGCAGTTTTGGTTACTAAAAGCATTAACAGGATAGGGGGCGAGGGGATAGGAGAAATGTTGTTTAGGGGAAAAAACTGCAGTGAGTGGTAAATAAGTCCTAGAGATCTAATGCACAGTATAATGAATATAGACACAAATATTGTATTGTAATCATTGAATCTGCTAAGAGACTAGGTCTTAATTATTCCAACCACTAAAAAGAAATAATAATTATGAGATGAGATAGAGGTGTTAGCTAACACTACAATGGCAATCATATTATAATACATAAATGTATCAAATCAACATGTTGTACACCTTAAATTTACACAATGTTATATGTCAAATATATTTCAATAAAAAAATAAATAAAAGCATTAACAGAAATAGAAACACATTAGGCTCAGAAATCCTTAGAAAGTTTTCACAATTTCTTTTCATAGCCTTTGTCTTCAAATTTGTCAGGAAAAACAGAACTGAAACAAAGAATGGGCACCTGAAAAAGGAAGGGTTCATTTTTATCTAGACCTTCTATAAATGGTCAAAAACATATACTGCTTAAGTTCTCCTGTGTGGACATGCGAACCCAGGGAAAGTGGATCCCATTTTAGAGAAAATAATCACCTTTTTAGAATTAAAATTTATCTCCACAATTACATCAATAACTCCTCTCCTAATATAAAACAGTCTAGACAACCTAATTTTCTATGGCACGTGACATACCTTTTCTGTCAGGAAATACCATAAGCAAAGAAAAGAGGACTTACGCTGACAGGAAACCACATGTAGGAAGCCTCTTCGGGATACGTGAACATCCCGTATTCTGGCTGGGTCATCTCTTCAAACAGACAGTGGAAAAACTCTGCCCTGACTCCTCCAAAGTCAAGTGGAATTTCTCCACTAAATGAAACCTGAGGAAACAGAGCAAATAATGCATCAATCACTTCCAGGGTTCTGTATTGCTATGTATTAAATCTCATTTAATGATAGTAAGAGCTCACATTATTTGTGGACCCAAGTATGCATGCACTGTGGTAAGCATCTTACTCATATTATCATATTTAATCTTCCCATTAATTCCATGAGGGTGAAGAGGCTTCAAGAATTTAAATAACTTTCCCAAAGTTATATAACTGCTAAGTGGTACAGCCTACATTTAATCCTACGTCTGTCAAACCTCAGAGCCTCAAGTCTTTACCACTAAATTGACCTCAATGGCATCACTATTATAGTCACAAGGTACATTAAGTATAATGAAAAGAAACATTAAAAAATCATAAATATTAGGATTTTCAAAAAACTGAAAGACCAGAGCACACATAAAATATTTGCTGGCTTGGTTGTTTACTTCCTGAGGAGGCAGTATCCCACCTGTTGACACCAATCCCTAAATGATTCTATCATAACCCATCTGCTCCTTCAATTACTCGCTCCCTTCCTGCCTTTTCTTCTTGGAAGCCTTCACTGCAGTTTACAAATGTGTTATGGTCTCCCTTATTCTCACAAGAAAAAAAAACCTCAACACCATTGTCTGCGATACAGACAATACCGGCTCCCCCTACTCCAGGTTGCCAAATTTCGGAAAAGAACGTACACCAACTTCCAAACCCATTTCTCTACTTAAATGGTTCTCTCCAAGAAGACCAAGAACATGTGAATCCCCAATTCCAAGGACTTTTTCTCATGTCTCATCTCCTTGATTTCACTAACTCATTTTACACTCAGACCACCTCCTCTTTCTTCACAATCTTTTCTCCCTTGCTTTCTCTTATGAAGCACTATTTAGATTTTTATTTCTCTCTTCTTTTTCCTGCTGCCTTAATACCAGAGATTCCCACAGTTCTGTGCTGGCACTTCTGTCCTCTCTGCTCTTTCCCCAGATGCTCATTTTCTTTTTAAACTTTGTTTATCACCTGCAGGCATTTAACCTTCATATCCATTTCATTTTCTCTCCTGATTGACACACACTCATTTTCAAAGGCCTGCTCAACATTTCCTTCTGGATGGATCATTAACACCCCCAAAAAGCTCCATTCACTGGCTTCTTTATTTACATGAACGCTTCTTCCATTCAGTTCACGTTCAGTGAATTAGTTAAAATGTTTATAATAAGACCAGTGTCAAATCCTTACTCTGCCCCGTCCTATGGGCAAGCTCCTTGAGCTCACACAGCCTTTTTCCCACAAGATTGTCAGGAAGATTAAATGGGATAACACATGTAAAATGCCTCACACAGTGTCGAAAATGGTAACTGCTCATCAAATGTTACCTACATTTTAAAAATAGATGAATGAAATATAAAAGTGGAACTAAAATAACTGAGTGGACTGGTTGGTCGACACAGGTTAGAATCACATAATGAGTTCATTAGATTTTTAAAAAAATTATCTTTGTGCAAAAATATGTGAAAATGCCAACTCTAACTGCAAACCCCAGTGCAACATAAAAATAGTATCTTGAGCTTCAATCAAGTCAATTAATCTTTAATCTGAGCAGGTTAAGTAATAATCTAGGGTCTCCTATCAAAAACCCTCTAATAAATATAATCAGACAAATCTTTATTTGTCTTGATTAGGTGGAAAGTCTAGAGCCTGATGGTTGGGCCAAATCCTGACTCTGACACTTATTAGTTGTCTTACCCTTGGGTAAGTTACCTAATAGTGCTGTACCTCAGTTTTCTCATCTGTAAAATGAGGGAAAAACAGAATCTTCCACACAGCGCTGTTGACAGGGTTATATAAGTAAGTGTAAAGAACTTACATTAGTTCCTGGCACAAGGAAAACATTTGCTAGATCTACCAGTCATTATTATTATTCTGCGTCAAACAGCCACTACTAAGATGAGTATATACTAACTAAACCAACGATGATTTATAAATGTTCAGGATATGGTGGTATCTACAATTATATCCTCAAAAAACTATGTAGTCAATAAAGAGAAAGTTCTCTCTTCCATACAGCATCTAGGTTCCTGCATGACAGCAGAAACAAATCTCAATTCTCCTCTGTGTCAACCCCATCTTACTGGAATCCTTAAAAGGTGGTGACTAGCCAGGCATGGTCAGACTGCAGGGGGGACTGGACCTCTTGGGGCTAGTACTGGACTTTCTACCTGACCAGGCCGGGGAAGGACAACCATTCCGCCTGCTGCTCCTTAGCCAACTGTCCTGACCAAGCACTGCAGCTAACGTCTGGAGCTCACAGGTACCTAGGAATTAGGTGAACTTCAAAACAGACAACCTCAGAGGCAAAGGGAGACAATCTCCCCTCTGGAAGACCCACTGCTACATTCTTCTGTTTTCCTTCTCTCAGCAGCAAAAATATTAAGTCAGAATCATACTTTACCATCAACTCCCTCCTCAGATCTTCATTCTCAAACTGCTTTAGCTGATTCAAAACGTCCTCAATCAGGTGACTCCTCCTGACTGTTAGATTAAAGGTGGGCAGCAAAGCTAATTGGGACTCTCCTTGTTCCACAACTCCAACCAATGTCATGATGGCTCTACGTTTTTTCTCCTAGGAAAACAGACACGTTTCACTTCATTCCACCACTTGCTCTAAGTAGAAATGTATAAAGTGGTATAAACTGGTTCAGTTTACTTTAAGTGCATGTCACAAACATTTATGAAAAGAGCCTTATATACACCACTGGAGAGAGGCTAAACATTCATTATTCACCCCCATGAGCAGAAGAAACATGGGAGCAAAGGAATGGGAAGCTTTGTGGAGCCACCTTGGGTGAGCAGGAAGAACTGCAGGCTCCATTGGACCACTTTATCCTGTAAACACAATCATTAATACTTCAGTAACCAAAGCTCATTATCATCAATAGGCTAAGAGACCGGTTAGTAAACAGTGAAGTAGTGCACTGAAACAAAATATTCTCATTTGGAAGAGAAGTTCAGAAGTTTAGAAAGGAAGTAGCTGCAGGAAAAATTCAGGTCTGAGAGACCTTTCTCAAGATATCTTATTCTAGGAGGAAAACCCAGACCACAGATTTTAGGGGACAGATAATCTAAGAAGTTAATATGAGAGAGACACACAGACACACAGATTGTCCACCTGAAACCAAAGGCAATTTGGTATCATTAAAGTCTGTGACTCTTAGCAAACAAAAAGCAATCAAATACCAGTTCTATAAAATTATTACTGGAAGCCTGTTTCAAATCAGGAGAGAATAGTTACAAGAGTTGAAGCAAAATAAAGTTCTTCCATCTTCCCTCCTTTCATTTTCCTTTGTTAAACACTTCATTAATTCTTTCATAAATCAATTTCCTATTTTATTATGGTAACTGGATTATGTGAAAGTATCTACTTATATGACATATATTTGAATATTATTCATATATATACATATACAAATGCATATTAAGAGTAAAAATGATAAGAGCTAACACTTTTGGGCACTCACTTCATGCGAGGCACTGTTCTAAATGCATTACCTATATTAACAAATTTGATTCATATAAAAATGCAATGAGGTACATTTCCCGAGGCATTTTCAATTGTCCAATTTTAAGTTCAAAACCACTTGCTGGATAAGCTGACAAACAGGACCAACTCAGCTGGTGACAGTACATTGAAGAGGGGATACCTTTGACACACGTTTATTATGGCACCATCACAGAGTACTAGTCATTTATTTGGTCCAAATTTCAAGAATCCTCTGTCACCTCTATTCCCACTGCTCTGTTTTTCATCAGATTGGACCTCCTCATACACTGGGGCCAATCCCAGTCAGGCCCAGGTCTGCTATGCCCCCTGAGTACCGTTCGGAAGACCACAGGCACCAACCTCCAGGGAGAAGCCCTACAACCAGGCCAGCTGCCAAGATCTAGCCTTTGCTACTAAGGCCCTCATGCGCCTCAAGGCCAAGCCACCCCAATTATGACAGTCTTTCTTGCCTTTGTCACTAGTGTATAAGCTCCTTGAATGCTACGACCATTGGTTTCAGCAGTGGGTGGCTCCCTTATCACCCCCAAAATATTGTACACTTAAGAAGGCATTTATCATTTGACTTGTTAATGAAGACAAAGAAATAGGCATACGTACCCGTATTTTTAAAAGCGAGTCTGCATACAGCAGTTTAATTTTCGACAGAATATTAAAGATAAATGGAAAATGACTGAATATGACAGGAGAGTCTCCTGAAGTGTCCTAAAAATGGAAATGACAAGGATTCTGATAAATGAAAGGACAGAGAAATCGTACTCCTTTCCTCATGGCCTTAGATCCCTGATGGTTTAAGGTCTCAGTGCTTACAGCCAAAGCAATCCAAATTGCTGCTCAGTCGTACTTAGACACAGGAAATTCTAAGAAAATCTTTTATAGGTTGTCAATGAAAGCTATATAAACCTAGTATTTTCAGTGCTCATTTAATTTCGCAGTTTATTATAAACTCTGAACACTTTCCCAAAGAGTCTGTTTTGCTGCAACCTGAACTTTTGAAATGTGAATTAGTTCAGATGCATTTGATAAATAGGGGAATGATATAATGTGAATTGCTGGTCAGCTCACAAGTGATTTTTGCCAGACAAGGATTGATGCGCTAGCAGTAGAATTACGACCTTCAGAGAAAAGGATAAAATCCTCAGGTAGGCGCTGCTGAACTGGCAGCAAGAGCCCCTTAGCTTTATTTAAAGAAAATAAAAAAGGAGTACTCACATATCCCAGTCACCCTCCCCAAAGCTGCCGCCCTATACTGCTGGCTCTGGTGGGTCATGCTGCCCTCTATCCCCACCTGAAGGGCAGAGCTCCAGTTCCAGCTCCACTTACCCCACGACCACCAGTGCTCTCAGTAGAGTGTGCAGAGATTTCTACCCTTTGGCTTCTGGGCGTGTTTCGTGTTCCCGTGGCACTTTCCACGAGCTGCTGGCCTGGCTGATGCCAGCTACCTCCCCAGGGAGCAACAACTTTTCTGTAAGTGCCCTGGCTACAAAACTGCGTAGGTTTTGAGGAGTCTGTCTTGCTTTTCCCATAAGCCTTGCTATTTCTATTGGGCCATTTTGCGGAGTGCAAGGATTTTGGGGAACTCATGTAGAAAGTTACACCACAAATGCCTATATTAACTCACCAACGATCAAACCCCCTCAAACGTGCCACACTTACTGGGTTCATTTTCCAAGCAGACCGTCTACACACGTCTCCGTAAAAATCAAGCCAGTGCGTGAGTTCATTTACTTCAAAAATATTTTCAGGCACTTGACAATTAGTCCGGTTTACCTTAAATAAAATATGACCTGTGAGAAAGTTTTATATATAAAGACAATTTTGCTTAATGGCTATTAATTAGATTATCAGAGTAAATAACAAATTAAACACTCTTTTAATGACCAGAATAAAGTTCTATCCAATTTCTCCACTGCCAAAGCCCCAGATTTTTAGGAACACAAAGAATACCTAAGATTTAACAGAAAAGTGATTATATGATGATAAACTTCTGGTTACTTTTAATTCACAGAAAAGTTTTAAAGAACTTTAAGTCCAAAGGAAAATACAGTGCAATATGACTCCAAAGTACTCTGGGGCCCAATACTTCATGTCGTGTTCTTCAGAGCTTAACAAGAGACCATTTATAGATGTTCCCTCTGGCAAGGCATATGTGGGACATTCCCCTCCTAAACCGTGGGGGAATTTTCCAGCCTTCCATCACAAAATGACCAGGGTTATTATGACATGCACATGAACACCCTGGCACAGTGCTAATTATCAGTTAGTGAAGACAATGACAATGACATGAGATGCTCTAGACATGAATGACCATCAGTATTTGACCTGGATGGGCACATTCCTGGCCTAAATGACTAATTCTCAGGTGGTCTTCTAAAAGCCCCTCTTTGCTGTGTAAGCTAAGACATTCATCTGGAATATTCTTACTGACTCTGGCCCAGGACCCCAAATGATCTAGGTCTCCCAGTCCCACCCCCCGAAGCGTGGTGAAGCTGTTTCACCCATGACTATGGCCCTCTGGACCCTGCTGATCTGAGCCTTGTACTGTCATGGAGAAAGTGGGTGCTGTATCCTCATGGCTTCGTGTGGTGCCCTTTCTGAGTGGGGTGGGGGGTGGGGGTGCTTGACAAATATTCTGATGTCACCTTTTAGACTCAAAGGACAAGGCAGGATCCCTTGAGGATTTCTTTTGTTGCTGCTTCAGTATTTCTCAGAATTCTCTTTGCAAGTGGCAAAAGCTCACTAGAGCACACTTTCCCTGAGTTTTTCAGTAAATTTCATAACTTTTCAAAACCCAAATGTTTTTTTTATGAATCTTTCCCTTTTGTACAAAACCTTTAAAAATAGCCAAGGATAGGCATCACTTTTTAGCAATATGGCAGACATTTTATTTTAGCAGTAAGATAGATTAGGCAACTTGATCCATTGAAAACAACCAGAAATACAAGATAAACTGTAAACAAACATTTTGTAACACTATACTGATTTTGTACGTAGATATGGAATAATCAGGTCAAAAACTAAGTGGAGGTGGCATTTGCCTTAAGGGTATTTGCCAAACCTGGTGTCTGTGAACTTTGGTTTTCAATGGTTGGGCCTTTAGAGAAAGGAGACAAAGCTCCAACTCTGTTTGAATTAGGGAGCCATCAGTAGAACTTCACCTCATAAATGTGGGACTCAAAAGGGCCAGACCATCAGAGAGAGGGGACCACAAACAACCACAAACAAACAAGCCCTTTCCTCCACTCCTACATCAACCCACCCCACCTCAACTCCAAAACAACACAAACTGCAGCTCGTTATGGTGCTGACTTCGGGAATAAATATCACCTCTGGGATTTGTAATTACAAAGGTTCTCTCCTGAAAATTCACACACCAAATTCATACCACCTAAAGATCTAAAAAATGTCAAGCCAAGAATTTAAAGTAGGACCAAACTGGTGGTGTCTCCAGAAGCCTGGCAGAAGCAAATTCTCCCTGGAGAAACACAACTGCCAAAGAATTTCACAAGATAAAGTTCCAAGGAAAACGGGCAGCTCAGACACACACACACACACACACACACACACACACGAGTCACAAAACATGATAATGAAGGCACGATGAGGAAGATTCAGCAGAAACAAGAGATGGCAAAAACAGACCTGCAAAGACTTCAGATACCAGAGTTATGAGGTATATAGATTTAAATAAAGTAAAAGGAAAGCTTGAAAATAAAATGATGAAGAAATTATAAATAATGACAAAGAAAATAATTTAAAGAGCCAATGAGAACTTTTGGAAGTGGAAAATACAATACTTGAAAGAAAAACTCAAAGGGCAGTTTTAATAGCAGACAAAAATCATTGAAAAGAGAATTCATGAATAGGAAGACAGGGCTGAGGAAATCATCCAGAATGGGGCACAAAGAGACAGAGATGGAAAATATGACAGAAAGGTTAAGAGACAGGGAAGACAGAGTGAGAAGGTCTAACATATAAATATGACTGGAATTTCAGTAGGAAAAGAGAGTCAATATTTGCTTAGATTTAAAATGTGGAACAATTTAGAAAAAGAGGGAACATCCTTTACCTATAAAGGTTATTTTCAAAAACCCTATAGTAAACATTCTATTTAATAGTGATATTCAAAATTTTCCTTTAAATTCACAAACAAGGTATGGCATCCACTGTTAACACCACTCCTCTTCCTCACTGTATGGGAAAGCCTAGCCAGGGCAACATGGCAAAGCCTAGCCAGGGCAACATGGCAAAGCAAAGTAATAAAATGTATAAGCATTGGAAAGAAAAAAACATTATTTTTTTCAAAGATATGATTGCACAGAAAATGCAAAAGAATCTACAAGTAAATTAGATTTAGATGAATTTAGCAAAGTTTAGCTATAAAAAATCAATATTCAAAAATCAATGCATTCCTACAAATCAGTAACAGGTAATATAATTTTTAAAAGATACCACTTACAAAAACCTAAAAAAATTAAATATCTTGGAATAGATTTGACTAAACATATCTAAGACTTTCCTAGTAAAATAACAAAACTTTATTGAAAGACGTTCAAGATGATCTAATATGTAGAAGAAATAAACACCGCAAAGATTCACAATAGAAAAGATGTCAACTCTCCCCAAAGGGAAATATAAATTCAGTGCAACTCCAATCAAATTCCCAATAAGATTTTTTTTGGTGTGTGAAACCTGACAAGCTGATTCTAACATTTATATGGAAGAGCCAAGTGCCAAAAACAGTCAAGATACATTTCCAGAACAAGGTAGAGGTACCTCTCTTACCACATATAAACAATTAATACAGAGCTACATAAAATGACCAACTGTACAGAAGAGAGCCCGCAAATGAAACACATAGCCACACACAGAAACTTGTTTTATGACAGAGTTTGCATTGCCTATCAGCAAGGAAAGGGCAGAATTTCAATAAGCAGTGCTAGGTAACTGTTTTCATATGGAAAATAATAAAAACAAATTTAAAATAAATTTCCAGCTGGACTAAACACCAAGTGTGAAAGGCAGAGCTAAAATCAATACTCCCTTTAGATCTGGGCAAGAGTGGCCTCTGCCCTAAATCTACGATTTAAATGTCCTTGCTTTCGCCTTCTTTCAGACAAAGGGTAAGTAAGGGGCCTGCAGGGCCAAGGGGACCTGTCTACGTGCAGCCCACACACCCCCTTCTAGACTAAGCTCCAGATACCTCAGACCTGAAAGTCCCTGCTCAAATGGCTCCAAGCCAGCTTCCAGGACCCACACAGGCCTCTTCCCCTGCTTCATCCCTGGAGAGTGGGCTGTGTCACAGGGGAGCACACCCCAGGCTCCAGGGCTACAGGGTTGGCTAAGGAGTGGCTGCTGTGGGAGGTGGGGATGAAACACAAGACATACGGGTTGAGGGGTCCACACACGTGCATGTGTCCCCCCAGTGTGGGACAAAATCGAGGTAGGAAAAGAAGGCAGAGGGCTTGGGGGGCCTCTGTCTGAACCTCCACCTTTCAGTGCAGAACTCTTTGAGTCCGAGATTTCTAAATTCAAACCTGGCCTCCCCTGTCATTTGGAAGGTTTATTTGTGAAGCTGGGAGGGTGAAGTACATTTTCTTTTAGAGTATGTTTATTCAATAGTTTGTTAGCTAGATTTGTAACCTTTTACATATCAGATACATGGTATATGGGCCTCTGTTTGTACTCTTCCTCTGGCCCCAGCTATCATCTCTGTTTAGAAGACTATCTAGGGCAGCTTTTGGGGCCAAATCAGGCCCACTGCTTATTTTTGAGAAGTCATTCTCCTATTGCCCATGGCTGCCTTCATGCTACTACTGCAGAGCAACAGTTACAGCTGAGACAGAAACCATATGCCTCACAAAGCTTAGAATATTTACTATCTGGTCCTTTCTAAAAAGAAATCCTACTGGTTCCCGATTTAGAGTAACAATTTAAAATGTTGAAAGGAAAAAAACGCTTTTACAAGGAGTAAAAATTATAAAGAAATGTACTGACAAATTTATCTATATTAAAATTAAGAATGTGAGTTCATCAAAAAACACCATAAAGTGAAAAGACAAGCTAGAAACCAGGATACATTATTTGCAACACAATTAATTGAGAAAGGACTAGCATCCAAAATAAAAAGAACTCCTATAATCAATTAGAAAAAGTCAAACAACACACTTAAATTTAGCAAAAGTCAAGGACTGACATTTTACAGAAAAGCAAACAAGTGCTGCAATTATAAACATGAAAATATGCTCTAATGCATAAGAACCAGGGAAATACAATCAAAATCATAATTTGGTACCATTTCATACTGAAAATATCTTCCAGATTTTAAAGTCAGACATGGAGCAACAGGAACTCTCCTCATCCCCTGGAGATTTAAACTGGTCCAACCACTTTGGAAGACAGTTTAACTGTCACCACCAAAAAAGAACAACACATGCATATCCTACGACCTCTCAATTCCAGAATTAGGCATGGTAACTGAAGACCAACTCCTGACACATGAACACCAAGAGATATGTACCAAAATGTTTATAGCAGCATGTTTTCTCATAGAGGAACCCCCCGCCCAAAAAAAACCCAAAAATAAGAATTGCAAACAGCACATTATATGTGTCAATACTGGAGTGATAATTATGGTAGATCCATACTATGGACTACGATGCAGAAGTGAAAATGAATGAAATACAGCCATAAGTGCTAATCTGGATGAATCTATAAAACTAAATGTTGAATAGGAAGTATGCATTCCATCCACATAAATTTTGAAAACAGCAAAATTAAACATAATGTCTAGAGAGATATATAGCCATAAAACAACAAAGAAGAGTAAGGGAACAATGCACCTAAAATCCAGGATCCACCTACCTCCAGGAGGTGAGGGGTGCAACCTGCGAAAGAGACACAGATGCTCCTCAAGTACTGGAGATTTCCTTTTCAAAATGGGTGGCAGTTACACTGATGTTTGTTTTATTACTCTTCTTCAAACAGTACATAGACACTAAACACATTCCTTTACATGCATGACTTAATTCACAAAAAACAAAATTTAAAAAATAACAATATAAACTTCATATTTCATGAGTCTGTTTAACACTCAGGTCATTGAAATCAAGGAAATTTTCATTGCAAAATAAAGATACATGGGTTTATAAAAGAACCCTTACCCTGTGCAGCTTTTTCAGCATTTCTAGGAGAGCTCTAATGTGACAGTTATTCTCCGCACTTTCAGCCCAATAACGCAGTTGAGCAACGACGGCTCTTTTAAACATCTGGACAAGTTTGCTGAAAGCGGATTCTTGCAGAGAAGCCCAATATTCATCTGAGGGATACAAAGGTAAATAATTATCAGCATGTAATTTCTCTTGGATTCTTAACAGTAAAAAGTGGTCAGTATTTTCCAAAACTGACAGAATATTTTCATATATAACATTGTAATAAATTTTTCACTAAATACAACTGCAATTAAAAGTTTAGAATTTAATGTCCTAAAAAAATTCCTTGACAGTAATAGAACCACAAACTTGATCTAATTAATTAGTGGAAAAAAAACTAGACAACATTAGTTACTTTTTGTCCGGATGAAATAGCATACTGTACTGAAACTAGATTAAGAACTATTTGTGATTGCACAACTTTCTTTTTGTACTCCTGGCATGAGTTTTCAACTCTTAAAAAAAATATTTCAGCACTGGAAAAAATAAAAAATGCTTTAAACCAGCTTTTCATCACTTACAATGTTATCTGAATTTAATAATACATAAGAAAGAAAGGAATTCCTTGGGCTGAATATGCTGTTTGTGTAAAAAAAAAAAAAAAGAAACCTCATTAAAATCTAACCAAGCCCCTGGACCTAACTTCCAGTGTACTGGAAATACAGGGAAAGGAGAAAACAACCAGACAAATCCAGATGTGGAACATTCTACAGGACACTTAACCTAGACTCTTAAAAAAAAGTCTCTAAAATACTTTTGAGGACAAGTGCAGAAATCCGAATATGGCCGGCATAGTAGATAATATTATGGAATTATGGCTAATTTTAACAGATGTGATAATGACGTCGTGGTAATGCAGGATTCCATATTCTTAGGAGATGCATGCTGAAATATATGATTAAAACGTCATGATGTCTCCAACTTAATCTCAAATAGTTCAACAAAAATAAAATGTAATCTGTACACAAAGAGAGGAAGCACATATGGCAACATGCTTGTTGTTGACTCTAAGGTGAAGAGTATATGGGTATTCACTGTACTATTCTTTCAACTTCTGTGTATGAAATTTTTCATAAGAAAAAGTTGGGGACAAAACACCCTGTGACCAAGCCACACATGCATCATTATAAGAACTCTAAAAAGGTACTACAGAAGTCTATTTTGGATGACCACAGATGCTATAATTACTATAGCATCTTTAGAATACACTAAGAATATGAACTAAAAAAGATGAATGTGTTTACAATTAACCACCTAAGTTTTGCTGTAACTTTACTAAGCATGTCTTCCCATTGAGAGAATGGTAAAGTATTTTCAAATGTAAATCATCAATCTTACCCAGAACCCTTAGAGAACGATCACTCATTTTACAAATCGCCTTTGCAAATGGAACCACCAGGCTCTCCCAGTTGTTACAATCATGCATCACAGGACATTCTGGGAGAAGGAAGAAAACTTCCAAAGCTTCTTGGTGTGGAGAATGAAACGGAAGATTTTTGAGCAGATTATCCCTGAGAGATGTGGTTATCTGTGGTCAAAAAAGATCAGGGAAAAGACAATTACAACACAGCAGGAACTGAGTGCAACCTGCTGTAATAAAATAAAGTGTAGAACCTGGAGTTTCATTCCACCATTAAATGGGAATAATCATTTGGTCTAAAACCCATGTTCACATCCTGTCTTACCTGGCTGCCCAAATACCTGAGCTGTGGATATGTGACAAGTGTCGTCCCCACTCAACTGTTGGGGTGCATGAAGGAGATCAAGAAGAAATCACATGTGCAAGAGTTAGACTGGATTCAGCCCTCCCAATAATGAATACTGCATTCTACCCTCTGGTTCTACTATCACACCTCATTTCTTTTAAAGAGAAAGAATGCATCAGAACCCAAGAAAGCAAAACAAAAATAAAAACCCAAACCAAATGAAAAGCAACAACCCTAACAAAAACCAGCATGGTTTCCTATTATCTTCTCTTGGGCCCACCTGTCCCATCATAAACGCCACCAGAAACTCTAGTTTCTAGCCCTTCCCATCCCCTTATGGTTTCCCTGATTCAGAATGCAAGTGTTCAGGCAAAATTCAAATGTAATTCTGAGATTTGTTATGAGCACTCAGGTAAAAGAAATAATTTGTTTGAAAACCCACTAAAAAGATAAGCCAGTATTCATGGAGTACTTATTTGTCAGATATTGTGCTAAGGGTTCACATATATTAATTAGGTCATTTAATCCTTGTGGTTTTTCTATAACATAGATGACATTATTTACCCCATTTTATAGATGAGAAATCTGTACTTCAGAGAAATTAACTTGCTCAAGGTCACACAGCTAAGTGGGAAACTCTTCTGAATCTTTCTGACTTCAAAGCCCAAACTCTTAATCATTAAATTATGAGATACTAGCTAAATGATATCTCTAAATGTACATATAATTATCTATTTTTCTATCAAAACATTATACCAGGCTCCTATGATGTGGTTCAGTCTTTGGAGCTACACATACCTGACAACTTTATTTTAACATGTCTCAATAGCATATACCCCACTGCCACCTCTTTGGGCATCAGCAGCCACATCCCCAAACCTTGCATCTCGCTCCCAACCCTTCAGAACTATTGAGGTACTCTCACACCATTTACACTGTTTCACACACCGTGCCTAGTGTACACTGTCCTGACTGCTAGGAATGCCCTTTGCCACGTAGCAACCTGGTAAATTCTTGCTTCCCCCGGGCACCTTGGTTTGAGGATCTAACTAGAGCTGACCGTCCACTGTCCCAGTAATGACTGAATTCATTCATCCAAAATAATTTATTATACACCCATTACGTTCTAAGCTAGGCATTAGGGAAGACAGTGGAGTGTAAAGCACATCCAGTCTTCCCACCAACACCTGCGTGTACATGTCTATGTCCCTAACTAAACCAGAACCTTCTAAACACAGGGAGCGTGTCTCTCATTTTTCATCAGGAGTCCTCATCACAGTGCCCTGCACTCAGCAAGTATTCCAATATTTGCTGAATAAATGAATGAATGCCAAAAGTCTGTGAATCCATATCACAGAAATCGCAAAATAGAAACATTACAGATCTTCTGATCCAACTATCCCATCTGAAACAACTGAAGATTATGATGATGATTATGTCGTTTGCACATTATATGATATTGTTCTGGCACAATCAAGGTATGACTAGCCTTAGTAATGAACTGGTCCAACCTCTTCCCTTCACAGATGCAGAAATGGCCTTCTCTTTTTGGTGATCTTTCCACTGAGTGCAGCAGAATCCTGATAAAGGTGCTTAGGATCCATTTTACCTCAGACCCCTAACTGGGCCATGGTTCTGCCAAAGTTAACAGAATTGAACTTTCCATCTTTCCTTGAGAGAAAGGAGTGTATGTGAGAGAGAGCTTGTGCCTAAGGTACAGAATGCTGATTATGGCAGACAGAGTAACAGAGCAGGTGAGGGAGCTGAGAAGAGGGAGGGAGAGAAAGGAGAACAAGATTGAGAGGGAAAGAAAATGAGAGAGACAGAGAAACAGAGATATAGAAACAAATAGGAGAGAAGGGGAGAGAAGAGGAGAAGAAAAGAGGGGGAGGGAAGGGGGAGAAGAAGAGTAGTGAAAGAGAGAGGGAAAAAAAACGAACCAAAGTGAGACCCAGAAAGAAAGAGACTGAGAGAAGAACGTAGCAAGAACTACCCCTAGATCAACCAGTACAACAGAACAGGGAAATAATAAAGTCTGCATCAAGAAAAGCTAAATTAACAAAGGAAGCATGTTTGGAGCATCTGCAAGTGAGACACCTACAGATAGCAATAATAGTGCTGAAACAAAGAGGCAACAATCTCCCCAAAACAAGAACATTCTAGAACGTACAGAAAAGGAAGTGCAATGGAACAAACACAGAGAGGAATAATCCAGGCAGTCCTTGGTGAGAGGGATGTCATATCAGAAAAAGTGTTCTCATTTCTATACTTATGTTTAAAATAATTACAAATAAAATGCTGTTCTTATTCTAGTGTACCAATCTCAACAAATGCTTTAGTCATCTTCCAAAAGCCCTGAGTTGAAAAAATCCCCTCTAGGAGAGTGTGTGCGGGTGTGTGTGTGTGTGTGCGTGTGCGCAGATGAACTGTTGAGACTATCTGTAACCTATATGACTACTATACCAACTATTTTGCCCTATGAATGCTATCTGAGTTTAACTTCATCTGGATATGCTACAGGGTCTCAGAGAATCTCTCAAAACAAAATGTTTCTTCTGAAATGTTGAATTCTTATAAAAATGTTTTAGTGTATTTTCTTTTTCCAAATAACAATCTGAAGAATACCACCATGTTAGTAATCCAGTCCTTTTGCATTAACTCCTTAAAGATGTTTCTTGCTTTATTTACATCCAAATGAATAGACATCGTTCCTGCAGTTATTCTGTGGAGGAAAGATAAATAAAGACATAGACAGGTAAGTAATTGAAAAAGGACATTTCAAAATTAAATATTATAGGGGCTGGCCCGGTGGCATAGTGGTTAGGTTTGTGTGCTCCACTTCAGCGGCCCAGGGTTCGCAGGTTCGGATCCTGGGTGCAGACCCACACACCACTCATCAAGCCATGCTGTGGCAGACGTCCCACATATAAAGTAGAGGAAGATGGGCACGGATGTTAGCCCAGGGCCAATCTTCCTCAGCAAAAAAAATATTTTATTAGGTGAAAAGTATCTTCTAGAGCTTGCTTTATTTCAATAAAATTATCTTCTCCCCTCAACTTTACAATAACTACAATAATTTGGCTGAATACAAATACAACTGAAAATGTAATTGACAACATATGATTATTTATGAAACACCAAAAATTATCAAGCCTGCATTAACAATATATATGATATCAGACTTTAACTCAGATATTGTCTTATCTTAAATGGGCAATCAATAAATATTTTCCAGTAAAAAAAAAAAAGCTACAGAAAAAGCTAAAGGTTTTTCCTGTTTCTGAAAAAAATGACCATTTTTCCCAGTTACATGAACTGAAAGTAGGGACAAAAAAAGGGGCTTCAGAGCAGTAAATTTTTAGTATTCCAATAGAAAATTACTAATGAAATGTGTAAGTATCTTAACCCATGAATTATGTTTATACTGACTGAATATATTTATTGTCTAAAAACAGACACATTCTTTGTAAAATAATACATGTATACTTTGTGTCTGAAAATGACAAAAATTCTTTTAAATAAATATTAAACAAATATTTAGTAAATGGAAAGTTGTTCTTTCATAATATTTAAAAATTCAAGGAAACCTTAATATCTTGCAAGTAGGAAATGATTAAATAAATTAATGTATGTCCTTCCCATGGAATACCATGTAGCCATTAAAATGATATTATAGAAAAATACTGAGTAAAATGGAAAATGGACAAATATATTAAGTGTAAAGCAACGTATAAAACAATATAATCCCATTTTTTTTTAAAAGAATACTTTTGCATAGAAAAAAGATATATACACAAATGCTAGCTATTACCCTTAAGTGGTGGATTATGGGTGATTTTTATTTTCTTTCTGTTGCACATCTGTATTTTTGACATTTTCTACAGCGAGCATATAGTGGCTTTTGTAAAAAAAGTAATTTTTAAAAAGAGACAAACATACAGCTAATTTTTTTACCCTCAAATCATTTTCTTTACAACCTTTCACACTATATTTTTATTGAGATAAATTGACATATAACATTATATTAGTTTCAGGTGTACAACATAATGCATCAATATTTGTATATATTGCAAAATGATTACCACAATAAGTCAACAACCATCACCACACACAGTTACAAATTTTTTTTTTGTAATGAGAACGTTCAAGATATACTCTCTTAGTAACATTCAAATATACAATCCAGTATCATTATTTATAGTCACCATGCTGTTAATAGTTATTTAACTGTTATTTAACAGTTAACAGGATTTTAAATTTATTATATATCTTATATACATTACCTTTCCTTTAAAAAACTTCCAGTCAGACAAGCAGGAGATGAAAATATCTCTTTGATTTCCCTACATGAGGAATAAGAACGGCGGTTAAAACAAATCATGAGAGTATGCCTCTGTATAGCATGAGCCGTGATAAATAAAACGTCTTAGTATTGTCCTTCAGACTTCTCCCTATCTCTGATTTGTTTGCATAATACCTTGGGCACCTAAAGATCTATTCCATTTGCTAAATCTCAAAATCTCAGCAGCAAATATGGGAAATAAAAAGGTATGTACTCAGAAGGAATGACGTCAGCATCATGGCAGAGTGAGATTCCCTCTTTGAATCTCTGCCCCCTAAGACAGAATGAAAACATCATTCGCATACCAACAGAGGTCACTCAAACACTACAAAGGACTTCTAAGAAACCCCTGCTGCCATACATTGGATGGTGGAGGCACGGGAAGCACCAAAGGATGTGAGGAGAGGTAAAGAGTTTTACTCCCTCTCCCCAGTCGATGGGAAAGACAGCATGGCTTGCAGACAGAGTGGGGAGGGGTGGCCCTCTGCAGGGAAAACTATCGCCCTCCAGGTGCTCTCACAGACTGTCGAGAGATCCCCACCAGGAAGCAACGTGGGACTTTTTCAGGGGTGTGGCAAACGCCCCAAGAGAGCCAGAAAGGAAACCCCTGGGTCGAGCAGGAGAAAGAGAGAACCCCTCCCCCCACACGCCCTGCGCTTCACCATAATCCCTCTGGGGACTGCAGCGGGCTCAGAGCACACCGCTTGCGATCTCCATCCAGTGGCAGCAGGTGGAAACTGCAGGACCAACTTCAAAATGAAAAGAAAAGATAAAGCCATGGGATCTATGCAACAGTTTATTATGTCTACAGACCAAAAGGAAAATGACAAACACCCAGAAACCAACCCTGAAGGCACAGAAATCTATAACCTGAACGACACAGAATTCAAAATAGCTAGCATAAACAAACTCAACGAAATACAAGAAAACACACAGAAACAAATCAACGAATTCAGGGATTTTTGTCACAAAAGAGATTGAAACCAGAAAGAAAAACCAATCAGAATTATTGGAGATGAAAAACAAAATGGAGGAGATAGTGGAAAAAATGGAGTCTTTAAAGAGCAGAACTGACAACATGGAGGAAAGAATTAGCATTATTGAGGACAGCCACGCAGAAACGCTCCAGATAGAGGAGGAGAGAGAGCTAAAACTAAAAAGAAATGAAGAAATTCTTCGAGAAATATCAGACTCAATGAGGAAAAGCAACATAAGGATAATAGGTATTCCAGAAGAAGAAGAAAGAGAAAAAGGAGCAGAGTGTTCAAAGAAATAATAGCTGAGAACATCCCAAACCTAGGGAATGAGATGGAAATAACAGTGAATGAAATCAATAGATCACCTAAATATATAAACAGGAATAAAAAATCATCACGCCACATAATAGCTAAGTTGACAAGAATCAGTGACAAGGAAACAATATTAAGGGCAGCTAAACAAAAAAACAAAATAACATACAAAGGAAACCCCATCAGGCTCTCAGCTGATTTCTCAACAGAAACTCTACAGGCTAGGAGAGACTAGAATGATATATTCAAAATCATGAAAGACAAAAACCTTCAGCCAAGAATACTTTATCCAGCAAAAATATCCTTCAAATATGAAGGAGAAATGATAACTCTCCGTGATAAACAAAAGCTAAGAGAGTTCGTCACCACAAGACCCCCACTACAAGAAATGCTCAAGAATGCCCTTAGGCCTGAAAAAAAAACAAAAGAGAAAGGGGACACAAAGATTTAAGCAAGGAGACTAAACCAGAACAAACTACAGTTGGAAAATCAAAAATTAATTCAAGCTCATCTCTGTAAACACACACTCACGACACAAGATGGAATAAGAAGTGACAACAACAAATAAGGAAGGGAAGAGGAAAGGATTGAATCGAATCAGCCTAAGGAAACAGGAGGCATCTGAAAATGTACTACCTTATCCAGGAGATCTTTTATATAAACCTCACAGTAACGACTAAATAAATAACCAGAAGAGAACCACACATGAAAAATAAAGAGAAAACTAAGAGAATCAGCATGCAAAAATACCAAACTGAATTTGCAGTCTGGAACACATGCGACAAGAAATGAAGGAAATGCAAAAGAACCAGAAAATGAACAATAAAATAGCAACATTAAACCCTCATATATCAATAATCATTCTAAATGTAAATGGATTGAATTCTCCAATCAAAAGACACAGAGTGGCGGGATGGATTAAAAACCAAGACCCAACAATTTGCTGCCTCCAGGAAACACATCTCAGCTCTGAAGACAAACACAGACTCAAAATAAAAGGATGGAAAACAATACTCCAAGCTAATGGCAAACAAAAGAAAGCAGGAGTTGCCATACTTATATCAGACAAAGTAGACTTCAAGATAAAAAAGGTAATGAGAGACAAAGAAGGACAATATATAATGATAAAAGGGACACTTCACCAAGAAGACATAACAATTATAAATATCTATGCACCCAACACAGGAGCACCAAAGTACATAAAACAACTGCTAAAAAACCTAAAAGGAGATATTAACAATAACACAATAACAGTAGGGGATCTTAACACCCCCCTTACATCAATGGATAGATCATCCAGACAAAAAGTCAATAAGGAAATAATGGACTTAAGTGAAAAACTAGACATGATGGACTTAATAGATATATACAGAGCACTCCACCCCAAAACAGCAGAGTACACATTCTTCTCAAGTGCACATGGAACATTCCCAAGGATAGATCAAATATTAGGAAACAAGGCAAACCTCTATAAATTTAAGAAGACTGAAATCATTACAAGCATCTTTTCTGATCATAATTCTATGAAACCAGAAATCAATTGCAAGGAAAAAACTAGGAAAGGGACAAAGATGTGGAGACTAAACAACATGCTACTGAACAACTAATGGGTCGTTGATGAAATTAAAGGAGAAATCAAAAGCTATCTGGAGACAAATGAAAAAGAAAATACACCATACCAACTCATATGGGACGCAGCAAAAGCGGTTCTGAAAGGGAAATTCATAGCAATAGAAGCCCACCTTAACAAACAAGAAAAATCCCAAATAAATAACCTTAAACTGCACCTAACAGAATTAGAAAAAGAAAAACAGACAAAGCCCTGAATCAGCAGAAGGAGGGAAGTAATAAAAATCAGAGCAGAAATAAATGAAATTGAAACAAACAAAAAAAAACACTAGAAAGGATCAATGAAACAAAGAGCTGGTTCTTTAAGAAGATAAATAAAACTGACAAACCCTTAGCCAGACTCACTAAGAAAAAAAGGGAGAAGACTCAAATAAATAAAATTAGAAATGAAAGAGGAGAAATTACAACAGATACCACAGAAATACAAGGGATTATTAGGGAATACTATGAAAAACTTTATGCCAACAAATTGGACAACCTAAAGGAAATGGACAAATTCTTGGATGCGTACAACCTCCCAAAACTGAATCAAGAAGAAACAGAGAATCTGAATAGACCAATCACAAGTAAAGAGATTGAAACAGTAATCAAAAAAACCTCCCCAAAAATAAAAGCCCAGGACCAGATGGCTTCCCTGGAGAATTTTACCAAACATTCAAAGAAGATTTAGCACCTATCCTTCTCAAACTATTCCAAAAAACAGAGGAAGATGGAATACTTCCTAACACATTCTATGAGGCCAACACCATCCTGATACCAAAGCCAGACAAGGACAATACAAAGAAGGAAAACTACAGGCCAATATCACTGATCAACATAGACGCAAAAATCCTCAAGAAAATATTGGCAAACTGAATACAGCAATACATCAAAAAGATCATACACCATGATTAAGTGGGATTTATACCAGGGACACAGGGATGGTTCAACATCCGCAAATCAATCAACATAATACACCACATTAACAAAATGAAGAATAAAAACCACATGATCATCTCAATCGATGCAGAGAAGGCATTTGACAAGATCCAACATCTATTTATGATAAAAACTCTCAACAAAATGGGTATAGAAGGAAAGTACCTCAACATAATAAGGGCCATATATGACAAACCTACAGCTAACACCCTACTCAACAGGGAAAAACTGAAAGCCATTCCTTTGAGGACAGGAACAAGACAAGGGTGCCCACTCTCAACTGCTCTTATTCAACACAGCACTGGAAGTTCTGGCGAGAGCAATTAGGCAAGAAAAAGGAATAAAAGGACTCCAAATAGGCAATGAAGAAGTGAAATTCTCACTATTTGCAGAGGACATGATCTTATACATAGAAAACCCCAACAATTCCATTGGAAAACTACTAGAAATAATCAACAACTACAGTAAAGTGGCAGGGTATAAAATCAACTTACAAAAATCAGTTGCATTTCTATACACTAACGATGAACCAACAGAAAGAGAACTCAAAAAGACAATCCCATTTACAATTGCAACAAAAGGAATAAAATATCTGGGAATAAATTTAACCAAGGAGGTGGAAGACCTATACAATGAAAACTGTAAGACGCTATTGAAAGAAATCGAGGAATACATAAAGAAATGGAAAAATATTCCATGCACATGGATTGGAAGAATAAATATAGTTAAAATGTCCATTCTACCTAAAGCAATCTACAGATTCAATGCAATCCCAATCAGAATCCCAAAGTCATTCTTCACAGAAATAGAACAAAAACTACTGAAATTCGTATGGAGCAACAAAAGATCCCGAATAGCTAAAGCAATCCTGAAAAAAAAGAACAAAGTTGGAGGCATCACAATCCCTGATTTCAAAATATACTATAGAGCTATAGTAATCAAAACAGCATGGTACTGGTACAAAAATAGACACGCAGATCAATGGAACAGAATTGAAAGCCCAGAAATAAAACCACACACCTAGGGACAGCTAATCTTCAACAAAGGAGCAAAGAACATACAATGGAGAGAGGGAAGTCTCTTCAATAAATGGTGCTGGGAAAATTGGACAGCAACATGCAAAAGAATGAAAGTAGACCATCTCCTATCGCCATATACAAAAATCAATTCAAAATGGATCAAGGACCTGAAATTGAGATCTGAAACTATAAAACTCCTGGAAGAAAATATAGGCAGTACACTAATTGACACTGGTCATAAAGGGATCCTTTCAGATTCCATGTCTACTCGGAGAAGGGAAACAAAAGAAAAAATAAACAAGTGGGACTTCATCAGACTACAGAGCTTCTACAAGGCAAATGAAACCAAGATCAAAATGAACAGACAACCCACCAGCTGGGAGAAAATATTTGCAAATCATTTATCCGACCAGGGATTAATTAATCTCTGTAATATATAAAGTTGTATAGTATACAACTGAGCAACAAAAAAACAAACAACCCAATCAAAAAAGGGCAGAGAATATGAACAGACATTTTTCCAAGGAAGAGATACAGATGGCCAATAGACACATGGAAAGATGTTCAACATCACTAATCATCAGGGAAATGCAAATCAAAACTACACTAAGATATCACCTGACACCCGTTAGAATGGCTATAATCACCAAGACAAAAAAACAACAAATGCTGGAGAGGTTGTGGAGGAATGGAAACCCTCATTCACTGCTGGTGGGAATGCAAACTGGTGCAGTCTCTATGGAAAACAGTATGGAGAGTTCTCAAAAAATTAAAAATAGAAATACCTTATGATCCAGCAATCCCACTCGTGGGCATCTACCCAATGGACATGAAATCAACCATCACAAGAGGCTTATGCACCCCTATGTTCACTGCAGCATTATTCACTATAGCCAAGAAGTGGAAGCAGCCCAAGTGTCCCTCGACTGATGATTGGTTAAAGAAGATGTGGTATATACATACAATGGAATACTACTCAGCCATAAGAAAAGACAGAATTGTCCCATTTGCAACAACATGGATGAACCTAGAGGGTATTATGTTAAGTGAAATAAGCCAGAGAGAGAAGGACAGACACTATGAATTCACTCATACGTGGAATATAAACTGACACACGGACAGAGAGAACTGGTTGGTGGTTACCAAGGGGAAGGGGGGTGGGGGGTGGGCACAAGGGGTGAAGGGATGCATCCACATGGTGATGGACAATTAATAATGTACAACTAAAACCCCACAATGTTATAAACTATTAAGAAATCAATAAAAAAAAATTAACTCCAGATAGATCAATCACACAAATGTTAAAAACAAAACTGTCAACCTTATATCAGAACATACAGTTGAATGTCTTGTAAAATCTGTGATATAAAAATATTTAAATAAGACAAAAAGTATTGAATACATTAAAAAATGGTAACTTTGACTATATATAAATAATTAAAAACTTGTTCACCAAAGAAACCTTAAAAAGGGAAAATACATACAAGATACAAACTGACATATTTACAGGTTGCAATATGCATAATTGAGAAATGATTATTATCAAGAATATATAAAGAACTCTTACTAACCATAAGAAAAGACAGGTAAATGGTATGAAAATATTTTTCAGAAATGAGACCGAGTAATCTAAGAAGAGTTGTCCAACATTAGTAGCAATTAGTAAAATCAAGACCACCATGTAATTTACATCCATTTAATTGGCAAAAATTAAAAGTCTGAGAATGTCAAATATGAAGAGGATGTGGAAAAACACAGCGTCTCTTATACATTGTTGGTGCCAGTGTGAATAGTTTTGACCACTTTGGAAAACTATTTGCTATTATATCCTGAAAAATTTAACATTCATTTACCCTGTGATCTAGGTATTTCCCACTGCTAAATCTATAGCAAAAAGAAACTCTTGCATATGTATAATTAGACACATGCAAAAGAATGTTCATGTTCACTACTGCAAAAATCTGGAAACAACTCACATGTTCTTCAGTGGGAGAATGGTTGAACAGATGGGGTAGAGTCACACAATGAAATATTTTAGGACGGCAGTCAAAATTAAGGAATTAAGCTACACTCAACAATATAAATGAATCATAGCTTAATAATATTGAATAAAAAACTTAAGAAAGTCTAAAAGTTACAGAGTATAATATTCTATTTGCAATATTCAAAACAATAAATTTAAAGAATGTATTATATGAAGATATAAACTTTTAAGGAACATATATATGTACTTATGTATTCCCTAAAAAATTATATACACATATACATATACATATAAACATGAAAATCAAGGGAAGGATGAACCTGATTTGGGATGATGGTTACATCTAGTCGAGGGAGAGGGAGGATAGGTGGAGTACATATGGGTAGATGTCAGTTGTTGTCAAGATCTTAGTTTTTCTTTTGAGTTGTGGCTTTACAGATGCTTATTACCTTTTTAAAAATAACCAGCTAACAGATTCTGAATGGATCAGTGACGAGAGTGTCATAAACCTAGGATTATGCATAATATGATTCTGTATACCTGAACATTTCAAAAAAAGATTTATGGTTTTGTATTATACAAAATATTATCTACTTCGAGAAAATGTCAAATTTAATGTAAAGTACTTATTCAGGCTGTGTGTATACATTTAACTATACACATATAAAACATTATATAAAATATTTCAAAAATCCTAAATAATTAAATTAGCTTTTTCTTTAAAAAAAAAAGGTATGTACTCAGAGAAGCCACAGGGAAAGAGGAAAAGGCTTGACCTAGGGTCAGTATTTTCTTGGACAAATAGAACACTCCCAACCCACCAACTTTCCAAACCATATTTATTTCTGTGCCACTGAAGTGGAAACAAAAAAATCACCAGAAATTAAATATTAGGGGTGGAGGTCGGGGGAGAGGTATGCTCAATTCCATCTTAGAAGTAATTGCACAAATAGTTCTTGATCGTTTATGCTCTGCAAATTATGAAGCAAGTATTCTGTACGACTACTTCCCAGAATGAGAAAGCCATACCTAAAAATATCTCTACAAGAAGATGTTTGTAAAAATGAGCATACTCTTTCCAGATGGTCGGAGTTCTATCATTTAGAGCAAGGCTGCCCACACTGTTCAGCTGTGAATAGGAGGTCCACAAACAAGTGGTTCCAAGGTCAAACAGGATTGGGAAACTGAAGACTATCTTTCCTGCTCAGAGTATCACAACATATGCAGACACATCAAAGGCCCAGAGAAGTCCTGCAGTAAAGAAAGCCGCCCACATAGAGCTCACATGCTAGTTGTGATGGTTAATTTCATGTGTTAACTTGGCAAGGCCACAGTACCCAGATATACGGTCCAACACCAGTCTAGGTGTTGCTGTGAGGTATTTTTTTAGATGAGATGAACATTTAAATCAGCAGACTCTGAGTAAAGCAGATTACCCTCCATAATGTGGGTGGGCCTCACCCAAACAGTAGAAGGCCTTAAGTGAAAAAGGCTAAGGTCCCCTGAGGAAGAGGGAACTCTGCCTCCAGACTGCCTTGGGACTCAAGCTGCATTATCACCTCTTCCCTGGGTCTCCAGTCTGTTGGCCTGCCTTACAGATTTTTGTACTTGCCAGCCCGCACAATCACGAGCCAATTCCTTAAAATAAATCTCTCTCTCCCCACACACACACGTGTGGCACACACACACACACACTCTATCAGTTCTGTTTCTCTGGAGCTCTCTGATGGACCACTAATGGACCACTGGTGGGCCACAAAATCTTACATCTCTATTGTGCAGAACCAGTTGGGGAAACATTACTTTTAAGAGCTATAGAAGCAGACAGTCAGACACATGGGGTGTACCTTTTTGTATTTTGCCACTGTTTAGTACCCACATCAGCAATCCATCTCTTGATAGTCCCTTCATTCAATGTAGGAATTTTCCTCCTCAGATTAACATAGGGATTCTGTAAACAAACAGAAAAGTAAAATACAGTAATTTAGACACAAGAGAAATAGGCATCCAACTTTTAGGCACATTCTAAGGATAGAGGGTAATATTAATTTTTAAATATGACTGTTAGAACTCTGGGAAATCATACACTGAGGTTCTACCAAGGAGTAATCATTTGCCTGGTTGCCAATTTCTTGTCCACGGGGGCTTAGGTCCAAAGTAAATTTCTCTGAGTGTCCTAACACTCAACACATCATACAGGCATAATCGGCTTAAACTGAACATCAGACAGCTTTGAGGGGAGATCCTACAAGGGCTGGGTGCAGAGGTGGGAGGAACTCGATTTGTCTTGGTGAAGTAGGGTGAGGAGGTCATGGACTGATTATTTATCAGCCTATGAACTGCGTATCTTTTTAGTACTGGCTGGCAAAGTCATTTTAGAATGTCAACCTGTTGGCTTGCTGGGACACTGACTAAATGCCATTGGCAAGAAGCCTCCCAAAAGATAAGCAGAGTCTAAGGGAAATCATGCTGATTCGACATTCACCAGGGACAAACCTGCTGACTTTTGTGGGTAAATATTTATGTAGTTAAGATGATAAAAAACCAATAATGTCTAGCTATTTCCCAAACATCAGCTTAGTAACCTGATGATTTGGGAATTCACTAAACCTGGATTCTGGAACACTTTGTTTTGATTCAAATATCAAGTTATAGAACATCTAAAGATCTATTTTTACCTCTTTTTCCATCCAGAGCAAAATGCTTTGATTCCCTCCAGCAATCATTATTAATTCCTTTTCTGAGGTGTGGCTTTCTGAGAGGGATATACAAAAAGTAAAAGTTTAGAAAGTCATTTGGTACCAACATACACACTAAGTTTAAATAATTTCAGATTCTTCTTAAACTTAGTCCTTTTATCTTTCTGATACACAAAGACTCAGCACATTTCTCACCCATAAAGCAGAAATATATATCTACTTCAAGGTAAAGTCTAGTTGGCAAACACAGGTGATCTGCAAAGTTGACACGTGGCATCAGTTTAATATACATAATTAATATAAATGCTTGTACAGTCATGCATTGCATAATGACATTTCAGTCAACAACAGACCACATATACAACGGTGGTCCCATAAGATTAGTACCATATAGCCTAGGTGTGTAGTAGGCCATACCATCTAGGTTGTGTAAGTACGCTCTATGTTCACACAACAATGAAATCGCCTAACACATTTCTCAGAATGTATCCTAGGGCCGTCCGGTGGCGCAGTGGTTCAGTCCGCGCTTTGGCAGCCCGGGGTTGGTGGGTTCGATCCTGGGAGCCGGCCGACGCACTGCTTGTCAGCCGTGCCGTGGCAGCGTCCCATATAAAGTGGAGGAAGATGGGCACGGATGTTAGCCCAGGGCCAGTCTTCCTCAGCAAAAAAGAGGAGGATTGGCAACGGATGTTAGCTCAGGGCTGGTCTTCCTCACCAAAAAAAAAAAAGAATGTATCCCTGTCGTTAAGCAATGCATGACTATATATAAAACACAGTTAAACAAATATTTGATTAGTTAACTGTTCCCTGGTTTAATTTGCCTCCTATTACTAAAAACCACGTTCTACAACTCAAGATTTAACCAATGACTGTTGGCTGGAATTGCTTAAGGAAATAACTCTACTGTTCATTTCCCCAGAAGAACTGAGAGAATTTTGGTACTTCAGGTCACCGCTAAGCTTTCTGAAGCAAGTAACCAAAGTGCTCTGAGGCACTTCTACAGTAGAAATTCAGGCTCTGAGGTTACAGAGGGCACAGTTCAAATCTAGCTGAAGCACTTACTGGCCATGAGACATGGTTAACCCATCGCTCTCCGAGCCTCTGTACCCTCCAGTACAATGGACTCAGAGTACGCATCTCCCAGAACCGTTTAAGGATTGGTGGGATAACACATGTTAAGTGTCAAGCAGTTACAGCGCCCAGCATATGTCAGCTGCTCATCATTCTGAGGGTTTTACATGATTATGAGTCAATTTTACCAAGTAGGAAAACCAATCACCGTGGAATTAATAAACCTCTTGCAAACTGGAATCAGAGCTGCATATATATGCCTCTGAATCCACATAGTCTATTTTATGTTGTGTCACTTTAAGTCCACATTAATCTTAATCTGATGGGGTAAGAGAAAACTAATGGTTATCTTGATAGATTGGATATTTTAAATTGTTTACAAGTGAAAAAAATGAAACCAACGTTTAGAGAAACTCACTTCATAGTCACACATTTCTTTTCTTGCCACTTTACCCACTTAGAAAAATCAGTTTCTCGACTAACGTATTTATGCCAAATCCTGTGCTCCTACAGAATTTACCAAATTTGAGTTCTTCATTTGATGCCAATTTCATGGGGAGTGGTATCAGCTGACTATGTGTTCCACCATTTCCCAGTTGTCCTTCTTTTCCAGAACCAAAAGAAAAGATCTTCCCCAAATCAGAAACATAGGCAAGTGTGTGCCACCTATTAAATAAAAGCACATACAGTCAATTCTCAATTATGTGTAATGATGAGAGTATGCAGCAATAGGGTAAACTGCTGAAATTAGGTTACCCAGTGAGTGAAACTAGTTAACCAACTCCCAATGGATGACATTAGCCATCTGGAAACTAAGAAATAATGTGTGGCTGAGAAGATTTTGGAACCCCTAAGTCTGCCCAAGGCCACGATGAACACCTTGGCAAACAGAGTTCCCTTTGTCAGGAATAAGCATCTCCCCTTGTCTTCTACTCCTTTTTCAAGCCTTGGCTTGAGAGTTGCCACCTCTTGGAAGCCATCTCTGAGTCCCTCTGCTCCCCATCCTGGAGGATGGAATTAGGTGATCCTCCCTGATCTCCCCTTCTATGTCCCCAAGACCTTTATCACACTGACTTTCTTACTGGTTTACTCGATGGTCTCTCCCACTACACAAATGTGCAAGTAAAGAATTTGGCCTTGCTCAAATAGAGGTCCAGCCTTTGTCCTCAGTTCCTGGGAGGTAACCTCTTAACCCTTAGAATTTCCTAAGTGACAGGAGTGCCATGTTTTTCATAGTGCGCCCCAGAGACCACACCTAACAGTATACCCAGGTGGCTCACAGAGGGCCCCTCTGGCCACATAAAAGCCCAACCTATGGGGAGGGAGAGGCTGGAGGCTGAGTTCAATCATATGGGCCATGATTCAGTCAATCATGCCTAAACAATGACACTCCAGGAACAACTTTGGACTGAGGTGAGCTTCCCTGGTTGGCAATACTCCCTCATATTGTCACATGTTGGGCCAGGAGGAAATAACACCTTCCACAGTTCCAAGGGGAGTGGACACCAGAAGCTCCTCGTTTGGACCCCTCCTTGACTCTGTCCTGTGTGTCTCTTCCTTTGACTGGTTCTAATTTGTATCCTCTTCTTGTAAGAAATGCAACTGTGAGTGTGATAGTTTTCAGTGAGTCCTGTGAGTCTTTCCAGGGAATTCTCCTGTGTTATTAGAGGTACTGCCCTGGTTTGCATTAAGACACATCTAACATGGGGCCGGCCCAGTGGCGCAGCGGTTTAGTCCCCGCTTGGCAGCCCGGGGTTCGCGAGTTCGGATCCCGGGCGCCCGCGGACGCACTGCCTGTCAGCCATGCCGTGGCGGCGTCCCATATAAAGTGGAGGAAGATGGGCACGATGTTAGCCCAGGGCCAGTCTTCCTCAGCAAAAAGGGGAGGATTGGCGACGGATGTTAGCTCAGGGCTGGTCTTCCCCACACACACAAAAAAAAAGACACATCTAACATGACAACTCTTGTAACTCATGCTATTCAGAGGAATGTGTGCTACGAAAAATCCAAAGTGGTGATCAAGTTTCTTTGCTTAACATAGAGATATGGAATGCAGAGAATCATACCATCCCAATAATCTGGTCTACCCAATAATATCCATTTATGTAATTTTACTCCAAGATCGTAAGAGAATATGTCTATAGACTGAAAGTACGCACACCAGTTTTTTATAGTAAAGGTTTTAGTAAACAAACAAATAAACCCAACATTCAAATAGAGTCTGAATTTGCTGTTATCTAGTGAGGAAACAATTACGAAAAGAAGAATCAGTATACCTGGGTGAAAATATTTCTTAACCCCACCAAGACCCAACATCCCAGTGGTGAGAAGTAGATTGATGAATCTGACGTTCAAGAAAGAAAATAATTAGGGGCCGCCCGGTGGCGCAGCGGTTTAGTCCGCGCTTGGCAGCCCGGGGTTCGCGAGTTCGGATCCCGTGCGCCCGCCGACGCACTGCCTGTCAGCCATGCTGTGGCGGCGTCCCATATAAAGTGGAGGAAGATGGGCACGATGTTAGCTCAGGGCCAGTCTTCCTCAGCAAAAAGGGGAGGATTGGCAACAGATGTTAGCTCAGGGCTTGTCTTCCCCACAAAAAAAAAAAAAGAAAGAAAATAATTAAGTAAACCAAGGAGTCTGAGCAAGTTTTTCTACTTTTACTTAAAAAAAAAAAAAAAGAGCTGTGAAAATCAAACTTCTCAGAATATTCCACTCAAACCACCACTGACTTTGCCTTTTACTTCACTGTGATCACTCTGAAATAATTAAGGTAACAAGGTATGTTGACCCCCCGAGGGGTTATGAGAAAGTGATTACATCAATGAATAATCCTTTGTGATTCATGTTTACTTTTTCCCAAATAAATGATGACTTATTCTTCTTACAGATAAACATGCCTTTGAACAGTTACAAACGTATTTCACTAAAGCAGCAATAGAAAGTGGATTATATTTGCCCATTAAAAAAAAGTCAGTGAAAACAAATGTGTCTACTAAAATAAAAGATTATTATGATTATCTAGTAATGTAAATTAAGCATCTTCATCTATTGGAAAATGTTTGATACTTTTATCTCAATCAAAGAAATTGATGGAAATTTTATTAAACTATCTAGATGTATTGTACTGATTTTATCAATCTTCATTGACACTTACCTTCCACAAGCTATCTGGGTCACTCTGTTTCCAACAAGCTCAGTCACCAAACAGGGTCTTAACTCATTCTGTGTTGAATTGTGACCGAGTTGCCCATATTTTCCAGCACCAAAAGTAAACACCAGCCCATCCTAAGAAAAGGGAACTTCATATCAGATTCTAGAGAAACATGATACAGAAGTAACATTCGCTGAGGCAAAGTCATCAGTGAAGAATTAATAAAAGCACTGTCAAAGCCAAGCCTGAGACTATTAGAACAGTCTTGCATGCGGGAAGTGATGACATTACTTCCCTGGGAAACACTGACTACCCACACCTAGATGTTCCAGTGCTTTCCCCACTACAAAGTGTTGCTCCAGAATTACAGTCAAGAGGAGACACAGGTACACCCACCTTTGTGAGCAGGGCAGTGTGAGAGCCACCACAAGCGAGAAATTCAACCTTCTGATTGTCCAGTGCTTCAATAAGGGAAGGAGAATCTTTATCTGTGCAAAGGAAAATGCAGTTGAAGTGACCAAAAGGAGATTCTAAGCTTTGCACTGGAGTTCAAGCTGCTGGTGAAAGACCTGGACTCCTTCCTCTCAGCCCAGCAACCCTAGTTCCCAACACATGCTGACAAGAAAGGCTCGATGTAAGTATATGTAGGCCTAAAGCTGGGGTGAGGCAGGGGTCAAAGGGCCACACATGAGGGCACCCACCTGTGAGAGCATCAGGCAGCCCCCAGAGCCCATTCTTCTCTTTTTAACTTGACTTGATTAACTTGAATTGCAGTACATCTGATATTTCCAATTCCCATCTAGAATTACCCTTTTAATGGACATAAAGATTCTTTGTTTCTTTTAAATTCTCTACTACAGTGTCCTTGCCTCACACTACGTCTTCTCTCCTTCACGATTACTTTCTCGTCTTCTCTCCTTCGTGATTACTTTCTCGTCAAAGCACTTAGAGATTCAGCAAAAATAGTCTAAGTGCCCTTTATTCCTTTCCCTCCTTTAAATATTTTCTAATATTGACTCATGGGTTCTCCTGAGCAATTAGCACTAGACCACGTTAGGGAGAAATGCAGCATTTGACCAGTAATCCAGGGTTAATGCGTCCATTACCATAGCTGGTAAAGCAGTGGAGTTTGCTACACTTGACAACTCTAATAAGGAGTTTGGGATCATGAGAAATTTGCCACCTGCTTTGTGAAGGTAGTTCAATAATGGGAATTACATGTTTTCTCGTGGTATGTTTGTACAGATGTAATTAACACCTTATAGAGTAAGATTAGGATACGTGTGTTTCTAAATAGCATTTTAGCATCCTTTTGTCATAATATGGTATAATTATATTAATATACACTTAAATGCACAGGCACATTGGACGTCATTTCATCCAAATTCGTCACTTTACAGAAAAAGAAAATACAGCCTAGAGAAAAGTTAAGCGACTCGGTAAGGCCCTGCAGCTAGTTAACTGCGAACCCAGGTATTCCAATCCCCAGTCCAGTGATCTTTGCCCACTCAGCCCTGACACGCGTCTCAAGTATAGCAACCACTTCTACACTATGCACATCTCTTAGACCAATTCTGCCCTAAAGACAGAGAGAGGACCAGGAAGAACAGTGCGAGTGAAAGTCAGGATTTGAGCCATTTTTGACAGGGAGATCTATTTTAAATTAATCTCATATCTAACAAATATATTTGTTGATAATATGAATTTGAAAATATGTTTCCATACTGTTGGTGTGGCCCAGGCCTAGCTGTCCAAAATCATTTCTTCCCCATGAGTAAACGTTTCCGGACATGGATAAGGCCATGCTGTGGGCTTCTCCCGCAGAAATCTGAACCAAGGGGACTCCCGAGAGGTGCTCTACAACCTGTGGTGTGGGGGTTGAGGCAAATACACTTCCGACTCCGAGCTGGCCGTATAAGTTCTGTCCCCACGCAAAAAGCTCACCACCTAGACATAAACAAAGAAAATGCTGTCTTATTAAGTTTAAAATGCAGCAGACATCACCCTAAGGGCATTCTATATGCTATCCATAGCCTAATATCACAATCTCTTACATTCAAACTGACAGGACTCTCAGATTCCATGTGTCTGAGTCAGAAAAACATAGAAGAATCTTCTTTTATTATACTTCCTATCTCCTCCCTCAAAGGGCAGTGTCATGGATTGAATGTTTGTGTCGGTCCTCCCTCCAGATTCCTGCGTTGAAATCCTAACCCTTAATGTGATGGTATTAGGAGGTGGGGCCTTTGGGAGGTGATTAAGATTAAATAAGATCATGAGGGTGAAGCCCTCACGAATTCTATCAGTGCTCTTATAAAAGAGACCCCAGAGAGCCCTCCTGCCCTCTCCGCTCTGTAAGAGGACGGGTCCTCACCAGACACCAAATCTGCCGGCACCCTGAACTGGACTTCCAGCCTCCAGAACCGTGAGAAAGAAATTTCTGTTGTTTAAGCCACCCAGTCTATGGTATTTTTGTTCTAACAGCCCGAACGAACAAAGACAGGTAGAATGAAGCTATTTGAACATATTATAATCAAATTCAAGAAATATTTATTTTAAAAAACCCACAGGATAAGCCCATGAAAAAAAGAAACATTTCACATCTGGGAAAATAAAAGCTAAAACTACTGCCCCCCCCAACCTCTGCATGTGCCTGAAGATCCTAAATAAACAACTTAAAAACACATTTGAAATTGCAGCACAGTATCTTCAAAGTCAGCACCTTCTTCTATTAATTGAATATATGTAGCAAATTTTTCAAGAAAGTTCTTAGAGGTTATCTAATGGAGTTGACAATACCGAATGGAGTCTGAAAAAATACATCAGAGAATTAACTCTTAACTGAGCACCTCTTTGCAAGATACTCTGCAGGATCTGGTGGGAGATGGAGGCTTTCCTTCAAACATAATTATCATGTGCCTACCAGCCAACAGGAATATAATGATGAGCATGATCAGTCCCCTTTCTTGCTTCCCCAACTTTCATTCTTCCTAGATTGTGATTTATCAGTAATAAACCCTGAACATCCCCTTCCCCACACCACTAGACCCTGGGCTTCATAAATGCACAGTGAGTCTGCTTCATCTTTATAACCTGAACATGGTAGATACTCAATATGAAATATGTGTTCATGAATGGATGAAGTCAAACGACCAGGCCAATTTTTTCCAATACAAGTTCATACTCTCAAACCTCAACAGAGCCCTCAGTACAGGTCAAATACTTGATTATTTACTTTCCTTGAATCCCAGCTTCCATTCAGTTTTATGTTTGTCTGTCCTACACATTAAAAAAAAAAATAGTCCTTAACCCTCAATTCCCCTCTACCACCCTCCTGTCTTAATTCCTCCCCAGTCAAGTTTCTTTAGGAAATAATCCATATTCGATGCTTCCATTTCCCACCATTATAGTGTCTGATAAGATACAGGAAATAATAAAGGGCTGGAGAGAATCCCCATATTCAAAAGCTAATGTTAAAATACGTCAGAGACCTGCAAACTGGCCACAAAAGCAGACGCAGAGCTCCTGACGTGGGAGTTGGAAGGGCACTAGGAAAAGGGAAGATTCAAGAAAAGGGTGGCCCACGCCTGGTCCTGATTCCAAAGAGATTATTTGATTATTCAGAATATTTCTACTGTTTCATATTTAAAAAATAAAAACATGGAACTGTTGAAATAAATCTCTTGGCCCAAGATGGACCTGCTCCTGCCCAAAGTGCCACGGCAGCAAACGGAACTTTCGTGTTCCGGTAAATGCTCCGCCGGACCAGAAACGCAGCACGTACATCCAGTCAGCCAATCCCCTAACAGCAAGGCGGCTCTACACGGCCTTCCTTGTTCCGTGATCTTTCTATACGACGTCAGCTGTGCACCCCTGGCCGATCACGCCCTGTTCCCTGTTGCACTTCTAACGCTCCAGAAAACTTAATCTTGCCCAAAATCCCTCGCGAAGAGCGCTCCACTGCTTGTGCGGCACTGCACTCCCAATCCGTGGACTGTTTTCCCTTGAATAAAGAATATCAAGCTCATTACTAAATTGTTTTAGTTTTGTCACTTGACAGAACAAAATAAAGGAATAGGAATGATGGAAACCTGCAGATTTTCTAGGTCCAAGAATTCTCTCTCACCTTGTTATCTTATAGTGCTCTGCGCCATATCAAATTCAAAACCGTATTTCTGTCCTGTTACAAAGTGAAGCATACACATCCTACTAGTTCTACATATACACACATTTACTCCCTCTAAAAAACAATTAATATTCTAGAGAGGTACCTTTTGAAAGTGCAAGAGAATGATAATCTCCACATGTGATCTGAATTATATTTTTTTCTTGTAAAATGCATTGAAACCTGATGAAAAAAATATTTTACGTTAATCACCATAATGAAAGTCACAATATCATTGTTAAAATTATTAACTATTTAATAAGGACTGAAGCTCAAGGAAAAAATTTTAATTTACTGCTTCACATTCAGTACATCTAAAATTATTATAAAAAATACTATATATTTAGGTTTTCCTTTTAGGTTTAAAAGGAAAATAATGTGCATTATATAATGGTAATAAGATGATTCTAAAACTATTTTGCAAACAATAATTTTATGATGCAAAATAATACAAGATGAAAATAAGTTCTAATTCACATAATCTACTAGGAAAAAGTCTCACAAATCGTTCCATGATAATGCATTTTTTTCCTAGGTTGAAAACTCTTATTTCTGAAAATTTAACTTATAGGATTACTATGAGGATTAAATGAATTAACGAATGTGAAAATCCAATTTGGGGCTACGCAGACTAACCAATCATTTCCTTTAAATGTCATAACAACACATGTGCCCTAGGAGACATAAATTGCTTTGTAGTTTACTGATGGAATTCACTGGTCAGTTCAGAATTCATCCTTTACTTAAGATGCCACATATAAAACAGGGGACAAGAATCATATAAGGTTACATTTTCCTACAAAAATTATGATGGCCTTTTGAGTAAAATTTAAATAATTTTTAATAAAAGAAAAAAAGTTCCCTACCTTGCATGTTCTATGCTATAGTTGTACTCAAACGGTTTTCCATCCGAGGATAGAATCAGCATGTGCTCTGCTCCTTGGTCCATGGAATGTATCTTCATTTTTTTCCCTAACTTAATGCACTCTGGAGAGCAAATCCAACCAAGAGCTATCATCACTCTGATTATTAAGCACTATTATTATAGATTTCATTATAATACACTTAAAACACCCAGAAAAATTTCAACTAGACAACCTTTGACTTAACATGAACTTCTCTTTAAAGAAAATTCAAGTACGGAAAGCAGACAAATTAGCAATGACTATAGTCTTGACAATGGATTTTTTTAATTTGGGAAAGCATTGATTCATACTTTGTTTTATATTAAATATACCTTTAAAATAGCCAATTAAATATTTGCTTTTAGATTCCCATTGAATAAGCTGAGACAGAGAAACTAAATTTGAAGTAACAGAAATGAAAAAGTCAATAAGAAAATATAACTTAATTTTTGGGCAACATAATTCATTTTAGGAACAAATATATTGTGTATTCTGAAATATACTCTTTCCAAAAACAAAACAAATAACAATAACAAGCCCTTTCTGACTGCTCCATATAGAAGCCAAGGCTTATATTCTTAAAAGGAAGAGTTGTGCTTGGGGGACTATTTTTAAAGAGGATGCTGTTAAAAGAATCTTTATGAGCATTAGTGCATATTTAGCCCTTTCTACAAGTTAAGATATTTAAAACTGTCCACTAGTTACCATTTACTTTTATCTCATTTAATTTGTTCACAAAAATTAAAGTAGGATAGATCTGGGACTCGCACTTTTTCGTTCGAATGAAATAGAATCTATTCACGTAAAAATCTCGAAGCACAAACCACTTCATATTACAAATGCTAGAAGAAGAAATGGCCCAACAGACTAACGTTTTTAGAGACTCAGTATTTCAAATCAGTTGAAAAAAAGAAGTGTTATTCCAAAAAGCTATTGGGACTTCAGACTAGCCACTTGGAGAAACAAATAAATAAATCCAGATCCCCTACCTCACTCCTTAAATCAAAATAATTTCCAGGCATATCAAAAATTTTAGTGTTAAAAATAAAAGCTTAAAATTACTATAAAGATGAGTACATTCAAAAAAGAAAAAAAAAACTTGGGGTGTGGACAGCTTTTTAACATAACACAAAATCCATAAACCTCCTTAAAAGAAAAGATTGATGAGGTAGATTATAAAATAACATCAAACTAAAGGCAAGTTGGGAAAACAATTACAACGTATATGACCGACAAAGGACTATTCTTACTGAACAAATAACTCTTTCAAATAAATAAGAAAAAGACTAACAATTCAAATTTTTTAAAGCCAGACAAAGATATGAACAGGCAGTTCACCGAAAAGGAATCCAAATGGCCAATAGAAAAAAAAAATGCTCGACTTCGCTCAAGTTAAAAGCAAAACGAACAACTTTTCGTTGTTCGATATTCGAAGAAATATAATTTCCTTCACTCAACCGATGGGCAAAAATTTTAAGATTAAGAATGTGGCCATTATGCTTTCCCCCATCTAAAAAATCGGAGCCACAGTACCGGATCTAATCTCTACGGAGATGACCACTTTGGAGAAGTGCGACTGAAAGCACTCTTTAAATTGCTTGCAAATGTTAACATATTATCATTGAGAACAAGATAACTATATTCTCCAAAGGCTCACGAAATCGGAGCAGGTATGTTCTAAAAAGGGATAAGTGAAAAATAAACTTTGAACAGAAGCCAACGATAAAAGCAGACTGGCTAAGATGAAGATGCGTGTACACCCTCTCCCTCCGCGCGGTCAGCTGGAGGAGTGGATGATGCATTTCTCGCTACCAACCCGCAGACTCCGCGCCAACTAGGAACTGGGATAAAGGAGCGCTCAAGCGTGCTGCAGGCGCGAAACGCGAAAACCGTTAAAAGGACCACCGAGGACTGCTGCAGCGTCGGGTCCCCTCCCGAGCTTTCCTCCCCGTTTAGAGAAGAACCGCGCACCCGCAACTCGGGCCACTCTGGAGAGAAGCGTCCGTGCGGGCCCCGGCTCCGAACCGCCACCCTCACATCCCCAGCCCGAGGCGGACGGGCCGAGCGGGCGCTGCCCGGCCCCACTCACTGGGCTTCCTGGCGCCGTCGCTCCCCGCCGGCAGCTGGTGGACATCGACGCCGGCCCCGCCGCGCTCCAGCACCGCCAGGCGCCCGCGCGTGCAGCACATCTGGCGTGTCGCCTCGGTCCTCCGGAGCAGCGCGCTGCGGAGGCCCGCGAGGCTGGGAAACAGCCAGAGCTGCGCGCCCGGCGGCTGCGCGGAGCGGGACGCGGCGGGCCGGGACGCGGCGGCCGGCTTGGGCGCCGAGCGCGCGCCGCCCCGCGACCTCCGCTTCATCGCCGCTTTCCTGGGTTCCACGGCGCGACTCCGGTCTCCGGACCTTCGGAGGAGACGGAGTTCCAGCCGGCCTCGAGGCGAGAAGAGACAGAGAAACGGCCAAGGCCTGAGCGCGCCCACTGCCCCCGGGCGTCGCGGAGCGGAGCGGGAGCTCGCGGAGCGCGCTGCGGCGTCGAGGAATCGCAGCGTGCCCTACTCCGCCGCTGCTCAGACGCCCGGCTCCGCGCTTGCTGTTTGGGGGCGGAGCCGGCAGTGCATGTGGGAAACGAAACTGATTTTTTTTTTAAGGGGCCAGAATCGAAATAGAAGAGAAAAGAGAAATGCGAATGATTCAAGAATGGCTCGGGAGGCGGCCAAAGTCAACAGGGCGCTGGCAGGTGACGAGGTGGATGGGCAGGGCTGAGAAGGTGTCCCCAGGCGGACAGTGGCCACCTGAACTGCTGGACCAAGTGGCCTTCGAGGAAACTGCAATTCCACTAGGAGGAGCCCTGACACAGGCGGACTTGCAGAATTTCCAGGAACGGTTGCGGTAAGGAAAGTTCAAGTTTGTTAAGCATTCTGTTCCAGATTCTGCCCAGGATCCCAGTGAAACTGGAAAAGAGAACTGTTAGGCCAGTCTCTCCGCCCACACCGCGGTGCCGGGCAGCCAGTGATCTGCTTTCTGTCAATATAGTTATCCTTTCCTGGAATTTCTTACGAACGGAATCAAACCTATGCAGTCTTTTGTGTCTGCCTTTTTTCACTTGGCATAACGCTTTTGAGATTCATCTTAGATTTCATCAGTAGCTCTTTGTTATTGTTTTGTTATTTTTTGTTATTGTTGAGTGGTATTCCATTATATGGATAAAGCACAATTTGTTTATCCATTCACCAACTGGCGGGCTTTTCAGCCCTTTCCAGTTTTTGGCTACAATGAACAGAGCTGCTGTGAATATTTGTGAACAAGTCTTTGATTGGATAAATGTTTTCATTTATTTTGGGTAAATACGTAAAAATGGAATTTCTGTATCATATGGTAAGTACATGAATATCGTTATAAGAAACTGCCAAACTTTTCCAAAGTGCTATACCATTTTGCATTCCCTTCAATTTATGGGAGATCCAGTCATTCTACATCTTTGCGAACGTTTGGTATTGTCAGTATTTTTAATTTTAGCAAATGCAGTGCTCTATGGTGTTATCTTATTGTGGTTTTAATTTCCATTTCTCTAATGATTAATGATGTTGAGCATCTTTTCATGTGCTTATCAGTGCTATTCTCTACCTTTTCTTTGGTGAAGTGTCTATTCACATCTTTTGCCCACTTATTAATTTGATTGCTTATTATCTAAAAGTTCTTTATATATATTAGAGCTCTTTATGTTGTATATCAAGTCCTTTATTAGAGATGTGTTTTGAAATGTTTTCTACCAGTCTGTGGATGCCTTTTAATTTTATTAAAAGTGTCTTTTGAAGAGCTTAAGTTTTTAATTTTGATGCAGTTTATGCATTTTTTTCTTTTACATAGTTCATGCTTTGTTTTCGGTCTTAAGAAATCTTTGCTTAACTCAGGGTTACAGGGGTCTTCTTATATGTTATCTTCTAGAAGTCTTATAGTTTTAGACCTTTGTTACATTTCAAGTGAATTACTGTTCTTTATGGTGTGAGGTAAGAGTAGAGGTTCATTTTTTTCCTTATGGATTTCCAATTGTTCCAGCTTGCCTTTCTCCCATTGATTTGCCTTGGTGTCTTTGTCAAAAGTCTGTTAGCTGTGTGTGATTGTATTTATTCCTGGATTTTTTATTGTGTTCCATTGATCTATATGTCCATTCTTACTTCAGAACCACACTGCCTTGATAACTGTAGATTCTAATTAAGTCTCAAAATAAGTTCATTCAAGTGCTCCACCATTGTCCTTCTTCGCTGCTGTTTTGGCTATTTTAGGTCTTTTGTATTTCCATATATACTTTAGGATCAGCTTATCAATTTCTACAAAACAGACTGCAGGGATTGTGAGATTGCACTAAATTAGATCAATTTGGGAAGAACTGACATGCTAAGAATATTGATTCTTCTGTCTATAAGCATATCTCTCTCCATTAATTTAAAGCTTCCTTAGTCTCTTTCAGCAACATTTTCTAATTTTCAGTGTACATTCAGACATATTTTGTTAAATTTTTGTTGTTGGTGCTGTTGTGTTGATTCTGACTCCAAGCGAGCCTGTATATAGCAGAGGCATCCTGCCTGGCCATTTTTGCAGTGCTCTGCTGCTACTCATAGGATTTTCATGGCCAATCTTTTGGAATTGGGTGGCCAGGTCCTTCTTACTAGTCTGTCTAGTCTGGAAGCTCCAATGAAACCTGTCCACCATGGGTGACCCTGCTGGTATTTGAAATCTCAGTGGCATAGCTTTTAGCATTACAGCAACACGCAGCCGCCACAGTATGACAGCCCACACAAAGGTGGTGTAGCTCTCTGACCAGGAAATGAACTCTGGGCCATGTCAGTGAGAGCATGGAATCTTAACCACTAGACCAGCATTGTTAAATTTATCCTTAAATATTTCTCATTTTTTTGATGATACTGCAAATGGTACTTTCTAAAATGTCAACTTATGATTGTTGTGAGTATATAGAAATAAAATTGATGTTTATATATTGACCTCAAATCATAAGATTTTTCTATATTTATTTAATAGTTCTAGTAATGTTTTTGTAGATCCCTTAGAATCTTCTACAGACGACCATGTGGTCTATAAATAAGATAGTTTTACTTTTTCCTTTCCAATCATTATGACTTTTCTTTTCTTTCTTTGCCCTATTGTATGGACTCGTACCTCTAGTACAATGTTGAATAGAAGCAGTAAGAGACATCCTTGCCTTGTTTCCAATTTTGGTAAGAAAGCATTCAGTCTTTCACCATTAAGTATGAAGTTAGCTGTGGGTAGACTCTATCAGGTGGAGAAAAGTTCCCTTCTGGTCCTAGTTTGTTAAGAGTATTTATCACGCATGAGGGGCTATTGAATTTTGTCAGTTTTTTTCCTGCCTCTATTGAGGTAATTATATGATTTTTCTTTGTCTATTATGGTGAAATATAATGGATTTTCAAATGTATTTCTGGACTAAACCCCTCTTGGTTACAAGATATTATCCTTTTTACATTTTGTTGGATATGTTTGATATATTAAAATTTTGTAAAAAGTTTGTGTCTATGTTCATGAGAGATATTTATAGTTTTCTTTTCCTGTAATGTCTTTGTTTGGTTTTGGTATGAGGGTAATGCTGGCATCATAGAATTAATTGGGAAGTGTTCCCTCTTCCTCTGTTTTCTGAAAGAGTGTGTAAAGAATTGGTACTATTGTTACCGCACTGCAAGTCCAGGTTGCTCCATGTCGTGTTGTAAAAGAATTTACAGAACAGCAAGGACGGGCACAAAGAGTAAGAAGTTTATTAGACAGATACACTCCATAGACAAAGCGGGCACACTCCGAGGGAGGAGCTGCAACAGCAAGAATGAGTAAAAAGAGTAAGGAGTTGATTAGAAAAATACACTCCATAGGCAAAGCGGGCATACTCCAAGGGAGGAGCTGCACCGAGCGGTTTTGCCATCGCATCTTTTATATTCCTGTTTTGGGTAGAGGGTCCTTCTGCACAGGGCAGAAGTGAAGCGAAGGCAGCTGTGAGTCAGAGCAGCAGCAGCCAGGGGAAGAGCGGCAGGGCCGCAGCTTCCATAAATCAAGCAGTTTGGTCCCCCTACAGACAGTCAAAAGAGGTTTAGGAAACTTGCAGTTACCTAAGCTATCTTAAGCTATAATGCAGAACTATGTCTTAGCAATGTCCTAGCAAGGTTCCCCTCCCCCACCGCACGACCCTCCCGTTCCCTTGCAGTGCCAGATCCCTGTGCTAACCTGCCTGTCTCACTATCTCTCCCTTAAATGTTTAGTACAGTTCACCCATTTGTATTACAAAAAGTAATGCTGGAGTTGAAAGGCCTGAAAAACACAACCCACAAGTCAGGAGACTAGGGATGCCTAAGGTTCAGAGGTTACCTTTTCCCTTAAAATTCAGATACATCTGGGCCTTCATTCCATTTATTGTAGAAACCAGACGTGTCCAAAATAACTCTGAGGATTCCCTGGGGGCTACTGACCACCTCACACTCTAGAGTCCTTGGTGAATTCTTTATCTCTGTTCTGTCTATCCTCAGGTGATCCTGCCCTCTTTCCACATAAGCACCCTGAAGCCGGGTACCTGAGGGGTACTGTAGATATTCAATAAGAACATGATTGCCTTTCAACCTTGTTCCCAACACATAGATGAATCTTGCCAATTTGCTGTATTTTTATTTAACTTGAGGGGCGACTCAGGTCTTGAGGATTTATAAGCTTGTTTTGCAGAAGAGAATGCCTTCGGGGAGGTTGTGATCATGATGGCCAGTCCCCAGCTGCTGTTGACGCCCAGAAGTCAGATTACCAAGGGGCTTATCGGGAGTGACCCCTTTGTTTATCTGAAGCTCTTCCTGACAAGCCCTTTAGCTCTATAAAACCCCATTTTCTGCTCTTGTTAAGGTGGATTTGAGTGAACCCATGCTCCTACTTTCCTGTTTTGGCCAATTCGAATAAACCTTTCTCCATCTCCAAGCACCAATGTCTCAGTGATTGGCTTACTGTGCATTGGGCATACAAATTTGAGATTGAGAGGTTCGGTACTGGGGCTGGCCCCATGGCCTAGTGGTTAAGTTCAGCGCGCTCCGCTTCAGCGGCCCAGGCTTGGTTCCCTGGTGCGGACCTACAGCACTCATCAGCAGCCATGCTGTGGCAGCAACCCACATACAAAATAGAGGAAGATTGGCACAGATGTTAGCTGAGGACGAATCTTCCTCAGTGAAAAAAAAAAAGAGGTTTGGTATGAGCCCCAGTGTGGACTTCACCCCATAGTCTTTCCTTTCCCAAAGTACCACCGACACAAGGCTTCTGTGTGTGGTTTGGGATAACAGCAGGCATTTATAGAACAGCTTAAATTTTAAACTTAAAATTTAATATGAGATAGAACTGGTACACAAAGTTCATTGGCCATTTCCATACTTATATCTCTCCTTCAAATCATTCTATAGCCATGATGCTGAGACTTAGTTCATGTTCTTTATTTTCCCCAATTACAGTTAGACAGGAGTTCCTGGTTGGGTTCAGCATTTAACCAAAATAATAATAATCTGCATTCAGAATGATTCTTGGAACACAGTATTGAGCATAAGTAATTATTCCATGAATTAATGAATCCCTTAACATTTAGATTTTCCAAATGAATTATTTGGCAGTTGGCTAAAATCAAAACTCTAGAGACATTCCAGAATATAAAATGTAGTTCTACATGCCTCAAACACACGTTGAATTAGTTTATATTTTTAGTTTTTCAAACTTCAGCATGTCTTTCATATTTCCAGACAGTGTTTATTAGATGTACAATATTTTTAAAAATATCTGTTAGCTTTTAATATTCAGTTTATTTTTAAATGATTATTGTTCAGGAAATAATTCAGTAAAAAGCAAACATTCTCATAGCAAGTCTAGGGATCAGGAAATGTTGATTCATTAAATACCATCCTTGCTTCATCACTTTATTGTTTATCCTAACATTTGTCCACTAATTCTAACTAAAATCTATCAACCCTTTGTACTATTAGACCTAAGGAAAACCAGAAGAATCCTAGGGTGGGGGGACCTGAGAAGCTGAGGCCTCAGGGAGACTCTCGGGGTGACTATCACTGTGTGTCCACAGGTGAGACAAATCCTCTGTTGCTGTTGATGGCTACTTGAAGTGCTTCCTCCATTCTTCTCATTGTAGAATATTCAGGGAGTTCCAGAATATTATGACATGTCAATGATCTCGGGTAATCTCTTTCACTGAAGGTTTCACGACAGCGAAATAGGATTCCTATTTCTCGTAGGCCTCTTACAGGCAGCCTATCATTCCCTGTAAGGAAAACTAGAAAGGAATAAACTTTGGTTAAGATATTGCATAGAAAGAGCAAAACTTAAAATGAAAAGGAAGCAATTAACTACTTCATCCAATCAGTATTTATTGAGAGTGCCCTTGAGCAGAAAGAACTGCACAGGACCGTGGGGAGCATAGAAAAATCATGACATTTGTCCTCAGTGAGTTCCTGGTCTAGTTGGGGAGAAACTACATACGTGAAACGATGATAGCAAGATACAAGGAAGTCTAATGTAGCTCAACTGGAAGTCTGAGGTGAAGAGCCTAATGAAGCCGAGACTCAAGGCGGGCAGAGAGGCGCCAGGCCGGGGTAGCAGGGAGACTTCAGAGGTCACATCTGCCTAGTTCCTTCTCAAGGAGAGGAGATGGGTAAGCTTTCAAGGCTGGGGAAAAAGCCAAGAAAAAGCCAGAGGAAGGAAAATATAACTGAACTCACTGAATGTACAGACAATAGAATCACTGGGCTGAGGCCAAAATTTGCTGTTAAGAGAGAAGCTGGGAAAGGTAGTTTGGGCTTGTGGAGAAGTAGGCTGGGTTTGTGGAAAATTTGGAATTGTCCTCCAGCCTCTTCAGTAGCAACAAAAATAGCAAGAAAAAAGATGTGTCTCTCAGGAAGAACTGAAAACTGGGAAGAAAAGGTAGAGAATAAGTCATTAAATCTGTCCTAGCGAAACCCTGGGGTTTCCACCGAGAGAAGTTCTCATACCACAAGGCCACAGAGCTTAGTGGTGCAAAGCCTGGGCTCTGGATCAGCCTGTTGGGTTCAAATTCTGGTTCTGACACCAGCTGTCTGAACACAGGCAAGCTACTAAATGCCTCACGCCTGTTTTTTCTCATATCTAAAATGGGGAAAAATAAAAGTACCTATCTCATAAGGTCACTATGAGGATAAAGGGAAGTTACAGATATAAAATGATCAGTACAGTGCCTAGCATAGAATAAGTATACAATAAATGCTGTTATTATTATTACCAGCAGTGGTCATTGCTATTGTTATTATTTCTTTCTTTCTTTTTTTCTTTCTCCTGAGGAATATTAGCCCTGAGCTAACATCTGTGCCAATCTTCCTCTATTTTGTATGTGGGTCACTGCCACAGCATGGCTGATGAGTGGTGTAGGTTTGCACCTGGGATCTGAACCCGCGGACCTGGGCTGCCAAAGTGGAGCATGCTGAACTTAACCACCACGCCACAGGGCCGGGCCTCATTGTTATTATTTCTAAAATAGTATTAGGGACAGTTTATGGTGTCCTAATTCCATAGGACTTAGATAATTAAATCAAGATAGGAATGTGAGAGAAAAGGCTTGATTAGGAGCCAAGGAGAGTGAACAAAGAAGATATAAACTAAAATTGGAGGTGAGATTAGAGTCAGTGTAGGGAAGGTAGGAAAATGGCAATATCTTTATTATTATTATCATTTTTTTTCAAAATGGGAAACAGGCTTATGTAAGGGAAAGAACACTGGTCTAGAAAGCAAGGAATCTAGGTTCTAATCCTTGCTTTGCCATTAACATGTGTGACCCACCATTAATAATAACTTCATCCCAAATAAGATATTTATGTTTTAAAAAGATATATAACTATAGACCTATTTATAAATAATACTTACAGAGGAATTTTTTCTTTTCCTCCAAAGTTAATTTGTGAAAAGCTTTCCAAAACATCAGTATAGTAGGATGTGATTTGTGGTATCGTTGATCATATTTTGAATTCTTGAGAAAAAGAAGAAGAAAAATTGTTTTTAGGGAAAATATATAGAAGTTGTTTGGAAGAATTGGGGGCACTTTAGTTATCACCTACCTTTTCAAACTGTTCCCAGTCATAATCAGTATTTCCAACTATTGCTATCATTAGTTCTTCAGGCTGGAAAAGTCTAAGTATCTCCTTGTCACAGACTTTATAAAATCCTCTCTGAAATTCCTCATAAACTGCCTTTGCAGAGGTATTGAAAACATAATCAATACACTTAGAAACATAGTCTTTCCTTGAGGGAAGCAAAAAAAAAAAAAAAGGCCATCAACATACTTTACCAGTGACTAAAATATTCTCTACTTTGCCCTTTTTACCATTTTTATTGAGAAAGTAGAGTAAATTACGTCTGCATGGCACACAACCCTGTACTATACAGGGATATAAAATCATCTGGTCAGCTAGAAAAAAGAACCTTGGAGAATACAGTAGAAGGATGAAGACTTTGGTCTGCTCCCATTTTCCTCGCTGCAGTCAGGATGATATTTTAAAAACACTGATCTGAATACATCCTGCTCAAAATCTTTCAAAGGCTTCCCATTGCCCTTAGGGTAAATTCAAGACCTCCTTAGCAAGATCAAAAAAACCTCCATGATCTGACCCTTGCCTCACTCAGCAGCCTCTTCCCACTTGCATTTGAATCTCCGGCCATACTGACCTTCAGTGCACCGGCCTCACTGTTTCTCTTGTAGTTAGGACATAGCATGCAGTGTTTCCTCCTCACCTGGCAACTTCTGTCATTCATCAGAGTTCAGTATGAACATGACTTTCTCAGGGTTGGTCCTCTGTTCCTCTCTCTCTCCCCTCTCACGGCAATGTCATCATGTGAAAATTATTTCTCCAAAGTCTGTCTCCACTACATGATGAATTTCCTGATGGCAGGGTTAATACCCAAGGTATTTCCAGCAGGTATCCACCAGAAACATAATAATCTCCCACCTTCTGAGGATCCTTTATCGACTGTCCTGTCTAAATCAACCTGTAGGGGAGCAAAATTTGCCACCCCAAAGTGTGTCTCTTTGGCTTGAGGATTATTTTAGGCTACTTTTAAGAAACAAAAGACTCAGGAAGAATTTAGATAAAGGGCCTGTTCCAGCAAGAAGAGCATTCACCAGAGACTTCTGCAAAGAATATGAGCCAGGTGTGCTCGACTGGGGGCAACTTCGCAGGGCCTATTTGATTCAAGTCTCCTCCGTGTCTCATTGTCTCTGCAGAGCATGGCAAACATTTGTTAACCAAACATTTGCTCTTTCTATGATTTGTCTTCCTTCCCTTTGAAGCCCCAAACCCCTACCCGCTTCTCCTTAGCTCTGGATAGCATGTAAGCCTCAACTGCCCGACTACTGGGGAACCTCCTCTCTTTGGGGTTCCCGTGTGTATGAAATTAAATTTGATTTTCTCCTGTTAATCTGTCTCATATCAATTTAATTCTTTCTTTTTTCTATTACCCTTCAAATCCATTTTTCAGTTTCATTCTTAGAATAACCAGAAGAACTTAGAAAGGGGAAGGAAAAATTTCTTCCCCTATCTGCCCCACCCAGTAACCAGTGATGTGCTGGTAAATGTTTAACAACCAGCTCTCTCAAAAGGAGAGAGAGAAAGAAGGAAACCCTCACTTGCAGCATTTGGCAATTTCTGTGGTGTAAATATTTCCACCATGGCTGATTCCAAGCTACTAACACTTTAATAATAAACTCTCAACATTTTTGAAAATTTAACGCTCAGCTCTCACAAGCTGGTACCAGCTGGCTCCAGCATACCTGTAACTCTCTAGCCTCTTAATTGGTTTTAATTTTCTTCAGAGTGCTCATCCTTATCTGACATTCTATTACATAATAATTTATCTGTGTATTGTCTTTCTGCCCCACGGGAATTTAAGCTCCAGATTTGGTCTGGCTTTTTCACTGCTGTATCCCTGGCACCTAGAAAAGGGTTTGGAACAAGTAGGGGCTCAAAACTAATTGTTAAACAAATAACTAGTAAAAAGTGCTGCAAGGGAAATATTTAATCCTGACTCCTTTCTCCCCTTCTCTTACACTGTAACCTTTTTATCTTTCTAAAAGCTGAGGAGCTAAAATGATCATCTGAGAAGCTAAAATACATTTATCAAGTATAGTGATATAAACATTTTATGTATATTCAAAGCAGATATTCGAGGTCTCAAAACTTACTTGTTGGTTTGGTCCACAAGTACAGAGATCCCATTTGGAATTAGATCAACATCATTTTGGTCCCAGTGTATCTGTAACCAAAATGTATTTAGGTACCAAACATGAAAGAAAGTCTGAATAATCAACCATAATACCATTATTGCCAGTACATTCTTCTCTATAAAATTTTAAATAACTGGGAGCTAAATAATTATTTGTAAAGTTCTTTTAAATACATATAAAAATAAAAAACCTACCCTAGTATCTGTCGTACATTGCTTTTAATCATACATCACTCCATTTAGTTGTTTACATTGTTCACACTGATTGAATAATTGCTCTATTTTCACTTTATTTGAGAGTATATAGACATAAGGTATCATATGAGGAGCAGGTTGGGGGAAAGTCTTACAGTACAGAAGTAAAATACTCTTCGAAAAAGGAATCCCATATATAAGATACTATAATAAAAATTAATAAAAGAACAAATTAAAGGTAATCTATAATCTGATTTCATTAGTACTCACAGAAAAATATATGTAATCTTCTCCAATGTCATCAGATTCATCATTTAGAACTTCTTGCAAATTCCTAATGAAAATTTTGGTTTAAAAATTATACTTATTGATCTTATAAAATGTCAAAAGTAATAAAGGTTCAATGGAAAAAATTTTGGACAATATAGAAATGTATAAAATGCCATAGAAATTTCTTCTCCTCTATCCTCCCACTCCCTCTTCCTAGAGTTAACCTCTATTTACAGTCTGACTGGTTGTACCACTGCTGAGTCTTGGTGGAAATTACAAAAAGGAGCGCCTTCCTCTAGACCAGTGATTCTTAACCAGGGGTGACTTTGCCCCCCAGGGAACATTTGGCAAAATCTGGAGACATCTTTGGTTGTCATCATTAGAAGGAAGGTTGCTACTGGCATCTAAAGGGTAGCGACTTCATATGCTGCTAAACATCCCTACAATGCCCAGGACAGCCTTCCACAACAAAGAATTATCCAGCTCAAAATGCCAATATTGCCAATATGGAGAAACCCTGCTCTAAACTGTCAGGGTGTTCAGGGGAAATCTAGCCAGTTTTTTCTTCTACACGAGAAGAGAATCCTTTTCCCCAATCTGTTGCCAACTGTATATTTTATGAAAAACTTTTACACAGTTGTCAATCTGTAAGCAGAAAAATTACATCTCATTTTCATTTGTATTTCCTTAATTACTAGTAATGTTGACCATATTTTCATTTTTTGGTTAGCCATATATATATATATACACACACATATACACAAATATAGCCATAAATATTTATATGTGTGACACACACACAAATATATTTATACATCAGACATACTAATCCTTTGTCTATCATATATGTTGCCAGTATTTTCTTCACAGGATATAGTTTGCCTTTTAACTTAGAACAAGAATTTTTCAATCCCTAAAAAATATTAAGTTGATAACATGTTGATTTATTTAAGAAAATTAAATATGATTAAATATGATTTATTTAAAATAAACATAGCATGCATGATTCTCATTAAGAATATTGTATACTGTCCACAGCAACCGTTTCCATCTGGATAAATTCAAGAGACCAGGCCAGAGCTCAGTTTATTGTACTGGTTGGTACTTAAAGGAGCATTTGGCTTTTTCTCTATTTTTGAAGGTTTACTTGATTATAAGACATGCTAAAATTCCAATTCATCTAAAGAGCACACATTTATTGAAATTGAAGACCCTGTATGTGTGTGTGTGTGTGTGTGTGTGTGTGTGTCTGTGTGTGTCTGTGTCTGTGTAACATCATTTATGCCTAAATAACAGACTTACTGGATATAGTCCTGGAAAAGCATTTACTTACTTTCCCAAAAGAGGACTGAGTTCTCTTAAATCTTCCAGTGATGGCTTTTGGTCCAGAAGTTTCTTAAACAGAGCCAATGGGAAAGGAAGGTTGACAACATTGAAATTGTATAGGGAGAGTCCACACAGCATCCCAAAGAGGAAATATCTTTTCGTCTCAAATTTAGGCTGGAAAAGGAGAAGAAAAAAATAATCCCTAATGTATTATAAAGAATCAATAATCCAAAGGGATAATTAGATTAGTAAAAAATGTTTTTGGTTCCCTTTTCTAAAAGTTACAAATTAGCAGCAAAATGGACTTCAGGAAAATAAAAATTTGAGGTTCTGACCTAGGCTATAATATAATTCAAATTTCTTCCATAAGTTAAAATACAAATTAACAGTTCAGAATATTAAATAAATGAATTTACTTTTTGTTACTAACAGCATATCTGGAATATAAAAAAATAAGCTCAGATAGCCTTATAAACCAAGGTTTTTCACTATTTAATTTTACAGTCCCCGCCTTCATGTAGAAAAATGACACTGCGGAAGGAAGGGTGCACTTTATCTACACTTTCAGGGGGCGTCAGGTGTGTCAGATGTGTGTCAGATGAGTGGTGTCCCCTTGGGCAATACAGCCGTCAACCTAGGTGCACTTATAGGGAGAAGCACATGGGTCAGGGAAGGTGACTGATGCTGTTGACCATGAAGATGGGTGGAAGGAAGAAGGAAAGAGTTCTGATGAAACTGGCTTCACTGTCCTCTCTGCACTTTGTAGTCCCTGATAAGGGAAAACACTGGCCACATCTGGCCAAGCCATCACTATAGCTCAGCCAAGAGATCACTAGCCTGGAAATGCTAAGATTTCGAATCAGCACCAGCCTTGCTGTTAGCAGGTGCATGACTTTGGGCCACTCACATAATAGTCGGTGCCTCCATCCACTCGCCCTGTTTACTTCTTAGAGTAATTGTGAGGATAAATGTAAAGAATGCTTTTGAATTTTGAAAATGAATTAAAAGTACAATACAAGTACTCTCCAAAGGTGACCTCCTCTAAACTAATCAGTCTTGTTGCCTGTATTTGTAATGTGTCCCCTGCTTCTGGTTGATTTTGTCTCTTCACCGAGCCAGACACAAATCAGACTTTTGTCTCTGTGTTTTATCCAGCAGCATAGCACAAGTCTTAAGAGTAAGGGCTTTGGGGTCGGACAGTCCTGAGTTCATATCCTGGCCTGGTCACTTGCTAGTTGAATATCCTTGCACAGTTTATTTAATCTCTCTGAGCCTCAGTTTATTTATCTGTAAAATGAGGACAAACCACCTACCTCACAGAGTCAATGTAAGGTTTAATTTTCTCCTCTCCATCCCCCACTTGCATCTCTTTGATCTATTTAGTCCCTATCCTTCAACATCAACCTCAGGTCTCCACTTTTCCATGACACTTCAGTCCCCCTTGATTTCTTTCTGTCCTAATTAAGGAATCCCTTAAATTTGTACAGTGCCCTAAAGTTCTCATGGCACTTTCACACCTTGATATACCTTATCTCACTTTATTCTCAATCAGCCCTGTAAAGCAGGCAGAGCAGAAATTATGACATCCATTTTATAGGTGAGGAAACTGAAAACTCGGAGAAGCTAAATGACACACCCTCAAGACTAGAACTTTGGGCTTCTAATCCCATGTCAGTGCTTCCTTCCCCACCCTACCATGCTTCTCAACAACTATTACACATGAAGTCAGCAAGCCATCATTGAGAACCAATGCTAAAGTTTCTGGTGTTTTAGTCTTATTGCTCCATCTACACATAAAAAAAAAGTTTCAAGAGGAAAGAGATTGAGTCGTATACTAATTTAAATCTCCCACAATATTTAATACAATGTGGGAGCCTCAAGAAACATTCAGTAAATGCTTGTTGATTGATAAAAATCCTACCACTGGCACACTTTGGCCTTTCCTATCTTTTAGAGGTTTATTCTTTCTCAAAAAGATACAAAACACCTTTCAGTATTTTTTCACACCCATTCATCTTTCTGCTCCTCTTCCCTGTCTTTTCTGGGTTCTAAACCTCCACCATGTCATTTGGAAGAACATTTGGTTTTATGGGAAAGGGGATCAATAAGTTGAAGCTCACCATGTGATTCTTTTTAGAATTATTTGCTCTGAGTTACTAATAGAGAAATAAAGACAAGTTTTATGTTACTTTAAGAAAATGTTTACATTTCGAAGATCTTTATAAAAATATAATCATGGCAGACATGAATCACCTTATTAGAATTAGCAACTGTATCTAGGTTTCTAGTAATAATTTCTCTCCTAATTTGAAACACTCTATATTATTGCTTCTCCAAATTTAGGAAACCACCAAATATCCATCAATAGGAGACTAGATAAACGAAGTGCAGGACATCCATACAATGGAATGCTACTCAGCTATAAAAGGGAAAAACGATAGATACATGCAACAACATGCATGAGTCTCAACACAATTATGCTGAGTGAAAAAGGACAGACACAAAGACTACTTATGATTCCATTTATGTAAAATTCCAGGAAAAATTCAAACTATAGTGACCGAAATCAGATCAGTGGTTGCCTGTGCATGGAGCGGGGGAGGAATGGAAGCAGGGGAGGAGAAGGATTAGAAAGGGATATGAGGAAACTTTGAGGGATGATCGACATGTTCATTATCTTGATTGTGGTGACAGTTTCATGGGGATATATATATGTACATCAAAACTTATCAAATTGGACACTTTAAATATGTGCAATTTATTGTATCTCAAGTATACTTAATTAAAGCTGTTTAAAAGTTTAATGTGCATATGAATCACTTGGGGATCTTATAAAACACATGTTCTCTGGGGCAAGGCCTAAGACTCTGCTTTTCAAACAGCTCCCAGATGATGCTGGAGCTGCTACTCTGTGGACTATGTTTTGAGTAGCCAGATTTTATATGACCTAATTTTACATTATTATGTATGGTTTTCATGTTGCAGTATATAGTATACTTTTTCTGTTCTGAAAAACCATAAGAAAATAAATAAATACTTACGCTGACAGGAAACCACATGTAGGAACCCTCTTCAGGATATATGAACATTCCATATTCTGTCTTGGTCATCTCTTCGAATATACAGTGGAAGAACTCGGACTTTACCCCTGCACTCTCAGGACGAATTTCTTTAATAAACGAAATCTGAGGAAAGAGAACACACTCCCAGGTCCAGATTTAAAATATAATGTCTTGATCTTTATGGGAAAGTTTCAAACCTCCTGCAGTCACCAGAATTCCCAGAATCCCACACACCTTACCTCTCTGCAATCTGTTCTCCCTCAATTTGCTACTGAGCAGCAGATGTCATGAACCTATCTATTGTCAGATTATTGTATAGTGAGTACATGCCCCGACGAACCAAGTGAAGGGGGGACTCTAGCAAGACTTAGCATTCACCAATTATGTTGGCCAGCGTCTTGAACCAAACTTTGATGTGCTTCAAACCCCTGGGCCACTAAACTCCCCAGTTATTCTCTCTGGTTGTCTATCTTCATCTCATCATTCAGACTTTACAACCTTGGCTTCAGTCAAGAACCATTTGACTTCTCCTGCCTCTGCCCTCATTAGGACTTCTGATAAGCGGCCCTCCCAGTCAGCCTGGGCAGGGCACCTGTACAGAAACCATCAGACCGACTGCCCATATCCCTTGAGAGGGAAAACAATATTGACTACTCCCTCTTTTCTAAAGTCCACATTTGGACTTTGTGGCCTAGTACTATCCTGGTTTTCCTCTGACCTCTCCAGTGACTCCTTCTCTACTTCCTTTTCTGGCTAATTTTCTTTACATCTTTTTCATATAAGCATCACTAAGCTTCATTAAGAGTTCTCTTTCTCCTTCTTTGCCTGGAAGATCTTATCTACTGCCACTTTGATCAACCAACTCCTTGGCCACAGACTATCATCTCCAAGGACCTGCCTCACATTCCATCTGGATACCCCCAAAACAAATTAAGCTTACCTCCAATTTTCTTATTTCTGCTCATTTACACTAGCAAGTCTGCCTTTGCATGGTCAGGATCCACTCATACTGCACCTTGACAACCTTGCCTTGTTCAGAGTCTGTGCTTTGACTGGATCTGTCTTGAAGTTCACCCTTTTACCTCTTTGTCATCTCCTGCAGGTGGTATCATTTTCTACTGATTTCCTCATAATCAAGATTTAAAGGAAAGTAGGTACAGAGGGAGACATACAACTAGAAAATCTGGCTTATAACATAGTTTCTTTGTTTTCCATTGGAATCCCATCCTGGGAAATATCCCTCTCCTGTCTGAGTCCCACCCTCCAGGTTCTGGTTTCTTCTCTGAGAACCTCTTTCCCTAATGGCTGATATCAGGAAAATCCACTCCCTTCTGTACAAATTCCAGCTCCTACGTACATAGTTAGTCATTATTCTATGGCCCCAATAGGGCAAACGATCTGAGGTACCACACGACAGAAACACTACAGGCGCCCACAAAGGGTGAAGTGAAGGATGGCTAGATTTGGAACCAACAGAGTAGAATGTCAGTGCCTAAAACTAGAGCCAAAATGTAGGAAAAGTATCTGTTCCACCTGCTGCTTGTTGACTGCATTAATAGCCCAAATCCTCACCCCTCCTTGATCCATGTCTTTTGCATGTGACTTTGCAGTTCCTCCCATTAAAGCAGCTGAATATATTTTGCCATCCCTTGACTTGGATTCAGCCATGTGACTTGCTTTGACTAAAGTAATATTTGTTGTGTGACTGGGCTTGCTGTCTGGCATTACTGTGAGAAGAAGATACTTGTAGTCCCAGGAAGAAGATGAAAAACATAGGAAGCAGAGCAAAACTGCCCCAGCCAGGCCCAGTCTAGATCAAGCCAATCCCTAGCCAACTCCCAAATATGTAAGCAAGCGCAGACAAAATCTGCAAAGCCACCCAGATGAGTTCAACCAAGATCAGTAGATCCTCAGCTGAATTGCAGATCTGTAAAATAAATTATTGTTATTTTAAGTCATTAAGCTTTCGGATGGTTCATTATGCAGCATTTTTGTAGCCATAGGTAACTAATAGTTAACTCATAACCCCAGTGTTCAATTAAACATCCCATTGCTTTTCTCTGAAGGGTAAGTGAAGAATTCTGGAAACCATAAGGCTGATAACTATAGTTGCAAATGCAGGCTCTTCTTTGCTACATTACATAAATGTTTCCCTCCCACATTAGTAAAAATGTCCAATGAGACGTTTTACTGTACCACTAATTCTTTCCGGAGGTCAGTGACTTCAGCTTGGCTTAACTGACGCAGAGCATCTTCAACTAGGTGACTTCGTCTGACTTTAAGTATAAATATAGGTGATGGAGGGAATTCATCCTTTCCTTGATGAATTGTTTGCCCCAGATATGCACTCTCTGTTGCATTCTAGAAAAAGAAATATTTTAGGAATCCTCATAGGAATACTAGAAAGTGTTTAATGTTTCAAATAAACATATTTTGTATAGCATACACTTATGCCTGCCATTGCTATAAATACTCATATTGTAATTATTTAAGGAGAAGGGCATTGTATCTACATTATCATGGATAAAGAGATTGTAGGATCTGTGAAACTATGGTGCATAGGAATTGTGTACAGGGGATTAGTCACCATGGATGTACAGCTAAATAATTACAAGCTATCTCAGATCACTTATTAGTGACATTAGGTAAACATGATCCTTTACGGCAATAGTGGTATTCACCATGCTGAGACATTCATCCACCATCAGTCTTGAGAAGCAGAATGTTAGTGCCATAATCCTCAAGAATATAAGGGCAGTTTAGGAGCTCAGGGATAATGCAGATACAGTAAAAAGAGTAAAGGGAAGACTCGCTCAGAGAAGATCCACTCTTCTTCAAATATCTATGATCTATATACCGAATCTGCATGGGAGCTCCCCAGAAATATGCCACCGGTGGCCTCATCTTGGACCTAGCATTGTTCTCAGTCACTCCAGAGAGTACTTCCATTTAGCTTTTCTGAATTCTCAACATTTCCTCACTTATTCAGTCCCCCGATCTTGTTTCTGCTGAGCTCCCTTGGATTAGAAATCTAGTGTTGGACTTGCTATCCTTGCTTTGACCTTTACCACTCCTCTAGGGCTTCTGCTATATCACAAAAACAATAAGGGAGTATTTAGGACTCATAAACCAAAGCAGCCGTCTTGGGGCCTATCCTGCAATAGTGACAGTAAGACAGGCGATAATAGCTCTCCGATTCCAGGTTTCTGGGCCGGGTGTGGTTGCCCATACCAGTACTCTACCAGCATCTCAGAGTAGTATGCATGTGGCTCTGGGCTTGGGAAGGCCCTGGCCCAGATCTCTGCTACCACTATACACTGAGAAATTTATATGTGATTCCACTAGATTCTTCAGGTTTTTCCTTAACATGTTTGTTGTAAAGAAGCTCCAGGTTTGTAGGGATATGGAACAAGTGCCATTTCTGGTCCTTCCTGGTGGTGGGTCAGCTCCTTCTGTGGCCCAGGAGTCTACAGCTCTGGGACACTTCAGTAATACTGACTGCTGAGCAGTATGTCCTGTGGCTCAGAGTGACAGGGAGTGGCCAGCAATGTCCTCCAGTGACTATAGCAGGGTGTGGTGTATGTGGCCTGCTGCATGCTTGCCTTCTCTCACCTAACCAAGAACTGGACTGGAAACCTGCATCTTATTTTCCAGTTTCTCTACCCCTATTCTCCATGTATGGTTTCCCCTTTCTACATTTATGCATTTGAATTGGTAATCCAGTTTGGAACTTACAATTTTGACTGTCTATCATCTCTCCTTTGGAGGACAGGATTCTGGAGTCTGTTTTCTAACTTCACCCATGACAACTACAACTAAGAGTTTTCTTGTCCTCAAACCTTTCCCAAGCCTTCATGATATGCAACCTGTCTGGGTCCACTATCCACACACCTTCACTAACAGAGTAGACAGGTTAGACAGAACACTGCTGTATAAGAAAATACCAGAGAGGGAAGGACTTGTTTAAAGGAAACTTAAGGGGAAGTTAGGTTTGGGAAGGAAAGACTCAGTCTACTTTCTCCCATTACCAGAGATGTTAGGAAAATAAAGAAGTGGCTGGGAAACAAAAGACGAGATGGCCCAGTCAAATCTCCTTGTAAACATGCTGATGACAGACACTAATAACAGCAACTAGAGGGGGAGTTCTTATCTATGGAATGCTTTTAGCAGGAGGTACCTTGTCTGTCTAGGTTGCTTATTATAGATAAACCTGGAATTTATGGATTTATGGGGCATGGCTCATTGGAAAATGTCAGGTAAGCTATATAATTAGTAGGGTATAAAAAGGAAATGTTTGATAACTGAAATGGCTCCTTTGTGCATGTGATGTCCCCGACTTCTCCATGTTTCTCCTAGATGGCCTGTATCCTCTGAATTATTAATAAAAGTAATGGGTATGAGTTCTGATTCCTGTGAGTCTTTAATGTATAAACATTATAGATAAATAGATATGAATCTTTCCTGAGGAATGGCCTAGAAAACAAGACTCAGCAATCAAAAAATGCAAAATCTTTAGCATAATGTCTGGGGGCAGGAGGCAGGATGAGCATTATATATACTTAACTTTAAGTACTAAGGCTGATGGTGATAAGAGAGACAAAATAACATGTAAATGTTATGTGGGAATAATACAACTGCCAGAAAAGGAGAAGAAGGAAGTCTGTGGAAAACAATAAACAGACTGATTGACTCATAGGCATTATCTGGGAAAAAAGAGTATCAGTGCGGACTTACTAATTTAAGCAGATATGAAAATCTAAAACCTAACACTAAGAACACAGTAGTAACTAATACTGGATTGAGGAAGAGAGGGAGAGAAACGGAAAGAGCAGTTACTAGATGTTTCAGTGTTGCTCACAGCAGGAAAACGATGTTATCTAAAGAAAGTGAGGACTTGGGCATTATATAATAATGAGAAATACAATTAAAATTAAACTGAAGTATCATGATGAACCCATTGAACTGGAAAAGATCACAAAGCTTGGTAACACTCTGCACTGGTGAGAGTGTGTGAAAGGGGCATTTCATACATTGCTAGTAATAACATAATTAGTACAACTTCTATGTACAGTCATTTGGTAACACGTAATAAAGAAAAAGAATTACACATCATTCAACCTTTCTATATGATTGATTTTTCAGGGTAACCAAATGGACCTGATCGGGGATTGATGAGGAAAAGTTCTCCTTTACAGAATTCGAGTTAATAACTTGGGAAGGAATGATAAGATTAGAAATATCACCATTCTGCAAAATTTAACCAAAACAATGGATGAAATTATTAAATAAAAGGTTGATGGGAAACATTACAATGGAAGAATCATGTGGTCACTGCCTGAACCCACTGATGAATATCAGCATGAACAAGAATGAAACAACCAGAAATAATGCATTGAAGTATGGAGCAGTGAAAAGAAATTGGGCCTGGGATTTGCTTTAAAATACTTCAGCAAAAATAGTAACAACTACAAAAACAACAAAAGTGACAATTGAAGAAAGTGTGGCAAAATGCTGATGACTACTGAAACTTTGTGATGGGGTTCATTACACCATTATCTCTATTTTGTATATGTTTGAAATGTTATATAATAAAAAAAAAGTAAGACATACATACCTGCATTTGTCTAAAGAAATCAGCTTGCAATAATTTAATTTTGGATAGCAAATTAAAGATAAATGGAAAATCACTGAAAATAACGGGACTGGCGTTTTCTGCAGGTATCTAAAAAATAAACAGATAAGTTTTGATAATTAAAAGAAAAAAATCTCCATTTCTTTACCTCATCACCTTAAATTATTTCCCTCTATACTTTTCTGAGATCTGTTTTTAAGAATCCAAATTACCTAGAAACAAATTTCTACGAAAATTCATTTGTTTGGTGAGTGAAAGATGTTTAAGTTTTCAATGATCATCTAATTTAGCAAATTCAAATTTCAATGAGGAAATGTTCAGATCTTGATTTATCAAAGAGATACCTACATAACTATTAATGTGTCCCCCTTTAAAGTATGAAAATTTTCAGAAGTAAAAATGTTATTCTTACCAAGTTGTTCTTCCTCAAGAACACTCTTCTTCTATCTTCAAAAAAGTTCAAAAAATAAGAGAGTTCATTTATCTTGAAAGTATTTCCTGGTAGTAGACCGTTAGCTTTGTTTACCTTAAAGAGAATATGATCTGTGAATTTCATTTTCTATTAATAAGTTATTTAATTTAAATAATTTTTACATATGACTATTATATAGATAATCAGAATAGAGTTCTATACACCCAATGCATTTGTCAATGATGAAGTAGACTTCTATAAATCTTCCCTTTTTTGATCTATAATGTCTCCAATTTTCATAAATATTATAAAAGGTATAAGACGTTGGCAGTGGAGATTAGTAAACCAATTCTTAGGGCACAGGTTTACTGGAAACTGGAAACAATTTCTAGATCATGAGAATAAAAGCACCATAAAAATTCAAGGTATTTTTGCAAATTCCGCACTTTCTCCATTAATTAATGAATATTAATTTATCACACACCACTATTTGTCAGGCATGGGACAAAACATAAGCCAAAAATTGTCCTGACTTACACATAGCTTATTGTCTAGTATAGTAGTCAGCAAACTTTTTCTTAAATCCAGATAGTAAATATTTTGAGCTTGGGACCATACAGTCTCTGGTGCCCCATTCAACCCAGCCATTTCATAGCACAAAACAGCCATAGACAATATGTAAACAAGTGCATGTGGATGTGCCCCAATAAAACTTTATTTACAAAAACAGGAGCCTGCCCATGGGCATAGATTGCTAACCCGTGGTCTAGTAGGTAAAAACAACAAGCAATCCGGCATCTAGAATATAGTTCCTGATTGGAGAAGGACTTAAGGGGTTCAAGAAGGCTTCCCAGAGGAAGCAGATCTAGAAAATCAATGATCTAAATAAGCCCCCATCACATCAAATTAATCTAGAGATAGAAGGCAGGAAATAAGAAATCTAGGAACATAAATTAAGGAAATAAAAAAACAGGTGTACAGGAGAGAAGATGAACAAATAAAAGAGGCTGAGTCTTAACAAAACCCAAAACTTCCTGGTAAGACTGATCCAGAAAAAAAAGGCAAATAACCATTATCAGGAATAAAAATGCAATAAAACTACAGGTTGTGATGTGTACTTTTTCTTAATGAAATAAGTCCATTACAAAACATTTTAAGTCCTCATAAAGTTTCTCACTTTGAAAATCACCAATTATTTTATGCCAAACATTTCCCTTTTATACATTACTTTAAAAAAAATTTGACTCCTTATGATTCTTATTCATCTTCTTAAGACTGCAATTGGCCATTCACAATAGCATCAAAAACAATAAAATACTTAGGAATAAATTTAACCAAGGAGGTGAAAGATCTGTATACTGAAAACTATAAGACTTTGATGAAAGAAACTGAAAAAACACAAATAAATGGCAAGGTATTCATGTTCATAGATTGGAAGAATTATTATTGTTAACATGTCCAGGGGCCGGCCCGGTGGTGTAGTGGTTAAGTTTGGCGCACTCCACTTTGGCAGCCCGAGTTCACAGGTTCAGATCCCGGGTGCAGACCTACACTACTCATCAAGCCATGCTGTGGTGGTGACCAACATACAATACAGAGGAAGATGGGCACAGATGTTAGCTCAGGTTCCTCACAACAACAACAAAAAGTCCATACTACCTAAAGCTACCTATACATTCAATGCAATCCTTCTCAAAATTCCAGTGGCATTTTTCACAGAAACAGAAAAAAAAAATCCTGAAATTTGTATGGAACTACAAAAGACCCTGAATAGTCAAAACAATCCTGAAAAGAAAAACAAAGCTGGAGGTATCACACTTCCTGATTTCAAGCTATGCTACAAAGCTATAGTAATCAAAACAGTATGGTACTGTCATAAAAATAGACACGTAGATCAATGGAACAGAATCAAGAGCCAGAAATAAACTCCAGCATATACGGTTAACTAATATTCGACAAGGGAGCGAAGAATACTCAATGGGGAAAGGATAATCTCTTCAATAAATGCAGTTGGGACAACTGGATATTCACATGCAAAAGAATGAAATTGGACCCCTATCTTCCATCACTCAGAAAAATTAAATTGAAATGAAACATAAGACTTAAACATAAGACCTAAAACTGTAAAACTCCTAGAAGAAAACACAGGGGAAAAGCTCCTTGACATTGGTCTTGGCAATGATTTTTTGGATATGACACCCAAAGCACAAGCAACAAAAGCAAAAATAAATAAATGGAACTACATCAAACTAAAAAGCTTCTGCGCAACAAAAGAAACAATCAACAAAGTGAAAAGGCAACCAATGGAAAGAGAGGATATATTTGCAAATCATATACCTGATAAGGGATTAATGTCCAAAATATATACAGAACTCATACAATGGAGCAAAAAACCAAAAAATCCAATTAAAAAATGGGCAGAGGGGCCCTCCTAGTGGCGCAGTGGTTTAGTTCGCGCTTTGGCAGCCCAGGGTTCGTGGGTTCGGATCCCGGGCGCCGGCAGATGCACTGCTTGTCAGACATGCTGTGGCGGCGTCCCATATAAAGTAGAGGAAGATGGGCACAGTTGTTAGCCCAGGGCCAGTCTTCCTCAGCAAAGAGAGGATTGGCAACGGATGCAGGGCTGGTGTTCCTCACACACACACACCCACACACAAAATAGGCAGAGGAACTAAAGAGATATTTTTTTCAAAGAAGACATACAGATGGGCAACAGGTACATGAAAAGGTGCTCAACACCACTAATCATCAGGGAAATGCCCATCAAAACCACAATGAGATATCACCTCACACCTGTTAGAATGGCTATCATCAAAAGGCAAGTGATAACAAGTGTTGGCGAGGATGTGGAGAAAAGAGAACCCTGTGCATGTTGGTGGGAATGAAAAATGGTGCAGCCACTATGGAAAATATGGAGGTCCCTCAAAAAATTAAAAATAGAACTACTGTATGATCCAGCAGTCTCACTTCTGGGTATATACCCAAAGGAAATGAAATCACTATCTCAAAGAGATGCCTGCACCCCCATGTTCATTGCAACATTATTTACAGAGAGAGGAAGACAACCTAAGCATCCACGAACACATGAATAGATAAAGAAACTGTGGTATATATATATATACACACTGGAATATTATTCAGCCACGAGAAACGAGGAAATCCTGTCATTTGTGACAACATGGACAGACCTTTAGGACATTATGCTAAGTGAAATAAATCAGACAGAGAAAGACAAATACTGTATGATATCACTTATATGCGGAATCTAAAAAAGCCAAACTCATAGAAACAGAGTAGAATGGTTGTTACTAGGGGTTGGAGGGTGGGAAAAATGGGAAGATATTGGTCAAAGGGTACAAACTTCCAGTTATGAGATGAATATGTTCTGGGCATCTGATGTAAAGCATGGTGACTATAATTAACAATACTGTACAGTCATGCATTGCTTAAGGATGGGGATACATTCTGAAAATGCATCATTAGGTGATTTGGTTGTTATGTGAATACCGTAAAGTGTACTTACACAAACCTAGATGGTACAGCCTACCACACACGTAGGCTATATGGTATAACCTATCGCTCCTAGGCTACAAACCTGTACAGCGTGTTACTGTACTGAATACTGTAAGCAATTGTAACACAATGGCAAGTATTTGTGTATCTAAACATATCTAAACATAGAAAAAGTACAGTAAAAATAAAGTATAAAAGATAAAAAATGGTACACTGTATAGAGTACTTACATGAATGGAGCTTCAGGACTGGGAGTTGCTCTGGGAGAGTCAGTGAGTGAGAGGTGAGTGAACGAGAAGTCTTAGGACATCACTGTACACGACTGTAGACTTTATAAACACTGGACACTTAGGCTACACTAAATTTATTTAAAAAAAAACTTTTCTTTCTTCAAAATAAATTAACCTTAGCTTACCATAACTTTTTGTGTGTGTGTGTGAGGAAGACCAGCCCTGAGCTAACATCCGTCGCCAATCCTCCTCCACTTTATATGGGACGCCGCCACGGCATGGCTGACGAGCAGTGCATCGGCGGGCGCCCGGGATCCGAACCCGCGAACCCCGGGCTGCCAAGCGCGGACTAAACCGCTGCGCCACTGGGCCGGCCCCTACCATAACTTTTTTACTTCATAAACTTTTAAATTTTTTCAACTCTTTTGTAATAACACTTAGCTTAAAACACAAACACATTGTACAGCTGTGAAAAAATATTTTTTCTTTATATCCTTTTTCTATAAGCTTTTCTCTATTAAAAAAATTTTTTTCACTTTTTAAACTTTTTTGTTAAAAACTAAGACACACACACATTTGCCTAGGCCTACACAGGGTCAGGGTTATCAATATCACTGTCTTCCACCTCCACATCTTGTCCCACTGGAAGGTCCTCAAGGGTAGTAACACACATGGAGCCGTCGTCTCCTATGATAACAATGTCTTCTTCTGGAACACCTCCTGAAGAACTTGCCTGAGGCTCTTGTGGAGGAGATGTCACTCTTCAGAAATATGTCCATATTGGTTTGCTTGGTTTGTTTCCTTTTTCACCATAGATTTGCTTCTAAACAGACAATGCACCATGAACATTCCTCTCTATTAATGGAAATCTTTCAGTGTTGGGGTCCATGTTTTCAAACTTTTTAAGGAGCTTGTTGAAGTCTGCAAAAGCTTCTGCTAAACCCTTCACTGTGAATTTTCTTGGGGGTTCTTCTTCTTTTTTTCTTCTGCAATTTCCTTTTCTCTTGTCTCTTCTTCACCTATGCATTCCTGTTCCAGTTCCAACAACTCCTCATTAGTCAGTTCCAACAACTCCTCATTAGTCAGTTCCTCAGGAACCACCTCTAGGAGCTCCTCAACGTCATCCTCATCCACACCCGGGTTAAAGTTGTTTACCATCTCAACCACAGCCTTGATTTTTGCAACCTCCTCATCCCTGGCAAATTCTTTGAAGTCATGGATGACCCTCTTGAGTGTCTTCTTCCAAATGCCATTCATACACTCCTTGGTGACATCACTGCAAGACCAAGCAAGGTTCTTGATGCAGTCATAGATGTTGTAATCCTTCCAGAATTGCATCAGTGTCTTCCTCAGTTACAGCAATAGCCTGGGCAAAGGTCCTCCTCAGGTGGTAGGCCTTAAAAGCTGCTATAACTCCTCGATCCATTGGTTGTGTCAAAGAGGTAGTGTTTGGAGAGAGAAACACCCACTCTGATATTGGGATGAAGATCAGCATAAAAGGAGGATGTCTTGGAGCATTATCAACAATAAGCAAAATCTTGAAAGGCATGTTATTCTCCAAACAGTACTTCTCCATTTCGCTGGCATAACAATTCAGAAGGGCAATTTGGTAAAGGAGCTGAGTCATCCATGACTTCTTATTGGTCCTGTAGTTCACTGGCAGTGTGTGCTTACTGATATGCTCAAAGGCCCTCAGGTTCTCAGATCACAAAGGGCTTCAATTTGTAGCCTGCAACACTGCCCCCAAGCAAGAGTGTTATCCTGTCCTTAAATGCCTTGAAACCCGGCATTGACTTGGCCTCCTTATGGATGAAAGTCCTTTCAGGCATCTGTTTACAAAATAGGGAGGTTTCATCCATATTGACTATTTGCTCTGGCAAGTAATTTTCCTCCACAATCAGCTTATCTAGAGTTTCCAAAGATTCTTCAGCTGCCTTCACATCAGCACTTGCAGAGTCACCACTCACTTTCACATTATGTAATGAATAACAATTCTTGAAACCTTAAACCACCCAGAGCTAGTAGTTAATTCAACGTTGTAGTCAGGTCCAGCCTTTTCTTACAACATTGCAAATGAAATTTTGCTTTGACTGTGATCATCATGGTGCTGAGAGGGATATGCTTCTGTCTCTGGTCTTCAATCTAGGTCATAAGAAGTTTCTCCATGTCAGATAGAGGGCCTTTGTTAGTCTCATTGCCTTCAATAAAGCAGATCCTTTAACAGCTTCCGTTGCTTTGTTCTTGCTTGTTCCAGCTGTGGTGGAATGGGACATGCCTGACTGGTGAGCAATAACCATCACTGATCTTCCACCTTTGCAGTCCTTAATCACTTTTAATTTTGTTTCCAGGTCAATTGCTTGACATGGCCTCTTACTGGCAGCATTAGCAGTGGATTTGGTACACTTAGGGGCCATGATGAACAAAACAACTTGAGATTAAATCAAGCACAAGAGAAAATAATGCCATCAAGAGATGTGGTAAACATGAGATGTACGAAGTGCTGCCAGTGTAACACGGCATACTGTTTTACAGTGAACTTTTTCTTATAAGTAGAAAGAGTACACTCAAAAGTAATGATTAAAAAGTACAATGTAGTAAATACATAAACCAGTGATGTAGTCGTTTATTATCACTATCAAGTATTATGTACTGTATGTAATTGTATGTGCTGTATGTACCTAGCGCAGTGCAGTAGGTTTGTTTACAGCAGCATCACCACAAACACGTGAGTAATGCGCTGCACTACAGTGTTAGGACCGCTACGACATCACTAGGCAATAGGAATTTTTCGGCTCCATCATAATCTTATGGGACCACCATCGTATATGCAGTCCGTTGTTGACGGAAATGTCATTATGCGGCACATGACTGTACTATATATACTTGAAAGTTGCTAAGAGAGTAGATCTTCAGTGTTCTCACCACAGTATAGAAATGGTAATTAAGTGTTGTGACAGAGGTGTTAGCTAAAGCTATAGTGGTAATCATTTTGTAGTATATCAGTATATCAAATCAGCACACAGTGTGTAAACTTACACAGTGTTAGAAGCACTAACTTTTGTACATAATATTTTCTCCTACCAAATTGATATTTTGTGGTGAAATTTGCTTTGATTGCCACTTAGCAATTTATGTTTGTAAAAGCATCTTATTTTAGTGAATTATTTTTTAATTGAACAATACCAATTTAATTCTGTTCTTTTATTTAAAATGTTCCTGCTCCTCCTGATCCCCCAACAATCATTAGGTTTATTAGTAGCCTAACCTTAGGTGCCTTCTAGATTATGTTGTGTACTCTACTGAAAATGCTGAATCATTCTCATATTTGAGTATTTGTGCATCTAATATATTATATATAATATGTAATACATTCCTCCAGAGTCTATTCAGTTAGCAAAACAAGCAAAATTTTGGATTATTAAGGGCTGAATAAAATATTTTCTTTCTATTATGGGAAACAACAGAAAACAAGACTCCAATTGGCTGAGACCTAAAGGGTTTGGATTTAGTATAATGGGATATACATTCCTTTAGATGAATGCTTACCTTATACACTTTTTTCATCATTTCTAGAAGAGCTTTAACATTGCAGTTACTCTGACTGGTTTCAGTCCAATAATGCATTTGAGAGATGATGGCAGTTTTAAGCATCTGGACCAGTGTGTTGAGAGAAGATTCTTGCAAAGATGCCCAACACTGCTCTGAGGGGTATAAAATCAGCCATGATAAATATGCACCTTCCACAAAACTCCCTCAGTTTGTACTAGGTTCTTTAATATGAGAAAAAGATCACATTTTTCATTTCTGATAGCATAATCCATAAATTATCTTTTCTAAGGATATCATCCTGAACAACATTTATTACTCATGACTGTGGGAAAAAAAATGTTTTCCCTGATTAACTATCATTGAAATTAAAAGCTCAAATTCAGAGAAATTTGTTGATAGTTCATATTTATGCTTGATTACTTGATTTGATTTCATGATTTTCAAACTGAAAATTCTGTGGGGTATTTATAAAGTCTGAAAACATACCTAGGTGAATACACACACACACATAATGTCACCAAGGACATTTTCAATCTGTAAAAAATAAAATATTAGCTATGTTTTCAGACTTTATGAACATCTGGTATATATGGATATATTTTTTTTTTTTTTTTTTTTTTGTGGGGAAGACCAGCCCTGAGCTAACATCCGTCGCCAATCCTCCCCTTTTTGCTGAGGAAGACTGGCCCTGGGCTAACATCCGTGCCCATCTTCCTCCACTTTATATGGGACGCCGCCACAGCATGGCTGACAGGCAGTGCGTCGGCGGGCGCCCGGGATCCGAACTCGCGAACCCCGGGCTGCCAAGCGCGGACTAAACCGCTGCGCCACCGGGCGGGCCCCGGATATATTTTTAAAATTAGCTCAGTAACAATATTGTAGTGTTACTGAGGTTAAAACCTGGATTTTTGTACCTTTAAAGGACAATTCTCAGAAAATAAACCTATCAGATGTTCAAATACATTATCAAGCTAATGTAATTAAAATAGTATGACCCAGATGTATGAAAGGCAAATCAACATAGCAGAGAGTCCATAAATGGACCCAAAATACACATGAGACTTTAGTATATGATAAAGGTGGCACTGCATATTGGTGGGAATGAAACAGATCATTCAGTAAATGTGTGGGGACAACTGGAAACTGATCCAGAAAAAGTAAAGTTTAATTAGGATAAATTCCATATGGATCAAAGATTTAAACATAAAAATGAAATAATAAAAATTCTAGTAGGGACATGGGAAATTTTTTTTTTAATTTCAGGTGAGGTAGACTTTTTGAAGTATGACCTAAACTCAGAAACCACAAAAGAAAACGTAAATATAGTAGGCTGCATAAAAATGTTTAACAATAATTATGCATGACAAAAATACTACAGAGTAAAAAAATAATAACCTAAAGAAAAAAATTTGCAACTCATATTATTAATAAAGGATTAATTGCCTTAATAGTTGAAAAGCTCCTAAATAAAAAAGAGAAATACCAACAACAAATGGAAAAATGGGTAAGAGGGAAGAACTGATAGTTCCCAGAATATGATATACAAATGGAACTGAGATATAGGAAAACCAACACAACCTCATTCATGATGAGAAATTCAAATTCAAATTAAGAGATTCTTTTTTTCAGAATGACAAAGCCCAAAGTTTGATAATAATGTAGAAAAGTGTGTGGGCTGATGCTCTGATGTTTGTTGATGAAGTGTAAACGCGTCCATCCTCTGTCAGGGCTGCCATGGTGCCCAACTCCAGGGATGCAATTTACTTAGACTAGTGTGAATGGTGTGACCACTTAAAGTTGCTCTTAAAGTTGGGCAACATGGTGGCCCTGACCTCTGTGGAGGGTCATTTGGCAAAATCTCTAAAAATGTAAAATACACATACAATTTGACCCAGTCGTTTTGCTTTCTGGAATTTCTCCTGCCTGTGAAAATTTATGTATGTACAAAGAAATGCACGTTAGCACAGTTATAATAACAAAAGTTTAGAAACAACTATTCATAGTATATCCTCCCAATAGAATACTATTCAGCCATTAAATGAAATAAGGCAATTCTATGGGTCCTATGACAGAATCATCTCCAGGATATACTTTTAGTGGGAAAAAGCGAGTTGCCTAAGAATGTGAGTGGTGTGCTACCATTTAAAAAAAAGAAAGAAAGAATACATTTCTATATGTTTTTATGCATATAGAATATCTTTCAAAGGTTACACAAGAAACTCTATTCTGTAACTGCTTTCTGGGAGAGGAACTGGGTGGCTTATATTTCACTGCATGTATACGTTTGTACCTTTTAAGCTTTGGACCTTGAACATTAGCTTAAAATTGTAGAATGATATCCCATAGTATTGAATAAAATAAAGAACAAGAACACAAAGTTTAACATTTCTTTTCATCACTTCTGGTCAAAACATCTAAAATTTTAAAACAACATGAGCAAAAAGTTTTAAAGTATGCATTTATCTTGACTAGATCCTCTATGGTTATTAAATGCTGATGTCAAAGCTATGTCCAAATCTAAGAATTACCATGCTTTGTATGATAAGAGTAATGATTATAATAGCTTTAGGTTAATTTTTGCAATAATTCACATGCCACATACTCAAACATTTGTGTATTTTGAAATCTTTTATTCAAAATTTGCTACAACTTCCACTTCAGACAGCGACTCTGTTGAGAGTACAGATAAAGTGACATAAAAGTAATCAGACTTACTCAGGACTTGTAAAGATTGGTCATTCATATTACAAACAGCCTCTGCAAATGGCACCACGAGACTCCACCAGTTCTTAGGATCATGCATCACAGGACATTCTGGGAGAAGAAGGAAAACTGATAACGCTTCTTGGTGTGGAGAACGACATGGAAGAGCTCTGAGCAGGTTATCCCTGAGACATGTAGTTATCTGCAGTTGAAATAAGATCAGGGAAAGGCCCAGGATATATTAGATAGAGAGTTATTGTGAGGAACAAACTGTGGGGTTTCATTCCACCATGTTCCAGTTGGAATAATCATTTACTTTTCCTGAAACCTACTGTTCAAACTCCATCACTCCTTGCATCCCAAATGCCCCTGAAGTGCTATGTGAGAGCCATTCTCCCTATTTTATATTGGGGTGCATGAAGGAAATAAAAGTGAAATCACATGTGCATGGATGTACTGAGTGAATCGTGGAGGTTGCTCAATTAGAAGGGATCCATCCCCAGATCTATCTGACCAAAAATCTACCATGGCAGGGAAAATGCCATATGTTCACCTCACCAATCCTGTTTCATCTTCCTCCTGGGCTCCCAGGAAGATGGTATTTCCCAGCCTCCCTTGCAGTTAGGTGGGGCCATGTGACTGAGTTCTAGCTAACAGAATGTGAGTGAAGGTGATGTATGACACTTCCAGGCATGACCCCTACACCTCTCATGTGATCTTCCATACTCTCTTTGCTTATCTGCCAAACACAAAACAAAACAAAAAAACCAAACACAAAAGATCCACTGGAGGAATGGGGCCAGCCCCATGGCCTAGTGGTTAAAGTTCCACGTGCTCCACTTTGGCAGCCCAGGTTTGCAGGTTCAGATCCTGGGCGTGAACTTACACCACTTGTCAGCCATGCTGTGGCAGCAACCCACATATAAAATAGAGGAGGACTGGTACAGATGTTAGCTCAGGGCTAATCTTCCTCAAGCGAAAAAAAAAAAAAAAGAAGAAGAGGAAGATTGGTAGCGGAAGTTAGCTCAGGGCAAATCTTCCTCAGCAAAAAAAAAAAAAAAAAAGATCCACTGGAGGATTTCATGGCTCCAGGGCCTAGCATTCCAGAAAGAAGGAGGCAGAATCAACCCTGAATGAACCTATGCAGAGGTGGGAAGGGTGGTATAACATGCCACCCCAAAATATGCCACTCTGGCATGAGAATGATTTTGAGCTGAGGCAAGTAAGAAAAAACAGACATAGAAGGAGCTCTCTGGCCCCCCCTATCTACCTGAAAACCGAACATAAATTCTCCTTGAGAAGGGGTCCTCCTGCCCACAACATCCTGTACCAGGAATGGGATAACCACCTTATTAGCAGAGATGAGCTGGCACTGAGAAACAGTCTACACAAACACACCTTACTAACTAGCCCTTAGCTACCATTCATTTCTCCATATATTTGCCCTCCCACAATTTGCGACCCCAGAAGCTCCTTTTCCTTTGTCTTCTCACTTATCTACAAAATTATTGTTCTTTGCTTAAGATGCTGTATAAGCCCAAATTCTAACCACCCCTTTAGGTTACTCATCACTGTGTACTTCCGTGTATATGCAGTATGCACGTTAATAAACTTCTGTTTTTCTCTTGTTAAGCTGTCCTTTCTCAGTGTAATTTGCAGGGTGCCAATAAAACTAAAATGGGTAGAGGAAAAATAATTTTTTTCCTTCCCTACAGGTGCCTCCTATCTCAACTCTCATGGGACTATGATGTGAGAAAAACCCTTCATTGTGTTAAGCCACTGAGATTTGCAAGTTGTCTGTTACAACAGCTCATGCTGGAGGAGGTAGTCAAGAAGATGTGACCATGGCTGACCCTCAAGCTGAACCCAGGCAATCTGAGGCTCCTCACTCCCTCCTCTTTCCTTGGAATGTACACTCTGCCTACCGTTCCCACAGTGGGAGCTGTTCCAAAGATGCAGCCTTGAGAGAGCAAGGTGTGGTTGAGACCATCTGGACTGTATACATGACTAAACCCAGTTAAGGCCTCCCTATAAACTTTTAAGATTCTGTCAGGCAGGTACAGAGATCTACTCATCTCACGGCCCCCCAAGACGAGTCTCGTTTGTAAGTTCCCTTCTTTTAAACCTGCCACCTACCAATCTGGAGTGGTCTGCCTCTTTCTTGGTCCCTTCTTACCCTCCGTGTACGGGGGCCAGTTTGTGAACCAACAGTTTATTTATTCTAATAGATCTTAGATACTCTTAACTACAGTGTCTGCCTCTACATGTCATAAGGGGTAAGATGATCTATGCAACAGTAAACTGTGAAGTACTGCATATTATTATTATTACACTAATCTTATAATTTGTTTTTCCATATGTCCAGAAGAACATGATTTCTGTGGAATGCTAGATTTATACGGGGAAAATAGTGTCACAAAGTCAAATAACTTTGAGAAAAAGAGGGTCAAAAAAGCTAGATTTCTTTCAGTGTATGACATCATAGAATCTTTGATTTACTAATATGCATCATGACTCCATAATAATATGCAGTGTTCCCAAAGTTGTTTCACTAAGAACCGTTTTTCATGGAGCATTCTGTGAAACTAAATGTTCCTTGGAACTTACACTGGGAATAGCACCCCAAGTTATCTCCCATATCAGCTAAATAAATTTATTTTTAAAATATACTTGATAACATTTACTATTCTTACTTCATCTTGACAATAAAAATATAGTATCTACTGCATATTACGGAACACTCTCCCCATTTCCTTTCCAAATGTAGGGACCCACAATGGTATAAAGATGACTTTAAACTAAAGACATTTGAGATACAGCTGATGCAGAAAGAAGCCTTCAGAGTTCCCCTTATCTGACTAAAGGCAGAGCTTCCACGAGTGAAGCAACCATAAATCCCCTCTCAGGGTGGGCAGGCGAGCTTCACCGCCAGGAATAAGACCAACCACTTCCACCTGGATGAGAAATTACATAAACAAACATTATCACAAGCTATCATATGTTCCATTTGCCCCTCTAAAAGCCCATTTGTCTCCCCCAAAAGTCCATTTGTTTTCCCATAGAAGCCCTCTCTCCCCCTTCCCTTGTCTCTATTAAATTGGTCTACAAACCCTCATTCTTAGCTGTTGCGGGAGCCTTTTCATCTGAATGCTCCTGCGTGCACATGAATAAAACTTGTTTTCTTTTCTCCTGCTAATCTGTCTACTGTTAAATGGAAGGCCCCCAAACACATGAACCTAAATTGGTAGAGGGAAAGTTTTCCTCCCAACACAACTCAGAATCACAAAATATTAAACTGGAACAGACCTTAAAGACTAACTCAACTTATGGGTAAAGAAAATGTGATCCAAAGAGCATAAGGGATGAATCCGTAGCAGATTCATCTTGACTAGATTTGAGATTCATCTCAAAATGGAGAATGGGATTTCCAGGCTCCCAGCCCAGGATAAGGTTATCCTGTTTCCCAAACTAGTGCTCTTCTCATAGGTCCTTTACCTCTCAAGCATTGTTTTTCTCATGTTGAAAATAAAAATATCGTATCCACCCTTCATTTAAGTGTTCAATAAGAAAATAAATGCCAGCACCCAATACAGCATCTGGAATATAGTAACCTCATAATGAACACTAGCCCCCTCCCCTTTCACAGTTCCCTTATAACTCCCAACAAAATTAAACTGCAACCATATTGGTTCCTGTAAAGAAATTCTACTGCTCTATTTCTCAAGTAAATATGGGCTATTACCATGAAAGAAATCCATTCCTTTTTTGTTAACTTCTTGAAGGCCTCTCTTGCCATTTCTAGGTCCACATCAATGGGAATCGTTTCTCCAGATTCTCTTTGGATACAAAAAATGCAGAAAAAGACATAAACAGATGGAAGGGAATATTTCTAAACTTCATATATCATTATGTATTGTTTTATTTGACTACATATCAGACATAAACTTTTTTCTTAAAGCTTGCCTCCTTTCAAAATAATCAGTTTACTTGGCACAAAAAAAAAATTTATAAAATTTTTATTCTCCTAAAAGAGAGTAGTTAACAGTTTATTATCTCGACAGTAGCTACAACAAGTCTGGGCTGCAATAATAGCAAAATTTTATATGCTGCATCTGAAACATTTACCCCCACACTCAGCCTGCACACTGAGAACTGAAACTACCTACCCCCATACACCTCACCATCTACATTTCCTTTACTTTGGGATTCCACTGTTTCATTAGCATAACTTTACTATTCCAAAAGTCTCTTGTTCAGGTAAAAGGCCTGGTAGTTCATTATAGGAACTTCCTGAAAAGACTCATTAATTCTTCAAAGGAAAGCATCAACAGACAGTTTATGCCCTAAGATTCTTTGAATTGCTTGTCTCAAAATCCTTGCCTTGCTGTTTCCCTCCATCCTGGATTGTTGTATCTTTCTCCAATCCCAGTCAAGCCTCCAAATCCTCCCCAACCCCAACCCCAACCCAACCCCCGCTCTCCCCAAGACACCCCTCCTGGTTTAAAGACCTGTCTTAAACCAAATTGCCAATTTGATAAATTCAAACCTGGCCTTCCCCTCAGAAATATTACCAAAGTTTTGTCTAGGTGTGACATTTCCCTGGGTTGCGTTGGTAATATTTGAGGAGGCTGCATTCTGCTGAACAATTTGTTTTTATAATGTACTATCAAGAAGTATTTTACATTTGCTAGATTAACTGGTCAGTTGTAATACTAGGGTTAAAACGCTTATGTAATACTAAAACAAAGTTCTGTTGTAAATTCCCCTTTAAAATATATTCTCCTTTGCAGCCTTTGGCATCTTAAGATCAAACCTTGAGGTTCATCAGTCCCGGGAGGGGGGCATGGATACTTTCCCACTTTAGAAAGATAATATTCTTAGTGTAGAAAAGATTTTCCTATATGTAGTAAGGATAAGGATTAGCCTGAGGCCAAAGTTGGGAAGAAAGAGGATACACTGTATGGTAGAGTCCCTCCTTTCCAGCCTGGAAGGATGGCAAGAAGAGAAAGGCAAATGAGAGAGAAAGCAGGCAGAGGGAAGCAGTGTCCCGATTTCTCCTCTCCTGCCTTTGGCCGAGATATGTAGAGATGAATAGGGATGCTTTTCTGGGCTCTAGAAAGATGCTGTCTCATGAGCTGCCAGAGGGAAGCCATGACATTTAGCTTCCCTGGGCTTCTCTGGTTCCCACGCGAAGTTGCCGGACCCAACAGTTCCTCCAGTCCCCCTGAGGGGTGACTGAGAATGCAGCTGGGTTAAGAAAAAAAGGGACTGACAACGGGAGGTTACATAGAGGCAAGGAATACCTGCAACAGGGGCTAAGTGAGTACCACCTAGTGGCCAGGAGGGGGTATGAGATGTGTACAACTATCTTCTGAGCCAGTGAGCCAACTTGAGGCCAAGTCAACAGGGAGGGATAGGACCTGACATAACGATGGAGGACTGGAATGAGTGACTCCAGATGCAGACAGACCAGCAGGGCACCAGCCTCCAGAGAAGGCAGAGGACAGCCTAAGGGCACCTTTATACTGCTATCCACCCTCCCCGCCCTTATATACTGTTAAATTAATTAAAGAGGCCATTACACCGAGGTGGCTCTCTTGCCTTGGTGGCGTATGCAAGCCAACCAAAATCTAAACCTGTAAATGTCTCAGTTACTAAATTGAAACCTAAGGACAACCCATCACAAACAGCCAACTAGGCTTTCAGCTACAGCCAATCAAATAATTTCCTTTCTTTGTTTCTGTATATGTCTCCCCCCACCAGCTCCTGTCGGTGGGGCACTCCTAACCACTTCCCATGTGGTGCTGCCTCATTCGAATCAATGTTTGCTCAAACTCTTAAAATTTGTAATGTGCCTCACTTTTATCTTTCAACACTTCCCAGGCATGGTACTGGAGAGCATAGAGGGAGGGGAAGAAATAGAAGACCAAATGTTGAGCATTTCACAAAAGAATCATTTAAACTACTGGATCAGAGCAAGTGTCAAACCAAATAGAGAATTTAGATTTTCCTCTGCAGTAGTAAGACTAATTAAAGATAAAATAAATAAGATGTATTTTCCTTATTGATCTCACCACAGTAAGAACTGCCAAGTGCAGTCTTGGCCTCTGAGGACTAAAGCAAGGTTAGAATGAACTGATCATTCATAGATACAAAGACTCTGAAGAAACACCATTCCTGCCAATCAGATAACAGAGAAGGGCCGGCCGAGGAGCTGAACAACATAAATTAGAAATGACAACTTACAGTGGTCTAAGAGAAAATTACTTTAGAAAATGGAAGAATTCTGTAACAACCTATGGAGTTTTCTGTGTTGGATTTTGGGTTCATAGATAATGAAATTCACAAAATAACTGACTCGAAACATTTCATTTTAAATATTCCCAAGTGTGTTAGGAGGTCAATCTCATGTAAATATTACCTGTTCTTTAAAAAACTTGCAGTCAGACAAGCAGGTGATGAAAATATCATTATAATTTCACTGCAAAAGTAATAACATAAGGGTTAAGTTACAACATACTCTAAAGTCTCCTTGTATCTTATGTCTGAATATACAACTGATGACATGGAATCATTATTAATGAAAATAACTACTCTCCTAAGAGTCTTGCAAATTCTGGGTATACTTTGTGAATGTTACTGCTAATCTCACCAAAACCCTTCATAGTTGATTTGATCAAGTCATCTAGATTTAAATAAAATGCATCCTTCTGAAAACAGAAACTTATGAAGCTCCAGAGACTAAACTATGAAGATATAAAAACAGTCCACCTTAAGTGAAGGCTCTGATTCACTTCTGCATCTCCCTCACCTACCAAGGGGATGGGACAGGGCCCATCCTCAGTATACCTCTGTTAAATAAATGAATGAACAAATGAATGAATGAATGAATATATCAATGACTTCTTCAAACTCAGACGTGGTAAGAGAGAATCATGGTTAAAATGCAAACGCCTTCACAGCAAAGCCAAACCCTCTTTCTTATGTCTAGGATAAAATGACCAAGTAAAAATGACCAAATAAAAGTGGTTTATAATTTATCAGACAGAGCCACCTCTTAGCCACTTCACATTCAGTGCTTCCTTTTGTCACGGCCATCCATTTTTCTGTCAGGGACTGGTTCATTCGGCTTATTTCTGGCAGGGTTTTCCTAGAAACACTTGTGGAACTAGTATCCTTCAAGGAAGGGGAAAAAAAGAACAATCAAGAAAACACACATCATGCTGAATAATAAATAACCCCATAAAGCTGTGGCACAGGTGGTGGACAGGCCCTGCTCTCTCAGACAGTGGGATTTGGTGGAGCTTTGCATCAGACTGGCCTGGCGTCCCAACTCCTGGCCTTGGCTGCTTTGCTTGGTCTGAGCCATAGTTTTATCATTTAAAAAATAGATAACACAAAAGAATTGAAAACAGGGACTCCAACAGATACCTGTATTCAGATGCCAATATTCATTGCAGTATTACTCACAAAGGCCAAAAAGATGGAAACAACCTGTGTCCATCGACAGCATCAACAGGTGAATGTGGGATCTATATATACAATGGAATATTATTCAACCATAAAAAGGAAGGAAATTCTGATACATGCTGCAACGTGGATGAACTCTGAAAACATTATGCTAAGTGAAATAAGCCAGATACAAAAGGACAAATATTGTATGATTCCACTTATATGAAATAGGCAAATTCATAGGCAGTAGATTAGAGGTTACCTGGAGCTGGGGGTAGTGGGGAAATGGGGAGTTATTATTTAATGGTTACAGAGTTTCTTTTTGGGTTGATGCAAAGGTTTTGGAGATAGTGGTGATGGTTGCACAACACTGCGAAGGCAATTAATGTCACTGAATTGTACACTTCGAAATGGTTAAAACAGCAAATTTTATGTTATATATATATTTTACCACAATAAAAAAATGAGATAACGATACCCACCTCTCTGGGCTCTTGTTAAGATTAAATGATATTAGGTACACAAACCTATGGAGTATAGTAGGTGCTCAAAAAATATTAGTTTCCTTCTCCCCTTTAATCACCCGCAGACTTTTACTTTTACTTTTATGTGCATCCGAATCACATGGTGGTCTTGCCAAAGCATAGACTGCTGGGCCCATCCCCACAGTTTCTGACTCAGTAGGTTAGGGGTGGAGCTCAAGAATTTGCATCTAGCAAATTCCCAGGTGATGCTGATGCTGCTGGTTTGGGGGGCACACTTTGAGAAACATGGTGTCTTTTGAAACCAAATGGCTCAGCCAGAGGTGTCAGAAATCACTGTGTGGAAAGAAAAATCTGTCTTTGATATAGTCTTCCAAAGACATTAGTGCTCTGCTTTACATTATACCTATGCCTCCACTGGACTTGTAATGAGTCAGGAAATTCTGCATCACTTTTGTTTAATACTTAAATAAAGGCCTCTTGAAAAAGATGTGTAACCATGACTCCTAAAGTTCCCTTCAGCTGCTTGATCTGAGTCCTGAGTGTCCCCTGCAGTTCAGTCGTGAGGAAGCTTTTCTTCCTCCCACATCCCAGGAACCTTGGAACAACGAGGTGCTCTCTACTGGCACCTACATACCATTTCTTCTACTTCCTTCTTCAAAATCCCAGCTCCTCTGAAGGGCATGACATCAGACTATATCATCTGCCTCCTCTTCTATAATCATCTCCCAATGTCCTACTCACTACCCTTCAATCATTGAAAACTTTAGCATCTTGCTGACTGTCTTCCTCAGCACCCCCATGCCTGTCGTCATTCTTCCTGTCATTCTTGGCAACTTCAGAATTGATGAACACAATTTATCTCCCACTTTGATCTCCCAATTCTTGATCTCATCTCCACTCTTTTCCTCTGCTCCACCTCAGCTACTCCTGCCCTGGATCAGGGATTCTAAGCTGATGCTATTAACATTTTGAGTCAGAAAATTTTCTGTCGTGAGGGGCTGTTTTGTGCATTGTAGGATGTTCAGCAGCATCCCTGGCCTCTACTCATTAGATGGCAGTAGCTGACACCCCAACACACACACCCCTCTCCCATCATGACAACCTAAAATGTCTCCAGACATTGCCAAATGTTTCCTGGGGGGCAAAACCACTCCTAGTTGAAAGCCAGTGCCCTAGATATAGATGATAACCTGTACTTGATAACCATCAATAACTGTTCCACCTTCTAAATTTCTATTGGAAACATTCTCCTCTCTGATCAACATACACCATCTTTCTGATTCACTCACTTTAGAGTGGAACCCTCAGTCCAACATTCTTTGATGCTGGAACAAGTTAAGACTTTTGGGACTGTTGTGATGGAATGAATGTATTTTGCATGCAAGAAAGACATGAATTTGGGGGGTTAGGGGCAAAATGTTATGGACTTTGTGTTTTCCCAAAATTTGTGTGTTGAAACCTAACCCCCAACGTGATGGTATTAAGAGGTGGTGCCTTTGGGAAGTGATCTGGTCATGAGGATGGAGCCTTCATGAATGGGACCAGTGCCCTATAAGAGACCCCAGAGAGATCTCTCGACCCTTCCACCCTGTGAGGATACAGCGAGAAGACAGCCATCTATAAACCAGGAAGCGGGCCCTCACCAGACAGCAAATGTGCTGGCGCCTTGATCCTGGACTTCCCAGCCTCCTGAACAGTGAGAAATAAATTCCTGTTGTGTATAAGCTACCCAGAGCAGAAACCAATCCAACATTGAGGCCATTGAGCTCTCCAATCCAGTGGCCCAACTATTTGTTCACTATCCATCACCCTCCTCATGTCTTCCTGACCCAGCTTAGATTCCATGGTCAGCACTATAATCAGTACTTTGCAAACACCTCCAACTCTTCTGCCCCTTTCCTATTGTACCTACCTAGCAAAAGTCCATCTGTAGTTAAACTCAACTCTGGATTACTCCATAATTCAATCCAAGCAGCTTAACATCACTGGAGAAAATCAGACAACTGTGCCGACTGATTTCACTTTACGTCTACAACCACAGATTTCAAATGGGCATTCAATACCGTCTAGTAATTTCCCAAGATGTTTGCTTTCTCACTCTGTGAGACAACCACCGCACACCTTCCTTTTACTCCTAAACCTGTGACACTCCTCTTCCACTTCACTCACTCTCGGGTGACGACCCTGCCTTGTGCATCACTGAGAAAACTAAAGCCATCAGGTGAGAACTAATCACCTTCCACCATCAGCCTATCCTCACCTGCACTGTTCCTTATTGGAATGAAATAAATACTTCTGCTCAAACTCCTACATTCTGCATTGGATCCTGCTCTGCTCTCCTATTTGGGGACATTGCTTCTGCAATTATTCACTGTTTCTCATCATCACCACTCTCCATCTGAACTGGATCAGTCTCACCAGCATAGAAACATACCTTAATATTGTCTTTCTAAACAACAACAAAGCCCTCCCACAGTTCTCTCCTCCCCTTCACAACAAAACTTCTCAGAATCGTCATAGTCATTGTATCCACTTGCTCCCCTCCTGTTCTCACGCTCAGTTCGGTTGCAGGTTTCCTTTTCTCTCCCCCGAGATGACTCAATCTTAACAAAGCAAAAACAAACTCTATGCTCATCTTACTTGACCTCTCAGTACTATGTGACAGAACTGGCCACTTCCTCCTTCTAGAAATGCTTTCTTCTCTTGTTTTGATGAGCCACCCTCTCCCGGCTTCCCCCTACCTCAGAAACTAGTTCTTCTCAGGCTCTTCTGGCTCCTCCTCCCTGCCTGACCTCTAAGTGGAGAAGACCCTGAAGGCTGGATTTTGGCCCCCTTCTCATTTTTACTTTCTCTTTGGGTGACCTTTCATCCATGCCCCTGGCTTTAAATACCATCTATAGTTTGATAATTACCATGCTTCTATTTTGGTGCTAACATCTTCCCTGAGCTCCAGATTCAGACATCCAACTAAGATTCTGGATCTCCTCTCTGAGGACATTTCAAACTGACCCATCTCACATAACTGATCCCACTTCACATTCCTGACCCCACCTCATATAACTCTTCACCCCTTCCTACCAAGCTCTGCCTGACTGGCCTTCGTTTTGTCCCTCACACACGCTAAACTTATTCTTGCCCCAGGGCCTTTCTACGTGCAGTTCTCTCTACCTGAAAGGCCCTTTCTCTGGATCTAGGCATGGCTAAAATCTCTGTTCAAATGTCACAGCTTCTGTGAGGCTTCCCTGATGGACATTTCTAAAGAAGCCCACCTCATCAGTCTCAAATGACCTGTGTGGCTTTCTTCAAAGCACTTGTCACTCTCTAACACAATCTTATTTATTTTGCATTTACATGTCTATTGTCTGTCCTTCCTGCAGAATCCAAAGGCCATGAATGAGGGCAACCTTGTCTGTATTGTTCACTTTTATCCCAAGCACAAGAGCAGAGGCTGAGACAGAGGAGGTCTTTGTTGGCTGGCTGACTGAATGGCTGTGACAGAGCAACCAAGGACATTTCTTCTGACTATCCCCAGCACGTAAACCTTTGCCTCTCACCATTTTCTATCCCAGTGAATATGGTAAGAGTCTATATGGCTGTCAAGTTTAAAACATTCCTGAGAATACAAAAAAGTACAAATTAAGAAAATACCTATGTATGCTTTTGTCTCCTTGGGTAATGGTGTAAGCTTTGGGGTTGGATTGCCTGGGTTTGAATCCAGCTCTGCCACTTCCTAGCAGTGCAACTCTGGGGAGGTCCACCTCTCTGACACTCAGTTTTTTCACTTGTAAACTGGGGGAAATAATACCAACCGGAGTTGATATGAGGATTAAACATGTTGATCCATTTGGAGTACTTTGGTGCCTAACACATGATGACTATAATTAACGTTAGTTAGTACTGTCATCATCATTAATATTGTTATTTAATAATAAAAATTTAGAGTAAAAGCAATGAATTTGGGTTTTGGGGTCTCATCTGTTAGGAAGCCAAATGAGGAAGTGAGAATTACATAATATTTTTAAAAAGCAGTCTACAGCCAGCCCTAATGGACTAGTGGTTACAGTTCAGCGCTCTCACCACTCCAGTGGCCTGGGTTCGTTTTCCAGTCACAGAGCCACACCAGCCGTTGCCATGCTGTGGTGGCGGCTCACACAGAAGAACTAGAAGGACTTACAACTAGGATGTACAACCATGCACTGGGGGGCTTTGGGGAGAAAAAACAAATTAAAAATGGATAGGGGCCGGCCCGGTGGCGCAGCGGTGTAGTCCGCGCTTGGCAGCCCGGGGTTCGCGGGTTCGGATCCCGGGCACCTGCTGACGCACTGCTTGTCAGCCATGCCGTGGCGGCGTCCCATATAAAGTAGAGGAAGATGGGCACAGATGTTAGCCCAGGGCCAGTCTTCCTCAGCAAAAAGAGGGGGATTGGCAACGGAAATTAGCTCAGGGCTGGTCTTCCTCTCAAAGAAATTAAATAAATAAATAAATAAACAAATAATAAATAATAAATAAATAAAAGCATTCTAACAGAGGATCTTATTATTTTAGTAAGAAATTTGAAGACATAATAGAATGTTTCAAATACTGTCCTGAAATCTAGAGGAAAAAAATGATTTTTAAAAGAAACAGAAAGTACAATGGATACCTGATAAGTTGTCACAAAGTTGGCATACGTTCCAGCAAAAATGTGTTTGACTTGAACATCCACAAGGTCTAAAAGAAAGTCATAAATCCATGCTTATTGTTGTTAGAAGTAAAATATACATCTTTTGTTGTAAACCTAAAACTGCTCTAAAAATAGTCTTTAAAAAAATCTGATGTATTATCAAAATAAATTTACTTATTTATTGGCAATTTATATTATACTGAATGGATTTTCACTACAAACAGCATAAACGATTAATTTTGTCATATATTTACTTAGCTGAAAATTTAATTTTTCATGCGCTTGCATAATGAAGCCAGGCTGATGTGCCTTGGAAGAGGTTTGATTAAATATATAAAAGTGTACCATTCTGAATCCTAAGTAACCTATTTGGGATCTTCTTTTGTATTACCTTAATCTTTAGAAATGATTACCAAATATTCTAGGGATTGCTGCAAAAGAAAAAATGCATATCGTACAAATTAAAAGTAACGGTACTAGAAGAACCATAGTTCTATGTACTCCTTTGAAAGGAAGCCGAATAATATTTCTCCTCCAGTGGCATCAATTAACACAAAATCATGAAATAGTGGGACCTCTCATACCATCAGCAGAAAGCAGGCAGCTAATGTCAAAGTTCTCTGTCTGGACCTCCAGATGAGTCGGGCTGCTTGTGCAACTTGGTCCATGACCAAAAGACACCACCTGACCAGTGGTGTAGACATATGCAAGGGTGTGATAACTGCAAGAGGGAGAATACATTATAATGCAGACCAAGATACTCATGCTTTCTGAGGAAGATGATGTTTCTTAACACAAAATAACGGGTTTATCTTACACTAAGCACCCAGATTCCTTATCACAATGTCAGGGTTAGAGGGTACCAAATGACGTAGCTAAACAAATGGAAGGTGAATATTAACTCATTACTAACCTTAAATACAGAATATTATTGATGGGTCTCTACTATGGTTTCTATAATTTGTGTTTTAAATGCAAGTGCTTTAATGAATTGGGTAGGTGATACTCAAAGTATCCTCATAATTACGCTATGCAAAAGTCTGATTTTAAATGCAAATATATACATCATCTTCCACAAGCATGAGATTAATTTTGTTTTATCAACTCAAGTGGATAAGCGCCACTATTTTTGTTATAAACCCACCCCCTCCCAGTACCTAGTAAAGTGGTCTATACACAGTAAACTTCCAAAAAATTCTTTTAATTTTTTTTGTGTGTGTGGGGAAGACCAGCCCTGAGCTAACATCTGTTGCCAATCTTCCTCTTTTTGCTGAGGAAGACTGGCCCTGGGCTAACATCCGTGCCCATCTTCCTCTACTTTATATGGGACGCCACCACGGCATGGCTGACAAGCAGTGGGTCGGCAGGCACTTGGGATCCGGACCGGTAAACCCCGGGCTGCCAAGCGTGAACTAAACCGCTGAGCCACCGGGTGGCCCCCCAATAAATTCTTATTAAACAAATGAAATGCCTAGGGTAGAGAAGAAAAAATGGAAAAATTAAACTATACTATTTGAAAGAAGTAAATTTTCAGAAAGGAAAATGATCAATAAAATTAATAGTCACATATTTTAGGGTTTTAAGGTTTGATAACATTCCATATGAGTCATTTCTAAGTAATAAAAGATAACACTTTCTATCAGGCTAAAAAAAAATAATAAAGCCTATTACCTTCCACAATCTATCTGTGAAACTAGGCCATCAATTCTTTCCACGAGTTGTGGACCTCTGTCCCCTGCAGTGGAGCTGTGTCCCAGCTGTCCACAGCTATTGTCTCCAAATGTGAACACTTTCCCATTCTGTTTAAAAAAGGAAGAATCAGACTAATTTCAGGTCAAAAAAAGTAACTAAAAACTTAAAGATTAAGTATAAGAGAGTTATATGAGAGCACTATGTGAAATATAAGCTTTATATAAAGAGGAGGGGGTCTTATACTTATTTCTAATAGTAAATGTAGAGTTAACACATTAAATGTGAAAAAAAAATCAGTGCAATTCCCTTGAGAACTAAGCACTTAATACGTGTTTGTAGAATGAATGGGTGGACCAATTAATGGGTTCAAGAGTGACTAACATTTAAGCATAGAGTTGCTTTATGTATTTGAGCATTAGTCTGAAAATAATCTCTTTTCAAAAGATGACTCTTGATTAAAACAACTCTAGCTTTCTCCTGCCAACTAAGAATAAAATAATCCAAACAGGCTTTCAAAACAAATAAAAATTATTTTAGATATTTAGTTTTTAAATAAGCATTTCAACCACACAGTCTTCAAGTCTATACCTTACGGTGATGGAGAGAATCCATCCCACTGGAATATACTGTGTGGCCAGTACAAGAAGGGGAGGAAAACATTCAGAAACCGGCTCATGACTGTGCCAAGCAAGAAATGGAACAAAGTGTGTTCTAGTCTGTAATGTGGGTTATTGAAAACTGTAAAAATTACTTTGTTGCTTCTATAATAATTTTCATCTGTAGAACCACATTATGAATGAATAATTGCTAAAAAGGACTAGCTCCTATAATAATCTAATTTAGTAGGTATCTAAAAATATTTCCTAAAGCTGAAAGTAGCTTTTGTCATAAGATCTTAAAAATTTCATGCTTTATATTGGGTTAACTTCTCCTCTTTAGATATTTGTACATTGAATGGATATGCTGAGATATTGATCCACATCTTGCTTTCAACAACAATCAGTACATGTACCTTGTGGTAACATGTCTTTGGGATTTAAAAAAATAACAAGACCTTTTGGATTACCTGGGTAAGCACTGCAGTGTGCTCACAACCACAGCTGATGTAAATCACACCCAGATGCCTCAGTGCACTAATTGAACGAGGCTTGTAGCTTTGCACTGTGGAGAGAGAGCAGAATCTCCAGAGTATAAGAAGCAGACTCAGATATCATGAGTTTTTATATTTTTATACTTTTTAATATTTTATTATCTTATAATTCATTAACATAATTTTTTAAAGTGAATAATCAGAAGTATTATTAGCAGTAATTAGCAGTCTTCTAATCCAGTGGTTCCCAAACTTTGCTGCACATTGGAATCCCCTGTAGGATCTTTAGTAATGACTGACGCCTGGCTTCCATCACCAGACATTCTGATTTAACTGGTATAGGATCCAACCTGGGCATTGGATTTTTAAATGCTCTTAGGGTAGACAGAATAATGGCCTCCTGAAGATGTCCATGTCCTTTTCCCGGAGCCTGTGAATATGTTAGGTTACATGGCAAAGGGGAATTAAGGAAGCAGATAGGATTAAAGTAGCCAATCAGTTGACCTTAAAATAGGGAGATTAGCTTGGTAATCACAAGGGGCCTTTAACTGAGGAAGAAGAAGGCAGAAGAGTCAATGTCAGAGCAATGTGACTTGAGAAAGACTTAACCAGCCATTGCTTGCTCTGAAGAAGAGAGGGGGCTATGAGTCAAGGAATACAGGCAGCCTCTAGAAGCTGGAAAAAGCAAGAAAATGGTTTCCGCCCCAGAGCCTCCAGAAAGGACTGCATACTTGCTGACACCTTGAGTGAGACCCGTGTCAGACTTCTGACCATGTATGTTGTTTTAAGTCACTAAGTTTGTGGTCATTTGTTACAGCAGCAATTGAAAATTAATATGGCTCCCTAGGGTGATTCTAATGTGTCACAAAGTTTGGGAACCACTGTTCTAACTTTTGAGACTGGCCTTCGCAGAATCTTCCAACTGGAAAGAAAGACTGGTTTACTGTAGGAACAAGACTCTCTCGTTACCTGGGACATTATTCCCGCTGAGAGCCAGCTGTCCTGCATTGTTGCTTCCCCAGCCAAATGAAGTCCCACAGAGAGACAGGGCAAAGCTGTGGGCCCCTCCTGCAGCCACCTGAGCCAGGGGGATCCCCTCCAGGGATGTCACCCTCTGAGGGCTGTTTTGGGAGGGGAACTTCTTCCCCAGGCCCAGCTGACCTTGGCTGTTCTTTCCCCAGGAAAATACGTGGCCATCTACAAAAATAAAGAAGAGAAATTCAGAATTGCACACACACTGGAATACCAAATTCAAGTAGAAACTACTACCCTAATTCTAAAAATCTTTAAAGAATAAAACAGGGATAAAGGAAGTTAAAGTATTCTGGCTAAAGGCAAGGGGGATGGTCAAGATCACCTTCAAAAGTCCCTTCCAACAATGTCCACTCTTCTCTCTCCAAGTTAAGGACAACCGTGTTCTTTCAGCGGCTCAGGTCAAAAATCATGGACTCATCCTTGACCCCTCTCTTTCTTTTACACTCTTTAAGCCAGCAAATCCTAAAGCCTCTTTCTTCAGAGTTTATCCAGAATCCAACCACTTCTCACCTCTCCATTGTCATCACCTTAGCTGCCAAGTCACCATCATTTCTCTCCTGGAAAATCACAACAGCACCTCACTGGGCTCCCAGGTGCCACTTTTGCCTCCTGCAGTCTGTTCTCCAAAGAGCAGCCAGGGTGATCTTTTAAAACTATAAGTCAGATCGAACCCTTCAGGAGCTGGGTATCTCACTCCACAAAAGGCCAATTCTTTCCAGGGCCCACAAGCCCCACATCACCAGTCCTCCCACCACCACTGCTGGGCCTCATCTCCCCCTTGCTCAGGCTCTTCCGATCGCTGCTGTTGCCGAGCACACCGCTGGCATGCCCTGACCGCGTGGCCTTTGCATCTGCATCGTTCTTCTGGATCACAGCCTGAGCATCATGTCTCCCTCCCTCCCTTCCTTTTGGTCTCTGCTCACATGTCACCTTATAAGAGAGCCCCCCTGGCCTCCTTAATAATAGAAAGGCCCTTTCCCTCCAGCCCGGTGCTGGCTCTCTGTCGCCTCACCCCGCCTCACTGTCCTGCACACCCCTCATCCCTATCTGTTATACTACGTAACTGTGCGTGTTTAACGGTCACTTCCCCAACGTCCCCCCAGATATAAGCTCCGTGAACGCAGGGTCTTAGGTTTGTCCACGCTATATCCTCTTTGCCAGAAACATTGCAGGCACTCAGTAAATACTTGTGGAATGACTCCCAGGGGAAAAAGACAACAACATTTTATGTTGAATTTGGCCAGAGATGGATAATTTATATCAGGTCAAAAATCAAGCTCTTCTAATACTTATTATTTACCCAGAGAAATGCCAACACATCTCATTTTTATAATTTATTATATCTAGTTTTTATTTTTAACTCCTCTAAAGTTATTTCTACCACTGAAAAGGATTTTTGAGGACACACTGCAAAATGTGAAACTCTCACGAAGGTCTATGAGAACTTGCAGTTCACCACAGAAATGCACTGAGTGCTGGGCTCTACACAGCCTCTCCAGTCCACACCAACATGAAGACAATCAACACCCCAAAGAAATATTCAAACCACTTCAATAATCAAGGACCATTTGCAAAAACATGGATGGACCTTGAGGGCATTACGCTAAGTGAAATAAGGCAGACAGAAAAAGACAAATACCATATGATCTCACTTCTATGTGGAATCCAAAAAAAAAAAATCTCATAGATATTTGGAACAGACTGGTGGTTGCCAGATGTCGGGGTGGGGGTGGGAGGGCAAAATGGGTGAAGGGGGTCAAAAGAGACAAACTTCTAGTTATAAAATAAATGTCATGGGGATGTGATAAAGAGCATGGTGACTATAGTTAATAATACTGTATTACATATTTAAGAGCTGCATGGAGAATAAATCTTAAAAGTTCTCATCACAAGAAAAAAAACTCTGTAAACTATGTATGGTGACGGATGTTAACTAGACTTATTGTGGTGATCATTTTGCAATATATACAAATATCAAATCATTACATTGTACACTGAAAATAATATAATGTTGTATGTCAAGTATACCTCAGTAAAAATAAATAAATAAAAAGAAGAAGGAAAGTAAGGAAGGAAAAGAACTGCTATATATTGTACCCCTACTATCTGCTATGGACTGTACAGGACATATTATATTCCTTTTCTCACTGAATCTTCTAAACAACCTGTAAGTTAGGCATCAATATTCTTACACATGAGAAAATTGAGACTTATCAAAGTTAAATAACTTCCCCCAGATCAAATAGCTGGACATGGTGGTGGAAGGACTCATACTGTAGCAATGGGATTGCCCTGGTCTCAGCCTGCATGGTGCAGTGGTTAAGCACTTAGGGCTGGGATGCAAACACGTGGAGGTTCAAATCCCACCTCTTCTATTTCTTAGTGTGTGACCTTGGGCAAATTACTGAAACATTTCCTCATTTCTGAAATGAGGCTATGAATAATACCTAGCTTCTGTGTTTGTTAGGCGATTACATGAGATAACACATGTGAAGCTTCTAACAGTAGCTGGCACATAGAAGGCAACCAAGAAATGCTGGCTGTCCATGGCCCCTGTGGCACAGTTGCAACTATGCCTAAGACATCACCTGAGGGACACACAAAAGGATGGGGATGTTAGTAGAGAAAATGTCAAGTTATGATTTTGACATCTTGACTTTTCTTTCTTTAATTTAAGTAAAAAAGACAAACAGGCCTTTGTGTGTCTGAGTTTGCCCATGTAGACAAGCCGTTCAGCATAAAGAGCAAAGTGCTAGAAATAACACCGCTACTGAGTTCTGAGAGAGAGTCAGCCAATCAGGTCATGTGAAGGGAGACGGCTCTTATGGCAATGAGACATGAATTAGGCGCTACCTGGAGTATAATAAGAACAAAGCAAATTGAAAAAAATACAAACAACAACACATCTTATGAAATCTGGAGAGTTAAAGACTTCTAAATGCATTAAAATGAACCCCAAAGCATTAAAAATCAACAGGTATCATTCGTATTCAAAAAATTACTTGCTGTTGACACTCGGGAGATCCAAAAAAGCCTCTTTTACCTTCTGACAATGCCAGGGAGTGGTAGTCTCCACAGGAAACTTGAATTATTTTTATATCAGTCAGAGTATTTATCTTCCTATAATAAAAATGATACAAAATCTATTAATTCTTCTTTAGAGTGGGCCATCAAGTGAAATACAGATATTCAAAACTATCTCAGGTAATACATCTGGTCTAGGGAAACAATTTCATTTTCCTGTATTTCTGTAGTACCTTCATTTCAAAGCTCTCAAACTGTTTTTAATGTGACATCAACATGTACAAAGGCACATGTATAGTTCCAAATACTATATAGGCAGAATCCAAATAGTATGTAATGCAAAAGTGATTTTTAATACATTGTATAATGTTCTAACTTTTATTCTATACTTATTAGCCTAAAATAAAAATAAATTTCTTCATACACATATAGCATGGGGCTTTAGAATTTATAGAACACTGTCACCTACAATACCTAATTTAAGCCCTGTGAGATAAAGAAACCATTAGGGTGAATCCTATTAAATTGACATTTTTGTGGATCAAAAACATAACTAGCAGCAATTTCATATGGTTGAACCTAGTAGAACTCAAAGAGGTCAAATAGATGTCAAGTTATAGAACGAGACTCAGACCGTGGTCTTTTCATTCCAAGTTCAATGCTCATTCCCTCAAGCCACAGCGCTCTCTCATACCATTTAACAACCAGAGGAGGTAACTTCCTAGTATTCAAAAACATGCTTTTGAAAATTCTTGAAGCATGTAATTCATGAACACACAATTCAGACTGCTTGTCATATAATTTGTCCTAGGAAGCTGTTTGTGAGGATATGATTTTTCCCCCATTTTACTGAGTAAAATATTAGGACCCAGTGGCTTATGACAAGGTTATGTTGAGAGGAAAACTTTTCCTCTTCCAATTTGGGTCCAGTGATTGGGGGCCTGCAATAATGGACAATAGACAGTTTAACAGGAGAAAAGACAACGTTTATTTACACGTACACGCAGGAGCCTCCAGTAACAGAAAATTTGTAGCATAGCCTGAGTAAAGGTTTATATATATATATATACATACATATATAATGTGTATGTATATATATATAAACCTAGCAAAAGGGGGGCTTTTAGGGCTTCCATGAGAAAGTATGGAAGGTTCTATTGGTTTTTCTGATGCTGATTGGGCAGTCTGTCTTCACAGCAGCTGAATTCACAGGACACTGCCTCTGAGGAGGGTTGATGGCAGCTGTATTTTCAGAAGGCTCTGTTTTAGTTAGATAAGAGAAGTTTAGATAAAATTTTTTTCTGCATCTTCCGTAGCTCAAATATTTTCACTTTAAAGTAATCTTTATACCAACTCTGGGATCCAAGTGGGACCCCACAGTTATTTCCAATAAATAAGATTAAGTTCAGAGGTTCACATGTTCTCATTTAACCCTGCCCTTCTCCCTCATAGGACTCTAATGAAATAATAATTGGTGTTATAAGTTTTTTCCTGCCTCCCTCCCTCACCACAGTGTAATCACTGAGGTTAGGAACCGTGTTTGTCATAGTCTAGCTTTGTACCCTGGCATATTGCATGGTGCCGGGCATATGAAACTCAAAAATATCAAATGAATGAGTGAAGTGAAATACTTACTTAGGTGTAAAATTTATTTCCTTAAATTCTCCAATTCCCAGCTGCCCTTCAGAACCAGCTCCCCACGCGAAGACCCTTCCTTTGTGACAGACAGCCAGGCAGTGCTCCTTTCCACAGCTCACAAGACCAACTTGTAGGGTTTCCAATGCCCGAATTGGTTCTTTAGGAACAAAACAAAACAACCCACCCCCCCGCAAGGTTATTAATTTAACAACAGGTTTAAGACAATACTTTTCTTCAAAAAAGAAGGGTCACTTGGATTTTTCATCTCTTCCAATGGACTTTTTTTTCTTTTTTTGCTGAGAAAGATTCACCCCAAGCTAACATCCACTGCCAATCTTCCTCTTTTTGTTTGTGAGCCGCTGTCACAGCACAGCCACTGACAGACGAGCGGTGTGGGTCCACGCCCAGGAACCAAACCCAGGTTGCTGAAGCAGAATGTACCGAACTTAACCACTAGGCCACTGGGGCTGGCCCCCAATGGACTTTTAAATCGAGGCCTAAAGTCCACACTACAGGTATGAAGGAAATAAACTTGATGTGTGTTACGCTGCCTTTATGGGAATACAGCTGCTATTTAAAAGGGTGGGCATCGTGGAGGAGGGGAACTTGTAGGGACTATGACGCTTGACCTAACATTTCTCTATGATGGTGGTAGCAAAACCTAGCAAAATAGAGGGGGCTGGAGAGAAGATGGGGTCACCTTCACTCCACTCTTCCAGCTGCCCGGCCCTGAACAGTGAGAACAGCAACTCTGCTGCTCATGAGGAGATGGGTGGGAGCCTGCCTTGTGAGCATGACAGGCAGGTACCAGATGCTCGCACAAGGAAGAGTGCGCTACTGTGCCTCCAACTGGACCAAATGTGCCCACAAACGAACATCTCACCACATGTCCCCACAAGCCAATTGAAACTGCTTTCCCAAAATGTTCGTCCCGAATTATTAGAGGTTTAGAGTTAAGTATATCAGTAAAGTTTTGCTTTTTTTAAAAAATACAGACACTTTATTTTATTTTATTTTTGAGGAAGATTGGCCCTGAGATAACATCTGTTGCTAATCTTCCTCCTTTTTTCCTTTTTTTTCTCCCCAAAGCCCCAGTAGATAGTTGTATGTCATGGTTGTACATCTTCTAGTTGCTCTATGTGAGATGCCACCTCAGCATGGCTTGATGAGCGGTGTGTAGGTCTGCACCTGGGATCTGAATCAGCGAACCCCGGGCCTCTGAAGTGGAGCATGCCAGCTTAACTGCCACGCCACCAGGCTGGCCCCATCAGCAAAGTTTTTAACATTTAAGTTTTCTTTTGTAATCTTATCCTTTTTAATGATTTACTTTCAAACTATGCAACAATAAAAATTTTCCCAAAGATTCACCCACCCATGGAGGTAGAAACTGGAGCCACCTTCCTGGAGAACAATCTGGCATTAAGTATCATGTTGCCCCTCATTTCCACCCGAAGTGGGATATGGATCAGTGGGTCAGGATATGCCACGCAAAAATTTGCCACTGTGGCATAAGGATTGTTTTGAGCTGAGGGCAATTGAGAATCAACAGATGCAGGAAGAGTTCTCTGCCCCTCCCCGCCCAACAGCAGGGCATAAATTTCCCTTGTGAAGGTGCCCCCTCTCTCTATGCCAGGAAGGGAAGAGTGGCTCTTATCACCAGAGTCAGCATCAACATATATGAGTCTGCATAAACGACCCTTGCTAAAATAACCCTTATCTTCCATTAGTTTTTCCCATAGATTTCCAAATCACTTCCCCACAACTGGTCATCCCTCAAAGCCCAAACCCCCTTTTCTTTGTTAAAATGGAATATAAGCCCCTAAGTCCAACCAGTTCTTGAGTTTCACTTCTTTTCTGTGAACTCCTGTGCACATAAAATATTAATAAAATTGTATGCTTTTTATCTTGTTAATTTATCTTTGTCAGTTTAGCCCACAGGCCCTCATGACAAGAACTAAGTGGAGGGAGGAAAAGTTTTTCCTCCCAGACACAACTCTTAGAGTTTATTCTAAGTATGCAATGAGAAATTTGGTCAAATATTTATTTACAATAATGTCAATCATAGTATTATTTATAAAAGCCCCTAATGAGAAAAAGCCTAATTTCCACAAAAGGAGAATAATTAAATTGTACTCTCACAGCCTGGAGTGATATGCAACAACTTAAAATGTATTTTCAAAAAATACATAATAAAAGGGCAGATATGTTCATGATATTGTTTGGTGAAAACGCAATTTACAGAGTTGTACAAATACTGCATATACAAAACTGTATAATAATTTTATAAAAATTAAATATATAATAGGAAAAGAGGCAAAAAGGAATGCATCAAAATATTAGGAGTTGCCTTTGGGTGCTGGAATTATAGGCGATTTCTTTCCCTGTGTTTCTACAATAATCAGTAATGGTAAAAATGCTATTATATATGTTTATTTTTAAGAAAAAAGACGCCTAGGATATTTCTGAGGAAATTACAGTTGTCCAATCCACAAACGAGTGACTCTGTTCCAGATAGATTAGCGCAGGCAAGGATTGGTCTCGAAAGGCAAGCGGGAGGGACCACGTCTCTGTTCAGAGGAGGATGGTCCAGTTTAGTTAGGCTCTCAGTTTCTCTTTGAAGATGAACTGGAGACCGAAACAAACCGTGGCGCGTCGGGAAAACAAAACTGAAGGTACGCAAACCACAAACCATCACTCTGTTCAGATAGATTTGCGCAGGCAGGGGTTGGTCTCGAAAGGCAAGCGGGAGGGACCACATCTCTGTTCAGGGGCGGACGGTCCAGTTTAGAAGTTCTCAGTTTCGCTTTGAAGATGAACTGGAAACTGAAACAAACCCGAGGCGCGTCTGGAAACTGAAACTTACGAAGCTGCGCTCAGACTGCTCGGAGCACCGTCCTCCGCCTCCCGCGGCCCCGGGGCTGCCCGCGCCCCCCACCCCGGGTTCCCGCGCTCACCTGGCCGCTCCCCGCGCGGCGCGCGCCTCCGGCCCAGCTGGCCCCGGCTGTTGTCCCCGCACGAGTGGACGGTGCCGTCGCTCAGCAGCAGCAGCGAGTGGCGACCCCCGCAGGCCGCCTGCCGCAGCTCGGCGCCGCCCGCGCCCGCAGGCTGCCGGCGCAGCGGCCCCCCGAAGCCGGCGCCCCAGCAGAAGTACATCCCGCGCCCGCGCCCGCCGCCTGCCCGCGTCTGTCCGCTCCGTCCTGCCTGACTCCCAGGCGCTAGTGACAGATATGCGCTGATTTCCCGGAAACCCGGAGGCTGGGTGGGTCAGCCCCACTCTGGTCTCCTCCTGCCATCCAACTCCAACCCAGCTGCGCTGCCCTGCCACTCTACGTCATCCTGACGCCTCCCCGCAAAGGGTTTTTGGGGATCCAACAGGAGCGCCAAGTGCTAAGGAGCAGAGGGGGACTCCGGAGGAAGAGCGCCCGGATTTACATTCTAGCTAAGCCGCCTATGAGCTGTGTGACTTTGGGCAAGTTACCTAAGGATTCTGTGCCTCAGCTACACGTCCATGCAATGTGGACAGTAATATAGCAAATCTGTTAGGATAATTTAATAGATAAAACATAATGTGTTAGAATAATGCCTAGATTGCTTAATAAAAGCATCTGAGTGCCTACCCTCTTCTAGACTGTTTTTAGCACTGGAAATGCAAACTCCTCATGGTGCTTACATTCTCCTATTTATAAATAGATGAATAAATACTTAGTATAATGTCAGGTGGCAACATGAAGAAAAATAGAACAGTAAAGGAACAGAGGCTGAGGGCAGAAGGAACTAGTTGTTTTTTTTTTTTTTTCTGCTGAGGAAGATTCACCCTGAGCTAACATCTGTGCCAGTCTTCCTCTATTTTGTATGTGGGATGCTGCCACAGCATGGCTGATGAGTGGTGTAGGTCTGGGATCCAAACCCCAGGCCAAAGGGCGGAGGGTGCCAGACTTAACTACTATGCCACAGGGCTGCCCAGGAGCTAGTATTTTTTGGTGAGATTTCAGGGAAGATGTCTCCGATGAAGTGACATTTGAGCAGAGGGCCGAGGGGACATGGGAAATGAGGGCACGAGTCATGCTCATCTCTAAGGGCAGAGGGTGAAGGGGCACTGTTGGAAGGTTTTGAACACAGAAGTGACATGATCTGACTTTAGTTTTAAAAGAATCATTCTGGCTGCTGTGTGGAAAATAATAGAACAAAAATGGAAGCAGAAAAGCCAGTTAAGAGAGGCTGCTGTAGGAGTCCAGGTCAGAAGGATGATCTGGGACTAAGGTGATACCCCAGAGGGGAGGAGAGAAGAGATGATCACATTCAAGATGTTTGGAAGGTCAGAGTCCACAGGGTTGCTGATGGATTGGAAGTGGGAGGAAGGAAGGAAAGGAGTTAGGATTACTCCAAGGTTGGCCTGAGCAACCGGGTGAAGGGTGGTACCCTTTACCGGGATGGGTGCCATGAAGGGGGCGCCAGTTTGGAGCTGGTGGATCAGGAGTCCAGTCTGGTAATAACCGTGAGATGCTTGTGTAGGGGCAGAAAACTTCTCTCTTCTTCCCTTCTAGGTTCTTTGGCTGGTCTAATAATTAACTTGACATAAGACAGTAACAGGAGAAAAACAAAAGCCCCAGACATGAGACCCAAAGACAGTCAGGCAGTTGAGGCTTATATGCCATCCTGAGCTGAGGAGAAGGGGGTAGGGGTCTGAGGCTTCAAAAGGGAGGAAGACAAATCACAGGAAGATGAGAGGAGCAGATGTTTGGTGACATGCCATGCCACGCAGAGAAGTCTCTCTGATATGAAAAGACATCTTTGGTATTGGCTCTCTCCCTGGGACAGGCCCTCTATCTAAACTCTTCTAGGCTGTTTAGGGGAAGGTCAACAGCTCTTCCTGAGTCTGTTGGGCCTTGATTGTCTTCAGCTGGAAATAATCCACGTGCCAGCGTGGCATTTTTGGGGTGGCATATTCTGCTCCCCTGCATTTGTTATACAAAGAGGCAATAAGATCAACCACTTTGGAGCTGTGGAGAGAAGTCGGGGTGGAGTCACGAAATTGGGAGGTGTCAGCGTAGAGATGATTCTGAAAGTGGGACAGCTGAGTGAGATCACCGAGGGGCGAGTGTAGCTGGCACAGAACAGAGGACTGATCCTGGGAGGACGACCAGGAGGGATGGTGTGCGCGAAGCAAGTGAAAAGTAAGGGAATGATCGACTCTGTCAGCTGCTTGTCAAGCAAGATAAGGATTGAGTGTTGATCTTTAGGTTTGGCACAATGGAGGTCATTGGTGACTTGGACAAGGTTAGCCATCAGCAGCATTATTGTTTTATTTTTATTATTATAGCATCCATTTGTATACTCAGCTCACTTCTCTTTACTACTACATTTTAAGTTCTCTAAAGATGAGAATAAATGTTATTTGTTTTTCTGTCTCAGGAGTGCCTGGCACATGGTAGATGCTGATAAGTATGCACTGGACAAATGGGGATGAGTGGTGAGTAAATGAATAGCATTCATACTTGTGGTTCCATTTCACTATGTACCATATAGAACCTTTCTCTGAATAGTAATTTCCTAAATGTTTATTACTTTCCTCAGGCACAAACTGTGAGAGTTTGATATTATCAGCACAAGACCCTGAGCCCTCATATTAAGCTATTTCTTAAAAAAAAAAACTACTAGAGAACTAAAATGTAAATGTATTGTACTCCCTTTGTGTCCCCACCATCTAGCACAGTGTCTGCCACATAAAAAGAACTCAATAAATGTTAGTGAGATAAATGAATAAAATGTAAGTTAAAGAACGAGCATACTTTTATTGCTTGAGAAAGATATAATTCTCAATTCATTTCTGTGTTCATGCACTTGGAAGTGGTAGCTCCCATTTATTGAATGTTTACCATGTGTTGACTATTTTATATAAAATATCTAATTTAATTCTTTCATCAGCTTTTCTCAGTTAAGATTCTTTTGGTTGCCAAGTGACAGAAAATATGTCCCAAACTCACTTAAGCAAAAGGGAAGTTTACTGGTAGATTGCATTAATATTATTCAAAAATATCTGCTGCCCCTCTCCACCGTATGGCATCAAGCTTGAGCACATGAATTTGTTCTGGCCACTGACATGGGAGCAGAGGCATCTTCCCAGCAGACGGTTTAAGAGCCAACGCTTATTTTCCGTACTCTCTTTTTCCTCGATTACAACAACTGGTGATTTTCCAGGTAGAGATTGCTCTATCATCCTGGGTCCCAGATTAAAAAGAACAACCTAGCAGAGTGGTAGCTAGTCTATGTAGCATAAGTGAGAAATGAATGTTTGCTGTTGTAAGGCCCTGAGCTTTTGGGGGGTGTTTGTTAGTGCACAGATAGCATAACGTAGCCTCTTCTGACAGTCGTGTAACTGAGGTCCATCAGCGCGGCTGGTTTCAGGAGCTGCTGTCCACAAAGACTTCAACAATGTCCTAATGACTCCTTTTCTCTGTCTCTTCACTCTGCCTCTGGCTATGAGGGCTTCATCTTCAGGCTCCACACAGTCTACTCCACAGTTCCAGAATCTCCTCTGAGACGGCAAGAGGGTTACAGCAGCCCTAAACTTTTTATGCAGTTCTCAAGCTTCATAGCCTATGGACAATTTGCTCATAAACAAAAGTCCTGGTGTTTAGTCATGGTGCTCTCAATGACCCGATTTGGGTCTCATGTCCACCCCTGAGCCAGTCACCCTGGATGCCAGGAGATAAAATCAATCACCTGGCAGAACTGTCTGTGAGGTGGGGATGGAGTCTCACCCAAGGACAGTTCTGAGAGTGAGGAGTAGGCAGATTCCAAAATGAAAGCTGGCCATGTTGCTAGAAGAAGTGGGGGATGGATAAGGAGCATCCTGTACGTCAATCATGTACGATGAGTATTATTATTATTCCTGTTTTGTGGGTAAGGAGTCAAGGCTCAGAGAGTTTTGGTAACTTGCTTGAAGTTACATGGCATGTAAGTGGCAGGATTTTAACACTGGTTAATTTGACTGGAAAGCCTATTTAATTTCCACTATAATACTCTTTAGTCTCCCATCTCTCCTCTCGTGCCCTCTTTGGGTTAATGGCACATCCTCACAACCATTCCATCTAGAAAATTCCAGCTTTCGGACATCATCATCACGATGGCCTGAGAGGATCCCTTTGTCTCTCCTCTTCAATCTACAGCTAGTAAAACATCCGTAACCCGACAAGGGCTACATTGCCCCAAAACACCAGGACCAGGGAGATCCACACATACAAAGGAGGGTGGATTGGAGAACGGAGAGAAGGCTAAACAGGGGAACAGCACTGGACCCCCGGCAGCAGCGGCTGAGCCAGCCGCCCCCAGCCCCAGAGAACCCGGTGGGCAACTGCGGAGGTGCGCGTGCGACTCCGGCCAGCCAGCCACGGCGACACCTGTGGCCATGGGAGGGGGAGCAGCGGCGGAGACGGAGCCCCGTGATCCCCGAGCGGGTAGCAGAGCTGAGGCGAGCACAGGACTCCGACTTCCCAACCCCAGCTGCGCCTGCAGCCATAGGGCGACAGGCAACTGCAGAGGCAGTGTCCCGCGGACCCGGCTCCCTCCCAACCCTTACCCCCCCCCCAACGCCCCCCCCCCCCCCCCCCCGGCGGCAGAGCTCCCGACCAAGGTGATCCCGGACACGGTGAGAGGCAGCAGCCATCCCTGTATTTATTCCCTGGCGGCTGCGAAGCTGCCGCCTGCAGCAGCACCAGCAACAGCAAGGCATCAGTGCCCCCGAGGACTGCAGGCTGCGATACCCTAAAAAGAGGCGGTGGAGGGTGGAACATGCAGATCCTCCAACAGCGGAGGCAGCTCTGGTAAGAGAAACCAAAACCTAGTGCTGTAGCGCCACCTACTGAACAATAAAAGAAAGGCCTCTAATCTCCAATTGATCGAAAACTTTGAATAAAAACAAAGCTATACCTAAATAAGAAAAGTGTTCGCTACAACAAATGCACTAGCAGAGGAAGAACTCAGCAAGCACCATAAAAAGCCACGGTAACATGCCATCAGAAAAAGAAAATAACAGTCCTTCAGAAACCAAACATAAAGTCATGGAAGGTTGTGATCTAACTGATAAAGAATTCAAAATAGCTGTCATGAAGAAACTCAAGGAGCTACGAGAAAACTCAGAAAGGCAGTTCAATGAGCTCAGGAATGAATGAACGAATGAACGAAAGAACGAAATCAATGAAGGAGAACACAATTCATCTTATATTCCCTCCTCACTGCAAAATCCTCCCCTAACTAATGAGTTGCTGAAGGATGCTGGCTGGTATCAGCAACATCTCATTTTCCGTCCATTTTATATCTCCACCACTCCTACCCTAGTTTAGGTCTTTTGCAATAACATCTCACATGTCTGTAACTCTAATATCTGGCATCTCTAATGGATCTTTTATCTTCTCCTAAGAGTTATCTGCAGAAGACACTTCTGATCACATCACTTATCTTTTTTAGTGGTTGTAGGCCTATTGCTACTGAAAAAATAAATACAAAATCCTTTGTGTATAGCTTAAGTCCCTCCATGATCTATTTGTAACTGACCTTTCCAGCTGCATTTCACCAACAATGACAGACATCATACACACATGCGCAAACACACGCGCGCACACACACACACACTGGGACCACTGTCACAACAAACAACTTGCCTTTTCCTACTTGCTTTTTTCCAAATCCGTGCATTTGTTCATTCTGTATCTTCTGCCTGAAATTTTCTTTTCCCCATTTCTGTTTATGAAAATATGTATGTCTCAAATGCCTCATCTCTGTGATGTGCTTCTTGGACTCCACAACATCAATTACTCCTTTCTGGGCTCCTCCAACAAACAACGTCCTTAGCACGTGCACACTCCCCAACCTGATTCTAATTTCACTCTGTATTGCTATATTATTCCATCTTTGCCCAACCAACTCTGTGAGGGATGTTAATCATCTTTGTAGCCTCACCAAAGCCCAGCAAAGTGTTACACAATACACGCTAAATATAGCGGCTGGCACTCAGTGACTATCAGGGGAATTAATTAGGTAAAATTTGTGGTTAATTAAAAAAAAAAAATCTTTACTGAACACCCACTATGGGTATAACATGGAGCAAGCAAAAGATAATAATTATTACTCACATTAGTATTTACTTTAGACTTTACAAACTCCTTACAGCTATTTTACCTCGTGTGCCCTCATAAGCACAGAGTAATTCGGCACGAGAGGGAACACTGTCCCTATTTCAGATGAAGAATTTAGGCTCAGAGAGGTGAAAGCAATTTGTCTCTAATTACAGACGAATAAGTGGAATAGCCTGTGGTTTTTCTTTCCACTGCACAACCGTGCCTAATGCACCTCCCTTTCTCAGAGAACACCCAGGTAAAAACCAGAAAATCAATTGAAATTGACTCTCATCATATCTTTAAAATCAAACTTTGAAGATTATTTATACTGTATATTTCATACTAATAGCCTATTTTTCTTTTTTACTAATTTTTCCTTAAACAGGGATTTATAGAGGACAGGAGAATAAGGGAAAGAAAATAAAATTTCCTAACAACCTACCACATGCCAATTTTCCTCACAATATATTTCCTCATCTAAGCTTTGCAACCACCCTATTAGATGCCCATCCATGTTATGTACCCCATACAGATGTGACTAACTCGAGCCTTAGGAAATTTTAGTGACTTGCTCAGATAGTCAGACAAATGGAATAAATAGTAAGATAAATAGGGGACCCCAGATTCAAACCACGCCTCCTTTCTCTTCCCTCTTTCCACCAAACAGCACTGACTCAAAGTAAGGTGAGAAAGGGAGTGAGAGAGGATGAGCTAACAAGAGATCATCTTGGAGCACCCGAGGTTGAGGAAAGATGGAATAAACCAGTTAGGAGCGAGGGAAGGAGGCCTGAGGTCGATCCTTGAGGATCAGGTGGAAGGATGTCTGAGAAGAGGTAGGGGCGTGGCAAATCCATTGCTTTCCTCTGCCATCTTTTTCCTACACTTGCTTTTGCTTTAACCCTTGTGCTTCTGAGTTCGAAGGCCATCCTCTGTGCTACTTAGCCAGGACAGCCCTCAGACTAGACAAATGGAAAATGGAACACACTCTATATATTAGCTTTATGATTACACTCCAACCCCCTTCCCAGTTATCTCCAGGTGGCTTCCTGGTGAACGTCGTCCAAAGCTTCTTCACAAGTGGACAAGACAGTTAGAATAGCCAGTACAAGTCAGTGGGAGAAAAATTGGACCTACACAAACCCTGACATTTGTCTCCTCATAGATAAGAAGTGGTCATTTTGAATTTTAACTCTAGATGGCAGTATTAGTCAATCTGATCTCCTTTCTTTACTCCAGGAAACAAGTCAACCTAATTTGTGTGGTTGGCAGGTGAATGGCTCACGTCTCTTTTCTATAGGTAGTCTTATAATTCCATAAGGACTTTAATGATTTTCTTTCCCATGCTCATTACAAGATATTAGTATTTAAATCACTTGGAAAAAATATAAAATGCTACACGCATATGTTATTTTATTATTACTACATCACTGTCATTATAACACATTGCATTATAAAACTGCACTCATCTGGAGCCTACCAGCTCTCTCGGAGCTCCAGAACATAGCCCTGAACTGGGAAGAAAGGAAAAGTTCCTCTGACTCCTAGAGATGATTGCTGCTGAAGCTAGGGCTTCTAAAGATGTAGCCCCATAATAAATTGAGGCCTGCCCAAGATTTGTATGGAAAACGTTGTCTAACTTAATTTGCTAACCTGTGTGAACTAGAGGAGCTTTCCCTGTAAGTTAGATTAGTTTCACCTGCATGTAATAAAACCGCCAAATAATAGTGGTTTAACAAGGTCTCTCATACATAGAAGGTCCTGTGGTGAGCAGTCAAGGGCACGTGTGGCAGCTTCATGGTTTTCCAGAGACTCAGGCACCTTCTGTTTTCTTCATTCAATACCCTACCTTCCATCTTCAAGGTCACCTCATTTTCTAAGATGACTGCTGGAGTTCTGGCTATCACAACTCTGTTCCAAGCAACTGGAAGGAAGAAAGAGGCTGCAAAATCCAAAATCCTCTGCAACACTTCTGCATGCATCTGATTAACAAAAATTTAGTCACGTGCCTATAGTAGCTGCAGAAGATGCTAGAAAACGAGGTTTTTAGCTGAGCATCTTACAACCCCAAATAAAATTGGGGTTCTGTTACCAAGGAAGAAGGAGAGAAGAGATATTAGGTGGCCATGAGCAGTCTCTCCACAACCAGCAAGGAATTTGAGATGTTTGGTACAAACATATGTGGCAGGCGGGGCCAGCTTCATGGGCGCGTAACCAGTGTGGGTTGCACAGGGCCATGCTCTCAGAAGGCCCCACGCTTAGTTTAATGCTCTGCTGCCACCGTCTTGAAATTCTTAACTTATCTTTGAACTTGTGTTTTGTAGGTGAAGTCTGATGGAACACTGCAGCGGAGCAGGGGAGATATGCACGAACGATAGGCCTGCTCCTTCTTGCCACCCTCTTCACATATAGTGTTCAAGATGCCCCATGAGCACAAAAATTCCATTGGATCCATGATGTGTGGGCGTTCAGTGAGACTCAGAGCTAGTATAAGGTAAGCAGATTGCATCTACCACTGAGTGAACAGGGACACTGACAGCCCCTAGAGCCACACTTTCTGATTGAACCAGAATTTGGCTTCCAACACACAAAGAAGGCAATGACATCCTAAGAAACACAAAGAGCAGGAACCCTATCACATCCTTTCTTACTGCTGTTATTTCTCAGTATTAGCCAACCATTTATGCTGAAAATAATGGCACAGATAGAAAACGAAAGGAGGCAACCTGTAATTCCTTCCCCTTTCAGTCCTTCCTTGTCATTAGGCAAAGATGAGTGAGTTGGTAGAACATGAGGGTATCAAGAAGTGGAATAAAACATTTGAGTTAGTTTTGTGCAGTGTTTCCACTATCCTGATAGGGATGAAATACACATGCACGTAAGAGCTACAAAATATAAACTGCATAATTTCGATGATTTTGCATACAAATTAAATGCTTATATTTACATTTAAAACTGGCATTGTACAATGTAAAGATGAATGATAAAATTCATGCTAATAATCTGGAATTCTAATTTTCTTACTTAGAACAACATTAAATAGTAAATAAAAACACCATGACAAATTGAAAAGGAGACTATGGAAGAAAAGAAAAAGCTTTATATTGTAGTACCTTTAATTGCCCTTTTTTTCTGCTTTTTGAACAAGGAGCTCAGCATTTTCATTTTGCACTGGGCCTCACAAATTATGAAGCGGGCACTGGTGGCAGGGTTTAATAATTCAGTCAGACTATGCAAAAACATTCATTTTCTAGAACTTATCTGAACTGATTCTCAAGTCTCTGTGCTAGTGAGTGGGCAGGGATCTTATCATTTCACTATCTCCATCTCTTCTTGTTTGAACTGTTATTTTTCAGGTAAATACAGATCTTTCTCGACTTACTATAAACCCATCGTAAGTTGAAAATACCATAAGTCGAAACTGCATTTAATACACCTAACCTACGGAACATCACAGCTTAGCCTAGCCTACCTTAAACGTGCTCAGAACATTTACATTAGCTTACAGTGAGACAAAATCATCTAACACAAAGCTTATTTTATAATAAAATGTTGAATATCTCATGTAATTTATTGAACACTGTGCTGAAGGTGAAAAACAGCCTGGTTGCATGGATGCAGAATGGTTAAATGTATCAGTTGTTCACCCTCGTGATCGCGGGGCTGGCTGGGAGCGGCAGCTCGCCGCCACTGCCCAGCCTCACGAGAGAGGATCAAACTGCATATTGCCAGCCCGGAAAAAGATCAAAGTTCGAAGTACAGTTTCTATTGAATGCATATCTCTTTTGCACCATCATAAAGTAGAAAAATCATAAGTTGAACCATGGTAAGTTGATGACCATCCATACTCCATTTTCCAGACATTTTGTTCCTTCTTACTCCCTCCCGTCCTCTGTCAATATGGGAACCACATAGCAAGGTTGAAGGGAAAGCATAAAACCGTGTATTCAAGTCGAAATAGAAGGCTTCTCCCATTATAGTGTTCACCAGGAGAGTTCATCACTGTGTCATAAAGTTTTTTGAGAATTTTCTTCACACTTATGTCCTTAACCATCACTAGTTTATAATATGTAGCAAAAGTTGGATCAGAATATAGAGATTCAGATGGTTGAGTTATGGAAAACCATTGAAGGGATATAATAAACTGCCTCCTGTTAAAGTCTGAGAAACTCAAACCATGATACATCTTACTTCTACTGCTCACTAGTTAATGTTTATTAAATTCTTTCTAAGTGACAAGCACTGTCATTAGAGATCTACATGAATTATTCTGTTGAATCATCACAACACTATGAAGGAGATACCATTATTATCCCTATTTCATGTAAGATGGAACTGAGACATTAAGGAGTAAAGTAATTTGCCCAAAGTCACACAAACTAGAAGTGGCGTGGCTGTATCATCCCAGACAGTCTGATTCCAGAGCCTTCACTCCTGTACACATAAAGCATCCTAATTTTCTCAAGGAAACATGGGAATTCATTTATAATTAAATTAAACTTGATCTTATTCCCACTAGTGAATTGCCTTGACTGCAATGGAATCTTGAAGACTTGCAGAAACATTTGATGGATGTAAAATCCTATCATTAAAAAAGAGTCATATAGGGGCCAGCCAGTGGCATAGCAGTTGAGTTCGCGTGCTGTGCTTCAGTGGCCTGGGGTTCGCAGGTCCGGATCCCGCTTGTCAAGCCATGCTGTGGCCATCCCATATAAAGTAGAGGAAGATGGGCACGGATGTTAGCCCAGAGCCAGTCTTCCTCAGCAAAAAAAAGGATTGGCAACAGATGTTAACTCAGGGCCAGTCTTCCTCACACACACACACACATACACACACACACACACACACACACACAAAGGCAAAAAAGTGTCATATATTTAGATAAGTGAGTCACGGTTGTAGTTTATGAGGACTTCCATGAGAGCACAAACCTCAAGATGCACTGAAATCATCAAACACCTGGGAAGCCTTGGACTTTAGGAAGATCTGAAAGGGACTACGGATCCCAAGAAATTATAGTAACCATGAAATGATAGAGGCAAGTATTGGAACTGCCTAGAAAGCCTAGTGTCTTTCTGGTTTTGTAAAAATTAAATTCTTTTTCTGGAAACTTCTTAAAAAACAAACAAATAACACTAAGAACCGCCACCCGTGAGATAAACCTGGAGTCAGAATGGAAATGTATCCACATGTCTCAAGAACAAGTCAGTCTTTCGAACACTATTAGCTCTGCTGACTTGTATAAAATTAAGCCTAAATTATATAAAATAGAAAAAATTGGATAACAACAATGGACACACATCGGAATAGATGTGTAGCTAACATAATTGCCCCCAATGACCACATCTATACTATGCTCCCTGCCTTCAATTTCTTCTGCTTACTCTTGGTTACAGGTGAGTGAAGGGTAGCAGAATGTGCCACTCCAAAATATGACTGCAGGAGTTCAAGACATGCCACCCCAAAATATCCTGCTTTGGCATATTATTTTGCACTGTAGGCACTTGAAAAACAGTAAATGCAGGGAGAGGCTTTCTGTGAACTCCCTTTATCTGCCTAAAGACAGATCCTCCAAAAAAAATTCAGTTGTCATAAATCTTCCTGGAAGTTTCATCAACCAAGAAGGTTTGACTCATCACAGGAGAGGACTGGAAGTCAACACCACACCCAGACAAACTTAGTCACAAACTATCATACCTCCCATCTGTTCTTCTAAGGGCCCATTCATCTTTCCTCAAAATCATTTCCTCTTTCCTAAGAGGCCTACATCTCCCCCTTCTCTTTCCCTATTGAGATGATATTTAAGCCTGAATTCAAAGCCACCTCAGAGAGTTACTCATTTTTCCCTGGGTGTCTCCCACATATACGTGAGGTTGATAACCTTCTGTTTGTTTTTCTCTTGTTAATCTGTCTTTTATTACAGGAGTCTCAGCTAAGAACTCAGAGGAGTAGAGGGAAAATTAGTTTTCCTCTGCTACATGAGCACATGACCCAACTGGACAAATTCTGATGCTACCTCCTAGCTTCTGTCGTTGGTTCAAAGAATGGACCTAAAACCCAAATCAGGCCAATCAGAGTATTTTTTCCTGGGACTTTAAAAACTTAAAGCTGGTAGAGAAGTACTCATTTCTTCTAGGCTGTAGGACTCCCCTCAGATTTCCTGCCTACAAGGAACACTAAAGTAACTGAGATTACATACCCAGGGGCTGCCCTTAACCAAGGAATGCAGAGATAAAAATACTTCAGCTCCCTTAGCCTAATCAGCATAACTCTGAGGAATCACCTAGATTTGTTCTGTCGAATACAGGAGCCAACATATGTGGTTACTGAGCACTTGAAATGTGGCTAGTCCATATTGTGATGTGCTGAAAAGTGTAAGATACAGACTGGATTTCAAAGAATTAGTTGGAAGAATGTAAAGTGTCTTGTTAATAATTTTTATATTGATTACATGTTGAAGTGATAATGCTTTTTGTGTAGTGCGTTAAATAAAACATTAAAATTAATTTCACCTCCTTTTTTGGGTGGGGGGAGAGGATTAGCCCTGAGCTATCATCTGTTGCCAATCTTCCTCTTGAGATTGACCCTGAGCTAACATCTGTGCCCATCTTCCTCTATTTTATACGTGGCACGCCACCACAGCACAGCTTGACGAGCGGTGCATAGGTCCACACCTGGAATCTGAACCTGCGAACCCCGGGCCACAGAAGCAGAGTGTACGAACTTAACCACTACGCCACTGGGCTGGCCCTTCACCTCCTTTTTAAATGTGGATACTTCAACAAGGCTATTAGACAGCCTTGACCCGTAGTGTCTCCAGCACTCCTTATGGGATTGAGCCAAATTATCCTTCTCAGGACTTTGCTCAATATCTGCTCCTTCTTGGCCTCCTCTTCCCGGTTCCTCTTCCTCATTCCCATGGGAATATATCACAAGTCGCTTTCACACCCTCAATCAGAAACTGCTTCCAGGAGAACACCTGGGAAGATAGAGTCACTTTCCAGTCATTCATTTAATCCCCATTTACTGAGTAGCCCTCTTATACAAGGCACCACTTGAGAAACTTGATGGAATTTCTGCTTCAAGATGATAAAATCTAAGACCAGATGAGATGTGTGCACTAGTAACTATAGCGAAGGTTATAAATGAAGAGTATCACGGTTGGGGAGCTAACAAAGGGGTGTAGGCACTCAGAGATGGGAGGGATAATTTTTGGCCAAGGAGATCAGGGTAAGTTTCATGGAGGATGTTGCCACTGCAAAGTGCCTTAAAGAATACAGAGGATTTCAACTGACAGATGTGGATGCAAAGGAATCCGAAAAGGAGAAATGGCATGTATGAAGAAACACAGGTAAGGTGAGAGCTGTAGAGTGATTTCCTAAATAATGTTCAAGTCTTAGTCAAAAAGTCAAAGATCTTTAAACCCTTCTGTCTGAGGAGGTTGACTAGGGCAATTTGCCTGGGGCCTGGAATGGATATAGAAGTGTAGGTGAGCAGCTGGAAAGATAGGAGGCCACAGAGGTTTTGGGAGACCTGACCCTCAAAATGAACTCTGTTAAGCAATGGGGAACCATTTTAAGGAGTAGAACAGAGGAGCACCAGGATTCAGCCAAATGCTCAGATAGTTAGGCACAGACGAGTTATTAAACTTTTCTGAACTTCAGTCCCCTCTTCTGAAAAGCAGGAGTAACATTCCTACCTTATATAAAGTTCCTAGGAGACTGCTTGCCGCCTCAGTTGGTGTTTAATAAGTGACTATGCCTTTTTCCCTTCCAGTGACTGAATGTGGTCAAACAGGTCTCTGTTTAACCTAAGGGTGTCATGGGGCAAATTGGTTAATCAGGAAAAAGTAGGAGGAATGGTGGAAGTACATCAGAGGGCAATGGAGTAACAGTCTGGAAATCACGTGGCACAAAAATGCCACGAATCACAGAGTAAATGAAGCAACAGAACACAGCTAATCTGTGCATCCAGTCAAAATGACCACCCCCCCAAATTCAGAGGGCATGTCCTAAGAATGTCAGTAGTCCTATGTGACATTTTGAAGGTTGATTTTAGGAGCAGATATAATAACACTAGATAGAGTTAGTCGGTTCATGAGCATCAAGCTTCTACCACGTGCTCAGCGCTGGCCTAGGGGCTCTGAAGGACTTACAGAGGGTGGCGAATCACATCCAGAACATAATACATACACATATAAAACAGAGAAAAACAGGGATGTGCTAGAACTAAAAACTAAATGGGGTATTAGTGACAACTGCAGGAGTTCAGAGAAAAAGAGGAGGCCACTACTGCAGGTGGAGTCAGAAAAGGAGAATGACCTTGCAGGGATGCTGGAGAGAGCAGGGAGGGCAGATCCTAGAGACAAAGAGCAACAAGGTCAAAAGCAAGTGCACGTAATGAACCTGGTTTGTTAGAGGACGGTAAGGAGATGGGTCTGGTTCCACACAGAGTGTGTATTTGGGGAAAGAGAGGAAAACAAGTTTCAGGAGAAAGGAGGGGCCAAACACAGAGGCCCTGAAAGTTTGTCCTTGATGTGGTAAGCTGGAGGTGCTTGAGCAACTACAGGAAGTGAGAAAGTACTCTCGAAAGAGTCTTCTCAAGGCATTGACCATTTACATCAAGGCTTCCCAACCAGGTCTGCCCCCTGTTGTTGTATAGTCTGTGAGCTAAGAATGATTTTTACACTTTTAAACAATTGAGGAAAAAAATCTAAGGAAGAATGATATTTTATGACACGTGAAAAGTACATGAAATTCAAATTTCAGTACCCATTAATGAAATTTTCCTATTGGTTTGCAACCTTAAGAGTTCCCCCATGAAATCTGAAACTGGCCCCCATACACAGAGGGCAGGGAGAGACAGAAGAAAGAGGGAGGCCACTCCAGATTGGTGGGTGGCAGGTTTGATGAGCAAGGGAACTTACATGCGGGGCTTTTCTTGGGCAGCCAGATAAGTAGATCTCCGCACCCGCCTGGCATAATCTCTAAAGGTTATATAGAGGCCTTAACTGGGTTCAGTCATGTCTGCCATCCAGATGGTCTCAGCAGCACACTGCTCTCTCAAGGCCGCGTCCTTGAAACGGCTCCCACTGTGGGAATGGTAGGCAGAGCGTACATTCCAAGGACAAGGGATCGGGTGAGAAGCCTCCATCGCCTGGGTCCAGCTCTCAGGTCAACCACAGGTCACGTCTCCCAGATGACCTCCTCCGATGTACTGGAACACAGCAACTCTCACTTGTTTGCTTATTATCTATGGCTGCTTTGGGCTCCAATGGCAGAGAATGGCAGAGACTGTACAACCCCAAAAGCCTAAAATATTTACTCTCTGGCCTTGACAGAAACTGTTTACAGACCCTTGGTTTAGACTGATGCTGGGAAAACGCGGAGCCTCAGGGTGGGAACGAGGATGAGGGGAGTGAGGCACACACCTTGGGCACAATATTTAAGGGGAAGAGTCCAAAAAAACCCCAGTAAATAATACTTCATGCAATAATTCAAATTCAAACTTCAAATAATACTTCATGCAATAATTTTAAAAATCTAAATCAATGCCCCAAATCTGTGATGAACAAAATATCAACATTTAAATAAAGATAGGATCAACAAGAGTGCTGCACTGTGCCATGTCAGAGATTGAGGCAGAAGGAATATCAGTAACCCTGAGATTTTGGCACCCCTTACAGTTTGCATGGGAGGCAAGTGCTTCACTCACTGCCCCCTACTGGTGGCGCTGGGGTTGCAGTGATATCAGGAGGGGCTGAGGATGATTGGGGACAAAACAGGGTGACAGAAGATAAGGATGACAGAAGATAAGGAGACATAGGAGCAGATTTCAGATCTTAGACCTCAGAGCTCCGTGTTAAAGGGGAGAATTTCACCCAAAGTAAAAGCCAAAGCCTCTGAGGCTGTGCAATCCAGCCACCAGCACCTCAACTCTCTGACTCCGTTCCCAAGTACTCCCCTCCTTGCTTGCTTCCCTTTAACCACCTGGACTCCTTACAGTCCCTTCACAAGGCCAGGCATGCTTCATCCAGGAACCTTTGCACCCGAGGGTCCCTCTGCCTGGATCCTCGTCCCTGACATGCACAGGGCTCGCGTGTCACCCTCTCAGGCCTCTCCTGACCACACTATTTAAGGTTAGACCCACTCCTTCGCTGCTACCCATCTCCCTACTTTATTTTTTCCATTGCATCTCTCGGCCTCTAAATATCACAGACTGTATTGATTTCCTGTGTTTATGGCTTTTCTTCTCCTGCCCGATTGCATGCTCTCTGAAAGCAGGATTTCTGTCTGCTTTTCTACCATGGAATGCCCAGTGCCTAGACAAGAACCGGCACCCCATCGATACTTGACGGCTGACTGACTGAACAGACCTGGTAAAACACGTGATGGCAAAGGGAAAAGAAAAGACTGTTTTCTTTGAAGGTCTGGGCATTACTTCTACTAACAGTGAGCAAATAAGCTTCTCGCTTAAACAAAAATGACAGGGTCCAAAACGTGAAAATTCTCACAGCTGCCCCCTCGGACCTGTTAACTGGTCTTCCTGTACACTCATTTTTCCTGCCTCTTGGAATTCTTAACTTTCTGTAAAATCCTGAGTTAATTGCTTTCTTTTTTCAAGGGCAACTTTAATCACAATAGCCAACTCTAGAGACACTTCTACAGAAAATGGAAATCAGTTATTTCTCTGTGTTTAGCTATAAAAAATGTCTTTTTTTCCTTTGGCATTTTCCTTGGCTCCATTATCACGCATGCCATTCTGCTCAGGGCTGAGGTAATCCGTCTGCAATCCGGTATCCTGCTGATTCTGCCAAGTATTAGTCATGAGTCAGTCAGCTTGCTTGCTTACACTTTTTAACTGCTACTTCTCACATTAAATCCCTGCTTCTTCTAGCCTGCAAAGTAGCAGCTGGTTGCCTGGCCATCTCCAGGCAGCTGAAGGCATTGTGGGTAGGAGAGACGTGAAGAAGGAAGGAATAAACTGACCTTGACTCTAAGGTTTCAGTCCTTAGTCTTAAAGAAACAAAGATTCTTTTTCCTAACAGCAACCTGTCCAAAGAACGTATCTTCGAATCACTCCACATATTACACCTATGCTGATAATTATTAAAATCTGAATACCAAGGTTATTTTTATACAGAGGGAATAATCAATATATGTACTTTTCCAATATGGCCTTAAATACTCCCCCCAATTCCTTAGCTATTGACTTTTTTTCTCCTCCTACTCTTAAATATATATTTTTAAATAATTAGCCTGTTCATTTAACAACAGTAAAAGAAGTACATCAATTGCCTAGGTCAGGTGTCAGTAAAATTTATTAGTAATAAAGGGCCAGATATAGGGCCAGATAGTAAATATTGTGGCTTTGCAGGTCATACAAACGTCCTGTCGTGGAAGGAAGTGTGACACCTTTGAGGAAAAAATGACATGCTAATAAGAGCTAACATGTGTTGAGTACCTACTAAGTAAGTTCTGAGCATTTTACATGGATCCTCACAACAATCCTAAGTGGAAGATGCTATTATTATTCCCAGTTTACAGATGCAGAAACTGAGGCATAGAGAAGTTAAGTAACTTATCCAAGGTTATATAGTTGGTAAGTAGTAGAGTGGAAATAAGATTAGTTTGGAGAAGTAGGATAGGACCAGAACATGCAGTGATTCATAGGCCAAGTTAAAATTTTTTATTTTTATAAGAGAAAGAGGAAGTCAGTGGAGTGTTAATGAAGGAGGAAAACTGCGTGTGTGTGTGTTAGCATGAGCATGTTTGCCTTTCAAAACAATCACTTGAGCAATAGCAGGAGGACTAGTTGAAAGGATGGGAAGAGTGGATACTAAGACCAATTAGGCAAGAGATGACGGTAACAGGACTAGGAAGTTGGCCCTGGAGAAGGACAGAGTGGATGTGCCTGAGAGAGATTTTGGAGAGAAAGTGGATGAGGAGTGATGAGGGGATGAGGAGAATGACATGTCAAGGATGATCTTTACGTGTCTGACTTTTGTAGCGGGGTGGACAGTAGAGTCGTTCTGTGACATAGACAACACAGAAAGAGGAGCAAACCTGGGCGTGGGAAAGAAGGTCATGAGTTTGAGGAATTTTGAGACATCTCCACCTGGCAATGTCAAGAGGACAGTTGTATTTGTGGGTCCGGAGCTCAGATAGGTCTGTGCTAGAGATTTAAATTTGGGAGTCATCTGTGATAAGTGGAAATTGGAGACATGGAAATGGATGAGATTGCATATGGAAAGCTAGGCATGAGAGGAGAAGATTGTCCAACACATAGTGAGGAAGCCCAAGTTTTCCTGGGCCTTCATTCAGCCCGTTCTGTCTTTTTTAATTACTGATCCACATCGTCTCCTTTGTGAGAGGAAAACAAGTCCACTGGAAGTCAGAAGGAGAAACACATCAAGAAAATAATATAATGGATTGAGTTAACCCTTGGGACACCTTCACTTGTTTCCTTTTATCAAGTTTGAAGCATCCCTTATAAAAGGAAATAATTAACCTAACAATTCTATTATGCCTTAATCCCTTTAGTACATATCTCCTTAATACTCGAAAAGCATTTTCCCTATAAAATGAAAACTTAGATTAAGCATATCCAGAAACTAACTTGCCAAATAATGCTCCCAAAGGCCTGGAAGAATTGCTTCAGTTTCTACAGGAGCTTGGCTTGCAGATATGAAATACAGTCGTGCCTCGCCTAACAATGGGAATACCTTCTAAGAGATGCCTCGTTAGGCGATTTCATCGTGGTTTGAACATCGTAGAGTGTACTTACACAAACCTAGATGGTATAGCCTACTACACACCTAGGCTACACGGTATTAATCTTATGGGACCACCATCATATATGTGGTCCATGATTGACTGAAACATCATTATGCAGCACGTGACTGTTGACTGCAGCACTCAGAGGTGTTGATCAATTATGATGTAGACTCTGGGAAACTTAAAACAAAAAGAAGTTTATTTGGAGTTTGTTAGGACTGCAGCCCCGGAAACACAGATTCAAGTAACAGTTGAATTGTGTTCTGGCTGTTGAAGGGAGAAGGAAGATTTTATAGTCCTCGCTAACAAAAGCAAAGAAAGAAAAGGGAAAGAATGTCCTTTAACAAATTCCAGGGGCGAGATGATTATCAGTGTGAGGGTCAGTTGAAACAAACCATTAAACTTAGGAATGTGGGAGATGACCCCAACAGGAATGGGGTCTCTGTCCCAATTGTTTTATGTTCCTTGAGAAGACTTGCAGGTGAATTTCAGGCATTTAATGAATTCAAGATTCATCCTGAAGGAGGAATTTTGTTCCTCTCCTCCTCACATCTCCCTGTCTCCATTTTAGTGCTTAACATGAGAGATTCCATCTTTTTCTTTTCTTTTTTTCCACTGAGGAAGATTCGCCCTGAGCTAACATCTGTGCCAATCTTCCTCCATTTGTATGTAAGCTGCTGCCTAAGCATGGCCACTGATGAGTAGTGTAGGTCTGCACCCGGGGACTGAACCTGGGCCACCAAAGCAGAGCACACTGAACTCAACCACTAGCCCAGGGGGCCGGCCCCTCCATCTTTTTCTTTCTTTTTTTTTTTTAATTGATGTCTTAGTTTATAACACTGTGGGGTTTTAGTTGTACATTTTTGTCCATCACCTTGTGGATGTAACCCTTCACCCCTTGTGCCCCCCCACCCCCCTTCCCCTTGGTAACCACCAATCAGTTCTCTCTGTCCGTGTGTTCACTTATATTCCATATATGAGTGAGTTCATGCAGTGTCTGTCCTTCTCTCTCTGGCTTATTTCACTTAACATAATACCCTCTAGGTCCTTCCATGTTGTTGCAAATGGGACAATTGTGTCTTTTCTTATGGCTGAGTAGTATTCCATTGTATGTATATACCACATCTTCTTTAACCAATCTTCAGTTGAGGGACACTTGGGTTGCTTCCACTTCTTGGCTATAGTGAATAATGCTGCAATGAACATAGGGGTGCATACGCCTCTTGTGATGGTTGATTTCACGTCCATTGGGTAGATGCCCAAGAGTGGTATTGCTGGATCATACGGTATTTCTATTTTTAATTTTTTGAGGACTCTCCATACTGTTTTCCATAGAGGCTGCACCAGTTTGCATTCCCACCAGCAGTGAATGAGGGTCCCCGTTTCTCCACAACCTCTCCAGCATTTGTTGTTATTTGTCTTTGTGATTATAGCCATTCTAACCGGTGTAAGGTGATATCTCAGTGTAGTTTTGATTTGCATTTCCCTGATGATTAGTGATGTTGAACATCTTTTTACCCTCCATCTTTTTCAATTCCACAGAAAGGTTGACTCTTTTTTTTTTTTTAAATTGTGATTACCAGTGTTAATATTTCATCCATGGCCTGCTAGTCATTGAACATCCATCAAGTAAAAATACACACCTAGCTCTTACACTATCTATTCATGTATTATTAAAATAGCTATGGCCCAGATACTTATCTACCATGAGAATTTTCATGAAATAAAAGTCTGAACTTTGAAGGAAAGCAGAACAAAACTCTTTTCATTCATAAGCCATTGAGGATGAACTTTATAATTTAAGTTCATTAGTGAAGTTTCCTTCTCATCCTGATGGGGAATGTGAAGTAACTGACAATGCAGCGATGAATGCTAGAGGTGAGCAGGGTAAGCCATGCCAGTATTTTCTGGACTGTGTAACCATAAGTATCAACAAAGCAAATAGTTATATCTCCAGTTTTGTGACAATCTGGGTTACACTTATTAAAACTGTATGTAGAATGAAACACATCCCAGCAGGAAACAGGAAACAGACGCACACTCAAATTAGGATAGTCCAAATAGGTTGATTAAAGGACCATTTACAAAAGTGTGTGAAGGGTAGAGGAAAGGACAAGGACAGCACACTATCCCAGAGCTAATACCCCTAGTCTTAAAGGGAATGGTTAGCAAAACTCAGAAAGAGGAACTCAAAAAGTTTTGTGAAGAAGGTCACCTTGAGAGGAGCTGTGGGCTGTGATGGAGGAACACAGCCAGCTTTAGTGATCCTGCAGCGTGGCAACCAGGAGGCAAAATATCCTCACTTCACGCTCCTTCCTCCTTGCTGGGGGCCCATCAGCCCAGAGCTGACGTAGTCCATTAGGGTCAGCCTCCTGGATTGGAGAGCAAGCAGGGTGGAAAAGGGTGAGGAGGAAATGGGAAACAGAAGACAGTGAGCACAAAGAGGAAGACTGGCAAGTAAATAACTAAAGTCAGTGGAGAGAAGTTGCTGGAGTCAGGGTGGGGTGGTGGCATTGGTTTCATATAAGGAAGCCAGAGAGGCTGGCTCAAAAAATTACACAATAGTTTATGTGTCCATAGTGAATATGGCAATAGCAATTCTAAAACCAGTGGAAGGGATCATGCTAAAGTTGGATGATTATCTCTTGGAAATGTTATACAAATTAGGCAGAACTGAGTTACTTCCAAGGTCCCCTTCAGACTTGTGTATTATGATCCTGTATTTGTTGAATATAAAGTTAAGTAAAGTTAACATCTTGGCAAAGGTACTAAAAGAAAGATGTTGGTTCTCTTTATTTTTAGTAAAACTGATATTTGAAAACCCATTACCAAACTGAAAAATCCCTATACATGAAAATACTCATAACAGCAAAGAGCTAAATGCTGGAGCAAACTTCATTTCTAGCAGTTGGAATATAGTTAAGAAAATTATAGTATGTTCTGTCAATGCAATATTATGTGGGAGAAAATAATTATGAATACAAGGAATTATGAGGCAGCATGGAAAATGCATATCATATAATGTTAGGTTAAAAAAAAGCAGGATTTGAAAGTTTATGTATACTCTGCTTACAATTTAAAAAAATATATGAAAAAAGACAAATGAAATTATCGGAAATTAAAATAATTTTATTGAGGTGGTAAAACAATGGCTGATTATTTTCTCTTAATTTTTCAAATTTTCTGTAATGTATAATCACATTTTATTTAAATATTTTCACATGTAAAATACTTAAATATGTTTCATTTATTTTAATTATAATTTATTATAATTATAATTGGCTCTAGATACAGTACCATGCTATCTTGATTGACAACTTGGGAGTCAGTGACAATAGGATGATAAGTAAGCCCTTGGCCTATATGATTTTATTTTATTTATTTATTTATTTTTTTGTGAGGAAGACCAGCCCTGAGCTAACATCTGTCGCCAATCCTCCCCTTTTTGCTGAGGAAGACTGACCCTGGGCTAACATCCGTGCCCATCTTCCTCTACTTTATATGGGACGCCGCCACGGCATGGCTGACAGGCAGTGCGTCGGCAGGCGCCCGGGATCCGAACCGGCGAACCCCGGGCTGCCAAGCACGGACGAAACCGCTGCGCCACCGGGTGGCCCCTATATGATTTTATTTTAAAATGCAATAAAGTTGTACCTTATGGAGGGCTGAAATTTTTCTATATCTTGATCTAGATGGTGGTTACCTGGGTAAATACATAATAAAAACTCATTGAACTGCATATTTATAATTAACATAATTTATGCACATTTATATACATACGTATATATGTCATACCTCAATAAAAGAGTTTTTAAAAGTGTAATCCACAGCATATTATCTAAAGTATACTGGATAAATGAGGCTGACCTCAATTCTTTCTGTATTTACCTCCTGTATTTTATCAACACAATGCAGCATGATATTCCTGATTTTTAATCCCAAAGACAAAAAAATTGTATAGCGTTCCTATCTACTGTAGGGGAGGAAGAACTAGTCCTCTACCCTCTAAGTCCTTCTGGCTGGTCTAAAAATTAAATTGACATGAGACAGAATAACAGGAGAAAATCAAACAAAATTAATAACATGTATATATCAAAGAAACCCAGGAAAACTGAGTAACTTGCCAAAAGGGCCAAAGCCACTACCTTCAATACGATCTTCAGTTAAAGGCAAAGGAGGATGTTGCGGGTAGTGGTTTTGGAATTCAAAGGGGAGGAAGGCAATTCACATGGAGACGGAGAAGCAAATGTTTGGTAAACAAATGTTTGCCGTGCCTTGCAGAGAGAATGGGATATGGAGAAGACTTTGATCAAGTGGGCCTCGCTTGGTTCTTCCCTGTCTACCACTATAGTTATGTATGGTGATAGCTCCTTCCTGAAGCAGGCTTTCTCTCTTAAATTCTTTTAGGCTGTTAGGGGGAAGGTCAAAGTTTCTTTCTGAGTCTTTTGTTCTTAAAAAGTCTGTCTCAAGCCAAAGAGACAGACTTTGGGATGGCAAATTCTGATCCCCCACAATAGCTGTGCCTATTTAATAGAAAACCCTTGTCTCTAGATACAGTACCATGCTATCTTGATTGACAACTTGGGAGTCAGTGACAATAGGGTGATAAGTAAGCCTTTGGCCCATATGATTTCTAGTAATAGCAAGACAAATAAAGAGAGAAAACATAGATTGGTACTGGGGGGAAACTGCTATTTGAAAACACAAGATAAATAATCTCTATGCATATTACCAGTTGTCATTTTCATAGTACTATTTATTTGCAAATTCTTCACAGTGGGAACCTCTAGGATATAGACAGCAATGAACATAATTGTCATCAATTGATTCACAGGAAGTGGAGATTCCGTGAGGTCAAATACTTGTCAGAAATTAGCAATCAGAGCCAGAGCTAGAACAGGAGAGTTTTTGAAACACAATCCTGAGATTCACATGTGTTAGCTATTCTGTGCCTCTATACAAGGCTAGGTCTCAAGAACCTGTCCTCTCAATGGAAGTTGTCTTTTCCTTTAAATTCCAGGCTTTTGATATCCATTTTAATTTTTTAGTTGTTAGTGGAGAGAGTATGTCTGGTATCTCAGATTACGGGTAGCAATCTCTTTCAAAGGCTGTTTGACGAGATATTTCTTGATGAATAGGTATGTCCTAATTCAAACAAAATGTAAATCTCAGGAGAAGGTAAGATGTGAAATCATAAAACTCCTTGAAGAAAATGTGGACAGTACAGTCTTTGACATTGGTCTTAGAAGCATCTTTTTGAATACCATGTCTACTCAGGCAAGGGAAACAAACGAAAAATAAACAACTGGGACTACATCAGACTAAAGAGCTTCTGCAAAGCAAAGGAAACCAGGAACAAAACAAAAAGACAACCCACCAACTGGGAGAAAATATTTGCAAATCGTATATCCAACAAGGAGTTAATCTCCAAAATATATAAAGAACTCATACAACTCAACGACAAAAAAACAAACGACCCAATCAAAAAATGGGCAGAAGATATGAACAGACATTTTTTCAGAGAAGATATACAGATGGCCAACAGGCCCATGAAAAGATGTTCAGCATCACTAATTATTAGAGAAATACAAATCAAAACTACAATGAGATATCACCTTACACCTGTTAGAATGGCTATAATTACCAAGACAAAAAATAACAAAGGATTTGGAGAAAAGGGAATCCTCATACACTGCTGGTGGAAATGCAAACTGGTGCAGCCACTATGGAAAACAGTATGGAGATCTCTCAAAAAATTAAAAATAGAAATACCATATGATCCAGCTATTCCACTACTGGGTATTTATCCAAAGAACTTGAAGTCAGCAATTCAAAGAGACTTATGCACCCCTATGTTCATTGCAGCATTATTCACAATAGCCAAGACCTGGAAGCAACCCAAGTGCCCATCTACTGATGAATGGATAAAGAAGATGTGGTATATACATACAATGGAATACTACTCAGCCATAAAATGGAATACTACTCAGCCATAAAAAAGACAAAATCATCCCATTTGCAACAACATGGATAGAGCTTGAGGGTATTATGTTAAGCAAAATAAGCCAGACAGAGAAAGACAAACACTGTATGATTTCACTCACATATGGAAGACAAACACATGGACAAAGAGAATAGATTAGTGGTTACCAGAGGGGAAGAGGGTTGGGGGGTGGGCATAAGGGGTAAAGTGGCACATATGTGTGGTGACCAACAAATAATAATGTACAACTGAAATTTCACAATGTTATAAACTATTATGACCTCAATAAAATAATAAAAAAAGTAAATCTCAGGAATTGTTTTCATGCACAGCTTAGTTTACTTTTTATGACCTGGAACAGTGCCCGTCTGGAGATGAAATGTGTCAACATAAAATGAGAAGTACTATATAATTTTTCCACTGCACCTGTGGCTTAGTTTCCACTGTAGATATAAGACTTTTTCACTATAAGCTTGTAAGGCAAGTCACTTACTTTCCCATGTTTCTCATTCTTCATGATTATCACACATTTGAAAATATTAATTAATAATATTGTTTGACGACTCTAAGTATGTCAAGTGCCCAACTTTCCTCTCTGATTTTTTTCCACCTTTATTGAGATATTATTGACATATAACATATGTAAGTTTAAAGTGCACATCATGATTTGATACCCATATGTACTGTGACATGATTACCAAGGTAAGGTTAGTTAATACCTCTATACCCTCACATAATCACCATTTTCTTTATGGTCCCTGATTTCTTTTTAAACTAAAGGCATTACTTAATATGTAGGGAACTATATAATTATAATTTAAAACATCCTTTTAACACTTGAATAGTTAAAATATAACTTGATATCTATCATTTTAATTAAAGGAATATTTTTTCAGAGAATTCACAATGAAAAAATTCAGCTGATCTATTCCCTAATGGACCAGTCCATCTTTTGACATTTGAGAAAAGTCTGCAGTTTTCTGCAAAGAGAGGACTTTTTTATTCAGGGGAGGGAATTTCCTCTCACTGCTATTCTGTGACCTCCTCAAGTCAGGAGCCTCAAAGTCTAGGGTTTACAATTAGTACCTGGGGTTGCTTGTGAAGGGCAGCAGAATGTACCACCTCAAAATATGACTGTAGGTGTTCAGGACATGCCACCCCAAAATATGCGGCTTTCGTTATTGATTATTTTGAGTTGTTGGCACTTGAAAAACAGGAACTGCAGGGAGAGACTTTCTCTGAACTCCCCTTATTTGCCTAAAGACAGGTCCTCCAAAAAGAACTCAGTTGTCCCAGGGAATTTCATCAACCAGGGAAGATTGACTCATCACAGGAGAGGAGGCTAAAAGTCGACACCACACCCAGACAAACTTTGTACAAACTATCCTACCTCCCATCTGTTCTTCTAAGGGCCTGTTCATCTTTCTTAAAATCTTTTACTCTCCCCTAAAAGGTCTACATTCCCCTCCTCTTTCCCTATTAAGATGGTATTTGAGCTTTAATTCTAAAGCCGTCTCTGAGTTACTTTTCCCTAGGTATCTCCTGTGTAAACATGAGATGTACATGTTAATAACCTTCAGTTTGTTTTTCTCTTGTTAATCTGTCTTTTATTACAGGAGTCTCAGCTAAGAACTCAGAAGGGTAGAGGGGAAATTAGTTTTTCTCCTCTACACTTATTATAATGTAGATCCTGGACCCAACCTCCAGAGTCTCGTTTAGCAAGTCTTTGTAGGACCCAGGAATATGCATTATTAAAACATCTGGAGAGATACTGATGCAGGTGGTCCCTAGACTACCTTTTTCCAAATACGGCCTTTGGTTCTCATATGAAGGGCCTGCATCCTTAATTAATCAGTCACCCCCTAAGGACGACAAGCAAAAGTTACCCAAAGACATGCACAAACACGCATGCCTACTTGAGCAAAGGTTACAGTGATAAAGCTCTAGGCTTGGGTTTGAGCAGACTGTAGGGCGTAGATTGGATAATCCCCAGCTCCTGAGCCATGTTACAACCATGTATGGAGCCCCGCCTTTGGGCTTGTCCCTCAGCATAGCACTGGAACAGGAGCTATGTTTCATTAAATGCAAATGTTTCATTAAACAAGCAGCAAAGCTTCCACAGAATTAAGAAAAAAAAGATTCTTAAAAGATTCTAAGATTCTTAGAATTCTTAAAAAGATTCTAAAAACTTAATGTACTCCAGGTGACAGTAGACCTCTATAAAGTCCAGGTATTTGAATTCCTGTTCCCTGCTCCCCAGTGTTCTACAGATTCTCCATCAAATGTCTTTGGGCTCTACAGGGGCTCCTCCAGGAATGAGAAGCTCAGGGAGTCCTGACGCAGCTTGTTTCAGCTCGGAAAGCCCTGATTGTCAGAGCTCTCGCTGCAGAAGAACCTCAGTCTGAATTTATTGGCCTGATTTCTGCCCTGGTTCCAACCCACTTCAAGTATTTGAAGATGGTTTTATCCTCTATCCCGGATCTTCCTTTCCCCAGCTAAACTTTCCAGTTCCTTCAATGATTCATTTGTCATGTCTTCAACCCTTCACATCTGGTTGCCAGATTTTGAAAACTTTAATTGGTCGATATCCATCGCTAAGTGTACCTCATAGAATGGAAGATAAGGAATCAAGGTAAATGAAGTGAAGTCCTAAATGTCCTTACTGATTTTCTGCAGACTTCTTAGAGAAAATATGGGAAAAGAGGCCAGTTTCCCCTAAATTATGTAATTACTATCATTCATTATTCATCCATTCATTCAATAATTGTATGTCAAGTACCAATTCTGTGTAAAGCACTGGCTGGCTGTTGGAGATCACCAAAAAAAAAAGACAAAAGGGGCCAGCCCTGATGTCCTAGTGGTTAAGTTCAGTGCTCTCTGCTTCAGTGGCCCAGGTTCAGTTCCCAGGCTCGGACCTACACCAGTCATCTGTCAGTGACCATGCTGTGGTGGTGGCTCACGTGCAAAAAGAGGAAGATTGGCAGCAGATGTTAGCTCTGGGCAAATCTTCCTCAGCAAAAAAAAAGGACAAAGGGAACCCCACTTAGGAAAGCAGAAAGAAACTATTAGAATGAAGATGGCTAGAATACAGGTGAGCATAGGAAACTAGTACAAGAAATCTTCTTAACCTGGAATATTAGAAGTGTGGGAGTCACAAAAGTTTCCCATGAAAGATGACATCTAGAATATCTTTATCTAAATTAGTTGAGCACTCATTTTTTGCATAGAATTGTGTAAAGGCTGTTCCCACAGAGGGATGTAAATCATACCGATGCACAAGGCCTTGTGAAATAGAGAAGTCTGAACAGGCCTCAGCCATAATTGTGAAATCACATTTAGCATATTTAGCATTGGCATAGAGAGCTAGGGAAGGCCCAAGACTCAAAGTTGTTCACCCACAGCATCAAGTGGTAGAGGGCAACATGAAAGATATATGTCAGGATTCTTTCTTTTGTAAGCATAAGGAAGCCAACTTGAATTAGTTTAAATTAGAAAGAGGATTGATTGTTTTGGTACCTGGAAATTCAGGGTGTAAACTTCAGGCAAGGTTTGATCAAGGCACTAAAATCATGTCCTTAGGACATTGTCTTTCTCTTCCAACTCTAGGTTCTACTTTCCTCTTTGGTGGCTTCATTCTCAGGCAGCTATGTGGTGACTTCGAGCTACTTGATTCAGGGGTTAGGTTAGCAACCCAGCAGAAAGAGTTTATCATAGTGCTAGGATTGACCCCCCTGCACCTGTATTGGAACCATCTGCTTTAAAACAATGACAATCTGACTCCAGGGCCAAAAATTCATTCAGTAAGTCTGGAAGAGGGCCCAGAATCTGCATTTTAAACAAGTTCCCTAAGGAATCTTATGCATACTCAAGTTTGAGATCAAAGTTCTAGACAATTGCTCCTAAAGGTTAGGGGCTATGTCTGGCTTATCTTTGCATCTTTTGCAGCACCTACTGCTCAGTACTCAATAAATCTGGAATTGAGCAGCCTGACTGACTGTATACCAAAAACATGAGTATGTTTTCTCTTATCTCTGTAAATAAATTGGACAGCTTTTTTGTGTAATTGTTTGTTTTTGTATGACCAATATTTAGTCCTACTGCTAAAAGTAGTTCAATTTCCTTGTTTCCCTGGGGGAACTACTCCCTCCAAGTATTATATTATATAGTTCAGATGAAATTAAATTTACTCCCTGGCTCCAGAAGTGGGAATGTTATCCAGGCCAGCCTTGGAAGAGTAACAAATTCTCCTGGCCACCGTAATTTGCTCAGAAGTGTGCACACAACCTAAGTTGGGTTTAACTGCGTCTTTTATATGCCTAAGATCTCTTAGGGAACTTGTTGAAAGTGCAGATTCTGAGCCCTCTTCTGGGCTTATTAAATGAATTTTTGGCCCTAGAGTCTGAGAATAGTCATTGTTTTAAAGCAGGTGATTCTAATACAGGTGATCCCTGAACAATACTTTGAGAAATGTATGTCTAGAAGGTGTTAACACATAATCATACACACAAAAAATGATAATACAAGGCTGAAGTGGAAATATTTGAGAGTTTCGAAGTGTGTGCTCCAAGAGTTTAGAGCAAGCAGGGCATGGTCTCAGACGTGAGAGATTAATGAAGATTTGGTGGCCAGAGAGAGAGATATTCAGGCTTTTAATAGGCAGATGCAAGAGCCAAGTGTTCTAAGTCAAGGAAAAAGGGTGAGCCAGAGCACAGACCTCTAGGACGCCCAGGAACACTTTTTAGGGAATAGTCTGAATAGGAAAGAACTGCATTCTCGCCAGTAAGGCTCTACAAGTATCGACTTGATGCCACTGAATTGCACACTTAAAAATGATTAAATGCTAAATTTTACCACAACTTAAAAAAAAGTAAGTTAAGACCAATTGGTGGAGGGATTCTATCAATGTTGTAGAAATCTGATTTGAGTCTGGAAGCTTCGAGAGTTGGAATCATCTCAACACTTACAATATGGCAAATGACATGGGCAGCAGGAATGGTATGCAAATGTTTGCTCCCTGCTTTGGCACAGTCACGAGAAAGGGCGCTGGGCCCTGGCGCTGGGATGGGATTTGGGAAGCTCCCTGCTGTGCCAGCTATAAAGCTTCTTGCAGGAGCTCCGGGGGGTCAGGGCAACTAGGTCAGGGAAAGATACTTGGAGGCTCAGGGGAGCAGCTGATTTACCAACTGACATGGAAGAGTTGGCAATATTTTCAGCACTGCTATGACTTTATCAGTGTAAATGGGCTGAATGGCAACATTCATGGGTGTTTGGGGCGTTGTGTTCCACACAGCATGATTCAGCTGCAGGAAAGCTGTAAAGAAGGCTGGATGTGTCTTTTCCTATCATATCTTACAGAAATTTATCTCCTCCTCTAAAGTTTCACCTTTCCTCCTCTCCAGCCTTCCTACTTGCCAACTACCTGCATACACACACCTCTAGGCACCCGGCTCCCACAAGTGCACCCTGATTTCCTCAACACCGTGACCTGAATGTGTTTCAGATTCTTCTCTATCTTCCCAAGCCAGTCCTTCAGCATCTCCCTTACACACCGACCCAAGCTTTTCCCTTATATCAGCCTTCCTGACACCCCTCCGTGAAACGGAGCTGATAAATTAAGATGAGGATTTGCACTTTTAATGAAGGCATATGGAGGCCTCTGTTGTCCGGAGTGGTAAACAGATCCCTGTTGCTGTATTTCCAGGAGAATGATTGATGGGATAGGAGCTATTTTTGAGAACAGAGTCATGTTTGACATCACTCATCTCTCAAATCACAGCAAGAGGATTTCCATTCATGGATGACATTTGGTACAGCCACTCCTCAAATATCTTTGCCCAAAGGAGGCAGGATTGATACCGAACCAAGTGGGCTCACCTCCTGATGAGTTAAGTAAGACTCTACACCAGTGGAAGTTGTCTCACAAAGTAAAGTGTATTTGCAGCAAATAGGAGGCCATGAGGAATCATTTCCAAAGCCATGGCATCCCCGAACAAAGGGAAGCAGGAACTTTTATTTCAGCTGGGGAATGAATATTCAAAAGGGAGAGATGGGTACACTGCAGATTATGGTAATGAGGCTTTATCGCCCCTTAAAGAGATCTTTGCATTAAAAATAAGGCAAGATCATGGGCATAGCTCTTGTAGGGAGGCTTGGTTAGCTTCAGGGTGGTTGCTGGTTGTGTCTAACCCACCCTTGAGTTCCTCGGGGCACTAATCAGTGACAGGATGACTAAGTAAAATAACATTCACTAAGAATCCCAAAACTCCAGTGATTGTACCTCATTTCACTAACATGATCAGCATGTGTTCTGTCTCTAACCCTTTCACTTTCCCACAGTCTTAGAGAGGTAATGAAACAATGGAATTAAATAGTTGACGTAACTAAATGCAATAAGTATCCTGAACTGGATCCTGGAACAGAAAAAGTATATTAGTGGAAAAACTGGTAAAATGCAAAAGCAGGTTATGAACCATATGGAAGGAATAGCTATGCTTGAAATGGAACATCAGAAATAATTATAATTACCAAATAAAAGAAATACAATAATCAAAAACAAAGAAAAAGAGGGAAGAAAGTGTGGAAGAGAATACATCCAAAATGTTCATGGTGCTTATATGTGATAGTGAAACTGGCAAACAGTTAGCCATTGATGATTAAGCAGCTAGTAACTAGGGGGGATCAGAATTGGCCACCTCAAAATATGTGTCTGCCTGAAAGACACTTTGACTCCCATCCCACTAACTGACCAAAAGAGTTTGGGATGGGAGGCCTGCCCCCAGAACGGGCCATCACCATAGACATCTCTGGGTATCTGGGAGGGTCCTTGCTAAGCCATTCTTAGTTCTGGTTACCCTTTGTAAGAGACATTTACATTTGTAAAGGAAATCTCCATTTGTAAAGGTATCTTCTTCCCTGTACCAGGAAGAAGTGGGGGGGTGGCCTTACCTAGAAACTCATCAGAACGGAAGGTGAGGACTTAAATCTGCATGATAAACTTACCCATTGTTAATTGTGCTGTTCAGGCAATATGCTTTCTGACTCACACTAGATTCCTATAGAAAACATTTCCCTGGGGCCTGGTAGTGGGTGTTTGAGATATTTTTTCAGGAATTGGAACCCCTTGCCCACTTCAGGCTGGTTGAGACCACCAGCCCATCAACTGGGCCCACGCAGATGTATGTCTGATAAGCAACCTTTTGACATCAACAGGTTAAAACTCCACCCTCAGGGCATGCTAACGCCGCCATTCTGTGAACATGCGTCCTATGAAGAGGCGTGAAGCCTGACTACGCTTGTGCAGATCATCAATCACCTCACCTCTCCCCACCTCCAATCATTTCAGACCACCTTGTCCCCTACCCCATAAATATCCCTGAGTCCCTGTTTTCAGGGAAGCGGATTTGAGATTCATTCTCCTGTTTCCTCACTTGGCTGCCTTGTGATTATTAAACTCTCTCTCTGCTGCAATCTCATCATCTCGGTGTTTGGCTTTCTGGGCAGCAGGCAAAAACGGACCTGTTGTGGTAACAGTAGTAAGGTGAATTTTTCAACCTCTATATTTTATGTTCTCTATGGTCAACATGCATTTTTTCATAATTAGGAAAATAAAAAAATTAAAGTTACAACCTTTACGTACATGTATTTATCAAATTTTTTGTGCATATATTATGATACATGTTCCTATGTGGGTTTTTGAACTTGGGGAAATGGAAAATTTCAGAATACAGATTATAAACTATCTTCAGAAAAAATCCTATATTTAAAAAAATAGGCCTTAAGACCTTGGCTACTGATGCATAATTAATTTAGTTTCCTTTTCCAAGTTATTTATAAAAAATATTTAGCTGTGTACAAGGACTGCTTTCCAAAATACTAGAAGTAATGACCAGGGAAATGCTGGTTGAATATTCCTGTGAAGTGTCTGAAATCAAACATTTGATAAGTATTTTCAAAAGAACTTCAAACTTCTGACTTTCTCTCCCTGTGGTTTCTTTTCTCATCTCAACTTGAATGTCCTTGAGACACCACAAACAAAACAAGCCCCAAATCAAATCCAACATCTTAGCTCCTTCGTATTCCCAGACTTCTCCTCCTCCTGCCTTCTCCTGAGATTGAAAGCAGGGCTTGATTCTCTCCAGACAAAAACGGTCAGATCTGAAGGGGATTTCAGCTCCCCGAGTTGGGCACTAGGTCAGGAGGTCACATTCTCAGAGCCAAGTGGAACATAAACTGCCAGGCAGGAAGGAGGAAGCTCTCAAGAAGAGCAGTGTGGCAACAAGGAGCAGAGGTGAGAGAGATTAGCAGCCAGAGTGAGTGTAAACTTTGGGAAGAGAGAGAGAGACTTCAAGGGGATTTGTGGGAAAGTTTGCCCTGTAACATGCTGCATCTCCCAGCTCCACCGCCAGCACAGTGCTCCACCCTTATTTCCAAACCTCTAAGCAGTGTTAAGACAGACTGCCTGGGTTTGAGACCTGACTCCTCCGTTTACTGGCTGTATGGCAGTAGGCAAGTCAATGTACCTCTCTGTTCTTTGATTTCCTTATCTGCAAAATGGTGATGTGGTCAGGCTACTTAATGGGGGTTGCAATGAGGACTAACTGAATTAATCCTGTTCCATAACTGAAACAATGCCTGACTGTGTTATAAGAGCTGTGTAGCTATGTATGAGGTAGCTGTTGTTTTTCTGGGCCCTCATAGTCCAACTGGTGCTGCTCGGAATATACCTGAGCAGACTCTGGCTCAAAAATAATCTTGTAGAATTGGAGATACTCTTTCAGTTGTCACCACTTTCCACCCAGTCATCCAATCACTCCTTTCTTCCAATCTTAAACAGTCACCAAGTTCTGTCGCTTCGTCTTCATGTTTCTCAAATCCATCCTCTCCTCTCCATTGCCTTAGGTGATTCATTGACTCTTGCTTAGATGGCTGCAATAGCTACCAACTTGTTCTTTCCTTCCTCAGGATCTCCTAGCCTTGATGGCCTTCAAAATGGTGCTGAGATTCTCTAAAATACAGATCCGTATGGATCACTCCCCAGCTAAATCCCTTCGGGTATGGTCAATAGTCACTCTTTGTTTCCAGCTCAACCTCCGATCCTTCAGTCCTGCTTTTTCCCATCTACCTGCACTGACTTTGCCAGAACACACTTTGCACTGGCATGGCTCCAGGCCTTTCCATGTGTTCTCTCCTTTCTCTGGATTGATCTTCCTATTATTCTTTAACTAATGAGTGGCTATGTACCTTCAAAACACTAATAAAAAATGTTCTTTTCTGTGAAGTCTTTCTCAGCAACCCCAGGCAAAGTTAGTCATCTCCTCCTCTCTGTTTCCATCTTACTTGGTACAAAACCCCTGCCTTTGCACTGAACAGGTTGTGCTGGAATTATGTGTTTATGGTCTGTCTTTCTCAATAGACTGTGATCTACTCAATGACAGAGACTGCATCTAATTCTTTCTTTGCCCAAAACAAAGCTTATATGCCTGGCACATCAAAGATGTTTAATAATGGTGTGACGAGTGGATGAATTAATAAATGAATGTATCACTGTAACACCTCAGGTGACATCTACATGGGTAGGGGAGTAAATACAGTAAAGGAGAGGCAAATAGTATACAGGTTCTACCACTGTAGCCCCGTGACTTTGGGCAAATTTCTTACTTTCTCTGTGCCTCAGTTTCCTCATCTGCAAAATGGCAATAACAATACCTTTATGGTCGTGTGATGATTAAATTAATTAACAAATGTTAAGTTCATAGAAGTGTGCCTGGCATATAGTAAGCACTCTATAAGTATTAGTTATTATTGTTGTTGTTGTTCATGGAAAGAGAATCATTGTAAACTCCATGTTTTGACTTACCATTTAATTCCTAACATGTAGTACAGTGCTTCATATAGAATAGGCACTCAAAAAGATTTTTGAATATCAAATATTTGATATTTTGAATATCAAAATAACAGAAAAAGAGAACAAAAGAGAAAAGAATGAAAAAACCCCAAAAGGGCAAATTGGGATGCATTGCACAAAGTACAAAGGACCTGCTGAGTCACCTCAGGTCCTCACCATTGGGCTGGATGATGAGGTGGACTTGGAGTTCCTGAATCTTTCATTTCACCCTCCTGGGAACTTTGACTCTGCACCCCTCAGAGTGTTCACTCTAAAGGGTCATTGTATACGGAGAGTGATTTAATGACAAGACATTAAGAGCCAGGAAAGTCTGCTTTTTCTTCTGCAGCCCATGAACCCATGACCTGGTCCTCAGCTTGATCTATAAGAATCAAACCCTAAGTACTTGCATGCCTTCCTGCAACCAGACTATGTGATCATGGCTTCAACAATCATTTGTCATCTGCACTGCAGGAACAGAGTCAAAATGAGACATGCGAGGGTGATGTCTTAGTAAGTTTATGCTGCTATAACAAATTACCATAGACTGGGTGGTTTATCAACAACAGAAATTCATTTCTCTCAGTTCTGGAGGCTGGAAGTCTGAGATCAGGGTGCTGGCACGGTTGGGGTCTGGTGAGAGCCTTCTTGCAGGTTGCAGACTGCTGACTTCTCACTGTATCCTCACATGGCAGAAAGAGAGCCCTAGCTCTCTGGTCTCTTCTTATAAGGGGCACTAATCTCAGCATGGGGGCTCTACCTTCATTACCTCATTATCTCCCAAATGCCCCATCTCCAAATACTATCACAATGTGATTAGGGTTTCAACATATAATTGGGGAGCAGGGCTGGCGGAGGGGGAACACAAACATTAGATCCATTATACGTGATCTGCTTCTTTATGTAGAGGGGGCAAAACTTTACCTCTCCCCATCTTAGGTTTTCAGCTGGGGCTCTTTAACAAAAAGACAGATTAATAAGAAAGAGCAATTTATTAATGCCTGCCATGCACATTATGTAGGAAAAACTTAAAATCAAGAGCAATTCAAAGTAGTGGCTTAGAATTCTGGCTTATACGGCATGTTCAACAAAGAACAATAAATTTGTAGGGAAATCACAGGACAAAGGAAAGTGGTTTTAGGCTTCCAAGGGTGTCAAACTGTGGGAAGGTTAATATATGGGAAGAAACTAACGGAGTAAGGTTTGTCTGCAGATTCATCTGATGCCACCTCTGGGCTGATAAGAGTCTGTTTCCAGCGGATGGTGCGGTTGCGCAGCGGTTTAGTTCATGCTTTGGCAGCCCAGGGTTCCGGGGTTCGGATCCCAGGCACCCACGGCACACTGCTTGTCAGCCATGCCGTGGCGGCGTCCCATATAAAGTAGAGGAAGATGGGCACGGATGTTAGCCCAGGGCCAGTCTTCCTCAGCAAAAAGAGGAGGATTGGTAATGGATGTTAGCTCACAGCTGGTCTTCCTCAAAAAAAAAAGTCTGTTTCCAGAAAAAGGAGAATTTATATTCTGCCTCTAGGCAGAAAAGGGGGCAAGTAGAGAGAGGTTTTTCTATGTTCACTGCTTCTTAATTGCTCTAAGATCAAAATAATTTTTATGTCAAAAAGGTATTTTTTGGAGTGGCGTATTTTGGTCTCCTTCACATACTATCCAAAAAGGCCTAGGGAAGGAGAAAAATAAATAGGAAGTGTTATTTTATCTCAGTCCACTAGTTTGAAACCCAAACCAGAAAAAGAAAGCAAAGAGGGTTTATAACCAGATTATAAACACCATGAGGAGAATGTCAAAGTATATTTCCAAAAAGTTAAAAATATGATTCTTGGAGCTGGCCCAGTGGCATAGTGGTAAAGTTCAGACCAGTCCACCGCTTCAGTGGACTGGTGTTCGCAGGTTCAGATCCGGGGCACAGACCTACACCACTCATCAGCCACACTGTGTCAGTGAACCACATATAAAATAGAGGAAGACTGGCACAGCAGTTAGCTCAGGGCCAATCTTCCTCACCAAAAAAAAAAAAATTGAATTGAAAAATATGATTCTCATACAAATATACAATGAACACATGTCAAAGATTTTGTTCAACTAATTAATTAATAGGGAGCCATCAAGATGGTAAGACTGGTTCCAATTTAATAAAGAAATGTTAGAATAAGATTGCTAGGTTAGATATAAAACTGGTTAATGTTCTTCAAGGCAATTAATTGTAACCTTTAAGGTTATATCTTACCTATTGGAAAAAATTATTTGCATCTTTATGGGAAAAAAACATGTAATTTCACTAAGATTAGGACCTTAAACAAGAGTAAACAGTGATTTGAACAAGGTGTGTTCCCCCTAGATTATTAAATAATCCTTGGGTAGGCCTGATATACAGTGTCCTCCCACGACATTGGAAGGACATGCCACCCACATTTTTGCTCTATTTCCAAGTTTTAAATAATATTTCTTAATAAGAAGTATTTTATTCTATTATCTTCACTGCTGTATTATTAGCACCTAGAACAGTGCTTGAAACTAGTAAGCTCTTGATAAATAGTTGTCGGATGAATGAATGGTTATGTTCTAAGAAAGCCTTTGTTAGTTGGTTGTTTATAACTCAGAATGCATTTTCCTTTAATGTTAGAAGTTGTGGTAGTTAGTTCTCTGGTCAGCCCACAAATCTTTCCAACCTGCAATGGCACCAAGAGAGCCTGGCAGCCAAGGCAGAAATGTTTTTATGAGAAATGCATTAATCTATTTATTTTATTATTTATTTATTTATTTATTTATTTTTTTGTGGGGAAGACCAGCCCTGAGCTAACATCTGTTGCCAATCCTCCTCCTTTTGCTGAGGAAGACTGGCCCTGTGCTAACATCCGTGCCCATCTTCCTCCACTTTATATGGGACGCCGCCACGGCATGGCTGACAGGCAGTGCGTCGGCGGGCGCCCGGGATCCGAACTCGCAAACCCCGGGCTGCCAAGCGCGGACTAAACCGCTGCGCCACCGGGCGGCCCCCCTGCATTAATCTATTTAAAATTGAGAATCAGGGCCACATATTATTTCCATCTCCATACTTATATCCCTTCAACCCCACCCACCAACCCCCACCCCCGGGGACTTCTCCCTTAAGGTCTCTATTGCTGGGCAATGGTATCGGAAACTCCCCGCAGCATGGCTGGCTGCTTTGTACATAGGCCTGCAGCAGTCTGGCTGGAAGAAAAAAGCAAGGAACAGACAGTCTTGGGCTGGAGGATGAGGTGCTGTGGGGCCTGGAACTCTGGTGGTGTAACGCCCAGTATCCCTCTCAGGCTGTCTTTGACCACCTTTCTTTTCTCCGGTAGATTCCAACTTGGGCTTGCCTGCTTCCCTTTTATTAGCACCATCTTATGTTCTGACCAGCATCTTTCTCCTCTGTAAACCACTGAAAGACAGAATGAAGTCTCACACGTCCCTGAAAGGGTATAGACTGGGCGTGACCATTCTGTGAATTTGCTGCGGTGATTGGGGTAATCTAGGTACCCAAGGTGTTCTGTCTGAAGGGCATCATATTTGCATTAAACTTACCTTCCTGTAACAGAAAACCCAAAACGATAGTGGCTCAAACAAGAGAGAAGTTCATTTCTCTTGGGCATCAAGAAAGTCTGGAGGTAGGCCGTGTTGGTGTGGACGCTCCACAATCATCAGAACCAGGTCTTCTCTGTCTTTCTGCCCCACCATCCCAGCACATGAGTACCAACCTCATAATCACCCTGGAGGCCAAGTTGTAGGGAATGCCCATTCACCGATTTTCCTGGGCTCTCAATCCAGGAGCCAGGGGTGGTGCTCTGGACCAAAAGGGTGGAAGGTGGTAAGTAAATAGCTATAGGGCTAGGGCATCCTACTGTCTCCAGGAAGCTTACACTCCTCTTTCTCTAAACTCTCCCAGGCTGGTCACTGTAGACCAGTCTGAGCCACTAGGCAAGCTGAGAGGTCATGTGAATGTTGAGTGTGAGTCAGAGAAGGAAAAAGAAAGAAAGCAAAATTCTCAGTGGCAGCAGGGATGATGGAAGGTCCCCAAACACCAGAGTAGCTGTTTCTGGGAACTGTTTGGGTGTAAGAGCTGTACATCAATCTGTCATTTGCCTCTGTAGCTTTGTATCAGGATCCCAACAGAAAGCAGGGTTACACTCAAGTTAGGATGATGTTTTTTTGTTTTTCGCAGATAGACTGTCTACAGAGCCGTGAGTAGGGTGTTGAGTAACTGTAAGAGATAAAGCCTTAAACTGGTATCATCAGCAGCAGGGCGGTTAACACCCCTAAGCCTGGAGGGATGAGAGGAGGGAATGCTTATTGGAAGGGAATGAAAGAACTGCCTTGAAAAAAAACTGTGACCTTGGGTCAAGGGGCACAGTAACAAGAGAGTTAATACCCATATTCTCTTCTGTTCCATATTTCCTAGGACTCTGCATTGGATGAACACAACTGAAGCCAGAGGACAAGGGAACACTTTGGTGTGATCCATCCAGGTGAGTCTCCTTGGGAAGAGAAGGGAGGAGAGTAGATTTGGATGGACAAACAAATATCCAAATACACAGCAAGATATACAAGCAGATATACAGCAAGAACATTGAAATTAAACTGCAAATAAAGGAGTAAAATAAAATCACTTTCCTTTGTACTCCTTTCATGTTCATTCTGTCATTGGCTGCAGTAGCCAGCTTCCAAAGTAGCCCTCAGTGGTTCTTGGCTGTTAATACTCATGTTGTAGAAATGATGGAGGGTGGCCTGCAAGGCTGGGTCACATTCAGGTTTCTGCCTTCTGCCTTGGATCACTGGCTCTGGGGCGCACCAGCTGCCAGGTCGTGAGGACACCCACACAGGTGTATGTGGTGAAGAGCTGAAGCCTCCTACAGCAACCACTTACCAGCCATGGGAATGAACCTTCTTAGAAGAGATCCTTCAGGACTTCTCAGCCTCCATAGTCACAAGAGACAATACCTTATAATAAATATATATATTAGAGAGAGATATATATAGAATCTTTATATATTATTATATATATTATATAATTATATAATATATATTATTATGTATATAATAATCTTTATATACATGGGAAGAGAGAGAGTAATGCATAAAAGTTAGTTAGGGTTAACTGATTATGCTAGTCAGGGTTCACCCAGACTAATACACTAATATATCAGCATAATCTGTTAATGCTAACTAACCTCTATACGTTACTCGTTATGCCTTCATTGAAATCTTAAAGTTAAAAGCTATCCATATTTGCCCATTAATAACTAGAATATGTGCCATTATTGCAAGCTTTCCTACAGCATAAATATACATTATGGAATTCTTAAAAATCTGAATATTTTCTTGATATATCAAAGGCCTATGTTAGCAATGGTTTGGGGAGCTATTTGCAACCGGTTCACTAAAAACTACAATTGTGTGTTATAATGAGTAGATTCAGGATTGAGCAGTCACAATGCAAATAATGACCATGAAGTATAATCACACAGTAAAACGGAGCAAATTTTCTACACTTAGCTCCTTAATTTCACTGTATGAAACTAGGGTTGTCCACTGGGCTCACTCTGAACACCATCTCTCTCTTTAAAGATCACTTGAGTTTCAATTTATTGTGTAGCTAAGATCAATATCATTTGCTGGATGTCGTTTACCAGAATGTGATTGGGTGGTTGGTTTCCTGAACCAGAGCTCCCAGTTTGTTGATCGTTCAGGATAGTGTCAAACCAGCCCCTTGATTAGATAAGAAAACAATTCAATGCCCAGACTATTTTCATTAGAAAGTTATATTGAATATTTTTGTAGCGAAGTCTGCCCACTTATTTGATCATTTCCTCAGGATAAATTTTCTCAAAAGTGAATGCTGTGTTAAAATTTCAATGCACGTTTTTCTTTTTTAAAACTTTTTATTCTGGAAAAGCTTTTAAAAATATAGAAGTAAAGAGAATAGTACCCATCACCCAGTCTAAACTGTTTTCTGACAACACTTCTGACACCAAATGGGTGTCCTACAATTTAATTCAGTCCTGACGCTGACCACCTGGAGTTAGCACAGACCACACAGGTTAAGAACTCAGTCCCACGAGACTGCCCCTACTTCAGATGCCAGTCGCAAGTCCCAAGTCCAACCAGCTGTAAATTGGGGGTTCCCACGACTTCCTCCTCAGGTTCAATAATTTGGTAGAACAGCTCACAGAACTGAGGAAAGCACTTTACTATTATTGGTTTATTGTAAAGTGTATGTCTTTGTCAGTTTGGTCTGCTATATCAAAGTACTGTAGACTAGGTGGCTTATAATTCACAGAAATTTCTTTCTCACAGTTCTGGAGGCTGGAATGTGAGATCTGGGTGCCAGCATGGTCAGGTTCTGGTGAAGACCTGCTTCTGGGTTATAGACTGCCGACTTCTCTTTGGCGCCTCACAGGGCAGAGAGAGCTCTCTGGGGTCCCTTTTTGTAAGGGCACTAATCTCATCGAGAGGGTTCCACCTCATGACCTAATTACCTCCCAATGGCCCATCTCCTGATACCGTCACATTGAGGGTTAGAATTTCAACATATGAATTTGGCAGGGTGGGGGGGGAGTAGGGACACAAACATTCAGTCCATTGCTGGATACTCCAGAACAGCCATAAGAGATGCATAGGGCAAGATGTGGGGGGAAGGGCGCAGATCTTCCATGTCCTCTCCCTAGTGCCACTCTCTCAGCACCTCCATGTGCTCACTAACTCAGAGGTTCCATTACTAGGCATGATTGATTAAATCATTGGCCATTGCTGATTAGCTCAATCTCCAGTCCCTCTCCCCTCCTCAGAGGTCAGGGGGTGGGGCTGAAAGTTCTGACCCTCTAATCATGCCTTGGTCTTTTCAGTGACTAGCCCCCATCCCAAAGCTATCTAGGGGCCTGCCAAGAATGGCCTCATTAGAACAAAAGGTGCTCCTATCACTCAGAAAATTCCAAGAGATTTAGGAGCTGTGTACCAGGAACCAAGAACAAAGATCAATAAATATTTATCACAATCAGCTTCAACAAATGAGAACTTGTGGCCAGTCTTGCTTTGTCTATGTCCCTACCCATTTTTCTCCCACCCCCTCACCAGACTATTTTGAAGCAATCCAAGTTATCATAAAATTTCATTCACAATATTTCAATATTTATCTCTAAAAGATAGACTATTTAACATAACAATAATACTATTACCACAGGTTTAAAAAAGTTGAAAATAATCGGAAAGATCTGTGCATTTTAACTGTTGTTACATATTGCTAAATTGCCCTCTTATAAGGGTGTAATAATTTACCCTCCCCCCTCCCAGTTCACGGCCCTAAAGTTATCAATCTTTTTGTCTCCACCAATCTATGTCTCTCAAAAAAATGACGTCTTGTTTTAGTTCTCATCTTTGATTATTAATGGGATTGAGCAACTTCTCGTTTTATATTGGCCATTTACATTTCTTCTCTTATAAATTACCTATTCACGCCTTCCGTTGATTTTTCTATGCATCGATCTTATTTTCATATTGATTGATAAATTAAAATAGCAAGGATTTTAATGAACACTGCACATCTGTATTGTATATAACAGAAAAAAAATTGAAAATGAACTTTATTTTCAAATAATTGTTTAAACTACTCATGGCAAATTCATACCATGGTACTCCATGCAGCCATTAAAAAGTATATATCTGTCAAAATGCACAGAATGTACAACCCGAAGTGAACCCTAATGTAAACGTGGACTTTGATAACAATGATGTGTCATTATAGGTTCATCTATTGTAACAAAGGCACCACTCAAGTGAGGGATGTTGACAGTGGAGGAGGCTGTGCGTGGGTGAGTGGGACATGGGCTACATGAGAACTCGCTGCACTTTCCACTCAATTTTGCTGTGAACCTAAAACTGCTCTAAAAAGTAAAGTTTATTTTTTTAAAAAGTATATATTGATATGGACAGCTATTACCTGAAATTATTTATTAAATGTTCATATTAAGATCATTTCTCTCATTGAACACACTAAATATGAAAATAATATGTTGCAAATGCAATCTAACACAATACAATCCTAGATTCAATAACAATTACTATACTATGAGACTCTTTAAATATGTATTTTAAATTATTCAATCATATTGTTGAATCAGCTTTAAATTTTTTTAAAAGGTAGACTATTTTTTAGAGCAGATTTTGGTGCACTGCAAAGTTGAGTGGAAGGCATTGAGCTTTAATATGTATGTTTGTAGTTGCATACAAAATACTTAGAAAGGATAACTGACACATTTTATTATTATCCCTATTTTATGTGGGAAAACAGAAGCTCTGAGAAGTTAAATTAGTTAACCGAGAAAAGCTATAAACGGTGAAGTCAAGAGATGAAACAAAGTCTGTCTGGCATGGACCCTGGCTTAGTTCATTTTTACATTAGGCAGAAAGGTCTCTGAGGGCATGTCAAGAGCCACTGGCAGAATGATGCAAAAGCTGCGGTTGCGGGGTAACCAAAGAGTACATTTGTTTTAAGGACACTGGGCTATGGTACATAGCTGGGCTGGTAGAAAAGCTGGAGGGCACACGAGCCATTGTGGAATCCATGGTTCAACCTCAGTTTAGAGCAAAACCAATCATTTTCAATTTGAAAGAACCAAGGTTTATATTCTGTTTCAGAGAAACCATCTCTTGCCATTGAACCTTAAAATAGTACAGAAATCAGGTCATCTCTGAATGTGGCCGTAATCTTGCAACTTCTGTTACCTTATTGACAGAGTTATTTTGGCTTTTCTAGCTCTAGGTCATCTGATACAATCTCCTATCCAAGGCAGGAATCTCTCCTACAGTCTTACTGATGGATAATTTTTTATCTTTTCTAGCTCTGTAAATTCTGACCTTCTGTGACTCATGGGCATAGAAGACTGCAGGCATAGGACTAATTGCCAGTTTTGAGTGGGCTGAATGTATTATTGCAAAATCTATTGTTTTATGTATGCACAAGTTTAATTTATGGAAACAGTATTGTTATATATCTCTTTCTGGTGTTTACATTTTTCCACTCAGCACTACGTATTTAAGAGGCATCCACGCAGCTTTGCCTACATCTAATCTGATGCTGCGCAGAGAGCCGTAGACTTCAGCGTGTGCGTCTCCGCGTTTTACCTGTCTACCTCCTGGAATGAACACCAAGATAGCCTCCAACTCCCTTCCACCAGGGGCTGCGATGCGGAGAACATCTTTGCACATGTTCCCATATAGGTCCGTGTGAAGATTTCTTTGGAAGCGGAAGGAACAGAATTGCTGTGTCGCAGAATATGTGTTTTCTTCATTAGACTAAATTATGCCGGATTACTTGCCAAAATGACTGTGCCAGTTAGGATGCCCACCAGCAGCGGAGTACGGTTAAGTTCCTCTTTTCCCACATCTCTCCCAAGCCTTGGCAGGACCCAAATTTCTGATTTTTTGTCATCCTGGAAAGTGTAAAGTGATATCCTTGTGAATATTTAGTTTCCGTTTCTCTGATTATTGGTGATTCATGTTTATGCGAAGTGGCTAACCCCTGGTGAAGTCGATGCACTGAGAAGGGTCCGACTGACGCTGCTGTTTCAGTTTCCCCTTGCACAACTTGTTCTGTTCCCTGGGTTAAGCTGACATTTTTTTAAACAGCTTTATTGAGATATAATTTACATACCATATAATTCACCCATTTAAAGTGCACAATTCAATGGTTTTTAATATATTCAGAGTTGTGCCACCATCACCACACTCAATTTTAGAATGTTTTTATCACCCCCAAAAGAAACCCTGTGCCCGTTAGCATTCACTCTCCACTGCCCCCCAAACTCTCACACCCCCTCAGCCTTAGGCAACCATGGATCTACTTTCTGTCTCTGCAGATTTGCCTATTCTGGACATTTCATATAAATGGAATCACACAATATGTGATCCTTTGAGACTGGCTTCCTTCACTTAACGTAATGTTTTTGAGGTTTATCCATGTTGTAGCATGTATTGGTACTTCACTCCTTTTTATTGCTGAATAATATCCCATTGTATGGATGTACCACATTTTCTTTATCCACTCATCAGTTGATGGGATGTTCAGGTTGTTTTCATTTTTTGACTGTTATGAAGAATGCTGCTGTGTACATTCATGTACATGCTTTTGTGTGGATATGTTTTAATTTCCCTTGGGTGTGTACCTCAGTCTAGGTATGACTGCAGGGTCATATGGTAACTATGTTTAACATTTTGAGCAATTGCTAAACTGTTTTCCACAGTAGCTGTACAATTTTATATTCTCACCAGTAATGTATAAAGGTTCCAATTTCTCCACATCCTTGCCTACACTTCTTATTGTTCATCTTTTTATTATAGCCTTTCTAGTGGTTGTGAAATGGTATCTTATTGTGGTTTTGACTTGCATTTCCCTAATGACCAATGATGTTGGGCATCTTTTCATGTGCTTGTTGGCGAGTTGTATATCTTCTTTGGAGAAATGTCTAGTCAGATCTTTTGCCCATTTTTAAATTATTTGTCTCTTTTTTGTGAGGAAGATTAGCCCTTAGCTTATATCTGTTGCCAATCCTCCTCTTTTTCACTGAGGAAGACTGGCCCTGGGCTAACATCTGTGCCCATCTTCCTCTACTTTATGTGGGAGGCCGCCACAGCGTAGCTCAATAAGCGGTGCATATGTCCGTGCCCGGGATCCAAATCTGCGAACCCCGGGCCGCCAAAGCAGAGCACGTGAACCTAATTACTACGTCACCAGGCTGGCCCCAAGTTATTTGTCTTTTTATGATTTAGTTGCAAGAGTTCTTTATATATTTTGAATACAAGTCTCTTATCAGGTATGTGATTTAAAAATATCTTCTTGGGCTAATTGCCTCTAAGCTTAGCCTCAATGTCAAAAATGGAACAGCTGCCACCACTACTCACAGGATGCTCCTGGGGTAGTCTGTGAGTTTTTTCTCACAACACTTCTGACACCAAATGTGTGGGGTTTTTTTCCCCACTCTGACCAATTCTACAACTCTCTGGACACCGACTAGGTGTCCTACAATTCAATTCGATTATGATACCAACTACCCAGTGTTAGCACAGTCCCACAAGCTTGCCCCGACTCAGGCTGTTACCTGCTCTCCTACCTACTAGCTACAAATTAATGTTCCCATGACCTATGCTCCCAGGTTTGATAATTTGCTAGAATGACTCATAGAATTCAGAAAAATAGATTAGTTAGTGTTGCTGGTTAATTATAAAGGATACAATTCAGGAGTAGCCAAATAGAAGAAATGCATAAGGCAAGGTAGGAGGGAAGAGACCTACATACCCTCCCTGGGATGTGCCACCCTCCCAGCACCTCCTTATATTCACCAACCCAGAAGATCCAGGAACCCATACATAAGCATGGTTGATTAGATCATTGGCCATTGGTGATTAACTCAGTCTCCAGCCTCTCTCCCCTTCCTGGAGATTGGAAATCGGGCTGAAAGTTCCAAACCTCTAATCAAGTATTGGTCTTTCTGGTGACCAGCCCACATCCTGAAGCTATCTGGGGGCTCACCCAAAGTCACCTCATTAGAACAAAAGATGCTCTGATCACTCAGGAAATTCCAAGGGTTTAGGAGCTCTGTGTCCGGAACTGGGGACAAAGACCAAATATGTATATTTCTTCTTGTATCACAGGTAGGATTGAAGAGGAGTGGAAGAAAGAAAACAGATTTCAGGTTGGTTATCAATTCAGTTTAATTAATTCCCCACACTAATAAACACTATCTATGTGCAAGCTATTCCAAGCCCATAGAGAAATTTCAAGAAGCTTGCCATCGCAACATAAATGAGTAGAATGGAGAGTGCTAAAACTGCAAAATACTAGAAGCAGGAATTGTTTGATATTTCGGTGTCTCCGAGGCCTAGCAAGTGTCCAGCACAGTGGCTACTCCACAAACATTTGCTCAATATAACTGAATTGACATAAGAAAGTAACTAAAAGATATGGCAGAAAATAGAATGTGACACAAAGGTACTGATAGGTCCTGCTGTAGCTGTCTACCTCAGTCCTTGAGTTGAAATAAGTGCAGAAGATGGAAAAAGTGGGGGCAAATGTGAAAGAAATGAAGAGAGACGAAAAGAATGACTTTAAAAACAGATCAGGGAGACCAGTGGTAAGACGAAGAAAACCTGGAGGGGAAGCCGGTAGACGCTTGCCCCAGGGATTTGGCATTTTTAAAAGCACTCGCACAGCAGTAATCAGGCTGAGCTTTTTCTGCACTAACAATGAAGGATTCAGTGGATCTGAGGTTTTTCGTCAGCCCTACTGTTGTGTGGCTCGCAATGTGGGAAGTAAAGAACAGCCAACATTGAAGCGTATAAAAGGCCAAAATAGCTGAAGAGGAAAACAACCATGAAGTGAGAACAGAAGTATTTAGGTTAATTTTAAGTTCAATTTTCTTTTCTGCTTCCATGACTCAGAGGTGGTTTCACTACCGTCCTTTGGAATTTCCCAGTAGTGGCCAACTTCTCGTGGTGTTTGCTTGATGCAATTTCCCACAGAACAGTCCTCAATGCAGCAAAGGCTTTGCAAGGAAACAGAGGATTCTTCATTCATTCATTCACTCACCCATTCATTTAGCAAATATATATTGAGAAATTGGCCTCTGTGCCAGGTGCTGGGGATATTACAATTTAAACAAAGATCCACTTCCCATGTTGCTGACAGTCTGGGGTATGACAGACATAAATCAATGAATGAATAAGTAAACATCTGAGATGCTGAGAGGTGCTCTGAAGATGTGGTGTGCAGAGGGTTGGATGGTGAGGGAGAGCTATTTTAGGCAAGTGATCAGGGAAGACTCCTCTCATACGTTGCCGAGTGATCGGAGACCTGATGAAGGGAGAGAGTGGTCCCTTGACCACTCTGTCTCCGGTGGAGGCCAGGGTGGCAGAGCAGAGCTGCCCTGGGGAGAGTGGAAGATGAGGTCAAAGTGGGAGCCAGGAACAGGTATAGGACATTGTTTACATTATCACAACACATTTTCTATACCTGGCTTTCCCTGCTGTTTTATATGATAGGCTTGAGCTTTTCAACCATGAAATACAATGTTTGTGATCCCTCCAACATGCTGTATTTGGAAGAGATGACTTGCATTTCCCAAGGAAGTTTGGGCCTCTAAATTTTGTGTTACAGATTCAGATTTTTTAAAAATTTATTCTTTTAGGAAAAGGGATTCAAAGTTGTGTATTAGCTACCATATGGCCTAGCAGTTCCACTCATGGGTATATACCCAAAATAATGAAAACGCGTGCCTACACAAAAACTTGTACATGAATGTTCATAGCAACATTATTCATAATAGCCAAAAAGTGGAAACCACCCAAATGTCCATCACTTGATGAAGGAATAAACAAAACATGGTATCTACCATCTTAAAAAATTGAAAATGCAAAATAGAAATTTATGAAACACAGGTGTAAGTGATCATTTGTCTGCAATACGTATCAAAAACATTCTCACAGCAGAGTAGTCTCAGGGTGGTCATACTTCTTACATGGTGGCAGGCTTCCAAGAGGTAGGACATGAGAGCAGCCAGTCCTCTAAAAGGCCAGGATTTGAGACAATGTTGCTTCCCTGTATTTTATGGGTGAAAGCAGTCACAGGCCAGCCAGGTTCAAGGCTGGACAGAAATAGACTCCATCTCTTGATAGGGCAATAGCGTGTGAGTACAGGAAGGGCAGAATTGCAGATAAGCTATAATGGGTTGGGGAACTAGAAAACAGATTTAAAATGTCAGAAGCCACTAACTCAAGGGTGATCTATAATTAAAGTAGTTAAAATTCAAATATGATACACTATCGTGGATTGAATTGTTGGTCTTAATTCTTCACCCCTCCCTGCATGCACACACTTGTCTGATATCAGCCAAGTATACTTCCCTGTCCCCTGACTTCAGTCTTAGACACATATATTATTTATCTATTGTTGCATACAAAACCATCCCCAAACTGAGTGGCTTAAAGCAACTATGTAACAGTTCTGTGGGTTGGAGGGGGGTTCTCTTGCTGCTCTGACCTGGGCTTGCTCGTGAAGTTACATTCCGCTACAACAGTTAGGGCACTGGGCCTCTCTCCGTGTGGGCGCTCAGCCACAAACAGGTTAAGCCCAGCTGGGCTTCCTCATGGTCGTGTGGTGGCTGTGTGGTGGCTGCAGCATTCCAAGAGGGTGAGGGCGGAACTGCAAGGCCATTTTAGACTAGGGCTCACAAGTCACAAAACTTCACTTCTACCACCTTCTCTTGATCAAAGCAAGTCACTAGCCCATATTCAAGGGGTAAAGAATATGTGTGGGAAATAAACTTTACCTCTTGAGTAAATTATTTTCAGGAGTTGAAAATAATTTGTGGTCATATTGAATCTACTACACCATATGACTTGCTTTGGCCAATGGCATGTAGACAACAGTGACAAAGTTCCAGTTCCAAGTCTAGGCCTGAAAAATCCTTAAGTGTTTCCTCCTCTTGTGCTTCCGCCATCATCATGTGCCTGATCCTCTTCCTTCTTCCAACTTCTAAATTCTGCAAGATCCCAGGGCTCTGGTCTCCGCCTCCTCTCTTTTCCATCCATCTCACTCCCTAGGCTCTCTCATCCTCATCGCTTTAAATTCCATCTACAGACTGATGACTCCTGAATTAATGTCTGTCGCCTTGACTTCTTGGAACAACAGATGAATATATCTAAGTGCCTATGCAGAATCTTCATTGGACGCTCACAGGCATCACGAACACCCCCAAAGTAAGACTCGATTCTCCTCCAGCTCCACCTGGAGGGTTTTCACAACCTTCCACTCATCCCCTTGTTACTACTCTTGCCCCCTGCAGTTTATTCTCTGTGCTGTTGCAATGTGAGCGATCCCTTTCAATCACAAATCCATTCCTGACATTCATCTGCTCTCTCTTCTCAACAACGAGAATAACATCCAAATTTCTTATCCTGGTCTCTAATGCCTTACAGATCCTGGTTTCTCTCCGACCTCATTTCTGCTTAATTTCACTCATTAACTGTGTTCCCATCGTGCTGGCTTCCTTGCTACTCTGCTGCAGGGCCTTTGTGCCTGCCCTTTCCTCTGCCTGGAATACTTTTCCTCCAAATATACGCATGGTCTGTTCCCTCCCTTTGTTAGGGTTTCTACTCCCGCATGCCCCTCACTCAGAGTGGCTTTCCCCGGCTTCCTCACCTCAGACAGCGCATACTTCCTGCTCTCTCCCATTATTCATCATTATTTTTCTATAGACCATTTATCCTTATAGATATCAAAGAGTATATTTCTCTATTTTGTTTTCTGTTCCTTTTCTACAGGGCATGTTCCACAAGGACAGAAATTTTATCTGTTTAGTTCACTGCTGTATCCCCAGGTCCTAGAACAGTTTCTGGTACATAGGAGGATGCATTAAATAAATATTATTTTAATGAGTAAACAGCCTTTTATTGAACAAATAAGGAGAGAGAGTTTTAATAGAGGAGAGGAGGAAGAAGAGAGACATTTTGTGAGCAGGAAACAATGTCAGAGACACGCAAGCCCAGAATAAGGTAGGGTGTTCCAGGCAATGACAGGGAAGAACAAAAATTCCTAACATTTACCATGTTATCTAGAGCCAGGAACAACTCTAGATACTTTACACATGTTAGCTTGTTTAATCTTCCCACAAAGCACAATCTGAGAAATACTACCATCTCCATTTATACATGAGGAAACTAAGCATAGGAAGGTTAAGGAACTGGGCCAACCAAGAGACACATGAAAAGATGTTCAACATCACTAATAATTAGGGAAATGCAAATCAAAACTACAATGAGATATCACCTTACACCTGTTCGAATGGCTATAATCGCCAAGACAAAAGATAATAAATGTTGGAGAGGATGTGGAGAAAATGGAAACTCCCCACACTGCTGGTGGGAATGCAAACTGGTGCAGCCACTATGGAAAACAGGATGGAGTTTTCTCAAAAAATTAAAAACAGAAATACCATACAACCCAGCTATCCCACTGCTGGGTATTTATCCAAAGAACTTGAAATCAACAATTCAAAGAGACTTATGCACCCCAATGTTCATTGCAGCATTATTCACAATAGCCAAGATGTGTAAGCAACCCAAGTGCCCATCAATGGATGAATGGATAAAGAAGGTGTGGTACAGCCGTACAAAAAGACAAAAATTGTCCCATTTGCAACAACATGGATGGACCTTGAGGGTGTTATGTTAAGCGAAATAAGCCAGACAGAGAAAGACAAACACCACATGATCTCAGTCACATGTGGAAGATAAACAAACACAAGGATAAAGAGAACAGATTAGTGGTTACCAGAGGGGAAGGGGCTTGGGGGGAGGGCAAAAGGGGTAAAGGGACACGTATATATGGTGACTGATAAATAATAATGTACACCTGAAATTTCACAATGTTATAAACCATTATGACCCCAATAAAATAATCATAATAAAAAAAAGAAACTGGCCCAAGGTCACAATTTATAAGTGGTGGACTCAGGAGTGAAACAGGCTGGGTGTGTCCAGAGTCATGTTCTCCACTGCTATGTTATACAGCCTCTCAGAAGAGGCAAGTGTGAGGCCACTGAATTCACACTTCACAATATTGCCCAGAGTCAATCCTATCTACAGTCTCACTGTCTTTCCTACAGCTATTGCAGAAGTAATACATCTAATTTTGCAAAACTTTGCTACGAATTGGCATGTCCTTGATAGAATCCTTAGCTTTGTTGCCTGTTTTTACGAGTTACAGTTGCATGTAGTGTGAAGAGGTAGAGTTAATGCTTGCCTGGGATGCCAGAAATGTGGCCTATAATCCCAGTCTGTAGTGGTCTTGGGCAAATCTCTTCACCTCTCAGAGTTTGCATTTAATTTTCTGAGAAATGAAGGGGAGAGGAGAGGAGGAAATGAGTTCAAAGGTAACTCCCAGCTCTAAAATTCTTTGATCATATTGACTTCTGGACAGGCAAAAAGACTTCTGGCCCTTCCTCTCCCAAGCTATAATTTAGTCAATGAATTAAGAAGGAAGAGGTGAAAGGTCCCCTGGTGGAAACACCATGATCCTTATCTACAGTAAACCTGCAGCATGCTCTGCCTTTTCATGGCCCCATTAGGAAATCTAGCCTCCTTCTGGGATAAAACATTCTACATCAGTCACTTAGAAACAGACTGACAGTAAATTTACCGAATTCCACTGTAGGGAGCCAGTGCCACAAAATGGGGGATTTCTGTTTGATGTTCTCCTTCCCAATGGAAGCTCTTGCTAGAGGCTAATCTTAGGCAAATTAACTCCTCAGATTCAATTTATATTCTACTCTAACTGCTCATTTTTTCCCATTTCAGTGCTTCAGAGTGACACTTCTCCCTTGCACTTTCTCTAAAGACAGCAGGCCCCCAACAGATGATACTGTCTAATCTCCACTTGGTAAAACAGGAAACAGTTCAGCTTTCGCTTTTTTTTCCCTTTCCATTTGTTTAGCTGCAATCTATGTTCTTTCCTGGTGCATGAAGTGGTCATAAATTTATGCTTATGTGTACAGTGTATTTCAGTTGTGGAACACATCAACACAGAAAGTCAATTTTTGTTAAAGTCATTTGCAAAGTCAACTTCTGTTAAAGTAATTTAAAGTTTTCAAAACAGAGATGAGTAGGAACATCTTTAATGTTAATGAATTACGTACAGAGAGGCAGTATGGTAAGGGGATATGCTTTGGAGATTGAGGGTCCTGGGTTCAAATCTCTGCTATTCCACTTATTAATGTGTGGCCTGGAGTAAGACATTAACCTCTCTGTGCCTCAAAATTTCATCATCTGGGATGTGGAGAAAAGGATACCCTCATACACTGCTGGTGGGAATGCAATCTGGTGCAGCCACTATGGACAACAGTATGGAGATCTCTCAAAAAATTAAAAATAGAAATACCATACAATCCAGCTATTCCACTACTGGGTATTTATCCAGAGAACTTGAAATCAACGATTCAAAGAGACTTATGCACCCCTATGTTCATTGAAGCATTATACACAATAGCTAAGATGTGGAAGCAACCCAAGTGCCCATCAACTGATGAATGGATAAAGACGATGTGGTATATGTCTACAATGGACTACTACTCAGCCATAAAAAAAAGACAAAATCGTCTCATTTGCAACAATGTGGACCTTGAGAGTATTATGTTAAGCAAAATATGCCAGACAAAGACAAGCACCATATGATTTCATTTATTTGTGGAAGAGAAACAAACACATGGACAAAGAGAACAGATTAGTGGTTACCAGAGGGGAAAGGGGTGAGGGTGAGGGCAAAGGGGGTAAAGAGGCAATTATATATGGGGACAGATAAAAATTAGACTATTGGTGGTGAGCATGATGTGGTCTATACAGAAACTGATATGTAATAATGTACAGCTGAAACTACACAATGTTATAAACCATTATGACCTCAATAAAATAATAAAAATTTTTAAAAAAGGAGAGAAAAAAATTTCCTCATCTGTAAAACAAGGATAACACTACCTACATTGAAGGGCTGTTGTGTGGACATAAGTAAGATTTCTGCAAAAGTTGACATCTAACACATATTGCTTGCAGACAGACCAGGTTGTTTATGGAGGCAGTGGAAGAACACATTAAGTATTAATGAGTCAGCTTTCACCTTGTTTTCTTGAGAGGTAAATAGTCCAGTAGTTAAGAACATAAATTCTGGAGCCAGGCTGCAAGGATTCAAGTTCCAGTGCCACAATTTACAAGCTATATGACCTCAGTCAAGTTACTTAATCTCTCCGTGCCTCATCTGTAAAATGGGGATGATATTAATAACCCTTTCTCAGAGGGTTGTTAGGATTAAATGAATTAATACATATAAAGCATTTAGAACAGTGCCTGGAGAGAATAAGCATTTGTCAGTGTTAGTATGATGGTTAATTTTATGTGTCAATTTGACTAGGCCAGGGTACCCAGATATTTGGTCAAACATTGGTCTAGATGTCTCTGTGGAGGTATTTTTAGATGTGATCAAAATTTAAATCAGTAGATTTTGAGTAAAGCAGATTATCCTCCATAATGTGGGTGGGCTGTATCTAATCAGTTAAAGGTTTTTAGGAAAAAAACTAACATCCCCCAAGGAAGGAGGAATTCTGCCTCCAGATTGCCTTGGGACTCAAGCTGCAACATCATCTCTTCCCTGGGTCTCCAGCATGCCAGTCTGCCTTTGTGCTTGCCCTTTTCTCTGCCTGGAATACTTTCCCTCCTAATACACACACACACACACACACACATCTTCTGGAGGACCCTAATACAGTTAGCAATTATTTTTGTTTGCAGCACAAAGTGATACTCTGTCCTGATTCTTCAATAAGAGCACAAGCAATCAGTAGTCACATGGCAACCATTTTCTTTATCCTCCCAATTTTGCAGACTTAAGAAAACTGAGAGGAGAAAATTAAGGTTTGCCTTGAAAAGAGCAAGGAAGAAAGGAGGCAAGGATGCTCATGTTTAGGAAATGATGAGTCTGAGTGGAATGAGGGTCTGTTTAAGGAGGTAGTGGCTCACAAGGTTGATGAAGGGCAGGAGCAGCCCATGGAAGAGTTTGAATTCCAGGCTTAGAAGCTTAGCAATTTTCCCCCCTCGGAAATGAAGAGCTAGTGAAGCTTTGTGAAACAGTGCTGTAAGATGAAAAAAAGCACCAATGGGTGCAGGATTAGTTAGGAGGAGGGAGAAACCAGGGAGCAAGAGAACAGGAAGAAAACATTATGTAACCTTGCATTATGCAGTTATATACAGTTCACTGCCAAAGAGCACTGAGCATCTGTTTCCTTACTGTTTTCATTGGGTCACATTTAAGGCTATACGGTGGTCCCTCCTGTGGGCAGGCTGATGCCCCTCTCTTGGTCCCCTTCCCTTTTTCCCTTTGTTGTAACTCTGCCCTCTTCCCAGGTCTCAGTTTCCTGCCTCTTCCCTATGGTCTGTGTGAAGGTGGGGTGTGGGAGGGAACACTCTTTTTGTTGTCCTTTGTGAGCTGGGGATATTTTTCCTGGCTTCAGCCTGGGAAGATGACTGTCGATTCTTATTTTCTTTAAAGTATCTTCGAGAAGACCTATCTGTCTTTTGCTAACTTCTCATAGCATAACCATTATATTATTAGTTTATTTGAATTTTTAAAACTTTTTCTGGAGTATTTTTGTACATAAAAATCTAGATCACCCAAAGCCAAAGTGACTTTTAAACAGTAAATGCTAACCCTAGTTTTTAAAGTCTATATTTAACACTACCAGGGAAAGAAACACAGTTGGCTACTTTCCCAGAGAATGTAATCAGCCAGAAAAAGAATACTTTCTTTTCTGCCATTGGAAGAGAAGCTGACCAATTGAAAAGCAGTTCAGCACTTACACCCACTCTGTGTGCAAAATAAGGAGGTGTGTTTGTACATGCCAATAGCTCACACTCTTGGTTGCCTGACAACCAGTGACAAATGTGCCTTTCATCATCTCTCACAATGTTACCTTGAGATTCTGAACTCTAATCTAATGAGACTCAGAAAAGAAGAATGAGTTTAGAAAATTAAATATCATTTCCAACAGGTTATAAGTGTACACACTTTTGAAATTACAGATTTCAAAGACAATGGCAGTTTTTCTTAATGCTGCATGCCTTTTTCTGTTGTTTATCCACCTGTATAAAACATGCACTTCATTCCACTGACAAGAAAAGTATAAGACAAGAATATCCTTTATGATTACAAGCGAATTTGGGGGCTGTTTCAGCCGTATCCTAATAGCAGTACATTCGCAGATATCACTTGGCAATAAACACTGAGTTCTAGATTTTTGAAGGTATAATTTTCACTGTGTCATCCTGTGGCATTTCCCACAGCTAGAAGGTTACAATATACTTTGTTTACATGTTACTTTATAGGTGGACCAAGTGTTTTCATTATATTTTTTTAACTGGCTATTTATAGGCTCCTCCAACGCATTGTAAAATCTTCAAAGATGAATAATACTGTTTATTTTTATGAGACACTTAATTCTCTACCTAATTTAATTCCTGCAGAAATTCTGTAAGTTGGCCAGGGCAGGTTATATTTAGTGCTGTTTTACACCTGATGAGACAGCGGCACAGCGAAGTTAGCCACTTGTCTGAGGCTGCACATTGGCCAAAAGCAGTGTTGGAGTCCAGACTCAAGCAACATTCATTTTCTATGATTCCAAGACACTTCTCAAGAGTTAGAAACTTGTTTTTTCTTTCTCATTCTTTCTAAGTGGCCTTGTATCATAATCCCTAAATTAAAAGAGAGACAGACACAGAAAGGGAAAGATGAACCACAAGACTCCTGGGATAGGACTTAGAGAATGCCATGTTTTCCAGTTATGGCATTCATCGTGCTTGGACACATGCCCACCATCTTCTCTGCCCCTCCCAATTTTCATGAGAGCAGAGACCATGTTTATATTATTTGTTCATTGCTATAAACCAGAGCCTACTGTACACAGTAACTGACACACAGTAGGAACTTCATGAAAAGTTACTGAAAAAGTGAAAGAAAATTTCTCTAAAATTGGCTCAAGAAAAACTCAACCAAATGATTTGAAGTTGGAGCTACTATCTGTGTCAGTTGGGATAGGCTAGGTTAAGTTAGTTCAAAACGCAGTAACACACAGTATCAGTGGATTAAAACAACAAAAGTTTGTTTCTCGCTCGTGCTATATGTGCCATCATGGATTGGCAGCAGGATTCTGCTCTTCGTAGTTACTCAGGGACCCAGACTGAAGGAGCAGCCATGATCTGGAACATTGTTGGTTGCAAGGGCAGAGGGAAGCGAACCTTGGAGGGTCTTACAGAGGAACATTAAATGTTCTAACTCACAAACCCTGTCACCTCCATTCACAATTTGTTGACCTGAAATAGTCACAGGTGCCTTGCCTTCCTGTAGCACCACCCACAAGGGGGCCAGAAACTGCCTGGATGGTGGAAAGCAGGAAATATTTGCCAAAGTGTGCTAATGACTTTCATTTCCTTGATTTTGAGCTTTTGTGATTTAAGCAACAAAATGCAATTTTGTTTATAACCTTTCCTACAATACACATTTATAAAATACAATTTTCCTTGTAATAGCCTGATATAAGAATGATGCATAAAGAAAATAAATACTTAAATAAGGTCAAATAGAAAAGTCAGAGGTGGAAATAGAAAAATAATTCAAATCTCTATACTAGAGGTATAGTGGATGAAACTCATTTATTCCATATTTGCAGAGCTAAATTACTTATGGGAAAAAAACAACAACTGTATTCTAAAATAAAATCATTGCTCAAGTTTTAATTGGGTCCAAGGACAAGATGTAAAAATCCCTTGTGTTTTGTGTCAGTATTTTGGCAATTCTGGTGACACAGAGAAGGGACAACTGGGCTAGCAATTCTACATAGAACAGCCTAAACTGTGGAAAAACACATCCTAATCTCCCAGGCCCATGTTTTAGGCATGAGGCCAAGAGTAGCATACACATGCTTTCCTGGAAAGTTACTGATTCTATTGCAGGAGAAGAAAAAAATGTTTTCCCTCCTAGGTTCTCTAGCTGGGGTTCTGGAAATTGAACTAAAAAACTACAAATTAACAAAAGAGAAAACAGTTTTAATTACGTAAGTAAGCATGGAAATTTCACAAAGAAATGAAACTTTAGGAGGCCAGATGATTGAGGTTTATATTATCCTAGGTTAAGCAAAGGAAAAGAGATTTGGGGCTTCTGGTGGGGGGCAGTGCAAGTTATGGGAAGATGAGGGGAGAAAATGTCTGGTAAATAAGGGATGACTTCTTATGCAGATAAGAGTTTCTCAGATGGGAGTAGCTCTCTTCCTAGTACTTCCTGGAGATACCATTATAAATGGAAATTTCCATGATAAATGTCGATTTCCTTTACAACAGGGGAAATTTATACTCAATTTTTAGGCAGAGGAAAGAAAAGAACTTTTCTTGGAACTGCTGGTTCTCAATTGCCTTCAGCTCAGAACAATCCGTATGCCAAACAGGCATATTTTGGAGTGGCATATTCTGGTACACTTCACCGAGTATACAAAAATGTCCATCTCTAATTTTTTAACAAGAAAAAAATGATTGTTCATTAGTAAATGTTAATAAAATTGTCAATTCATTATTATACAATATTTGGTTCCCAGGATCATTAGTAACTAATGAGGGAAATGTGTCGTGTTAAATCAATCAAACACGGAGGCCATTAGACTGAGGTGGATTTAATGCCTTAGTAGCCTACATGAGCAAACCAATACCTAAGCCTGTAAATGTCTTAAGGTTAAGAAATTGAAACCTAAGGACAACCAATCACAAACAGTCAACTGGGCTTTCCCAAAAAGGTAACTGCTTAAGCTATAGTGAATCAAATAATTTCCTTGTTTTGCTTTCTCTTTTTCTCTATAAAAGTCTTGCCCCTAGCTTCTGTCAGTGGAGCTCCTAACAACTTCCAGTGAGGTGCTGCCTGATTTGAATCAATTTTTGCTCAAATTCTTAAAATGTTTGATATGCCTTAGTTTATCTTTTAACAGTTGGATTCCAGTGGTTCATTAGCCTAAATCTCAAATAGCTTACTCAAGACTCACAGGTCCTCACTTTATATTATATAAGCCCCCAGGCCACTCACCTACCCAAAGCCTTATGAACTGTCTAGGGTATCATTTCCTGATAGTCACTAGTTTTCAGCAAATAATTCAATTCTTTAAAATATAAAGTGAAAAAAAGGAGCTCAACTTAATGCAGATACGGAATGTTGTGTCCACTTCTTTTGGATATTATGCAGTGCTCCCTCATGCTGAGTTAGCCCCTGTGTTGAATTCTTTTTGTGGTATATTTAGCTATGCTCCAGAGATTCAAAAAGCAGAAGTATGTAATTCAAAAGAAATAAGCTGCTGGCTTTATTCATAATCAACTGTGGTGGGATGTGGAATGGTATGGTCTTCAAATGCAACTCCAAGGATTGTATTAGCATCAAAGACACACGTATTTTTCGGGACAGCCTAACTGACCTCGCTTATCATATGACTGTGGATTGCAGTCTATTACGACAAAAGGATGTGGCCAAGTCATGATGTTCTCAAATGCTGGGCATGCAGTTTGTAAGTGTTTAAAAAGAAGGTCCAAATGCCAAGCATAATTCAAAATGTTTTAGATTTCCAAGCTTAAAATTTCCCATGTCAACAGTTCTTTGTTGTTGCCAGGTTTTCACATTTGTGAGAGCAAAGTCCTTCATTATCTGTACCAAGCTTTGGTCCAAATGTTTGAGATATTACGATATAGGGTACTACTTTATTGATGAACAGATTCAAAAAATAACTTAATTGTATTTAAAACTCAGCCACCAAAATGCTCCATCAAAAGAAAAGGCCATCACCAAAGATATGTCCTAGAATGTTCATAGTAGCACTACCTGTAAAAGCTCCAGACTGGAAACTACCATAATGTCCATCAGAAGAGTGAATTCATAAATTGTGGCATATTCACAGAACGGAATAAAATGATCTACAACTGTATGCAACAACATAGAAGACTCTCACAAATATAAGGTTGAGTAAAGAAGCAAAACACGAAAGAATGCATACTTTATGATTCTGTACATATCAAGTAAAAAGACAGCAAAACTGATCTATGCTCTTGAAAGTCAGGACAGGAAGTGACTGGAAGGCAGTATGGTGGGGCCCCCGGGTGTTAGTAATGCTCTGTTCCTTGATCTGGGTGCTGGATACACAGGTGTGTTCAGATTGTGAAAATTCATTGGGCTGTATACACCTGAAATATGTGCACTTTTCTGTACATATATTATACTTCAATAAAAAGTTAAAAAAAGAAAGAAAATTCTAGGAAGCCAATGAAAATTTAATTTCAACCCAACATAATAATCCTCAATGTCATTACTAGAATTTGTGAGCCGTCAATGCGAGAGTCACTCTCTGACAGAGTATTCAATGGATTCAGAACAGTTGTCCTGGGACCAGGATACTTAATATGTCAAGACAAGCTAATAATTTACCTGTAACATGTCCAATCTCTCTGCTTTTCTCCACCTTCAGTGATATCACCACTGTTTAAGTGAGGGCATCTCCCAGCTTGAGTTTCATCTGACATAGTTTTCTAACTAGTCTCTCCTGTAGCCTATTCCACTTGTTCTCTACACATTAACCAAAGTGATTTAAAGTCTAAACCAGATCCTTTTATTCCTTTGCTTAAAATGCCTTAACAGAGTATCATTAAATTTAAAATGTACAGCCAGCCCTGATAGCCTAGCAGTTAAAGTTCAGTGCACTCCACTTCAGCGACCACTCGTCTGTCAGCAGCCATGCTGCGGCGGTGGCTCACATAGAATAACTAGAAGGACTTACAACTAGGATATACAAATGTGTACTGGGGCTTTGGGTAGAAAAAAACAGAGAGAGAGAGAGAGAGGAAGATTGGCAACAGATGTTAGCTCAGACTGAATCTTTCCCAGCAAAAAAGAAAAAAAAATCTATTAAAAAAATAAAATGTAATGCAAACTCTAAGACTTGGCTGAAAGGTCTGGCCTCTGTCTACCTCATGTCATGCTGCTCTCCCCCTCCCCCTATACTAGAACCACACTGGCCTTCTTTCTGTTCTTCCAAAATGTCAGGCTGTTCCCCCTCAGGACCTTTGCTCTGATGTCCCCTCTGCCCAGAACTATAATCACTTTTCTGGTTCCATGGCTGACTGATTTTCTTCTCACTTTTGGACTCTCAGCTTAAATGTTATAAAGTTCTCATGTAACCATCCTCCCTATCTAAAGTCAACTTCCTATTATTTTCTCTATTCACACCTTGTCTATTTCCTTCCTTGACATGACTTGTTATTATTTTGCTTGTTTACCTGTTTGTTTTCTCTCTCTCTCCTCATTAGACCCTAAAGTCTATGAAGGCAGCTATCATGTTTCTTTGCGTCAGGATATCTCCAGTGCCTAGCACAGTGCCTGGCATGCAAAAGGTCCTCTATAAACATAGAAATACTTGTGCGGTGAATGAATCCAGATTCCCAAGGGATCACAGCATGCCCGTGCGGACACGAAGAACGCTGCACAGTGAGTTTTTCAAGGGACAGCAATGAAACCAGATGCCTTTCAAGCCCGTTGCCCAGGCAAAGTGTTGGAATTCCGTTCTCGGTTTCCTGGTTGTCACAACTACTGCCCCCCGACCCCAAGCGACACACCCCGCTCCTCAACCCGGGGCGAAGTACCAAGTCTCCCGACTCCACCCGCTGCTGAGGCGCCCCTCATTGGCCGGCGCTCCAAGGCCTTCGGGAGGGCGGGACGTCATCCTGAGCCGCTACTGGCCCAAGTCGACGTCGCTCTACGGTGCTCTGCGAAAAGTCAGCCGAGTCAAATTGCCGTTGAGGGGAGGCTCGTTCCTGTCGGAATCTGTGATTGGCTGCGATCGAGGGCCGGGCAGCCGGCTCTCCGCCTCGCCAAACGCGGATTGGCCAGAGCTGCCGTCAGTCACCGGGAACAGATTTCCCCTCTGCATCTGGCCCACTGAGAGCGAAAAATTCTCGACAATTTCCAGCAGACGAGCCAGTGGCTGTTCTGCTTGTTCCAGAGATCAGAAACATCGGAGAAGAAAACCCAATCGACCGAGAAAGCCTTTCCCCCGCCCTCCATTAGCTAATTAAAAATTTTCCAGGGGCATAACCATCACGAGGTAAGAGCCTAGAGAGTGCACTTCCTTTATTTCGGTTACCGTTTATAATATTTATACGGGGTCGCATCCCACCGCTGCGGGTCCGGGGAATGGAGAGTAAACGGAGGGGGGCTCCACAGGGAGGGGAGGACAAATGTAGGTTTAATTTCTCCAGCCCTCTCGGTCCGAGCGCCACGGTCAGTGTCTGGGCTCGCTGTGCTCTGCTTTCTTCCCTTGCGAGGTCAGGAGCCGCGTGTCCCGGCGGGCCCGCCCCGGCTGCGCAGTGGGCTATGGGCGTTTCCTGCCGAGACCCCCCGCTTGGCCTTGAACTTGACCGCAGACTAGAGGCGCCAGCCGAGCTAGTCGGGTGGACAGAGTCTGACGGAGGAAGGGACCATCGAAGGAAGATGGAAGGGAGGCAGGAGCTGCCTGCTCGTGTTTCCCCTTAGCGAGGCCCCGCGTCGCCCTGCCCGAGCCCCCGGACACGAGGATGCTGCAGGGGTCCCCGTGTCGCCCTGCCCGAGCCCCCGGACACGAGGATGCTGCAGGGTTCTTCGCGTCGCCCTGCCCGAGCCCCCGGACGCGAGGATGCTGCAGGGGTCAGCGCCGGGTCGCCGCAGCAGTGCAGCCGAGCTGAGGGAGACGTGGCGACACCCGGGATCTGTACGCGGAGAGGGTTGTTGGAAGGCGGAGACCGGGCGGCGGAAGGTACTGGGGGGAAACCCAGCCTTCTGCCGTGCTGCGAGCTGCACGGGCGGGAGGATGTGTTTTCTGCCGTATACCCCTCTGGCCACGCATCTGTCACGGCCAGCGAGCCGAGCCCAGGATCCCGGACTGTCCAAGGGTGAGCTTTTCAGGGGATCGGAACAATGAAGGATGCAGAGCCCTGGTTGGTGTCCATCTGAGGACGTGGGTTTTGCTTTGCCAGGATAGCATTGCAATCTCAAGGCCTTGTGGCTGGTGATGTCTTTTTTAGCAGCCCCTTTCTGTAGATTAGAGATTTCACAGGGGATGGCATAGACGAGACTAGGTGGAAATAGCCAGGCGATTTGGAGTCTCTAAAGCTCCATCGGCCTTTCTGAACTTCAGACTGGAAATATGCAGCAAGGGCTCTTCAGTCCTTTGCACCCTTCTCCAGTGGGGAGAAAGAATGAGGACAGTTTCAGAATGAGCAACTGAAGTGACAGATTATAATGGTCTTGAAAAACAGCAGTGGTCTCATAGTATTCCAGGAAAAGAACAGATGCACCACTGTGGAATAAAATATCTTAGTTACAATTTTGAGTAGTGAGTTCTTGCTGATGATTTTTTTCTTGCAACCTTAGTCGTTTTCTATTAACCACCAATACAGGCACCTCCCTTGACTGGAATGTTAGAGGAGAGGAAAGAAGAGGGGAGAGGTGCCGGTGAGGTAGTATAGAATGTAAAGGAAAATTCCTCTTAAATGAACTATAAAGGTACAGGTTTGGACTATGGTCTGTGAGTTGCATCTACATTAACTAAAATGTTTTAAAAGATATCTATGGAATCAGAATAATGAGTACTTTTTACTGCTCCCATGTTCTTTTCTCTAGTCACACATCTGAACATATGTTCACAACAAACTTAAGGGGGTTTGTTATTGTCATTTCTTCCCTCATGTAGACTAGTACATTTTCTTTCCCTTCCTCCCAGCAGAATACTGATAAAGAAGATATTGCAGTCCAAATTTCCTGAAATACATTCCTGAGGTTTCTAGACTATTTGAATTTATTGGGATGCATTGGTTGTTTTTTAAAAAATCAACAAAGAAATATTTGGTGTAAGAATATTAAAATTACCTTTTGTTTCCATTGTGGAAGTTACTGATATAAAGATATCTGAGTGCCACGTTATAATGGGCAGATATGAAAACTTAAATATTTTTGCTGGAGGGGTAAATCTAAGCAGCTTTCAGTAGTACTGATCCTTAGAACTGCTGAATAATTTTGGCATGTGCTTAAAAGGACAACAATAAACTGCCCTTTTGACCTGCTTTCAACAGTCAAGAGCAGGTTAACTCAAATCCCAAGTGCATCCTCCTGCCAGAGAGTGAGTGCCTCCCTTTTCCAAAAATAAATTTGGACAGCTCACAGGTATTTAAACTGTGGAGAGATTACAAAATGGGAGTAAGATGAAAATATAAAATTAGCATAGCAATCTTGTAACTGTATATGGCTTTTCTTCACCAGCCTCCCACCTTTTATTTTTATTGTGAGGAAGACCAGCCCTGAGCTAACATCCGTTGCCAATCCTCTTCTTTTTGCTGAGGAAGACTGGCCCTGGGCTAACATATGTGCCCATCTTCCTCTACTTTATATGGGACGCCACCACGGCATGGCTGACAAGCAGTGTGTCGGCAGGTGCCCGGGATCCGAACCCGCGAACCCCGGGCTGCCAAGTGCGAACTAAACCGCTGCGCCACTAGGCAGCCCCCCACCTTTTAGTTTTAAATCAAATATGTACTTCAAAATTTTATACAAACCAAATGCATTTTTTTCCTTCCTGATGCTTTTCACCTGAGATTTTCTACTGTCAGGCTGTGGGTTTTAATCAGCTTTGTCATGTAGAATTTCTATGCCTGCTCTTGTGGTCTCACAATTTATCTCCATTTAACTCTCTTTGCTGAGATCTCTCCTGCTAGTCAGAATTGTTAAACCAGGGGGCAACCTTGTTCACTAGTCATATTTCTGTGTCAGGGCTTTAAAACACTATTAGATTAACCAGTTAAAACATTGAGGAGGAGGAAGATGATGGAGAAGGCCCCGTGACACAAACCAATGTGAAAATGCTGAAAAAAGGGAAGAATTTTCAGGCATTTATTTATTGACAATATGTAGATTATCTAGGTTTTTTTTGTGTGTGTTTATATATGTGTGCACACACTCACACATTTTTAAAAATTCGGGTGATTAAAGTAAATTTGCGAGCCATACACTTGTTTGGATTGGGAAATAAAAAGGAATTTGGAAAACAGTTTGACCTAGGGGGAAGATTGTCTAATTTTTTTCCTTTTGGTATTTGACTATCAGTGTAGTTTAGGTTGCTTATATAAGTAACCTGTTAATGTAGCTTGAATTCCAACCAAGTTATTTATGTTTGTTTTCTTGCTTAGCATAATTTTTGAAATTTATTTTTGCTAGTAGAATATGACGTGTGGCACATGTTCTTGTGCTGTCAGTTCATTTAACTTTTGCTCTGACATTTTTGTGTCTTCAAATGACTTTCAAGCAGAATTACTTCTGCCCTTTGACTCTTTTGGATAACTTTGACTTTCAAAGATTGAATAAAAATGTTAAAATGGTTTATAAAAAATAAGCTAGCCTTGATTTCTGATTGAGAGGTTGACATAAAGGATTTCTAAATAACTGGTTTTAGTTTGCAGAATGATAAACACTGCCAATTTATAATTGCTGAACTGACAAATCAAAATAATTCTTAGATGTTTGTCAGTTTGTTCTCTACTCTCTTGTTATCAAGAACGCTGATTGCTTTTTTTCTTTTTCTGAAGGTTTTTGGGTTTTTTTTAACATCATGAATTCTATTCTCTCTTGCCTGCTAGTCAGTGCATAGTCATCTCCATGGGCCTCTGCAGGGCTGGGGGCCTATGAGGCTGATTCCTAGTTTGAAGCTCTGGAGGAAACTTTTCTTGATGTGCAGGTTTAAGTCAAAGTTGTTATTTAGCTTGGGAACTCAGTTCCTCTTGGCATTGTTTCCTTGGGACTACGGAGGGGATTAGTATGATTTAGTTTTATTGTGTATGGAAAAGGAGACGGAACCACTTCTTAAAATCTCCTGCTTGCGTAAGTGATGCTGACCTAGTTAAAACTAGCTATATATCTGACGCACATTTCATCTATGCTAATAGTACGCCTTGAAGTGGATGTTCTCCTGTGTCTGTTCTGTTCACTTTCTGAAATGATTATGCAGATAATAAATGAAAAAAGAGGCCAGGCTGATGATTGATCTTGGTTTATGCAGGCTTAAAGAAATTGCCCAACTTGCATTTTATTTCATTCTTAAATAACGTTTCCGGTGGATATTTGTTCCCTGCTAAGAATGCAGCTCTATTTTATATTTTTAGAGGATAGAGAGAGAGAAAAAAAAGAGTACCCCAGAAGACCTGCAGAAAAACTTTATTCAATATTTATTTGTTTGTAATTCTAGAACTCCTGTTTAAAGTAGGTGCATGACTGCAAAATGGCCCAAGGCTAATGTGCCACACATGCTCATTCAGACTGAAACCTTGACAATAGTACTTTGTTAATTTCTAGTGCACTCTTCAAATATGAATGTGTTTTCTGATAAACATATTTAAGGTTTTATTTTTCTCCATATGGTATAAAGCTGCTTTGTGAATTATCTCCAACAATAATTAGTACTTAGTATTCTTACTTGCTAGATTGTATTATAGTTTGAAATTTCTCCACAAGTCATCACTTTTATTTGACATAGTTATTGTTGCTGAATATAACCTTCAATCAGAAGCAAAGGAATAAACACCTCTTTTTTGTACTGGAATGTATTGCTTCTCTTTAATACTTGATAACAGAGGGCTACGGTGGCATAGCGGTCAAGTTCACGCTTTGGCAGCCCGGGATTCGCTGGTTCGGATCCTGGGCCCCCACTGATGCACTGCTTGTCAGCCACGCCGTGGCGGTGTCCCATATAAAGTAGAGGAAGATGGGCGCGGATGGTAGCCCAGGGCCAGCCTTCCTCAGCAAAAAAAAAAGGAGGATTGGCAACAGATGTTAGCTCAGGCCTAGTCTTCCTCAAACACACACAAAAATACTTGATAGAGATGCTGTGTCCATTTTTGGTAATATCTAGTGATATATCAGTTATGTTCAGAATTACTGATGGAGCCTCTCCCTCTCTATTTCTTTCTTTCTACTCAGTTGCATCATTTTTCCTGAAGACGACCCATTATTGTTCCGCAGGCCTTTCCCTCCTTACTGAGAACTTTGGAGTTGCGTGATGTCAACAGCTGCCTTAATGACTTTGGTTAGAGGTGGTGGGATCCAGGCGAGAAGGAGAGTGCTGCTAAGCTCCCGCCTGCTGCAGGACGACAGGCGGGTGACGCTCACGTGCCGCAGCTCCACTTCAGAGCCCCGGTGTTCTCGGTTTGACCCAGATGGTAGTGGGTGCCCAGCCACCTGGGATAATTTTGGGATCTGGGATAACCGCATTGATGAGCCAATTCTGCTGCCACCCAGCATTAAGTACGGCAAGCCGATTCCCAAAATCAGCTTGGCAAACGTGGGCTGTGCCTCACATATTGGCAAACGGAAAGAGAATGAAGACCGGTTTGATTTTGCTCAGCTAACAGGTGAGGTCCTGTACTTTGCGGTGTATGATGGACATGGTGGACCTGCAGCTGCTGATTTCTGTCACACCCACATGAAGAAATGCATCATGTACGTACAGTCACTTTTGCTCTTGACTTTTCAGTTTGCCTTATACTTCGTGTTTAAACTTTCCCTCTTTGGCTGAGGTGTTCACTGTTAACAGTTATTTAAGTGGTTCATACTGTTGTTTTATGAACAAGCAGTCGCTTAAGCATGCCATCTATTATTGGTGATTATTACCATTGCAGAAATATATGTTTTAACAACTCCCCTGGTGAGAGCAATGACCAGAATCTACAGCACTTGATTTGTGATCATTTCAAGTGAATTAACATAGAGTGCACGATCTCCTGCACTGTGAGAATCTATGAGAAGCATTTACTCCTGTCAGTGCGTGGCACATACCACTTCAGTAAATGGTGATTATTCTTTCAAGGGTCATGAACAGTGTTAAATACTTGTTGAAAATAGCTTTAGATGACTGGCTTTAGTATGGGGAAAATGCATTTTATGAAGGTGTTTTGGAGTTCTTTAGTTTATTTACTGCAATTATTATTAATGCATTTTTGAGTATCACGCTACCGCTAGAATTAAAGGAGGGGGAGAACAGGTGACGGTTATGGCCATGTGACTTTCTTGTCTTCCTGTGTATAGTCATTTTCTGCTGTTCATCAGGTGATTGATGCATATTTTGCCTTATCCCACAAAGGAACTCAGTGGCTTAATTTAATATGAAGGAACTCTTGACCTCTCAGTGTTGTGGTAGTAAGGATTAATCTTTTAAGGATGGGAACTTGGACTTTTATTTTATTGTCCTTAAAGGCCTATCTCTGTGCCTGATTCTTTGTCAGTTTGATTCATTAATCTGAATTTTAAGCATCTGAAAGGCAAACCATGGAGGTCCATTGTATGGGATGACTGCTAGCTAGAGGGACCTAGGGGAAGAAGAGAAACCTATCCTAAAATGATTGTTTGGGGCTCTTTTTTCCTCCCCACAAAGGGATTTGCTTTCAAAGGAGAAGAACTTGGAAACTGTATTGACCTTGGCTTTTCTAGAACTAGATAAAGCCTTTGCAAGGCATGCCCACCTGTCTGCTGACGGTAAGTAAAACAACCACATTTCTTAAGATCCTGGGGAATATTGGGGTAAAGGGGAAACAATTTAAGCCCTTTAGGGGTGGGAATTTTAGTGTAAGTTTGTTTGTAAGGATGCTTATGTTGAAAATGATTTTACATAAAGAATCACTTTAAATGCTGTTTGGAATCCAAACTAGTGTTAGTACCTCACTTTTAAGTGAAATATATTGGAGAATTTTTCAGAATTGAAGCTCCAAAATAGTTCTGGCATTGAATTTCAATTTTAAAAAGATTAAAACAAAATTTTAATCTGTTTGCTTGTTTTATGGACAAGATGTCCATACTATGAGAGGGTTTATTGTTTTTTTGTTGTTTTAGATGAATCTGCTGAGCAAGTACTGAAATACACTGCAGGGTAATCTCATCTAGCCAGATAATAATTGTCTGACAAGAAGAAAATTGCTAATTGGTCCTAAATAGGAAAGGACAATGGCTAATATGCACTACTTTATATAATTAGAAAGATTTTTTTCTCCCACTTAGAAAAACTTGACCTTGCAGCTTTCCTATGGTAACTAGCGATATTTTTGTTTTTATTTGTAAACACAAGGGAATGGCAGCTGAATTTAAAAATTTGTGTACTGTATGTCCTTAAATTTTGAAAGTAAAACATTTCTGACTTTAACTTAATTTATCAAAACCATTTCAGGAAAATGTAGCTAATGTTTTCTAGTTAGCTGGCCCCAAAATCTTTTGCTCGTAAAGTTAATCTTGAAAACTTCTGCAACGACCACATAAATGTATGCATATGGACCTCGTAACTGATTTGAAAATGAATCATGTAGTGATATTAATTGTGTTTGGTTCGTCCTTTTGTTTAAAGGAGGTCAAAGTGCACCACAGAAATGTCATTTTCACAGTTTTCAGTTGGAGTGCGTAGGGATGGAAATTCTCCCCAATTCACAGATAAGGAACTGAAACTCAAAGAGAGGTAAAGGTCAGTTGCAGAGTTAGGGCTGGAATTTTCCTAGCTCCCCCTGTGGCCACACTCATGGGCATATTTAATGACGAGGATTAGAGAAGATGACTCTAGGATGGCTCTGTTCACCATCTTAAGAGGTTTTTCCTGCTCTTTTTTGACAGCCTTACCATCATCATACTCCTCAGAGAAGTATTAGAGTCCACTTTCTGTTCAGGGATTTATTTTCTTTTTGTAGATCATTCTTGTTTATAGATCATTCCTTTGGACTTCTGTCCCTTCCAGGTGGCCCCTCACCTTATGAAAATAGGGGTTGAGAGAGAGTAAATTTTAGGCATAAGGTATAGCTCTTGTTCCTAATGGGTAAAACATACAAAGGAGAAGAGGACATTAAACAGCACTTTCTTTTTTTTTTTTGGTGAGGAAGACCAGCCCTGAGCTAACATCCGTTGCTAATCCTCCTCTTTTTGCTGAGGAAGACTGGCCCTGGGCTAACATCTGTGCCCATCTTCCTCCACTTTATATGGGACGCCGCCACGGCATGGCTGACAGGCAGTGCGTCGGCGGGCGCCCGGGATCCGAACCAGTGAACCCCGGGCTGCCAAGCGCGGACTAAACCGCTGCGCCACCGGGCCGGCCCCAAACAGCACTTTCTTAAAGTTCTATTTTTATAACTCTGAATGTTGGTATGCTCTTATTTCATCCATAACCAGTGGGGCTATGGGCCGTAGTGCAGGTGGTGTGCCCCAGCTGTTCTGTAAACAGGTAGAGCTTACCAGGCAAGGTTTTCAGAAGAGAGTGTTCAAGTTTATCATGGGAACATGGTCAACAGTCAAAAATATTAACCCTTCATGGGTGCAGTCAGTCCTTTTGTAAAGGATCTAATTGAGAAAGATGCTTAAAACAATGATAGAGTCACTGTAAAATATGAGAGGACCCCTTTCATTTATTAAATACTAAATTATAATTAAAGGGAATTTTGAACTTAGGAAGAGAATTTACTTAACTGGTCTACCTTAAAAGAAACTTTCTGAGCCAGCCCTGATGGCCTAGTGGTTAAAATTTGGCATACTTCACTTCACTGGCCTGGGCTCGGTTCCCCAGTGTGGAACCATACCACTTGTCTGTCAGTAGCCATGCTGTGGCTGCACCTCACATAGAGGAACCAGAAGGACTTACAACTACAATATACAACTGTGTACTGGGGCTATGGGAAGGGAAAAAAAAAAGAAACTTTCTGAAGATGCCTTTCTCACATAAATAGACAGTTCTGCAAAGAAATGAATCATAGAAATGTAATTCATTTCTAATAATGAAATTAAAATGTATTTAACTTAGTTACTCTGTCACGTGCTTAGGGTTAATGATCTCAGAACTTTCATAAGATATTCTAAATTTAGTTTTCATTTAATGGCCATTTGTTTGCAAGTATAATGGAGCACGACAGAATGATGCTTAGTGTGCCACTAAAGAAAAGGGGTCTATTATAACATTGTTGTTCTTAAATATTATTTTGTGTGTATTCTTATAGATCAATTAATTTTTGTGTGTGTGTTTTTAATAAGTTTTTTGAGAACAACTTTAAAATTTATTTTTAAGAAGTTGCTTTCAAAGATGGCAAAAATTACCTTTTGATATTTGGGGCCTATTTTAACTTTTCAATTTGTGGATTAAAAAAACTCATACCACTTCAGATTTCAAAGTTATTATTTAAATTAAAAATTTTTTTTTTAGTTTTTAGTAAGAACGGAAGCAGTATCAGTATTATAAGAGTGGATAATATTCTTTGGGGCATAGCTATAAGTAGGAGCAGTGCCAGTTAAATATAAAGTTGTGAAGTGCAGTTTGCCCTCTCCAGTGTTTTTCACCTTTTCTTTTAACATCAGCCCCATTTTCCCTCCTTGAACCTCCCTGTGTGCATCTTGAGGGTAGGGACCAAGCCTTACTCATTTTTGAGTCTCCAGTGTTCAGCACCCTGCATAGAGTCTGGAAACTACTCAATAATTATTTGGACTGAACTGATCTCCACAGTCTACTCTTTCTCACCAAAGTTATTATAATTTATTCCTTGATTATCCTATAGCTGATTTAACCAAATTATTAATATAATGTATGTGTTTAATGAGTTATCACTCCTGGGTGGATTTGGATTTTAAGTAGGGAACCCTGCAAAGAGACTGATTAAACCACAGGAAAGAATCACTAATGGGGGACTTTCAGGTGTAAATGGGAGGAGTGCCCCTCACACATACCATATTCGCTTCTTAAGAGAAAGTGAAAATAAAATATTCTCAGCTTTTCAAGACTTTAGTCCAAAGCTGTCACATCTGCATAAAGTACTTCATACTATCCCATTAGCATTTAAGAAATTTACTATTTCAGTTTAAAATGACGTGGTTTGAGGAGCATAAAAGCAGAATACCACTTATCAAGAAACAGCAAGAATCTTGCCCTTAAGAAATTATCAGCTGTTTTTATCGATTTGTTGTTGATGCATTTTGAATTTACCCATATTTACAAATAGCTAATTTCATCATCTTTGAATATTTTTGTATTCAATTTATATCAGTCATGTGTATTTTTGCAATTAATGAAACCAGCCAGTAAATTCAAATGATATCTCATTAGTCTATTGTTTATGAACAAATTGTCACTTAAAACAAACCAGATGGTAGAAAACTTAGGTGATATCCTGTAAACTCTTCAAAGTGTTTCTAGATTGCTTAAGGTTTGAAAGCAGCAAAGCTCCCCAAGAGACAAATGGATCAAAAAGAGAAGACTTGCTCTGACGCTCAGAGTGGGAGACGTTGGTGGCAGCATCGTGAGTCTCATGGGAAACTTCCATGCTCTTCATATTATGTCATCTCTTTATGGAAGAATTAAACTACAAAATAACCAATGTTAGAAATGCAACATTTTTGCGTACCCTTCTTATGCTGGGTGCAGCCAAAAGAAAAAACAGGGACAGCATTGAAGAGAGATATTCTTATTGTGCTGTTACTGCTTCAGCTCATTACTTTGATTTTGGTGTTCATGAGTGGTGTTCATGATTTCGTGTCTAGAACACCCATTTTTAATAAATATTGAAACTGTATTGGTTTATACATATTGTTGTTTACACAGTTGAGTAATTACCAGGGGGGTATACTTTGAAAAGTACAGCTTTCACTCTTTATGTTGCCATTTGAGATCTTGATCATTTTTCTTTTGATGTGGCGACCTACAACACTGGGGGAAAGAAAGAGCTGCAGAAATACCCATCTTATGGATTACATAAAATTATGAACATGCATTAGAGCTCAAGAGCCTTACTAGCCTTTATTTAAATAATTAATGTAAATTAATCACTCTACTCAAAAAATGCCTTCTAGATACTAGATCACTGCATTAAGCACGATTAACAGATATATTACTCCTTGTATGTGGTGTAGGAGTGCTTTGATTCCTTCTTGGTATATATTTAAATCTCAGTAATTTGGTGGTATGCTGTAGTTCACATCCTCTGTAACTATGTACTGCTTGTCAGATATGAATCATTCAGTGCTATACCCATGAATTTTCCCTTTAGTTATTGGGACAATTCTAATATTAATACCAAACAAATTTACAGTGCTTTTTTCCCCCAGTTGAATAAAGATACTGATTTACTCTTCAAGACTGTTTAAATGAGTGTGTAAGTATGTAGATGTGTGTCTGTCACCACATGTGTGTTTTGGTTCACATGCATTTGGATATAGTTCTTCCTACCTTAGGAAGCCACAAAACTAAGAAGTGTTCCTCTGTGATGAAAAAATAAACTCAACTACAGAATACCATCAAGTTGGGCAAACTGAGTTTTGGAATCATCAGTTTGGCATCTCCTGGGATATCATGTAATTTGCTAGTGAAATTTTCACCAAAATAAAAACCCTTCCCCTTATTTTGCAGCTCTTTCTCTGCCCTCCCCTGTGTTGCAGGTTTGTAATGTTTGAGCACAATTCCTGGGTGAATTTCCTATTTGCCTCTGTGCGTGTTATTTGTGGCAGAGAACTGTGCCTGGTCAGCAGCTCTAGACCTGGAGCCCGTGGACACTATATGCTGGGCTTCAGTGGAAAGAGAGATCTGCTTAATTTTGTCCCAGGTGAAGGAGTCCAGCGGTTCCTAGCCTGGACTACTGGAAGGTTCCCACATCCTCTTTGTCCCATTAGTTGAGATGACTTGCAGTAGAAAATGTCCAGTGAGTGTTAAGAACTTATTGAAAGATGTCTTAGTTTTATAGTTTCGTTGTTAGGGCAAAAAGCGAGACTTCTTACTTCCACGTTAAATGTTAAATGAAAATAGTTGCTGATTTAATATTTACATCCTTAGATGCTTAGCAAACCAGAATCAACAGTTAGTTTTGAAAACTTTCTCATAACTTCTGAGATTTTGGAACTGTGAAGTTGGGTTGATAAAAACTCAAGTCCTTTAAATTCCTAAGTGGCGGTACCGTGAATTATAGTCCTCAACAGCTAAACTTAAATATTCATTTATGAAGTTTTAACTCTTTTGATGTAGCCAGTTAAAAACCACTTTAAAAAGGCTGCTGCTGACAGTTTCAACAAAGGAGAGGAATACTGACCTCTCTGGACAGGTAGCATCTGAGTAAATGTCTGTGTTCTTTTGTCTGGCTCTTCCAAGCGTTTGAAACTATTGCAGTGGTTAAAATGTAAAGATTCCATTGTATAGTGTTTGGGGAGACTCATGAGTTAACATTTTTAATATTTTAAACATCACTGATACTTGCACTAAAACATTTATGTTGTACAGTGAGAAATACATTTTAACATTGCCAAGCTTTATTACTTTGGCACAGCAGTTCCAAAATCAAGAGATAAATGGGAAGATAGTGGAACTATAAATGCTATTTCTTAATAAAGTAGATTCAGCATGGATATAAAAGATTAAGCAGGGTTTATTCATGTTTTTCCATTTTGCTTTTCTGATTAAAGCAGGCATTTTAGTATACTTATTGGAAAATATATTTATATATATCTTTCCAAAATGCATTACTGAAGAAGTTTCTTAAATTGTCTTTTTGAAAAAAAAATTCAGAAAGATTGAGCCTCAATCATTCAAATCAATACCACTTCATTTTTCTTAAATCTACTGTTGAAGTCAAAATCATCTTTGGATGATCACCTGAATATTTTATTTAGATGCTTTAAACAATTAACCGTGTTACTGAAGATAATACCTGCTTTAAATAAGTTATTTTTTTCAATTTCTTCCAATTTGCTTTACTTTTTTAGCCCATAACTTCACAGTATTCTCACTTTTGGCAAGGCTCAATGCACCTTAAAATTTTTAACAAGTGATAAAGAACTGAAGGCAGACACCATTAGAATAAAGCAAAGGAAGATGCAAACATGCAGTCTGCATTGGATGGAAGGAATAGTAGTGACTGAAAACCAAGTAACATTTAATTTATTTGGTTTTGGTCAGAGAAAATTAATATTCTTGGAATGCTCTGGGCCCACGGCGTGGCCACATGAGTAGCACTTGGCAGTACTGTCCTGCATTTGGGTACAGATTGATTCTATTAGGTCCTTCTGGAGCTAGGAGTGTTAACTACACCAAGCTTATGGGAAACTAGGATGAATTTCATTCCCCGCCCCCCAGATTTTCTTCTAATATAATGATGGCTGAAACTTTGTTTCATGTCTGGGGAGGACAAAGATAAACAGAAAAGAATGTGAGCCTTTAACCATTTTAGGATTTTTTGGTGAACATTTGTAAAATTAAAACAAGTGTAGAAGGAAAGAATATAAAATATAACACTTGAAGAGAAAATGGTTTGCCCTTGGCATATATATCTTGCTTAGCCTTTTAACTGATAATATTTTCATGGGAAAGAAGTAAGAAATGGAAGAGAAAACTTTCTGAGTCCATAGATTCTAGAAAAGTCAGCCTGCCTGAATGGGCTCAGTAGACCTAAGTCATCCTGTCATATTAGCCAATCTAATTAAAATGTAATATTTTTAATCCTGACGCCTGATATGCACACAAAGGTGTCATTATAATTATTAAACTCAAGTCAGCTTTATTTGATTATCTGGAGACAGTGATGCATTATTTACCAATAGAATAGCAACTTTTTCTGTTTGCATGGAGCCTTGTTATGAATTAAATATTTCTTTCTCTGCATGCTCTTTCTTACATAGTTCATTTGCATTTTATTTGCATAGCTCTAGTTAAATTAGAATGATACATTTCAGCATTAGTTTAACATGCCTGTGTTTTATTTTGTAATAAAAATTCTATATCCAATCATTTGACTGTCACTGACTTGTACTATTTTTCATAATGTTTGCAGCCACCCTACTGACCTCTGGGACTACTGCCACAGTAGCCCTATTGCGAGATGGTATTGAACTGGTTGTAGCCAGTGTTGGGGATAGCCGGGCTATTTTGTGTAGAAAAGGAAAACCCATGAAGCTGACCATTGACCATACTCCAGAAAGAAAAGACGAAAAAGAAAGGTACCACCTCCACTGACCGAGCATTCTATGAGGATGATGTTTATAGAGTTCAAGATAGAAGTGAAACCTTGCATTTTAAACTGATTTCATGCTTAGGTTTAATGTGCCTTGGTTTTCTGGGTATCATATCATAGTGTTTTAACTTTTTCTTGACCAGGATCAAGAAATGCGGTGGTTTTGTAGCTTGGAATAGCGTGGGACAGCCTCATGTGAATGGCAGACTTGCAATGACAAGGAGTCTTGGAGATTTGGATCTTAAAACCAGTGGTGTGATAGCAGAACCTGAAACCAAGAGGATTAAGGTAAGAAAGGACTTGCCAACACCTGATGCACATACAAGGGGTGAATGCAAGATTGTCTCCAGCTATGTTTTCTTAGAAGCCTTAAATGAAGCCAAATGGCATGTAAAAGGGAGTAATTTACGGAAGGGTAGATAAACTTTTCGGACAAATTAAGATACTACTTTCTAGGCCAACTGTATGATGAAGTATTTGGATTTTGTTTTGGGATTCTGGTAGAATGGCTCTACTGCCCTTCCTCACCTGCACCTGACCGTCCAGCGTCACCGCCTCCTGGAAACTTACCCTGACTCCCTTTTCCACCGAGCTCACTAATCGCCCCACCTCTATTTCTGTGACATCCTTTGCATGCTGCTAACCAGTACCCCCATTACCCTACACTTCCTCCAACACACACCCAGTTGTGAGCTGACGCTTCCCTCTCTGCAGCCCCGGCCTCCTCTGCTACCTGACACAGTCAAGTGCGGGCTCCCGACGATGGCAGCAAACGTTTGTTAATTAACTGAATGAGTTCATGTCTTATAGATATCCCAGTTATACTCATTTTATCTAACAAATACTTACATAGAGTTTAGTATGTGCCGGGCTCTATTCAAAATAGCTACTACTACCCCATTTTACAGAGAAAAAAAAATATATAGAGCATATAGAGGTCAACTTACCTGTGTTTGCCCAGCTGAAAAATAGAGGCAGATTTCAAACCCAGAAGCCTGGCTCCAGAGACAGCTCTCTCAACCTTACATGGTGCCGCCTCTCACATCCGGCTATCCTGGCGTCTTCCTTTGTGGGGTTACTAAGTAAATGTTAGGTTTGTCCTTGGTTGATGTGAAATGTTGTTACTTTTGCCCCAAATACGGGCCTTCCATTTTCACTCTGTTTGCCTACAAGCTTTTAAACACAGATGACCACTCAACAAACAGATAAAATCTTTGAATTATGAAGATTATTCTAAAGCCGAGTGTAGTTTATAATCCCATGTGTTCGGTTCTGATTGCAGCTACATCATGCTGATGACAGCTTCCTGGTCCTCACTACAGATGGAATTAACTTCATGGTGAATAGTCAAGAGATTTGTGACTTTGTCAATCAGTGCCATGATCCCAACGAAGCAGCCCATGCAGTGACTGAACAGGTGACACAGTAGAGCTTCTGCTAGAAAAGTCCCAAGTGGGGAGGATGGAAGGACAAGCCCAGGTGCAGGTGTTGGTGCAGCCTGGAGGGGCCGTACAGGCTGGAGATTACTTTGAAATCTTGTGTTTTAGTTTGAGTATTACAATGAATTTTACACTTGACTCCATAATATTTCCAATTTAAAAAAATTTTACAATTCTCCCAAGTAGTTAAGTAAAATTAGTATGCCAAGGAAATGTGCTGTGTTAATTTTTGGCTTGGCACACATCTTAAAATGATAGTAACAGCAATAGTAAATTATTATAATATCTAATACTAATGTCACTACGTGCCAGACACTCTTTTGTTCATATACATCTTATTCAAAATCACAAAAGTTGCAGAGTAGTTGTTGGTTGGGCTTCAAACCAACAGCCAAGTTCCCACGTCTAACCACTTGAACATTAAACACGACTGCTCCATGTAATTATCCAATATAGGAACACTATAGCGTAGTCAACTTCTGGTTTTTAAAAATGCATGTGTGAAAAAAACAAACAAATACAGAAAGGTGTATGGATGGGTTGTGTGTCAGTGTGTCTGTCAGAGCTAAAATTTGGAAGCTGGATAATACCCAGCAGAGAAAATGTAAAATTTCCATGTTTTGTTTAATATTCTGTTTGGATAGGTAGCTCATTTAAGTTATAGCCATCACTGATCATTAACAGCATGCTTTAATTCAATAGCTATTTTTGCATTTCCCAATTTTTACATTTTCAATTGGGGAGCCAAATTTGGCCCAAATTTTTAAGTGTTAATATTTGTAATTAAGACATAAGACCTTACTTTAAAATTATTGTATGCTTCAAAATAAATGGGTAAGCATGGATTATTCACTTGGTTACTATGTGTGCTTGTGAGATTAGGGAAATGGCCCAATTCCATGGATGATCACTTCTTTCCTAATATCAACTATCTGTCTTGAGATATGTGTGTTCTAATTCACGAGGGTAATGATATTTGTAATGACTGCATAGTATTCCACTATGCTTGTTACCATAGTTCTTGTTAACACTTCCCCTAACCAGCAAATTTAATTTATGTTCACTTTTCCATATTAGGGGGAGCACTGTAATAAACATTCTTGGATCTATACGTGCATATTGATTTTCTTCAGATATTACTTTCTTAGGTTAAATTCTTAGAAGTAAAACGGTTAGGCAAAAGAATACACACTATTCAAAAGCTTTTAATAAGTTTGCCAAATCCCCCACCAGAATACTATTCTGGTTTACACTTTTCACTAGGATGTTTTATAGTTTGTATTTCTTGTCTGTGTATCGTATGTCTTTTTCATGGTTAGTGTAAGAACTCTATATATTAAGTATATTAGTACTTTGATATTGCAAATATATATATATATATTTTTTTGGTCTTTCAATTTATTTTAAAACTTTTTTATTTATTTATTCTTTGAGGAAGACCAGCCCTGAGCTAACATCCGTTGCTAATCTTCCTCTTTTTGCTGAGGAAGACTGGCCCTGGGCTAATATCCGTGCCCACCTTCCTCTACTTTATATGGGACGCCGCCACAGCATGGCTGACAGGCAGTGCGTCGGTGGGCACCGGATCCGAACCTGCGAACCCCGGGCTGCCAAGCACGAACTAAACCGCTGCACCACCAGGACGACCCCTAAACTTTTTTATTTTTTGAAGCTTTTTACATCAGATATTTTTATCAACCCTTTCTTTCACAGTTGTAGCCTCAAGCTGTGAGGTCCTTTGAAATACATTTGCAGGTAAATATAATCCCAAGCACTTCTTACAATGCTGACTATATCATTTGCTGTTTGAATTAGTTCCTAAAATTGATTTACAGTTCTCCTACTGTAGGAAATTTGGTTTATGCCACTTTCCCATTTTGTAGAGAACATAATACACTTTCTTGTAGTTATATCTTTATACACATCCATTTCCTTAGGTTATTATTTCTTTAGGCTAAATTCCTAGAAGCAGAATTGCTAGGTAAGACTAACATTTCCTGAATCCTTAGTTGTATTAGTCCCTATGCTGAATGCTTTACAGGTATTTTCTTCTTCAGGAGCTGCATATCTTGTATCTCGGTCCACTGGTGTTTCTATTGCCAAAATCGCTACAGTGGAATACAGTTAATATGGTTGTTTTGGGTAATCTATTATTCTATGTGTGATCTAATAAACTGTGTGGGCGTTGATGCATGGTGAAAGAATCACAAACCACTATGAAATAATTGGGTTAGTAACTGTGTTAAACCTGTCTGGCCTTCCAGAAGAAGGATGATTTCTCTTTGTGCAGACTCTGATTTCCAGTGTTTTTCTCTTCCTTCCTGCCAAACCTTGCAGGCAATACAGTATGGTACTGAAGATAACAGTACTGCGGTGGTAGTGCCTTTTGGTGCTTGGGGAAAGTATAAGAACTCCGAAATCAACTTCTCGTTCAGCAGAAGCTTTGCCTCCAGTGGACGATGGGCCTGACTGCTTGCTGGGACTCTTGAAGTTCTGTGCCAGTTTTTCCCTGAATATATCAAGAAGCTGATTAGATCAAAAAGTAACTGTACCAGAGTGACCCTGTGACTCGCTGGATCGGTATGCAAGTCAGTGTAAACTAAGTAACCATTTACACAGCAGTTTTTCATAAATGCCCATCATATTTATGTTCCAGTATACATTCTCAGTTACAAATATATGTGTGATTCAGCTATTGTGAGTCTCTGAGTTGAGTGAGCAACTGAAAAGTGGTTTTGATATACTTGCTGAGTGTTAAATTTCTAATTTTTAAAATTCTTAGGCAGCTGTGAGTTTCTTTTGATCATTTTTGTTCTTTATTCATTTGAACAGGTTCTTCTCTTCAAAACTAGTTAGTATTTCGACAGCTACTCAGTGTGTTTTCTGCAAATGTTTATTTTTATTAACTGTACCAGGGAATAAATGAAAACTGAGTTCTCTGTTATCATATTTTGTATTTTGGACCACTTATTGATAAATGTAACAATGCAAAAGAAATTAATTCAGATACTATGACACCAGGTTCCCCCCCAATTAATTCCTATTTTTCTGCAGCTAAGAATGCTATATAGATATGACTATTCCTTATCAGAGAAGAATGCACAGGCTAAGAGTCCTTTGGTCAAAGCTATACAAAGTTAAATACTGCTGGTATCAAGCATTTTGTATAAAATTTCCATTTGTTACCTCTGACTCTGTTTTGTGTTTTGTATATAGTATGCTTATATCACTTTTTATATAGAGTTAGCAAGTTGGATAATTTGTCAGTAAAAATAATAGCACATTGACTGATACTGCTACAGACATAGCTTGAGGTTTGCTTATTTCTAAGTCTCATTAGAAAGAATAAATCTGAAACAAACATTAAAACATTCTGTATTTCAGCTTGCTATGTAATTTAGGAGTATAAAACCATACTTCCTTATAGCTGCATGTTTACTCTTAAAATGTGAATCTCTAAATGTGTGTTTGGAATTATATCTGCAGTTTATTTCTGCAGACCATGTAAATTTGTTATATGTGTGGGTGTATGTACATATGTATATTTTGGAGTAATAGAAAATTAAAGGGAACAAGCCTGCATAGCTCCTTCACCAGTTAGCTTTAAGTTATTGATAATGTTTATCCTTAAGGACTCCTGACAAATTGAGGGCAGTTTTATAGTGGAGAACCAGTGGTTATTGGCAAATGAAGAAACAGATTACAAATGGCTGTAGGAGATATTTTATGGTGGGTAACTTAAGTGGAAAACCCAGGAACAGAACCAGCATGTTGAAGCTAGATTGCTATATGGTAATTTGCATATAAAATAATAGGATGTGAGAAAAATACTGAGCATTAAGAATGACATGGAGTTTTGTTGTAGAAACAAAAGAAAAAGAAACCAAAAAGATAAGTTGGTGTACTATATACCTTTAATTCTCAATTTTCAGGGTTGACTTTTTTTCTTTCTTTAAGTTTTATTTAAGGGCTTATTAGAAGGAAGAGGGCCTAATATAAATATTCATATCTTCTCACTTTTGTGAGAATGCAAGAAAAGTAAATCTTGACTTTGCCTGCCTATATTAATCAGGAATTGTCCTTTAAAAAAAGTGGTAAAGAAATATTTCCATTTCTTTTTTTCAAGGAAGTGTGGTAAAAGAAAGAAAAACATTACAGGAAAGAATATCAACTCCTATTCGTTGTCTGAGAAGTGAGGAACCAAAGGTAGACTAAGAGAGCCGGAAAACTTTCTTGCTCTTTCTGAGTCAAGTTGTGGAACATAAATATGGAAGCTACATTTAGGAGTATGGAGAATTTCCAAACTAACAAGCAAACCAAAACTCTAAAGCACAAAATGACATTCTGAAGGTGTAGGTTCATTTTTGTTTGACTTCTTCACATTACTAGTCCTCTCTTTTACTTTAAAAACTAAGGGTGGGAGTGATGTTGTCAGGTTCAAAGGTCTAAGGGTCCCTGATGGATGAGGGGGATTGCCAGTTTTGACAGAGGTGTTTGTAGGGCTTATTGGTGTTGGTCTGGGGTGGACTTTGCTCTGCTTCACCTGAAGAGCTTTTAAAACGTGAAACCAGTCAACCTTGACTAAAGCATAAAAACATACTGGTGGTTATTTTTCAAGCCACAATGTTGAAGTATAATTTGTAGATTATTATAATCCATAAAAGATAAGCATACCTGTATTAGGCTTCTAAGTCTATTACTGGGAATTATGCACATAGTAGTGAAAAAAAGGACAGTTCTAAATATAGTTTTTTAGTTTTAACTGTGAATTTGCCATGTGGCTAATACCATGTGGGTATAGGTCTGGTGTAAATTATATTAATATAATTAAACTTAAATCAATTGTATTCATGTTTATCTTTCATTTATACGTAGCTATATAAATCTTCTTTCTAAAATGTGTTGCCAAACTTTATTTGGCAAAATATTCTTAAAATTATTGTGACTTTTCACAAGTATAAGTTCTTAAGTACCTTATCTATTCAAATGTAAATGTAGTGCTGCTTTCCATCAACCCCTTATTTGTTAGATCTTTGTGTTTCTTAAGTGCTTCAAAGTCTTACGCATTTTTTCTGGAAAAAAAATTTCATTTTGGAGGGATCAGTTTTGAATTTCTGTACTCTATGATGTGAACTTTTCTCAAGTTCCAACGTTTAAAAAAATTACTTACTTTGAACAATTATTATCACAATATAAAGAGAAATCATTTTTTCAAAGTGGAATTGATTTTTTTTTTAGAATCTTGACAGAGAACGAGTGGGCCTCTGCTAACTCTTCAATTATGTAAAAAGTGGACAATTTAGTTTCCTTTCTAAGAATGGACAAGGGTTTAATTTCATGGCAATATGACAGTAAGAAAATACTTCAAGGTGGGATGACAGGAAGGGATGGTTAACGTGAGAGTTGAACAATTAAACACAAATATGTATTTGTATTTTCCTATAGCATCTCAATTGTTCACATACCCATGTCCATGGAAAGTGACTTAAAATTTTGCTTGGGTTACATTTTTATCATATTTATTAACTTCACTTATCTGGATGACTTAAGCAGAAATAAAAAGTCATGTCTTCACAAGCCAAATAGTGATGACCTGCCTGTTGATTTTGGGATCTGGAGTGAGACCGTTGACTCTCTGGCAGCTCCCCTTGGCTGTTAGATGGTTGAAATGGTCCATTGATGGTCATATTGAGTGTTCTGGGCTGTGAAATTATGGAGTTCTTCCACCTCCAAGAATGACTCATCTGCCATTGGAGTCCAGTACAGAATTTGGTGACTTGGTGTGTCCCAAATTAATTTAATTTCTGCCTAAGTGCCCTTGTGCACATTTGTTTTATAATTTACCAAAGTACTACTTGGGTGTATAGTACTTAATATAGTGAGTTGATGGAATTGCTCCTTTATACCATTGTTTTAAATGTATGTATTAGAGTAACTGTGAGCAGTCTGAAATCACATATCTTAGTATTCAAAACACCGTTTTAATAAAGTACATGCATTAAAAACTTTTAAAAATCCAACTGTGTTTATTTGGCATCCAGACCTTCCAATATTCATTATGTGACCCTGTGAACACTGATATATAAGAGTCAATGAATGGTTGGAAATTTCTTTTATTCAAATAATTTTGATTCGATCTGAGCAAAATTTGTCTCTTTCATTTCCTTCTTCCAAAATATTTGTTGGTGCATCAGATGAAAATGATCATGATGATTTCTACAATATTTTGCCTGTGGTATATTTTACTGCAGCATCTCCATATATTACAAATCAGAAACATATGTTTGGCAGTGATACTGCAGAACTCAGCATTATGCATTTAACATGAACAATTTTTAATGTCCTATCATTGATTGACTAAAATGTAACAGCTGCAATCCATTGGCACAAGGATCTCTTCTACAATGCATCACTGAAGGCAACTTGGTAAACTCCGTGGTGGCAGAGATTAGTCCCATTTTGTTCATATGAGAATAACAAGGTCCATGAAAGGGAAACTTCTCTGCAAGCCACCAGCAGAACCCAGAGAAGGTCCTTTAGGACAAAACAACGTCAGGTACATGCCCTAGAGAGAAGGGAACAAGGTCCCCCTAAAGTCTCAGGCTGCTCATTACTTTCTCTAGAGAGAGCACAGATGTCTACTTCCCTGAACAGGTTGGGGTGACTGATGCTCACCATGGGGACCTGTCAGGCAGTAGAGCTGAGATGAAACTGGCAGTGACATCATTTTGGCAGGGGCCCCAGGCAATTTAGGAAGTACAATATAGCTCCTGGAAGCTCCCCACATACCTGGAACTTATGAGGAATCTCCCCACTGTGTGTATTCAGATGTAAGAGTTTCAACTTTAAGATGTCTCCCTCACAAAGGCTCTCCTCCAGTGTCATTACATTGAAGAAGGAAATAGCATGTTCCCTGCGTGACTATGGCTTTGCTCTGTGTGAACTTTCTGGTGCCCAATGAGGTGAACTCTTCAGCTGAAGGCTTTCCCACATTCACTGCACTCATGAGGTCTTTCTCTGGTGTGGACTTTCTTGTGTGGAATTAGGTTACACCTTTGGCTAAAGGCTTTGGGGAACTCATAAAGCCTCTCTGCTCTGTGAAGTTTCTGGTGCTGAATCAGCAGACCATGGACTGAAGACTTTCCCCACATTTGCTGCACACATACAGCGTTTCTGTGTGGATGGTGAACTTGCTGGTGCTGAAGGGGGTTAAACCTTAGGCTGAACGCTTTCTCACATTTTTTGCACCCATGAGGGCTTTCTCTGATGTGAATTTTTTGGTGCTGAGCAAATTGCGTATTATTGCTCAAGAATTCCTCACATTCCCTGCACTCAGAAGGTCTTTCTCCAGTGTGAACTCTGCTATGTTTAATGAGGCTGGAGGTGTTGCCAAAGCATTTTCCACATTCGTCACACTCATAAGGCCTTGCTCCAGTATGAACTCTCCGAGGTTTCAAGAGGCTGGATCTTTGGCCTGAGAATTTCCCACGTTCGCTGCACTTATAAGGCTTTGCCCCAGTGTGAATTCTCTGGTGTTCAATGAAACTGGAGACATGAGTGAAGAAGTTTCCACATTCATTGCATTTATAAGGCCTTTCTCCAGTATAGAGTTTCTGATGCAGGAAGAGATTGAACCTCCACGGGAAGGCTTTCCCACATTCATGGCACTCGGAAGGCCTGTCTCCAGCACAGACACTCTGGTGCCTGGCCCTGGGGGGGCGACGGAGGGTGGCTGCTGCCCAGGATTCTTTCTGCCTCCCCACCTGGTGCACCAACCCGGCAAGCGGGGACTCCACATGGTGCTCTCCTTGCTCTCCCGGCTGGTGCTTCTGCACTCCCCACCCCATGCCCTCCACCCCACATGCCACACCCTGCGCCCTGTGCCCCCAGCCCCGTGCCCCCATTCCTTGCCCTGGGCTCCACAGGTCTGGCGGCTGCACCTCGGGAGCGGCTGTGAGAGACCCGGCCTGCTGGCCTGGGAACAACTTTCCTTCACTCTCTTGGCAGATGCCAGACAGCTAGTTGCCTTTCCCCTCCCCCTTCTTTTATTTCCTTTTCTCGTTCCTTCCTTCTTCCATTTCTTTCTCCCCCTGGCGGTGGCTGTGCTCAGCTAAGACAGAAACTCACCTCAGATGCCAAAACCGAAGTTGAGAGACCACTGGCCAAGCCGCTGGCCCACTCTGCCTCCTCCCGGCGCCTCCTTGCTGTGTGCGCCCCTTGCCGGCATGGGGGAACAGGCTTTTATACCCCACATTGACTGGGCAGGGGATGCAGACTGTCTTTGGAAAGAGGACATGGGAGTTGGCAAGGAGGCTCTCTTCCGCCCAGGGAAATACCTGATGAGGATGCAAATGAGAGCTATCCCTGGCAGTGCTGCCAGCAGCTGGGGGAATAGTTCCTTCCGTCCTGAAGGTAGGTTCTGGGTAGCACAACACAGCATCTGCTAAGTATTCACTCCACTTTGCAGGTAAGACTGAAAAGATCGAGGGATTTGTCTAAGGTCCCATAGGGGTTTCTGTCCAGCTCAAACCCTCGTTCCCAGGAACTGTGTCCTATTCGTAGCTCTTACTTAAATGTTCGGCCTCGGTGGCCATGTTTCTACCAAGTGACACTTGCTGTTTGAACGACAGGATCTTGAATAGACTCAATCATTAGCTCTTCAACAATCAGATTTATGTCTTTAAAATCTATACTAAGGATGGACACGCTCTCAAGCTGCATAATGGGAGGAGATAGGATTTCGAGATCATGTCAAACTGGCATGGCCATGTCTGGAAAATGTGCACACTTCTGAGTTATGCAGATTGAAGATGCTTCCTCAGAGAGGGACAGAGAAATGGAGGGAGGAGCAGCCTCCATCCCAGCAGAGTCTCAGTTCCAACCCATGGCTAGTTGAGAGGATTTCTATACAAACCTAAACTCCTGTAGATAACAAAATACTTTAAAAGCCACTACCCAAGATACTGGCTAAGGATTCAAACCCAGCCCTGTTTCATCCCACAGTCAATTATTTTCCACTGCGGAAGTCAGACAAAGTTAATAAGTACCTATACATGAATGTGTAATTAGATGAAAAAAAAAATTCCAGAAGGAACCTGAGAACACTGCAGCTATTCACCGGAAACCAGGAAGAACAGAACAATTGGAAAATGTGTCGGGGAAGAAGGAGAGGATGTAGTAAAAGCACACCAAGACAAAGACCAAAGGTAACCAAACTCTTAGACCATGGTCCTGACTACATTTGAGGCTCCTAGCTCCCCATCTCTCATTTACTGCATTCTGCCATCTGAGTCCACCACACCAATGAAACATCCATCTCAAAGGTCCACAATGACCTCCTATAGGATAAATACAGTGATTCTTTTTAGTTTTTATCTTATTTGGCCTCTCTGCAGGATTCAGCATTCCTGGCTACCCCGTCTGCCCGCCCGCCCCCTGCCCCCCATGGAAACAGTCTCCTCTCTTAGCTTTCTTGTCACCACTTTTCTGGTTTTCCATCTAAATATCCAGCAGCTGCTTCTCAGTCTCCTGCCCTTTGATTGGTGGTGCTCCCCAGGTCTCCCATCAACCCTCTTCTCAGGGTGTACTCTCCTTGTGTGAGCCAATACATTCTCATGACTTCACCTATCACCTGTATACTGACGACTTCCGAACATACTCCCACTACTTTCCCCCTGAGCTCCAGACTCAAAAGTGCAGACACGGATTGGAAATGTTTACTCGGAGGTCCTGTAGGCACCTCAACTTCAACATATCCAAAATGCAATTCCCACCCAAACCTATTCCTTCTAATCTGCCTATCTTGGTGAATGGCAATGCCTCCCACTCAGACCCCTTTCCTCCTTCACATCTGGAGTTTGTCTCCGCCGCTCCATCCTCACTGCCATTTCCTCAGATCCAACTGACACTGTAGCTTCCCAACTGATTTTCCTGCTTTCAGGACCACATTCTCCACATGCTGATCACCACACACTCATGTTTGCATTGTTTCAATCTCACCCCCTAGATAAATTAAAACTCTTTAGCATTGGATAAAAGACCATTCCTTTGTGGGCCATTCCTTGCCACTGCTCCAGTGTAGTTTCTTCCACTTCCGACCTTCCTTCTTAAGCTTTATCCCAGTCTATGTATATTTCTCTCTCTCTCTGTAACACATCTCCCCACTTCTTTCCCTGGTGTCCTTCAAAACCCAGATGTCATTTCCTCTGGGATGTCTGTTCTGAGACTCCTCCAGTCTGAGTTAAGTTCTCCTTCTGTTTATTCCGAAGACATCCAATACTTTCATCCTAACACTTATTACCCTAGTTCATAACTCTTTGTTTCCTTCCCTCTCTTCACCTTTAGACTGAATTCCTCAAAAGCAGGGACTGGGTCTTTTTTCCATATAATCCTAACAGCACGGGGTATGGTACATATAGGCATTGAAAAAAGTTTGGGATGTGTGAATGATGTACTTAAAATAGAGAAGAGTTATCTCATTCCTGAGCCTTATTTCAATGTCTCCTTTTTTAGGAGGAGGCTTATTTTAAAGCTCCTTCCAAAGAGATGAATGAATCATGGAAAGAATAAAAATCACTATGTTACTAAGATGAAAGGAGCCCTCAGATTTCTTCAGTTATAACCAAATTGGGTAGGTGGGCTTAGCATCAGTGTTTTAAGATCCTGTCCAATTAGTTCTAGCAAGTTATGCTGGGACAGCTGAGAAAGTATAACAACAGTGCTTGAAGTAAGAAACAATGATAATGTTGTAAGAAGATCCAAATCTAAGAGTCTTCTTAAGTCCTGCCAAGAGCATCTTTACACTGTGATATTTCCCTGATGCTAAACCTGCTCTTAAGGATCAAAGAAATGTGAGAGGCATGTCTAATGCCAAAGCCTAAAGCCAAGTTTATCAGAGAGAATCCCTGCCCCAAAGTTCCAATTTAGAAACTCAGAGAATAGTAGAATTGAGCTTTCTAATAGTAGAATCTCTTGTTTTCGAGATTACACAGTTTGTTAAATGCCAAACCGGGAACCGTTTCAAGCTATACTACAGAGATCACTGCGCAGTTCTTCGAGGCCAGGGGCCAAGTGGGTTTTACTCAGACATTTTTTTATACACACACACACAGAACATATCACAATCCTGCCACAGTGGGCACTTAGTTTGTTGAATGAAGGAGGGAATGAATGAATGTGCCCTACCATAGTCCGGTGTAGATGAGAGATGATAAAGATAATAAGTTTTCATGTAGTGAGGTATATGGGGAAGCCATTCTCGTTTAAATCTGATTTGGCCTAAAACTTGTTTTTCCCAGAGCAGCCTGACTTATGACCCAGAAAAGATGCTTGTACATTTGCTTCAAACATTTTCCCCAAAGCGAAGGATGCACTCTTTATAGAGAGAGATGAATGTCTCCCTTTCTCTGACACCAGTACTGGTACTTCTTTGAAGTTAAGCTTTTCTTCCCAGAGAACCAAGATCAAGCTGACCTGTTGTGTACGTACTAAACTGCAGTAAAACATCTCCTTGTGACTTAGGGAGAAAAATTGTATTCCTGTCATGCTTGATGTATGTTGTTCTGAAACGGTATATAACCAAGCTGTAAACCACACTTCCATGGGTGCTTTCTTCCCTGGTGGAGATAGCGCTTCTGGGCTAGTCCTCACATTAGCTCATTAAATATCTTCTTATCTATAGATTGCTTATTGATTATTTGCATTGACAGAGAAGAGCACTATTTCTCCAAAGATGGAAAGCTTTGGAATTTCCTGGGAAAAGAAATATTTACTTCAAAAATGAACTATCATCACAAAGGCAGAAAAAAATGTTTTGGATGTTAGAAAGACTTAAGTTACCAAATCATTTGTCGGTCTTTCAAAGGCTGGTGGAAACTTATCTTCTGAAATGGTGACATGTCTGCATCAGAAGCATCAGGGCAACATGCCTGAGTGTGAATTCTGGAATTGCCTGAATCCTGCCCTCCTCCCCTACATAACTGAGTGAGTTATTGAGCCCATGCTGTGAGTCAGTTTCATCATTTGCAAAACAGGGATGATAATAACACTACACAGGGTTGTTGTGAGACATAAATAGTTGATACACAACCTACCCAGTAATACATCCCTTTTTCTGCTGCTAGTTTCCATCTCTAAGTGTTGGTCTGGCTTTTTGGCAAATATTTCTCTTTGTGTTTTTTTTTTCCCTCCCCATGTGCCTTTCTTTTTTTCTCGCTACCTTCCTACTTTTCTTTTTTATTGTCTCTCTCCCTGACTGACTGAATTTCTTCTTAATATTCTCATACCTATCCCTCACTCACTTAAAAAATAACTGATGGCAGGGCCGGCCTGGTGGCACAGCGATTTAGGTCGCGCTTTGGCAGCCTGGTGTTCGTCAGCCAAGTCGTGGCGGCGTCCCATATAAAGTAGAGGAAGATGGGCACGGATGTTAGCCCAGGGCCAGTCTTCCTCACACACACCCAAAATAAATAAATAACTGGTGGCTATGAACTTTTGTAAATTTGCAGACCAAGAGATGAAATAATAACTATTAAAATGCTATTTCGTTTTCCAAATGAATTTCTGGTATGTGCCATGTTCATGCATACTTTTTTTACATTTCAAAATCCGTGAATACATTCATGTTGTTTTAGTCCTATTTCCACACCTAATATGATTTTATATTGAAGAGAATCAGGATGTGCCACCCAAAATACGCCACTGTGGCATAAGGATTATTTTGAGCTGAAGGCAATTGAGAATCAACAGATGCAGAAAGAAGCCTTCTCGCAGCTTCCCTTATCTGACTGAAAGCAGAAACTTCTGAGAAATGAGGCTGTCATAAATTCCCTCTTCAGGGCGGGTCTACTCCTAGCAGAGAGATCAAGAGTAAATCTACCATATATCCCCCTTCCCGGAGAGTTTCATGGCCGTGAAGAAGGTGGAAAAGACTGCTCACACCTTCATAAACAAATATTATCGCACTTTCTTATCTCCAGTTTGTTCTCCTAAAAACCAATTTGGCTTTTCTAAAGAAATCTATTTGTTCTTCCCACAAAGCCTTTTCTCCACCTCGCTCCTTTCCATACTCAATCAGGTAGATAAGCCTCTAAATTTAACCATTTAGTTCTTAGCAACTTCTCTATGAATAAACCTTTTTCCTCCTATTAATCTGCCTTTTGTCAGTTTAATTCACAGCTTCCAGGAACTAAACCTACGAGGGTAGAGCAAATGTTTTTTTCCTCTCCAGACAGCTCATATGTCATGTATCAGTATAGACCATATACTTAATTTTTATGATTATGGTATCATACATCACAGTTTATGTCACGTTCCCCTCTTGTGGGGCACATTTTTTCTAATTTTTTACTATTTCGAAGTCTCTCCTTCCTGTATGACACTTTTCCTTGCCTCCTCTGCTACAGAAGATATATACAAACATACAAATGCATCATTATGTAAATATATAAAATTTGCTGCATTTGCTGTCTAGATCTTCAGCCTTGTGAAAAAAGCAAAACCAGGCAGTGCTGACGTCCTGAGAGTCTCTGTGCTCTATGCAGCTGATCTAAGCACCAGTCATAAAGTTAATTTTTTTAGAGTCTGGATTTCTCAGACTCTAAACGTTTATTAACAGCTGCACAAATGTGCCAAGCAATAAAGAGCGGAGGGGTTGGTCTGCCCAATAAAAATACTTGCTTTGATTTGAGCTTCCCTCTCCTAGAGCTTCTTGTGTTACCAGTTCAGTACATGACAAGTATGAAGAGTTAAATGAGGAAAATCTGTCACAGTTACTAATTTTCTGTTGTGTGCTTGACTTTTAAAATTTGGAAGCAGCCATTAAAGCAGATTCAGCATTTCGAAGTTATGCCATGAGTGTGACTTTATTTTAAGTAATGTTTGTAGGCTCAGTTTATACTACCATTTGGTTGATAATGCTGATTTTAAAGCCTTGACTAAACAATTACTACGTGAACGGCACATACTATTGGACTACAAAAGCCTAAAATGTGGCCCTTAACCCTCAGAAGTCTATAATATAACTGGCAAAATGAGAAACCAAAACTACAAATGCTAAGGAACTTATAAATAATTGATAGTAAAGATAGAACATAGAATTTTTGACACTCAGTAAACAATTGCTAAGCCTTGGGGTTGCTTCTAAGCCTTAGAGAAAATTTGGAGCAACTTTTCTATACCCTGGAACATAGGAGTAGATTATCACAAATTTATAAGGATTCATTCTAGCGAATTCTGAAGACTCCATTATGAACCAACAGAGGCTAGAAAACAAAACAAGTTTGGGATTCTAGAAAAGGCCCGTCCATAATTTTCAAACGACTAAGCTAAGAAGTGCTCTCTGTTACTGCTTCTCATGGTTGAAATGGTTGAAGCCAGGGGAGAAAAAGGATTGGCAAAATGTGTGCCTGGGGACCACCTTCCCTACCTCCTCTCCTTGTTGATCTGGAGTGGCTTTCTCCCCACTTCCATGCTACTGATTCTGATGAAAGTCACCTCTAGCTAAAGGACTTCCCTGCTCTTTGAAGTAGGGGATGAAGCTGGCTGTTTAAAACCTTTCTCACTTCCCTGTCCCAAAGAGTTAAATATCTGCTCAAATAAGATTAAATTCCATCTACATTCTTAGGGATATACATTTTTCTGAAAGAATTAAAGGAGACCTTGAGAATTACTAAATATGATTTTTGCTACAATTCTTCTCCTTTGGCACAGTGCTTCCCTTATAAGAAATAAGGGACCTTCACTGGCTCTTTGCCTCTTTAAAGAAATAGCTGGGGATGTCACAGAGGTTTCTAGGAGGGGTTGGTTTATTTTTAGTTCTTTGAAAAAAAGATGTTCCAGGGTAAGATAATATGCATTGTTACATAGTGTGCCTAAGTCAATAGAAGGACTTCCATTCAATAATCTTCCTTCACATAAATTCTCTCTTATTTTGCTTTGAGCCAAAGGTTTTCAAACCTGTTCCGCAGAACCCAGGAGGTCCTCAAACATTTTGTTCTAACTTTTTATTTGTAAGATTGGTGGTTATCTTTGATTTTTAAAAATATACAGAAAATACATGAATATATTCTTGTGAAGATTTGTGAATTGATAAGTACATTTTATCAAGCACCTACTGGTATACCAGGCACAATTCTAGGGACTAAGGATATCTCAATAAACAAAGCAAATAAAAATCCATGTCTTCATAGAGCTTACATTCTAGTGGGAGGAGAAAAACAAACATAATAAATAAGGAAATTACATAATGTGTTAGAAGGTGGCAAGTGCTATCAACAAAAATGAAATGAGGCAGATCAAGAATGCTGGTAGGAGAAATTGCAATTTTAAGTTGGAAGGTCAGGGTAGGCCTCACTGAGAAGTTAGCATTTGAAGAAAAACTTGAAGGAAGTGAAGGAATAAGCCGTGTAGATAAACAGGGGAAGAACATTCTAGGCAAAGGGAACAGCCCATGCAAAGGCCCTGAGGTGGGTCAATGTATATATATTTGAGGAATAGCAAAGAGATAGGTCTGGCTACATTAATTAGTAAAGGGGAAAGTGAGATCAGAGAAGAAGGAGTGGGAAATACATATTGTAAAGGTTTTTGGCTTTTATTCCAAGAGAAATAGGAAAACCTGTTGGGAAGTCTTTAAACAATAGAGACGTATATTTTCAACAAAGCATCCCCACCTCCTGATGCCATATTTCCTAGAGATTGCTGCCATTTTGGGTCATGTTTTTCCAGAGGTTTTTTTTTTTTTTTATGTGATTATATGCATAAATGGGTACATGTAGAAATATATAGTTTTGTTTTGTGAGGGTACGTGTGTTTTAACATAAGTGAGCTTATATGCCCTGTGTTAATTAGCAATTTCCTTTTTACCATTAATATATCTTAGAGATCTTCCTTTGTCCAGGTGGTACATATATTTCCAGGTCATTCTTTTTAACTGTTGCGTAATATTTTATTGTATGCACGTGCTACATTTTATTTAACCATACCCTTACTGGTAAACATTTAGTAGGTTGTAATCTGTAATTTCTTTTCTTTATTCCTTCCCACCGTCCTTCTTTCTTTTCTTTTTTTCCTTTCCATATTGAATTACTATTGCCTTATTATATTTAATAACATAAAATTACATGTTACATGAAACATGGGAGGAAATTTGAAAATTAAAGCTTGTGTTACCTTCTGTCAGAAAAGCAATATGTGTTTCCTAAATTGGAATCATTTAGATTTGCCTCAATGGAAAAGAGGCTTTGGTTACTTCTTAAGCAAGGACTTATGTGATGTTTCTTGTTCTGGAATAAATGGGAGTCATGAGAGCTTGAGCCCAGTTACTCGGAGCTTTGCTAAGAGTTCACTCAGTCACTTTAGCCAAGTTGGCCATAGGTCTACATCAGTAGGAAGTGAGGACCCAACATCCACAGTCTGCTGCTTCTATGCTCTCTTCTCCCACCACCTCCAGCCTGAACCAGTATGGCACTCAGCCAGCACTGTCGTCGGGTCCTGTGTCTAAGTCTTGTCTACCCAACCTTGATGTCAGCCCTGGGAGGACGGGGACCATGTCTTACATTCGTTTTCTCCCCAACAGTGTCTAGCTGATCCTTAGAACCATCGTTATTTATTTTTAACATTTATTCTGATTACCCTTAGAATTATACTTGCCAAGTTAGTTTTATGTGATTTAGAACAAACCATGGAATAAAATTTCTGCCATCTCTGTGGGTATATTGGTGCTTCTTTTAAATGTGCCATTGATTAGGAAGTGTGTTATTGTACACTGGTCTGGTTTCCCCTCACCCAGACCTTGCTTATATACAGACAATTGCACTACTGGTATAATGCACACATACCTTCTTGACTAAATACCAGGCAGGATACAGGTGCTTCTGCTTTGCCCGTGCTCACGTGACAGCAAAGTAGTCAACTGTGCACTAACTGGGAAAATTATCACACAGGACCACAGTAACATCACGTAAATAATTTTTCACACTTATTCCTGTTTATGATAAAGAATGAGAGAAAATTTGAATCCTTGCTGATACCCAGTGGGTGTCAATAAATGCTAGTTCGTCTCCTCCCTTCAAAAGGAAATAATTAGCCTCATGAATTTAAAAGGTAGAACACATTTAAAAGAAGTTCAGATATATCCACAGAGAAGGCAGAAATCTTATTCCACGGTTTGTTCTAAACCTTTTTTTGACTGGAATAAAGAAGAATCTCACACGTATTTCAAATGTGCGAAGATTTGTTGTGTTGTGTGATTAAAAAGCAAATTTATTTAAAAGAGTTATCTATGTTATTCTTGCCATTATATATTTTCTCTCCAGGGGTACTTAAAGTGCAACTACTACCATGAAGGAAGAGGAGTCCCCCCCAAATTAAAAAGTGATCCTCACGTTTAAAAAAACCCTGGAGGAGCTATTTCTTAATGATTACAGAGTTTCTGTTTGGGGGGATGAAAAAGTTTTGGAAATAGATAGTGGTGATGGTTACACAACATTGTGAATATAATTAATCAAACTGAATCAAACACTTAAAGGGACTAAAATGGCAAATTTTATGTTATATATATTTTACCACAGTAAAAAAATTATAGAAATAGACTGATGGAATTTCTTAATGACGTCAAGATTTTTTAATCTTTCATTTCAATATAATAGGAAGTCTTGACTTTCTATTATAATAGGAATTATATTATAGGAATTATAATTGTTATGATTATATTATATTAATAGAAAATCAAGACTTCCTATTAGACTTCTGGTTTAGAAAAGGAGAACATTGGAAGGATGGCGCGTTCCATATACAGTTTCTCTCTTTGTCAAACCCCTGGGTGCAGGAGTGGGGGGGGTGTGCTTTGCAGTGAAGCCTAACACTGTCTTTGCTTTGGTTTCTTTCACTTCCTTTCCAAAAGTGTGTTATCTTCCTGTGTTTTTGCTAGGAGGCAGGGCCTGTGAGAGAAGACCCCCTCGTATGGTTACGGCAGAGCTAGCAAAAGACAGGAAGTTTACACAAAGCAAACTATTTGCTAGAATTGGTTTTAATCCTTCTTCAAGTTGGTTGTTAGCGTCGGAGATGCTGTCATCAGGATTCTGTTGTACAAACAGAAAGACATAAAAATCTCTCTCCGGCTTGTGAGTTTCCTGCTTTTCCCATCCCCTTGCCAGGAACGCCAGAAAAGGATCCCAGGCTGATTGGAGGCATTAGGTCGTCAGCTGAATCCCAGTGATCGAGAAAGAAATGTGGGTAATAACCAGCTACTGGTGGAGAAAAAGGGAAGTCAAGGAGATGTGAGAACTGTTTATTTCACCCTGGATATTTCCTCAAAGCTTGTTTATTTAAAAAGCCTCAGTTTTTCCCATAGTTGCAGGACCAAGCCTGGGGCTGATGAGTTTTGTCTCTGATTCTTTCTCTTGCCCCCTGAGAGCTGGCAAAGGGAAGCTCCTGGACTTTAAGGGACATGGATCTTGGTTGAAGTCTCTATAGGAAAACCTACCATCTCAGTATCACCGCTGCCTCTCCACCAAGGTTTGGGCTGCTTTCCTTCCAACATCTCACATCCCGAGGTGAGTTTTCTGTCTCTTTTTTCACATGTTCATACTGAGTGGAGAGTCTCGATTCTTTTTGGGTATGTGCTTTAACAAGTATGTCACTTGAACCAGTCATTCTCATACTTTAATGTGAGTATGAGTCACCTGGAGATCTTGTCATAAAGCAGCAGAATTCAGTGGGTCTGGGCAGGCCTGAGATTCTGCATTTCTGACAAGCTCACAGGCGACCTCAGAACCACGCCTCGAATAACAAGGGCTTAAACCCTGTAGGTTTTCTGCTTTTGGGGGGAAAGGAGTGGGGGGTGCTGGCAGAATGAAGGTATTTGGCCAAGCACATGATTTATGTAGAGCACCCAAGAAGAGGATCAGACACCGTCCTTGCTCTGGTTGTACCTGCTTTGATGGACTATCTCTTAAGTTGTGGAGTTTCTGTGAAACAGTTTCTAGATGTGGCAAGCCAAGTCACCCCAAGTGAGGGAGGATGTTGGGCTGCTCCTTAGATTGTGTGGGACACTTTGAGCAGAGCCAGGAATCATTTTGTAATATGGGGGATTAAGTGTCCATATCATGCCTCAACTGGTATAGCTAGAGGTCATTCTGAACATCTCAGCTTCAATTAAATATTATGTATGCTAGAAAAATAACTGGTGTCTTCCTCCCGCCACTTGGAGGTGACGATTGTAAGGCATATGAATCTGTTACATGGTTTAAAGTCAGTCTGAGTAAGGAACATAATTAATATGGTTTATCTTGTGAGAGGCCTGAGAATGTTCCTCTTTAAACTGAGTAGCCTCCTGTCCTAAACTGTACATATTTAGCTGCAAGTTGCTTTTAGTCCAAAAGAGACAAGCCAAGAGGAAAAAAACAAATGGATAAGAAGTGTGCCTAGTCTATGCCTCGCCGAGGGGAGAAAATAGCAATGAGAGAGGAAAGAAAGAAAGGAGAGTGGTGGCCAGGGAAGTCACAGATTCGCAAAATGAACGAAAGAAACCAATCTAGAAACAGAATTCTTTCCTCCCACACGTGGGAGTTCCCTTAGGGTAGTAGCTTGTGTCTTCCTCAGCTGCAGAAATGTGCTCGAGACACAATAGGTAAATAAGAGATTGTGTTGTTTGAATGAACATGCTGAAACTATCTGTCATTAAGTCGAGGACCGTGCAATGGAATCAAGGGTCAGTGGTCCGAACAGGCCTGGTGAGACCCACTATGAACCCATTAAACCATCCCAGACAGCGGGGAATTGCTTCTGTTTTAAATAAGCTTCAAATAATATTTCTTTCTGTTATGGTGTATAACCAGAGGTGTTATTTAAAAATTTAACAACCTGTGTGGCACAAACATTGACCAGTCAGAACAGAAGCTACTGTAAACAGCCCCCACAACAGCAAACTGCTGGTAGGCGGTAAGAGCATACAGGGCTGAACATCACACTAAGCTATCCCAGGTTTGTTTGTGTGTGAGGAAGACCAGCCCTGAGCTAACATCTGTCGCCAATCCTCCTCTTTTTGCTGAGGAAGACCGGCCCTGGGCTAACATCCGTGCTCATCTTCCTCCACTTTATATGGGACGCCGCCACGGCATGGCTGACAGGCAGTGCGTCGGCGGGTGCCCGGGATCCGAACCCGCGAACCCCGGGCTGCCAAGCGCGGACTAAACCGCTGCGCCACTGGCAGCCCCCTCAGGTTTTAATTAAACTTTTTTTGCGGGGAGAAATTGTAAAGCTACAGATGAGTTCACAGACATATAATCGTGTTCCTACCACCATCTGCCAATGTACTGGCCCCATTCTCTCGGGTGAGCCCCCTTCCCTCTCTTTTCAAGCCCAGAACAACCCCTCATTCCGGCTGCGTATCTCCTGCAACCTACGCTATAGAAAGTAGAGTTCTCTTAAGTCACTGCAAGACTCAAAATCCTGTTTCCTGAGTAGAAGGGAAAATGCACCTATCCTTTTGTAAAGAGTTAACAGCAGAAAATGAAACTTGATCACCATGCTATACTTCCACACAAAGCATTGTCACATACTTTATCCCACTTGATTTTTCACAACCATCATGGGGTATGGGGGTAAGGGGATTATTATTTTAACCTGTTAATGACGAAACTGAGGCTTCGGTTAAGCAATTTGCTGAAGGCACATAGCTGGTTAGTGCGCGTGCCGGATTGAAACTCAGGCCTGTTGGCTCCAAGTTCAAGTTTATCCTGTACTTTTCTTCATCCTCTCAGGACCTATGATAACCTACATTGTTCTATACTAAGGTTTGTTTTCTTTTTATGTCATAATTTGAAACCTTTGTGCATCAAAAAGAATCCTGTTTCACTTCTGTCAGAATTATTCACCTGTTTGTCCTAAGCTTTGCCACCATTAAGGCCTTTACTCCTCAGGAATAAGTGTTTTAGAGCAGTAGTGCTTCTCAAAGTTTATCATGCTTAAAAATCATGTGGGGAGCTTGCAAAAACTCAGATTCCTGGGCCCCAACTCCGGAGATTCTGATTTGGTAGGTCAGGGTCCAGGCGTGAGGATTTGCATTTCTGATAAGCTCCCAGGTGATCTCGATGCTCCCATCCAGAAACCACACTTTTGACTACAGGCACCGCTTCAGTCAATATTTTAAAATAACATTTATAGGCGTTCCCCAACCTGGCCGTTCATGATAATCATCAGGTGTTTGTTGAAAATAACATATACGTGATTTAGTGAGGGGGATTAGTGTGCTTAATAACATAGAGTATAGAGCCAGAATTCCTGGGTTTGACTATTGATGCCATCACACGTGCAAGCTGTGTGATCCTGGGGAAGTTAACCCTTTTGTGCCTCAGTTTCCTAATCTGTAAAATGGGGACAATGACACTACCTTCCTCATAAGGTAGTTGTGAGGATTAAATGACTTAACAGTGCTGGGCACAGACAATCTCTGTGTGTGTTGCTCTTGTTATTAGCAAGTCTTGCTCAATTCATAATTATACTTTATAATAGAAACACCAACAACAAGGATTCACACAGATATCAAATGCTCTTCTTTGATGGAAATGTTACCCCAGGGTTTAATCACGTTCCTGTGTGTGTGAATAGATGTCCTGGGCTGTCAGCTAGTACTTCCCACCAGGCGGAGAGAGAGCAGATGATGCTGAGTTGTCGAGGGCCTGATCACGCAGGGCCTTACATACTGTCCTAAGAGCTTGGACTTAACTCTGACAGTGATGAAAGCCATCAACATAGTTTGAAGCTGGGGAGTGCAATCAGAATTGCATTTTAGAGATACCTCTTGCTGCACTGTGGAGCCTAGTTTGGAAGAAGGTGAGGCCAGAGGTGGAGAGCTGTTTGAATTGACTGTTGCAGTTGTCCTGCAGAGAGTTAACAAAGGCTTGAACTGAGGCAGTACAGTGAAGTTCGGCGCAGGGGTGTCATGGGTCAGGTGATGGAATGGAGCATATCTCATGACTCAGAAAGGAAATGTGATACTGTATTGAAACTCCCTAGCTTACGCCTCTCTTCTGCATCGAAGCTGCTCTACATCGAAGCTCCGTGAGGCTGAGGACTGAGCCTATCTCCTCTGTAGTCCCAGCCACTGGCTCGTAGTAGGCCCTTGATGGACATTTTGTGAGTGAATAAGTGAGGGAGAATCAATGAAATCCTCCTTGTGGTCCTCAGGTGTCTAGGTGATCTGGCCCCCGCTTCTCTCTCCAACCTCATCTCCCTCCTCTTTCGCCTTTGTTCTTGTCACACTGGCCTTCCTACAAGCCCCTGAAAATGCCCAGCTGTGACCTCTTGTCCAGGGGGTGTCAAACTGCTGCCCTTGGGGCAAATCCATCCTGCCACCTATTTTTATAGATAAAGTTTATTGAAGCACAGCCACAACCATTTGATTATGTATTGTCTATGGCTACTTTAGTGCTACAATAGCAGGGTAGAGTAATTGTGACAGACCATGTGGCCTGTGAAGCCCAAAATATTTATTCTCTGGCCCTTTACTACAGGAAAAGTTTGCTGACCCCTGCCTAGGTCTTTGAAATTGCTATGACCTCTGATTAAAACTCTACCCTCAACAAACCTACAGTAATCAAAACTGTGGTACTGGCATAAAGAAAGACATACAGACCAATGGAATAGAATAGAAAGCCCAGAAATAAACTCTCATATATATGATCAAATGACTTTTGACAAGAGTACCAAGGCCATTCAATGGGGAAAAGACAGTCTTTTCAACAAATGGTGCCAAAAAACTGGGTATCCACATGCAAAAGAATTAAGTTAAACCTTTATCTTACACCATATACAAAAATTAAGTCAAAATGGATCGAAGACCTAAACACAAGAGGTAAAACTATAAAACTCTTAGATTAAAACATATGGGAGAAGCTTCGTGATGCTGGATTTGGCAGTGATGTCTTGGGTATGGCACCAAAAACATAGGCAACAAAAGAAAAACTAGATAAATTGGACTTCATCAAAATCTAAAACTTTTATGCATCAAAGGACATCATTAAGAGTGTGATAAGACAACCTACAGAATGGCAGAAAATATTTGCAAATCATATATCTGATAAGGGGTTAATATCTAGAATATAAAAAGAACTACAGCTCAATAACCGCCAAAGCCAAACAGCCCAATTAAAAAAGAGTAAGGGACTTGAATAGACATTTCTCCAAAGAAGATATACAAATGGCCAATAAGCACATGAAAAGATGCTCAACATCACTAATCATGAGGGAAATGTAAATCAAAACCACAGTGAGATACCACTTCATACCCACCAGGATGTCCATAATAATAATAAAAAAAGGAAAATAAGTGTTGGCATGGATGTGGAGAAACTGGAACCTTTGTGCTTTGCTGGTAGGAATGTAAAATGGTGTAGCTGCTATGGAAAACAGTTTGGCAGTTCCTCAAAAATTTAAATATAGAATTACCCTATGATCCAGCAATTCCACTTCTGTGTATATATCAGAAGAATTGAAAGCAGGCTCTCAAACAGAGATTTGTGCGCCCATGTTCATAAGTAGCATAATTCACAATAGCCAAAAGGTGAAAGCAATTTAAGTGTCCATCAACAGATGAATACCACAAAATGTGGTATATACATACAATGGAATATCATTCCACCTTAAAAATTCTGACACATGCTACAACATGGATGAACCTTGACGACATTATGCTAAGTGAAATAAGCCAGCCACCAAAGGACAAATGTTGTGTGATTCCACTTACATGAGGTACCTATAGTAGTCAAATTCATAGAAACAGAAAGTAGAATGGTGGTTGCCACTGGCGAGAGGGCCAGTGGAGTTATTGTTTAGTGGCTACAGAGTTTCAGTGTGGGAAGATGAAAAAAGTTCTGGAGATGGATGGTGGTGATGGTTGCACAACAATGTGAATGTACTTAATGCCACAAAACTCTACCCTTAAAATGGTAAATTTTATGTTATGAATATTTTACCACAATAAAAGAAAAACATCTCTACCCTCAGGTTTTTGCATGGCTGGTTCTTATTCTTCAGTTTTTAGCTCAAATGGTAGCTCCTCAAGGAAGTTTCCCATTACTCTATGTATTTTCCTGGTAGGACATATCGCTATCTGAAATGATCTTATTTATACATTCATATACATATTTATCAACTATCTTCATTAGAATGTAAGCTTCCTGAGGATAGGGTGTTTGTCTAATTTAAAGCTGTATCCTAATACTTAGTTCTTGGCACATAGTAGATGCTCGATAAATATTTGTGGACTAAACTCATCAAAACAGCTTAGAGAGAAGAAGGCAAGGGCTCCACCTGGAGGTTGTATTAGTAAATGTACTCTGTGGGAGTTTCAAATGTACAATATTCAAGTCAAACTGAAAAGTTAACTTCAATAATATTAGCTGTGGCGGTGGAGTGAGAGGACATGAAGAAGAAATGAGTCAAACATTTCTGTACAATATTTCGCTTCACTGATTTTCCATGTGAATTCCTTTCTCAGCCTCCCAATTCCCAGGACTTCAGCAATTCCCATTTTTTCTCTCCATGTATCACCATTCATTTACCTGCTGTTTATGGCTGCTTTCATGCTACAAAGCCAGAGTGGAGTGGTTGCAACAGCAACTGCATGGCCCATGAGCTTAAAATATTTACTGTCTAGCCTTTTACAGAAAAAGCTTGCTAACCAATCCCTAGTGTACATAAAGATAGTAGACGAGATATTTGTTTACTCTTCTCCAAGAACTTTCATGATATTCATTCATGTCAATCTAGAAATATGTATTGAGCAACTACTGTGCTTCGGGCACTGTCTAAGGCACAGGGGGTAGAGCAGTGAGTGAAATAGAACCCTGCTCTTGTAAAGCTCCCCTTCTAGTGGGAGAAGACAGATGATAAACAATAACCAAAAAAGTAACAAAATATGTTAGAAGGTGAGAAGGGCTAGAGAGAAAAGCATAGTAAGGGAAGGGGTCATCAGGAAGGCAAAGGAGGTTTTGCAATTTTAACTAGAGCAGAGGAAAGCATTTAGGTAGAGGAAATGGAGGCAGGGGTATGTCTAGTGTGTTGGAGATACACCTAGGAGGCCAGTGTGGATGGAGGAACCATTCCTTTCCATGATCCCCACACCCATGCATTCTGGCTCTGTACAATATTGGCTGCTGGTTTAAGGCCTATGCCCCATGCTGTAGGACAGCATCCCAACCTTGCATGGTGTCCCAGCTGGCACTATAATTGAGCCTTCAACAGGCCAGTTCACCGTTCTATCAAGCCAGCTGCTTCTGCATGATGGGGGTATATAGCGGATTTTGAGAGAGTGAGCCCATTTCTAAATCTCTTTGGCCATAACATATGCCCATGGTCTGAGTCAGTGTCATGTGGGATACCATGGCAATGAATGAGACGTCCTGTAACTTCATGGTAGTAGTGTTGGCAGAAGTCTGCAGGCAGGGAAAGTAAATTTTTACCCAGAATATATAGCTATCCTTGAAAGCATAAACAGTTGTTCCCTTTATGATGAGAGGAGTCCATCATAATCAACTGCTACTAGGTGGCCACCTGTCACCTGGACAATGGTGCCATATCAGTGGCTGAGCATTGGCTTCCGCTGTTGGCAGATTGGGCACTCAGCAGTAGTTATAGCCAGACTAGCCTTGGGCAGGTGAAAACCATGTTATTAACTCACTCTTCCTTCTATGCTGCCATCGACACTTTGTATATGGATCTGTTGAGCAAGTACTGGGATGCCTGGAGAAAGGCTTCCTGGCATTCACAGAATAGATCCTCTTAATCATCTGACTTTTGAAAGCCTCCACCATGATGAATACCTTCTACTGGATATATACATGGCACACAAATATTCTCACACTTTGTGTACACTCCAAGGGACCCATACATAGTCCAATTTATCACCAATGTTTCAATTAGTTCTTTCCAAGTCCTCAGCCAGCTGGCAATCCAGTAGCTACTGCCAGTATATCATTATAGATCTTTGTACCTCAGTCCATGAAATAAACAACCATATATACCCCTCAAAGTTCTGTCCGCTTGGAGGATTTCCCTTCATCATGGTCTTCAGTGGTCATGCCTGAGTGGGTGGTAGTACAGTGGATATCCACTAGACCTGTGCTGTTTTCTCTTCTGTGAACTGCTAATTGGGAATTCCCCAAGAGGACACTCATATAGGTTGAGGAAAAAGCAGAGAACTGGTAGGAAAATGTACCTTCGAAAGTGGAGCCAACTGGTTATATGTACTACTTGTGCCTTCTGGACCTGCTGGGGCTGGGTCTCCCATATACCACTTCTGTATTACAATGGAAATGTTGCTGGGTACATCCATTTGGTGGTTCATGATGGGAAGTTCAGGTTGCATAGTCACTTGGTGCCACGTGGTCATGTGTTCAGTCTCAAAAACTAGGGCCAGAAGCAAGCCAGGAGCTTCTTTTCAAGGGGAGAATATTTGTCATCAGAGGAGGGTCTCGTCTTACCGAACCTCTAGGGGTCTGTGCTGTGATGATCCTACTGGAGTTTGCCTCAAGCTATGTACAGAATCTCTCTCTGCAACAGACATTCCCACACCATTTGGTCTGCCAGGTCCCGGGGCCCAAGTGCCAGGGCAGCTTCTCTTGAAGCCTGGAGGCCTTTTTTGTACCTGGCACCACTCAGAAATGGTGGTTTTACAAGTTGTCAAATGAATGGGTCAGAGCAGCGTGCTCAACTATTGCATATGTTGTCTCCAGATTTGAAAGAGGCCCACCAAGTATGCTGTTTTGTTTTGTTTTGTTTTCCTTCCTGGTGGGAAGGGAACAACAACTTGAGTCTCATTTTAGAAAGACTATCCTACCATGCCCCAGATGATCACTGATGTAGTAGACCTATTAAATTTTATAGGGTTTAACTCCCACCCTTTGGCATCCATATATATAAGTAAGGTATTTTTGATGCTTGTTTCTTTCTGCGTACCAGACCCAATTGGCATAATGACATTAATGTACCGGATCAGCATGATGTCCTCTGGGATATCAAGACAGTCGAGGTTCCTCCCAACCACAGTCACGCACCGCATAACGATGTTTGAGTCAGTGATGGACCACAATTACGATGGTGGTCCCATAAGATTAGTATCACGTAGTGTAGGTGTGGAGTAGGCTATACTCTCTAGGTTTGTGTAAGTACACTCTGACGTCCACACAACAAAATCACCTAATGACGCATCTCTCAGAACATAGCCCTGTTGTGAAGCGACACATGACTATATTGTGATGGCAGGAGAGAGGACATAGTCCTGGGACATGAACATAAACGTATGTTGCTGTTCCTGCTATGTCAATGCAAGTTGCATTTGATTTTCCTTGTTGATTGGAGGGGAAAAGAAAGCATTTGATAGGTCAATTGCTGCGTACCAGGTACCAGGTGCTGTGTTGATTGTCTCCACTAAAGATAGCACATCTTGAACTGCTGCTGAGATTGGCATCACCACCTGAGTAAGATCACAGTATCTAATGTCATTCTGTATGATCCATCTGACTTTTGTCCCAGCTAAACAGATGAATCAAATAGGAAGGCTGGAGGAATCACCACCCCTGTATCATGAACCTCTGTTGTTGGTATTAATCCCTACAATTCTCTCAGAGATGTGGTATTACTTTTGGGTTCCTGTCTTGGTAGAGAGGAGGCAGGAGTGGGAGGGCAGTTCCAGAGGATTCCACTTGATGCTTCCTGTCATTAAAGCTGTCACTCTGTGTGGGGATCCACGGTTAGACTAACTTGGGCCAAGACTGTCTATCTGCTGATTCTCCATAAGTTGCTACTCTGAATTTTTGAGCCTGGTGGCATTTTGTGTTCCTTGGAGTCAAGAGAATTTCAGAAGTACTATCTAATAATCCCCAGAAGCATTGGGTATTTCCTTTTCTCATGTACGTAGTCACCCAGCAAATCTCTCTGGGGTAGTACTATGTAAGGTATGTCCCTGGACCAGAAAGATTAGCTTCACCTGGGAACTCATTAAAAATGCAAATTCACATGCATTACTCTAGTCCTACTAAATCAGAATCCCTGGGAGTGAGTCCCAAGAATCAGTGTTGTAAAGAGATTCTCAGCACATTTAAAGATTGAGAAGCATTGACTTTAGATCAGTGGTTCTCAACCACGAGCCATTTTACCCCTCAGGTAGGGTTGCCAAATAACATACAGGGCTCCCAGTTACATTTGAATTTCAGATAAACAATGGATAATTTTTTAGTATAAGTATGCCCCATGCAATAATTTTAATCTGAAATTCAAATTTAACCTGTATTTTTATTTGCTAAATATGGTAACCCTACTCTCCAGAGGACATTTGGTAATGTTTTGGCAAACATTTTGGTTGTCACAACTGGGGAAAGGGGTGTGTGTGTATGCTACCGGCATCTAGTGGGTAGAGACTAGATATGCTGCTAAACATCTCAGTATACGGGATTAGTCCGCACCACAAAGAAGCACCCAGTCCAGAATGTCAGGAGTGCCAAGGCTGAGAAACACTGGATTGGAGGAAGATTCATGGTGTATACCTACGGCCATATTGCAAGATCTTTTCTCAGAAGTACCCAGATTTCCCCTCAGAGGAGTTGAGTATAGGGTACAAGGCACACTTTGGCAACTTGAGTTAAGTTCTGTCTAGCGGACTTAGATTTGTCAAGATGCAGATGTACATATGTCAAGCAGCATCTTAAGCTGTCAGTTTATGATTTCTCAGGATCCTATAAACAATTAGCTACTGACACAAAGTACAGCAGGTCAAAACACTGATTATATGCCCCACCCTGTGGCTTGTGGTGGTGGTGGCACCACATTGTCTTCAACAGTTCAGTACTATACCTGATCTTTACCACACTGAATCCTGTTAATCCCACTGAGATAAGGACATACGTTCTCACTGCAGCCTCATCGGCCAATATCTCTGACCTACAGAGCTCCTCGAGGATGCTGGTGCCACCTCACTAATGCATTTCCCAATATCTTGTTGGAAGGAGTGTCTTTTTGTGTGTGTGTGAGGAAGATTAGCCCTGAGCTAACACCCATTGCCAATCCTCCTCTTTTTGCTGGGGAAGACTGGTCCTGGGCTAACATCCGTGACCATCTTCCTCTACTTTATGTGTGGGATGCCTGCCACAGCATGGCTTGATAAGCGGTGCATAGGTCTGCACCTGGGATCCGAATCCACAAACCCTAGGCCATTGAAGAGAAGCACATGAACTTAACCACTAGGCCACCAGGCCAGCGCCTGAAAGGAGCGTCTTTTAAACTTTCTGAGAGGGGTCTAGTTTGGAAGTGGCTGAGCAGGTTGCACATAATGGATCCATTCCTCTTTTCTTGAAATTTGCATTCCTTTGCCTACAGTATGCTGGAGAATTTCTGGCATTTCAACCTCATTGATATCATTGAGTCAATCTCTAGGCTGTCATTGAGTCCAGGCTCTCACTAGCCAACCTTTTCAAACTGTCCCCAGTATTCCAAGCAACATGTTATATTCCAAAACCTGGAGGAGTGCACACATGCCAGTGAATTTGGCTTGACTGAGTAGTATATTTTATCCCTGTAGGCTTAACACCCTTAGAATCTATACCCTCAACTCCTCCCCAGGCTTCTGCTGATGCAGGTTGGCAAAGTCATGGAACTCTGTCGGGAAACAAGCACTCCCCTCCTACAGCAGGCCTTGTGCTGTTCTCTCTGAGGTATTGTTCCAGTTATCCATTGCTGCATAACAAAACACTGAAGCTGAGAGGCTTAAAACAAGTCATTATTACGTCTCATGGTCTGATTGAGTGGATCTGAGAGAGAATGGGAGAGGGATTGGAGAAGTGAGTATAGAGAATTCTTTTCAAGAGTTTGTTGCAAAATAGAGCAGAGCAAAAGAGCAGTGGTTGGAGGATGTGAGATGAAGAGAGATGTTAAAGATGTAAGAAATAACAGGACACGGTCATCATCAAGGCTGTGTGAAAGTATCCTTTTTTCTCTCCCCTTCAATCTACAGCGAGTAAAACATCCATAACCCAGCAAAGGCTACATTGCATAACACACCAGGATGCTGGAAAGATCCACACATCACTACATACAAAGGCGGGTGAATTGGAGCACATGGAGGAACAGCAGAGGCAGAGCCCAGGATCCTGGATCACAGGCTGTGGTGGCAGAGCCAGCCAGCCCCAGCCCCAGAGAACTCAGTGGGCAGCAGCAGAGGTGCAGTGGGACTCCAGCCAGCCAGCCGTGCAGGCGCCTGTGGCCACTGGATGTGGAGCAGTAGCAGAAGTGGAGCTCTGTGATCCCCGGCCCCCGCACCACCCCCGCACCTCAGCTCGGAGCCTGGTAGTAGCAGCAGAGGTGCGCACAAGACTCCTACATCCCAACCGCAGCAGTGCCTGTGACCACAAGGTAACAGGTAACAGCTAAGATGGTGCTCCCCTCCCCACCTTCTCCCTCCCCCCACTGCAGTGGCAGAACTTCCGACCTAGGTGATCCTGGACACAGCTGAGGTATCAGCCATCTCTGTGCCCCCAGCGGCAGCAAAGCCAATGACCTCTCTGACACCAGCAACAGCAAGGCATCTATGACACCCAGAAGCACCAGCAGCAACAACGAGAGTACAGCAACACCCTGAACAGAGCCGTGGAGTGTGGAAAATTCAGATCCTCAAACATAGCTAGGGGCAGCTCAGGTTAAGAGAAACCAAAAACTAGCACCATAGCGCCACCTACTGAAAAATAAAAGAAAGGCTTCTAATCTCCAAGCAGTTGAAAAGTTTGAATCAAAACAAAGCTATACCTAAATTTAAAACGTGTTTGCTACAGCAGATATGCCGTCAGAGAAATAACTCAGCAAGTGCCATAAAAAGCCATGGTACCATGGCATTACAGAAAGAAAACAATTCTCCAGAAACCAAGCATAAAGTCATGGAAGACTGTGATCTAACTGATAAAGAATTCAAAAATAGCTGTCTTGAAGAAACTCATTGAGCTACAAGAAAACTCAGAAAAGCCCTTCAGGGAGCTCAGGAATAAAATCAATGAACAGGAGGAATATTTTACCAGAGATCGAAACTTTAAAAAAAGAACAAAGCAGAAATTCTGGAGCTAAAGAACTCAATAAATGAGATGAAGAATAAAGTAGAAAGCATTGAAAGTAGAGTATACCACATGGCAGAGAGAATTAGCAAGCTCAAAGATAGAAACCTAGAAATGGTGCAGGTAGAAAACGAGGGAGAACTAAAACTTAAAAAAATGTAGAAGTTCTGCAAGAATTATATGACTTCATTAGAAATATCAACATATAGATAATGGGTATACCAGAAGGAGAAGGGATAGGGAGCTTATTTAAAGAAATAATAGTGGAGAACTTCCCAATCCTAGGGAAGGAAGTGGATATGCAAGTACATGAAGCTAATAGAACACCCAATTATCTCAATGCAAAAAGACCTTCTCCAAGAGACATAATAATAAAACTGTCAAAAGTCAATGACAAAGAAAGAATATTAAAAGAAGCCAGGGAGAAGAAGAAAACAACCTACAAAGGAATCTCCGTTAGGCTATCAGCAGATTTCTCAGCTTCTCTACAGGCCAGGAGAGAGTGGAAAAATATATTCAAAATATTGAAAGATAGGGAAACAAAATAAAAAATAAACAAATGGGACTATATCAAACTAAAAAGCTTCTGTGCAGCAAAGGAAGCCATCAACAAAACAAAAGGACAACCTAACAATTGGGAGAAGATATTTGCAAATCATATATCCAACAAGGGATTAATATCCAAAATATCCCAAAACAACAAGAAAACAAACAACCCAATTAAAAAATGGGCAGATGATCAGAACAGACATTTTTCCAAAGATGTACAGATGACCAACAGGTACATGAAAAGATGTTTAGCATCACTAATTATTAGGGAAATGCAAATAAGAACCACAATGAGATATCACCTCATGCCCCCATCAGAATAGCTATTATTAAAAGACAAGAAATAACAAGTATTGGAGGGGATGTGGAGAAAAGGTAACCCTTGTGCACTGTTGGTGGGAATATAAATTGGTGCAGTAACCATTGAAAACAGTATAGAGATTCCTCAAAAAATTAAAAATAGAACTACCATATGATCCAGCAATTCCACTTCTGGGTATTTATCCAAAGAATACAAAAACACTAGTATGAAATGATATATGCACTCTTATGTTCATTGCAGCACTATTCAGAATAGCCAAGACTGGAGACAACCTAAGTGCCATTAACGGATGAATGGATAAAGAAGATGTGGTTTATATACATATACAAGGGAATACTACTCAGCCATAAAAAGATGAAGTCTTATCATTTGTGACAACATGGATGGACCTTGAGGGTATTATGCCAAGTGAAATAAGTCAGACAGAGAAAGCCAAATACCATATGATTTCACTCATATGTGCAAGATAAACAAACACATAGATATATAGAATAGATTAGTGGTTACCACAGGCGAAGGGGGTAGGAGTAGGGTGAAAGGGGTAAAACGGCACATCTGTGGGAGATGGGTGAGAGATGGCAACTAGACTTTTGGTGTTGAACACGATGTAGTCTATACAGGAGTTGAAATATAATGAAGTACACCTGAAATTGGTATAATGTGATAAACCCATGTGACCTCAATTAAAAAAAAAGAAAAAGAAATAAATAACAGCATGTTTGTATGCTGTTGGGAATGATCCAGTAGAGAGAGATAGATATAGATATAAACATACTTACATAGTTATATAAGTATATAGTATATAGATATAGATAGTATATAAATATAAGTAAATATTTATATACTATCTATATCTTTATTTATATATATTTATATACTATCTATATCTATATATGATGATGTAGAAGAGAATGGGAAAAATTGCTGTCATTTTGTTAGGAAAGAGGGGATGGAATTTACTTCAAAGTGGTGATGTTGCCTTAGGCCTTAGACAGGAGCATGGACAGTTCATCTAGGCCAGAGCAATAGCAGAAAAGGCAGAGTGTGTTGGTAGGCGGGCAGATATGGTGGAGAGAATCTAGAAGTCTCTTTTGCTTGCTTCAGTTTTCTTAGTAAAGTAGGAAATAAGGTTATCAGCTGAGAATGACTATGACAGAGGGTACTGAGAAGACAGAAGAAATCATGACATATTGAAATAGGAAAATAGAAGATTGAAGGGACTGGGGAGATATAGCATGAGTAGCTGGGCACCATTGAGGATCCCAGAATCAAGATTCTTGAGCATGAATTTTCAATCAGATGAATCATCATTCTTATGTGCTTTCTCCACCCACATTCAGCTTCAGGGATGTAGGCACAGTGTGGAGGAGATTTTAATTTAACTAGAGTTTGTGGTTTTGCCAAGCAAGTGGCAGTGCAAAAGAGGAACAAGGGAGTTGAGGGTGTTTGCAAGGGTATTATAATGAATGATCATGGAATTTCAGCTGGTATGGAGAAGAAAGAGAACTGTGGGGGATGAAGCACAGTGAAATATTAGTGAAATGAATGGATTGTAGGTCCTTGTGGGGATCAGAGGTTTGTTGGAGTTGGGTTACTAGAAGGAGCTAGGTGGAAGGATGGGATATGGTGGTCAGAGAGCGAGATACAGAAAATGAGATGAGCAATGATAACGTCTATGGCATGACCTGGGAGTGCATAGCTGAGGCAGCGGGGAGAACAAGAGCGTTGGAGGAGAGAAGTTCAAGATAGTCAGAGGCCAGTGTGCTGGGAAAATCACCTATGTGTGTACTGAATCAAAAAGTAAGACAGAAGTATTGTTAGAGAGAATGGCAGTGTACCAGGAGCTAAAGTTACTGATAAGTAGGGAAAGAGGGTCCTAGAGTCCAAAGGTAGCAGCAGCCATGAGAGGTAGTCAGTGATAGTCTGATGACATGAAATTCAAAGCTGAGCTCTTTGGGGGGAAGTTGGTAGATGATTCACTTTGGGATATTCACATTTTGCGGTGGTTTCTCCTCTCAGAATAAGCAATATCAGAATATGAAAGGGACTTTGTTTCTGTAAAGACTTTTCGTGCTTTCATCACAAGAGGGAGCCAGAGTCTAGCAAGAGATTATTTTTGCGTTTCATCGAAAGCTAGGACAACCATATTTTTTTTTCGAGGGTGAAAGAGGGCGCAATTAATGATTACTTGGGGCAATGCGTGTAAACTGGGACTTTCCTATGCAAACCGGGACGTATGCTCACACCCTACCCTGCACAATACAAGCATGGCCAATTTAATTAAGAGCCAGCTCTACACTAAAAGCTCTAATTCTTGAAAATCACTATGAATAGTTTGGACACACAAACAGATTAGAAAGAGGAAAATGACCAAACTTGCTTTTATCTTGGAGAGAAGATCAAGAAAGATTGTCCCCTCCACCCTACCTCCCTAATTATATTTATTACCTATTCCGTTTTTCCCCTCAGTGCAATCCTGGTTTGATATCTTCAAGGGAATTGCTCTATTCCTCAAAGTATCTTGGTCATTTGAGAGTAGTCTAAAGTGTTCTCCAAATTCCCGTAGTTCTTTTCTGTATATTTTTCATCTTCTATATTATATGGTAATTATTTCTGTACTTGTTTTATTTCTTCTTTTAGACATGACTTACCCAAGAACATAAAAAATAGGTGTTGAAAATGTCTCTTAAGTGCTCTGTTTACCACATTCTCTCTTTTCTTAATAAGCCAACTGTTCTCTCTTCTTAACAAGCTCAAATAAAATCAACTCTTGCTTGTGCTATCCTTTAAAATTTTTTAATTTATTTATCTCTAGCTATCAGCAGCACACTCCTAACCTTATGGGGTTTATTTCTGCAATTCTTTTGCTTTCGAGCTGCATCATCCATCACCACTGAATGGGGGTTAATTTAAATCATAACTCAAAAAATTAAGTGGGAAGGTAAGGCTGCTGGGGAAACCATTTCAAAATCAGCCACAAATGGATTTACACTTTGTTTTTGTCCCCTTCAAGAAACACAAAAATATTGGATTACTAACATTCTTACACCTAATTATATCTAATTTGATCAAAAGATACTTAATTCCCAATTCATATGTGAATTGGCAATGTTCTAAACCTGTCAGACACACCCACAAAGTCATACTCCTACAGAGTGCCTTGATTTTTTTAAAAAGATATGTTTTTAGATGTATATAAAGAGGGGTCTACCACTAAGGCACAAACATAAGAAACTTATTCAGTCCTATTAGAACGGGGTCTAAAAGTCATTGACAGTTGGGGAAAATGGTGAATATCAGAAGAGATTCTGTTTGCTTATTTGTTTTGTCTTTATGGTATTTTGCGGCAAGAAAAAACTCAGTATATTGCTAATACTGTATTCTCTTGAATCTAAAATTCATCATTATTTTATATAACAAAAACACAATTCCTATTAAACTGAAAAAAAATGCTTTCCTTGTACTTAGAATTTTTATTTTCTACTAATTGAAAGAGTTCTATGAATTTTGATTATTTTTTATCATATGTTACTTTGTGCATACCTAAGAAGGAAAATAAAAATGAAATTAACTGATTAAGTTATTCCTAAAACTTCACTTTCAGAGACTAACTCTTCTGAATCCCTTTCGACTCCGTCATATATTGGGATGCAGCTACTTCTTAAAATAATCTATAAAGGAACCGAAAGCCATTGTTGCTGGGCTCTTTAGCTGCTTTGCAGTTATATGGAGCTGGCCTGGGCTGAACACCCAGGAACAATGCTAAATGTGTCACATCACCTCCTTCTAAGAACCGTTTGATTCTTTGAGGTGAAGAGTGTCCAGTCCTGTTTCAGCAGTTTCTTCCAAGCTGCTGATGCCCATTCTGCAAGTTTTCATGCTAATACTTTTGATGTTCAGGCCTGTATAGGCAGTGACAACAACATGTCATGATTGCCACCTGGCCAGCAGTAGTTGTAAGATGCCATTGATTAAAAAACTCATCCTGGGGCCGGTCCTGTGGCCAAGTCGTTCAAGTTCCACAAGCTCTGCTTTGGTGGCCCGGGTTCGCAGATTTGGATCCAGGGTACGGACCTACATCACTCACCAGCCATGCTGTTGCGGCGTCCCACATAAAAAGTAGAGGAAGATGGGCACAGATGTTAGCTCAGGGTGAATCTTCCTCACAAAAAAACACAAAAAACCCACAACTCATCCTGATTTTAGTGATGTTCAGATGGGAGAAAAGCGTGCATCTTAGAATCAATGAAATATGGTAGATGATTTTTGTTAAGGCACAATTCAAGTCTTGCTTCTATCTTCCCCAGGAAGCATGAAAATTTCCAAATTTTCAAAAGTAGAAATAAATATTATAAAGAGCAAATTAAAACCAAGGTAGGAAAGGACAGAGTAAGAGAACACTAAATGGAAAAGGATTATGATCGCCAGACCTGAATGTTACCTCCCCCGTGAAGCCTCCACCCCTCAGCTCTGCTGACATGGAAGGAGAGGAGGAGAGTGGGCCTTCCTTTCTGCGACTTCCTAGTTGTTGGTTCCAGGGAAATTTACTAAACATCTTTGATCCTGTTTCCTTCCCTGTAAAATAGGAATAACTGTTTATCTTTCCTAGCGGTTGTGAGGGTTAAATAGAATTATATCTCAACAGAGTTTGTTTGAACTATTAACTTTGGGCGTATCGTTCATGAGGCAAATATTCTGTCCAGGATCTTTGTGTGTGTACTTTTTCTCTATTTGGATTATAAATTCCTTGAGAACAAGAACTGCTTCAATCCACAATGCTATGTATATTGCAGGTACCCAAAATAAATTTGCTGAGTTAATGAAATAAATATATCCCAGTATGCCAAAATAATTTTTGTATATGATTACAGAACCACTGTGTATCAAGGCCTTCATCAAAAACGCAGGAATAAGACCTGTAGGACTGATCCTGGACTGGTTCCCTCTGTTTGTCTCTCTGGCTTGGGCTTCAGTTTGTCCTGTTCAGGGTATTGGTTCTGATACCTACTATTTGCCCATTGCCCTCCAATGTCTCAACCCTGTTGAAACTATTCCCTGCACCCCCCCCACCACCCCCCCCACAGAACATGGGATGTCTGAGTCCCAACAACCTAGTTTATTGTGACTATCTGTTAGTAAATCTCTGCTGGTGATCTCTCAATTTAACACTCTGAACAGCTTAATTAGTCTGTTTTCTGAGGTCTGCCCTCAGCTGCCTGCATCCTGTTTGAGTCCTATTTACATACTGGACTAAGCAGGATGTTCTCGATTATCTAGAAAGCAGAAAAAGAACAAAAAACTGGAAATGAATAAGGGTCTTGGTGTAGTAACTGAATCTAAACTGGAATTCAGATTTACTTAGTACATTTGATGGATTGGTGTGGCAGAGAGGATGACATAGCATCTGGACCTCAGCATGTTCTCCTAGACTAGGTCTGAACTCCGGGGAAAGAAGACCTACGAGTAGAAGCTGATGGTCTGTTTTCAAGAGTGACAAGTGAGACTTGGGGAATGATACAGTAAGAAGTGTGCATTTGGTCTTTGTCCCTGGTTTCTGACACAGCTTCTAAAACTCTTGTCATTTCCTGAGTGATAGGAACATCTTTTGTTATTCATAATAAGCCCCTTTCAACCAGACCAGAGTTTATGCTAATAAGATGACCCTTGGTGGGCCCCTAGAGAATTTCAGGATGGGGGCTGGTTGCCACAGAAACCAACCACGTGATTAGATGGTTGGAACTTTCAGCCCCACCCCCCCAACCTCCAGGGAGGGGAGAGGGGCTGGAAATTGAGTTAATGACCAATGACCAATGACTTAATCACACCTACCTAACAGAACCTCCATAAAAACCCCTAAATAATGGGGTTTGGAGAGTTTCAGGGTTAGCGAACTCATCAAGGTTTTTGAGAGGGTGGCATGCCCAGAGAGGGCATGGAAGCTCCATGCCGGTTCTTCATACCTTGCCCCATGCATCTCTTCTATTGGCTGTTCCTGAGTTGTATCCATTATAATAAACTGGTCACAGAACATAAACTGTTTTCCTGAGTTCTGTGAGCTGTTCCAGCAAATTATCAAACCTGAGGAGGGGACTGTGGGAACCCCTGATTTGTAGCTGATTGGTCAGAAGTACAGGTAACAACCTAGGACTTGCAACTGCTGTCTGAAGTGAGGGCAGTTTTGTTGGACTGATCCTAACCCATGCAGTCTATGCTAATACTGGGTAGTTAGTGCCAGAATTGAATTGAACTATAGGACACTCGGTGTCTGGAGAGTTGGAGAATTGGTTGGTGTAAGAAAAAAGCCCCATATATTTGGTGTTAGAAGTGTGAGTAAAAACAGTTCAGATGGGGTAACAAGCAAGGTGTGATGTATCTCCCCACTTCTGTGAGCCACACAGCGAGTTCTAGCACAGTAGAGACTGAAGAGAAGTGCTTCGTGGACATCAGACATTGAGGGTGCCACAGTAGAAGGACATTAGAAGATTGATGTCAGACTGTGATCCCAGAAAATATTTGGAAGCTGGAGGTCCTATGTCATGGAGATAGAAGTATGAATCAGTGAAATTCAAATAATTACCATTCATGTGTCCTCATTTGCACCCCAAAGCTGGTCCTTCTTAGAGAAATTTCAAGGTATACCAATAGCCAAGAGTACATGATTCAAGAAACATAGCTGATAAGCTTGGTTTCTTCGAATTCTTTTTCTGTTTGCATTCTTTTTTTATTGAAGTATAGTTGACATACAATATTGTATTAGTTTCAGGTGTACAATATAGTGATTTGACATTTATTTGCATTATAAAATGATCACCTTGCTAAAACTAGTAATGATCTGTCATCATACAAAGTTATTACAATATTCTTGACTGTATTTCCTATGCTGTACATTACATTCCCATAGTTTACTTATTTTATGACTAGAAATTTGTACCTCTTATCCCCTTTACCTATTTTGCCCTCCTCCCACGCCCCTCCCCTCTGGCAACCCCCAATTTATTCTCTGTATCTATGAGACTGTTCCTGTTTTGTTTATTCATTTGTTTTTTTTCAGATTCCACATATAAGTGAAATCATATGGTATTCTTCTTTCTTATTTCAATTATTTGAAATAAGGCTTATTTCATTATTATTTTAAATAAGGCTTATTTCATTAGCCTAATACCCTCTAGGTCAATCCATGTTGTCACAAATGGGAAAATTTCATTCTTTGTTATGGCCAAGTAATATTTCATTGTATGTACATATACCACATCTTCTTTATCCATTCATCTACCAGTGGACACTTAGGTTGCTTACATATCTTGGCTATTGTAAATAATGCTGCAGTGTACATAGGGGTGCATATATCTTTTGAAATTAGGGTTTTCGTTTTCTTCAGGTAAATACCCAGAAGTGGTATTACTGGATCGTTTAGGAGTCCTATTTTTAATTTTTTGAGGAAACTGCACTGTTTTCTATAGTGGTTGCACTAATTTACATTCCCACCAACAATGCATAACGGTTCCCTTTTCTCCACATCCTCACCAACTCTTTTTGATGATCATCATTCTGACAGGTGTGAGGTGCTATTTCATTATGGTTTTCATTTGCATTTCCCTGATGATTAGTGATGTTGAGCACCTTTTCATGTCCCTGTAGGCCGTCTGTATGTTTTCTTTGGAAAAATGTTTATTTAAGTCCTCTGCCCATTTTTAAATTTTATTTTATTGAGATCATAATAGTTTATAACATTGTGAAATTTCAGTTGTACATTATTATTTGTCCAACACCATATATCCGTGCCCATTTACCCCTTATGCCCACCACCCAACCCCCTTCCCCTCTGGTAACCACTAATCTGTTCTCTTTGTCCATGTGTTTGTTTATCTTCCACATATGGGTGAAATCATGTGGTGTTTGTCTTTCTCTGTCTGGCTTATTTTGATTAACATAATACCCTCAAGGTCCATCCATGTTGTTGGAAATAGGACAATTTTGTCTTTTTATGGCTGAGTAGTATTCCATTGTATATATATACCACATCTTCTTTATCCATTCATCAGTCAGTGGGCACTTGGGTTGCTTCCACATCTTAGCTATTGTGAATAATGCTGCAGTGAACATAGGGGTACATAAGCCTCTTTGAATTGTTGATTTCAAGTTCTTTGGATAAATACTCAGTTGTGGGATAGCTGGGTTGTACGGTATTTCTGTTTTTAATTTTTTGAGAAATCTCCATACCATTTTCTATAGTGGCTGCACCAGTTTGCATTGCCACCAGCAGTGTATGAAGGTTCTCTTTTCTCCACATCCTCTCCAACATTTATTATTCTTTGTTTTGGTGATCATAGCCATTCTTTTTTTTTTTTTTTGGTGAGGAAGACCAGCCCTGAGCTAACATCCGTTGCCAATCCTCCTCTTTTTGCTGAGGAAGACTGGCCCTGGGCTAACATCGTGCCCATCTTCCTCTACTTTATACGGGATGCCACCACAGCATGGCTGACAAGCAGTGCGTCGACTGGAGCCCGGGATCCGAACCGGTGAATCCCGGGCTGCCAAGCGCGAACCAAACCGCTGCGCCACTGGGCCGGCCCCGATTATAGCCATTCTAATGGGTATAAAGTGATATTTCAGTGTTGTTTTGATTTGCATTTCCCTGAGGATTAGTGATGTTGAACATCTTTTCGTGTGCCTATTGGCCATCTGTATATCTTCTTTGGAAAAATGTCTGTTCATATCCTCTGCCTATTTTTTGATTGGGTGCTTGTTTTTTTTTGTTGTTGTTGAGTTGTGTGAGTTCTCTATATATTTTGGAGATTAACCCCTTGTTGGATATATGCTTTGTAACTATTTTCTCCCAGTTGGTGGGCTGTCTTTTTGTTTTGTTCCTGATTTCCTTTGCCTTGCAGAAGCTCTTTAGTTTGTTTTGCTTGTCCCATTTGTTTATTTTTTCTTTTGTTTCCCTTGCACAAGTAGATGTGGTATTCAAAAAGATCTTTCTAAGACTGATGTCAGACAGAGTACTGCCTATATTTTCTTCTAGGAGTTTTATGGTTTCACCTCTTACCTTCAAGTGTTTAGTCCATTCTGAGTTAATTTTTGTGTATGGTGTAAGATAATGGTCTACTTTCATTCTTTTGCATGTGACTGTCCAGTTTTTCCAATACCATTTATTGGAGAGACTTTCCTTTCTCCATTGTATGTTCTTAGCTCCACTCTGCCCATTTTTTAATTGAATTATTTTTTTAATTGAGTTGTATGAATTCTTTATATATTTTGGATATTAACCCATTATTAGATATATCATTTCCAAATATATTCTCCAATTCAGTAGGTTACCTTTTCATTTTGTTGATGGTTTCCTTGGCTATGCAGAAGCTTTTTTAGTTTGATGAAGTCCCATTTGTTTATTTTTACTTTTGTTGCCCTTGGACAAAAAAATATTGCTAAGACTGGTGTCAAAGAGTTTACTGCCTATGTTTTCTTCTAGGAGTTTTTGTGATTTCAGTTCTTACATCTAAGTCTTTAATCCATTTTGAGTTTATTTTTACATATGATGTAAGAAAGTGGTCCAATTTTATTGTTTTGCATATATAGGTCCAGTTTTCCCAACATCATTTATTGAAGAGACTGTCTTTTCCTCATTGTATATTCTTGACTCCTTTGTCATAGATTAATTGGCCATATAGGCATGGGTTTATTTCTGGGCCTCTATTCTGTTCCATTGATCTATGTGTCTGTTTTTGTGCTAGTACTATAATATTTTGATTACTATAGCTTTGTAGTATAGTTTGAAATCAGGGAGCATGATACCTCCAGCTTTGTTCTTCTTTCTCAAGATTGCTTTGGCTATTCGGGGTCTTTTGTACTTCTATACAAATTTTAGGATTATTTGTTCTATTTCTGTGAAAAATGCCATTGGTATTTGGGGTCTGCATTGGACCTGTAGATTGCTTTGGGTAGTACAGACATTTTAACAGTATTAATTCTTCCAGTACATGAGCATGGTATGCCTTTCCATTTATTTGTGTCATCTTCAATTTCTTTCACCAACATCTAATAGTTTTCAGTGTACAAGTATTTCACCTCCTTGGTTAAATTTATTCCTAGGCTGGTGTTTTTTTGTTTTTTTTTACTGTAATTGTAAATGGGATTGTTTTCTTAACTTCTCTTCTTGATAGTTCCTTGTTGATGTAACACAACTGATTTTTGTATATTTATTTTACTTGTATATTTTATTTTATTTTTGTATATTTATTTATTTTGTATATTTACTTTGTATCCTGCAACTTTACTGAATTCATTTATTGTTCTAATAGTTTTTTGCTGGAGTCTTCAAAGTTTTCTATATATAATATCATGTCATCTGCAAATAGTGACGGTTTTACTTCTTCCTTTCCAATTTGGATGAGTTTTGTTGCTTTTTCTTGTCTGATTGCTTAACTAGGACTTCCAACACTATGTTGAGTAAGAGTAGTGAGAGTGGGCATCCTTGAATTGTTCCTGATCTTAGAGGAAATGCTTTCAGCTTTTCACCATTGAGTATGATGTTAGCTGTGGGTTTTTTGTGTATGGCCTTTATTATATTGGGGTATGCTCCCTCTATACCAACTTTTGTTGAGAATTTTTATCATAAATGAATGTCAAATTTTGTCAAATGCTTTTTCTGCATCTACTGAGATGATCGTATGATTATTATCCTCTGTTTGGTTAATGTGGTGTATCATATTGATTGATTTGTGGATATCGAACCACCCTTGCATCTCTGGAATAGATCCCATTTGATCACGGCATATGATCCTTTTGATGTTATTGAGGTTGGTTTGGTAACATTTTGTTGGGAATTTTTGCATCTATGTTCATCAGGGATATTGGCCTGTAATTTTCTTTTTCTGTGATGTCTTTGTCTGGTTTTGGTGTCAAGGTAGTGCTGGCCTCATAGAATGAGTTCAAGAGTGATCCTTCCTCTCAATTTTTTGGAATAGTTTAAAAGGGATAGGTATTAATTCTCTTTAAATGTTTGGTAGAATTCACCTGTGAAGCCGTCTAGTGCTGGACTTTGTTTGTTGGGAGGTTCTTGATTACTGATTCAATTTCATTACTAGTAATCAGTCTGTCCAGATTTTCCATTTCTTCCTGATTTGGTCTTGGAATATTGTATGATTCTAGGAATTTATCCATTTCTTCTAGGTTGCCCAATCTGTTGGTGTATAATTGTTCATAACAATCTTGTATAATCCTTTGTATTTTTGTGGTGTTGGTTGTAACTTCTCTTTCATCTCTGATTTTATTTGAGCCCCCCCTCTTTTTTTCTTGATGAGTCTGGCTAAAGGTTTATCAATTTTGTTTATCTAAGAACCGGCTCTTAGTTTCATTGATCTTTTCTGTTGTTTTTAGTCTCTATTTCATTTATTTCCACTCTGATCTTTATTATTTCCTTCCTTCTCATAACTTTGGGCTTTGTTCTTTTTCAAGTTCCTTTAGGTGTAAAGTTAGATTGTTTATTTAAGATTTTTCTAGTTTCTTTAGGTAGGCCTGTATTGCTATAAACTTTCCTCTTAGGACTGCTTTTGCTGTGTTCCATAGATTTTGGACTGTTGTGCTTCCATTTCCATTTGTGTCAAGGTATTTTTTTAATTTCCACTTTGATTTCTTTGTTGACCCATTGGTTCTTTAGTAGCATGTTGTTTAGCTTCCATGTGTTTGTGTTTTTTCCAGTTTTCTTCTTGTAATTGATTTCTAGTTTTATATTGTTGTGGTTGAAAAAGATGCTTGATATGATTTCAATCTTCTTAAATTTATTGAGACTTTTTTCGTGGCCTAACATGATCTATCCTGGAGAATGTTTCATGTGCATTTGAACAGAATGTGTATTCTGCTGTTTTTGGATGGAATGTTCAATATAAATACAATAAGTTCATCTGATCTAATGTGTCATTTAAGGCCAATGTTTCGTTATTGATTTTCTGTCTGGATAATCTATCCATTGATGTAAGTGGGGTGTTAAAGTCCTATACTATTATTTTGTTACTGTCAATTTCTCCCTTTATGTCTATTAATATTTGCTTTATCTATTTAGGTGCTCCTATGTTGGGCACATAGATATTTACAAGTGTTATATCCTCTTGTTGGATTGTTCCCTTTATCATTATGCAATGCCGTTCTTTGTCTCTTATTTACAGTTTTTGTTTTAAAGTCTATTGTGTCTGATATAAGTATTGCTACCCCAGATTTCTTTTCATTTCACTTGCACGGATTATCTTTTTCCATGCCTTCACTTTCAGTCTGTGAGTGTCTAGGTTTGAAGTGTGTCTCTTGTATGCAGCATATATTGTCTTGTATTTTTATCTATTTAGCCACCCTACGTCTTTTGATTGGAGCATTTAGTCCATTTACATTTAAAGTAATTATTACAAGGTAAGTATATATTGCCATTTTATTACTTGTTTTCTGGATGTTTTTGTAGTTTTTCTCTGTTCCTTTTTTATTCTCTTGCTCTCTTCCCTTGTGATTTGATGACTTTCTTTAGTGTTATGTTTGGATTCCTTTCTCTTTGTTTTTTGTGCATTTATTATAGGTTTTTGATTACCATGAGGTTCACATACAACAACCTACACATATATAACAGGCTATATTAAGCTGATGGTCTCTTAAGTTCAAGTGCATTCTAAAAGCCCTACATTTTTACACACTCCAATGTTTTATGTTTTTGATATCATATTTTACCTTTTTTAATTTTGTGTGTCTCTTAACCTCTTATTGTAGATATAAATGATTTTAGTACTTTTGTCTTTTGATCTTCATGCTTACTTTATAGGTGGTGGATCCACTAGCTTTATTATATATTTGCCTTTACCAACAATATTTATTTCTTTGATACTTGTGATATTTGATATTTTCTTATTTCTATTTGTGGCCTTTTTTTTTTTCTGCTTAAAGAAGTCCCTTTAACATTTCTTGTAAGGCTGGTTTAGTGGTGATAAACTCCTATAGTTTTTCTTGTCTGGAAAACTGTTTATCTCTCCTTCCATTCTGAAGGATAACCTTGCTGGGTAAGATATTCTTGGTTGTTGGTATTTTCCTTTCAGTGCTTTGAATATATTGTGCCACTCCCTTCTAGCTTATAAGGTTTCTGCTGGAAAATAGTTTTATGGGAGTTCCCTTATACATAACTTGTTGCTTTTCTCTTGCTGCTTTTAAGATTCTCTCTTTATCTTTGATTCTTGACATTTTAATTATAATGTGTCTTGGTGTGGGCCTCTTTGGGTTCATCTTGTTTGGAACTCTTTGTGCTTCCTGGACCTGGATGTCTGTTTCCTTCCCCGATTTGGGAAAGTTTTCAGCTATTATTTTTTCAAATAAGTTCTCTGCCCCTTTCTCTCTCTCCTCCTTCTGGGCTACTTATAATGTGAATGTTAGTATTCTTGATGTTGTCCCAGAGGTCCCTTAAACTATTGTCATTTTTTAGGATTTTTTTTTTCTGTTCAGCTTGGGTGATTTCTTCTACTCCGTCATCCAGATCACTGATCCGTTCTTCTGTGTCATCTAATCTGCTATTGATTCCCTTTAGTAAATTTTTCGTTTCAGTTATTGTATTCTTCAACTCTGGTTGGTTCTTTATATATTTTCTAATTGTTTGTTGAAGTTCTCACTGTGTTCATCTATTTGTCTCCTGAGTTTGGTGAGCATTCTTATGACCTTTACTTTGGATTCTTTATCAGGTAGATTACTTATCTCTGTTTCATTTAGTTCTTTTTCTGTGGGTTTGTCTTGGTGATTCACTTGGAACATATTCTTTATCTCCTCATTTTCCTAATTCTCTGTGTTTATTTCTATGTATTAGGTAGATCAGCTATATCTCCTGATCTTGGAAAAGTGGCATTATGTAGGAGATGTCTTATGGGGCCCAGCAGCACACTCCCCTCCGGTCACCAGAGCCAGTTGCTCCAGGGATGTCCCCTGCATGCAACACATGTGCCCTTCTGTTATGGTGGGGCTGTGATTGCTGCAGGCATGCTGGTGGGTGGGGCTGGCTCCCAGCATGGGCTGGCTGTGTAGCTCAGCAGTGCACAATTGCCTCAAGCATGCTAGTGGGCAGGGCAGGCCCCCAGTGCAACTGGGTTGTGAGGCCCAGCAGTGTGTGATGGCTGCTGGTGCTCTAGTAGTTGAGTCAGACCCCTGGTGTGGCTGGCTGTGTGGCCCATGACTGCTGCTCGTTCTTCAGTGAGTGAGGCAGGCCTCTGGGGGGGCTGGCTGTGAGGCCCAGTGGTGCCCGAGTGCCTTGAGCATGTGGTAGGTGGGGCAGGCCCCCATCATGGGCTGACTGTGTGGCCAGGTGGTGCACGACTGTTGCAGGAGTATTCGTGGGTGGGGCAGACCCCCAGTGTGGCTCTTTGCTAGGCCTGGTGGTGTGCAACTGCCACAGGTACACTGGTGGGCAGGGGAGGCCCACAATGTGGGCTACCTGTGTGGCCTGGCTGCGCACAACTGCCTCAGGTGCACTAGAGCGTAGGCCAGGTCCCTGTGCTAACAGGCTAGAGGGAGGATTTGAAAATGTTGCCTGCCAGCACCAGTGTCAGCACAGCTGAATGAAGTCACAAAATTGGCTGCTGCCAGTGTCTCAGTCCCTGAGGAGGGGAGCAGCTGCCTCTTGCCTTTCTGGGAGGTGCTCCAAGCTTAATACGTGAGTCTCTCTTACCGATGGACTATGCACTTTTCTATCTGTTGTTATTGCCCTGGTTTCCAGATTGAGTGACTCTGTATATGAGCCCTTTAAGGGAGGATTTTTCTTTCCCTGTAGTTCCATAGTTTCCCTGGGTGTATTCCCCATTGGTTTTCAAAACCAGGTGTTTTGGGGTTTTGTCTCTCCTGTGCCAGATCTAAGGGCTGGGGTGCCTAATGTGGAGCTCGAATCCCTTGCTCCTCCAGGAAAAACTCCATACCTTTGATATTCCCCCTGATTTTGAAATGCCATGGCTAGGGTGTGGTTTTTTCCCCTGCAGGACCATAATTCTGCCTCTTCCACCCCTCTCAGTGTAGTCCTTTGTTATGGAGGGTCTTTTCATCCAGTTTCCAGATCTCCCTCAGAGTAAGTTATTCCACGTGTAGTTGTAGTTTTGTTGTGTCTGTGGGGGGAGGCAAATTCAAGACCCTCCTATGCCGCCATCTTCCAAACTCTCAGAATTCTGAAATGGGTTATTGAACAGATGGTACATGGGTATGTGTGCACATAGAAAGAATGAGGACTAGGACAAGGACTATAAGAACCAGTTGTATCAACCTACTTATACTTCTTTTTGGAGTAGTGGTTTTAACTTGGTAAATTAAGAGAGTATAGTTTCCATAGAATATTAAGGAGACAACCCAGTTAACAGTGAATTACACTGGAAATGAAATAAAAAGTTATGGGGGCATTTTCTCCTTCTTAGCATAGTTAGAATTTATGTAAAATTACTGAAACCACTTGTAGTTAATTGTCATATGCAGTCATTCATTAATGGCTTCTTCTTTAGAGGGTGCCTTTGGAAAGGCTCGACTTTGAGAATTGCTAGTACAAATAGATGTGTTTTCATTTCATGCTGGCAAATACTCTGGGAAAATTATACCTGGCTCTTTGAATCTGGCCATAGGTACACTAACTGAGCTTAAATGAATACGACTCGTTTACAAAACCATGACAGTTGGCAATCCTCTATGGATTGAAGCGTGACCTACTGCATTATTTCTGCTTCCCACCTCTACCCATTCCTGACTGATGCAGAGAGTTTTTTCTTTTCACTCATTCCAGTTAAGAGTGAATTTAAATTCTCCTTTCTCTGTATCCCACGAGTATTCACAATTTAGTGTTGAAATCCTTTTGTGGATGCTAAGGCAACCAGGCCTTACAAGGCAAAGCCAGGTATTTTCTTAGGAATCAGTTTTGGGTCCCTTTTAGCACACTATAAGAGGAGGGGAAAAAAGATTGATCAAGTCTACCTTGTCTTACCCCATACACATTGTTTCTCAAAGTGTGCTCCACAGACTACCTGCATCGGATTCAGAATCACCTGGTGGTATTTGTTTAAAATCTAGATTTCTGACTTCTTATTTACTGAATCAGAATCTTGTTTGGGGGTGTATGTATTTCTTAAGAGTCTGTATTTTTTAAAACATCCCAAGTGATTCTGATATACACTAAGCCAACTGTTATGGTTTTGTAATTAGTTGTATCAGTTTAAGTTTAGTTAGTGTGCCTGTAGGTATATTCAAGAATCTGCCAAAAGAGCCACAGAGCGCAGCCTAGGAGATTTTGACCCGGCAATTTTTTTTACCAAGTAGCCTTTGTTAACTGCTAGGATCATAGAAACTGCTCTATGCTCTGTTTTAATGTATAATTTAAAACATTGCAGCTTACTAGTGAAGTTATAAGGTTGGAAGAACAGAAAAATGAATATATAATGAATACATTGTTTATTAAAATGTCTACATATTAACTATAATTAGTCACTACATATAGCTTATCCAGTTAAAATCAATTCATAAATTGACATAATCAATTCAATTTTTGAGTGTGCCTAAAATAATTTTACTTTTAAAATAATTAATATTGAGAATTCCTCCTGATAACAACAAAAATGTCTTCTCAAAAAAAAAAAAAAAAAGACCATGGACAATTTGAATAGACCTCTATCTATTGAAAGAAATTGAATAAATAATTAATAACCTTCTAAAACAGAGCACCCAGCCCAGATGGATTCACTGGGGAATATCACCAAGCATTTAAGGAAAAATTATACCAATTCTCTACAATCTCTTTCAGAAGGTAGAAGCCAAGAGAATACTTCCTAACTCATTCTATGAGGCCAGCAATATCCTATACCAAAACAAGACAGAGACATTACAAGAAAGGAAAACTACTGACCAATATCTCTCATGATGACATAGATGCAAAAAGTCCTCAACAAAATATTAACAAATTTAATCCAATGGTGTGTAAAAAGAATTATACACCACTTGAGATTTTAGTTGTTATTAGTGCCATCGAGTCAATTCCAACTTCTAGTGACCCTGTGTAGGGCAGAGTGGAAACCTGCCTGGTCTTTTTGTGCCATCCTCTCACCTTCTGATGCTATATCAGACAATGCTCCACTGCTATTCATAGCGTTTTCATGGCCAGTTTTTCAGAAGTGGGGGGCCAGGTCCTTCTTCCTAGTCTGTCTTAGTCTGGAAATTATGCTGAAACTGGTCTACCCTCAGTGACCCTGCTAGTATTTGGCATTCTGGTGGCATAGCTTTCAGCATCATGGCAACACTCAACTGCCACAGTATGACAACCAACAGACAGGTGGTGTGGTTCCCTGACCAGGAAACAAATTCAGACCCTGGCAGTAAGAGCACCAGAATGTTAACCACTAGACCACCACTTGGATTATATCCCAAGAGGGATTTATCCCAGGTTTGCAAGGCTGGTTCAACATTTGAAATAAATTAATGTAATCTATCACATCAACAGGCCAAAGAAGAAAAATCATATAATCATATCAATAGATGCACAAAAAGCACTTGACAAAATCCAACACCCATTCGTGATAAAAAACTCTCAGCAAACTAGGAATAGTGGACAACTCCTTCAACTGGATAAATAACATCTACAAAAAGCCTACGGCTAACATCGTATTTAATGGTGAGAAACTAGAAGCTTTGCCACTAAGATCAGGGCAAGGCAAGGATGTCCCCTCTCACCACTCCTTTCAACATTGTACTGGAAGTCCTAGCAATGCAGTAAGACAAGGAAAGGAAATATAAATTATATCAATTGGGGAGGAAGAAATAAAATTGTCTTTGTTAAAGATGACATGATTGTTTATGTAGAAAATCCAAAAGAATCAACAAAAACTCCTGGAACTAATAAGTGATATAGCAAGGCCACAGGACACAAGTTTAATCTACAAAAGTCAACCACTTTCCTATATAACAGCAATGAACAAGTGGAATTTGAAATTAAAAACACAATGCCATTTACATTAGCATCCCCCAAAATAAAATACTTAGGTATAAATTGAACAAAATGTGAACAAGATCTGTATGAGGAAAACTACAAAACTCTGATGAAAAAAATTTAAGAATAACTAGATAAGTGAAGGGATATTCCATATTCATGGATGGGAAGACTCAATATTGTCAAGATGTCAGTTCTTCCCATCTTGATCTATAGATTAAATGCAATTGCAATCAAAATCCAAGCAAATTATTTTATGCATATTGACAAGCTGATTCTCAAGTTCATATGGAGAGGCAAAAGACCCAGAATAGCCAACATAATATTGAAGGAGAAGAACAAAGTCAGAGGACTGATACTACCTGATTTCACGACTTATTATAAAGCTACCGTAATCAAGACAGTGTGGTATTGGTAAAAGAATAGACAAATAAATCATTCATGGAACAGAATAGAGCACTCAGAAAAAGAACCACACAAATATAGTTAACTGATTTTTGACAAAAGAGCAAAGAGAATACACTGGAGCAAAGATAGTCTTTCACAAATGGTGTTGGAACAAATGGACACTTACATGCAAAAACATGACTCTAGACACAGACTTTACACCCTTCACAAAAATTAACTCAAAGTGGATCATAGATCCATTTGATCATAGATCAAAATGGAAAATGCATAACTATAAAACTCTCAGAAGATAACATAGGAGAAAATCTAGGTGACCTTGGGTAGGGCGATAACTTTTTGGATGCAACACCCATAAAAGAAATCATTGCTGAGCTGGGCTTCATTAAAATTAAAGAAGTCTGGTCTGTGCAAGATGATGTCTAGGGAATGAGAAAACAAACCACAGACTGGGAGAAAATATTTACAAAAGATAGCTGATAAAGGACTGTTATCCAATATATACAAAGAACACTTAAAACTCAACAATAACAACTCAAGGGGCTGGCCCTGTGGTGTAGTGGTTAAGTTTGGCACGCTCCACTTCAGTGGCCCATGTTCGCAGGTTCGGATCCCGAGCACGGACCTACACCACTCATCAGTCATGCTGTGGTGGCAACCCACTTACAAAATAGAGGAAAATTGCCACAGATGTTAGCTCAGGGTGAATCTTCCTCAAGCACAAAGAGGAAGGTTGGCAACAGATGTTAGCTCAAGGCAAATCTTCTTAAGAAAAAAAAGAAAACAACCTGATTAAAAAATGGGCAAGAGGCCTGAACAGACACCTCATCAAAGAAGATATACAGATGCTGCACATCATATGTCATTACGGAATTACAAATTAAAACAAGAATGAGATACTTCTACACACCTATTAGAAAAGCCAAAATCCAAAACACTAATAACACCAAATGCTCTCATTCATTGTTGGTAGGAATGCAAATTGGTACAGCCACTTTGGAAGACAGTTTGGCAGTTTCTTATAAAACTAAACATACTCTTACCACAGGATCCAGCAATCATGTTCCTCAGCATTTACCCAAATGAGCTGAAAACTTGTCCTCACAAAAACCTGAACATGGATGTTTATAGCAGCTTTATTCATAATTGCCAAAACTTAGAAGCTACCAAGCTGTCCTTCAGTATGTGAATGGATAAATAAACTGTGGTACATCCAGACAACAGTATATTATTCAGTGCTATAAAGAAATGAGCTGTCAAGCCATGAAAAGACATGGAGAAAAGTTAAATAGATAATACTAAGTAAAGAAGCCAATTTCAAAAGACTACATACTGTAGGATTCCAACTATGTGACATTCTGGAAGAGGTAAAACTGTTCAGACAGTAAAAAATCACTGGTTGCCAGTTGGTATAGGGAAGGGAGGAATGTGGAGCACAGAGGATTTTTAGGTAGAGGAACTATTCTGTATTAAACTACAATGGTGGATACATGTTATTATACATTCGTCAAAAATCCATAGAACGTATAATACTGAGAGTGAACCCTATGGTTACCAGAGTGGAAGGGGGCACGGGGAGAGTAAAAGGGACAAAGGAGCACATGTGTATGGTGACAGATGGCAACTAGACTTTTGGTGAACCTGATGCAGTCTATACAGAAGTTGAAATACAACGATATACACCTGAAATTTATATAATGTTATAAACCAAAGGGACCTCAATAAAAAAAAAAGATGAACCCTAATTTAAACTATAGACTTTGGATGATTATGATGTGTCAATGTAGGTTCATTGATTGATCAACAAATGTACCAGTCTGGTGGGGTATGTTGATAGTGGAGGAGAGTGTGTTTGTGGGAGGAAGCAGAGGATATATGGGAAATCTCTGTATCTTCCACTCAATTTTGCTGTGAACCTAAAATTGCTCTAAAAAATAAAGTTTTATCTAAAAAAATATGAAAGAAGGAAAAAAACGACTTTGAAAGTTATGACCACATAGACAAAACCATAAGCACATATCCAATTTTCAATCTGAGGTCATTTTTGTATCTAAAAAAAGTGTGGTCCTAAAAGATAGCAAGAATATGAAAGAATGAAGAGTTTCATTAAGTTCAAAAGGCTTTAAATTTAGACCTAAATGAAAATTCCATTAAGGTCCTCCCACAATTAGAAAAAAATAAAAGCAGCATCCTATCAATGTCTAACCTAGGGTAAATTGCAGATTTTGGTCAGCAATCAGAAGAATTAGCTAATATGTAACATAAATGCAGGGATAGCACAGTAACTCACCTTGAGGTTACCTAATCAACCACAAATCAAGGTTAGGGCAAGAAATCAATTCCTGCAGAAAGGTCCAGTTTCCAGGAACATGCTACCTCAATCAGTTGCTAGGATATCTGTCAACAATTCTGGGGGTAACATTTAGTTTCCTTAGTGTTAAAGCATCTTTCACTCTGGGAAGATTTGGGATTAATCATAGAAATGTTTAAGATAATCAAATCCATGTTGATATTTATATATTAAAGAATTTTTACTTCTTTGTTATTTTATATATTTATATTATTTAATAAAATTTTGCCTATTAGAGTATGAGACCAGTTTTGTCAGTTCAATTTCCAATGTGTAATTAAAGAAGTGATTTAAAGTTGAAATCTTACTTAGTTTGTAGAAAATAAAGGGACATGTAAAAGAACTATGCTTGACCTTATCTATGATATCAATCATTTGCTTCACATGGGTTATTTGAGCACATGGGAAGATTTAGTTTGTTAAATCAGAAAATGGGAGGACCTAAGTGGGCAGAGAAGAGTTAACACAGCAGGTCTGACACTGCTATCCTTAGAAGGCCTGCTCTCAAGATGGGTCCTTGGCTGGCATCTGGGAAGTTGGGTCACAGAGTGTTTCCAGTCAACAGTTAACTAAGGGTATCAGCTAAGGGATGACAGGGGTTCACTTTGCCTAGATTGTTTGCACAAACATTACTGTTTAAGCTGAATGCCTGCTCGCCTTCTGGGAATCTGGAATTTTGGTGCAGAACATGCCTACTTATCCAGCCCCTAAAGAAACCTTGGGATCTAAGTCTCTAGTAGGCTCTCCTGGGCCAAAAGGTTGCACACATGTTGTTGAATTTTCATTGCTGGGAGAAGAGTGTGCTCTGTGTGACCCCTCAGGGAGGGAGAGAGCATAAGGAAGCCTGCAGATGGAGTCCTCTGGACTCTGCCTGTGTCTTTCCCTCACGATCCAGCTGTGTATCCTTACTGTGTTTCTATAATAAATCTTAACTATGAATAGAACTATATACTGAGTTCTGTAAATCCTTCCATGAATGTGGAATCCTTCCATGAATCTCTGAATGTGGGGGTGTGCTAGGGGACTCTTGAAACACTAAGAAAAGTGAATATTTTTCTTCCAAGTACAGTTTAAAGTGTTTGGAAGTGTTTAATTAGCTAAGTTTATAAATTAGACCAAACATTATTCAAAGATCTCTTAGAAGTGAATAATAAAATTTGCTAGACTTATAAATAGAGCAATAGCATTTGTAAATTGAACTTACAGGCTTAAGGAAAACAAGAGTCTTGAATTTGTAACTTTAATCATTGAATATTAATTTCTAAAACTCAAGTAAACTTTTGAATAGGCTTTCCAGCGCACAAAAACGTCCCTCAAGAGGATCAAAAAAGCTCAAATTTAATATATCTCATCAGCCCATAGCAGGTTGCTTGCCCTTCTAGTCTCAGTGGCTCAAGGGCATTTGTTCAAATTGACCACAGTTCCATACCACTAAGATTTCAATTAAAAAAACGGGGCCTAGGATCCAGCCCTGCTTATATCACTTGATAGTAAACCTTATCACACCATCTTACAGAGTCTACCTCTGATGGTGATATTAAAACGTGATTTCTATAAAAGCATCAGTAGGTCCAACTGAACTCATGGAATAGTTGGTAACTCCATAGTGTTGAAGACTCAGAAAAAGTTAATAAAAATTAGCCTTTTAATATTCTTGAAGCCCTTAACAGATTTCTCCATTGGATGATGAAGAGTATGGCAAAGGTCTCTAGTACAGCAGTCACGCCTGAAACCTATTTGCTATGCAGTAAAAAAAAGATTACAAGGGGCTGGCCTGGTGGTGTAGCAGTTAAGTTCTCGCGCTCTGCTTTAGCGGCCCAGGGTTCGCAGGTTCGGATCCTGGGTGCGGACCTACACACCACTTGTCAAGTCATGTGGTGGTGGTATCCCATACAAAGTAGAGGAAGATGGACACGAATGTTAGCCCAGGGCCAGTCTTCCTCAGCAAAAAGGGGAGGATTGGCAACAGATGTTAGCTCAGGGCTAATCTTCGCCCCCCCCCAAAAAAACATCTTGCCCTTAAAAATATGTAGGGTGTGAGAGTGGAGAAAGGCCTGAGGAGCAAGACTGTGAGAAAAGGGACAGAGGTGAGAAAATAAGAGGCAAGATCATGAGATACATGTTGACCCTCTAGCGCTGTAGCCTGGCTGTCTTACAAAGAAGAGTTGGGAAAGGCTTCATAGGACCGGGTGGTGGGGTCATGCTTCTCAGTCTCAGCAGTTGCGACTTGATTCTTTCAGTGGAGAGAAGAATGAATGGTTTTTCAACAGGCAATGATATGAAGAAAGACTGGTTGTTCCAGAATAAAGATTTTCCTGGAGACATGGTATAGGATGGTTTAGGTTGTATTAGAGGAGTGAGTATTGTTGGCAGAGAATAGTTAGAAAACAGTCCAGATATATAGGGCTAAGCTAAGGTCAGAGGTTATGGAAAGAGACAGATTCTTTTTTTTTTTGTGAGGAAGACCAGCCCTGAGCTAACATCCCTTGCTGATCTTCCTCTTTTGGCTGAGGAAGACTGGCCCCGGGCTAACATCCATGCCCATCTTCCTCTACTTTATATGGGACGCCGCCACGGCATGGCTGACAAGCAGTGAGTCGGCGGGCGCCCGGGATCCGAACCAGTGAACCCCAGGTTGCCAAGCGCGGACTAAACCGCTGCACCACTGGGCCGGCCCCCAGATTCTTTAAGCATTGTGAAGGAAGAAGTGCTGGGACTAGGGGCCACATACAAAGGAAGGATAAGAGTACCTTTACATAAGTGAAAGAGGAGGGTAGATTTTCAGAATGAAGTATACATCAGTGGGTTGTTTATATTTTTAGTTTTTCTTTTTTATACCATGTGAGTTGGAATCAGTATATATCAGAAGGTAGTGTGAAAAGAAAAGTTTAGACTCCTACTTTTTCAAGAGGGAAAAGAAGTTTTGTGACTTGGGGCCGCCCGGTGGTGCAGCGGTTTAGTCCGCGCTTGGCAGCCCGGGGTTCGCGAGTTCGGATCCCGGGCGCCCGCCGACGCACTGCCTGTCAGACATGCCGTGGAGGCGTCCCATATAAAGTGGAGGAAGATGGGCACGGATGTTAGCCCAGGGCCAGTCTTCCTCAGCAAAAAGGGGAGGATTGGCAACAGATGCTAGCTCAGGGCTGGTCTTCCCCACAAAAAGAAAAGGTAATCGGACCGCATACCCCAGGGGTTTAAGGCTTATGTATTTTAAGATTAGAATCTTGGCTTTACCAAATAGACCTGGGGAGAGTCAAGCAACCCATACCTAGAGAGATGATGTGCATACTGACAAACTGGGATGTTGCAGTCTGCTGGGATCTTTGGAAGATTTTTCAACCATATTGTAGAGAAGAGCCCAAGACACAAACAGCTTTGGCAGTTGTGCTTCAGGAAAGAGGACAGGCTGTCAAGTTCTCTACCAGTGGAAGTTGAAGGAAACAGGACTATGGGAATTTTGGGGGCATTTCCTAATGGGTTCCTGCTGGTAGATGTGCTTCAGGAAAAGAGTGAACAGCTCCTGGCCAAAGAGGAATCAGCTTTAAGACAGCAAAGCCAAAACAAAGAATTGGCAGTACTCTTAAGAGGCTGAGCAGCATTGTTCAGGCCGGCCAGGCCTTCCTGTTCTGTGGGATTTTCAAATATATTTTGTATTTAACTAACAAATATTGTAGCTTCTTAGGACCTGGATTTCAAGTCTATTTCCATGCAGAACCCACTACTCTAATTATGAAATCAAATATTCCTATGAACATTCTAATCCCCCCAGCCAATGCCTTCCAAAACAATGCAATTAATCCTTCTCTGATGGAGAGAATAACTAATCCTCTTTCACCAAAAGCAACCAATCCTCTATTCCTTCAAAGCACTGTCAGCTATCCCCCTTTATTTGTAGGCAACAGAACAAATAAAATAAAATGGAGCTCTCTTGCTCTGCCGAGTGAGGCCAACTGATCCAGAACCTAAAATGTACTGAAGATGTACAAAACTTTTACATACATATGGACCCATGTGGCAACTTTATGCTCATACTGCTGATTATTGAACATCCATAGCAAAGTCATTCTCTGTGTCCAAATGGCACACTAAGCAAATATAGTCAATCCCACAACTGTTATTCTTGAAGCAGGGGACTGCCTTGGTTGAATTCTTTCTAGGTACGTTGGCTCTTTTAGAAGAATCAAAATTCTTTTTTAGTTGAAGAGAGGAAAAAGAGAAGAGAAGAGAGAACATTTGCAAAGTGATGAAAAGGGAAAAATTATATGTAGAGGGTTACTTTCTCTTTTCGGGTTTGGAACTGAAACACCATTGGTCCAGCTGCTGCCTTAAGGCTTTCTGGTGCAAAAATAGAGAGTAAGTATCTCAGGGTAATCTGTAAAAATTAACCTTGTGCCAGGGGGATCAAAATTTTATTATGGTACCATCAGTACCATTTTTCTTTCCCAAGTGTAAAGAAAGCATAGTTTCTTAGGTATAGCTCTCAAGTTGTTTTGGAGCTCCAATATTGGAACACTGTAATTACACCACTTCAAAGAAATAGTCCTATGGTTTATTAACTATGACCCTCTTTGGAAACCAGCCATGGTTATCCCTTAGCGGCAGCCCTGGATCGTTGAATCCAGTGGCTAGAGGCCAGTTGTCATTAACAGTTTACAAAACCAAAAAGAACAGGAGAGTATTTCCTTTCTCTGTTCTTTCCCTTGGTTCTTTCATCTCTTTACCTCCTCCTCAATTCCATCTCCCATTCTGTTCTCACCTCTCCAATTCCTGAATAATCTGCAATACAATCTTCTGAGTCATCCTCAGTGTTTTCATTGGTTACAAATGGAATCTCATTTTATATGTGCTTTGCTGAAAACCAGTTTCATTAAAGTCACATTTAAATGGAAACCTACCCTCCTTGGGTAAGGAATTTGGGTGGGAGTGAAAGAGACAAGGGAAACTAAGGAGAGTTTTATGCTACTAAGGTATTGAAACAAATAATTCGACAAATATAATCTCTTAAATTTGGCATTAATGGACATTTTCCCATTAGTAGCATGTTGGGAGCAACCCATGGAATATTGCAGTTTGATGAGGCCCTTTGAGCTAAACATGATAGCACTGCCTCTATATGCATGCTGTGATCCTAGCGTCTGATCTCTTTTCAAATTTTGCTGAACTTTAAATAGCCTGGGGAACTTTTAAAAACCCGAAAGTACAGACCAAACCCATACAATTAAACCAGAATCTCTCCCAGGAGATTCCAACGTGCAGAAGCACTTGTTTTCAACCCTTAACGTGCATGAGTCACCTGAGGATCTTGATGAAAATGCAGATCCTAACTCTGTAGATCTAGGGTGGAGCACAAGATTCTACTTTTCTAACCGGCTCCCATGCCTGTGTGGCTCCTCCCTTGTCCCTGGGGAGTGAGGGAGATTAGACAGATGGTCTAGAGCAAACTTTGGTCCCTATTACAATCACTTGGGGAATTTGGTAAAAATACAAAGGCCCAGACCCATTCCTTCTTCAAGGAACCTGGGCCTCTGTATTTCTTTTTGGCTTCCAGATGATTCTGATGCACATTAAGTTACAAGAACCACTGGTCTAGACTGTGGATCCTCAGCTATCTAATCACTCTGCCCTGCCTATTGTAACTTTCTTGTTGCCTCTGTTGTTTCCTTTTCTGTACCTTCTGAAATCCTAGAATACAAATACCAGAAGAAACTGGTATCAAAATAACGGGGTCCTAATGTGGTCTAACATTGGGTGTACAAAATACATTACTCAATTAAAAAAGAAAAAGAACAGTTCACACGGCAGGTATGTCCTGCCAAACAACCTGGTCCAAGGTTCTCTGGACTGAAATAAGGATGTTTGACATTTTATTTGCAAAATCTCACTTTGACTCATTTTGTGCAATAATCTGTGTCTTCCTCAATTTTCATAGTCTTGCACCTCCTCAACCTGAACCTCATACTTGTATATGGTGTCTCTGCATATTTTAAGGATGACTCTTCTTAAAACCATAACACTATCACTAAATGGCCTTATTTAATTAAGTATATCAAAAGAGACTATCTGGTCTGTGGATCATATTTTGTCATAATATGCTATTTTCTACCATATTTTAGTGTCCGACCTTGTGATATATTAAGAAAATCTGTATTTTTTTTCCTAGCAAATATGACATCTCCTGGCATGATGGACTTTATAAAATATTGTGTTGATTTTTTGTTCTTTTAATATTAATAATAATAGCTAACATTTATTGGGTACTTACACTTTTCTAAACACTTTACATGGTTTAACTCATTTTGTTCTCCCAGCAACCCAGGAGATAGGTGTCCCCTTTTTGACAGATGAGGAAACTAAGAACTTGGCCAAGGAGACAAACTGTGATGTAGTAGAACTGGGATCCGAAGCCTGACAGTCTTGCTATATTATTTCTGTGTCACACTGGTTTTAGTGTTATTGTTTACATGTACATGTCTCTTCATTAAATGTTTGTGTGTTTTCTTTTTCCGTTTAAATAAACTTTATTTTGGGGAGCAGTTTTAAGTTCACAGCAAAGTTGAACAGAGAGTTCCCCAATACCCCCCGCCCTCACACGTGCACAGCCTCCCCCACTATCAACGTCCCCCTCCAGAGTGGCACATTTCTTACAATTGATGAACCTACATTGACATATCATTATCACTCCAAGTCCATAGTTTAAATTAGGGTGCACTCTCAATATTGAAGATTCTATGGATTTTGACAAATGTATAATGACATGTGTCCTCCATTACAGTATCATACAGAATAGCGTCACTGCCCTAAAAATCCTCTGTGCTTTGCCTATTCATCCCTCCCTCCCTCCCACCTCCTGGCAACCACTGATCTTTTAACTGTCTGCATAGTTTTGCCTTTTTCAGAATGTCTTATAGTTGGAATCATACAATATGCAGACATGCATTTAAGTTTCCTCCATGTCTTTTCCTGGCTTGGGAGCTCATTTCTTTTTAGCACTGAATAACATGCCATTGTCTGGACGTACCACAGTTTGTTCATCCATTCACCTACTAAAAGACATCTTGGTAGCTTCCAAGTTTTGGCATTATGAATAGGGCTGCTATAAATATCCGTGCTCAGGTTTTTGTGAGGACATAAGTTTTCAACTCATTTGGGTAAATACCAAGGAATACAATTGCTGGATCCTGTGGTAAGAGTATGTTTGGTTTTATAAGAAACTGCCAAACTGTCTTCTAAAGTAGCTGTACCAATTTGCATTCCCACCAGCAATGAATGAGAGCATTTGGTGTTATTAGTGTTTTGGATTTTGGCCTTTCTAATAGGTAAGTAGGGGTACCTCATTCTTCTTTTAATCTGTAATTCCGTAATGACATATGATGTGGAGCACTGTTTCATATGCTTACTTGCCATCTGTATGTTTTCTTTGATGAGGTGTCTGTTCAGGTCTCTTGTCCATTTCTTTTTTTTGACTTTTTATTTTTCATTTATTTATTTATTTATTTGTGTGAGGAAGACCAGCCCTGAGCTAACATCCATTGCTAATCCTCCTCTTTTTGCTGAGGAAGACTGGCCCTGGGCTAACATCCCTGCCCATCTTTCTCCACTTTATATGGGACGCTGCCACGGCATGGCTGACAGGCAGTGCGTCGGCGGGCGCCCGGGATCCGAACCCGCGAAACCCGGGCTGCCAAGCGCGGACTAAACTGCTGCACCACCGGGCCGGCCCCTCTTGTCCATTTCTTAATCGGGTTGTTTGTTTTCTTATTGTTGTAAGTGTTCTTTGTGTATTTTGGATAACAGTCCTTTATCAGATATCTTTTGCAAATATTTTCTCCCAGTCTGTGGCTTGTCTCCTCATTCCCTTGACATTGTCTTGCACAGAGCAGACTTTTTAAAATTTTAATGAAGTCCAGTTTATCAATGATTTCTTTTATGGGTCATGCCTTTGGTGTTATATCTAAAAAGTCATTGCCATACCCAAGGTCATGTACATTTTCTCCTATGTTATCTTCTGGGAGTTTTATAGTTTTGCATTTTCCACTTAGATCCATGATCCATTTTGAGTTAATTTTTGTGAAGGAAGGGTGTAAAGCCTGTGTCTAGAGTCATGTTTTTGCATGTGAGTGTCCATTTGTTCCAAAACCATTTGTGGAAGACTTTCTTTGCTCCATTGTATTCTCTTTGCTCCTTCATCAGAGATCACTTGGCTATATTTATGTGGGTCTTTTTCTGAGTGCTCTATTCTGTTCCATAAATAATCCATTTGTCTATTCTTTCACCAGTACCACACTGTCTTGATTATGGTAGCTTTACAGTAAGTCTTGAAGTCAGGTAGTATCAGTCCTCTGACTTTGTTCTTCTCCTTCAATATTATGTTGGCTATTCTGGGTCTTTTGCCTCTCCATATAAACTTGAGAATCAGCTTGTCAATATCCACAAAGTAATTTGCTTGGATTTTGATTGCAATTGCATTGAGTCTATAGATCAAGTTAGGAAGAACTGACATCTTGACAATATTGAGTTTTCCTATTCGTGAACATGGAATATCTCTCCACTCATTTAGTTACTTTTAGATTTTTTTCATCAGAGTTTTGTAGTTTTCCTCATACAGATCTTGTTCACATTTTGTCCAATTTATACTAAGTATTTTATTTTGGGGGATGCTAATGCAAATGGCATTGTGTTTTTAATTTCAAATTCCACTTGTTCATTGCTGGTATATAGGAAAATGGTTGACATTTGTAGATTAACCTTGTATCCTGCGGCCTTGCTATATCACGTATTAGTTTCAGGAGTTTTTGTTGTTTTGTTGATTCTTTTGGATTTTCTACATAAACAATCATGTCATTTGCAAACAAAGACAGTTTCATTTCTTCCTTCCCAATTGATATAACTTATATTTCCTTTTCTTGTCTTACTGCATTGCTAGGACTTCCAGTACAATGTTGAAAGGAGTGGTGAGAGGGGACATCCTTGCCTTGTCCTGATCTTAGTGGCAAAACTTCTAGTTTCTCACTAGTGAGTGTGATGTTGGCTGTAGGCTTTTGGTAGATGTTCCTTATCAAATTGAAGGAGTTCCTCTCTATTGCTAGTTTGTTGAGGGTTTTTTATCATGAATGGGTGATAAATTTGTCAAATGCTTTTTCTATGTCTATTGATATGATGATATGATTTTTCTTCTTTAGCCTGTTGATGTGATGGATCACATTAATTGATTTTCAAGTGTTGAACCAGCCTTGCATACCTGTGATAAATCCCACTTGGTTGGGGTGTGTAATTCTTTTTATACATCATATGATTTAATTTGCTAATATCTTGTTGAAGATTTTTGCATCTATATTCATGAGAGATATTGTTCTTCTTCTTTTGTTTTGTCTTTTCTTTTTTTATAACATTTTCTTGTAATGTCTTTGTCTAGTTTTGGTATTAGGGTAATGCTGGATTCATCGACTGAGTTAGAAAGTATTCCCTTGGCTTCTATCTCATGAAAGAGATTGTAGGGAATAATTTCTTCCTTCAATGTTTGGTGAAAATTCTCAATGAACCCATCTGGGCCTAGTGCTTTCTGCTTTGGAAAGTTATTAATTATTGATTCAATTTCTCTATCTATATAGGCCTATTCAGATTGTTTCTTCTTGTGTGAATTTTGGCAGATTGTATCTTTTAAGGAATTGGTCCATTTTTTCTAGATTATCAAAGTTGTGGTCATAGAGTTATTTATAGCATCTTTTATTATCTATTTAATGTCCGTGGGTTCTGTAGTGATTTCCACTCTATTCTTTCTGATATTAATAATTTGTGTCATTTCTCTTTATTTTTATTTCTTAGTTAACCTACCTAGAGGCTTATTGACTTTATTGATCTTTTCAAAGAACCAGCTTTTGGTCCTTCATTAATTTTCTCTGTTGATTTCCTGTTTTTAATTTCATTATTTCTGCTCTAATTTTATTATTTCTTTTCTTCTGCTTACTTGTATTTAATTTTCTCTTTGTTTTCTAGTTTCCTAAGGTTGTAATTCTGATGACTAATTTTAGATCTTTCTTCTTTTCTAATATATGCATTCAATGCCATAAACTTTCCTCTAAGCACTGTTTTTGCTGCATCCCACAAATTTTGGTAAGTGGTATTTTTGTTTTCATTTAGTTCAAAGTGTTTTTTAATATCTCTTGAGATTTCTTTTTTGACTCATGTGTTACTTAAAAGTGTGTTGTTTAATCTCCAAATATTTTGAGATTTTCCAGTTATCTCTCTTTTATCGATTTCTAGTTTAAATCCATAGTGGTCTGGCAGCATACATTGTATGATTTCTATTTTAAATTTGTTAAGATGTGTTTTATGACCCAGAATGTAGTCTGTCTTGGTAAATGTTCCATGTGAACTTGAAAGAATGTGTAGTCTGTTGTTACTGGAGGAAGTAGTTTATAGGTATCAATTATATCCAGTTGATTGAATGTACTGTTGAATTCAACTATGTTCTTACTTATTTTCTACCTGGTAGATATGTCCATTTTTGATAGAGAGGTATTAAAGTCTGCAACTATAACTGTAGATTTATCTATTTCTTCTTGCAGTTCTATCAGTTTTACCTTATGTATTTTGATGTATTTTGATGTTGTTATGTACATACACATTAAAGATTGTTATGTCTCCTCAAAAACTGACCCCTTTATCATTATGTAAGGTCCCTCTTTATCCTAGATAATTTTCCTTGCTTTGAAATCTGCTTTGCCTGAAATTAATATAGGTACTCCAACTTTCTTTTGATTACAGTTAGCGGGGTATATCTTTATCCATTTATTTTAAATCTATGTGTGTCTTTAGAGTTAAAGTGGGTTTTTAGACAACATGTGGTTGCGTCTTGTTTTTTGATCCATTTGACTATTTCTGTGTTTTAATTATTGTTTTTAGACCATTGACATTTAAAGTGATTATTGATATATTTGGATAAATATCTACCATATTTGTTATTGTTTTCTATTCATTGCCCTTGTTCTTTGTTCCTGTTTTTGTCTTCCACTCTTTTTATGCTATTTATGGTTTTAATTAAGTATTTTATAGGATTCTATTTTCTCAGCATATAAATTATATGTCTTTTTTAAACTTTTTTTTAGTGGTTGCCCTCAGATTTCTGATTTATATCAATTTCCATCTCTCTAAAGAACTTCTTTTAATATTTTTTGCAAGGCAAGTGTATGGGCAACAAATTCCCTCAATGTTTCTTTGTCTTTGAAAGTCTTTATTTCTTCTTTGCTTTTGAAGGATAATTTTGCAGAATACAGAATTCCAGGTAAGTGTTTTTTTTCTCTCAACACTTTAAATATATCACTCCACTTTCTTCGTGCTTGCATGGTCTCTGAGGAGAAATTGGATGTAATTCTTTTTTTTTTTTTTTTTTAGGTGAGGGGACAACACTCATGGGAGGGAACCCCAGCCTGTGACCCAGCTTTGACAGATCTTAGCATTTTGCCATATTTGCCTCAGATCTTTTCTGGTTTTGTTTTTTTGAGGAAGATTGGCTCTGCGCTAACATCCATTACCAATCTTCCTCTTTTTTCCTTTTGCTCCCTAAAGCCCCAGTACATAGTTGTGTATCATAGTTGTAGTGTTGTAGCTCTTCTGTATGGGATGGCGCCTCAGCATGGCTTGATGAGCAATGAGTAGGTCCGCGCCCAGGATCTGAACCAACTGACCCAGGTCCACCTAAGGGGAACATGCAAACTTAACAACTGTGCCGCTGGGTCAGCCCCTGGATGTAATTCTTACCATTGCTCCTCTATAGGTTAGATGCTTTTTTTCTCTGGCTTCTTTCAAGAGTTTTTCTTTGTCTTTGATTTTCTGCAGTTTGAATATGATATGCCTAGGTGTAGTTTATTTGATATTTTTTTCTCTGAGCTTCCTGTGTTTTGAGGTATTATAGACTGAATGTTTGTGTCCCCCCAAAATTCATATGGTGAAATACTAAACCCACATATGATAGTGTTGAGAGGTGGGATCTTTGGGGGGTAATTAGGTGCTGAGGGTGGAGCCTTTATGAATGAAATTAATAGAAAGAGATGTACGAGTTTTCTCTTACTCTCTGCCATGAGAGGATATAGCAAGAAGATGGCCATGGACAAACCAGGACACAGGCTCTCACCAGGAATGAATCTTGATCTTGTACTTCTCTGCCTCCAAAACTGTGAGAAATAAATGTTTGTTGTTTAAGTCACCCAGTCTGTGGTAATTTGATATTGCAGCCCGAGCTGACTAAGACATATGTTTGGTGTCTGACCTTAATTTGGGGGAAATTCTCAGTCATTATTTCTTCAAATATTGCTTTTGTACCTTTCTCTCTTCTCCTTTTGGTATTACCATTATGTGTATGCTACACCTTTTTGTAGTTGTACTACAATTTTTGGATATTCTGTTCTTTTTTTCAGTCTTTTTTCTCTTGCTTTCAGTTTCTATTGACATATCTCCAAGCTCAGAAATTCTTTCCTCAATTGTATTTAGTTTACTAATAAGCCCATGAAAGGCATTCTTCATTTCTGTTACAGTCTTTTTATTCTCTAACATTTCTTTTTGATTCCTAGAATTTCCATCTCTGTTTACATTACCCATCTATTCTTTCATGTTGTCTACTTTTCCCATGAGAGCCCTTAGCATATAAATCATGCTTGTTTTAAATTCATGGTCTGATCATTGCAACATCCCTGCCATATCAGAGTCTGGTTCTGATGCTTGCTCTGTCTCTTTAAACTGTGTTTTTTGACTTTTTGTGTGCCTTATAATTTTTTGTTGAAAGCCATATGTTATGTATGGGGTAAAAGGAACTCTGGTAAATAGGCCTTTAGTGATATGGTGGTAAAGTGTGAGGAGAAGAGTACCATTCTATAGTCCTATGATTAGGCCTTAGTCCAATAGTTACCCTGTGCTTTTGTGAATTTCACAAGTGCTTCTCAAACTCCCTACACCCAACCTTGCATAAGACAAGATGGCTGGAAGGGGCTAGAGTTGGGTGTTTCCTTTTCCCCGGGTCATTTAGGCTCTGATAAAACCTTAATAGGTTAGGCTCTGGTAAGTAGTTTCCCTTGAGGGCAGGCTTTGTTAAGAACAGAATGCCCTGTTTTGATTCAAAATGGTGACTTTTCCCGTGGGAAGCCCAAGGGGATTTTTCCCTAATCTTTCTTGTGAGAACCTGGTAGAACTCCAGGAGATAAAACTCACAAAAGTGAGGGGACTCCCTTGAAGTTTTTAGCTCATAGAGTTGCCCAGTCTGAGACTCTAGCAATTCATCAATTACAATTCAGGTTTTCCTATCCTAATACTGGTTCCCACAGAGGTTTTTATTTGTAGGTTTCTATTCTCTATTCGCATGTCTGTCTCTCCACTTTCAGGGGAAGCAATTTGCCCTGTATCCTCACTTCTCTGAAAGATCTAAGAAAAGCTACTCACTGTTCAGTTTGTTCAGCAGAGTGGTGACTTCCAAGATCCTTACATGCCTGACTAGAAATTGGAAGTCTGCTTGGTTGGTTTTATATACCAATTTCTGTCCTCAACAGCCATGGCAAACATATTTTTTGTTTGTTTCTATGTCTGAATTAGTACTCAAATGATTAATTGCTGCTCAAGCAGCAGTAATTGGCACTTGGTAAGCAGTACTGAGGTAGGATCAACCTAGTTAAAAGGCTGGGCCTTGTCTTCGTGGGTCCAGAAACTGGATCTTTTCAGTGTACTTGGGCTGATGTGGCTCATAGTTGCTGATTCATAGTAACTAAACTCAGAAGAAATTGAGGTATGAATCAGAATGATAATTAATTGATTTTCTTATGAGACAGTCCTTTCTATGACTGAGATACTCAAGTCTCTAAGCAGGTACTTTCAGGTGTCAGAATAAAGAAAAGTGGATCCACTTAAGAGCTTTTTCATCCAAGCAATGGAAAATGCTGTGTGAGCTGTTTCAACCCATAACAGAGAAAAACCTCTTTAGGGACTGGAAATTTCATATTGCCCTGATCCAATGTTAAAAGTGTGGTTAAGTATTCTCAAACTCTAATAATTGTGATTAATAATAATGAAGACACATTTATGGAGTGATTCTTCTGTGCCAGGAACTATGCTAAGCACTTAATCCTCACAAAATCGTCAGAGATAAAGATGATTACACTTTGGTAGATTAGGAAGGTTAAATGATTTAGTCACTGTCACCTACCCAGAGAAGCAGGATTCAAATGCAGAGTTCTCTGAGCCAACCATACACCACATGGCTTCTCAACAATTCTTGGACTATCCGTTTTTCAGTTTCTGTATAGACCAAACCGTTTGTGTTAACACATTCTTAATCTGATAGGTTATTGTAAAACTAGTTATAAATGATTCAGTTTTAACTTTGGCCAGTTAATAAAAGTGGTTGTGAAAAGTTTTCTGTGAAATTTTATAACAGAACATTTTAAACATATAAAAGAAGTATAAAGAATATTGTAACAAATACTTATGTACCCACCACGAGGATTTTTATACATTAACATAAGTCTATTTTCTACAAAGAGATTCTTTTAAAATATAAATCAGTGAGGTCATTTTTCTTTTCAAAACCCCCAATGGTTTCCCACACCTAAATAAAAGCTCAAAGTACCAATGAGCCACTAAGCCCTACACCATCAGGTGTCCCATTATCCCTCATTCTGTCTCCTTCCATTCTCCCTCCTGCTACTGATACTCCAGCCGCATTTACCTTGCTAAACCTTGAAGATGCCAAGCATTTCCTCTCTCAGAAGCTTTGTGCTTACCATTACTCTGATCTCAGTATACTCATTAGGATTAAGTTTAGTTGTCAGACAGAGGCATAAACAATATAGATGTTTATTTATCTCTCATGTTCAAGAAATCTAGAGGTAGAAATTCCAGAGATAGTATAACAGTTCCATGGTTTCAAGAACCCACATTCCTTCTATCTTATTGCTTTGCCATATGTGGCTTCCATTCCCAAAGTCATCTCACAGTCCAAAATACCTACTGGAACTCCAGTCATCCTGTTTGGATTCCAGCCAACAGAAAGAGGAAGAGAGAAAGAGCACTCTATGTTTCTATAAAATGTTAAGTAAAAGAGGAAATAGAACACCTCATTTTTTAAAAATGTTTTTTGAAGTTAAGCCTTTACCGTCTAAGTAAAATCTCATCTACCTTCTGGGAACCTTAGAGGACAATAATCAGGTACTCTTTTAAACTGTACTTGTTTCTAATCACCCTTCTAGTAAAAATGTGGTTGAGCTTGATCTTTTTGTACCATCTATGGACCAGGACAGTTCAGATTTCTTTTGTTTTAGCAACAGGAATCTTTTTAACATCTATTGCCAATCCTCCTCTTTTTGCTGAGAAAGACTGGCCCTGGGCTACCATCCGTGCCCATCTTCCTCTACTTTATATGGGACGCCGCCACAGCATGGCTAACAAGCAGTGTGGCGGCTGGCGCCCAGGATCCAAACCTGCGAATCCCGGGCTGCCAAACCGCAAACTAAACCGCTGCACCACAGGGCAGCCCCAGGAATCTTTTTAAAAATTAAAAATAAATGCACAACTCCAATATATAAAAAATTTATTATTATTTATATATTAACATTTATGGCATTTAGTTATTAGGAAGTTACTTAATGAAAACAGAGTATTTTTGAGCACAAAATATTGTGAAAAGGGTTTATTATAGTTGCAGAAAGCTTCTGAAATAAATTTATTTCTGCATTTGTTTTGATTGTACAGTATTGAGAAAAACTAGATTCACAGGCTAGTTGTCAGAAATGGTTTCAGGTTTTTGTATTGTTTTGTTCTTAAAATTTTATGATTTTCTCTGATTAAACAGAGATGACAAAAGGAGATTTATTCTGAGATACATAAAAAAAAAAACACACAAGTTAACACATAGGCTTCCAATATGTTAAACTTTGGTAGATAGTACATGAGGACACAGTAAGTATATTTTTGTACAATTTCTTAAATGTTTTAAATAAGTAAGTACTTCCATATACAGTTAGAATGAACACATTGTTGTCCATTGGCTCTTTAAAAAAACCTGCTTTTGGGGCTGGCCTGGTGGCGTAGAGGTTAAGTTTGCACGCTCCGCTTCAGTGGCCCCTGGTTTCACAAGTTCGGATCCTGGGCGTGGACAGATGCACTGTTTGTTAGCCATGCTGTGGCGGTGTCCCATATAAAGTAGAGGAAGATGGGCACGGGTGTTAGCCCAGGGCCAGTCTTCCTCAGAAAAAAGGAGGAAGATTGGCAGCGAATGTTAGCTCAGGGCTAGTCTTCCTCACACACACACACAAAATGCTTTGGGCCGACCAGGTGGTGCAGCGGTTAAGTTCGTGCATTCCGCTTCAGTGGCCTGGGGTTTGCTGGTTTGGATCCTGGGTGTGGACCTACTCACCCCTCATCAAGCCATGCTGAGGCAGCATCCCACATAGAAGAACTAGGAGGGTGTACAACTAGAATGTATGACTATGTACTGGGGCTTTGGGGAGAAAAAAGAAAAAGAGGGAGATTGGCAACAGATGTTAGCTCAGGGCCAATCTTCCTCAAAAAAGAATTTTAAAAGAACTGCTTTAGGGGCCGGCCCCATGGCTTAGTGGTTAAGTTCACATGCTTCTCTTTGGTGGCCTGGGGTTTACAGGTTCAGATCCTGGGCACAGACCTGTGCACTGCTCATCAAGCCATGCTGTGGTGGCGTCCCATATACAGAGTAGAGGAAGATGGGCACAGATGTTAGCTCAGAGCTAATCTTCCTCACAAAAACAAAACAAAATGAAAACTGCTTTATTGAAGTTTAGATACCATAAATTTTAAGTGTATGATCGATTAATTTTAGCAAATTTACGGAGTTGTGTAACCATTACTAATCCCGTTTTAGAACCTTTACATCATCTCAGAAAGCTTCCTGCAAACCTGTGCTTACTGGTGGCAGCTGTACCTCCTGCACCCCCTCCCCCTTATTTCCTAGCCTTCCAGCTGAGAAGAGTAGATGGTCTCCTGGAAGCTGGTATGTTAGTGTCTGTGTAAAAATATCCGTGGTCTGTGTTCCTGTAAAAAGTGTGTGAATATAGCTGTAGAACTAGCAGTAAGAAATAAAAATTAAGAGGCCTGTAAGCCAATTCATTTTATGCACTGTGTAATTATGTATAATTGGTATCACAGTGTGTTACATGTTGAACTGGAATGTTCCCGTTGTGTCAGGGGACAATTCTTCTGATGTCCAAAGTTTCCACTGTATAGTGGTATCCTCCTGTTGATTAGCAGGTTGCAGATGACATTCTCTATGGCCGTGGAAGCCCACCAGAAGGGAGACACAATTCCTAACAAAACTGAGGGCATACTTGCCAGTTATGATACTTGAAATTGTGTGTATTCACATACACAATCCCATGTGTAGTCAAAGAACAACTGCTGTCTTTTATAAACTCTAGTATTCTTTCTTTCTGAGAGAGCACTGGTTGCTCCTATAAAACTGCTGCAAAAGGTGGCCTGTTTGTCTCTCAGTAAAAGAGGCAACACTGCACAGGACTTTTCCCCACTTGCTTTGGCGGATAGACTCCATGAGATTTAAAACTCCCCCTTTCTGGAGCTGATAGGGTGACAATGCTCTTTTGAAAAAAATGCAGGTGAGACCTATCTGGAGGGTTGACTAAGCAAGTATGGAATGGGCCCTGGGGGAGAGTAGCAGACCTCATTGATAAAATGTTTGGTGACAACAGGCAGTCTGTTACATTGAAATGTACTAAGGTCTACTTCTACAGTAGGTTGGAAAGAAGTGACATAAAGGATGGGTTTGGGCAAAAGCCCCATGAGACTATGGAGGTGTCTTCCTTGACTAGCAAATGAGGGAGCGCTGCTAGTTGTGCGGGAGGGCCAGGAGTGGAGATCACATAGTTCTCTCTGACTGATCCCAGGTTGCAAGCCACTCTGGCCTGACCGCATTACTGAAACAGGAGGAGGACTGAAAGGAAAGGCCCACTTGCTGAGATCTGTGCAGTTCAGACTGATGTTCACCTAATGTGTTCAGTACCACCTCCTGCCCAGACCTTTCTCATTTCAAGAACAAACATGCCTAGGGCAGGGGTTGAGGCCCCTCCTTCGAACTGGAGGATTTATGCACTGGCCAGTTGTGTTGGGAACTTGGTGGCACTTAAAGTTGTCAAACCTGTCAGCCCTTAGTGACAGTGAGGCACAAGTTACTGTGGTTCCTAGACTCCCCCATTGGCACAGTCACAGTTTACTTCAGATGTGGAAACAAATCTCAAATTGGACTATGGATTGATGCAAGTATACGGGTGGGCTCTTTTGAGCCAATATGCACAAGATGTTGTAATTAATAACTGCTGAATGCATTATAGAAAGAGTTGTGTTAAAAAAATTCCTCATGCCTATTTACAGTCATTCCCCTTTCCCACCCCAAGCCCCAGACAACCATTAATCTACTTTCTGACTCTATAGCTTTGCCTTCTCTAGACATTTTATTAAATAGAATCCTACAATCTTTTTGTCTGGTTTCTTTCACTTAGTATGTTTTTGAGGTTCATCCATCTTGTAGCACGAATTGTTCATTTTTATTCATGAATAGTATTCTATTGTATGCACATACCAACATGTGTTTATCTACTCAGCAGTTCGTGGACATTCAGGTTGTTTCCAGTTTGGGGCTATTACAAATAATGCTACTGTAAACATTTGCTTACAGGCCGTTGTGTAAATTTGTTGTTAGTGCTGTTGAGTCAATTCTGACTCCTAGGGATGCTGTGTACAGCAGAGCAGAAGCCTGCAGCTGTTTGTGTGCCCTCCTCTCATTTTCCGGTGATATATCAGATAATGCTCCACTGCTGTTCATAGGGGTTTCATGGCCAGTTTTTTCAGAAGTGGGTGGCCAGGTCATTCTTCCTGGTCTATCTTAATCTGGAGGCTCCATTGAAACCTGTCCACTATAAGTGACCCTGCTGGTACTTGAAATACTGGTGACATAGCTCTCAGCATCACAGCAACATGCAGCTGTTACAGTAGGACAACTGGTAGATGGGTGGTGTGATTCCCTTACGAGGATACAAACCTGGGCCATGGTAGTGAGAGCACCAAATCTTAACCACTAGACCATGAGGGCTGGCTGAAAAATCCATTTGTGTGAATATATGTTATTATTTCTCTTGGATAGATTCCTAGGAGTGAATTTGCTGAGTCATAGGGTAAATTTATGTTTCACTTTTTAAGAAACTGACAAACTGTTTACCAAAGTAATTGTACCACTCTACATTCTCACCAGCAACGTGTGAGAATTCCAGTTTCTCCAAATCCTCTCGTCAACACTTGTTATTGTCTGTCTTTTTGATTATAGCCATTCTAGTGGTGTGAAGTAGTATCTCATTGTGATTTTAGTTTGTATTTCCATAATGACTAATGATTTAAGTATCTTTTCATGTGCTTATTGGCCATTCATATATCTTTGGTGAAATGTCTATTTAAATCTTTCACCAATTTTTAAACTGGGTTATTTATCTTCTTGGTATTGAGTTGTAAGGGTTCTTTATATATTCTGGATACAAGTTATTCTTCTATCTTACACTTTTTTTTAGTGAGGAAACTGGCCCTAAGCTAACATCTGTTGCCAATCTTCCTCTTTTTGCTTGAGGAAGTTTGTCCCTGAGCTATATCCATACCAATCTTCCTCTATTTTGTATGCGGGACACCGCCACAGCATGGCCTGATAAGCGGTGCACAAGCCCGTGCCCAGAATCTGAAGCTGTGAACCCCAGGCTGCCGAAGCAGAGTGTGTGAACTTAACCACTGTGCCACCGGGCCAGCCCCAAATTATTCTTCTCTTTTACACATTTCTTTAAAAATGCATAAGCAGTATTTACATTTTTTACTTCATTTACAGAATAGAACCAAAATGTATAAATGTTATTTATTTATTGGGGAAAAAAATCCATGCTATGAATACAAGTTATCAGATATACGATTTGCAAATATTTTCTCTCAGTCTGTGGGCTTATCTGTTTATTTTCCTAATGGTTAAAATATTTTTAAAACAATATTTACTTAAAAGGTTTGTGGAGACCCTGAAGCCTCTCCTTGCTACTCTAGGATTATTGGACCACAGTTTGAAATCCATGGCTAGTAAGCATTCTAGTGACATTTGAACTCAACAAGCTGAGTAACTCATCTTCAGCAGAATCATGGACTCGTGGAGTTGGAGGGGACCTTACAATTAACCAAATGCCCTTCCAATTTTGTAAATAAACTCCTGCATGATTGAATGACTTAATTGCAATGCCTGTATGCAAGGTTTTATGGAGGTACATCTTGGACTTGAGGACAAACAACAACATCACGAGTTAAGAGTTCAGCTACCACAGGAGTACAGAGTAAGACAATCAGTATTTCCTGATAAGGCCAGGGATCTATTTGCTGGCTCAAGATAAAGAAATTTAGGCATCAAAGAGAAGTCAGGAAGACTCTGAACTCTGTAGAAACCAGGCTTTAATAATAGAAATCCACCTCAATGACTGTTCTTTTAAATAATAACAAAGAAAACACCCTCATGCTGTTAAGGGAATTGTATTGCTTTCAGTATATAAGGGCCAACTTTGCACATTTACCTCAAACCATCCCATGCCTCCTTTGCATTTATGATTTATGTACCTTTTTTGTATCCCTTTTTAAATTTACCTCATTCATTCATTTAAAAATGAATTTATTGAGTACCTACCATAAAGCTAAAAACTGGCCTTAAAAAGTAATTCTCTCATAAGGAGAGAATTCTCTCTCTCTCATAAGGAAAATATGTAAACAGTTATAAAATTATGGACTAAGTACTATAACATATTTTATAAGTAGGTATATTTATAAGTTTAAAAATAATATCATGAAACCAAAAGTTGTTTCTTTGGAAAGATGAACAAAATTGACAAAACTTTAGCTAGACTAACTAAGGTAAAAAAGAGAAAACTCAAATTACTAAAATCAGAAGCAAAAGTGGGGGCATTACTACTGATTTTATAGAAATTAAAAGTTTTATAAGAGAATACTATGAACAATTGTCTGTCAACTAATTGGATAACCTAGATAAGATGAACAAATTTCTAGAAACATGCAATCTGCCAAAACCAGCTCATGAAGAAACAGAAAATCTGAATAGACCTATAACTAGCATGGAGACTGAATCAGTAATCAGAGCCCTTGAACCAAAGAAAAGCAATGGATCAAATGGCTTCACAGGTAGATTCTACCAAATATTTAAGGAACTAACAGTAATCCTTCCCAAACTCTTCCCCAAAAATTGAAGAGTAGAGAATACTTCCTAACTTGTTCTATGAAGTCAGCATTCCCCTGATACCAAAGCCACAGAGACACAAGAAAGGAAAACTGTAGACCATTACCCCTTGTAAGTATAAATGCAAAGATTCTCAACTTAATACTAGCAAATCAAATTCAGTGACATATTAAAAGGATTATATGCCATCACCAGGTAAAATTTAACCCTGGAATGTGAGGATGATTCAACATACAAAAACCAATTGATGCAATATACATTAGTAGAATGAAAGAAAAAAACTACATGATTATCTCAACTGATGTAGAATTTTTGACAAAAATTCAACATCCTTTCATGATAAAGAAAGCACTCAGTAAACTAGGAATAAAAAGAAACTTCCTCAACATGATAAAGGCCATATGTGAAAAACCCAGAGCTAACATCATACTCAATGGGAAAGACTGAAAGCTTTTCCCCTAAAGTCAGGAACAAGACAAAGATGACTGTTTTTGCCACTCCTATTCAAACTGGTATTCAAACTGGTATTAGCCAGAGCAATTAGGCAAGAAAAAGAAAGGCATCTAAATTAGAAAGAAAGAAGTAAAATTATCTCTGTTCATAGATGACATGATCTTATATGTAGAAAACCCTAAAGATTCCACAAAAAAACTGTTAGAGCTAATAAACGAATTCAGCAAAGTTGTAGGATTGAAAATCAACACACAAAAATCAGTTGCTTTTCTATACTCTAGCAATGAACAATCTGAAAAGGAAGTTAACAAAATTTCATTTACAATAGCATCAAAAAGAATAAAATACTTAGGAATAAATTTAACCACAAAGGTGAAAGATTTGTACACTGAAAACTACAAAATATTGCTGAAAGAAATTAAGGAAAACATAAATAAATGGAAAGACATCCTATGTTCATGGATTTGAAGATTTAATATTGTTAAGATAACAATACTACCCAACCAACCTACAGATTGAATGCAATCATGGTCAAAATCCCAATGGTGTTTTTTGCAGAAATAGAAAAACCCATCCTGAAATTCTTCTGAATCTCAAGGGACTCCAAATAGCCAAAATAATCTTGAAAACAAAGAACAAAGTTGGAGGTCTCACACTTTCTGATTTCAAAACTTACTACAAAGCTACTGTAATCAAAACAATGTTGGTACTGGCATAAGGACAGACAAATAGACCAATGGAATACGAAAGAGAGCCCAGGAATAAACCCTTGCATATATTGTCAATTGATTTTCAACAAGGGTACCAAGATCATTCAATGGGAAAACAACAGTTGTATCAAGAAATGGTGACGGGAAAACTGTATATCCATATGCAAAAGAATGAAGTTGAACCTTTTCCTTATACCACTACAGACAGAAAACTAACTCAAAATGGATCAAAGACCTAATCCTAAGAGTTAAAATGATAAAACTGTTAGAAGAAAACGTAGAGGAAAATTGTTATGACATTGGATTTGGCAATGATTTCTTAGATATGACACTTGCTTATTTTACAGGATGCTTTTTTGCTATTCATCCTGGGCCTATGACCACTACGTGCCAATAGTAACCCTGAGACGTGATGACCATGAAAAAGGCTACTGGACATTTCCAAACATGCTCTGTGTTGGGGGCATATACTGCCCCTAGTTGAAACCACTGCAAGATTGAAAAAAGTTTTTGTGTGTTGTTTAATAGTGTATTTTCAAAGATGGAAGAGAAAACTTCATCTGGTAGGGTATCTTTTCTGTCCACTATCCTTAGCATAGATAATGAAATTGGCTAATTACCACTTTGGAAATTTCACTTATTTAAATTTTTTTTTCATAAGAATAATATATCTAATTTTAAACAATTCAAACAATGCAGAAATTTTTAAAAGTGGATGATAAAAATAATAATTCACGTTTTGAGCTTCACTCTTGACAAAAAAACCTCTCTGATTTAATTTGAGGGCATAATAAATATTTGGAGGTTGCACACATGGGTTTTATATAGTTTCACTTTAAGTGGCATCAATTGATTTCCTGCTATGAAAGATGAGAATAATTCAGATTTCTTTCTACCTCCTTTCACTTCCCCCTTAGATTTTATTATTTATACATTTTTATGTTTATAATATTCACATTATGTTTTATAAATATAATTTCCACAGTGAAGAGTATTATTTTTCTTTAAAAATGTATTAATGCATGCTACCAATCTTTTTATTTCTTTTTTCCAGAGTTCTTTATTTTTATCTCTCTGTTAATTAGCTGAATTTTGTTGTTAAGTGGTATTTAGTGTTCATGGATACTGTCTGCCCTGACTTCTTTTGTGGTCAAGAATATTTGCCATCACGGGGCAGAGTTTATAACGCATATAGAGAAATACTATGACTCCAAGGAAATTAGGTATAGGATAAGTATATTTCATTATTAGGGTAGGTATCCATTTAAAATTAAATTTACTTTAAAATTTTTAGAGTACTCTTTGATTTAACTATGATCTGCCTATAAAAAGGAAGTTTAAATAGCTTAAGTTCAAAGAGTTGGTTAAAGATGACATATAAGATAAATATGAAAATTAATTACCAAGATAGAGTCTACATCTTTAAACATAGGAAAATATTTATGAATAAAATTATTTTCTCTGAAATTTGTTTGAAAATAATCTGTGGGAAATGAGGTGAAAATCGGAGTATCAATGAAACAAAGATTGGCCTCTAGTTGATGATCAGGACATAGAGGTTCATAATACTGTTCTTTCTACTTGTGAAATGTTTGAAAATTTCCATAATAACAAGAACAAGTGAAAAAGATGGAAGATATATCTGAGGACTTCTATTTTCAGCAATAGGAACCCTGGAACTACCCAGCTACATAATATCTAAAAATGCTTGATTAAATATTAAAATCCCCTTTTAAATGATTGGATAAGTCCACTAAGATCAGTAATGGAGCAGAGAGTAGGCAGATAAACCCAATTTTAAAGCTCATGGATATCCTGAGACCTCACAACAGTCATGATGCGAGCTGCATTGCACAGAGGGGATGGGGACATAGCCTTGAGTTCACATCAAATGTAACTGTAATGCCTGGACTCACGAGAGGTACACTCTCAGAAAAGGCAAACTAGGAAGGAAACCCACCCTGCAAAGGTAGACCACAAAAAACCTTCCTGTCTTGGCCTGGGCTATGAATGGAAGTTAAAAAAGGAAGAAAAGAGCCTCCCTTGAGAATCTGTAGCCACTAGTCAGATCTTAGGTAGTTTGGAACCTGAATTCATATCCTTTGCATGATCCAAAACACAAGCCTATAATTTAAAGGTTATCAGGATGGGTGATATCCCCAGGTGTCTGAGAGAAGCAAACACGGGCTTTACCAGATGAGCATACCCTCAACCAGGCCTCAAAGAATTCCTACAGATAGATGGCCAATAAAAGATCCACAGTAAAAGATTATGAAACAGAAATGAAGCAAGCCATAGATAACAGAATCAGAACCACAAAGACTTCAGATATGATACTTATCAGAATTAAAATAAAAAATAATTCTGTTTGAAATATTTAAAAATGTAAAAAGAGGGCGTTGAAAACATGAGCAAAGAGGAGATTATCAAATGGTTAGGTCAACTTGAAAAAGAACAAAATATGGCTTTTAGAAATTTAAAAAACCCTGATCATTGAAATTAAGAATTCAAATGGATAGAAGGTTAAAGAGAAGATGAATACAACCATATAGAGAATCAGTGACTTAGAAGATCTATCTGAGGAAATTATCCGAGATACAGCCACAGAGAGATGAAGAGATGGACAACATGTAAGGAGGATTAAGAGACACGGAGGAGGAGTAGGAAGGCCCATCAGACTGGATGTGTGTCTTCCTGTTTCCTAGAACTGGAGCAGCCCATAGGCTACATCACTAGCCAGAGTTTAGCAGCAATTTTTTTTAGGATTAACAAGATTTATTTCATTATCAGCCCTACAAACTGCTGAGGCTGGGCAAGGCCAGTGATAGTAGCTTGATCTCACACACTTTCGTTGAGGAACAATCTGATTTGGGAAGCCCTGTCACTGAGCAGAGAGCAGTGGAGGCACCCCAGCTTACCCAGCAGTGTTAGAGACCTTCCCAGAGGCAACAGGTGAGACCTGGCACTTCACAGTCAGAGGTCCGCTCCAGTGGCTCTCAGTACCCACTGCCCCCCTTTAGGGAGGCACAGAGGCCTCTAGAGGCACCAAGGAGGCAAGATGGGCTGGGGGAGCTACCCCACCCATGTGCTATGTCTCTGCCTCAATATCCCCATCCACACAACACAGCCACACATCCCAAGGCAGAGTTGAGCAGCGCTGTCTCCCACTACCTCCACCCTTTTAGGAGTGGGCAGCCCTATCCCTGCCCTGGGCTTCAAGCAGTGAGCCTGGCTCCAGTCCCCTGCTTCGTGTAGTTGGAGCTCCCTTTTTTCGGCAAAACTCCTTACCGTTACCCGTTTCTAGACCCAAGGCTCTCAACCTGCAAGCTTTAGTAATTCTTACCATTTTGTGTTTCTTTCATGGAGATATTTATCTTGGATTTGCAGCTGCCTAGTCTTTCTTGTTTTTCTTCTTTTGTTTTGATCCATTGTGGCTGAGAAGGATTTTGAAGGGTGAGCAAATTCCTTCTATCTTCTCTCTCCAAATTTTTTTTTTCAGAAGTTTTTACAGGAGATAATGGTGTCATTATTTCTTACATGAGCACTAATGTAAAGAGCCAAAATGTGAGTATAAATTGTTTCCTAGCTGTATGGCTTTGGGCAAGTTGCTGAATTTTACCAGGCTTCAGTTTCATCATCTGCAAGATGGAGATTTTAATAGAACCCACTTAAGGGCACTGTTGTGAAGATTAAATGAGGTTTATAACATCCCCACAAAGCCTGCAGGCACTTAGAACACTGCCTGGCAAGTATAAGTACTCAATAAATATTAGCTGTTGTTATTGGCAACGGGAAAAAATTAAGGTTACCTTATGTTTTCCAAATACACATTATTTTATTTGTATCTTGATTCAACCCTGTGACATGGGTATTATCACCCTTAATGTAAGGTAAGAAACTGAGGTGCCCAAGGGTCAAACAGCAAAAACTGTGGCCGTGAGATGAAACTTGGGTACTTCTAGATTGGCTTGTGGCTTTGTCACATACAGAATAATTAACGTATGTTTCTTGGTCTACTATGGGTTCTGGGTGAGATTATAAGCATTTGGCTTTGTTGACATCAGTTATTATAATATTAAGCATGACAGAGGGGAAAAAATTCTAAGACACCATGTAATGAATCATATGTCATTTCACGCTCATTACAGTTTAACTTTAGTTGCTCCCGCGAACAAACGCTTATCTCTATAGGCAATAAAGGTTTATAGCAGTCATTCATGTATCACACGAAAAGAGGTCAGTCTTTCGTGAAACTCTCTTCCATTTTTACAACGTGGCAGATTCAGGTCAGGATGGATAGGCCCCTGACTTACATAAGATGAACTCACTTTTATTATTCAGTCAATAAATATTAATCAAGGGCCTGTGTTCAAGGCTCTGAGCGAGACGATATTTAGGAAACACACTGAGATGTCAGACATGCTTTCTATCCTCGTAATTTCCATTAACGACACTATAAAGTTTTCAGCTGAAGTCAATGTTCTGTCAGTTATCAGGTACTGTAAATTCTTCCTTTATGATGTTTCTTTCATGCCCCTTTCCTCACAAATTTTTCCACCATTGCTGTGGTTCAGTCTTTTTTTTTTCATTTCCAGACTGTTCTCTGCCTTCCCACATCCCTCCATCCATTCTATACATGAACTGATTAATCTTTCTAAAACACTACTTTGACAATGTCATCCCTCTACACTAAACTTTCAATAGTTTCTCACTCTCAAGATAAGTCTAAACTCCTTGGTTTGGCATTCAAGGCTTTCATAATTTGGCCCCAGAAGATTCTCTCACTTTTTGGTTCAATAATACAATTTCTCAGACGTTTTTTGGGAGATGGGTTCCATGAATAAATGCTGTATACATGTTCTGCAATGATGAAACCTACTTAATTAACTTGTTTTAATCTAGCATTTCCCCATCTTTCTTTTCTTCATAACACTTATTCTAGTTTCGAAGATAAAACAGTCTTTCCTTAATTTGGTTATTCTTCATATATTATTGAGCACCTATAACATGCCCGGCACAGGTTCACAAATTACTACCACACAAGGCGGAATGTGGAAAGTGGAGTTGGAAAGAATTCATGCTCGAATGACCAGTAAAGACCTCGACAGTTTACACTACTTATGTATAAGTACACTATAACTCCAGAATAAGTATTGGTAATTCATGACCACAAATGAACCTGGAGAACTGCGAGCTCACATTAGAAACCTTGAACAATGTGAACAAAAGCTGTTTACAAAAGAACTGCCCAGAAAAATATTTCTTTATTGTGGTAAAATATACATAACATAAAATTAATCATCTTAACTATAAGTGTACAATTCAGTGGCATATGATACATTCACAGTATCACTATCTATACCCAAACTTTTCCATCATCCCCAACCCCCCAGGAATTGTTAAACTTCTGTGCATACTAAGCTCAGATGTTTCCTCCAGTCTCAGTGTCCCATGACCCTTATCTCCAGATAGACTTAGTCAAACCATCCATAGAGCCCTTATAACACTTTTCATACCATTTTCATTGTGATTTATCCTTTTAGCCATCTGCCCTTTTCTATGTATTATTTCTCTTCCTCATGGCCAGGCACAGGACCTAATGCAAAATGTTGCTTAATGAGGGACTGGCTGGCATCTGCTGAAGAGAGAAACACAACCACGGCTTATGAGCTCACTCTCTTCTACAACTCTGATATCTGTCTACTTTTCTTTTTTCTTTATGCTGTTTCAAGCATAATCAAGGGGAGAAGATGATTTCAAATTTCAGGTCTCTACTTCTGCCATTCTAGTGGATGATGGGGTAAGTTGACCATTAGGATTCTTTCTTGATCTAAAACTTTAGGGTGGATCTCAAAACTGGAAACAACCCAAAGGTCCGTCAATAATAGAATGCATAAATGGCAGTGTATTCATGCAATGAAATCCTATACAGAGATTAAAATTAATAAGTCTTTACTACATGAAAATATGTGGACGAATCTCATATAAATAAGGTTGAATAAAAGGAGACAGTTTCAAAAGGGCAACTACTTCATTTGTATGCAGTTTAAAAACAGAGAAAACTTATGTATAATGATAGAAGTCAAAAAAGTGGTTACCTTCGGAAGGGACAGGGACTAGGGTGGAGCATAAGGGAGACTTCTGGGGTATTGATAATAAATCAGGTGTGTTCATTTTATAAATACACTTCAAGCTGTTTACTTAGCTTTTCTACTTGTTCTGCATGTATGTTATACTTCAATTAAAAAGTTTACTTAAGCAAAAGACTTTATGGATATGTGAAATTAGCTTGGTGAAGTCAACATTTAACCTTTCAGCCTGTTTTCAGGGACAAATGTTACACCCTCTACCCCACTTTCTGACTCAGCAGGTTAATTATGAGCACCTAATCAAATGTATTTTTTCCCCACTGTGCTTATTTTTTAGAGCTTAACTACCTCTGTGAACTTTATAACCAAATGAATTATTTCTCAATTAGCCTCTTGTCTTCTATAAAAAGCAAATTATATGAATCAAGGTGGTCTGGTTTCAGCATCTGGGCTCTTAACACACCTACCACCCCATCATACACACACACACACACGCACCTACACACATACACACACACCCCCCTATACACATTATGCTGTCTCTCTCTGTATTAATGCCACCTTCTGTTCTCTTCTCATATCCATAGAAGACTTTGAAATTTCTTTTTTGAGGAAGATTGTTCCTGCGCTAACATCTGTTGCCAATCTTCCTCTTTTTTTCTTTTTTCTCCTCGAAGTCCCAGTACATAGTTGTATATCATAGTTGTAGAGTTGTAGCTCTTCTGTGTGGGATGCCGCCTCAGTGTGGCTTGATGAGCAGTGAGTAGGTCCATGCCCAGGATCTGAACCACGAACCCCAGGCAGCTGAAGCGGAGCGGGAGAACTTAACTGCTATGGCACTGGGCAGGCCCCTCTATAGGAGACATTGACAACTGGTTTTGAGCATATCTCTTCTCTCCAAGATGGTTACTACCTTGGCAAAGTCTGTGTTTATTTAGGTGATCAACTCATCACCCTAGCTTCTGTGCTCTTTGATCTTCTTAACTTCACCTCTAGGGTAGTCAGAATTCTAAAGATCGCCTGCTCTCCCAGCCCCCAAGATTCCAGGTCATCCACTGGTTATTTAACCAAACACTTATCTAGGTATTCTCTGAGGAATTTTGAAGTTGTAATTAAAGTCCCAAGTCAGTTGACTCTAAGATAGCGAGATTATCAAGGTGGGCCTGATTTAATCACACAAGCCCTTTAAAAGGTAGAAGGGGAGGTCCCAGAGATATGAAGTTTGAGAAGGACTCAACCTGCTTTGAAAATGAAGGGAGTCACAGGAGAAGGAATGTGAGCAGCCTGGAGGAGCTGGTTGATCGTCAGCAGGGAAACAGGGACCTCCATCCTATAACTGCAGGGAATTGGATTCTGCCAACAACCTGACCTTGGAAGCAGATTCTTCAGATAAGAGCCCAGCTGGCTGACACTTTGATTTGGCCCTGTGATACCCTGAGCAGAACGAAGCCTCACCTGCCTAGATTCCTGCTCTCCAGAATTGTGACCTTTAGAACAGAATAAATGCGTGTTGTTTTAAGATGCTAAATTGATGGTAATTTGTCACTTAGCAATAGACCTCGCCCTCCTGTTTCAGGTCTTCAGCCTCCAAGTGACCCCTCTATAGGCTCCCTTTCTACCTGTCTCTTCCTGGCTTCACTTTCCTGTGATGAATCCCTTCACCCACTCAACTCCTCGCTCCATTTTTCTATTGCCTTACCCACTCAGCAAAACCACATCCTAGAATTTATTCAACCTTCTAACCTTCTCTATCTTTACTTCTTTGTGAATGGGAAAGCCATGCCCATTGTGGCTTTGATGCCACTACATTTATACAATCCAATCTTAGGTGTCCTTGGTGTTGCTGTGCAGTCTCTTTCTGGGTCCCTTATTAGTGCTGGGAGGAAAAGCTTTTTCTCTACCAATTTAGGTCCAGTGGGGTGGGGGAGGAGCTGAAAGTTAACTGACACAGACAGGTTACGTACTGTAAGGTACGGGAGTTTATATACAACTTAATAGGGGACGGGGCGGGGTGGGGAGAAAGGGCTTCTATGGGAAAATAAAGGACTTTTAGGAAAGACAAATAGACTTTTAGGAAAACAAAAGGAAGTATGACGGTTTGTGATAATGTTAGTTTACACAATTTCTTCTCCAGGTGTGAGTGGTTGGTCTTCTGGGCAGTGAAGCTGCCCTAAAAAAGGATTTATGGCAGCTGCACTATCTGAAGGCCCTGCCTTTGGTCAGATAAGGGAAGCTCCAATAAGGCTTCTTTCTGCACTAGCTGTTTCTCAAACGTCTTCGGTTTAAAATAATCTTCATACCAACTCTGTGGGTTTCGTTGGGTCCCTACATCAGTATCCTCTTTGTTTCCTTAGAGTTTGTGGGAAACAGAATAATGGCCTCCCAAAGATGTTCATGTCCTAATACCCAGAATGTGAATATGAGTACCTGGCAAAGGGGAATTAAGGTTGCTGACAAAATTAATGAGATGAGTTTAAAATGGGGAAATTATCCTGGTTTACCCTGTGGGTCTAATGTAACCACAGAGCTCCTTAAAAGGAGAAGAGGGAGGCAGAAGATGAGAGTCAGAGAAAGCAACGTGACGGCGGAAGCAGGGTCAGAGATGCTCTGCTGTTGGTTTGGAAGCTGGAGGAATGGGGCCATAAACCAAGGAATGCAGGCAGCCTCTAGAACCTGGAAAAGGTTCCAGAAAGGAACCCAGACCTGCTGACATCTTTGATTTTAGCCCAGTGAGGCCCATGTTGGACTTCTGATCTACAGAAATGTAAGATAATAAATTTTTGTTCTAAGCCACTAAGTTTGTGATAATGTGTTACTCAGCCGTAGGAAAAGAATGCTGTGTGGGCCTATTCCACTATTCATCGTTTCCTCAAGTCCGCTATGTTCTTGCTCACACCCGTACCCTCAGCAGATCCTCCAACTTCAGAGAGAAAGTGCAGTTATGGGCCAGATATTTCTTTTAATTTTCTCTCTTTTCCCTAACTAAAACATTTAACTACGTGAGGATGCATCCTGACTCCCTTCCCTTCTGCCACAAATTTTTTTTTTTTTTTTTTGCTGAGGAAGATTTACCCTGAGCTAACATCTCTTGCCAATCTTCCCCTATTTTGCACATGAGCTGCCACCACAGCATGGCCACTGACAGATGAGTGGTGTAGGTCCATGCCCAAGAATTGAACCCAGGCTGCCAAAGAGGAGCATGCAGAACTTAACCACGAGGCCACTGGGGTTGGCCCTGCCACAGTTTTTATTTTAAAGTTTCCTTTTCTTTTCTAATGCTAATTCCTCTCGATTCTACTTCCATTCTGCTTCCTAAGGGATTTGAATATACCAATTAACCACCTTTTCTTCTTTGTGGCTTGTCTTCTTGGCATGGACATATATTCTGGCCTGTGTAATTTAAACCAAATAAGAATTGTTTTCTCTGAACCCCAAGATAGCCTTTGGGTATACTCCTTTCTCTCACCTTCCTTTTATAGGTGAGAAGAGTTTATAACTCTATAACTTTGAGAAGAGTTCTCTAAACAGACAGTCCCCAACTTAGGATGGATCCACCTAGGATTTTTCAACTTTATGATGGTGCAAAAGCCATACATATTCAGTAGAAACCATACTTCAAACTTTGATCTTTTCCCCAGGCTGGCACTATGACCTACAATCCTCTCTGGTGAGGCTGGGCAGCGGCAGCGAGCCGCGGCTCCCAGTCAGCCACACAATCATGAGGATGAACAAGTGATACACTTACAACCATTCTACACCCAGACAACCAGGCTGTTTTTCACTTTCAGTAAGAATTCAATAAATTACATGAGCTAGTCAATACTTTATTATAAAATAGTCTTTGTGTTAGATGATTTTGCCCCACTGTGGGCTAATGTAAGTGTTCTGAGCATGTTTAAGGTAGGCTAGGCTTAGCTATGATGTTCTGTAGGTTAGGTGTATTAAATGCATCTTTGACTTATGATATTTTCAATTTACAATGGGTTTATTGGCATGTAACCCCACTGCAAGTCGAGAAAGATGGTACTCTGTTTCCATTCCTTTGGTTATTGTCAGTGCTCAAGCCATTAGGGACTGATCTTTCTCTCACCAAATTCATCAAAGGCCCCCGGTAGCTGTGAGAAGAACCATGGGGGAACAAATTGCATATAGCCTCTTGCACTGTTTTTTTATTTGCTTTAACTTGGAGTGGTAGTGAAAATAAATATACTTGGACCCAATGCAGATGTAACCCAAATGGCCCCAGAACTGTAATAAGCCCTGCCTGAAACCTGGACTTGCCAGGGGAAAACTGACCCTAAGAAGTCCAACCACTTGTGATAAGCACTAAAGAAGGTACTGGGTCTTTACCAGCTCCTTGCACTTGGTGGCCAGGCAGACAAATAGACTGAGAGCCCATGGCAGCTGGGAGAGGCTAGGAGGATATTAAAAATCCTACAAGAAGGATGAAGAGAGCTTCTCCTAGGTCCATATGGGAGCTTTGATAGTAGGGTGTCTGATTCATGGAGTTGTTCCTTTAATGAGATTTTTTGATTTTGCCCTGGTTGCCATTCTGTAGAATAAGCCACACTCTTTATCAGCATTAAACAAATTTGTTTCTTTTGACTGTGTCTGGCTGACATTCCCTCAAGCACTGATATCCTTGTGAAAACCACACAAGCAAGCCCCTCACTGGTGTGATTACTGGAGAGAGTTTTAAACCCCACATTCCCCACCACCACCCAAATCTCCCAGTTACTTTTGGAGTTTTCCAAAGCAAGGCTCAAGTGATTTCATGAATGAGTCTGTCTGCTCCCTTCCTCTGTCTGCATCTTCCCTATTTGTCTATTTATGTCCATGCGCACTGCCTACAAAACTACATGGTGACGCCTCACCCCTGCCAGTGCCCATTTAAGATCTCCAGTGTGTGTGTCAAGGGTATGGACTCCAGATGGCCCAGAAGCTTTCAATTAAGATTGTAAAGAAACCCTAATTTTAATAATTCTGTGGTTTGATTGTAAGGCACATAAAACGGGACAAACAGTGACTTCAACTAACTTAGAGATAGCCCAGTGGATCAATGATATCAGAGACCCAGGTTCTTTCTGTTTACTTGTTCTGCCATCTAAGGAATTAATAGAAAGAAAAAGGAAAAGACCTTACATAGAAAATTTACAAATAAACTACAAATGATCACTAAACACTAAAAAGGTTCACTCTCACTCACTAAGTCAAAGAGATATAAATTAAAACACTGATATGCCATTTGTCATCTATCAAATTTAAAAAGATTAAAATTATTATTCTATCCAGTATTTGTGAGAGTTTAGGGGAACAAGCAACCTTTCAAATTGTTGGGACACTGAATTTGGCACAAACTTTTTCCGGGAAATTTGGCTATATGTATTAAAATTTTTTAAATGAGCATACCTTTTGCGCTAGTAATTTTCCTGAAATTTATCTGGATGTGTGCAATGACACAGCTATGAGGATGTTTTGTGAATAATAGGAAGATTGGTGAATTAATTATGGTGCATAAACAATTGAATACCATGCAGACATTAAATATAAAGTTGTAGAAAGATATTGAAAGACAGAGAATCATGTTTGCAATATAGCAGTTTACAAAATAATAATAGCCACCATCTGTTGAGTGCTAACCAGTGGTAACGACTCTGTGCTTTACACACATCATCTCATTTAATCTTTGTAACTACCCTGAGAGGTTATTTCCCCTGATTACCAATAACTACCTAAAGACTAAGGCAGCTAGTTCAAGTTCAAGTTCAGGGTTTGGGAGAGCCAGGATTCAGACACAGACTGACTTCAGAGATGATGCCTTTCATCCCTGTACTTTGTATACAAGACCATTTTTGTTTTGTAAGAAAATATGTATGCATAGAGAAAGACTAAAAGCAGACGGTATGTGGCTGATGGGCTACAGGTGATTTTTATTTTCTTCTTGCTTGATATGTACTAATAAGAGAGAAAAAAATAGTTTAGTTAAATGGAGAAGAAAAAGTGCCAGACGGAGAACACATTCAGTGGGAGTCCCAGTACTGGGCTCTATAAACACTGGGTAGTTATCTTTTTAGGTGAAATAACAGAGCGGTCATGAGGTAGAGGGCAGAGGGTGGTGTCTCGGATGCTGTGAGTCACCCACTTATCTTTGACCTTGTGTAAGTTGATCTCTTTGGACTGGGTGACTCATCTATAAAATTATGAAGTTATCTTTAGGTTCTTCTCTCTCTAATGTTCTATGACCTAAAATGCCCAAACACTAAAAGGGAAAACAGGGCATTGAAAATAATTAGCATCAAAATAAAATGCTAACTTGTAAGTTAAGATGACTCATTTCTTTACAATGCAATGCATTTATGAAATGCTGGCTTTAATCTGAATCTGTCAAACAGAATTTGATGGCAGTAATCAGCCTGAGAAACTATTAGGGTAAAGTTAGGAACTAATATAACTTTAGCTAGCAAATAAACTGACATAGCAAAATGAAAAAAAATCACAAACTAAAATATTTTAAAAATTAGACTAAAAACAAGGCGGAAACTTTTTTGTGTGTTTTAGTGGTTTTAGCCCTATTTTGGGTGAGGATATGACTCTAAGTATTGTCATGAGTCTTTAGTTTTACTGAACAAAAACAAACACTGACATTTTATCTATTTTACTGTGAAACAAAATGCATTTTTTCAAATATAATTATTGTATATCTGCATTAAATCAAATTTAGAAAATTACACTAAAATACAAGAAAAAAAAAAGAATCATAATGTTACTATCCAGAAAACTAACTTTTTCTTGTATTGCCAGCTATTTTCTATGTACAGGTTTTTGGTTTGTTTGTATTTTATGTCATTGCAGAATGCTATACTCAACGTCTTGTTTTTTCATGTGCTTTTTATCAATTTCATGTGTGTTTTCTCCATTTTTAAAAGTCCCCTCTTGAAACTGCCTTTAGAGTTTACTGGAAATTTTTTCATCTTTACTGGTATCCATGAAGTTTTATTCTTTACAGTGTGTTTTTCAGTTTTGCAAAGTTATTAAGAGCCAGCTCTGAAGAATTAACGTTGGCTTAAGATGAAGTCTGACAAATGTATTTGTATATAGGTCTTTAAGGGTCTTTAAACTGACTCAGAAGTTAACCCAAAATAAATTTTCACCCAAATGTTTGGGCGCATCATATTTTAAGTCCTTTAAAAGTATACAGTATGGTATTTTTAATATTCTAAAAAAATTATATATAATCAATTTTCTTAGCTAGGCTTCCTGGCTAAAACTTTCTAATATTGGGTGAAGAATTAACGGTAATGTCTGGTGTTGCTTTAAACAACTTAACTAATATGACTTTTGTTTGTAAATGCAAACCAGAAACTATCCAGATGCAAGTACTCATTTCCGAAGGTAGATGCAGCAGGAGAATTTTGGGGTCCATACACACTCATAAAGTCTGATAACCAACCCTTTTCGTGAATCTGCACAATCACTTTCCAGCTTTTCCACACGATCAGTGTATTGCAGAGAAGTATTTATTACAGGAGTGAGAGGAATACGTTTAAACTGTTCACAGTAGCATTTTCATTCAAAAAGTTTTCTTCCTCCCACCCCACCCCCACCCTTAGACTCAGTTCCTGATTTTATTGGCCCTGGGGCGCACGCACCTAATTTCTCAGAAACTCATACAATAGAGACTTGCTCTCCGGGTGTACAAAGTGTGTGACGGAAAAATCTCTACGTTTCACGTCCCCGGGTGCTTAGGGGCGCGAGCCGCTGGCAGTGACAAAATCCATCCAGGCCAGACGAGGTATTGAGCCTGGTTAGCGTCCCGCGATTACCGGAGCTAATCCCCGCGGTCCAATTCGTGCAAGCGCTGGAGTCGGGAATTTTGGGTTTGTCCCTGCGTGCTCCGGTCTAGCGGTCTCCGTGATCCGGGCTCTGCCGGAGGTGGGGTGGCCGGGTCCAGCGCCCCGCTCGGCCCCCGCGCAACAGGCGCTCGCGCCCCGGGCGCTTAGAGCGGCAGGGCAGGCGGCGCCACGCCTTCCTCCCGCCCGGGGGCACCGACCCCGAGGGAGCCCGGGCGCGAGGGAGGGGCCGCTGCCCTGCGCTCTCCCTGCCCGCAGCTGTAGTCGCGCGAGGTGACGCCCGCGTTAACGCTGCGCTCGCCTCCTCGCCGCCCCCGCTCACCGCCCGCCGCCCTCCGCCACTGACAGTGGCCGGGCGCCCGCGCCTTCCCCGGCTGGCCGCCGCGCGCGTGAGTGCCCCGCCCGCGGGGAGCGCGGGCGCTGTGGGTGGGCTGCCTGCCGGGCTGTGGGCGTGGGTCAGGGAAGATCGCCCTGGGCCGGGCTTCGTCGTGCGCGCGGGCTGCGTCCTGAGTCCTGCGTCATTACAGACCGAGTCCCGAGCGCTCCGGAGGGAAGAGGGAGTCCTGGACAGTCCGACAGAGACTGGGGAGACGCAGGACGGAGGCAACCTGGAAAGCAGGCAGGAAGATTTCGGGAAAGCTCTTCACGATTAGAAAGCACGGTACAGATGCTTGATGTCGTCGTTAAGGAGGAGCTGCTTCCTAAGGTCTGCTTGGAAGGTCCAGCTGACTCATCTCAGCATTTTTATAAAAGATTGTTAGTGCTCTGCCCTTGAGCACACGGACCCTGAGATCCGAGCCCGTGGCTAGACTGAACCGCTGTTAAACTGAGTGAGTCAATAGTGAAAGCCATTTGGGATGTGGGCGGCTTGAAAGGTCGGTGGGTGTTGCGTGTACATTTGTTAGAAAATAGAAAACTGTTCAACTGAGATAACTAGGTTTTTTATTTAGTCTCTCGCAGTTTCACTTGAAGGTAAGTATGAAATACAAACTGAAAATTCAGACTGGTTTTCCAGAAAACGATGTGTTGGTGCAACTGATTCTGTATCTGGTAGTGTGTTGAGGGCTGGTGGGTAAAACTCTTGCCTCTCTCCAAATATATGAAACTAAGTGGAGTTGATATTGGATGGATAAAAACTTATTGAGCATGGAAGTTACTACAAGGTGGGGGAGAAATTTGTTAATATTAGTACTTTTAAAGGGATTAACCAATATATTCTATGTATTTTTCTTATTCACAGGACATAAAGTTTGTCCACAACTTTGGATAGTTTGCTACAGAGTTATTGAGCTCCCTTTTGTAATTTTTCTGTGGATACTTGACTTTTAATGATTAACTTAAAAAATTAACCAGCTTATTACAATACTGATTAGAAATAATACTGAAAAAGTTAGAACAATACCGAAAAGTATAAGACCAGAAAAATTAGATTGCAAATCTAGCAGTTAAAAAAATACCTGTAATGTTGCCTAGTTTTATTTTTTTGCCTAATAGTAGAAATGTAAAAGCTCATTAGTCTTTCAGGAAAAAAAAGATTCATAGTAACAAATTGGTTATTTTTGTTCCAGACCCTGGGCTTTCAGCAAGGGCCCCCTTAGGAAACACGTTCTACATGAAGATGGTATTAAAATACACATAGAGCCAAATTTATTTCTGCATTCATTTTTATGAGCATCCATGAAGCATTTGAGGTGAGTGTAAGTATTACAAATAGAAAATAAAATACAACTGAGAGTAGAGTCACCATGGGGGAGCACATTTAGAGTGGACGAGGACAGACCAAAGGACCCTATGCAAATTAAGTTGCATCCTGGAGGCCATAATAAAAAGGGACCAATCAGTCCTGCAGTTTAATGACTATAAAGGGGGAAACATGCCAGTTCCTTAGAGAAGCCTTTCCTGGGATTTTCTTCTGAGGGAAATGTCTTGTGTCACAGGATGGGAGGAGACTGAAGAATGGCAGTGGGAGAGCAACCTGTGTGCCTATACCATAATACATGCAGTAGTGTGTTTTCTAGGACTGCTTGCTGTCTTGTAATTTTCCTTGCCCTAAGTGTTAGAAGAAACACTTGTTGGATGCTAAGACCCTATGGTCACACATGCTGCTGTTTGATGATCTGGGGCTTATTCGGAATAAATCTAGATTTTACAGAGGGATAAGTGGATGTCATGTTCCTCACATACTCTGTTTCTCTCTCGCAAGATGTTTTGATAGAAGTTGGGCAGCAGTTGAAGGTTGTCAGGTGGGAAGTTTATTCTGTGTTGCTTATTGGGGTGATAGGGTAGGGTTGAGATCTTTTAGTGAGAATTAAAGAACCTGAATAGCATCCTCTCTATAGGATATAGGATATGTAGGATATGTAGGTCTGCAGAAAGCTAAAGTTTATTCTTTAAAAAATCTGTTTCCACTTCACTCCAGGATGTGAACCAATAATTGATAAACTGTCTAGATGATTTTGGCCTCATAGTTTTTTTTTTTTTCCAACCACAGCCTTATGAGATATAAGTCACATATACAATTCACTTATTTCAAGTGCCCAATTTGTACAACCATCACATTTTCATCATTCTTTTCCCTAAAAACTCATACTCATTAGCAGTCATTCCCCATTCTCGTACTAGTCCCCTCCCTCATTGTTTTCTGAAGCAGATATTCTACCTCACTAGGAGGCTGTTAGAAAGTTGGCCGGTTCGGATCCTTGGTTTGGATCCTGGGCACAGACCTACTCACCACTCATCAAGCCATGCCGAGGCGGCATCCTACGTAGAGGAACTAGAAGGATCTACAACTAGGGTATACAACTATGTGTTGGGACTTTGGGGAGGAAAAAAAAGAAAAAGAGGAAGATTGGCAACAGATGTTAGCTCAGGGCCAATCTTCCTCAAAAAGAAAGTAGATATCACTTTTTGAGTCACATAGTTATATTATTTATGGAGATAGGTAAAATATTCAGAGAATCATAGCATTGAAAGTTAGTAGTGTACCTGGTTGTTTAAACTGGAGGTGGTGGGTGTGGGTAAGGGAAAATTGCTGCTCCCATTCCCATTTCAGTGAAGTTTTGTTTTCTGCAACAAGAGTGGAATAAAATCTTAGGAAGGTCAGGAACGCCATTGAACCAGGTTTTTTGCACTTTGCTGATCACTGGCCTAATCTCTTTGGGCTTTCCACTGAAAAGACCTTCTTACTATTTAGAACGGGCTGGCTGGAAGTTAGTTCTTAGGCCCAGGTAGAGTTACGTAGTTCTCTATTTCACGGGCGTTGAGTTCTTCAAGTTATCTGGAAGGGTAAAAATGGAAGTCTCTAGAAAGCAACAAGCCCTGTCATGTCCCTCTAAGCCCCTGGAGGTGAGTGTCTTACGAGAAAGAGGAAAGACTGCCTGAGGGGTACTCAGACTTTGGATACTTTCGCACAGGAGGTGGGCCCCCCTTCTGTGTCCTGCCCTGTGCAGCCCGACCCTCAACCTGACCTCAGGGTGGGGGAGAAGGGATAGAAAAGTTAGAGGGGACAACAGAACGCTTGGGAAGGAAGAAGGGTAAGATATTCATTTTACTGCTTTTCCTCAACTCTCCCATTCTAGTTTGGAATGCCTTAAGGTCAGTAGGTCCTCAGAATAATAAAAGGAAATGGCCATTGATGGGGGGTTGGGTTGGGTCAGTGCTTACTGCCTCCAGGTGTTTTTTACATTCATTCTCATTTTATGCTTGCACTCAGCCTTCCCAGGAGGTAGACTTCTGGGGAGGTATTTTTTCCCATATTTATAGAGGAGGAGGCTGAGAGTTCATGGGGTCACTCGTAGCTGGGACACAAAGATCATATTGCACTTTATTAAAGTTCACCATGCCTTTCTTTCTTTTTTTCAGTCTAGCCTGGTAATTTGTTTCATATTTTTCTTACATGTTCATAGAGCAGCTCATTGTGAAGGCATGCAGGGACAAAAAAAGAGTGTATGAGTTGATAGGGAGCAGGGAGGTCCAGACCTAACTTGGGTCTAATAACACTGTCATGCCTTCATTTTCTACTTTGATGAGCTCACTTCATCTTGCTTAATCACAATTTCTTCATGGGATGGGAGAAAATGTAAGTTTGGATGGAGGGATCTGTACTTTCTTTAAGGAGCCCAGAAGAGAAGTATGGATCAGTTGGAAGTGCCAGAATAGTAGTACAGAGTATCAAGTGAACACTTAGTTTCTTATCTGACCCATCACTGGGAATGCTGAGGGGTTTACTATTATTAATAAATACTGTTCAAGCTATTTTATTATGTAAGTCTTCAGCCAGTGGTGTCGTCCACCACTAAAAGTCTGAAGATCTAGGATCTGGTCCTGGCATGTCAATAACTAGCTCATAGCCTCTTCTGTAAAGTGTGAGTAACTCAAATGAGACCATACAACTTACATAAACTATATTAAAGATATAATTTCAATATGCGATCAATATAAAATTATTGAGATGTTTTACCTTCTTTTTTCATACTAAGTCTTCCATATCTAGTGTGTAGCCTACATACACAGCACATCTCAATTTGGACTGTTCATTTCAAGTGTTCAGTAGCCATATGTAGCTAGTGGCTGTCATATTGGGTAGTGCGGGTCTAGGGGCATTAATTAATACACTGATAGAAGTTAATTTGAATGATGCCATTTTTATCCTGAAGATAATATATTTGTAGATGTGCCTCTTGCTTTTAATAACTAATAACTTGTTTTTAATATCTAACTGTTCTTAAATACAAAAGGAATAAAATAGCAGGAAATGCAAGAATCTAGGAAATAATATTTGTCCATTATTTTAGAACATAACTACTGTGGACAAAGAAATCTAGAGACCTGAGTCTTGGTTCTGCAAACCTGCCATCTGACTGATTTATAATCTTTCTGATCCGTTTCTCCTGTTTCATAACATGGGGACACTGCTGTGTCTTTCCAGTGTACCTCAAATGATAGTTACCTCAAATAAAACATGTGTGTTTCAGAAATCATAAAGCACTAGGCTAATTTAATTAAAGATCAGTCATAACTAAGTCTAATAGTAGTATTATTATCATGCCAAACCACTCGCCCACTTTCATCTCGAATCTAAGCTAGGAGCAGAATCCATTTGATGTGTGCAATGTTGATTTATGCCCCAATATCACTAGCAACCCAGGGCCAGCTGACTCACTCAGCTGCTGCAGTATAGGTCTGTCTTGCTGTTTAGCTGTTCCCTGGAGTTACAAACCACTCCTTGTGTTCTAATTTCATATATAGATAGATCTCTCCCCTCTTCCCCAGGGAGATGTGCTCTGTCTTGCCTGATAGATATGCACCTCAACCCAGAGGTAAATTCAAGTGGTTCGAATTTTTCAACAAGAAGCAAGTTGCTATCCTCCTCACTCTCCATAGTTTCCGCCTAAACAAGGAAGAAGTGCAGATCGTTTCTGGAGAACAGTTTACAAATATGTCAGCTTTTTGCTCTGACTTCCCTCAGTGTGATGGAGCTAGCCCCTAAAGCGTGGTTTTTAGGAGGATCTCACAACTCTCATTTGAGTTTCAGCTAATCATAAGTACCCCAGAGGAAGAAGAAAAAGATGTCTTATTCTTTACAAAATGATGCTTTTCAGAATACAAATAGCTGTGTTGTACAGATGTTGATGAGGAATTTTTCGAAAACAAAGATGGTGGTTTAAGTCTAACATTACGCTTCCATTATAAACATTGAAAAATATTAGTTATTTTATTATTTCTTTTGAAATAACTTTTAGACTTACTGAAAAGTTGCAAAAAAATGGCATAGAGAATTCCCATAACATCTTGCATGACTATGGTATAATTGTCAAAACTAGTAGGTTAACATTGGTGCAGTACTATACTACTATTAACTAAACTTTAGACTTAATTTGGATTTCACCAACTTTTTCTGTTTCTATCCTTTTTCTGTTCAGGATCCAGTCTCAGGTCTCACCTTGCATTTGATTGTGGTATATCCTTAGTTTCCTCCAATCTGTGACAATTCCTCAACGTTTTGTTGTTTTTCATGACCTTGACTCTTGTGAACAGTACTGGTCAGTTATTTTGTAGACTGTCCCTCAATTAGTACTTGATGTTTTCTCATGAGTACATTGAGGTTATGCATTTAGGGAAAAAATACCAGAAGTAATCCCAGTGCATCATATCGGGGGTACATGATGTCTTATTAGTTATGTTAACATTGGTCAAGGTGCTATTTGCCAGGTTCCCAATGGAAAGTTAGCCTTTTCCCCTTTGTAATTAGTAGATATCTTGGGAGAGAAACTTGGACTTTGTAGATGTCCTGTTTCTCTTTAAACTTGATTTATGCAAATATCTTGTTTCTCCTTAAACTTTTATTCACTAATTTTAGCATCCATTGGTGGAATTTATTGTACATTGTACTATGTTGTTCTAATGGTGATTTAAAAATTTTTTCTCATTCCTTCTATGTTTATTAATTAGAATTCTTCTGTCCCTTTTTTCCCTGTTTACTTGTTCAACTATTTGTATCAGTACTGACTCATGGATATTTATTTTATTATATGGGTTATAATCCAATACTGTCATTTAATTTGCTACTCAGAGTTGGCCTCTGTGCCCTTTTGACTTACTGTCATCCTCCCGTCCCCCCCTTTCCCCCCATCTTGGGGCAAAGCATTTGCTTTTGCTAGGTAATGCATTTCCTTACTTTCTGGTATCATGGAATGCTCCAGGCTCATTTTGTATTTTCCATGCTCCAACCTTGGAATCAACCATTCTCCAAGGTTCTCTGGTTCCTTTTTTTGGAGAACATTATTGGAAACCAAGATCTAGGCACTAAGTGTGTTGCTGGAGTTACTTTAGGCTTTTTAAGTTTAATAGATTTGTGACCTAGCAAGTGCATCTCTACAAACACGACTAATACTGTTAGCATGCCAGGTCCGTTTTTGCCTGCCTCCCAGAAAGCCAAACACTGAGACGACAAGATTGCAGCAGAGAGAGAGTTCAATCACAAGGCAGCCACGTGAGGAAACGGGAGAAAATGAATCTCAAATCTGCTTCCTGAAAACAGGGACTCAGGGATATTTATGGGGTAGGGGGCAAGTTGGTCTGAAATGATGGGAGGTGAGGAGAGATGAGGTAATTGATGATCTGCATAAGCGTAGTCAGGCTTCATGCCTCCTCATAGGACTCATGTCCACAGAATGGCGGCTCCTGAAAAAATCATAAAACCATTACCATGGTGACCTAGGCCCCATGGAGATGTTGTCTATAGGAACCTAGTGGGAGTCAGATAGCATATTGCCCAAACAGCACAATTAACAGTGGGTAAGTTTGTCATGCAGATTTAAGTCCTAAGCCTTCCATTCTGACAAGTTTCTAGGTTAGGCCATCCCTACCCTTCTTCCTGGTACAGGGAAGAAGATACCTTTACGAATGTAAATGTCTCTTACAGAGGGTAACCAGAACTAAGAATGGGCTTAGCAAGGAACCCCTGATACCCAGAGATGTCTGTGATCACCATGTTCTGATCACCATGATGGCATGTTCTGGGGGCAGGTCACCCATTCCAAACTCTTTGATCAGTTAGTGGGGGTGGGGGTCAAAGCATCTTTCCAGCAAAGACATATTTTGGGGTGGCCAATTCCGATCCCCCCTAGTTACTAGCTGCTTAAGCATCAAATGGCTGTTTGCTGGTTTCAATACCTTACATTTCAAATACTATAGAGGACCTCATTGTAGTTGCCAGTTTGGGTTCTGTCTCTTAAGGGAAATAAATGAAATTGGCAGGATTTAGAATTTTTAAAAGTTCCCCGTTTTTCTCAAATGATGACCTGTAAGTGCTTAACAAACAGGATTAACACATGAACTTTTATTTATTATTAGATTATGATAAGAAAGCAGGATTTTTTTTTAGCATAATTAAACTGTATTGTTACCACACAAAGGGCACGATCTGCTTGCCACAAGACAAAAGCCAATTGTCAAGAGGCAAGATGGTGGAAAAAAGAAAGGGTTTATTACAGTTTGCCAGCAAAAAGGAAGATGGCTGACTCACGTCCAAAAGAACCATCTTAAGGGGGCACAGAATCTTACAGTAGTTATATAGGCTGGTGGATTACAGGGGAGGGGGTTAGGAATGTTGACTCTCAGATGCTACAGACTGGGAGTCACCACACCAGATTTTTCAGTTGTCCTTGATGATGGCTGTTCGAGGGTCATCACATTCCTAAGGAACTCAAAAGAACAAAGTTATCATCTTATTGCAGCTGGGAGGTACATGCACAAGCAGGGGTCGTCAAATGTACAGAGTGGCTCGATCTCCTGGAGGGTACAAATCCAGCTGGGTTAGTTAGTCAGAGGTCATTTGCAGTTACAATAGGTTTCTTTTCTACAGTATGGCTTCCCTCATGTCAACCTTGTGTTGAGATGGTATCAGTATCCTGACTAATGGCTGGCTATATATGAAGGGGAGCTATGCATAGGTCATATCTTTGAGATGTGCAAAATGTCTTCAAACGAATTATGTGAGTTTCCCACCCCACCCCCCATCTTGGGGCAAATCTTTGAGGCTATTTCCTCATTCTGAAAAGAAGGATTTTAGGCAAGACCTTTGCTTCTCATGCCATTTTGTGAGCTCAGAGGACCCTGTAACATCCAGAAAATTTGGGTACCCCCTCCCTATTTTAGTTATAATTTTAGTATCTGTTGATTGAATTCATAGTGATAAAAAGATTGAGTTAAATTTTAAATCCATATTTGTGTTAGTTATATTAGCAGTGACACATAGTACTTCATATCTAATGAGACATTATTTGGTCTGCGATGATGTCTGTACTCAGGGATTAGAGGGTCCCTTGCAATAATTATGGGCCCCTTTACAGTTTTGTGAAGTGTAAGCACACACAACACACAGAGTTTTGTGTCTCTGTATACTGGGCCATGGTGTAAAATGTATTTCTTACTGTAGGTCCCAGAATTTGGACAAGTAGTACTGCAGTCCAGCTCTGATTGTCTGTTCATAGTTCTTCATCCCTGATTGTGATTGTGATTATTGAATTGGAAACAGAAGGTACAGGGATAGTAACGTTAATGTAACAGATGTGTATTAGACTCGGGGGAAGAAGGACTGGGTTTTAAGATCGAGTGCTGTGTAGCTTCGGTAAGTTCTAACTCAAAGACTGCTCGATTTTTGCCTGTTCTTGTTTTCACCTTGGGCCCTCAGGATTCCAAAATTCTCTAATCACCCCTCTCCCTCTGCTCATCTTCCCACTGTGCAGTGTGGTAGAGTCAGCAGTGCCAAGGGAGAGGAGGAGAGAAGGTGGTGACGCCCCCTCCCCCAGGGGCCTCTGCCAGCATCACCCTCCCTACCCACTTCAGCTGGTCCCCAGACCATCTTCCTCAAAAACTCCTTTTATTTAAATTCATAGGAGCATCTCTGTCAGTTCCCTCTTAAATGCAAATGAGGTTTTCTTCAGTTCCCTTGGGCCTGAAGCTAGATCATTATTATTTATATTTGCCCTTGTTTTTTCCTGATTGGGCAGGGTTAGGGGAGGTGGGGAAATAGGATTGTTTCAGACCAGGTCTAACTGCGGGAGTCAAAAAAACTCCATTGGCTGTGACCTTGCTGTGAGAATAAAGTGCCTTCTGCCTGCTGGAGTCCTGGGCCTTCCCCGCCCCACCCCCCCCAGCCCATACCTTCTTGTGGGCCAAGAAGAGTGCTGCAGACAGTGTGTACTCCTGGCGTCTAAGGTGTGTATTTGAACACACTCTTCCTTAGAAGCCAAGTACTGTTTCTGTAGTTTCTGAGTGCTTGCCTTGTGTCTGATTGTTGTATTTCTGGCAGAGCACACAGAGCTGTCATAGGCTATGGGGAGGGGTGCAGGATAATGTCTCCATCTTGGCTCTTGGTCTCCTTGCTCTGCTCCTTCCCCTGGTAATCCCCACCCCCTGTCCCCCCCAAATCAGAACGATCCTTTTAGACGTAGTTAGATCTTGTCATTCCTCCACTCAGAACTTTTTGGTGCTTTCCAGTCTTGTTTGAAGTCAAGGCTAAAGTCATGCAGTGGCCCATGGAGGCACCACCTGAGCTGGCCTTAACCTTTGCCTTTACATCCCATGCTACTTCCCTTCCTGCCTGTGCTTCAGCTCCACTGGCCTCCTCACTGTTCCTGGACCAGCTCTCAGACTTGCGTTAGGCCTCCAGAGAGCGATTCTCGGGCCTCTGCTTAAAGGCCTCACTGGAAAGGCCTTCGGACCACCTTTTCTCTTTCGCTTTTTTTCTTCTCCATGGCGCTGTTGACTCTGACATTCTTCATACATCACCTCATTGATGGCAGGGGTGTTTGTGTTTTGTTCACTCCTGTATCCCCAGTGCCTGCCACGTGATAGAAGTCTAGTAAATATTTGTTGTGTGAACTTGACAGATGGAAGACAGGCGTGGAGAGGCTAAGCAGTTCCCCCAGGGTTACTGGCTGGTATGTTTAAGGGCAGGAGGAACTCGAAGCCCATACATTCCACGATGGGGGTCAGGCGTCTTATGGTCAGCCTTAGATATGGAACATCTCACTTTCCTCTGGGAAACTGCTGACAAAGTTGCAGATGAGATTAAGAAACTTTGGGGTGTAACACACATGTAAATTGCGATTGGTCCGAATCATTTTTATTCACAATTTGACTAAATATTTTCTATAATAAAGTTTCAGTTTTCTGTCACAGAGTAAAACAAATTTGGGCAAAATTCATGCACATTTTTGTGGGAATGTAAAAGGAAAAGAGAATAGCCATATGGAGTATTTACTTTATGTGCACTCGTATCTGTTTTAAGGGAAGATTAAGATTAAATTGAAAAAGGGACAGAAAAATGGATCTGTGGTTGTCAGGGGCTGGGGTGGGAGGAGGGAATTTCTTTGGGGTGAGGAAAATGTTCTGTATCTTGATTGTAGTGGTAATATGACTGTACATTTTCAAAGGTCCAAAAACTGTACTTCAAGAGGGTGAATTTTACTGTTTATAACACTGTTTACTGTTGACATGTTTCCAATGAACATGACAAAAAACAAAGATTAGGCTGAACTGTGAGTAGAGTGGGCATTATATGGAAAGAAATGTGATGCTTTCCAAAACGTACTTTTTTTTGTAATCTATACCTTTTTTCCATAAGTTATTAATTTTCTGTAGATCCCTTGCTGGCCTTACCGAGTCTCTCCTCAGTGCTGGGAGGAGGGGGATGTACAGGATGAGTGAGGAGAGGGGACCTACAGAGCTTCCAGGGTCAAGTCTTAGCTTGTCTTAGCTCCCAGCCAGCACGTGTCACCGTATCCTGGCCTCTGCTGACCTCTGCAGCCTCATTTTCTCACTGCCCCCTCCTGACAGCTAAACTCCAGCATAATGAGGTGCATGCATCTCCCCACACAATCTCGTTCAATTTAAGGATTTTGCACTTCTTTACTAGAACAACTTTGTCTCTGTTCTCTTCCCGTCTATCTGGTTAGTCTCTTCCGGGAAGCCACTTCTAAATGTCCCCTCTCCTCCCAGGTCTTATGTCCCCTGAGGGATGGAACTGTGTCTTACCCTCTCAATTATCAAATGAATGTGCGGTTGTTGACAAAGAGATGGGGAAGGACATTCCTGGCTGGAAGAATGTCCTGCTATGAAACCGGATAATTATATTTTCTGTGAACTCCAGCTGTGTTAATATATTGAGTTCGCAGGTGGTATTCTTTAAGACTTGTCCTTACCTTTCACAAAGTCCAGGCTAAATCTTTTGTGTGTGTGTTGATGCTGTTTCTAAATTTTATATGTAATCCTACCAGAATCTGACTTCTCTAGATGCCTCCTCTAAACGTGATGGTTAGTGACTTACTCTTGCTAATGCTTATGATATCTTTATTAAGCTGCTCTGCAACAGGGTTGTGGCCTATCTTGGTTTAGTCTTTCATTCAGCAGGAATAATTGAGAACAGGTGTTAAGGAGCTCCCAAGGATACAAAAATAGTGGACATTAGGTCCCTGCTTTTACAATAGCTTGTGTTGGCACATTTTCAGCTTTCAAATGCAAATGTGGCTTTCAGAAATGGCAGAAATGCAGTAAAGTCTAAAGGAGATACTTTTAAAATATCATTGTTTTACTTCTAATATGGAAATGGCTGAGGGCAAAGAGCACGAGAGGAAGGTTCCCGCCCCATGAGCTAGGGCTAGTACATTTTAATGCTACTTTGTTTGGAGAGCTGTAATCCAAATACTGGCCATACGTTGCTAGAGATCTTTGTGACTTTTATAGGAAAGCCCTGGAGGGTGTCTGGAAGGGTTATAGTTTATTTAAATCGATTATTCTTTTTCTTTCATTGGTCTACCTTTGGTATTTGAAATTCTGAATAAAATAGTATGAAACTCACTAAGAAAATGTTATGAAATCTGTGTCATGGTCAAAAGCATTTTGGTAAAATGTGAATTGTTTGGAAATCAGATTTAATTCTTTAAGGATTCACCTCACTTGTTTTGCTTGAGGAAAGTGATTGAATTCAGTTTAGCAATTGTTCAGAAGACAGTTCTAAAAAAACTGAAGCATTGTCTTTTTCAGCCTCATTTGATCATTTTATAGATTTATTTGTTACTCTCAGCCTGAAATATATAGCACTATCCTGTTTTTGAGATAAATATAATACTACAGTCTGTGCTCTTTTGAAACTCAGGAATGAATTTATTTGATACACGATATAGCAAGTATATGTATCTTTCATGGGGTTATAAAATTGGCTATTTATAAAGCAATGCAGGAATGAGAAAATAATTTTGAAAAACTCAACAGTCTAGACGTGCATTGTCCAATATAGTAACCATTAGCCACTTGTGCCTATTTAAATTTGAGTGAATTGAAACTAAGTAACATAAAAATTCACTGGCTGTGTTTCAAGAGCTGAGTAGTAGCCATGTGTCTAGTGGACAGCACCATTTTATTTTCCCCCTGCATGTTGCTGAAGAACGTGGAAAGAAGCATAGGTACCATTCTGACCCCCAATTATGTTGAACTGTGATATATAAAAGAATCACTTCCTTTGGCCTGATTTATAGATTTTTTTACACATCAGGAACCAAATTACCATCTATAAAAAAAGCGATTTGCTGTGTAATTTGTGGGAATGAAGGGAGTTAATTTTTCACTTTGTCAAGTTACATATCTCTTGCTGGTGCTTCTTAATCTCCACAGTTTTAAACATATCCTTAGGTCCTTGAATTTCCTCTCTAGCTCAGTGTAGGAGAGGAAAAACTCTTCCTCTACTCTTTTAGGTTTAGTGATTGGAGGCCTGCAAATGAAACTGACAAAAGACAAATAAGTAAGAGAAAGGACAGATTAGATTTCATCATGTGGGAAGGGAGTTGGCAGAAAAATGTGACTCAAAGGGGCAATTAGAATTTGGGGCTTAAATACCATCTTAATAGGAGAAGGGGAGAGGGAGAAGGGCACTTAAGGGAAAACAAATGACTTTTAGTTTCGAAAGATAAATGGGCCCTTTGGAGGACAGATGGGAGATATGATAGTTTTGTGACAGGTCTGTTTAGGTGTGGTGCCAGCTTCTCTTTGTCTCCGATGATGAGAGTCCATTTTCCCTGGTTGCTTCTGGGGAGGAGAGTTTCAACAAGTGAGTTCATTTGGGAGGCTCTGCTTGGCAAATAAGGGATTTCAGGAAGTCAGATACCTTCAGCTCAAAATAACTTTCATGCCACAGTGGTGTATTCAACAGTCACTCCCCTTCTACCCAATTTCAGGGCCTTAACACCATCTGTGGGTATCTCTAGGGCCTCCTGTGAACTAGGAGCTCTGCTGTGAACATCGGACCATCTGCTTTATCTCTGCTTGAATGTGTAAGAAGCACATGTCCCAAGCGGAGCTTCCTGGTCTCGTGTCCTGAAATCAAAGGGAAGAAAGCGTTTCTAGGAGGAAATATTCAACTCTGTTGGTGTTGCTGGTAGTTTGCCTAAGGGGACAACTAAGAATTGATCACTAATATACTAGAAACTGTTTAATTGTCTGCACTTGAAAAGGGTGGATTTTATGGTCTGTGAATTATATTTTAATCAAAAAAGTCATTGGGTATGTCCCTTCACCTAATTTTGTCAAGAATAGTTTTGATGCGAGGGTGAGGTGGGATGAAAACCTGATTGGGGTGGTTTTAAGAGGGAATGGAGGGGGAGAGGGCAATGGAGAGGAGCTGTGGAATTTTTTTTTTTTAAGAAAAAAATATGACTCAAGGGGGTGTTAGAATTTGGGGTTTATATGCCATCTTAATAGAAGCGGAGGGGAGAAGGGAGAAGAATTATGGAATTTTATAATCAGTAGAGAAGGAAAAATTGATGCAGGGGAGAAAAAGTGAGGGGTGGTAGAAATTACTGGAGAGATGAGTAAGCAAGAGGGAATGAAAAGTAGAGGGTTAACCTTAGGTACGAACAGAAGGAGTCCTGGAGGAGTTGGCCTCTGATAAGCAGAGCGAGTGGGCTGGAAAAATAGGAGATGGATAAAAGATGTGACAGATAGGTGGGTGAGAAGACAGTGTCTTTATCGCAGTGCCAGGGTTGGGAGCTGGCATGGCTGAGATAGTAGGGAGGGCAAGATCATTAAAGGAGAGAAGGTCAAAACTGGGGAGGCCAAGGACAAAGGTCTCCTCATGGATTTTGAAATTCACTGCAGCCACCAAGACCCTAACCTTTACGATTGTGTATGACAGTGTAAATCTATTGATGCTTCTTGGGAAACTGTTCAGACTTGGATGCTCAATTGAAAGTGGGTCTGTAGCACTTTTTAAAAATCAAAGAGCAATGTATTATTCCATAATGAAGACCCTAAGAAGGTGGGGTGGTTTGTCATCCACAAGAGTCTTGTTTATGGTTCTTAGTTTTTAATCCAAGATCTCTCTCTCTCTTTATGTCTCCCAGACATCTAAAACTTAACCACATTGGAACTGAGCTCTTGAACTTTTGGCCTCCCCTCTCTCATTACCAGGCCCGTCCCGTTGTCCAAGCATGTCTCACTTAATTTTCTGCAATAGCTTCTAACTGGACTTTGCTTCCACAATTGCCACACGGCAGCCAGAACGGTCTTTTAAAAACATGATTAAGATTGTGAGCCTTTCCTGCTTAAAAGGCCTCAGTGGCTTCTCGCTGACTGTACAGACCTTCCATGATGGGGTCTCTTCCTCTCTGGCTGACGTTGTCCTTGGTGCCACGATCCCCAGATCGCGCTGCTGCAGTGCTGTGGGGGCCTAGCATGCCAGCCTCGGATTGTTGACTGAAGACCTCAGCGGTCTGACTCCAACGCTACCTTACTCAGCAGCCTTTGGACCTGAATATAGTGTCAACACTGGATGCTTCAGGGTGGATCTGCCCAATTGGAGACAGTGTGAAAACCGATTGATCGATAGAGGACTTTTTAAAAGCAAGGGATAGTTTATGGAAGTTAAAATTCAGATTTTGAGTTCCTTTTCTAAAAATAATCAATACTATTCTGCTTCTATTTCTGTCCATTCATACGTTTTATAGCAGTCACCTGACAGTGACTTGAGACCCCCAACTCCTGGTCAGGATTGTAATCTCTTGGCATTACAGTAAATAGTTGAAGGAGGTATGTACTTACACAGCATGTCCTTGTGACTGTAAGGCAGAGTATAGCTCCCCATTTACTGGTACTGTCCCCAGGAAAAAAAAGTGTGAGGAAGGCCCTGAACTTGTGACCTAATGCTCCTCTGGCTCCTACCAGCATGTGCAATAATTATAACTGTGGGCAGGTATCTGGCTGAGGACTTTAGAATTAACCTGTGTACTTTTCTTACTTATGTGTGGTTTCCATTGTATTATGCACTCTGTTTACAGTAGACTGTCAGGTTAAGAGTACGCTAAGGACTAAAATAGAGAAAAATGATATTTTTAAAGCAGGTTATCATCCTTATAATAGATAGACCAGCATCTATGGAAGAAAACTGTTCAAACTTTTCAAAAAAGTAAAAAAAATGTGTTAGTTATTAGTTATTAGTTAGAAAGCAACAATAAGAGAGGAAAGGTGACATAGGGAGACCACCAGAAAAGGGATAGCCAGAAAGGCGAGAAGAATCTCATTATTCAAAGCCCCTCAATCGTGTTTGAAAGGACTTTTCCAGCTGGCTAAGGATATAATCAGGCCAGAGAACCAAGTAGGCTGGTTGTGAGCCATTTGAATGCTTCTTTTATCTAAGGGCTTAGTCTTTACCGTGGGTCCAGTACACAGAAAGTGATATAAAAACCCAGTTAGGACTAGCACGTGCTCTGGAAGCAAGGTGGGAAGCTGATTTTTGTTATAGCCCGTTACAGGGAAATCTAGATGTGATTTAGGGCTTTTTTTTTAATATGAAAAGAAGATAATCCTCATTTAGTGGGAGCAACAGATATATCTAGGAAGCTTCTGACTATAGGGAAAGATTAATGATTTATTGGAGGCAGTTACATTTAGTGACTCATCTAAACCCAGTATCCTGTAGTAACTGGAGATTGAGTACTTTGAGGTTAATATGGTACTGAGGTGTTATATTTTCTTTATTTTTTAATCATTACTATATATTTTTGTTTCATCTTAGAGGAATTCATTGTTCCATATCAGTGTCAGAAAGAAAAAAGTTTGTTTTTGGTATAATGTGCTTCCGCTGGGTGGTGGGCCTTGGGTATACACGTCAAATCACTGGATTTGTGACTCGTGAATCTACTAAGGCTCTGTGTCTCCCGAAGGAAGATTGTTAGAAGCCTAGTGAGGAACCAGGCGGCTCCTAGGCAGTGTGAATTACAAACTCAATCCTATTTCGGTGAAGTCAAACTCTTTGTACACACACACTTTTAAAATTGTTGTATTTATAACAGTTTTAGCCCTCTGTCTTATCTGGGCATGGTGATCTTCCTTGGGTACTTTGGTTCCAGTTGGTGCCTTTTATTAGCAGAAAATCTCACAAAAATCTCTTACCGGTTTCCATCTTGAGCCAATGACGTATTTAAATTCAAGGAGTATGTTATTTGGTTCTCTTAATGTGTCATGGAGGAGAGGGTTAGAAAGTGTCCTCAGTGGCTGGACGTTAAGTAGGGGTGGCAGCAGAAGAAGTGGTTGTTGGCCTTGGAACTGGCATATTTTGGTTTTTCTGAAGACATGGGGAGATGGCTTAATAAGTTTATAAAGTCAAGAGGTAAGGTCCATAGATTCCTTGTGCCTTCTCTTTCACTGCTTTAAGAGAAGAGGATTGTGGCTAATTATTACCGTGCATTGTGTTCACAAATGAAAACTAAGCTATTTATCTTTAATTTCCTGGGTGCCAGTCTTTAAGTGGTTTCCTACTTCTCCAGTTTCCAAAACTGAATAGAGTGTTGTAAATGTGGTAACAATAGAGCAGTTTTGGGGGACAGAAACAGTTACTCAGAGATTACTTTGGTTTTTGGCAGTTTTGTGCGATAATTCCCAGGTGCAGTTTCATTGTATTTGTCCTGCTTTGGTGTTGCTAGAGCTTCTTCAATCTGTGGCTTGATACCTTCGTCGGTTTGGAAAATGCTTGGCCAGTATTTCTTCAAATATTGATTCTGCTCTGTTTTTCCCCCTCTCTCAGGTCTCTAGTTACATGTATGCCAGACCTTTTTCATCATGTCCCATAGTTTCTTAAGCTTTTTGTTTTCATCCTTTTCAGTCTGGAGCTTTTTCTTGTTCCTTTTTCATGATGATAATTTTCATCCATGCTTCAATCTGGATGTTTTCTACATACCAGTCTATCAGTTCACTAATTCTCTTTCCTAATCTGCATCTAAACTGCTATTAAATGCATTGGTTGATTTTTTTTTTTTTAAATACAGATTCTGGTTCTTTGGTGATAATCGATCTTTTTATTTTCTTAAACATATTTATCAGTTATTTTAATGTCAGTGTCTGATAACTCCAGTCTGCATTACCTGTGGGTCTGCTTCTGTTGTTTTTGGAACATTAGGTCCTGTTTTCTGGCATACCTGGTAATTTTTGATTGAAAATTTGGATGATGATATCTTCTTTGAGAATGGGTTTACCTTTCTTCCAGCAGACAAAGTATGAGTGGATCGCTTTGATTGAGTAAAGGCTCGTTTATTTCTGGGTTGCCATATTGCCAGGGTGTAGCTTTCTCGGGTCTCAAAAGCTTGGGGTTTCCAGGACTCTTCCTCTTTGTTAGGCTCACAACTCCAAATGTTGTTTCCCTAGCACTGAGAGACTGCGGAAATATTTCCTCAGCTTTTTAGCCTCTAGCAGGTTCTTTGTGCCCGTTTTTTTTTTTGAGTTTTGCCCCAGGTGTGTGCAATTTGCCTTGAGAAGAAAGGGCACAGGATGCTGGGTTTGCCTTCATGTTGTTCCTTCCTTTCCAGAATTTTGGCTCAAATCCTGGCTGCTTTGTCTGCCCTCATCAGAGAGCAGTCTTCAGACAGTTGAATCTTACATTTTATCTACTTTTACAGTTGTCCTTGGGCAGATGGTGGCTTTGAAACAGCTACTCCATCATAGCCAGAGAGAAAATTCTTCATGAATTACTTTGGTTTTTAAAAATTAAAAGTAAAAAAAAAAAAATTAAAACTAGGTTTATGGAAGTTTCACATTTCACACCTATTTCACAAGCTTTTAAGTACACCTTAAAGTCTTGCTCTAAATCTTTTAAAGGAGCCTTTTGTAACTTGTTTAATGAGACCCTTTAAACCTCATTCATAAATTTAATACTCAGTTTTTGTTATAAATTCTTTAATTGCTTAACTATTGGTTTGATTTTCTTAATCATTTTTATACTTAATTCTAAATCTTCTTAAAATTTAAATATGTTAGCCCATTAAGGAAATGTGTCATCACAAACAATTTTGGAGTTTATCTTCTTAGCTGATTGAAGGAGCATAACAACCAGGGATGTAAAGTCTGGAGTATAATTTCTTTTGTCCCTGACTGCCCGGGTAAGCCCCTTTTTGTAATCCTATGTCAAAAACTCCAAAATTAAAAAAACAAAAACAAGGTGATGGTGATCATGTAGTCTGTCTCTGATCTTGAGTTGTATCATAATATGCTTTTCAAGCTGGACAAGTTTGACTCCCACTCATCTTTTTCCTGCTTCATGAGTTTTGAGTAATTTTCATACACTTCCTATTTACCTATTAGATCTTTAATTGACACCTAATTGGAGTTTATGTATTCAGAGTTGTATCTGCCTCCCTAATAGAGGCTCCAAGGTTGTTCTTATCACTGTGAAATGGCCCATTCATTGGAAATAGAGCTATTTATTTCAGTGCAGTTTAAAACGGACTTTTTTTGGTGAGGAAGATTAGCCCTGAGCTAACATCTGTGCCAGTCTTCCTCTATTTTGTGTATGTGACGCCACCACAGCTTTGCTTGATGAGCAGTGTGTAGGTCTGTGCCTGGGATCCAAACCTGCGAACCCTGGGCCGCTGAAGTGGAGTGCGCGAACTTAACCACTATACCACTGGGCCAGCCCCAGGACTTGTGTTTTTAAAAATTTTAATTATATATTTTACTGAACCCAATATATCCAAAGTAGTTTTACTTAAACATGTAATCAATATAAAAATGACTAATGGGGTATTTTACATTCTTTTTTTTTTAACTTGGATCTCTTTTATTTTTTTAATTGAGATATGATTGACATATAACATTAGTTTCAGGTGTACAATATAATGATTTAATGTTTGCATATATTGTGAAATGATTATCACAATAAGTCTGGTTAACATCCCTTACCACACATAGTTACAAATTTTTCTTTTTTTGTGATGAGACTTTTAAGACCTACTCTCTTAGCAACTTTCAAATATATAATACAGTATTATTAACTACAGTCACCATGCTGTACATTACGTCCCCAGGATTTTTTTATAACTTGTTTTAAGTGTAATGTTATCTAGTGTTTACAATCTCATTTATTTATCTGAACTATCAGTTTACTGTTGTTTTTCCCTCTACAGAAAGGCAGAATCTCTCCAGATGTCTTCCAGTAATGACCAAGTTTCTATCCCCATGTCACAAAGAAACATCAATGGCCTCCCCAAGAGGCCCTCCAAGGACGTGAAGACGTTTACTGAAGGAGCTGTGTTATCTTTTCATAACATCTGCTATCGAGTAAAAGTGAAGAGTGGCTTTCTACCGTGTCAAAAAACAGTTGAGAAAGAAATACTAACTAATATCAAGTATGTGCATCAACTTATATTTAAATAGCTTTATTGACATACAGTGAACTTCACAGGTTTTGCCTACTGCAAATGAGGGTGCTCTGAACTTTTGTGTATAAGTCTGTACAGATATACAGACATGTGCTTTCATTTCTTGTGGCTAAACTCGGAGTGAAATTGTTGACTCACATGTTAGGTGTATATTTAACTTTTAAAGAAACTGCCAAACTGTTTTTAAAGGGGTTGTACCACATGCATCAACTTTTGTTTGAGAAACCAAACAATTAATGTGTCATTTAGTTTTTCCTGGGTAAGCCTTGTGGTTTAGTGGAAAGAGATGTGGCTGTATGATTTACTACTTCTTGACTGTGGGGATATAATTGTAATCTCTGAACTTCAGTTTTCTAATCTGTGAAATAGAAGATCTGCCACTGTACCTTATGAGCCAGGCACTTTTAGGTACTTATGCACATTATGTCCTTTACATTCTAGAAGCAAGAGTCAGGAGGTTGAAATGACGATATCTTGTGAAAGTACTTTGGTTTTCAAATAGACTTGTTTTAAATGAGTGGCCTGTTTATACAGTTTACAATCTATAGCAGTTTACTTAATTGTTTCCTCCATTATATAGACAGACAGAAACTATTTAAATATGACAGTTATAGCTTAACTTAAGTTATGCAGTTGAAGTCCAAAGTGATAAGAGGATTTTAGAGTCCAATACATTTAATTATATTTTAGAATCAAAATCAATTCAAAGCTCTAATTTTCGTTCTGTTCGTCTAGCAATGAATTTGTCATGTGGTGGTGGGGTGGGCAGTGGAGTTGGGAGGGAAGTGAGTATTTACATAGAATCTACTTGGTACCAGGTATCTGTGTTCTTTTGTAGATGGTAGCCATTAGGGTTGTTAATGTTTTTTTGATTTCTAGAGAATTGAGCTCAATTCTCTGTAGTGGGGAGTGAATCTTGGTTTGCTGAGACAGCATGGCCTATGTGTTTTGTTATTTTGTTTGTTTAATAGGGAAAATAATTACTCCTAGATAAAACAAGCAACTTTTTCTGGCTCTCTAAGACTGGAGGAGTGGTTATAAAAGAGCCTTTTGGCCAGGTATGGCCAGGATAATCTTTCTCTTATCTGCTGGGTTCAACTAAGTAGAGTTCTGAGGATGGGAGAAAGGTTGCTCTCATTTATCTTATTTTTGATTTGTATTTGATAGCACAATCACCATTCAAAATACTAAATGTATTCTAAAAAAGCTGATGAGAATCTTGATTTTTGTTTTTCCTTTGGACATCTGTAATCTTATTTGTAGTACTCAGTAACTAGAATCTGATGTTCTCTGTGGGAGAAGAAGATAAAACAAAATCTGACTATGAGAATTCAAAAAAGTGAAATTTTACTACCTTGTGAACAATCTTTCTGTTATGCTTAGTTTTTCTCCATAACCAGCATTTGAGCTTTTCCTCACTAATGCTTAAGATCTATGTGAAAAATGGTCCATTCCGGGAGATGTATGGATATCCTGTAATCTTCAGGGAAATTCATTATGCTATTTGGGAATTTTTTAAATTAATAATTTATTTTGAAATAATTTCAAACTTAAACCTTGGGGGATCATAACCCTTTCACCCAGATTTCCCACCTATTAACATTTCATTATATTTGCTCGTCGTTTTGTCTCTTCATATACCCATTGTCATTAGTATTTTTCTGAAACATTTGAGAGCAGGCTGTCCATATGGTGCTCCATTATCTCTAACTCCTCAGTGTATGTTTCCCAGAAATAAGGACTTTCTCTTATGTAACTACTTGGTCATGTCTGGGAGCAGCCCAGGGGAAGCATAGCCTCATATTGGATGCAGTGGTGGGTCCTAAGGGGTTGGAGATCAACCATGCTCTTCACATAGTTGACTGAACATCACATCATGTCTCCTCAGAGTCATCCATGCCTCCTCAGTCTCAGCCAACCTGGTATTTTCCTGTCCCACTCCAGGTGATGTTAACCTTGATAACCTGGTCATGTTGGTGTCTGCCAGCCTTCTCCACCATAATGTCGCCATTGTCCCCCTTGTAATTGACAAATATTATGAGGGGAGATACTCTGACGTTATTCAAAACTCTCTTCCTCATTAAACCATAACCCACCAGCATCTATCCCTATTGATGTGTCCTGCCTGAATCAGTAACCAACACTATGATAGTTACCAAAGGGTGATTTTGTGTTTTCATCCATCTCTTCTATATGAGTTAGTTTGCATTCTACTAAAAGGAAAAAGCTTCATCCATCATTTCTTCATTAATTTATTTATATCAGTGTAGACTCACGGATTTGTATTTTATTCAGTAGTATTCAGTAGTAATGCATTATTCATCTTGACATTCCTGTTGTTTCTGATTTGGTCAGTGGGAGACCTTTCAAGGTAGCTTCAGTGTTTTGTTTCCTTAAACTCATTCTTTTGACATATTCTCTCATTCTTTGAGTATTTTGTTGGCATAGCAAGAAGTTCCAGACTCCCTGTATACTTACCCTGCCTCAGACCTGGACTCAGGTGATGTTCCTTTTTGTGGAGTTATATATTTACAAACCACGATCTGGATGTTTGGAATGTTCATTGCTATTGAGATATCATAACTTCTGGACTTCTCAGTGGACAGACCTAGGGAACATGTGTGTGTACGTATATATATATATATATACACATGTGCGTATGCGTATATCTAAAACTTTCTGTATCTATCTGTGTATGTAGATTAAAACCCATGACTTCTCATTAATATTTCCAATTCCAATCTAACACCCTAGGGTTCTTTCCACGTTTCCGTGTTTGTAAAACATCTCAAAAAGTGAAAACCTGGCTCTTATTATCCTTAATATACTTACTGATTTGCTCAATCAGTTTTCTTACTCCTTAATATAAGCGATCTCCCCACCCTCCAGCTGTCTCCTCTCTTCCTCCCACCTCCCTTCGCAGCCTGTGTTCTTGGGTGCTGGTGGTTGCTGCACCTCCACCCAGCACTTCCATCACCTTTGCACTCAGAAGGGAAGGGGAAGTCTAATAGGAATGATTGATGTATTATTTGAACATGAAATAATAAGTGGGGAAGGTAACTAAGTTTTCTTTCTGGTCAGACTATACCTATTTTCCATAAATTTTTCCTACTTCTTGACATTTATTTTCATTGATAACTTTTCTTTTTGTTTTCCTGTAAGTGTCATTTATAAACATGTAGAGACTCATTTATTTAACAAATTTTGAATATCTACTAGGTGCCTGACATTGTGCAAGATGCTAGTGACACAGATATATGCTCTGTCCTTAGAAACTTTCTAGTCTAATGGGGGATCCACACAACTGGAGCACTTCACTGTCTTGTTCTGCTATGATAGAGGGATTAGAAGACACTATGGAAGCCCCTAACCCTAAATTGGAGGGTCAGGGGCATGGGGAGAGAGAAAGTAAAGATGTGTGTGTGTGTGTGTGTGTGTGTGTGTGTGTATGTGTGTAGGGCAGGGTACAGAGGGCCTATGCTCCACGCAGTGGGAATGGCATTGACTTCTCGTCCATAAAACGAGACCAAAGGATTAACCATTATCCACTAAAAGGTAATAGATGTGACAGGAATCCTGTAGCTGGGTTTCATTTCATGTATTCAGTGTTCAGTGCTCCACCCGTTGTAGGGTAGTATGCTGCATGCTATGGGGGCGGGGGGGTAAAACAAGATGACACAATTCTTGTTGACAAGGTTTTACAGTATGGGGAGGGAGACTTTCTTGCACGAAAGTGCTGTAAAGCAGTAAATAAGGGTGTAGAATGCGTTTTGAGGAATGATAGGAGGGTGGAGGGTAGGGTAGGGTGGGGAAACAAGGGAATTGTACACCTTAGACTAGAACATAGGTCAGCAGACTTCTTCTGTAAAGGGCATGATAGTAAATATTTTCAGCTTTATGGGCCATACGTCTGTGTTGCAACTACTCAACTCTGTTGTTGTAGCATGAAAGCAGCCATAGATGTAATGAATGAATGTGTCTCTGGGGCAATGACACTTTGTTTATGAAAACAGAGAACAGGTGACCAGCTGTAGTTTGCTGATCCATGGACTAGAATGTAAACTCCACAAGGGCTAGTGCTTTGTTTTCTTTTTAGCTCTGTCCCGTGACCTGGAAGAGTCTGAACGAATGGAGGGAGAATTAGCCACTGCTCCAAACTGGGCCTCTGGCATTTGTGATTGTACATTGTTGTTGTTTTCTGTAATGCTGGGTTTAGTGTAAAAGTAAGCCCAATCCAGGGACCTGTAAAATTTTTTGTCTTGGACTGTTCACATTCAGTTTTGGGTTAATCATTTAGGATTGCTTGGTCTTTGAGAGGATATTTAAAAAACCTGAAAGGTTTTCTGACAGTGAAATCTTAGCATAATAATAACAAGCTTATTTCTGGTCATTTTAGAAGCAGTTAGTAGGTAGCTATTAATAAAGAAGATGCATCAAGAGTTATAGGTGAATGCATCTTGAACGTTCACTCAACCATTAGTGTGTCTTTTTACATGGGGGTGGGTCACTGAAAGAATAAGAAATTTTCCGTTCTACGCTTGTTCCTGGTAGTTTGTTTGGAGCATGCTTTATCTACATCATGTCTGTACATCCTTAAAAGTCGTCCCCTGTAGAAAGTGGCGTCTCCTACTTCTAAACTAAGAATTTTCTGGTCCACTTATCTGACACTTTGCAAGGAAGAAAATGATATATCTGGAGGGTATATGTTTTATTTTTCTAGTTGAATTAAGAATTTTGTGAGGGTTAAGAAATTTTGTGAGGGTTAAGAACTGGTGTTTTCTTTTTAACCCCTGAGGTGCTTTATTGTAGCCATTGAATTTCTACTTTAAATATGTTGTTTCTTGGTCTGATTAGATTTGAGCAGTGAGAACACTACTACTGGTGATTCTAGAAATCCATTGACTTATTAATTGTGTAGAACTTGACTAGGTAGCAGATGAAGTGCCTTGAGGATGACTGTCATCAAACCTTACTCAAGACCTGTGATGCACTTCACACTGTGTTAAGAAGAGGAAGTGTTACAGGTGCTTCACCAGAATCTGTTACTTCAAGGAGCCCTGAAAGTTTGTGTGTCCTTTTCCAAAAATTGTAAGTGGTTAGAGAATAATTGAAAAGAATTTAGAGGGACACAAGCCATTTTTCTATAGGTTCTGCCTAGTGATAATATTCTTTGTGTACTAGACGTCTATTAATCGACAATTAGGCTTCTTTTTCCTTAAGAGTTGGTTTGTGCTTGTTTTCCGTATAACTTCATCAACTTTCATTGATTGTGTTAAATGCAGATCCTAAATTAATAGAACCAGTTTTAAAGTGAACCGGTAAATCGGTATGTTTCTCCATTTACAGTGGGATCATGAGACCTGGCCTCAACGCCATCCTGGGACCCACAGGAGGAGGCAAATCTTCGTGAGTATTAGAGAGTATAAGTAAACTGTTTCTTTGAAGTTTTAGTGTGCTTTTAAAGATCACTTTTACCGGAGCAGGTATTTGTTGAGCATTTGCTGGATGTTGAATCTGGCTGTAGGTGCTGTGGTTGTCTTGAGGACCAGGAAGTCTTATTAGGTCAATTTACTAACAGGACGTAATTAGGTGATTGGCATATAGCTGTTGGCTATGACTTGAGCTAATGGGGAGGAAAAGGAAGAGGGTAAAATTCAAAGTGGGGAGATGGAGCCGAAGGCATAAGTGATGCTTGAGTCTTAGACAAAGGAGCACCTTGCCTGACTTGTGACCCCTGAAGTCAGACAGCAGGAGGGCACTTTGGGAGGTCTGTGTTGGATCAGCCAACAGTGCCTTGCTTCCATGTTTCTGGGCTTTATTGTAGCATATGGTTAACAAAAAGAGAGGGAAGAATTTAAAAGTATATATAATTTTAATTAAACTATAGGATTTCTTGATCAGTTAATTTTCTAACTTGAGCAGAATTTGGATTCAGAGTAGCTGAGAGGTATAGCCTGAGTTGGAGAAAAACAGCAACATATATGTCCTTTTATAGATTGTTAGATGTCTTAGCTGCAAGGAAAGATCCACATGGACTATCTGGAGATGTCTTGATAAATGGAGCAACTCGACCTGCCAATTTCAAATGTAATTCGGGTTATGTGGTACAAGTAAGTATTGGTGGATTTGCATTTTAGATTTCTTCTGTTTCTAGATGGGCAGGTGCCTTGGCTGGTAGTTCAGTGTGCTTCCAGTTGATTACATGCCATGCTCATAGAATCAACATTCTTTACATCAGCTTTTCGTCATCTCCCATAAGGCTCAGAGTAGTATTACATGAAGAGGCAGGGAGATTCTGGGATACGACCCTTGGAAAGGCAATGATATCAATTCTAGTTATCATATCATTTCCAAAGGATACTACTCTTTTACTTTTTTTGCCCTACCTTCACCTCTCTCCTTTCTAGCTTAGAAAGGTTTTGGCAAATTCTTGTATAAAGTAGCCTGGAAATGTCTGCTAGTTGTAGTCATAATTATCTATGTTCTATTTGGGTGTAGAGATGGGGAATTAAAATTATTCCATCAGGATTTGCAGCTGTCTCTATATGGAGTTATTGTAATTTGTATAATTGCAAGTTCATCATTAGCTAGAACTTTGTGTTGGATATAAAACGGATTAAGTTACATATACTAAAGAGTGACAGTACTAGAAAAGACCTGATGTGCCTTGTTAAAATGCCATTTTGCCTTAAGGATGATGTCGTGATGGGAACTCTGACGGTGAGAGAAAATTTACAGTTCTCAGCAGCTCTTCGGCTTCCAACAACTATGACGAATCATGAAAAAAATGAACGGATCAACAGGATCATTCAAGAGTTAGGTCTGGAAAAAGTGGCAGATTCCAAGGTAATGTGGAAAAAACTGATGGTATCCTAATTAGTAAATAGGACCTCACCTGTGTGGATGGTATAACTCTTATTCAGAGGTTGTCTGTAATGTGTCTGGTCAAAAGTTGGCGATGTGGGGGCCGCCCGGTGGCGCAGCGGTTTAGTCCGCGCTTGGCAGCCCGGGGTTCGCGAGTTCGGATCCTAGGCGCCCGCGGACGCGCACTGCCTGTCAGCCATGCCGTGGCGGCGTCCCATATAAAGTGAAGGAAGATGGGCACGGATGTTAGCTCAGGGCCAGTCTTCCTCAGCAAAAAGGGGAAGATTGGCAACAGATGTTAGCTCAGGGCTGGTCTTCCCCACAAAAAAAAAAAAAAAAAAAAAAAAAAGTTGGCGATGAGAAAAGTGACTAGTTTTGTAATACGAAGGTGGAAATTAACCAGATAAAAAAATCTAAAAATGATTGAATCCTGGAAATGAAGTGTGGCAGTATGGTCTAGGATGTCAAAGTATTCTTTGCACAGAACATATGGCCCTTTCCATGGGGTTATGGCTCTTGATCCTTCCCCACCCTACTATTTGTCATGTCTCATGCAGTGTCTTTATGCTAAATTTCCTTCTTCCTGTTTTCTTTTCCCCTTTTAGCTGTTCTTCCTCTCTTCCTCCAGGGGACTTTGTTCCATTGCCTTTGAGGTATATTTCTGGAATTGATAAATGATGAAAATCCATGAGTTCTTGCTCTGTATATTTCACTTTGCTGTAATTCGGCTTCCAAAATTATATTCAGTCAGATTGGGGTTTATTTCCAATTTTTGTCGCATCCACATTATTTCTCTAGCCTTTCTTTTGGCACTTTGTCTCCCAATCCTCTCTCCCTTTCTTTTGCCAATGTTTACTTGTAGACTGTCATGTGCTGGGCTATTTTAGGTTTTATAAATAACAGGTGTGGTCAAGAGAGACAAAAGTAACTCCTTTTGTGCGTTGTGCAGGATCAGGAAGAAGAAATGAGATGAATGAGTGAACTTGACAGTTGATGAATAGGAATGAAAGATTTGCTGGGAAGGCGTTTGAAGCTGTGGGTGAAGATGAACTTTTTAGATTGTGATGGCTATAGTTTAATCCCCCTGTGAGACCCCTTACTGAGAGGTAATGAAGAATGAGGGTACCCTGCTGGGTGCTTCTTCATATGATACTTTCTGACAGTCTTTTATGTAAAGTGTGTTTTGTTGTATTTTGTTTGAAAGAATAACTCTGAGATTCCACCATTTACCACTTATTATTGTTTTTTGAGTGATTGGGTTTCCTTTGCTTTGACTCCATTTATTTGATTTTGTCTTTCCAGGAAGGTACTTTCCATTCTTTGCCTTTAGGTAAAAGTTCTTTGCCACTAGGCAGTCACTGCCCTAAGTTCCTTGCTTGGGTTTCCAGGGAAAATAAGCTGAAGGCAGAGTTGACATCTTAGAATTGATTTATCTAATTGACTGAAACAATACAATTAAAAATTTTTACTTTTTATGAAATTTTAAACATAACAGAAATGTGGAGAATAGCGTGATTACCGTAGTAATGACATGACTGTAGTGTAATTAATATAATCGTATGATTACTTGATAACCTTCACCTAGATTTCCTAGTTGTTAACATCTTAGTCCATAATGGCTTCAGCTTTTTCCTTCTGAAGTATTTTAAAAAACATTATAAATATCATATTTTACCCCTGGCTACTTATTATGCATCTTTAAAAAAAATAAGGACATTTGCCTACATTACCACAGTATCATTATCAACTAACAAAATTAACAATATCTTTTTTCTTTCGGTGAGGAAGACTGGCCCTGAGCTAACATCCGTGCCAGTCTTCCTCTATTTTGTATGTGGGACACCTCCACAGCATGGCTTGATGAGTGGTGTGTGGGTCTGCACCCGGGATCTGAACCCGCGAACTCTGGGCCACCGAAGCAGAGCGAGCGAACTTAACCACTACGCCACTGGGCCAGCCCCAACAATGTCTTAATATCAGCTGTGTTGAGCCCATATTCATTCATTTTCCCTAATTGTCTCCAAAATGTCTGTTACGGCTCAATTGTTATAGGATCTAATCGAGGGCATGAATAGCATTTAATTATTATCTCTTTGAAGACTCTTAATATAAGAATTGTTTTCTACCTTCTACCTCCCCCAAAACCTTTCTGCTCCGCCCACCACACACAATGACACTGACTGGTTGAAAAGACTGGACCAGTTACCATGTAGAATATTCTGCCTTCTGAATTTGTCTGAAAGGATGAGTTCAGGAAATCTTTGGTGAGTTAAGGTATAGACAGGGTCAATTTGGAAAGCCTTATGATGGTTTAAGAGGTGCTAATGTGGTATGGTAGAAACTGAACTTTCCTGACGGCCAATTCTGAGCTTTTCTTTGTGGAAATTAATTTTTCTTCTGAGCCAGTGAGAAGCCATTTCCACCCTGAACTGTTTCTTTCCCCCAGTGGACTTTCAAACAGCCCCTCCCTGCTTTCCCTTTTTCTCTATAAAAACAAGCTCCCCTCCTCTGTTTCCCAGATTTGCCTATGGTTTGCCATAGCATGCACATCCCAAATTGTAGTTCTTTTGGCTATTCCTGAATAAATTTGTTTTGAGGGTAAAATAACTGGTGAATTTGCCTTTTAAGTTGACATAAGTTCATTTGAGGACTTTTTTTGGTGGGAGAAAAGGAGGATGTAAGAAGACTAATAAATTATAGATGCTTTCACCTTTTCCTTTCCTGTCTTTATCTCCCTTTTTGGACCGTGATTTTACTATGTCAGGGCCATATCTTTCAGTTCTAACTTACTATCTTAAAACTAAATATTTGACTTGATAAGGAACACATAGAACTGTTAAAAACATGGGTTTCAGATCAGGCTCAGCCGCTTACCAGCTCTGATGTGAGCCTCAGTTTACTCATTTTATTAAAGAGAAACCTTCCTCTGTTCTCCTGGATACTTATTTGCTGTTCAGAATAAGTGTAAGATAATGAGATAAAGTACCTCTTATAGGGTTGGCACGTGTTCAGAGCTCAACAGATGATAGTGGCTGTGGTTGTTTTTGTTAATAATATTAGATTATTGATAATGCTAATAATATTTATGTTTTAGATTGGAACTCAGTTTATCCGTGGTGTGTCTGGAGGAGAAAGAAAAAGGACTAGTATTGGAATGGAGCTTATTACTGATCCATCCATCTTGTTCCTGGATGAGCCCACAACTGGCTTAGACTCAAGCACAGCAAATGCTGTCCTTTTGCTCCTGAAAAGGTAAATGCTATGGGAACATTATTCTTTTATTCATCCAGTATCTGATCACATGCCATGTACCAGATATTATTCTTGGGTGTAGGGGATTCAGCAGTGAGCACAACAGACAAAAATTTCTTTGTTCTTTGTTGGAGGGAAACAGTCAATTAACACATAAAGTGTTTGAAGAAAAATGAAACAGGGTAAGAGTGTAGGGAACATGGCCGTGATGGGGGTAGGGGTGCCACCTCCCTGATAAGGTGTCAGAGAAGACCTCGATGACGTGCTATTTGAGCTGGGAGCAAGTGAGCGAGAACTGGATATCTGGGAGAAGAGAGTTGTAGCTGGAGGGAATAGCCAGTGGCCCTGAGGTAGAGTATGCCTGATGTGTTTGGAACATCAAAGAGGCCAGAGGGAGTGGACCCAGTGACCTAAGGGGATGGAGATTGGTTAGTATACTAGTTTGCTTGGGCTGCCATAACAAAATTCCAAGAACTGGGTGGCTTAAACAACAGTAATTTATTTTTTTCACAGTCTTGGAGGCTAGAAGTTCAAGATCAAGGTGTCTTCTGAGGACTTTTCTTTGGCTTATAGGTAGCTTCTTCTCCCTGTGTCTTCACTTCATCCTCCCTTGGTGTGTCTGTGTCCTGATCTCTTCTTATAAGGACACTAGTCCTTATTGGATTAAAGCCCACACATATGACCTTATTTAACCTTAATTACCTCTTTAAAGATCCTATCTCCAAATACAGCCATTTTCTGAGGCACTGGGGCTTCAACACATGATTTTTGGGGGGACACAATTCCTCAGTCTATAACAGAACAGGGCATGAGATGGAATTGAGGGAGTGGCAGATTCTGTAGGCTTTTTGTAGGCTACTATAAGAACTATGGCTTTTACCGTCTCTAGGTGACAAGGGAAGCTTTTAGAGAGTTTTAGAACAGAGGAGTGGCAGCTGTGTAAGGAATAGAGTGTATAGCTGGGCAAGTTGTGATTGCAAGGAAACCAGTCGGGAGGCTGTCTGTAGTAGCTCAGTTGAGAGATGTTGTTGGCTTTGACTAAGATGGTAGTGGTGAGGCAGTGAGAAGTGGGTGGATTCTGGATCTATGTTGAAGATAGAACCAATAGGATTAGCTCATGAATTGATTGTGGGGTTTGATTATTGAAAGAATGAATTCTAAGATTTGGGGCCTGGAAAATCAAGAATGGAGTAAAAGAAATGGTATTTCCCTTTCATCGAAAGAGAATACAGTGGGAGGAACATATTTATAGGAGAAATTTCAAAAGTTAAATTTTGGATATCTTTTTAATTTTTTTTCATGTGAGGAAGATTAGCCCTGAGCTAATTAGCACATATAAGTGAAGATGTCAACTAATAGCAGAGAATATATGTATGATGTTTTTATTACCTGTAACTATGTTAACAGGGTTCATTAGAGAATGATGAATTGATATGGAATATGGGACTATGTTTCATTATGTTTTGGACTAGGTAGCACACAGACATCTCTCCTCATGCTGGAGAGCTCTTAACCTAGTCCTTCTCAAGCTCCTCTGTGTACACTAATCACCTGGGGTCTCTGTTTCTATAGCTCTGAGGTGGAGCCCAAGATTCTCCGTTTCTGATCGGAGATATGATACTGATGCCATTGGTCCTAAGACCACACTTAGACTAGCAAGGCTCTCATACCAATCCGCTTCCCTGCTTCTAGTCCTTTACTGTCTCCTACTGACTAAACTTCTAGTTCTGAGTGAAGGGATTCATCATGGGCTTGGTTTTTGCTCCAGTATCTTTTGTTAGCTTCTTCTCTCTCCTGCAGTCCCAACGCCCTCACATACACCTGGGCTCTGCAATCACGCTGAACTACTTGTAGTTTCCTGAGTAGACCTTGTTATTGCACACTTTGCCATGTTCCTCCACCTTGACTATTCTTCTTCTTCTTACTTGTCAACACTCTACTTCTACCATCTTCAAATTGGGTTATAGTCTCCTATTTTGCTTACAAGGAACCTTCAGCTACTTCTATTCTACACTGTATTGAAATGATTGCTGTACTGGCCTGATCCTTGAGGCACAACAAACTTGTACACACTGCCAGTGTGTAGTAGGTGCTTAGAAAATGCTTAAATTGATGTGATTCTTGTAAAATTTTCAATATTAACAGGTTTTAAACAGTGATTTTGGCCTTTGTTTCTTCTACCCATAAGTAGTAACTCCTGTGAAAAGGTAGTTAAGCAATGTTTTGGCCATGGAATTAGACCAGGGATCAAATCTCAGCCCTGCCCTTTACTAAGTGTGAAACTTTGGGTCAGTTGTTTGACTCTCTAAGCCTTACCTATAAAATGAAGGTAATAATATCTAATAACAATATTAGTACTGCCTTGTGAAAGTATTTTGAAAACTTAGATGAGTTTATCTATAAAGTATTTAACAAAAACATAGTAAGTACTCAGTAATGTTAATTGTATTATTAGGACAGAAGAATGAATACTAATTCCTAAAGAACCAGAAGACTTAAATGATCAATGAGAATGGGGCATATGACCATTGTTTTAATATTTAGTCTATAAGTTCTCAGACTTGAGTGTATTTGCAAGTTACCGGGTGCTTGTTAAAAATATGGATTTCCTAGGGGCCAACCCCAGTGGCCTAGTGGTTAAGTTTGATGTTCTCTGCTTTGGTGGCCCAGGTTCAATTCTTGGGCATGGACCTACACCAGTCATTGGCGGCCATGATGTGGCAGCGACCCACATACAAAATAGAAGAAGATTGGCACAGATGTTAGCTCAGGGTGAATCTTCCTCAGCAAAATAAATAAATAAATAAAATATGGATTCCCTGGACCCAGTAGGTCTAAGAAAGACTGTCCAAGAATCTGCAGTTTTAATTAATGTTCTGGTTGATTCTAGACTGTCCATGGAACACATTTTAAGAAACCCTGTACATTTTTTTTTTTTGGTGAGGAAGATTAGCCCTTAGCTAACATCCACTGCCAATCCCCCTTTTTGCTGAGGAAGACCGGCCCTGAGCTGACATCTGTGCCCGTCTTCCTCTACTTTATGTGGGACGGCTGCCATAGCATGGCCTGGTCAGCAGTGCATAGGTTCACACCCGGGATCCGAACCTGTGAAACCCAGGGCCGCCGCAGCAGAGCATGCTAACTTAACCGCTACGCCACTGGGCCAGCCCCAAGAAACCCTGTACTTTTTTAAAGTATTGAATTTAGGTCCCCTAACTATCAGTTAGATAATATGAGATGAGAAGTTAGCAAGAGATAATCAAATTGAACCAGGAACAAATGATAAAAGCAGGAATAAAGTATTTTGTCAAGAAGTGCAAGTTTCAGATGTTTAATGACTTGTTATTTTCTCACTTTTAACTTAGGATGTCCAGACAGGGACGAACGATCATCTTCTCCATTCATCAGCCTCGTTATTCCATCTTCAAGTTGTTTGATAGCCTCACCTTATTGGCCTCAGGAAGACTCATGTTCCATGGGCCTGCTCAGGAGGCCTTGGAGTACTTTGCATCAGCTGGTATGGTTGACTTTTTTGTGCAGTAAGATCCTTCATTAACAGAGTCCTGAAAGAGAACCAAGGGGGTCAATGGGAGTGCTGTTTGATCTTTGAGTAGACATACCATGAGTTCCATCACTCCAGAACATCTTTGGTCAGTTTGGTGCTAGAATTTTTTTTCATTTTGCAGCACTGGCTTGTTATTTAGGTCTCTTTCCTTTCCTATTTGAGTATGCATGCATGTGTGTGTATGACTGTTCCTACTGAGCCTATGTCTGTTCTGCTTCCCAGTTCTGGTGACCTTTTTCTAACAGTTCAATACATTTATTGGCTTCATGGCCAGTTATTTGTTGGTTGAACATTTGTGGAAATGCCTAATACCCCCAAATCATTTGTCGTCTTGACCATATAACAGTTCAGGCTTTATCATTTTTTTCCCTTGCATGGGATGTTGGTCTATCTTGATGAGGGTTCATGGAGATGCTACTTAATTTTTTAGGTATACTAGATTGCAGATTTAGGACTTGAGTGTGTGTGAGTGATTTACCAGTCCATAGAATAGGCTAGTTGTAGGCCTGACTTCAGTGGGCCAACATTTCTGCTAGTTCTGGACTGCCTGGTTCTATTTCAAATAGAAAGGTGTAATTTTTTTATGACTCATGCAATCAGCTTCATTTTAGAGATGTATGGATATGGTTATAGATGATGCTCCATGACCCTAAATATAGTTTACAATATTCACTTGCTATCTTTCTTCATTTGTTTTTGTTTAACCTATCATTTAAAATAATCAAGCATACATGGGTCTAGGGAGTCTAGGGGAGATGAATCTGAGAGTCAGACTACAGGCCAAGTTGAGTTCAGATGATCATGCTGCAAGAAGTCAAGGTAAGTGTTCAGGTGTGCCGTGCTGGTCATGTTCTCTTGAGAATGCTGCTCTGGTGATTTATTCTCTATGTTGGAATTACAGCAGCAAAAAAGCTGATAATTTGGACTGGAATTTAGTAGGTAGAGAAGCAGCCGTTGCAGAACTGGGTACTGGCATTCTTGCTGTCCCTAGGTGACCTCAGACAGCAGAACACACCAGGCCTCTCCCCATCACAGTCCTGCTGTACCTTAGCTGGCTTTGCTTATTGCTTTGCTTTGAGGAACCTTGGTCCTTGCTACCACTTTTATTTTTCAACTTACATGTTTTTTTCTTGGACCCATATTTAGATTTTTGAAGAATTTCTGATAAGCACCAGAGCTTGTTGATAGCTGTTTCAGGTCTCATGAATTATGATGGGTAAGGACCAAGCACTAACATCAGACTTTCTGACAGTCCAAGGTTGGTTTGGACTATATTGTTTTGCCGGGAGATACTTGTTGAGATGTTGTGTGATTGAATATATAAAAAGAAAGGGTAAATTAGTGAGGGGAAAGGAGAGAAAGAGGAGGGAGACGTTGTTAGAGTCGGTCTCCTGTGGCCTCACCTCACTCACCCTCTGAGAGTGAGTCCTCCTTGTTTTCCAGGATCATCAAGTTTTGTGTACTTGAGATGCCTTCTTTTGTAGGTTACCACTGTGAGCCCTATAATAACCCTGCAGACTTCTTCCTGGATGTCATTAATGGAGACTCCTCTGCTGTGTTATTAAACAGAGAGGACCAAGATGGTGAAGGTATGTGAATCTGTTGAGAGTCACACATTGCTTAATTGAATTGGCTGGAGTTTAGCAATGTGGTGGCTCTTTAAAATGTGGCTTTGAATTTATCTTACTGCTGTCCTCTGATACCAGTTGTCTTAGTCTTTTCAGGCTGCTGTAACAAAAATACCATGGAGTAGGTGGCTTAAAGGACAAACATTTATTTCTCACAGTTCTGGAGGCTGGAAGTCCAAGATCAAGGCGCCAGCAGATTTGAGGTCTAGTTGGGGGCCATTTCCTGGTTCATAGATGGCTGTGTTCTCATTGCCTCCTCACATGGTGGAATGGGGGACACAAAGCTCTCTGGGGCCACTTTTTTTTTTTTTTTTGGTGAGGAAGATTGGCTCTGAGCTAACATCCATTGCCAATCTTCCTCTTTTTGTTGAGGAAGATTAGCCCTGAGCTAACATCTGTGTCCATCTTCGTCTATTTTGTATATGGGACACCTCCACAGCGTGGCTTGACGAGTGGTGCATAGGTCTATGCTCAGGATCCGAACTCGTGAACCCTGGGCTGCCGAAGTAGAGTGCATGAACTTAACCACTATGCCACTGGGCCAGTCTGGGGCCACTTTTATAAGGGCACTAATCCCATTCGTGAGGGCTCTACCCTCATGACCTAATCACCTCTCAAAGGGCCCACCTTCAAATAGCATCACATTGGGAATTAGTTTTCAGCATATGAATTTTGAGGGGATACATTCAGTCAATAGCACCAGTCAACACAGATTTTGTTGTTCATGAATGTTGTGTTTTTAATTTGTAAATCAGCATTTATGTGATAGTGTCAGTTCTAAGGGGAGTTTCCATTAAAAAATGCCCATTTTTTATATAGTGTTTTGAAATAAGAAACTTGGCAATTTATGCATTTGGATATAGGAGAAAGCAAGGGCTAGGTTTTTATATTAGGAATTATAACTCCCTATGGTAAGAAGTCAGTTTTTTTTTAAATTGATGTCATGATAGTTTATAACATTGTGAAATTTCAGTTGTACATTTATATTTGTCAGTCACCATATATATGTGCCTCTTTGCCGCTTATGCCCACCCCCCAACCCCCTTCCCCATTGGTAACCACTAATTTGTTCTCTTTGTCCATGTATTTGTTTATCTTCCACATATGAGTGAAATCATATCGTATTTATCTTTCTCTGTCTGGCTTATCTCACTTAACATAATACCCTCAAGTTCCATCCATATTGTTGCAAATGGGACAATTTTGTCTTCTTTATGGCTGAGTAGTATTCCATTGTATACATATACGTTACATCTTCTTTATCCATTCATCAGTCGATGGGCACTTGGGTTGCTTCCATGTCTTGGCAATTGTGAATAATGCTGCAGTGAACGTAGGAGTACATAAGTCTCTTTAAATTGTTTATTTCAAGTGGTAAGAAGTCTATTTTAAAAGTATTAGGGTCCAATTTTTATAGTTAGGAAGAGCTCAGTGGGTTTGCTGTATCCATAAGTTTATGGAATTAGGCCAATTAACTATTTTTTTTAATGTATAAAACAATGAGAGATCTAATAGTTTTTTATACTCAAGCTTTGGAACTAAGATGTTAGGGAAGAATCTAAGAAAGGGGTACAGAAAAATGGGCTAAATCAATTGTTATTTTGTTAATAATGTTTCCCTTTTTTATCTACTTTTATTCCAAAGCCAAGGAGACTGAAGAGCCTTCCCAGAGAGATACGTCTCTCTTAGAAAAATTAGCTGAGTTTTATGGCAACTCTACCTTCTTCAGAGAAACAAAAGTTGAGTTAGATCAACTCTCAGGGGGTCAGAAAAACAAGAAGAGCATCGCCTTCAAGGAGATCACCTACACCACCTCCTTCTTCCATCAACTCAAATGGATTTCCAAGCGTTCATTCAAAAACTTACTGGGTAATCCCCAGGCCTCTATAGCTCAGGTAACCTGACAGATTCTTCGAATTATGCTGTGAAATACTCATGTGGGAACATTGGGTTCTGATAGGGTTTATTTTAGGATTATGCTTATCTTCTATCCACCCTTCCATTGATTTATCCCCACTCCGTTTGGGATACAGAAATAGTCAATAGAACAAGTAAAACACAATTAAGTTTTTACCTATGGAAAACTTTTTTTTAGTGGTTTTTCGGACTGCATAATTCAGAATTTTTGTTGATTTAGACAAGCTATAATGGATAATCTTTGGGGAATTTTTCTTTTTTAATTATGAAGTAAAGGAAATGTTTAGCTGTGTTTGGGTTTTTTGTTAGCTGTCCGTGTTCCTTTACTGATTCATTCAACAAGTTCTTACTGAACATGTGCTGCGTTTGGGAGCTTGCATACAGCAGTGAACAAAATGGGCAAAAATAAAAATCTCTGCTTTTATGGAGCTTATTTTCTTATGAGGAGAGAAAGACGATAAACTTATACAGAAATAAAATATATAGCATGTCAGATGGTAAAAGTGGCTATGGAGAAAGTTTAAGGAGAGAAGTGGAGAAAGGGAGAGAGAGAAGGAAGGAAAGGAGAGGGGGAAAGAGGGAGAGAGGGAGAAGGGGTTGGTGTGCATATTAGATCAAGTGGTCAGGGGAGCCCTCACCCAGACCACAGCTAATGCACCTGAAGGTAGGAGTTGGGGGCCAGGTGCTGTCGGAGGGAGGAACCTGTGTGCAAATACAGGTCCTTACAATTGACCTTCCTCATTTAGAGATTCTAATCTTAGGCCAGCGCTAGGTACCAAAAACAGTTTGCAGTTAACACAAAGGTGGTAAGCAAACTTGACTTCTGTTAAATTAAGGCTATTCATTGTCAGATTAACTTTTAATTCAGATAACACCATGATCTCTTCATCTTTTGGTTGGCTCTGATGGTAGCTGATGATGATTACTTCTCTATGGTTTTTCTGTTATTCTCAAGCTCTCTGTCATACAGAACCCTACTATTCCAGCTCATTGGTCCATCTTTTCTAAGGAAATCAATTTAGCCAGTTATTTTTGGGGTTGTTCATTTTGTTATCAGTCATTGAATTTCTGTTGAGTACTGAAAGATGGCATGTTGTTGACTCTATGAAATATTACTGACTTCTTACCACGTGCACCATAATTTAATACTGTTGCCTTTTAAGTGTTAATACTGAGAGCCTGTATGCCTCTTTGAACCGTACTGCTAATTGCTCCAAACATTTTTGGTACTTGTTATTTGACATTTTTGTCAGAACATGAGCACTTTTGTGTATGATTAAACAGGGTAAATTTTTATTCTTACAGTAGATTTGATGTCATTTGAAAACAAGTCTGCTGAATAAGGTCAACCTGGTTACCCATTATTCAACAGTGAGTTGATGTAATGGAGTTGATTCTTGAGTGTGATTTGTGCATTAGATTTTTTTTACTTGGAACATAACTTAAATTTCTCTTGCCACTAACAGTGGTTTATAAGTGTCTTGTCCAATCACATGGTAGTTCTGGGCGGGGCATAATTAGAATGTGGAGCTATTTCTAATACACCACGATTCTGCGACTTTTGGTGCTAGGCTTCCTTCAGGTGCAAACCCCAGGCCTAGTGCCTCTAGGTTGCATGTTCAAGCCTACGTGCCTCCTCAGTGAACTCATTTCCACAAAAGGAATCCCAACAGTGTTCAGAGCTGTGGCAATCTCATGGAATAAGGACGGAACTTTGCATCTGCTTGGAGGCGGCAACTCTTGTTCAGATTTGTAAATACTGGAGTGTTAGCTTAGGACAGGAGTAGGCATGCCTTTCTTGTAAAGAGCCAGAGAATAAATGCATTAGGCTTTGCAGGCCATGTGGTCTTTGTCTCAGGTAGTCAACTCTGCCATTTTAGTGAGAAAGCAGCCATGGATAATACGTAAACAAATGAACATGGCTGTGTTCCAATAAAACGTCATGGACACTGAACTTTGAATTTCATATAAATTTCAAATGGCAAGAAATATTCTTCTTTTCTCTTCTTTTTCAACCATTAAAAAAATGGTAAAAACTGTTCTTAGCTTGTGGGCTGAACAGAAATGGGTGACGGGCCCTGTTTGGCTTGTGGGCCATAGCTTGCTTACTTCTGGTTTAGGGTTTTTATTTATTTATTTATTTATTTATTTATTTATTTATTTATTTATTTTTTTGGTGAGGAAGACCAGCCCTGAGCTAACATCCGTCCAATCCTCCTCTTTTTGCTGAGGAAGACTGGCCCTGGGCTAACATCCGTGCCCATCTTCCTCCACTTTATATGGGACGCCGCCACGGCACGGCTGACAGGCAGTTCATCCGGCGGGCGCCCAGGATCCGAACCCGCGAACCCCGGGCTGCCAAGCGCGGACTAAACCGCTGCGCCACCGGGCGGCCCCTGGTTTAGGGTTTTTAATCTTGTATGAATGTCATTTATTCTCTAAGTATTTGAACATGGAGCTATTAAAATGTTTTATGGTTTCCTGCTGATAATCTTGTATCAGTAATCTTACAGCCATACTTACTCATTTACATGACTCAGACTTTGCTTCTGGTAATGCATGTAACCAAAGGTATTTGGAAGATCTTGGAATGAATGGATTATCTGTATTTAAAGAAGATTTAATGCTCATTTAATCGGCCAAGGGTTTCCTGATCAAATCAATTTGGAAAACACTATCATATCTCTTGGAGATTCATTGTTCCATTAGCCTATTTAACATTTGACTATGTATTAATTTTTTTAATGACGGCCTTAAACATCTCTCACAACTCACCTTGAGAAATGTTGGTAAAACACATTTGAACAAAGGCAGAATAACATATTAGGGAATTTCTTTTTTTTCCTTCTGTTCAAAACAGAGACCAGATGCACAGAACTTGTAGATCAGCTCTCTTTGCCTGCTCCATTGAGCAGTTTAGTTTGCCTGTTTTTCTTTTCCTTAGTGCAAGAAAGAAGAACATAGACGCACCTGTAAAAGCATGACAAAATAACGGGATTAGTCATTTTGTCAGTGTGTTTGAAAGCTAACTTTGAAAATACTTTTAGAACTTTAAGGAAACTTTAAGGAAATATCCTAATGATAATACTGGCAGTCTGTTAGTGTAAGATACCAAGTTTGAATGCAAAAGAAACAAAGCATGTGGAGTGTCCAGTTTAAAAAGTCTGAATATTCTTTAAGTTGTACTGTGTAAAAGTGTAGGCTTGTCTATATGTGCATGCATACATGTTGATGGAGTCATCATCATTTATCTTGCAACCTTGATTTGTTGACATGAAGTACAGTATTTTCTGAAGGTAATTAAAAATTCCAGGATAATAGATTTTTTTCAAATTTCTGACTGTCTTATTAGCAAGAGAATTTTTAAGGATGTTTCAAATCATGTTCTTTCCAGAGTGTGGTCTTCACAGAGCGTGGTTGTGTTTTCCAGTTGGGTTTGCTTCATGCCAAAAGTATGCTGGTCAAGTCACTTCAAGTCTTGATACCGTTGCACTGTTGTAGTGCTAAGACTTTTTTTCTTTGAACTTTGAAGGTTCTAAGGTACATGGTGGGATATTTTGTTTTCTTTAGAATACATTTCTTATATTTTTATATTTAATACAATATAAAAGTACAGTAAGTAGAATTTCCTTAAATAAATTATATCACAATATAACTCTTCACCCTTCACTTATAGAAATGTCCTTAAGAGACATTTTATCAATCTTAATAACAAAAGTGATGTTTTTCCAGTCTTCTTGGGAGTCATCAAACAGACTAAGTGAAGGTAGGAAAGAGTGGCAAATAATTGGCAACTTAGCTCTATACTGTCGGCTGTGGGCCCTGTGGGCTGAGGTTGCTGGAGAAGCAGTGATGGCAGAATGTGTAATGGAAGCACTTGGGTGCCTTCAGAGAAAGCTGGCTGAATGCTTTGGTGACAGTCACAATGCACTTTTCCAGTGCAGGCATGGGCTCCCCACCCAGGTCAGATAGACAGGCCCCAGCTTACCCCTACTTCCTTAACGTGCAAAATTCCATTGTTAGAATTCTTTTATGTGTATTTTAAAATTTTTATTTGTTTTTAGTGTTAAGAATAAAGACGTCCTGTTTTTTTGTGTGTGTGAGGAAGACCAGCCCTGAGCTAACATCCGTTGCCAATCCTCCTCTGTTTTGCTGAGGAAGACTGGCCCTGGGCTGACATCCGTGCCCATCTTCCTCTACTTTATATGGGACGCCACCACAGCATCCTTCTGTTCAAAGTGGTGTGTCTGTCCGCACCCGCGAACCCCAGGCCACCGAAGCAGAGCGCGAACTTAACGGCTACGCCACCGGGCTGGCCCCAAAACATCCTGTTTTTACTTGAACCTCTTGAAATATAAAACTATGCATGTTCACTAGCACAAAGGTTGAGTGTTCAGGCCACTTAATTTTATTCCCCAAACTACTTTGCTAGGCACTTGCGTTGTTCTACTACTTCAGATGACATCCCAGGCCCAGTAGCCTAAACTGGACCCTGAGCTGGTGGTGCCTGGGAAGCACTGGGAGGAATCTTACTTTTTCAGTAGTCTACTTTGTTCTCCTGTCAGCCTCCCCAACACGCGGATTAATTATTTTCTGTTTTAATTTAGAGAGCAGTCTAATAACATATACTGTTGTATATTCTCCCGAGGACTTTGGCCAAGTCATTTGAAGGATCTCAGTGGAGAGATTTGATGATGTAGCCAAATATATTATAATAATAAATGGTGTGTTAAGTTTTTGCCTTTAATTGCAACTCTTTTTTCTTTTCAAAAAGATAATTGTAACAGTCGTCCTGGGACTGGTTATAGGTGCCATTTTCTATGATCTAAAAATGGATTCTACAGGAATCCAGAATAGGTAAGTAAATTTAGATCTTGATATTGAGAAAGTGCTGTTACCTTTTTCAAGCTTATGAAAAATCCTTTAAAAATTTGAATTTGAGACAAGTACAGGGTAAATTGAGGAGTAGGATAAGTCAGTGAGTTGAAAGCTGATAGGACAATTCATTTTCTTATATATATATACATATAGTGGTAAAATATACAGATCATAAAATTTGCCCTCTTAACCAGTTTTAAGTGTACAGTTCAATGGTATTACATTCCTATTGTTGTGCAACCATCATTGCTATCCAACTCCAGAACTTTTTTCATCTTCCCAAACTGAATCTCCATACCGACTGAACAATAACTCCCCATTCCCCCTTCCCCCAGCCCCTGGAAACTACCATTATACTTTCTGTCTCTGAATTTGATTACTCTACATACCTCTTATAAGTGGAATCATACAGTATTTGTCCTTTGGTGATGAGCTTATTTCCCTTAGCATAATGTCTTCAAGGTTCATCCATGTTGTAGCATGTGTCAGAATTTCTTTTTAAAGGCTGAATAATATTCCACTGTATGGATATACCATATTTTGTTTATCCATTTACCTGTCCATGGACACTTGAGTTGTTTCCATATTTGGCTGTTGTGAATAATGCTTCTATGAACATGGGTATACAAATAAATATCTGTTTGAGTCTCTACTTTAAATTCTTTTGGGTATATACCCAGAAGTGGAATTACTGGATCATTTGGTAATTCCATTAATTTTTTGAGGAACCACCATCTTGTCTTCTAAAGCAGCTGCACCATTTTGCATTCCTACCAGCAGTACACAAGGGTTTCAATATCTTCCAATTATTGGCCTTGCCAATACTTGTTATTTTCTGGTTTTTTTAATAATAGCCACCCTAATTGGTATGAAGTGGTATCTCATTGTGGTTTTGATTTGCATTTCTCTAATGATTAGTGATGTTGAGCATCTTTTCATGTGTGTATTCACCATTATATCTTCTTTGGAGAAATGTGTATTCAAATCCTTTGTCCCTCACCCTCCCTTTTTTTTTTCTGAGGAAGATTTGCCCTGAGCTAACATCTGTTGCCAATTATCCTCTTTTTTTGCTTGAGGAAGATTAGCCCTGAGCTAACATCTGTGCCAGTCTTCCTCTATTTTGTATGTGGGATGCCACCACTGCATGGCTGATGAGTGGTGTAGGTCCACACCCAGGACCTGAACCTGTGAACTTGGGCCGCTGAAGTGGAGCACACCGAACTTAACCACTGCACCATGGGATCAGCCCTTCCTTTGTTCTTTTTTAATTGGATTTTTTTGTTGTTGTTGAACTATAAGAGTTCTTTATGTATTCTCTGTATTAACCCTTTATTAGATATAAATTTGCAAATATTTTCTGCCATTCTGTGGATTCTTCTCACTCTATTGATAGTGTCCTTTGATGCACAAAAGTTTTAAATTTTGGCATAGTTCAGTTCCAGTTTATTTGTTTTTCCTTTTGTTGCCTGTGAGTTAATTTCCTTTCTGTTTTTTGATTTGTTTGATGTGGGGAGGTAGATGGGATTCAGATTTTTCTGTTATATGGTTAGCAGTTAATGTTAGTTTACCTTACCTAGTATAAGTCATAAAGTACCCTTAAAAATACTGTTTCATGGGGCTGGCCTGGTGGCCTAGTGGTTAAGTTAGGCGTGCTCCACTCCTGCGGCCTGGGTTTGGTTCCCAGGTGTGAACCTACACCACTCATCAGCAGCCGTGTTCTGGTGGTGACCCACATACAAAGTAAAGGAAGATTGGCAACAGTTGTTAGCTCAGGGTGAATCTTCCTCACCAAAAAAAAAAAAAAAAAAAATACTATTTCATGATGAGACTTTGTAATGGGCTCTAGCATGCTCTGAACATAGGTCAATGTCGCAGACCACAGAGTCTCCTTGGGCTTTGTGTGTGGAGAGCCACACTGTGCCAGGCTCTGAGCTTTCCACACATAGAATCAGGTTACCCTCCCGGCCAGAGAGGTGAATGGTATTATCACCATTTTACTGTTGAGAAAAGTTTCAGTAACTTAAGTTGAATCTACTTTGATGTCTGGAAAAGAGTGATTGTTTATGAAAGAAAGAATAAGCATGAAAGTCAATTCCTCACTCAGGTCGAATAAAATATCTCCTGTATGGAGTCAGATAGTGTTACTCTACAATGAGATTGTTATTGTAGCTCTTTTCCAGAGTTATGTCATTTTCTGTTTGCCTTCCCTGAGGGCTGTGTTCTTCTCTGGCTTGTTTCCAAACTTGCTAGTAGTTGATGGTTTGTACCCTTTGTAGATGCCATATTTTCACCAAGCACAGATATACAGCACAGGATCTAGAGCCTGTGGACCTTTTCTGTTGTGCAGCAGGAAGCATTTGGAAAAAAATGTTGGGAAACCTGTTATCACTTGGAATTTTAAAGAGGAAACCTAGCCCTTAAAGCTGTTGGTATAAGAATGCAGAGAAATGAAGAAGAGTTTTAGCTGTTTCTTCAAATGTTTTCTGGAGAATAGGGCATTGGATTTATTTTAATTTGTGTTTTTGAGTTAAGCTTGTTACCAACTTTTTCATCATTTGAAATTGCTCGGGAGGCCAGTGGTTTGGTTCTCTGGGAATGAATTGTCCCAGAGAGATTCTCTCTTTGCTCTTTCTCTGACTTGTAAATTGACAAGCTGGGTTTTAATCACATGTAGAGGATGAGCTTCTTTTCCTAAGACTTACATTACAGAGTTGTGATAGCTAAACAAATTAATATATATTAAGAGAAAAGTTATTTAAAAAAAATTTGGATCAATAAGTAGATATTACAGACATGGATTACCACCTTGAAAAGAATTAGAATACATTAAATTTGTAACAATAAAAACTATATTTACTATAAAATAAATTATCTTATGATTTAGAAGGCATTTCACTACCTACTAGTTCAGAATCATTATGAACATTATTGTACTGTTAGATGTAAGACTTACTAACAAATTGAGCTGAATTGCTGCTGTGTCCCCTGTTTCTAAAATTAGCTTTTACTTGATATTAGGCTTTTGTGTGAATAGAAATTGCATAGCTGCTTGTGTACTAGGCCTGGCTATTTTCCGTTCATTGATTATTGTATAAACATTTACTTTTAAAACAGCCTGTTCCCTAAGTTCTTTATTTTTTTTGGTGTTAAAAACAATTCTTGAGTGTCTGTGGACTTTTCTTTTTTTTATTTTCATTTTTATTGATGTCTGAATAGTTTATAACATTGTGGGGTTTAGCTGTACACTATGTTTTGTCTGTCACCATGTGGATGCATCCCTTCACCCCTTGTGCCCACCTGCCACCCCCCTTCCCCTTGGTAACCACCAACCAGTTCTCTATCTGTGCGTTCATTTATCTTCCATATATGAGTGAGTTCATGCAGTGTCTGTCCTTCTCTCTCTGGCATATTTCACTTAACATAATACCCTCTAGGTCCATCCATGTTTTTGCAAATGGGACAATTCTATCTTTTCTTATTATGGACTTTTTCTTTTTGAGGTTGTACACTTGGGTTTACATTTTTTTTAATGTTCTCTTATTTTTGTGTCATTTAAATGATGTGCCACTTTATATCTTTCAGTTTCAAGTCACACCCTCAATGTCAATTAAATTATTTGATTATGAAGTGAAGCCCAACACTGTTTCCTGGATGTTGGCATGCTTTCATAAAATCCGTATTTCTATCGAAGTGTAGATTAACTGTGTACTTTCCTTTTTAAACCTTATATATTTTACTGAGAAAGAAGTGTTAATCGTCTTCCTTTTCTACAGCCATGCAAATTAATTTTTCCTTCATAAGCATCATTTTATTTTCTTTTTTGAGCACATTGGAAACCATGTTGGCTCTGCTGATGCTTGTGGGGGGTGTGTGTGTGTGTGTGTGTGTGTGTGTATTTAAAATAAGGTGTCGATAGAAGTTTCCCTCCGCTGTCTTTCATTTTGCCACCTCATGTCTTAGTTTCTTCTTTACTCAACTTTTAAAAAGTGGCTAATAAAGGTTTTTAACCTTTGCAGGCTTTATCTGGCTCACTGTTTCTCTGTTCATACATAAGAATGGTGCTTGGTGTTTTTGTTAGTTAAAATTCAAGGCAATAGTATTTTTATGACCTCTGCAATCATCAGCAAGGTTGCCATAACAAAGAACCACAGACTGGGTGCTTAAACAACAGAAATGTATTTCTTACCATTCTGCAGAAGGTTGGGTTCTGCTGTGGGCCCTCTTCTGGCTGGCTGCCTTCCTCTATGTCCTCGCATGGCAGAGAGAGGGCTCTGACGTCTCTCTGTTTTCTTCTAAGAGCACTACTAATCCCATCATGGGGGCCCTATCCTCGTGACCTCATCCACACCTAATTACCTCCCAAAGACACTATCACTAAATGTCATCGCATTGAGGGTTGGGGCTTCAACGCAGGAATTGGGGGGACACAGTTCAATCCATAGCGGCCCAGAATCGTGAATTTCAAACTGTGCTATATGGAGTTCCAGGGGTACACTGTGGTGATGCAGGGGTAGGGGAGAGACCTGATGGGGCTCATACTTCCTCTGTGTTTTAACCAGAACAGTTCTCTGTCTACATTATAAGAAATCATTTGAAAAAAGAGTTTTGAGGGTAGAAAACTGATCTAAGAAGGTTTAATCCACTGTGGTGCTTTTGTTCCCTTTCTCATCGCAGAGCTGGGGTGCTCTTCTTCCTGACGACCAACCAGTGTTTCACCAGCGTGTCGGCCGTGGAGCTTTTCGTGGTTGAGAAGAAGCTCTTCATGTGAGTAGGTCTCGGTTCTGGGAAGGGGCTGTCCATTATCAGGGCTCTTGGTCAAAGTGGTCACATCCAGAGTCAGGCCACCATTGGTTCCTGGGAGTTACCAGTGTTGATGGCAAAAAAGCAGCCAGAGTCTGGAAGGAAAATTGTGAGCGTGTGGGGCCTGATACTGAGGGAAAAAGGAGTTTCAAGTTCAGGACATAGCCAGGAAATCCAAATGCTGCAGAGAAAGCAAGCAATAAAGAGGTGGAAAAGGATCTTTTAGTTTTAGCAAATAAGAAGTCATAGTGACCTTCATAAGCAAAGCTTGAGAGGCTTGGTAGAGAGAAAGTGGTGGATTGTGCAGCAAATTGGAAGTGGGGAGATAAAGTTGACAATGAATATAGACCACGCTTAGCCCTCAGTGGAAGGGGGAATGGAAAGAGCCGGAGGGCAGCCTTAAAATAAAGAGCGGGCTGCTCTGTTTCTTGTGTTTTTCAACGTTGGAAGAGATTTGCCCATATTTACATGCTGAGGAAAGGAATCATTAGAGGGAGTAAGAATGAAGATGTTGGTGAGTTTGGAATTACAGGAGGAAGATGTCAGGAAGAGGAGGGATCTAGAACTTCAGAGGGGAGAAAATAAGATTTGATAGCTGACAGGGACGTATGGTTGGCAGACATGATCGTTAAGGATGAAGTGCCATTTTCTTTTTTTATCATGAGAGTAGAAGAAGTAGAAAGAGTTTAGTGATTGAAGCTGCATTGGGGGGCTTGGAGAATAGTCAAGCCTGCACTGGGGGGCTTCCTTAAAAGTGGGGAGAAAGAAAAGCCTCTCCGACTACTGAGAGATCCGCTCCTGACGTGCTGGTCTTCAAGGAGAGCCGGTGTTGGAGGAGCGGGAGGAGAAGCAGAACCTGTTTACCTGCAGTGGGTGTTCTGAGGGCAAAACGGGCGGCATGAGGTGGGGCTCTATAATGAGAAGAGGGGTCATTGCCCAGAGCTCCTCGGGGATGACGTCCTGGGGGAGGCGCACACCTGAGATGGTGCCTGATGCTGAGAGGGATGAAGGGTGGTGGCTTAACCTCAAGGATGTGAGAAGCTGTAGGTGTTAGACCCCTGGTGGCAGCAGAAATCTGTCCAGCAAGTGGTTTAATCATTTGGTATGTGCCTTCTTAAATTAATGTAGGTTGTATGACGTGAATTTCTGTTTTTTAGACATGAATATATCAGTGGGTACTACAGAGTGTCATCTTATTTCTTTGGAAAACTGTTATCTGATTTACTACCCATGAGGATGCTACCAAGTATTTTATTTACTTGTATAACATACTTCTTGTTAGGTAAGCAATAAGACAAAAAGTATGTGTCTTTAGTCTTGGATATGAGGGGAAGCTAATTTCTTTTTGCAAGCATGTGTTGGTTCTCAAACCTATAAACCAAGCCGTATGATAAGGAAGCATCTATCCTTTATACACACTCTGAAATAACAATTCTCCGAGGACATTTTTGCCAAGATTTTCCCAAACCAAGTTTTAAAACTATTTATAAAACTATATTTTACTGAGAGATGCTGTGTGTCGTATACAAATATGGAAAGAATTAATAAAACTATTGGAGACTATGCTGGAGGAGCTGGAGCTGGGATGTTTATTACCTACCTGTTCGTATTTCTGTGTGCGCGTGTATAAAGACAGTGAAAGAGAATGACTTTGGGGGTTTATTGGTTTAATAAAAATACTTGTTTGATCGATGTAGACAGATTCACTTGTCCATTGTGTTTAGGCTTCACCCAGGCTCATTGCATCATAATTTCCATATATTTTACTGATAAACACACTAGAAATATATACATATATTTTTGACAAAGCACTACAGGAGATGATCCACTGATTGAGTTTAAACTTCCATTTTACGAATAAGAGGTGTGTCATAAAGAATTGGGCTTAGAATCTAGATCCTCAGACTCCTGACTGGTGAACTTATGGCCGTTCCGAAATCTTCAGATTGTACGACCCGTAATAGTAGACTGTTAGAGTTTATAAAGTAGTTTTATGAAACTTAATTTAACCTCATCCTCAACCCCAGAGTTGTATGGTACTTTGTCTCAGGAGACTAGGGTATGGAGGCTCTCCCCCAGATAGTAAAGGCGCTGGGAGAGCACGTGATCCTCCTCTTCCCAGTTTCTTTACTAAGGTAACACAGTTACAGCAAACAGTGAGTAATGTGGTGACATCCGGGTAAAACAAACGTGCTCTTGACAAGTTTCCTTCTTAGGTGAGAAGGCAGTAGAATTCTGGGCAGTTGTACTGCCTGCAGCTCTCCATCTTAGGCACTCAAAAATTGTTAATGATTACACATAGAGGAACATAGTTGTACATGGAAACATGCTCATGCAGTAAGAATAAAAAAGCACCCTATGATAATTGTATACAGTTATGTGTGGGGTGGGGACAACGAAGTTGGTGACCCAGGGTGGTTGGATACAGGATGAATTTTTTTCATTCTGATGTTCGTTTCTCAGAATATTATATTGTTATTTGCACAATAAACAATCGCAAATACACGGTGACCTAGGCAGTCGGATTAACCCCCTCTTTTCTTCCTAAGGATTGAAACCAAAGGTGGAGGCCTTCTTCATCATGATGTTTTCCCTTTTGATGGTGGCTTATTCGGCCAGTTCTATGGGACTGGCCATAGCAGCAGGTCAGAGTGTGGTGTCCATCGCAACACTTCTCATGACCATCTGTTTTGTGTTTATGATGGTGAGTCGGAACTGTGCTTCTCTGAGAAGTAATTATTTCCCCTCCTACTCTCCTGCAAATCACCTCTTGTGTAAAACCTGCTTTGGATTCTGTCAGTGGGACTCCTGGCTTTAAGGAGGCATTGTGCTGAAGGATAGCTTGTATTAGAGAACGTACCAGCTTTTTCTTGACCCTTCTAGCCTTTTCTGCTTCTGTTCTAATATAGTTACTATAACTTTAGTTAACATGTTGTAACAAATGAGCTTTTAAAAGGTGCTTCTTGGTGACATAGTGAAACCTTGATAAATTGGCACTTCAAAAACCAGAAAAATTTTGAATGGGAGATTCCCTCATAAAAACGACAGGTTAGTTGCCTGACTTCTGTGCTGGTGTTAGAGAACTGCTGGCTCATTGAACCAGCAGCTGAGACTGTTTGGTTGGATCTTCCGCTCTCCAAGGGAAAAGCTAAGCTCCACGAGAAATAGAACAGTATGTGGCATGGGTAGTCTATGTTGGGTCCCTCCTGTATTTTGAAAAGGAGTGTTTTAAAAATACTGAAAAGTTCCAAAGTCCACACAGTACTAGGTCCCCTCCTATCTGGATTCCTGACATCCTCTTAAATCAATATATTTCTGCTAACCTTTTTTTTTTAATGGTTACTTAATCCGAATCTTACATGATCCTAAATTTTGCTATTTGCTTAATTCACATGGCATTTCTGCTAGAGTAGGAGTAGATGTCTTTTAAACATGCATAATTAGCACAAACTCTTGCGTAAGTGTAATTCTTCCATTTCTGAGTTTGAAAACTATCAATCTAAACATTATTTAGAAAGTGATAAACCTTGTGTATATTTCCTCTAATGTCATCCAATAAATGGCCTTCAATATATAAAAATGTTTTGTTTGATATGTTAGATGCTTTGATTTATTATTATTTAAAGGTTCATATATAGAACTTTTAAAACCAGTCATTTTACTCAGAGATGCTGCATGTTATATATGTTAAGGACTTGTTAGGTCAAGTTTAAAAAAGTAGTCATACTAGCAACATTGTCACTGTTATGCCCATCCCAGCGTGCCCAGTGTCAGTTAGGAGTTTTATATGAATCTCTTCCTATGTAGCCATCGCTTGCTGGATTGGTCCTTCCTGGGATCTCCAGTGTAATACTGCTTTGTGGTAAATTTAAATGAAGGTATTGACTGTATTTTATGCTCCATTTCACCACATTATGCTGTGTATCAGTTCCAGGCTTCCGATTATTTTAAGCATGCATTCCGAACCCCAGATTATTGCTAAAATCCTATGGAGATAGAATGCAAGGCCTTGTAAATAACAAATCTTACTGTGTTATGGAAGTAGAGAAGGGCATGAGATCCTCAGGATATATTGTGGTGTGTTTATTGGTGGGAACATACCGAGGTCATCTCATCTGAACAGTCAGTACTTACTGACCTCCCATTGTGTGCAGTTGGAGAAAGTAAAAGCCTTGACAATTGAGGATCTTCCAATTCACTGAAATATATATTATAGCTATATTGTCATTCCTTTAAAGCCATAACCAGCCCCAGCTGTAAAGAGGTACACACATGCAGAGAGTATATGGTAAGTCTTTAGAGTAGTGGGAGGAATTTCAAGCAAGAGTTGGCCTTAGCAGAAATGTTTACAAGGTTCTAGGGGACTGAAAGAGGGTACTCTCTAGAATTCATGAGATCACTCCACCTATTCAGATTCTTAGTATTTGCGTTTTGTAGATTTTTTCAGGGCTGTTGGTAAATCTCAGAACCGTTGTGTCTTGGCTCTCGTGGCTTCAGTACTTCAGCATTCCTCGATATGGCTATGCGGTAAGTTCTCCTTGTCTGTCACGTGACCGAGTCTTTGTTCCCCAGCTAGGAACAACCAAAGTAAAGCCTACCCATCGCATGCCCCTAGCCATGAGCTGTGAAAGTCTCCCATCCAGGAATTTCCTTTTAGGAGCAATGGATGAGAATTTTCTATTATTTTTGGTTAATAGAAAGCCAGAGGTCACCTTGATAGTCATTTGGGGTTTCCCCAGTCACCCTGTTGTTGGAGGAGGTGGAGGCTGGGCAAGTGACTTATAGTGAAGGACAAAGATTAACTGATGTGAAAAAACAGAGTTCGTTTCAGTTCAATAAGGAAATATGTGAGAGGATGAGAGCCTAAAATACATGTTTGATATTGAAAGGGAAATTAGAAGAATAACAAAGACCATATATTACTTACAGCCTATTGGCTTTAGAAAGCCAATCATCTCCAAAGAAAACTGTGTCTTAATGTAGTATAACTGAGTTTTCACCTCCCAAGGATTATCACTGGTTTTGATGAAAACAAACAAGAACAATAAAAAAGATTGTAACTATAAATTAACGGTAGTTACCGAGTACCACTGTATCACTTTAATTATGGCGTTTATGGGGTTATGACATTGGAGAGAGAAGAAAGGAGCGGTGGGGTAATACAGCCAGAGGTCTCCCTTCTTGGCCAAATACTTTACTTCTCTTGTATTAGATGCCAAAATCCCAACCCGAGGCCTCTTGATTGCCAGAGAAAATAATTTTAGTTGCTTTGGTGTGACAAAGACTGAATGTGAAGCTTGGTTTATTTTTAGAAATAACAAGATGAAACTAGGATGTGATCTAGATAATTCTTTGGAAACTATTTGAAATTTAAAACTATTTACCTTGCCCTGCTCCCCCTTATGTTACAGGCTTTGCAGTATAATGAATTTTTGGGACTAAACTTCTGCCCAGGACTCAATGTAACAGCAAACAATACCTGTAGCTATGCAACGTAAGTTTGCACTCAGTGTCGTAATGGATTTGCTTACTGTTGTGTCATGTAGAAAGGCCGCTGGGCTTAGAGCTGGTGTGAGTCTTTTCAGGGACACTGACTTCTCTGGGCCTACATTTTCCTCTCCATAAAGTGAGTTGTGGGACACTCAGTTGCACGTGGAAGTGCTGTACAACTCCTAGGTGTTCTACCACGGTTAAAATTGTATTTAAGTTGAAGAAATGTTACTCATGTGTTGTTTGGGATCTTTTAAAAGATCCTTTTGCTGTTTTGATTGTGGATTTTAATTTGCAGAACGTTTGAATCTGTAATGAGCTGCTTTGATATTTTAGCAAGGTGTCTGAACTGTATAGAGGATGTGAAGCGTGTGGATCCAAGAACTTGTGGATTCTTGTGAGCGCAGCCCAGGGCCGGTAGCAGGAGCGGAAAGGGAGTGAACATTTTCCTGCCATAATCCTGGCACTTGCCTCTTCCTCCTGCATTTAGGAGACATCATGAAATCAAAGTCCGCACAGTTATTATTTTTAAACTGACTTGGAATACTCACTCCCTATTGAAGGATGTATCCTCTAAAGAAAGAAACACATATTTCAGTAAGCTGAGAAGGAAATCTCATTTTTTGCGTAATGCCAATAAAACAGAAATGCAGATTTCAATAAAATTAGGATGTTTTAAAAATTGAGTAACACTTTCCTTTTTGATGATTGTTGTTAATGGTTTAATTTTGATACATTAATTAATGAGAGAAAATGGAATGCTGGTATCCTAAATTTAATGACAATTCAAGTAGAAGAGAAATAATGCTTAATAACAGGGCAGATTGCTATTTTGAAGTATTGCCGGAAAACCTTTATGAAGAGAAGTTTTCTCCATCCTGCTCCCTCCCTCTCTTTTCAAAGGGTAATGACATTTTTTTGGAACTGCTAAATTCCAGGAGTTGCACAAAAATGGTACCAGGCAATAATTGTGGCTGTGACCCGCATTTTAGTGCCAGGTGCCTGTGGCAGGGCTACTCCATCCTGCTCTACCCCAGCTGCCACCACGGCTCACGCCTGATCACTGGGCCTGCTGGTGATGTCTTGCAGCTGAGCATCGGCGAGCTCGTTCTAGCCTTGGTACAAGAGCTGACAGAGTGCAGCTCTGGCAGGAAGCCCTTACTCGTCTCTTTTCCTAGTTTTAGATTCTTAGCCTGTGTTCTATTGCATGGCTGATTTGTGGGTAATGAGTTCTATGAAGAGCTTTGATCATCTCTGTAAGGGCCTTAGATGCCATCTGTGAAAGCTGAGGTTTTCCCCATCAGGAGTAAGTGAAAAATTACTTGATAAATGCTTCTGCCCTTTGAGGAGAGCAGCATCATAGATTTGGAAACAAATGAATTTGGAGAGGCTGGCAACTTGGTTCAAAGTGTGAGTCTGTGAACTTGGCCAGGTCCTTTAAACCTTAGCTTCTTCACCTTTTAAGTGTGTATACTATTTACCCCACTGGATTGTTTTGGGGATTAACCAAACTGTTATATGCAGGTTGCTTAGCATAGTATCTGGCAGAACTGTAAGCACTCATTGACTGTTACCTATTATACATGAAGGAATAGTTATTTAAGACTTGGGAACCTATAGGCTTCTTTAACTAAGGAACAGTGAATGTATTGAGTAAAATTTAACATATGCTAAGAATGAAATCATATTCTTTTTCTGTTGAATTTCAGATGTACCGGCGAAGAATTTTTGGAAAGCCAGGGCATCGATCTGTCACCTTGGGGCCTGTGGAAGAATCATGTAGCCTTGGCATGCATGATTGTTATTTTCCTTACAATTGCCTACCTAAAATTGTTATTTCTCAAAAAATATTCTTAAATTCTTTAATTTACATGATTTATCCACACATTAAAAAGAGAGCACCTTGATTTATTAGAAGTCTTCATTGAAGTTTTGTTGTTGTCTTCTTTTCATTTGCTATCATACTGTTGTTTAGCAAGAATTATTTTCAACAGAAACATTCCTAGAAATCACAATGAACTGAATTATACATTAAGGAACCCAAGGCATAAACTAGTGATAGTATATCCTGCATATTAGTTCATCTAGTCAGACAGTAACCACAGGGGAGAAATCTAGTTTAGTTTATTGACCTAAAAAAGAACTGAATTCTAGAAACTCCTGACAAGTTACTAATTTCTGTGGTATTAGTTTCCTCATCTTTAAAATAAATAGGTGGGTTAGTTGCCCTCCAGTTCAATATTATATGAATCTGTGGTCTGCCATTATTTAATAAATAATAAATAACAAATGTATAAATGCCGTAGTGGGAAATCTAAACTATGTTGAAAAAACCCAGTGTTATTTATAGGGTAAAAAAAGCCGTTATGATAGAGAAAGCTTTGCTAAGCCTTTTAAGGCTATTAGAACTTACTAAGATTTCTCTATAATGGGATTATAGTGGAATTTGAATATCTTGGGGGTCCCGACTGGGCCTTTGGACTGTAGGTTTAGAGGGCCTGGAGCCTGATGACTTACCCTTCATGGGGTAGTTCTGTGGTTTATAACCTGGGTGTGCATCTGAGTCTCCTGAGGAACTTTGCTCAAATACAGATGTCTGGGCCGCTCGAGCCCCGCTGCATCAGGATCTCCAGGGCTACCTCTATAAAGATCTGTTCACACCAGGTAATTTCCAAGATCCTTCCCAGCTCTGAGAATTTTCAACTTATGATGGGATAACTGTTATAACTGGCCCTATAAAGGTTTTCTTCTTCCCTACATATACATCTCATTTTTTGACATCTTCTCTTCATTCTAACCCTTACCAGTAATAGGGAAATATTTTTTTAACTTCTTTTTTATTGAAGGGTAATGTAGGGGAAAGTACAGTTCAATGAATTATCATAAAAGGAACACACTGGGTAACCACAAATCCAGGTTGAGAAATAGGACATTACCAGCACACGGAAGCCCCCTCGTGCCCTTCTCCCAATTACTACTTCCTCCCTTCTCTCTGGGTTGTTTTTGGAATGACGCTTGTATGCTTCCCTCTGTTGCTATGTTATCAGAACATCACTACAGCTCAGTTTTGTGTTCCAGTGTAGATAGGTAATTCCTTAATTAAGTCCCCCCTCCCTGTTTTAATACACTATTAATTTTGGAATAATTTTATATTTTCAGAAAAGTTGCAAAGATAGTGTGGAAAGTTCCCGTGTACCCTTTGCCCAGCTTCCCTTAATGTTGACATTCTATATCCCATGGTACATGTCAAAACTTAGAAATTAACATTGGTGCATCACTGTTAATTAAATCACACACTTTATTCAGATTTCACCACTTTTCCACTAGTATTCTTTTATTGTTCCAGGACCCAGTTTAGGAGATCACATTGCATTTAATCCCCCTTTTTAAAAGTAAATACTTTTCAAGCCAACTCTGATGGTTTAGTGGTTCAAGTTTGGCGTGCTCTGCTTTGGTGGACCGAGTTTGGTTCCCTGGGCTTGGAATCACATCACTCATCTGTCAGTAGCCATGCTGTGGCGGTGGCTCACAGAGAACTAGAAGGATTTACAACTAGAATATACAACTATGTACTGGGGCTTTGGGGAGGGGGGAAAAAAAGTAAATACTTCTCAGTATTACAGGAATTAAACGAGGTGAGGATCTCCAGAATGCAGACCCCCTGTGACCTGTCACCTTGGATTAGTGTCAGTGGGTGCCCTGCCATATTGTTGCAAGGTCAATCGGAGGACATAGTATTTTCTTTTTCTCTTTGAACTTTAAGGAACATTTTTTTTTAGACATCTGATTAAAGCATCATCTTTTAACACATTATCATACCCTCTTTTTACTTGATTATTATGTGACTATCAGGGTTATTCAGTTGTTCTTGTTCTTGGTACAGTTCCTCCTTTTTTACATAACCTGGCTCACAGTTCTCTGTCTACACTCTGCCTCATTACACAGAGAAATTTATACTTTATATACACAAACATACTGAACAGAAGAAATAAAACAGCCAAAAATATTAATACTTACTTTGAAAATTAAGAATTTAAATACATCCTCTTATACGTATTCTGCCTTTGTATTATAATTACCTTTTAGATAGTTCTCTTTCAATTATTATGGTAAGAAACACATAACATAAAATTTACCACCATAACCCTTTTTAAGTTAAGGGACATTTTTAAAAGTATACATAAAAGCATAAGTCCTATAAAGTAGAAAAGAAAATATTAGTTTATAGAAATTTACTTCAGAATATGTCTGTATTCTTTTGAATTTTGTTTTTATTCTCTTGGATGTCAGAAGAACTAATCTATGAATTGGATTATTAGGATAAAGGATAAATTGATTACTTTTGTTTAAAGAAGCCTGAGGAATAAATGAATGTTAGCAACTATTTATACTCCCTCAGTTGCTCTCGTGGGGCTCAAGGAAGAGTGCAAGAAGACTTGTTCTGGAAGGCTCCTTGGCATGTTGGGTGAGGTAAGAAAGGAAAAGAAAAGTGGGCGGGTTGAAGAGAGAGTTGTTGAGGAGGGGAGGGCACATACTCATCTGAGTCCCATCTTTGAAGCCATCCTTCATGGTCTTTAGATTTGAATAGAATTAACCTCAACACCATCTACATATCTTTGAAAAGTAGCATTACTTATATTTATAGGACATCTTTGGGTCACCCCAGTGTTTGCTCAGTGGCCTCAGAACAGATTAATCGGGGTGGCAAGGATGGAGACTATTCATGGTCCTCAAGCTGTTCCATCTTTTTCATTTTGCAGAGGAGGAAACTGAGTTTCAGAGACTGTGACCAGCCAAAGGTCACACAGATTATTTCCTTGCTAAGTTTTGGAATGTACTGCAGTATTACTACGGTAACTTGATGAATCACCTGTGATGGGTCACTTTTGCATATACGTGCAGAAGCCAGGACAGGGACAGCAAGCTTGAATAGAAGCTAGGGACTTGTATTTAAAAGAAGTGTTTCAGGAGCTAGGAGGTAAATACAGGGCCTTTTTATCCCTACAATTACTCAGGCAAACTTCCCCCTCTCCCCGCTTTGTCATCCTCCATTCACCAGGTCTGTGGACTTGTTTAACTTACTTAGCTTAGTCTGTTTCTTTCTTATTCATAAAATAGGGATTCTAACAGTATCTACCTCTGTAGAGGTGTGAAGATTAAATAAGGTAATGCATGTAAAGTGCCTAGAAGTAGCTTGGCTCATAGGATGCGCTCAGTACATTTTAGCTATTACTGTTACATCCCATAGGCCATCACACTTATTAGCATCATGGTAGTGCCAGTTTATGGATGACCCCTCAGCAGGGACTAGAATACCATCCTCCAGGATGTGTTCTATGCATTAAGCCAGGAGTTGGTAAACTATGGCCTGCAGGCCAGATCCGGCCCACAGCCTGTTTTTGTAAATAAAACTTGGAACACAGCCACGATCATTTGTATTTGTATTGCCTACAGCTGCTTTTGCACTATGATGGCAAAGTAGTTGTGACAGAGGCCATTATGGCCCATAAAGCCTAAAATATTTACTATCTGGCCCTTTGTGGCAAGTTTGCAGACGCCTGCATTAAACCAAGGATGCCTGTCCCCAACAGTTAGAATACACAGGTCCACGTACCAAGTGATACTGGCTTCTCTCAATGTCATTCCCATTAACCCATTTGCAGAATTTATGCTTCCCATCTCTGCAGCTTTAGGATTTGTTGTATGGGAGCTCCCGAATCCTCGAGAGCAGGGGGACACTTTCACCTGGGGACACAATAAGGGTTCCACTGAACCTGAAGCTATGTCTGCCACTTAGTCACTTGGAGATTTGCACAGGGGTGGAACAGCAGGCAAAGAAAGCAGTTATCACAGTGGTCATCTCTTGTTAGGAGAGGCTACCCATAACTGCTACATAATGGGGCATATAATCCACAGAGGTAACTTGCTGTTTCCATGCTGAATGGTCACAGTAAACCAGCAATCGAAACAACCATAGCCCGATGAAGAACAAGGAAACCAAGGGCTTTGAGCCCTCAGCAATTGGAGGTGTGGATCATGGCACCAAGCAAGCAACCTAGTACAGCTGAAATACTGGCCAAGAATGAGGGAACTCTAGAAAGGGTGGTAGAGGAGGGAAATGAAAAATAATTATGGCCTTGTGACCACTAACCCTCCTGTATTGTGTTTTCTAGAGATTATAGCTGGGCTCCTTTGAAAAGGCCACAGTGGGCTTATTGTGGGCATGAGTGGATCTGAGTGGTGCACAGGGCGGGTGAAGTAGATGCTTTTGGTGCTCTGTCATATCTCCTCTGCACCTGATTTCGGTTGCAGCTGGGGTGGACAGTTCTATGTGAGCTCAGATCACGTTGACAGCTTCCCACCTCAAGCCTGCACCACAGATCTCTTCATTTTTCTGCTGTATGGCCTTCTCCAAAGCTGAAAGAACCTCCTCGGCTCAAGTGCAAGCATAGCCTGAAAGTGCAGGAGTGTTAACACCTCAGGGGCACCCCTCAACCAGTAGGGATTGTGGCCAGTGGACAGAAGCCCAGCTTCTGTTCTTCAGACAGGGAATTGTGGGAGGCATTCTGTAGTGTCCTCAGAGGTGGAATTGAGCTGGTGCCTACAGAGGCAGCTTCAGTAACACGCCTGTATATCCGCATTTCCTCCTTTCCTGGCTCACTCTCTGTTTCCTTCTCCAGGTTCCTAGTCTCACCTCCCCGATAAACGACCTCAACTCAGGTCTTTGTCCTGCCTTTTCTTTTGAAGGAACATAAACTAAAACACACTCCCGTTAAGACCAGAAACAAGACAAGCATGTCCATTATCATTGCTGCTCTCCAACACAGTACTGTCCTTATTTGCAAATGATCTGGTCTTCTACATAGAAAACCCAAAGAACCAGTACAGAATCTATTAGAGCTAGTAAAGGAGTTCAACAAGTGTGATATATGTAATATTAATTTATAGAAAATCAGTAATTTTCTTTTATATCAGCAATAACCAACTAGAAAATATAATGGAAGACAAGACTCTCTTCATAGTAGCAATAAAACTATATTAAAGAATGCATAATACCTTTATGAAATTTTAACAAACACTTAAAGGACATTGAGGAAGTTGTGAATAAATGGAGAGTTATGTTTCTGACACTGTAAAGATATCAGTTCTCCCCAAACTAATCAACAAATTCAATGCAATTCCAATTAAATTTCAGCAGGACATTTTTTTTTCCCCCAAGAACCCATTAAACTTGTTCTAACATATACACAGAAAAGTAAAGGTTCACAAAAAACAGTTTAGTCAATTTTGAAATAAGAAGGTCAAAGAGCAGCACACATACGAAGACCTTACCATATATGAAGACATACTACATAGTCATAATAATAAAAATTGTTGTGCAGGAACATTCCTAGATTGGTGTAAGAGGCTAAAGAGTTCAAAAACAGACACATATATACATGAACCCAAAATATATCACTGACATCATGAACTAGTAAGGAAAAGAGACTTATTTAATAGAGAGTGTTGACAAAACTGGCTCATTATATAGAGCAAAATACCTATGGACTGTGCAAAGTTACTCTTGAGATGTACTGAGTATGAAAGGTAAAACTGTAAGTTTAATAAAAGTTTGTGACCTTTAAAACCTCCAAACACAATAAAGCAAAAAAATAGGTGGATTTTACTATATAAAAACTAAGGAAACATTAACAAAGTTATTAGTAGGATGAGGGATAATTAACGGAGTCCAAAACTGATAAGAGATTAATACTTAAACTGTACAAGCAACGTTTGCAAATCAGCAAACAAGACCTTGAGCTAGTGGGAGGACAGGCAATGAACAAAACACACTTGTTTCCCCTTAGATCAAAGAGCAAGATTTTAAAGGCAGTTTACAAAAAGGGAAACCCACATGTTGAACAACTATGTGAGGGGATGTTTAATCTTACTAGGAATCAGAGAAATGCAAAATAAAATGAGATCTCACCTTCAAACCACTCCATTAACAAAGATTAGGAAGCTGGATGGTACCAATGCCGATAAGGTTATGGATAGAACTGGTGGTCTCACGCTCGTAGGAACTGTAGGCGTTGTAGATTGGCGCAGTCATTCTGGAGGGCAACCTGAGAGTTCTGGGTAAAATTAAATATTTATATACCTAGGACTCAGCACTCTGACCCCTGTTATAAACCCACCGAGGAACTCATGAAAAGTCAACAAGGGAATTTTGTACAAAGCTTTTGAAACAGCAGAAATATTAGAGCCAATCATTGACTATAGGAATGCATAAGTAGAATGTGGTGGCTGCACACCAGGAAATAACTTACTAGAGGTGCACACTGCAGAAGTAGTAGTGTGTCAATCATGTTGTTTTCGGACATAAAAAGAGAAGATGCCTTTTTCAAAGTCTAAGCCTCATGATACAAGGCAAATTACCCAACTGCTTCTACTCAGGAAACAGACAACTCTTAAATCTGCTATTTTATCACGTCTTTATTAAGAAGTAAAGCGCTCGGTATTACACATTAACGAAATTCTCAATTGTCGAGAGAGACTTGCACGTGTAACATCTTCTTAATACCAATATAAGGGGGAAGATGACGAGACAGGGATGAAGAGGGAATTCTCCATGACTAAAGAAGAAAAAATATGTAACTTATGGATAAAAAGAAAGAAATTTGCAAAATTTTACAGGTGAAGTGAAAAACAGTATAATAATAAGTACAATAATAAGTAGCATAAAAAGACTTTCTAGTGACCATAATTGATATATGGCACATGGTCAACACACATGGATACCACATAATGGCTGCACTTCAAATTGAAGTTTGTTTAAATGTCACAACATAGTACACATACATAAATACATGCACTCAATATCCCTGGAATGCAAACTTCAGTACCTAGTAAAAAAGAACTTTGTGTAGCATATTCAAAAGAAAGTAAAGATGGAGATGAAGCCATGGGAAATAACTGTTGAACAAACTTCTACAGAAGCCAGTTTAGAAAAGTCTGCTCATGCCTTCATTGACAATTTGACTGAATCTAAAATACAGCATCAAACAACAGGACTCTCTTCTATTGTTCTCAAAGTCAGAGTTATTCACCAGCACCGCATCCTCTCTTGTCCCATTAGCTCTCAAAACGTCACCTTAACACTTTTGAAAAATAAGATTTTCATTGATAAATAGATTTCTTCCTCATAAATTTGGTGGGACCCTCTCCTAATGAAAAAAAAAAAAAAAAAAAAAACTGCTGCAAACTCAATCTTTGGCTGCTACCTTCTGATAAGGGATGAACTTTGAATACCAAAACTCCTTTTCATTAAATTGAGCTCCATTTAGATTATAAATTCTAGTTTTGAAATGCAGAATCAAGAGTATTTGAGTTCTGAATTCTTAAAACAGTATAAAACTCAAACTTTAGTTTTATAATATTTTCACATGAATTTCAAAACTCCCTTAAAATTTTGTTTCAAGTGAACATATTTGCTGAGTTAAAACTTTCAGGGCATACTAAAAAATTTAGTAAGTTGGTCTTCCTAGATTAGTTACAACATTCAATTCAGTTGTAAATAAGTTGAGCCACATGGGAAAGAGAAAGTATGGATAAATCTTTATATGAAACTAATTATTAGAAAAAGTCAAACTTAGTAATAGGACTCCTTCCAATTCTATATTCTGGTTAGAGATGACATTTTAACTCATAACTGATCTTTGGTGGTTTCATACAGCTTATTTAAAATGAGGAAAAACAGTACAAAAATTAAGTGAAACAGTTATTCTCACAGACATTAGATACGATAAAATAACAAAAAAGCATAGTATTCAACATTTATCTTAACCATTCATACAAATTCCGGCATAACAACTACACACCTATTCTATGGTTTGGAGTTCTTTTCCAGCTCATCTTTTAGAAAAGTTTACCCCAGGAAGGTAGTTGAAATAAAAGGCTCCTTTCTTAAAAGAAAGCTATGTATTCAGCCCATGAGCCAAGCCTGAGCGGAAAGGAACGGCCCTCCTCTCCCTTCACACACTGGGCAAAATGACAACACTGATTTTTGAGATTGGAAATAAAACTCAGAGGCCTTTTGACAGTTCTGGTCTAGATTTAAAAGGCCACTTCATTGTCAGCTGAGAAGACTCAGTCATGGTTAGCAAGTGGGCAAACACTCCATTAGTTTACAAAGGTTTTTTTTTCCTGTACTCAATATTTACACCTAAATTTCTTATATGAGAAAAAGAAAAAAAAATCTCCTTTGATCCATGGGCAGTTTATCTAAAATAAATTAAAGTGCAGAAGAATTAACGATTGGTCACAAAGACCAGCATCATACGGTGGTCAGGGCATATAAATAGTGTACTTGCTATGGCAATTCAGGACAGTCGCTTTCCCACCTATTAGGAATACATATACCAACACGCGTTCTAGACGTGGATATTGGAACTCGCGTTTCCACCTCCGCCTTCTACTCCTTCTGTAGACTGGGACGAAGAAGGGCGGGAGCTTCTGGGGCGAGGCTGGCCATTTAGTCCCACGGGTGTGCCTAAACCGTGACTTATTTGGGAAGCTGCATCGTCCGATTCCCAGCGTTCCAACTCTTCCCGCACTAGCCGTTCCATCTGCTGCCTGTGGACTTCACTGTCGCGACCCAGTCTTTCATCCTAATAAACGAAAAAGAAATCAAGATGTCGGGCTAGGGGAATGCATACTGTTGTACTTAGAAATTTAGAAACTGCCTTAGGAGATGTGGGGCCAAATAATCTGTAATTAGGTAAGGCTGAAGATTTACAGCATATAATAGAAATTCTCAGAGTTACTGGAGTAACTGTTTTGCTTAAGTCTATCGTCCAGTGAAGGCAGGACCATCAGTGAGTGGAGTATTAAGAAAGTAACACCTCCAAACACATAGATATGGAGAACAGATTGGTGGTTACCAGAGGGGAAGGGGGTGGAGGGAGGGTGAAAGGGGTAAAGGGGCACATGTGTATGGTGATGGATGGTGACTAGACTTTTCGTGGTGAACAAGATGCAGTCTACACAGAAGCTGAAATATGATGATGTATACTTGATATTTATATAATGTGATAAACCAATGTGACCTCAATTTAAAAAAATAATTAATTAAAAAAAAAGAAGACAATGCCTTGGCCCTATAATTGGAGATCAGTGAATGAATACACAGTTGTATGTTTTAGGTGAAAATAAAATGTTTTAAATTAAAAAAAAAAAAAGAACAACTTCAGATTTTATTTGATCTGCAGTTATGGAGACAGAGACTCTCAGATTAAGGGTTACAATATGACCACCCTGATAATGTACAGAATCAGAGTGTTTCTGTTTCAGATGACCACCTACCTCAGCCACTCCGTCCAGCAGCCGTCCCAGCACCTCTCTTCTCTTCAGTTTGGCCCGCTCCATGATCTCCAGCTTCACGATCACGGCATCAATCTTGGACACGATGCTGCCGATGGAGTGTTCCATTCGGTCCACTCGTCTCACTAGGCTGCAGGAAACCACAGTTGAGAGGGGCAAAGCCACCTGTGGTTGTCTTTTCAGCCAGATGGCTCTTCAAATGGAAGGGCTAAGATGTTTTTCTTAAACAATATGATAATCTGAAACAGTTCCTAAGGTGTCTCAAACTTATTTGAGTTTATCAAGTGATGAATTGTCATACACTGCTGGCGGGAGTGACACAACTTTTCTGCAGGTGGACATTGTATCGGAAGTCTTAAAAATGTATGCCTACCTTTAATTCAGATATTCCACTTTTTGAAAATTTTCTAATTAAGTATACGTGAGTTTTAGCTACCAGAATATTCACTAGAGTTCTGCCTATTAATAGTGGGTCATTGAAAAATGGTTACATTAAATAGTTAATAGGAGATTATTTAAATATGTTATTGTTCATTTATACAATGGAATTCTGGAGACACCAGAAATTATATTGTGATAGAATATTTAATGAAATAGAGTGATGTTCACAATATATTAAGTATATAAAGCAGTTAGAAAACAGTATGTTCACTTATGATCCCATTATTTTGAATAAATAAAGTGTTATATAAATACTTTAAAAACATAAATAGGAGACAACTCCTGAAATGGTGGCATGAGCACTCTGTAGGCCCTCTCCCCAGTGAAGCAACCATAACTGCTGAAAATCATTTTTAAAAATTTCTGGAAGGGCTGGCCCGGTGGCATAGCAGTTAAGTTCATGCACTCTGCTTCAGCGCCCTGGGGTTCGCAGGTTCGGATCCCAGGCACAGACTGATGCACCACTTGACAAGCCACGCTGTGGCAGCGTCCCACATAAAGTAGAGGAAGATGGGCACAGATGTTAGCCCAGGGCCAATCTTCCTCAGCAAAAAAGAGGAGGATTGGTAACAAATGTTAGCTCAGGGTTAATCTTCCTCACCAAAAAAAAAAAAAAAAAAAATTCTGGAAATTTTCTTAAGGGTGTACAGCAAACGAAGCATTTCTGTGAGAAAACTGACTAAATTTCAGTAAGAAGAGTGAGAGTGTGACATTTGAGCTGCAATCTGCTCCCTCTCCTGCTCCCAGCTCAGTGTGACAAAAGTGTCACTTTGGGTGGGTGTGGCAAAGAACACGGGACTCCCTCTCCCTTCAGCTCCCAGGGAAGGGCTATGGTACCTCCTAGGGAGGGGCAGGCTGCCAGCATTTCTCAACTTTATGCCTCCACCTCTAAATCCATGTTGCAGAGGCTCTAATCTAGGCAAGACTGGCTGCGAGGTATGAGGCTCTCTTCTCCCACTCAACTTCCAATTGTAGGATGGAATTTCCACGCCAGGAGGAGCAAGCTGCGAAGACCAAAGACTGCCATCCCAGCCCAGAGCCTTATTCATGAAGCAAGGGTGTCACTTTGAGAGAGATGGGCCACCACCCCTGCCCCTGGCTCTGAAGCAGTGGCACAGAGGTTTTGACCAGGGGGAGAGTCAGGCCATAGGACAAAGAGCTCCAAAGCTTCCCCAAGTGAACTGGCTTCATTTGGAACAAAGTGTGGGAAAATTCAAGCCTAAAACGGCTCTTGAAAACAATGGAGATTGTGGTGACAAGCAGTTAAGAGGAGGTTGGTTGCCTCATGAGATGAGTTAAATTGTTTACCAGCTAATTTACCAGAGAGAACCAGTGAAAGAGACAGCTAAAGAATAGCTTCAAAAACTACCCCTGCAAAGGGGCCTGAATTTAATAAATTGCTGTGAAGCAATTTATATCCCAAGGCATTATTGAAAACAATAGACCAATCAGCCAACAATTAGTGGAACCTAAGAGGTGGAAGTAATACCAACAGAGGCAGAAGGCTTAACAGAGAGATCAGGGAAAGACAACAAGAGCTTTGCTAAAACCACTGTCTTCCCAGGATGACTGTGTGCATGGTCATGGCTGTGCCCCCTGAGAAGTAACATCAGAGGCTTCACAATGTGGGGGAAATAGACTTCACTAAAAAACAAACATGCAAACAACAGAAACAAGCCCGGGGGGGAAGGGGAATTAGTATCCAGAATTGCTATAATTTATGATTTAATATTGCCAGTTTTCAACAAAAAATTATGAGACATGCAAAGAAACAGGAAAATGTGACCCATACACAGGAAAAAAAAGCAGGCAAGATAAACTGCCTTTGAGAGGGCCCAGGTAGACTTAATAGACAAAGTAGCTACTATAAATATATTCAAAGAACTAAAGGAAATCACATTTAGGAAAATAAAGGATGGTATGATGACATTGTCCCATAAATAGAGAATATCAATAAAGTGACAGAGATTATTAAAAAGAACCAGAAATTCTGGAGTGGAAAAGTACAATAATTGTACTGTGCTAGTGAAATGAAAAATTCACTAGACAGTCTCAAAAGTAGATTTGAGCCAGCAGAAGAAACAATCAGCAAACTCAAAGACAGATGGATAGAAACTATGCAATCTGAAGAACAGAGAGAAAAAAGAACGATGAAAAATGAACAGAGCCTAAGAGAAATGTAGGATACCAATAAGCATCCCAACACCCACATAATGGGAGTCCCAAAAGGAAAGAAGAGAGAGACAGGAGCAGAAAAATATTTGAAGACATAATGGTTGAAAACTTCCTAAGTTTGATGAGAACATTACATATCCAAGAAGCTCAATGAACTCCAAGTAGGATAACTGCAGAGATCCACACTCAGACATATCATTAAAAATACTGAAAGACAAAGACAAAAATCTTGAAAGCTGAAAGAGAAAAATGACTCATCACATACAAGGGAACCTCAGTAAGATTAACACCTGTCTTCTAATCAGAAACAATGGAGTCTAGAAGGAAATGAAGGTGAAACAAAAATATTCTTAGCTAAAGAAAAACAGAGAATTCATGCTAGCAGGCCTGCTATAGAAGATGTACTAAAGGAAGAGATACTAAAGGAAGTTCTTTAGGCTGAAAGCAAGCGAATCCAGACAGTAATTAGAATCCACATGAAAAAACAAAGAGCACTGGTAAAGGTAATTATGTAATTATAAAACACAGTATAAATGCAAATTTCTTCTTATTTTCTCTTAACTGATTTAAAAAGCAATTGTTTAAGATGACAGGTACATAATTGTATTGTTGGTCCTATAACATATAGAAATGTGATAATATATTTGACAATAACAGGACAGAGGAGGTGGGTAAGAGCAAAGTTGTATTGGAATGCATACATGACACCAGATAACTCGAATCCACAAGAACAAATGAAGAGAACCTGAAATGGTAAGTAAGGTTAATAGAACAAACTATAAATATATACCTTCTCTTCTTTCTTGTCTCAGCTCCTTTAAGAGACATAAAATTATATAAAGTGATAATTATAACAATGTAATGTTGGATTTGTAACAAATATAGATGAATATGTACACACATAGCTCTTTGCATTGTGCTTTGCTTTATCGCACCTCACAGATACTGTATTTTTTACAAATTGAAAGTTTGTGGCAATGCTGTGTCAAGCAAGTCTATCAGCACAATTTTTCCAACAGCATTTGTTCACTTTGTGTCCGTGTCACATTTTGGTAATTCTCACAATATTTCAAAATTTTTCATTATTATTATATTTGTTATGGTGATCTGTGATCAGTGATCTTTGATGTTACTATTGTAATTGTTTTGGGGCGCCACAAACCACGCCCATATAAGGCAGTGAACTTATTTGATAAATCTTGTGTGCATCTGACTGCTCCACTGGACTGGCCGTTTCCTGGTCTCTCTCCCTCTCCTTGGGCCTCCCTATTCTCTGAGACACAACAATATTGAAATTAGGCCAATTAATAACCCTACAATGGCCTCTAGCTGTTCAAGTGAAAGGAAGAGCTTTAAATCAATGATTAAACTTAGTGAGGAAGGCATGTCAAAAGCCAAGATAGGCCGAAAGTCAGGCTTCTTGCGCCAAACAATTAGCCAAGTTGTGAATGCAAAGGAAAAGCTCTTGAAGGAAGCTACTCCAGTGAACACAGGAACGATAAGAAAGTGAAACAGCATTATTGCTGATATGGAGAAAGTTTTAGTGTTCTGGAAAGAAGATCAAACCAGTCACAACATTCCCTTAAGCCAACGCCTAATCCAGAGGAAGGTCCTAATTGTCTTCAATTCAGTGAAGGCTGAGAGAGGTGAGGAAGCTGCAGAAGAAAAGTTTGAAGCTAGCAGAGGTTGGTTCATGAGGTTTTTTTCTTTTTTTTTTTTTTTTTGGTGAGGAAGATAGGCCCTGAGCTAACATCTGAGCCCATTTTCCCCTATTTTGTATATGGGATGCTGCCACAGCATGGCTTGATGAGCAATGTGTAGGTGTGTGCCTGGGATCTGAACCCGTGAACCCCAGGCTGCTGAAGTGGAGCATGTGAACTTAACCACTATGCCACCGGGCCGGCCCTGGTTCATGAGGTTTAAGAAACCATCTCCATAACATAAAAATACAAAGTGAAGCAGCAAGTGCTGATGTAGAAGTGGCAGCAAGTTATCCAGAAGATCTAGTTAAGATAATTAATGAAAGCGGCTACATTAACCAACATGTTTTCAGTGTAGACGAAACAGCCTCATATTGAAGAAGATGCCACCTAGGACTTTCACAGCTAGAGAGAAGTCAATATCTGGCTTCAAAGCTTCAAAGGACAGGCTGACTCTCTTGTTAGGAGCTAATGCAGCTGGTGACTTTAAGTTGAAGCCAGTGCTCATTTACTATTCCGGAAATCCTAGAGCCCTTAAGAATTATGCTAAATATACTCTGCCTGTGCTCTATAAATAGAACAACAAAGCCTGGATGACAGCACGTCTGTTTACAACATGGTGGACTGAATATTTTAAGTCCACTGTTGAGACTTACTGCTGAGAAAAAAAGATTCCTTTCAAAATACTATTGCTCATTGACTATGCACTTGATCACCCAAGAGCTCTGATGGAGATGTACAATGAGATTAATGTTGTTTCATGCCTGTAAAACAATATCCATTCTGCAGCCCATGGATCAAGGAATAATTTCAACTTTCAAGTCTTATTATTTAAAAAATACATTTTGTAAGGCTATAGGTGCCATAGATAGTGATTCCTCTGATGAATCTGGGCAAAGTACACCGAAAACGTTCTGGAAAGGATTCACCATTCTAGATGCCATTAAGAACATTCATGATTTATGGGAAGAGGTCAAAATATCAACATTAATAAGAGTTTGGAAGAAGCTGATTCCAACCCTCATGGATGACTTTGAGGGGTTCAAGACTTCAGTGGAGGAAGTAACTGCAGATGTGGTGGAAACAGCAAGAGAACTAGAATTAGAAGTGAAGCCTGAAGATGTGACTGAATTGCTACAATCTCATGATAAAACTTTAATGGATGAGGAGGTGCTTCTTATGGATGAGCAAAGAAAGTAGTTTCTTGAGATGGAATCTACTCCTGATGAAGATGCTATGAAGATTGTTGAAATGACAACAAAGGATTTAGAGTATTACATAAACTTAGTTGATAAAGCAGTGGCAGGGTTTGAGAGGATTGACCGCGATTTTGAAAGAAGTTCTACTGTGGGTAAAATGCTATCAAACAGCATCAGATGCTACAGTGAAATCATTAGTGAAAGGAATCAATCGATGCGGCAAATTTCATTGTTGTCATATTTTAAGAAATTGCCACAGCCACCCCAACCTTCAGCAACCACTACTCTGATCAGTCATCAGCCATCAACACTGAGGCAAAACCCTACACCAGCAAAAAGATATCACTTGCTGAAGGCCCAGATGATACTTAGCATTTTTTAACAATAAAGTATTCTTTAATTAAGGCATATATATATATTTTTAGACATAATGCTATTACACTTAATAGACTATAGTGTAAACATAACTTTTATATGTACTGGAAACCAAAATATTCATGTGACTTGCTTTACTGCAGTGGGCTGGAACCAAACCCACAGTATCTCCAAGGTATGCCTGTTTAATAATGGCACAAAAAGGTGGAGGAGTTAATAGAATTATGTAGGAATGATATTTCTATATCTCATTGGATTAATTTAGTATAATCTGAAGTAGATTCTGATAAGTTGATTTGTATGTGTTAAGTGCTAGAGCAACCACTAAGAAAATAACTAAAATATATAGTGAAAAAAAATCATAAAGGAATTAAAATATTACACTAGAAAATATTCACTTTATGTAAAAGGAAGCAATAAAGAAGGAACAGAGGAACAAAAAAAGACATGAGACTTATAGAAAACAAAACATAAACTGGTAGATGTAAATCCAGCTATATCAATGACAACATTAAATGTAAATGGAATAAACATTCTAATCAAAAGACGTGTCAGACTGGATAAAAAGACCAGATGCAATTCTATGCTGTCTATAGGAGACATACTTTAGATTCAAAGATACAAATAGGTTAAAGGTAAAAGGATGGAAAAAGATAAAATGCAAAAAGCAATCATGAGAAAGTTGCAGTTGCTATAGTAATAACAGACAAAAAAAGATGTTAAAATAAAAAATGTTACTAGAGTTAAAGTAGGACATTTTATAATGAAAACAGGGTTGACCCATTAGCAAGATACACCAATTATAAACATGTCGGCACCTAACAACAGAGTTCCAAAATACAGAGCAAAACCCTACAGAAATGAAAGAACAGATAATTTAATAATAATTGCTGGAGATTTTAATACCCCATTTTCAAATACTGGATAAAACAAATAGGCAGAACAACAAAGAAATAGGAGATTTAAATAACACTATAAACCAACTAGACCTAACAAACATCTATAGAACACTCCACTCAACAGCAGGACATACATTCTTCTCAAGTGCACACGGAATATTCTCCAGGATACACCACATGCTAGACCATAAACATATTAAAAAAAAAAACACACATGTAAATGGAAACACAAACACCAAAATGTTAACTGATATTTTTGGTTGGTGGGAATATGAGAGATTTTAATGTTTTCTTTTGTTTTTATTTGCTTATTTTCCTATAATGAACATATTACTTCTATAAAGAGAAAAAAACACCAATGAAAGTAATAAAAAAGACCTGATGATTATTAATGGAAAGGATTGAATTGAGAGAGGTGGGAGAAGTTGCTTGGTCTCATTTGGACTCTTGTCAACTCAAATTCTGCCAGTTCCTTTATACTTACACTTGAAACTCTTCATAAGAAACCCCACTGGAGATGCTTCCTCTCCTTCTGGAGCTATGCCCGCTGTCTTCATCATCGTCCTCCTCAGAGTCATCCAGGCTTCGTGGGAAACTTCGGCTGCTCATGGGACGTGGTAAAGAGCCATGATCCAAGTCCAGGTCCTCCTGAAGAACACGGAGTCATTGAAGTGAGGAGCAGGAACACATAGACCCCACAGAAGCTTCACTGAGGCTTGGGCAAATGAGAAATGGGTGAGGCCATTTACCTAGGATTTCTTTGTGGTTAACACCAGACTGTGATTCCCACACTTTTCAATTCACGGATTGGCAAACTTTCAAAACAGATTTTAATGACCAGCAAGGAGCTGCTAACTTTTTGTTTGGAGAAGAAAGAACATTAAAAACACAACAAAGCAAAGAAAAAAGTAAGTGAAGAAATATATTATCTTTTCATGAAAGACAACACAGTTAATAGCTACAAAGTAGGAAGGATATAATCTCAGAATAAGAATGTTGACGAAAGACAGCCTTGTGAAAATTTTACTCATTGTCTTCTTGTTCACATTTCACTATGACTGGTGAAGCTTTTCAGCTGTTCTGTGGAGCAGTGTTTAGAAACCACTGTTCTATACTATCTCCTCATAGGAACGTGACTTTGTGTAGAACACTCTTCTGTATTCCCTGTAACTCAATTACCGTGGATTTTTTTTTGGGGGGGGGGGGGGTTTGTTTAACCATTTATTTTTAAAGTTAATGTTAAAACTTTATTTTTTCTGATTATAAAAGCCCATGTAAATTTACTTTTAACAGTTTCATAATAAATATTCAAATGGAAGGCAGTTGTTAGTTTTATTTTATTATAAATGTTAATTTAAAGAGCAACTAAGTAATTTTATATCTCCTGAGAAATCTTTTTTATTTTCCACTCTCATGGGCATTGTGAAGTATGTCACAACTCAGGTTTCTCTTTTCAAGTTGATTACTAGAAAGCTTAGGCCCAATCTTAATAAGCATATGTGTTTTTACAGAATGCATTTTTAGCTTCATTCATAGTCTGCTTTTATATTTCCCTGTTTTGTTTTGCTTCACTCTCCATTTTGATTTTTTACATTTATGCTAACATCGCATTTTTATATATTATTGTGTTATATATCATTTTTGGAATAAGCAGGGCACTAATACATAAACTGATTGAGACAGAGAGAGAGAGGGGGAGAGAGAGAGAGACTCTCAATAACCCACTACTTAGTATGGTATTTGAAACACTGTGGGCACTGAATCTAATCACGTTTTCCTAAACAAGACCTACCCTCTCTTTCTCCAAGTCATCTCTCATTTGCTGATGTTCATGTTCTGTCAGTTCTTGGTCTCCATCTTGGTCATACTTTGTGAATATTGCCTCAATCTCTGCATCAGTATGGCCCTTCCTGAAATTATTGAGGTTACAGATGAACTCATTCATGTACATGGTCCAACCCAAACACAGAGACATCAAAATGCAGGAGGAAAGGATAAACTGCTGAATCAGGGCCAGTCCTCCTCTTATAGTAAGTTCCAGAAAGACACCCACCTCTGGAAAAAAGTGTCTCTATGAGTACTTGGGCCAGAAATATCCTTATCATCAAGACTTTATCACAAGGAATTTCCCAGGGCTTCAGAAAGTGTGATTCTCACCCTTTGAGATCTTGTCGAAGTTCATCAAAGTTTAACTTGCCTCCTCCTTGCCGTAGACTCTCTGAAATATCATCCACAGTATTTTTTTTTAGTTTTAGTTTGACCAAGGCTTTATGGTAGCCCTGTCAAAAAGAAAAGAGTTGGTTTAGTTTATTCTCCTTTCGCATTTGCGTGGCCTTCCATTTACGGCAGTAACTACTGTAAACTCAGCGACCAGAATAGTGCCTGACATAACTTGGCCGCTCAGTATGTGTTGAATGAATGAATAGTCAACATATTCCAAGTTTTCCATAAAACCCTCGTGGAAGAATTATGTGGAAGAGTCAGGATCTTTCAGTAAATCAAGAACTAAGGGCCTTTTGCTCTTATGTGTACTCAAGTTTAGGTTACAGAAATGAAAATCACTACATGTTCCATAGCTGTCTGTCTCAGAAGATATAGAAATGTGCAACAGTTCTTAAGAATACCGAGAAACCAGAGTCATGGATTGATTGTTTATTTTCCATATTATCTCATAGTCAGTAATTTCCTTCCATATGTTAAGTATGTAAAAAAATTTCCATAAAATGTGGATGAGAATTTTTCACTAACAAACTACAGGCAGATCTTGCTTTGCATGGTAGTGCAGGACTGTAAAAATGACTATGCAAACTCAAACTGTGCAGTGACGTTAATAATCAACGGGAAAAATTACGATTATTCTGTGACTTTTAAACCTTTTTGTTGAAACATTAAAAACTCCTTTAGTGTTGGTTATAAATTTATAAGGAAATAAAAAAATAGCAAAATGACTATTTAGTACACTGAAATTTAAAACATTAGAAATATTGAAAATTAAAGTGTTTTATTTCTTTGTAAAAAACTTACCCAGAGTAATTTGAACAGTGCCTGCCTTCTTCTTCTTGTATAACTTAGGATACGGAGTGAGCATCCTTTCTATGTCTTGGTGAATTATCATAATTGTTTCTTAATATGGATCAGCTCCCAACATTTTATTTTTTGCACTTTCAATGTTGTGAAATATCCCCCAAATTTCCTTTAATGTGAAGTGTTTTTTTGCCAGTGTCACTTTCTCTGAGACATCTTCATCCTTTTCACCACAATCACTTTACTCATTTATGTTGATAAATCTGCCTTCACTGAGTTCTTTTGGCTATATATCTAGATCACTTGAATGGTGCCAGTGCCAACATTCCCATGGCTAGCTACCTATCTCTTCTATAAATCTATTACATTTGTTTTGAATTTCACTTCCAGTGATATAGTTGTTTTTTTGCTATACTTTCATCTTTGCTAGCCCATTCTCTTTTTCGATTATGCATTTTTATAAAATGTCACATGGGTTTATCACTGGGAGAAGAGGCAACACAACCACAAGTTTTGTGCGTGAACTGAACAGCATATGCTCAGTGACCAATCCTAAGCTTTGAAAGAAGTCACAGTATTGGTCACTGATTATGATGCACATCTGTTCTTTATGTAATGATCTGTAGACTGAAGACCTGGTAGTGAAGTTTGTGCTTTATGCAATTACTCAGTTAAGATACTGTGATAACTGAAATTTGAACTGTATTGAGAGGCTGGTGTTATTTAACTGAAATAGTTGAAGTAACTGAAATAACTGAAGTAACTGAAATAACCGAAGTTTGTGCATATCAGAACCAAAGTGCAAAGTGAGGACTGCTTGTAGACAGCCTGGAGATTTGCTAAAATGTAATCAATCAACTGGTTTGCAAAATTTAGGACAACATGGATCTTAGGTCCCATCCAAGCGACTTTGTTTTAAGAAGCGGAAGTTCTCTGTTACAACATGATTCACAGACACCATAGTCCTACGGCTTGTACCAACAGAAAATTATTACCATCAAGGAGCCACTGTATCCTACCAAAATGATGTTAGGGAACAAGCTGTGTATTTTGGATGTAGTTATTTGTTGTTGCTTAAGTTTTATACTTTAAACCAAATAAAGAAGTCACATTGAGAAGAACAAAGCAGCCCAGCTTTCCTGTCCTGCCCTTCTATGTAACAATCCAGCACTTCCTGAGAAGGTGCAGAAGTGGAAGTTCTTGGGCCTTAAAGCTGTGGCCTTACTCAACAGGACCTTTTCCTTTGATTATTTAAAAAAATTCCCTGGAAGGTCAAGGGTAAAGGGTGAACTACAAAATATTTGCCTCTAAAACTTTTTCTTTTCTTTTTTGTAAATTGTAATTGAGATAGAAAAAGTGTAAATGTCTTTATCATCTTTGCTTCCAGTTTATTTTGAACTCTGGATCTGGAAGTGAGAGCCGACTAGAGGAGGTGTCAAAACAAATACAGGGGAGAAACCAGCAGCTCAGCTCTGAAGAGTCGAAAGAGATTATTGAGAATTTAATTCCATGCGTTAAAGGATTCTCAGAATTGAAGTCCAAGCTAGCAGTATATCCATCTCTAGCTCCAAGACAGAGAACATTTGAATTATTCCTGAAATACAGCAATCTACTCTTTATTCTTTTTGAGGAAGATTGGCCCTGCACTAACATCTGTTGCCAATCTTCCTCTTTTTCTTTTTTCTCCCCAAAGCCCCAGTACATAGTTGTGTATCATAGTTGTAGAGATGCAGCTCTTCTGTGTGGGATGCCGCCTTACCATGGATTGATGAGCAGTGAGTCGGTCCGCACCCAGGATCCGAACCAGCGAACCCTGGGCCGCCGAAGCAGAATGTGTGAACTTAACCACTACACCACCAGGCCGGCCCCTCTACTCTTTATTTTAAAGAATGACAATGGATCAATGTTGGTTTGGAAATCTGGCTGAAACAATGTTCTTTTTATGTAGACAATAAAACAATTCTGAGAATTGTCATACCTTTCTGATAAGATCTGAGAGTTCCATTTCAGCTTTCTGCTGGGCCAAATCAGATTTAACTTCAGAGTAAGTATCATTGATGATGGCCAGAAACATATTCTGTTTATAAATCAAAGGAAAGTTGAGATTAAAGAAGAAACCTAAATATATTTTGTAAACATCAATCCAAAATATGACAAATGCTTTTTTTCATCCCCTGCCCCCCCCTTTTTAAATAATCTGAGTGTTTTAATAGTTTTGCTACCATATTCTTTGGGAAAATTGTTTTTTGCATGAAGTCATGCCAAAAGAAAATGCAATATATATTCTTATTTACAAAACCATACATTGTGATATTTTTGCAAAAAAGAGACAAGAATGAAATACAATAAAATATTAATGTATTTACCTATGAATGGTGGGATTATTTTTTATTTTTGCTTATCTATGTTCTCTACATTTTTTTCATTTGACATACATGGGTGTAGAAGTAAATAGCTCTTCAAATTTCAATAGTCAACACGGAAAAGTGGAATTCTATGCTTATTCTAAATAGTTATATAATATTATTTGAGATTTACAGAACATATTTTGAAGGGTTAAAAAGATTTCTACACAGAGGAATCCAGTAGGCCTAGGAGGAAGATAGTCAAGAAAAGCTTAGTGGAAAAGACATAGACTTTGGTGTCAAGTAAACTTGGATTTCAGTCTTGGCACTGCCAAGACTATACTGTTTACATTTTCTAATCTTCATTTTAAAATTTATTTGTTTGTTTTTGCATTTATAAAATGGGAGAAATAACAGTACCTCCCCTATAGATGTGTTGTAAGGATTAATGAGATAATCTATGTAAAGTGCTTAGGACAGGGCCTAATGCATGGTAGGTGCTACATAATTTATAGCTATTATTATTCAGTAATGGTTAGTTCATTTTCCTGACTTTTCCCTTCCCCAGTAGTAATGGTTTGTATTTCCAACATCTGTTTCCAACAGATTTTCTTGAAGCACTGCAACCAACTGACCAATTCCTTTGTTTTTCCTTTTCAGTACGTAACTATGGTTTGTAACTATGAAGTTGTGTTTTTGATTATGTCTGTTTCCCCAACAAGCAAGTCTGCGGAATCAGGGCAGGGGTGGTCTCTATCTTCCTTATCATTGTATCCCCAGTATCTAGCACGTTGCCTGGAATATGGTGGCTCAATAAATACTTATTGAATAATTGATGAATGAACAAATGAGAGCTCTATTATTTGACTGGGTTCCTAAGTTGCTATGAATTAAGGAGGAATACTGTTTAAGATTCTGTAGCAGAAATGAGAACAGAACATAGAATACATATAAGTTCCTGGCTTAATGCTCCATTCCAAGGGCAGACAGATGCGGTCAGAGTAACATCTCTCACTTCTCCCTCCCACCCCAGGCATCCAATGTTCTATTTTTGTTTCCAAATGGCTAACTAATAATGCCTGCAAATTCTTAGTTTAAGTGGATTAAGGTGTGGGTCCTCTGAAGAGATTTCAAACAACAGAAAGTGGCTGAGAAAGGCTCTTGAAGGTGTGGGGAGAGAAAGTTCACCCTCCTCTCCATCCTGTCTCACTAAGTTCACTTAATCATTGGATGGACATCTCCAATAGGAGGTCTGTCCTTGTTGCTTCCTGGCTCAGCTGGGCCATCTCACACCACTGTGGCTTCTTGTTAAGCAGGGGCAATAAATTAACACCCGGCAGTCATTTCAGAAAGGTGGCCAACCCTGCAATTGGCTTGTCATTTCCTTAAAAAAAATGTTTGTATCGACAGTGGCTTCCCCTGCCTTCTCGGGATGGGGATTGGGGTGGGGGGTGCAGGGAGAGCAGTTCCTTGTAATGTAGTAGTACTGCCTACTAGAGGACAACATTCAAACAAGTCCACATTTGAGCATTTCAAATTGCCACAATTATGTCCTTCATTTGGCAGACGACATAAGAAGAAAACTTAGATGGCTTGAAGTCAGCTAAAGGGTCTGCTGCAGAAATCTCAATTCCTGGTTTTTGTTTTCCTTAGTAGAAATTCCGGAATTCAGGTGCTCCAGAATTCAAAGAGATGAACAAAGGCTTACTTTTCTATTTTTTTCTTTAATATATAATAGGAAGAAGAAACTTAAGAGGCTTAAGTTTAAAACTAATAATGATACATGCATACAGCAAAATACAAATGGACTTGCATGATTTTCCATGCATGACTTGCATGACTCTTCCAGTCCTATTAAAGTACATCTAAAACTCAATACATAAATACCACAGATGTAACCATTAAATATCTGGACCAACTTTGGAGATATTACACTGAATTACTGAACTTTACACAAGGGATCTTTACAAAATCTGTTGAAAATGGAAACAATTTTGTTTTCTTAAGATGATGGTTGATGTAAGGAAAGTCTTGAGTGTTAATGTTTAGATGAAAAATATCCATAGCCTAAGTTGAGCTAACTTAATTTAATAAATGTATAATTGTTATGACAAAGAAAAAGATAATGTTTAAAAAAATCTTAATTAACTTAAGGCCAAAATGTTAATTTGTATCAAATCAACAGAAAAAAAAATTATTTTTGAAAATAATTTTTAAAGCAATTTCCATTCATTGTTAGATTTAGTTTTAAATTTAACATTTGATTATACTGTGGAGGTAGTCTCTAGATGTGTCAAATATGAGTAAGTTAAAACAAAATATCTTAATCTTGACAAGCAATAATTCACTCAAATAATACTCTTGACATCTTGGATCTAGCTTGCTTTGTTAGTTCCTATTTTTTTAAAAAAAAGGAAGAAGGAGAGAAATGAAAGTCATGCTAGCACGTGACCATCAAAGTGCTGAGGTTTGTGTTAAAAAAGCATGTAAGCATATTCTACTTTTTAAGCAAAGCACTATTTTAGGTAACTTTATGACTCTGCAATTCATCTAAATTTTTTTTTCCAAATTGAAAAGACACATAGAAATGGATAAATGAAAGACCATGGAAAAGAAATTTGGTGAAGACATCAAACTGAATCAATGAAAAGTAAAATAAAATACATTTTCTAATATCTACATTTTTTTCTACTTCCTGGGTTTAAAAAAAATTGTAGAGAACAGAGGGTGAGAGAAAAGAAAAGATGGTGATTTATGATTTAAATCACCTCACTATGAACATAAGTGTACATACCAAAAGAATGAAGAACATAAAGAACACAAACGTAGTGAAATAAATTGGTCCCAAAACTCGATTAGCTTCCTCAATCTCTGCGAAGTTGACATCACCCAAAATGATACGGAATTGAGTGAAGCTATAAAAACAAAACAAAACAGAACACACAACCACAATACAAAAACAAAGAATGTCCAGCATTCCTGTAACATTTTTTAAAGATGATTTCATACTTTCAGACCTTTGTATCAGTGTAGATAGCTGCCAAATAATAGGAAATTGTCAATCTCTTTGGAAAATTCTTGTAGTTATGTGAGCAATTGAAGCCTTCTGGAGTAAAAATAATATGCTTTCACACTAAATATGTTAATTCCATTGGGTTAAAAAGAAAATATAATTACTCTTATTAGATGGCTTATAAAGTTATGAGAATTTAATACATAATCTGGGTAAAACATGGTAACTCTAAACCTTCACAATGGTCACCCTGGGTCTGAATTTAAAACCTCTTAGAAAAGTTTTTTGAATGACAACCAAAAGTGTATATATTCAAAGATCCAGTATTTTCACATGCACTCAAAGTGGGGTCAAAAGTGGCTGCATGTTGCCAATGCTGTCTTAATCAGTAAAATCATTTCCATTCCTGACTTGATCAAACAGCAACATTAGCAAGGGATCCCCAAGCACAAAGCCCTATTAACGTCCATCATCATGATCTTCTTCTCCTTTCCTAACTCCTTTCTAAATGGCATGAAAATTTGATATTGGCTGTTTTTATTTGTTTTTAATATCATATTAGAACTTCGGAAAAAGACTGAAAATTCCTGTAGTGGTCTGAGTTTCTCCTAGAATATTAGAAATACTTTCTTTTTCTTAGAAAATAACTTGAAGTTTAAAATATATGGCAATAATATTTAAAGAGGAATAAAAATATAGGCAAATGGTTTCTTAAAAGCTATCATCTACATTTGGTGCAAAGAAGACCTCAGTCTTTGGAACAGTGTTGGTTTACTATGGCTGCTCTACTGTGTCTTACTACTTTAGGACTGTTATCTTAAGCAGCAGGATTTCAGAATGTATCATCATCTTTGCGTTGGTGGTCAACGCTTCTGGGAAAGACAATTCTCATTTTAAATAACTACTTTTAAACACTTGGTGGTTAAATAGCAACCATGAAGATTTCTTTATCCTTGAGAAGGCAGTGACATCTCTGATTAAATTTTCTCCTTAATTTCCTATATACTTACATACACTCTTGGAAAGTACTGAAGTCATCAACCTGAGTGCCAAAGACAAGGTATGCCAACTGAGCATACGCTAAGAAAATAATGAAGAACATAATCGCAAAGCCAAAGAGATCTTTGGCACACCGAGACATGGTCGTGGAGAGCTGACTCATGGTCCTGTTGAAGCTGATGAATTTGAAGAGCTGTAAAAGAGAGGGAAGATATCAACAATGAATGGGTACATAAAACGTGGGATATACGTACAGGGGGATATTATACAGCTTATGAAGGAATGAAATTTTGATACATGCTGCACCATGGATGAACCTTGAAAACATTATGCTAGGTGAAATAAGCCAAACACAAAAAGACAAATATTATATGATTCCACTTATATGAGGTACCTAGAATAAGGAAATTCACAGAGACAGAAAGTAAAATAGAGGTTACCAGGGGCGGGGGTGAGGAGGGAATTGGGAATTAGTGTTTACCGGATACAGAGTTTCAGTTGGGATGATGAAAGTTCTGGAAATGCATAGTGGTGATGGTTGCATAATATTGTGGATGTACTTAATGCCACCAAATTGTACATTTAAAAATGGTTAACATGGTAAATTTTGTGTTACATATATTTTACAGCAACAAAAAAAAGGAAAGGAAAAAAATGACTTGCATTTTTTTCAAACCCAGCAACTTCTGTTTTCTCATTCAAAAAGGATTTGTTGAGTGCCTCCATGTGCCAGGCACTGTTCACCAACAACAGTGAACAGAACAAAGCTCCTGCCCTCATGTTGCTTACATTTTACATGACGGTTAAAACACCCAGCCTGAGGCACACATTGAAAGGAAATCTCTAGAATTTTCCTTAAAGACCTCTTATAAACTGTTTCTGGCCACAACAAAATTTTTTGAAGGGTGTTGTAATCATATTACTTAATACAATCCCTATTAGTATTTCAATGAGATCTTGATTATCACTACAATTTTATGATAAAGGTTTGGTATGTTAGTAATGGTTTCTCCTGAACGAGCATGTAACTGAATAAATAGCATGAGAGATCAGGATGAAGTCTATGCCCTCTGATAAATATCAGGACTTCCAAGTGTGAGTACCAATTCAGGAAAACAAATAACTGTTGGTAAGTACCTTCTAGAACAGTGCTGTTCAATAGAACTTTCTGTGATGACGATGTTCTATATTTCCACAGTCCAATACAGAAGCCACATATAGACACTGAGCTATTAAAATGTGGCTGAGGAACCGAATGTTTAATTGTATGTAATTTTAATTGATTTAAATAGCCACTTGTGGCTAGTAGCTACTGTCTGGATGGCACAATCAGAGAACTTGACTGGTGACAGGTTGGTAGCTGCCTCAGAATTACTGAAATTTCCTGCATCTCCAGAATTGAGCTCATTGTATATGAAATGCCCTAACCTTTCACATACATGGAAATGCACATTATGCCTTGGGAAAAGAAGGAAATGAATGATTAAGGAACTACTTGGAAGAGGTGTCTGTCCCAACCTCAATTCTAGGTAAAGCTTCCCTATGGCCTCTACCTGGAAAAAAGGCAATCCTAGAGAACATTTCCAATACAGCATCTCTCCCTTCCCTCCTCCATCCTCCCTCTATTTCTCTTAGTTCCTTTTCCTTCACCTGCTCACCTCATATCAGGTGACACTTGGACCTGGCCATATATTAGAGTTGCCTGGGGCCCCAGGCCCAGCTGACATATTGAAAAGGCCTCTTCTTGCCTTTCTAAACAAACCCTACAGGGGCAGGTCTTGCAAGAGGGCAGGTAGCGGGTAGTGTCATTCCCCGTGAGAGGAATGATCACATGACTCCATCTAGTTTACTTTACCTGTAAACTATGGAGCAGCTTTGGCTGGTTACTTGAATTTGGCCACAAACGCAAATTCAAGTCCTCCAACATTTTGAGTGACTCATGGTAATAAAAAGAAGGGAAAAATATTATTAAAAATCCAGAACATGAAATTTATAAATTACCTTAATCCAGACAAAAAATACTATGACAGCAGCTATATTGTTGAACTGTATTTGCCAGTATGCCAGATGTTCAAAGTTGGGGAAAGTATTTTGATCTTCTAGAAACTGTAGTAGCACCTCCACATTTGATGTTCTATATATGTTAATTCCTATAGCTACCACTGATAGCTGGAAAACAGAAGATTTACATATTATTAGTGTTTTAGAAATATATAACTTACCTTCCTTACAATGACTAGTTTATTTTTGTTCACTAATGTATTAATTCTAGGGCTCACCATTCTACTCACCCAATGGCATTCATAAAAGTCACTCACACAAATGGAACGGGTTGAGCACTGCTATAAAACAAGTAAAACAATATACAGCTTGCACTTCGTTAGGAATAGAAATCCATTGAGTGCATGTGTGCGTGCATGATTGTGTGTGTGCATGCAGATGTCACTACAGAAAGATGTCACTATATTACAAAATCAAACTCAAACAGGAATGCCTTCTGTTTTTCCTGCCACCCACATTTAAATTACTTTCCACTCTTCTGCTTTCTCAGCCTCATCTTGCTTTCTGTTTCTGTTTGTGGTTTTATTTTCAATTTCCAGCCATTCATTCTTTCCTCTATTCAACAAATATGTGGTGGATGTCTATGTACACAGCACTATGCTAGGGTCCAAGAGAAACAAACAGAAGTAAAATGCACAAATTCTGTACTCTGAACTTATACTCTGGTTCAAGACCGGATACTCACACAAAGATAAATAATACTAAAATCTACTAAGAAGTTGACATCACAAAACATAAGGTGAGAGGTGAAACAAGACAGATTTAAAAGAACTCGTTAGAGGAAAGAATGAGCTGGTCTTAAAAGATAGTGGGAAAAAGATAGTGGGAATGATGGACAGAGAGGGCTCAAGAAGGCTCGCAGTGAGTATGTGAGCTGAGGGTTTCCCTCATGCTCCTTTCTCTCGTGTTAACTCATGACCATACAACTTTTCACATCTGCTTTGGTTCTGGGCTATAAAACCAGATCTGGGGGGAACACCATGTCTTAATTGCATCCACCACCACTGAATTAACATGTATGTGTGGAAAGTGCTAAGGGTGAACCAAAACAATCTTGCCCTCACGTGGGGTCTGAATCCACGGCAGGTGGGCTGTGGCAGGTGCTGTGACCTTTGCTGTCCATTCTCTCTCTCTTCTCATGGAAGATGGTCAAAGACTCCTTCATTAGTCCTTCCTGGGATGGCCGTCCTGATCACGGCTCCAGGAGATTATCATAGCAAAGACAGGCCTGGCTGCCGATCCCAGCTGAATAAGCCAACCTCACCACCTTCCTTTTTTTCTCTGTGAAGGATCCTAGAGCTAATCTTGTATTTTTGTGCTGGTGGTAGGAATATTTTCTTTGAGCTCTCTGGAATACACTGAAAATGTTTTTCTACATGGACTTAGCTGAGAGGGAAGTGTTGACTGACTGAGTCGAACAAGAACCCTTTTCCCAAGTCTCACTACGTACAATTGTTTTTGCTCTGCTCAGGACAGATGTTTATAAAAATATGGAATATATGGTCATTTATACAATATCAACATCATATTAATACACTAAATTTCCTTGAGACTTTTCCTTCAAAATAGGGAATGAGAAGAAAGGGATGAGGAAAGAGACTTGTAAGCATCTGGGTTGTTATGTCACTCCTGAGTTTTCTTTAGGACTCTCATCCCTATCGATAAATGACCTTTCTTTCCTTAACATAAGCTTTACCAGGGCAGGGGTCTTAGATGTTTCATTCATTCCCATATCCCCAATGCCTAGAACAATGCCAGGCACATAGTAGGTGCTCAGAAAATATTGGTTGAACAAATGAATTCATCATTTTCACCCTGTGAAGTCTGCCAATGAACAGAATTATTTGAATTTAGACTTCTTAACAGTCTTCTTTTTTCAGTAATTCCATGAGTTTTGAAAGACTATTATTTAGGAAAAATGGTTGATTGAAGTAAGCCCATCAATTTCAGTGTTTGTTAAAAAAACAAAAAGGAAAATAGGGGGAATCATTTCAAAGTGATTCCAAGATGTTATGTTTATATTCAGGATATCGTTCCTTTTCAAGTTTCCGGCGTATTTCAGTTAATTTGGGCCAGATAAAACAAAAGGGCTTTGGCTCTTTCCAGAGGGTTGTAGGTCCAAAGGAGCAGAGGGCTCATTCTGGGGGCTGAGCAGAAAGCACGCCCTTATTTCTACTGGGCCAGAGAAGGTTTCAAAGGGGAAGTAGGATTCCAGTAGCCCTTCCCTGTTCTTTATAAAAGCACAGTGTGAATTGTTGTCTTGGCAGTACCAAGAGTTAAAAATAAGAACAATAGCACAATGAAGCAAGTTTTCAAAGAAATACTTGCAAAATACTGTGGCTGCTGAGCCAAAGAAGCTATCCTCACTTTCCATGATATCATCAGCTATTGTTTCCAGTGGTCTCCAGAGTGCGTACAAGGCAATTCACTTTGGTGTGGGGAGAAAATATCAAAACTTCTAGGCAGGTGATAAGAAAATGTTAGAATTCTATTTGTATTATTTGTATTTATTAATCCCAATCTTTCAAATTCTATGCTGTGTATGTTTTTACAAATGTACCTGTTATATCAGTAAACAAACATGCACATACCCAATTTATAAATAAATACAATACATTAGAGTGTGTCGTCAAAGTTTTCACTGATAGGTGTACATACTCAAAAAGGTTGAATGCCGCTGACTAGTCTTTTGCTGATATTGAAGGTATTTGGTTAAAAAAAGAAACCTGTTATTAATTAGCATAACATCACACTCACCTTTTTACTATTATTCTCAATGACTTAAATATAAATATATCCATATAAACCCAAAAAGCAGAATTTGCATCCTTAGAGTTCCAAATAATAATTGTTTTCTAGAACAATGTTCAGTGTACATGGACTGCACCCTGCCATCATGCAGAAGGGAATATTCTGAACTATTTTGAAAAATCATTTCCAGTATCATTGCCTTTCCTACCTCCTTAAACACTGAAATTCTTCCATAACTCTGTTCATTATTAACACATTGAGAATTTGGGGATCCAGAGTTTACCTACAGGAATTGTGTGACGTTACACAGCCACTGTGAAAGAAGGGACGTGCTGCTAACTGCATCAGGGTTGGATGGGTTCCACACTGTATCCTACAAGAATTTTTATTTTAAGTAGAAGCTCTTTCCGAAGTACACAGGTATGTGGCTTGAGAGGCAGTGGCAGAGAGGTTAAGAGGGTTATTTTGAGGATTAAGTGAACTTCTGCATATGAAAGGCACTTGGAACTGAGCCTAGCACGGATAGCTTCTAAAGTGTTAGCGATGACTATTACTATTGCTTCTGTTAATATTGTTTTTGCCACACAATATATCTATCTAGTTCTTTTTTATGTCTTAAGTATTCTTTTACTCACACATGAATAACGTATTTTCTACATTTTACCAACTCATTCTAGTGATGATTTGATAATGACTTGATGTAAACGCTTCACAAAGCCCAAAGGAATTTTTGGGTGGGGAGCAAGAACAATGGTCAAGAAGTAGGACAACAGACGAGGGAATGCTAACAGGGAAATGCATCACTTACAGAGACTTCTGAGGGGTATCTCTGTCGTTGGACAGTGGAAAGGATGGACTTCTAAGCATGTAACAATTAAGCATGTTGTTACATGCTTAAATGTGTAACAGGGCTTAGCAAAAGATTATGTGTTATTGCTGAAGGGAAAAAAGCTTGCTAAAATACATTTCTATGCCGAGGCCTCTGGAAGGAAGTGATGAAGACGACGCTGAAGGGAAACCATCTTGAACAAGTGTTAAAAGTTATAATAAGAGTCATGGTGTCACAATCTTGACTCTTTCACAACTCTGCCTTATGATTTCTTGCACTTCATACAGAAAATCTTGAGGGCCATCACATATTTCATCCTCTGTGGACTATCTGCGGGAAATTTTAAACTGCAGGGAGGTTTTCTCTGCCACTCAAAATATTTTCAGGATGTTTCTTCTTGCCTAACTTTACACAAGTGCAGAAAAATATAAACTGATTTTTGCTAGCAGTTGAAGAAAAAGATCATTAGCAAAAATCAGAATAAACAAAACATTGTTTTCTCCCCCATATCTCATATGGCATGCCAAAGCCAAACAGGAATTACTAAGTTATTCATGTTACTGGTGTGGCCAGTTGAGAGCTTATTGTAAATGCCTCTCCACTTTCATATCCAGAAAGGTTACTGATGAAAAATGAGAAAATAATTAAGTTGATATAATAAAGAAGAACCTTTAGATTCTCCTTCAGGAATATCAAGATCCACAATACTGAGGAGCTCAAAGACTCTTAACATTTTTATAACAGAGTAGGGAATTTGGTGTTCTCAAACCTACCACAATGATCACAACATCCAGACAATTCCAGAAACTCCTGAAATAGTGTAGCTTGTGAATGCGAATTTCCAATATCTCTTCCACGACATAGTAAAGGATAAAGAAACAAAAGATAATCTCACAGGCTGCCAGGAAGAAATCAAAAGTTGTAACATATCGGATCAGCTTTACAGGCTGAAACTGCCAAGATGGAATCACACCGCCTGTTGCTGGGAATTCAACCAATAACCTGCATTGCAATAAGAACGATTAAAACAATCACAACAACAACAACACATGGATTCAACCAGGAAAGGATTTCCATCTAGTCTGTCCCTGTGACCACAAGTCACCCCAAACTAGAGGCAAAACGTTTTTATCACAGCTAGTAGCTCCATACTTGTAGAATTTTGTGCCACAAAAGGAACAAGATTTCCCAAGGCCTCCCAAACCAAAGGGATTATTCTTCCTCAGCCTCTTTTACTTTTCTGGTATTTATAATGCTCAAAATGCTGTATACTTTTTTTTAAAATGTAAAGGTTAATCAACAAAGAAGCCTTTCTGGGACTTCTATTAAATGCAAGTCATTTAACTAGGCAACGAAGAACATAAGAAATATAAGCCATGCATTCAACACATGCACGATTTGGTTGAGAAGTAAGATATACATTTTATGTATTTGCATCTATAAATATAAAGATAGAGACTGAGTTTCTCATTCAGTCATTTGGTACCATGTAACTAGCATCAAATAACTTGCCCTAGGGGGTACTTTCTGTTACCCTTCCCAGAGCTTCATAGTTAATAGGTGCTCCACAGAGATCTGATTGTCGGAAACAGTAACACGTATTTCTTACACGCATACTGACAGCACTGATCTTTAGTGCTTCACCAGAACCGAAGTGAGGATGTTCCTTGCCAGATTCCCATCTTGCAGGTGTCACACAGAGAAAGTTAAGTGATTCACTGAATGATACAGTCTCCCTATTGAACTAGAAGTAGAATCTCTACTGCCTTAATTTTTTTTTTTGAGGAAGATTGGCCCGGCCCTAACATCTGTTGCCAATCTTCCTCTTTTTTCTCTTTTCTCCCCAAAGCCCAGTACATAGTTGTGTATCATAGTTGTAGAGTTGTAGCTCTTCTATGTGTGACGCCACATCAGCATGGCTTGATAAGTGGTGAGTAGGTCTGTGCCCAGGATCCAAACTGGCAAACCCCGGGCCACCCAAGTGGAACCCGTGAACTTAACTGCTACGCCACTGGGCTGGCCCATCTAGCTCTTTAATTTTAAGACTTTTAAAAGAGCTTTAGCCAGCTATCAGGCATAACTCTCTCTCCAACTACAGGATGGTAGCCACACCTAGAATCTGAATATCTAGGCACCATGTATGAGCAATAATCAAGTACAGGCAGGGACTATGGCAAATTAAAATTGGTCAAAGAAGTGTGAAAATTTTTCCTTCCTCTTCACTGTCAATCTCCTGTTTTTTTTCCTATTTGACGTGTTGCAGGGTAGGGGTGAGAACCAATACCTCAGGGGAGCAATACTGAAACGAAGAGCCTCGTGACAACCTCAGTGTGAACACACAGAGCAGGAAGCGGGCTCTTGTGCATGTCATCTCTCTCCGGCCTGTTCTGGCCCTGCGTCTGCCAGCCCCTCCAGAAACTTAGACAACAGTGCAGAGAACTGAAGTAATTGGCTTGTCAATAGAGCATGGGGAGGAGTGAAAGACATATTCAAGACCTTCCATAAATAGGTATTTCCTTAAATGGTAACCAGAATTGCCTGCCTGTTTTTAATGTTCTTCCTATCCTCACTGGAATCATTAGGAAAAGTTCAATGGTAATTGCAATACAATTTTATGCATTTCTATTAATAACTATTACCTGATTTAATGATATTATTTTTTGCACAAGTTCTTAAATACAAAGACTGGGAAATCCAACTGGCCACGTAAAGCACAGTTGAATTTAGCCTCAAAAATGATCACAAAATAAGGATATTATGAGAATTTATCCTTCTTATTTGGTGGGTAAATACATGTGCAGTAATTCATGTCAGTGACGTGTGGGTGCTGCCGACATGTCCACCCAGAGGATTAAGGTGAGTGAACTCTGCGTCCATCTTGCCTTGCTCTACTTTTTCTTTTTTTATAGCACATATTACCTTCAAACATACTATTTAATTAATTGATTTCTTTTGTTTATTGTTTTGTCTATTATCCATCTCCTCCTGGTTGAACACAAGCTCTGCAAGGGCAGGGAGCTGTGTTTTGTTCACTGATGTGTCCCAAGAGCCTAGAGCAGTGCCTGGAACATATTAAGTGTCCAATGACACTTAATATGAATGAATGAACTGACAACAAGCCCAGACAAGCCAGTGGGATCTCTGTCAGTTTCCTCACGGCACCACAGTGGTTGTCATAGGATCTGTAGAAGGAACTTTATGTTCCTTTGGGGAATCCTGAGCGAGAGCAGGTACCTGGGTATCCTACTGAACCCAGGCATGGCCCCTGACTACTGTGCTTGTGCTCTCATAGCCTGGGCATCATCTGAGAGTGGGGAAACTCAGGGAAATAAGTCAAGATTTGATGGTAGGAGGCCTTGGTAATGGAGCATGTAGCACCAGTCATCCTCATATTGGGTAAAGATAGATGTTAGCAAAACACAGTGCTTTTTCTGGGAAGGTTCCAGTTTTGGGATGAACTTGGACTAGACTCAAGGTTCTTCCCAACTTGTAATATTCTAGGATCCTAACTCCCTTCCCCTAAAAATCCTTATCCCAATAAGCCTTTGGTTTTCACCTCTCCCTTGTCATCAGCTCTGACCCTTGGCACCCTCATTTAGCCAACTGCAAGCAACGGTTCTCTGGCCTATTTCCAGATGAGGGTGTACATACAAACACACAGAAATGGAGGGATGAGTGCCCTCGGTACACACCTGACCACACAGAACAGGTTAACATTGGCGTTGTACACTGAAAAGTCAATAAAAGTTGCCCTGGTTCCTCGGTCCAGCCAGACATTTTTCTTGAGGCTGGCAACCTGAGCAGCTGTTTCCTCTCTTGTTCTTGACAAATCCAGGTAATAGCCAGCTCCACTGTAAGTTGCAATTATTCCCCAGTGGCTACTCCCATTCAAGTCTTTTTCACTTGTGTAGATCCAACTAATTAAAAAAACAAAAACAAAACAGGTAAAATCAGTGGCACACGTGGCAATTACAAAGAGTTGGTTCCTGAAAGACAGAGTACGTAATAAATACACACAGGTCTCATCAAGCTGGGTAATGTGCTTGACACGGTGCTTCCTAAGTGTCTTCTTATTTAATTCTCATACTGTTATTATCCCTATTTTAAGAATAAGGCCCTGAGGCTTAGTGAGGGCAACTTATTCTCAAAGTTTTTGAGGGCAGAGTCAGGAAACTACACCAGGACTGTCTGTCTCTAGAGCCTGTGCTATTAGCGCTCAGTTTATATGGCTGCCTTCCCTGGGAAATTGTACTCAGAGACTCGATGACTCCAGGCCCCCAAAGAAAACTGCAGCCAAAAGAGGTACAAGTTCATCAGATTCCACTGTCGGCAACTGAGCTAAATAAGATACCACACAGCATTTGGGAATTTAGTCCACAAATATTTATAGAAGCTCTCATAGGAACCAGACGCTTCTTTGGAATTAAAGGGGATATAAAGATGAACCAAGATCCTTTCCCTCCCAAATTTATAAGTAGGGAGAGAAAAGTTGTAATTAAACAATTAAAACACAAGGTAGATGATGATAAGAACCAAAAGAGAGGTACAGATAAGTTGCTCGGGCAGATCAGAGGAAAGCTATCCTTGTTTGGAGGTCCAGTGATGGGAAAGGTGGATCAGAGAAGGCTTCGAGAAGAAGCCATATTGGACCTGGGCCGAGAAAGGTGCACCTGGACCTGTTCAGGTAGAAGGGAAGGGCATTTTTCAAGCCTGAGCCAGACAGGGCCAGAGAAGTACAAGACCTCCAGGTAGTAGTTCAGATTGGCTCCCATATGATGAAGAAAAGAAGGTTGAAAGGTAGACTGTGGTCAGATCGCAAAGGGCAAGCATGAGGGAGTCACAGAAGGGAAGGTTTCTGAGAGGCACAGACAGGGTGACTCTGGAGGCTGTGGGAAAGACTGGAGTGTGAGGAGCAGAGGGCTCATGTGCAGGAAAGAGTTACCATAGCAGGTCTGAGATGGCCTTTCCTTAGGAAGGCCCACTTGCAAGGTGGGACCCTGGCTGGCCCTGGAACTTGGCTGATAAATAGCTCCCTACACTGACATAAAACTTTCCCTGACCGGTGAGAGTGGCACAGTGTTCCTAGGCTGTCTGCACAAACAAGGTGGCTTATGCTGAACATGTGCCTTCCTTCTGGGAGTCTGGGATTTTGGTACATGCCAGGCAGATGGTGCCTATGTGACCGGCATCCAGTAAACACCTTGGGCACTGAGTCTCTGAAGAGCTTCTCTGACAGACAACATTCCACACATGTAGTTACAACCTGTTACTGGAGGAATGAAGCACGTCCTGAGCGACTCCACTGGGAGAGGACTTCTGGAAGCTGGCACCTTGTTCCTCCAGACTTTGCTCATGTGCCTGTGCCCTTTGCTGCTCCCGCTCATAACCTTTCACTGCAATAAACCTTAGCTGTGAATAAGACCAAATGCTGAATCCTGTGACTCCTTCTAGTGATGACTGAACCTTGGCGACTTGGGGACCCTGACACAGTTCAGTCAGCAATCCCTGCAATAACCATGAGGTGATGAGGCCTGGACTAGAGCAGTGATGGTGGGGAGGGAAAGGAAGACCAAGAGGGTGCCAGCGTAGTGACCGTCACAGAACCTGGCACCTGATTTGAAGTTGGGGCGGGGGGGATGGGACATGTCAAAAGTGACTCTGGAGTCTCTTTTTGGATAATGTGAAGATGGCGGTGCTATCACCAGGAGGAAGAGAAGATCCAGTTAGAAAGGGAATGAGTTCAGTTCAGTTTGGGGCATACTGGATTATAGGAGCAGGTGGAATACAGATCTGTCTCCTATCACTAGAACGTAAGCTCTATGAAGACAGGGGACAGTCTTGTTTACTGCTGCTTTGTTGCCCCAGCCAACACCAAGGGAACTTCTAGAAAAGGGAGCCCTCCCTGGGAGCATGCCTGACACACGTGACACCCAGTATATCTGTTGGGAAACAATGAATTATCAAGCAAAGATGGGAGTGGAAGCCATGTGACTATCAAGGGAACAAATATAAAGAAAGAGAAGACAGAGATCTGGATACAGAACCTGGGAAAAGAGAGAAGTGAGTGAGGAAGGGGGTTACAGGACTATGAGAACCCAAAGTTTAGTGTCACTCACAGAAGTCAGGAGATGAGCAGTCAACACTGCCACTTTCTTTCTTTTTTATTATGTGTGTGGTTTTTTGTTTTTTGGGTTTTTTTGGTGAGGAAGATTAGCCCTGAGCTAACATCTGTGCCAGTCTTCCTCTATTTTGTATGTGGGATGCCACCACAGCATGGCTTGATGAATGGTGTATAGGTCCACGCCCGGGATCTGAACCTGTGAACCCCAGGCCGCCAAAGCAGAGCATGTGAACTTAACCACTGCACCACCAGGCTGGCCCCAACACTGTCACTTTCTGCAGAGAGGCTGAATAGGATGAAAACTGAGAACTGTTCGGTGGACTGGCAAACTGAACAAATCCACTGGCAGCTTCCAAGAGAGATGTCAACACCAAGGGTTTAAACTTTAAGGGGTCAATCAACAGCAAGGAAATGGAGGTCGCAAGTGAAGACTGTTCTTTCAAGAAGTTTGGAGTTGAAGGGAAAGAAAAATGGAGTAATTTGAGAACATGGCAGGATCAAGGGATGGTTTAGATACACACAAGAAAGATCCTCTTCGGCAGTCTACCCTGTAGTGGAAATCCCTTATTCATCCACGCATCCAACAGGTATTTACTGACATCTTTATATACCAGGTACTGTTCAAGGCTTTGAGAATACAGCAGTGAATAAAACAGAGTCCTTGCCCTCAAGAAGCTTGAATACTGATGGGGAGCAGAGGGCGGCAAGAAGCCAACCTAACAACGTAATTAGAATGGAAGCAGCAACATGTTGTAGTAGAAGAAACACGGGTTTTGGAGTTGGGCTGGTTAAATCCCCACTTGGTTCCATTTATTAGCTATGATGCTTTGGGTAAGTGATGCTGTTTTTTCATCTGTAGGATGGAGATGATATCTACTTCAGAGTTGTTTTGTGAAGAGTAGATGAAATAATGCATGAAATCACTTCTTAAATAGCATCTGGCATGGAGTAGTCACTGCATAAATTTCTCTTATTAATGATATGAGATAAAGTAAAATATTGGACAAGGTACTACAGTTGAAGGACGTGCTTATGCTTTGCAGGAAATAGAAAAAGGAGCATTAGATAGTAAAATCACTATCATAACCTGGAAAAAATGTCTTTAGAGATTATTCGGTCCCTTTACTCTAAATCTTCTAACTTTTATTAAATTTGTTTCTTATGGACTCTGGTCCTAAATAGGGTGTGCACTGGATAACAGACAAAGAATCTGATCATGGAAAAGGTGTTTCCCTGCATTGTATATTAATGAATCTGGATTCTGGGGGTCTCAGTTCCCAAGAAAGGGATCTAGATGAACGGACAGAATGAGCTTAGTGAGGCCTAGAAGACAATTCTAACCACGGTGACTCACAGGGGCAGTGACCCCACAAGGCCCACCTTGGGACAGCCTCAGAGCTCTTCTCATTTCTTTATAATAATTACAGTAATTCCAAAAATAATGACTATTCTCCCTTAATACACAAGATGTTTTAAGTATGGTTACTAAAGAGCACAAAAATCCCTGCAAATAAGCACATTACAGATAACATACTCAAAACCATACACACACATCTGAGAAGGATGGCTTTAAACCAGACACAAAAACTGCCTCACAAGCTTATTATACACTAGAAATAATTGCTCTCTGAATGAAAACTTATTTGTAAGAGCCAATAAAAAGAGAATTTCTTTACCAGAAAATGTCCTAATGACAATCTACTGAACGATGTCACCAGATCCATAAAATAGGATCTGGGATCTTAAAAGAAGGCCCAGACAGCTTCTCTCTTGTGGGCCATATAATCAACGATTTAGTCTTTTGAAAAATACGTATGCAGAAGCTGAAAGGGGTCAAAAAGTAGAGAAAACTTGAGAAACCAATGGTTCATTTGGCCACAGCTTTAAGTATAAGCATTGAAGATTCACTTAAGCCATCTTCTCCTTGGTGAAGGAGTCAGACTGAATGGATGAATGAACACAGGTGCGAGGGCAGGGCTCATTACTGTGAGCCACAGATACTTACGCGGTTCCATTTCGTGGCCCAAACGGAGCCCTGTCTTCACTGCTGACAGAATAGACATCATAGCATTCTTTAATCTCATCTCTCAAATCCTGTGGGATAGAACAGGATCCATTTCTGACTTTGAGTTGCCGTATACGTGGTACTCCTAACAGGAGGTTCTCGTAGTAGATGAAGCTTCGGTTTTCGGCTTCAGTTCCATTGTTGGGCTGCGCCCTCCAGTACAGCCCATCCAACAAGGCGCCTTCTGTGAACTGAAAGCAGAGGAAACATTTTTGAGAAGCTCCAAGCTCAGTGGCTGCCTTGCTTCTTCCTGGAATGTTTGCAACTCTGTGAACATGGTTAAGTGATAAGGGTGGGTTCTGCTGTCAGAGATGTGGGTTGGATCTTGCTTCATCACTTGCTAGCTTGTGAGGCCTTGAGCAGGATCTGCCTCTGAGCCAGGTTTCCCACGTCTGTAATATCCATCTTTTGCATGGTTGCTATACCTGGCACAGAGTGGGTGCTTAATAAATGGCAACTCTGATTTCTGCTCTAGGACTAAAGGCTGGGGAGGGGGGTGAGGTTTGCCCAAACCCACAACCATGACCAATTTCACTTTTCCTTATTAAAATATATCCCACATAATAGTAGTTCTAAACTTGCTTGGAGAGGAAAAGACTGTAGTTTTGATTACCAGTCTGCCATCTGGTGGATCTTCTGTCATATGGTGAACTCTCTAACCTCCTCCACCACCCCCGGGTGTTAGAGATGGCATTCATTATCATGGAATTGTGTATATGTGAGAGGTCTCTTATTAGTTTGCCTTGCCTGCAGAGAAGACAGATCTAGCCATTTCTCAGTGTCTTATCCTTATCAGACGATCAATAGAGATGGGCTGATTTGCCCCACTGAGGCGGGGAAAGATTGCTATATTCACACAAGTGTGGTTTTGGATGCCAAGTATTTTTAGGCATTAGTATTAACAGGTCCTGTGATCCAGTCTTCTCTGTCTTCCAAATCAACAGCTCTGACCCCAAGAGTTTAGTATGAATTTTAGAAAGTATCTCCCTAGGAGGAAATAATTATTTCCTGTCCAATTTTCCTCCCAATCTTCTTAGATTCTGAGCACCATATCCTCCAAATCAGTTTAATATGTTTCCTATGGTATCACTCATTGCTTATCCTCTGCTACTATGTTGGAATTTGTGACAATTTGGGAAGAGGCTGGGTTGAATTTTACATTAGAGATCTTTGAAAGAATGGCCCTGCCTTGTATCAGGTGCTGTTCTAGGGGACATGCCATCATCAACAAGGAGACAAAAACCAAAAAACACAGCAAGACAAAACAACCAAATTCTGCCCTAGTGGGCCTTGTATCCTAGGAGATTCTCAACAGGTATTTATTGAATCAGGAAGGACTGAATGAATTATAAACTAGGGTGAGTGAGCATCTGTCAGGCTAGAAAAAGGTCCATTTTTCTTACTCTCTAGCCAGGTGTAAGCACTCTGAATCTTAGTTTCTTCCTTTACAATCTGGGGCATAATACCAGTACTTGCCTTGGATGGTGACTGTGGGGATTCAGTAGGTAAGGTATGAAACACTCAACACTGTGTGAGGCCCCCACACCGTTCTCGATGAAACTTCTAACAACTCATCATGACTTACAACATCTCACACAATGTTGAGCACACAGCAGGCCCTGCAGATACTGCTGAACTGAACTTATGAAGCCAAATGAACAATTTTCAGTGATAAAAAGGTACGTTCAAAGTCATTTGCAAATACCTTCCAGAAGTCTTCCATTGAAGAAAGAGTTTTAAAGTTTGTTTTCTCTGTTTTGGACACTGGGGTGTCTAGGAAGAGTTGTGACATTAGCCGGGTGTAGTAGTACACACTGGAGCTCATCATCCCATAGGTCACTGGAACACAGAAAGAGTCAAATGAGCCCCGCAGGGGCCTGCACACATACTCACACATTCCTGGTGATGGGCAGACATCTCACCCTGTCTGCTCTCACCCTCGCCTTCCTTCCCTGTATCATTCTTCTAGGTCTCGCCCTAGCTCTCTGGCTTATAAGAGAAATAAATTGACATTGGCTTATGTGAAGCAAAATTGGCTATTGATTATCAAATTAAGATCAGGTACCTTCCCTTGACAAATGGGACTTCCAACATGCCTATTCAACTTCATCTCCCACCTCCTCCCAGATCAGACCCTCCACCCCGTGAGGCTGATCCACACAGGCCCCAACAGAGGCCGTCCCAAGATCCTCATCCTACGGCTGTGCACATGCTGCTTACTCCCCCTACAGTAACACGGACAGGCCATTCTTGGTTTGTTCTCAGATCAGTTCTCCATTCTTCTCCGCCCTGCTCTGTGTCCTGAGGCTGACCTCTACAGACTGTACCACATGGGATCACTTGCCCCTTCGTTTGTGGTGCATTCAGTCAATGGGAGGCTGAACAGGAGCTCTGAGGGCCCAAGGAGAGAGAGGTTGGGTTTGTTCTCTGCTCCCCTACTCTTCATTCCCTCACTGACTGGATGCAGTCTGGCAGGGGACTCTCCATCCACAGCTGCTGGGGGGAATCGCTCCTTCCACGGCCACAGTGGGTTCACCCTACGCCATTATCTCCTCTTGTCCCTTCAGGCCTGGAGGTAAAATCTTTCCTGAGTGCCTCACTTCCCCTTGTTGGTTCCTGTAACTCTGCCACATCTCTGTAAATAGTCCCTTCATTCAACTTTCTTTAATTACCACTTTGAGTCTTCCACCTCTTTCCTTCCAGGATGCTGACGAACACAGACACATCTGCCCCCCACCTACCTATCAAACCTTGCATGGAACCCTCTAAACTCAAGCTACGCCCTGCCACAAAGACTCGCTGATTATACCAGCCCATTCTGAATGGTCCCGGAGGGAGGTGGGGAGATCATTTATAGGTCACAGGAGACCAGAGTTTGAATCTTGGCCATGCCTCTTACTTGCTATGTGAGCTGTGCAAGTTGCTTCAACGTTTAGAGCTTCAGTTTCCTCTTCTGTAAGATGGGGATAATTAGCTATCGCATAGGATTTTTTGGTGCTTAAATAAAAATAATAACTAAAAATTATCCAATACAGTGACTGACACTTAAATGTCCAATAATGATGGTTCTTCCTCCTTAATCAGATTGCTATAACACATCTATTAACAATTTCAGCACTTTAACAAGTGCTGTCTTATGTTGGATTCTAATGATTGCAGGTGTGATATGCTATAATTAGCTGACAAAAGGCTTCAAGGGGAAGGAAACATGTTTTATACTTCTTTTGACTGCATTTCTTAACGTCCAGCAGGTGATTACTACTTAGTTAATTCTGTAACAATCTTCAGGCATCATAAAATGCATTTTAAAACCTTGTATGAAATGATTTGGGGATTAAATGCTACTTAGTAAAATCTCTCCCTCATATAGTCACCTTCCCCACTGAAGCATCATAGAAAATTAAGATTGTTAAAAGAAAGGAGTAGATAATAGTGATCCAAACACGAGTGCGTTTGAGAGTCCATCTCAAGCTCAATGGATCCATAAATACACACAGTCACACACTTGTGTGCTGTATCTACAGGGAAAGGGATGTTTCCCAGTCCCCTTGGTCAGGCTCCCTCACCTTCATCCTATGACCCATTAATTAGGACAAGAACACCCCTCTTCAAGTGTTACATGACCTCCCAACTCTCAAAACCGTATTGGACCAGAGTTGAAGGTTTAGACTTGTAATCCCTTCACATTTATGGAACAAGGTGTTGGACATGAAGATGAGCAAGATATGATCTCTGCTCTCAAGAAGAGGAGTTCATTGTGTCCCTGGGAGAGCGGTGCCTACCCAGCTCCCACAGAGAGATGAACAAGGTACAGTGCTTTCTCCAAAGGCTGTCTGCAGATCCACAGTTACTCGAGAGAACAAAGCTGATACGATGCTGAGAGTACAGTAGTGGTGAAGGCTCTCCAAACCCAACTAAACGATTATTGAGTTGATCTTTTCAATTAACATGAAATTAAAATTTGGTTTGGATTGATCGATTAATATAATCATTCTCAAATTTTTTACCTGTGGGGTTTTTTGTTGTTAAAAAAGAATTATGACAAATTATTTAAATTTTTTGACTGATAAATATGCTATAGTTATATACGTATGTAAATATAAATATTTTAGCAACTGATTTAAAAATGTATCTTCTTTATTTTTTTATCCTGTTAACAGTGATTGCTTTTGAAATTCTCAGGACCTGTATGGAATTTAAAGGCTTCATTAAAGGGAAGCGATACACCCTCCCCTTAGCTATGTAGCGCCACCTGCTGGACATCCAGAGAAACAACATCATCTAGCTTTGAAGGGATGATTATTCTAACACATTCAATCAGCAAACATTAACTGGGACCCTCCCTTGTGCCAGGCCCTTGGCTGGTCCATGGGATATCTCTGATGACAGTCCCACACACTCCAGGAGTCAGCTGCACCATGAGACCATCTAGGCTGTAGCTAAAGGACCCCTGGGATTTAGAGTCAGAAGGATTTGGGTCTGAGTTTCAAGTTTGCCTCATCCTGAAAGTCAGCATCTGTGTTCACGATTGTGGGTCTCGGTGTCTCGAGATCTCGGATAACCACTTAACTTTTCTGAGCTTGAGTTTCATTATCTAGAAAATGGGAATAATAACAACTAGGGCTTTTGTGTAGTTCAGCTGGAGAAATGTATGTGAAGATAATTTGCATACTGTTAAATGCAACAGAAATATGAGACTGCTCCATCATTCTTTCAGTCCTGATGAAGAAAGCCCACTGGGAAGGTAGCATTCACTCTTTAAATGAACTGAACTGTGAAGAAAAAAAAATTACAGCCTGAGATAGATAACCTTAAACGAGGACCAGAACGGAGGGGGGAATATTAAAAAATATAAGGTAAAGAACACATATATATCCTATGTGCATATATTTCTTCTGCCCATTTAGTCCTTGTCTTAACTTGCAAGTTCCATTTTCCATAAAATAAGCCAAATAAAAAATATTATCACAGCATCACCAAGTAACCAGCATGTAAACTAACTAAAGCTGTCCTAAAAACATGGTCTCATTTCAAAATAGGCAAGAGACACTATCGAAAAAATATAGGCTCAAACACTAAAAACAAAGATTGTACTGTATAAACTCCCAATTGTTAGAATAAAAAGCAAAGAAAAAAATTTTCCAGTGTAGCAAAAGAAAAGGAAAAAGGGAAAATAACAGGAAAGCATAAAAAGAGAGGAAAAAATAAGATAATAGAAATTTGACAAAAGCATGATGTGAAGAGGTTAAACTTACTAGACAACAAAGTTTTAAATATTGGTTAAAAAAATAAAAAATGCATCTCTAGAATTTTTATGAGACCCACTTAAAGTGAAGTTGAAAATAAAAGAATGAGAAAATATATATTAGCTATATATTAGAAATAAAATATTTAAAAAATAATGTTAAGTGGTATTATAATTAGCTGACAAAGGAGATTATCAAGTGAGTATTGAGTTAAACTGATAAATGATACCATACACAATGATTTAACTATAATGAACTCTTATGTACTGAATAATGCAACACCTTCTAGTAATATAACGAGAATGATCAAAACCACAATTGTAGTTGACACTTCAATTTATACCTCTCAATCTTTGTCAGAGAAAGTAGAAAAAAATTATCTAGAGATATTAGAGGTTTTAATTGAAGATGTGACTTAATGTAAATACATCAAACTTAACACTATACTAAAAGAGATCACTCACATTCTTTTCAAATATCCATGGAAGATTTATGAAAATTGGTAATATGCTAGGCCACAAAGTGGACATCAGTAATTCCCTAAAATTAAGAATCAACCAGGCAGGTGTCCTTATGAGGAGATGACCAGGAAGAAAGAGAGACACGGGGAGAATGCCCTGTGAAGACGAGGATTGCAATGACACAGCTACAAAGATGGCCGGCGACCACCACAGGCTGGGAAGAGGCAGGGAGAGGTCCCCCTGCAGGTGTCGGGGGAGCATGGCCCTGCAGGCACCTTGATCTCAGACTTCCAGCTTCCAGAACTGTGAGAGAATAAATTTCTCTTGTTTTAAGCCAAAAAACAAGACACACAAAAATCCCCCAAACAAAAAACCCCCTACAAAAACCAAAAAACCAACCAGGCAACGTTTTTTAAATCACAAATGCAGAAAATTAATTTTAAAAGGATAAACAAATATAGAGATAAAACCAAGCCATTTAGAAAGTTAAAAAAACTTTGTCTCTTAATAACTTTTGGGCAAAAGAGGAAATCAAAACTGCCACACAAATATAAATAGACCAGATGTAAAGACAGCAGAACCAAGGTACCTTGGTCCCAGTACTTCAGGCCACCTGCCACAAAGTGGCGCTATCACTCTGAACAGGAAACCTAACCTCTTTGCTAGCTCTGCGTTGTACCACATCCAAGGGACCCTACACATTAAAAGTGCTGTCTGTGAATGCAAACTGCTAACACACAAATCAACAAATGATCAGGCTTGAACAGTCTTAGTTGTCATATTGGGAATGGTTCTGTGTTAGTGAACGAGAAGTCCTAGTGAACAGGAGAGAGAATGAAAATGGGCAAAGTTGTCAACATTTGGTGAGAACGTCTATGTGCCATCTTTGAGATGTGCCCAACAGCATCTCTTTCTCCCTGTCTGCGCTGAGGGAGACAGATGCATGAACTAGTCTGACAATCCAGTGTGAGGAAGGTATGGAGGTGTGACGGAGGCAGGCCTGGAAGGTCGGCACAGTTCGGAGGAGGGTGCTAGTTGATAAGGGCTTCTAAGGATGAGGAGGAATTACACGGACCAACAGGAAGGGGATAGCACAGGCCCAGGCCTTTTTGAGAGTCAGAAGTGGTTTGATGTGGATGAAGCACCAGATGTTCATAGGAAGTGGTAGGTCTGAAGAGGTAAGTGAAGACTGTATAGTGAAATGCTGGTCTATTATGCAAAGATTTTAAACTTTATCTTGAAGGTGAGTGATTATAGCATGCTAAATCGAAGAGTGACCTGGTTTAACCTGGTTTCAGAGACAGCAGTCTGGAGGCAGTGCCTGGGAGTCCTAAAAGTCCAGACATTGGATCCCATCCAATCTGTGGTCCAATGGCATTCAGAGTCATCTTAGAATTTAAATAAATCGTGTCACTCCCCTACTTAAAACCCTGGCTTCCCACTGTAAACCCCCTACCAAAGCCTATCAGACCTGCAGGGTCTGGCCCCTGACCACCTTTTCATCCTCATCTGATGGCGCTCTCTCCAGTAACTGTTTTCACTCAGCTTCCAGAATGTTCTCAGTTCCTTCCTGCCTCAGAACCTTCACTCATGCAGTTTTCTCTTCATCTGACTGGCTCCCACCCTTGCTTCAGGCCTGAGAGAGTCCTTCCCTATAGGGGACTCCTCCTCCCCAATTGTCTTCTTTTGTATCACTTACCACATTTAAGGGCAGGACCTAAATCTGTTTTTAATTAAATTACCGAACAGTCCAATGAATAAATGAATCATCCAGGATATAGATGATAAAGGTTAAAATGGGGACAACAGCACTGTATGAAAGAAGATAGACTTGAGAGATGTGAGAAGAGTGAGGGAAAGCACCTGGGATGATGCCCAGGCTTTGGGGGAGCATTCCTGTGGGCGATGTTAATGTTAACCCAGAGAGAGAACATGAGTGAAGCAAGTTTGGATGGAACAATGATGAGTTCTGGCTTAGGAATGTTAAGGATGAGATGCCTGTGGGATACACCACTGGGGATGTCCAGCAGAAGTTGGCGCAAAGTTTATAGGTCATGAGAAAGGTCCAGAGGGACCTGGGAATCATGGTATACAAGTACTTGCTGAAGCTGTGTCTGTGGAAAAGATCACTCAAAAAGAAAGCCGAAGACCCACTCACAGAGAATACACTGTCTACACACATGTCAGAAAGAAGAAAACTAAGAAAGTGAATAGAGCAAGGAGGAACACAGAGGGAGTCACAGAAACCAAACAGGGAAATTTCTAGGATGCCAAATGCCATGGAACCAAATGCCAGAGAAAGGCTGAATAGAGCCCATCAAATTTGGCAATTAAGACATCCCTAGCGACATTAATGAAGGCCCTTCAGGAGGCAGAAGTGAGACTGCAGAATAAACAAGAGAGGGAATTAAAGTATTAAAACCCCCAAATACTTTAATCCACTTTTGGTTAAAATTCAAAGGAAACTGTAAGTAAACAGTTGTGATGGAAATATTTAAGGGATAGAGGTTGTCAACACAAGTGCTTTTGTGAATGCCTGTACTGACCTAGTATTACTTTTTCTTTTAAAATAAGAGAAAAGGATATGTAATATTTACACATAAGTTACCACGAAGACATAAAGAAAAGAAAGCTACACATGGGGAGTAAAGGCCATGTCTAAAGTAATGTTTATACATCCATAGACATTTCCTGTCCTGACATTTCCTGGTAGTTTTGACCAGTTTATCGAAAAGGACAAAGAGCTTTCCAGCCACAGTCCGTCTTTAATAGTTAACTTTCCATGGACTGTAACCTGTGATCCTAAAATGGAATGTGTGTGTTGTGGGAAGCCACACAGGGAGCTGTCAGAATGTCTGTCACCGGAAACTGAATTAGCTCTCCTCCGACGTGATGAGTAACCCACTGACTGACTTCACTGACCTAGTTACCAACAATTCATCTGCATGGATTCTCTTGCAGTTTAGCAAGACTATCTTTAGACTATCATCCTGGTAAGATTTTTACAAGTAAAATAAAGTATTCATTTTTTAAATTAAGATATAATTGACATATAACATTATGTAAGTTTAAGGTGTACGATGTGTTGATTTGATACTACTCATTTCTTTTTTTAGAATACAGGGCAAAGTCTCCTTCCAGAGATAAGGAAATAGAGACACATAGATTTCTTCTTAAAAGGGCTCTTCCTGTCTTAGGACAGATTGTGCTGATTTATGTTCATGCTGTTCATTCTCCATTCTCATTACTTCTTTGGATACTAGTGAGTTTAAAGTTAAAGACTTTCCACACTAATCAATTATATTTTCCACTCTGAAATACATTTTCTACTCTGCAAAATATTTACTGAGGTCTTGGTGTTTTCCTCAGTGATGTGTGGGTGTTAAAATATTAACCCTTTGTGATATTTATTGTAAGTACTCTTTATAATTGTTTTCTGCCTTTTAATTTTGTCTATTTCTTTGACAGAGAGAAATATTACATTTCTGTGATGTTGACTCAACTAACTTTTCTTTGTGATTTTAATTATTATGTTTAAACATAGAAGATTTGAAAAATTTTATAGAATGAATACAGAGAGCAGAAAAAAAGAAGAGGCAAATGTATTTTTATCATAGATTCACCAAAGACTTTCCTTTGCCCTTTTAAAAGATCTTCTATAATACTATTTATTTCTTTATTGAACTTGAGCATCTAACTCACATAAAGAAATACCATTACTATTTATAACAGTCACCCATATATTAGTAAGTACTTTGATGGTGAATTTATAGCAACCTTAGGTTTCAAGTAAGAATAAATCCTAAATTACAGAGAAAGTGGGATTACTTAGTTCCCATGTTATTTCTGTCCCCTTGGTTAAGTGGACTGATTTTAAAGGTATAGGGGTTAGAACTAACACTGGTAGATGGAAAATCAGTTCTTGATGGGCCCTTAGCTGCTCTGAATCATGCCCAAACAATTAGAACCTACAGTTCCTAGAACCCACTGATGACATAATTCAGCCACTGTCGACAATCTTTGGGAAGAATTTTGTTTACTACTATTATATGACAGACAGCATCCTAGGATCCTTTTGTATATTATTCCTAATCCTCACAAAATCTTTCAAAATAAGTATTCTACAGATAAGGAAACAAAGTCTCAGAAAGGCTGAATAACCTGCTCAAGCTTCCCTAGTGTATAAGTGGTGGAGCTGGGATCTGAACCCAGATCTCTGTGATGCAAAAAAATCTATACTTTTCCTACTCAGTCAAGCTGCCTTCCAGAACCCTATCCACTTCATATCAGGAGCTTCCGATATGCAAGTCATAGGGCTAAGTACTTTATCTCATTTACTCACAGGGTAATGAGTTTGATATTACTGGTCATTTGATATTGACATTTCTGGCAAGATTTTAATACCAGTAATTAAAAAGATGATTTCTGAGCAACGGGGAAAGGATTCAATCGCTAGGAGTCAGTAAGGCTTTGCTAGGAGTAAATCATGCCTGCTTACCCTCACTTCCTTTCTAATTTGGTCAACAGCTGATAGAGCAGAGAAATGGTAGAGGCGTTCAGCCAGGCATTTGAAAAAGTCTTTCTTATTATCCTTTTTCATCAACAGTCTGAGCCAGATGATCATACAATTCAGTGAACTCCACCCAAAGAGCTTTGACTAACGGACTGATGTTCTTAGACCAATCTTTTCTGATTTATTAATTTACTAACATAAGGACATGAATGATATCAACTCTGCTGATACTGTGAAGCTGAGAGGAATCACTGATGTATGAGATGAATGAATGTAGATCCAAGATAATTTCAACAGCTTGGAAGGATGAGCAGATCCTAATGAGATGAAATCTAACAGAGCTGAAAAGGAAGTCCTTTACCATGTTCCAGGAGAGTGCTCAAACACTAGCTGGGGGACACAGTGCTTTATAGTTTTTGGTGACGAGACTAAGGAATCATTTATGTGAAGAGCCAGGCGATGGTAGGATGCATGGACCACAGCGTAGTATCTGGATGAGGATGCTCATGGCCCCGCTTTTCCACTCTTTCCACTCTCCTGCTATGCTTTCAAAGGGATTCTGGGGGCCGGCCCTTTGGCATAGTGCTTAAGTTCAGTGTGCTCTGCTTTGGTGACCCGGGGTCACAGGTTTGGATCCCAGGCGTGGACCTACACCACTCGTCAGCTATGCTGTGGAGGCAACCCACATACAAAGGAGAGGAAGACTGGTGCAGATGTTCACTCAGGGCCAATCTTCCTCAAGCAAAAAAAGAGGAAGATTGACAACAGATGTTAGCTCACAGCAAAACCATCCTCAGGAAAAAAAAAAGGGGTGGGGGAGGACTCTGATAAACAGAACATGTGCTGGAGGAAGTTTCTTACATGTGGGTTACTCAAAACCACACCTGTAATCACATGATCAACAGTTAATGGAACTGGAAGGTTTAACCTAGAGAAGACTTGGGGAGATTGGATGTCTGTCTCCAAAATTCTCATGGGCTAAACTGGAGAAGAAACCTGGGGAAGGCACCTGGTATAGGTGGGCTTGGAGAGTGGAACTAAGAGAGGAAGTTGGATGGGCACAGACTTTGGCTTCAAATAAGGGAGATCTTTCTAACACAGTCATAGAAAAACGAAGTGAACTGTCTCAAAGAAGTCAGTCCCTTACCCTGGAACTCTTGTTCCATCAGAGGCAGGAGGACTGACCATTTGAGAGGGCTGCTGCAGGGGAATTTTAGCATTCAGTGGAGGTTTGATCATGTGACTGCTAAGATCCCTTCTTAACCAGAGATTCTACAATATTCTGAAAACAAAACTCTGCCTATGTAAAATATGTAGCTACTGATATAAGAAAAAAGATGTGATTAGTCTGAAAAGGAACAAAAAGCATAAAAATTCTAAAATAAACAGGAAAACACTAATTAGTTATATGACTTAAGGCATGTTTCCTAAAACTCTAGCTCTTCAGTTTATTTATCTGGCCTAGTCCCCAACCTTATCAGTGCATCTGAAAACTCAGACCCCTGGGCCACATCTGGAAGGCTCTGACTTAGTAGATCTAGGCAAACTAATTTTTAAAAATTCTCTTGATGATTCTGAAGCTCAGGCAGTTTTGGGGGCCACTGAAATTCTAGTCTTATTTATAGGGGTACTTATATTTTGCATAAGAAATATGTATGCATGTATGTGTCATGCTTGAAAAAACTTAATAATAATGATTCTAATCAATCTGTTAATATTTACGGCCACTAGTTTAATATTTAAGCACTATTTCTATGCGGGGAGCAAACTCAACTTCAGTATTCTAAGCTCCAACAGCATAGAACATAAAAGTTAAAAACATCACATCACTTGCTTTATAACTTTTAATGTAATGAATAGATCATTTCTAGCTTTTCAGCATTTGTCTTAGATAGGATGCTTTAAAAAATAACGAGGGGCCGGCCTGGTGGAGTACTGGTTAAGTTCTCACACTCCGCTTCGGCGGCCTGGGTTTGTGTGTTCAGATCCCGGGCATGGACCAATACACTGCTTGTCAAGCCATGCTGTGCAGCCTCCCATATAAAGTAGAGGAAGACGGGCACAGATGTTAGCCTGGGGCCAATCTTCCTCAGCAAAAAGAGGAGGATTGGCAACGGATGTTAGCTCAGGGCTAATCTTCCTCAAACACACACAACAAAAGTAATGAGACATTCCTTCCCAAATAAGTAACAGAAAATTAGTAAGAAAAAACCAAGAAGATGGATGTTATTCATACATACATACACACATTTTACCTTAAATGACTTTTTTTCCTTAAGTTCCCATTCAGATAGGCAAAGTCTCAGGAAATATAAAAAGAAGTCATGCTCTGTTAAAGTTCATTAAAAGCTTACTAGTAGTAAAAACCAGTGTGGGGATATTAAATAAATCAATACTCATTTTCTTAAAATTACAAATATTGAAACTTAAATGTTTCCTTAATCTTTTATGTTTAACTTACAAATCTTTTTATTCTTTTCATAATCTAGTAAATAAAAAAATTGTTTTTAAGGAAACTTTTAGCACTTAGTCAATTAAATTCGAGGTGGTCAATTTTAATGTAATAAGAATGGAATTATTAAAGTATTGATTAGATTTTGATTCTCTCCATATACAAACAAAGGGGACTCTTTTCAAGCTTGGTGTTAATTTTTAAGCATTTCTGAGTGTACACTATAAGAATGAACTCCCTCCCCAGAGGAGTATGGCAAGAGGTCCTGGTGGTCATAAGTCTGCTTCTTTTTCTGTTCCCATAAAGGGCTTTAGAGGGAACAAGACAGAACTCCATTATCCAACACCCTTTGAGTCAGAGGATAAATCCACTGCCTGTGAGTTTCTAGATTTTGAGGCAAATGGTTTCTAAGACTCCTTTCTGGTTAAAGCTTCCCTCCCTCCCCTTCCAGAGGATGCAGGGACGTACTGAAAGAAGAGAGGAAGAAAAAACAGATGGGTCTGCAGTAAGTTTCCTGTAGAGTAAAAATCTGGTAATTATTTAAGATTTGGAAGAAATTACGAATTAGGATGAAGGCACCCACACAACACATCCAAATCCAAAAGAAGAGGACATACAAATATATACATCCATACAAACAATATTAGGTGACATTATTCGTATATCCTGAAAGTTAAAATTGAAAAGTCATTTTGCTGAAAATAATTCTTATGTAGACTTTATGTTAACTGATGGAATAATGGTGACACTGTAAATTATTGTTAAGAAATCTAATGCAAAAATCCTTTTACTTGGTTTCTTGGTGTCGGGCAGGTTGCCACATGCATCTCCTAGTGCAAATGGTCACAACCCACAATGAACTGGCCATTCAGATGATGCTGAATTTTAATTAATGTTTACCAGAGGAGAGAAGAGAGCTTTACCAAACTCTAAATTGGAATTGAAAACAGAGAAGAGAACTTCTGAATTGACCCTTTTGGTGCACATACAATTCCTTTTAATTATGATTTCTACAAGTCAAATCTTTTCAAAACACTTCCTTTAGTGGAAAGAAACATTTCACTTACAGATGCACAAGACTATGAGAAAAACGAGGTATGTGGCCAGTTCCCGTAACACACTTTGAAGGTATTTCTCTCGGTTAGTGTTGCTTTCCTCCATGAGTCTTGTTCCCCAGAGACCTTTAAAATAATAATAAAAAAAAGATGTCAGTTTATTTTAAAAACCTCATAAATGGCAAAGGGAAAAACACAAAATAAATAGTATAACCTTTAAGGGAGATTTTCCCATATATATATATTTTTAGCACACTCTGAACGCAACTGAGAAATTGTTTTATGAGTATGTACCTTTCATGTAAGATTATGTCAGGCTCTACTGTCTCTCCAGACATGCAAAACACAGGCAACTATCTGATCATTGTCTAAACTCCCCCTCCCGTTAGAAAATATCTTAGTAAAAATTTAGAAGGAGAACAGGAAATGAGGGCAGCCTAAAAGGAGGTTAAATAATTGTGCATACACGCCAGCCCTTCCTATTCGGGGGAGGACATAACCTGATAGTTAGCCTATTACTAAACCCAGTTAAGTTCGTGATGTGACTATATTGCAAATGACACCTCTTAGGTCACCCCTGACGAAAAGAAGTCCTGGTTGGAAGATCACTGCACTATGGACACATCTATCAAGCTTCTAACACACTGGTGTAAAATCTCTGCTCTGCACCCATCTTTGTCCTTGAAGAAACTCGGTGCTGATCGACTACAGTAAACATGCTTAGCTTGACAGATTTTTTTAAACGCCCATTAATGTATAAACTTTAAATAAAAGCAACAATTCTTCCTACGTCCCTCTCTCTCTTTGGAGAAAAAGTAAAATCAGCAACCATGTTCCATATTTTAGCAGATGGAAAAAGCGTTGGGCGGGCTGAGTGAAGATGACATAACCCTCTGTGAGCCTGCTGGCGAGAGTTCCCGTGGTTTTGGACTCGGCCAGCAGCAGACATGGTGGCCGTCCAAACCCCGTTAATGAACAGTGTGGTCAAGTCACATTGCTGGTTACTTGGAAGAACCTCAGTGTTTTCCAAAAAAGACAAACTTCTCAATCCTCTCAGTGAGATTAGGTTGGCTGTTGATGGAAGCCAACCTGGCCCCTGCATGTTGCCCCAAACTTATTCCACAGATCTGAACCCCTTCAATCATTAAAACTCACATAGCCACTTAAGTCACACAGAAAACAGGGAGAAATGGTGTATGGTCTTTTACTTCAAAGAAATGACTTCATCACTAGCGTTTATGCATTTTTTAAGTCTTACAATAATACGCTAGTTCTACTCCTAAATTTGGAGTTTTCTCTTTTCTCCCAAATTTCCTTCAGGAAAATCAGCATCTGAATTCAAAGACACTGTGTTACGCATCACAGGTTTCACCACACTGAAAGTGGAGCATAACTTATGACCAGGTTTGCTTCTGCCAAGATCTGGTAGTTGTCAGGGAATTACTCACCCAAAAGAAATGCAGCAAGCAGAATGTTTGTTCGCTGAAACACTATCATATTAAAGAATTATTACAAATTTAGATGACATGGAAAATTACAACTCGGAATAACACAGAGGCAGCCAAATATCAGGCTCAGTGGCCCTGCACACAACCATACCATTTCTTTGGGTATATTTCTTTTGGAGGCCGGGCCTAAGATATACACAAAGTACCATTAGGAAAAATTGTTGCTTTGCCTCGCTTGGTCAATGATTTCACTCTTTCCCATGGTTTATAAACAATTATACACTAAGGCACAGTCACGGTTCTTAATATTTACAAATAGTATTGCTTAACTTATAAATAGAAAAAACAAACTCCTATCAAATTTTATTCAAGCTAAACTTGAACGGTCTATGGCAACTAATTTGAGCCATTGAATGAAACTTTTCAAATGAAAAGAAAGAAATCTCCTTATTTATATAATATACTTTTATGCATTTACTTTTTCTAAATTACTCTACCTCCTCAGATATTTATTGATTTAAAAATTTCATCCAACTTCCCCATTGGGTGTATATGTAGGGTCTGTCTGAGGATACAGGGACCTTGACAATCTGATGGGTAAGAAATGGCTACATCCACAAATAGAAAAAACGGCTGTCCTGGAGCCAACTATATCCTATGTTTAACAAGAGCTGATAGGGTAAGAATGGTTCAGGATAGAGTTCATGGCCAAATCGCAGCATTCTTCAAAATCAACTGTTGTCTTTTCCCACAATTGTCCCAGTTGTGGAGGGAGTGCCTTTCCAGCATTCCAGTTATTCACATTCTATATACAAGCTGTGAGGAAGAATGTGGGTTGAAAGCAACCACTGGACAACTACCCAACTTCCTTCAGGTTTAAGAAGGTTAATGCCAGAGTCCAAAGCTGAAGCACATCATCTAAACAGTGTATTTCCCTGCACAACTGTACTTAATGATATGAACATATAAGAACTCTGAGATAGATAATCCAAAACACAAAAGGTGTCCTAAACATAAATGACTTTGCAAAAAATGCCATTTTTACAAATATTTTATCCAAATGCTTCCAAACTCTTTTAATTTTGATTAACCTCCAAGCCATTCCATCTCCACCTTTTTATTTTGGAAAATATAAAAAATAGCACAAAGAGAGAATGACATAATGAACTACTATGTATCTGTCACCCAGCCTCAACAATTATTAACTCAGTGTCAACCTTGATTCATCTAAACCTTCACCCATTCCTCCCCAATTATTTTGAAACTAATCCCAGCTATCATATCATTTCATCTGTAAATATTTCAGTTCCAGGGTAAAAAGATTCAGTGGATCTTTTGCCTCACACTAACCCTGTCCCATCTGAAATACACTAAACTCCTGTGACTTATTGATCATGACATGGCACAGTGTGGGGTGTTGGAGTCAGATCTGTGCTCAAATGAGGGCTCAGCCACTTAGGTATGTGAGACGTTACCTACCACCATGAGCCTACACTTCCTCATCTGAAAATGGGATGAGTACATTTTCGTGGGGTTGCTCTGGGAATTAGAAATATTATGTGTAAAGCTCTTAGAGCGGTTGGAAGAGGCCTGTCAATAGCTTCAGAAAAAAATTTAAACCTGTAAAATGTCCTACTTCTGATGCCTAGTTGGTCCAGATTTCAGAATGGCATAAAGATCCAAGTCCAAACGGACTTTCAGTTCATTGTGAAAGCCTGACCAAATTCTCAGTGCATTTATATCATAAAAGAATCCTGTTTTTGTGCTCAGACACATGTGGGCCTTAAGATGAATACAATCCTTCCTAATATTCATTTGAACTACATGCACACCTTTAGGAAGGGAAGTGACTTTTTACTACAATTGGCCCATTTTCTACAGAATAGTCAGTTGTTACCTTATATAATATTGACTCCTGAATCTCAAATTCTTAGTTAGCCCTCTCCGAGGTGCAGACAAGTATATACCACAGCTAAGAGCTGCTTCCACCTGCATATTCCACAAACAGCTCACACTCACGTGCCCCAAACTGAGATTTTTCTTTTTATTTCTCTGGAAACCTATTCATTTTGTTTGGGTTAATTTTACCAAGCCAGAAACATGGATTTCACCCTGGAATAGCCCTCTCTTCTCCATCCCATGAAGCTGGTCCAGTTCTGATGGTTTCTGTCTCGCTTTAATCCAGCTTCCTTCCAGCCCAGCTCACAGACCTTGGTTGCAGCCTTCGTCGCCCCTCCCTCTCTGGGTCAGTCCTCTCCGGACCAATCTCCCAGCAACCAGCACTCTCCACCTCACCCCATTCTCTACATTCTTGCTAGAATCATCTGCAGACTGACATGTGATCACATCAGCCCCCTGCTTGAAGCCCCCACTAGCTCTAACTGCCTATAGGAAAAAGACCAATGGGCTACAGGCTTGCTTGGTCTTACTTCTGCTATTTTTCCCTCCTCAAATTCCCCCTCATCCTTCAAAACGTAACTCAAGTTTCACTTCCTCTGACCTCCCCAGGTAGAGCTAGTACTCTCTTCTCTGGGTCCTTCCCATACCTGGGACCTGGCACTGCAACTATTAACTTACACCTCTGTTTTCCCTACAAAACTCTGGGCTCTTTGAGAGCCGGGACCTCGTATTATTCATCTCCATATCCCTAGGACCTACCATAAAGGAGATTCTCGATAAATGTTTGTCGACTGCATGAATTCTGTTACTAGCATAACCTTATCACAAACCCCACAAGCCCTCTCTAAAAAATCCCCACATATACAAACAAAAAAATCTCATCTGTTCAAATTTATAGAGCAAATAAAAAAGGAAAAGGAAGAAGTGATGGAATGAGGTTTGGATTAAAAATAAAGGGAAAGCCACAATAGCCAAAACGTGGAAACAACCCAAGTGTTTACCAACTAATGAATGGATAAACAAAATGTGGTATATACATACAATGGAAAATGTTCAGATATCTAAAGGAATGAAGTTCAGATACATGCTACAACATGGACAAACCTTGAAAACATTATGCTAAATGAAATAAGCCCTACAAAACAGGACAAATTCTGTGTGATTCCACTAATATGAGGTACCTGGAATGGGGAAATTCATAGAGATGGAAAGAACAGAGGTTACCAGTGGTCGGGGGAGAGAGAATGGGGAGTTAATGTTTAATGGGTAGAGTTTCTGTTCGGGACGATTCTGGAAATGGACAGTGATGATATAACATAGTGAATGGGAGGGGAGGTGTCCATTTGTCAAAGCAGCTTAGCCCACCCTGAACAATACAGCTAGTACTTTACGATTTCTCCAGGAAAAACCCAAAACAAAACACCCCAAGCTTATGTGTCTAAAGTAACAGAAAATTACTTTAACAAGTTGATATAGCCATAAAACACATTCAACTTTGGAAATTTGGAAAATCTGGTAATTCATGTAGAGTGTCAAATTTTATCTTTGCACTAATGTGTGGTGGAACTGAGAAAAGAGTAAAGATTGTTGGGGATAGCCTGAAGGTTGGGGCAGTCTTTAAATCTCTGAGCCACCCTTCGCTTCCTTTGGTCCAGGCCTTCATCACCTCTTCACTGGCTGCCTCCTACCTGGTCCTCTGCCTCCTTGTCTCCCTCTGTAAATTCTCCTGCACAGCATACTGCCTGACTCATAATCCTTTCAGCATGTTCTGCTCCTGCTCAAAAACTTTCAACTGCTTCCTAATATTTAGGGATAAATTCTTAATTCCTTGGTTAGACACAATGCTTCCCACAACCAGGCCTCAAACATTTCTTCTTTACTATCTTACTTCTGCTTATAAGATTGATCTATCTACTGTCTAAGGAACAAAATGACCATTTGTTGTCTATCTTGGGTTCACGTCATTAAACAACACCCCAGACCATGTTGGAGCTGGACGGGACCTTGGAGATTACGTTCAACTCTTCCACTTTATAAACAAGGAACAAAGAAGCCCAGGAAGTTTGAGTGAGTTGTATGAAGTCACAAAGGCAGGAGACCTCCAGGGGAGCCCCCACCACTAGAAGCTTCAGTAATCTATCCTACCTTTGGAAATTGCACGTTCCTTTCTGTTCTGATCCTAGGGCACTACTTACATAATGCATGTAAAATTTTTGTCATTGGTATTCCAAAAGGGAAAAAAAAAATCACAACTCATTCATGGTTATTTATTTTACTTTTCTGGGTTTCTGTCCACAGGAAAATGGTGATGGGCTACCTATTTGTGTCTGGTAGCACTTAGCGCAGTGCTGTTTGCACAATAGGTGCTAATTATTTAACAAAGTGAAGAGAATGTCAATTATATTTCTTCTAAAAGAAAGTAATAAAATGAAATGTATTCTAAAATTTTCTATAATTAAGATTTCCTGAATCTGCTCTCCTACTAATTAGACCATTGATAAGGTTTGACTAGAAGTTTTACTGTGACATTCACTGTAAAGTTCCCCCAATTTTTCTTTGAAAGAAATAAATCTGTATATACACATTCCATTATTGAGTTTATTCAAAGAAGGTTAAATGTGTTATCAAATGCTTCACCGGAGTTAAAAGGATCATGACTTACCATTATTTATTAACTTATAAGAAACTTCTCTCTCACTTCAGTGAATATTTTAAAAAGCATATTTAAAACAATGCAAAATAATACACAATTTGTTTTAATATACTTTTGAACCTTAAAACGTATTAGTGTTTTACTAATCTACTCACACAGGTTATTCAAAAAGGATCTTTTGTTCTCCACCATGCCCTCAAATTAACTAGCATAAGCACTTATGTAAAAGAAGTGCCCAAATATATACTTTTAGAATTTATGATTTAATTTATATTTATTAAGCACTCACAACATGGCAGAGACTTGCTGTATACATTTTATATATCTCATCTCATTTAAGTCTCCCAAGGCAAGGACTAAGTATTATGAGTATCTCTTTTAAACAAACAAATGCAAAAACTGAGGATCGGAGAGTTAAGCAATTTGCTCAAGGTCATACAGCCAATGTGTGATGGAACTGGGATTTGGGTATAGGCCTGACTTGGTCTTAATCACTTTGCTATAAAAACACCTGGATAGTGTCTTATGCAAGATTTTCAAAACTGACAGGGACAAAGGGAAGGGGAAAATTTCATAAGAACTGAGAATGGAAACTCTTAAAAGTGGAGATTAAAGTAATTTGGATGGTAAGAGCAAATGCAAGTCTTTTCCAAGGATGCCTCTGACAAAACTTTGCAAAAACTGGATCCCATTTGCTCTTGGAAAATTTGTGTCCTCTTAATAGGCACTGGCAAATTTGAAAACTCCTTTCCTGCCTTTCGGAGAGCTGGGTGCACTGAACTCTGACACATTAACACGCAGCTGGTAGCTGGTGACCTCACCGGTTGTTGGAATTTCAAAGAACACTAAGTTAGTTATTTAAAAACGTACTTCCAAGTTTTTAAAACAATGCAAACTTTTCTTTGCAACTGTTTTAGAAAATGCCTGGAATTAGAAATGGCCAAATAACTGTTTTCATAGACATTATTTTATTCTATTCGTGGTGTTCTCAGCAGCTCCCTCTCCCCCAAACAAGCACGCACATCACCAAAACAACATCAATGACAACCCAATGACACTCTTCCCACGACTTGGAGAACACTGCACTGTGACCCTTTCCAGAACGGGATGAGGGGCAACAGGGCATTCAGACCAGTGGAAGACCATGGGTACTAGCACAGAATTTTCGTTCCGATTTAGTGAAATTAGCAAATAATGCAGTTGCAACCACCATCAGTTGTATTAGAATATTCATTTCCCCCCTACAAGAAAAAAATCTCCAGATGTACCCTTTCACTCTAATACGGCTTTCAATTATTTCCAGAAGTAAAAATATGCTGACATATCTGCTTTTAGAAGGAGGTATCCAATAAGTTTGCACCAACAAGGGCGCAGTGGAATTCCGCGATGGGTACCGGAAATAGAGCAGAATTAGCAGAGGTGGGAACGCGCTTCCCAGAGAGGCGGGGACGCAAAGGGGATGCGAGGTGGAGGCCCGGAAAGCTGCCCGCAGCTCCGGTTTGTGCATCAGCCGCTGCGGGCCGCGCTCTTACCTCGCAGCCCGCGAACCAGCCTCTCGGCCCAGGCCACTCGGGGCGGCTGCCCGTCCAGGGGGAGGTGGCGATGCAGCGGGTCCCCGCCGCCGGCCGGGCTGGGGCTCGGCGGGCCCCGGTCCTCTCGCCGGTGCCGCCTCCCGCTCGGATGGCCGGCGCCGTGGTAGCCCCCCAGCCCCCGGCCCCGGGCGCCCGCGGAGCTCACGGACGAGGAGCCGGCCGACCTCCGGCTGCCCGGGCGCCACTCCACGTCCATCTCCACCACCATTCCCCCTTCCTCCCCTTCCACCTCCTCCTCCTCCTCCTCCTCCTCCTCGGCCTCGAAGCCTGGGTTGTCGCGGCTCCACGCCTGCCGCGAGCACGACGAGAGCGGAGGCGAGGGGGAGGCCGAGGCTCCGGCCGGGGGGTCCCGCGCGGCCGCCTGCCGGATCCGCTCCATCTCGATCTCCAGGCCCCTCTGGTCGCGGAGGCCGCCCGGGGCGGCGAGGCCGGCGCCCACGGCCGCGCCGCCGGCCATCAGCCGGCCCGGGCCCGCCGCTCGGGGCGCCGGCGGCCGCTTGGAGTCCCCGGGCTGCTGCGGCTGCACGCGGCTCGAGTTCACCATCGCGGTCACTGGCGCCCGGCGCGCCTTCGCCCCGCGCCGCGCTCGCCGCTGCCCGCCGCAGGAGCCATGTTCTTTTCTTCCCGGGCCCGCCGCCTGCTGCTCCCCGCCCCCGACCCGCCTGCCGTCCCGCGGCCCTCGCCCGCCCCCTCGGCCCGCCTCCCCTCGGCCCGCCTCGCCCAGCGGCCGCGGCGCGCTCAGGGGGTGGCGCGAGGAAGCCGCCCCCTCGGCTGACGCGCTCCCACGGGAGCCGGAGCGCGGGCGCCCACATTCCTGTCGTGGGGAAGGGCTCGGGCAGGGAGGGCGAAAGGGCTCCTGGAGCTGTCACTGCCTGCGCGACCTTGAGATAACGCTCGGGTCCCTGTTAACCGCAGCCACTGCTGCCTCGATTTACCGAAGTGCAGAGAGAGAGAAAGAGAAAACTTTTGCAGGCTGGTGTGAATTAGCGACATCCAGCCTGAGCTGGTCTCCAACAGGGGCAAAGAAATATTTCCTTCATGTGAAACGACCAACAAACTACTAACGCTGACTTCCTTGGCCTTTGGCGGCCCTCCTCTCCCTGATTCTGCTGCTTTTTGGTTGGTTTCTTCAGTCTTTGCTTGGCTCCTCTCTCCACACATTGTAGGGACCCCAGGGATTCAGCCTTGGGACTGTCAGATCGCGGGTGCTCCGGGCGAGAGCTCATCTCCCCGCCCCGCCCCAGGTCCAGAACTTTATTCCCACTCCACGGAGCACTCCAACTCGATGCTCTGTAGTTGTCTCAAACTTAACCTATTCCAAATTACATTTGTGATCTTTTCCCCTCCTCTCTTAAGCCTGCTTCGCCTCCTGTATCCCCCGCTGAGATTTGAGGCATCACTGCCTTCCTCACTTCCCAGGCTACACTTCTTCATAATATTCTCATCTGTCTTCTCTTCTCCCCCTGCACCTCATCGCCCCCAAATCTTGTTACTTCTGCCGCACAAATGTCTCTCTGAAAGGACCTCTGTTTTTCTTTCCCATTGTCAATGATTAATCCAGAGCCCTTATTTTATGCCTTGTTTTATTCCAGATTAGAAGCGGATCTGTCAATTCACCTCCATTCTCCACTTCTCCCCACTGATTCCAAATTGTATTTCAGAACCAAAGCTGTTCATGTCACACTGATGCTTAGACACCTCTGGGAGTTCTGGCAGCTTAAAGGATAAAATTTAATTTCTGTAGTTTGATTTAGTATATTTTTATAATCGCTCCTGTATTAGTATGCTAGGACTGCCATAACAAAGGCACAGACTGGGTGGCTTAAACAACAGAAGTTTAGAGGCTGGAAGTCTGAGATCAAGGTGTTGGCAGGGTTGGTTTCTTCTAAGGTCTCTTCCCTTGGCTTGTAGACGGCCGTCTTCCTCAGTGTCTTCACATGGTCTTCCCTCTGTACATATCTGTGTCCTAATTTTCTCTTCTTGTAAGGACACCAGTCATATTGGATTAGGGCCCACTCTAATAGCCTCATTTTAATTTACTTACCTTTTTTAAAGACCCTGTCTCCAAATAGAGTCTCATTCTGAGGTATTGGGGGTTAGGACTTATATGAATTTTTGAGGGTACACAATTCGGCCCCTAAGAGCTTCCCATCTGCTTTTCTAGCATGGTTTCCCATCTTGCACATCCCCATGCAGCATCCTTTGTTGGTCCCCTGTGCACTTATAACATGCTGCTTGTATTTAGGTAGTCATGGCTGCCTATCACCTGATCCTGCGGTTTATCTAGTTAGGTATCCATATCTTTCACTTAACTGTGAGCTTCTCAAAGGCAGGGCTGGTGGACTGGAGCACAGGCATGTCATGCTGTCTGTCGATTCATTCTGAAGACATTTCCTGTGCACTGAAAAAGGAGCTGGATGTGTAGAGCAGAGTATGACACAGCCCTTGCCCTCAAGAGGAGACAGACAAAGAAACCAGAAATAACTGTCCTGGCTCAGGGTTATGATGCTTCTCATCCGAGGACTCTCTGAAGATGCTGAAGCCCTGAACAGCACTACCAGCCCGCATAGTCACTGGATTCCTAACAGACACATGGCCAGAGGAGAGCCAGACCTGAAAAGGGGGTCCAGAATCTGACCCAAAGGGTTCTGCTGGAGAAGAGAACTAGTGCAGTGTTTTAAAAACGTGATCAGAAGACCATCAGCATCACTTGTGGGACTTGTTAAAAATGTAGATTCTGGGTCCCTGTGCCAACCTTATTGATTCAGAATCTCCAAGATTTCAGTCCTGAAATTCTGAATCTTCTCAGAGGATTCTGAAGCATCCTGAGTTTAAGAAGCACCAATATTTCGAAAATGGATGGGGTTTCACGAAACCCTTCCCCCATACTCCTAGTGCTTCCTGATCACTAGTGATGCCATCGTCTGGAATCCCAGACCTAGAAGAAACTTCAGTAGTCCTTGAGTCAGACTTACTCTTTGGCTCGTGCCTGCAGTGTGCTAGTTCTGAACCCTGGGTTCAGATCCCGCTCTGCCACTTCCCAACTGTGTGACCTTGGGCAAGTTGACTTACTTCCTTGCTCTGTAAAAATGGAAATAGAGCATTCACCTGGTAGGCTTGTTGTGAGCATTAAGTGGATTAATACATGTGAGGCATGTGGAACACCATCTGAGACAAGGTCAGTGCTCAAATGTTAGCTCTTATTAGCTCTTACATCTTAATTATGATAAATATTTTCACCTATTATCATTGCATATTTGGAAGTCTTAGCCCCAACTAGACTGTGAGCTTCTTAAGGACAGAGGCTCTATGCTCAGCACAGAGGATTCCATGACAAATACCACGCACCAGGCACAGCATTAGGAGAGAGCGCAGTCAGTGACACAGGCAGAAAGCCCAGCCTTTAGGAGCTTGCATTCCCCGTGGATCTGTTGAGGGAATGAATGAATCCAGGCAGATGCCATCATTTTCAGTCACACAGCTAAACCTTTGACTTTGATGGGGTTTCCTAATTCTTTGTGTAAGTCTCTTTTTAACTTTCACATACCGCCCCTTCTCCTCTGGGCTCCAAGGGCCTTTGGGATAGCGAAAGCCCACATGAAGCTGTTACAAAGTCACTGCTCAAAACGCTGGTATCAGTTTTATGTTCCCCAAAGATGTTTTGATTTTCCACAGTTCCAGGTTTAAAAGACAGCAGATTACTGCTTAGTTCGTTCGTTTCTTGTTTGTTCTTACTATTTTTTGTTAGCAGGTCTATAGTCCAGAGACTGAATGGAAAAACAATAATATCAAGGAATAATAGTATAAACTAATTAATTCAGTTACTATCTATTTATTGGATTTAATTCTATGCTTTTACTCTGTATAGTAAATAACATTATTATTTTAGTTAAAATATGCAAAACTAAACAAAATGCTATTTGGACAGATCCTTCAGGGAGTTATAATCTCATTGGAGAGATATACACTCTGAGTCTAAATAACGATAGATGGAACAATATAATTTACTATCAAGTCAGTAGTGAAGACTTTCATCACACAAGGAGGTTGAGAACTCGGAGGCTGACGTGGGAGGGGAAGGTAGGCAGGGCCAGACCACGGAGGGCCTCGGATGCATGTTAAAGAGTACAGACTTTATTCTGTATTTAATAATAATATGCCTTTTATTAGTGTCAAATATTTAAAACAAAATCTGAAACATTCTTCCTAAGACTATGCCCTTGTCCCCCCAAAATTCAAATTGATTGAAAACGTGTCCACACATACATAATTCAGAATTAGATGTGTGCTTACTGAAATTTTAATTATAAATCATTGCAAGAAATGTGATTTTTAAAAAAATTCACAGCAATATTTGTGTAATATAACTTGGATAGCATTTAGTCCATTGCTTCCTAAATCTTACACTCCAGGAGTTTCACTACTGATTCCGGTCTTAGTCTTCATAAACCCTCCACCAGCCAGCCACTGTTTCCTGCTCACAAACCTATCCTTCTTTCCGGCTTACTAATGTTCTCCTTTGTGCTTTTACTTTGACATGTTTTTCCCCTTTGGAGCTCCTAGCTTTTGCTCAAGCAGGCCTTGAGGCTGTAGGTTTCTCTTCCTGCCACAGAATTCCTTCCTGTGATACCCGTCATAAAACCCTATTTCTCATGCGAAGTTCTCCCTTATTAAATAAGTGAGAAGCACAAACTCATATTTTGTTGCCACAATCCTATTGCCATATTACAAATTTCAGTAATCTGTTGGGCCTGAAATACCATATGGGGTAGATACAATAGCCTGGATGCTAACTGGTTTTATTTCCTCTGTGTGGTAGGTTCTTCTGGGGACACGTTATGCAAACCCCACCTCTAAGTCTCAGTGCCACGGTGGACGCTCAGAGAAGCCATTTAGAAGGCAACTTTAAAAACACTCTAGTCTAATTTAATAGTTAGTACTCTCCACACCCCTGACTTCTGTATTATTAGAATTGCCTGTTTGTTTCTTATTTTGCTTCTATTTTCCAGAGTGAACCCATGAAGCAGACACAAGTTGAAGTACCCGTTGGTCCCGCAGATTCCACCTTCAAAAGGAAATCCAAAAGGAGTCTCTGGCATTTGGGGTGTTGCTTAGCAACCCACCCAAACAAACATGTTTTCCTCTCAATTTTTTTCCCCAGTCCTTATTTATTCAAGAATGTTGTAAAATAGATTGTTACCACTTGACATCTGAAATCATTAGAAGAAAATTTGGTGTTTGGGGCTTTATAAGAACTGCTAACCATACTAAAACTTTATTTTATTTCTCACTCCACTGCTCTAATAATGCAAGGCTAGGATTTGTGGCCTTCTTCTTCACATCTGGAGTTTGGTTTGGATGCGTCCCAGCCTCTGGGGGGGTTACCTTGGCACCATCGTTGGCTGGCACTGTGATTTTGATGACCTAATTTCACTATCTCAATTCCCTTCTCGGAATAATGAGATTAAATACCAACCTTACAAATTCTCACAGAATTTTTGTTGAAGACCTAATGAAGGAATATTAATAAATTCATCAAATATTTATAGAATGTCCACTAGACACCAGGTACCATATTGGATTCTGGGGAGGCAAAGATAAGACATGATTCCTAACTTCAAGAGGATCAAGTCTTATAAGTCAAGGATTATTAGACACATTCTTACATCACTTCCAATCCCTCTTCCACACCTCGTAAAGACTTATGAATCTTTCTAGACTCAGGCGTCATCACCTTCTGGAAACTTCTGTAGCCACAATCCGGGCCCCCAGCTTGAATTTACTTGCCCCTCTCCCTGTAAACATTTATCACCTTATATTGAAAATATCTGTTAACATAGTTATGTTCCTGAGTAAAATCTAAGCTCCTGGAGAGCAGAGACCCTGGCTTATTTGGTTTGTAGTTTAGTAGTTCAGCAGCCGTTCCCCTTTCTTATCATAACAGTAATCAGATTTTCTTGGGGAACCACCCTGCCATTCTGAATCTGTGTGGACCTCAGATGCAGCTGACACCACCAGCAGCTCCCAAGTGATGAGCACGAAACTCAGTCTTGGCCAAGCAGAGCATCATGTCCCCTTGGCCCCTGTGAATGGTGTTTAAGAACAGGAGTGGGATCCAATTCTGTTCAATGGAGATCAGGACAGAACTTTTTTCGAGTTGTTGGAAAAGAAAAGTTTTTCTTCCAACTAGATTTGGAGTTGTAAGGATGTAGGTCTAGACAAGGCGGCAGCCAAAATGTTGATGCTCAGGGGAGAAATGGAGCCAACAATATATATACATAAAAATACATATAATGTGAAGATGGGAAGAATAGCAAAATTGAACTAGTGGTAATGTGTGGGTGGCCATCCTATTCGAGAACACTGTAAAATATGTTTTTTATCATTTGCCATCTTCTAGTTTTATCAGACATAGATATGATATTTATCATCTATATCTTTATCCAAGTTCAAAAGAATTTTGAATAATGTAGGACCAACAATAGAGCACTTTGAAATACTGTGTGAGGATTTTCTCTTCATCAACTTAAATTTGTTCCCTAATACCATTTGGATGTAGTTGTTCAAAAACTTTGAATCCAACTGTACTTTCACTGGCCCAGATTTTCCAAAAGGATATCAGAATATTTTTCAAATGCCTTTTGATGCCAGCATGAATGAGGCTTACAGCATCCCCAGATCTATCAGACTTTATAGAATACCTGTTTTATGTCCATCTAGCACCATATTAGACATAATTAGGGTACAAAAGAAGTTGTCCTTGCCTGGAAGAAACTTGTAATTAGCTTGCAAAGACAAGCTATACACAAATAAAGCAATTATGCAATTAAGCAATTAAGCAATTAAGCTCTGTATGGAACTCATCTGGAAGGGTTTTTTGTTGTTGTTGTTAAAGAGTCTGGCGTCTCACTCCCAGCGGTTCTGATTCATTGTGTCTTAGGTGGGTCCTAGGAAATGGAGAAAGACCAGGTTCTGATGACATCAGTTGAGCCCCTGAGCCAGCGCTAATTGAAGTTAGATCTACCCCTGGACTTCATTAGCCAAAGAATTTCCTTTTTGATTTATTTGTTTTAGATTAGGGTTTCTGTCCCTTGCAACAGAAATAGGACTAACTAATAGATTTGAGTAGGAGTGGATAGTGCAGACTGGTAAGAGTTGTGTTAGTGATATGCATAAGATGCCATATGAATACATGATTGGGCCCCCTGCTGAAGTAAGTAGGCTAAGGAAGGCATATAGGGTACCTGGCTCAGCCTCCCACTCTGCAAGGTTAGGAGATTGGAGACTTTGGGGGATGCCGAACCCTACTTTCCTTTTTAATTTCATTAAATTACAACTTTGAAATCTTTGCTATAAATAATATTCTAAAGGGTCTTTTAAAAATGTCTTTTCTTTCTCTTATTATTTTTTAATAGTGCTTCATAATTTTGATTTTATGAATTTTGATTTATTAATGTCCAGTTTATGAATTTTTCTTTTATGGATTGTGCTTTTGATATCATATTTAAGAAATCTTTGCTTCACCCAAGACCACAAATGCTTTCTCCTATATTTTCTTCTAGAAGTTTTAATTGCAAGTTTTACGTTTAGGTAAATAATCCATTTTGAGATAAGTTTTGTATACGGTGTGAGGTACAGATAAAGGTTTTTTTGTTTTTTGCCTATGGATATCCAAGTGTTCCAGCACCATTGTTGAAAAGACTATCCTTTCTATGTTAAGTCATCTTTGCACCATTGTTGGAAATCAATTGACCATATATGTGTGAGTTTATTTCTGGATGCTCTGTTCTGTTCCTTTGATTTATGTGTTTAACCTTTTACTGATATCATCCTGTTTTGGTTATAGCTCCTCACTGGCCACATAGGATATTTTAAATTTGTAAATTTTAATGGTTTAATTTTATTTAATGACTCTTTCTGGTCACAGTCCTTACTTTGGTCTGACTCATAAAGGGCTGCTCATCAGTTTGTCAGAAAGCATTAGCGAGCTATGTTGGATTTCTGTCTGAATGATATTTAGAAATCATTTACAAATGTAAATTTTAATATCAAACATAATTTTTTAAATGAAGCAAGTTTTGATTAGTCAATTTTTTCGGTAGTCTTTGACTCTTCTTCTGAAAGATGAGGATATTAGCAAATGTGTGCTCTCTACCACCAAACACTTTTTAAAATTAATAATAACTTTTACATTGCCAAAGTCGATAAGCTTTCATTTTTTCCTAAAATAATAAACATAATATTTCATCTTATATATTTAAATATATTCAGTACTCATTATCAGTACTTTTAAAACATGGATTCCCCTTCCCTCACTTCTTTTTCTTGATTCAATCCTTTTGGGATAGATTTTTTATTAAAGAATTTTTTTAAAGGATTCATTAATGCCTCATTTTTCCCAGAATCTGAACAAAATTGAGAATGTCTTTCTGTTGCCATAAACATAAAACAAATGGGCTGGGCATAATATTCTTGGCTCAATCTTTTTTTCCTTGTTCTCAGGATTCTGGAAACATTCCTCCACCTTCCCCTGTCATTAAATGTTGCTATGGAGAAGCAGGAGGTCAGCCCTAGCAGATGGCTTGATTTTTCTGCCCCAAAGTTACCTGTTTAATGGGTTTTTTTATTATCCTGTTCCAGGATACAACTTTGTGTTAACCATTCTGCATAATTATTTTTCTGGGAAATATTGTATAGATTTAATCAGAAAATTCAATTTTTCATTTATTTTAGGAAAGTTTTCTTTTTTTAATAATTTTGAAATATTCTGTTTCATTTGTTTTGTTCTCTTAATTCGGGAATACCAGTTATGCATATGTTGAGCTACTGTATTTGATTTCTGTATTATCTTCTTTCTAATGCTTTCTCTTTTTGTCATTTTTTTGATTTTTTTTTTTGTTTTTAATAGCAGTTTTACAAATCCTACCTTCCATGTTACTGTACCTTTCATGTTTTTGTAGTTTCAAATGTGGCTTTTATTTCTCTAATTATTTATTTTAAATTCTTGGTTCCTCCTGTGAATTTTACCAGTTCACTTTTCATTCCTCCAAGGTCATATATTTTATTTGAACTTTTCCATGCTAAGTTAAAATTATTTTTAAAGGATTTCTGTTTCTGGCCCTGATGGAGCAATAAGGACAGATTTGCTCATTTACCTGAAACAAATACAAAAACCAGTCAAAGTTTACGAAGAGTGGTTTTCAAACATTGGACAACAGGCAATTATGAGTAGTAATTCCTGAAAGAAGATAAATGAATGAGGTGAGCCTGATAGTTTCCCCACTAATTCCTTAGAGGGGGCTCCCACTCTGTAGTGCAGTCCCTCTCAGCTGAGAAGACAGAGCAAGATGAGAATCTGGGGAGGCCAAGGTGGATAGAATTTGCAGAATACCAGAGAGGAGAGAGCTGCACAAAGAAAGAGCTCCAGAGACCTCCAGAGAGTTGTCCTTGAATCTTGGAGCATGCATTTGAGGAATCTGCCTGAGGCAGAGGAAAGGAGCAGGTGGGGAAATTCCTGATGCTTTCACAGAGCCAGAAACTTTTCAAGTTTTCAATATCCACAGTACAGAAACCTAGTGACATATGGGATGTTGAGTAGAATCCTCAGAAGGGTAATGCTTCAGGAGTGGGGCCAGATTTGCCTAGAATAAAAGCTGTTCTGTTCTTTATAATTCCTGGTCAAATTAGCGTCTTGACTATGCCTTCTATTTGCTATGTGAATCTAAGTGATTCTAAGTGATGTGTTAAAATTTTTCACTACTATTATGCCCCTTCCCATATTTAAAGATTTTATTTTTTTAGAACACTTTTAGGTTCACAAGAAAATTGAGAAGAAGGTACAGAGTGTGCCCATATAACCCCTGCCCCCACACATGCATAGCTTCCCCTGTTATCAACATCCTGATCAGAGTGGAACATTTGTTACACTTGATGAACCTGCATTAACATGACCTTACCACTCGAAATCTATAGTTTACGTTAGGGATCACTCTTGGTGTTGTATGTCCTATGGCTTTGGACAAATGTATGATGACATATATCTATTATTATAGTATGTATAGAATAGTTTCTCTGCCCTAAAAATCCTCTGTGCTCTGCTTATTCATCCTCCCTTCCCCCAACTCCTAGCAACCATTGATCTTTTTACTGTCCTCATAGTTTTGCCTTTTCCAGAATGGCATATAGTTGGAATCATACAATATGTAGCCTTTTCAGATAGGCTTCTTTCACTTAGTAATATGCATTTAAGTGTTCTCCATGTCTTTTTATGGCCTGATAGCTCATTTCTTTTTAGTGCTGAATAATATTCCATTGTCTGGATGTACTACAGTTTATTTATCCATTCACCTATGGAAGAACATCTTGGTTGTTTCCAAGTTTGGCAATTGTGAATAAAGCTGCTATAAACATCTGTGTGCAGGTTTTTGTGTGGACATTAGTTTTCAGTGTCTTTGGGTAAATACTAAGGAGTGAGATTGTTGGGTCACATGGTCAGAGTAAGTTTAGTTTTGTAAGAAACCATCAAACTGTTTTCCAAAGTGGCTGGACCATTTTGCATTCCCACCAGCAATGAAGGACAGATCCTGTTTCTCCACTTCCTTGCCAACATTTGATGTTGTCAGAGTTGCAGATTTTGGCCATTCCAAAATCTGTAGTTGTGTAGTGATATTTCATTGTTGTTTTAATCTGCACTTCCCTGATGATACATAATGTGGAATATCTTTTCATGTGCTTATTTGCCACGTCTATATCTTCTTTGGTAAGGTGTCTGTTAAGGTCTTTGACCCATTTTTAAATCAAGTTATTTTCTTACTGTTGAGTTTTAAGAGTTCCTTGTATATTTTGGATAACAGTCCTTTATCAGATGTCTTTTGAAAATATTTTCTCCTAGTCTGTAACTTGACTTCTCATTCTCATGACATTGTCTTTTGCAGAGCAAGTTTTTCATTTTAATGACCCCAGCTTACAAATTCTTTCTTTCATGGATCATACTTTTGGTGTTATATCTAAAGAGTCATTACCATACCCAAGGTCATCTAGGTTTTCCTACTATTATGTTTTCATCAATTATTTATTGTGGTTATAATAGTTTTTGCTATGTAATATTTTGTTGTTCTGTTATTTGATGCATAATGGTTCATGATAGTGATATCTTTATTAGACATTTAACCATATAGATAAAACTCTTTGTTTCATTGTATGATTTGCTTTTTAATTCTAGTTCTTTATTTGATAGAAATATTGCAATTCTTCAAAAAAATTTAACCTGTTTATAAGGGAAACACATAAAACAAAGGGAAACAAAAGATGGTGTAGGTTTTTTTTTTTTTTTTTTTACCATTATATGAATCTGTCTTTGAAGAGAGGGCTTCATCTATTTACATTCATTTTTTTCTCCAGCTTTATTGTGGTATGACTTACAAATCAAAATTGTATATAATTAGATTGTATTATGTGATTTTTACAAAGTTATACAATGTGATGTTTTAATATACATACATATGCATTGAAATGATTACTACAATCAAGTTAACATGTCCACCACCTTGCATGGTTTTTTTGTGTGTAGTGAGAACTCTTAAGATCTACTCTTTTAGAAAATTTCAGGTATGCAATACAGTATTATTAACTATAATCAGCATGCTGTACATTAGATTCCCCAGAACTTATTCATCTTATAATTGAAAGTTTGTACCCTTTGACCAACTTCTCCCCATTTCTCCCATACCCCGGCCCTGGCAACCGCTGTTCTGTTCTTTGGTTCTAAGTTTAAATTTTGTAGATTCCACATATAAGTGAAGTCATATGGTATTTGTCTTTCTGTGTCTGGCTTATTTCACTAAGCATAATGTCCTCCAGGTTCATCTATGTTGTTGCAAATAGCAAGATTTTTCTTTTTTTATGGCTGAATAATATTCCAGTGTGTGTGTGTGTGTGTGTGCGCGCGCATGTACACACACGTATATATATCACATTTTCTTTATCTATTCATCTGTCAATGAATTTAGATTGTTTCCATGTCTTGGCTATTGTGAATAATGCTGCAATAAACATGGGAGAGCAGATATCTTTTTGAGATACTTGTTTCATTTCCTTTAGATATATATCGAAGTGGGATTGGTAGATCATAAGGCAGTTCTATTTTTAATTTTTTGAGGAGCTTCCTTACTGTTGTCCATAAAAGCTGTGCCAATTTACATTCCCACCAACACTGTATAATGCACTGTATGATGCATCTTGAGTTAATATTTGTGTGTGGTCTAAGATAAGGGTCCAATTTCATTCTTTGCCATGTGGACATCCAGTTTTCCCAACATCCTTTTTTGAAGAAACTATCCTTTCCCCATTGAGTATTCTTGGTGCCCTCATCAAAGATTAATTGACCATATACGTGTGAATTTATTTCTAGGCTCTTAATTCAGTTCCTTTGATCTGTATATCTGTTTTTATGCCAGTACCATCCTGTTTTGATTACTATAGGTTTATATTATAGTTTGAAAGCAGGAAGTGTGATGATTCTAGCTTTATTCTTCTTTCTCAAAATTGCTTTGGCAGGTATTTCTAGATGTACTTCTAAATATTTCATTGTACATGTCTTTTTTTGTTATTAAGATAAAATTGGTATATAAAATTATATGCTTCAGGTATACAAAATTATAATTTGACATCTGTATACATTATGAAGTGATCATCACCAAAAGTGTAGTTAACATCCATCACCATACAGTTGATCCCCTTCACCCATTTTGCCCACCCCTCAATCTCCTTCCCCTCTGGTAACCACCAGTCTATTCTCTAACTATGAGTTTGTTTTCATTTTATTTTGTTTGTTTTTTTTAGATTCCACATATGAGTGAAATCACATGGTATTTGTCTTTCTCAGTCTGATTTATTTCATTTAGCATAATGCCCCAAAGGTCCATCCATGTTGTTGCAAATGGCAAGATTTCACTCTTTTTTATGGCTTAGTAGTATTCCATTGTGAGTGTGTGTGTGTGTGTGTGTGTGTGTGTGTGTGTATGTATGTGTATATATATATATCATCCCATCTTCTTTATCCATTCATCCATTGATGGGAGCTATCCATATCTTGGCTATTGTAAATAATGCTGCATCGGAGTGCATTTATCTTTTTGAATTAGTGGGTTTTTTTGGTATTCTTTGAATAAATACCCAGAAGGGGAATAGCTGGATCATATGGTAGTTCTATTCTTAATTTTTTGAGGAATCTTTGTACTGTTTTCCATAGTGGCTACACCAATTTACATTCCCATCAACAGCATACGAGGGTTCCCTTTTCTCCACATCCTCTCCAGCACTTGTTATTTCTTGTCTTCTTGATAATAGCCATTCTGACGGGTGTGAAGTGATATCTCTTGTGGTTTTGATTTGCATTTCCCTGATAATCACTGACATTGAACATCTTTTCATGTGCCTGTTGGCCATCTGTATGTCTTCTTTGGAAAAATGTCTATTCAGATCTCTGCCCTTGGGTTGTTCATATTTTTTTGTTGTTAGGTTGTATGAGTTCTTTATATATTTTGGATATTAACTTCTTGTTGGATATATGATTTGCAAATGTCTTCTCCCATCCAGTAGGTTCTCTTTTCATTTTGATTATGGTTTCCTTTGCTGTGTAGCAACTTTTTGGTTTGATGTAGTCCCATTTGTGTATTTTTGCTTTTGTTTCCCTTGCCTTTGGAGTCAGATCCACAAAGATATTTCTAAAACTAACATCAAGGAGCTTATTACCTATGTTTTTCTCTAGGAATTTTATGATTTGACATCTTATCTTCAAGTCTTTGATTCATTTTGAGTTAATTTTTGTGTGTGGTGTAAGATAGTGGTCTACTTTCATTCTTTCACATGTGGCTGTTCAGTTTTTCCAACACCATTTATTGAAGAGACTATTCTTTCTCCATTGTATGTTCTTGGCTCCTTTGTCATAAATTGATTGTCTGTATATGTGTGGGTTTAGTTCTGGCCCTCACTTCTGCTTCAATGATCTATGTGTCTGTTTTTATGCCAGTACCATACTATTTTGATTACTGTAGCTTTGTAGTATATTTTGAAATCAGGGAGCATGATACCTCCGGCTTTGTTCTTCTTTCTTGAGATTGCTTTGTCTATTTGGGATCTTTTGTGGTTCCATACAAATTTTAGAATTATTTGTTCTCATTGTGTGAAAAATGCCATTGGAATTTTGAAGGGGGTTGCATTGAATCTGTAGATTGCTTTGGGGAGTATGGACATTTTAACAATATTAATTCTTCTAATCCATGAGGATGGAATATTTTTCCATTTATTCTTGTCTTCTTCAATTTCTTTCATCAGTGTCTTATCATTTTCAGTGTACAGGTCTTTCACCTCCTTGTTTAAATTTATTCCTAGGCATTTTTTTCTTTTTGATGTAATTGTAAATGAGGTTATTTTCTTACTTTCTGTTTCTGATAGTTTGTTATTAGTATATAGAAACCCCACAGATTTATATATATTGGTTTTGTATCCTGCTATGTTGCTGAATTTATTTATTTGTTCTAATAGTGTTTTTGGTGGAGTCTTTAGAGTTTTCAATAAATAGTATCATTTCATCTGCAAGTAGAGATAGTGTTACTTTTTCCTTTCCAGTTTGGATGACTTGTATTCCTTTTTCTTGTCTGATTGCTGTAGCTAGAACCTCCAACACTATGTTGAATAAGAATGGCAAGAGTGGACATCCTTGTCTTGTTTCTGATCTTAGAGGAAAAGCTTTCAGCTTTCACCATTGAGTATGATGTTAGCTGTGGGTTTGTCATATATGGGCTTTATTATGTTAAGGTACATTCTCTCTATACCCACTTTGTTGAGAGTTTTTCATTGTACACCTCTTAAGAATAAGGGTGCTCACTTTTATAAACATAATGCAATGATCCCACCTAAGAAAATTAACAATAATTCCACGATATCACCTAACACACTGTGTAATTCAAATTACCGTAATTGTCCCTAAAATGTGTTCTATAGTTTAGATTCTTTTTCAATCCAGGAGCCAATCAAAGTCCATATTTTGCCCATGGTTATGCCTGTTTAGGCTTTTAATCTAGAATAATATATTCTTTTTCTCTTATTACATTGACTTTTTTTGTAGAGTTGACAGATTTAGAAAATAAAAATACAGGATGCTCAGTTAATTTGAATGTCAGATAAACAACGAATCATCTTTTACTATAATATGCCCCATGCATATACTAAAAGGTGATTTGTTGTTCATCTGACATTCAAATTTAACTGAGTGCCCTGTATTTTGTCTGGCAATCCTACTTTTTGGAAAGTTCAGGCCAGCTGTATCATAGAGTAGCTCAAATTCTATATTTGTTTGTCTTCCTATGATTTAATTCTGTTAAACATTTTTTACAAAAACATTTCATAGTTGACGCTCCATTCTTCTTATTGCATCACATTAGGAGGCACATATCTAGTAGTCCCATTAGTGAAGCTGAGTTTGATTACTGGATGAAGATGGTGACTACCAAATCTCTCTAGTTAAAAACATCTTCTTTCTTTGGAATTAGTAATTTGTGGGTGGTATTCTGAGACCAGATGCATACCCTGCTCCCAATAGCCTTTTGTGCAATGATTTTAACATTCTTTAGTGATCATTTCCTGAATCAATATTATGCTGTGGGTTGCAAAATGATTTTCTAATTTTATCATTCCTTCTACATTTATTATTAGCTGGTATTCATCTGTAAAGAATACTTTTATGCTGTCTCTTCTCTTATAGTATCAGTATATATAATGACATTTTGAAAATTCAATTTGTTATAGTCCATTACTGCCATTATTCTTTTTATTCTCAAATTACTCCAGATTTGCCCAATGGAAGTCCCCTTCAGTCTGCTCTTTGTCCCTTGGATCTGATCCAATTTTGCCTTTGAGTACTTCCTTGCATTCTACCATTAAACAGGTTTCCCAGGCTCGTTTTTCACTCATTTTGTCCAAGAACAGGAATCTGCCTTTTTCCCAAAAAGCCTGTGACAGCTATCGGTTTACTGCTGTCCTGCTCGGAATCCATAGCCTCTGCCTTGCTTTGTGACACTGGAGTTGGATCCTGTAAACACGCTCCCTTTGCCAGCTGGCACAACAGCAAGCTTTGTCAGTAGAGGGCACTGGAGTGACGCTGCAGGGAACAGGCTCCTGGGGCTGGTATCCATCCTCTCTTCTGGGTCCTCCTGTGGTGCAGCTGCCAGCGATGTACGTGAAGAACACCCAGTGGAGCTCACTCTCCAGGTAGTTTTGCTGGCACCCTGGCAGGTAGCTTCCTGCTCAGCAGTTACGTCCACAGTTTCCTGCTTGCCAGTCTCAGTCTACTGGCACTCCAGTGGGAAGTGTCCTGTTTGCCAACTTCAGCCTACCAGCTCCGGCCAGGATACGACAGCAACTCCTCTGCCATACCCTGGGCTGCAGCTACACCCTCTCTAATGAAGTCTGAGTCTCAGCTTTGGGGAGAGGGGTCATGTTTCCAAATTGTTCCTTCTTTGGGTACTCTTAGCTCAGTGATATTGTTAGGGAACTTTTGTCTCCTCTGGCTAACCTCCTGTTTCTAGTTAATAATTCTTTATGTTAAATTTTCTGTATTGAAATTACTGGTATGTTTCCTGTTTAAGAGTACAGAGAATGGTGATACCGTTCAAAGATGTAATTTCTGAATTAATTTGGTCATGCCCTTGGATTTGAGCACAGTGCTGAGCCGCTTGTCAATAGGAAATGAGATGCTTGTGTTCTTTGGCATGCAGGGACAACACAGTTAACAAAGCTATTACCCGCGGTTGATTGTGATGAAGTGCCAACTGAAGCAGGTACATTGGGAGCCCAAGGGGCTACTGCACTTGACTAATGACCACAAGGACAGTGTGTCTTAGTCTGTTTGGGCTACTATAACAAGAGTACCAAAAAGACTGGATGCTTTATAAACAACAAACATTTACTTCTCACAGTTCTGGAGGTTGGGAGGTCCAAGGTCAAGGCATCAGTCGATTCAGTGTCCGGTGAGGGCCCTCTACCTGGTTCATAGATGGCGATCTTATTGCGTCTCCACATGGTGGAAAGGGTCAGGGAGCTGTAGAGGGTCTCTTTTATAAAGGCGCTAATCCTGTTCACGAGGAGTCTCCCCTCGTGACCTAATCACCTCCCAAAGGCCCCATCTCCAAATACCCTCACGTTGGGGATTAGGTTTCAACATATGAATTTGGGGGGGGGACACAAATATTCAGTCTATAGCAGGTGATATGAGATTGAGTCTCTTCATAGAAAAGCTTTCCCCACACTCAGATTATAAAGTAACTCCCTCAAGTATTTGTCTAATATTTTAATAGTTTCCTTTTAAATTTACATCTCTGGTCTATTTGGAAATTATTTTGCTGTACAATGTGAGATATAGACTCAATTTTATCTTTTTCTGAATAGATATTCAATCACTCAAGATCATTTATTTAAAAGTCCATCTTTTCCCAAGTGATCTTAGATGCCACATAGTAATTCCCATATGTATTTGGATCTATTTCTGGACTTACTATTCTCTTCCATTGTATCTGTTCATTTGCCAATGCTACAGCGTTTTTATTAAGGGGCTTTGTAGTCTATTTTAATATTTGTTAGTGCTAGTCCTCCCTTATTTCTTTTTATTTCAGGATTTCATATTATTGTATGTTTATTTTTCCATATGAACTTCAGAATTAGCTTGCATAGCTCTAGGAAAAAAGTTTATTTTGATATTAATTGGAATCACATTACATTAATATATTACTTGGAGAGAATTGACATCTTTATAGTGTTGAATTGTCTTATATGAGAACCAATGATGTGTTTCCGTTTGTTCAAGCCTTCTTTTTTGGCTTACAGGAGACTTTCACAGTTTTTGTGATATAGTTTTGGCATATTTCCTGTTAAGTATTTTATCAGTTTTTGTTTCTATATTAAATGACATATATTTTAAATGGTTATTTTTTGTAATTTTTGTATATGTGTTTTTAGGCAATTTTTTTTTTTTTTTGGTGGGGAAGACTAGCCCTGAGATAACATCTGTGCCAGTCTTCCTCTATTTTGTACGTGGGAGGCCACCACAGCATGGCCAATGAGTGGAGCAAGTCCGTGCCTGGGATCCGAACCTGAGAAAATGGGCTGCCAAAATGGAGTGTGCAGAACTTTAACCACTCAGCCACAGGGCCGGCCCCTGTGTTTTGGTAATTTTGATATTACACTATCTTACAGAACTTGTTAGTTGTTATTTTTAGTGCTGATTGTGTTTTCTAGGTGTAGTATATAATCTACATAGAGATATAATTTAATTCTTTCTCAATTCTTATGCATCTAAATGCTTGTGATTATTAGCTTTTACCTCCAATACTATGCTGTATTGTAGTAGAGATAGAGGACATACTTACTTTGTCCTTGATCTTATTGGGAATCACTCTAATGTTTCTCCATTAAGTATGACACTAATTTTCAAGCTGAGGTATAAACTAGTTCATCATGTTAAGGAAGTATCCCTTAATTTTTATTTTATTTTTATGAAATTAAGAATGAGTGTTGAAATTTGTCAAAAGTTGTGTTACCTTTTATTATTTTCCCACAGTTCTTTCTTTTTTCCCTTCCTCAATGGTGGTTCATTGTGGAGGGGGTGTATTTCACCTGCACATTGATATTGGGTTTGACCCTGCAACTTCCTTTGAACAATGGAATTTGATCAAAAGCGGCAGTGTGTCAGTTCTGAGCCCAAAGCATTGCAAGTTTCTGCTCACCTCTGGTGCTTCTGCCTCTACTGTGAGAAAGACATGCTTTGGGTAGTTGCTGGTCCCAGATAGAGAGACATATAGAGCAGACCTGAATCCATCCTGCAGCCTGAAGCACAACCACTCCTGCCAACCCACAGACTGGTGAGTAAGAAAAAGAAAAATATTTGATTGTAAGCCATTGAGATAGTGAGGATGTTTGTTACTCATTATGTTCACAGTATAGCTGACTAATACAAATACTTATCATCTATAGATCTAATCATATGACATCTTTCTCCTTAGATCTAACTCTGTGGTGGATTATAGTAATGAATTTACTAATATTGAAGCATCACTGTCCTGGAATAAACTCAGCTTGATTATGATGTGTTCTAAACTTGATTTTAGATTGTGTTTGCTGGCATTTTATTCAGGATTTTTTCATTGCTAGTCATGAGTGAGATTGGTTAATAGTTTTGTGTGTGTGTGTTGGCAACCTGTACCAGGTTTCAGGGTCAAAGTTATACTTGTTTCATAGAGATCATTTGGGAGTTTTCCTTCTCTGTTACAATTTAAATGGTATTGAGATTAGCTCGTCTTTGAAGGTTTGATAAAATTCCCCTGCAAAATCATTTGGGTCTAGTTTTCATCGTTAGTTCTTGGATAATTTTTTCTCTTTCCACTATAGAAATTTGTCTATTTATGCTTTCTATGTATAGCAAGGTCAATTTTGGCAAATTTTATTTTCCTAAAGAATAATCTGATTTGTCTAGTTTTTTAATTTGATTTGTAAGAGTTGTGCAACATAGTCTCAGTTGATTTTTAAAATTTCCTCAGTTTCCTTGATTATCTCCTTTTTTCAAAATTACTTATGTTTTCTCTCTTTCTTCCTTTATTGTGTTAGCTAATGGTTTATCTATTTTGTTGATTTTTTTTTTCTTTTTTAGAAAGAACCAGAATTTTGTTTTATTAGTTTCTACTCTTTATTTGTTCTCCACTTTGTTACTTTTGCTTTTAACTTTATTATTTCCTTCCTTATGCTTTCTTTTGCTTTACTTTGTTGTTTTATTCTAATTTTTAAGGTGGAGGCTCAATTTATTTATTTTCAAGTTTTTATTTTTTTGTTGCTGCAAGAATTTAAAGCTATGGATTTTCTGTAAACACTGGTTTAACGATACTCTATTGATTTTGTGTTTTCCTTACAATTCTTTCTTAGAAATTCTGCAACTGTAATTCTTTGCTCTTTTGTCCCAATAGTTGTTTAGTAGAGAATTTTTAAATTTCCAAATGAAATTTCTAGTTTTAGAAAGAGCAGACGAGCAAGACCTGGAAATAAAGATGCTCACTCTACTTCAGATTTCCAGAACTTTTAGTTTTGAATGAAACTAAAAAGTTTGATTATTACCTGAAACAGCATTTAAATATTTTCCAGTACAAAGGGAATATTTATTTATTATCTACAAGTGATCAGAATAGCTATGGGACCTACCAAGTTTTCATCCAAGGGCAAGAAAGCAATAAATTTAATGAGCAGATTAATGAAGAGTGATGAGAAACAATAAAACGGATTTGTGATTGCATCTAGCCTTTCATTAGCTTTTATGTCAGCTTTGTGAAAATTACAAAAAGGTGCACCTACTAGGTGGAAGTGGCCTATAGCGCCCTGCATGGCTGGAGGATTTTTGGCTAAATATCAATGTCAACTTGGCTCCTGTTTCCTTGACTAGGAACTTTAGCTCAGCCAGAAACTGTATGGCTGATCCAGCAGGCCCTAGATGGCTCTCTACTAAGCCCAGCACGTTCATTAAAATGGTTACATTTGTTAATTGCTGGGCAACTGTGGGACAACAAATAAGAAAAGCAATTGACACCACCAAACTCTCATTACATTCAAGATATAAGATTTATTCACACAGACAAAAATAATCACAACAAAATATACACTAATTAAAGAAACAAGATTATAGTGACATAAAGTTTAATATTTTCTCTTTTAAGTGTGTAAAAGTATTTTGTTTACACACACAACAAGTATTTTGTTTGCTTCTACATAAGATTTCTATTTGTAAAAGAAGAGCAAACATTAAAATGCAGTGATAGTTTGCATTCCTTATGTGGAAAGAACATAGGCCAAACCCTGAAGCTTTTAGTTTACAAGGGTGTTACCACGAAGGCACACACTAAACTAATGATCAAAAACATTATCTATTTCCAGATCCACATACTTATACATTCACCAACTAAGCTGAGAAGTAAGCATTTCATATTCTCTTCCACCCCACTATAATTTTCTTAAAAGCAAAAGTAAGAAATTGCATTTTTCTCCTTTCAATTGACCTCAGAAGATGCACTATCTAATTCATGAGAAACACGAAATTTCAGGTGTTTATCTTCTTCCTCGCTCTTACGGTCTAGGACTAGCTTGCCTTCACGGCTATGAAATTCTTGGCTGTGGAGTTCAGGGCTGACTTTGGAATTTTCACGACTATCAGTCACATCGGAATGCTCACTGGTCTCGTCGTTTGCCTTCAGCTTATATTCTTTGGAATGCTCGCGGCTGTGGGTTTCCACACTGTGGTCATCCAGCTGACTTGTTTCCTGACTGTCCTTCCCACGGCTGTCCCAATCAGAAGCCACATGCAGGGCCCGGGCAACAAGGACGGCCTTGTGTACGTCATCCACCTCCTTGCTTTCTACATGTGACGTGAGATCCTCTTCTGTAGCATCAGGATACTGAATCATAGCACAAATGGAAGAAGAATTAAATGAACAGTCAGCGATGGGAACGCCGTAATTGTTCACTATGCTCTAACTTTTAGGCCAATTTATACTGAAAACTGTCTAAATTTGGCTGCAGTAAAAAATACTACTAGCATGTTACTTTGTGTTTTACCAAGCCCTATCACATATGGCATCTCCTTTTGTTTAATAGGTACATCAATTATGTATGTGACGAAATCTACGAGGTAGGTCTCATTATCTCTGTTTTACATAAAGGGAAAGTGAATTGAAAACTAAACACTGAAGTGAATAGTAAATGGCAAGGCTACATGTCAAATCCAGATCCTTTGACTATAGATTCAGTGTAATTTGCAAGTCTACAATTCCTCTTAGGTATTTAACTTCAAAATGTGACCATTATATTGTAAAAATAATTGCTGTTTTCCAAAGTCTTACTTTAAACTAAAAAAGTGAATAGAATAAATGCTTTATAGTCAGGATTTGGAAAAATAACATTGTGATTGAGAGACAAAATTAAAGAGAAATTACAAGGACTTAAATCTAAAAACCACCAGTGGAAAAAGGTTTTGTATTCAATGGTCATAAAGTGATAATGCTTGCTGAATGAAAGAATGAATGAACAAGCAAATATGCAGATTCTGGTTTCCTAGAATTGGGCTCTAATCATAACGATCTGATACGTTTGTTAAAGGATTTACCTGGACTTCAGATCTGCGGAACTTCTTAGATTTCGACCTCAGGCCATAATCCACACTATCACCTCGGCCATCATATATGTCTCTTGTGGGGACAGCTGGTGTGAAAACTGGGGTTGCTGGAACGTCAGTGGGAAAATCAGTGACCAGTTCATCGGATTCATCAGAATGGTGAGACTCATCAGAACGGTCAGGGTCATCAGTAGGATCAGTTTCATCCGAGTCATTTGAGTCCACGTGGTCTCCATCATCGTCGTCATCCACATCATCTGTGTGGTCATGGCTTTCATTGGACTTACTTGGCAGGGTCTAAGAATCAAGATGGCCAGAAAAATTAATGTAACGGGTTTTATTTTCCCTTAGCCTTCACAGTGCATTAGTCCTTTACTAGCTTTCTTTTCTTTAATTTCAGATTCTTTGCACTCACAACAATACACTCGATGGCTTTTAGGAGCTAAAGTGAACATCTTCCAATTTTTCTTTTAACACAAGGTTACATGGAATCATAGTCTGAGGTATTTTTCTTACTTTCCCATAAAAAAATCATTTTCATGCCAAATATGAGAGTATAACACTTATATCGATAACATTGTTTTTCCTTGTTCATATTAGGCATTGTTTAATTTATCAAATTCAATGATGCAATAAATACAGATACATAATTTTAAGATTGCTTTTTCTGTTTGGAATGAGGATTCTCGGGAGATCAGAGCATCCGTATATTATTGCATACACCGAAACCTAAACCACCTCCTTATTCCCACAAATAATCAAGAGGTGCCTCTGTTATGCATGTTTATGTATAAACTGCAGCTCAGATGTGTCAGTTGAATCAAGCAGTTATTGTCAATTAAACCTCTGCTTAGCAAATATACCTGGGTCATTTATCTAACTTTCCTTATTAGAGATTCTTAGCATATTCAAACAGAATCTTAAGGAGAACAAATTTAACTTATCTCTGCTTAGCAAATATGTCAACAGTCCTAATAAAAAGAAGAGTTATCAAATATACCATTACGTTAGGAACAGAAATGTTCCTAGAGGCAAAATCTTGGCTTTGGTAGGTATTAATTAGATGCTTATCAGATATTATATAAGACAGCTTACGAAATATCTTAAATAAATAGTAAGAGGCTTAGTATTTCAAATAACAGACATTAGTAAACCTTTCCTGCCACACTAAATTTATTTGAAGAAACCTGGTATTTCTGACATTTAGTAAATATCTGCTTTCTTTCTGAGCAAGTTTTAGACTGGCAATTTACTGGAAAATTTGCTAATGGAATTTTGTCAGAATTGAGTCCAGGCAATGTCATTGGGAGAAAGAGTGGCTTCTTTCGTCTCTTCAAGACGTGGCGGGCCTCTGATTCAAAGTGAGAACTCACCTCTTGTTCGAGGTCATCAGTTTCTTCAGAGGACAAAGAATTCTGAAGAAGAAAGGGCACATGTCAGTGTACATCACACAAGCTTAACTTTTTAATTCAAAAGTTAGCCTTTTCCATCCCACGCAGGTCTTATTTTTCAGCCTCATGGGTGGATAGCTTAAAGTGGGAAGAAGCCAACACGCCAGATCAATTGGTGTCCCAAAGCTCAAATTTATCAACAGGCAGGAAGGATCCATTTAACTAGCCCAAATGGCCTGCACGGTGGCTATTTTTCTGTTGGTGTTCTTTCATTGTGAGAAATTTAACTTTTTAAATTAATTAAAATTAAAAATACCTGTGGTGCTAGGAGAGTCTGTTTCTGAGACGGATCAGGCTTGAGCCATGTGCCTACAGCATCTGGGTATTTGTTGTAAAGCTATAAAAAACGTTGCATATTTGTCATTATTTTTTAAAAAAGAAACATAAGGATCTCTAATTGATAAGCTGAAAAATATACTTCACCAATCTCGATGGATAAGCATACTATGCATGTATATAGTCAACCAGAGCTTTAGATACCCCTCTTGTGATTTATTTTTTCTTGCAGATTCGTTTAATAAACTCTTACATAGCACTTCCTGTGAGCCAGGCACCCTTTCAAAGTGATTTACATATAATTCAATCATTTTAATTCATTTAATCCTCTCAGCCCCCTGTGAGATAGGTTATCATTATTATTCCCATTTTACAGATCAGGAGAAACTCAGCCACAACGAGGTAAGTGGTAGTCAGTGGCAGACCCAGGGTTCACCTCCAGCAGACTGGCTCTTCACACTGCTCTTAACCCTGTGCCTTCCTGCTCTGCGTGTGCTGGCCGAAATTTCCTCAGACAAAGCACATCTAAAGCAGAGGCACCCTTAATCAGTGTTGATCGTCATTGTTTCCTCTCTATGGAACAAAGAGAAACTCTCCAAGGTCATGCTGTCTAATATGGTATCCTCTAGCCATATAACATGTGGCTATTTAAGTTAAATAAAATTAAATAAAACTGAATTAAATAAAACTAAATTATTTTATTTAATTTTAATAAACTTAAATTTAAATAAAAAAGAAATTCAGTTCCTCAGTTGCACTAGCTACATTTTGAGTGTTCAATAGCCACATGCGGCTAGTGGTTATCTGAGTGGACAGTGCAGAAATAAAATATTAACATCCCACAAAAGTTCTATTGCTCTATGATGCCAAAGACCTGAATGGAATGGCCTTTCCTTTAGTCTAGTTATTTATCTGGAAAGTGATTATAATATGCTAATGCAAAAGAGTGGAAATTGCCCTGAATATGTGTCATCTGATGGGTTGTGTCACCCAGGGCCAGTCACTTCACATCCCCGTCCTTGGGAACGAGAGTCTGGGGGGTTCCCAGAGTTCCTTCTGTAGCCAGCCACCAAGCGGGGGGGGGGGGCTTCTCTGAAAGTTTTTGCTGAAAAAAGAGGCTCCTTGCCCAAAAAAGGTTCAAAAACTACTGGTCTAGATGAGTTCAAAGTTTCTTTCTTTAAAATATATATTTATATAAATATTATATATATATGTTATAATTTATATATATTTTATAAATATAGATATATATTTCCTGATGATACATGTAATCTAGGCTCAGGGAGAGTGTATTTATAGACTTTCCTATATTTCCTACTAGCTCTAAATTTCCAGGGTTCTAGAAGGTTGAGTTCTTCACTTCTCTCCTAAATATCATTTGATAACTTATGCTGCCATGGCTTCATGTGCCATATTTTATTCTATGAAAAAGGCACTAACTCTTGCCTCAAAGAGTGTGACCTCTATCTTCTCTGGAAATGTTACTTTTTCTGGCTTATTATGGTGATTCAATAATTGTGTTCTTAAATCAATTGGAAAACAGACACATCTACACACACCCACTCACACACCCAAACACACGCAGAAACACCTCTCTGAATGTCTTCATTAAGCGATCTCACTGCAGTGAGCTCAGGCAACTCTCTGTTGGCCTTTGTTCTGTTCATCTGGAACTGAACTCTGTGAGCCTTTTTGTCCAAGCTCCTCGGGACAATGCCCGTTTGTTGTTTGGCTGGCACCATTTCACCTATTGTGGAGGGGCAGGTACATCTATGGTGCTGGTCTAATAATTATAATGAAGAATTTGATTTGGTCTTATGTTTGGTTGGAAAATGTGATCTGAAGTCAGCTGACAAGCACAATAGAATACAAACAGCATAAATAGACTTTCTTTTTATAGTGGGCTTCTTAGCAAACATCTTAGGAGATATTGTGAATATGACAGTCATACAAACTGTCCAATATGTGAGGCAAATTTTAAACTTAGCTTTCCACCAAGGAAAACAAAAGATGGAATTTTCTACTTCTAGAACAGTATATTGACTCATGGAAAGAAAAAGCCACCCAACTTCATAGAAGTCATTTTATGTAAGTGATAATGGCCTAGAGCATTATTTTATTATATAAAAAAACCTAGTTCAGTGTTAAGAGTATATAGTTATTAAAAACTATCCTGTGCTTGGTACTGGCCTAGACTGAAACCAGGCAGTCCATCAATACTTTTACAAATTAACATGCTTGATGATGAAAATATGTAAAATTGCAGCAAATATGTTTGTAGTGCTTCTTGAAGCAGTTGCACAGATAACTATATGATGAACCTCAAAGATGCTTACCTGCTTTTCCTCAGAGCTGCCAGAATCAGCCTGTTTAACCTTTGAAACAGAAAAGATGGAGAAGGATTACAATGTGGATGTGTTCCTAGCACACGGGAGCACACAATTCATTTATTCTGAGAAATTTTTGTAAAGATTCAGCTGTACTCACTGGAAGGGCGTAGGTGATGCCTAAGAGGCATAAGCAAATCACAGCAACTCTCATGGTAGCAATCGTTCCTGCAAAATATTTGATAAGGAATATTTGATCTCTTCATAGGTTACAACAGTGATATCTTTTTACGCTACCGTATTACAAAATAATCACAAATAAAATACATTTTCTGTAGAATATTTTCTATTTCTTAAAGAAACCTTTTCTTTTTAATATTATGATCTTTTGAGTCAATATTTGCAATGCCACCTCTATTCTCCATCTCCCACTATTAGGCAAGGATGAGAGGAATTTTACAAGTCTATATTTATTCAACTTTAAAATTTAGAGTTCCAGAGTTTATACCATTATACCATTTACCATCTGATATCTCTGGCTTTCTAAACTTAAAAACAGATCAACAGTAATTTAATTAAACTAATAAGCTAGCGTGGGAGTAGGTAGTTTTCAGAGAAGAAAAATACAAAAAGAAAGAGAAAATAAAACTATGAAAGAAATGTGCTTTCTCCATCTTTCCAGCCTACATTTCAAATGTAATTTTTAACTTGAATTATTAAAAAGGTGCTAATTAGGTGAAATAAAACTATCTCTAAAGTTGGTTATTTAAGTAAGGTATTCTAGATATTTGACATGAAAAAGAAAACATTGAAAACAGTCAACGGCTTTTCTGTTTATGATAATAAGTCTACTGAGTGTCATACAGGTATTTTGGTGAAAATTTTAACAGCTAAATACAGAAGTAAAATATTCAGAAAGGGTTTGTTTTTTTCTCCCTGAAAATAGGATAAATCAAATCATTAAAAAATAGCATTATCATTGGCTTATATTAGCACTAAGAATCTTTTTCCTTGTAAGTGCCTCCACAATCATGTACCCATTTAAAATGATGTAGATATAATTATTCTAAAGAGGCATAGAATTTAATTTTTTTCTGATTGGAAGAGGTAGTTTCAGTTCTTTTGACGACTCAGTGGAAGTATTTTTAGGTTTTATGTTCAACTGTCTTTTAAAATAGCTGGTCACCTTTCCTCCAGGAGATCTGCAACGTACCTCGGCATGCTTATTCAAAAGACTAGAACAGTTGCAGTCTGCTTAACAGCCTTACAGTTAAACTTTTTTCCTTACAACTTGACCTTCCCCATCAGATGAAACTGAATGCATAGGACAGCAGCAAAGCAGCAAACTGCAGGCTTACCTTGGTCTGCAGCTGGCTGGGAAGAGTCCAGTCGGGAATGATGCAGCACTCCTCCCTCCTCTCCTTGCTGCTGACAACCAGGGCCTCCCAGAATTTAAAGGCTGCTCCAGACGGTCTCCACCAACACAGGGAGGAGGAGAGATGTGTCATGAGGTTTTTTGCCACTGCCCAACCCACTTGCTCCCACACTTCCCCCTCTGGTTTTGTGGTTAAAACAAACAAACAAACACACACACAGACTACTCTACAGTTAAAATATTGCCTAGGTACAATATCATTAACTAGCTTTTTCATTTATGAGACTGGTCTTCAGCATCATGGAAGGGCAACTGGGGGTCCCAAAACGGGGTGCGGGGAATGACAAGTTCTTACAAAGACTTCATAATTTCTGAATTAGAAGAAAAAACATGAATATAAATCAGTCCTAAATAAAATTAAATAGAACGGATTTTTGTTTCTTTTAGCTTAGATAACAGATTAAGATAATATACGCAACCAAATTCGCCTCACAGTTATACTTATTGAAGAGCTACAAGGCTATTGTTCAGACGTACAAGGAGTTCAGAGACCGTCCCTCCATCCTGTACTACTCAAGCTGGGTTTTGTGATGTCGAGTGTGCAGCAGCTTGTTGTTTAGACAACGGCGTTAGTAACACTAAAATCCACGTTCACGCCCATTAAGTTGGATTTACAATGACCTTTCAAGGACATGGATTTTCTTTTTTGAGGAAGACTGGCCTCTAGCTAACATCTGTTGCCAATCTTCCCCTTCTTTTTTTTCTCCCCAAAGCCCCCAGTACATAGTTGCACATCCTAGTTGTAGGTCCTTCTAGTTCTTCTATGTGGGACGCTGTCTCAGCATGGCTTGATGAGCGGTGAGTAGGTCCGTGCCCAGGATCCGAACTGGTGAACCCTGGGCCGCTGCCAAAGCAGAATGCATGAACCTAACCACTATGCCACTGGGCGGGCCCCTCAAGGACATGGATTTTTGTCATACTGTTTGAATTGTTTGGAGGTGATGAATCTGGTAACTTGCTATATCAAAATAGAAGAATGGTAATGTACTGTAGATGCTGCACAAGTAAAGCAGTTTCTGAGAGCAGGGCCTCTGCTTGAGAGTGCTGCTTCAGGAGCTGGAGTGTGGCTTTGGATCCCACTCTGCCACTAATTAGCTGTGTGACCTTGGGCAAACCACTGAGCCCACCTGTACTTGTGTCTTCACCTGTCAAATGCACATACTATTACCCAGCTCCTGGTGTTTTTGAGAGGTTTAAATGAATTAGCATGTGTAAAACTAACAACACTTGGCACATATTAAATGCATATTTTAAGCACTGTGTGTGTGTTAACTATTACTAAAATTTTTAGGAGGTGCAGGTAGTCCTGACTTGTAAAGTCTTAAAATGGTATAGGTTATTAGGATGAGACCAGATGTAAGATCTTTACACTCTGTACATCAGTAGTGTAATTTGCAGTCCTCTAAAGGAATGGATTAGACTTTTAAATTGGCTTTTTCTAGATTTTCTCTCAGAAAATATAAAGTTGGTTACTTAATAAGAAAATTTAAAAAATATTCTATATTTAGAAACTTTTACTGGGTATTTAAAAGCTGTTTGAATGAAAGAAAATTACAGATGAAGTTTGAATATTGGAACAGAAATTAGGGGTAGCAGAGCTCTGAATCCATTTTAAATATTTAATATTGTCTTGAGATTACTCAGCCTCTTCATCTACCTTTCTGAGTTGTGAAATGGAGATTGCACTATTCATTTATCCCAGAGTGCCATGGTAAGAATAGAATTGAGGTGAGATTAAAGATAAATGGCCCCATTTATTATTAGTTCTATCGAAGGTGTCAGTTCCTATTGACAAGTACTGCTTTTAATATAAATATGGATTAAATAATTTCTTGCAGTGTTAGTAGTACAATTAATCCCTAGGTTTTATGGACATTTGGTGGGGGGAAATGTTTCTTTAAATTGGATGCATTCCAAATAAATTGATATAATTGATTTGTGGGTTCTAAGCACACACTTCAATAATTCAGATGGCAGCTATCTCTGTAAAACACAGGGCGCACAGGTTATACAATTGCAAAACAAACTTATTTGCTTTTAAAAGCTGTGTTTTTTTTCTCTTTAAACACATTACTCACTCACATAAGTTTGTCAAGTTGTCAGTTTAGTGGAGGGAAGTTCACAAATTCTAAAAACAACAAGATTTCCACAGGATTCACTATGGTTTATTCTGTGCCCACGGGAATGATTTAATATGAACTTAGAGAGTTATAGGAATAGATTTTGCTGGAGCCCAGCCATCTTGACATGAACCAAATGACCCAGCCCAGGACTCTTCCGGTCATAGCTCCAAAGGGCCACACGGTGGCAGTGTTTCTGAGAAGGATTTCAGACCACAATCTGGTTCTGTCAGTATTCTTCTTCTGGCAGGATAAGAACATTCACGTATTCAATGACAGAACTATAAAACAGCCGTGGGCCCTCCATTTCTTGGAACGCCAGGTGGGGAAATATTTCCCAACAATGACCCACTACACAATAATAGGGAATGCGGAGGCCAAGAGAACCAAAGCAGTCTTGTTCTTCTCTGTCCTGGCCTTCAGCAATGCCAGGTGGACGCTATTGTCTCCCTCCCCACTTCCCACACTCACTCAAAAGGTTACCGATTCCGAGGTCTCCTTCAGAGCGAAGGCTTGTGAATTCATGGTTAAAGAATGTGTCTGGGATGCTTCAGAGATGAGAAGATAAAGTGATTTGTAATGCACGCAGTGCTGTAAAGCATGAAATGGATAGCGTGTCATTCTGAGTTTTGAAGAGGCTCGTGCTTCTTGCTTTCTGTAATCAAACATGCTGCTGACACATTTTTTCTGAGAAGGATTTTCCAGTGGTCTGAATTAACATGTTAAATGATTAACTCAGAAGTGCTTGATCTGTAGCATTTCCACACTAGTTTCATTATTATTATTTTTTTTTTTGGAGATTCGCCTTAAGCTAACATCTGTTGCCAATCTTCCTCCTTTTTTCCCTTCCTTCCTCTCCCCCACAAAGCCCCAGTACATGGTTGTGTATAGCTGTAAGTTCTTCCGGTTCTTCTATATGAGCTGCCACCACAGCATGTCTACTGACAAAGGAGTGGTGTGGATCTGCACCCGGGAAATGAACCCGGGCCACCAAAGTGGAGCAGACTGAACTTTAACTGCTAGGCCATCAGGGGTGGTTCCTGGTTTCATTCTTGATCAGGCTAATGCTTGGTTGTTAGAATCAAAAGGTCAAAATGATCAAATTCCTTGTAAATCTATGTGGAAAGGAAAAAGTTTAGTTGTTAAACTGGAATGAAGAGTAGTTTGTGGTCACAAAATATAGACACTATAAGAGGACATATGGAAACATATAAAGAACATGATATCTTTTTCTTGAATTACATGAAAATTCTCATGTAACAGGAAAGTTTAAGTGTCCAGATGTCACTGTTTGGTGGACCTTATTATACTGACTTCTAGTTTATTTGGATATTTCTATTTATATTCTACTTAGTAAAGTACAATCAAATTTTTCAACCCTTTCAGCTCTGTCAATAATTATTTTTTCCCCTGAATCAAGGTTCAGATAAAAATCTGATATCTTGGCACCATCACCAAGCTGTCAAAGAGAAGTGCAGAATTATAGCCAATCAGAAGCCTACTACGGTATTCATCATTTTTAGTCTAGGGAAGAGGGCATTATTTATTAGAGGGAAGAAAACAGGGGTGGAAGATAAGAGGGTACTGTTTTTAAGTTCAGATATGAAATTAGAACATTTCAGAAATACAAAGAAGAAACACTATAAAACTTTTTCTCCCATTGCTCAATAACTTAGTCAACAAAATTCAGCTCCTGAAAAAGTGGTCTTACTCTTGGTAAATATTAGTTTCATTTAAAACAAAAGAAAAAAAAGTCATTTTAGACCCACAGAATTGTTATGGAGTAAATAAATATTCAATAAATTGTGAATGATTAACCACTCAACTCTCATCCATAACAACTAATTCTGAGCGTATAGGTCTTGCTTGTCAATACAATGCCTGGGCACTATGCTTGAATCCATATATCATATATTGATAGCTAATATTTGCCAGGACTCAAGAATCTAGCAGTATTTCTTTATTGAAGTATTATCACTAACTCCAAGAGCATTCTAACACTCTTTAAATGATAGATTCTTTAAAGTAGACTTAAATTATTAATTTCTTTTCTTAAAATGGCACCATTCTTACCCTCGTGGAGCCCATGTATTCATGAAAATCAACTAAGAAATTTGGAACTTGTGTAGCCAATGAGGTTAAGAGGGTGTGGTTAAACAGTAAACTCACTGGGCTGTGGACAGAGAAGGCATAGGGTAGAGAACCTGTGTCTACACTGAAGTTGAGGGGGTGGGTATTTTGGGATAGACTCAAACAGGAAGTCTCTTTGCCTCGCCAACATCAATCCAGCAGCATGGAACTCTATACTGCAGCAATGAGGGGGACAAGACAGGAGCCTGTAATCAGAGAGGACCCAGAGAGGGGGAGGTGGAAGCAGTAGAGATGTTCAAATAGAAATTCTAGCAGCCGTGGGCCCTTGTTAGCTCAGAAAAGACATTTTGCTGTGCTAAGCAACCAGTGACAGGCATTTTGCAGAGTGTATTTGAGGGGAGAAAAGCATTCTTTGAAATCAGTCCACGAGAATTCTCATTTCAAATCTGATGTTTGAGTAATTTTCGGTAGGGAATCCATTATAAGGCTGATATGAAAAAGTGACCATTTCAGTGCAGAACAGAAGAAAATCAGAAGAGGACAAAAAATAGACAGCAAAGGAAGCAGCTGAATCAGATATTTTTCTAGCCACAAATGGCAAAGGGTGTGTGTTTGTTTTGCCAATTCCAATTGGGGAGTACCTTACATTAATGTCTCTATTCCATGATATAACATTTATGTTTTAAAACAATATTATTTAAAATAATTAGTAATTAAAGTTTTAGTTGTCCTTTAATGTTTGAATTCCTCAATAGAATGTAAATTCTAAGATATGCTTGTCCCTTAGCAGTTTATGTGCCAGCAGATATTTATGCAGGGAATGAAAAAATTTAACTCTATAATAAAATGTATATAATTCTTCTGTAAGTTGAGTTGTTCCTGGTGATTATTTTTTATTGCTTTCATAAAGCCTCAAGGTGAACTTCTCTAGGTCCTGTTAGAAGTTGCTCTCGGGTGGAATGGATTACACCCGAGAATTCATGCACGAGAGGGCTGGCCAGGTGGATGCTATTTTTCACAGACTGTGAGGTCCCAGGAGGTCTGGCCTCCTTCTGTCTCTCAGCCTTGTCCTTCACCAGCTCTCCTCCTCGTACTCTGTGAAGCGAGCACACAGAGCCACTCGGAGCTCCCCAATGTGCCATGCAATTTCAGGTCTTTGCTCACATTGCACGACCCCCACATCTAGAATATTCCTCCAGTCCCATCCACACGTGTGTGTGGAATATTTTCACATCTTTCCAAACTTAGTTCACATCAAGCATCAAGGCATCCTCTATAAAATCCTTTCTGATCTAAGTAGAAATAACCACTCCCACCTTTGGGCCCCTAATGCCCCCTGTGCAGGATCCAGCACAGCACCTATGATACTTTATTGCCTTTACATGCTTGTCTCTTTACACTGGGGAGTCAACTGCCTCCAGGCAGGTACTGGGTCTTGCTCACATTTGCATCCACCGTCTCCTGCCTGGCTCTCAGTAAATGTTCAGGGAAGAAGTGAATGACGGAGCATGACTGTAATAATGCTTAATCCCATGGGTGCTGCATGTAACGCTGCATTTAGTATCAACTCCAGGGAGCTGGAGCAACTGCTGGCTTCTCAGAACAATTGTACATACGTTTTAAAAATGCCATTGCAGAATTTGAAGAGCCAGGATCTTCTCCCCTTGTCTTTGGGGTTCTGGCAAGCTCTTTAATATGTCTGGGTCTCAGGTTTCCTGATAGAGTTAATCTGAATTCTTTTTAATGTTAGTTTCATGTTTTTATGTTTTAAATGTCAGTTTTCATGATTTTATGTTTCTTTTTTGAATTTATGAGAAGTAAGATATTGACATTATAAAACGAAAATCAGGCGAGTTGTGGAAATAGAGATGGGATTGAGATTGTAAGAGAAGTTCAGATTAAAAATCAGAAAGGGAAGATTTTGACACAAAGAATCTCTGATAGCCCAGCAGACAGGTGAAAGCTGAAGTCTTTAAGATGTTTTTAAGTAAAACATCATATGATTTTTTGCTATATTTTAAATCAGGTAAAAATTTAACTAACATTATTATAGTAACATTAGTAAAAGGAGGGAAATCACTACCAACGTATGACTCTAATAAGCCAATCTTTGACGTTCTGTGAATTTTTTATCCTTACCTCTCCAAATATGCGTTTTTTAGAGGCATTTTCTCGATATAGGTCACATGAATTTCTTTCAGATTCTGTTACATCAAGAGTGGGAGACTGAGGAGAAAGTGACTGAAGAGGTTGACTTGTTTCTTTCCTGGAAAATGCTGCCTGTGGTTTTAGGAGACAATTTTGTTGCCAAACAGATCTAGAATATCAGGTCTCTCCGTAATCTGGAGATGTTTTTAGATTTTCCTTTCCCGCAGTCATATCCTCTTCATTTCCAAGCATCTGTGTCTGTGATTGGTCTAGACAACCTATTAATTTCACTTTCTATGTGATGAAATCGTTCCAGAGTTATCCAAAGTCAAAGTGGTGAAGAAACTCTGTCCTCTTTTCATCCATATCATGCTTAACAAATTGCTATTGCTCGTTTTTTTCCCCTAAGAAATGCTTTCTTGTAATTATGATGCCCTCAGCGTTTACCTTTTCTATGGTAACAAAGAGTAAGCCACAACTTCTGCTTTTGCTTGCTAAAAGGAGAGATATTCAAAATAATAACTGATAATTGTATATGTTTTTATGGAACATCTATAATGTACTAGATTTAAAAATCTACATTATGTCTAATATTTCCAACAACTATAGGTATTCAGTTTTTCAGATAATTATAATAGAAGTCATTTGCTGTGCCAGTCACTTCTATATACATGATTTCATTCATTCCTTGCAAAAACTTTTGGGTATATATTTACAGGGTCAGTAGAAGCCCAGAGGCGAGAGTGACTAGTTCTACCTGTCTGGGTGGGAAAAGCTTCCAGGAGGATGCTGGGGTGAAATATAGAGGAGGAACTGATGATCAGAGACTAACTTCTAAGATGTGAATCCAAATTATAACCATACTTGGTTGAAATAAAAAAACAAATAAACATACAACAAAAGCCAAAAGTTACAATTATACTGATGAGAAATCTTATAAGAAGAGTGCGTAATCTTGTCTCTAATAGGCTCAAATCTAATAAAAATGCAAAGTTTTATTTTTCCACATATGCCACCCAGCTAATGTCATGCTATGGTCATGAGCCATACAGTGTAGGAGAATGTTGACACATTTCCGCTAATCTCAAACTACCTTGAATCACTGATTCAAAATACATGATTACTAATTGTGGGTTAATATCATTAGCTTCATACTTTGTGTGTATATATATATATATATGTATATATTGACCTTACATATTAGTTGTCTTGATTCTCTAAACTTTGAGTGAATTGCTTATTATATTTTAACAGGTACCATATATCTAAACAAAGGCACATTTCATAGCTAGCCTTCTGTCTACATTTGAATTTCTTATAGCACCTACCACAATAATTGTGGCGGGTACCGCTGGCTGTACACCCAAGTTTCGTCCTCTTTAGGGCAGTTGCTGAGAAGCAGCTGCCCAGCTGAAACTACGTTTCCTAGCCTCGCTTGCATTTGGGTGTGGCCATGTGACTAGTTCTTGCTAATGGAATGCGAACTAAAGTGATGTGTTTCCCTTCCGGGCTGAAGTGCCTGAAAACGAAGTGTGCCTCCTCCATAATACTCTTCCTCAACTTTGCCTGAATGGAGCGGACCTTGAAGCATTTTTGGAGGACAGAAACCAAGAAGAAGAGAACTTGAGCTGTCTGCTGACCAGGAACCCTGTTATTAGATATTATATGAATCAGAAAAGTGCTCTATTGCCTTAAGTTCCTGATATCTGTTACAATAGCAGGTGTTACCTTAATTAATGCAACCTCTTACACATAATAATGCTCCATTTATCGTCTTTGAATGTTAGCGTCTATGTTTCAGACCTGGAATCATGAGACTGGATTTAAATTATGGTGCTATAACTTTATATATATAATTTCTATATTATAATCTCTATCTATCTAATTTTCTATTCATTTTTGCTTCCCTATTCCTGAAACTCTGAATTAGTCCATATGAAATTACTAATATATTAAAATTGGAGTTCGTTATTTATACAATAAGTATGTGACTCATTTAATTCCAAAAGGAGATGGTGTTATCATCTTATTTAATTACTCATTTAATACTCCAAAAGGGGTATCAGTAGATATTTTGTTTAGGATAGCAGGTTTCTCCTCGGCCTCTGTTTTTGTTTTTCCTACTTTTATCAGAAGAGAATCAGCTTTGCTACAGGTTTTAGTGGATAGTGTCCAATGTTGAAAACCAGGTAACCTGACTTTATTTTGACTATACTGCAAACTCCATTAAATATTGTTAAGTTAGTTTACCTCTGAGAAGAGAGAAGCTACAGCTATTTACCAGTAAATAATAAACTCATCTTGCAACTTCTGATTGTTCACACAGCATCATTTGCTTTTACTTCTTAATCAGGCCACCTGTCTTTTGGGCCTATTCACCAAGAGGCAGAGAGGGCAGGTAGAGATGAAGTTAAAATCAACCTATCTATTTATATTTAAGAACACAAAGTTGTGTTCTCTGAAGGTTTTGGATGACTCCTGTTCCCTGGTAGGAATGTATTCACAGATTAATTTTACTCTTAGTTGCCTTTTACCAGATCAAATATTGTGTGGGTGGTAAATTCTAGGAAACTTGAAGAATTTTAAAACACTCCACTGTGGTTCCTAATATGGAGATGACCATAATTAGAGGAAACAGTAGGTTGTGTTAGAAACTGTTCATGGTTGGGAGCTGGAGTTTTGACCCTTTCCTGCATATTCCACTGATGTTCCCCACCCCATGCTGGTCTTCTGGTCAATGGATCATGGCTTGGCCAGGGGGTTAGCCAGAGTTCTTAGCGAAGCAGTGAAAGAAGTCATGTATGGTGTATCAGCAGAGCTGGTACACCCACTTGTCTGGGTTGGGGCGGAAGTGGAGGCTGGGGTCAGGAAAGAGGCCTTTTTCTGCTTTTATACGGTGCCAAGACATCTCAGATTGGGGTTTCACTTTATTTTTGTTTATGTGCAGTTGGTTCAAACACAAGTAAAATTGTGGTGTCTTAACCTCTAGTAAGATTTCAAACATACATCTTGCTTCATCAAGCCTGGTCTCTTAAGAATCCAGTTTGTATCTTAGAGATGATGGTATTCTGAATTTAGAAGGATAAAGGTGACACGCTTTCATTTAAATCTCATAATCTTCGACTGTTTGGGGATGTAAATTAATGAAAAACACTTCATTCTTTTTAAAAAAGAAGGCTAAAAATCCTACACACAGGAAGTTTATTTTCCTAAAACATATTTTACTTTCAATAGTATTTTTGTAAAATTGGGCAACTGATTTATTTCTTGTGGTCCTATCTTCTCTTCTGAACTTCAAGTACGTGGACACGAGGACTAGGGCCAGGAAATAAAATCAGTTAGACTTTTATCCCACTGCACCAGGTATGTTTGAACATGTGCTATCTGTGGGTACATCTTTCTCTCACAAAAAAGGTTTGAGTTTTTTTTTTTTTTACAAAAACCCATGAAACATAAAAGAGTAAAACTATTATAATAGTTGAGAAATATACTAAGAAATCAATAAAATGTATAAATATTGGGGTAAATTTAGCACAAAAATGTAAAATGTCTAGTTCTATACATTGGCTTATAAATATTAATTGCATTGAAACAACATCATTAAGTATCAAATGCTTAAAAACACTAATTTCAGTTAATATAATAAAAAATATGAATTATATATATCTGTTTGGCTATTAAAGAAAGCGTTTCACACTCTAGTACTATTGTTCTAGTCCGAGAATCTCCCAAGAAGCTGAAAGAGGGATCAAAGAAGGCAGGACATTGAGAAAAGAAGGAGTAATTCTTGACTTGTGGCTCCATTTCAGCTCTAAGACAACTCAGGTTCTAGATGGGCAGAAAATCACTAAGAATGGAGGTCAGAGAAGAAGCTTTGTTCAAATAAAAAAAGATGTCTTCAGTGATAGTCAAGTCAGTGTATTCAGAAAGCAGTGCTGGAATTGGCATTATGAGTTGGCAGATTTCTTCTTGGCATCCGGGTCTTTTAATTGGGTGCCAAACTGAAAGACTTCAGCCGTATCCATCCTTTGTTTTACTTTTCTAGATCAGGGGTCAGTAAGCTCTTGGGCCAAATCCATCCATAGTTTATTTTTGTAAATAAAATCTTATTGGAACATGACCACGCCCATTCATTTATGTCGTGTCTATGGCTGCTTTAGTGCTACGACAGTAGAGTTGGGTAGCTGGGACAGAGACCATATGACCTGCAAAGCCTAAAATATTTACTATTTGGCTCTTTACAGAAAAGGGCTCACACCTGTTGCAGATGAAAAATCTTTCTTAGTTTAGTCTATCCTTTAACTCAAGCATAGGGTCAGACCCTCACCCATTTCTAGTTACATCAAGTCATTTTTGAGGTGTGGTGAACGGTATTCCATGTGTGCTGTCAGATGCTTGGACCCAGCTTTGAACCATGCAGTACGATGCTCATCCTGATAATGCCCTGACTTAGAGTCAGCATAGGACACTGAATCAATGATATCAGGGATAAATATATAATAATTCTCAGGTCTCTTTCTGATCATAAGCAATCGCTCATTAGAGACAATCTTGTAAATGAACTTGAAATCTGCCAGGTGTAAATAACCCTTCTTAACATGTGCTCATCTGATACTTCTGTCACTTTTTTCTGCCTTTTCCGAATGATACAGATCAAATGGTTAGTGTCTTTGTCCTTTGTTCAAGCTGCTGTAACAGAATACCATAGACCGGGAACCTTATAAACAACAAACATTTATTTCTCACAGTTCTGGAGGCTGGGAAGTCCAGGATCAAGGCACTGGCAGATTTGATGCCTGGTGAGAGCCCATTTCCTTACTCATAAATAGCCATCTTCTTGCTGTGATCTCATATGACAGAAGAGGTGAGGGAGCCCTCTGGAGTCTCTTTTATAAGGGCACTAATCCTATTCATGAGGGCTCCACCCTTATGACTTAATTGCCTCCCAAAGACCCCACCTCCAAATACCCTCACACTGGGGATTAGTTTCCACACATGAATTTTGAGGGGACGCAAACATTTAGACTATAGCAGTTAGCAATGATTACTTTTATGGAAGGGAATGAGGGAGGAATGGGTATAAAGGAACTTTTGTAGTTTAATGTAGCTCTTTTATTTTCTTCTCAAGACCATAAGAAAGCAATTAGGATCGCTTTATAAAGTTGTAGAGGATAAATGGCTTTCCATGGCATACGGTTACTTAATTGTAGGATCAGGACTCAAAACACAGTTCTCCTGAACGTCAAATATTTTTTTCCTATTTATTTATTGGACTTTTTATTTATTTCTAAATTGTATTATCCAGAAAAATTATTAAACATTAAAAAATTTATTTAAACATTTAAAACATTTAAAAATCTTATTTATAAGAATGATATTAGTTCTTCTGCTGATGGCTGGCTAACTTCATTGGGTGGCCATCTCTACCCAGTATGTCTGGTAATTAAGCCATTTTTTGAACTATGATAAAATAGAAATTTGTATTTAATTTTATGGTATGGTTGCCAGATTTAGCAAATGAAAACGTAGGACGCCTAGTTAACTTTGAATTTCAGATACACAGTGAATAATGGTTTAGTGTAAGTATGTTGCAAATATGCAAATATTTTATACATACAATATTTGGGACATACTTATACTACAAAATTGTTGGTTGTTAATCTGAAACTCACATGTAACTGTATGTCCTGTAGTCTATCTGGAACCCTATTCTATGGGCAATGAAAAAAGTAGTGTAGGTTCTTGAGTAGTAGGATTACATGGTGAAATGGAATTTTAAAAGATCGGTCCCTACTTCATTAGCGTCTGTGATACCACAAGATCCTCATCCTTCTCTTTCTGACCCAGGGACTAATCCATTCAACAAACATTCACGAATGCCGCTAGATGTGAGGCACTGTCCCAGCTGCTGGGGACACAAAATCAGACAGGGTTTCGTCTGTGCTCTCAAGAAACTCAAAACCTTCTTTGCTGGTACTTGTTATAGGATTTTTTTTTAGGTGGTGACTAAAGATAAGAATGTACCAAGTCTGGTAAAAATAGATCAAATTGTTGTGAATGTCTCTTAGCTCTCAAACTTTAGTTTTTATTGAGTGGCTTTAACACACTTTAAGGTTTTTAAAATTATAAGCTATAGGTGATATTTAAGACAAGAATATTTTTGAAAATGGAGCAATGAAAAAAATAGTTTTAAAGAGTTTAACATTGCATTATTTTCTTTGAGTCCTCATCATCTTTTCTAGTCTTCTGAAATAGTCATTGAAATATCTCTGTGGAAGTATAAAGAAGTAATATAATTTTGCAGAATGTGATTTACCAGTAAAAGTTTGCCAGATTTGGCTTTATGACTATATTCCAGGAAAATAGAAAAGTAAAACTCAATAAGGAAATAGTCTGCAACTAAATTTCAATAAATGTCCCAGAGACGGAGCTGTCTGTCAAGGTCCTTTGTACATTGATTTAGTAGATTTTTCATTTGCAGTTTTAAACACACAATTCCTTGAGGCTTATCCCGATGATGTAACATAATTGGATGACTGACCAGTTACTGTATGAGTTTTAAAGTTCCATATTTTTAGGTTGAGTAACAGCTCTCTGGTGGGGAAAGGATGACTATGTGTAGCCACAGAAAAGTGGAAGAGAGAAGGGGAGTGTGCCATCCAGGGCCTGACTGCTGTCAGATCAAGTCCTCCCATCGTCCTTGCTTGGCTCTGGATCAGAGGGAATGGCCCTGTAGGCTGCATCTCCAAGCCCCCATGTCATCTCACCTTTGGCTAGTTTCAGTCAGTGGATGGTACTGACAGGAGATAGGCAGGCAGGAGGAAGTGGGAAGCCTGGATATTTCTCTTTCTCCCTCTCTCTCTGCATCCAGCAGCGTCTCTGACAGTGCCTGTGTCTTCCTCATGGCCCCAGCTTCCACCTGGTGACCCTGGACCCTGGGCTCTAGTACCATTCTCTTTCTCTTCTCCAGTTTAGGGAGAGAAGTGGCTACCTGATGTTGCCTCATGGAGCCTATTTGGCTTCTCAGATCTTCCATCTTCCGTGGTATCAATTCCCTGTGTTAAATTCTTTCTCTTATATGTACTTGAAACGGTTTCTAGTTTTCTGGATAGATTTTGCTCAATATAGGGAACATGGGAATTTTTAGGAGAATATCAGGAAATCAAGGATCCTTATTCCTCTCTCCTTGACATCATCTTCATGGAGTTTCAAATAAGCAAATGAACAACTGTTCCTTTAGCATTAACTCTCTCTCTGTTTCAAGGCCAGAGACTCCTCAGGGTCTTCTAGAACAGATGATTCCAAGAATGTTTGGATAGTAGAACACGAACCTGTATTTTGCCTCAAACCAAGTTTTCCTTTATTTTCGCAGTGGACACAGACAATTTCCTTTTTTTAATGGAAGGGAGGTGCTATCATTTCTAGATCAATAATTCTTAAAATAAATATGTAAAGGAAAAGAGAATAAAGAAAGGCAGAATGAAATGGAAAAACAAGAAATATAGAGATGAGGGGAAGAAAACAGGAATGGGAGTTTGGATGCCAGTTATATTATCTGATTTCATGTCAAACTTGGAATGCAAGTACCTAATGGGCTACTTTTGGTCAGCAGAACTGGTGCTGCAGGATGAGTTGGATGAATTGGATTCCAAAAAGATGACATGGAATCAGATAACATAACTACCCTCTTTGAGAGAAGGGCAATAACTTTGATTAAAAGGGGATTAAGAAATCTATTTTCTCAGAAATGTTGCTCATAACCCTGAAGTTCGTCAACACATTTCAGATATTTGCATGAAATCGTAAACAAGAGTAAATATAGGAAATGATGTTTGCTATGTATATTGTAAATATTAATAATCACAACCTCTCAGTGAACTCTTTGTTTGCCAGCAAAGTAAAGGAAAATATTTCATAGTGAAAGCAGTGAGCTTGACAAATGGGCCTCGACAACACAGACCTGATGGAGGGGAGGAGGCAATCACGTGGCCTGGGTTTATGCAGGTGTAAAATGCCTTATTCCGGAATATTAACTTACAACCTTGTGAGCTAAGGGCCTTGTTAGTTGACCTGTTAGGCCAGGTCAAACCTTGAATTCGGATTTGTGTAAGTCATAGATCTGCTTACTGCTTTCCAGCATCAAATAGAAAGAAGACAAGGCCTTTCTTAAATGTCCCAAGGAGTTATCACCATACAGTACGCCAGCACCCTTTAGAGCAAGAGCTTTATGGTCAGACTGCCTCAATTCCAACACTGTTCTGGTTGCTTCCTAATGGAGGCACCTTGAGCAAGTTAGTTCACCTCTCTGGGCCTCCTTTGTAAAATAAAGACAGAAACAGCACTTCCTTCAGAACGTCCTTGTGGGGGATGTGGGGGTTAAATGTGCTCATACATGTAAAGCTTAGACGAGAACGTGGTAAACACTCAATAAAGGTTAAATATTATTATTGCTCACAAATGATACCTGTGATTTAAAGCTTGTGTTAAATTCAAAGTATGGGAAATACACTCTAGATAAATGCATAAAGTGATATACCATGTTAAATGTAAGAAATCATGTTGGTTTATGACTTGTTCTATCTTACAAGCAAAGGAGAAGAAAAAAAGTGAGAACAGGGAGATTTGACAAATGGGAAGCAACAGAAAAACATTTAAAAATGAAATTCCTTTCTTCAGGCACATTGTGCACATACATGTTGAAGAGAACTGCGACTAGGTTATAGTAGCAAAGAAAGCAGTATAACAGACTGGGGGATCTGCAGCGATAAAGTCAGTAAATTTCGATGGGCAATATATTGGAAAATATTAGGTCTGAAACTGTGGTTAATGTTCAGCTTTTGTTCCCTCTGTTTTCTGAGAGTTTTTAGCTTACTGAAGTCAAATGACACTTGTTTACAGATGGAAAATTATGAGCTGTTTAGGGAAATAAGCACATGTCTTAACTGGGCAACATCACCTTTTCCATGAGATGTGTAAATGAGACTTTAAATAGTTTAGATAGAAAACAATTGATAGAAATTCTCTCTCTCTCTCTCTCTCCTTTCCTCTCTTCCTCCCTCCCTCCCTTCCTCTCTCTCTCTTTCTCTTCCTTCCTTCTGATGGATGGTGGTCCCAATCTTCATATTAACAAATATCGACCCAGCAATAAAGGTTGCCAGCTGCATTTTTGAGTGGACATCCATTCTGTCACTATCATTGTTGGGACACCAATTTTGTAGCAGGCTCTGACCAAGTCTTACTATAATGACTTTCATGGTTGATAGGGTCCATGCAGGATTTCCCATATGACAGCTCTGGAGACAAAAGACTTAATTGAAAATAGCCAAATGGCAGTACTTATAAATGCAGTCAGGTTTAGGAAAGTGTAAATAACCATGTACATACTTTTAAGGAATTTATGATCATACTTTTCCCCTCAAGAACAAAGTTAACACTTGTTGACTCAAATAAGTTGGTGTTCCCATCTCACCTGACTCAGCTGGCTGGAATGAGTTCACATGCCAGTGTGGAGATGGCTGCATGATTCTCCCAGGAAAAGCTAGGAAGTATGTCAGTGTGATTTTGAGTTCATAAGCATTGAGCAGTGCTTCTTCTTCATAGGGAATCCATTGATCTACCTGTGGCACTTTATGCCAAACACACTCCATGTTTTGACATCAATCCCACCTCCTTAGAATCTGGAAACACCTATGGCCTTTGACAAGTTTAATGCCCTCCCTTTCTAAAGGGTGCAGTGATAGCACAGAACACTTATTAAAGATGATTATAGAGCAACATTTACGGAACTAGAAATAAGAGCACATGCTTGTGGGTAAGAGCAATGAGAGTGAATGGTCATTATGTGCCTGGGCTTGAGGGAAATGGATGGGAGCTCCAGAGCCCAGTTCACTATCTTTCTCCTGGCTTTATATAGTCTGTGGAATTGCTACCACATCACAGTTCCTGGACTCCCTCCTACCGTGAGACTCTGTACCATTTTGCAAATACTCAGAAGAATGAAGGGTTCAGAGCAGTTCAGGTAAACGTGATTAATCACACTCTCTTTTTAATCACCAGTTTATGAGCAGAGGAGAGGAAAAATGAACATAGTGAAAGCAGTGAGGTTTGACAAATGGGCAGCAACATCACAAGGCTGATAGAGGAGAGGAAGCTGGACCCAAATTGGACGACTATTCCCTTTTTCCTGAATGTTCACACCAGTTCCTGAGTTACCTGTACAAGAAGGAAGGCCACTTCTGCCGCTGTAGTGGAAGGAAGAGCATCTCTCCCACAAAACTTCTCCAGGTCATCCCAAAAGAAGTGCTCTCTCTCCTCTAAATTACCATAGAAGTTTAAATATGCTCCTTTTCATGGTAATTAACATCTGCTCTCCCTCTCAGCTGGATGAGATGGAGAAACGTAAAAAAATAATACAAAAATGAGTCTAAATAGATTTGAAAATTATAAATAAGTTATTTTGATGATGTGGTCAAGGAAGGCCTCTTTGAGGAGGTGATGTATAAACTGAGCCTTAAAGAATGAGCAAGAACTGGCTATAAAAGCAGTAAAGAGAATGTTGTGGAGAGACAGAACAGTATGTGCAAAGGCCCCAAGAAAAGAAAGGACTGGGGTGTGTACTGAGGAACTGAATGTGGATCAGTTTGCCTGGAACTCAGTAAACATTCCATAGCAGAAGAGAGCCTTAGGGAAGACAAATCTGTATCCAGAATAAGTGTCTATTCTGCTAAGGACAAAACATTGCCCCTTCCATGATGGAAGCATGCCAGTATAATAAACCTGCCACCAGGTAGCTGGCTGATCACCCTGTGGAATGGTACCATGTGGGGGCTCCATGTTGGTCTCTGCTGCTGGCAGATCAGCCCCTCAGCAGTGGCCATAGCCAGGACGGCCTTGTTGAGTGGAAGTCCACGTTGCTGAGTTTATGTGTAACCTCCATCCCTGCCACTATGGTCATTTTGTTCATGAATCCATTGGGCAATGACAGGGGTGGCTGGGGAAAGAGGCTGACTAGTAACCACAGAACAGCTCAACCAATCCACTTGACTATTAAAATCCTCCTCTGCTGGCATCACTCTTTGGTGAGCATTCACATGGGACACAAATATTTTCACGATTTTTGGCCACTCAGAGAGATCTATCCACATACCTCTTCCCCAAATTTCTTTGTCCCCAATTTTCCAGTTGTGTTCCTTCCAAGTCCCTGACCATCCAGCCAAACCACTGGTCACGCTGCCCTCCTCCCACAAGAAAAAAGAAGAGAGCCTGACTACTACATTTAATTTCATTGGTCAAAATGGTTTAAAAAAATATTTTTTTTCTGGAATATATTATTTGACCAGACACAGTAGATTTATTCATATCATTTAGCATACTCTGTCCAATGCAGAAACTATTTCTTAATTACTGGAAACTTGAATCATAAAAGGTGATTGTCAATTAAAGATATTTCTGCTTAAGCTTTGATTATGTTTATCATACATATGAAAGTTTATGAATGCATTTCCATTTAAAAACATACTAAAATCCTATACAAGATAATTGCTCATTTTTGAAAAACGTGTCCTTTTGTTATCCCATTACCTTGAGGGAAATATGATCTTATCAATTGTCTTTATAACTATGCCTTCTATTTTTTGCCTTTGTACTTGAAAATCATGAGAAACCAAAACTAGAAAAAAAAAAAAAAGCAATAAGTAAGTAATGTACTACCCAAAGTAGTCACAACATATTTTTTGATTAATTCTGTTAAGCATTATAACTACGAAGTGGCAGAAATATTTTCTTTTGTATCTTAATATTATGGTGCAATTAATTTTTTCATAGAACAAAAAAATATGAGACATAAGCATGTACTGGTAACTATGAGGAATTCATTCATTTCAGTTAACAAAACTACGGGGAACCAAACAAAGTCCTTGCCTTCAAGGAGTTTGAATTTTAATGGCAAGGCTAAGTATTGAAAAGTTAACAAATATATAATATAACATCACCTTATGACAAATATATTAAAATAGTGTATTGTGTTCATAATGCTAATTATCAAAATACTTACAGTCAAATTTGTGATGAAAACTTTTATTTTTGCCTTTTTAGAAAATCTTGGAAAGCATGCTTCTTTGTAAAAGATAATCAACACAGTTTGCTTCCTGTTATAAGGTTTAATTTGAAAAGTAACTTGGAGCTAAAGAGAAGGCATCAAGCAGTTATTTTTGGTTCTAGTTTATGCAATTTTTTTTCAAATATGCGAAGTTAGGTTTGTGAAGAAAGCTCTCGTCTCTGTAACTTCCTGTTTGAGTAGTAAAACAGAAGTGTAGGAAGGGCCACTATGACCAAGCGATAATGACAGTTTATTCCTTGGAGAACCTTGTTTTTCCCCTCCCCGTAAGCATAGGCTTAGGAAGACGAAACCCTCACCACAGCACATTTCGCTGAATTGACAAAAATGGCATAATCCAAGTCACATCTTAGATGTTGGGAATTACACTGGGAAACCTAACTGAAACTGATGAAGACTACAATTATAAAAAGATCAGGATTTGAACCCCTCTTAGAGGCAAATTCAATAATGTTTTAAAATTTGTCCTTCAAAACCTGGTCACTAGATGGAAAATTCTACTCCTGTTATGTAGAAATCCTCCTTTAGCTGGCTGGAAAGATAAGGTAAAATGTTAAAATAAGTAGTCTGTTCCATAGTAATTTGTTTTGCATGTTAGATAAGACAGTTACCTAAAGAGGTACTGAAATATTTAGAGTGAAAGGATCTTTTCAGTTTTTCCATTGTCTTTCACACTAATGTACCAGGTATTTATTCTTGATTATGTACCAAGGTATTTATTATTTATTATATGGCAATCTATCAAGACAAAGGTGAGTATTGAGACACTAGTCTAATCAGGGTTACTTGCTATTAAATTTAGGAGCACGGATGCAAGACACATCACCTAAGCTCCTGTTATCTGGTAATGTGAAATTAGCACAATATTGACTATTTACTTCACTGGACCTTTTCAGAAAGAATCTGAGCTCAGTCTCAGTGGGTCTATGTAGCTGTCTTGCATTAATGTGAGATGCAGTGTAAAATAATACACCAAATGATAACTGTTAAACATTTTCCTTTCTTCATATCTACTTAAGATTCGTTTTCCAGGGGCTGGCCTGGTGGCGTAGCAGTTTAGTTCGCGCTTTAGCAGCCCGGGATTCGCGGGTTCGGATCCCAGGCGCCCGCGGCACACTGCTTGTCAGCCATGCCGTGGCGACGTCCCATATAAAGTAGAGGAAGATGGGCACGATGTTAGCCCAGGGCCAGTAGGGGAGGATTGGCAACGGATGTTAGCCCAGGGCTGGTCTTCCTCACACACAAAAAGATTCATTTTCAAGGTACTCCAAAATCCCTCTGGGACCTTAGGGGCAGAAATCAACTGTCTCACAGGGCATTCGTTCAGTACTGTCCGGTTACACCAGTGATCCCAGGAGCAGCTGTTTGGACATCTTCAAGCCTCCATAGTCTCCTCTTGCTCTGGTATTTGTCTCTGTTGAATTCTTTAGTTTTAACCTCCTTGATTTTTGCAGCTGCAATCCATTTTCTAAATCACTTTGCTCCACTCTGAACACTGCTGCAATTCCTTCATTGACCAAAATATCAATTACACAAGGCATTTGCATTTAGCAGACTGTACTGAGATTTTGGAGTTGTACAATATTGCTGACTCCAAGCCCAAAGTTAAAATTTAATAATAGTCGTCATGGTCCTTCCATGGCCTCCATTGACCATCCATCCATTATTTCTTCCTGGCTGTCTCTCCTTAGCCTCGCTGCCTTCACTTCTGGTCCCTGCCTCACCCTCCCTCTCCTGCCCTTTCCTTGTAATCTGATGTATTAATTTGCTTGGGCTGCCATAACAAAATACCAGACTGGGAGTTTAAACCACAGAAATTTATTGTCTTCCAGTTCTGGAGGCCAGAAGTCAAGATCAAGGTGCTGGCAGATTTGAGTTCTCCTGAGGCCTCTCTCCCTGCCTTGCAGATGGCTGTCTTCTTCCTGTGTCCAAACATGGCCTTTCCTCTGTGAGGCATCACATCTCCGGTGTCTGTCCTGTGTCTTAATCTCCTCTTCTTTTATGGACACTGGTCAGAATAGACTAGGGCCCACTCTGACAGCTTCATTTCTAACTTAATTACCTCTTTAAAGGTCCTATCTTGAAATGCAGTCACATTCCGAGGTACCGAAGTTTAAGGCTTCAACATATGAATTTAAGAGGGGGACACAATTCAGTCCGTAACATCTCCCAAGTCCTTTCTCTTCTTCTGTCCCATTGCCAGCCTTCAACCCCCAAGTTTCAGCTCCATTTTTAAAGCAGAGCAACTTTGTTGTCTGTTAAATACCTCTCTGTATGTTGCAAACAAAATGATGTCTACTTTTGGATTTCACTTTTTAGCAATACATAGCTCAGGTGAAAGTTTTAAAATTACAGTTTCTCCTATACTATAAATAAGTTCCATGGTAGGATTCCATAGTCTTTGTGCATAAGAGGGACAAATATCATGATTTATTTTCCTTGTCCTGAAGTTCCCTCAGGGCCACTGGATGGGCGGGCTAGGCTGAGAAGCTTGGATTTTCCTTGTCTGAACTCATGTATTTTCTCTTGAGTTTGAGAAAACTCTTATTGTTCTTGAGTTACAATAAGAACTTGTAGAGATATTAATTCAGAGAGAAAAAGAAATATCTTGTCAACTGGTTATGTATCAATCTTAGGATTTTTTTTTTAAAACAAAATATATCCAGTGCATAACTGTTACCCTACATTAATAAGCCAAAGGAATGTACCTGGCTTTCCATATCTCTCTTTCCCCAAGCTCTCCCATCCTGACAGCCCCTCTTTCAATTCCAACTTTTGGAGACTTTCAATTCAAGGGCACTCTCAACACACATCACTCCAGAAATCTTTACTGAGCAATTGATCTATACTGTCTTCAATCTTCTTTTTATTGAGGTAACATTGGTTTATAAGGTCATATAAATTTCAGGTGTACATCATTATATTTTGATTTCTGTGTAGACTACTTCATGTTTACCACTCAAAGACTAAATACCGTTATATTTTCATTAATCTTTACAACATTCCTGCAAGGTAGGCATTATTAAATATATTATACAGATGAGAGGTTACAGGTCAAGGTCTCAGTCAAGGTCTTATGCTATTTAGCTATGGAATCTGAATTTGACCTATATCTGCCAAGTCCTAATGTCTCTGCTCTTTTCACTGTACAAGAACAGAAGATATGAGACTTCCACTTTTCAAACTCTCCCAAGAGTTTGGAATTCTTAGTCTTGTCTTCAAATATTTGGATACTGTAAGGTCTACCCATGTTTATGTTCTTTTCGTTCCTTTTTTTTAAATTAAAGAATTGTTGAGTGGGAAATTATCCCTAATCTCACAATCCCCTAAGATTACTCTTATTAATTTTGCATTTTACCTTCCCATCCTGGTTGATGTCAGTTTACATATTGTCAGTCTCCTTGGCTGGCCCCTCCTAGCTTAGGTAGGGAGAGAATTGAGTCATGCCAGTCAGGGTCATCCATGACTGGAGGAGGTGCACAGTGGTTGGTGGGAGGCCCTGAAGGGAGGGAGTCCTGGGACAATGCCAAAGGAGAGTAAATTATTGAGACACTGTTCCAGGAAGAAGTAAGCTAGTGAAAGTTTGGGAAAGAAGTGCAACATTCATCAACAAAGAAATAGTTCAAAAGGTGAATCAAGATGAAAAGCCCAGTAGGAGAGGCAAGAGAATAACACAAGTTGACCAGGGGCCAAAGGAAATAAACACAGACAGGTTGAAGGATGGTTCAGGAACAAAACTTTGATTGATGGTATTGTCCTTTATGCATTTCTTAGCACTTTATCGTTAAGGCCTAGTTAAAATGTCACTGGGACTGGAATTTTTGGACCTACTATAATAAGAAATGATTATGTTGTAGGTATCTAAGTGAACTGTTTGGTGAGTATTATTTGGTTCTTCTGAATTCCTTTTTTCCTAAGTCATCACGGTGGAGAAGAGAGACACAAATACAATCACTACTAAATTTTTATTGAATGCTAAATCCTCCTGACAACTCAAGAGAGAAGTATGTTATTATTCCCATTGTACAGATGAGAAAATGGAGGCACAGAAATGCTAAGTAACTTTCCTATGGTTGCGCAACGGGTAAGGGGCACAGCAACGATTTGAATCAGTTACTATGCAATGTGTTAAGAGATGAAATAATTGTGCAGTGTAAACAAATGAGGATCCAATGAATTCTGCCTGGATGAGGATCAGGGAGAGCTCTGTTCGTGAGGTGACATATCTTCTTTGGTCATTCTGCACCTTGATGCCCATGTAAACGTTACCTCCAATTGTGCCCTCACGTAAATACTACCCTTGACACTGCTTTCATTACCCAGACCCTGAAAGTACTACATGGACAAGAATTCGTCCTGATTTTTCTTTTACCAAATAATCCTAAGTCTTAAAGATATTCTTGCTCCATAGGGCTGAGGTGTTCCATTCAAGCTAATGTTTGTTTCAGCAGTTCCACATGTTTGGTGCTACAATAATTCATTGCTTGCACTGAAATTTTTATAAGAACTAGTAGAATCAGATAACATGTTAAAATCCACATGATGATTTTTATACCTCGGGCAGTTTGGATAAGAGAAGAGGATACTTTCTGAACAAATTGTTTTCCTGTGAACTAGTTCTTCCTGTATGTATTATCCTGAGGATAAGAGTAGACTGGGTTAGAAATACTGGTTAAATTCCCTTTTCATTGGCATAGGTCTTTAAGGAAACTTTCCATAAGAAAAGTTCAACAGAACAAGGAAATGTGATTAATTCTCTTCCCAAAACATTTATGAGTTTGTGTGAAAGGTCTAGTTTCTTTGTATTTTCCACTTATATGTATGTTGTATAGTCTTGGAGTAAAAAACGTCTACAAGAACGTCTACTACAAATGCAGGTAAGGGAAAACCATGGCTAATTCCAGTGCTCAGGGAATGGGGGGGTCTGACTAGTGGAGGTTTTTGAAAAGCATTTTTGTCATTCTGAATACTAATAATCATTACATCTGCCTGTGGAGTGTAGAAAGTGAGGACATTGGAGGGATTAATTGTCAGCACATCAGCTCATTTTTGGACAGAATTTTATTAAAATATAACAAAGTAAAAATATAAAGTTATTTTTGTTATTATTTGTATTTTCTAATTATATAAAAAGAAATCTTCCTTTTTACCAGTTGGATTATTTTTTTTTACTGTGTTTTGGTTTTTTAAAGTTTTATTATATCTCAGTGATATGATTATTAGAGTTGGCAGAGGTTTTCCACTACAAGTTACTTTCATTTCTCTGAAACTTGGTTTCAGCCTTTGGAAAATGGAGAAATTGTAGTCTCTCTCTCAAAGAAGTGTTGAGAAGATTAAATCAGAACGAGCACATCAAGCACTTAACAAGTGCTGCAAAAGTGGTCAAGGCTCAGTGGATGTGATCATTCCTGAAACAGGACAGAAATGGTGTTGATGTCATGTCTGCAGGTAGCATACCCATGATGTCCTTCTGTGCTGCAGATTGAATTTTCCAGAGGAAATTCCTGCGTTCCTTACCCAGAGACTCCAGGAGTGTAAGAAAGTATTCTGATCGTAGTTGTTTGTTTTGCAGGAATAGTAGTGAAACATTTTGCTTTTACCATTGGAGCCTTTCTAACGACAAAAAGGGGTTCTCTCTGATGTACGAAATAATAGATGAAATAACCTCCTACTGAACAAATCTTAGGTTTCCTTGCAGGAAAACATTAAAATGTGAAACGCCTTTGATTTTGGAAGGGATTAGGACTCTCAAAAGCATGGGCCTTCCACTGAACACCTGTATTACCCATCATGTTTTAATACTGTTCTTCAGCTGACTTTTCTTCTCAAACAGGAATGATTATTTATTATATTTATATTATATTGGAGAAGTTTGAAACCTATTGCTAATTACTACTGAATATTTAAAATTTTTTCAAAAATTAATAGCTGTTATACCAAAGGAGAATTTGAAATACATGTCACCACCCTGCTCAGCATCCTTCTAAGGGTTTCCACACAATTTACCACACACATTTAGAGGAGAATGAATGTTGTATGTCCTCTTCCCCACAGCTCCACTCCCTAGAGGTATGCTGGGAATGTTCAGAAGAATTCTGCCACACACATAAGCAATTATAATCTCTTTCAATTCTTTGTCCTCTTGTCACTCCACAAGATTCACTCTAATGCAGCCATGTCAATTTTTCCATGTAGGATGAGCCAACCTTCTTAGGATCAGGTGACAGAGTCTTTTATTAGGTGTAAGTGTGTGTATGTGTGCACCCATGACAGTGTGGGATGGGGTGGGGCAGGGAGACACAGGACCTAGTGGAACTCCATCCAGGTCAAGAGCCCCACTCTGGGGCCGGCCCGTGGTGCAGTGGTTTAGTCCGCGCTTGGCAACCTGGGGTTCGCGGGTTCGGATCCCGGTAGCCCACCGACGCACTGCTTGTCAGCCATGCTGTGGCAGCGTCCCATATAAAGTAGAGGAAGATTGGCAACGGATGTTAGCTCAGGGCTGGTCTTCCTCACAAAAAAACAACAAAAAAAGAGCCTCGCTCTGTAGATGGTGGAATGTTGGGCTTGCCAGATTTTTACACTGTTTCTATGCAGGGACATTTGTGCTTATACAGACTTTCTAGCCAATTATATTTATTAAATACTACTAATTATACCAATGAAAGATCATTTCTAATATCTTTAATGCTGTTTTCTAAATCTTGTGGTGAAGATTTCAATAGTGATATTTGAAGCACTTGCTTAAAGCAACTCAGGAATGTGGACTCTTGACCACGGGCTTCTAAACACTTAAAGCCTCTGAGTGTGAAGTACTGCTCAGAGTATTACAAATATGAACTCATTGCTCCGAGGGTGTTGACTAATGTTCACAGACATACTCTGCTCAGGTGAAGTATTTTAAACTGTATTCCTGACAATTTAATAGCATTGCATGAGCAATATAATACCAAATCCTTTCCTTGACCTTTAAGTGGATACATTATCTGCCTCATTATTACTCTCATCTCACTTATACTCTCCTCTACTCACACTAGGGCATACTTACCTCTTGCCATTTCTCCAGCATGCTCCACCTAATCTTGCACACACAGCACCTTTGCCTGTAGTTTGTCCTGCCTGGAATTTTCCCTCAGATATTCATACAGCTAGCTCCTTCACTAATATTCCCTCAGACATTCACATGGGTAGTTCCTTCGCTAATATTCTCTCAGATAGTCATATGGCTCCCTCCTTCACTTCACTCAAGCATCTTAACAGATGTTATTCCTTCAAGAGGGCTTTCCTGATCACCCTAGCACTTCTCGCTCTTTATCCTCTTCCTCCTTTTGTTTTTCTCAGAGAACTTACCCTTACTTGACATTTCGTTATACATTAATTAATTAGTTGTCTGTCTCTCCCACTAGAATGTAAGGTCTATGAGAGAACGGCATTTTCTCTTTGGTTCACTACTTTATCACTAGTGCTTCTGGAAGATTGTAGGCACTCAAAAAATTTTTGCTGAATGAATGGATGAATCTGTATTATTCAAACTATAATATCTTAACTTATGTTCTGTTATGCTATGGCTATCTTAATTCATTGAAACTGTTAGGTGATGCTTAAGAGATGTTTTTTGTTTTATTGAAATATAATTGATGTACATCACTGTATAATTTTAAGGCGTATGGAATGATGGTTTGATTCACATATATTGTGAAATGATTACCACAATAGATTCAGCTAACATCCATCTTCTCATATAGTTGCAATAAAAAGAAAAGAATAAAGGAAAAAAATTTTCTCCTTGTTGTGAGAACTCTTAGGATTTACTCTCTTAACAACTTTCCTCTATATCATGCAGCAGTGTTACCTATAGTCATCATGTCGTACATTACATCCCTACTACTTACTTATCCTATAACTGGAAGTTTGTACCTTTTGACCACCTTTCTCCAATTCCTCCTCCCTCCCCCCACCTCCCACCTCTGGTAACCACAAATCTGATCTCTTATTCTGAGTTTGATTTTATTTATTTATTTTTAGTTTCCAGATATAAGTGAGATCATGCAGTATTTGTCCTTCTCTTATTGTCTTTCTCTTAAGTGATTTATTTCACTTAGCATAATGTCTTTAAGGTTCATCCATGTTGTTGCAAATGGCAGGATTTCCTCATTTTTTTATGGCTGAATAATATTTCATTGTATATATATACCACAACTTTTAAGTGATTCTTGGAAATGGAATCCATGTCACTGAGTAGGCTGGTGGCAGCTGGTACTGAAAGTGACCCAGGCCAGATACGTGTGACATTCATTTCTCCATTTTGCTTGTTTACACAACATATTTTTCTGGAGCACTGTGCCTCAGGCACTGTGGTAGCTCACTAGCAAGATAGAAGGAGTCTCTGCCTTCATCAGGTGTAAAGCCTATCAGGGAAGACAAGTAGTTAAACAAGCAATTAAAATCGATCATGGCAGGTGCTATTATCAGGTAAATTCAGGATGCTATGGACAGTGGTGTGCTGGAGCTGGCTCCCACTGGTTCTTGGGAGCTGATGGTTAAATTTTTAGGAATTCTGCAAGCTGGTTATAAAACACAGCCATTATTAAAAATTAAACTGTGTAAACTTAAAATGAAATAAATTATATTATAAAAGAAGGTAATAAATGTTCAAATTTTATCATTTTCTAATCATCTGGGCTCTTGAGGTTATTTTTGTCTATTGTATGTGTGTGGTGAAATTGTTATATGATTACGTGCTGCTGTGCATCTTTCCCCAACTCTCCATTCAGTGACATCATGTTGGTAGTTTGAAATCAACAATGGTGTGAGTATTTATTCCACAGAAATTGCTACAAGTCATACTTTTCCCCTCAGAGACCCTGTTGTAAACATTTAACAGCACACCATTGCTATGAAAGTGCATAGCAGGGGCACCTAAACTCACTTGGGGACACCAGGCAAGGGACCAGAAAGGGGAAGCAGGAGTTAACTAGGTGATAGTCACCTGGGTAGTAGAGAGTATTCCCATCAACATCAAGGCCAAACAGGTGAGACAGCTCTTGTCCTCATTCATGTACATCATGAATCTTCCTCTGTGTCACTTCTTTACTTTGGGTTACTCTCTCTAGAATCTTAACTTTGTTCTAACTCAAAAACAGGTACACAATGGTGGTCATGGGAAGCACACCGTATAGTTATGAGAAGAGGAATGTCTCTTGCACTCTTGCTCCCTTTTTCTCTCGCTGGATTCTCTACGTTTGTGTCTGTCTTTTTTATTGGAAGATCTAAAATGGTGGCTTCTTTTTTTTTCTTTTTTATTGATGTCTTAATAGTTTATAACTGTGAAATTTTAGTTGTACCTTATTGTTTGTCAGTCACTATATAGATGCATCCCTTCACCACTTGTGCCCACCCCCTACGCCCTTGCCCCTGGTAACCGCCAAATAGTTCTCTCTGTCTGAGTGTTAGTTTATGTTCCACATATGAGTGAAATCATGCAGTGTTTGTCTTTCTCTGGCTTATTTCACTTAACGTAATACCCTCCAGATCCATCCATGTTTTTGCAAATGGGATGATTTTGTCTTTTTATGGCTGAGTAGTATTCCATTGTGTGTATATATATATATATATGTATATATATATATATATATATACACATCACATTTTCTTTATCCAATCATCAGTCCAGGGACATTTGGGTTGCTTCCACTTCTTGGCTATAGTGAATAATGCTGCAATGAACATAGGGTGCATAAGCCTCTATGGATTGTTGATTTCAGGTTCGTTGGGTAGATACCCAGTAGTGGGATAGCTGGGTCATAAGGTATGAAATGGTTGCTTCTTTTAGTGGGATCATAATCTGCCAACTGGTTAGCATTGTCTGGTGTTTAATTAGAGCTAGTTTGCGGAGACACCCAATGTAGATCAGCTAGGGTGGTCTTGAGACAGTTAGGTAGGGGTTGAGGTGGACAGCTTAGACCATGGAAATCCTTAAAAAGCATTAATGTTATGCTTCTGGGTTGTTTTGTGTCTGAAGGAAGTCTTTTCTCAGAAATTTGATGCTGGGGATGAGGGAGGTTAGAATTGGGAGTAAAACATACTTTAGTTAAGGCATATGCTATGAAAAAGGAGAAAAGCAAGGGAAGTTAGGGAGAGAACTGGATGAAGGCAGGGTGCTCCAGGCTTCCTGTGTGCTAGGCTTAGCCTGGGGGAGGTGACCAGGAGTCTGGGGCTTACAATCTGTGCAGTCAATCAGGGCCCTGTTCCTGGAAGGTACCGCCACATTTGGTTTAATGCTCTGCTGACTCTACATTGAAATTCTTAATACCTTTTTTTTTTTTGAAATTCTTAATACTTTTTGAACAAAGGACCCTGCATTTTCATTCTGTATTGGGCCCTGCAAATTATGTAGCCACTCCTGCCTGTAGTTATATTTCAAATAGAGATGGCACATAGATTTCTAATAAAAACATAATCCTCACAAATAACTTGAGATGTCATGCATGGGTGAATTGACAAAATATGATTTCTTTAAAATCTTTACTGAATCTACAATTTAGTCATGGACTACAATAAAATTGATGTGACAAAAGAACCCTTGAAATAAACAAGGTTTGAAAAGTTTTAAACTGAAAATTTTATTTCAGCATATTTCATGAATTTGCTACCATGCAAAATACAAAGTTTTCTCTTGACAAGAAATGTTTGGCAATATTCATTTGATCAAAAAATCATCAAAAGAGAAATTACAAAGTTTTTTCAATCACAAAAATGCCCCAGGCTACAATTGCTAAATGCATAGATGATGCAATGTTATTATGTATCATCAAGATAAATGTCAAAGGGGGGCCAGCCCGATGGCCTAGTAGTTAAGCATGCTCCACTTTGGCAGCCTGGGTTTGGTTCCCCAGCAGGGACCTACATCACTTGTCAGTAGCCATGCTGTGGTGGTGACCCACATACAAAATGGAGGAAGATTGGCACAGATGTTAGCTCAGGGTGAATCTTCCTCAGCAAAAAAAAAACCCCAAAACAGATAAATGTCAAAGGAATCATGTGGAATTGTGCTGTAACTGATCAGCAACATCTCTACTTATTTTCAAAATTTTGCATTAAATAAATTCTTATTCTTTTAGAATTGTATTATATGTTTTTCTTTGACTTCAAATTCTTGACATAAATCCAGAGCAACTTCTAACATGACTGAAAAAGTTTTAACAATCTGAAAATTATGTTAATTGTGTTGCTATTAAGCACTTCTCTGGGAGAACTTCTATTAATGTAGTAGACTGAGCAAAGGAGAAGTGTCTGTGGAGAAATTAACCAGCCATAAAGAGAAGAGCTACAGACAGAGACACTAAGGAGTATCCTAGTGAAAAAAAGGCAGTTCAATCCACAGTCAAGCTCCAGTGATAACATCCATTAGAAAACAGGCCCTACCCAAAGATGGAGGATGTCCAATCAGAGAGGCAGCAGAGGTACCGGTTAAGAACTCAGAGTCTGGAGACAACGATTTGGTTTCAAATCCAGCTTCACTCATCCCCTTATTTGGCCTTAGGCTAATACTTAACTTCTCTGTGCTTCTGTTTCTTCATGTGTAAAATGGGATAATAATGGCTTCTTCCTCATGGTTGTTGTTGAGATCTGCACTGGTTTGCTAGGGCTGTCATAACACAGTAGCACACACTGGGTGGCTTAAACAACTCAAATTTATTGTGTCACAGTTCTGGAGGCTAGAAGTCCAAGATCAAGGTGTCAGCAGGATTGACTCCCTCTGAGGCCTGCTTCCTTGGCTCTTAGATGGCCGTCTTCTCTCTGTGTCCTCACATGGTCTTCCCTCCGTGTGTGTCTGTGTCCTAATCTCTTCATTTTATAAGGACACCAGTCATATTGGATTAGGCCCCCTCCCCTCACTGTACACCCTCCTTTTAACTTCGTTACCTTTTAAAAAACCCTGTCTCCAAATACAGTCACATTCTGAGGTACCGGGAGTTAGAACTTCAACATAAAATTTTGAAGGATATAATTCAGCCCATAACAAGATTAAATGAGTTAATTATGCAAAGGGCTTAGGACAGTGTCTGATACATATTAAGTGCTCTATCTAATATCCTTTTGGTGCCTCACTCTTAAATGGAAACTGATGGCCAAAAATCAGCTGACAGTCTGAGTGAGGTCTCCAACCTAAAAGACTAGGACCAGGGCCAGGGCAGGGCAGAAGGCAGTGAAGTCCTACAGCTGTCTATGCAGACTTCACTTAATCTCATTTCCAGTCCCAAGTCTCGCCATATTCATTCAAGCCAGTGTTTCAAATCTGGAGCCTTTCCGATTGAACATTTCTAGGGAGTATACTTTTAGTCTACACAGTGGAGGGGTAGGCAGTGGGGAGAATGAAGGATAGTTGCCTGATCAACAAAGTAGAGGATATTACCTGGTCTTTTCAAAGTAGGCTTTCAACTGCTCTCTTGGCATCAGTTTCACACCTCAATCCCACCATCAAAAATACCTAATGCTTCACCTCCTGGGCTCTTCTAAGCTTCTGCAGGCGCCTCACGAGTTCTCGTCTGTACCCTGGGTATATGGCTTCCTGTGTCAGCCATCTCAGTCACTACCACTCTCCACTTCCCATCCTCCAGTGTGTTGGCATCTTTGGTCCACTGCTATTTCCTTTTCTATTTTCTCTCTTTGAATTTATAAGCTTTGCTAGTCATCTGTGGCCATGTTAGTGAGTTTGGGAAGAGAAAGAAGATAAGCCTTTAATCCGACATTTTTTCCTAGGTCTTCTCACACCACTTGTTCCATGAAGTTGCTCAAGTACTGGTTTTTGGTTTCACTGGTACTTCCTTCTGCTATTGGCTTGATTAAGTTGGTTATATTAGATGGGAAGCACGTAGCTAGGGGACATCTTTTTGATTTAATTCAGACTTGCTTGGCCAATATTGAACTGGGATGGGTCATATGTGTCTGTCCTTAGAACCACACAGACATGATTCTGAGAAAGTCGCAGAGCTCTTTCTCGAAGAAATACTGTTCCGGCTCAAGCAGATTGCCTATACAGACCAGGCTTCCCCAACCCATAACATTATTTGATGTTGGAAAAATATTTTAATTTCCTCTTAGTAAGTCTTTTCAGGTGAAATGAACAATTCAACCAACCAATGAACAAACAGACATTTTTCAGGTAGGCTACAGACCAGTAGGAAGAAGCACACCTCCACTTTCCCTTCTTTCTCCCACCAGACAGACACACTGTTGAGCTCGATTACATTTCTTATTTATTTAACAACAGGAATCAGAAACTTAATGAGAGTGATGTGGCCAAAAACGGAGAGCAAGAGCGAGCAAATTAGCATTTCTTACTGCTGGCCTGTACAATCTCTTTTGGGGGGACAGGGATTGCAGGCAGTTGTCAGTGACACCATGAGAAGGGTATGGCTGTGCTGAAACTCAGAAATGGAAATTTTGCAGACTCAATTTTTTTTTTAAATCTCAGAGAAGAAATAAAATCTGTGTGCTTTCATTTAAATCATAAAATATTTGCTAACATGGGGTTATTGTGGGTCTTACATCAAACTTGAATAAACATTGCTATTCATGGGGAGAAAACAGAACACTCCTCTGAAAAACTAATCAACCACTACCATCGTTACTGAAGTCCTATTCCTTTGCAAAGGAACTGTCCCCAAACCTGCAACATACTGCACTTGCTAAGAAGAGGACTACAGAGAAGATAAATACTGAAAAGAAAGAAGCATCCTGTATCCATCTACTGATGGTACATTTTGTATCATTAGTACCAAAGAAAACTTTGAGGATCTCAGTTTTTGGTCAACAAGCCAGGGGTGATGCATCCAGTGCTGATACTAATACATTTCACTAATTTAAGGTTCATTTAGGATAATATTTAACTAAAGCAATCATGGAAGAGCTGTCACAGGTCATATTTTACCTCTGTTCACTCAGTTCCCTTATTGGTGATAGATTCAAAACTCCTCTGCCAATGCTTTCCACTGTGCTGTTTTTAGTGGTACTTTTTCATTTTCAACATTAAGTGCATACAAAGTCCTTCAAATTTTGGCTGAAGGAAAAAAAGAAAACTTTTAAGCATTGACTATGGACGCTAGGAGAAATAATCTTCCATAGACCTGCTTATGTTCAGCTCTAACGCTTTGGTGTCCCAGAGGACAAGCCTGGGTTATTGACTTTTTGCAAAAGCTGTAAAAGTGTTAAGAAACAAACTCCTCTTAGAGGTATCCAGGACTGGACCTCTAGCTTTTCTGGAAAACATCCTAGAGAACATTGTTTCCAGGTGTCTTGAACATTTATGATCTGCAGAACTCACCAGAGTATAATATTCTAATAGTTTAAATTTTTTTTTAATTTTTGAAAATCATAGACCTGGAAAGTGATGAGCTCCTGCTGTGTGATGTATGAGCTCATGTTGATGGAAAAACCTTCACCTGATTTTAGTGAATGATATATCTAGATCTTGTTACATCATTATTAGGCCACAAGTGGAAAAGTGAGAACAAATAAGAGTGGATTATAGAAAGTGTGTTTGCTTTTTTGGCCTTTCTAACCTCCCCTTTTTCCTTTAAACCTTCTCTGAACATCTCAGCAAAGTACCACGTAATGACATTAATGCCAGGTTTTCATTTTCTGGGGAAGGCCATGGCTTTTAAATAGTTTGTGGCCATGACGGAAATGTTCTTAGATTCCCATGAATATCTTGCAGTACAATTTAAAAAAATACTTTTTTTTTCTTTTTGGTGAGGAAGATTGTCCATGAGCTAACATCTGTGCCAATCTCCCTCTATTTTGTATGTGGGCCTGTGACACAGCATGGCTTAAGGAGCAGTGTGTAGGTCAACGCCCAGGATCTGAACCCACAAACCCTGGGCTGTTGAAGTGGAGTGTGCAAACTTAACCGCTATGCCACTGGGCCGGCCCCTTTTAGGCACAGAGGTTAAATTCTCCCTCCGCTTCAAGGGACTGGGGTTTGCCGGTTAGGATCCTGGGCGCGGACCTACTCACTACTCATCAAGCCATGCTGAGGCAGCGTCCCACGTAGAACAACTAGAAGGATGCACAACTATGATATACAACTATCTACTGGGGCTTTGGGGAGAAAAAACAACTTTTTATAGAATTATTTTTTGGACAATTCTGCACTTTTTAATATGCTTGTGCTAAGTATTCATTGGTCTGCAACAAGAAAAATTCTCTAGGGATTTGCACCATTTCAACTCCTAAGAAGAGTGTGGATAGGCAAATAGACTTCAAGCATAACATCTGTTGAATTGAATAAGATGCCATTTGTTTTGCTAAGTAGGGAAGAATCATTGACTTTGTTAAAAAGATGTAATGCTTGGGTGTTTTTAAAATCTGATAAAACATAGCTTCCAACTTCAGGCTGAAGAAAATCCTCTTGATAGTTTTTTAGTGATTATGCAACTGGGAAAAGGCAAGCAGAGAATGCTTTCTTTGTGCTGTGCTAGAATAATGTAGAAAGCCGCAGACCTTGGGCAAATTACTCTACTTCTCTAAGTGAGTTGAGAGGTCTGCATTTAATAAGAATTGTTGGAGTGAGCAGCATTATTTTTATAGCAAGGGCGATTTAAAAAAATATTCCTTGTGAAAACATTACACAAAAAATTTTAGTTTTAGTTCTTGTTAAAAATGAGATTTTATTGACTTTCTATCAGAAGGATGTGGGGAGCAGGGCAGCAACTTCTCCTTTGAATACAGTCTTTCACCAGTAGTGCCTTTTAAACAATATTTAAAAGGTGATATGTTGACATGACTGTTAAGACTATTATGAAAGGACTTGAGAGGAAGCAGCATGAAAGCAAGGACAGACTTTCAGAGAGGGAAGTGAAGGGTATTGCCTTTGCTATAAGCTCACTCCTGCATTGACGTCCGCAGGTTTGCACGTATTGTTCAAATACGGTTAGGCTTCTGCTTTTTGTGTACTTTCATATGAAGGCTTCAACGTGTTTTATAAATATACACACCAGAACAAAATTACTTTTAAGAATGTTGCAGAATAAATGTAATTTGTCTCAGCTGCAGGCTGCCTGGATGTGGGACATCCAAATCCAGTAATTTTTCATGGAGTTTTCTTTCTTCCCTCTTGGGATGGCAAAGAACAGTCTCTGGTTTGGGTCCATCCTAGTCACCACTGAAATGCTAATTGCCCAAGTTCTTATGAACATTCTCAGATGGATAACTCCACTGGCTCATCTGTGCCAAGCTTGGCCATCAGCACCTTCACTGTATGAGGTGAGGGTACTTAGTGGCTTTATTCCGGATCCGTACTGCCACTCCATTCAGAGGTCTGGCAATTTCCAAGGGTGCTGGATAGGACACAGAACTCTGCTTCTTATGGAAACTGCCACCTATTCATCCTTTTAACCTCAAGGAATTCAACTCTTTCCCAGAGTGAGACCAGACCTCCCTTTAACTCAAAGCCCAACATCCCCACCAACCACTAAGAGGACAATTTACTTTCTTCCTACTCTAGCCCTGAACTCCACAAACTATTAGCATCTCCCACACAAGAGAACCTAGAATTCAGAAAAGAGAGACCAGTTATTACTTCTATTTGAGGAAATGACCTTTTCATTCTTTTGCTTATGAGTCCATTTAGCAGTGGGAGGAATTCATTAAGATTTGGTTTGATTTGATTTTTATTTTTTTTACTCTTTATCAATGGCTGTAGATTATCACAGACATAATAAGATGGTAATGCCAGTTGTAGTTGAAGTTCTGGATGTGGTATCTTCACTGAAGCAGCAAATACACATAGCCCCTGGCCTAGTATATAGCTATTGATCTAGTAAATGCTTTTTGGCATCTCTATCAGCTAAATTAATAAGATGCAGTTTGCTTTCAAGTCTCAGGGATAGCAGAATACTGACTTGCCTGAGGGCTGTCTATGTCAACTCACTTCCTCTCTGTTATAATGTGCTTTGGAGGGAACTTGATCATCCTGCTACAGCATATTTTGCTAGTGCATTACTTTAATGAAATTATGCTAATTAGACCCAGGGAGCCAAAATTATCAAGCACCTACATGACTTCGTAAGACACACAAGTGCCAGAGGGTGAGCAAAAACCCTGCCAATTTCAAGGATCTGTCACATAGGTGAAGTTTCTAGGTCTCCAGTCACCTTGGATATATAGGGGATATTCCTTCTAAATTGAGATACAAGTTTCTGCATCTTGCGCAGCCCCTACAAAGAAGGAGGCATAACATTTTGTGAGCCTCTTTGGATCTGGGACGCTGCACATACCACACATGTGGATGCTGATCCTACCATTTGCTGGAAACCCTGTAAGTCCGCCAAGTTTGAGTGGATCTTGGAGCAAGAAAAGCAACAAAGGCTCTTCAGCAAGTCTATGCTGCTCATGCTTATGACCTGTTAGACCCAATGGTGTGAAGCATCTGTTTCAGACGGAGATGTTGTACAGAGCTTCTGGCAAGCTCACAGTGCAGGTCTTTAGGTGTTTGGAAAAAGGCTTCTTCTGACAGCTATTCTCTACTTGAAAAATATCTTTTGGCTTGTTACTGGGCCTGGCAAAGACTGAACACCTGACCTTTGAATATAAATAGATGTGTGACCTGAACTACTCACTGTGAACTGAGCGTTACACAATCCCTTGCACCATAAATTTAGATATGTGCATACCATTCCAGTATAAAATGAAAATGCTATCTATGAGACAGGCAAGAAAAGTCAGAAGGCACAAATAAATGGCATGAACGTGTCACTTAGATTTCCATTTTGGCTGCTCTTACTGCTTTCTGACTTTCCCTCAGACAATACTATGGTCTTATGGGGAAATTCTCTATGACCAGCTGAAGGAGGAGGAAAAAGAACGGGACAGGTTTAGGAACGGACAGCCTGTGGGCATCGAATGGAAATGGATAGCTGCTGCATTACAGTCTCACCTGGGATGACAGTGAAAGTAATGAAAGAAAATTTTCTCAGTGGGCAGAACTGTAGGCAGTCATCTGGTTGTCCACTTAAGGTGGAAGAAGAGATTGCCTGAGGTATGGATTTACATAAACTGGATAGGTCAGCAGGTAAGATTTGGAAAGAGAAAAATAGGAAGATTGGTGACAAAGTCTGAGGGAGAGATATTTGGATGGGCCTCCCAGCATGGGAGGGTGGGAGGATATGTGTGTTCCCTGTAAATGCCCATTAGAGGGTACCTCAGTAGTGAATGAGTGCTTTCAATAATTAAATGGATATGTATTCCTCCTAAGGGTATCAGTCAGCCTCTTCTCCTAGCCGTTCCTGTGATTGATCAATGGAGGTATACTGTGTGGGCATGGTGGCAGGAATGGAGGCTATGCCTGGGCTCACTTACATGGGCATGCTCTCATCAAGGCTGATTTGTCTGCACTATCATTGTGTGTCTAATCTGCCTATAGTTGAGGCCATTGCCAAGCTCTCTACAGGACACCATTCATGATATTCTGGTCAGTCTCCTGGAACGGTGGAGTGGCATCTGAAGGCTTACTTTTGGCACCATCAGGAGATAAATCCTGTGAGGTCAGGGTGCTATCTATAGGATGTAGTATACGCCTCAAACTGGTGGCCAATATAAGGTACCATCTTCCCCAGCTCTGGAAACCATGCAAGCAGGAGCCAAGGGCTGGAAGTGAGAATGTACTTTCCAACTATTATATCAAATACGTATTTTGGGGAATTTTTTCTTTCCATTTATGCAACCTTGTTCTCAGTGGGTTTATAGTAGTGGAGGGAGGAATGCATCCATTAGGCAATTCAATAATAGTTCCACTGAATGAGAAACAGAGACTGCCCGCTGCTCATTTTAGGCTAACGAAGCAATAGACAGAGAAGAGGTTATTACTGGTTGGGTGATGATCCTGATTACCAAGGGGAAACTGAGTTACTACTATACAGTAGGGGTGAGGAGGACTATTTCTGGAACCCAAGTGAGGCTCTTAGCTACTTAGGACTCTATTACTCCATGGCCCTTGGCAATAGAAAACTGTGGCAACACAATGAAGATAAGACCACCAAAGGACTCAGCTCCCACAGGACTAAAGGTTTGACTCAGGCAACCAGGTCAAGAACCCATCCAACCCATGTGCTTTAAGAGAATAATGAAAATATGGAATGAGGATTAGAACAGTCACTATGGTTGACAATTTAGGCCTACTGACCAGTTACAAAAGCAGAGATTGTAACAGCGTTGTCTTATGACAATTGCTCCTTTCCCCCACGTTTCCTTCCACTCCTTGTAAGAAGAGCACTGGTGGTAGTTAACATTTTAGGTCGAAGTGGTGGCATGGCCTAATTGACCTTGGTGATATGGTAGCTGACTGGGGACACAAGTTTTTCACGTAGGCAAAGGATGAGAGTGGATGCTGAGAGGCAAAAGGATGGAGTGTGCTGGATGATTTCTGCTGCTCCTCCAGCTCCACCCTCCACCCTTGCCTGTCATTCTCTGTGTAGATCTTCATCAGTGGACTTCTTTGTCTCTGGCTCCTCATTGGGTTTGGTATGTGGAGGCAGAGGAGAGTGAGGTTGTGGCTCCTTCCCTTCGTAGTGCTTCAAGTTGGCTATGTCCATTTTCTGAAGGCTGTGACTCTTTTTAGCTGGCATTCTCCACATAACTACTTTCTCTGGATTTGGACAGCCACTCACTTCAGGCTTAGGGGGTTATGGAGTCCCTCTATTAGCAGCCCACATGTACTGAACTATTTCTGGTTTGTTCCTAAGATCTACTCATGGCAAAAAATTAAAAATTCTCCTCAGATTACTTGGTCTGCGTATGTCCTGCTGGCACTCCAACTGATTCATATACAATACTTCATTTGACCTTCACAACCACTCTATGATATAGATTGGGTAGATCCTGTCACTTCCACGCTTGGAACGTTCCCGTGGATTTTCATTGTACTTGAAATAAAACCCAAATAGCACGATTTGCGGAACCATGCTTGATCTGGTTTCTGCCTCCTTCTCCAAGCGGATCCCTTCACTCTCCCTCCCCTTTCACTGCTCTCAGCCACTTTAAGACCCCTCGCTGCTCTTCTCCTGAGATTCTTGTTCCAAAGATCTTCCAGACCGTAATTCAAATTTCAGTTTAAGTGCCGTCTCCTCAGAGAGTCTTTCCCTAGCCATTCAATCAAAAGTAGCCACCCAAACACTCTCACATCATCCTCTTAACTCTTCTTGTAGAACTTATCACTTACTGGTATTTTCTTATCAATTTTTATATCTATAAAATCTCCCTCTTTCTCCTTCCTAGAATGTAAATTTCCCAAAACTGGCTTTTAATGTTTGTTGATATTGAATTAAAAAGTAGGGATTAACTCCGTTGTATAGATAAAGTAACAAAAGCTTAGAGGTTATAAATTCCTCAAGATTTCACAATTCTTAGTGGCAGAATCAGCACCTGCACCTTCTGATATCCACATACCAGGGTCCCTTCTCCATCTGATTTCCTGAGTATAAAAATGCCGTGGGACATGGAATGCCACAAAATAGGGAGTAGTGAGGGCACCTGTGTCAGCCCCAACTCCTGGAGAAGTAATGCTGGGTCTCCCATCTTCTTAACTCATTTTGAGTTTGGAAATGAATTATTTCTGATATTAAATTGCCATTTCCCCCCCAAAATTCTGCTGAACAATTTAGTAAGATGTTAGAAGTGTTCCATGATTTGGTGGCCAAAATAACTTTGTGAAATGCTGAGTTAAGCATGTCTCTTTACTGTAGGAATTCCCAGAGCCTTTAGTCTGTACATTGTGAATTTCCAGGAGGCAGATGTGCTATGCACAGTTACCCAAACTGATTAGGATAGAAAATACTTTTATGGGAATCCTATTAACATCTCACAGAACATGCATTTCTTGGAACAGAGTGGGTAAACATTGAATTAAATCTTTAGTGATAGACATCATGTTGGCAGAACAATTTTATTCCAAAGATAAACTTATTAACGGATTCTTTTGTGTGTAGAGAAGGAAGAGTGAGTATGTTTGTATTGGCATCTTCTGAATTTTGTTCTTCTGTGTGGCTTATTCAGTTATGTGAAAATCTTATTCTTCTTTGCAAGTATGTATCTGCCAATTTTTTATTTCTCTGATGAAACCACATATCGTTTCTGACAGTCTGACTAATCTGGTAGAAGTGTTGAAATATTTTTAAGCCTATTATGGATGTCTTCGGTCCAGCTCAGACTGTCCAAACAATTCCTAAGGGAGTCTGGTAGTCAAGTGTCTCATGATTTCCAGTATAGTCTACATGGCTGTGGTGTGCAGTCTGTTCTGCTAGAATGTGAGTTATGTTCCTAAGAAGCCTCAGGTATAAAAAGTTGAATAATACACACGGTCCAATGAGAAAAGGGGACTTAGGGCTAGAGCGCATAAGAATAGCAAGAATAAAGTTATTTTTCCCATAGGAATTTTATAATAAAGTGTTTTCCAAGCTACAAGAAGACTTTATTATTACATGCTAAAGTCAGTTGGCTTATCAAAACGGATTAACAATTGCACGGATAAAGAACAGGCGAAGAGCTGAATAGTGTGACACTTGCATAGTTCTTCGTATTTGAACCCCATTGCCATCCAGACGTCCCTGTGGCCCTGAGGATGTCCCAAGCTCTCCTTAAGCTTTCTGTGAATTCTCAGGGCCTCTTCCATCTTCTGGGCTCCTGTTTTCTCACACTCTGCCCCATGACAATCTAGATGTGGAATTTAACCCTTTTGCCAATTTATTCTACCTTCCTCCATACACATCCACACCATTCATGAGTATAGCAGACTTTCTTTACTGCCAAAATGGAAGAGAGGGGAGTCACATAATTTTCCAAATAACAAATAAATTAAACTTGTATATTAAGTATTTCCCCCTCTCTCTCTGGAGGGACTTCTATTTTATTTTTTATCTGAGGGAACTCTATTTCTGGAAATGACAGAATAATTAGTTTGGATCAATATTTCCACTGAGAACAACTAGATTATCTGGACAAAATATTAAAAAAATAAAAACAGCAGCTTGTAGGCATTGGAGAGCTAACATGGCAGTGAAGAGCTAAAATACCATTTAGAGATTCTTCTTCCAGGGAGATCTGCTGATTCCTGGAGAGGCAACTGAGAAGCAAAGATTCTGAGCAGCACTTGTGGCAGTATTGCAAAGCTAAGGGGACCAAAATTCAATCTAGGTTCTGCTAAATGGGAGAAGGAGATATTGCTAAAATTCACATTTTTATAAGACTCAATTAGAATATCCCCAACTGTTTAACAGTTAAGAAATTAACTTTGAAATTATTTATGGGTTAGAGAAGAAATCACAATTGAAATTAGAAACAATTTTGACTGAATGACAATGAAAATATTACATATCAAAACTTACGGGATGCCTAATGTAAGACCTAAAACGATAGAACTCCTAGAAGAAAATATAGGAGAAAAGGTTCATGACATTGGTCTTGGCAATGATTTCTTGGCTATGACACCAAAGGCACAGGCAATAAAAACAAAAACAGACAAATGGGACTACATCAGACTTAAAAGCTTCTGCACAGCAAAGGAAATAATCAATAGAGTGAAAGGCAACCTATGAAATGGGGGAAAATATTTGCAAATCACATATCTGATAAAGTATTATCCAGTATATATAAAGAATATATCCAGAATATATCCAGAACTCCTACAACTCAACAACAAAAACCCAAATAACCTTGTTTAAAAAAGTGCAAAGGAGGGGTCAGCCCTGGGGCATAGTGGTTAAATTTGGCACATTCTGCTTTGGCGGCCTGGGTTCCCGTGTTCGGATCCTGGTTGTGGACATACACCACTTGTCAGCCATGCTGTGGCAGTGGCCCACATACAAAATACAGGAAGATTGGCACAGATGTTAGCTCAGAGTGAATCTTCCTCAGCAAAAAAAAAAAAAAAGTACTGAAAAAAAGTGCAAAGGACTTGAATGGATGCTTCTCCAAACAAGATCTACAAATGGCCAACAAGCATATGAAAAGATGCTCAATATCACTAATCATCAGGGAAATGCAAGTCAAAACCACAATGACACATCATCTCACACCTGTTGAGATGGCCACTATCAAAAAAAACAGTAAATAAGAAGTACTGGAGAGGTTGAGGAGAAATTAGAACACTTATGATGGGAATGTAAAATGGTGCAGCCACTATGGAAAACAGTATGGAGGTTCCTAAAAAAATTAAAAATAGAATTACCATATGATTCAGCAATCCTACTTCTAGGTATATACGCAAAGAATTGAAAATCAGGATCTCAAAGAGATATTTGAACATGTTCATTGCAGTGTTATTCGCAGTAGCTATGAGATAGAAACAACTTAAATTCCATCAATAGATGAATGGATACATAAAATGTGGTATATACATATATTGGAATATTATGCAGCCTTAAAAAATAAGCAAATCCTGTTGTACAATACAACATGGATGGACCTTGAGGACATTATGGTAAGTGAAATAAGCCAGCCATAAAAAGACAAATAATGCACAATTCCACATATATGAGATGTCGAAAGTAGTCAAACTCACAGAAACAGAAAGTAGAATGTGGTTGCCATATGGTGATTATTTTGTAGTATATACATATATCAAATCATTACGTTGTACACTTTAAACTTACACAATGTTATATGTCAATTATATCTCAATAAAACTGGGAAAAAATAAAATAAAATTTATTCTTAAAAAAAAGTATGTAGTTACCAGAGGCAAGAGGGGGAAAAGGGAATTTGCTGTTCAATGAATATAGAGTTTCAGTTTTGCAGGATGAAAAAGTTCTAGAAGTCTATTGCACAACAATGTGCATATGGTTAACAGTACTGTACTATACGCTAAAAAATGGTTAAGATGGTAAATTTTATGTTATGTGCTTTTTACCACAATTAAAAAAAAAAAACCTGAGGGATGCAGCTAAATCCATGTTTACAGAGAAATTTATAGCATTAAATGCATATATTAAAAAAGAAGAAGGACTGAAATTTAGTAACCTAAGCATCCATCTCAAGAAATTAGAAAAAGGACAGTAAAAATAAAACAAAGACAAGAACAAAAATAAAACTCTAAATAAAATAAAAGAAAGAAAATAGTGATAAGAAGAGAAATTAGTGAAAATGTGAAAAAACAAAGAGGAGCCACAAAGGCAAACATTTTGGAAGACTAACAAAATTGATAAACCCTTAGACTGGTTAAGAAAAAAGAGAGAGAATACAAATGACCAATATCAGGAATAAAAAAGGGGACAGACAATACTGTACTCCTGCAGACATTGAGAAGAGGGGGTTATGAACAATTTTATGCAGATAGATCGGAAAATGTGGATAAAACAGACAAACTCTTTCAAAAACACACATATAATAACAAACACAACAAGAGAGAGAAAATCTGAATCGTTATGTAACTATTCAAGTACCAAGTCTACAAATAGAAAGTGTTAGGAAGCAATTCTCAATGGGGTTTCTACAGCAAGGTTATCTTTTCAAGGATGTTTGCACAGCAAGCAGCATTGGAAGCTAGGAATGGTGTCTCTCTCTTGGGTAGAGGGCAGATTTATTTCCTGATCAGGAAAATAAAGATAATGTCTCCCTGCAGAACAAAGGGTGTCGGGTTTGCTAGCAGTGCCTTTAAAAGATTGGTGTTTCCTAGGCTCAATATTCTTCAGCAGCTGTGACACAAATCATTGTGTGCACAGTGGCCACTTGGGCAAACCTCAGTGTCACCCTCCTGGGACTTGGGGCAAGGGGCCTGCTGCCTGCTGTGCTGTGATAATAAACTGTCTGAATCCATCTGGGCTTGCTGTTTGCTTACCAAACAATGAGTTGCTTACCAAGTAACAATGGCTCTGTAGAAGTGTGGCCAACGGTCACTACTGCTCAGAGTCTGCTTGACTTGGCAGAAACCTTCCCACAAAGTAAATGCAGGTCCAGTTGCTTCCACGGAGTGAATTCTTCCAAACGTTTAAGAAAGAATTAATGCCAGTATTAACCAAAATCTTCCAAGCAATACACACACAAGAGACACTGCCCATCTTGTTTAACAAGGATGTTGTAATCTTGATATCAAAGCCTGAAAGGACCTTACAGAAAAGGAAAATTATAGGCCAATCACACTCTTGACCATAGATGCAAAAAACCAAACATTACAAACTAAATCCTGTAATATACACTAATGACAACAGACCACAACCAATCTGAGTTTAATTCAGAAATGCACATTTTTTAACATTTGAAGATCAATTAATATGATTCACCAAAAGAAGATCAGAAAGAAAAACGATATGATCATTTCACCAGTTGTAAAAAATCATTTGATTAAATTCAAAATCCATTTAAAATAAAAATACCTACCAAGCTAAGAAAGGAGGTAACTTGTGTTTGTGTGTGTGAGGAAGATTGGCTCTGAGCTAACATCTATTACCAATCCTCCTCTTTTTTGCTGAGGAACATTAGTCCTGAGCTAACGTCTGTGCCCATCATCTTCTATTTTTTTTGTATATGGGACGCCACCACACATAGCTTGATGAGTGGTGCCTGTGTCCGTCCTGGGATTCAAACCTGGGGATCCCAGGCCACCGAAGCAGAGCGTGTACCTAACTACTACGCCACCGGGGCTGGGCCCTAGGAGGTAACCTCTTGAATCTGATAAAAGTTGTTTTCAAAGAGCCTGTAACAAACATCAAACTATCTTTAAAGGACATACTCTTTTAAACATAATCACTATAGCATTTTCTCATCTAGAAAATGAACACTTTTTCCTTACATCATCAAATATTCCATCAGTATTCAAATTTCTCAAATGTTTCATCAATTATTCTCCATACAGGATGCGAATTAGGTCTACCCATTTCAATGGATTGATGTTGACAAAAAAAACCCGTGAAGAGTCTGAGATGTTACCCTACTTGTACGCTAATAAGGTAGCCGGCCACAGCTTCATGGATTCTGGCAGAAGACGCAAGGCGAGAGCTAGAGAGGAAGGATGTTATTGCTCACAGCACAGTAAGCAGTGTATACTTCATCTTAGTGTCGGTTTATTTTGCTCCCCAGTCCTACTAGGGTGGAGTGGATGGATAGGTGGATGCTGCACATAGTGGCTTTGTGTCACAGATGAAGAACCCCAAGCTTAGGAAAAGCCGATCTTTCATAATGGGCTGCAAGCAAACCTGCTGGCCTTTGCCGTGGCGGGAGACATTATCTTTATTATAGTGGACAGACAGCAAACCTGTGCTCTGCTTTGGAGGGACACACTGTCTCTATCTTCCAAATCTGTTTACTAAAAACAACCCTTGAAAACTAGTCTCGAACCAAAAGACAGTTAATACCTCTGCTCACAGATGTGCAGAAACACGAGAGGCCCATGGAGAATTGTCTTTCAACAGATATGTCTCTTAAATATCTTTTGATGTATAGGTTTTCCTTGTAGCTTTTACTTTTACTGTTTAATCTCCCTTAATATAAACGTCAAGAACAGGCAAAATTAAATTATAACATTAGATACAATAGCCATCTTTGAGGAGGAGGGTAGAAGTATTGATTATTTTTAATATTTCTGTTTCAAGGGGGCTTCTGTGGTGCTGTTTGTACTTTCTTCTCTTTAATGTGGTAAAAAAACACAACAAAATTTACTATCTTAACCATTTTTAATTGTATAGTACAGTAGTGTTAACTACATGCACATTGTTGGCAACAGATCTCTAGAACTTTTTCATCTCACAAAACTGAAACTCTATACACCCATTGAACAACAACTCCCCCACTCCCCCCGCTTCCCTCAGCCCCTGGAAACCACCATTCGACTTTCTGTTTCTATGCATTTGACTACTTTAGATATCTCATATAAGTGGAATCGTGCATTATTTGTCTTTCTGTGATTGGTTTATTTCACTTAGCGTAATGTCCTAAAGTTATCCACATTGTAGCACATGACAGGATTTCCTTCTTTTTAAAGACTGCATAATATTCTGTTGTGTACCACATTTTCTTTATCTATTCAATCATTGATCAACACTTATACTGCTTCTTCCTCTTGGCTATTGTGAATAGGGCTGCAATCAACATGGTCGTGCAAATACTTCTTTGAGATCCTGCTTTCTAATCTTTTGGATGTATACCTAGGAGTAGGATTGCTGGATCATATAGTAATTCTATTTTTAATTTTTTGAAGACCCTCCATACAGTTTTCCATAGTGGCTGCACCATTTTACATTCCTAACAACAGTGCATAAGGGTTCTAATTTCTCCTCAACCTCACCAGTGCTTGTTATTTTCTGGTTTTTTTGATAGTGGCCATCTTAACCGGTGTGAGATGACATCTCATTGTAGTTTTGACTTGCATTTCCCTGATGATTATGATGTTGAGCATCTTTTCATGTGCTTGTTGGCCATTTATATATTTTGGATATTAACTCCTTATTGGATACATGATTTGCAAATACCTTCTCCCAATTGTTAGGTTGTCTTTTCATTTTGTTGTTGGTTTCCTTTGGTGTGCAGAAGCTTTTTAGTTGGATGTAGTCCCATTCGTTTATTTTTTCTTTTGTTTTCCTTGCCTGGGGAGACACAATATTAAAAAAAATACTGCTAAGACCAGTGTCAAAGGGTGTACTGCCTATGTTTTCTTCTAGGAGTTTTATGGTTTCAGGCCCTACATTCAAGTCTTTAATCCATTTTGAGTTAATTTTTGTATGCTGTAAAATAATGATCTACTTTCATTCTTTTGCCTGTGACTGTCTTGTTTTCCCAACACCATTTATTGAAGAGACTTTCCTTTCTCCACTGTATACTCTTGCCTCCTTTGTCTTAGATTAATTGGTCATATAGGCATGGGTTTATTTCTGGGCCTCTATTCTGTTCCATTGACCTGTGTGTCTGTTTTTCTGTCCGTACCATGGTGTTTTTATTACTACTACTTTGTAGTATATTTGAAATCAGGGAGTGTGATATTTCCAGGTTTGTTCTTTTTTTTCTCAGGATTGCTTTGGCTCTTCAAGGTCTTTTGTTGTTCCATATGAATTTTAGGATTTTTAGGAACTTTAGGATCTGCCAGTTTTTATCTTTCAATATTTTGAATATATTTTCCACTTTCTCCTGGCCTGTGGAGTTTCTGCTGAGAAATCCTCTGATAGCCTAAGAAACTTTCCCTTGTAAGTTATTATTTTCTTCTCTCTGGCCACCCTTAATATTCTTTTTGTCATTGACTTTTGACAGTTAATATAACGTGCCTTGAGGAAGATCTTTTTGCATTGAGATATTTAGGTGTTCTATTAGCTTAATGTACTTGTATATCCACTTCCTTCCCCAGGTTTGGGAAGTTCTCAGCTATTATTTCTTTAAATGAGCTCTCTGCTCCCTTCTCCCTCTCTTCTCCTTCTGGGATACCGATTATCCTTATATTGCTTTTCCTAATTGAATTGGATATTTCTTGTAGAATTTCTTGACTTTTAAAAAATCTTAGTTCTCTCTCCTCTTCCACCTGAATCATTTCTAGATATCTATCTTCGAGCTTGTTAATTCTCTCTTCCATATGGTCTGGTCTATTTCCAATGCTTTCTACTTTATTCTTCATCTTATTTATTGTATTGCTCAGCTCCACAATTTCTGTTTGGTTTTTTTTAGAGTTTCAATCTCTTTGGTGAAATATTCCTTCTGTTCATTAATTTTATTTCTGAATTCATTGAACTGTCTTTCTGAGTTTTCCTGTAGCTGGTTGAGTTTCTTCATGACAGCTATTTATTCTTCTCTATTAGTTAGATTGCAATCTTCTGTGACTTCAAGGTTGGTTACTGGAGAGTTGTCATTTTCTTTTTGTGATACCGTGTTACTGTAGTTCTTCATGGTGCTTGATGAGTTGTTTCTGTGTTAGTGCACTTATGGTAGCAAACCCCTTTCTAATTTGGGTAAGGCTTTGGTTACTTTGATTTTGAGTTGCTTCTGATTTTATTTGAGAGCCTGCACTTTCCATCCTCCACTGCCTCTGCCAGGGGTGTCTTCAGTGCCCTCCTTGTGCTGCTTGTGCCTCCAAGGTTGTTGTAGCCTTGCTGCTAGGTGTCACTGCAGTCATGGGCTTGTGAGCACTTCTGTTGTTTCCAGGTTGCCAGGGTCATGGGTTCTCCCACTGGTCCTGGGGGAGGGAGAGAGCAGGGCAGGAGCCGGGGTCAGGGCACCTCCACCACATCTGGGCTTGTGGGCCTGCTGGTGCCACTCTGCGGGGGGGGGGGGGGTGAAGTTGCAGGGGCTCCTGCAACTGGCGGGGACCAGGATTCTGGGCTCTGTCACTGCTGTTTCCTGGTTCTCTGTGGGCTCTCCACAGGCTCAGGTGCTGCTGGTGCATGTGCTGCCTGCGCTGCCACTTCTGGATTTCCTGGGGGTGCTGGCAACGCCACTGCCAGAGTGCTGGATTTGCAGGTGTCACCACCACCACCACAGGAGGAGGGATACCTGGGTCATGAGCACCACTAGGGTTCCTGAAGCCTCTGGTCTCTGGCACCTGTGCACTGCCTGGAACCTCAGGTCATGGGAACTGCTGCTGGGAGCATCAAGGGTTGGATGGAGACCCCACTGCTGGAAGGGCCAGTGTTGGAGGTGCCAGCGCCTGGGGAGGGAAAGGAGCCTGGGTCTCAGGCATCGTCTCAGTTTCCAGAGCCCCCGGGCACAGGCCGCAGTGATTCCTGAAGCCTCTGGGAGCGTGGGCTGTCTGGATTCCTGGGCCTCCATTTGTGGGTGTTACCTCAGTTCCTGGGGCCTCTGGTCTCTGGCTGCTGCTCCCCTGGTTCCACTGTCTCCAGGAGGTCTACTTCACCCACCTCAGATGTCTAGATGCTCTCTCAGGCTTTCTGGTGTGCTGTGCAGAGAGTCCTCTGTTGGTCAATGGATGTCCTACTGGTTGTAACTTAGAGGGGAGAGACCCAGGGGACAACTCACTCTGCCATGCTGATGTCACTCCTTCATGTTTTAATGCATTTTTATTACATCGTGAGTAGTCCCAGCCATGCTGAGCTGTCTGCCTAGGGCTGTCCAAGTTATATTTTGAAATACCTATTATTATCTTTGTTGTGCTTTTGCTAAAAGTTGCACAGATTTTTAATCATCTACCTTTAACTCCATTTTTCCTATAAATTCTGCTATTTTTAGGGCCTAATCTTGCACAAAACAAGGATTTCCAGTAATGATGTTACTGCAGAAGCAACTGAATATGACATTTTCAGTCTCTGTCCCGGGAGTAGGGATCTGCCAGCTGGAAGAAGGGAAGGCAATGATTTTTGGGTATGAGACAGCAATGTTTGTCTCATTGCACATATGAACATAATTACCATTGCTGCCACAGGTTCAATGTTTAACATGATGAGAACGGTTTAGAAAAAAGTAAAAATTGCTACGGCCAAATGTGGAGACTGACTATCAAAGTTAATTGGTAGCAGATCGTCTTTCAAGTGTGATTTGTATTGTGACTAATAGATTTGTGTAACAGGCTTGTGGAGGCTTTGTGGTTCTTCCTTGGCACATGTGGGTGTGAGAGAGGGGAATGTGTGGCTGGTCAACCTGGTTAGCAAAGCATTTTTGTCTGTAGACAGCAGATCTCTGAGCGGCCCCAGACTGCACAGGCTGCTTGGAAATGTGGACATGGGCATCCACTGGCCAATGGTTAGGCATGCCAGGGCAATTTTTGGAGTGAGGGTTACTGCTAACACCCAGGCAGGCCGCAAAATTCCAGAAGTAGCTTTCTTTGCAGGAACCTAGAGCATATTAACAAACTGGGCCACCCTGGGAAACTGAGTTACACAATCCCCTCCAGCTGACCTGCCCCCCAGCACCAGAACCCACACTGCTGGGCCGCAGAGGAGTAATTGTAGGTGCTTCATAGGGCACTTCTCCGCATGCATCCGACCAGAAGGAGCCAGGAAAGATGATCAATCATCTTTTAAATAGCAAAATACCTTTCACATCTCCCTCACTAACAGTCACCTAGATTCTTCTTAAAGGTTACCAATGACAGGTAACTCACTCTCTATAGAATCTACAGTATGTAGTTAAGAGAATGGATTCTGGAGCTGGATTGCCTGGGTTCAAATCCCAGTTATTCTAGTCAGCCAACTATCTGACCTTGACCAAATTATTTAACATCCTGTGCCTCAGTCCCTTCATTTGTAAAATTGAGGTAACAGTAATATACAGCATAAGGTGGTTGAGAGGAATATACATATATAATATAGATAGATAGATAAAGATATACAATGTGCAATGACTTAGAGCAGCCTAGCACCTTGCAAGTGCTAGGCTATTATTATTATTACTATTACAGTACTTGTTATTATTAGAATGACCAAAGATCATCCAAATCAGAACACATGGTCTAACCAGACAATTTTGTTCTGTTCTTGGTGTGGCTGAGAAATTAAATTGGATATCAAAATATTTGTTGCAAACATCCATTGCTTTTGCACTCCCTTATCCTTTCATCCCATTACCCTTCTGGAAACTAGCAACTTCTCTCTGGGGAAACTTATCTTCTCTGCTCTCAGAACAAGTACTTCAAATGCTTCAAATACAGTTGACTTCACCTCTAGCTCAAGGGGATGGCATGTGATTCAGTGTTGGCCAATCGAAGGAGCACTTTCCCCTGACCACATGACTGGTTCAGAGTTGGGCATGAAACATTATCAGAGCCAGTGGGTGACAGGTGTTTTGCCAGATCTACTGGGAAAAGTACAGGCATTTTCTTCATGGGATATGAACTTGGAGTGATGTAATTCTGGAGCTCTGGCAGCCATTTGGCAGCATATAATGCCTAAGAAAAAAAGGTGTGGCATACACTTGTTATTCTTTTTGGCTACTCAGTGTCTTTGAACAATTTTCCTATGTTGAAAAATTCCACAATTTATGAGACCACCTTCCTCTTGTAAAACCTGGATTCTTTTTTTTTTAAATCATACGCATTATGTTAGTAGACTCCTCTTTTCTCCTTAAAACATGAACATGACTACTTAACTTTTAAATTACAGTTTAAAAATTACAATGCTAACTTTAATAGACCTTATGACTTGGTTTAATTTTCCATTCTTAAATACATTTTACTAGATTGTGCCGTGGCTATAGGGTTTTACATATGGCAAGATACTGTCAGGAATGTAGATACTTTCCTTCTTGAATTTTCTTTGCATCTAATTAAGATTGCAACTAAACTGGCCATTAAAAAATAATATCTTGCTCCTTTGCTTGCTTCTGAATAGCATGGGAGAGTAATTAATTAATTATTGAGGTCATAATAGTTTATAACATTATGAAATTTCAGTTATACATTATTTGTCAGTCACCATATAAATGCGCCCCTTCACCCCTGTGTCCAGCCCCCAACTCCCTTCCCCTTGGTAACCACCAAACTGTTCTCTCTGTCCGTGTGTTAGTTTATCTTCCACATATAAGTGAAATCATATGGTGTTTATCTTTCTCTGTCTGGCTTATTTTGGGTAAAAGCTGGATTCTTATCTTACTAGTCTTTTTTGCCCTAGCGTACGTGTGTTTTAGGCTCTGCCAGTAGGACCACTCTTACCAGAATTTTTGTTGGAAACCATGAGGCAAGAAGAAGGACTCTATTCTGAGAAGGCAGTGGCAACTTTGTCTCATATCTAGAAGCACCAATAGCAATAGTTTTCTAGTAGGAACATCTGGTGCTTGGGATGAGAACTGTTGGGTCCAGTTGTGCTGGCAGTGGTGTCTCCAACGGGCTGGGACTGAATGTGATTTAGAGTTGTGTTTCTGCTACACAGTCTCCAAATCTGGTTCTTAAGTCTTTCTGAAAATACTGTGAGCTAGCTAAAATCCTTTAGTAAATTTATGTTTCTGGTTAGCCATAGTTGATGTCTGTTGTTTGCAACTGAGTACTTTGAGTAGCAAAATTAAAAATGGAGAAGAGTAGATTCAGGAGATAGAGAGAGATAAAGTCTTGGTGATATCATATGAGTTCCTGGTCCAGCCACAACTTAAGCCAGCACTCTGCTTGATTCTTCAGTTATGTGAACCAGTGAATTCTCCTTTACCTTCAGCCACTTTGGGTTGGGTTTTTGAAACCTGCAACAAAAACAATCCCAATTGTTACAATATTGTACTCTTCTTCTCTATTCTTTTTATTATATAAGTTTCAGGTGTACATCATCATATTTCTATTTCTGTATAGACTACATCATGTTCACCATTCAAAGACTAATTACCATCTGTCACTGTACATGTGCCCTGTTACCCCTTTTGCCCTGCTCCCTCCCAACTTCCCCTCTGGAATCTACCAATCTAATCTCTATATTTATGTGTTTGTTTGTTGTTTTTATTTTCTACTTGTGAGTGAAGCCATCTGGTATTTGACTTTCTCCATCTGACTTATTTTGCTTATCATAATACCCTCAAGGTCCATCCACGTTGTCACAAATGGCAAGATTTCATCATTTTTATGTCCGAGTAGTATTCCATTGTGTATATATACCACATCTTCTTTATCCATTTATCCATTGATGGGCACTTAGATTGTTTCCAAGTCTTGGCTATTATGAATAATCGTGCAGTGAACATAGGGGTGCAAATATCTTTATGAATTCATGTTTTTTTGTTCTTTGGATAAATACCCAGAAGTGGAATAGCTGGATCATTTGATAGTTCTATTTTTAACTTTTTGAGGAATCTCCATACTGTTTTTCATAGTAGTTGCACCAGTTTACATTCCCACAAGCAGTATATAAACGTTCCCTTTTCTCTACATCCTCTCCAACACTTGTTATTTCTTGTCTAGTTAATTATAGCCATTCTGATGGGTGTGAGGTGATATCTCATTGTAGTTTTGATTTGCATTTTCCTAATAATTAGTGATGTTGAACATTTTTTCATGTGCTTGTTGTCCATCTGTATATCTTCTTTGGAAAAATGTCTCTTCAGATCCTTTGCCCATTTTTTAATTGAGTTGTTTGTTTTGCTGTTGTTGAGTTATATGAGTTCTTTACATATTTTGGATATTAATCCCTTATCAGAAATATGGTTTGCAAATATCTTCTCCCAATTGTTAGGTTGTCTTTTCATTTTGCTGATGATTTCCTTTGCTGTGCAGAAGACTTTTAGTTTGATATATTGCCTTTGTTTATTTTTTCTTTTGTTTCCCTTGCCTGAGGAGACATAATATTCAAAAAGATACTGCTAAGGCTGATGTCTAAGAATGTACTGCCAATGTTTTTTTTCTAGGAGTTTTATGATTTCAGGTCTTATATTCAAGTCTTTAATCCATTTCGTGTTAATTTTTGTGTATGATGTAAGATAATGGTCTACTTTCATTCTCTTGCATATGGCTGTCCAGTTTTCCCAACACCATTTATTGAAGAGACTTTCCTTTCTCCATTGTATGTTCTTGGCTCCTTTGTTGAAAATTAGCTGTCCATAGATGTGTGGTTTAATTTCTGGGCTCTTCTTTCTTTTCCATTGATCAGTGTGTCTGTTTTTGTGCCAGGACAATGCTGTTTTGATTACTATAACTTCAAGTTATATTTTGAAATCAGGGAGTTTGATACTTCCAGCTTTGTTCTTTTCTTTGTCAGGATTGCTTTGGCTATTCAAGGTCTTTGTTTTTCTATATAAATTTTGGGATTCTTTGTTCTATTTCCATGAAAAATATCCTGGGGACTTTGATAGGATTGCATTGAATCTGTAGATTGCTTTAGGAAGTATGGACTTTTAGCTATGTGAATTCTTCCAATCCATGAGCATGGAATGTCTTTCCATTCTTTGCATCTTCTTCATTCTTTCAACAATGTTTTATAGTTTTCAATGCACAGATCTTTCAACTCCTTGGTTAAATTTATTCCTAGGTATTTTATTCTTTTTGTTGCAATTTGTAAATGGGATTGTATTCTTAACTTCTCTTTCTACTATTTTGTTGTTAGTGTATAGAAATGCAACTGATTTTTGTATGTTGATTTTGTACCCTGAAACTTTTATTGTATTCATTTATTATTCCTAATAGTGTTTTGGTGGATTCTTTAGGGTTTTCTATATATAAGATCATGTCATCTGCAAATAGTGACAGTTTTATTTCTTCCTTTCCAATTGGATCACTTGTATTTCTTTTTCTTGCCTGATTGCTCTGGCTAGGACTTGCAACACTATGTTAAATAAGAGTGGTGAAAGTGGGCTTCCTTGTCTTGTTCCTGTTTTAGAAGGACAGCTTTCAGTTTTCACCATTGAGTATGATGTTAGCTGTGGGTTTGTCATATATGGCCTTTATTATGTTGAGGTACTTTCCTTCTGTACCCATTTTACTCAGAGTTTTTATGATAAATGAATGCTGTATCTTGTTGAATGCTTTCTCTGCATCTATTGAGATGACCATGTGATTTTTACTCTTCATTTTGTTAATATGGTGTATCACATTGATTGATTTGCAGATGTTGAACCATCCTTGTGTCCCTGGAATAAATCCCACTTGATCATGATGTATGATCCTTTTAATGTATTGTTGCATTTGGTTTACTAGTATTTTGTTGAGGATTTTTGCATAAATGTTCATCAGGGATATTGACCTGTAATTTTCTTTTTTTGTGTTGTCCTTGTCTGGTTTTGGTAGCAGGGTATTGCTGGCTTGATAGAATGAGTTAGGAAGTCTCATCCTCTTCAAGTTTTTGGAAGAGTTTGAGAAGGATAGGTATTAAGTCTTCTTTGAATGTTTGATAGAATTCTTTGGGGAAGCTGTCTGGTCCTGGACTTTTGTTTTTTGGGAGACTTTTGACTACTGTTTCAATCTCCTTACTAGTGATTGGTCTATTCGGATTCTCTATTTCTTCTTGATTCAGTTTTGGAAGGTTGTATGATTCTAAGAATTTATCCATTTCTTCTATATTATCCAATTTGTTGTCTTATAGCTTTACATAGTATTCTTTTATAATTCTTTATATTTCTATGGTATTTGTTGCCATTACTCCAGTTTTGTTTCTGATTTTATTTATTTGAGCCTTCTCTCTTTTTCACTTGGTGAGTCTACCTAAAGGTTTGTCAATTTTGTTTGTCTTCTCAAAGAACCAGCTCTTAGTTTCATTGATTTTTTCTATCATTTTTTTAGTCTCTATTTCATTTATTTCTGCTCTGATTTTTATTATTTCCTTCCTTCTACCTATTTTGGGCTTTGCTTATTCTTATTTTTCTAATTCCTTTAGGGGTAGTGTTAGATTTTTATTTGAGATTTTTCTTGTTTCTCAAGGTAAGCCTACATTGCTTAAAGTTCCCTGTTAGTACCACTTTTACTGCATCCCATAAATTTTGGTATGTTGTTCAGTAGCATTTTGTTTACTCTCCACATATTTGTGGCTTTTACAATTTTCTTCATGTAGTTGATTTCTAGTTTCATACTGTTGTGGTTCTTCTCTATTCTTATGTCCTATATCTCTCTTTTCATGATTCTGTGATAAAATTTAGAATGAATAATACTTAAAAAAAATCAACCCATATAATATTCATGGAGGCTATTCATTAAAGTGATCCAAAGTTTTATTAACCGGGCCAGGCATCTGTTTGCTCTTTAACATCAGATGAAGTAAGAAAAGAATTTGACATTGTTAATTCCAGTTTTCTCTCCTGTAAATTCTTCAGTTGTTTTAATTTTCCATTTTGTTTTTAAAACTAACTCATGGGAAATGAAATAAAATCCATGATTTTTGTATCTGATTTCTAAATTCCATTAACTTAAAAACAAGCTTGATACCCATTATTCATATTTAAACATTAAAAACTCACACACTTGTGTACACTTTTATAATGATCTGGCTACACTGACTGAATTGTAAAAACAGAAAGTACACATCCACTTAAATTGGTGGTCTCCTCCCAGTGGAAGCATTTCTAGAATGCAGAGTGTAATTTGCTGAACTGTTTGACATCAGCTTCCTTTTTTTGTCATTATAATTTCTGGCACATGCATTTTACACAAATCTTGGTCAAGGGATGTTGCTCCCCTCTTTTCCAAAGTTATTACTTCTCAATGTTTGTGAAATACAATTATACATTTTATTTTTACTTTTTTTTTCAGAACAGAGTTATGTGAACCAATGAGTTTACTCACTGGCATGTGATTTGGATTTTCATCAAACCAGTCAACCAAGATGAAACCAAAATGAAAATGTCAACTTATTTGAATGGATCATCTGTGTTATTTAGAAAAAATCTAAGAGCATGTTGGCATCATATACTGACACAAACAGAATATTGGACTTACTTTTATTCTGTGGGTTTAAAAATGTAGTTGATTCTTATGATTACAAAAAAATAAATGCATGAACATCATTAAAAAGACTAAAAACTATAGGAAAATTCAAAAGGAAAAAAGCATACATAATGTTGTTTTCATTAGTGCCATCCAGTCAATTCCAACTCCTAATGACACTGTGGACAGCATATTGGAACCCTTCCTGGCCTTTTTGCACCATCTTCTCACCTTCTGGTGCTATATCAGACAATGTTCTGCTGCTATTCATAGGGTTTTCATGGCCAGTTTTTTCAGAAGTGGGTGACCAGGTCCTTCTTCCTAGTCTGTTTTGATCTGGAAGCTCCGCTGAAATCTGTCCACCATGGGTGACCTTGCTGGTATTTGAAATACTGGTGTCATAGCTTTCAGTATCACAGCAACACACAGCCACCACAGTATGACAACCAACAGGTGGGTGATGTGGTTCTCTGACCGGGAAACGAACCCAGGCCCAGTGGTGAAAGCACAGAATCTTAACCGCTAGACCACCAGGCTGGTATATATAGTGTTACCATAATCATTGTTATTTTGGAATAGTGTCTTTAAATCTTTTAACTGGACATGGATACTTTTATACATTTTTTCTTTTTTGAGATAATTATGTCCATATAATTTTGTGTAATGCTTTTAAATTAACTTCATCATAAAAATTTTAAAGTATTGATTTTGCATCATCTGCAATTTTAATAAAATTAGTTCATTACTTGACATTGTTACCTTGCTTTGGAATATAGAAATCTACAAAACTATGGAATTATAATCCTAATTTATAATCACTACAGATCTAGAATAAAGTCTTAATTTTTATAGTCTTATTATATATTTCGTATTGTCAGGTTTAAAAAATATAAATAATCTCATTTAATCCTCTAAATTACACTGAATGATATATAAAAAGAGTAGCATTAGCTTTATCTGGGGTGGGGTGGGGAGAAGTAAGGTAGAATACATACTCTAGAAAGTCAGGAGACCTGACTACCCACCACTAATCAACTTTGTGACTGTGATGATTACTTTTTCATGTCAACTTTGCTAGAGTATGATGCCCACTTGTTTGCTCAAATGGCAGTCCAGATGTTGCTGTAAAGGTATTTTGTAGATGTGATTAACATTTACAAACAGACTTGAAGTAAAGTAGATTACCTTCCATGATATGGGTGGGCCTCATCCAATCAGTTGAAGGCCTTAAGAGCAAAAACTGAGGTTTCCTGAAGAAGAAGGAATTCTGCCTCAAGACTGCAACATGTACATTCTGCCTGAGTTTGTAACCTTTTCACTCAAGCCTGCTGGCCTAGCCTACAGATTTTGTACTTGCCATTCCCTACAATTATATGAGCCAATTTACTTAGGGTTCTGCAGAGAAACAGAATCGATACTCTCTCTCTCTCTCTCCTATTGATTCTGTTTCTCTGCAGAACTCTAACAAATACAGTAATCTTGGTCAAGTGACCCTGGGTTTTAATTTCTTCAGCTGAAGTTTAGGAGATGGAATTAGATCAGAGGTTCTTAAATTATAATCTGTGGATTAATGTTCATTTTGGATAAAGTTCTGCCCAGTCTGTGATAAAAAGAGAAAACAAGTTGGTAAGTTTTTCAGATAACCAAATTTATTCAAATATATTTTTTTCTCTCTTTTTGCCCTGAAGATTATAGTCTTCTACTTTCTTTTGGACTGAAAATATCCTTTCTTTTATGAAGTGATGCTGATGGTTGTCATTGGTTGTTTGTTCTCTTATTTTTTAATATACTAGACAAAATACAATGTTGACAACTTTAAGTCAGTTACCAAAATATGGGAAATTTTTGCTAGTTCACATTATTGAAAAATCTTGGAGCCACTGCCTTAGATAATCCCTTCCAACTCGAAAATCTAAAGCTCTAAGATAAAATATTAGGGACTCAAAGAAGTAAAATACCCACCTGGTTAAAGAGTCAGAAAGCAAAAAAAAAAAAAAAAGTAAGAAGAAAACAAAATATTATGAAGACAAAGAAATAAATTATTTGCAGATTTTTAGCCATTTTGGATTATTAATGCCACCCTGTATTCTGTAAACACGATAGAGGCCAGTTGACTGGGAATTCATAAAATACAACTTCCCTGTTCTGCTGGTGAACACTTCAGCCTCAGTTCCTGGTAGAAATTAACATTTAACATGACTTTAGTTGAGCCTTCCAATTTCTTTCATGGTTAGATAGAAGAGATTATGTAAACCAGCTTCACTAATCTCAATTTTTCGATTTTAGTCTGATGGAGGAGGGTAACTGGAAAGCCAAACCCTATGGAAGGAGAGAGGGGATAGTTCCTTTTCCTTTTCCTTTCGAGGAGCTTAATGTCCTCATATGTGGACAGCAGACAGCTAAGGAAAGCTGGTTTTAAAAGTTAGTCTTGCAGCTCAGTAGGTAGTAAAATCCAATCAGTAGTCCTTTGAGAGATGATTCTTCAGTGGATGTAGATGTGTAATCATAACTATAGTGACTTACTTGCAGGCAAATGATGGGTAAGCTTAAAGAAATGTGCAACCAGGATTCAAATCAGGGCTTCAGTGGCTGCATTTGGGTAGATCAGTCACTCGCCTGTCATAACCCTTTATGGATTATCCCCATTCAGGGAGAATTCAAATTAATTCACTTAGATATAATATTCTTGAGGAGAATCATTAAAAGCTTTCTCCCCTTATCATACCTTATGGAAAAGATTTATAAACCTTAAGGAGAGTTTAAGATATTTTTCCGAAAGAAAATATATCTACTTTAAACTACAGTGTTATATTTTTGGGGTCTTCCAAGTATTCCCCACTAATTACATTTGTGTTGAATTCTTCACTTTTTGTTGATCTGATTCAATTCCATATAAAAAGCATGGCTTATCATTGTAGATCTAGATATATATATTGACAAAATATAGCTGATCTTTGTTTAAAAGTTCCAAGTTTCATTTTCTCATTCAGCAGGACCATCTTATCTTCTTACACAGCTTCTGTTTTTACATAAGTGCAACGTAAATAAGTTTTGATTTTCTACTTTCCCCCCTCTTTCTTTTTAAAAATATGAGCAACAGAAGATGTGTATTTAATTCTTTCCTGTCCTCATTCTCTTACCCAGTCCAGGGTTTCCATTCCTATTGTCATTCACAAGCATTTAGCATACTTTGCTTCAGGGCATAAATGTATTCGCTACTCAGCAATAGAAAAAACTTTTCTCCCAACCAGGACTGTAGAATCAATGGCTCTGGCTAAATGATGTCTTTGTCTGAATCTTGCTTTTTAATATTTATCTCAGTTACATTTCCGTGAACTCTGGCTAACTTGCAGAGCACCTTTGCCCAAGGACAAACAAAGTTGGCGGAGGGAAACCAGGAGAAGTGATATCTGAGTCACACGTCTGGTGCTCCAGCAGCTGTGGCATTCATGATGTAAATTCCCAGAATGGGTCAGTTTTATCAGCATTTAAGAGAATAAAGAAATGTTGTAAGACTCCCAGAACCTGGCCAAAAATCTATTTTCAATCTGCTTTGTTTATGGCAAAGGGGCATTCAAGAAACAGGCAAGACAAGAAAGTGGTGAAGCAATCAGCTATAAATAGTAGAGCCTGTGTTTGTTCCAAGACAGTGTGTTCTGTAAAGAACTGTGAATATTTGGATTCTTGCAAAGAACTGTGTCTCGTTTAACTTAAATTTGCAAGTGCAGATGAGAAAAGAAAAAAAAATATATCCAAGAGAACACAGCACAATATACTGGTGTTTAGTGTTCTGTTTTGTTTTTGTTCTCGTCACGGGATGGAAGATTTCCATTTTGCCTAGATGGTCTGCTCTTGCAGGGCTGCTCCACAGACTCCACTAACATCCATTACTTATGGAGCATCTGCCATGTGCCAGAAACTGAGGCATGAGTGTCGTAAATATGAAAGAAGCATACTCCTGCCTGTAGCCTAGCAAAGGAGAGAAACAAGAGGACAGAGAATTATAAATTACAGTCTAATGTAATGAGTGCTACATAGAGTGTGATTTGGGAAGAAAGATGAGGACTTAGGGTAACCGACTCACCCCGATTTGCCTGGCAGTTTTCTGGTTTTAGCACTGAAAGTCCTGTGTCCTGGGAACCCGCTCAGTCCCAGTCAAACCCAGACAGTTGGTCACCTTAGTGAGGTACCAACTTGAGGGTAATTGGGGGTAGTGACAGGGGCAATCGTATGTAAGGAAAATTCCCAGAGAAGAGAAAATGTTTAAGCTGTGTCTGGAAAGACTGAGGTAGAAAAAGGTAAGTGTGATAGGCTGAGTAATGTCCCCAAAGATGTCCAGGTCCTAATCATTGGAACCTGTGAATGTTACCTTATATGGCAAAAGGAGTTTTGCAGATGGGATTAAATTAAGAATCTTGAGATAGAGAGAATATCCCGGATGATCTGGGTGGGCCCTAAGTGTAATCCAAAATGTCCCTATAAAAGGGAGGCAGAGGGAGATTTGGCAACAGAAGAGGAGATGTGATAATGAAAGTAAGAGGTCTGAGTAATGTGCATGGAAGGGGCCACCAGCCAAGGAATGCACAAGGTCTCCAGAAGTTGGAAAAGGAAAGGAAATGGATTCTTCCCTAGAGCCTCTGGAAGGAACCCGCCCTGCTGACACCTTCACTTCAGCCCAGTGAAACGGATTTCCAGTTTCTGGTCTCCAGATTGTAAGAGAAAAAATTAGTGTTGTTTTAAACCATAGGAATAGGGAACTGATACAGTGGGAATGCAGAGAAGGGCATTCTCGGCAGGGGAATAGCATGACAAAGGCTGTAGAGAGCAAAGGCTGCTCAGAATACTATAAGTTTGTTCCCTGTTTGGCAGTTTGGCAGTAAAGCTCGCTTGGGAACACAGCAGGGGAGGAAGCTCCAGGGGTAGGCAGGGGCTGGCTTCCCAATGACCTTGTAACTCATATTCAGGAGATTTTCCTCCATCTTGAAGACAATGAAAATACATCCAATGATTTAAAGCAGGACCATAATGAGATCATATTTGCATTTTAGATACATCTTTTCGGTAGCAGGATGGGAAGTGGAAAATTGAGAGGAAGAAGATCCAAAAAAGCAGGGAACCCATTCAGAATGATCATATTGTCCAGGCAAGAAAAGGTAAGAGTCTTGATTGCCAAGGGGATGGAAAGCTGGGACAGTTTCTAGAGACTCTTAAAAGGTGGATTGTCCAGGACTTGGTGACCACCCAGTAAGGCAAAGGAAAGGTTGAAGTTTTTGTTTGGGTCTGTGGAGGGCGGGGCTGTCACAGCCGAGATGGGGAATACCAGAGGCGTAGTGTGTGGACAGGCTGTGGGTGGGAGTGGTGGGTTAGTTTTTAGAATGTTGAATTTGAGGAGCCAGTGATATATACAAGTAAAATTTTAAGGGGATGCTTCAATCAAGAATTTCAAAAAAGGCTTTGAAAAAAGAAGGTTCTCTTTGGGGCACAGGGGCAGTTAGGGAAGTAGAAATGGACCAAAGATGAGGTCGCTGGTAATGCAGACTTGCCCCTCGTGCGTGGCTTTTCTTTTTCAGTATGTCCAGTCCATTTCTTAAGCATCACTGTCCACTGCATGACTGGTTGTGGTTCAGATCAAAGTCTCCCTTGAGCTGCTGCATTCAGTCTGGTATCTCTCCCCCTGCTGCTCTCTGCTTTGTCTTCGTGCACCGTTCCTTAGCTCTGATCACGCTGAGCTTCTTTCTGCTCAGCCTTCGCCCACAGCTTCTCCTCGTGACCTTCCCGCTTGGGCTCCAACCTACCTTTCAGCCTGCTCACTCTCTTCCCACCCTCTATATCAGCAGATAAAAGTTATTCAAATAAATTATTGCTTAAAAAGCTAACACCAAATAAAAATGAAGAAAATAATAAGATTTAAAAGTAGATATTTGATCTTCAAAAAATAATTGCTATCTTTAACAATAGTGCTTATTAATTGTACAAATGTTGAGTTATGTGTGTAAAGCTCTTTTGACTTTGCACTAGTGGGGAAATGGTGAGGTTATATGGTGAGGTTATACTAGTTACAAGCTAACTCCAAAGAGAAGTTGTATATTGACTCTATTTCTTGTTCAATAACTTTAAAGACAGCATTGTGAATGACTTTTGTGTATATGAGTGTGTATGTCAGTGTGTTCTTTTGTGTTTCAATTGATAGCAAATCTAGTTTTTGTTTTAAAGAAAGTATTCTGGTTCATCTTTATCTTCTATAGTTCATTATGTATAGATGGCAATTCTGATGCATAATTACTTACATGAATTTAAATACTATCATATTTACATTCTAGTTCTTGAAATAGAGTGAAAATCATCTTGCAAAAAAGGCTTTGCTTTGTCCATTGTCATTTTCTTTGTCCTCTTGAGCATTTTGGGGAAATGGAAATGCTTTCAAAATGACTGCACCTTAGCTCAATTCAAAATTGTAATGCCATCTATACTGATTTGGGTATATCTCAAAGCCGGAAAGATTAAGATTTAAGTTAAAAAACCTAAAGTACAGTATCACATCACAAAAATACTACTATTTCAATACTTAAAAACAGGTATTTTAATCACCATTATTTCATTTTTGACTGTTGGAAATACATTTGTATTTCAAAGTTCTACTCCCTTTTTCTCCACTGGAATCAATCTTTGCCTCCTCTGTTGTTGTTGTTTTTTTTTTTTTTTGTAAGGAAGACCAGCCCTGAGCTAACATCCATCGCCAATCTTCCTCTTTTTGCTGAGGAAGACTGGCCCTGGGCTAACATCCGTGCCCATCTTCCTCTACTTTACATGGGACGCCGCTGCGGCGTGGCTGACGAGCAGTGCATCGGTGGGCGCCCGGGATCTGAACCTGCGAACCCCGGGCTGCTAAGCGCGGACTAAACCACTGAGCCACCGGGTGGCCCCTTGCCTCCTCTGTGTTTAAAAAGTATCTTGTGTTATGAGTATTTTAATATTTCTTTTATTTCTTCTTAGGGAGATAAACTCCTTAAAGTCAAGATTACGTCGTATTCAACTTTGCATCCTAACATGCCTAGTACAGTAGCTACACATAGCTGCACCTGATAATATTTGTTGAACTCAAGTATTTACTATTATTCTTCCTCATACTAGAGTTGATTTCACATTTCTCAGTGCCTTACTGTGCCTTTCTCATCATATCTAGACATTGAAGCCACTTGGGTGTAAAGGCATAAGGTCATGATAAGAATAAAAATCTAGTTCTGTGCCATACTGATGTTCTTTTATGAATTTTCTGCTGTTGTTAGGTTCTTTTCAAAGCGATGGAAATTTCCACAAGCATTTTTTAAACTTTGAACTAAGAATTCTTATTTAACCTCTTTAGGACTCTTCTTCATGAACAGTGGGGAAAAAAAAGTATAGTTGTAGAAAAAATAACGCATAGCCTCCCTTAATTTGTAGATTGACTTCAAATTCCCTAAAACTTTCTGTAAAAAAAGAGTGATTTACACATTTTGCTTGGGGGCTGTTGTGGATTGCATTGTTATATTGAAATCCTAACCTCCAGTATCTCACAATGTGGCCTTATTTAGACATAGGGTCTTTACAGAGGTAATCAAGTTAAAAGGAGGTCATTAGAGTGGACCCTAATCCAATATGACTGGTGTACTCATAAAAAGGGGAAATTTGGAGCGAGCCCTGATGGCCTAGCAGTTAAAGTTCAGTATTCTCACTGCTTCGGCAGCACAGGTTCGGTTCCCAGCCACAGAACCACACCACTTGTCTGTCACTTGTGAGCCATGCCACTCACAGAGAAGAACTGGAAGAACTTAACAACTAGAATATATGACTATGTACTGGGGCTTTGAGGAGGAAAAAAATAAAATAAAAAGGGGGAATTTGGACACAAAGACAAACCCACATAGAAGGAAGATGTCCATGTAAAGATGGAGAATGGGAGTGATGCATCTCTAAGCCAAGGAATACCAAAGATCACCAGTAAACCACCAGAATCTAGGCAGCGGGAAGGAAAGATCCTTTCCTACAGATTTCAGAGGGAATAGAGCCCTGACAACATGTTGATCTTGGACTTCTTGCTTCCAAAACTGTGAGACAATAAATTTCTGTTGTTCTAAGTCACCCAGTTTGTGGTTCTTTGTTATGGCAGCCCTAGGAAACCAATACAGAGGCTTATAGAATATGTACCTCCTTCTACCAAATCTTTTTTGACTTGAAAGATTTCAGAGTAAAAATATATTTTAACAGTTCCACATTTAAAGAAAGAAAAATTTCATGTTTCTGGTTTGGACAGAAAAAGGATCAGTTTGACTCTTAAAAGAAGAAAGATTCAAAAATAGTGAAAACTTCCGCTAAACAAAACTAGCAGTCATGCTAGTAGAGCCTATCATTATTGGATTATATCTGTGAGAAATTTTCTAGATGTGATTGGCAGCTTTTACATGGCATCTCAGAAGAAGAGATGGGATATTTTTTATGTAAGATACAGAGATTAATAATCTTAATAATCACTTAAACTAAGGATACCTATGGTCATTTGTGTGAAAAATAGATTTCTCTGTACTTCTGCTGCATTATATGCTTCAAACTTGAAACTAGTTGTTTAATATCTTTCCTGGAATATTGAAGGTGCCAAGAGGTCAAGGATCATATCTGACTTGATTCTGTCTGAATCGTAGTGTCGATGAGTGTCCCAGGTGTCCAATGATTGTGGGAGGAAAGAACAGAGGCAAGGAGGAAGATGGGAGAGAGAGGAGAGAAGAATCAAATGACAATTTCCTTGTCATTCTGTCACAATACATGGGCAGCATTTTAATTTTAATTCCTTTTAAAAATAATATTGAGTCGTATTTAAATGTTCTTTTACTTTTTGGAAATGAAGATATTTTTATTTTCTCAGCATGAGGTTGTAAGCCTGTGGTCTGATTTCTTCATTAGAATATTAGTTATTCATGATATTAGTCTTTTTATTTCTTTTTTTTTTTCCTAAGGAAGATTCTCCCTGAGCTAACATCTGCACCAGACTCCCTCTATTTTTTAGTATGTGGGCCACCAACACAGCATGGCTGCTAACAGAGTGGTGTAGGTCTGTGCCCAGGAACTGAACCTGGGCTGCCAAAGCAGAGTGCACTGAACTTAAACCACCAGGCCACCAGGGCTGGCCCTGTTGTGCATTTTTTGAATATTGTGTTCCTATCCTTATTCTCCCTCCTGGCCAACTATCTTGTAAATGTCACCACAAGGGAGATATGATGGGAAAATAATTGTAAACAAATCCTTTGTGGGTCAGTGGACTTTTTGTCATATTTAAGGAACATGTAGCAGCAATATATTTCAATTGGGGAATCAGGAAATTTATTTCCACTCTGCTATTGGCATGCTCTGACAATGAATAAAGCTCTTCTGCCCAGTTTTTTCTTTGGAATCAAAACTTCTCTATAACTATTTTGCACTGATTACTTGATAACTGTTCTTAAATGTAATGGACATCTGGGAATAAAAATTTCTATCTGGTTGTGAAGTGCTATATATTGCTTACATTTCTGTATAAAAGCTTATTCATGAGGTTGTTTCTGCTAGTCATTAAAAAAATAAGCAGGTGTCAACAGTCTCCATTGGAGACTACAACTTTAAGATAACAAAGGATCACATATTTTGTGATTATATTTATGTGAAATGTCCAGATAGTGCAAATTCATAGAGACAGAAAGCAGATGAGTGGTTGCCAGAGGCTGAGGGGAGGGGAAATGGGGAATGATTGTTAATGGGTTCGGAGTTTCTTTTTGGGGTGATGAAAATGTTGTAAAATTAGATAGTGGTGATGGTTGTATAACTCTGTGAATATACTAGAAACTATTGACTTTTACACTTGTAGGGAATTTTATGGTATATGAATTATATTTCAGTGAAAATGTATTTTAAAAAGCTCCCCCATATAGACTTTTAAAATTAGTAGTTTTCCCCTTTAGAATGAGTCTTCAATGGAGATGTTTCATTCATTTAAATTAGGCTAACAGTGCTTAAAACAGAATTGAACTCCCCCTTTTCAGCTGCACTCAGAGCTGTTTCTCATTGTTTGAATATATTGTTTGATGGCAAATTTTCATACATCTGGGGATGAATTTAATATTGAAAACAACTAAAAGTCAATGCAACCAAATATAATTGATGAAGTATAACTATAAAATGACACTTTTGTGTGCTTATAAAACAGCTCTGAATGTTACTTCCAAAAGTTATTTCAGAAATGGTTGGAACAAGGTCAGCATTTTTGGATTAAAAGTAAAATCATCCATGGTGACCTTTTGGAAATATAGCATTTACTTTCACTGATATTTTGATGTATTAATGAATAAATAATCATATTACTTTATAGTTCTACCTCTTGTTCATGATAAATGATGTGAGAGTCCAGGAATATAATTAGACAAGTGTGTCCCAGTGAAAAGTGTTAAGGTGCCCTTCACCTCTGGGCCTCCTTAGTAAAACAAATTCCCTTCATTTCTCCTATGAGCAGAAGTGGTGGTTTGTGATAAGGACGGTGAGAGTCTGAGAAAAGCAGGCATATGTGTGCACGTGGTTTTTCCCCATCGAGGTTGAGTGAGCTCACCAAAGAAGAGAAAGAGGGGTACATGGTGCCCTTGACACTGTGGTCTTTAGCCCCAGGTCCTGCCCTGGGGGCTTCTGTACACTTCAAAGACCCCAAGGCATCTGTGCCCACTCGTCCTCAGCAGTCTGCTCTCATAGACTGAGTAATGGACAGAGTGCCCATTTCCATGCCACGCCAGCAACAACACCACTTGCATTTCTGCCCTGTGAGAAAGCATATCTGAGTACAGATGGTCCCCGATTTGCCATGGTTGGATTTATGATGATTTGACTTACGGTTTTTCAACTTTACTATGGTGTGAAAGCAATAAGCATTCAGTAGAACCCATACTTCGAATTTTGAACGTTCATCTTTCCTGGGCTAGCGATGTGTGGTATGAACCTCTCTCATGATGCTGGGCAGCGGCAGCCATTCACATCTCCCAGTCAGCCCAGCGACCATGAGAGTAAACAGCCGATCCACTTACAACCATTCTCTACCCAGACAACCGTGCTGTTTTTCACTTTCAGTACAGTATTCAATAAATTGCATGAAATATTCTACATTTTATTATAAAATAGGACTTGTGTTAGATGATTTTGCCCCACTGTGGGCTAATGTAGGTGTCCTGAGCACGTTTAAAGTAGGCTAGGCTAAGCTATGATGTTCTGTAGGTTAGGTGTATTAAATGCATTTTCGACTTATGCTGTTTTCAACTTACGACGGGTTCACTGGGATATAACCCCATCACAAGTCGAGGAAGATCTGTACCTCATAGCCTATAGGCTGAGTGCAACGTAAAGTAGTGGCATATGTTTATGTAACCTTATCGAAGCTGTCACATGTGGTCCAGTCTCAGAGTGGTGTTCTGTTCAAGGAGCACAGTTCTGACCCAAACGTGTTTAGAAAGGGATTTAATTTATATCTTGAAAAGCATTTAAGTGCATACAATTTACGGCCTCTTTGGAATGTTTCTTGGATCTCTATTCTTTCACTTCTCATACTCTTTGACACTCCAGATTCTCATTTGCCAACTTCAATTCACTCTCTTGTTAGGTCTTTCCCTTCCTCTTGCCTCATGGGTTCCATACCATTCTGTCAGTATTGTCGTATTTTCCAGTCCTGCATTTCAAGAGTTTGGCAGAGACAGACTGACTTCAGAGGAAGCGGATAGATATTGGCCTGATAAATTAGGAGTCAACTGGCATGGCAGGGGAAGCAGTATCTGAATGCTCCCTGATTGATATTTTTTATCATGTTTAGTTTATAATTCTAATATCTCCCACCACAGGTTCTAGTGTCTGTGCTACTTTCCCTGTGTTGTTTGATATATTCTATCCATTTCCCACAGTATTCTAGCCGCTGAACTATCGCCAAAGTATTTTTTGGTTGTCGTTGTTGTTTAGATTACACCTTTTTAGTTCTCTCACGTCTCTGACCTCTCTCTACTTCACTGCATTGTCTTCATCTTCCATCATAATTTGGTATATCTCCTCAGATTCGAGCTATGTGTCCTTTGTCCCCATCCTGCATTTCCTGAATGCTGGGACAGGGACCAATAGATAAGACAAGGACGGGACAGAGGCAGGGACAAAATAAGGGAAAGGGACAGATGTAGGAAGGGTCAGCATGCAAGGCGGGACAGATGTAGATGCAGACAGCAGGAGGCAAGGATGGAGGGTTTGCCTCTGGGGAAGATCATTTAAGTCTGTGCCACAGTCTCCCAGAACAATTCAAAGAGACAGGCGGTAAAAATGACTTGAGGAATGGAAGCATCAGTGGAATAGTCACAGAGTCTTTCAAGAGGACTGCTTTGAGGGTGGTGAAACCATCTGCAGTTTTACATTATGCTGTGTTTAGGAAAGAGTCACTTCCACGACTTCATAGCCATGTCTGATGGCTTCAGATCTGAAGTGAAGGTTGACAGTCACTAACAATGCAGATGTGGCCATCTTTCTTTTCTTTCTTTCTTTTTTAAACATAGTGCACCTATGTTTAAAACTAGACTAGACAAGGGGCTAAGACACTAATACATTTCCAGAATGTATGTCGGCTGGTAAATACCTAGGAAACTTAAATGCTCTGCCATTTTACTTTCTCAAGCAGGCCATTAAGAGCTGTTCCTTGCCCTAGTGAAAAATATGGGGGTCCACCAGCAAGAATCAAGGGGCCAAAATAGGCAACAAAAGAGCTTTCAGAGATGAGATTCTCAGAAACCTGGACAAGCAAGCCCTCATCTCTTCACCCAGCATCTCGCTGTTTCCCTGACACAACAAGCCCATTTCTTGCTCTTTGCTTTCACATTTGAAGCAAATGTATTTCAAGCTTCTTTCACCCACCCAAATCCCTCCATTCTTTAAGGTCCAGATCTAGTCCAAACTCTCCCAAGACTCTCTTTGCCCCAGCTCATATTAATATTTATGTTCTCTGAACTCCAAATGAAGATTTTGGTTCTTGCATCATTTGGAACTTACTTGTCCTGTAATCATGACACTGGTATTAGTTTTATCTCTGCAACCACACAACAAAGCTTTCTGAAGACCGAAATTATTATGCATTTTTTTTGTATTTTCTATCCATTTAAATGTACACAATGCATAATGAATCTTGAGTAAATATTAACCAAGTACAGTTAATCAACAAGTAAATACCCCAAAACTAAGGATAAAATATTGTTCTTTGGTAATAAAGAGTTGATAAAGGCCAAAGCCTTGGGAGAGCTGCTCAAGATCTGGACCAGAGAAAGTTAAATATTTCATGGAATTCATGCAATGTATACCTAGGTCAGGAAATATCAATTACAGTTATTTTTTAGAAAGATTTTTTCCACACAAGATTGTTATACCAAATTACTGGTTAACCTATTTGTCAACAAGAAAATAAGTTTAATACCTGCAGAAAATTTGCATGGTCGAGTTTCCATAATTTGACTGAATTTTTCTTACATTAAGTGACAACTCCTGCCTAGAATTTTAGATCCAACCATATTGCAGTTTCTTAAGCTGTTAAGACATTATGTTTACTCATAAAAATGATCAAATGGAACATTAATCAACTTAATGAGTGTTGTGTGAAGTAAAATACAAAACAGGCGAAGATCTAGAATACAACAGCAATCACGATAGATCGAGGAGGCAACACAACCAAGGTTGAGTTAACTCCAAAATTAAATAAAGACTGCATACTTTGAATAAACAAAATGTTGGAAAGGTTTTCTGAATCATTGGTTAAAAACGTAGCTGTGTGGCAGAGTAGGCAAAAAGGTTTGCTCCCCTTTCTCTTCCTTTAGATGTTAAAGCCCAGGGCTGAGAGGAGCACCTCTGGAGCTCCGTGTGCATTTTTGTCTCGGTAGGTGGAGTTCACTAACCAAAATGACAACAGACACTCAGAAATGGGGACTTACTCTATGGCATCTGTTCAAACCTCTTAAAACCAGGGATGTTTTCCTGTCGGATGTATAAGCCACCCAAGCACAAATTAAAAGCAGATGCTCCATGGTTCTCTGAGGATATTTATAGCTCAGACTCTATACTTCCTGATCATCTCTACAGCAGAACATTCTGAAGAGGTACTGAACATTTTGCAATAACAAATCCCCATTCTGGCAGATTTCAACTTCCCTGTTTTGAAATTAGACTGCACATTTTCTTTCCTCAGTGGAAAAAATATCTTTGCAAAAGGAACTTGAAGTATTTTCCATACTATGTACGTCCTAATTACACACTCGCAGGATTTGGTGTGTTAACCAAAAGAAAGAAGGACAATTTTAGGTTTATGTACTGAACTCCCTCCATTGGTAAATTCATGCGTTTCAGTGTAGTCTGTTCTTCAGAACAACAGGTTGAAATATGAAGCACAGCAACATTCATGAAAAAAGAATGCAAAACATTAGGGGTTCCATCGAAGGACCTAAATATGCCATTTGAATTTGTAAATTTTTTCTGCCAATATTTATTACGTATGATGTGCATAGAGCAGGTATTATGGGGATTCAACAAGGAAGCACAACTGTTGCTCTTTGGCTTTGTTGAACTTGATGTTGTTAGGAAGAGGGTGCTTCGGTGCATGAAAATAGAAGTTCACAATAGAAAATAATACAACAGGGGTTGCCTATATGTATACAGAAAATGGTAATTCAGGAGAGAGATTTAAATTTAGCTTGAAACAGTCATTCTTTAATATTAAACACATTAAGGGTAGTCTCAACAAGGAATGAATTATGGAATATTGGACAATGGAAATGGACTAATTTACATAGAAAAATATCAATATCCTAAAAGGAATAAAGCCCTGGACTAAGAGCAGTGAATGCAGGGAGAGTGAGGTCCCACAGAGAGGTAATGTGCCCACGTAAAACGTGTACAACCCCCTTGTTTTCTGAAGCAATCTTAGAGTTCTCTTTCTACATAGTAATAATTGTCCTCTATCTTCTTGAAACTGTTATTCTAAGTGACACTTTATTCCCTGAATAGGTTCCTTCTAACTCTTCCTTTCCTTCCTTAAACTCCGCCTCCCTCCAGGAAGCACTTCCTACCAAACAGAGAGGTGGTGATGAGGCCATCTCCACCCACAAGTGACTGATTGAAGTAAGCATGTCCTCATCTTATTCCTCTCACCACTGCACAAAATGCTCTTACCGCTTTTCTTGAACACAATGCAATTTTGAGGGTATTTAGTTTGTGTAGTGTTTCTGTTTAGTTGTCTTTCCCTTTTTTCTGTCTGTGCTAGTGTTTCTGTCCAAGATAATCATGAGCTCTAAACAATATTTAACACGAAATCCATTTAGCAGCTTAATGCTTCAGGTGATGATTGAGGTTGTGAATAAATATAGTGCCTTAGACATTTTAAAAGGGAGTTTCATTTTAACATTTGTAAGTCATAGCAGGGCTTATTGAGAAAGTTTCCAACCCTAAAGTAGAATACAGGTGTCATCTTTTTAAAAAATGAGACATTTCAATTTTTTCTCTTTACCAACTCAAATGACTCAGAACTTTTGAGTGTGTTAACAAAAATGATTCAGTAGAAGTGAAAATTTTGGTAAAGTAGGGGATACAGGGGGAGTGATGGAACCTAGAATAGTCTAAGGATGCAGATGTGGCAGTAGGACACTAAAATTACCTACAAATTATCTAGAGACTTCAGGGACCCCCAACACCTCCATTCCTTAACGCTGAGATGTCTGTTCTATTTCTTCTCATCAAAAAATTAGGTTTCCATTGAAGGCAGGACAAAAATTGCTTCTGTACACCCTCCTTCACTCTCCTTTTCTTTTTGGTCAACAAGCTATACCCCAGAGAGGTCCACAGAAAGGATAGCCCCTGAGGTCACTGCCCCTTTTTATTTCACTGACTCTAAAACTGAGGAATTTCTTACTTGAACTTGTCTTTCCAATGGGTTCGGTCTATCGAAAGTTACTGGTAAGAAATCCCCATCAACTGAATAATTAAAAAGTTAGCTCTTCGTGTTGGAATTGCATAGGCTCTGGATTCAAGTTTGTGGATTTATATCCTGTCCATGTTTCTTCTGTGCTATTTGCTTTACTGGCTCTTGCCTCAGTTTACTTATCTGTGAAGTGGGAATAAAATAAAACTAAGGCGTCATTATACTCACCATAGACACTGAACTCTAGCTCCGTCTCTTATTAACTTGTTACTTATCTTCAGAAAGTATGGATTATTCTGGAACAGCTTAGAAGCTAGTGTTAGGGAGCTGTTTTCCTGAGATGATCAATCTCTAAAGATGAAGTTGATAACAGGTCTCAAGATACACAGATGGCATCAGTGTGAATTACTAGGCATCACCTTCTGCCTGATGCACAACGGGCAGCTCTCCTAGTCAGTGAGAAACAAGGACTCTCAAAGACGCTCATTTCCAATTATGAATTCACCTTGGACACTGGTAGCTCTGCCATGTGGGTCCTCTGATACTGTTGGCATATATCGTTGGCCGTACTCCGTTCAAACCGTTGATACCTCTGGGTCCACTATTTTGCCTCTATCGAATTTTCTCTGTCATTTGGAATGATCCTTCTCAAAAAATACCTCTAGGTTAATCTCCTTTAGTTTTTTCCTTGTCTCTCAAGACTTCAAATTCACAAGAATGATAGTGTTCTGTTAATGAGATTAGTAATAGTAGTTGATACATAATAACAGCAGTACTGCAAGTGGCTGAGACTTATGTAACACTTAACTGTTTGCCAGAGACAGTGCTTTATATATGTTAATTCTTTGAATGCTACCCCTCTGAAGAAGGTACTATTCTCATCACCTCTTTATAGACAAGGACACTGTGGCACAGCTCGTTAGCAATGTGCCCAAGTCTTACAGCCTGTGAGTGGCAGGGCTGGGGTTTGAACCCAGGCAATCTGGTTCCCAAGTTCTACTCTTAGCCTCTGTGATGAACAGCTTCTTTATTAATAATGACAAATGCTATTCATTTTGTGCTTCCTTTGGGCCTGTCACTACTTTTAAGTAGTTTATATGCAATATTTCACTTATTCTTTACAACAATCCTGTGGGGAAGGTTTTTGCTTCTATTTTTCAGGTGAGAAAACTAAGGCCTGGAAAAGTTCAATATCTTATCTAAGGTCACGTGGCCAGAAAGCAGCAGAACCAGTATTCCCCAAAGTCTCTAACCTTAACCTGGGTGCAAAATTGTCCCAGGTGTATGCTCCTTGCTTCCTCCATATGGAATGGAAAATTCCATTTAAGTTATTTGTTACTTTTTATAACTTCTCCACAACGTCATATCAGGAAGATGTCTTTAAAACAATCTAAGGCAAATAATTTTTTAAAATTCAAATATTTATTCTTAGTTTGTAATTGGTGAGAAAATACTTTCTGGATAGGGAGGGATTGGTATGTTCATAAATAAAAGTTTGGGGTGTGTGTGGAGAACAGTGAGTTATGTATTTTGGCTGGAAACTGTGGGAGGGTAATAAATCTTGAAATTAGACAGGAAATAAGCCTGGAGAGGTAGGATATGGCCAAATCATGGAGGGCCTAGAAGGCCTGATTTGGAGTTGTAGCAAACTGTATAGACAGTGAGGGATCCGCGGAGAGCTGTGTGGGGAGCCAGGGGCTAGCTGACTTAGGGAGACTCCTGGGATGGTGGCGACTGAGGTAGAGAAGCAGAAGTAGGAAGATTAGGCAAAAGGCTATTGCATAGTTTTTGTATATCTACCAAAAGATGTGCAAGAAGGTTTATAGCACTTCACTCATAATCGCTGCTTTATTCATGAAATCCGTAGAGTGGAATAATAAATAGCAATAAAAAAGAATAAACTGCAGCTTACACAACAATATGAATGAATCTCACAGACATAAGGCTGAGGGAAACAAGCCACATGCGAAAGAGTATGTGCTAGATTCCAATGGCACGAAGTTCAAGGCCAGGGAAAACAAATCTGTGGTGAGAAAGGTCAGAATAGTTACCTCTGTGGGAGTAGATGGTGTTTATTGACTAGGGCATGAGTCTTCTGTGGTGTGGAAATATTTTGTCTTTTGATCTGGGTGGGATTACATGATTTTTACACTCATGCATATACACACGTACCTACGTATATACGTGAAAATTCATTGAGTTGCACTTACGATTTGTGCACTTTATAGTATATATGTTATATCTCAAGAAGAAGATTTTTAAAAAGATTATTGCATAGTTCAACCAACTCTATTAATAATTGTAGAAACTTCCCAATTGAGAGTTCCTTTTATTTCTCTAATTAAAAAAAAAAAAAACATGTTTCTTCTTTTCCTACTTCAGTTTAGATTTTCTTCCTGGTTGGTTGGGTGATCTCTCTGTGATTCACTGAATCAGTGGCAAGGGTGGTGGGGTTCAGCGAGAGATGGAGAAAGGAGAGGCTTCTGAGGTGCTGGAGGAAAGGGGAGGAAATGAATCAACCTCTCTGGACGTGATGCAGTGCAGGCTGCACCATTCAGAGGAGATAGCGTCTCTTCCTCTTACAATGATTTCAACACAGCTTTCCTGTTTTTATTTCCTTCCACCAATGCTACTGTCTCATGTGAACGAAAACGAGACAGGTCACTGTGATTAACCCCTTTCCACATAAAATAACTTGGGAATGTTTTTTTTAACTGGAAGCTAATTGGTAATTTGTATGTAGAAAAAACACAGGGTTTGTAGTAATTAGACCATATGAATGCCTATGAATGGGTAAATGGAAAGCAAGCTGATTTCCTTGCAGGATTGCCTGTATGGAAATTTATGGTTCCGAGATGAGTACGTGGTTGTGTAAACAAATGGATACAAGCCAGACTCAGATACGTTTATATTTTTTACAACCAGTGAATTTGAAATTCTTTCAGATACAACAAATACTAGCTGAGCAGGTTCTATGTGAAAGACAAGGCACTGTTGTTTTGGGAAAACCAAAATAAATGAGGTATTGTTCCTGTCCCCTAGGAGGATACAGTCTAGCAGGGAAGATCAGACTGGTGCCAAATAGCTGCCTAGCAAGAAAGCACAGGATAAGAGAAAAATACAGAGCTCTCAGGAGTTCAGAGATGGTTGGGATTTTAACATAAAAAGATAGATGAGGATCTTTGGGGATAGAAGGGAGGGATGGTATCAGTAGCTACTGTTTCTATGCTACATTGTACAAGATGCTATCACATAATTTCCCTTTGAGTCCTTAGAAAAACTTTGTAAAGTAGTTATTGTTTGCCTCATGTTCCTGACAAATAAATTGAAGCATGGAGACGTAGTGACTTTCCCAAATCAGAAGAGCCAGGACCTACATCCGGGACTCTCTGACTCCATGGCCCTTCTTGATAAAGCAGACAATATGCCCTACTGTGGAGAATATGGACCCTTGAGCTAAACTAACTGACCTTCAACCCCAATCCCCCTACTTCCTGGTCTGGAGAACTTCATGCAAGTTATTTCATTTTTGTGTGTGTCCCTTTCTTCATCTGTGGATCAAGGTTAAAAATAAAAACATACTTCAGTAAGATTGAGTTTACCTACATGAAGCATTTTGAACAGCTCCTGTATGTATTAGCAGTATGCAAGTGCTTGCTACTATTATTTTTTGAAAAAATGTTTTATTATAAAAATAATATATATTTTATAGGAAACTGGCAAAAGACCTAATAAAAGAGTTTGGCACTCTTGCTAGAGGCAAGACCAACACATAAAAATCAATAATGTTCCTTTGTCCAGCAGTGATCTATTTGAAAATAGACTAGAAAAAAGATACAATTTAAAGTAGCAACAAAAGCCATGAAGTATTAAGGAATAAAACTAATAAAAATGTGTAAAGTGTTTGTGGAGAACATTTGGAAAGTACAGAAAAAAAGTCAATAAGACTGCCTTTCCATTGGGTTGGGGAAGGAAGACTTTGTAGAGAAAGGGACTACCCTGAGTAAAGACAGCCAGTGGGCGTTTTTAGGGAATGGTTTGGTACAGGATTGGATACACACAACAGGGAGTGAGATTAAGGAAGAAAAGCTCCTTTTGAGTAAGGTCCTGGATGGCTCTGAATATCAGATTAAAGATTTGTAATTAATGTAAAAGTGACAGGGAACCATCGCAGACGTATGAATAGGGAATAGGACTGACCTCAGAACAGGAAGATACTCAGGAGAAAAGAATTTAAACAGCCTGGGAATTTCCTGGGAGCCGGGAAAGATGAATATGTATTGATTTTAGAATGGTTAAAAAGTAAATGAGTCCTTTAAAACGAATTCTAAATAATAAATCAACCTTCTTGACTATATATTCTTGTCTGTGAATTACTTACTGTTTTTTAGAAGTGTGTTGAATCCGAGTAACTTGCTACTCAATTTACCATCTGAATATCTATTATGATAATAAGGAAATGGTAAACTTCAGGCTTTGCATTTATCTTGTGTTTTGGGAGTATGGCAATGCAGTAGATACATATTGACATGCTCCAGATAAGAATACAGTTCTATTAAAAAATTCCTTGGCAAAAATTGGAGCTTTTTGGAGATAGCAATACTAAGGAATAACATTAATGCTTTTTTATTTAATGGGATGGAATGTGAAAGACAGGGGTTACATAAAGGCAGAAAGGGAAGGAAAATGAAAATGTATTGAATGATTACTATATGCTCCATATTGTGGGATTAGCTAATTTAATCCTGACAACAAAACGGGAGGGTGATAATTCTTATCCCTGTTTCACAGATGAGGAGTTAAACAGACTTGGCATCAAATTTCTCCTTCATTATTTATTAACAATCGATCCTGGATGACTTACTTAACCTTTTTAAACCTGAGTTTTCTCATTGATTAAAATGGGGGAATAATAATGCCCAAGTCTCAGGGTTATTGTCTGGATTAAATATAATAACACACATTAAATCCTTGGCCCACCTAGCTCATAACAGCTAACACATATGGACTTACCATGCTCCAGGCACAGGGCTAAGAAATTTAAATCCATCATCTCATTAAATCTTCAAACAGACTTTACTGTAGCCACTCAATTGTTATTGTTGTTCTTCTAAGTAATAACAAGTTTTATTAATATTTTCTTGCAGCTCAGAGAGATTGTTACATATCCAAGATCAAAAAATTAATAAGAAATTAACCAGGCAAAACTGATATTCAAATTTAGCTTTGTCTGAGGGCAAAACCCAGAAACTTTAAAGAATACCCTACATCAGAAAATGATAAGAACACTAATAAATTGCCTAAATTCTTTCTTTTTTCTCTATAGAGCTTCTGATTTGGACTCTGATGAGAGAATAAGACGTTTGCTAGGTACAGGATCAAGTTTTTGTATTTAAAGTGGACTAAAATGAGGGGCTGGCCCAGTGGTGTAGGGGTTAAGTTCATGTGTTCTGCTTCAGCCACCCAGGGTTCGCTGGTTCGGATCCTGGGCGCAGACCTACTCACTGCTCATCAAGCCATGCTGAGGCAGCATCCCACATAGAAAAGCTACAACTCTACAGCTATGATACACAACTATGTACTGGGGCTTTGGAGAGAAGAAAGGGGAAAAAAAGGAGGATTGGCAACAGATGTTAGCACAGGGCCAAATCTTCCTCAAAAAAAAAAAGGACTAAAATGAAAATGTGGTGTAGATTGGAAGAATGTGTATGTGAAACCAATCAATATCGTTGTTGGAGGAGGGACTGTAATAGCAATAGCTCTTGAATATCTGTGATGGTGGTCACCCATTCAGTGTGGCATTAGTACAGAACAGTGAGTGTATACGGCCCAGTGGGAAGGATCCACGTGACATTAGACAGGAGATAAGCGAGGCAGGTGAGAAAACATAATCACTTTGCTGGTTTTAAATTCCACATTGAAATTATAAGCCAGATCTCCTCAACCATGTGTACGTGAAACAATTGTAAATATATAGGCAGCATCTAATTTACTTTTCTTAGGTGTTCCTGTGGATAAATCCATTATTTTTGAGTGAAGACTGACGGTCTGTGTGGGGTGGAGGAGGGGGAAGAGATCCCTGAGAGCGTGATGAAAGAGCAGCAGAGGCTTGCCCAGTTACTGCTGGGTTCATTTTAGGATTTAGGATTTCATTTTTCTGATTAGGTTTGCAAGTTTAGGTACAGTGCTGAACTGCTAGAGGAGATTTTGAAGACTGTCTGGGAGAAGGGTTGAAATGAGGGAAACACCTGAACTTGGCATCTGACAAGAAATTTACAGAAAAATAGAAATGTTTAGTAGGGATTTTTTTTTTTTTCTGGTTAGGAAGACCAGCCCTGAGCTAACATCCGCTGCCAATCCTCCTCTTTTTGCTGAGGAAGACTGGCCCTGGGCTAACATCCATGCCCATCTTCCTCTACTTTATATGGGACCCTGCCACGGCATGGCTGACAGGCAGTGCGTCAGTGGGCGCCGGGGATCCAAGCTCGCGAACCCCGGGCTACCAAGCGCGAACTAAACCACTGCGCCACCAGGCCGGCCCCTAGTAGGGATTTTTATTATGCTTTTTTGCCATGTGGTATATGATATCAACTTTTCATGATCTCCCATGAAATCTTCAGTACAATTTGCATTTTGAGGGCTGTTGTTTAAAAGAATGTTTTTTGTTTGCTTTTAGTTTCCTTTGGTGGGAGGATAAAGAGTTGGGTCCTACATTAAGATGAGGAGAACGTACTTGCCAACACGATGATTTTTTTTAGCCTACAAAAATGATGGCCTTGAACTTTCATTTACCCTTAGCATTCTGAGTTCATCATTCTCTTCCTTAAAGAATCATTTCTGTTTTTACAACATCTTCCTGTCTCTAAGAATATGATACAAATTCCTGAGCTAGTTGGGGCAGGTTGGGCAAAGTGCTGGGTCAGAATATCAAGTGACTGACATAACAAAATGTGGCACTATATGACCTTAAATAGACCCTGATTGGATCTGGTGTATGTGGCCACTTAGAGTGAAGTCTGTCTTCATTTGGTACATAGACCAAGAGGTTGGAGGTTGTGGGACCCTTGTGCCCCCCATACCCCTTTAACTGAGAATCTCTATCCTGGGAACAGAGATCCATTTAGGAGATCCATTAACTTGCCAGACAGTCAGACATCCCAAAGCCTACAGTGACACATGTAAATTCCCTAGATCAACAAGAGTAGGTTCCTTTTGGGGATTGTTCCCCCATAACATCAATTACACTTGGCTGTAGGACTAACTTGGTTTGTTAAAGCAAGGAGAGAAACTCTTTCCTCTATGTTCCTTGTATGGTCTGCTGGGGCCTCGAAGTGGTTGCTGAGTGTCCTGTTGTCCTCTGCTGATAAAATAGGCAGCTGGTGAATTTGTCTCCGTTGGATCAGGACCCAGTGGTCTTCCTTTGCTGGCTTGGCGTTACCTTGACTCTTGTTGACGTTGCAGTTCCTTTGAATCTCTGCCAAGTCCCCAATCCAGGATATATATACCCTCTGATCAACTATGTCTTCTGTCCTCTTGGGGCACGTTGGAGTTTCTGGATTCCTCTCACACACTTGAGAGCCAGCAGAGGAGCATAAGGGTTAATTGGGCTGTCTGTGTGCCCAGTCACAGCATGCCACGCCATTTCTGTCACTTCCTAAGGAGCACATTTTTGGATGTCGTGTTTCCTTGTGAGTCTTCATGTCTTCCTCCAGGGCTGTTCCCTGGAAAGACAGGCTATTGTTGCTTCTACCCTGGGAACTCTCCACCCCATCATGATACTTCCATGGGTCTTCTAGTTCTTTGCCTCCTGGAATGAGGTTCAGGAGAGTCTGGACCATATATCTCTGACCTCCAGTGTCCTTGTTCCTCTTGCCAGAGTCTTCCTCCTTGCCTCCTTCCTCTGCCTGTTGTATTCAACTGTACCTTTGTCTTCTCACTTCATCTTTCCTAGTCCAACCTTATTCTTGGCTTTAAAAGTGTATGGTGTATGGGGGAGAGCAGAATAAACCTAGCTTACTAATAAAGGAACATACTTTAGAAAAAATTTAAAATATATTATACCTGTTTCATATTCAAAGCTCATGAGGGAACTATCAGACAAGAAAAGACAAGTTTGTCATTCTCACAGACTTTACTACAGCCTAGTAAAGAAGACGCCCCCAGCTAACACTCAGAAAGATGAATGAAGGTAAATGATATGGTAGAAATATAAAACGTTTGGGGAGAATTGGAGAGGAAGATGTCCATTGCGGTTGAAGGAGGGTGGGAGTGGGGAATTTCTGGGGGAAGGAAGGAGAAGACAGAGAGAGCAGATGGGATGAGGGAGGAGGGAAAGGCAGAGGAAAAGACATAGTGACAGTGAAGTCGGACAGAACGATGGAGTGTGGCGGTCCATGGTGTGCAATAACGTGGGGTAGGAGACACGTCTGAGAGCCCGATCTGATTCCAGGCTCTCTGGGCTCCACATTGCACTTTCCTTGGAAGAGGAAAAGTTGGCAAATCTTTACCAACCTGAGTATACTTTCTCTGCTAATCTTTTATCTCTTTCAAGTAAACTCTGTTTGTCTAATTAATACTTTCCACTCCAAACTTACATAGTTGGATAGTTGGAACTTTTCTCTTCTGACTCATGAGGGAGTGAAATTCATAACTTAGTTGACTTTTATAGAGCTATTTGTGGGACTGTCTGGTTGGGCTGGAATAATGGCTCTCTTTTCTTTCTCTGTTTCTCACCAGCCAGTGTGGTTTGTGATTTAATAACCAGGCAGAGCACTGAAATTAATACTGGTAATATTTTAAGCTTGAATGAGGAAAAGGGAGGTAGGAATTTTAAATTGTTAGCTTTTTTGTGTGGGCAGCTTTCTGTCTCTTTTGGCGAGAATTTAGGCGAGGCAAATTCAGTTTAAAAAAATGAGCTTAATCAGGGACAATCTTCCTTTAGCAAAAAGAAGATTGGCAACAGATGTTAGCTCAGGGCCAGTCTTCCTTATCAAAAAAAAAAAAAAAGAGAGAGAGAGAGAGAGAGCTTGAAAAAGGAAATGCTCCTGCTTCTACTTCATTTTTCCTTTTAACCGCAGTGCATCTCCTAGATGAGAAGATAGTTTTTGCCACTCTGTATCCTTTAAGTCTCTAGAGTCAGAACACCTGGCTTCAAATCTTGGTTCTATCACTTGCAAGCTGTGTGACTTCAGGCATATTACCCAGCTCCTCTAAGCCTTGGTTTCCCTGTCTGCAAAATGGGGATGAAAATGGCACCGACCTCACAGGGTGTTGTGAGGATTAAATGATGTAATTCACGTAAAGAACCTGGTATAACGCCTGGCATAGAAGAAGCTCTCAAATCTTAGCCCTTCTCTGTTCATTTTCTTCACTTTATCTTTCTTATGTTATTACTCTTATTACCTGACTTTCACTGCTGTGAATAGCACCAATATCCTGAAAGGACTGCCTCCTCCAGGGTACAGAGAGTCATCTAAAAGTGTGCAGGGCTGAGAAATACTTGCAGGTCAAGAAGTCAAGAAAAGGATATCTAGTTAAAATTCCCGGAAAAGTATTTTGCTTCAACCAAAAAGGGCAAGTTTAGGTCAAAGAAAAATTCTTGTGGAAGGTGCTAGGGGAACTCTTCTCAGTGTTCACACAAATAGTCAAGGATGTGGCTTATTGCCTCACCTGAAGGGTGGATTTCCCTGCCCTCCTGGGCTCCAGTCAGTTCTGAGTCACGGCTGCGTCATCCCCTCTTCCCTGGTCAATGCCAACTTCCTGAGGCTGGTGAGAATTTTCTCCAACAACTGTAATGACCTTGTTATTTTACAGGGACACCAGAGGGAGGGTGATGTTGTGAAACATAGCTCCAGCACAGGAAATTGGGGATTTGGCTTCTGGCCCAGACTCTAGCCCTGATTTGTCAGTTGACCTTGGGCGAGTCATTCACTTTTTGCCACCTCAGTTCCATTACGTGTAAAGTAAAGAGAATAATATCTACCCTTCTGAGGATCATTTTGAAGTTTCCATAACTCAACATATGCAGAAGCCATTTGAAAAATTTAAATACCTTTGCACGTTTAAAATATTATTATTTGCCTGTGTAATATAGTTTCGTGTGGTGAAGAAAGCAAGGGCTTGGAGATATAAAGACCTGAAATCTAATTTCAGCTCTGATACCGGCTAACTTTGTGGCCTTAGGTCAATCCCTTACTTTCTTCGAGTCTCATTTTCCTCATTGGTAAAATAAATATAATAATGATTATCTCATAGGGTGGTTGTAAGTATTAAATGAAATAAAACTTCTGCAAAATGTTAGTTTTTCCTTTTCTCTAATGAATGTATCTAGGTTTTTTTGATAAGTTTTTTTCCCTTCTTAGTATTTGGTTTACTAAAATTAGTATAGGTATGATGTGGAATATTTCTTATTCTTTTCCCAGAACTATGTGTATATATTTATATTTGTACACATACACACATATAAAACATATATATAAAACTACTTCATGCTTCTTGGGGTTTCTTAAGTATATATATTTACTTATTAATATACAAATATATTATTATTTAAATGTATCTGTGTTATGTGATGTGTTTTATATTATCTATATCCATATCTATTGATTGATCCATAGATACAACATATCTCACACATACACACACACATACAATATATATAGTGCCAGAACTCATAAAACAGTTTTTATAAATGTATTCTTAGAAAATGATACATTTAATGATTCATGACTTGCCTCTAGACCCAAGCGCAATGACTGACACACAGCAGCCTTGTAGTAAATGTGTGCTGAAGTAATAAACTAGTATTCTATAATGACCTAATTTGTTTATATTTAAAATGTAAATATGATATTTATAATTTTCTGTCTTAAGTTTCTACCCCAAATTGCCCACTCTAACCTAGTCAGCCTCCTGTATTTACTTTAAGAAATATCCTACTAAAATAAATATTCACTGTTAGGTTTTTAAACATACTTTTAGTAATAGAAGTTAATATCAAGAATATATTATTTAATTGATTAGAATTGATTAAGTTACATTTTAACTCTTTCCCAAAGAACATGGAAAAACTGGTCTTAGAAAATTGCTATATTTTGTATTCCATTTGATAGGGATGCAAATTCTTTGAATAAAAATTCACGTATTTTTTTTCTTAGTTAATATTTACATAGAATGAATTTAGGTTTCTGATTACTAAATCTCCAAATTATTTTTAAATGCAGCTTCTTATGGCTTTTAAAAAAAATTAAACTTTTAATTTTGAGATAATTGTAGGTTACATGCACCTGTAAGAAATAATATAGAGAAAGCTCTTGTGCTCTTTGCTCAGTTTCCCCCAGTGATAACATTTTGCAAAACTATAGTACGATATCACAACCAGAATACTGACATTGACATAGTCAAGGTGCAGAACTTTCCATCACTATAAAGATCCCATATATTTCCCTTTTATAGCCAGCCGCCTACTTGCCTGACTGTACCCTCTCCTTAATAACTGGCAACCATTAATCTGTTCTCCATTTCTATAACTCTGCCATTTCAAGAATGTTATATAAGTGAAATCATATGGTATGTACATTTTGGGGATTGGCTGTTTTCACTCATCATGATTCTCTGGAGATTGTTGCATGTATCAATAGTTTGTTCTTTTGTATTGCTGAGTAGTATTCCAAGGCATTGATGTATCATAGTTTGGTTAACCATTCACCTGTTTCTGTTCTTTGGTTATTATGAGTAAGGCTGCAATCAATATTTGTTCAGGTTTTTGTGTGAGCATCAATGAACATAAATGCCTGTGAGTGCAATTGCTGAGTTGTATGGTAGTTGATGTTTAGCTAGCTGTATAATGAGTCTTTATCCTTTTTCAAAATTGTTTATGTAATACCAAACAAGATAAAACCAAAGAGGCCTACACTAAGACATGTTATAATTAAATTGTCAAGAACTAATTATAGAGAGAGAATCCTGAAGACTGCAAGAGAAAAGCAACAAGTTACATACAAAGGAAACTCCATAAGGCTATCAGCTGACTTCTCAGCAGAACCCTTACAGGCTAGAAGGGAGTGGCACAATATATTTAAAGTGCTGAAAGGAAAAAAACCTACAGACAAGAATACTATATCTGGAAGGTTATCATTCAAAATGGAAGGAGAGATAAAGAGGTTTCCAGATAAGTGAAAACAAAAGGAGTTCATCACCACTAAACTGGCCTTAAAAGAAATGTTAAAAGGACTTATTTTAGTAGAAAAGAAAAGGCCACAAATAGGAATAAGAAAATTATCATAGAAAAAATATCACTGGTAAAGGCAAATATACAGTAAAGGTAGTGAGTCAATCACCTATAAAGCTAGTATGAAGGTCAAAAGACAAAAATGCTAAAATTATCTATATCTTACAAGTTAAGGGATACATAAAAATAAAAGAGGTAAAGTATGATATCAAAAACATAAAATGTGGTGGGGGGAGTGTAGGGCTTTTAATAAGAGGTCAAACTAAAGGTCAAACTAGAGGTCAACTGAATATAGATTGCTATTTACATGTTTTTATATATGAGTCTCATGGTAATCACAAACCAAAAACCTATAATAAATGTAGAAAAAAATAAAGAGAAAGGAACCCAAACATAATACTAAAGAAAGCCATCAAATCACAAGGGTAAGGAGCAAGGGAAGAAGAAAGGAACAGAGAAGAACTACTAAAACATCCAGAAAAAAAGTAACAAAATGGCAGTAAGTACATACTTATCAACAGTTTCTTTAAATGTAAATGGACTAAATGCTCCAATCAAAAGACATAGGGTGGCTGAAGGGATAAAAAATAAGACCCATATATATGCTGCATACAAGAGACACATGTCAGACCTAAAGACACTCACAAGCTGAAAGTGAAGGGATGGAAAAAGATACTCCATGCAAATGGAAATGAAAAGTAAGCTGGGGTAGCAAGACTTATATCAGACAAAATAGACTTTAAAACAAAAACTGTAACAGGAGACAAAGAAAGGCACTACATAATGATAAAGGGAAAAATCCAACAAGAGTATATAACACTTGTAAATATCTATGTGCCCAACAGAGGAGCACCTAAATATATAAAGCAATTATTAACATATAAAAGGAGAAAAAGACAATAACACAATAATAATAGGAGACTTTAACACTCCACTTACATCAATGGATAGGTCATCCAGAGAGAAGATCAATAAAGAAAGATTGACCTTAAATGATACACTAGACTAGTTGGACTTAGTAGATAAATACAGAATGTTCCATCCAAAAATTGCAGAATATACCTTTGTTTCAAATGCACACAGAACATTCTCCAGGGTAGATCACATATTAGGCCACAAACTAGTCAAATAAATTTAAGAAGATTGAAATAATACCAAGCATCTTTTCTGACCACAATGGTGTGAAACTAGAAATCAACTACAAGAAGAAAGCTGGAAAAATCCACAAACATGTGGAGATTAAGCAAAATGCTATTGAACAAATATTGAGTCAATGAAGACATTAAAGGAGAAATAAAAAAATACCTGGTGATGAATGAAAATGAAAATACAACATACCAAAATTTGTGGGATACAGCAAAAGTGGTACTAAGAGGAAAGTTTATAGTAATACAGGCCTACCATAAGAAACAAGAATATCTCAAATAAGCAAGCTAACAATACACCTAAAAGAACTAGAAAGAAGAAAAACAAAGCCCCAAATCAGTAGAAGGAAGGAAATAATAAATATCAGAGCAGAAATAAATGAAATAGAGACTAAAAAGACAATAGAAAAGATCAGCGGCTGGCCTGGTGGCATAGTGGTTAAGTTCACATGCTCCGCTTTGGTGACCCAGGGTTCATGGGTTCGGATCCCAGGCACAGGCCTATATATTGCTCATCAAGCCATGCTGTGGTGGCATCCTACATACAAAATAGAGGAAGACTGGCACAGATGTTGGCTTAGGGACAATCTTCCTCAAGCAAAAAGAGGAAGATTGGCAACAGATGTTGGCTCAGGGCCAATCTTCCTCACTAAAAAAAAAAAAAAAGACAGTAGAAAAGATCAATGAAATTAAGAGCTTGTTCTTTGAAAAGGTAAACAAAATTGACAAACGTGTATGTAGAATCACCAAGAAAAAAAGAGAAGGCTCAAATAAATGACATCAGATGAAAGAGGAGAAATTACAAGAGACATCACAGGAATACAAAGGATTATAACAGAATAGTACAAAAACTATAAACCAACAAATTCAATAATATAGAAGAAATGGATACATTCTTAGAATTTATTTAAGTGGGATTTATTCTAAGGATGCACGATGGTTCAATTTCTGCAAATCAATCAGTGTGACACAACACATTAAAAAAATAAAGAGTAAAAATTACATGATCATCTCAATAGATGCAGAGAGAGAATTTGACAAGATACAGCACCCATTTATCATAAAACTCTGAATAAAATGGGAAAGTATCTCAACATAATAAAGGCCATATATGACAAAGCAACAGTTAACATTATACTCAATGGTGAAAAACTGAAAGCTATCCCTCTAAGAGCAGGAACAGGACAAGGATGCCCACTTTCACTGCTCTTATTTAACATAATATTGGAAGTCCTAGCCAAAGCAATTAGGCAAGAAAAAGAAATAAAAGGGATCCAATTATAAAGGAAGAAATAAAACTGTCACTATTTGCAGATGACTTGATCTTATATATGGAAAGCCCTAAAGAATCCACCAAAACACTATTAGAAATAATAAATGAATACAGTAAAGTTGCAGGGTACAAAATCAACATACAAAAGTCAGTTGCATTTCTATACACTAATGACAAACTAGCAGAAAGAGAAGTCAAGAATACAATCCCATTTACAATCACAACAAAAAGAACAAAATATCTAGGAATAAATTTAACCAAGGATGTGAAAAACCTATACACTGAAAGCTATAAGACATTATTGAAAGAAATCAAAGAAGACACAAAGAAGTAGAAAGATATTCCATGCTCATGGATTGGAAGAATAAACATAGTTAAAATGTCCATACTACCTAAAACAATCTACAGATTCAATGCAATCCCAATCAGAATCCCACTGATATTCTTCATGGAAATAGGACAAAGAATCCTAAAACTCATATGGAACAAAAGACCCCAAATCGCCAAAGCAATCCTGAGAAAAAAGAACAAAGCTGGAGGCATCACAATCCCTGAGTTCAAAATATACTACAAACCTCTAGTAATAAAAACAGCATGGTACTGGCCTAAAAACAGACACACAGATCAATGGATCAGAATTGAAAGCCCAGATATAAAGCCATACATCCATGGACAGTTAATCTTCAACAAAGGAGCCAAGAATACACAATGGAGAAAGGAAAATCTCTTCAATGAATTGTGTTGAGAAAACTGAACAGCCACATGCAAAAGAATGAAAATAGACCATTATCTTACACCATACACAAAAATTAACACAAAATGGATTAAAGACTTGAATATAATACCTGAAACCATAAAACTCCTAGAAGAAAATATAGACAGTATGCTCTTTGACATCAGTCTTAGCAGTATCTTTTCGAATACCGCATCCATTCAGGCAAGGGAAACAAAAGAAAAAATAAACAAATGGGACTACTTCAAACTGAAAATCTTCTGTACAGCAAAGGAAACCATCAACAAAATGAAAAGACAACCTAACAACTGGGAGAAGATACTTGCAAATCATATATCTGATAAGGGGTTAATATCCAAAATATATAAAGAACTCATATAACTCAACAATAAAAAAAAGAAACAACCCAATCAAAAAAAGGATGGAGGATATGAACAGATATTTTTCCAAAGAAGATATACAGATGGCCACAGGCACATGAAAAGATGTTCAACATCACTAATTATTAGGGAAATGCAAATCAAAACTACATTGAGATATCACCTCACACCTGTTAGAATGGCTATAATTAACAAGACAAGAAATAACAAGTGTTGGAGAGGATGTGGAGAAAAGGGAATGCTCATACACTGCTGGGGGGAGTGTAAATTGGTGCAGGCACTACAGAAAACAGTACGAAGATTCCTCAAAAAATTAAGAATAGAGTACCATATGATCCAGCTATTCCACTTTTGGGTATTTATCCAAAGAGCATGAAAACATGAATGCATAAATACATATATACCCCTATGCTTGTGACAGCATTATTCACAATAGCCAAGACTTGGACACAACCTAAGTGCCCATCAATGGATAAATGGATAAATAAGATGTGTTACACACACAATGGAATACTACTCAGCCATAAAAAGATGAAATCTTGCCACATGTGGCAACATATATGGACATTGAGGACATTATGCTAAACCAAATAAGTCAGACAGAGAAAGTCAAATACCATATGATTTTACTCACATGTGGAAGATAAAACAACAACAAACAAACACATAGACACAGAGAATAGAGTGGTGGTTACCAGAGGTGAAGGCAAGAGAAGAGGGTGAAAGGAGTAAAAGGGCACATGTGTATAGTCATGGATGTTAATTAGACTTTGAGTGATGAGCATGATGTAGTCTACACAGAAATCAAAATATAATGATGTACACCTGAAATTTACATAATGTTATAGACCAATGTAACCTCAATTTTAAAAAAAGACTTTTGCATCTATATTCATGAGGGATTATGGTCTGTAGTTTTCTTTTTTTGGTACTATCTTTGTCTGGTTTTTGGTATCAGGGTAATACCAGCTTCATACAATGAATTAGGAAATGTTCTCTCCTCTTCTGTTTTCTGGAAGAGATTGTGTAGAATTGGTGTTAATTCTTTTTTAGATGACAGAATTCTTCAGTGAAGCCATAATTTCTGCTTCAGTCATCAAACATCACTTATAAATTATGAGGGGAGCAAAAGTCTATTATACTTACTCACATTTTTGCTTCCTATATTCTTTCTTCCTTCCTGATATTCCAAGACTCCTTCTTCTATTATTCCCTTTCTGTTTAGAGAACTTCCTTTAGTCATTATTTTAGGGAATGTCTTCTGGCAACAAATTCTTTTAGTTTTCCTTCATCTGAGAATACCCTGATTTCCTTTTTACTCCTGAAGAATCTTTTCACTGGATATAGGAATCTAGGTTGACAGTTATTTTCTTTTAACACTTGAAAAATATTGTACCACTTTCTTCTGGCCCCATGATTTCTGATGAGAAATTGTCTGCCATTAGAGTTGTTTTTCCCATATATAAAGAAAAGGTGTCTATTGTCTCTGGCTGCTTTTAAGATTTTCTCTTTGTCTTTACTTTACAGAAATTTGATTATGATATGGCTTGGCATGGATTTCTTCGAGTTTATTTTGTGTAGAACTCATTCAGCTTTTTGAATCTGTAGGTTTATGTCTTTTGCCAAATTTAGACATTTTTCAGCCATTATTTATTCAAGTACTTTTTAAGTTTGGTCTCCATCTCCTCTCCTTCTGGGACTCTGATGACACAAATGTTAGATCTTTTGGTATAGTTCCACTATTTCTTGAGGCTCTGTTTATTTTTTTTTTCTACTTTCTCTCTGTTATTCGTAATGAGTAATTTATATTGTTCTATCTTCCAGTTCACTGAATCTTTTCTCTGTCTTCTCCATTCTATTTTTTGAGCCCATTCACTGAGGTTTTTATCTAGGTTATTGTATTTTTCAGTTCTAAAATCTCATTTGGTTCTTCTTTACTTGTTACTGAACCTTCCTATTTTTTCATCTGTTTCAGTTGTGTTGGTAATTGCTCATTAAGGCATTTTTATTATGGCTCCTTTAAAATCTTTCTCGGATAATTCTAATACCACTGTCATCTTGGTGTTAGTATCTATTGATTGTCATTTTACCTTCATTTTGAGATCTTCCTGTTTCTTGGTATAACGAGTGATTTTTTTTGTTTGTTTGAGGAAGAGTCACCCTGAACTAACAGCTGTTGCCAATCTTCTTCTTTTCTTGCTTGAGGAAGTTTAGCCCTGAGCTAACATCTGTGCCAATCTTCCTCTATTTTGCATGTGGATCACTGTCACAGCATGGCTGATGAGTTGTGTAGGTCCGCACCCAGGATCTGAACCTGTGAACCTGGGCCGCTGAAGTGGAGCATACCAAACTTAATCATTATGCCATGGGGCTGGCCATGCTGAGTGATCTTTTTAAATAGAAAACTGGACATTTTTATATTATGGTATGAGACTCTGGGTCTTTTTTACCTTTTGTTTTAATTGGCTTTTTTGTTGGTTACCTGGCTTTATTTTTTTTCAGTGGAGGAAACTTTTGCCCATTACTGCCAGGTGGAGATAGAAGCCCAGGTTCCCCATGTGGCTCCCACTGGACATTGCATACATATATATGGTCTTCAGCATCACAGTGGGTGGGTGGCATCATTACTGCTGGGCAGTAGTGAAAGTCTTGACTCTCCACTAGACTTCCCCTGGTGTCCCCCTAGCAAGGCAAGGGAGGAGTGCCTCATCACTGCCGGGTGAGCATGGAAGTCCAGACTCTCCACAGAGAGTCAATGATGATTGATACCACAGAAAGGGGAGCATAGGGGCTCTTTACAGGCCAGTGGAGATGAAAGCCCTGGCTCCCTACTTGGCCTTCGCTGACACCACCCTGGCAGAGGGATGACTGTACCTTGTTACAGCCTCTCAAAGGGGAAAGTCTAGGCTTCCCACTCAGCCTTTGCTGGTGTGGGTAGGAATAGAGTGTCAGTTTTTCTGTGGTGTTTGGTGGGAGTAGAACAGTTATTCTCTAAAAGTTTTCCATTTTGCTACACTGCCCCTTTCTTCATCCTTTGGTTAGAGAGAGTTGGGACTTATTAGTCTGTTCCTACTGGTCTTTCTGGGTGGCTGGCTTCTTCAGCTCCAAGTTTGGTATATATGAGACAAAAGAAAACCCAAGGAACTTACCACCGTGTTTCTCAAGTCCCAAGGTCCCTAGCTCATCTGCTTAATTCTCTCCACCTTTCAGTCTTCTTATGTTTGTTCTATATATAATGCCCAAAGTTTTTAGTTGTCCTTAGTGGGAAGAGTAGGAAAAAATATGACTATTCCATCTTCCCAGAAGAGAACATCCCATGTACTCTTTTCTAAAATAAAAGTCCCATGAAAATGTTCAAAGAGACAACTTACTCCTCTATGCTACCGCTTTCACTTAGTTTTCCCTTAATCTAAAGTATTCCTAAAGTGATTGAGATGGAGATTCGCAAGTCCAAAATGTGTCCTTAGGATGTTAATAAATCTCACAAGTAAAAGGGCAGATACGTTTAGGAAAGGCTGTGCTAAACAGTTTCCTTTACTGCTCATTTTCTGAGGGCTTATAATGTGCTAGTGCATATTCCAACTTCCCCAGGTAATAGATTCTTGAACAGGGGAATAAATCGATAGGTTTATTATTTTAGATGAGCAGGCAGGTAGTGATATACAGAGTAATATAGATAACCAAGTAAATTATACTTAAAAATTTTTTGCATTAAGATTGAAGTAATCTTTTCACCCCACTCACCAATAAGCAAAAGTATATATTAAAATGCATGAAAGAAAGTAGAGACTTTAAATCACTTCATGGGAAGATTCTTTCATTAGACCAGCATGTACCACTCCTGGTTACATTCCCTGACCCCATCCTTATCTTTGGAATATCTTGTTAGTTTCTCAGATTTATAACACAGTTTCTGGGCTCTAACTTTAAGACTTCTTAATGAACTCCACATATCCTTAATGAAATGGAGAAGTTGAAGGAGTCATATGATGACTGAATGGAAATTAAAGGCACATTTGAAGGTCACTTTATGTTGGGTTTCAATTAAAAAACAAAGAAACAGTGGGATGCTCTGGTAACCTTGTAGAGAGGCACTATTTTCAGCCTTCTGATAAACTAGTCAGTCTGGGCTTTGATTATAGTAAATGCTTGATTAATAAATAAGACTGTCAGAAGTAACCCAATGTATTTTGTATTTAAAAAGTAATTTCTTGCAGTGATATGTTTGAATAGCTGGGCAAAGAAAATAATATGTTTTCTTTCCTTTGGGACAAGTTGGAGGGGGGTGGAGAATACATAAAGTGGAACAGGAAAAAGAGGACCCCTAAGGAAGGATGTGGTGTGATGGTGAAACCGAAGAAATTCCACGTGAAGAAGATGACAAATTCTACATTGTCATTGTCCACAAGAGCATCCATTTGTCTGGGCCAAAGATTACACGTTTGTGCTGGAGTGCTACACATGCCCCTTTCTGAGTTCAAAAATATTTTGAAAGCTAAAGAGAACAGTTGGTTCCTTCCCTTAAATTATAGCTTTCGTTTGGCTTATGAATCCACTTGTAAGTATGTTTTCCATACCATCTGGCTTCTGTTCTTGCTCTTGCCTAAAATCACAGGCAGAAGACTTGGAAGCGAGCCTCTAGGCAGCTTGTGGCCGTCATGTAGGAGCATTCAAATTTCCTAAAGCCATCCTCTTAAAATGGATCTTGGATCAGAAGGAATATTCTAAGGCATCTTAATGCAAACCTTTTCTATTTTTAAATATTTGATTGTGAAAAATTTGAAACATATAGAACAAAGGGTAGTACAATGAACTGCCATGTATCTCTCGACCATCTTCAATAATTAACAACTTTTAACCAACCCTGTTTCTTCTATGCTTCAGTCTACTTCTGTTCCCACCTGGGGTATTTTGAAGCATATCCCAGGCATCACATCATTTCATTGATAAATATTTCACTGTATATTTCTAAAATATAAAGACTTTAAAAAATAACTACAATACCATTATCATACCTGAAAATAACAATAATTTATTAATTTCATGAATTATCTAGTCAATGTTAAATTTTCCAACTGTCTTATATTTTATTTTTATAATGTGTTTGAATTAAGATCCAAATACTGCCCAAATACCTCCATTAATCTCTTTTAATCTATAGGTTCTCTTGCTTTCTCTCTTCTCTCCCTCTATGTAGTTTGTTTAAAAAAACGGGTCATTTGTCTGAGTTTGCTGATTGCATCTCTGTGATAATGTCTAATATATTTCTGTGTTTTCTGTGAATTGATAGTTAGATCTGACTCTAAATCTTGGTCAGATTCAGATTTGACCTTTTGGTCAAGACTATTTCCTAGGTGCATTTGTGTACCTTTATCAAGAGGAAGATGCGCTCTGGCTGTCTCTCTCTTGTGAGGTTAACAGGGATTCATGACCATTGGCTAGACCCTTTAATTCATTAGAGTTGCAGAGTGGTGATATTATATTTATTTCACTGACTTGTAATCTCCTTTTGGCAATAGAATGACTTACGTCCTGCTCTTCCTTCGCCGAACAAGAATCAAGGCCTTAGTCACTAAGGAATTCTCAGGTTTTACAAATCTTCAAATACAACTCCCCATTAATGTTAGATTTTTACAACAAGTTCCTTGACACTTCTACATGGGTTTAAAATTAATATCGTATGTTCCTGGAATATAAGAACCAAAGTATTATATTTCTTCTTAATAATGTGGTGCATTAATATTTTTAAATCATAAGAAAAGTTCATGAATTGATCAATTCAACTAGTAGGCGCCAAAACAACTTATGGGTTGATATGTTTTTTTTAAAGTATGATTTGGCAAGATCTCTCAAAATTAAAAATGCAGAAAATCCTATAAGTTAGAAATTCCACTTCTGGGAAATTTATCCCATAGATAATTTCCAAAGACTTATGAACAAACTGTTTATTAAAGTACTATTTATAATAAAAAATTGGGGGGGAACCCTTTGATTTCCTTTAACAGAGACTGATTAAATAATTTTATATTCATATAATGAACTACTATGCAATTTTTACAAAGTATTAAGTAGATCTCTATGTACTGATATAGAGAGTTCACAGTCAGTGAACTCAGCTTTTGTGGCCAGGCAGGAAATGAAATTTGATTACTATGAACTATATACAATTCTACAGTTGAAAAAATTGGAATGTATTATTTTTCAAATAAAAATAAAATCTAATAAAGTAATCTACAGCTTTAGATAATCTAGGGAAAAATATTTGGTGTGAGTTCAATATTTCTGTAAGGACATTTAATTCACATGCAGGATATTATGGTTGGCAATTGTTAAATCATGAAGGATGTCTCACTTTTAATCCTGAATGTAGTTAATCAATGACAATGGATAGCAATTAGGAACTTTAACCCCTTGGAGCAATGATCCATGTCAGTTGGAAGGAGCTCAGAACACTGGGTTAGGGCACAATATTATGTAAATGATAGAGGGACCAATGAGTTCTAGCTGGAGAATGATCAGAGATGAGACGGGGAGATTTGAGCTAGACTTGGATACATCGGGATAGATGGGACAGGTGAGAGTGGCATTCCAGACAAAGATGACAAAGATGTAAAGGTGTGCTTGGGCAAAGATGTGCAGACTAAATTTGGTTGGTATGAGGGTTCATGTAGGGGAGAAATGCACGTATAGTTAGAATGATATATTTGGACCTTGACGCCTAGTTTGAGGGTGTGGACTTTATTCTGCAGGCAACGAGAAGTCACTGAAAACTTACAGAGTTGATCAATGGAGGAGAGACTCACTGAACTGTAAAAAGTCAGGGAAGAGTGATCACTAGTCATATTTTATAAGGCTACAGGCATGGAATCATCCTTCAGGCCAGATATGAGCAAGAAGAGAAGACAATCCCCTTTTGTACTCTCAACTGGAGCTTTTAACACCTGCCTGCCACGGGAAAAGAGTGAGAAGGCTGTCACCTTTTGCCTTTTGCTTATTGCACTAATTGGCTATTTTCATGAAACTCCCTTCTGTCTCTCAGCACTTCTAGTCATTGTAAATTTTTCCACTGGAACAAGGAGAGATAGCAGCTGACCTCTTAATTCATCAGGGTGACAGTGTTAGCTTTCCACCTTCCTAATGAAATTCTCCAGTCCGCTGTGAAAATAGCAGGAAGCCCGCTATATTTAGCAAAGGAAAGCAACAAGTCTAAGCAGTGTGCAGAGAAGGGGAAAAATAGAAGCACTAAGTCTTATGATTAGTGCAACCAACAGTACTGCTCACAATTTTCCATATTTTGTAACTGGCAAAAGCAGAGTGTTTTGGTTTGTTTTTTGAACCAAAGTAAAGCCTACAGGTTCCTTCACTATTATGTCTAAATAAAATATTTTATTTATTCAAGGAGTAGGGTATTTTTAGATTTCAAAAGAATGACAGAATAATGTACTTTTTGAAATAAGCCAGCCAGTAAATATCATCTTGCTCATATTCAGTACTTTCTTTTTGATTAAAACATTTCGAATCTAGGGACTGGTGCAATAAGTATTTCAGTCAATTTCCTATAAGACTTCTACTCTCCCATGATCCCGTATTAACTTTTCTCCATTTTTATGAGTTCCAGCAACTTCACTTGAGTTAAAAGTTTTAGAGTATTTGCAAGATTTAATGAGACTTGGATATAGAATTTTTTTATGCTTAGAATTTTGGATCCTTAGCACCTCTAATGTAACTTTCCGTCACCACTCTGGTATTTCCTGAGAGGCATGCATTCTTTGATTAAACTTTATAGACAGAGGTGTGGAGGAATTTACTAATTTATGAGGTCAGTTCTACTCTAATTGAAAAGTTCTTCCTTCTATTGAGCTGAAATCTTTCTTCTAATTTCCATTCATAAGGGCCGTCCTCTACATAAAAATAGACAATGTCTATTCCTAACGCCTGATGTCTATTCTGTATTAGCCGTTCAAATTTTTGAAGTCACTGCCACTATTCCTATGGTCTTCTCTTTTACAAAGAAAGCAACTTCACTGCCTTCATCCTTCCTCATGCAATTGGCTCTCCAGCTCATGAAGGAACAAGTATAATCTGACCAGAGTATATGTTTAATGGGTTAAGATAATTCCCAACCTTTTAACACATCTCACCTTTGGTTCATATTGAGCTTATGGTCAGTTCATCTTCCTAGTTTTAAAATCAAAGGTACAGTTGTGCTATACTTGTGTGTTCAGTTAGAGGAATATCTTTCTGTTATCTTTCTAGGACATCGGCTTTGTGAATACAAGATCTGCTGCCCAGAGCACCTGGTCGATTCTTTCAGTGTGGACTCCCACTAGGCACACACAGAAAGTGTTTGCTTAAACCTTCAAAGGGTTGATGTTTCTTCTCCATCTGTGGTTATACTCTGAGTCTCCAAAGTAAATAACTAAATTAAAAAAGAAAATTGAAAGGCTCTACATTTACTCCAAGGTCAACAAATTGTTAGTTGATTGGTTGATTAGTTTGTCTAGCTAGTCATATTTTTAAGGATGTGTCAGAGTAATTTTAGATATATACACACTATATTTAACTGCAAATTATCCTCCCTAGCATTGGGTTTGCTATTTTTCTAAATCATTTCCTCTTTGGTGGGCTTCTACGGTTGTCAACTTCAGGAAGTGCCCTGAAAGCTTGATCAAAGGAGGATAAATTGAATAATCAATATAATAATGCTTGATCACTAGTCCCATTGTCCTCATTACTCTTGTCAGGCTTCCAGATGTCACCAGGGGACAATTATTAGTAGAAAATCATCTTCCTGGATAATATAAAACACAAATCTTTCTTTAAGACATTTCTACTCAAAAAATTCTAGCACAAAGTGAGAGCAAAATTTGGCAAATACGATTGGAATAAATCTTGAACTTTTTCTTAGAATAGATTTAAATTATATTTGCATACCATTGGTAATGCTGTGTTCGTTTTAATATGCAAACCTCTCACTTCCTTTGTAACATTTTTTCCGTGTTTACATAATTACAACCTGGGTGTTCTGAGCTATCCATCAGGAAAGACTTGTGTCATATTTTAACATGAGTCTAACCCCAAATCCTAAGTACACAACTACTATATTTAAAAAGGGAGGGAATTGTGTGGATCCCAAATGGATGCCAGAGTGGCATCCACAGAGTATAAAATGTATAATTTTTCTCCAATTTGTAAACAATGGAAGTCATCAGAACCTTCAAACATTTCATTGCCCTTTTATGTCGTAGGTCTAGCCAAGGATTGGGTTCAGAGTGAATCCAACATACTCAGTAACCCTTTAACTAACTCCTCCTAGCTGGGGTTTAGCCTGGCTTAGACAGATTGTGCTAGTCCTTTTCCACAAGTGTGGCTGTGAAGAGCAGTTGGTGTCAAGTCTTAAACTTCACTCTAGAAAGCTCTCCCTCATCATCTTCACCCTCAGCAATCTTTACCTCTCCTGAAGAGGCAGTCATGCACTGTTTAATTATCCATACATTCCTCTGTGCTGTCTCTCGTATTGTCACAACATATTATTTAACTCATTTCACTAATGAAATTTACATGTATTTGTCTTGGTTGCCCAAGCAGATGTTAACTTCTTGAGCACCTTAACTTAATAAGTATTGTTTTTACTCTTTCTGGCATTATTTAGACCAGCTTTATTTTACCATATGTTTTATTATTATTATTTGAATAAAGTGCTTTCATAAAAATTCATTTTTCGTATAATACAGTATCATATTCTTCCCTTAGGAGGTAATCTTGTTAGACCTCTGAGTATAGCAATATAGGGTTCTGTAATCTTAAGAAACTCTTTTTCACTGTTTTTCTACATCCGTTTGGAATACCGCTTCCTGATTTATGAGGGCAAAGCAAATAAAGAGTACTTGTTTTCATAAGACATTTTCACTCTAAGTGGCACTTCTCAAAAACACCATGATTCTATGATTTGAGGTTCTCATATTTATTTTAAGTTACTGTTTGGGAAAAGTTCCATATTCCAGTCATGGAAACTAAGTCTTCTTTTAAGATAAATTTTGGCCATTGTTGGAGGTATTAATGCAAAGTTGCAAATAATTTCCCCTTCCCCTACTCCCCAATCTATTTTACATTATTCTTTTTCTTTACATGTTATAAAAAAAAAATCACTTGCAAAAAAGTAGCTGGATGAGAACTTTAATTGTACTTGAACCTCAGCTCTGGGCTAGCTGCTACATGTAGTAGAAGGAAAATTTCATGAGCAGCCCCAACATAAAGAGCTATAACAGCCCAGAAGACAAGATTTATAGGCATATAAAAATTATTGAATGAAATAAGGGTATAAAGTTACAGAATATAATTGAGTCCACAGTGAGTAAAATACAAGCATTATATTTTATGTTCACATAACTTCTTTCTCTGTTTCTTGAAGCAATTCAAAGAGTGAATGATAAGAGCTAACAATTATTCACACGCACTATGAGCCATATGCTGAATCTAGGGGTTTTGATGCATTATTTGTTGAATCCCCACAACAGTCTCTCTAGGTAAATACTATTCTTTTTTCTGCCTTATAGGAAAGAACACTAAAGCCTACAGAGGCTAAATCAGTTGTTCGACATCATAACAGGACAAAGTGGCCAAATTTAGACGCATCTCTGACTCTGACTCAAAACTCACAGGTGCTCTCAACCTCTGCCCTTTGTTCTTCAAACTGCAGGTCACAGCCCAGTCTGAGAGGTTGTCATGAGAACAATTTAGTGGGCCACCACTATGATTTTAAGAAATAAAATAAAATAGAAATTAGCAGGGTGCATCCCACATTAATATTGTTTTGTGAAACTTCTGTGTGTGTGTGTGTGTGTGTTTGTAAGTGGACTGGGTCGTAATGTATTATGTAATGCTTATTATGTTTTGGAGGCAAAAAAGTTTGAAAAGTACAGCCATACTGTGCTGTCTCTCACAGAAATCTTAATCAGGCCCATGGAGAAGATAGAAATAGAGATTTATTTTTTCAGTTGATGGATGAAGAGGTTGAGGACCAGAAGTAAGGCAGGACTATGTCTTAAAATGAGAAATATACGGAAGTGGGAACTCAGCTTGGCTTCAGTGAGTGATAGCAATATACAATGTACCATACTAGATGCTATGGTGAATATAACGATATTGAAGATGCTCTCCTTGCCCCCCAAGCTTCCAGCGTAGAAGAGTAAGTAATGTTAGTAGGGAGAGAGATGGTGGGTAAGAGAGAAATCCTCAGTATTATGAAGAGGCAGAGTAGGTGTCACTGAGTGACATTCTTTTCTGATTTTAGGGATATTTAGAGAATCCTTTTATTCCAGATTACTTCCTGGCCTGCTTTCTAGGGTGCCTGAACAACTAGCAAAACTTAATTCCTGTGGGGGAGATAGTTTCCTTTTTGAGGGATGTGGTCTTTTAAAATGCAAATGATTTTCGGAGGAGTGATACCTCAACTTTGTAGGATTAGTCTTTAATATGCAAGAATTATACCAGATTAGTGGTTTAATTTGACAGCTGTGGGATGAGATCCCAAATGCCTAGGGGTTTGTTGGGTAGAGGAGTAAGAATAATTTTTGAATGAAGTGTTGGATGCTAGTTATCCAGGGAAAATAAAAGGAGAAGACAGAAGCTAAGAAGGGAGGCCAGATTAAACAGTTTTGCTTAGGACTGGTACTGGCTAGAGTGGTGCACCCAACTGGCTAAAGAACAGGCAGAAAGGGAATAGAATTCGAACTCTCACAAAGGAACCTGCAGTTGGCTGGCACTGCTTGCCCGTCAGTTCCTGCTACCCTCCGTTGTCCCGCCTGTGTTGTAGACCATGCATTCTCAGCTGAGATGATATTGCTCCCAAGGGGGGATTTGTTCTTGGGGTGTGAAATAATAATAATCTTTTTATGTACAGAGTGCAGATATATATATATCTGTATATATATATGTATATATATATATATACATGAAAAAATATGTCTAAAAAGTCTCCTTGGGGGAGGCAATAATAAAAAGAAGGTTGAGAAACACTGATGTAGACTAGGGTAATTGGGAAGACAAAACCTGAGGAGAAGGTGGGTGTGGGGAGAGGTTGTGAACTAAAAGATCAGATTTACTCTGTATAGAAAAAAATGAGGGCCGCCCGGTGGCGCAGCGGTTTAGTCCGCGCTTGGCAGCCCGGGGTTCGCGAGTTCGGATCCCAGGCGCCCGCCGACGCACTGCTTGTCAGCCATGCCGTGGTGGCGTCCCATATAAAGTGGAGGAAGATGGGCACGATGTTAGCCCAGGCCCAGTCTTCCTCAGCAAAAAGGGGAGGATTGGCGACGGATGTTAGCTCAGGGCTGGTCTTCCCCACAAAAAAAAAAAAAAAAAAAAAAAAAAAAAGTGAGAAGAGACAGAAAGAAAGGAGCTAGTAAGTCAGTGGGCTTCAGGGAAAACATTCAGGGGAGTGTAGCAAGAAAGACCTAGGGGAGCTGTGGGGAGAGAAGAAATGAATACAAGAGAAATGGGGAAAAGGATTTAAAAGGTATTAATGTGGATTATGAATAGAATTCCCTTTGACACTGGTCTAAAGAAACAAGCAAGGATTAGAATCATACTTACTTAGTTTTGACTTTTGAACTTCAGTGGCAGCATTAAGAAAGCCAATTCTTTGAAATGAATAACTAACTTTTTCAATCTTATGTACAATATGCTTTTTCAATCTTACGTAAAATGCTATAAACATGCCACTGTCATAGATTCTCTAGCACCCTTTCAGTAATTTAACTCCTTAAGCCTATATTATTTAGAAGCTGCAACAATTGATTGTGTTTCTTTGAAAGCAGCACCTGAAGAGATGGGCCTCATGAATCCTGGGCTTTATTTGAGTTATGGGGTTTATTTAATTATCCTGGAAGCCATTTAGGCTGAATGGTCTATAGGGAGTGTGTTTCAGTTCTTTAGAGGGGCCTTAAAGGCATTAAATTGTGTTTTGTGCAGCTTTGAACACCCATCTACATGAATGCCACCAGTCCAGGGAAGTCCAAGGATCTAGTGTCAGAGTATCTACAAAGGAACCAGGCATCCCAAGTATTTTTTTGGCCTTAGGAAGGAACTACATCTTCTAGTGGTGTAGAGAAATGATTCTTCGGAGATCTTGCTGCAAATCAATGTCATTCTTGGGAAATGGGTTAAAGTCTACCTTCCATTCAGTAGCTTAAAATAATAGCATCCTCCTTGAAATGAACAGTAATATGGTCCATTTCCCACTGTCAGGGAGGTACTCAAAATCATTTATTGTGCTGTGAGTAAAGTCTTTTGGTCGTCAGGGGAGGTTTACTGCACTGTACTAAAGTGTGAGGATGTTTGTTAAATAGATTACAATACAAACACCAAGTTAGACTTCTCAAAAATAATTCCAGACCCCAAAGGTCAGAAAGATGATGGGGCTTTTGCATTAAATTAGAAGCATAGATGTTCCAGTTCATTTATTAAGGAATGCCTTACCAATGATAAATACCTGAGTCAATTGTATAAGTTAAAAAAGCAAAATATGGCTAGAATTAAATGCACTTGAGTGCTTCCTCACTACCTTTAAAAAAAATTGTGGTAAGAACATTTAACATGAGATCTACCCTTTTAACAAATTTTAAACTGTACAATACAGTGTTGATGACTATATAGGCATGATGTTGTACGGCTGATCTCTAGAACTTACTTTCTATAACTGAAACTTCATACCCATCAAAGAGCAGCTCCTCATTTCCCCCTCCCCCACCACCGCCCCTGGCAGCCACCATTCTACCCTGCTTCTCTGAATTTTTTGAGGCTATTTTAGATACTTCATATAAGTAGACTCTTTGGCATATGAGTTGGTAAAGGAGTGAGAAAGATAAGAGAGAAGAAGGAGCAATATAATGGTCAAGGGCAGACAGGCACTTTCCAGACATAGTTTGGAAATATTCCAAATTGTGTAGTTAAAAATAAATAACGTTTTTTATAAATTTTTTTTCCCAGTTGTGAGTTGTCTGATGTGATCATGACCTTGTCAGCAAATTCTATTTTCATTGTGACTGGAAAATCTTTTACCTCATACTCACTTTGGGGAAATTTTAGTCCTTACTGTTCTAATTTCTTCCTTTGCTAATTTGCCTTCTTCTCCTTTGTCAGAGGAGCTTCATGGAAAGTTCAACTCATTTGTCTAAGAGTTTCTTCCTCAGGTCATTCTAAAATTTCATTGTATTATATAAATTTCACTTTAGTAATTGCTAGTTCCCTCATAATAAATATTGTTCTCTTTGCTTAAACTTAAGTTGTGAGGTAATATAGCTGGCACGACCTCAATTCAGATGGTATCAGTAGGATTGGAATGTGACAGAAGAATTCTGTGGAAGTGGAAAGAATACCTGATTATTTTTAAAATGGATTTTATGATATCTCCACTTTCTCCTAATACTAAATGGTCAATATCAATTAAAATAAAGTTTGTTTTGTTTTGAAACTCTTTCAAGAGGTTCAGAAAGTATGTCAAAATTATTTAAGAAAATCTGTGATGTACCATGAATGGGCCTGGAAATTAATGGATCAGAAATAGAGTGACCTCACTCTAATACTCTCGCCTTTGATATATACCAGATGTGAGCAACACTATAAATTATCCTATACTCTAGTAGATAGGAAAGTACATCAAGGTTAAGATGTACATTTTAAATTGGCTCATTTTGGGGGTGAGGAGACATTTATATATAGACTCTACAGATTTTTCTCCAGTTATGATATATAGTTAACTTCTATTCAATATATAATTAGTCCCATGCTTAGTGCTATAATAAATATAGGACATACAAAAGAATGAAGTGGTTCTCTGCCAGGGAGAAAATTGTCATTGAAAAAATAAGACAGCCCTCATATGAAACTGCTTCAGGGAATTAAAGAAATTTAGTTTCAGAGCTAATATAGTCCTTTAAACTACCCATGCATATTTTAGCAAAAACCTAGAACATGATGAGACTGTAAATTAACCTCAAGGTGTTTACTAGCCAGTGTTTTTGTGACTGTGTGTTGAATGTGACATGGTAGCCACAGGAAGTACAGGAAATGAGGTGGGACAGAGAGTGGGTCGAGGTGAAGCTAGTTTTGTTCCACTGGGTTTCCATGAAGTTTTGTATAAAGTGGCCTTTAGGATGTTTGCTGAAACCCACCTACAGGGGAAATGTTGTTTTGTTTGAGCTTGAGGTAAAATGAGCTGCCATGTCCTGGACCCACTGGCCCACTTCAGTAAGCCAGCCAGGAAGGTGACATCTCCAGGGCTGCCCTGCCTCTCACCCCACTGCAGAGGTCTGGTTTCTGTTGCCCTAGCTAGTACACCTCTTCTTGGCATCCTGAATGGTCTTCTTATTCTTTTACCTACAAGGAAACAAATATTAAAAGTACAAGAAGTTTTTATAGCAACAAGAAGAGGTCAACACAAACTTACATGCATCAGTGAAAACTGGTATTATCTGAACAGCAGTGATCTCTGCAGGGCTAGATCCATGGGTGGGCAGCCTATGCTGTCACACAGACCCCATGCTCAGAAGGAACTCCCACATGGTTTAAGGCTCTGCTGCTGCCATCTTGAAATTCTTAATAATTATCTTTGAACTTGTGTTTTGTAAGTGAGGTCTGATGGGACAATGGAGCACGCGCTTGAGCAGGTGAGATATGAAGAAGGAAGGAGCTTTATAATTTTGCACCTTTACCAGCACTGTCCCCCTGCTTTCTGAACAAGAGGCCCTGCATTTTTTTTGTTGTTGTTGTTGAGGAAGATTTGCTGTGAGCTAACATCTGTGCCAATCTCTCTATTTTGTATTGGGGTCACTGCCACAGCATGGCTGACAAGTGGTGTAGGTCCACACCTGGGATCCGAACACACAAACCCAGGCCACCAAAGCAGAGTGCGCTGAACTTAACCACTACGCCATGGGGCCGACCCCTGCATTTTCATTTGTACTGGGCTTCGCAAATTATGTTGCTGGTCTTGTCTCTTTGTGGATCTCTACACAGATGGGAAGCCCAAGATCAAGGCACTAGCTGATTCAGTGTCTATTGAGGGCCTGCTTTCTGGTTTATAGACAGATGTATTCCTGTAACTGCAGATGGAGGAAGGGGCAAGAGAGCTCTCTGGGGTCTCATTAATAAGGGCACTAATCACTTCCCAAAGGCCCCACTCCAAATACCCTCACATTAGGGATTATGTTTCAACATATGAATCCGGGGGCACACATTCAGTTTTGGCAATCAAGAAATTGTGTTAACTGTTATTAATATCAGTATTAATAATTCTAAAATCAAAACTACTAAAAGAATAAAGATGTGCCAGTGAAATATAGTTGCCATGGATACTGAAGGTATTTCTAAAAGGTTTTCAGAAATGTCACATATAGCTTCCCAAGATGACTATGTCAAAGATATTTCACTTCGGTGCATGCTGGTGATAAAGAAAGTCGGTCTCATTAGTATAATTATTAGCCATAATTGCAAAAAACATTATTTGTAGAACTGAAGTAAAGCTGAAATCTTGCTATCTGATCTGATTTTACATCTGAAAAAGAATCAACTTGGGACCAGCCTGGTGGTGTAGTTGTTAAGTTCACACACTCCACTTTGTCAGCCTGGGGTTCATGGGTTCAGATCCCAGGCATGGACCTACACATCGCTTATCCAGGCGGGGGCAGCATCCCACATACCAAACAGAGGAAGATTGGCACAGATGTTAGCTCAGCGAGAGTCTTCCTCAAGCAAAAAGAGGAAGATTGGCAACAGATGTTAGTTTAGGGCCAATCTTCTTCACCAAAAAAAAAATATATATATCAATTTTTCTGTAGACCAGTTTTGGGTTAATGACCTATCTCAAGAATATGAAACCCCCAGCAACCAACATTATCAACTCAGGATAACCTCAATTCAAGAAAAGAAGACCCATATTCAGCTAGTTCAAAACTGTATATATATATATCACCTCTAATTACAAGGGCACAATTTGCTTCGGCAGCAGGATGAGCTTTTGAGAAGTCAGTTATAAATGCCCAACTATAACGTTAGGCATTTTTTTCTGTTGTGAACTTACTAAGAAAGAATAAAAGCTTGTCTGTGCCCTGCTATCTACACCACCAACTCCCACCCCTCCCCCCTAAAAAAGGGAAGGATGGGAATTTCTAAGGGTCAATATTTCTTGAATCTTATTATGCTTAAGGAATATCTGAGAAGCCTTCAAAAATGCAAATGTCCTGTGTGAGCCAACAGAGATCCTGGTTTTTTGATCTGTATTGGGACCCAGGAGCCAATACTTTTAATTCCTGGCAGCACTTCCTTCATCTCCCTGAGTTTCCTCTGACCTCCCTGGCTGCTGCTTCTTGGCATATTTTGCTGGTTTCTCCTCACTTTCTTACCTCTAAACTTTAGTGTGACCAAGGGTTCCCACCTATTCTTAGACTGCTTTTCTTTTCTATTTTCACTCATCCCCTTGATGATCTCATCCACTCTCATGACTCCCAAACTGTTCATATGCTGATGACTCCCCAGTTTATATTCCTAGCCTGATTTTCCCATAAATCTCAGAGATTGAGTGTCCATCTGCTTCTATGACATTGCCTTTTGGTTGTCTAATAGGTATTGTCTTAGTTTCAGTTGCACCAGAAACAGACTCTGAGAGAGGATTCAAGTACTAGTAGAATTTTTGTTGTTATATTTTATTTTGGATGACAGAGATGAAGGTAAGGAAATGGGGAAGTGTGGCAAAGAAATGAAGAAATACAGTAAAGGATTCATTATCAAACCAGCTGTCCCATGGGCAAATGGAGTGTAATCCTGCTGGGGGCAATTCTGGGGACCAGTGCAAAACACAAGCCTCAAAGTTATTCTAGCCAAGGGGTGAGGGAACTGGGGTATTTATACTCCAAATCCTGTTAGTTACTGGTTGACAGCTGCTCCTGGAGGCTGTTAATTCCCAGGCACTTCCAGACAATTTTGGTGGTAAAACAGACACCTGTGGCAAAAAGAGAGTCCTCAGGCAAAGATGTGAAGTTCTGGAATTGGAGGTTGGGCAGGTGTGCACTGGAGTGGACAAAAGGACAGATGTGGGACATCAACCACTTCTGCCACAGGCATTTCAAACTTAATATGTCTTCTGATATTCAGTATTTCCAAACCTGCTCCTCCCACAGGCCTCCCATCTCAGAGGTTCAACTCCATCCTTCTGTTGCTCAAACTGAACACCTTGGAGTCAATGTTGAGTCTTTTCTGTCTTTCACACCCCAGATCCCATCCACCCGCAAATTCTGTCTGCTCTACTTTCAAAATACATGCGGAATCCAAACACTTCTCTCCACTCCACTGCTACTCCAAGCCCCCATCACCTTTTGTGGAGATTGTCAACCCACCTCACTGCTTCTGCTTTTGCCCCAGCCTCCTCCCAACAGCCAAGTGATCCTTTTCAAACATAGCTCAGATGATGGCACTTCTCTGCTCAAAACACTGATGGCTTTCCATTCCACTCAGGATGAAAGCCAAAGTATTTCCTATGACATAGAAAATTTTATGTTTTAGCATTGCCCTGCCCCCACTTTGTTGCATCTCTGACCTCATCTCTTACTGCTCTGACTGCTCTCTTTTCACCAGCCATACGAGTCATACTTGATGTTCTTCAAACATGCTAGGCACGCTCCTGCCCTAGGGCCTTTACATTTGCTGCTCCCTTTGCCAGGAGTGTTCTTTCACCCGATACCCTTTTGGCTTGCTTCCCTACTTCCTTCAGCTTTTTAGTTAAAAGTCACTTTTTCACTGAGAATTTTCCTTGCCACCCTATGTAAAATGTTAGCCCTTCCCACACATTTCTAGCCTTCTTCCCCAACTTAGTTTGTTTTTTTCTCAGCATTTGTCACTATATACCATACTATATATTTAATTTATTTATTGCCTGTAGCCACCCCAGAACTTAAATTCCTAAAGGTAGAAATTTTTGCTTGTCCTCAGTGCCTTGTATCTTGTTGGCTCTTAATAGATACTTCTTGAATAAAAGAATGAAATTCATACTATTACACTTTTTGAGCTCATTCAAATCTGAATCATAAAGCATTTCAACATTAATTTATATGCAGTATCAGACTGAAGGTTAAGAGAAGGCCATCTCTCCATGGCCAGAAAATTATTGAGTTAAGGCAGTGGACAGAGATTGACATAAACTGGTATATTATGTATGGAGGCACAAGTGGGTACATTCTTTCAGAGGTAATGAGAAAATGGCTCAATGTTTCCCCTTCTCTAACCACAATCTTAACTAGTTAGTTGGTACTTAGGTAGTTGTGTGTCTCAGGGCTTGACTTGGTGATTTGCTTTTGCCAATTATCATCATCAAGTATGAGGCAAGCAGGGCGTTGGAAAGGGCTTACATGTAAGACTATCAGAGAATGAGCTGAGCTAGTCTGGTGGAGGACGAAGGGCTGTGAGGAAGAAAACTGAGGCAACAGCCTGCCAGACACCAGACATGTGAGTGAGGCTCTACTCGATCATCCAACCCTCTGCGGACAAGCCAGCTGACCACAGTGGCAAGAGAGAGTCCAGTGGCAAGAGAGTGGCAAGGAGAGATCAGCTGAGCACTTCAGTCTGGAAGAACTGCCCAGCCAAGCCAAAGGCCTATGAATTAAATAAAATAGTTATTGTTTTAAGCCCCTAAGTTTGAAATATTTGTAAGTATATTTCCTTGATAACTCAAATCTATATCAGTTTTCGCATTTTTCAGTTGTCCTTTGGTTCCTATCATTTATTGTATGTATTTCAAGTCCCTAGAAGGAGGTCTACTTAAGTGGATATGCCCACTACCCTAATTCCTTCCAAACATTTAAAAATTAAATCCTACTCTTAGTATGTGATGTATCTATCCTATCCCTCCCCATCTAAACCACATGATTAAATCTTCCTTATTTAAGGATTTGCTGACAGCACTATATTATCATTAAATAAAGAAGATTGGCTTAATACATTCCAAGTATATAAATTATTAAAAAAATAGCCTAATTATTTAGGTTACTTGTTATAATAGGAATGCTTAGTACCATATTGTTGTAATGACCTAAGTCAATTCATCTAGTCACGATTTTCAAGTTCTTCTAAGTATTTGTAGCCTCCAATAATTAGGAGCGGCTGGGAGCTACAGGACTCCTTCTCCACAACCTTGCTACCGTGGTAATATACCACACGGAAAACAATCTCAGACAGAATTCTGCCACATGTCTAAGCATTTGTTAGCAACTGGACAAAAACAACCAAGGCACAAGAAGACCCCACTCTCTAGGTCTTTAGGCTTTCCAACAAGCACCTTGCATGAAAAATTCATTCTCCCACAAATATAATAACATTCTGATGACAGGTTCAGCTAAGCTTCTAGTTGGGTTAGGGAACAGAATCCTCCATTAATTAAAAGATTTAGATGACCTTGCTCTAGAAGAATTAGGCTACTGGGTGGATCAGATTCTCTCACTCTGTTCTTTGAGAAAAGAGGTACTTGTATAATCTTTCTAGCTGGCTGTATGTCTCTATGGGTTTATCCTATCTGGAGTTCACTCAGCTTTTTTAATCTGTAGGTTTTGTCTCTTGCCAAATTTGGAAAGTTTTCAGCTGTTATTTCTTCAAGTACTCTTACAGTCCTGTTCTCTTTTTGTTCTCCTTCTTGGAGTTCCATGACACAAATGTTAGATCTTTTATTATAGTCCCACTGGTCTCTGAGGCTCTGTTCATCTTTTTTCCCCCAGTTTATTTTCTCTCTACATTTAGGTTGAGTAATTTCTATTGTTGTATCTCCCACTTCACTGATTCTTTCCTCTGTCCTCTCTATTCTTCTATTGAGCTCATCCATCAAGTTGTTTACTTATTATATTTTTCAGTTCTAAAATTTCCATTTGGTTCTCTATATCTCCTATTTCTTTTCTGAAAGTTTTTGTTTTTCATTTATTTGAAGTATGTTCATAAATTGCTCATTGAAGTATTTTATGATGGCTGGTTTAAAATTATTTGTTAGATAATTCTAACATCTCTGTGATCTCAGTGTTGGCATCTATTGATTGTCTTTCTTCATTCTGTTCAAGATTTCTTGTATTATGAGTGTTTTTCAGTTGGGTGCTGGATATTTTAATAATATATTATGAGACTCTTGATCTCATTTAACTTCTGTTTTAGCTGACTTTCTATGAATCCACTCTGGCAGGGGAAGGGTGTGCTCTGCCTCATCAGGGCCAGGTGGAGGTAGAGGCCCAGGTTTCCCACATGGGCTCTGTAGACATGGAGCATTTGTGTGTCTGTGGCTCCTCACCATCCAGGCAGGAGTGAGAGTTCTGGATCCCCATGTGGTCTCTACTGGCACCATGGGTGGGTGGCATTACCGCTAGGTATTGGTGAAAGTCCTAACTTTCCACTAGATCTCCTCTGACATCACCTTAACCGGGAGGTGCTGGGTGGGCGCAGATCCAGGCTCCCCACATAGTCTCCATTGATACCACAGGGCCAGATCCTTATAGGCTGGCTGAGATGAAAGTCTCAGCTCCCTTCTTAGCCTTCTCTGACACCATCCTGGGGGTAGGGAGGGAGATGGGGCAATTGTTACAGCCTCTTGAGTGTGGAAGTCTAGGCTCTGCACTCAGCCTTGGCTCGCATGCATGGGATTGGGGCCAGAAATTTTTCTGTGATGTTTGGCAGAAGTAGAGTCATTATTGTCTAAAATTTTCTCTCTTGCTAGGCTGCCCTATTCCTGTTCCTTTGATTAGAGAGTGCAGTCTTTTGTTGGGGTTTCTTTTTGTCTACTCCAGTTGGCATTTCTTGTTTACCAATATCTTCAGTTCCAAGTCTGAGATATATGAAGCAAAAAGAAAACCCAGGGAACTTAACACCTTGCATTCCTTGCGACTTGTGGTTCCTGGCCTATATGCCTAATTCCCTCCATCTTTCCGAGTTTTCTTTGATTTGTCTTATATGCAGTCATGCACTATATAATGATGTTTCTGTCAATGATGAACCACATATAGGACAGTGGTCTCATAAGATTAGTACCATATAGCCTAGATTTGTAGTAGGCTATACCATCTAGGTTTGTGTAAGTACACTCTATGATCTTTGCACAATGACAAAATAGTCTAATGACACACTTTTCAGAACATGTCCCCATCACTAAGCAAAGCATGACTATATATGTTCAGGGATTTTAGTTGTACTTAGCAGGAGGAATAGGGAAAATTACCTCTACTCCATCTTCCCAGAAGGGAAAGCTATCTATTTTTTTTAACATTTTTTAGGAACAGTTTTAGGTTCACAACAAAATTGAGAGGTAGACACAGAGATTTCCCATATACCTTCTACCCCCACACAGGCATAGCCTCCCCCATTATCAACATCATTCACCAGAATGGTACATTTGTTACCAAGGATAAACTACATTGGCACATCATTATTACTCAAAGTTCATAGTTTACCTTAGGATTCATCCTTGGTGTTGTACATTGTATGGGTTTGGACAAATGTATGACGTGTATCCATCATTATGACATCATACGGAGTATTTTTATTGCCCTAAAAATTCTCTTTGCTCTGCCTATTCATCACCCCCCCACACTTATCTTGTTATTGTTTCTATAGTTTTGCCTTTTCTAGAATGTTATATAGTTGAGATCATATAGTATAAAGCCTTTTCAGATTGGCTTCTTTCACTTAGTAATACGAACTTAAATTTCCTCTATATCTTTTCATGGCTCGATAACTCATTTCTTTTTAGTGCTGAATAGTATTCCATTCTCTGGATATACCACTGTTTATTTATCCATGACATCCTAATTGCTTCCACATTTTGGCAATTATGAATAAAGCTGCTATAAACATCCCTGTGCAGGTTTTTTGTGGACATGTTTTCAACTCCTTTGGGTAAATACCAAGTGGAGTGATTGCTGGATCACGTAATAAAAGCATATTTAGTTTTGTAAGATATTGTCAAACTGTCTTCCAAAGTGGCTGTACCATTTTGCATTCCCACCAGCAATATATGAGAGTTCTTGTTGCTCCACATCCTGGCCAGTATTTGTTGTTGTCAGTGTTCTGGGTTTTGGCCATTCTAATAGGTGTGCAGTGGTATATCATTGTTTTAATGTGCATTTCCTGATGGCATATGGTGTAGAGCATCTTTCTTATGCTTATTTGCCATCTGTATATCTTCTTTGGTGAGGTGTCTGTTAAGGTCTTTGACCCATTTTTTAATTAGGTCATTTGTTTTCTTATGTTGAATTTTAAGAGTTCTTTGTATACTTCGGATAATAGTTCTTTATTAGATATGTCTTTTGCAAATATTTTCTCCCAGCCTATGGCTTACCTTCTAAGTCTCTTGATATTGTCTTTCATGGAGCAGAAGTTTTTAACACTAGTGAAGTCCAGGTTATCAATTATTTCTCTTATGGATCGTGTCTTTGGTGTTGTATCTAAAAAGTCATCACTATACCCAAGGTCATCTAGGTTTTCTCCTATGTTATCTTCTAGGAGTTTTGCATTTTAAATTTAGGTCTATGATCCATTTTATATTAATTTTTATAAAGGGTGTGAAGTCTGTGTCTAGATTCAATTTTTTGCATGTGGGTTTCCAGTTTTTCTAGCACTGCTTGTTGAAGAGACTATCTTTGCTCCATTGTATTGTCTTGTTCCTTTGTCAAAGAACAGTTAACTGTATTTATGTGGGTCTATTTCTGGGCTCTCTATGTTCCAATGATCTATGTCTATAGCCATTACCACACTGTCTTGATTACTATAGTTTTGTAGTAAGTCTTGAAGTTGAGTAGTTTCAATCTTCCAACTTTGTTCTCCTACAATATTGTGTTGGCTCTTCTGGGTCTTTTGCCTCTCCGCATAAACTTTAGGATCAGTTTGTTGATATCCATAAAGTAACTTGCTGGGATTTTAATTGAAATTGCATTGAATCTATAGATCAAGTTGGGAAGAATTGACATCTTGACAATATTGATTCTCCCTATCCATGAACATGGACTCTCTCTCAATTTATTTAGTTCTTCTTTGATTTTGTTCATCAGAGTTTTGTAATTGTCCTCATATAGATCTTGTACATATTTTGTTAGATTTATCTCTATGTATTTAATTTGGGGGGGTACTAATGTAAATGGTTTTGTGTTTTTACTTTCAAATTCCACTTGTTCATTGTTGGATTAGAGGAAAGCAATTGAGTTTTGTATATTAACTTGTATCCTGCAAACTTGCGATCATCACTTATTAGTTCCAGGAAATTTTGTTGATTCTTTTGGGTTTTCTGTACAGACAATTATCTCATCTGTGAAAAAAAACAGTTTTGTCTTCCTTCCCAATATGCACACTTTTTCCTCTCTTTCTTGCCTTATTGCATTAGTAAGAACTTCCAGGACAATGCTGAGAAGGAGTGAGAGGGGATATTATTTTTTTAATCTACATTATCATAACTTTTTGTATAGTTTTGCTGTTATTCCAATTTCACTCTTGTGATTTTTAGTACTATTACTGGTCTTGTGGATTTAGAAAATGCTGAAGAGAGCAGGGAGCCAGCATCAGCATGCGACAGAGCACTGTCCTAGCCTCTGCCCTGTTTGAAATTCTTGTAAATAACTGACATGAATGCCTAAAAGGTAATAATATATTTGCATCTCAAAAAACTGGGAGTGATAGTTAGCATAGAGGATCGTAAAATCAAGATTCAAAAAACCTTGATGAAACAGTACTATCAAATATTACATTATGCATTCTGATTCAGAAAATAAATTATATAATATGGTATAAAGGGCAGGCTTGGTCTCATACTGGTTCTTATGGAGCAAGCAACACACAAACAAAAAACAGAACGAGGGTAGTACTTATATAATTAGAAATGAAATAAGAAGCAAAGGAAACATTAATTCAGCCCATATTTTGGGCCAAGCACTGGCACAGGCGTATTGTAGATGCCAAGGAATCTGAAACAAACCTAGACTATACTAACGGGAGTGAGTGGCCAGAATAATGGAGGTAACTGTCACACTGTGTGCTGAGATGCGTGGATGATATGGGGACATTGTGCCCAACTAATTGGAGGTGACAAGCATGGTGATGGGTCATATGAAAAGTCATTGAAAAATGTTTAATTTGATGAGAAGAAGGGTAGAGGATGTGAAAGATGTCATGTGGAAAAAGAATGAATCATTCTGTCTAGAATGAGATGTACAAGGTAGTGAGTTCCCTGTTAGTGTAAGCATTTAAGCAGTGGCAAAATAAGTAGCTATTAGGGATAAAAGAAAGTGATCCTGCTTTAGGTGAGCACTGGTCTAGATGACCTCTAAGGTTCCTTCCAAGAATCTACTCACCTCTATGGGCCGAGTTAGAAAAGGAATAGAAAAGAGTTAATGTCAGTGGTTTAGCCTCACAAAACTGAACACAGCTGATCTTTGGCTTTAAGGAGATCCAGACATTAGTAAGAAAGAAAAGAGATATTTTTAGTTAAGACAAATTCCAACTATTATCTTAGGAAACAGGAAATTCAGAGTTTTATAGGAGAGATGTGTACAACCAAAAGCAGGATTAAAAGTTTCCAGGGGGACTGTTACTCAAACAAAAGATCCCTTGTTTTTGATTACGGAATTCAGATGAAGTGGGATATGCACATCATAAAAGAGAAGCACCTGCTTATGTATTTAAAAAAAAGAGCTTCCTATAGGGAGATATCTCTTCCCAATTTAACCATGAATGAGAAGAAGAAAGACTCACTCTCTCAAGTGCTCTTTATTTCAAAATGCTAAAAAGAAAAGTGAGTGAGGTTGCCATCTAGTGACTGTTTTCTGATTTTCAACTTTAGAGGCTCTTGAACCTGGGTCCCCATGGCAGCGATCCTCAAACCTGCCTGTGCATTAGCATCACCTGGAAGTTTTCCTAAACCACAGCTTCCTGGCACCCACCTAAGGCTGGAATCAGAATCTTTGGAGACGGACATCTCCAGAGGTTCTGCTTTATTTTAAAGCTCCTCAGATGACTCTGCTGGACCTAGTCTACCACAAGTGCTCAGAATTACCTGCCCTGGGGGCATATTGTGTGTGGGATGAAGTGTCACAGAGGCAAATATATGTAAAGTGCAGTATTTACCTACTTGCTCTGAGAACCTGGTTTCAGGTATATGCAACTTGATGTTGCATCTTCGTATCTCTGATACTTAAAATAGGCTTGGCACTGCTAGAATTTACCCTACTGCTATGCCCAAAGATACACAGTCGAAGATATTTATTGTAACACTGTTTTAATAATGACTAACTAAAAACGACTTAAATGTTCATCAATTGAATTTTACTAAAAAATGACAGTAAATCTAAGCAGTGAAATACTATGCAACCATGTAAAAAGGAGGTAGTTCTATATATGCTGATACCCCAGATGTATTGTGTGAAGAAAGCAAGCTGTATTTTTAGCAAAGAGGTAATTCTGGTGCAGGTGGTCTGGAGTCAATCTCAGAAACACTGCTTTAGTGAGTAGATAGAGTCATATTTGTGATATAAGGCCATGAACAGGGCCCAGGGATTCCCATTTTTAACAGGTTCCTCAAGTGATTTCAATACGAATCAAAGTTTGAAATCACTAGCCTGGGGTTCGTCCCAGTGACTCTCAAATCAGTCTCCTAGGTCTCCTCTAGGTCTACGGCCAGTCCAGACCTTCCTCTGTATTAACCTGGCATTGCGGGAATACTTTCAGTCTATGATGAAGAGATAATGTGTTCTTGCTAGTTATCTCTATCAACAAATAATGAACATATGATTTAAAGTGAACTTACAAGACACCCTTCAACCATGAACCTTTAGACAGGCTCTTGCGAAACAGGACTTGTTCTGAACGAGTAGGTGTGGCTGGCCCGGTTCACCACCATGTGGAAAATCACCTGGTGGCTGTAGAGCTGTGGCGAGCCATCAGGTCACGTACAAATCAGTCATTCTGACAGGATATGACTGCATTGTATGTCTCTGTAAATTTCAGAACAGAAAGTATGACAAGGAAACAAGGAAGGAACCAAAGGAGCAAAAGTTGAAAGTACAAAAGGTCACAATGGGCTGATTTGAGATGTGTTTGCTGCCTTATGTTTCCCAAAGGTTTGGGTTCTGGGACACCGTCCCCTGTTAATGGAATTTTCAGTTAGTAGCATTTGTGAGCAATAATCCACGAGTCTGTAGTGCTGTCCTACAAAGTCGGCTGTTGGGACCTACTCATTGTTGGAGTTCTCACTTCATTGAGACCCCGATTGTTGAAGGGAATGATCCCCTTCCAGGGAAGGCCCCTCAGTCGGGCCAATGAGTTTTATAACAAGGGGCGAGAGACTGGAGGGACCAATGAAGATGGAGAACACGGGTGTGAAAGCCCCCTCAGACCCACCCAAGCCTCCCTGTGCCAATGGAAAGGAGTCTCCACTCGGAATGTCCAACATACGATCTCACAGGGATTACACAGTTTTGAGTAAATGAGGAGGCTTCGTTGTTTCGGTTTAATCTTGCTTGTTCGTCTATCACTTACTGAAAGCATGTGAGAGTAAGCCTTGAACCAGTTGGCATGTATTTCTTTTTCAAAATAATGCTTATAGTTTTTCTGATCATAAAAGAAAAGAAAAACTCAGTGTACAAAGAATATAGAAAAATGTAAAGGAAAAAAATCACTTACAGATGCATCATATTTTCCCTTCCAGTCTTTTTTCTATGTATATATTTAAATACATTTTAAGAAAACTGGTATCATACTTTACATTCTGTTTGGTATCCTGTCTTGTTAACTTAATGTATCATTTTACCACATTACTAAATATTTTGAAATCATTAAAAAATTTCATTGTATAACTACCACAATTTGTTCAATCTATTCTTGAAGGATATTTGGTGTTTTCCCAGTTTTTCTCCATTATAAACTCCTGGGTTTTTTAAAATAAATCTGAGCGCTACTGGCATTTCACCATTGTCCATATTATTAGCTGTTTTTAAGATATACAGTCTTTATCATATTTAGGGGTATGCCAGTTCCTGGTATTCTCTTTTTAGTAATAATTTGAAAATCAGAAATAGGTGTTGAGCATTCAAGAATGACATTTTACATCCTTCCAGTTTCTTAGTCCAAAAATTTAAAGTCATTTATGAGCCTTTTCTTTCTTTTAAAACCTCGCATCCAAATCATCAGTGAATCTTGTCAGCTCATGCTTCATCACACGCACAGGATCTGACCTCTCCTCACCATCCCTCTCATCTGGATTATTACAACAGCCTCCAGACCTTACCCTGCTTCGGCCTTTACCAGACTACATTCTGGTAAAGTAGCCAGTTACCCTTTTAAGATAAGTTTGGCCATCCACTTTTTGCTCATAACCTTCTATTGAATTTCCATCTCACTCCATAGTCTACAAGGCTCTGTCCTCTATGCTTCCATTGCTTGACTTGATCTCATACCACTCCCTCCTTGCATACCCACTCCAACCATGCTGGCTTCTCTGCTGTCCCCGGTGCACCAGGCAGGATGCTGCCTCAGCGCCTTTACACGTGCTAATGATTCTGCGTGGAACACTTCTCTCTTCATATCCACATAGCTAGCTCCCTCAGCTTCCTCAGAATTCTGCTCAAACGTCATCTCAGTGCAGCCTTCTCTGATCATCCTATTTAAAATCACAATTTCTATCGCCCTTCCATGTTTATTTTTTCCACATTTATCACCATCTAACATACTCTATCTTTCTTTTTATCATAATACCTGTCTTTAGTACACTGCCTGCCTTTCTTCCACTAGAATGTAAGCTCCATGAGGGCATCCTCAGACCTAAGACAGTATCTGGCACATAGTAGACAGTCAACTGAACTGAGCTGAACTCAACTCAACTCAAATATTTGTTGAATGAAAGACATTGTCATTTTTTTGATGGGAATGGAGCTACTGATGTGATGTATTATAGGACTAGATTTCATAATATTAAACTGCTTTTGTACTTCTGGGATAACCTCTTTTTGGTCATACTGAATGACTCTTTTTCTGTGTGTGCGTGAGGAAGACCAGCCCTGAGCTAACATCTGTTGCCAATCCTCCTCTTTTTGCTGAGGAAGACTGGCCCTGGGCTAACATCCGTGTCCATCTTCCTCCACTTTATATGGGATGCTCCCACAGTGTGGCTTGAGAAGTAGTGCGTCTGTCTGCGCCTGGGATCTGAACCTGTGAACCCTGGGCTGCCACAACAGAATGCAGGAACTTAACCACTACACCACTGTGCCAGCCCCTGAATGACTCTTTTTTTTATTGAGGCAAAATTGGTATATAACATTATACAAGTTTCAGGTGTACAATATTATAGTTCTACATCTGTATACACTACAAAGTGATCACCCCCAGAAGTCTGGTTTCCATCCATCATCATGCATTTGACTCCTTTCACCCATTTCGCCCTTCTCCTTCCTGACTCCCTTCCCCTCTGGTAACCACCAATCTGTTTTCTAACTATGAGTTTGTTTTTGTTTGTATGTTTTTTCAGTTTCCACATATGAGTGAAATCACACAATATTTGTCTTTCTCCGACTTATTTCACTTAGCATAACACCCTCAAGATCCACTCATGTTGTCATAAATAGCAAGATTTCATATTTTTTGTGGCTGAATAGTATTCCATTGTGTGTATATGTGTGTGTGTGTGTATCACATCTCATATATATATATACACACATATATATATACTCATATATATATATATACACACATATATACCACATCTTCTTTATTCACTTTCCATCAATGGACACTTAGGTTGTTACCATGTCTTGGCTATTGTGAATAATGCTGCAATAAACATAGAGGTGCATGTATCTTTTTGAATTCATGTTTTTGTATTCTTTGGATAGATACCCAGAAGTGGAATAGCTGGATCATATGGTAGTCCTATTCTTAATTTTTTGAGGAATCTAATCTCCATACTATTTTCCATGGTGGCTGCACCAATTTACATTCCCACCAACAGTTCCCTTTTCTCAATGTCTTTTCCAACATTTGTCATTTCTTGTCTTATTGATGATAGCCATTCTAACAGGTGTGAGGTGATATCTCTTTGTGGTTTTGATTTGCATTTCCCTGATGATTAGTGATGTTCAACATCTTTTCATGTGCCTGTTGGCCATCTGTATATCTTCTTTGAAAAAATGTCTATTCGGTTCCTCTGTCCATTTTTTAATCAAGTTTTTTTGTTGTTCTGAATGACTCTTTAAAAGTACTTTTGCAATTAAATTTGCTTGGATTTTTCCAATCTATGTTCATCAGTGATGTTGTCTTATGGTTTTCTTATTCTATTTTTTTTTGAGAATTTGATATCAAGGTCTTCTTAGCCTCATAAAATGAAGTGGGCAGCTTTCCATCTTTTCCACTATTTCCAAAACACTGTAGAGTGCATGATTCATGCCAATTATCTATTTGCTGAATGTATGAAAGAACACACTAGTAAACCATTTGGCTCTGAGGACTTTTTGAGAGGCAGTTGTTTGGTAATGTTTTCCAGTTTCTTTCATGGTTAATGATATATTAAGGTTTTAAGATTTTTCAGGTTTTCTATGTTTCCAGAAAAGACTGCTTCATAGAGATGTTCTAATCTATAATCATAAAATTGTTTTTGTTATTATCTTATATTTTAAATGTTTCTTTATCTGATGTTATATTCTCATTTTCATTAGCGGTTTTCTTTAAATTTTTTATCCTTTCTTTGTCTCTGTGAGATCTTTCAGAGGCTTCTCTATCTTATTAAGTAAAACTTGTTAAATCCAAATTGTTTAAATTCTATTAACCTAACAGTGTAACAATCTACTTAAAATTCAAATATAGCAATAACCGTATTTCTAAATAGGGGGCATATATGCTATTCTAAACCGCCCCCATGAATTTATAGAACATTATTCATTTAATAAAATGGAGTCCACTTGAAGCTTTTCTTGTCCTTATTATCTAAAGCCTAAACCATATATGTTCATGTGGATTTTCTTGTGGATATTGCATGAATCCACTCAACCTTTTTACGTTTTTCTCATCTGGGTTTGTGGCCTTGAGAGTGTATTGGAGTTTGGTTCTCCTTTCTTTCCAGATTTCCTCATTAAGTTTTTTTCTGAGCCTTTATTCCCCTCTCTTCCCCTTCTGCTTCCATTTCCTCTTTCATCACTTTCCTCTATACCCATCTATTTCTCTTCCTTTTTCTCTGGGTTGTCAAATACTACATCTTAACACCTACGATTCTAGGTATCAATATCTTATGACCTTGCTAGAGTTTACCTTATTAGAAGTTGTTTTTGAAATGTGGGCTTCTGTGAAAGCATCGTAGTGTCTTTGAAACTAATGCCACCTTGAGGGCCTGCTTAGTTCAAAGCAGATCCTAAAGACTGAGTGAGGAGAAAATGATATGTTTCTTCTAGATTGTAGCAATAACCCTTTGGGTGTCCCTACGACTAGTCTTCTGCCTTCCAACTCCCCCCCCATCTCACCCACCACCACTTCTCCATCCTACAGTTGGACTGATCTTTCCTAAGCTCTAAAGTACATATCGTATCATTTAAGGTCATCGACTGTGAAGTCCTTGTTTGCCTGTTGGAACTTACTGTCTGCAGCCCCTCTGAACATGTAATACCTCAAGGAAAATGGATTTGACTTTATCTTTGCTCTCTCCTTCAGCTAGAGTTCGTCTCTTTCCTCAGAACTCCTGAAATCACTTTATTTGTATTTCTGTTATTGAACTTACCACAGTCTGCCTTGTGTCTTTTGTATGCCTTTCTCCTTGACTAAAGTATAGTCTTGATAAGGGCCAGGAGCATCTCCTCTCTTCTTCTTTTGATCTGCATGGAATTTTGTAAAATATGGTCATTCAGTAAGTGTTTTTCAACTGAGCTGAATATTATGCGAAACAGAACTAAGATATGTTGCCCGACTGTCTGAAGTTGCCAAGAACAGATTAATTGGGGCTGCAAAATCAAAGTAGGTTTTACTGGCAGAGAAATCTAGGAGAGTGAGGTTGGAGGGAGTAGTGGGTGTGGAAGTAAATGCCAGAGCCCGGAGCGATCTTTTCTTTTTGGGCACAAGGTGGCAGACCATGTCCATTTCAATTATTGCATGTAAGGCAGCTTTGTGAGGCTGAAATTTTCTGCCCTATTTCGGAAAGCTATGTTTATAAAAAATTTTGAAAAAAAAAAAGCGAAGCTCGTGCAGCTTGATGGCTGAAAGCTGGATTTGGATAAAGCACAGACCCACTGCCTGACTGCCGGCAGAGCCTCTGGATCTCTGCTCCTTCCGTTCTGAACTCACTGCTCTGTGGCTGCGCCCCACAGCAACACACTGAGGATGCTGAAACACTTAGAGTTGCCATTAAATGGATGAGGAAAATCTGAACATTGTCAGTGTTTGAATAAATATTCATGAACACTCAAGCTTGGAGAGAGGAAGCAAAAACTGACCAGAGAATTGAAACGTACAGTTTCTCTGCGAGATAGCAGACTAGGACAGACAACTTTTGGAAGGTCCCTCCTGTAATTACCCAAAGAAAACATTGGTTTTCTCTATCAGCTCATTTTTCTTCTGTTATGACACCAAGTGTTTTTCATGCGATCAGACCATTCATGTGTAAAAGTCTGATATAATCTGGGATATAGGTTGATTTAAATTCATTTATCTGCAATAAATTCTGATATAGTTTTCTTCATTTCATTAATTGCCTCCAGTTTTGCATGTGCATGTGCCACAATTGTCTTTTATTAAAAAAAAAGCAAAGTGCTAAGAATCATTTATTCTGGAATTCTGATAGTGACTAATTTATTAGGTGATATGTTAAGTCTTTCCATTCACGCTGACTTCTGTTATACCTAGAAGATGGAGAATAAGTGAGAGAAAAAAGGTATTCCTTGTTTTCAGGTTCTACTGGCATTTCTTTCCAATTCTCTCTCTTGCTATACATATATACATACACACGCACATACTCATACATACTCATATAGTATGTGCATGAATATATACACATTCTCCATGTATATGTGTATATATACATACATTCATATATATAATGTACATTATGCATATCTATGTGATATATGGCAGTACAGTGAATGTTTAGGAGCAAAAACTCTGGAGCCTGACTGCCTGGACACAAATCCTAGCTTACTAGTTGGAACACTTACTAACAGTTCTGTGCCTCTGTTTCCTCATCTGTAAAATGGGGATAATACTGGTACCCTTATAATAGAGGGGCTGTGCAGGTTAAAGGATTTAACAGAGTGTGGCATGTGTTAACCATTATTATTTGTGTGTAGGTGGAGAATCTGATTTATTCCATAGCTTATATTGCAACTTTTATTTGGTAAAAAAAGCACCTGTATCTACCCGATGTGGGAGTTTAGATTTTTTGAAGGCACCGTAATGATGACATTGACTTGTATTCACTTGTGTTATATGAATTACTCAGCTCAGTAGTCTAGGTGCAGCATACAACATACCAGTCACGATTTCTGCTGTTTGGGAACTTATGTCTTAAAGAGACAAGAGGAATAACATGCGTCTTTCTTTTCCTATCCTCTACCTCTCTCTTCTTCTCTTAGCCCTTCTCGTTTAGAAGAATGTCAGGGATGGAGAGGCATACCAATTACTAATTCAATTCAGCTGTCAATAACCCAAAAAAAGAGCAGTTGCTTAACAAATAGAGAATTGTTTTCCTCACAGAACAAGCACTCTGGGGGCAGGAGGCTGATGGAGCTGATCTGGCGGCATCTCTATGAGCATTTTGTCCTTTTGTGTTAGAAAACCTACACTTCCGTGGCTCTCTTTTACTCTCACACTGCTATCACACTCACAACACTTCTGAAGCCAGATGTGTGGGGTTTTTCCCCACACCAAGCACTTCTGTGACACCAGCTGGGTGTCCTACAATTTAACTCAATTGAGTTAAATTGAACTCAGGTTAAGGGCTCAGTCCCACTAGACCGCCCCCCCCTTCAGATGCCAATTGCAAGTCCACGTTGTCACCTGTCCTTCTGACCCATTGCTATAAAACAGAGGTTCCCACAACCCCCTCCTTGGGTTCCATTAATTTGCTAGAGTGGCTCACAGAACTCAGGAAAACAGTTTACCTACTGTTTACCAGTTTATTGTAAAAGGATATGATAAAGGGTACAGATGAACATCCAGGTGAAGAGACGCATGGGACAAGTATGTGGGAAGGGGCACAGAGCTTCCACGCCCTCTTCAGAAGGGCCACTCGCCCATCGACTCCCGGTGTTCACCAACATGGAAGCACTCCGGACCCCATACTTTCGAGATTTTTAATAAGGCTTCATCACATAGGCATAATCAGTTATTGACTCTATTTCCAGCCCTTCTCCCCTCTCTGGAGACTGGGGAGTAGGGCTGAAAACTTTAAGCTTCTAATAATGGCTTGGTTTTTCTGGTAACCAGCCCTCATCCAGGGGCCCACTCAGAGTCACCTCATTAGAACAAAAGACACTGCTATGACCCAAGAAATTCCAAGGGATTTAGGAGCTCTGTGTCAGGAACTGCGGTCAAAGACCAAATATTAGAACAAAAGATGTTCCTAGTGCTCTTATCATTTAGGAATACAAGGGTTTTAGGAATTCTATGCCAGGAGCCAGGGGCAGAAACAACATATATATTTTCTATTATCTTACACCTTTCCTTCTTGGTCACAAATTGGCTGCTGCACCTCCAAGCATCATGTTAATGTTAAGCAAAGAAGCATAGGGTGAGAAAAGAGAAAGGGTAGTACCAGGTATATAAGCTCCTCTTATCAGGAAGAGCAAAAGCCTTCCAGAACTCTGCTCCCCTCCCTGACCAGGAGGTTTAGATCCAATTTCCAGAACAGTGTCACAAGGCCATTAGCTGGAAAAGCATCATACTAAAGGTCAGGAAAAAGAAATAAGCTGGAAATGATTTGGGATCAGCCAATGGATAATATCTGCCAAAGTAAGTTTTTGTTTTGGCTTCGCATTTGTGTGTCTTCTTCTCAAATTCTCCCTGTTGCCCTCCCTCCACCCCATCCCCCTCTTTGTCTGGAAGGAGGTGGAATTGAGAAAAGTGATAACATGGAGATTTATTTCAGGAAATAAAATTTGCCTTATAAAAAGTTATAAATGTGCAACAGAGGAAAGAGTGTAGAAGGATATGAAACAGCGTATATTTATTAGAGCAGAGGAGGTCAGAGGAAAAGGGAAACACTGGTTTAAGCCGCGTGGGATGAGGGCCTGTGTTCAAGCTGTATCCATGGATTAATTTCATAGCACTGCCTTTGCCAGAGGCAGAACTAATCTTGTCGCCTCTGAAAATGAAACATCACAAACAACAGGCTTTCTTATGGATCATTTAATTATAGATTATCATGTGAGAGAGATTCTTTATTTTCACATCTACAGAGCAAAAAACAAAGGAAGGCTTTTGTGACATTCACAACTATTTTTAAATGACACTTATTCAAATGTAACCTATTCCGTAAATTCTTAATGAATTTTTTTTCCTTAAAAAAAGCGTCCTAACTTTGAATAGAATTACATCTATGACCATTAAAATAGCAACAATTCTCCCCAGGAGGGCAGGTTTCTTGGCCTTCTCAATTCCCTGCTCTGTCCTTCTTTGTCAGTCTATCGGATGGCTCTCCTTTACTGTCAAGTCCCAGATGACCAGGTCTTTGAACCTTCATCCTGCTGGGAATGTCAGGTGGACTAGTCACCATCACTCTCACTCGAACTACCGCTGTCAGATGACTCACTACTGTCACGCTTTTTAGGGGGACTAAACCTCCTATAGGAATGGGGTTTTCTGTAATCCCAGGAGCCTTTCCTTTGTGGCATACCCTTGTTCCATGAAGAGTTGTTTGGTCTGTGGGGTACATAGTGATTTTTTCTGCTGTGTGTTATAGTCCCCTCATTGTTGGGGCCATTATGGGAACCAATTTCATGATCAAGACCAGGAAAAGGAGTGAGCCGGCCCTGACTTTTGCCCCGATCAGGAAATCTTTGTTTTTCATTTAAGGTTGCTTGATTCCTATCAGGATGTTCTGGACCTTTTCTACTACTATCTTGGCCATTTTTTGGAATTTCATTATAATTAGTACTTTTGGCTACGTCAGTGCTGCCTTCTTTTCTTTTCTCTTTTGAGGGTGCATGAGGGTAATGAAACTCGACTTCCCCTTGGTGAGCATTCTGGCTATCAGCATCCACTCTGTTTCCTTCTTTTCCGGGGAGCTTCTTAAAATTGGTGCTACCCACGATGTCGTTGCTGCCCTCCACTAGGCTCACATCAGCAGCATTTGCCTTTTTTGCTGTTCCATCCCTGGTCCCAATAGTCTTTCCACCATTTTCTTCTTTCTCTGGGATCTCATTATAACCTGGCCCTCCTGCATCAGGAGGACTAGTCTCGGTTTCACTTGGGCCAGAAAACTCTGTTTGAATATCTGTACCTCCTAGGTCAGGACCAATAGCTTCTCCTTTACCAGATATGTCCTTAAAAGGTTGGCCATCTCCACTGAAAGGAGAGATATCATTGTCCCCCCTCTCTGGAAGATCTGGGTAAGCACTGCCTTCAAAATCGCTGGGGATTTTTTTGACTTTTGGGAACTGTTTTAGGTAGTCAGTGTTGTGTTGGATATGGTGGGTGCTTTTGCTTTTTACTGGGATATTCTGGGCTTGCGGATCTCTTTGATGATTCTTTTTATCTTTTGAGGGGGCTTTAGCATAGTTTGCACCTGCTGGAATTTTGCTTAGAACTTTCCTGGGTTTGTTCTCTTTGTTTTCTTCCCCCAAGAGTTCAATCACAGTCCCTGGCTCCATCACGTGTTGCATATTCTTTCTGATGAGAGCTGCACCATATTCTTCTTGGTCACGGAGTTTTCTGATAGTATCGTCTCCATCCTCAGGCCCATTATTCCCAGTGGATTCAGGATACGTGGACATCTTTAGGTCATTGTGGGCATTTTCTTTGTTGCTAATATGATAGTCTTCACTCACTGTCTGTCTATTTTCAAAAAGAGTTTGGGATTTACTACTTTGGTTATTTTCATTAGCTCCAAGAAGGGACAAGTCTTTCTGTCTTTCCTGGGCCATGTTTTCTTTAGGTGCTGGCTCTTGATTTCTTCTCTTGCCAGAAAGGTGAAGAGCAACATTGTCTTTGTTTTCTCCTTCCTAATAAAGTGTAATTTAACATAAAGTGATTATTTTATGTTAAATTTTAAAAATCTAATAATTCTTAGACAATATAAAAAAACATAAAATACTTAATAAAAAGAGTATATTAACTCAATAGAGCTTTGTTGATAGAGATAATTCTGGAATGACCAAAGCAGGTTTCATGGAGAAAGAAAAATGAGCAGGCTTGAAGGATGGATAAGATTCAGACACATGGAAGGAAGTGGTGAGAATATTTTAAGAATACATGGCATATTCAAATGTTTGGAAACAGGAAACATTTGAAAAATAATATGAATGAAACTAGAAGGTTGGAGTAGAAGAACCCTAAAGAAAAAAATAAGAAATAAAGTTGGAAATGTAGGTTAGGGTCTCATCTTGAAGGAGGACCTGAATTTAAGGAGGACAGAGTGTGATCCTCATCTTGTAACTGATGAGTCGTTGCAAGTGAAATGGAATTCGTATCTTTAAAATAATTGTTCTGTCTCTCGTTCTCTCTCCCTCTCTTCGCTTTTGCCCTGGTCTACAGAGGTGTTCATCTGCCTAGAGGAAGATTTTCTTTTTCTTTTCCTTTCTTCTTTTTTTTTCTTTTTGTATAGAAAATATACAAATAGAAGAATCTAGTTAATACTCAGTTTCCCACATTCAAACAAAGGGTTTTGCAGCAAATGTTGAAATCCCAGCTATTGTCTGAAAAAGGATTCATTAATTTTCTTTCTTCCCTTTTTGTCATGTAATAAACCAAGTTTGGTAGTTTAAATCAATAGTTCTCAAATTTAGCATTTATTAGAACTATTTGTAAGGCTTGCTAAAACAAAGATTGTTGGACCCAATGGCCAGAGTTTCAGATTCAATAAGTCTGGGGAGGGGTTCTAGAATTTGCATTCATCAAGTTCCTAGCTGATGTCGATGCTGCTGGTCTGTAGACCACATTTTGAGAACTACTGTTCTAGATCATAAGTTTAAGTGATGGAGGTCCAGACAAGAAAAGTCCCTAGGACAATATTGGGATGAAAAAGAGAAAGTGGAGGAGGAGAGTAAAGTGTTTATACATGTATCTTAATTTGTCTTTTTGGTGGGGAGGGGATGGTCTGTAAAGATGCTGCTTCATAGGCTGCACTTCACCAACCTGGGGGGCAACCAAGTTGCAATAAGCTTGGCAGAACAATGTGGTCAAGAAGAAAGAAGGGCTAAGACTGACTTTGCCCGTGCTACCCGCTGTTTCCTTGTGACACAGGCTAGATATGGAAGAGTCTGAGAGTCTGGTCAGGAACTTTCCAGAGGTGTCATAGCGGAGGGAATGAAGTGGTTCTAAAAGGAGCAATGTCCATGGAGCATGAACACTAGGGACAAATGTGAGTCATATTCAAACAAAGAGGGGTCCAAATTGTCCATGAGAGCCAGGAGAGGCTGAATCACCACTGGGCCCCAACCAGGACTGTACTGTTTGGATCCTAAGCTATGGCAGCCGGTGACTTCACCTTAGGATCCGGCAGGGCAAGGAGCACACGAGTGGTCCAGCAACATTGTCTCATGTGTGCTGAGGATTCCGTGTCTTCGCCTCCACTGTGGCATAAGCCATGTTTGTACCTATGGTGTATGGTATGTAGTGGACGTTGTAAGCCACACTCTACTCCCTCATATACCTGCATGCCATCTTAGAGAGAGAAGGAAGGAGAGCGAGGATCTGAGCATTTTTATCTAAAAGAGATGGAAGGGTTTACTTTAAAAACTATTTCAATTATTAAATAACCTTAAGCTTAAACAGGTTGAATTTAAATTAATTTCTGCGCACACCCTCCCCTTCCATTAACCCATGGATAGGAACTCTTGAGCAATAGAACAATTATAGACAGACTCAATACCATTTCTCTCCACCTCAAAATTGTAGGGTGAGCTAAAATTTACAACACCACTACAGAGGCCTTTGAACTGGTGAGTAATACGAAATCAAAATAAGAGATATTTATTGAGGGACTGGGAAATGTTAGAAATGTGGCTGGGTGTAACATATTCCAAGCAATACCTGATGACTTACTGAATGGCAGAGGGAATACTCCCGCAGGGTGTGGAGGGTGGGGGCGGTGCAGCAGGACAGAGACCACATATCCAATTGGAGTTGGCACAGACATACAGAGTGCTGGAGATTTGTAGAATCTGGGACTCCAGGGATAAGAATTTGGTTTTATTTTGTGGGGGATGAAGAGCTAGTAAACGTTTATGAGCAAGAAATTAACAAAATAAAAATCAGGGGTTTAGGAGGAACAGGGGTAGTTACGAAAGAACAGTTAGGAGGAAGCTGCAGTGTCCAGGAATAAGAGGTAATCCCTTGGATTAAGATCATGCCAAAGAAAAAATTACAAAAGAAAACCTTCTATTGGTGCCCAGATAGAAGAAGGGTTAATAACTAAAATGAACTGGAATATTGACATGCAAAAAATGAAGACAAGAAAAAAAGATAACTTTAATACGCGACATATTGACGTTGAGAACATATGGAACCTGAGCTCAAAAAGTAGTACCCCTTAGAGACAGAGTTGGGGAACAGCCTCCCAGGATAAGTCCTTCCTGGTTTCCATGACCTGTGGCCAGCTCTTCCCCCCTTGAACACTTTGTGGGCTAATTGCTTGTTACTTTTCATATCAGATCTTTTCATTGATTGAAATTCTATTTTTTTGGTTTTTTTTTAACCTGCAACTAGTAACTAGTATGCCTTTTTTCCTGATGCAACAATTATTAAGGAAATTTCCTCTTGCATAGTCAACCCTTCCAATATTTGGAAAAGTTAAGGTTTCCTCCAAACTCCCTGGATGCTTTCTCTCTTCTCCAGGCTGACACTGGCAGTTCTCTTATTAGGTCACTATCCTCAGATTCATCACCTGAGTATGGATCTCCTTCAGGTGGTGGGGTCCCAGACCAGCCCCAGACTCTGATGGGGTCTGATCAGCCCTGAACACACAGCATCTAGTAGCTTCCTTGCCCTGGCCACAGCCCTGTTTTTACTAATACAGCTTAATTTTGTCCTGTCTTTCTTGGCCACCGCTTCAATCTTTTGGCCCTCACTGAGGATCTGGACATCCTCTTGGATGTATTAATTAAATATGTGAAAATATAGGAGAGCTCCCAGATGGAGAAAAGAAGTGCAGTCAGCTGGAAGCCCACATTTATGGGACAAGCGTGTAGGGAAGACAGCAGAGGAGACAGAAAGCCTACATTCAGGGAAGCCAGGATCCTGGGGAATCGCATTTAGTGAAACAGCAGGTGGGAGGCACCAAGTGGTCTGTCCTGATCTCTCCTTCGGGTGCTCCCTGAAAGTGCGTGTGACTATGGAAAGAACACACGTGTTAGAATCAGTCGCCCAACTCTGCCATTTATGAGCTGTGTGATCTTGGAAGCCTTATTTTACTTCTCTGAGGCACAGCTTTCTTAGTTGTAAAATAAGAAAAACAATCCCCACCTTTCAGGATTGTTGGGAGAATTAAATGATCCTATTAAATGCATGTAAAGCATCTAACCCAACGTCTCTGGTAAAACAAGTTTTATGTAAATCATAGGAACTATCATTTCTTCCAGAACTGTATATAGCCCTTTATCAAATGGTAGTTTGCTTTCCTACATACTGTCAATGATACTCATTTGATTATTAAATTAAGCTATATTTGGAAAAACAGGGGTATGGCCAGGGCAAAGGAGCTACTGATGCTTTTCTCTCAGTCTCTGCACTTGTCTAGCAGTGGTTTTAGTGGCAGATGGAGATGGACTAGTTCTGGACACCTCTGTCCATGTCCTACCTGAATGCCATCCTCTGGCTGCGGGTTCTGTAAGCTTGTCGTCCCTGATACCATGTTATCTAAATGGATTTGGATTGGACTTTCTCTCTCTCCTTTTTGGTCCCCAAATAGAAGGACTGTTCTACTTGGAGGACTGCCTGTTTTTATACATGTATCTTAAATGTTGGAAGCAGTGGGGAAATTGTTGTCGGCTCACACTTGAATCTCAAGATAAAGATGGTTTGTGGAAGTGCCCTCTATTTTTACAAAGCTGGCTAATATGCAGTACACAAACATTCCATCTTGTATTTTTAAGATATAATTTGAAATAATTATTTGTGGGAGTTATGACATCATTATTCACTAATCTTTTATATTGGCAGGTCTATTCTGAAAATAGGTAAAATTTTGCTATGAGAAAAAATATAATAGGAAAAAACTTTATAGCCATTTCTGAATAAAAAGTACTTTAAATATTTGATTTATTTTAAGACATTAAATCTGGGAAAGTTGTACATGGACATTTATATTTTCCTTCACAATCAAGTTCGTTTGCTCGTTGCTAATATATTCTTTTGAGTTAAATAGGTGTATTAGAAAATCAGTAGATTATAATAATCCTTTCTTAATTTTTTTCCCTCCCTACACTGAAGTAGGAGGTTTTCTTTTATCTTTGGTGCTTTTACAGCTTTTAAAACGGTAGCGTGTAGGGGCCGGCCGGGTGGTGTAGTGGTTAAGTTTGCACATTCCACTTCGGCGGCCTGGGGTTCACAGGTTCAGATCCCAGGTGTGGAACTACACACCGCTTATCAAGCCACGCTGTGGCAGCATCCCATATAAAGTAGAGGAGGATGGGCACAGATGTTAGCTCGGGGCCAATCTTCCTCAGCAAAAAGAGGAAGACTGGCAACAGACGTTAGCTCGGGGCTAATCTTCCTCACCAATTAAAAAAAAGTGGCATGTAAACTAATGAATTGTGTGCATTTCATTAAAGACTGAACAGAGTTGTTTTATAGATGAAAACGTGAAAAAACTTTTAAATCGTGGTAAGTGATGGCCAATCATTTTTGCAGTTGCTTATGTTAAATGATTTCTGATTGCATTATTGGCTGTATGATGGTCTGTATATCAGCTGCCTGGTCTGCTTCCCTGTGTTCTGCTTTTTTCTCTCCATGCCTTGGCTCATATTAATATTTTCATGGAGAATGGCCTCTCCCACCCACTTGTTTGCTCAAATCCTACTCATCCTCCAATGCTCAGCTCAATTATTTCCACTATGTAGCTTTCCCTGAACACCAGACTAGGAACTAATCTTTTTCTACTCCAAGCCCTAAAGCATGATTTTTTGGGTACTACTCACAGAGCACTTTGCACATACTGTCTTGGGTTATAATGATTTTTGTAAGTGCCTTTTGTTTCTTTTCTAACTCTAAGATCCTGGAGAGAATTAAGTTTTCTCAATCATTTTCTCTCATATAGCATCTTGCACAATAGTAAGAGCTCAACACATATTTGTTACAACAAAGAAGTTTAACAGGCTGTTAGTCTTAGAGATGCTAAGTCTTAAAGATGCATCTAAAGAATATTAAGCAGAACAAAATAACATTCTGAAGGGAAACTACTACTTTCATGGCAAATGAAGCCAGATTTGGGAAAAGTAAATAGTCCTTTTGCTGATGGCATTTTAAGCTGTTTCCAGCTCTTTGGCCAATGAATCTGCAAGAAGGGACTGAATGAAAAGAATTATTGTTCCATTTCAGTGACAAGGCCCTTGTTCTTTCTCTTCTGAGCATCGTGACACAGATGGGGTCATCTGTGAGTGAATTTAAGGGACACTGAAATGTGTCACTCTTCAGGCCAAAACGACTTCTTCTAATCCCCACTCTTAGAGTACATGGCAGAATATGTCCAGAAAACCTCCTTATAAAAGACCAAACGTTATTCAGAAGCAATAACACGAAAAACTCATGGTCATCCAGGGTCCGCCGGTACCACACCTGCCGCGGGAGGGCCTGAAGCAGGGCAGGATTTGGACCAGGGCACGGGGTGGTCCATCTGTGTCAGGAAGTCTCTGGAACACAGATTTCCATAGCAGAGATGCTGCAGGAGCCTGGGGCCGTGGGAAAAGGACAAAGGCGCCAGCCACAGACAGAAACCCCAGAGCCGGCGAAAGTCACCTTTGTCTTTCCTATAGTCTCCCCCAGTGTTAGTCCAGAGTTCACCTATGGGAAGGATCATCATTCAGAGATTCAACTTACCTTTACGTCAGTTTGATTTTTCCTCCCAGGTGATGTGTAAACATACTTAAAAATATAATACCCATGTTTCTCATGGTGGCCCTTGTACGTTATCTACAAAAACACAACGTTATATTAAGATGGGTTTATCTCTTACTCAGAAGTTTTCTGGCTCTCCTTTTGATACTACAAGCTTATTTTTTTATCTTGGGTGAAGTCCAATTCTGCACCTAACAAATGGTAGTACTGATTATAACCACAGGAGGGCGTATGTCAGCCGGCTCCCGGAGACAGCAATGCGTTCCTTTCTTTTCTCCATGTCTCTAAATCTGTTTTCTCTAAGGATGGCTGTCAGCTGCTGTCTCTCCCAGGGCGTATCAATTTTATTACCAAATTTCAACGGAAATGGAGCACTTGGAAATATTTTCAGGTGAGGGGGGTGGGGCATTAGGAGAAAGGCAGATTTTACAGTATTCATGTCTGATGTCAAATTGGCAAAACTCATAGCGTGAACGTTCAGCCCTTAAATCTGCAATTTTTGCCTTTGTAATTATCAACTGAGATAGAGAACAGAAGATTGTTAGTTCTTAGAACAGAACTTTCTGAGACTGCCAGGAGAAACCGCGCTGGGCAGGAGTAAGCTGCAATTTGGAGACATGAAAGCTGAGGATACTTGTTTAACTTTGTGGGTGCGTATGGAAAACCAACGCCATGTAAACAGAATTCCCCGTGAAGACTTGTTAATCCCTTCCCTGTGTTTCCTCCTCCATTTATTGCTTTGTTCTCAAGTACATGGGTGGGAACATACTGTTTGCTAATAACAATATCCCAGAATTTTTCCTCACGTATCCCTCTGAAGGAAGAAATCATATTGAAGAGAAACAAATCTCCATTCAGAATGCTTTTCTCTTTTCTATCACACATTATGTGTATTAAAGTGCCAAAATTATGTTGTATAATTTTGCATTTCCATTTTAAGTACATAAGAATATCTTGACCATTAAGTATTTCCCTTACTGACTTTTTTCTTTACAGAGTTGAAATGAATTTATTTGAGAAGAAGTCTTTTTACCCTCTGCTCTTCCACACAGTCTTGCTTAGTTTTCTCAGTCTGTGGTTGCAATGCCTGAAAGGAAACAAGAAATAAAACTTCACCAAACATTCATTCCTTCAAACAATAAATGTTTATTTATTTTTCTCTCACTGGGTTGTATTATTCAACGTGGAAAATCATTCCAACCAGAAGAAGATGGACATACTCATCTCATGAATATGTTTCGGTATTACAGAAGGTGCCAGCGTTCCTCCGCCAGAGGGAGACAACGCCATCTCCATCACAGAACCACATGCAAGCGCGGGAGAACCGCCTAGGTGGGGAGGGGTGGTACTGCAGGTGAAAAAGCCTGGATGTCATTGGTTTCCACTGAAAAAGAAGTTTCCACTGGCACACTGGGAGTTGTTTGGTATCAGTGAACCCAAACCAGAGTTCAGTACTGTGCATTGTGTGTGCACTGATTGCGTACGTAATTGCTGTATGAGTCCAGGTATGACGCTGCTGATGGTCAGGCAAGAGTAAAACCATAGCCCTGAACGTGAGGGGAAGGATCAACCTAAGGATGGCCATTAATTGTTGCCAGTCACCTGGGCAGATATTTCTTTCAGAGAAAGGAAAATGGGGTGGCCTGCTGATTGGGACAAATGCTTTCTCTTGATCTGACATGAAACTGTCAAAATATCTTGAGGGTAACTGGGGATGAGAGGTAGCCATTGAGGTAGAGAAAGGCCAGAAACTGGAAAAGAATAGACCTAAACAGCTTATTCCAGGCTTTGGGGCTAAAATTTAGGTGTCACAGGAGAGAATGAAGAAGAGGATGGGAGAATCCTGGAGGAAGCAGGCCACAGAAGGAACAGACATAACAATTCTTTTATTCTCAGTATTTTAATTTCCTTATTTATTTTTGAAGCTCCTAGCTTATCTCAGATGTGGCGAGAGGGCTCGTGAGTGGGGCTGGTTCGTGTCTGAACGAGTGTGCTGATGTGGAAGCAGGCATCACCGTGATATAAGAGAGAGAAACCCTCAAGGGAAAGATTAAATTAAAAGGCCCTACCCATCTAGAGAGTGTTCTGCCTGAATAAACCTTAAAGTTCTGTATTTCCTTGCAATAAGATATGGGTAATTATCCTGCTTGCTTTCAGATACTGTGCTTCTCCTGCTCTCACTGGATGACCCCTACAAACTACATTTCCCGAGCTCCTCTGCCATCTGGCTTCTGTCTGGGTTTGGCTGATGGGCAGCCTGGCCTGAGACTGGAGGGTGGAAGGAGAGGGAAGCCAAGGTATGTCCTTTCCTGCTCTCAGTTTGGGGCTGCATCTCTAGAATTGGATGCATCTCCTCGTGGTCCTACTTCCTGCTGGTGTCCCCCACCCCCCAAGGCACTGGGAACTCCACTTTCTCCCTTGTCCACCAGCCCAAGGGTGGTAGGAGCTTCCATCCTTGGCTTGCCCTTTCTGTTTATCCTACACTTTACAACTATTCTCTAAATAAAATCCCTCTGCTGAACTCCCTGTCATGGATTTTGTTTTCCTGACTGGATTCTGACCGATAAAATTGTCTTAGAAACAAACTCAAAACTTTGGTTAAAGTACCCTATTGACTGGGCTCCAGGGCAGATCTGCCTAACATTCCATTCCATTCTAGAAGCAAAAATAGTTTTGCAATAACATCTTATAAATATGTAGCACTTTACAGTTTGTAAACTGCTTTTGTATCATAGTCTCATCAGATTCCCGTAATAACCCCTGTGAGGTAGGAGGTAGAAGAAACGGAATTGCCTACACTCACACAGCTGGTAGTAGTAATAGAAGTAAAGGAGATATTTTAACCTAAATTCTGCATCTCAAAGTCCCAAGGGTAAAATAATAAAAATTTAAATGCCATGATATATTAAAAAAACATATTTACTAATAAGAGGAAATGTTCCTGAAGTTTATATTAAGTACCTTCAAGGCATATTTTATAATTTTATCCTTTATTGCATTTCTTTCTTATGTTGCTTCTTATACGATCTTGCGCATATAAATTTAGACCATTACATCAGTCTTCAAAACTATCAAAACAGTGAAAATGGTTCTGAAAATGGGGCTATAGGAAAAAGAAAACATAAAAATGAGAGATGGATATTAAGCAAAAGAAAGAAACAACAGTTTGGGGTATTCAAAATCTTACAGAATACACACACACGCAAGTATTAAAAGCATACTTGATAGTGTAGGTACCTTAATATAGTCCATGATGATAAACCAGGAGCTTACAACAAAGTTTTATAGTCTAATTCCATATTGATGGATATTAGTTGAATCACGTGGCCCAATAATCATCTTTTATTTTCTTCCATTTTAAAATTTTGTTTTTGAGGGAAACCAGAATGTCACCCCAAAATATACCTCTTTGACATAAAAATTATTTTGAGCTGAAGGCAATTATGAAGTAGTAAATGCAGAAAAAACTCCCCCTTGTCTGCCTAAAGGCAGGAAATAAATTCTCCTTTTACTAGAGACACTCTTAGCAGCGCAGACACGCACAGAGGAGTCTGCGAGAAAGCCAGCCGTTATCTTCCTGGTTAGGGGAGAGGGCCGCGCAGCCCTGGCTGGACTCCCCCAGCACAAGCCCCCCTGTCTTGTCAGCTCTTCACAGACGTATTATTTCTTTGTCTAAAGGGTATAAAAGCTTCCTGCTCTGCTCACTTCTTCAGGTCTTCATTCTCTTGTGAAGGCTTCCACGTACAGGTAAAAATTTAATAAAATTTGTCTGTTTTCCTGTTAATCTGTCTTTGTCAGTTTAATTTTCAGACCCAGCCAGGGACCTAAAGAGGGTTGAGGAAAACTTTTTCTCCCCTGCAGTTGAACTGTAATTCCAAAACATATGTAAATGACTCAGTATACACTAATTTCCAGTACCACCAATCTATTATTAAATAATTTAGATAAGTGCTCAAATGGAGTCTATATATCTGGGGAAAAACATCACATTTAATCATTCATAATTCCAAATTTTGTCTCTATGTCCTTGCCGAGCCTCTTTCCTTTGCAATATGCACCCCTCCTTCTCCCCAACACCCACTTGGCCATGTAATGGAGATGCATTGTCTCCCGCTGGGGAGGAACGCTGGCACCCTCCTTTGACCAGTGGTCACTGGATTGATGTTGACATAGCACATTTACTGGAAGATGGTGGGAGAGTGCCACTGCAGCTATTCCTTGGAATGTGCTGCTCAAAATAGACTCATCCTCAGTTGGTGGGATTGAGCTGGGTCAGCAAGACCCACTCGACCCCCATCTTGCCTAAGCACATACCTCTGTGGCCCTGACTGAGCTGAGTCGTGGGCTTGGGGCTGGCAGATGTCTATTTCAAGCAGTCCGGCCCCACAGGACTGTTCACTTTGTGCTGAGAGGGGACACGCTCTCCTCAGCTTGTGCTGTCCTCACCAGACAGCACGGATCACACTCGTCAGTGGGTTACTCAACTGGTCACCCACTCGCTCAGGACCTATATTTAAGTACTTCTGGTAACAGAATGACCATGTGTTTCCATGGTTCTCCAACTGAAAAGGCTGGAGAGTACTGAGAAGTTAGGATGATTTTCAGACATTATCTAATTAGCACTGTGTCTGCCTTGCAGAAAATGTCTGTAACACTCAGCACTTTCACAAGATAATTTGGTCACATCCTGAATACTCATCTTGGTGAATCAGAGGGAAGAAAAGACACAAAAGGAAATTAGAGCTTAACTGAGGTGCTTCTTTCCATGTTTAGCCTCCCTGATAAAGAGAAAATTATCAGCAGGATCCTACAGTGTTGGGATGTTGCAAAAATTCCAGAAAAGTTCTTGTCCTCTTCTGTTGCCATCTATCTATAAAATCTAGTTGGTTAGTCTTAAAACATTCAAGTCAAATTCTTTCAGTTTTTAGTGAAATATTGAAAAGCTCTTTGACATGTTATAATTTGAGTCTCTGAGCACTTACTCATTAGCGTTAGCTGATTTAAAATACTGTGGTTGGCTATTGGTTTTCTCAAAATACTCTTTTTGGTGTTTCTTAAAAGGCAACGTGGTGACATCTTGTAATTGAGCACGTGTTTATGGCGGGCCTCCTGGTGACAGGTGTTGGTGTCAAGTGTTGGATGCTTTCTTTTTGCTTGTTCTTTATTGTAACTGAACTTGGTAAGTGCTACTAATTTAAAAAGACGTTGCTTAAAAGTAGACAAAGAGAGCAAGAGAGTATATCATGCACAACTGAATTCATAAATGCTTACTGGTGCTGCCCAGGTCACACTGAAAAGGAGCAGTGCCAAACAGACAGTTTGCATCTTTGAGAATCTCTGTAAGAAGACAATAATATTTTACCCTAAAGGATTGCCAATTATAAACTGCAGCCGTAAGAATAAATAAAACACGAAAGCATATACAAACATTCTTCCCCCAGCAGTCTATTTCCTTTTGTTCTTTAAAAAAACTTTGTATAATTTATTTCCAAGTGTAGCTATGTTAGTCTAAGAGCTTTGATACATTTAATTATTCCAATGTGAAAATGAAAATTGTCCAATATTATTAAACAATGAAGTCAGTTGATAGAAATGAGTTTTATAGACATATTTATCTGCTCTATTGTCAGCTCAAACTTTTCCCGTTTGTCTTTAGAGAGAGATCATTTCATTTAATTATTTATATAATTCATAATAACATTATGTTAGTACAGCAACTCCTATCAGACTCTTTAGATGAGTCTTCCAGGGTAGCAGGCTCCACCGTGAGGAATTAAACCTTGTCCGCTCCCAGGCTGGTGCCCCAATATGTGTCCTTATTTTCATTAGCGATGTGTCTGAGCTAGGAGCCTCAGTGGGCTGGAGAGCGAAACAATTTGTGGAATATTAATAGCTAACATTTACTGAATACTAAAAGGAGCCAAGCACTGTTCTAAAAATTTTACACGTGTTCAATTAGTTGAGCCTTGCACAACCCTGTGAGTTAGGTGGTCGTACTATTCCTGTTTTAGGGATTAGGACGTAAACACAGAAAGTCAAATAACTTGCCCCGGAATTCCCAGGTATTCAGGGGCAGAACTGGGATTAGTATTCGGGCAATGAGCTACAGAGCCAGTGTTCCTAATCAGGACCCTACGCCACTTTGAATGTTTCTATTCTTTTATCTTGTTACAAAAAAATCCACATGTAATCTGCTTACAGGCAAATCATGTTTTACTTTGGGCTCAACAAAATTATGTTTAAAACATTAACATTTAGCTATGGTTAAAGGTCCATGTTTGTACTTTGGTAAATATACTAAGAGGATCCAGTGAGCTCATTTAAGTCAAGTAGCCATTATATTGAAAAAAAAAGTCGACATGACCTTGAACTACTAATCTATTGGTTTTGATGAATATGAAGTATTTTACTAACTACCACGCATATAGAAACCAATAGGAGAATAAAAAATTTATACCCTTTTTTGAGATTACTTGGGGAAAAGCACTTTTAATGAGAAAATTAATCTAAATACTGTGGCAATTTTTAAACATTTCAAGGTAAAAACTTTCATTTTAGTAAACAAATATAACTGTGAAATATATTCTAAAATTTTAGGCTATTCTCTTCTAAATTAATACAATTTTAAGGACCTTAATTCTGACTATAATTTAGCCATCCAAGCATTTTAGAGATCAAGACAATACAAGTCATTTATCAAATGAATTAAAGCTGATCAGGAGAAATAGCTGCACAGATGAGGTTTGAAAGTATAAATATGATCACATTATCCTTATTCTGCTTTGTAAGTGAAGGTATAGAGTAAAATTATTCTTTGAATGATTGTGGATCTTAATAATGCTAATAGTTAAATCAAAGAGAAAGTTGCTACCAAGCCATCAATTATAGCTGATAATTTCTAGAGCTTGGTAACACACTTTCTATTTTATAAAACCATGCACTAAATATTACATAGTTGTGCTCACAGAGAATACTTTCATTTTGCATTTATTTTCAAAAGCAATCTCCCTACCTGGATGGCATGCATCTTGAAAACGTAAACAACTACCTTATAAAGCTATTTGCTATCAAGAACGTCAAGCGAGTCAAGTTACCTGGTATCTTTTACCTTCAGGATACCTGGCTTCTTCTGCAGGAGTAGCAGTCTCTGGGTATTGTGCTGAAATTTAAAGTTTGTCAGAGTTCCCAGTGGCCAATCAGCATTGGCTCACTTAGCACCAGCAAACAATTTGTTACCAGTGCCCACAGATAACCATAGGGGGCAAAGTAATTTTAATCTAAAAATGTTTTTGTGGTGGAAAGCTGCTATCAAATGTTCCAGAAAGTGGGATAAACAGAAAATATAAATACCTCAGTTTGGTGTATCGTGTTGTCAGATAATTAAAATTGATTTCAGAACTATTAATTAGGACTGACAGAATAACTAACAAGTTTATAAATGGAAAACACTTTAGCTATGCTTTTATGTAGAAAGTTTATAACTTCAATGTTGTCTGAATTAAATTCAGCACATTTCACAAAAATGTGTTGAGTGCCTATTATGTGACAGGCATTGGGAAAACAGCAGCAAACAAAACAGACAGAAAAAATTCCTGTCTTCACAGAGCTTGTAACCTGGAGATTAAAAAGTAACATATATTCTGTTAGCTAGTGACACAGACTAAGTCTAAGAAGAAAATGAATTGCAGGGGGGGGTAACAAAATTGGGGGTGGGGACACTGGGTTGAAATTTTAGGTAGGGAGTCCTGGGAAGGCCTCACTGAGAAGGTGACTTTTGAGTAAAGACCTGTAGACATATGACAACTAGGAGAAGAACATTCTAGGCAGAAGAGGAAGAGGAGAGCCCCAGAGACAAGAGCCTGCTGGCTTATTCCAGAAACAGAGAGGAGGTCAGTTTGGCTGGAGGGACTGAACAAGGAAATGAGGTCAGAAGGGTAGTAGATGGCAGTTCATATAGGACCTGTGGGTCATCGCAAGGCTCTTGACTTTCCCCTGAGTGAGAAGGAAGCCGTTGGAGGTTTGGGGCAGAGGAGGAACTGAGGGACTGACTGAAGTAGGAAAAGGCAGAAACCAGCTAGGAAGCTCTTGTGATAATCCGAGGAAGAGAAAATTCGAACTTGACCCAGAGGTGGCAGGAGGGGTGGGGAAAAGTGGTCACGTTCTGAGTATATTTTGAAAGTGAAGGCAATAGGATTGGCTGCTGTACCAGATGTGGATTGTGAGAGGAAATCAAGAATCAAGGATGACACTAGGTTTTTGGCTTGAGCAAGTAGAAGAATGAAGCTGCCTTTTATTGATATAGGGGAAACTGCAGAAGAAGTGGTTTGGGGGGAAATATTGAGGGTTTGGGTTTGGATATGAATGTCATAAAACGATCAGTTTAGGACACTGACTTTCTCAGTGAAACAAGTAGCACGCCTGTATCAGAATAAGCCTTTCTAGGGAGATTCCTGCTCTCCAGTTTTACCCAATCTGGCTGCCAAAATCATGACTGCAATAGTTCAGGAGGTTTCATTCAGTCTAAAAATATTATAACACCTGGAGGGGTAATTTACATTACAGCTATATGTGAAACATCAATAAAAGATAATGTAAGGATTTTTTAACCCATACCAAGTAATAAGAACTGCCTATAGCTAACTACAGTTTTAACAGACTATAAATAATATATAATGAGATTTAAGTGTAAACTCTCAATTTCTCCTAACTTCCAAAACAGACAAAAACAAAAATAAACAAACAAAAGAGCCCTTTGACAGCTTAGCTGAGAGAATCGTGTCTTTTCTAGTTCAGGCTGAATCCCTGTGTTTGCTTTATCCAGATTCTGCAGATCCTCATCTGAGTGTCTAGAGCTTTTGAAAACACTTGCAGGGACTTAAATTTGAGCTATTGGGCTGAGGCCACTGTTGATTCACAACCATTCAACCATGTATTTTGGAATATTTGAACATTGTCATTGACATGGAGACATCTTAACCTACAGACCTGAGTTCAAAGACTGACTCTACAACTTGTTTGCTGTGGTCAGTTGCTTAAGCAACTAAACTGAACTTCTGTGAGCCTCAGTTTCTCCATCTGAAAATGGGGAGCATAGTAAGAAGCTAAATTTTCACTGAGTGATTACCATAATCCAAGCATTGTTCTAAGTGTGGTGCATTAACTCATTTAATGTTTACAACAACTCTATGATGTAGGCATTATTACTATCGTCCTGATTTTAGCAATGAGACAGAAAGCAGTTAAGTGATTTGATAAGGGTCACATATCTAACAAGTATAAAAAAGCCAGAATTTGTAATTAGGCAATCTGACTCCAAAGTGCGGTTTGAAAACTACTGCACTATACTGTCTCATAAAGTCAGCAGAAACATTAAATTAACAAATATCTGCAAGGCACTTAGCCCAGTACCTAATCCTAAATTAAATGATAAATAAATAATACCTACCCATTCTTCCCATTATTAAATAATAATCTGGTATTCAGATGACATCCTTCTGTGTCTCCTTTATGCCCTCTGTTTATTTTCCTACCATGTCTTCTTCTGTGACTTATATGACAAGGGGAAAAAAGCAATGAAAGAGTGAAAGAAATAATAGAGCTGAAGTTTAAGAGGACATGGTGGTCTATTTCTCTAATGATCATAAATATTAATGACCAGAATTTCAGCAAAGTGCAAAGGTTTGGGGTGATACAGAAAGAGGCTAACAAGGAAATGGAAGGAAAGGAGATAACAAGCAAGAGTGCTCAGTCAATTACAAGACTGAAGAGAAATATAAAGAGATATAAACAGTAGACAGATCTGAATACCACAAAAATGCTCATTTTAATATTCCATTAAGGTAATGAATAATTCAGGAATTTCTATAACAATTTGCAAGTTTGCAGTGTTCTAAGGTTGTACACTGTTCCATAATATTAACTTTATACTTTTGAGCGATCCAGGTAAAGAAGTAGGCACCTGGGATATGTCCTGTATATGGTCAGCCTTAGAAAATGTCTGTTGGTTTTTTCATTGATATTATTTTATAGTTTCAGATATTTCTCAAATGTGCTTTTTTGTTTTTCCTTCTTTCCATAGAATATTAGTGTGTAAGAGATTTCCCCTTCATTTAAATGATGATGAAGTGTTTAATTCTATCTAGACAAACTTGTGTTCTACGAAAGAAAATTCATGGAATTTTAAGAGAAAAAAATTGACTTAGCTATTAGTCTTACAAAGGAGTAAACTGGCAGTAGCTAAATATATATGCTCCCAAAGCTAAAATGAACTCAAAGCTCAAAAAAAAAAATGTCAACTTGAGCCTTAAATTTAGAACCTACAATTGACAAAAGCAAAAAAAGCCAAAAAACAAAAAAAAGTGTGTTCTGACTGGAAGATTGCAGAGAAGAAACTCTGGGGGAAAACCCGAGAATGATCATTTGCTAAAGTTCTGTGAAGTAGAGGTACTACTTCTGCCCTCTTGAAACTTGCCCCCTGGGTTGAGCTTGAACTTCAAAAACTCAACATAACTTTCCTAAATATTTTTGTGTAATAAAAAGTTTTGCCATAACATTCCTTAGGAACCAATAACCAATGATAAAGACCAGGGCTCTGTAAAAGAGGTTATTTATCCTCACACAATCTCTGTTTAACTGGAAAACAAAACAAAATTAAACAAAACTAGGAAGCAAGAGAGAAGGACAAGAAATGGACACTTGAACTTCTGGTTCTTGGTTCATGGTTCAAGAATGGACACCTCCCCGCTGATGCACTAGCCCAGCTTTCCCGGGCCAGGCTGGCGTGTAGAGTTGCTCCTCACAGAGATTTTTAGGTGAAAGTCGTCCATGGGACATGTTTCATCGTGTAGTGGCTTTTTCATTTCTACTCTTCACTTGAGTGAGGACAATCATATAAAATGTTAGCAAACTAGGAACCTACACTGTCAGTTGCAGCTATTGGACCCTCATCCAGGAGTAAGGTTTTGTTTTGTTTTGTTTTCCCATTTATTTCTGGAACCTCCCACACATTGTCTCTGTACTCATGCTCTAGGCCCAATTGCTTTGATATACATTTTCAAAATGTAGGAAATCTCTTTATCCTCTGGGATCTTGGTCCCCAAATTATCCTTAAGACTAGTACGTAACACGTTCTCTGTATCATCTCAGACAGAGGTAAACACATCCTATACGTATTTGCATATGTTCTGACTACTTGAAATAACTCTATTTTCTAATTTATATACAGAACAAATATACACTAGTTCCTCTCCTGAATCAGTGGGGGCATCTTTACAGGGTTGTGAGTGGAAAAGAGAGGCCCTTGTTGAGCGATCTCCTCTCTACCACATAGACCCGTAGAGCTTTGCCAAGGATGTAGGCATTTCATAAGTGTTTATTCCCCATTGTTCTCCAGAAGAGAGTCTGGAATGAATGTGCTGAGTCTTGCCCCGTTTTTAGCAGAAGAAAATGTTTCTGTATATTCATCTTAAGTTAAAAAAAGTCAGTTTTTCTAAAACGTCACCTACAACCAAGTCTTTCATCTACCCCCAAATTATTTTTATTACTTTTTTCCCCCACTGTTTGGGAGTTTCAACAGAAGTACATAAAAATTTCAGCCAGATATGGAAACACAAAGGGTCGCGGAACAGTGTGAAGTAGCTGTGTTCATTTCTCTAGGCTATTTGTTTACTCATTCAGCTATTACTAGCAGAGAGAAGACACGTCAATATAATTTGCTTTTATTTTTATATTAGAAAGATGTCTTATTACACCTTAAAATGTAACTCAGAGGATGTAGTTAAAATATAATTATAATGATACCAGTCCTTTCCTTCAGAACATGGTGACATTGCTGGAAGTGGCTGTAAAACTTTGTTGTGTGACCTCAAGGGGAAATATTTCTCATTCTCAAAATAGTCTTTTCAGAGGTTGCCGTTTTGTTTTTCAGGACCAAGAATCTTCTCTTTTGGAGACAGAACATGATGACATTTACCAGCTAGTTATTCATTGTATTTGGACACATACTAATATTTTTTTAACAAACTGGGACATATCTAGACTTCTCAGTTTTTAGGTTTTTTGTTTGTTTGTGAGGAAGACCAGCCCTGAGCTAACATCCGTTGCCAATCCTCCTCTTCTTTGCTGAGGAAGACTGGCCCTGGGCTAACATCCGTGCCCATCTTCCTCTACTTTATATGGGATGCCGCCACAGCATGACTGACGAGCAGTGCATCGGTGGGCGCCCAGGATCCAAACCTGTGAACCCTGGGCTGCCAAAGTGTGAACTAACCCACTGCGCCACCAGGCCGGCCCCCTCAGTTTTTAGTTTTTAACTTAATGTTTGTCTGCCTTGTGTTATCATTTTATTTTAGCTCTTCTCTCATGGCTTTCTTAATTCTCACAGACCCGCATTTTCTCTCTGTCAGTTCCTGTTCCAGTTATCTATTGCTGTGTAAACAAACTACCTCAAAACTTCGTGGTTTAAAACGCCAATTTGTTATTTTCTCTCAAGTTTCTATGGGTTGACTTGACTCAGCTGGGAGGCCCTCACCTGGGATCTCTCGTTTGGGACATTAAGAGAGGGGAAGGTGCAGGAGTCATCTGAAGACTTGACTGGGCTGCACGTCCAAGATGGTGCCTTGGTGCTCCTCCACATGACCTCTCTCTCTGAAAGAATAGGGTGGACTTCTTGTATGGTGGCTCAAGACTTAAATTATTCAGTGGGTTAAAAACTCGCTAACTGGATTTGTTGGTCTAAGAATAAAAGTTCCCACTGCAAATTACATTCTGTTATATTCTGTTCTTTCTCAGGAGGCCTCCCCCATCCTGAGAGCCTGCGGGGCCTCCAGGGCAGAAAGCAGAAATTGGTAGGCCAGTTTTGTGAGCTAAATCTGGAATTTTTATGGAGTCGTTGTCACTATATTGATCAAAGCATCAGATTCAAAGGCATCCAGAAATAGGTTTCATGCCTTGATGGAGAAGTGGCAACATTACGTTGCAGAAGAGCTTGTGGAATGGGAGATAGTAATGGAGCCATCTCTGGAGGATAAATGTGCCGCAGCCACTCCCTGATAGCAATGCAGGTATTGATCATTCGCTGAAAATTACTCTCAAATGTTTGGTGTACTTGTGTTAGTAAGGGTTCTTCAGAGAAACAGAACAAGTAGTATATACATATGAAGAGATTTATATGAGAAATTGGCTCATATGATTATGGAGGCTGAGAAGTCCCACAATCTGCCATCTGCAAGCTGGAAACCCAGGAAAGCCGGCGGTATAAATCCAGTCTGAGTCTGAAGGCCTGAGAACCAGTGGAGCAGATGGTGAAAATCCTAGTCCAAAGGCAGGAGAAGACAGATGTCTCAGTTCAAACAGGCAGGCAGGAAGCAAAAAGGGCGAATTCCTCCTTCCTTTGCCTTTTGTTCTATTCAAACCCTCAATGGATTGGATAATGCCCACCCACATTGAGGAGGGCAATTTACTTTACAGAGTCCACCTATTCAAATGCTAATCTCATCCAGAAACATCCTCGCAGACACATCCAGAAATAATGTTTAATTCGGGCACTGCTTGACCCAGTCTAGTTGACTCATAGAATTAACCATCATGGTCCTGGATTTGATAACCCATTCTACACACCATAAGTAATGATTTACATTGTGCTGTTGATTTTATACTACTGTCTTACAGCTAGAATCAAAATCAAGCTTTCCCTCAGCTGACTAAGGGGTGAGGCTTACCTGACAATCTCTGTCACAAAATTTCAAAAGATAATTAGTATAGTGAAAAAATTATCTTTAAATATCACTTATCAAACATAATACTTCTTGATGTGTTTAGGCCCAGGAACTGTCAGAAGCATTTTAGTTTTTTATTTTATTTTATTTTTCTGTGAGGAAGATTAGCCCTGAGCTAACATCCATTGCCAATCCTCTTTTTTGCTGAGAAAGATTGGCCCTGGGCTAACATCCATGCCCGTCTTCCTCTATTTTATGTGGGATGCCTGTCGCAGCATGGCTCAACAAGCGGTGTGTCAGTCCGCGCCTGGGACCCAAACCCATGAACCCTGGGCCACTGAAGCAGAGCACGCAAACTTAACCACTATGCCACTAGGCTGGACCGCAGAAGCATTTTATTAAGTACCTGCAGAAAGGAGACAACTCACAGATTACTATATCAAACACTAGAAGTTTTACTGAATTTTTTTACAGAGTTTGAAACAAAAGACCAAGCTTCAAGTTGGAAAAGAAAAGAAAAAGATAGTGAGTTCGCTGATAGTTTCTTTATATCCTAAGTGATTAACAATAGCTAAATTTTTAAATTAATCAGTTCCTTCATGGTTGTGACTTCATATAATCATCGAAAACAGGAGTCAGCAAACTATGGCCTGTGGGTCAAATCTGGCCCATCACCTGTTTTTGCAAATAAAGTTTTGTTGGAACACAGTCATGCTCATTTATTGACATACCATCTATGGCTGCTTTTGCTACAGTGACAGATTTGAGTAGCTGTGACAGAAACCTGCAAAGCCAAAAATCTTTACTAGCTGGTCCTTTACAGAAAAAGTTTGCTGACTTCTGCTTTACAGAGAAAGTTTGCTGCCCCCTGACTAAAACAGTGAAGGATGGTATTTTGAAAAGATGTAAGACAAGTTTTGTACATGTTGATGGAGGTCTTATCTTCTTGGACTCTGGAAGTCATAAAATACAAGGGAGGACACCTCCTGAGAAAGAATCGAATACAACAGAACGTAAGTTGCGTGGGAACTTTTCTTCTTAGGCCAACAAATCAAGTTAATGAGTTTTTAACCCATTGAGTATTGTAAAGATCTAAGGGCAGAAAATATTTACAAATATTTGCACTTGGATAAACAAAGGGTCCAAGTGATTGCTTCATGGTTTGCTTTTAATCAGTATTGATCCTTTTTGTAAAGTGAGACTTGTATTTCTTGATGTTAGATTACCCTTTTCAAAAGAGTATATTCACATTTTTCTGCTTTTCTCACTCTTTCATTATTTCTTCTCCTGGTCATTCAGAGGGTCTCACTTTGCCTGGAGATGGATTGGGATTTTGGGGTTTTTTTTAATAAGAGGAATCCAAATGGAAGGAAAGTCAACATCTGGTTTTTCAGTTCTGAAATAGGCTCTCGAAGCTCTCAGCAGAACAGATCACTTTGCAAAGCTTTAGTTTTGCAAAGCAAAAATTTTGTTAAGAGACGAAAGAGTGGTAGAAAATGAACAGGGTCAGCAATGAAAGAAGCAGGGTATAGAGTATATGTCACAATGATAAATTGAAAAGCAGGGGCTCTCCCCAGATTAAATATGGGTCACCGGGCTGCCGGCTGGGGAGGATCTTAATTGAGGCATCGTGTGGAAGGAGGTAAGAGGGACTTGAAATGAGGGGATGGGACCTAGGGTGACCACAGAGAGAGGGGCAGAGTCATCTCTGAGAAGCAGCTGCCCTGTGGCCATGCTAACACCCACACACCATCCCTCCGACACTGTGGCCTATACTAGGAAGCCTTTAGCATACCATTGCCTGGTGAGGGACTGCATGTCTGCCATGGATCACCTCTCAGAAGTAATCCTCTTCTGCCCTAAGACCTTTCTTAGTCCATCCTAACTCCCCCGTGTGGTCAGCCTTCCCTAGAAGGTCTGGGACACTCATAAGCCTCACAAACCTTAGTATCTGGAAGAGGTGTGTAGGGGAGCCACATCCTGACAACCTTGCGGATCTCCCTACAGACCATGTGGACAAGGATTGACTGCAGTCCACCTGAGTATTGGCAAAGTGCCCTGTGCCTGGAACAAGGAGGGATAAGCAGCCTGGTGAAGAGATGCCACAGACAATTTCCCGTCCACTTCCCTATCTTATGGGAGATGGTCACAAGGCCATTTCTCATCCATCTTCCTAGTTTCAGTTGAGCACAGGACTTTCAACCTCATTCCCTTTTGGGTTCAACTGCAGATTTCTGTGAGTTTATCTGCTTGGCTATAGGTGAGAGCTGGCTTCTCAACAGCAGAATAACCTACCACCTGTGCCATCTGTCATCTGGCCCTTCAGGTTCAGTGTCATCCTGTGGGACCAGGGATGCAAGGAGCTGACACCACGCTGAACCTGCTTTTGCTCTCTGTGTAAGTAATAAACCACTTGCCTCCATTTGAGCTCATTGCCTCCCTACTAGCTGAGTCAATGGAATGGTGGTGAGCCAACCTCACAGCTGCAGTCAAGGTCCTTGTGGCCCTGTCACGAATCACACTGCTGCTTAGGGAATGCTCGACTGCTCGACAAGGGACAGGGTGTTGTCCTATTTCAACAACAGCACAAAAGGATATTTTCCTTGTGTACTAGCAGTCTCTGTTCTCAAAAAGATCCTCCTTTGATCACCTGAGCATGGTGTGAAACCTGTAAAATTACATCTTCTTCTTAACTCTAAAGAACAAAACAGTAAAACATCATTAGGGTTGTTGTATGTGCTCTTATCCAAAATTTCCTCTTCCAGTTCTCAGTTAAATCCACTTATTTTAACAGACTGACCTTTCTGTATAGAGAAAGAAGCTCTGAGACGTACAGGGTGTGGACCCCGGAACAGTCTCCTTTCCTCCATTTATCAGCTGCATTATCTCAGGAAGTGGCTAAACATCTCTGTAACTCAGTTTCCTTACCTGTAAAATGCAGTTAACTTCCAGTAAGTGTGAGAATTAAATGAAGTAGTGTATGTAGGATGCTTAGAATAGAACTGGCACACAGTAAAGTGTATAATAAGCTTTAGCTATTATACTAATACCGGTTCTCAAACTTTGAGGTGTATTGGAATCACTTTCCAACCCCAGAGTTTCAGTAGGTCTTAGTCTTGGGTGGCACTGCAGATTTTCATTTATAACAAGCTTTCAGATGCTGCTGATGCTGCTGATCTGATGAGGTGAACTACTGAGTTAGGGTTACTTTGATTGTAAACAATAGAGACTCACAGTCACGGTGGCTTAAAGAAAATAGAAGTTTTATTTCTAGAGGTTGGGCATCCAGGGCTGGTGTGATCCTTCTTAGAGCCAGACTTTTTCTATCTTGTCACATTGCCATCCATAGATTGTTGCTTCATGCACGTGTTGTAGATGGCTCACCACCATGGTTGAGTTCCAGCCAGTAGGAGAGAGAAATTGGAGAAAGGGAAACTGAATGATACTTCTCTTTAGGGAGAGAACAAAGAAATTGTACACATCAAATGTATACCTGGCCAGAACTCAAATCAAATGGCCACATGTAGCTCCAAGGGAAGTGGAAGAAATTAGAATTTATTCTGTAGCCAAAGGCCTACCTAAAAAGACCCGAGTTCTATTACTCTGAGAGAGAAGGCAGAACAGATATTAACGGGCATCGAAGAGCTCTGCCATAGCTACAGACTGGTTTCTGCATGTGAACAATGGCAAAAGAATTGTTTATGGGCAGGAGAATATAAATATCTAACTTTATTTTTCCCCCCAATATGAGCATAGCTTATTTCACTTTTTATCTTTTCTCTATTCAAATGAGTCACTTGATCCACTCTCAGGGGAAGGAGTCTCTTTCCCTGGGAAGAATAAAAATGTTCCTCTTTCTTTTCTAATAATTTGGGAAATTGGAGCAAGAGGCCAGGGAGGCTAGCTAGGAGGCTGGAACTCTAACATGTGGTTCTAGGTAGGAAAAATGTTTCAAGAGGGGGCTTCCATGCAGAAGATATTCCATGCTATGGCTGAGAGAACTGCCATGAGGGGCATCATTGGGGTGCCCAGCAGCTGTGTTAAATCACTGCCCTCACCAGCCCACCTCTTCATCTTCATCCAAGGACTTCATGTTGCTTCCATTTAGGCCCTGGGTAGTGGTTGTCTATAGGCCTCACCTCTGACTGCCCGTTCATGCTGGGGTCCGTGTTGTGCTAGGCTGTGAATCTTTCCTCTGCGGCCATTGCCTACTCCACATGAATGCCTTGCCTCAGCCCTCCTAAAAAAACCCCACTAGTCTAAATGAGACTCCTAGATGCTTGGAGCAATGGTGGGGAAGAGTTACCATTCTGCACTAAGCGATCAAAGTGAGCTAGCTCGAATCCCCGTGGTAGGATAGTGGGGAGCAGCAGCCACATTACATAAGTCAAAAGCAAGGAAGAAACCATAAAGGAAAAGATTGACCGAATTTGCTATAGAAAAATGAATAAAAATTAACAAGTAAATGTCACCGGTTTCAAAGTCCTTTCCAAATCTAAGATTGATGATTCTTTGACATATTGAGACAGTTTGTGACAATAAATCACAAATAAATAGTAAACATTACTTATGTTGCCTAATAAACAGTAATGATTACACTGTTCCAGAGGCCTCAATCTCGTCAAAAGCTTTTGTTCACAAAGATGCATTAGGACAAAAAAAAATGTTCTATGAGTTCCTAAAAGATAATTTTCTTTTTTTTTGGTGAGAAAGATTAGCCCTGAGCTAACGTCTGTATATAGTATATATAGATGAACACACACAAACAAATGCAGCATCATGGGGAAGAGCACAGATTCTAAAGCCAGACTCCCTTTGTTTTAATTCCAGCTTCGCCACTTGTGAAATTGTACAAACTGCATATCCTCTTTGTGCCTTAGCCCCTCCATCAATAAAATGGGGGATAACAATAACACCTACCTGATAGAGTTTTGTGAGGATTAAATGAGTTAGTAATAAAGGATATTATTGGAATAACTGGGAAAATTTAAATGTGGACTGTATATTAGAAAATATTATCATATCTATGTTAAATTTCTTGAGAATGAGAATGATAGCATTATTGTGGCTATGTAGGAGAATTCTTTGTTCTTATATTAAATGCTGAAGTATTTAGGGATGAAGCATCATGATGTCATGACGTCTGCAATCACTTTTCAATGGTTTGGCAAAAAAGTATACACATATATGTATGAAGAGAGGCACACAGAAATAGTCAGAAAGACATGACAGAAATATGGCAAATGTTAACCATTGGTGAATCCAGGTGAAAGGTATAATAAGGGTGCTTGTGTTCTGGTCTTCCAACTTTTCTGAAGGCTTGGTATTTTCCAAAATAAAGTTAGGAGACAATGAGTTGGTGCATGTAATGTCTGTTAGCTATCAGACTAAAATCACTCTGAGGACAGAGTTCTTCATCTTCATTAGCCCAAGGTCCAAACGTTGTCCAGCTCCATTGTAGATGCTCAATACATCTTATAAATGAATAAAAAGGTGAATAAATTTTTGTCTCCTCCCTCCTTCCCACCATCTACTTTCCCTCACTACTCCCATTTGAATTGTACTTTCAGGTTTATATTGAAGTGTAAATTGCAGTAAGGCTTTGCATATCAGCCCTTTTTGGTGTGTGTGCATGTGTGTGTGTGTGTGTGTGTGTGTGTGCGCGCGCGCATATGTAAGAGTTTTCTACCCCATCCCACTCCCTACCCCACCTAAAACCAGATCAAATAGGGGTAGGGTTGCCAGATATAACACAGGGCAATCAATTAAACCTGAATTTCAGGTAATGAATCATTTATTTAGTATAAATATGTCCCAAATATTTCACAGAGGCCAAATATTGCATGGAGCATACTTATACTAAAAATTATCCATTATTTATCTAAAATTCAAATTTCACTAGGCCTCCTTCATTTGTATTTGTTAAATCTGGAAACTCTAACAAAAGCCATTTATTCTCCTGATATATATGGCTGATCCTGCCCATAAGCATGTCAAAATCTTAGTTATATTGATTTATCCATGATAAAATATTTATAGTTCTTCTGAGTTTTAAATCATAGTGGAAATAAGCTTTTATCCTTTAGCTGAATTGTCCCCCACTAGACTCACCTTTTTTCCATTTTGAATCTCTCATTTTTCTTCTTAATTATAACACATTTGAAGGATTGCATTTTTATTTGTGATAAAACCCATAGATGAATATACATACAGGTCACATAAAAATACATGAGGATGATAATTAAAGCTAATATACAGTTGGATAGGCAGTGTGATTAAAGAACTACATATTTATTGTATACAGTGTCATCAATGTCAATGACTCTCTTCTTAGAAGCACCTCTTGCACAGAGTGTGTTTTAGCGGTTAGTAATAGTACAACCACGTTTAAAACACCATTTATAGAACTACAACCTCAAAACATTCAGTCGAATTTGATCTCATGGATTGGTTTACCACTTGATAAATGGCCCTGATTTACAATGACCTTTCAATAACACACCAGCAACAAGAAGCCCATTACTTTCAGAAGCAATTATAGAAAATTACTTTGGAACAGTAGCACCATTCCACATTATAATATGCACATTTGTTATATTGTACCTTCCTGAGTTGAACTTTGAAAACAATAGCCATACAAAACACCAGAATGAAAGAATTCATCCCAGGCTGGGCCTTCACTGGTGGTAGTAGTAATCTTGGCCATCATAACCATCATAGCCACGCCCCTTATAGTAGCTGTACTCATCCTCATAGGTTCGGTAATTGTCTCCACGAGGTTCCCCGTTCTCAGTTTCATAGACTTCATATCCATTGTCGTATTCGTTGGTACCCGTTTGCTCGTACTCCCCCTCATATCCAGTGGTGGTGGTTTCCCCGAATGGAAGGGTGGCGGTCCTGTAGACCTCCTGTGGTGGAGTTGTAGGTGCAAACCCTCCATTTGGAGAAGTGGGTGTCTTAGAGCCACCATTGTCCTGCTCTCCAGCCACCGTGGTTCCTTCGGCATTGGCGTCTCCTTCACCTTCCTCCCCGTCGTCTCCGCCACTGCTGCCATGGCCATTTTCCGCCTCTGTGCTGTTGGAGCTGGTGCCGTTGACGCCTTGCCCATTTTCATCCACTTCTGCTTCGTTTTCTTCATTTTCATTTTCTTCCTCTTCCTCTTCTTCCTCTTCTTCTTCTTCTTCATCACTTTCCTCTTTTTTTGTAGCCTTGTTTCCTATATCCCCAGCCTGTACGGAAAAGTTGCAAAGAATCCAAATCTAGGTGTGAAAAATGTAAAATTTAAGGCCATCATTTCTTCCCAAAACAAGCTATACTGACAGCCTTCTTCTGGACGTAATTTTGAATTGAAGCCAATTTAACTTATGAAAGAATTGGGGGGGGTTTAAAAATTCAGAATTAATACCTTTGTCTTTGGGTTTTGAAGGGGGAAAATGTACCTGATAAATAAGACTTCTCTTTGGGAGATGCTTCCTACAGCTTTGCTACTCACTCTCTCTGTTGGAATCCTCTTCCCTGAAATGCAATGGCATCTCTCAGGACGTTTTATCCATTGCTAAGATGCCTGTCTTTAGTCTTCTGTTGAAAGTAGAAAGTCAGTGTGATAACATGGGAAGAGAACTTGCCTGGGAAAAGATCTTTCCTTATTTGTAAACAGGGAAATTGTATCTGCTCTCACTTTTCAATGAACTAATGAAGATAGTATAAAATACTTTGGTATAGTGTCGGGATAAACTTAGACTTCAGTGAAGAAATGAAATCAGATTGAAGGTTTTGGGAGAATTATTACCTTCTTGGGAAGTCTGATCGCAGCTAGACCTATATTCCCTGTTCCAGGTGTGGGTTCCTCTCCATAGCCAGGTGTTGTAGTAGAAAGGGTGGTGTTCTCAGCCTCGGATTCTTCATCTTCATTTCCGTCAGAATCTTCATTCTCTCCATCGTTTTCTTCTTCATTTGAAGCCTCCTAGTAAAAATAGCCAAGGAAAAGTTACTTTAGCTGGAAGATAACTCAAGATTTGTTGGAGTCATGAACTATCATTGGGAAAACATTCGTATCCCTCAACCAGCTCGTCACCCAATGTTGGCAGTTCTGCTTCCTCTTATGCCATTTGCACTTCTCACTTCTAAGAACTCAACTCAAAGTTATCTCATCCTATTGACCTCACTAGTACTGTGTTTTAGATAGTTTTGCATTCTATTTAATCAATTCAAAAATATTTGTGTAATAATTTCCACATATCTGATTATAGGCTATCACACCATACATGGCTTAGGCTCTCAAAGTCTTATTAATAACTACTACAATATGTCAGTAAGTTAATTCTTGTATTTGCTAACAAGTAAGTTGAGAACATTATACTTACTTTTAAATTTTCTTACAGCATCCCAGTAAGCTAGGATTATTGCTCTCACTGTTCAGAAAAGGAAAGTGAGCTAACATCCTACTCAATGGGGAAAAACTGAAAGCCATTCCTTTGAGGACAGGAACAAGACAAGGGTGCCCACTCTCACTGCTCTTATTCCACATAGTACTGGAGGTTTTGGCCAGAGCAATTATGCAAGACAAAGAAATAAAAGGACTCCAAATAGGCAATGAAGAAGTGAAACTCCCACTATTTGCAGATGACATGATCTTATACATAGAAAACCTAAAAAAATCCATTGGAAAACTACTAGAAATAATCAACAACTACAGCAAAGTGGCAGGGTATAAAATTAACTTACAAAAATCAGTTGCATTTCTATACGCTAATGATGAACTAACAGAAAGAGAACTCAAAAAGACAATCCCATTTACAATTGCAACAAAAAGAATAAAATACCTGGGAATAAATTTAACCAAGGAGGTGAAAGACCTATACAATGAAAACTATAAGACACTATTGAAAGAAATCAATGAAGACATGAAGAAATGGAAAAATATTCTATGCACATGTATTGGAAGAATAAACATAGTTAAAAATGTCCATACTACCTAAAGCAATCTACAGATTCAATGCAATCCCAATCAGAATCCCAATGTCATTCTTCATGGAAATAGAACAAAAAGTACTGAAATTCATATGGGGCAACAAAAGACCCCAAATAGCTAAAGCTATCCTGAAAGAAAAGAACAAAGCTGGAGGCATCACAACCGCTGATTTCAAAATATACTATAGAGCTATAGTAATCAAAACAGTGTGGTACTGGTATAAAAATAGACACACAGATCAATGAAACAGAACTGAAAGCCCAGAAATAAAACCACACACCTATGGACAGCTAATCTTCAATAAAGGAGTGAAGAACATACAATGGAGAAAGGAAAGTCTGTTCAATAAATGGTGCTGGGAAAATTGGACAGCCATATGCAAAAGAATGAAAGTAGACCATCTTCTATTGCCATACACAAAAATCAACTCAAAATGGATTAAGGACCTGAAAGTGAGACCTGAAACTATAAAACTCCTGGAAGAAAATATAGGCAGGACACTAATTGACATTGGTCATAAAGGGATCCTTTCAGATTCCATGTCTACTTGGACAAGGGAAACAAAAGAAAAAATAAACAAGTGGGACTTCATCAGACTACAGAGCTTCTACAAGGCAAATGAAACCAGGATCAAAATGAATAGACAACCTACCAGCTGGGAGAAAATATTCACAAATCGTATATCTGACAAGGGATTAATCTCCATAATATATAAAGAACTCACACAACTGAGCAACAAAAAAACAAACAACCCAATCAAAAAATGGGCAGAGGATATGAACAGATATTTTTCCAAGGAAGATATGCAGATGGCCAATAGACACATGAAAAGATATTCAACATCACTGATCATCAGGGAAATGCGAATCAAAACTACACTAAGATATCACCTTACACCCGTTAGAATGGCTATAATCACCAAGACAAATAACAACAAATGCTGGAGAGGTTGTGGAGAAACGGGAACCCTCATTCACTGCTGGTGGGAATGCAAACTGGTGCAGCCTCTATGGAAAACAGTATGGAGATTCCTCAAAAAATTAAAAATAGAAATACCTTATGATCCAGCAATCTCACTCTTGGGCATCTACCCAATGGACATGAAACCAACCATCCCAAGAGGCTTATGCACCCCTATGTTCATTGCAGCATTATTCACTATAGCCAAGAAGTGGAAGCAACCCAAGTGTCCCTCGACCGATGATTGGATAAAGAAGTTGTGGTATATATATATATATATATATATATATATATATATATATATATATATATATGTGTGTGTGTGTGTGTGTGTGTGTGTGTATACAATGGAATACTACTCAGCCATAAGAAAAGACAGAATTATCCCATTTGCAACATGGATGGACCTAGAGGGTATTATGTTAAGTGAAATAAGCCAGAGAGAGAAGGACAAACACCACATGATTTCACTCATATGTGGAATATAAACGAACACATGGACAGAGAGAACTGGTTGGTGGTTACCAAAGGGAAGGGGGGTGGGGGGTGGGCACAAGGGGTGAAGGGATGCATCCACATGGTGAAGGACAAAAAATAATGTACTGCTAAAACCCCACAATGTTATAAACTATTAAGACATCAATAAAAATGAAAATTAATTAACAAAAAGGAAAGCGAGCTCAGAAAGGCTAAATAACCTGTTTAAGGTCATACAGTAAGTGATGAAGCTGTATCTTTCTAACTCGAAAAGCTGAGCCCTTTCTAATGTACCATGATGATTGTGACAATGACTAGGATTTATATAAATTGTCCACACCTACACCTGGGATTTTTTTTCCAGAAAGGAATTTTTTATAGAAACATTTCTTTTCAAACAAATTGATTGCACATTTTATTTACTACCAAAAAATAAGTGAATATATTTCATGTGCTTTCAGGTTTAAAGAAAAATATATATATTTAATTCAAAATACATCTGCCAGTATGTAAGTCAGTTCTGTGTCATATGCAGTGTTCAAAAGATTTCAGGCATTTGACACACAATCAATATGCCTGCACAATGAAGAAACTAACACTCCAAGAAATTCTTAGGGGTATATTATGTTATTGCATGAAGATGTTTTAAAAAAAATCACTTCTCAAATTATGCTTATGTAATCTTCATCATTTTATTCTTTTGCCTTTACTCCAGTTTGTTAGGCAACTGCTTGTTAATTGAGTTAATTTCCCAATGTAATTCATAGCTAATATTAAAAGCCAGGATTTCATACATATAGAGTTTATTTACTTCAAATGAGTACTGGAAAATTGAATTCATTTCAATGTATTTTCAAGGAGATTGTGATGTTAGGATAACTTTAACCAGGCATCCTTCAAAACAAATAAACAAAACCCAGATTTAGCTTGCCTTATTACTAAGACAAAGTGACTAAAGAAGAATATGTTTGTTCCACCAAATTTGTAAATTCTACTATTTCAATGAACTCTTGAGACTACTAGAGTCCACCCAAAACAGTCTCCAAGCTAATTGTGTCAAATATCCCACAATTACCATACTGTTTATTTTTTCATGTTTATGCTTTAGTCCAACAGACTAAAAACCTTTCAGAGGTAGAAGGAGGAAAGATCCTTGGAGTAGGAGAATATACAAATTGGGTCCTGTTCCCTCATTTCACAGGTGAAAAATCTGAGGTCCAATGGGGTAAATGACTTGTATGAGGTCAAATAGATGGCAGTTCATTAGTGGCAGAGCCATGACTAAAGGCCCAAACTCCCAACTCGTAGACTTGTACATTTTCTCCTAAAACACTCTTTCTTTTCCTAGATACTGTAAGGATGTCCTGCTGCAATGAGTTACAAATGAAAGTAGGTCAGTCTGTTGATGGGCATTAGGCCTCAAATATCTTATTGAATAGAAAAATTAGCAATAATTTGCACTTAAAAAGTATTATTAACCCACTAGAATCTAGGCTAAAACCACTGAAAGAAACAAGCATTGGTGAGAGTGTGGAGCAACTGGAACTCGCAGACACTGATAGCGGGAGTTTACATCAGTACATCTGCTTTGGAAAGTTTTTGTTGCATTTACTCAAGTTGAACATATGCATACCTTTTGACTTAGAAATTTCACTTCTAGATAAGATGGCCTCCAGAAAGAATGTGCACGTTCATTAGAAGGAGTACTAGAATGTTTATAGCAGCACATTTTGTAATAGCCCAAACTCGGAAACTATGCAAACAAGAATGAACAATCTACAGCTACAGAACAGTATGGATCAATCTCTGAAGTTGAGAATGGAAGAGGCCACATGCAGAAGTGTATATGCTGTATGATTCCATATGTATAATATACAAAAAGAGGCAAAAGCAATCTACCTGTAAGGAGTCAAAATAGCTGTTGCCCTTGGTGGGGCTCAGTTAATGAATGGAATGGAGCACAAAGCATGTGCTGCTTTTTCATGTGGGTGCTGATTACACTTGTGTGTTCAATTACTGACATTTCGATGATCTGTATATTTATGATAATTGTGTTATGAATATTATATATCAATAAAAGTTTTTTTAAAAGTGAGGCCAAATAGTTTAGGAGTGGGAAAAAAAAGTCTGATTACCAAATAGAAAATATGCCTAAGTACCTTCTCATGTGAATACAATTCCTGGGCACTCCATATTTAACCTGACTTGACAATGAAATTTTAGGGAAGAAATGGGGAAAAAAGAGGTTCTAAATTTTCTTCAGGATAGAAGGCTCCCAGTTTGATTCATCCACTTTTCCAATATCACTTTTGTAGTTGCTGTTGTTGAGGAAGATTCACCCTGAGATAACATCCGCTGCCAATCTTCCTCTTTTTGTATGTGAGCCGCTGCCACAGCATGGCCACTGACAGATGAGTGGTGTAGGTTCGTGCCTGCAAACTGAACTTGGGCTGCCAACGCAGAGTGTGCCAAACTCAACTACTAGGCCACTGGGGCTGGTCCTCCAGTATCACTTTTAATGAATAATCTTTGGAGAATTTATTGCTCTGAAGTTTCAAAACCAAACCACCAAATATTTATTAGGCACCATATATGTGTAAGAATCTGTGCTAGGCAGCATGAGAACATACAAAAGAGAGTACAGCACAGTTCCTCCCCAAAACAGAGATTGCAACCTGTGGTCCTTAGTCCCCTGGGTCATGTGGAGTTGGCAGATAAGTTTTGGGAGGACCATATATATTCAGAGATTGTTGACAAAATTTTGAGTGTGTATGATGTCATCAGAGTCCTAAATCATCTTAATTTTTCTCCATCCCCAACCACCATCACAACAAATGAAGAACCACTGCCAAAAGGTACACAGTTTAATTGGGAAATCTAGCTGGCAGGGCAATTTTACAATCACTTTGTAAAATTTTGTTTGTACAGCAAACAGTTGTAGTGAAATGGATTACCCTAGCTTAGTTCTTATGTAAGATTTCTATGTGGAACTCCGGGCAAAATTTTCTGGGATTTGGTAGGTGGCATTTTTCCTGGTACTGGATTGACATTCCTGTAAGCCCTTCCTTTAAGCTATCAGGGTAAATTATGGTGCTGGAAATGTTACTTTTACGGTTAAAAAAAATCAAACTAATGATTTGTCACTTTTAAAGTTCCCACACCATTTTGTTTTCAAGATAGCAGACATTTATCCATGATCCATTTTTGACAATGTCCATTCATAAATAGCACTAAGAATACCTGAATTTAGAATGTTCCCAAACTGGTGGATAGCTATAATTGACTATCCAGGAAAATGTACCTAATTAGTATGTTTCCTTGGGCAAGAGTGTCAGTTATAAACATGTTAGCACAATTCCCAAGATATATAGATGAATTTTAGCCCTGAACTATACTAATTTATGGTACTACATAGGAAGATATTTATACATCTTGAGTATTTGCGTTTCTGTAAGAACATAAATTTTATTATTAGACAAAAAGACATATGAAATTCCTATTAAAAAGAACAACTCTACTTTGCGGGTCAAGAAAGGCAGGTGAATCGCAATAACACTGTAGAGGATATAAGAGTAGCTTTCAAATACTACCCACTTAGTAAATTGAGTTTTTTAACTTCAGTCCTTAAAACAAGTATTGCACTGAATTTAGGATTATTATGTACTGGTCTTTTACCATCATATTCTATCCACCTAAATATAAACAATACTTTCTTTCCTTTTTATCAGAATTTACACTTCCTCCACGTAAAATAGAGACACTTCTGTTTTTGCATACCACTTACAGGTAACTTTACCCTCAAACTGCAACAGTGTTTTAAATAGGTCATTTTAGTTGATTCTAGTTTAAATAACATTTTACTTTCCAAAATAGAAGACTGTGGGCAGTTGGTAACCTGGCAATGGCTATTTGCTGAGTCCAGACTACAGCAGACTAGTTTCCTATTTGTTTTTTTGTGCTGCCTGGTTTGTTATGAAAAGACTTGCAGAAATTTCTTACCTCTTCTTCCTCCTCCTCTTCTGAGCTATCACCATCTCCATTTTCTTCAGATGAGTCACTACTGCTCTAAAAAATATATATATAAATTTATATACATATGAATATGTACACATATACACATATGTACACATATTCGTATACACATATGTGTGTATGCACATGTATATATACATATTTATGTGCATATACATATGTGGGTATATATACACACATATGTACATATGTATATACACATGTATTCAACACCAAATAAAATTTCCTGCTGACTGAAATAAGACAAAATACACACAAATATTTACTCAAACTAATTACTTACCATCTTGATTAGTTTATTTACTTAGAACAATTCTCACATGAATGTGAAAAAGATATGAGGAAATTGGGCATATATAAAGCGAGGTTAGAGAGAAAGAGGTATTTTACAATGATTAGGATATTCCATTTTCAACTCCCAAAGCATAGGCAATATGTTGAAACATTTTGTATACAAAAACTAGAACAATGAATCACAGAATTGCTTAACTCTGAGAGAACAAGAAGCTTATCTGGTCCAATTAATTTTATGGAGAAAGAATCTGAAGTCAAGAACAGTTGTGACTTCTCCAACCAATTCAAGGCAAATCTTGAGCTAAGACATAGATCATGTTGTTTTATTTTCATTATAAAATATAAGTGAAATGATGATTAGGCTTACTATAAAATATAAGTTGTTACTGGATGATTCTCTTAGCTAATGAGCTCTCCTTGTGAATTTAAACTAGAATTTGACTTGAAATTAAATATGCATATAATTTTTAGTTATCTGTCAATCTAATTAAAACTAATGGCTAGAATAAGGTTTTTCATATATATATATATATATACACACATCTACATATAAGTGAGGTTATACATATATGAGGTAAAAGTTATATAAGAGAAAAATAATTCATTTACTCATTTAGGAGATTTATAGAGTACCATCCCTCTAAAGACCTCCGTACTGAATGAGAATAAATTAAACCAGAGTCTATATATAAAAATAGAATTATAAGTTAATGAGCTTTGCTACTTTTTAAAAGGAAATGTAAATCTGAACATCTTTCATCAGAGCCTTTAAGACAGTAGAGGAGATTCTTCATCTTTCTCCCAATGATAACCCAAATTGAATTTTTATTCTTTTCTTGCAACCACCCCCTAATGGCACCAGATATACAAGTGAACGCCCAACTTAAGATTCTGTGATTTTCTGCCCTGCAAATTTTAGCTTTGATTCTGATGACCCAGTTAAGGGTTTTAGAAAACACAGCTGCAGGGGCGAGCGCTGGCGTAGTGGTTAAGTTGGTGTGCTCTGCTTCGGCGGCTGGGTTCCCAGCGAGGACCTATGCGCTGTTCCTCAAGCCATGTGTGGCGGCATTTCATATGCAAAATAGAGGGAGATGGGCACAGATGTTAGCTCAGGGCTAATCTTCCTCACAAGAAAGAAAGAAAGAAAGAAAGAAAGAAAGAAAGAAAGAAAGAAAATACAGCTGCAGAAGAACCTCAGGATTAAATATCAGATACGAGGAGACACTCATGCCCCGGTCCTGCTCAGGGCTGTCCCAGTTGGGCTCATTCTTCAGGTGGCCACACCATCCACCCAAGAAAAGGGAATGCTTGTCCCCTTGAGCCAAGAATAACCTTGGGTGGAAAAGAGAATAATTAGACCTGCTCTTCCACTGCCATGACCTTCATGGTTGTGCTTCCCAAGCCCAGAGAGTGAATAAAGCACAATATTATATTTGAACTATTTCTGTTAGCTAAATTATATATAGAGGACAGCATATTTATGCAGCGTATTTTGTCTCAGTGGGAGTGTTAGTCATTTTACAAGCTTCCTCACCTCTAGCTTTCTTCCTATCCCAACCACATTACTCTTCAATTAGTATCTGCTGTGAGAACAATTTTAAAACTGCATGAAATGCCTTGAAGCCTTGGCATTTTCTTATTTTCCTTTCTTTCATTTATGCCTTATTACCAATTTTTCACTAAGTCCTATTGATTCTTATGGAAGTCTTTTATATACATAATTTTATTTTTACCTTTACTCCTTCCAACCTCTATCACCCCATTTATTCAATCCTAAAATATATGTTCCAGACACTGTACTGAGAATAAGGGTCACAGCAAGAGATGAAGTTGGAAATAAGGGCAGCTTCCCCGTGTCAAGCATTGTGATAGCTGAGATGAATCCGATAAAAGAAATATGAGACAAAGTTCCTGCCAAGAGTTTACACACTAATCAAATATCATTTGAATCATAAAAAAGCAATTTCCTCAATTAAAAATGCTTAGGGTGTAAGCTTATTTATACTTCCATTTCTATAGCCAAGCAGATAGACAAGCTATCTTTGCTGACAGCTTTGCAATCAATATAACATATTTCATGCAAGTTGGTATTTTAGAAATGATTATATATAAACACAAATGTGTTGGAATAAAATATGAATTTCAAAGCTAATACAGTTTAATGCATTTTTGGGTGACAATTTGGGCACTAAATAGACTTAAGAGAATACATAATAAAGAGCTATGGAAAATATATAAGTAGACATGTAAGAGGAAAAATCTTGGAAATCAGGCTTAGCAATGTAGGAAGATAGATCATAAATACTAGGTCAGACTGTTGGATTGGGAGATATATTTTGTTGGATTCTATTTTAAAACATCTCTCTTACTTACAAATTCTACTTTGGTTGAGATGGACCTATCTTCATATCATTTGTGGAAATTTTATATATTAAAGATCTAACAACTTTTAGTCTATCAATAATGAAAAATATAACCTCTCCTAATATCTTTTCACAGTGGACATTTCTAATTGGACTACACATATATATCTATAAAAATTTCTAAGTGGGAAAATCATTAAGTACCTTGTATTTTAGAAAAGTTGAAGAGGAGCTACTCAGAAACTTTAATTTATTATCATTTCCATTTAGTTTAAGAAAGAAAACAAAGCGAAGTTTCAAATGAGCACTGTTTACTTTTGGGCCTGAGGTGAACCAAAGAATGGAAGACAATTCTGAAAACCCACAACTCTTGTATCATTTGTGCTCATATTTCTGTGGCTGCACACATTCCCCATAATTATTATGGTGCTAGATTATCCTTTCCTATCAACATATGAGTTAGAGATGGGTTAGCCCAGCATACGGTAGGAGGCTATGCCAAGCCACTGTGCTGAGGCATCCTTTTCAGCATCCTGACTGTTTTTAGTGTCTCAGGAGTCCTGGGTCAAATGGTGCATAATTGGTGCCCTGAACCCAAACTGTATAGTAGTAAAAATAGCACACTTCTGGCTTGTTGTATATTTAAAAGCAACACCACACCCTCCAGTTTTCAAAGGCCCTCTTCACAGGTAACCTAGTAAAAACAGAAACTCTCATTTTTAGTGTTTAGTTATTTTCCTTTCTGTTTACAAATTTTAAGGATGTTTTGTTTTTATTTCACTTCATGAATTTCTCTCTTCCATCTGCAGTTCTTGAGCCACACTTCTATTACAATTATGCTCCAACGTGTGACATATTGCTCTAGTGAGCCACTTTAACACAGGTAAAAGGTTCAGAAAAATCTTCAGCAAGTACCATTGATTATCAAGAATTTTTTTTTTAATGATCTTTACTGTTTATGAAGTCAACTTTTTTCTCCTACCAATTAAAGAATTCTAAGTTATTGGATGTAAAACAGCTGTATGACAGCGTTGAATGAACTATAACATGACTATTAGTGGCCTTATCACTGACTTAATTGTCAACAACTGCTAAAATTGCCCACTTTTGTCAGTGAGTTAAGTCAAAGTACTTGAACTCAATGTACCAAGTGTTTGCTTTCATTGTATCATTTTAGGGCCCAAATGAGTTCACTGCGTGTGTGTGTGTGTGTGTGTGTATCTCTGCTTTAAAAAATAACTTAGAAATAAATTTTATTTAATTATAGTAAAAAAAAAACTTTTTGTAGTAAGTGGTCTTTCTGGTTGAATTTCAGTGAGTGTTGAATTGAGGCATTTTGTAGTGAAATCTGATTCCCTTTAAATTGTAGTGGATGAGAAGAAAATTAATTTTTATACTTACCTGAACTGGAAATCGTTTTAGAGGAGGATAAAAGTAGACATGCTTGTAAAGAGAATATCGTGGTCTGTATTTAAAGACCTGAATAGACAAAATAAATGATATATTCGTGTTTAATGTGCAATAAATCTAGAGTAAATATAGTCAGGCCAAGAAAGTATGCTAAAATTATTTACCCCATTTTCTTCAGAATCCTCTAATTTGGCTCTTCGATGCAAATTTTTCGTCTGTTTAAAAGGACATTTAGTTATTATATATTCTCTCTTTTACATAAAAAGACAAAAATAGAAATAACTACAGGTTTTTCATAAAGAACTTACTGAGAGAGCACAGGCCATTCCCAAAATGCTGAGCAAAATGAAAGCAGTCTTCATTTTGGTGATTGTTTCTGGAATTAATGAAGTCATAAAGTTAATAAATATTAAAACTGAGTATAATTTTTTTCCTTTTACTAGAAGATTAAGTATTCAATTTGTTTTTATCTCTGTCCAATTATAGTTTTGACTAATTAAGACCAAATTTCTTTTATTTTAAAATTCTTCCTTCTATTTAAATGCTAGAAGACTGATTTTACCCATTTGTTTGAATAATCTTGAGTTCCATATTTGGTTTTAACCTATCTGCTCTGATCTGTCATTGGAAGGCCATTTCATCACTGCAAATGGCTTGCATGCTTAGCATACATCACAGTGGGGCAAGGAGAGATCCTAATATCATTGACATAGGAATATCAGCTAAGTGGGTAGAATTGATTCTGTAGTTATGTGACCTATTTGCTTTGTTTATAATTAAAAACTAAGCAAAAATTGAATACATTTAAATGATTGCTTTTACACCAATGATCCTACAGGCAGTTTCCAGCTTCTATATAGATTTTGAACTAAAAGTTCATTTGCAAAATGGAGACTAGAAGCCATTTTCCTGTGAATACCTTAGAATATTTGGTATTTTTGTTCTGCATGTGAAACGATCCATAATATGTAAAATACTGTTGTCATAGCATGTAGTACTGAACTGCCATGTCTAAGGATAATTCTATAAGAAGAGTTCACCAGAGTTTCACCTTGGGATATCAGGAGCAAATTTCCTCAATTTAGGTTGTTCTCCAACTCCACTTAAGCTTTCCATCACTAGTGTGGGAGACTATCATGGGATGGATCAGAGGATCTCAGGGTCAGGGCGATAGGCATGATGAAGACTTCAATTCTATGGAAGAATTGAAGATGCAACTCTCTGAGTGGAAATAGTTCCCGAACAGTCCTAGGGTTTGCAGTTATGTGAAGATCTCTGTTCCACATAGATTCCTCATAAATAAAAGGAGAGAGATTGAAATCCTATCCTATTTTAAGTTTATTCTATTTGATAAAATTCTATTTTAATAGAGGTTGAATGAACTTAGCTGAAAGCTTAAGAACCACCCACTTGCACTGACATACACATTTAACTGAGTGCTTTCTCATGCAGAGTGACAGCACTGGCAACATTTGAGAAGCAATAAGTAATGGTGATGGCAATTTCCCCATACACACACTTGGAAAAGTGATATACAAAATGTATAAAACCCGTGTCATATGCTGTATGCTGAAGGTTGATTTTGCATTTTGTCATCATTAGCCAAGATTCATTGCATCCTTATTGAGTATCTGACACTAAAATAAACATTACATTGGTAAGACTTGAGACCTGGAGAAGGTATTGGGGTTCTAAGTCACACTCTATCTGTGGTAGAGTGAGTCTTTTGATTTTGATGCCTACACACTTCCTCACAGTCTCTCTACTTCAGTAAAAGTTCTTTTTTTAAATTTAATTTAATTTTATTTTATTTAGGTCATATTGGTTTATAACATTGTATGATCTCAGGTATACATTATTATATATCAGTTTGTGTACAGACTGTATCATGTTCACCACCAATAGTCTAGTTTTTATCAGTCACCATGCACTTTACCCCTTTCGCCCACCCATGCCTCACTCTGGTAACCACCAATCTGTTCTCTTTATCCATGTGTTTGTTTATCTTCTACATATGAGCAAAATCATACGGTGTTTGTGTGATGGCCACATGGGGACAAAGAGGCTTTGCTCCTGAAGGGGGCCCATCGGTATAAGAAGTTTCATTGCTGTTGGGGTGCTCAGAATGATACTTTGAAGCTTGCTGCCCATAGAAGGGCTCACCAGCTTGGAAGGAAGATTATTGCTTTGTGGCCTTATGAAAAGAGTTGGAATATTTAAAATATTTATGATATCTTAAAGAACTAAAACCTTAAATACATAGAACTGTAGAAAGAGTTTTGACCACATAAATTTCTCATAACAAGTCATAAAAACAACTAGATGAAAACACAGCAGGAATAATATGAAAGGAACCAAGTGATTCATGGAGGCAGCAATTGGCTGCCTCATAAATCTCATTTTATTTACTTTGTGACTCATCAAAAGCATAGACCTCTATAGTGACCACTACTAACCCAGACAACAATTCAGACATTCTTAAAGGATAGTTTCGAGAATCTAATTACAAGTTTTTTAGGAAGAGTATGATAAACTGCCAACATTATTTATTTCTCTAGTGCTGCATATTTTTCCAAACTGATTTTAGAGCTATGGGATATTAACACTTTGAAATCTAATGTGTAACATATTGAAAAGATATTGTACATAATTGAAATACAGACTAGACATAATTTATGGAGAAATCTGCATTCACCAAGGCAGATTTGCAAATGCAAAATAGTACTTCAGTCAGGTTATCTTGAATGCCCCAGAATGAGGAAACAAACAGTTGTTTATGAGGTGCAGAGATAGAAAGTATGAAGCATAATTTCCTAGTTCATGTGTATAATATTAAGAACTTACATGTAGAAGTTAATAAATAGCCTTTTAGAAAGAATCTAAAATCTGAGATGCTAGTTTAATGGTAAACAAGTGTTAAATTACATAGCCATTCTATACAGGGCAATAATAGCAGCATTTAAATAAAAAATTCAAAGCCATGTTCAGAGATATAAAACATGGAGTGTTTGATTTTAAGATACTGAAGCTGGCATGTTCAATCTTACCCTTTCGCAGTCCTGGAGTGACGAGGCAGGCTCACAGGAGTGAGGGACACAGATTGAATATTTCCTCTGCTCTCTCACTCACTCATACACTTGCTCTTGCTGGCTATAAACTCTCCTTTGCCTTCCAACAGCCAATCACTGTCATGGCCCAGGTGATGTCAGAACATGGATTCTCACCAGAAAAACCCCACACTTCAACACTTTTTCAAGACACAGGCTCAGTTGAATAAACATGAAACGTGGTTCTAGTGCCAAGAAGTTTGCATCGTGGAATTTAATTGAAGGTTTAGATGAAGATGAATAGTTTGAGTTCTGAATATATATAATAATATACTGAGTTTGAATTAAAATAATACCAAAAGACTTAACCATTTAAAAATTTCATAATTATCCAGGTTTTCACTATGTTGAAAGAAAGGAAAATTTACTGTCATAAGATACAATCCTACATTATTAGTTTAGTAAAAAAAAAAAAAGAAAGAAATTAAATAATAAAAGAAAGAAGCTGATGAACAATTAATGTTTTAGTATCATTTTATTTTTTTCCTGAAATATGCTTCAGTGATTCATAAATTAAAACTGATAGAATTAAATGTCAGGATTTATAGGACATATCGGCTAAAACATGTTGCTGAGTATAAAAGTTAGAACTTTCGAGGATCATGCTGCTGAGAGGCAGGTTTCACTTGTGATTTGTAAAATAAACCCTTTTAGATTATCTATTAAATGTTCCTTTCCTGTTGTGCAAGCGATGCCACCTCATTTTATTTTCTTGGGCTTCTGTATATCTCTTTTCTGTTCATTTTCATATTTAATTTTTTTCCCTAAGGTATAGAAAAAAATGATTAGAGCTGGCAAGCGTGATCTGTTGTTATTGAAATGATTCAGGAAAACCAAACCCTCAAGGAACTGATTGACAAACTAAAGTACTAGTTTAATTTACAAGGGAAAATCATCTTAATAGCCGGCATATTCTCCTTGTCTTGTGTGAAGTCTACCTGAGAAACCAAAAATTAATAAATATCATTTTTAAGTGTGTGTGCCAGTCATCCTGTTAGATGTTTTGGATAAATCATCTTTTATTTCAGAAAAGTTGCTTGGAAAATATAGACTCATAAAAGAGAAGTTGGATAGGCTATTTGAATTCAATTCAACCCCATCGATTTAGTTCAATTTACCAAATGTTGAATTATCGAGTTTTCCACTGAACCAGGACAATGGAGAGCCAATGTTCCAAGGCTTGGAGAGCCAAATATAAGAAAGATCTGGTCCATGTCTTTAATAATTTCACAGTTGTGTAGAGAAACGGACATATAGCCCTAGGCACAGCAATCAAAATATCTACAAGGTTTAGAGATGCTGTGGAAGCAGGGAGGTTTAATTCTAAATGACAAAAGAGCAGTGGAGCTGGACTCTTACATCAAAATAGGACTCTGCTATATTATCTGATCAAGAAGGAAGAGGAAAGCATTCTTGGGAATGGGATTAAGGGATACAGAAATGTATGGATAACACAACAACACCATCTAGTATTTGCTGAGTGCTGTCATGCTAGTTCTTCACTTGAGCTGTTTCACTTATCCTTCACATGCACAGAAAACAATTCTATGACATTATTCCCATTCTACACGTGAGGTAAGTGAAGCACAGTGATGGCAAGTATGCCCTGGGTTACACGTCTAGTAAATGAGGGAATCTAGGGATCAAAGTCAAGTCTAATTCTACAGTCTGCTTTTAATCACTATATGTCCTTGCTGGCACATTCAGGAGACTTCAATGAGTCAATAGATTGGAATATAGTGAATGGAAGTAGTGACAGATGAGGGTGGTCACATAGGCAAAGGCCAGAAGACGGATGGGTCTGTAGGTTGCACAAAGGAGTATGGACTCCATCATGGAAATGAGAGAACACCAAAGTGTTAAAGCAGAAAAATAATATATTCAGATCTGCAGTTTGGAAGAATCTGTCATTGACAAGGCACAGCTGGGATGAAGAAGGCAAGATTGTTATGGAGGAGAAGAGCTTCAAAAAGCTATTTTAGTGGTCCAGGAAAGCAATGATAAAGGTCTGAACTAAAGCAATAGCAGTGGCAATGGGAAAGGTGGAAGAAATGAGAGGGATGTTAAGTAGATAAAACTAATAGTTCTTAACAGAAGTTAGAGAAGTGGAGAAGCCCAGGATGACTTCTGGATTTATGGCTTGGGTAATTTTGTGAGTGGTGGGACCACTCTGCAAACCTAGCAGAGTGATTGGTCTGTTCTAATCACTCAGCAAGTTGTTAACAGTATATGATATAGTGAAAGGAGTAGAGAACTGAGAATCAAGACTGGAGTTTTGCCCTTGACTCTACCACTATGGGAACCACTTAACCACACTGAGGCTTCAATTTAATCCATCTTTAAAAAATAAGGGGGTTTTCACACCAAAAAAGAACCAACCATTGTGTGCCTCCATCACCTGTGAAGCATTCTTGCCAAACACTCAAACTTGAATCTGATGAAGGCTCTATATCTACCAGGCAGAGGAAATATAGGGAAAAGAAGAATATGCAAAATGACACCACTGGGATGTGTTCAGCAAAATCCAGAATGTGAAAAACTTTATAAGACTTAGTACCTGGCTTCTGTTTTATTAGCAGGAAAAATAAAAAAGAAAGAAGGGGAAACTATAGATTAAAAAGACTTCAGAGAGATATCTAGAGAAATTATGAAACAACTGGAGAAATGTTGAATGCTGGCCAGATATTTTATGGTGTTACGAAATTATTGTTAATTTTTTAGGTATGATGATATTATTATTATGTTTTTTTAAAAGAATTATTATCTTTTAGAGATTCACACTAAAATATTTATGGATGGAAGAGTTGTCTGGGGATGGGAATAAAGATGAGAAAAGATTGGCCATAAATTGATAATTGTTGAATTACTGATAGGCCAATAGAGATTCATGATACTCTTCTCTTCACTTTTGTATGTTTGAAATAGTTTTCTTATTAATGGAAATGACTGAACTAAGTGATCTCTAAGACTTTTTCTATTTCTGATATTCTGTATTCTCTTATTTTCAATAAGTTATTTAAGCCTGATATACTCTTTCTAATAGCCCTCTAGCTAATCCAGTCAAGCTCTCCCTCTAAGCTGACTAGATTTGTTCATGCATGCTCATTGGAACATTCTTTCCAAGGAATAATGCTAGAAGAAAAAAAACATGAGAGATCCATACTAATTCTGTTTTTTCTATAATCAGGGCTATCCCAACAACATTTTTTTGTTGCAATCTCATTATAATGATAGTCCTTCATTTAAATATTTGTTATGAATTGATTCTCTTAGATGGTATATGAACACACGTTCATCTCATTGGCATACCCCAACCAACTCTCACTGTGTAATGAGTCATTTCTGGGAGAAACTCATACTCATTGTGATGTATCCCTCTTTCTTACCTGCCACACGTACTCAGTTGTCAAATCCTATTAACACCACCTCCACAGTTTCTTTGGAATCCAAACTTCTCCCTCTTTTCTTGTTGCCTCTGTCTTTGTTCATGTCCTCATTACTTCTTGCCAAGTTATAGGAGTAATATTCTAATCGTGGGCATGTTGCCTATTTCCCCTTCCAAACAATTCTGTGACCACAGAATTTAGAATCAAAGATTGAGGTGAAGTCTTGGCATGGTCTCTTGCTAGCTTTTGACCTTGGGTAAAACTCTCTCAACCTAAAAAATCTGACCCCAACTTTCCTTTCCAATATATTTATTACTTCTTGCCTGCTAGAATACAATTCAAGATTCTCTATGTAAGACTTATGATTAGCCAAGTCTAAAAACTACATAAATACTTTTAAAACATTTTCATGTAAAGTCTCTTTGCAGCTCTAAATTGAAAGCTTAATAACCTAGCATTTTCTGGAATAAATGACAAAATTTTCTTCCCTCCATTAGAAAAATGCTAAAATCTTGGCTATGCCAAAATTCTCTTTATTACTAAGCCCTTCTACTATTTCTTCCATATCTTCCACATCCTCTTTTTCTTTCTGAAACCAAAAGGTAGTGTTTAGTTGGGGCATAAACCCACACCTCTACAGTCTTCTCCTTCTCCTCAGCTGTCCTGCCATAAGCCTGATTGCTCTTTGATACTCCAGCACTGGAAATCTTTCTAGCCAGTCTAAGGCTTTATACCCCTTTAACCCTCTGAGTTCCAGCATGCATTCTGCCTTCCATCCATGCTTACCCATTCAGCCTTTGCCTAGTTTTTTCATCAACAGTCTCTGGATCTAGGACTTCATATAATAATGGCTCAATTGCTGTTGGTTATTAAACTTTTGTAAGCCTAAGTGGTGGGGGATACAAGAGACAGGTTTTTTTCCTCAGAGTTTATAATCCAGTCAAGCTCTCCCTTCTCTCTTCCCTCCCAGGCCTCCCCTGTTTGTGTGAAAGTCAAGTAATGCTTTTCCTAACTCCACCCAATTTCCCGGCAAAACTTTCATGTATTCCATAGTTGGAAATAACAAATACCGAACTTGTACCTAATCTAAATTCTTATTTAAGAACCATCACGTTCTCTTACTGTAATATTGTGTCCTCGTGTGGTAGTGGTGGTAGATGTGTGTGTCCATGTCATCTGGTTTTTATTGTGAGTTTCTGGAGGGCAAGGTCTGTATCTATTTAAATTGCTGTACACGAAGTCAGGGAAACCACATCTGTGGATATTTACACAAGACTGGATGTTCTCATAGACTCTGACATCAGGTGAACATTAGTGAGATGTATCAGTTAATCCCTTGCCCTCTCTAAAAGAGAAAGCAGAGGTTAACACACAATGTTTCTAGCAGATAGTAGATTTAAGGGCAGAGTACTTCTAGACTGTTCTCTGTGATGTGGTTCCTGTCTCCAAGGGAAAGGTCCTGAATTTGTTTCTCTCCTCCCAAATCTTGAGTAAAGATTTGGGAGGAGAGAATGAAGGTTCAACCTGGTGGATCTCTCTGTAGCCTTCCCAGGTACTTTCTGTCTCTACTGTGCCGTCTACTTCTCCCTCCTGGCTCCCTTTCGTTGGTATTTAATTTTCAAGTCTCTTTCATAAAACAGAGAAACAAAAACCCTCCTTCATCCATACACATTCCCACTCAGATGCTCATATATTTCTCTCCTCCTCTTCACAGCCATGTTTCCTAAGAGTTGTCAACATTTAATGACCCAATTTCTTCACTTTCTACTCATTTTTCAACACACCGCAATATGGCCTTTGCCCCCACAACTCTGTGGAAACTTGTCTCATAAAGGTTCCCAATGACTTCATTCTGGTTAACCAATGAGTTCTTACTTGTTAACTGGAGTAAACACTTTGAAGTCATTTTCCTAGGTGGTGTTGATAGCAGTTGATGCCACTGTTTCCTCTCTTTCAAAAGCTCTACCTACCTACCTGCCACATGCATGGTACTGCATTCTCTGGTTTTCTCTTCCCTCCCTGACTGCTTTTTCTCAACTGCTCCTATGTGCTACTCTTTCTCCAGCTGTCTTTTAGATGTTTATGTCTTCAGGGTTCTGTCGTCGTCCATCTTCTCCTCTCATTCTCCAGAGTCTTTCTGGCTGGCTTCACCAGCCCATCTGTTTTTTTGACATGGATTTTCCTCCTGTGCTTCAAGATCATATATCAAACTTACAATGGAAATATCCCCCTGGAAGTTTCAAAATTACTTCAAATTCCCAGCTGCCCTTCCTCCTATTCTTTGACCAGTTCCTCAAGCTAGAAATCTGGATGTCATCCTTATCATCTATCTGTTTCTTACCCCTCCCACATCAATGTAGTCCCATCAATTCCTGTGAATTCTTCACCCCTTAAATCTTATTTCCATCCACGCCCACTACCACTGTAATCTTACTTGAGGCCACTTGTCTCACCCGGGTTATTTATAAGAACTTCACCATCTTTCTCTCCAATCCATTTTTCACACTGTGGCCAAAATCAACTTTCTAAAACACCAATAATATATTTTCAATCTCCACTTAAAATCCTCCATGGCTCTAATACCTTCAGGATAAAATTTAAACTTCTCAGAGTTGCATAGAAGGCCCTTCAGGTTCTGGCTTTTACATATGACTCCAGCCCCACCTCTTATACTACACTGCCTCACACTAAGCTCAAGTCATACTAAAATATCTCATTTCCTTTCCTATACTCCAGAGCCTTTGTACATACTATCTTTGTCTAACTCTGATCTGTCACTCAGGACTCAGTTCTGAAGTCACATCCTTCAGGAAGCCTGTCCTGATTCCCATCCCCACGTTGGCTAGGTTGGGTCCCTCTTCTGTGTTCCAAAACATCCCTATAACAGGACTGATCCTTCTCTATTGTGGCTGCTTGCTTACCTTTCTTGCCCTCTGGATACATTAGGAGTTGTTGAGCATAGGGGAGGGGTCTTATTTACCTTTATATCTCCAACCTCTCATCATACTGTCTGAAGTAGGGCATTTACTCAATAAATATTCTCAAAATAATGGCTGACTGACTAAGAATGAATGATTGAAAGACCATCTATCTCAGTGTTTCTCAACCTTTTTTTTTCATTATCACCCACTAAGGAGAAAAATTGAATTTAATTTAATGTCTCCCCTAAGGAGAGAAATTAAATACTAAGGAATAAGATTTTGTTGGACAGAGTTGAGCTTCAAAGGGCCACAATCCATTGTCACATCTAAGAATGAGGAAGGAAATCTACAACAATTTCTAGAAGGCTATCTTGTATATATCTTTACCAGCCACACTTTAGGAAAGAACAAGCAATCAGAGTCTTTTCTACGTATGGACAGATGGAGGGATTATTTTGATCTTACTCTTTAATAATTTTCTTTAAGCTTTTTTGTGTTTTCGGCTGGAAACAAATTTTTACTTACCAGAGTAACAGAGAACCTTCTCTTTCATGCTGTTTCCTAATTATTAAGTTACTTTGTGAATAACCTGAATATTTCATTCATTTTGTGATGTTAAAATGTCTAATATTTTTATCAAATCAGCACATTCTTTAGTGAAGAACTGAGAGATATGTTCTCAGAAATCATCACTTCAGGGATTTCACAATTGACAAATATAGTCTTTTAGGTACTAGCTGAGGTTATATTTTTGGTGTTCCTTAGGTTTTCCACTGTCTCGGACCTTCTGCAATGATCTGCAATAATAATAGTTTGTGATTCCACAAAAAGCAAATCTCTGCCAGTCTTTAGTTGTGGTCTGTTGTACTTTTGCACTATATGGCTCACTCCATTGCATCAACTGTAAATGTTACAACACCTGTTGGACATCTCAGGCCAGCTGGTGACTTAGTGGACATTTATTGGGATTTACTTTGCTATTTTTTGCTTGAATGTGTCCAGTGTGGATTCGTAGGGATACCTCTGGCCTAGCACATTCCAAACAAGTTTCTTTCTTTTAGAAGGAATGATCTCTGGATGTAAGTCTCATTTTCTTGGAGCTGATTTTTTTTCCCTACCTGGGCTTTCATCTCAATCCTCTATCCTAAAAATGTCTAGTTTTAGGTTTTTTCTTTTCTTTTGGTATTTTCTAGCTAATTCATTGCTTTTCTCTATTCTCAAATAACTCTCTGTATTGCTGTCATGTTACTGCACATTTAGAAAGAATTATTAAATATTGGGTGACTGACTGACTTTCTTGTATGTGACCCTTATTACTGAGAATGAAGTCTTCCTACTATACCAGAATTTGAGCTAGGGCCAGAAGTTCCTGCCTCCTCCTAATCCTACCCACCACCTCAAAGAATAAGATATCAGTTATTTAGATCCAAAGTTTTAAATGCCTAAGAAATGCATTTCTTAGAGGAATTTTTAAACTCAAGATGGTTATCTATATCTTTGTATTTTTCAGGCACAGCCGTGCTCAGAGGCAGAGGATGAGATGACAAGTTTCTCCTCAATTTTTAAAAGCTAAAGGAAGACATGATCTTTTGTCACTATCATCACTATCACCATCAAAAATGTTGAAATGCCTATTTTCACCTGATGCCTGGCAAAGTCTCTCTGTTAGAAAAATAATCTTTCTACACCAAATATGGTGGGGCTTTTGTTGCACTTTTAGATAGAAATACCTAAAAATCTACAAAGAGTCATTCCTTGATAGAAATATAAAATTAAATAACTGACAAAATAGGTCAGATTCAATATTCCCACAGTAAGGAAAATAGTAAGTACAATTATGGGATGGCGGACTGGAGAGCCCATTAAAATTCAAGTTTTGTGATCTAATTCTACAAAGTTAGAAAATGTTTTAGAGCACATGGAACTCCTTATTTTTCTTTAAATCTGGTGAGCTGGCATGAGGAGAGGATGACTGTCCTGTGGCTTTACGTCTAGGGTGGGGGTCAAAGGGGTTGCCTACAATTTCGGGCTAATTCAAAACCAGAGCCAAGTCCTCCTTATAATTATGTTTTCCTGTAATAGCTCAAAAGCTCCTGCTCCATATTCAAGTTTGTACTTTGTTAAAGTAAATGGGCAGAATCGTTGGTGCTACTGGGTCAAACAGTGAGAAGTTGCCACCCATGAGAGACCAGAATTGGTTTTTGTGGTGGAAAAAGTGTTGGCCACCATGAGAGACAGAAGTTCCCTATGGATTTAGATGTTTTAAATTTGGTGGTAGATTCTATTCAGGACTAGAGGGGGCCTCACAAAAGAACAGGTTATTTGAGAACAACCAAAACCAAAGGACTGCAAAGAAGGCTGCAGAGTGTATCAAATGAGGTATTGAATTGCAAGGGGATCACTGACAGCTTAGGGGCCTATGGAGAAGTTACAAGCATCATGCCAACAATAGCTGGGGTAGTGAGGATAGGGGTGGGAGGTGGGAGCAAAGATGGTGGCAGGAAAAGATGGCTTTAATGGAGAGCTAAACACCTTACTGTGCCTAATCTAAGAAAGGCACAGACAATTCAGAGCTTGACAAAGCTCCTCCATGACACTAGTGGGAGAAAATTTTTTGCCTTGTTTGTTTCCTAAAATAAAATTCACATTTCAAGAGAGAGTTTGGTTAACAGAATCTAGCCATTTGTCTCAAAATTTGAAGAAACATCACAATTCTATAAAACACATTCTTGCTAAGCAATAATATTCTATACACCAATAGACAGACTTACTTGTCTGCCTAATGGCTGCAAAGGCACCCATTGAAGTAAGCAATTTGTACCCCCTTAATTTCAGTTTTTTCATAAGATCCAAATTGATATTTGTATGAGTCAGTAGTATTAGAAGCCATTTCTTCTCTTTGTAAGTCTGTGATGTTGCAGGCAATAGACTCTGCAAAGTTTCTTATTCACCCATCCATCCATCCATCTATCCATTGTTTTCAACACCTACTATGGACTAGGCACAGTGCCAAATGAATGGTGCAGGTACAAAGGTAATTAAAACAAGAACTTTGTCCATAATTTCTTTGTGAAGAGACTAAGGCAAGCTTACTATTGGCACTTTGACATCTATCTTCTGAGACGCCTAAACAAACTATCAAACAATGCCTTTTACACTATTTCTTCACTTGACATTTTTCACTTTTTCAAAGAACAGATAGCAAGCTGATCAAAACTAAATAAAATAAACACATTCTCAGGAAACTTTTTTAAGATTCCAGTGTGCATGTTAAGTGTGAATTTAGTTGACATGAAAGATATTTTTTCATTGTTTTAGACCTATGGAAAATGCTTCCACCAACTCCAAAATATGTGAATTTATTTCATTTCCAGAGCATTGGAAATCAATTTTCCTGCCTCTCACTACAAATTTTCTTCTGTTGTCCTACCCTCGTGTTAACAATCACATTATTCTTTAGAACCATACCAAAGTTCTAGGCTCTACAAATGAAATTACACTTTTTAACATGCACAACAAGGAAAAAGCTTGTGGTACTACTCAAGATTTCAGACAATCAAATATATCAAGAGCAGTGGTTGCTGCAGCACCCAACATGCCAGACAACACTGTGTGGACAACTATGGGGCTAGTTTAAATTTAACTCTGTAGACCATCTGACTCAGAAGAGGGTTTTTTCTTTTAGTTTTCCCTCAGAATTATACTACATTTTGGCCAATGGTTCTGTAGTCGTGTCCATGTAAGGCAGAGTTGATGCAGTATATGAAACCTACTTGCTGAGATTCACTTAGCTTGGTTTCAAAGCTGTTAAGGCTTAAAGTCACATTAGAATATAGATCAACCTAAGGCCTTTAGCAAACAATTTTTCTTTGTCTTTTTCTTTTTTGCTGAGGAAGATTTTCCCTGAGCTAACATCTATTGCCAATCTTCCTCTATTTTGTATGTGGGTCACTGCCACAGCATGGCTGCTGATGAGGAGTGTAGGTCCATGTCCGGGAACTGAACCTGGGAGGCCAAAGCAGAGCATGCCAAACTTAACCACTAGCCCACTGGGCTGGGCCCAGAAAACTTATTTTTTAAATTAAGGTATAAATACATATAGCAAAATACATAGATCTTAAGTGCACAGTTCAATAAGTTTTGAGAAATGTTTATACCCCAATTTCTATTACCCTAGAAAGTTCCCTCATATCCTTCTCTAGTCTATTTCCCTTTGTTTGCCAGAGACAAATATTATTCTGATATTTATCCCATAGGTTTGTTTTGCCATCTCTTGAACTGTATAGAAACGAAATTGTACATTTTCTTTTGTGTCTGACTTCTTTCACTGAGTATAATACCTTTTATACCCATCCATTTTGATGCATGTATCAGTAGCTCATTGTTTTTATTGATAAATAGTATTCCATTATACAAACATACTACCATTTGGATATTCATACTACTGTTGATGGACATTTGGTTTATTTCTTTTTTTTTTTCTATCATAAAAAAAGCTGCAGTGAACATTGGTGTACCCATCTTTTCATGGACATGTGACATAATTTTAAATTTAAGCTGTAATGAAGTTAGACCACTGATACTTAAACTTTAATCAAGTGGCTACCTTGAGTAGAATCATAGCATAAAGGAGATGGACAAGGGCCAGTGTAACCAGCACCCAAGACAACCTGGGAACAGCAGTGAGGTAGTGCATGGGACAGCAGCATCTGAGCCCAAGGAGAGCCAGTGGAGGAACACTAGACCCAGGTGACCAGAGCCAAAGTAAACAAAGCTGTACCCAAATAAGAAAAGTTGATTACCACCACAAATATACTGGTAGAAGATCGATTCATCAAACACCATGAAGAACTACAGTAATGCTGCAGAACAGAAAGAAAATGACAACTCTCCAGAAACCAAACCTGAAGTCACAGAAGATTACAATCTAAATGACAGAGAATTCAATGAGAATATCAGAGAAACTCAATGAGTTACAAGAAAACTCAGAAAGACAGTTCAGTGAGCTCAACAATAAAATTAATTAACTGAAGGAATACTTTACTAAAGAGATTGAAGCTCTAAAAAAAGAAAAAAACAAAAATTCTGGATACAAAGAACACAATTAATGAGATAAAAAATAATGTAGAAAGCATAGAAAATAGAGTAGACCTTATGGAGGAGAGAATTAGTGACCCTGAAGATAGAAACCTAGAAATGCTTCAGCTGGAGGAGGAGATAGAACTAAAATTTTTTAAAAATGAAGAAATTCTTCAAGGAATATCCAACTCAATTAGGAAAAGTAACATGAGGATTATAGGTATCCCAGATAGGGAGAAAGGAGCAAAGAACTTGTTCAAAGAAATAATAGCTAAGAACTTCCCAGACCTGAGGAAAAAGCTGGACATACAAGTACATGAAGCCAACAGAACTCTTAATTACATCAATGCAAAAAGACCTTCTCTGAGGCATATAACAGTAAAACTGTCAAAAGTCAATGACAAAGAAAAAAATATTAAGGGCAGCAAGAGAGAAGAAAATGACCTAAAAAAGAACTCCCATTAGACTTTCAGCATATTTCTCAACAGAAACCTTACAGGCTAGGAGAGAAAGGAATGACATATTCAAAATACTGGAAGACAATAACTATAGGCCAAGAATACTCCATCTAGCAAAATTATCCTTCAGATATGACAGAGAAATAAAAGCTTTCCCAGATAAACAAAAGCTGAGGGAGTTCATTGCCACTAGACCTGCCTTACAAGAAATGTTGAAGGGAGCCCTCCTACCTGAAACAAAAAGGCAAAGGTTTACAAAGCTTAGAGCAAGGAGATAAATAGACAGACAAAATAAGAAAATTCTAGCTATCTGAATAGGTGAGCAAATAATTAATTATAACATAAAAGATACAGGGAAGGAAAGCATCAAAAATAACCATAAACACTTCAATTTAGTCACAACACACAAAAAAATAATTTGTTACAACAAAAACATAGAAGGGGAAGAGGAAAAGGATGGAACCTTCTAAGACTAATGGAGATAAGAGGCTATAAGAAAATGGACTATCTTATCTATGAGATCTTTTATACAAACCTCATGGTAACCACAAAACAAAAAATCAGAACAGAGTCACAAATCATAAATAAAGAGAAAACCATCACAGAAAACCACCAAACTGAAATGACAGTCAGAAATACAAGGGAAAAGAAACAATGGAAATATAGAACAACCAGAAAACAAGAGTTAAACAGCAGTATCAAGCCCTCACATATCAATAATCACTCTAAATGTAAATGGATTGAGTTCACCAACAAAAGTTACAGAGTGGCTGGATGGATTAAAAAACAAGACCCAATAATATGCTAACTCCGGGAAACACATCTCAGCTCTAAAGACAAACATAGCCTCAGAGTGAAGGAATGGAAGATGATGTTCCAAGCAAATGGCGAGAACATCATAGCCCTACTTATATCAGACAAAGAAGACTTCAAGATAAAAAAGATAATGAAAGACAAAGAGGGGCATTATATAATGATAAAAGGGACATTCCACCAAGAAGACATAACACTTATTAATATGCCCCTAACACAGGAGCACAAAATATATAAAGCAACTATTAGCAGACGTAAAGCGAGAAAATGACAGCAAAATAATAATAGCAGGAGACCTCAACACCCCACTTACATCAATGGATAGATCATCCAGAGAGAAAGTCAACAAGGAAACAATGGCCTTAAATAAAACATTAGACCAGATGGACTTAATCTATCTATCTATCTATCTATCTTTCTATCTAGAACATTCCATCCAAAAACAGCAGAATACACATTCTTCTCAAGTGCACATGGAACATTCTCAAAGATATACCATATGATGGGAAACAAGGCAAGCCTCAATAAATTTCAGAAGATTGAAATCATATCAAGCATCTTTTCCAACCACAGTACTTTGAAACTAGAAATCAGGAAAACTACAAGAAAAAAGCTGGGAAAGTCACAAATATGTGGAGACTAAACAACATGCTACTGAACAACTGTTGGATCAATGGAGAAATCAAAAACTACCTGGAGACAAATGAAAATGAAAACACAACATACCAATGTCTATGGGATGCAGAAAAAGCAGTACTAAGCGGGAAATTTATAGCAATACAGGCCTAACTTAACAAACAATAAAAATCTCAAGTAAGTAATCATAAACTAGACCTAAAAGAACTAGAAAAAGAAGAACAAACAAAGTCCAAAGTCAGTAGAAGGAGGGAAATAATAAAAACAGAGCAGACATCAATGAAGTAGAGACTGAAAAAAGAGTAGAGAGGATCAATGAAACTAAGAGGTGGTTCTTTGAGAAGACAAACTAAATTGACAAACCCTTAGCCACACTCACTAAGAAAAAAAGACAGAAGACTCAAATAAGTAAAATGAGGAGTGAAAGAGGAGAAATTATAATCTATACCACAGAAATACAGAGGATTGTAAGAGAATACTATGAAAAGCTATATGCCAACAAATTGGGTAACCTAGAAGAAATGGACAAATTCTTAGAATCATACAACCTCCCAAAACTGAATCAAGAAGAATTAGAGAATCTGAATAGACCAATCACAAGTAAAGAGATTGAAGCAGTAATCAAAAACCTCCCCCAAAACAAAAGTCCAGGGCCAGATGGCTTCTCTGGAGAATTCTACCAAACATTCAAAGAAGATTTAATACCTATCCTTCTCAAACTATTCTGAAAAATCAAAGAGGAAAGGATGTCTCCTAACTCACTCTACAAGGCCAACATTACCTTGATACCAAAACCAGACAAGGGCAACACAAAAAAGGAAAATTACAGGCCAATATCTCTGATGAACATAGATACAAAAATCCTCAACAAAATATTAGTAAGTCAAATACAACAATACATTAAAAGGATCATACACGATGATCAAGTGGGATTTATTCCAGGGATGTAGGGACGGTTCAACATCCACAAATCAATCAGCATGATACACCACAGTAATAAAATGAGGAATAAAAATCACATGATCATCTCAATAGATGCAGAGAAGGCATTTGATAAGATCCAACATCCACTTATGATAAAAACTCTCAATAGAATGGATATAGAAGGAAAGCACCTCAGCATAATAAAGGCCATATAATACAAACTCACAGCTAACATCACACTAAACTATGAAAAAATGAAAGCCATTCTTCTGAGAACAGGAATAAGACCAGGGTGCCCACTCTGGCCATTCTTATTCAACACATAGTACTGGAAGTTTTGGCCAGAGAAATTAGGCAAGAAAAATAAATAAAAGGGATCCAAACTGGAAAGGAAGAAATAAAACTCACTGTTTGCCAATGACATGATTATATATATATAAAACCCTAAGGAATCCACCAGAAAACTATTAGAAACAATTAACAACCACAGCAAAGTTGCAGGGTACAAGATCAACATACAAAATCAGTTGCATTTCTATACACTAATAATGAACTAACAGAAAGAGAAGTCAAAAATACAATCCCATTTACAATTGCAACAAAAAAGAATAAGACATCTAGGAATAAATTTAACCAATGAGGTGAAAGACCTATATACAGAAAGCTATAAGACATTGTCGAAAGAAATTGAAGAAGGCATGAAGAAACGGAAAGATATTCCACACATATGAATTGGAAGAATAAACATAGTTAAAACGTCCGTACTACCTAAAGCAATCTACAGATTCAATGCAATCCCAATAAGAATCCCAATGGCATTCTTCACAGAATTAGAACAAAGAATCCTAAAATTTCTATGGAACAACAAAAGATCCTGAATAGCCAAAGCAATCCTGAGAAAATAGAACAAAGCTAGAGGTATCACACTCCCTGACTTCAAAATATACTACAAAGCTATAGTAATCAAAACAGCACAGTATTGGCAGGAAAACAGACACAGAGACCAAGGGAATAGAATTGAAAGCCCAGAAATAAATCCACACATCTATGGACAGATAGTTTTTGACAAAGGAGCCAAGAACATAACAGTGGAGAAAGGAAATTCTCAGTAAATGGTGTTGGGAAAACTGGACAGCCACAAACAAAAGAATGAAAGTAGACCATTATCTTATACCATACAGAAAAATGAACTCAAAATGGATTAAAGACTTGAATGTAAGACCTGAAACCATAAAAATCCTAGAAGAAAATACAGCAGTACACCCTTGGACATCAGTCTTCACAGTATCTTTTCGAATACCACATCTGCTCAGGCAAGGGAAACAAAAGAAAAAATAAACAAGTGGAACTGCATCAGACTAAAAAGCTTCTGCAAGGCAAAGGAAACCATGAACAAAACAAAAAGACAACCAACCAAGTGGGAGAAAATATTTTCAGATCATATATCTGACAAGGGGTTAATTTCCAAAATATATAAAGAACTCATGAAACTCAACAACAAAAAACCAAACAACCTCATAAAAAAATGGGCATTGGATATGAACAGACATTTTTCCAAGGAAGATATACAGATGGCCAACAGGCACATGAAAAGGTGTTCAACATCACTAATTATTAGGGAAATGCAAATCAAAACTACAATAGATATCACCTCACACCCGTCAGAATGTCTATAATTAACAAGACAAGAAATAACAAGTGTTGGAGAGGATGTGGAGAAAAGGGAACCCTCTTACGCTGCAGGTGGGAATGCAAACTGGTGAGCCACCATGGAAAACAGTATGGAGATTTCTCAAAAAATTAAGAACAGAAATACCATATGATCCAGCAATCCCACTACTGGTTATTCATCCAAAGAACAGGAAGTCAACAATACAAAGAGATCTATGCACCCCTATGTTCATCACAGCATTATTCACAATAGTCAAGATGTGGAACCAACCCAAGTGCCCATGAATGGCTGACTGGATAAAGAAGATGTGGTATATATATACGATAGATGGCTACTCAGCCATAAAAAAAGACAAAATTGTGCCATCTGTGACAACATAGATGGACCTTGAGGGTATTATGCTAAGTGAAATAAGCCAGACAGAGAAAGACAAATACTGTATGATTCAGTCATATGTGGAAGATAAACACATGGATAAGGAGAACAAATTAGTGGTTACCAGAGGAGAAGGGGGTGGGGGGAGGGTAAAAGGGAACATATGTATGGTGATGGATAAAAACTAGAGTATTGGTGGTGAACACAATGCAATCTATATAGAAACTGATATATAATAATGTACACCTGAAATTTACACAATGTTATAAGCCAATGTTATCTGAATAAAAAATAAGCTTCCATCAGAAAAATCAGAACATAAAGAAATAAAATAATACTAAATTCAAAAAAAAAAATTCCCACTCCCACCTTGATAGATAAAAGAATTAAATGGGATATACTAATTAAGGTCATAGCAAATTTAATTTGTATTAAACATCATCAGAGATAGCATCATTTATATATCATAATTATACAAAATATAATGAGGCTATAATTTGAATATTAGAAAATATCTTGTAGATAGTGGGATGGTTTAAATTTTTAAAAATTTTGTTTTGTTGTTAAGTGGGTGATTCTGTGGTTGAGCTCGCATGAAGGCAAATTGATGCAATAAATTCAACATACTTTGATGGATAAACCACCTAATATTAGGTGGCTTAATAAATAAAATCCCAATCTGGGTTTTTCTGGCTAGTGGTGGGATTGGGGGCTCTACTTCAGACCATCCTATAGGCCCAGGCAGATGGAGGCTCTGGCATCTTCAATATGTGAGCTTCCAAGTCACACTGGCCATCAGCGTCCAACTAGCAGATGGGGGGAAAGAGAAAGGATCATACTGTGGGAGATTTTATTTTGGGGGAGACCAGAATTAGAAGTAATGTACATTATTTCCATTCTCTTTCCACTGGCATAGCAGTCTGGTGTTGCCTAATGACACCAGACTGCAAAGGAAGCTGGGAATTGTGATGTAGCTATAAGCACAGGAAGAAGAGGAAACAGGTTTGGTGATCAGCTGACAATGCCTGGCATATAACAGGCATTAAACAAATGTTAAACAAATGGCCTTCTCCTTTCCTCAGTAGCTACTCATATGATTCCCATAGCCCTTTTTCTCAAGAAGTGTCTCCTGTATTCCATATAGAGTCTACTGGTCCAGCCTCTGAATTGCAATCTCAACACATATGAAATCCAGGATACACTCTGAAAATGCATGAGTCAAACTTTTGATGTGGTGCAGGAAAGTGTAAACATAAATGGATAACTTCCACCTTCCTTAGAACCCAGATTAAGAGAATTTAGCTAAGCAAAGTTTGTTATGGAATTCCTGAATAGATTAAGGTGCCCCTCATATGAAATTAAAATATTTTCAAAACTATAAAATAATTATAAGGTAGTTCAACAAACTGATTTTTCCATGATGTTTATTGCAATGCATTTTTAAACAAATTTGAAATACCACATCCTTTCAAAAAAGGATTTTGGTGTCTTCACTCTGCTGGTGTAAGCATATGGGTTGGGTAAATCCAGCATTGATTATAGCTTTCAGGGGGAACCACCAACACCACCAACATTAGCAATGACAAAAGCCAAACATTTTGTAAGGGCAGACAAACTTCCAGTCTTTTGGTTATAGATGTAGTTGAAATACACTCTGTACCTTTCTGAATTCTTTTTCCCTCCTCACTATATAACCATATAATATTTGGTTGTATCTCTAGTACTTCTCTACATTATTAAAAATTATTTTAAAGCCAAATCTTTTGGGGCTGCATAATATTCTCCCATATTTATGTGTCTCAATTCTTTATTCTACTGTTGGATGTTTAGGTTATTTTAAAATTTTCATTGTTATATTTAATGACTTGAACGTCTTTTTACATTAGCATCTTCAACAGAATTTCTGCCCATTTTCTCGGTAGGAATTCCCAGAAATAGAATTACTACATCAAAACTTACAAACATTTTTAAGTTCTCAAATTTAATAATCAAATTACTTCCCAGAAAATGTGAACCAATGGAAATGCTTACAAAACATCATATGACCATGCTAGTAACTGAACCCTTAGCAGCATTAAATATTATCAGAGCTTGTTGTCTGATCAAAGGCCTCTCATTTTAAGGTCCTCCACTTCTTTTGAATAATTATATAATAAGTGGCCATTTTGTATACAGGGCCTAAGATCCTATATTAAAAATCAGATATATTTTAGTGGAAAATATAAATATAGACAGAATAGTTTCTCATCAAAATTGTTAATACTTGTTTTTCGTGGAAATTATTGAATTCTATTTATTTTGACATTGCAAAAGGAGAAGACAGTACAGATAGGTATATGAGCAGGATGATTTTTCATTTTTAATTTTCTAAATAACATAGCTCAAAAGATTAGTCAAACGAAATGAGAAAATCAATACCTTAAAACATATAATGAGGCCCTTGTCTGAAACTCCATAGGCCTCTTGGTGTTGCTACAAAGCTTCAAAGTTTGGAGGAAAAAATTTACAGAGAAAGGAGTTTCTAGCTCAAGATAGTGGCCTGACTACATTTATCTCTGATGATAGACAGAACTTATTTTTCTTCCTTATTTTTTTGTAAAGTTCCACTGAAGTGTAAGCAGTTTTTCTGAAAAAGAGACTGAATAATAACTGCTATAAGAAAGGTGCCATCAGTCAATCAAAAATTCTAAAGAACTCAGACAATTGAAATCAGGATCAATTTGAATAGAAAACAAACAAACAAAAAAGAAAACAAGAGTTAACATTTCTTTTGAAGGAAGTCCTGAAGAAGCTCTGAATTCAAAATCAAGACAGGTAAGGAGCAGGTGTGGGCCGCAGAACAATTAATGGCAGTAAATTCAAGAAGTCTTTCAGGATCACCTGGACTACCCCTCCAACGTGGAAATTTACATGTAGGACATATATACAGGAGCACTTACTGGGGTCATACTTGTAAGTGGAGCAGGGAAGCAGAATCAGGCAGATGGAGAAGTTGAACTGTGACTCAGTAGCAACAGAGGTCTCAGCTGATTCCGTGGAGAGCTTTGAAGCAGCAGTGGGCCCTTTGGGGTTGCCCAGAATTAAGGCAAAAGAGCTAAGTCTTCAGGCTTCCCCCTCTTTGTTGACTAGTCTTTGGATGTGTGCTGCCCCTAGTAGTGAGTATAATTTTGCATGAGGCAATTTCCTTCAGTTGAGGGCAGTTCCTGCAGGGGGACATAGCTGTGAGTTGTCAGCGAGTATACTCCTGACAGCTGAGTGACTGGGTGCCTCAGTCCTGCAGGAAAAAGGACAGTTAACCCAGAAGAAACATGGAAATACAGGAAGTAATAAAGAGCAATGGGAAGGGTAAAGATGTGAATAAATCTAAGTTAATATCAACTATAAATAACAATAACAACAATAATAATAACAGTGTCTTAATAGTTCAAAATGTGTATAAAATAAAAATGCATGAAGATGTGATACAAAAGATGGACAAGGAATAAACAAATTTAAAGCATTCTAAAGTCCTGCTATTGGCTGGGAAGGGGTAAAAGTTCCAAATTTTAATAATTCAAGGAGACACATTTTAATTGGGTCACCACTTAGAAAATATTAAAAGATAGATATATAACTAATAAACTTATAAATGAGAAAAATAAAATCATAAAAAAAGACTTGAGTGATCCAAAAGAGGGCAAGAAAAGAGAAAGAAAGAAAGATATAACAAACAGGACAAATAGAAAATAGTAAAAGGACAGTTACAAACCTAACACATCAGTAATTACATTATTTATTAATGGACTAAATACTTTAATGAAAGAACAAAGATTTCAGATTGGATAAGAAATTATCTCTTAATCTCTAAGTCAATGTCAATTAAGTCTTTGGGGTTTTGTTTCCTGAAATAAAAATTACACGTCTTTCCCTTAGATGTTGTAAAATGTACAATATTAGTGTTCTCCATCATTGAAACTGATTGCAAAGGAACATCTGTTAATGTTAATCTCTTTTCTTGCCCTCTTTTGGATCACTCAAGTCTTTTTTTTATGATTTTATCTTTCTTGCCTATAAGTTTATTAGTTGTATATCTATCTTTTAATATTTTTTTACATATTTCATCTTGAAAATATCCTTTCATGCAGATAGGTCCTGCCAAATACTGATACCAATCCAGAAACATATGACTTTAATTGAGCATATTCATCACTTGGAAGCGTTTATAGAATTCTATTAGATTCGTCTCTTCATATTTGCTTTTTATCTTGTCATTACATCACAGATTAATCACCTTCAATTAGATAGAAGCTCCTCAATTGCATCAGTTTTTGAATTTTTGTTGTTAAATGAATTTTTAAATACGAAACTTTTTTTATACCTGCATTGAGGTCTGAAAAATGCTGCTGGAACTATAATTTGAGCTTGGAAAATGTATCTGCTGTAGTTTTGTGTGGAAATGGAGATTTCACTTCTTATTTGACCTTTTGACAGCATGGGAAATATATAGAGCTTAGCAGGTGTAACCAAGAATTATTGGTCCCAAATAGCTTACATTTTCACTTATTTAGGTGGCCAATTCTTACTGATAGCACCTGCTGTGTGGACTCTTGTATTAAATGTAGTAAAACACAATACTATTCTCAATTTAAATTAACTTTTGTTTTTAATTATTTTTATCTACAACACAATTTACTGAATAACTCTGTAAGACAATATTTCTCATACATATGTCATAGTTAATTTTCATAGTTCCATACCCCTATGGAATACATTACCTTTTCCATTGTTCTCCTGATTTCAGGACCTTTCTTTTCAACCTCCATTAGCTCCTGATTCAGCCTCTATTAAGGATTTTGGAATCCAAAATGGACTAGAGAGCACTAGTCTTTTTTTTTTTTTTTTTTGTGAGGAAGACCAGCCCTGAGCTAACATCCACTGCCGATCCTCCTCTTTTTGCGGAGGAAGACTGGCCCTGGGCTAACATCGGTGCCCATCTTCCTCTACTTTATATGGGACGCCGCCACAGCACGGCTGACAAGCAGTGAGTCGGCGGCCACCCGGGATCCGAACCTGCGAAACCCAGGCTGCCAAGCGTGAACTAAACCGCTGCGCCACCAGGCGGCCCCTAGAGAGCACTAGTCTTATCATTCAAAATATTGTGTCACTAATTTTCACTATATTGTCACCTTTAAACAGTGTTTAAGATCAAATAGCAAATTTAGAAATTGTTGGCATAACTGTTCATACATCTTTCATTAGAATCAAAACTCATTTTAGCTTCTCTTAGCCTCAGTTTTCATATTTTTAATACGAGGATCATGATACCTATTTTAAAGTCCTTATGAGAAGTAAGACAGTGCATACAGAGTGCTGTAGGGAGCCTTCAATATATTTCACTTTTTGGATCTTAAATTACTTAAATGTAACATTAAACATTCCTTTTATAGTTTTTGCATACATATATTCCCTTTATCTTGGAACAACTCAAAAATTTGTTGTTTATATATCAGATCACTTTCATCATACCCTAGGGAAGCATAATAGTACAGTTTTCTTAATCACATGTGTGTGAATTGAAAGCATCCTTTAAATATATACGTGTGTGTATCTAAATATAACACATTATGCACATATTTAAAATGCATATATTTTCCTCTACTGCTTTATTATATCTATAAATATGTTGCCTTTTCACTAATTAAACATTTTAGTGAGAAAATTAGGGAGGAAAATGAAAAAAATGTCAGCCACCATTCCTTGAGGCATATCATTCACAGACCATAGAAAAAGAACAAAACAGTTTGTGGAACCTGAAACCGACCATTAGAAAACCAATCATTTCAAACTCAAAGGGTCACTTTGAGGTGGGAGGGCACTACCTTCTGACGTTTCCAAAGCTCTCAAGAGCAACACCCCATCCAGCAATATTTTCTTTGGTGGCATCTTGTTAACTCATGAACCACAAAGTTTTGTGCTTAAAATGTGGTTGAAAATTTAAGGAGAAACTTGTAAATGAGTAGCTTAGTGTCTTAAAACCATATGTTTAGCCAAATGAAGGTGTGGCACCGTGATGTTTCTCTTTATATGCCCAAACTTTGAAGGGCAGAGGGTTGGATCATTTTTAGGCATTGCTTGCAAGTATGTAGAGGCTTCTTTCCTCTTATTTTCTCACCCAAATATTATTTTCACAGCTTGGTGAAACAGGAGTCACCTTTTATGTTTGGCACGCTTGAATGTGAAGACTGGTGGTTGTTTTAATAACTCAGAAGTATTTACATGTTTCCACCCTGGAGCTATTCTAAAGAGAAACCATAGTTCCAGAAATAAGCAAAGCAAACAAAACAAAATTAGCTAATGTGATGTCTTTTGGATTGCAGGTAGTAGGGTTACTGGTAAAACAATGTTCAGCTCTGCAAATGTATTTTCCCCTAGTCTTTAAAATGTAAATACAGTTAGATATTTCTGCTCGATTTTATTTTGATGCCCTCCGAATGTTACCGGGAGGGGGGGGGGGGGGCAGAGGGGATTGAAGGAGGAGCCCTGGAGCTCGGGAAGACCACTCCTGCTTGCCTTGCCTTTTGGCCTCGGGGGTGGCTAGCTCTGCTGGCCCATTCTCCTGGTCCTCCTTTGAATGCTGGTGGAAACACCAACAGTATTTCCTTCACTTGGGCTTCCCCCTCTCTCATTTCTCACCTTTCTGAAGGCCCAGAGATTCTGGAGCTTCATGCAATTATCATGTTCTGAAGACTAATAAAGAATGAGTCATTTATTCATTCGTTTATTCATTCAACAAGTATCTAGAGATCATCTACTATGAATATGGTCCCTGTTCTAGGCTGGACGTTTAAGGACATAAAAAGAAATGCAGGATACCATCTGGAACTTGCAATCCAGAGAGAAAATACTAAATAGACACATTTTAAGTTATATCACAATGCAAATGCATGAGTTATTTGAGAAAGTGATGGCCAATGGAAACCATGTTGTCCAGCAGGGTGAACTTGGGCATGGCCAGTCTGGCAGGTGCAGAAACAGAAGTGTCTGGAAGGGTAGGTCCATATTTTGTGAGGTAGCATTTGTTTTCAAGGAACAAAAATTTTCTCAAATTACCTCCAAAAAAGGGAGCTTGAAAAGCAACACAGAGAAACCGAAATGTCAGAGGCAGCCTCCTTGTCCCTCTGACCCGATCTGCATCTCTCTTTCCATGTGATGTCCCCTCTCTTGCCTGTTCTAGCCTCCTCTCTGCAAACTGGCTTCCTCCACATGACTCTTGGTTTCTGCTCTTCCTTAACCTCAGCTTGAATGTGACTCGTGTGCCGAGAACCCAACTTCAATTCCAACACTGAACATGTCCTAACGTAGACTCATGAGTGGTAACAACACCAATCTATGCTTCCGTGTTACTGTCTCCAGAGGTGTTCAAAACCCGGATATAAGAATGGAAAAGCCAGATGGTAAAATCGGAGCTAGGATTGGCAGGATGTAGAAGGAATGTGAAAGCAAATGGAAGCAAGGGCATTTGAAGTATGAAAAGAAAGAGTTTTCACTAACGGAATCAAAATTGTATTAGGAGGTGAAAGGGACAAAAACATCAGGAAAAAGAGAAAAGTTCAGGGACAGGAATTGGAGGTGCTGGGTCAATAAATGGTTTTTAGTTTTCTCACTAGACTTCCACTTATAATTAGCTTGCACAAACTACTTTTTCTTGCTGAAAAACTTACTGTAGTAAGTTGATGTGTAACAAAGAATTTCTTAGGGAAATCATGTGTTTGAGACAATGGGGTAGAGTGGGAGCCAGGAAGTACCACGATGGCAATTGTAGTGCTTGTGCAGGGGTAGATGATTTATTCTAAGTTAATGCAGTGGTAGAGGGAACAATAGCCAGTTGGCTTGGAGATGAGCAGGGCTGAATATACTATTCTGAAAGGCAACTCTCCTTTTTGCCCTGCTATTGGTTTAAGAATGGTGAGCCAAGGACATTGAATTTTAATCTAGTGGGTAGAAAAGTGTTTGTAAATAAAGATATGGACTCTGGTCTGACATAAGATAGCTAAGGAGTTTATGTAGAGGGAAAATGTCAATTCTGAGCCCAAATTTCTACAGCTGCTGTGCAGAGTTTAATTCCCTGGTGTAGTAGGAACGTGGTCATTTTGAGCAAGCATCAGTGGCCATGGATATGAGCTCTCTCTCCCTCTCTCTCATACACACACACACACACACACACACACACACACACACACACACACACCTCTGAAGTCTGTCCTTATTCCATAGGTCATTCTGGCTATCTGATCACCAGGAGTGCCAGAACACAAGTCTTGAACTGGAAGACCCAAGGGCCAGGAGAGCTACTTCTGGGTTTAGGGCAATTGTGCTATGGCATGGCTTTTCAGACAATGATAGTTTATATCCCAGAAGGACACAGTATCCTGGAATATTGAGAACCTACCAGCTAAATATGTAAACATTGCAGAGATGATTATGTATGTTTTAGTCACTAGCCTACAGTTTGTGCCAATAAAGGTGAGCTATATCTTTGGCAGATTCAAGAACTGGATTTCAAAGGTAAACTAGGATTCTAATTAAAGTGGATGACCTCACACCTGTCTACATATGTTTAGCATAAGCTTCCAAGTGGCTATGACTCTTGAGCTAAGTCCAGAAATGGCACCCAGAGTATATTTGTCCATAACATTCTTCATGCCTTTTTTAATTGAAGTAAATTTAACTTTACATAAAACTAACCATTTTAAATTGTACAATTTAATGGCATTTAGGGCATTCACAATATTGTGTAGCCATCACCTCTATGTAGTTCCAAAAGGAAACTTCATACCATTAAGCATGTCTAGTCTTTTTTGCATTCATACTATTTCCACCTTCCTGGAGGTGCTCCCATCTCTTATGCGTGTGTGGAAATTCAAACCAGCTTATGTTGGAACTAAAAACTCAGAAAAAGGAAATGAGACGGAAATGAGGCTGGGGCTGGGACCAGGAGCTGCGATTATTCCCAGGTGGACTTAATGCCATGTTCTGCCTTCAGGTGGAATTTCTCTTGGAAGAACTGCATGTGGGCAGTAGGTTCTGGTCTTCTTCTTTTTTTAAATTTATATTTGTTATAGATGGGAATAATTTTACATTAATGCATAATGCAGCTTGTATTATAAATGCTGGTTATTTTAAGTACAGTCTTTTTTTTTTCTTTGCATTTTTGGTTCTCCTTTTCCCCTTTCCTCACACTTATAACCTGCTCCCCCCTCTCCCACATATATTATTTTCTCATTCCTAACAACTTAATATGTATTTTTCCACTTCTTCACCATGCTCATAGAATCATATGCAGACATTTATCTACTATATAATACATATAAGTTTTTCTTATCATTTTTCTTTTACAAAAATTATTATAAAACAAATACCTGTATAATCCCATCTTACACATTTTAGTCAACAATGAATACCTTGTGGATATCACTTCAAGTCAATTGTTTAGCTCTGATTTATTCTTTTTAATAAATATCACATGGTGTGAATGTGGCATAATTTATAACACAATTGATGGTCATTGGCTATGCTTCCATTTATTTATTTTTCCTCTGCCCACTATCAATGAAGCTACAATAGATTTCCTTATACATATGTCATTATGTGCTCCTGGCTTGATGTGTGAGATAGGTCCCCAAGAGTGGTATTAAATCAAAGAATACATGTTATTTTTAAAATTTCAACAGCTGTGTCCAGATGTGCTTTTCAGAAAAGCAGTAGCAATGCACATTTCCATCAGCAGTTCCGAGATAACCCCTATTATTGCATCTTTGTAGATGTGCAATAATATTCATTATTACTTTCATCTGTATTTCACTAACTGCTAGTAAATTTGAGCGTCTTTTCATACTTGTGGGCTACTTGGGTTTACTATTGGTTAGTATACATTATTTCTTGCCCATTTTTCTACTGCATGTCTTTTACTGGTCCATTTTTGTTTAGCCACCAACACTTTGTCTTGATCTGTGCTGTAATTATTTTCTCTGAATCCATTGTTTGTTCATTATTATAAAAAATGTGGGGTTTTTCCTTTTTCAGTTTCTCATAAATAAGCACTCCATCATCTGTAGACTAATATTAAGTCTCTTGGATTTTCCTATAGGATTTGTATTATTCTTTTTCTCCATTGAATTCTTTAATTTATCTCAATTTTTGGTGGGAGCCTGTTTATTTACTTCTAATTTTATTGGACTGTGCTAATCAAATGTAAGCTATAAAATCCTCAAGTTTTTAGGTTTTAAAATTTTCTTTGTGGCTAAGCACACAATCAATTGTTGTAAATGTCCCATAGATATATAGAAAAATGTAAATCTCAGTTTCTCTACGTCTTTGTTAATGTTTTTTTGGCTGTAGTAACCATCCTATTCTAGAGTAGTGTATTAAAGTTATAACTATAATTATATTTTTACCACATTGTCCTCATTCTGCTAATAGTTCAATTTAATATATTTAGTTTCTATATTACATGGTACAATCATGCAATTCCATAAATTGTGCCTCTTATTATTAAAAAATCTCCCTCTTTGTTTGATTTAATGTGTTAGGATTTTGAGGAGCTACTCAGTAAATAGCATCCCTCTTCCTCACCTAAGTAGAACAAGTTAGGACATAAAAGCTAATGGATGGCATATGCAGGACAGCTTTCGTAATTTGCAGGACCCAATACAAAATGAAAACGTGAGCCCATTTGCTTAATAATCATTAAGAATTTCAAGACAGGGACAGCAGAACATTTAAAGTAAATCCAGGGACTTCTAAGCACAGGGACCCTCTAAGCATGGGGCCCTGAGTGACTGCTCAGGTCACAAGCCCATGAAGCCAGCCTTGGGCATATGGAAGTCTAAATATCAACATTGTTGCTAATGAAGCTGATATAAGAGCATGTGTGAGAGTTTAATGGGCCTGCTAGTTCAGACCTTCTCTGCTAGTGACTGACCAATAGCATATTTTACTAATCAATAGTCCAACACTCTAAGTGTTCAAAAAGTTGCTAACTTACAAATCTGGTAGTATATAAAACCATGTTAAGTGATGACAAGTCATAGATGATTATGCGTCATAAAAGAAATTCTGAACAATGTCATTGAGTCTCCTCTCACCTATTTTTTGCATATTCTACTTTCTTTTCATTATTTCAAACAGATTTGCTGTTGAGTCATGGATGCTAGATGTCCCAGGAGATTATCTTACCTTCCTTCTCTACACAGTAGGAATAGCACAGGCATTGGCAATGTGGACCTATCCCATACCAGGCTAGAACCGGACCGCAACCCTGTACCAAAGAGGCCACTCCCAGTGATGAGAAGGAGCTTGCCCTTCAGGGCAATTTCATTTTTGGCTTTTCTTCTGAGAAGACACAAGAGAAGGACACAATTAGTGTCAACAATGATGGGATGTGTTTATTTTTTCATGGTGTGGACACCCAACTTCTGGGACCATTTCTGAGGTCAGTGCTTGAGTGGCCACCCAATGGTTTCATTCCTTTTAGTCCCCACTGTCCTGGAGGAGTAAGAACTAAAGACTAAGGGTCATGACATGCCGGAAATATGGCATATTACAAACAGAATAAAATACAGTGATGCGATACACACAAGGCATTCCAATTCCTCACATCGAACAAATTCCTAGTAGCAGTATACTGTGAATGGATTCAGACACAGCCTTGAGATTTGCAGAATCTAGTCAGATTTTCTAATTTTATTAAGAGTTGTGTGCTCCAACTAGTCAAGAACAAAGAAGACAATTAAGAGTTCTGTTAATGATTTTTAGCCAGTGGATGGGAAGGCATTTACATATCTGAAGAGCTAGTGAAATACAAACTTCAATTAAGTGTGTAGCCTCTGAATGAGAGTTACCGACTAACTTCACTTGCAAATTGGGAATAAAGTAATTTAAATCTGAGGGAATAAGTACATACTCAACTTTTCCTTTGTGTTTGGAGTCATTGATATAGCAACTATAAAAGTGTTCACCATGTCCCATCAGTGTCTCACACAAGGATATAGTGGCATCCTGACTGATATTGCTGGTACTTAAAAAACAGACAAATCAGCATGCTGAGTAAGAAGCCTAATAATATTTTCATAGGAAAAAACACTCAAAATTATTTGGAGTGGCATAATTGTTTTCTTAGTGAGTATGCATATTTTAAACTTTGGAAAATTTAAAATTGAGTATTGAAATTATAAAGATAATTAAACCTGTATTACTCACGTTTTGAATTAAGGAATCAGCATATTTGGCATTCTAGACATTTATCAAATTTAAGAGACTGTTCTAGAGCAACAAGTCAGCCTTGTAATTTAATATAAAGAACAAACTTTTGGTTATTGATCATTTGTATCTTATGTTTGCTTTCTATTTCATTGATTTCTGTTCTTATCTTTATTATTTCCTTCCTTCTACTTTCTTTAGATTCAATTTTATGTCTATTTTCCACCTGTTTACGATGGATGATTACATCATCAATTTTCAGTCTTTCTTGTTTTCTTGCATATGTACTTAAGGCTATAATTCTCTCTCTAACTGTATGTTATACGTTCTGATAAATAATATTTTCATTATTTTGCCATTCACAATTTTTTCTGATTTTTATTACGATTTTTTCTTTGACTGATGGATTATTTAGAAGTATATTGCTTAATTTTCAAACATATGGATACTTTTAAGTTTTCTTTTTGTTTTTATTTCTAGCTAATTTCCACCATGATCAGAAATTGTACTCTGATTTCAATCCTTTGAAATTTGTGGAGAATTGCTTTATTTCCACATATGGTTAATTTTGATAAATGATGCATATGCACTTGATAAGATCTTTTTTTAAAGTCATTGGGTGCAATGTTTTATATATATGCCAAGAAGGCCAAGTAAGCATGCTCTTCAAATATTCTGAATCCTTATTGTTTTTGTCCATTTCTTCTATCAGTTACTGAGAAAATTGTGTTAGAATCTCCTACTAAGAATATGAACTCATTTATTTCTAAGTTCTGTCATTTTAAAATTTGTGTTATTTCAGGTTAAGTTACTAGTTCCATATAAATTTTGAATTGTTGCATCTTCCTAATAAGCTGGTCCCTCTCTACCTCTAGTAATAGTTTTCAACTTAAAGTCTACTTAGTCTGATATTAGTACAACTTTAGCAGATTTCCTTCTGGATTAGGTTGGCACTGTATGTATTTTTCAACCTTTACTTCCAACATTTTGGTATTCCATATGTTTTAGGTGTCCCTCTTGTCAGTCTTATACTTTTTTTCTCATTATTTGTCTTTTGTGTGTGTACTGATTGTTATATATTCCATTTTTTTTCCTCTGATCCATTTGCTTTGTGTATGCCAAATTTTTGTTGATGTTTCATGTACTGTCATTTGTCCCGTTTGATTTGCCTTTCCCTTCTTAACGAGGCTTGGAGAAGAAATATCGAAAGATTTTGTCCTACATCCTACCTCAGACATTCCCAGAGTCATTACACAGACCTTATTATTTTTCACTTTCAATACCTGCAGTTCCTCCATAAACTATTTCATGCATCCCACTCTTTGACCATCACCCTTTAGATTCCTAGCTTATTTTCTCCAATGCCCCAATCCCAGCAATCCTTTAAATCCGCCTTTACACTGCTCCTCCTCACACAGCTTAAATCCCATTTCCCATCATTTTAATCAACATATAAAACAATCTCACCTGGTTGAACTAGCTATATGAAACCCCAACTCTGATTAAATCCACCTTTCTGCCTACTCTGCCCCTAGATCTGTTCAACTACACATGACCAGAGAAAAGCCACACTGATTGGTCTTGCTTTATCATCATGACTGTGGATTTCAAGGGGCCTGCTAATGCTGCCTCCTGATCACACTACATTTCTAATCCACTCACTCTCTCTCTGTTAGCTACTGCTTCGTGTCTTCCCCTCCTTGATCCACAGTCTCAGCTGATGACTCGCTTCGCTAATTCACTAAGGAGAAATGAAGCATTCAGAAGAAACTGGCACGGATTTCCGTCTTCCCCCGGCCCACATACCGGCACATGTGCCCGTGTACTCTTTTGTTCCATACGTCACTATAAATGAAGTTTCTGTGATCCTGTCTGAAGTGTACTAAGATCCCCCTGGTCTTACCTGCTCAAAGCACCATGCCAGCAATCCTCACCTGTCGCCTAATTTAAAAATTTCCAGCTCTACTGGATCATTTCCAACAGTACATAAGCCTGCAGTTTTTCCCATCCTGCTCAAAAAAACCTCCCTTTGACCCCACATTGAAGACATATAAATCAAATGCTTATGAATGGGGAAAAAACACTAAGTGAATTAAAAAATAAGGAACAGATTATGGAAATATTCGCTACTCACATCACTCATATCACAGATAAGAGGCTGATGTCTCCATTATGAAGAGCTTCTATAAATTAATGAGAAAGAGTCACATCACAACATTGGAAAATGATATGAATGAGAAATTCAGAGAAAAGAGAACTACAATTTGACTCTTAATCATATAAACAGATGCTATCCCCCACTCATATGAGAAATAAAAAAAGAAAAAACAGGTACTATTTTCACCTCTCATATTGGCAAAAGTGTAAAATTTGATTAAAGAGTCTCTGTGGAGTACTGGCTAGGAGCCTGGGTCTGGAGCCAGACTACGTGGGTCTGAGTCCTACCAGTAGAGAGACTTTGAACACGTTTTTTGACTTCTCTGTTCCTCAGTTTCCTCATTTGTTAAGTGGGAAACATAATTATACTTACCTCATAACAGGGTTATTTTAAGGGTTAAGTGTATAAACTTGTGTAACATGCTTACAAGCAGCTCCCGGTGCAGAGTAAAAGGTGTTATTAAAACAGCATTTTGGGGTAGGGGAGGCTGTGAGATCATAGTCGACCTCATTCATTGTTGGTGGAAATCTAAATTATTACAACGTCTATGAAGGGGGCAGAACCTAGCAAAATCACAAATGAACATGCCCTTTGACTAAGCAGTCTCACTTCTGTGAGTTTATCTTACAGATATACTTGCACACATTTGGAATGATGTGCATACAAGTCTAGTCACTGCAGCACTGTTTGCAAATACCCATTGATAGGATACTAGTTAAATAAGTTAGATTCATCCATTCTTTGAGAATTCACCTCTAACTCTCTGTGGGCTAATATGGAGATTTTCAAGTTATCTTACATATGTAACAAGATATATTACTTTCAATAAGAAAGCATGGGACAGAATAGTCCTGCATAGGATCCTAGCATTTGTGTAAAAAAGAGGAATAATGGGCCAGCCTGGTGGCATAGCAGTTAAGTTTATGCGCTCTGCTTCGGCAGTCCCGGGGTTCACAGGTTTGGATCCTGGGCGCGGACCTACGCACCGCTTGTCAAGCCATGCTGTGGTGGCGTCCCATATAAAGTAGAGGAAGATGGACACGAATGTTAGCCCAGGGCCAGTCTTCCTCAGCAAAAAGAGAAGGATTGGCAACGGATTTTAGCTCAGGGCTGGTCTTCCTCACACACACAAAAAAAGAAGGAAAAAATAACAATAAAGTTTTGTATATACTTGCAGATGCATGAAGAAGCTCTGGCACAATTCATAAGGAACTATTAATAGTGGTTTCTATTGGGAGTAGGCAGAAGGGGTTTAGGGGTAGGAAGAAAATGTCTCACTGAAGCCTTTTTACACTTAATGATAGATAGATTTGCACTCTATGAGAGAGAGCTTGAAAAAATGCCAGAACATGTCAATCCTCTGCCTAAAACCCTCCAAATGGCTTGTCTTTAGTAAAGACTAAATTGCTCTCTAAGAAGAGTGAGAAGCCATTTGGAGGGTTTACAGTGCTCTAAGTAATTAGGTTCTCGACTTCCTCTCCCGCCTCCTCCATCACCGTCTGCACGCTCACTCTCACACAGTCACACTGCCTTCTTGCCATTCCTTGAAAAGGTCAGACACGCTCCAGCTTTGCACTCATTGCTACTGCTCTCTTGCTTTCAGTGCATTTCCTTCAATATACCTGTGACTTGAGCTATCATTTCCTTCAGGTGTCTGTCACTCTATCCGAAAAGCTTCTCCTGATCATCGTATAAAGAGCATGCCTTTATCTCATTCTTTTTATTTATTTATCTATTTATTTGAAATAACATTGGTTTATAACATTATATAAATTTCTTGTGTAGATCTTTATGTTTTTGCCATTGTATAGACTACATTGTGTTCACCACCAAAAGTCTAGTTTCCATCCATCACCGTATACATGTGCCCCTTTCCCCCTTTCCCCCTCCCCACTTCCGTCTGGTAGCCACCGATTTCTCTGTATTTCTTTGTTTGTTTGTCTTTCACATGGGAAATGCAAATCAAAACCACAATGAGATATCACCTCACGCCCATCAGAATGGCTATTACTAAAAAGACAAAAAATAACAAGTGTTGGAGAGGATGTGGAGGAAAGGGAACCCTCATACACTGCTGATGGAATGTAAATTGGTCCAGTCACTATGGAAAACAGTATGGAGATTCCTCAAAAAATTAAAAATAGAACTACCATATGATCCAGCTATTCCATTTCTAGATATTTATCCAAAGAATATAAAAACACTAATTTGAAAAGATATATGCACCCCTGTGTTCACTGCAGCATTATTCAGTCATTTTTAAAATACCCCTCCTCGCCACAGACACACTTTAGTTTTCTTCATGGCATTTAAATGCGTGCACACACACTTGTATACATGTTGATTTCTGCCTCACCCCCTCAATAGAGTATCCCTAGTACCTAGAACAGTGATTGAAAGTGAAACCAGGAGTTCAAACACTGCTAACAGCGCTCTTTCCTAATAATAAGACATCCATTTCTTGGCTCTGCTTCCCTCTATAGTTTGGCCTCATTCTCTCCTATTGCAGACACCTCTCAACAGTTGGCTGCCAACAGTTTCATATTCACATTCTCCCATTCCAGGAACCCCAAGCCAAGGAAGAGTGCTAATCTGAAGAATCACTTGGAGAGCCTGGGGATAGTTGCAGGAGCGGGAAAGCAGCATTTGGTCCCCCAGATGAATGTTCTCTAGCTACAGCATGAAGATATTTTTAAAATAATGATGACTTTTTTGCTTTTGTGTTCTCAGTTAGCTTTAGGTTGGCTGTAGTTTGTGATGTATGAATTCTTCAAGACCTTAAGGAACTCGTTCTTGAAGAATGTGTGTTTCCTGCATTTTTGTATTTTCAAAACAGTTCGTCTCTTTTCTTTACACATGAAATACAGTTTGGCTATGTATGAACTCCTTGGATATATTTTCTTTCCTTAAGAATTTTGTAGTTATTGCTACATTATCTTCTGACATGTAATTTTATTATCAAGAAGGAGGATCTTAGCCTCAGACTCAGATCTACAGTATAGATTCTGTACTAAATCTTTTCAATTATTCATTATTAAAGGTTTTTGCTCGTTTATTTGTTAGTTTTCTGAACCAGCTCTTTGAAGGAAGTTTTGGAAAAGGTAGAGACCAGAGCCTTGTTCCAGGCTATTTGGGATATTTCTTATGATCTAGGGATTTATGAGAGAGTTTATGTAGCCTTTACTATTTCCCAAACAGTTTAGACAGGCGGTGTTTTTTCCTTCACAATTTGTATCTTGTATTCTTCCTGCTGCCATAGAGAAACACTGCTTCCTGGAAACATGGCTTGTCTATGGGACATTTCATTCTGCCGTGCTTGCTCTGCTTTTGGTATCAAGTAAAATAGATGGGGTATCCAGCTTCAAGCTCTAGCCCAACTCTGCCTCCTACACCTTTGCAAAAAAGGGATGTTGTTTTTGCACTTTAAGGTGTTCTTCACAATTTTGCAAAGGGTAAAATTTGAAGTTTTTTCCTGATATCTATAGCAACTGGATCCTATCATCGATTAGTTCTCTCATGGTGTTATCTTCTCCCAATTTCCTCTTTTCTGATCACCGTGCTTCTTTTGGATGATTTTTGGCTGAGAAAGGGAAAATGCTGATTTCATGTCAAGATGTTCAAATCTGAAATTCCTTTTACTTTAACTTTCTTGAAGCACTCATAAAATAGCAGTCCAGTAAGGGGGATAAAAGCAGAGCACAGAGTTAACAGGTCTATTTGTCGTGTGCCAGCTCCTCTACTAATACTGGAAATAAAACAATGAGCTAGACAGACACGGTCTAATGTCTATATTCTATAGTTAAAAGTTATAATAAGTGCACTGAAGGAAAGAATATCCCAATCACATCTTTGAATCTGACAGCCACTGTCATCAAGCTTAGGTTAGACTGGCTTTTGTTTTTGTTTTTTTGCTTTAACAATACAGCCACAGTGCCCTTTAAAACTCCAGGCAGCAGCTGTCTTCATTTGGCAAACTTGAAAAGTTTTGTTCTATCCATTTGCCAAGACTGGCTTTGTGGCTGCCCAGAGATTCAAGAGAAGGTTTGAGTAGCCCACAGTTTCTTTTCCATGGAATGCCACAAAGTTAATGAGTTATCTTCTCTTTGTGAGAGTTTATTTCTGATTTTAAAAAAATCAAAACTTGGTCTTTCTTATTGGCTAAAAATATATATATTAGACCTAATAAAAGGAGAAGGTAACAAGCCTTAAAACCAAGAGCTAAAGATGTCTGTGATCTTAGTCAATGTTAAATATATTTTCTTTTCCAGAGTTGGGCATTAGATTTTTTAGCTAGAGTTTAATTAGTTTTAAGGTGTCATGTCCCTTCCTGATATAGATTAGATCAGTGACATTATATTGACCTACAGAGGAGGTCTATAGCCTTATTTCAAAAGTTGTTTGGATGTTAAGAAGAATTTTAGAAAAATCACTCAAAGATATTTGAAGGAAGCAATGTAAATGTACTAAACAATGCAAAGATGCAAATTCTAAATTAATTAAGAATCTGACTTTTTTTGTTCAATTAATGTCAAAGGAATAATTTGTCAGAGGAACAAATTTGTAAATTTGTCTTCATCTGTACTGAATTCTTTCACAAAATCAAATAATTAAGGATATGTTACTAAGCATCTTTTACCAGTTCTAAAAAAACAATTATAGAATACTAGATTATCAGTTCCCATCTACTTTATATTAAAGTTTTCTTATTTTGGAAAAAAATAGTACAGATAACAATAAAAAAACATCTTGCACACCTTTTGTTCCCTCTTTTAATAAAGCAAATTCATTTTCACTTTACAAGCACATGGTGACATTGAAAGGCAGAGTTATCCACTGAAGTTTAGCATCACAGCGTTGAGTAGTGAGCATTGTAATGGATTTTCAAGACTAGTTAAGTTAAAGGATTCCAAAGAAATTAGGCTATATGTTCTAATACTTATACTATTCTCTTAACCTTCTTTCATACAGAACTCTTCATTATGTACCCTTATAATTAACTAAAACACATTTAACTTAGCTTCACATATTAACAGCCGATCATATCCCAAGCTCTGAAGTGTAGCTTCACAAGGGATATCCCCCAAACAGAAAATATTCATGTAGTCTAACCATACTCTTATGATCTTAAAACCATTGATTTATTTTCCTCTATATACTTAGAGAAATTTATTTTGCATTAGATTAGATAGAATAAGGAGTAAATCTTTCTTGACATTGTGAAAATCCAATCTAACTTTGCTTTTTCCCTGGAATATTTATTCTTCTTCCAACAACATAACAAATATTCGGTGATGCTTTTAATTCTGCTATATTACATTCAAACCTCACCTCCCATATTAACGCTGAAAACCAATAAATGGCTCCTGGTGGCTCTTGGAAAATGAAAAACAATGTATTATAAAATATGACTGGAATAAAGTCTTATCTCGTAGATCTTGCTGGGCAAAGAAGCAGAATGATTTTAATGTCACTAATTTTAGGGAATTTTACAGTTTCAGTTAGTTTTGCCTCATAAGATTCCAATTAAATTCAGTTTAGAGGAAAATATCATACATAATGGACCTTCATACCAGTTGAGATTTGTCTTAGTCAGCTCGAGCTGCCATAACAAAATACCATAGACTGGGTGGCTTAAACAGCAGGAATTTATTTCTCACAGTTCTGGAGACTGGAGTTTATAATCCAGTTACCAGCGGGGTCAGTGTGTGGTGAGAGCTCGCTTCTTGGGTTGTAAATGGCCACCTTCTCCCTGTGTCCTGACATGGACTTTCCTCTGTGCTTGCAGGTGGAGAGAAAGAGAAAGGAAGTAAGCTCCCCAATGTCTCTTCCTATAAGGGCCCTAATCCCATCATGAGGACTCCACCCTCATGACCTCATCTAAACCTAATCACCTCCCCAAGGCCACATCTCTGGATACCATCACGTTGGGGATTAAGGCTTCAACATATGAATTTTGAGAGGACATAATCCAGCCCATAGCAAGATATATGCAAACAATGAAAGAGTTGTAAGGATAGATAAACATAGTCGCTTTCTGGTCATATGATTAATTATGCAATGTATTTTTCAATATAACCTATACAATTTAATCTGATCATAAAATCATCTAGAAGAGAAGAAAGGGAACTTTCATGTCTGTGGCACGAAGCTATTTTTAAAATATTGATCTTCCTTTTCATATTTCCCCTTTTACTTCTGTTTGAGAAGCGAAGTTTTTCTGTACTTGTTTCCTTGAAGAAAGGAACATATGAGGTAGAAGGGAAAAAAGGAGTCTTCCTTGCTTTGGCTTTCAAAAGCCAAAACCCTAAGGAAAAACAAGAGTAGTTCTGGCATATACAAAGGCAGATCTGAAGACTATTCCACAAGCTACGTGGAGGGAAGACAGCTGGAGTCAAACCAAGGAGACTGAAATTGTGAGTGGGAAACAGAGTTGAGACTTGTTCCCGTCCATTTTACAAGTTAGAGTCCCTGAGAGATGACAGGATCCTCGAGAGGCTTTGGAGAGACTGAGTGAGAAACTGTGTTTCCCACTTCCTAGTTTAGAGCTCTGATGAGGTGGGAAGACTCCCGAAATTTGAGGTACTTGAGAGCAGAGGGCATGTGCTACCTCTTTTTCATAGTAGAATCTTGATGAGGTGACAAGAGGGAAGAGCTGCATGCCAAGTCCAGGTCTAGTGAGTCAAAGAAAGACTTAGATCCTGTGCTGCAGATTATGACAGAAGCAGCAGAATAATTCTTGTCTCTCAAGCGTGATGAGGAAGAAACAAAACAGTTGCTATACCTGAAGGGATCATGTGGACAGCATGAGGGCCATCTCATTGCCACCTGGTGGACTGATGACTGAGGACTAGACAGAGAAGCAATGTGTCAGAGGATAACTATGTAGACAGATGACCTTGAGATCACGTGCCTCCCTGCAAGTGACCTGGCACCACTCAAGCCCCCTATTTAGACACAGCTTTGAAGAAATTTCTAAGTCTCTGACTGACTGTGGTTAAGTTTGGACCACCCAGTGGTTTGAGGGCTCAAAATAGAAATTATAAAGGAAAAAAGTATGACACATTAGGCCAGTTAGTCCATTTCTTTCCCAGGGACTAGCTCTGCATTCCAAGAGGTATTGTCAGGCCACAAAATATTCACTCCGTTACATCGTTCCCTCAGAGCAATGGATGCTTGATTGCTTCATGTTTCCATAACTCTTCCCTGCACTGTGAATCCATATGCCCAATGGACAGCTGGACATTTTCACTTGGATGCCTCAAAGGCACCTAATACTCAATATATTTAAAATCATACTCATAATCTTTCCCCAAGTTCTCTTCACTGTCTCAGTGAGTGGGACCCTTTCTAGCCACAGTACAAGCCAGCAATCTGCTCCTGGTCCTTGACAGCCCCAGCCACAAACACAGGTTCATATTTTACCCACAACACAAGAGGAGCCAAAAATAAAAAAAAAAAAACAAACCTGGAACACCAGGCTTATGACAAGAAAAGGAGCTTTTATTATTATCGAAAGGCAGCCAGACGAGGAGACGGGAGCTAAAACTCAAATCCACCTCCCCAAAGGAAAAAGGTAGGAGTTTTTATTTGAGGTTTTAGGTAGGGGAGGGGGAGCGTGTGGCCTTGCTGGTTGGCATTTTCCCACCAGCCTGCATCTGGCCTTGTGAGGCTGCTTGCAGGAAGTGGGACGGCGAGATAAGGGAATCTGCAGTGGGTGTCCTCAGTTGTCTGCCTCCGTGATGGAGGGTGGATTCTGGTGCCAGGAAGCCAAGGTGTCTGGGAAGCTTCAGCTTCTTGATACTCTCTGGACATCAGTTTCCCTGTAATAAACTTCAAGAGCCCATAATTGACCAAAACTTAAGTGTGAGCCCAGCATGAGGCCACCTGGGCTTTTAACAGTTTGTAAGTTCTATTTGCCTTGTGAAGCTCAGGGATACAAAGATTAAAGAAATCGATATTTACGTATGAATGTAACTAGAGAATCAGGGAAAGGGGATGGTTGCTTTTGGTTTTAACCCCATATATGCTGGGTTTAATGTAGGGAAACCAAGATCAGGGCTGGTATCACTCCATCACCACCCATTTCTACTATGACCCCTTGAGCTCAAGCTACCATCACCTCTCCCTCTGGAGGGGTCTATCCGCATTCACTCAGTGAACACTTCATCATTCTCAATGCCGCAACCCGAACGATTTTCAAAATGAAACTCTGATCATGTTCTTTATAACTCACCCAACACCCCCACACAGGTTCCTTTGTGCCAAATGATTAACAAGGTGACAAATGTCTATGCGAGGTGGCTGCTGTGTTTTCATACAACCTCATCTTAAACCATGCTCCTCTCACTTCCTGCACCCAGGCACACTGGCCTCCTTTCCCTTCCTTAAACTCGCAAAGCCCCTACAGCCTCAGGGCCTTTGAACATCCACTCTTTCCGTCTGGAATACTGTTCTTCACATCTTTACCACCCAATTTCTACTCAGACCTCAGATCTCAGTTCCTTATCCTTGACCCTGCCAACCAGTTAAATCCTCCACTATTGGTCTCAAAGAACTAGGTATCTCTCCTTCATAGCAACGATCATGATGGAACTTTTTTTTTTTTTTTGATTATTTTATTACCCGTTGCTTTCTCTGTTAGGCTGTCAGCTCAATAAGGAGTGAGAACAAACCTGTGCTCCTATTTTATCCGCAGTGACCCAGGCACTTAGTAGACAGTCAATTATAAGACCACAGAAAGCTTGCAAACATTGAATTCTGCACATTCTCCATTCATTTATTTAATGAGTGTGTATTGAGCCAGAATTTGCACTAGAAATGAAGAAATACGAAGGAGAATGAGAGAGCCCTTGCACTTGAGATGCTCGCATTCTGGTGAGATAAATGGAGACAATACAATTTGATGGCAGCAATCATGGAGATGCCCACAAAGTGCTGGGGAAGAGTGGGGAGGATCAAACGTCAGTGTTTCCTAGCAGAGGCTGGGGATGGTCAAGAAAATAGTTTTGTTATTCTTGGATTCCCCACATGAAAAATGGTGTGAGGTAGGCCCCTGTTCAGAATTCCTAACATCCCTTACTCTCTGTTTTCTCATAGCCCCACTATGTTTGCTAGGGCCGCCAGAACAAAATACCACAAACTGAGTGGCTTAAACAACAGAAATCTATTCTCTTACAGTTCTGGAGGTTTGAAGTCCAAAATCAAGGTGTCTGCAGGGTTGGTTCCTTCTGAGGAATGTGAAGGAGAATCTGTTCCATTCCCTTCTCCGAGCTTCTCATGGTTTGCTGGCAATCTTAAACACTTCGAAGAATCAAAAACATCATTCAACTTTACTCTCCTCAAGTCTGTCTTGCTTCAGTGGTTACACTGTGTTAAGCATAAATTTATTCATTCTTGTTATAATCTTTCCGCAAAAATTGTTCTTCAGTGATATAATATGAATAAGATTAAAAATATATATACACAGAATCCTGCCGTATAGGTTTTCCCTCCCAGAAGTATAGGCATTGTCTAATTACAAACTCCTGGTTAGTGTACACCAAAAAAAGTATTTAAAAATAAGCAAAACCTACTCCTCTGCTGGAAATGACCAGACTGTTCTGTTCTTTGGGAATGTCTACAGAGTGCTTCTTTCCTGTCACCCATGTGCTTCTTTAGTTGACTGCTACCTGATTCTCACGTTTCCTCTCTTGAATTTTTCAGATATGAATATGTTCTCTTCAAGGAATCTTTTCCTCATATTCTGTCTCTCTCTCTCTCTCTCTCCCTAATTTCTTCCTCTTTTCAATCCATTCAAAAACCCAAACCACACCGAAACATGGCTGATCTGCTCCAGCAGCTGTCTATTAAAATATCTGTGAAATGCAAGAGGGAGGCTGCCCGGGCGTGTTGGTTCCGAGCCCTACAGAGTGCGGGCGGCGGGCGGCCTGCAGGAGCGGTGCGCTCTGGGTGGCGTGGTCCACTGTCCACGGTCCACCATCCACGGTCCGGGCGCCAACCCAGGGGCCCTGGGCTCACTGCCTGCCACCTCCACTGGGGCGGGCGCATGCCTAAGGTCCCCAGCCGTGGAGCCTTGGCACTAACGACCTGAGCTGCCAGGTCTCATATTCGAGGTCCAGGACAGTCAGCCTGTGCCGCGGTCGCCGGTACCACTCGGTCCATCCTCCACCACTACCCTTTTGAGCATCCCCACCCTCTTGTGCTTCAGTTTCTCTCAGGTAAGAGGCCCGACTACAAGGCACATTTTATTGCACCTGAAGCTTTTTAAAGCGCACTTTATTGCGGCCGGCTGGTGGTATAGTGGTTAAGTTCCCTGCTCTGCTTCGGCGACCCCGGGTTCACAGATTCCAATCCCGAGCCCGGACAGATGCACCGCTCATCAAGCCATGCACTGGCGGCGTCCCACGTACAAAATGGAGGAAGATGGGCACAGATGTTAGCTCAGGGCCACTCTTCCTCACAATAAATAAATAAATAAAATGTAGTTTATTAAGGTATAACTTACAATAAAGTACAGGTGGCTGAGTTTTGCAAAAGCATACAGTCCTGGGGCCATCGCCACAATCTAGACATAATGTTTTTTCATCACCCTGAAAAGTTTCATCAAGTCCTTTTGCAGTCAATCCTCTTCCCTACCCCCGGGCATACGGTAGGTAATGAATATTTGATGACCAAATTCTACTCACTGAACCCAGTGAATTCTAACATCCAATAGCTAAATTCAGTCCAAGTACCACCACAACAAAGAAACCAGTCATTCAATCCAGGATACACAAAATACATTGGAAAAAAGAACAATATAAAAGCAAGAGAGAAATAGATGTTCTAATGAAATGATACATTTTGCCGAAACATAAACCTCTAAAGCTCTTGAAAAAATCTGGAAGTCACTTCAGAATAGCCATAGAAGGGCCTTTCTACCTCTTCGTCCTACTCTGATTATAACCATTTTTTTCAAGTAGCAATATTTACAACAAAATAAAAAACATTTATTGATTTTGGGAGTTAATTACTAGCATAGTCAGTATTCAGTTTTCAAATGAGTTGTTCAAAAGTTCAGTTGCAAATCAGTTTTCTATCTCAGCAAGTATTTTTTTCATAAACATAATGTTATAAAAAATGAGTATTCAAGTATTGTTCAACAAGAATATTCTAATATTTGTTACTTGCTTGAATTCTAGATTCTGGAACCTGGGGACCAAGCAACGCAGAATCAAGGTAGAGATACAAAAAATATTTAGGAGGGAAAATTATCAGGACTTGATATTGGCTGGAATATAGGAGATGAAATTTATAGAAGAATAAAATAATGGCTCCTATAATTTAGATTTAGATAACTAGGTACATGGCAATGTCACCAACTGAGAGAGAGAACACACAGAGAATGAGGAGTGGCCCTGGGTGAGAGGATGGCAAGTTGCCATGTCCGTGGGACATGCAAGTGGAGAAATCTAGTTGGGGTAGGACATAGAAATCTGAAATTTAGGGAAGAGGTCATCTGCATATAGGTGGTCATTGAAACCACGAGACTTGATGAGATCTCCTAAAAGAGTATGAAGTGTGAAAAACATAATTCACCAAAACTTTGAGGAAACTTCAATCTGTAATACATGGTCAGATAAAAGAAACACGTAGAGAAAGAGAAAAATCAGAGATACAGAGAATATCATTATATTATTCTCAAAAGAAAAACAATTTAAAACACTCTAAGTAAATCTGATCTAAATGCCACATAAACCTGAATATCAAGGAGCTCGTGGAACAAAGGTGTCAAGCTTTAACAAATCTACGCTGGGCACTGCCATCTGCCAATCTGCCAGCTGATCGCAACACAGTCACCTGGGAAGGTTTTAAAAATAAATATTTCAAGCCCTTGCCTATATGTTTTAATTTAGGAACTCTTTCATGAGGCTCCAGACTCAGTATTTTTAAAAGCTTCCCAAATCTAACATTCTACCGGCTTTGGAAACATCTTCTTCACAACGCCCTCACCGTTCACCACCTCAAGTTGAACACTTTCCGTTTTTTTCTCACAGAAGAAAATAAAGCTCAGAGTATTTTTGGAGCTTGGAGGTGCATGGCTGAAGACAGAAAGTACCTTCCAATTTCCTAGTAGTCACGAACTTTTGTGACTAAGAGAAACGTACAATTGCCAAGCTCAGAGACACTTGGAAATAGAGGTGGTTATTATAAAAATAAGCACCTGTAGGTAGTATTTATTTTATTGAAAAAATAATGGCTCAGAGGAAGAATCCAAGCTATAATAAAATTAATTATTGTTCTGCAAGCCATCCTAAAGGAGAATTTCCAATGAAAGGGATTCATTGTCACCATTCAGCCATGCACACGGCTGCCAGCTGTGCTAACTGCTGTGGTGCTCTTTGACCTGCATCATGTGATAACCTGATGGTTCCCAAAAGTCTTACCATCCCCAGAATGCAGAAGGGTCTTCCACAAGATGGTACTAGGTGGTCCACTGAGTAAATATTTGTCATATAATTTTTAAAACTATTTATTCTATCCCCTTTTGGAGTTTTACAGAGAATATTAGAACATTAAAGTCCCTGAGAATTCCTACAATCAAGAGCCCATTAATTTTGTTTATTCTATTGTTTCCCAAATTTATTTGACCACACTTTGCTTTTTGTATAAAACACAGTTTTGGAAATGGTGCTCCAGACAATACCATGACAAATTTTAAAACTCCAGTGAGATCAAGAAAATGGGTAAATTGGTGATCATCTGTCGAGCATGTAATGAGCAAAGCCTTAGGATAATCTGGAATAGTAGTATTTGATTGTTAATCTTGATAACATACAGTTTCTGATTTAAGATAGAGTATCGAAGCATATTAGTAATATATATGACAATTCATGGGAAATATTTTAGAAATTTAAGGCAATCTTCTAACTTCAGATATTTTAGAAATATTCATCTCCTTAAAATTATTGGGCTAATTTAGAATATTGTTACCTATTCACTGAAGTAATTCCTAGGGGCTTTTCCTTAGTAATGCTAATAGCATATGTTCTCTTAAAAATATGAAAGTTAATTTCATTCAATATCCAATTACCTTTCTGGATGCATCTGCCACTGTTTATGCCATGCTCTAGCTTGCCACACTAGACTCCATAGCACTCTGTCAAACATGTAAAGAATTTTCAAAATCTCCACCTGTTTGCTCACACTGTCTTCTCGGCCTGGAATGCTCCACCCGAATACAACTTTCCCTCTGATCTCCTTCTCAAACCACTAATGGCCCTTCTCACATGGTATTAAGCTTCCCCACAAAATTGTGACTCCCAAGAGGACAAGAGCTAAGTCATGTTTACTTGAGTAACATGTAACATGTAGGGTTTTAATGAATTTTCTACTGGATTAAGTTTAGAGTATTCTGTAATTCAGTCCTTTCCCTAATTGAAACACATCCTCCAGTAGTCTGAGTTAATGAGATTTGGTGGAAGGCATCAAACAAAAGTCTAAGTTTGGGGCCATTTGGAGATCTAATTTATAAGAGTTTGTTGAAGCCTGGCCATGAAACATTGAGGAGGCTCAACATGCAAATACTTTAGACACAATAGTGTTGATTAGGGATGCAGAAACCCGGGTCCAGCAATAATACTTTTTGTCCTTGATGCAGAACCTAAAATTTGATAATATAAATAACAAGAGCAACAACAGAGTAGCAGTGCCAAGCACTATTTTAAGGGCTTTATATATACTTATTCATATGATCCTCACAGCTACCCTATGAGGTAGTCACTGTTATTATCCTTCCAACTTAAAGGAGGAGAAACTGAGGCACAGAGAGGTTAAGTAACTTCTCCAATGTTACACGTCTTATGAGTGATAGAACCAGAATTCATCTTCTAGATTCACCTAGATAGGTAAATAGAACCAGTAAATGCCATAAGTGTGGGGTTTCCGGAACTAGACTACCTGTGTTCATGGCCCAATTCTAATAGCTTTGTGGTCTTGGGTAAGATATTATCCTCTTTCCGTCTGTGTTCTCATCTCTAAAAATACCTTATAGCAGTTTTAGAGTAGAGTGAATTCTTTGCTGAGCCAATCTGGCTGGCTCAGTTTCTATCTGCTAGGATGAGTTCCCTTGTCCAGTGTTTCAGGGTCATTTCTGAGAATAGAGAAGGATTTTTCTGTGGGAGGACCACACCACCATAACAGTCCATGTCCTATTGGTTCCTGGAGGTTGCCTTTGGGTTGAGAAATCCCAGTGTCCTCTGTGCAAGGCGTGAGGTTTTTTTGCAATATGATTCCCTTAAAACTGTACTCAGCTGCTTGTTTATCTTATTTTCAGAACATATATCAGTGACAGAAAGGTTTACCATCATACTCTGAATCTCTATTTGAAGCAAGGCCCCATACTCGTGGCTTCCTCACAACACAAGTGAATTCCCTGTCCTTTCTGCTAGCTTTGAGCTGTACAGAATCAGCCTCAGGATTCTGTGACAGGCTGGGGTGGTGGTGGGGTTGATCTGTCCTCGAGTGCTTTGTCCATCCCTGGGTTGTATTACTGCCCACATGCTGGTCAATGAGAAGCATCGAGTCTTTCGACTGGCAATAGATTTGCAGCAAAGGGTTTTCCGAAGGAGGATCAGTGCTTCCTCCCTCTTCCAGCTTCCCTTAAAATCTCCATTTTAGATATCACAAATCCCTCATTTTCTTCAACAATGTGCTTTACCCCCACCCCCACCCCGCAGGTCTCAGGGAATTTGGCAGTTGCAATCCAGCAAGGCTTTGCTCATCTCAAGCTTTGTAGCCTCTGTTAGCTAGCCTCATATGGAAAATGGCTTCTCATCACAAGGCTATGCACTTAACCCAATGTCCCATATCTGCTTTCCAACTGTCCCACCGGAAGGGAGCTAATCTCTCTTTGTAGCCTTATTGAAGGCAACATTGCCTACAGCTTCTAAACTCATAGACATCCTGCCGGGTTGCCACCAGGGCTCATTGCTCCAGCTTCAGGGGGCGTGAAGCCTGAGTCCCAAGAGACAGCAGAATGGTTTGCTACCTGCTTTGCCACAGCACAAGATCTGCAGTTTCCCATCCTGCATGAGGGGCAGCAGAATTCTCAATTCCTTTCACATGAACTCATCAAGCTCCACAGGGTAGAGTCTGTCTTTTGCAGCACCCCATTTCTTTTATAGCCATTTCTAATTAGCACTTTTTGGTTGCAAGTAAGTGAACCAAATCTAGCTAGCTTAAGCAGAAAATGAGAAATTTATTGGAAGGATATCAGGGTAACTGATAAAACTCAAAGACAGAAATGCACCTGGGCTTTAGGAACAAATCAAAACCAGGAACTCAAAATATTTAAAATTCTGTCCATCTCTTTTTTCTCTGTAGGTCAGTTTCATTTGTCTTTCTCTCTGCATCCCAGCTTTCTGTTTCCCAATCTATATTTCAAAAGAAAAAGGAGCCAGTGACAACTTTGAGTTTTATAAGTTATAGGTCTAATCACCTCTCTTTTACTCTTGCAGCTGTTGATGAAGAGACAGACCCGGCTAGGATCACATGACTCTCAATAAACCAATCAACTATGACCTAGGGTCACAGTACAGGAATGGGACAGCAATCATGTGAAGGGAGAGAGGCACGTAGGGGATGATTCTTAGAGAAGAGACGCTGAGTAGACAGTGATGTGTACCAGTTGCTGAGTTGTAGTAGTGATGTTGTAGTCAAGGTTGTGAAAACAGATAGAGGAATCTCATATAGATTCACCATCCATGTAACTGGTCCATTCAATAGTGGTGTAGCTTCGTGCAATGTGTTTAGAATAGTGGTAGCAGGCAGACATGGTAATTCACAAATACATTTAATGAATTGAAAAATAAACAAATAGAGGTCTCTATCAATTCAGTAGGAGAAATTAATTTTAAAGCACTCTAATTAGGTGTACAAAAAAACCCACTTAATTGGCAGAGACAGGAAGGACCTTAAAGATTTGCCCAAAGTTCCATTCTCCTCAGAAACCACAGATCTGAATTTGTATTACAACATTTGGGAAAAACATAGAGGCATTTCTCATCATATTCAGGGAATACAATGTACTTGCTGCTTTCTTACTCTATCTGGCTCAATCTTTTTTTTGTTTTGTTTTTGTGAGGAAGACTAGCCCTGAGCTAACATCCGTTGCCAATCCTCTTCTTTTTTTGCTGAGTAAGCTTGGCCCTGGGCTAACATCCATGCCCATCTTCCTCTACTTTATATGGGACGCTGCCACAGCATGGCTTGACAAGCAGTGCATCAGTCCGTGCCCAGAATTCGAACCTGCAAACCCCGGGCCACTGCAGTGGACAGCGCAAACTCAACCACCATGCCACTGGGCCAGCCCCTATCTGGCTCAATCGTAACACATCTATGCAAAGCAGGATCATGCTAGGCACTAACACAGCTATCATTTCTGTAATAAAATTAGAGAATTTCTAGATGTTGTTAGCTGTATTAAGAATCCCCTTCACATACTAACACCCTTAGTATAAACAGACAATCGTTATTTATTAACAAAAGATGTTGACAGAAATTCTTGCACCTATAAATTCAGGAATCTGCCTTGGTTCCCTCACAATCTCTACTTCTCCTTCTTCCCAGCTGCTTTAAGAATATGCCTGAAATATCTCTCCTGTTGTAGATGGACACTTGGTAAGGCCGTTCATTCTCAGCATGAATAGTCACGTCAGGAATTGTCTTATAGCTATTCAAAGTCAAAATTGTGCACAGCCAGACTAGAATTCAGCCAGAGCTCTGGTACCTAGTGCCCCATTTGGCTCTATGGTCCTTACCTAATGGTGCAATGATGCCCTATATGGAACTACCCACCATCAAGGAGAGGTCTTTTAAAAGGAAAGAGGAGTGGATAAATTCTAGATAATTATGCCTTGATTCTTTAGTCATTTACTTTAAAAAAATTATTTGAAACAATCTCAGACTTGCAGAAAAGTTATAATAATGGTGCAGGAAAGACTGTTTTATCCTGAACCATTTGAGAGTAAATTGCCAAAATGCCCTGTTACCCTTGAATACTTTAGTGTGTAATTCCTACTAACAGGGACTCTCTCCTGTGTAACCACAATATACCACAATACTAGGAAATGAACATTGACATATCACTACATTCTAACCCCCAGACTCCATTCAAGTTTTCCAATCATTCCAATAATGTCCTTTATAGAAAGAGTACATAGTCCAGAATCACATGTTACATTTAGTTGTTATATCTCTTTAGGCACCTTCAATCTGGAACAGTTCTTCAGTTTTTCCTTGACTTTCATGACCTTGACACTTTTTAAAGGTTACAGAGCAGGTTACATATTGTAGAATGTCCTTCAAGTGGAGTTCGTCTGATGCTCCTTCAGCGTCAGAGTCAGATCACGCTTCTATGGCGGCAATATCGTAGAAATGATGCTGTGTTCTCGTTGCATCTACCAGGTGGCGTATGGTTGTAACCTGTCTCGTGACTGATCACGTTAACTTTGATCACTCAATTCAGGTGGTTTGCCAGGCTTCTTCACTGTGAATTTACTCTTTTCCCCTTTGTAATTAATAAGTATTTTGTGAAAAAGTATGTTGAAACCATGTAAAGATAACATCCCTCGACAAAATTTCAGCTTATTCATTCATTCATTTATATCAATATATCCATTTGCTTTTTATCTTCTTTGGGTAAAGTTACTAGCATTCTGCGGCAACACTGTCTCATAATCTTTAACTCCTCTGATTCCTGAACAAGTGAAAGGCAATGCAGCTCTCTCCCCGGAAGCGCTTTTGGGCTGCAGGAGCATGCCCCGCCCTTGCTCAGGGCAAGCCAGAACAGGAGAGTTAATGTCCCGGAGGCAGTCATCAGACAATGAAGGATGAAAGCTCTCAGATAAATCCCTCAGCTTCCATCTTCCTCGGGTGGGACAACTCAGAGCGTCCTGCACTGTTTCCCAGAGTTCCTCAGAGGGACTGAGCCCAGTTACGTGCATCAGAACATTGCTCGGTAACATGCCCTGTTTTAGTGCTCCCTTCGCTCTTCTGTCTCAATTTCCCACCCTCCCAGGAACCTCTGCTTCCTGCGATCACCTCCTAATAAGCTACTTGCACTCAAATCCTTCTCTCAAGATCTGCTTCTGGGGTGCTCAGCTGAAGACACACGTCATTTCCACACTATGAAAACTTTAAAGAGATTTTTCTGTATTTGCAACAAATTTGTGACCTGATAATTTGGTTATTTTTCAGTCATTCCTTCAAGACTTTGCTTTTCTCTAAGTGAAGGGGTACCTCCCTGTGATCCCAATCTCCCCGCTGGAATATGGAGTCAAAACAGATGGGCAGGATAGATAAAATGTTCCCTGGCACCATACAGTGGTCGGAAATCAGGCCAATCTTGTGTTAGCAAAACATTGTTGAAACAAGGTGTGTACATGCCCTCTGGTCAATCAGCTCCTTAAAGTCAGAGTGTTATACAATTGCCTTCTTATTCCTTTGTGTTTCCATGTTATGTTACAGTCTGTTCCTGAGTGGGACCAAAGCATCTGTTTCCCATCCTCCACAGTGTTCTTCTACCGGGAATTACCATTTTTACTTCACAAAAGTAAATGCATAAATGTGTGGCATTTTTTTTTTTTTGAAAAGAGGGCTGAAAATAATAATAATGTACTTGCACTTGCTATTCTTAACCCCCCCTCAAAACCACTCAGTACAAACAACTTCTAGACCAACTCTGTCCGGGAAGAGCAGATTTAGAAAGAAGGGAGACACTATAGACAGTACCACCACATATGAGAAAGAAAATGTAACATCTTGGCCTGATACATTGTGGGCTGCTGCAGGATGTTGACTCACTTTGCAACTATAGTTTTTCCTGAGCATAGAAAAAAGCTAAACAGTCTTTTATGCAATGAGTTCAGCTCCAACAAATCTCTCCTGATCCTGCATTGCTACAGAACTAGATGTCACCAGTGTTAATATCTGTATTGGACACTCTGTGACATTATTTTTCCAAAAGAGCAGAACAAACAATTTCTCAGTAGAGAAAACTCTCTGTGCACACAATACTCTCCTGTACAATCAACAGGGATAGTGAGACAAAAGAGAAGCAGCAAGAAATATTGATGACATTGTAAAAATAAACACAAAGTTCCTTCCTAAAAAAGAATATATTTGCAAATAGCACAACCTGCTAAATCTTGCTGGCCAACAGAGTAGATCCAAACATCCCATCAACCTCCCCTGAGGGAACTTTGAGTTTTTACTAAGAAAAGTTACAAAGTTATAAATAAATGTTCCAAACATCTCTATAATTACTTGTTACTTCCAAAGTATTATCTGGGTGGTAATTCATTTGACCTAAAGCATATTTTACAACGGACCAGTAGTAAGGAATTTAGTCCAAGAAAGGCACACTTTAGGTAGGAAAAGTTGTATAAACACACCAACCCCTTCTGCAGTGTGGGGAGCATTTCTCCCTGAGTTCTAACTCTCCATCAGAGTGAACAGAGGCTGACACACAGGATCACAGAGCAAATAAATGACTTCTGCACCATTCACTGCTCCACAAAATCTGCATTTAAAGGATACTTCCCACTAGAACAAAAGTGCTTTTGACAAAGAAACTTGTTTGAGGGAACTAATACCCCAAATCTTTTCTGTCTTTCAGCTCCTCTTTCTTGGCCTTGGGAAGAGACATGCAGGTCAGTGAGGGACTCCTGGGAGGAAATAGAAGAGGGCTTTTTTATTTGTTTATTTTCATGGTCTTTGAACAGCTTGGATGCTTCTACAGTTGTTCGCACCAGGAGTTCAGAGTGTGTGAATCGTTGGTTTTCCTGGACTTTCTGGACCTATACAAAATGCTCGTTCTGATCATTTGACTTTGTGAAAACATGATATCTTTTTTTATAACATTAAAAGTAAGTGTGTGAAATGATTGAATCATGTTTTTTAAAGAAAAGAAAAAAAAATGTCTATTTAAGAAAAGATTTTCCAGGTACTTGATAAGATTTGAGGGAAATATTTCTGTAAACACAAAAGTTTTAAATCCATAATGGAAAAAAATGAGATTACTACAATGAATATTAAAGTCACATTTTTATATGTGGTTCATCTAGAGCTTCTCTTCTTATAATAAATATTTTTGAAGGTGAAATTAACACCTGTAGTATTATCTTTAGATCAGTACTGATTCAGAGGCAAAGGACTATTTTCCTTAAATATTGTTCCATCTAATTAGACTCTATACTTTGCAATTAAAAAAGTTAATTCCAATAAACATGAAAGTTGATGAATAGCAGAATATATAACAGGACTATCACATGTAATTTTCTTCTTATCAGTCATTTGGCTATTTATTAAATACTCTTTTGTGTCCAGGTTTGTGCTGAGATGTGAGGAAATGTGAAAGAAGTATAAAAACATGATTTAAAACTTCAATGGACTTGCTGTGTAATTGGTGGGAGGGATACAAAACACAGTTCTGATGATATCATTTCAAAAACCTTCTATGATCCCTCTCTTACCTACCCAATGACATCATCACACCTCCGACAGTGTTTAAGGGCCTCCACCATGTACCCTAGCCCCACAACCCTCCTTGACACTCTAAGGTCCAGTCAAACCACAGCTACTTGTTATCCCTTGACAGTGCCCTCACCAAGCTCTGTACCCGTATTCAGACAGTACCTGCTAGTTAGAATGCCCTTTCTCTCAACGCCTCCTCTCAAAATCTTCTACCTCATTCAATGGAATCATTATCTCTTCCTCAGTCCCTTCTAGGTAGAAGTGATTCTTCCCTTGTCTGAATTTTTAGCTCTATTTCTCATGTGCTTTTTAAATTCAACACAGTACTACAGATATTTGTGTATATTTCTTACCTGCCCCACTAAATTACCTTAAGCCATTTCAAATAGTTTGTTTATTTACATATCTCAATATACATGGCCAAAGTCAGTATCTGGTTTATACTATGTACTCAAACATAAAGTAGTTGAATAAATGAATGAATGAATGAGTACTTGAAACAGGGAATAGTTAAGAAGAAATAATTGTGTGGCAATGGATGCAGAGTAATAGGAAAGTAAAAGGAATTTGGAGGATGGAATGAAACAGCTGGAATGTGGGCTGGAATAGTCTAAGAAGGCCAACTAGAGGATTTAAACCTGATTTGGATCTTTAAGAATGACCATGTCAAACCATAGAACCAGAGTGGCTAAGAACAACCAGGACTAGGAATCTGGCTGACAGACTAAAAGAGGAGAAGAAAGGAATCAAAAAGTAGGTCATAAGAGGAAAGTTTCAGGAATTACCTAATGTAAGGCTGAGCAGGAAATATACAGGCCACAAGACAAGACCTGATTAGCTAGAATTGTGGAAATTAAGCTTCAGGACACAGGATGTTTGTAGAGAAGTAACATGTTCAGGGGCAAAAGAGTGGGTTTTGAGTTAAGAAGGGCTGGGTTTGATTTCAGTTTCACTATCTGTTGTTCTTGTTGGGCATGGGCTTCTCCGACCCTCCATTTTCTCATCAATAAAATGGGAGTTATAATCCCCACCCAGCTGGGTTGCTGTGGGGTTTCAGTAAAATAATCTGTGCAAAGTGCTCGGCACCCAGCAAGAGCTCAGTAAATGGCAGCTATCGTTATTTGCTGTGGGCTCCAATTCGAATGCTTGTTAGGAGTGGTTGCCCCTAGGTCCATTCTTGGCCAGAGGGTCTCTGAGACTTGAAGTCTTTTCCTAATTGTTTCAGAAGAAGCCTTTCTGGAATTGAGATGGAGATCCCGATAGAAGCGATGATGATTATGATGATAACAGAACTTACAGCAGCTGATAATTAGTGGGTGCTTATTATGTACTAGGAAACATGCTAAATGCCTCATAAGAATTACTGCATTTAATCCTAACAAAAATGCATTTAGTAAAGGAAAAAGTGGGACTAATATTTGGGTTTGGGGGCAGGAAACCTCTTGGAACAAAATGCGTCTGGATCTCAGGAATCCCAGTCACTGGGAATATAGTGGAAGTCAGGACAGAGAGGCAAGGAGCAGCGAAAAGGCGTGCAGACCCACGGGGTTACCCCGACAGTGGAATCCAGGATACAGTAGTCAAAGTATGAGGTAACCTCAGACCTGATCCGAACAGGTAATCTCAGACCTGATCCGAACAGGTAATCTCAGAGATGATCCAGGCAGGGCTCTATCCCAGGGATTTCAACCTGGCAAGCAGGCAAGGGTACAGGGAAATCCAGGCAGCAAGCATTCCTCAAGGCCAGACAGGTGGTGGCACTGTAATTCTTAGCAGGAAGACAGGAAGCAAGATACAGCCTCTTTGGGGAAGGAGTTTGGCAAGAGCTAAACAGGCTCTATGGACCCCATCTCATGAGTTAGGGCAAGAATGGCAACATTTTTGCCTCTTAGACAATTTCTGAATGAGCAAGTGGTCGCCTGAAGCCTTGTGTTTGAGACCAAATGTAGGTTCAACAATAAAGAATAGTGTGATCAATTAGCGATGCGTGTGCCGTGAGCACTGGGGGAGGAAGCGGCAGCAGAGTGGTTGTGATCCTTGAGTTTAAGAGAAGAACCAGGACAGACCTGAAGGAAAAAAGGGAGGGACTATTGTATAAAGGGACGATGCACGACTTTTAGGAGAGAAGGTGACTTGGGGCCCATCCCTGCTGCTCAGAACAGAGTAGAGGGAGTCTGCCTATGGCAACTACGTATACCTCCTTCCCCAGACTGCTGCCTTCTTAGGAACCAACTGTAGCATTCTAATGCCCCACTGCCTATGTGTCCCCAAAATAAAGGCTCGGAGTTCAGTACCCCATGTTTTCAATTTGCTATTTATAAAGATCCATGACCTTCTCAGAAAAAATTCAATATATATTATGAGGAGATAATTATGTTGAAAAAAATAAATTGATGGACAAAAAGAAGCTAAACACATATTAAATTTTAGAATTATTTTCATAACAAACTTTGGTGGTGCTATTGTTTTGAAATACATCAAAAGAACAATTGTATTTTGCTTACAGTCCTCTTTTGGGAACTATATTTAAATTTCAATACATTTTATATTTATTTATTTAAATAAGAAAAGACACAATGCCAACAGAAAGAAGGAAACATCTCAAAAGTCTTGCAATAGATAATGTAGCAAATTCTTCTTTTTTTTTAAGTGAGGAGCAGGGAGGTGGATATTTGAACATTTTTCCTCCTTGAAACCGCATTCCTGTGGCATTGCTCAAATCAAATCTTTCAGTTATTGAAAGTGGAAGGAGAAAATGACTATATTAAAACCAAACAGAAAATGAATCTGGATCTTTTTATTATATTTTTCTAGGTCTGTAACTTCCCAGCCTGCTCTGTTTGTGAAAATATACAAATATAACTCTCCACAAGAAGAAACGGCTGTCAGTCTCCAAGCCCCGTTTCTTAAAGTGGACTTTGTGTTGAGTGACCGAGAGTAAGGTGACTATATGTAGAAATGCCTGTTTGAAAACTCTTGTTCTATTTGTGTAGTAGCCTCTCAATTTATGTCTTACTGTAGGAGAGAGAAAGAAGGCCACATATGAAATAGATTTTTAAAACATACTTTTTCTTTAAAAAAAAATAGTCATGTCAGAAAAGAAAGCACTATAATTAGAATGATTGCATAGATTTCCCAATTGTGTCTTCTCATTTAACCACTTTACTTTTTGCACTGCTGTATTTAACATAACAGAGTTCTGTCAACATGCATAAAGTAACAAGAATGATGGATTATCTGCAAAGTGAACTTCCAAATAGAAGATAACAAATAAAGATGTAGAAAACAAAGCAGTATTTCTTATCTTCATCTCTTGTGCATGCAAACATGTGTGTGCATATAATTCAGTTTCCTTTTCATTCATTTACTCATTAGTTGTAAAAAGCATTTTTATTCGGTGGAATTGTGCTCCCCCCTCAAAAAAAAAGATATATCCACCCAGAATCTGTGACTCTGGCCTTAATTGGATAAAAGGTCTTTACAGATCATCCTGGATTACCCGAGTGGGCCCTAAATCCAATGACTTATGTAAGAAACAGAAGAGAAGACATGGGGAGAGAGAAGAGGAGGAGGCCACATGGCCATGGAGGCAGAGGTTGGAGCAATGGAGACGCAAGCCAAGGAACTAGAGGAGCCACCAGAAGCTGAAAGAAGCCAGCAAGGATTCTCCCCTAGAGTCTTCAGAGGGAAGGCCTTGATTTCGGACTTCTGGCCTCCAGGCCTGTGAGAAAATAAATTTTTGTTGTTGTACCTGGTTTGTGGCAATTTGTTACAGCAGCCCTAGGAATCTAACAGCATCTTTGAGCACCTTTCATGTGCCGAGTATACTGTTGGACAAGTATAGATCTTGGTATAAGATATCATCTTGCCCTGGAAGGAATCACAATCTGGTACATGAAACAGACATTTAACCGTATGTATTTATTCTAAATGAAGGTTAAACCAGAGGATGGTGGGGCCTAGAAGGGTGTCTTAGTTCCTGAGAGCCTTCCACTGTGCATGAGTGCACCGCAAAGGTTCAGGTACCTAAGAAGTACCCCAAGACTCCTGGGGTGCTAGGGGAAGCTTCCTAGAGGAAACAGCACTTCAGCTAGTCTTAAACAGTGGGCAGGAATTTTCATGACAGAAGGTTGGAAAGCAGGCTGGGTAGGAGGTATCAAGCTGAGGGAATCAAAAGTATGAAAGGCACAAAAATGAGTCAAGGCAAAATAGGGAAGTTGTATGAGATGAGTCTGTACATGCATATGAATTCAAATTGCAAGAAGCATATCCCCCTGCTGAGGAGCTACGATGTAGAGTGAAGGGGGATTAGGATGTTGGCTAGGATGTCAGTGCGGTGGGGAGACAGAGTGGGGAGATCATGGAGAATTATAATCAGTGAAAGGACATGATCTGAGTTGATTTTAGGAAAATAAGTCTAGTGAGATTTTTCTTTTAGTTATTAATTCGTGTTTTCACCCACAGTTTCCCCTTTTCTCTTCCCCTATTCAGGTAGGGGAAAAGTACACATCTTCCTTTCCCTGAGGGAGGCTTGGGGCATGGCTTCCTGGCTTTTGTTGTCAAAATCTTAAATCCACTGAGAGGATAGGGTTTGGGGAGGCTGCCTCTTAGAAAATGAGACAGATGAAGAGAGAGATTTTCCCAGGCTAAAAAGAAGTTTCTCTCCCAGATTGGAGAACTAGAGTGAGGCTGATGGTTTGAGAGCAGTACAGAAAAAAATGGCCATCTGTTGCACCTGGGATGCTGGATCCTGTCTCTGGGGCTCCAACGTCATTGGATACCACATTCAAGAGAGGCAAGGAGCACACAGCAGAGCATCAAACTGACGGATCCTTACAGGCTGGGGCCACAATGTTAGCAGAAACTAGTGTGGCCTCATGACTGACAATTGGAGGGACTTCGCCAAACTTTGGGACTGCATGAGGCCCTAAACACTTGGCGCAGATCCGGTCAGGGAAGTGGATGCTAAGAATGAGTGAGGTTGAATTTTCCACAAGCCCAACCAGATGGAGGCTTGGCATGTAATTTTGATGAAGAGTAAAATGTAATATTTCACTGAGTCTGTAGACTAAGACTTATATCCATTAATTAGCAGGAGTGTTATGGCAGAGATTACTAATTATATCTAATATCTCTTCTCTTCCTTTCTCTTATAGTAATAGAACTCCTGGGTGTAGTTAGATCCTTGGGCACCCAGAATAAAGTCCACATCCCAGCCCTCATCATAGCCCAGTGTGGGCATCTGACTAAGCTCTGGAATTTGAGTAATGTGTGCTGCTTTATGGCTCATGACTTTAAAGAGCAAGGGTGTGCTCTTTCCTTCCCACAAATTAGAGTCTGGGCAAGGTAGTAAGCCCTCTCACATGGTGCAGATGAGGAAAACCCAAGAGGTTGTAGATCCACAGGACAGAAGACTCCAGCCTCTGGGAATTTTGCAGAATGGAGTTCCCATACCAGCCAGGAATTTATGTGAAACAGAAATAATCTTCCGTCTTGTAGACTACTGTTTTTCGTGGCCTGGTCAAATAAGCTGAACCTACATTTTCACTAACTCTAGTCTGGGAAAGGAATAGAAATAAGGAGAGTTCACTGGTGAGGAAAACGGTTAATTGGCTATTACTGTAGTGAGAGCAGTTCATGGCCTGAATTAAGGCAGTATGAGAGGGAGAAGAGGGCTGTACTGAACACAAAGTCCACACTACTTGGTAATCAATCATATGCAGAGGGCAGAAAAGAGGGAGAAGGAAAATGTGATTCTAATATTTCAACATGGGGAGTTGGGGTTAATGGTAATAGCGTGTATTGAGATAGAAAATAATAGAGGAGTAAGTCTTGGGAGGAAGGTGCATAAAATAACAAGACAAAACAAGAAGCCATTGGGTCCAGCAGTGAAGAAAGCTATTGTCTGCTGGTTTGCTAGTGTTTTATAATGGAAAAGTTACTAAAAACTGGAGCACATAGTAATAATAATAGTGTGTGTTACTGACAACCTGTTCAATATTTAGTGAATGTTCCCATGCAATTTCCTGTTTTCTGATCACCTCTGTCAAAGACTGCAGTCACTGTTACTGTTTTGCTTAATAATTGAGTTCCCACAATGGTCCTATTGTAAAGTAAAAGAGAGCCTTCAATGAGCTTAGGCATTGGGCTAATTGTCTTTGTTTTTTCACTAATTTGGAAAAATATGATACCTTAATGCTAGATACATGTTATTATACATTTGTCAAAACTCATGAAATGTACAACACAAAGTGTGAACCCAAATGTAAACTGTGGACTTTGGGTGATGATGACGTGTCCATGTTGGCTCACAGACTGTAACAAATGTACCACTGCAGCACAGGGTGTTGATGGTGGGAGAGGCGGCTTGTGTAGCAGGAGGGTGTATATGGGAATTCTCTGTATTTTATGCTCAGTTTTGCTGTAAATCTAAAAGAGTTCCAAAAAACACAGTCTATTAATTTTTAAAAATACATATTTGCATGCTTTTTTGATAAATAATAAACCACACTGATCTTCCCTCCTTTCTATTCCAGTTTAAGAAAATCAGTTTATTTCCCTTTAAAAAAAAAATCAAATGCAGGGCTTTCAGTTTCCCTATTCTTGAGTATTTGGAGGTATAATAAAGATGTTTTTGGAACTATTACATAAAACCACCACACTTTTCAAAGGCAATGAGCCCAGACAGATTGCTGTATTTTTTATTGTGGAAAGTAAATAAACAACTTTCATTGGAAGAAGAGCTTTAGTTATGTAAGCAGTTTGTTTAGGAATCGAATAATCAAGCTAACCTGGTTTTCAAGAGTTTGCTCTGGATTTACTATTCAGTTCTTGGCTCTATCATTCATCAGTTATGGATTCTTGGGTAAGTCTATTACACTCTAAATTTTACTTTTTTCATCTCTAAAATGGAGTTAATACATAGTTAAAATGTCCTTACTTCCTAAAGCAGTCTATAGATTCAATGCAATCCTTATCAAAGTCCCAACAACATTTTTCACAGAAATAGGACAAAGAATTCTAAAATGTATATGGAACAACAAAAGACCCCGAATAGCCAAAGGAATCCTGAGAAGAAAGAACAAAGCTGGAGGATTTCAAAATATACTACAAAGCTATAGTAATCAAAACAGCATGGTACTGGCACAAAAACAGACACACGAATCCATGGAACAGAATTGAGAGCCCAGAAATAAACCAACACATCTACGGACAGCTAATTTTTGACAAGGGAGCCAAGAACACACAATGAAGAAAGGAAAGTCTCTTCAATGAATGGTGTTGGGAAAACTGGACAGCCACATGCCAAAGAATGAAAGTAGACCTTTTCTTACACCATACACAAAAATTAACTCAAAATGGTTAAAGACTTGAATGTAAGACCTGAAACCATGAAACTTCTGGAAGAAAACATAGGCAGTATACTCTTTGACATCAGTCTTAGCAACATATTTTCAGGTGCCATGTCTGACCCAGCAAGGGAAACAATAGAAAAAATAAACAAATGGAACGACATCAAATTAAAAACTCTTGTACAGCAAAGGAAACCATCAACAAGACGAAAAGACAACCCAACAATTGGGAGAAGATATTTGAGAACCATATATCTGATAAGGGGTTAATCTCCAAAATATATAAAGAACTCATACATCTCAACAACAAAAAAAACTATAAACTCAATTAAAAAATAGCCAAAAGATCTGAACAGACATTTCTCCAAAGAAGATATACAGATGGCCAACAGGCACATGAGAAGATGTTCAACATCATTAACTATAGGGGAAATGCTAATCAAAACTACAATGAGATATCACCTCATGCCCGTCAGAATGGCTATAATTAACAACACAGGAAACAACAAGTGTTAGAGAGGATGTGGAGAGAAGGAAACTCTCATACACTGCTGGCGGGAGTGCAAATTGGTGCAGCCACTATGGAGATTCCTCAAAAAGTTAAGAATAGAACTACCATATGATCCAACTATTCCACTACTGGGTATTTATCCAAAGAACATGAAAACACGAATGTGTAAAGACACATGCACCCCTATGTTCATTTCAGCATTATTCACAATAGCCAAGACTTGGAAGCAACCTAGGTGCCCATCAAGGGATGAATGGATAAAGAGAATGTGGTATATATACACAATGGAATACTACTTAGCCATAGAAAACAATGAAATCTGGCCATTTATGACAACATGGATGGACCTTGAGGGTATTACGCTGAGCGAAATAAGTCACAGGGAGAAAGTCAAATACCGCATGATCTCACTCACAACTAGAAGATAAAAACAACAATCAATCACATAGAGACAGAGATTGGATTGGTGGTTACCAGAGGGGAAGGGGAGAGGGAGGGGGATGAAAGGGATGATTAGGCACATGTGTGTGGTGATGGATTGTAATTAGTCTTTGGGTGGTGAACATGATGTAATCTATACAGACATCAGAATATAATGATGTACACCTGAAATTTGTACAATGTTATAAGCCAATGTTACTGCAAAAAAACAAAAACAAATAAACTAAATGCTGCTGTTCCATGGACCACATTTTGAATAGCTGGCTCTGATAGATCTCAGTTTTAATCTTGGCTTAATACATTATAACTATCTTATTTTTTAAGTCATTTAGGCTTTTTAAGCCACATTCTCCTCACCTTTACATTAAGGAAAACTATATCTAGGTTTGTTGTGAGAACTACATAAAAAATAATAAGAATGAAGTAAAATAAAATGGAGTTAATAGGAATACCCATACTTCATTGACTTATTGGCAAGATTAAATAAGAAAATATATGTAAGCATTTAGTATAAGGCCTGGCACAAGAATCAAGTCAATAAATATGTGTTTTTGTGGTTGGAAGATATTGTCTAGTCACTAAATAACTAATGTCTTGGAGGACATTCAATCATTCACTAAGCCACAAAAGAGCTGAGTTCTGAAACTCCCAATTTCTGGTTCTAGCCACATTTGAAGGAATAGACTTACAGGTATTAGACTTACTCTCCCATTATTAACAACTATAAAACTGGAAAAAGATATATGAAGCAGCTCTTTTTAGGCCTTGGTCAACAGACAGCTCAGGCCTCCTCGAGAGACATGAAGCACGGATGATACCACATTCTGATTTGCTACCTGAGAGCAACGTCCAATTGTGGCCGAGGGAAATGGGGCCCGAACAGAGGGCAGTAGTCTTGCCAGCCATAGGAAACAGAGGTTAAAGTCTGGGACTACTGAAGCAGCTGGGATTTTCATCTCAAGGTACCAGAAATAAGGGAGTTTAGCAGAGAAAGAGCCCCAGAAATGTGTGTCAGTGTCCTCTCGAATCTTTGACTGAGTACCTGTGTGTGCAGATGGTCAAACTCAGAAAGGCCTAGTAAAGAGCAGCTACTCAGGGACTGTGAGCTGAATGGAAACACCAGAGAATACATGGTGCTGGGAGATGGTGGATTGACAACAACCCCCGGCTGAGGACCCAGCAGAGTCACGATTAAGGAGTAGGACCACACTCTTCCTAGCATAAGGGACATCTGGACCCACGCTAACAAGGCTTAAACCCACGCCTCAGGAGAAACATGCTGAGCTGCCAGGAAATTAATTCTCTGCCAGAATAAAACTCAACATTCTTTTTAGGAAGGCAAATCCAGAATCTCAACAATATAGCATTCCATTGTCCAGCATGAAAACAAAAAAATTACTAAGCATATGAGGAATCAGAAAAATATGACCAAAATAGGAGGGAAAAGACAATAGAAACAGACCCGGAAATGACAGACATGTTGGAATTAGCAGACAAAGACTTCAGACAGCTCTTATAAGTATGGTCAAAAATCTAAAGACAAAGATGAATAAATGAGTGAACAGATGGGGATATCAGCAAATAAATGGAAATTAAGAGAGAGAGAGAGGAAAGCAAATGAAAATTGTAGAACAAAAAATATTTGAAATTTTAAAATATTTGCTGAAATGGGCTTAACATTTGGATACTGCAAAAGAAAAGATCTTGAAGACAGGTAAATAGAAACTATGCAAACTGATGCACAGAAAGGAAAAAAGATGACCAAAAAAATGAACAGGCTTCAATGACCTGCAGAGTATTATCAAGTCATCTAACATATGTGGAATAGAAGTCCCAGAGGAGAAGAGAGGTTTTGGCAGGAAAAAAATATGATAAAAGAAATAATAGCCAGGGGCCAGCCCAGTGGTATAGTGGTTAAGTTTGCGTGCTCTGCTTCAGCAGCCTGGGGTTTGTGGGTTCAGATCCCAGGCACAGACCGATGCACCCCTTGTCAAGCCATGCTGTGGCGGTGTCCCATATAAAGTGGAGGAAGATGGGCATGGATGTTAGCCCAGGGCCAGTCTTCCTCAGCAAAAAGAGAGGAGCATTGGCAGCGGATGTTAGCTCAGGGCTAATCTTCCTCACACACACGAAAAGAAATAATAGTCAAAGAATTCCCCAAATTTAATGAAAAATAAAAACCCACAGAAAACATTGTCCATCACCAAATAGCTAATGTACTGGAGGAGATCTATTCATCTCCTCAGCAAGAACTGAATATTTAAAAATTTAGCTTTGAAAATCCCAGCTTCTCATTCTGGCCATGATGGAGGAATAAACCACAAATAGGATAAACACAAAGAAAACCACATCAGGGCATATCATAGTACAATGACTTTAAACCAAATTAAAAGTAAAATTTTCAAAACATCCAGAAGAAAAAGACATATTACACACAGGAAAGTACCAATAGAATAACCACTGTCTTCTCATGAGAAACAGTACAAGCTAGAAAACAATGGCATGGCAGTTTTAAAATGCCAAATAAGAAATAAACTATGAATTTACAATTTAAACCCAGCAAAATTTTTTCTTCAAAACTTAAACCCAATAAAGATATTTTCAGATAACAAAAGTAATGACTTGCACTACAAGAATTGTTAAATAAACTTATTCAGGTTAACAAGAAATTATACCAGGTAGAGACAGAAATCTACATGAAACTATAAAGAATACTAGACATTTTTCTACTTCCTTAAGTTTTTAAAAAAGCAGTTGGCTATTTGAAACATAAGTAATAATGTGTTGTGGAATTTATAATATGTAGAAGTAAGATATATGACATATAACACAAAGGAGATGAGAGGACAAATGGAAGTTCATTTATATATGGTTTTTACATTACATGTGAAGTGTTATACTACCTATTCAAGCTATACTGTAATAGGTTAAGGATATATATTGGAACCTCTAAAAGAACCACTAAAGAAATAAAACAATGAGATAATAAGCCAAAAGAGGAGATTAAATATAATGCTAAGAAATACTCAATTGAAAAGATGGAAAAAGAAAAAGGACAGATGGGGCAATAGAAAACAAATGCTAAGGTGGTAGACTTACACCTAACCAATTATGTTAGGTGTAAAGATACTAAACAGTCAATTAAAAGGCAGAGAAGCAGGATCCAACTATATGCTCTTTTCAAGAGATTCTCTTCAAATATAAAGACATAAATAGGTTAAAAGTAAAAAGATAGAAAAAAGATATACCATGAAACAGTAACCATAAGAAGGCTGGAATGGCTATATTAATATCAGACAAAGTATACCATTTACAATACCATCAAAAATAATAAAATACTGGAGAATAAATTTAACCAAGGAGGTGAAAAACTTGTACACTGAAAACTATAAGACATTGAAAGAAATTGAAGAAGATACAAATAAATGGAAAAATATTCTGTGCTCAGGGATTGAAAGAATTAATATCGTTAAAATGTCCATACTACCCAAAGCACTCTACAGATTCAAGGAAATCACTATCAAAATTCCAATGGCATTTTTCACAGAAATAGAACAAGCAATCCTAAAATTTGTATGGAATCACAAAAGTCCCCAAATAGTCAAAGCAATCTTGAGAAAGAAGCTGGAGCCATCACACTTCCTGGTTTCAAACTATAGTATAAAACTACAGTAATCAAAACAGTATGGTACTGGCATAAAACCAGGCACATAGACCAGTGGAATAGAATAGAGAGCCCAGAAATAAACCAACACATAGATGACCAACTAATTTTTGACAAAAGCACCAAGAACACACAACAGGGAAAGGATAGTCTCCTCAATAAATGGTGCTGAGAAAACTGGATATCCACATAAAAAAGAATGAAATTAGACCCCTATCTTACACCACTCACAAAAATTAACTTGAAATGGATTAAAGACTTAAATGTAGGACCTGAAACCTTTTATGGTCAGAAAACATAGGGGTAAGCTCCTTGACATCAGTCTTGGCAGTCATTTCTTGGATAAGACCCCAAAAGCATGGGCAACAAAAGCTAAAACAAACAAGTGGGACTACATCCTAAAGAGAGCTTGTAGTTTCTTTTCCTGCATGGCAAAGGAAATAATACATAAACTGAAAAGGCAACCTACAGAATAGGAGAAAATATTTGCAAACTATATATCTGATAAGGGGTTAACATCCAAAATATATAAAGAACTTAACTCAAAAACAAAAAGCAAATAATCCAATTTAAAACGGGCAAAGGACTTGAATAGACATTTTTCCAAGGAAAACGTACAAATGGCCAACAGGTACATAAAAAGATTCTCAACTTCACTAATCATGAGGGAAATACAAATCAAAATCACAATAAGATACCACCTCAGATCTGTTAGGATGACTGTTATCAAAAAGACAAGAGATAACAAGCGTTAGTGAGGATGCGAAGAAAAGGCAGTCCTCATACACCATTGTGGGAATTGGTACAGTCACTAAGGAAAACAGTATGGTGGTTCCTCAAAAAATCAAAAATAGAACTGTCATATGATCCAGCAATCCTACTCCCGGATATATCTGAAGGAATTGAAATGATTATCTCGAAGAGATATATGAACTCCCATGTTTATTGCAGCATTATTCACAACGGTCAAGATATAGAAACAACCTAAGTGTCCTTTGATGGATGAATGGATAAAGAAAATGTGTCATATATATACAACGGAATATTATTCATCCACAAAACAGAAGGAAATCCTACCATTTGTGACAACATGGTTGAATCTGGGGGGGCATTGTGCTAAGTGAAATAAGCCAGACAAAGAAAAATACTGTATGGTATCACTTATATGTGGAATCTAAAAAAAAGACAATTTCATAGAAACAGAATAGAATGGAGGTTGCCAGGGGCTGGGTGGAGGGGGAAAAGGAGAGATGTAGGTCAAGGGTACAGACTTTCATTTATGAGAAGAATAAGTTCTGAGGATCTACTGTACGGCATAGTGAGTATAGTTAATAATGTGGTATTGTATACTTGAAAGTTGCTGAGAGGTGATCTTAAACATTCTCACGACACACACACACAAGTTAACTATGTAAGATGATAGATGTGTTAGCTTTCTTGATCTTGGAAATTATTTTATAATTATTCCACAATTATAAAATCATCATGTTGTACGCTTTTAATATATACAATCATATTTGCCAATTATTATTCAATAAAGTTGGAAAAAAATTAAAATAAAATAAAAAATAATTAAAATAAATTTCAAAACTGTAATTAAGTCCTGTCTTCTGATGTCAGTATTTTCAGATTACTGACCCTACCGGCTGCAGAACCGTGGACTCAAGTATACACTCAACACTATTTTCTATATGTAATGTAATAATTGTCACAAGTTTATTATAAAATTTATATGTAGTAAATGGCTATAAGAAACATTTTCTTTATAGATTAAAATCTAGAGTCACATACCGTTAATGATCAGTGATCTTTTTTAAAAAAAATTTTCAATACCTAGCACATTGTAGATATTAATAAATATTTGCTAAATGAATGGCTGACAGAGTCATCTAGTTCAGCCTTCCACTCAAATCAGGAAGCTTCTCCACTAATTACAACTGAGGCTTCATCATGTTTAGATAATTTATTTGGCTAAAAAAAATTAACTTTGGTTGAACTGAAACTACCCTTTAAAAGTTTGATGGTTCTGAGTTATAGAGTAAATTGAACTTAATCTGGCTCCATGTAACAGCTATTAAAGAATTTGAACACGTGTCCATTGCACAAGCTTCCCTTTTCAGCATAATACCCTCTAGACCTCCAATTCATTCTCATGTAAGAGTTTTCAGATCTTTTCCATCAACCTAGTTATCATCAGAATACAGTTTGATTTTTCAATATCCCTCTTAAAAAGTGGTTCTCATATTTTAACATAACATGCCAATGCAGAATCCACAAGGAATACCCTGTCCTTTGATTAGAAATGTCTTCTATTCATATGGACTAAGTATCCATGAAATGTTTAAGTCGACACAGCACACTTATATACGGTTACCATCAACTAACTCCTAACAATATTAATATACTTCGGTCTGCATTATATAACAGAGTTTTTAAACGTCAGCACAGAATTTCTGATAGATATCTCCTTTATTAGATTTAACTACTTATTTTAATCTATTAAAAATATTTTTGTCTTGATACCATTCTCCAACATATGAAGTTTCTTGTTCCATTTCATAAGTGTTTATTATTTAATATGCTAGCTGTATATGGCTTCATTCCTTGGAATCTTGTATTTTCTTTAAAAATTCTCATTGAAATATACATATTCAAGTCATCTTCATTCATTCATTATTTTTTCATTCATTCAATAAGTGAATATTTTCTGATATTATCTTACTTTTCAGATAATATGTTGATAAAAATAGAAGGAAGAGATGATTTCATAGTTGATTTGGCAAATCTAGATATTACATGTTACTGAAATGATTAAAGAAGACTAAAGAAAAATAAACTTTACATCTTCACTTATTACAAAAAAACTTAAAAGAAAATTTGGGGTTATTTTTCTTCTAAAAATAGCAATAAGAAAAATAATCTTTAAAGCTTCAAAAAAAAAGAGAAAACTTCTTGGCTGAAAACTATGAAACACTGCTGAGAGAAATTAAAGGTCTTAAAAATCAGAGAGATATTCCATGTTTATGGATTACAAAATGCAGATATCAAGCAGATGCAAGATGCTGGTATCACCTCTCCCCAGTATAGACCCAATGCAATCCCAATCAAAGTCCCAGCTGAGTCTCAACTATATACAAAAATATAAATGACCTAGAATAGCTCAAACAATCTTGCAATGGAAGAACAGAATTGAAGAGCTTATACTTCTTGATTTCAAGATTTACTGTCATCAAAAGATAATGTTAAAATATGAAAAGACAAGAAAATATTCACAAGACATATATATGATAAGAATTTATATCCAGGATATATATATATATATACACATATACATATATACATATGCACATACAGACGCATATATATATGTATCTAATACTCAATTGTACAAACAATCCAATAAAATTAATGGGCAAAAGACTTGAACAGAGAGTTCCTAAAAGAAGATATATGTTGGCCAATATCCACAGAAAAAACGCTCAACCTAACAGTCATTGCTAAAATGCAAATTAAAACTACAATGAGATACTACTACACACCTGCTAGAATGACACCACCACATCTTGGCGAGCACGTGGAGCAATTATAACTCTCATACACGGTTGGAGAGAGTGCAAAATGGTACAACTACTTTGAAAAACTATCAACTTATAAACTTGAACTTATGACTCAGCAATTCCATCCCTACCTATCTACTCAGAGAAAGAAAACAAACGTCCAGTAATATGCTGGTAAGTGTTTAGCCACCGGCTCTAAAATAAATTAAATAATTAATAAAAATAAAAAATTTTAAAAGCCCTGATTTGTAGCATTGCCAATTTCTGTGGTATAAATACTCCCACCTTGGCCAGTTTTAAGCCACCAATACAATATCACTGAACAGAGAGTTAGGAAGAGATGCACACTATCCACTCTAGTGAGCCAGTGAGAACCAGTTCCAGCATATACCTGCACATGTCCAGAAACTATTTTTATTCATTGTTTCATTCATAATAACAAAAAAATGGAAACAACCCAAATATCCCACAGCAGAAAAATGGATAAACACATAGTGGAATGTTTATACATTTGAATACTACTCAGCAATGAAAAGGAATGCACTACTGACAAGAATATAGATGAATTTCAAAAACATTATATTGAGAAAAAAAAAGACACAAAAGAGTATTCTGTATGATTCCATTAATGTGAAGTTCTAAAATGGGCAAAACTAATTTGTGATGATAGAAATCAGAACAGCAACGACCTCTTGTAGTTGACAATCGATGGGGAAGGGGCTCAAGAGAGCTCTCTGGGTAATGGAAGTATCGCTGTCAGTAGCAGTGTGGGTTGTGTGTGTGGACACACTTGTCAAATCTCATCAAACGGTACACTTAAGGAAGTACATTCACTCTATGTAAGCATATCACTCTATGTAAAGTACACTTTAATAAAAACTTTTTTAAACTTTAGTCTTGCTTTTATTATCCTTTCTCAACCAAGATTTTCATTAAAAGTTGTAAAAATATCTCTGGACAGATAATAATATGTGAAAATGTTTGTAAATAAACTAAAAACATAAAGGACAAGCCTTGGATACAATGTTAGAAGTGTTAAGGCAGTTGGAATATGGGAAAATTTTAAATTGATTTTGAAAGTTTTGGGGCTTAGTTGTCTTAAATGAAGGGAGACAAGTCAGAATAAGTTTGCTGGAGTTTCTATTATACATTTTTTATGCTCAGTGTTTTTATTGTATAACTGGGTAGGAAAATGTCAGTGTTTTAAATAATGTCACACACATTGAAGTATTGGACAATAAAACACAATTCATGAGTTTCCCAATTGATTTCTCCTTTTCATAGACATTACTTTGCTTATAGGTGTAATCCTTGTAAAGTGGAAGTACAAAGTGAACTATGAAGAGAATTCATGCTCTCCTCATCTGTCTGAGACCCTTGGCTACTGCAGATACACATTTTCTCTTTCATCTTTTCCAAGTCAGTCTTTCTCTCTCCACCTCATCAAAATATATCAGTCAAGGTTAAAGGAAAGCAGCATGGGCCTATATTTAGATGAGAAACTTAAAGAGGTACTTGCAATAAGCTATTATAACTACCTTTGTTACCAGTGGTTTTGTCGGATTACAGAGGGAGACCTTCTTGAAGCATTTTCCAAACATGAATCAAATTCAAAACATGTTTTCTTCCCCAACTAGTATATCTTACCTCCCTTAAACACATGGGCATTTTAAGCACAATGTGAAACCGTTCAAGTTGTTTTATATTCATTTATGCTTGTCAAAACATCATTTTCAAGTAATTACTTATATGCAAATGTTCTCCTCAGCTTTTCCCTTTAAGGAAGTTAAAGTAAAAAGGTCAAATTGTAGTCAGACTATTTAATTCAGTTGTAACTTGATCAAATCTCATTTTAAAATCTATTTTTCCCTATAGGTTTACAACATATACTTCCTTTCTCTCACCTCTCCATTCTGTATCATCCTTCAAAATTGTATAAATCTATTAATATTGCAGTTTTTAACCAATAACTTGAATAGACTTTTATGAAAATATAAACAGGTTTAGTAATTTGAGAATGTGCCTAAAATATGACCCACATAATTTTTATATATAGTCACGTGTTGCTTAACAGTGGGAAGCATTCTGAGAAATGTGTCATTAGGCAATTTTATAGTTGTGTGAACATCGCAGAGTGTACTTACACAAACCTAGATGGTACAGCCTACTACACACCTAGGCTGTATGGTACTAATCTTATGGGACCACCGTCATTTATGTGGTCCATTGTTGATCAAGATGTAGTTATGTGGCACATGACTGTATAAGAAATGTATAATGCATATAATGGAAGTTTCTGCCTTAGCAAAATATTTTAGGCAGCCATGTTCTCCATTTTCTTTTACCTGGAAGTGGAAGAGAGATGAGTTGCCTATAATCGATAGTCTCTGCATCATCCTTGCTCCCTTGTCATCTGGTTTTGATCAATGGGGAAGCAACGTATCAGAGATGGATGGTGAAAAGAGAGAGGCCAGGATATTACTCTGCCCACCGTCTCCTGTCTTGTGGTTTTGGAGTAGTTGCCAAAACCCATCAGGCAGCCCGTGTCAGACAGCCTTTCTTCCCAGAGCTCAACCTCTTCCCAGGCTTGGCAACATTATTCCATCCTCTTGACCCTTCAGGTCTATGAGTGGTAACAACTTCTCACTGTTGCAAAAACCTAACTGCCTCACCATACCTTGTTGTACTGCACCCCTGCCCATACCTCTGTAAAAAATCCTTTCATTAAGTTCTCCTCAGTTGCATCATTTTAAGGGTGCCATCTGTTTCCTCCTTGAATGCCAACTGACAGTGATTGATACCAGGCATGACCTCAGTGTAGATTCTGGATTGGTTGCCATGAGCCCCAGATAATCTCCTTAACAAGAGGAAATATGTCATAGGTGAGCTGTGGCATGCAAACGCACTGTGCTAACTCAGATTATCACCAGTAGCAGCGTGGGGTAGAGGACAAGTGGAGAACAAGGCTTGGGAGAGCAAAAAGGTGGACATTTATTGTGATTGCTACAATGGGGATGACAAGTCTATGGGGGTGAGATAGCTACTTCTGACTACCTTGGAGAGCTTAAAAAAAAAAGATAAACTTAAAGCCGTAAACATCCAGATCAAGGTTTGAGGGGAGACTTCGTAGGTTGCAGAGTTGCAAAACTAGTTAAATACGCAATCTTATCAAGTTATGCTAAGGTAAGGGCCTCGGTTGGGAAGAAATGGAACTCTGAAACAATATGGGAACACTTGGGCAGAAATGGACCATGATGAGAACTCTAAAATCCCCAAATCTGTCTGAATTTTCCTTGCCAACTGAAGCAGCTTTTCACTTTCTGTAAGGGAACAGACTTCTCCTGCATAAAATAATTTCAAAGACTTCACCTACTGCCTTTTCTTTCAAGAAGGGGTACTGATTCTCCTCAGGATCTACCCTACTCCTCCCCCCTGCTTCCAGATCCATAGTAGATCCCGGCAGAGTCTGAATGGAGAAGGTCTGCTCCAGCAAGAGATAGCATAGACACTGAAGAAATTGTAGGATCTTTTGTACGGAATTTGTAGGGTCTACTAATTTGTCATGGCAATCCTAGAGACCTTGCATGGAAGTGGATTCCAAAAGGGTTAGAACAAGGAGAATGAAGTATACACTGATTGGAGAAGATTCAACAATATAGGTGCACATCCCTGAGATTTGAGATTTAATGTGTTGCTTTGAACACTTGGCAACGGTGCCAACAATTTGCTGAGTTGTTGAAAGAAGCCTTGACTCAATGGTAGCCTATAGCTAATATGGCTGAGATGCCAGAATTTCTCAGGCATACTGTGGAGAAAGGAGTGCAGGGCTTAAGGATGTGAGAATATTGGAATGAACCTATTATGTACAATCTGCTCACCCACTCTCTAATGATACCCTCCAGAGGGACTGGTGGACCCTTCTTCCCCAAGACATTTGCTGGTAAAGGCAGTGCTAGCATCTTTGAAAAGAAGGTCCCAGTTTGCCCCTCAGACTGGTAGAGATCAAATGCCTAGGCCTAGCACATCAAGCAACTCTGTAACCTGATCTTCCTGTCGTGAACTGGATGTTATCTGTTTCACAAACGATAATGCTGAACCTGTATAGCATCATTCTGTTATTACATGAAAATGGTGTATGAGATCAGGTGTAAGTAAGTCCATAAAGAACTAAATTACATAAGTAGGTGGTTCAGCATCCCACTAGGGTCTGGTAACAAAATTATCCCTCTTGGATCCTTCAGACCTAAGAGAGACAAATGTGTCTCACTACTGCTAGTCCCTGGATACCTCACCATTCTTTTGGGACCCTTTGCCCTGCCTATACCCTTGTAAGTAATCTCTTTACTACATTCTTTTCACCTAAACTCTTTTGAGTGAGTGAGCTATCTCCTACCTGCTGGGGACTGATTCGCTGCACAAAATACATGAGAGAGCATGTAAGCACACATACACACACACACAATATTCCCGTTATCCAGGATTATGCCAAAAGGAGAAAAGGAGCCTGAATGAATTGAGAGAAATAGTATGTTGTTGTGTAAAGAAAATGATCTCTGGAGTTATATAATCTGAAATTTAATACCCAATCATTATCCTTTGGTTCATGGGTAAAAGGAAAGTAAATTCCCTTCCCCTTTGAACCACAATTTCTTGATCTGTAATAAAGAAAGTAATAGTATCTCATTGAGTCATTGTGATGATTAAATTTAAAAATTTGTAATAACATACAATGCACCTAGAATACTGTGTGTATAAAATGTTATTTCATTAGCTGTAGAAGTACAGTGGAGGATCATTTATCTGGCAATCTAAAAAGTGGAAGCATCCAAACTATGGATTTTTTTTTGGCAGGGAAAGATTTTCTCTGAGCTAACATCTGTTGCCAATCTTCCTCTTTTTTGTTTCCTCCCCAAAGCCCCTGTGCATGGTTGTATATCCTAGTTGTAAGTCGTTCTAATTCTTCTATGTGAGCTACTGCCACAGCATGGCAACTGACAGACAGGTGGTATGGTTCCGCCATCAGGAAGCAAACCCCAGGCCGCCGAAACAGTGAAAGCACCAAACTTTAACCACTAGGCCATCAGGGCTGGCTCAAACTATGGAATTTTTGTTAAAGCATTTGCTTTATGAACATTCATTTTTTTAAAAAATCACAGCAGTCTAATAACTGAAGAACAAGTTGCTATGTTGCATCTCACATGGTTACAGTGAATTTCCACCAGACTGCAAAGGGCCATCCAGTGTCACAATCTGCACTGCCTTCACAGCACAGTGGAAATCACAGTGGATGAGCTTAGTGACATCTTGGTAATACGACTGGAACAGCATGACTTGTGAGAGAGTTTGTAAAGAACATGGTTGTTCTTGTTTTATCAAGTCATTTTATGACCATTCTTCTTAAAGGTAAAATATCAAAATTCTAAGAATAATTAATTGAGAAGAGGTTGGGTCCTTGACACTCCAGATAAACCAATTTCTACCTCATGTGCTTTGCAATTGCTGGCTGCTGATACAAATCTATACTCACCTTGATGTATGTAAGGGATTATTTTTCCCCTAAAAGAATCACTAATGTCCAATGAGATAATTGTATTTTTATTTCATTTAGTTTAGCCCTGTCTTGTTACTATAAAAGGATTTGAGACAGCTTACAAAAATACACAAATGGGAAAAAACTAAATAGATGAGCAAGTCTGAGTGAAGGAGAAATAAGGATAGGAAAATCAAATAAAGCCAATGGAAAAGTTAGTGCATAAAAAAATCCAAATCATAAATTACTATGCACTTATTAAAGCTGGGCCACAAGTATGTTTCTAAACTTTCTCGTAGCTGAAAAGAGGAAGAAACATTACTGGTTACAAGATTCACTGAGTGGACGAGTTTAAAATAAATCAGCTGCCCAGGAGACACAGCATTTCCTAGTAATGAAAACTGAGATCAATTTCTCTGTGGATCAACATAAGGGAGACTACAGGAGGTTGTGTCCCTCACAACCTTCTCTACAATAAATATGATAGTGAGTGTCATCTCATATAACTATTTCATGTAACTTTCCTAAATGTATTCAGTAAAGGTTATTCTATGAAGGTCAAACGGTGTAGGCAAATTTCATAGGATATGTCTGGTCTTGTTTGGGAGGAGAACAAAATTGAAAAATCTAGAAAAAATTAAAGAACTACATATTTGTTGTTAAGAATTAGCAGAGGATTCAAGTTGATATTCTTACGATCTAACAGAATAACTTGAAGGGTGGAGATTTGATGTTGCTGAACTAAGGACAAATCCATATGCTCTGATAATCAATGAATGAAGGAGGGTAGGTTTACCTGCATCCAAGAAAGTTAAGGGACCAGCCAAGACACATGGCTGACCAATTGCCCATCCTACATTTATAAGAGGTAGACTGAGGATTCACAGGAAAAGCCATGATTTAATATAAGAAATCTTGAAATGAAACAATTGCTACAAATATTCTGTTGCTCTTTTCCCTTTATTTCCAATTTATACTCTTCAAGAAACTTTTTGAGCAGAGGCTGAACTGGCATGATAAGTTTCCAAAGTATGTGGTGTTTCCTTTCTCCTTTATTTACTCTGACATTAATTGATCATCCATTATACAATGACGAGGAAGACATAATTATTGCCCTAAAAGCCGAGAAGGATAGACATATATGAAAACGGCAGTTCCAATATAGTCTACAGTAGTACAGGAGTAAACACAAAGAGCACTTTGCTTTCCTTGAAAAAGAAATTCAGAGAAAACTTCACAAGAGAGAGGACTAAAATGAATTTTGAAAGATGGGTGAGTGTTTGCTGAGCGAAGAGGAGGAGGAGGAAGTGTGCTTCAAGTACAGGAAATAGTCCACGGAAAAGCACAAAGTGAGCAACAGTGCTTCCAGCACAGAGCACAGCCTGTGGAAAGGCACAAAATTGAGAAATGCATGGCAAATTTGGGCAACAGCAGGTAATTCAGCAAAGAGGATGTACAAGGACAGTTAAGGAAAGAAGAGGGACTGGATGGCAAGAGGAGGGCATGGAGGGGGATGGCCTAGGTAGGTCTGACTGACAAGGTGACATTTAAGCAAACACTTGAAAGAGATGAGGGAGTGAGCCATGAGGATATCTGGGGAAGAGCATTTCAGACAGAGGAAACAGCTCATGGAAAGGCTCCAAACATGTCTGGCGTGTTTAAGAAACAGTGAGGGGCCCAGCCCCGTGACCAAGTGGTTAAAGTTCTGCGTGCTTCGCTTCGGTGGCCTGGGTTGCCCGGGTTTGTGGGTTTGGATTGTGGGTGCAGACCTACCGCACTCACCAACCATGCTGTGGCAGTGTCCCATGTACAAAATAGAGGATTGGCACAGATGTTAGCTCAGGGCAAATCCTCCTTAGGAAAAAGAAAAAAGAACTAGTGAGGAGGCCAGCATGGCTGGAGTAGTGCAAGCAAGGCTGTTTTATATCCTAGTGGAGGTGGTGAATAGGTAGTTGGATATACAAAGGTAGATCCAGAGGAGAGAGCTGGAGACTATAGACATAAATGCAAGAGCTGTGGTCACATCCATGGTATTTAAAGTTATAAGACAGGCTGAGCTCATCAAGGGAGCGAGTGTGGATGTGGAAGGGAAAAGGACTAAGGACTGAGCCCTGGGACCTTCCAGTGTTAGGGATTGGGGAGAAGAGAAGGAAGGAACAAAAGCGCTCAGAGAAAGTGGTCAATGAGGTACAGGAAAAACCAAACGTGTGGTACAGATTTCCCCCACTATCCGCAAGTTCCCTTTATGCCACTTCGCTTTTATGAAAGACTTACATGGATACCAGTTTTTTCTAACCGAAAGAAATCTAAAGAGGATTTTTGCTTTTATGAAAAACGCATAAAAAGTGAGAACAGCGTTTAGCATTTGTTTTGCAACGAGCCCTTGTGGAGGCGGGGCACCGGAACAATGAGCGTGGCGCCGCCTAGCTCCCTCCCAGGGACTACACTCAGCATCAAGCCTCCATAACTTTGAACTGTGTCTTGTGGCATCTGTGCTTTTTTTGATTTATTTTGGTAGGTATTTTTGAGGTCTGGGAATGCTCAGCAATTTTTCCCATATAAATTAATGGTTATTGCTTCTTTACTCCATTTTGACTTGAAAGTTTTCATAAGAATGCTCTACTTTCCATACCAGAGGAAACCCGTATCCTTAAAATCAAGTGAAGGAAATGTAGCAAGAGGGAGCTAGTGGTCAACCATCTCAAATATTGCCATTAAGTCCAGCAGGCTGAGGAATGAGAATTGACCAGTGGATTTAATAATTTCATTGGTGACTTTGACAAGAGCATTTCAGTGAAGTGTGAGAATCAACATCCTGTTTAAGGTGAGTTTTTGAAATAGTGAGGAGTTTTATTGCAAAGAGGAGCAAAAAAGTGATTAGTTGGTGGAGTAAGTAGGGGCAGGAGAAGTAATTTTACTGTTGTTAAGGATAGGAGATGGGTACAGATCATATTGCAGTGGGTTGAAGAGTGAATGGAAGTTGAAAAATTGAAGGCAAAGAAAATAAATGATTGTTTCAGAAAGCTTGGTTGTATAGGGATGGGGGGAAAGAAGGTACTAACCAAAGGATTACTCAGGGCAGACAAAAAGTTAGCTTCTTGTCCTCTTAAGATGTTATCACATTTTGAACATGTGTCCCTGCTCACAGGAAAGAACCAAAGAAGATAAGGACAGGAAAATAAAAGTTGAAATGTGGTTCCCAAGAAGGTAGAAGGGTATAGAGCACAGGTAGATGGCTGAGCCTTGAACAGACTGTGTGCAACCCTTGAAATAGAGGGGTGACAGTAAGGATAAAGACAGAGGCAGGTGGAGGTGTTTGTAGATGTGGGGATTGAGTGATAAGGGAGATTTTGCTGACTGGCTTCTATTTTCTTTACAGAGTAGAAGAAAAAGTCATCTCCTAAGAGGAGAGAGAGGGAGGTCAGAGATCTAGGAGGGAAACAGGGATGTAGAGAGGATACAATTTGGAATGGTTATTATAGGCCCTCAACTGCCTGCTGAACACAACTTGCTTTTCTCTACCTAAGCACACAAACGTAGACACATATTAACACAAAAATATAGATGTGCAAATAGGTAAAATACACCTAAACACATTTTCTCAAATATCCAATTAAAATGGTAGCCTTCTTTATTTTTAGTTATTAGGTAGTGTATGTTAGGTGTAGGCAGAATTCTAAGATGGCCCCAATCATTCTTACCTTCTGATATTCATGGCCTTGTAGAATCCCCTCCCTTTCGCTGTGAACTGGATAAAGTGGCTTGTTTTCTTTTTTTAAATTTTTATTTATTTTTTTTAATTTTATTGAGGTTATATTGGCTTTTAACGTTGTGTAAATTTCAGATGTACACTGTTATATTTCAGTTTCTGTATAGACTGCATTGTGTTCACCACCAATCGTCTAGGTTTCATCCGTCACCATACACATGTGTCCCTTTACCCCTTATACTCTCCCCTCACCCCCTTCTCCTCTGGTAACCACTAATCTGTTCTCCTTATCTATATGTTTGTTTATTTTCCACATATGAATGAAATCATACAGTATTTGTCTTTCTCTGTCTGACTTATTCCACTTAGCATAATACCCTCAAGGTCTATCCATATTGTCACAAATGGCACTATTTTGTCCTTTTTTATGGCTGAGTAGTATTCCACTGTATATATGTATACCACATGTTCTTTATCCATCATCAGTTGATGGGCACTTGGGTTGCTTCCACGTCTTGGTTATTGTGAATAATGCTGCAATGAACATAAAGGTGCATAAATCTTTTTGAATTGTTGATTTTGTATTCTTTGGATAAATACTCAGTAGTGAAATAGCAAGTGGCTTGCTTTCAACCAACAGAAACAGCAAAAGTGATGGGATGTGGGGCCGGCCTGGTGGCGCAGTGGTTTAGTTCGTGTTTGGCAGCCCAGGGTTCAGTGATTTGGATCCAGAGCGCCTGCCAACACACTGCTCGTCAGCCGTGCTGTGGCGGCGTCCCATATAAAGTGGAGGAAGACGGGCACGAATGTTAGCCCGGGGCCAGTCTTCCTCAGCAAAAAAGAGGAGGATTGGCAATGGATGTTAGCTCAGGGCTGGTCTTCCTCACCAAAAATTTTAAAGAAAAGTGATAGGATGTCATTTCTGATATTAGGTTACAAAAGGCTAACTTCCATCTTGCTCGCTCTTTCTTGCTTGCTCTCTCTGATGGAAACCAGCTGCCATGTTGTGAGCTGCCCTATGAAGAAACCCACATGGCAAGGACTGAGGGTGGCCCCCAGCCAACAGCCAGTGAGGAACTGAGGCCTTCAGTGCAACAACCTGTGAGGAACTGAATCTTACCAACACCCACATGAGTGAGCTTGGAAGACCATCCTTCCCCAGCTGAGACTTGAGGACTGCAGCACACCTTCACTGCAGCCTGTGAGAGCCCCTCAAACAGAGGACCCAGCTCAGCCAAGCCGAGGTTCCTGACCCATCGAAACTGTTAGATAACTATTGTTGTAAACCACTATGTTTAGGGGTGATTTGTTACTCAGCAATAGATAACCAGTACACTCAGAGATTTTAAGTTTCTGCTTCTAAAATCTACAGGCCCCTTCAAATAATCAAAAATTACTCCTGTCCCCAAGTATTTACTGTGGCAGCAACAAAATAAATACGTGTTATAGGATGGGTAAGGACAGGGTGGAAAGTGGAAAGAAGTTTAAAGGGAAAGTGGGAAAATAGACTGAGGCGTAAGTCAGTAATCTCACCTCCATGGGAGCCGACAGAGGATATAAGATGTGACAGTATCATCAATTTTTTGAACTTTAGGAGACTATGTACAGCATCTAGTATATCTACACATTTTGTCCAGTTACGATCCTTTTTTACCCCTTGCTGGTTGTCTAGTCTGAGTAATATAGGTAATGTTTCTTAAATGAATTAAAATAAATACAGAGATCCAGAGAAGCTAAGTGACTGGTTCAATGGAGTCAAATTGGACTTGAATCAAGAACTCCTTGATTTAGTCCTCTATGCCATCTGTGTTTATGCAAGGAAAAGGGCAGAATATTTGGCCTGGAATCCTGACATCATTATATTTTCAATATTTAAAACGACCCTATTAGTCTCTCCTCTGAGTGTTAAATATCTTTATGATTCAGGTTATGGTTTGCGTCATTGGGTACAGGGAAAATTGCATGCCAGAAATAGAACTAATGCTCCTGGAAAGAAAATTGCCAGTCATATGTCTGGTTAAGGTTATTGAGATTCGCAATGGTGCTTTTGACAGAAAAAGGAAGCCAGTTCAGATCTGGCTCTAAGAAAATTAAATTTCAAAATTTAAAGCAACTTACAGAGTTATTAATCTGAGAATATGAAAACTAAATTTAAATCATTCTTGACCTGTATTCTGTCTGCCACAAAGATCCTAGTGGACTTTCCAAGGCAGTTCAAAATGATCTACATTATCAAGACCCTCTACTGCATTCATCATCTTCCCCCATACCTCCAACTTCTCTATTTTCTTGCTTTGATTTATTCCACTTTGAGTTTTTGATGCTTCCTTTCACCCTCTATCTAATCATTCTCCATGTCCCTTGTACGTCCCTTATCTATTTCCCTTATATATCCCTTATCTATGCCCCCTTTTCATTATTCCCCCAACATCACTGTGGCACACTATGCCATCACCTTATGCCTAAGCCTCACTATGTACTAGATGCATTATTAGGTCTGTGCAGCCCCAACCCCTCTTCCAGAAACTGACCTGCTTCTCCTGTCCACATTGTCAGGGCACAGCCATTTTGTACTATTTGATCCTATTCCACTGGGCACAGGTAATTGGTCCAAACTAGGCCAATCAAATGTTTCTTTAAGATTGACCAAAAAAAGGCAGTTTCTGGGGGGCAGAAAATGTAGGGTCAGGCCGTGCTTCTCCCATGTGTATCAAAGGAAGAGAGGGCGCCCGTCTTCAAGGAGGGAGAGAGAACCATATACAGAGGCGGGAGCAGAGACAAAAGTCAGGGGCAGAGGTCTGGTCATGGCTATCTTCCTGGTTCACATTGTTCCTTAGGCCTGCTGCGTTCCAATCCTTTGTTTCCTTATAATGAATTCCTTTTTTAATTTCCTCAATAATTTAAATGGTCCTAACTAAAACACTGTGGGAGTCTCTTAGTTGTTCTCCCTGCTTCCTGTCTCTCCCTGTTCTTCTCCATCGTGCATGCCACTGACAGACAGGCACATTGGAATCAGTACATGGAAGCTCTTAATTTTCTTGTTAAGGAATTAAATTTTTTTTTATAATCAAAGGGAACCAATGTGCACTTGCAGGGGAGAAGGGACATGGGGAAAAAGTTAAGTTTTTCAAAAGTAAAGCTAACTACTGTGTAAAAAATAGTTTGAAAAGTTATTAGTGGTGAACAAGGTCCTGCATCTCTCTAATGCAAGAGCTGCCCACATTTCTGTCCAAGGTTGACCCATCCTCCTGTGCTCTGAATTCCAGACTCTTCTAGCCCCTCAGGGACCACAACGACGAGCAACATTGCCACCTGCTGGGAGTTAGAGAAGTGACAGAGCTGGATTATCTATTCAAATACTCTTGAACTTTAGGGTTTGAAGCTATCTTAAAGAATCTTGTTATTAAAAAAAGAAATGTAAATAAATTCCAATTGCGTTTAATGATAATTCTTATCTTTTAGGTCATAATGCAATTGTTAAATTATGACTCTTAGATTTGAACTCTGGAAAAGCTGCAATTTAGGAATTGCTGTTCTCTTTGAGTAATATTTACATTTTTACTCTAGTTGGTGCCATTACATTACCAACATTAAATCAAGCAATTATAACTTATTAAATGTACATTGCAATAGAGGGAGGTTCAAAAGACACATGTGATTTTTCCATTCAGACTAAGCGGGATATGTGTAGTTAAGTTAGAAGGCATCTTGCCAGAGGGAAAAATTTTTCATTGCTGCTCTTGGTAATGTATGGTCCTTTCTTGAGTAAGTTTAGAGTGGATAATCAATCTAAGGTTGATAAGTGGCAAAATGATATTTGCGTAAAGTTGTTCATTGCTTCATTTCAAATAATAAAAGGAAAAAAGATGAAAGATATAATAACTTGAAATCTGTAAAATATTAAAAATGTATAAGTTAAATGAGAAAATTAAAAATCACTGTAATTGCAACTATGGAAAAATACGCATGCTTACAGAGTGATGGCTAGGTGGTCGAGCTATCTATCCACTGATGGAACTCTTCATGTTAAATCACGTCAGGGTGAACTTCTGCAGCAGGGCGAACATTTGCATTTTCTTTGTGGTACCCCTGCTCTGCATCAGATTCTGAGCCACAGGAATCTAGTTCTGGTCAAGGTCCAAAGCATTCTGTCCCACTCTCTTGTATACGACCTTCCCTTGGCCTCTGACCTTATGTGGATCAGATTTCAATTTGCCATAATTCCTCAGTCATGCTGTGACCTCCTTACTCCTCTCCTTAATATTTGAAAAGTCAGGAAGGTACAGTCCCCTCCCAGAAAGAAAATCTTAACATTACCCCTTCAAGCACATGCACAATTTCTAGAAGGCAGTGAAAACAGTTCTTTACTTTGCCCCTTAAGACAATCATCAATTCATGTGGAATCCAGTTCCCATGGGCATAACAGGGTCCTTTCTCTCCAGTCTCCCCTCTGCGTCTTCCTCTTTCTCCTCTCCTTTTATCCCCTTCATTATTTTAGTCCTTTCTCATCCCTTGGGGGCATTCGATTCCTTCAAGTTTTCCCCTTAGTGAGGCTGGAGCAGTGGAAGTGAAGTGGAGAGAGTAATTCTTATCCTTTCAGTCCTGAATAGGGCAGGATAAAGGGCAGTGCACTCTGAGGCCCATCCTCAGAGTGGAACATCTAAAGGACAAAATAACTTTCTCTTACTAATATTGTCACCATTTTAAAGCATCGCAAAGTTTGTCCTTTCTCCACCACACAAGCTCCCTATTTTTTTACCGTAGCTTGGTATTGATGGGAGGGTGGGAGGGGAGGGCGTGATGGGGATAGGGAAACATCCACCCCAGGAAGGAGATGAGGGAGCTTTGAAGTTCTATTTGGGGTGGGGGTGGATGTGGGCCCAACAACAGTGTCCCAGTCAGACTTCCTTCTTCCCCGCGGGGGACTTCCAGACAGTCTGCTAGACATACAATTTATAAAGAATGGCTGTGTTACATAAAAGGATGGTAACGGTCTCTTTCATATCAGTTACACAATAAGGTCTCTGACCAAACACTACATTTATATTCACTTGCTTAAAATAATAGTTATGATCTGTGCCAAAAAGGGAAAGCCAAGCTTTCTGTTTTGCGTGTCTGACCATGAGACCTACAGTCTGTAGATATTTCTCCTGCTATAATTTCTTCCATCTGTTGTATGGCTGTGCAAGGATGGAGGAAAACCATTCATGAGCTTAAGTAAGATTTATTTTGATGACAAGACAGATGTTGATAGAAAGCCAATAAGAGTAAAACTTAAGAGATATTACATTCTAACTGACCTTGGGATGGGCAGTTTACCAAAAAGTAAAAATATCCTTACATTTTTGCTGATGACTGATTATATGCCTTAACTAGTCACCACCTAGGGGTTGATGAGAGCTAAGTTGGGCCTATTTATGTGTTGGCAGAGGAAGCACACAAGCCTGTGTAACTGAAGTAAGAATTCAACTCATCATATAAAATGAGGTTGGAGTTTGTTTAGTGTTTTATCTCCAAAATTAGACCTACACCTGGGACCCAAGAATGGCCAAAAGTTTCCAGAATTAACTGTTATATTTTAGCAGGAGTTCTCAATGCTGACTGCACTTTAGAATTACCTGGGACTTTTAAAAACTACCAGTGCCGAAGCCTGATCCCAGACCAATTAAATCAGAATCTCTGTGATGAAGCCTGGGCTAAGATATTTTTTTTAAAAACTCCTCAGGTGGTGTGCCTCCAGGGCTGAGAACCAGTGCTATTAGACAGCTTACAGTGGAATAGAAGCAAGTTTACACTCTTCTCTCATTTTCATTACATTCATTCATAACAGCCAGATTTGCAAATTGTACTTCAATAATCAATGTGTCAACTTGAAGTTCTGACCAATAATTTTAGTCCTTGATGTAGAAACTTACCAAATGGTATCTAGCAGTTTCACGAAATGTTGATATAACTTCCATTTATTCCCAAAGAATAGTCTACATGCTGGGGCATTCTCTTCATTACCCATATGTGCAAGGCTAAATATTTCATTCATTTTAACTGACTCTTTTGTGTACTTTCTTCTATACCACATTAGTAATTCATAGTCTAAAAATTAATTTCATCTAAATAATGCTAAAGCCTACCGAGCACGCATAAAAACATTGTGAGAGCACAATTGAAGAACACATTTTCTTCAATTATTAAATAAAGGAAAGATAACTGTTTCTGGTGAGAAATCTAAATTATATTTATATAGTCTCTGAATATACACATATATACATGTTTTAGTGAGGATGTAGATTAAGCTGCATGTAATAAGGAGACCCCCAAGACACAGTGGATGAAATAAGATTGAAATTCATTTCTCTCTCATGAAACAACCAGAAGGAGAGTACCTTTTGTTACAAGGAGGCTATTTCAATAGTTGCCAATTTTCAGCCAATGGGGAGAGAGGAAAGGAAAGAGGCAGAACACATCACTTCTGCTCACATTCATTGGCCAGAACTTAGCCATGTGTGCATGCCTAGCTGCAAGGAAGCCTGGGAAATGGAGTCTCCATCTGGGCAGCCATATGCCCAACTGAAAACCAAAGATTTCTGTTGCTAATACAAAGAGGAGAATGGACATTGGAGACAATTCTCAATCTCTACAACATCTGCGTACAACCCAGAATCTAAATATACTTGGAATACAAAGGAACTATATGGTCTAAAATTTTGTTTTGATAATATTTATTTTCATTATGTGTTCTATTAACATTTAAGAAGTTTAAGATTTGTATTTTTTGTCAAAAACATATTTTATGATCTTCCTTTATGCACAGCTTTAGCTATGATATGCAAGTGATTCATAAAATATGAATCATGCTCTACTTCTAACTCTGTTCCTCAGCACTGACTTACGTTTCCCCAGAACGCAATAGTTCCACAGAACAAGATCCAGACAGATCTTGTCAGTGTTATTTCCTTTATTTAACTGAATAGATTCCAGAAGCTTAGTCATGGACTCCTTTGAGAATCTGATGAAAATCCTGGATCCTCTACCCAATTATATTAACAATTTAGCAAATAATTTTAGAGGTTTTAGAGACACCTTCCCCAGGTTTTAGCATGCCTTGACTATATATATATATATATATATATAATATGAGAGATTATCCCCCTGTCTTCCACAGCAGCCTGGGAAAGTATAGATAAAGTCACTAATCCCTATCTCTGGGACCCACCAATGGGATTCCTGGAGCTCTGGTCCAAGGTGAGACACCTAGCACAGGACCTGGAGCATAGTGACGCTCAATAAAAGTTAACTCTGTTATATGTCAAGGCCCCTCTGCTCCCTGTGAGGATTCCTTGGTGTTCCATGCATTCGCCTTGGTATTAGTTTAACTCGTCGCATCTTCACCAACACAGATCACACCCACAGTCATGAGAGTTGACTTGGTCATTCCCATGGCATTAATGCTGCCCCTCCTTTTGGCATGGACATGGATCTTCTCCCTATCAGTGGGACATTTTTCAGTCTTTTTGCTCACCTAGCATCTGAACCTCCTTCTTGTGTATGGTACATACATTACCTCATATGTTCGCATGACAGACAAAATTCACCTTGTGATATAGAAGCTGAAAATGCAAGACACTTTCTTTCTAGGGCCCCATGTAAATAATTCATGGGCACTTAGTATAGGCTCTACCAACTTTATGCACGTATCACGGACTTTGAATTGAGTACTAGTGATACAACGAAGCAGGACCCCTGGAGAATGGCCTCTGGCAGCAGCGACAGCTGGGATCAGTAGAGTGTTGCTATAGTATTATCGGCAGCATCTAGAGTTATTACCAATGGGATCAACAGTACAAGCGACAGTGTCTAGTGCTTCATGGCAATATCAGTGGCTTCCAGGTTGAACGAGTTCTGCTGCACATTAAGTCATGTTTGCTAAAGACTTCAGTATAAGCTTTCTTTGGGGGACATCAATATTGCAGTTTCCTCAGCATCACCATGCTATTTCTTTTTATAAAATCTCGAATAGTAATCTTCATGCTGATATATATCTTCATGGGAAACTTCGGAGGAAGTAAGAATGAATTTCTCCACTAAATGTGGCTCTTTCAAAATAACAGGTCTAGGAAAACTAGCCATTAGAAAGTGACTGAGAGGCTCTTGAGTACTTTACAGGCTGAGAGCAAGCAGAGAATATAGCATTTTCTTTGCTTATATTTCAAGCAGATAAGGCCATATTCACATATTCATGATTGTTACTCCACTGCTTAAAACTTTCAGTGGCTCATTGTCAAACCGAAATGGAATCAGGCTCTGCCATTTTTGGGTTTTAAACTAAGATAATTAGCTTTTCTGAGCTAGAGTCATAGAGAGTTTATAATATCTATCTCAAAGATGTTTGTGATATGTATGATATATCACACATGAAAACTTGGAGCCAGGAAGGCACTCACTAAAAATGAAGTCTGTTCTCCTTAATCTGGCATTCAGAGGCCTCCACCTTGGATTCCAACCCACCTTTCCAATCTCTTCTCTTATTGCTTCTCTTCCCAATGCTTTGGTGACACCAGATTTTTAAAATCGTACTTGAACATGCCATCAACAATTCTATACACTTACTTCTCTGTTCTCTCTGCTTGGAATGTGCTTCTCCCCTGTTTTCTAATTCACTCTTCAAGATCCACCTCCTTTGTCCCAATACTTCCTCCACTCCCTAAATCTATTGATTACTCCCTTCCACGTAGACCCGTAGAAAGCTAATTAGAGCCCTATCACTGCTCTAACCATCTATGGCAGTGAATACACTTTTGATTCTGCCATAGATGATGAGCTTCTTAAGGGCAGAAATCATCTCTCATTCATCCTTGTGTATCCCTAATGCCTGGATCATAAGATATGCTCCATAGATGTTTGAATAAGTTAATGAAACTATAGTAAGAGTTGGAAACTACCAACTTGTATTTATTTGGGAGACACAGGGAGAGCCCACCTCACCCAAGAACTGGAAGGAGTGAAGTAAGATTGTCATTTAGGAACTAAATTTCAGGATCTACATGGATAGGCAAAATCAAAGACAGAATGGCTCCCAGGCCAGCAGGACTCCACAGAAACCAACTTGACTGTACTATTCTATGTAAAGAAAGTATGGGTGATTTAAAGAAGAAAGGATTAGCCCTAACAAGCTAAGAAGAATAAGGATCACTGAGGCAAGACCTGATCATGGCCCTTTGGAGCACTTTCCAGAAAAGAGGGAGTCAGGTTTCTAGTGTTTGAGTCCCAACTGTAAGGCTTCCCATGGAGCATCATAGACACATCATCTTATTTTAGCCCAATGCTATTAAGCATTCATGTCACATAGCTCCCTCTGTTCTCATTTATGCTCACCTTATAGCCCTTTAATCCTTTTTCTTTCCCATTATAAGTTAAAAATTGGTTTATGATTGTGATTTGGCTTCCCAAGTGGACCCATCCACTGTAGACTTCAGTGGGAGACTCCATGAGGAAACTTCTACACCTTCAAAGCTAAAGACCAAGTTCAGCCAGGCTTCCTTTGGATAATATTTTTACACCACTTCCAATGCAAGATGGACCAATGTCTATACCTAGTATATAAAATGAGATGATGGGAACTTCAAAGAAAACTCTCCTACAGCTGCCTAAGATGATTTCTACCATGAGCATAGCTGAAATTCTTCTCATGGTTCTTCCTCCTAAAAGTCCTGTGAATTAACTTGGTTAAGGGTTTATACGACCTTGGAACACTGGCTAACAATACCTAAGTTTGTGAGTCTGAGTTCTTTAGGCTTTTTGCTTGCAAGGAACAAAGACTGACTCGGGTTGCCTCAAGAAAGGTGAGTGTGTTGATAGGATGCAGGTGGCACTTTAGAGGAAAGAACGTCGTGGGAATCCAGGAAGGCCTGGTAGGCAATAGGAGAGTCAAGACCCAAGCATGAGAGCAAGAGGATTATGATTTTGCCCCTCAGCATCAGGAGCTCAATAATTTTCAGTTTTGTTTTCCACTGTTAATGGATTTAAGCTCTCTCTCTATATCTGCTTCTCTGTGTTTTCCCTTCTGTTTTTGTTCAGACCACTTTCTGACATCTCTATTCCTAAATATCCATATTTCTAGATAGGGAAAATCAGATTAGACCTCAAGCCACCATCATTCATGTTCAGGCAGGGCCTTTGCAACTTGACTCCTCTGAGGCTGCTGGCCAGCCTATGGGCCGACTCCCCGTGGGTCATGTGCTCGTCTCATACAATCCCCTGTGGTGAGTCAGGGCATTAAGTGATTAGAACCTGGTCATCTATACCTCAGGCACCTAGGAGGTCTGAGTTATGAGGCAGTTCTCCTCAGAAGGAGCTGTGGGTTGGAAGGAACCTGTAAGTAAATAGAGCAGATAATTAATCCATAGAGCCACAGAACCCAAATGTGGATATGCAGATGTGCTACCTCAGAATCTCCTGGGATCCTTCTAAAAATACAGAACTTTGGGTTTCACTCCAGATCTACTGAATTAAAAATCTCAAGGGGGAGGATTAGAGAATATTTTTATATATTTCATCTCCTCAAGTGACCACAGCTTTGACATTGTGAGGGAACAGAACTATGTGAACGGCAGGAAGGGTCAGAGTGAGAGTTAGGAAGTCTTCTTGATTCTCTGACTAAGTTTGTAGGGGAATTCTGATGTACTCTAGTGGAAGGGTGGGTGAAAACACATTTGAAAAGTAGGAGTGCTGAGGTGAAGTAGTTTCCTTCAAAGAAAGAATATATTCCCTGTAGTCCCCAGAGTTTACACAAATCACAGTTTTAGAGACTAGTAAGAACTAATGATAAACCCAAATACCATGAACTTTTGGTATGGCCTCATACAAAAGTTGAGAGTTTGCATCATTTGTTTCCTTATTTATAACAGGTATATTTAGTGGAATAGCATAAGCAACACATAAAGCAATTTTACCAAAATGCTACCTGAATTATAAATAAAATTTTCATGAAATAATTAAGGAAAATCTTTCACTTTAATGGGAGAAAGCTAATAAACTATTTTGTAATGTTTTAAAGGAAGAGTTATTTAATATAAACATGTCCTAATAATCAATATCACTATAAAAAATGAGCACATACTCCTGGATATTATTATCTTTATTACAAAACACATACTTTAAGTTGAGGTAACATTTCAAGGATATTTGGCAAAAATCAATTGAATCCTGCATACACAATTTTGCTATGTGCAACATAAGTAAAAGACTCAGAGAATAGTTTTTCTAGCATTGCACATAGACTGATTTTAGGAAAAAATAAAGCTAAAAGTTATCTATTTAAAGAGGAATTGTCTTCTTCCACTCTCCCCCACCCAATCTTCCACATCATCACCAGTGGTCAGTGAGGCAGTGTTCCACAAGAAACATCAAAAAGGCAAATTCATTGGGAAAAAAGTTTTGTTTATCCAAAACACCTCATTGTGCCATAACTTGAATGTGCTTTCACAAACTAAATATTCAACCATATAGGATTTACTATTGTTTATCCCGAGAATAAATAGAATTCTCTCGTCTTCAATGGAGAAATCCTACGCAGGGCTCCAACTCCGGTGTCTTTCCTGCTGTGAAGCCCTCCCTGATTCTCCAAGGCAAAGTTGGTCACCCCTTTCTGAGCTCCCATATATTTTCTTCAGAGCTCGGTTACAGCACCCACCACATTAGATTGTAATAATTCTTGTTTCCCTCATATGTATCCCTCTTTAACTCTTTAGCTTTATTTATCCCTCTATAAGCTCCTCAGGAGCAAGAAACAAGTCTTAAGCTTCTTTATATCCCCAGCACCTAGCACAGTGCCTGGTACATAATAGAACCTCAATAACTGCTTGTTAGGTTAGTGAGTTAGGAACTATTTCAGCTGCAAAGCTATCATGCACATCTTGCCTTGCTTCCAGTCTCATTGAGTCTGTTCTGGTGTCATTCCACATTACTTAAACCTCTATGGTTGGTGACACCCTAGACACAAATATAATGTCCAGCATTTCCTTTCAGAAAAAAATGGCCTCTGGTTATCCTTATGATAAAAACATCAATAAATTATGGTCGTCATACCCGAGACTCCATTACATGAGAGTCACTTCTTAGGAAAGCTGATGCTAATAGCCATCTTGGCAGTCATTATCATCTTGATCCCCAATGGGTTTGTTGTGATAAGCATCGACTGTCAATTTTCTGCTTTCTATCTCAGTAGTTTTCACCTGGCCATCTTCCTCGCTGCTTGATTTGCTCTCAATAGAGTTGCTGTCTTCTTTTGATTTGCTGCTGTCCTGTGAATCACTGCCATCTTCTTCCTCAGACTGGCTGTCCTGCTCCGACTGGCTTTCCTCGCTCTGGCTCTCTGTGGAGGCACTGTGAGACTGGAGGCCCTCCTGGCTAGAACTGTTCTCCTCCTCCGTGGACTCCGGGCTCTCCTCCGAGAATTTGAGGCTCTCATTGGACTCACTGTCAGCTTGCTCCTGTGTGGATTTGCTTTCTGAATTGGGGGGGTTATTCAAGCTGTCCTCTTCACTGGAGTCACTATCTTCTTGATCTTCATCTGAGTGACTGGTGGTGTTATCCGGGTTGTCACCCCTGGACTCACTCACTACCTCTTCCTGAGATTCACTACTGTTTTCTTGAGATGGCAGGTCAACCTCTTGACTAGACTCATTGCTGGGGTCTTGGACATTTTGACTGTCTTCCTGGGACTGATGCTCATCGCTGTCTTCTTGAGATTCACTCTTGCTGTTTTCCCTGGATTGGCTGAGGCCAGCTCCTTTGGAGTTGGTGTTTTCTGTGGAGTCACTCTTGACTTCTTCCATTGTATTATCATCAAGCTCACCTCCATCATCTTCCTCAGAAATGCGGGACTTTCTGAAAAATTTCCTACTGGGATGCTCCACTAATTGGCTCTCACCTGAATCCTGAGTGCTTGCTTGATCATCATTGTTCTCTTTTGATTTGACATTGACACTGTTCATTCTGGAGTTGCTTCTCTCACTCCTGATGTCTGGATCATCGCTCTGCATTCCTTCATCATCAAACTCAGAGCCATCCCCATGGCTACTATCCCCCTCACTGCCGCCTCCCACCCAGTGCTCCTCACTCTCACTCTCTTGAGTCAAGTCATCTCCCTCAGGCCTGCTGTGTACCTCATACTCATTGTCAAAGTCCCTGCTCTCACTGGTGGTATCTTGGGCACTGTCTTCCCCTTGTGGGGTGCTATCTTCCCTGGATTGTGTGCTGTCAGCCGAGTCCTCATCACTTCTGAGTCTGGAGTTTCCTCCTTGTCTCTCTTCAAGTCCTGGGCCAATGTCACCATCACCAAAGGTGTCATCTCCACTGTCATCTTCATCATCATCTTTATCATCTCCTTCTTTCCCTCCACTCCTAGAGAGGCCACTATCTGGTCTATACACATGTTGGTGGTCATCAAGGCCCTCTTCTGTTTCATCACTGTCACTGGGGACTTCATTTGCCTAGAGTTTGGGTTTAACAGAGAGACATGGTCAGTACTCTAGGAGCTGATACAGAGGGTGTTATCTAGCACCTATCTGGGGTCTTTCTGCTTTCTTCTTCCTATGTCCCTCCTCTAACCCCTGGTCAATTTTATTGCTCAATAATATCTCTACCATAGTTTAAAAAGAAAGGAAGAGGAGTTGAAACTTACGTCATTCAGTTTTATAAGGCACAATTCACTCAGTGCTGCAAAAATTTTCTCAAAAAGCTTTATAGAAATCACATTTATGAAACTCAAATCTTAGTGTAAGATTCCTTAAAGGAAACTCTCGGGTAATTTTTTGAAATTAAAGAATTGATTGATAATGCTTACTCATCAAATTTTTTGGTTTAAAACAGAGTTTTAAAAAATATTAGATGATTTTAGAATGACCCAAATATTTTTGTGTTTTTAATCAACTCTGGGGAAGAAAATGTATTAGGACGTGAGGATGAAACCTTCAGCTAAAATGAAAGTAAAATATTGTAGTGAGGTATATATCTCACCCAAACCATGTTTATACCTCATTCTCACAGGCAGAGAGTTGCCTGTAGAAGGCTCAGCTAGAAGACTACAACTAGTGTGACCACCAAGGCAGCTTGGTTCTGAGTGTGAGCTCAGAGAGATTATCCCATAAGTGAAACAATTGGATGCTCTACACAGATAAGGAAGGAGAGTGAGTCTTCATTCATTATGCTCTGGAAAAATCTGCTGTCTTTACCATACCCTATAACACAGTGTTCTTGCCAACTTTTTTTCTTTTTCCATTTTTCCCTATGGATCAATTTCCATTTAGGAGTACAGGATGATGACATCTCTTCACATCGCTGGAGTTTACACTGGTCTGCTGGAACTGAGAGTCTACTGCACTTCTCCATACCTCAGTAGTGACATAGCACACCCTCCTCAAGCTGGGACTGTTACCCTCATTTGAGAGCTCAGAGAACATTAAGGCAATAAATTACAACATCCCCAGAAAAGAGCATTTCCCCAATTCTATGCTTACAAATTTCTAGAATGTTCCTCTAACAAGCCTTTAGTAAATAGTAGCTAAAAGCCTAATAATTCATCTTCCAACTCTGGCTGAGGATAGAATGCAACATGGGTGAAAGCTTCAGGAATAAACCTAGTTCCTGAAATCTCTGGAACCCCACAGGGTTGAATTTGGTCAAAAATTATAGGAAAGCTAAGAAAACAATGATATTTCCTCTTGGAAAAATGAAAAAAAAAGAAGAGAGAAAGTCAGTTTTTTATTGAAGAGATATAAGCTAAGTCAATTTTTCTCATTCCCAGGGCCACAGATGAGACTATTTTAAAGAGAAAGTCGTTACTAAAGCAGCTGTTCCATTAGTTTCCTCAGGGCTCTCCTATTCTCTCCTCCAACAGGATCCTTGACATGGAGGAGGTCTCCAGCCCAGCAGGCACTTCAGGTTGGCCAGAACACTTTTCTCTGCCCGATCTGAACTGCTCTAATTGTAAAAGCAACATTTTAGATTGATGAGTGAACCATTCCTTGTCTAACATAGTCTATGACCATTTGTGTGTGTGTATGTTATGTGTATATATTCTTAACTAGATGCACATTTAGGGCCACAGTGTCTATAATCTAGCCCCAGTGATAAACATGGAAGGAACAGCATGTCCACAACCGAATTCTCCCACTCATTTTTCCCCGCTTATTTGGTGGAACTATTTAGCTAGCATAACCAATGGTTAGAAAATATTATATTTAGAACAGTTGCCAGGTAATTTAATCTAACATCATTTCCTTCAATTCCTAAGTAGCCTAAAAAGTTAAGAAAGGTCTGTTTAATTACCTGTTCCTCTGAGCTAACTTTACTTTCTTCTGATGACTCACTGCTCTCCTAAAAGGAAAAAGGAAATTTTTGTTTACTTTTCCTTTTAGTAATTCCTGAGGAAAGAAAAAAATACGATACACATCAATTGCTTGTGGTTTGGATTTACTGTTTTCCAAATGGCTGAAGGTGATGAGAAGAGTGTTAAGTAAAGTTATTTCACAAAATGTTATGACAAAAAATAAATGAGATAGTTACCAAAGGTGGTGGTGGTGTCTGAGCCAAATGACCCTGTGAAAAAGGAAGGAAAACAACTTACTCGACAGATGGATTATGTCACTGCAAATATTTAGAATAATTTTAGGTGATTTGGCTTTTTTTTAGTTTCTTGATATATATTTTATATTTACATGAGCATTAATGACATTTTATGGAAAAATGACTAAAAAATGAATATGAGATGACTAATGGCCTGAAAAGATATAGTGATATAAAAGACTTAGAAGATTTTGTATTTTTGATCTTCACTTTGTGAAAAATATACTTTCCTTGAAGCTGGTTGTTCACACAACCTAGAGGAAATGTAACAGGAAAAATAGCATTGGAACTCAAAACTCAGATTTAAGTCTCAATTGGCAACTTGGTTTGGTTTTAGCCCTGAAAACCAACCTTCTCGGTGTTAACGCTGAAATTCATGTGTTTCAGGAAACCCCTAAGTCTCCGGTAAACTGCAATGGTTGGTCACTCTATGTGAATTTGGACAATTCACTTCACCTGTCTGATGTCACTTTCTTATTCATAAATTAAGAATATTAGGAACCACTGTGCTTACTCCACAGGATTGCTGTGAGGATGAAATTGGCTAATGCCTATGGAAGCATCTTGAGAACTATTCAATATGACATAAACTAAAGAAATGATCCATTTTGAGAACATCCACTTTATAAAATTTAATAGTAGACAAAGCTGAATTGAGAAAGCCATGAAACCTTTCTTGAGTCACATAAGATCACCAAAATAAAAAGCAGATGCTAAATCTGAAAATTAATTAGTCATAGTCCTGATTTATTTCACTTTCTTTGATCTTATAAGAACTCTAAGGATGCCCGAGCTACCTCAGGTGCCCTCTCCCCACCCACTCTCCGCCTTCCCCTGGAGCACAGCACAATCCCACGTGGCTCAAAGTCGCTGAGCAATGGGTGTGAAGACCCGAGGTGCAAGGTAGAGCAGGGAGGAGCTGCTATCACGTCTTCAGCAAGCCCGTCGGCAATGCCAGGCTGGGGATGGCTCCTCAGAGGAAGGAGATATAATCACTTTAAGTCTTTGCCCTGTGACACCGCAGGCAGGTGCAATGGCAGACTCCACTCCAGTCAGTTGTCATTTGGAATTAAGGGATGGAAGGGAGCAAGACTTTGGTGTTTTTCTCATGTCAAGGCTAGACTTAAGAACGCAGCAAATTTGTGGTACTCTTAAAGTCTCTGGTTGAATGAGAGGAAGGATCTACAGTGGCTGCTTTTAAATTAACCAGTCTGAGGACTTCTCAGATGAAAGTTCATGTAAGAAATGCTGCAATGTCTATACCAGTCTCAGGCAAGGGCAGGACCCCATCTCAGGCCTCTGACATTACCTGGCCACCACTAACAGGGCTGTGCCCAAGCTGTGTCATATGCAAAAGCCAGCAGGAAACAGGGTAATGAACAAAACACTCTGACTTAACATAAGATTTTAACCCTTTTTTGTAGTTCCAATCTTGAGAACCTACTAATCTCCTAGACCTGGCCCCTTCCTGAGAGGGATGTAATGCCATGGTAAAGAATGTGGATTCTGGAACCAGAGTGACCTGGGTTCAAAGTCTGGCTCTTATTAACCACATAACCTAAACAGATTAGGTTATTCTCTGTGTCTCAGTGTTCTCATTTGTAAAAAGGGGATAAAACACAACATCTAGTTCACTGGGGTGTTGTAAAGATTGAGAAAGTTAGTACGTGTAAAACACACGGAACCACGCCTGGCAATGGTTCTTGAGTTATTGAGAGTTAATCACTACTGGGTTGTTCAGAATCAACACTCAAGAAACATTAGCTATCATTCCAAAGACTCTAGCATCCTCTCATTCTTCTTTCTTTTCTCGCCTTCCAGGACTTGCCTCCTGCCTACCAGACATCTCCTGGTAAAACAGATTGCTAGTCCTAATCCTTCAAGGGCAGTCTTGGTTCGTTGTCATTCATCCTCTTGCACTACTATACACATCCGTTATGAAAATAAAGCTAAAGGAAAAAATACTTCCTCACCAAATTACACTATTAAGTTGGAGTTGCAGCATTATATGAACTAAATCTTCTTTTATGAACTAGAAATTATAGCTCTTATGACCTATATCTCAGGTTATTGTGCTCATTGAATCACTAGTAGTTTCAACATTTGCAATGGAGCTAACTTGGTTACACTAATAAAATATTAAAATAAAAATACTTCAAAAACCCTTATTTCTACTCACCTTCCATTCTTCAGAGCTCTTGGATTCAGTATTTTGATACCTGGCTACCTAGAAAATTTAGTACACATGGTCAACTCACAGAGAAATTTCCAAGGCACTAGCTATTAACACTTTGCCTACTTAGAAGCAGTGGTAGTCAAATTTTAGCATGTGTCAGAATCACCTGGAGGCCTATTAAAACACAGATTGCTGTGCCCCATCCCTAGAGAGTCTGGTTCAGAAGGTCTGTGGCAGGACCCAAGAACTTGCATTTCTAACAAAGTCCTAGTTCATGCTGATGCTGCTGGTCTGGGGATGACACTCTGAGAACCACTGTTTATGAGGAAAAAAAATGAGAATCATGGCTCCGTGAATGGCAACTGAACAGAATAAGGAATCACTCAGATGATATTTTAAAGAAAACAGCTTCCTAAGAAACTACTATTTTCACCCTACTGGAACATACACAGCCACCTTGGATCACAGCCAATGCAAATTGTGGAGTTTTAGGTACAAGAGGTTTTTTCATAGATCCCTACCCTGATACTTACTGGGAGAGCACAGGACAGCCCCCAGAGCAACATAAGCAGGATGCTGGTCTTCATAGCCAGGTGTGACACCTCTACCTGTGAGGAAGGACAACACATGTTTTCCTCCATGTTAAAGAAATATGAGAGCTTCAACTTTTTAACAGTTTCTTCCTATTCAAAAAAAACAGCCCATCCAAATGTCCATCAACTGATGAATGGATTAATAAAATATACTATATCCATACAATGGAATATTATTCAACCATAAAAAGGAATGGAGTACTGATACATGCTACAAAGCAGAGGAGCTTTGAAAAAATATTATAAAGTAAAAAAAGTCAGACACAAAATACCACATATTGTATGATTCCATTCATATGAATTGTCTAAAATAGGCAAATCTGTAGAGACAGAAAGTAGATACGTGTTTGCCCAGGGCTGGGGGAAACGGGAGGTTGAGAGTGATAGCTAAGGGGTGAATTTTGGAGGTGATGAAAATGTTCTAAAATTGATTTTGGTGAAGGTTCCACAACTCCATGAATATACAAAAAACCATTGAACTGTACACTTCAAACGTGCAAAGTATATATGTGAATTATATATCAATAAAGGTGTCATAAAAAGCCACCTCACTCCTAAGAGATAAACTGAAAACTTTTCAATGAGGAGCTCTATAACTAACATAAACTTCTTCACTAACACATAAAATATGATAAATGGAGGAAAAAGCAAAGAAAGAGGAATAGAGAAATATCTGACCATTCACTTTTATAGTAATTATGCAACTTGGTGTGGCAGAGCAACCTGGCAAATATATTCCCCCAAAAAACTACATTTATTGATACCATTGATAGGTGGTGGGCATTTGTCTTCACACACACACAGATACACACACAAATGGCTTCTCAGTCATATTTACAACCTCATGACAATGTCCGCACAAAATAGATTGGTTTTGTGTTTTTTCTCTTGATCTGCAAGAGTTGTACTATGGCAGGCTTCATATTACAGCTCGAGAAAGCTCTTAATATCTACTGTACTAGTCATACATTATACATGATTATGCTAAATTCTTTTAAGTGTCATTCACAGTTCTGAAGGATCTCAGGAAGATCAGAGGTTTGGGATACACTTGTGAATCATGTTGAGAGAAGCACGCCAACTCAAACTGTCTTTTCCTGGAGGGTGGCTTCATTTCACATTTCAGGGACTGGTGATTTGGAACACAATTTATTCTACATCTAAAAATAGAATGTAAAAAGTTACTGAAATGATTCGAAAGGAAAATAATTTGCCCTGCACTAGAAAGGCCTTCGGCTGCCCTAACAGTCTTGTCAGATGGACTTCCAAACGTTTTGTAGAAAATCCTACAAGTTTATTTCAGACTTCACTTTTGTTGATTTGTTTCCTTAAATATTAAATATATACTATACTAGTGACAAAAGATCTCTGCCAGAGGTTCTCAACCCTGGCTATACATTAGTGTCACCTGGGAGACTGAAAGACATGCCAATGCACACATCCCACCACAGAGTATAAATCAGTTCAATGGGGCTGGGAGCAGGCCTGGGTTTAAGGTGCTTCAAATGATTTTAACCTCTCATCTAAGAAATAAAAATACATCATCAATAATGTCTGAATATGCTGAATAATGTCTGAAACGTTGGGCTCAAGAAGTCATCTAATCTTATTCTTTAATTTATTCAAGAAAACAACAGAAATTCTAAGATGAGGAGACAATGTCCCTTATTTCTACTTTCATTCTGCTCAAATGGTTCCACAGAGCCTCTCATTTTACATCACGAGCATTACCCGCCTTCAACACAGCTATTCCTACTTCAGCATAGTTCATATCAGTCCTTGTGTTCTGATATTATTTTTATTTCTTTTTCAAATCTTTTGCCTAATATCAACAGAGAAAACATATGAAATACTCATCTGCACCAAAAACAAGCCTAATTCAACAAGATATTAGTTCTGAAGGAAACAAGACTATCTCCTCTCAAAAGACACCTCTCTGAAGTAAAAATTATTTTGAGCCGAAGGCGCTTGGAAAACAGCAGATGCAAGAAGGGCACTCTGATCCTCCTTTTCCTTCCTGAAAGCAGGAGCTAAAACTCCCATGTGTAAGGTGCCTTCCCTGTACGAGGAGGAAGGAAGACGTTCTTATCACCAGAGACAGAGAATTGAAGCTGAGAGAAATCTGTACCAACAAACTTTGTTAAACTAACCCTATCTTCCTAGTCACTTCTCCACAATATACTGCCCCTAGCCCAAACCCCTTTGTCTTGTCAATTCTTCACAAAATGTATTGTTTCTTTGTCTAAAAAGTATAAAAGTTTTCTGCTCTGGTCACATCTTCAGGTCTTCATTCTCTTGTGAAGGCTCCTATGTACATGTAAAAATTTTAATAAAACTTGTATGCCTTTCTCCTGTTAATCTGTCTTATGTCAGTTTAATTCTTAGGCCCAGTCAGAGACCCTAAGAGAGTAGAGGAAAATTTTTACTCCCCTACACTTCCCTTTAGTTCACATAATCAAAACTTTTTTTAAGTTCTTAGGTTCATTTCTTAAGGAAAGGAAAATTTCCCCCAAATATGATACTTGCAAAATAACTGCATACCAGTGGTTTTGGCTTCACAGGTCAAATGAAAATTAGGCCACTCATCAGTTTAATTTTCAGAGTGAAATTTGAATAAGGTAATAATCTCATGATGCTCTGAAAACTAGCAAATATTGCAGCCTTGATAAAAGGCCAATGAATACTGAATTCTCCTCTTGTATTTTCTTTTGCTTCCCTCTTATCTAAATAACAATAAAATGAGGAGATGCTCTACACCAATGAATGTTGTGTTTTTTTACGAATGAAGTGTGTGCTTCCAGTATTCAAGTTTCTTAGGGGTGAAATGTTACAAAACATAGGGAAGATGCACTCACTTGCTCATGCTTCTAGAAATACCATTTAGCACCCTGAGTAAAGTCAGAATTTCCCAAAAAGAAGTCTGATAGACTAAAATAAAATACACCCTGGGGTCCTGAGAGAGCTGATATTGCCTCCCAAGAATATAGTCTGTCATCAAGGCATTAAAGAAAGTCAGATCTTAAACCCTATATTAGATTTTCAATTGATATTTTTGATAAGAATAATTATACTTTTGTGAAGTATATTTCCAAATGAGAGCTCCAAACTTTTACTAAAAAGAGTAGAAACAGATATGCAGTAGCCCTATTCTGAGTAAAAAATTAGCAAAATAGCTACCGGCCTGAAAGATACAAGTCTAGAATCCCAAGTTCTTCCTCAGTGATTGGCGATGTCATTTCTCCATTGTGCATGCTGTCATTCTACAGTGAGAGCACGTAACAAAAGGAAATCAACAATCTCAATCTGAGTTCTACCTGTTTGGAAGGCAGTGTATGTATAAGAGACTTTCAACCTTTATGAGTTGTTTCCCCAAAGTTGAAAAGATCCAAATTGCAGTCCCTTCTCTCTCTGGCTCCCCTTTAAGTGTAGTGAGAACTTCTTGGTGCTCTCAGGTAAGGAAAGTTGTTCTGGAATTTCCTCAAAGTTAATATTCACTTATAAAGTACGTATCTTCTTTTATGTAAACTGAAATGAAAGAAATAGGCCAAAGGAAGGAGAAAAACGCTTGAAAAATCATAGACTCAATTTATCACGCTTAATTTGCTGATTTTTGACTTAGCGGTGTTGTCATTAATAATACTAATATATCCATTCATTAACAGTCAACAAATATTTATTGAGAACATCCTATGAGGCAGGCACTGTTCTAGGCTCTGAGTGTACAGCAGTGAGTTATAATGATAATAAACTGGTCTTACAAAAGTAAAATTACCCAGAACCCAACCAACCAAAACCTCCATTAGCTAGAATTTGTTTCACTATTACTCTTTGAAAATCAAGTGGAATTTGGCTGGGACATGAATTCTATCAGGAAATCAGAGAACCAAACAAATAAATCAACAAAAATTTCAAATCTTTCCAATTGTAATTGTCTCAAGGTCAATTACAATCAATCCCTTGTCATATGCCTTCAACCAGAGTAAAATAACTCCGAGGTGTGCCACAATTAAATACAGATTTGGAAGGCCTCTATGCATCTGGGGCACATTGGGCCACATCGCCATTTTGGAGTAGGTAAGTAGACTAATGCCCTTTAGAAAACTATTTGTTCACACATTTAACCAACCAGATCAAAGCAGGACAGTCTACTTGGCCCTCAGTTAAACAGAAAGCATGGTTCACCAGAAGTTATTGCTCCTGAAGAAGGCAGGTTACTTGAAGTGTTGCTATTACACATGGGATCTTCTAGGTGTCATACAGAGCACGTTGCCTGACCACAGCTCCCACTCTCTGCTATGGAAGACAGACACTTCTGGTATAAATGAAGAAGTGGAATAAACACAGCAAATAAAAATAGATATGGACAGGAGTATATCTACTCCTAAGTCTCTGACACTAGAAGATGTTTTAAAGAAACAAGTATATTCACATTTATTGAACTCTGACTGTATTCAAGGCATCACACTAGCATGAATACCTCGCTAAACGATACAAAAGCGTGATAATTGTCACAACCTTGGTTTATTTCAGTGGTTTTGGCATCTTCTTTCAGTTACTCAGTTCATAATGAATATTACTGGATGCTGTCTAGATGAATAGCATTAAATATTTTTTAATTTAAAAGACCATATTTTGAAGGTCCTGCCAGTCTAGTTTAGATTCTTTCATCATGTCTTGTAGGACATAGACATCACTATATCTATGAAACTTAAATGCACAAGTTTTATTTGTTTTGCTAATTAAAGCCAAACTTCAGTATGACCTTCCATCTGCCTCCTGTTCAGTAAACTTTCCCTTTCAGAAGCACTATGCAGAGATCTAATTAAAGTATTACCTAGAAAAACACCTGGCTCTATTGACTTAACGTGTCACTTTAATATCATTATTTACTGTGGCATAAACAACAGGCACAAAAATGGGAATCATTTTTACCCAAGACACAGCTCTCGCCATCTTCTTCTGCATGGCATAACACGTCTCAACATGATACATATTTAATATTTTCCAAATAACACAGCAGAAGAAATTAAGAAATTAAATGATGAAAATGTCTTACCCTCTTCAGTTCACAAAGACTTTTCCCAAAAAGTCTCAACAATCAGGTGGAAGTTCCCACAGAGGAAATCTATGCTCAGTGAAGCCCCTTTTGTGTTGATGTTCTGAACACTTCTCTGATGGTGCAGGAATTTAAACTCTGCTTCAGCTCTTCATAGCCAATCAGCCTCAGGCTGGGGGTGACTGACATCACAAGGTGTCACCGGGACTCCAGTACACCCACACTTCCTCCAGCTCGCAGGGGCAGTTGTTCCCTAAAAAGCTCTGTGGTTCCCAAATGACTAGACTAGTTTCCATTAAATTGAAGATCTTCCTAAAGCTTTATTTTGATTTCTAAATATATGTCATTCACATCCATGCAGGCTTATGAGCATTATAAACAATGACAATGCCTTCCACCCACTGATAGATCCCAGCAGATGCAAGGATGGGAAAAGGAGAGTCTAGGGTGGCTAGAAAGTTTCCTGTTAATGTATACTTTCAGGTTGTACATGACAAACCTACTAAAATACTAGATTTGCCTAAATTATTGGTGTTGAGAATATGGGCTGTTATCGTTTCTCTTTTCATCTTTTAACAACCTCTACTACTCATCTCCTTTTCCTCTCATCTCCCCACCCCCATATACACACAAAGTTCCAAAATTCTTACTAATCTAATCAAGTATCTATTTACAGAATTCTGTGGTGATTGGAAATGTTAAAGCACCACCCTAAGTAACTGTTGTTTTTAACTAAAAATAATTTAAATCAAACACTTCATTATTCCCTTCAACTGCTTGTCACACCACATTTTGGTTTTAACTCTGGTGACTCTTTGAAATCAGAATTGGATTAGGGGAAGACTAGTTGGGTAGCATCCAGAGAAACCAGTTTCCAAGGGACTCTCTGCCATCACTGAAAAAGTAATGAAATGGATAAAATGGTATTTATCAGGACTCTTCAAGGAATGTACTGAGGGTTGCTGTAGGGAGCTGGAAGTGGGAGCATGCTCAAGTGACAATAGAATGACCGCTGAATATTTAAAGGATATAAGTCACCAGGCTTTAAATTCCTCAAGAGTGGAGATGTTTGCTTTGTTTACTGGTGTACACCCAGTGCCCCAATACCTAGGTTCCTGGATCATAATAAACACTCAGTAAGTACTTTTATGAATGACTGACTAGATTGGCTTTGAAATGGGCCAAATTATTAACTTGACTGCAGTAGCACATGACTCAGTCTGACTTTTTTTGAAAGCGTTATGATTGTTGGCAATTTTAGTTGATACTCCTACCAACCTGGCTCTAGAGAATCGGGGTGCCCAACTTTACCCAGGAAACTAATATCAAATATATGCATTCTTAACTTATTCAGTGTGAACTGAAATGGGGTAGGGGGCCGAAAATGAGGAGAGAGGAAGCTATTTTCACATAGGGCTGATTAGAAGAACAACGATCATATGAGGAAGCTGTAAATCCCCTATTTATGTTCTGGTTCTGAATCGCACTCCCTAGTGGTTTTATAGGTCTTGACTGAGCTCTATCCTAGAAGAACCTTATAATCTTATGTCAGAGCAGATTCTGAGAAGATTTCGGCAGAGGGTGTTACAGGACCTTGTTTTAGAATCTCTCCAAATCCCCACATAAAAACAGACAGAGCATCTAGATAACTAAACTAAAAACCACAGACAACATTTACAATAAAACTAAACGTTTTAGTCACCTGTAGCTGCATTAAAATCACTCTAATACTTTGTATCTTAAAATAATGACCATTTTTTTATCTCCTATAGGAGAGGCTGCAGTCACTTGGGGACTCAATTGGAACAGAATATTCAAGATAGCTCTCTCATTTGGTTGTTGTCTGGGAGCCCAGCTGGAACTGTTATTCTTAGCACTTCAGTTCTCCTTTGTATGGCCTCTCCTTATGGTTTGGCCTTCTCACATGGTGGCTGGGGTCCAAGAGCTGCCCAAAATGTCACTTTCTCCACATTTTATTGGTCAAATCAGTCACAGGGCCATCCCAGATTCAGAAGGAGAGAGAGCCTCTAACTTTTGAAGTGAGGAGCGGATGAATGTACAGGCAGCAGAGGAAATGTTGAAGCCATTTTGGAGACTAGTCACCACACTACAAACTCCAAACAAAGTGGCTGAGGCCAAATCACCAACTGCCACGAGACCTACATCATCTCTGCAGGAATAAGCAGAGGTTAGCCACAGGACATCTGATGGACATGAGAACAGGAAAACCCCAAAACAGTCAATAATTATTGCTGATAGGTGCCAATGGCACATAATGAAATCTGAAGAATCTGGAGCGGTCTAGCCCCTAAGAATTCTCAAAACAGCCACCACAGCTGCCTTCCAGGACAGGCTTACATAGAGGAGAAACTGCTGGGAGTGGAATGAAAACTGCACAGAATAGGTACAAGGGAGGAGGCACAAATAAGTGTGGGAGAGCAAAATGGATCCAGCAAATCTTAGAAAGCAAGCTGTTCTATTTTTTTAACACAACGTGAAAATAACAGAAGAGGGAGCTATGTGAAAGCTACCCTGAGTTATGCCTCCTTCTAAAAGTTCAGGAAAACCAATTTCATGTAAAACAAACAGCAAAACACTATAAAGTTTAAATCCCAGAAGAGTAGAAAAACAAAAAGCCTTATAGACAATGAAAGCATGCTGAGAATATAGCAAAACCATAACTTTCTATTTTTCATTTGTTTTTTCTTGGTGAGCAAGAACAGCCCTGAGCTAACATCTGTGCCCATCTTCCTCTACTTTGTATATGGGATCCCCCCACAGTGTGGCTTGATGAGTGGTACATTGGTCCACCCCTGGGATCTGAACCTGAGAACCCCGGGCCACAGAAGCACAGCATGCAAACTTAAGCACTACACCACCAGGCCAGCCCCCATAACTTTCTATTTTAAAAGGAGCAAAAAGAAATTTTAAACGACACCATAGATTTAAAAAAAACTTAAAAACTAGAATAACAGTAATGAAGTATCAGAAATTGGGAAAAAATTTGAAATAAAAAATTATTTTGAAAATGAAGACTAAACTAGAAGTAACACAACAGGAAATAAACACAATGGATAATTCCTTAAGAGAACTAGAAGGCAAAAAAGAGGAACATGTTTTAAATTTAAAAGAAATGAAGGAATAGAATAAAAGTGTTTGGTAGCAAGTGACTTATATTGAAGATGGGCAAAGAAGATCCAAATTACAGATAATAGGAGCTCTGAAGGAGCCAGCAAAAGTGAAGGGATGGCAAAAATACTAAATAAGGGAATAAACAAACAAATAGCAACATTTATATTTCAAGGAAATTTCTCTGAATTAAAAAAAGATTTAAAGCTCATATTTGAAGAGCACACCAGGTACCTAAAAATATCAGCCTAGAATGACCAGCACCAAGATATATTCTAACAAAATTACTGAACTTTCAAGATAAAGAAAGAAGTACTTTGGGCTTCTAGGTAAAAGCAGCAAGTGACTTTTAAGGGAAAGAAAAGTAGATTATCATAAGATTGTTTGACACAATGCTTTATGCCAGAAGAAAATGCAATAACATATGTCACACATTCAATATAGGAAAATGTGAACCAAGGATTTTATAGTAAGCAAAACTGACTTTCAGGTATAAAGTTCTCAAACAAACTAATAACAACATGCAAGAACTCAGGGAATATTGTTTCCTCAAATCTTTCTTGGAGAATCTACTACAGAATGAGCTTCAGCCAACCAAAGTGACTAGGAAACATTGTCATAAGAACAGGTGGCAGCATTAAACACATAGTCACTTGTAGAAGTAAAATTAAATGAGGCTAACGAGAGAGTATAGTATGTAATGGTTATGCCCTTAGCATAGATATAGTACAACTTTTTAAAAGGCAGGGAGATTGAAGAACACATATGCAAAAATAATTTCAAATTTTCTCAATAATTATACTATTGATGACAATATTATTGTTTTTCTGAAAATGTTGTGTGATGTGGGATAAAGTAAATTATTATGCAATTTCTTTCTATTAATGTGTTCATGAGAATCAAGATTCTCAGTGTGGAAGATAGAGATTTGATACAGAAGAGGATAAGTAAGAAATCTTGTAATCTTAAATTTAAATGGAAGGAATTAGAATTTACTCAGGAATTATAGAAACACACACACACACATATACCATGTATATCTTACCTCTGTCCCTAAAGACAACTAAAAACAAAGACATCAGCTAGTGTCACTGACACCCAGATTGCAGCCTAGTGCCCAGGGCCTCTTGAGGAATTAGTTGATTCCAGGTCTGTGGCAAGAAATGTGCAAGATGAGACTGGAACATCTTGTCATACCAGACTGCAAGAAAGCTATCAAAGACTATTAGGATTCTGTCAAAGGGGTTCAAGAGCCAATGTGAATAGGTATCCACTAGCCAAAGATGGAACTATGTGATCTTTAAAATAGATAATAATTGCAACAGACAGAAACTTGTCAAATAATTTTAAATCCATGAGTTTATAAGGATATTACAAAAATAAAATAAAACACTCATGAGTCACCTTGGGGATGACAGGGAGGCAATTCATTATGCAGAAAACTTGTAAATAAATGGAAAGAATAAGGTGTTTGTCTAGCCCTATATGAACTGAACCAAATTATAGATGAAGTATATCTTTATAAAAGTATTCTAATTAATTTGAAAGGAATGAGAATTCACCATTTTGCAACCCCTAATGAATTAATCAGTCTGGGCATTCCGCATCAATGACTCACAAGAAGAGACACAACCAAACGATGTGCTTCCTGAGGAAAGAACAGAATATCACCTGTAGTCAGCCAAGCAGATCAAACCCAAGGTGATCAGACCTTTGGATCCAGCTGCCAAGTTGTAGGAAATACAGAAAACAGAGGAGTATTTTGCACCATGTGTGCAATTGGCAAAATTTAGACTGTGGGAAACTCTACAATTCAAACACCTCAGCTTCTTCAACACATAAACTATTAGGAAATGAGAGAGAAGAAATGGAAATGTAATTTAAATGATTTTGAGACTTTAAATACATAGCAGTCTTTTTTAAATGGGCAAGACTAGGTTATAGTTTCAGGCTGGCACACTTGGGTCATAAAACTGTGAAGAAAATCAAGAAAGGGATTTCTGTAAATTTCAGGATTACTTTTGGGGAGATGAGTGTTTAGTTGAGATGGAGCATGTTAAGGACTTCTGGGGTGACTGGCAATGTTCTCTTTCTTGACGTAGATAGTGGCTACAAGAGCAGTCACCTTATAGTAACTCAGTAAGCTATAGATTCATTTTGTGGTGTTTTCTATATTTGCAGTTACTTTTACAATAAAGTTTTAAAATATTTTTTAAACTGTCAAATACAAACACATCAAATATGTTTAAATCCATGAGTTTATGCATTTATAATGATACCAAAAACAAAACAACACACAAAAAAAATCCTAATTGCCCAACATTGGAGGATGCTAAGAAACAAACTTATTATTTTAAAACTTTACATAAAGGAAAATAATTAAGCATTTATCCTGTCTTTCCTTTATGAACTATACCACTGGGTAACAGGTGAGGAAATTTCTCTTTATAGACGTGAATATCAATGAAGAAGGAATGATATAATTAGAATATTATCAGTTTTGCAAACCTGAATCAAACTGCAAACTCAGTCAGCAGAACCCAGACTGGAAAAGTAGATAGGACAAACAACCTGGTTTCTTCAACAAATAAATTGCAAGAAAGAGAGAGAAACCTATAGATTAAAATGGACCTAAGAGACATAGCAACCACTAGCAATATGTGAATTTTATTTGTATCCTAATTCCAAAAAACAAACTGAAAAATACGATAGTTATGAAACAATTGGAAATATGAACACTGACTTAAATTTGATGATTTTTAAGAATTATTATTATTATTTTTGGCATGATAATGGTATTGTATTATTTATTTGATTCCTCAACTTTAAGAGACTGAAATGCTATAATGTCTGGAATTTGCTTCAAAATGAAAAAGAGTGGGTAAGTGGCAAGGGAAATAGATGAAACCAGTTTTGCTGTGAGTTGATCACTGCCGAAGCTAGGTGTGGATAATACCATATGGTATCATACAGTACAACATATATATACCAGTAGTTTATTATACTACTTTCTCTAATTTTGTATATTTTGAAGTTTTCCATAATAAAAAAAGTTTGGACAAAAATTATGTCTGATACTTAACCATGCCTTCAATACCCATGAAGTTATCAAATGTTATACTGTCTACAGAATCTACTTGTTTATTTCATGAATCAATGTAAAATCCAGATTCTTTATAATTAAAGGGTAATTTTATAAAAATTGCAAAATTGTGATCATTAGAAGTATTATTTAAGACTTAAAAGTAGAGTCTATACAGCTTAAGTATATGAAATGCAGATAGAATAATTTGTTTTTATTGTATATGAATTATATTCATTAAAATGCAAACAACACAATAATGAGCATTTGATAAGAAGATACATAAATGTGATCAAAGGTTAATTACAATTATAATTCCTTCCTTATTCGTGTGACATTATAACTTTGAATTTAGGTGGGTGAAATAAGACATCAAACAGTGCAGCATCCTTCTCAGGCAATATTCTTATGAGTTCGTGTCTTGGTTTCATTTTAAATCCATGTAATTTAGATAAAATAAGATTATTTTCTGGAAAAAATGAAAAAATTAATATTTTTTAAATTTTGTATTTATTCAACAATTTATTTTTGTGCCTTCTTTGGGTCAGGAACTGTCCCAGGCACTGGTGACAGACACAGCCTCTCTACTTTAGATTCTACCAATAGAAAAACACATAACAAAGTGTTGGTATAATATAACCTCACATCCTAAAAAATTTGATAGGCTATGATTGATAACACAAGTCCTTAATCTATACCCATGTATTTAATAAGACCTGTGGTACCATACTATTTGTATGAATTTAAAACACACACCCACAACAACACAATAGAGTTTTATAAGTTACACGTGTATCTAAAGAAATATACCAAAACATAAGAGCTCAGTTGCCTTTGAAATATGAGGAATGAGGAAGAAGAAAAAAAGTGTGGGGATTGAAGCTAAAAGGAAAAAATAAAATAATAGCATGTCATGAACTAAAAATAGTTACTAACTCAATTATCTGCTCCCTAAAACAAAATGGTGGTGGATAAGGTGGAATGTGTGAAGGAAGGAAAAAGGAAAACCCTGCCTAGAAGTGTTATATATCACTTCTCCCATTCCTTTGATGATAGATAACTTGTGACATGGCTATATCTGAATGCAAGGGGGTCCTGAGCTGGGCAGGTACCTCCCAAAAACAACTCTCCACTTTGTAGAACAAAGAGCACACATGTTTGGCGGACAGCTAGATTTTCTGCTTGCCTGCTAAAAGCTGCTGAGCTGAAGAACATATTCAAAGATTTATAGTAAAAGGAATTTTTCAACCAGCAGATTCAGTTCAAACAAAGTTAAGTTGCTATTATTGATACCTTGCATTGATTTTCTCGTTTAATTCTTACATTAACTCTATAAAATAGGTACTATCATTATTCAAAATTACAAATGAAGAAACTGAAATGTCAAGAGACTATGTAGCTTGCCCAATGTCATACAGCCAGTAAGTGACAGAGCAGGGATTCCAAAATCTATGCTTTTGAAGTCTTTAGTTCCCCCCAGCTCCAGGGGACACATGCAAGCTCTTTGAATGGTCCTTTAATACCTTTCTCTCTTGGCTTATGTTGAGGAGAAAGCAACCCTCTCCTTATCCCCCTTTACAGTGGGAATAGAGAGTTGGGGTATTGCAAGTGTATTACAACTCTCTCCAGAGAAATCTCCTTTCCTCTCCTCTCCTCTCCACCACCTTCTCCACTTTATAAGCTGAAAGTGGGAGATCTATGATACTTGTCTCTAGGTCTGCCTTGCATAGATGAGCTGCCCCCTCACATCTTTAGGATATTAGGAGACTATTATGTTGGCCCCTATGGTAGTGTTCTCAGCCCTTGGAACCTCATTTAACGTCCTGCTGTATTTTCTATTTTCACCTCTGGACTGTAAACCTCCTTGGGGGTAGTCTAGTTCAACAAACATTTGTCAAGAGTCTGCTGTGTCAGGCACTGGTGGGCATGGAAATATGAGATGAATAAGTCATAGCTTGGGCCCTGGAAGACCTAGCATTCTAAAGAAGCATGTCCAATAGAACTCTCTGGGATCATGGAAATGTTCTATATTTGGATAGTTCAATGTGGTAACCAGTAGTCATTTGTGGCTATTGGGTCTTAAAATGTGGCCAGGGGTACTGTGGAACTGAGTGTTTAATATTATTTAATTTCAATTAAGTTAAACTTCAACGGCCACACATGGCTACCACATGGGGCAGCACAGATTTAGAGTGAGAGCTGCAATTCTCTGATTGTTTGTGATAAGAGCAGTGATACAGGTATGCACAGGATGCCACAGGGGCACAGAAGAGAGGCATTTACCTCAGCCTGGGTGCAGAAAAATGTAGGGCCAAAGAGCCTTCCAGAAAGAAGTGATGATCTGACAGAATGCTAAATGTATGCAAATGTATAACCCAGCAATTTCATTCTTAGGTGTACACCCTTGAGAAATGTATGCTTCTGTGCATCAGAAGACATTTACAAAAATGTTCAAAGCAGCATTTTTCATAAAAGCCAAAAAATGGAAACAACCAGAATACTCATCAACAGTAGAATGGATAAACAAATTATCATATATTTTATATAAGAAAGTGTACATTGATGAAAATGAAAAAAAACCAAAGTATATAGCTATACACATAATGAAAAACATAATGTTGAATTAAAGAAGACAAAAACAGAGGAAACCATGTTGTATGGTATCATTTATATAAAGTTCAAAAATTGGCAAAACTAAAATGATAGTTTTTTAGAATGTGTATTTAGGTGGTAAAAGTAAAAAGAAAACCAAGACAGTGATTACACAGTCAGGCTGAGAGTTGCCTTTGGGAGCAGATGGAGGATGGAGGTAGGAAAGGGGCATGGGAGTGGCTCCCGGGGAGTAAACATCTGTGCCAATCTTCCTCTATTTTTTATGTGGGGCGCTGCTGCAGCATGGCTGCCAATGAGTGGCGTAGGTCTGCGCCAGGGAACTGAACCCGGGCTGTCAAAGTGGAGCATACCTTGGGGCCGGCCCAAGTTGTACGTTTCTTTTATGTCTTTAGGTAAGTATACTATATTTCATAGTAAAAAGTCTTTAAGATGAATTTTCTGTTTTTAGAAAATTAGTATTGAATAGGATCATTAAGAACAGCTCTTCTGTAAGCCCATGATGTAATTTCATCATTTTAATCTTAAGTAAACAAGTGCTTGTCATTTTTTTCATATGAGAATTTTGTGTGTGTGTGTGTGAGGAAGACCAGCCCTGAGCTAACATCCATTGCTAATCCTCCCCTTTTTGCTGAGGAAGACTGGCCCTGGGCTAACATCCGTGCCCATCTTCCTCTACTTTATATGGGACGCCGCCACGGCATGGCTGACAGGCAGTGCGTCGGCGGGCACCCGGGATCCGAACTCGCAAACCCCGGGCTGCCAAGCGTGGACTAAACCTCTGCACCACTGGGCCGGCCCCTATATGAGAATTTTTTGAGTTTTTAAAACCTTTCTATCTCTTCCCTGTAATGGTATTTAAATTAATTCTTTGTTTTGAGGCTTGGGAGTGGATAAAAAAAATTTTTTTTTTATTTTCTTTTTTGTGAGAACACCTGAAAATTGCATCTGGCTATTTGGAGACTGTTTGGGCATTTAGAACACCACAACTTAGTCATTTGAAAAAGGTTGATTTCAGTCTGCCACAGAAATTGATTCTTTTCCAATCTGGAGACCTCAGGATGTTCTGATCTTGGACAAAATTGCTAGTAGAATAAAAATGGATAACACTGAGTACATCATCGTTCTTTGCCAACCTTAAATAATGCTTAGAGCAGATTACAGCCTCAGTTCTCCAAGTCGTCCTCCTTGGGACTTCCTTTCTACAACCCTCCATGGGCCAATGAAAGGATTCCAAGAGAGTCAACTCTTAATCTGTGACAGGAAAAAGATTGGTCTGGAAAACAGTAGCTCAATCCAAAAGCAAAAGTCTCTTAAGATGCACCTTACTGTCAGTGACAGACCAGTGGCAAACATGACAGAGATGTGAAAACCTTCGTTGTCACCATCTAATAAGATCGAGAAAATGATGGTGCCGAAGTATCTCAGATTCCATGAAATGCCAGGAGTATATTGTTGGTTCTGGATACAAACGTACATGGTGAAGCATATTTCCTCCCAAATGCTTTATTCTTATTTTAACTTGTGGCTATTTCACTTTGCTAATAAAGGATGTAATTTTGGCAAACCAGATTATGCATATATTATATTTCTTTAAATCTAATTTGTATGTACAAAAATATTCATCAAATGCACCATCAACGTGACAAAGGATAATAAGAAAGCTGGTGATGAAAGGGGTTTTTGACTTGTCTGACAGTTACATCAACTGTGGGTTTTGCAGCTCTGGGGTATCTGGATTTGAGGAGCAGAAGCATAATAATCACAGACACCTTTGACAACAGTAATTATTACATAGGCAGGTAAACACTTCACTTAGATATGCATTAAGCTTCATGTGATATTATCATGTCCTCAGTCCTTGGTTTGATCTATATGTTTAAGAATCCACATCAACCAAATTAGAGATGTCTGGTTAAATACAGATGTGAAAATTGCTAACCTTCTCAAAGCTTTCCTATATCCCCATTAATTGTAGGCCAAAAAAAATTCCTTCCTTCTTACCAACAGAAAATCTATTAGTCTACTATGTCCCCTTCCTGAACACATAAAATTATATACATAACCATCAGCTGTGAGCTATGTGCTTGCTTTAACATATTTCCTAGTCCTATTTCCAATAATCTAATCTAATGCTGTTTCTCCCCTAATGCTTTTAACTTTTTAACATTTTGCATTTCATTCTTCTACTCTTCATCTTCCTTCTCTCTTCTTTCTCTAGGTGCCACTAGTGACTTCACTCTTTATTGTCCATTAATATCACTAGGACCAGACAGACCCCTATTAGGCACTTTGTAAAAAGATAGTATTTCTTTCTTTGCATAATTTAAAGGAATGGACAGGTTTGTCCAATATCATATTTATTATTAATTAGGTGAACCATTTAAAATTGCTGATTTTATGCTGAAAAAAAAAAAGTCAAGATGAAGCAACCTGCATTACTTCCTTCTTATCTCTCCATCTCTTCTTTTTCATAATGTCTCTATAAATCTTACACTTTAGGCATACTCACCTATTCATTCTACCCCTCAGTACATTCTGCTTCTAATCAGTGGTTAATGTTACTCAGAATTCCCTCGTTGCCATCTATTGTATTAGTCAGAGTTTGCCAGAGAATCAGAACCAATAGGATATGTAGAGACACATATGAGGAAATGTATTATAGGAATAGGCTCATGTGATTATAGAGGCCAAGAGCCCATGATGTAAAATTAACAGTACTTAAATATTCATACAAAGTCAATAAATCTTTTGTTTCATGATAAAGGAATAAGAGGAAACAAAAGAAATATATTTGCTTAATATTTTATACACACACACACACAAATGTATTCATAACAAAATAAAGGGGAAATAATCCAATTACCATCCTCGTTTCTGTAATTGGTCACGTTTCTGTAATAGCTGGTATTTATAACCACCTCTGTCTACTACCTATTCTGTGTTCCCTTTGCCTTCAGCAAGCACCTCAGCTGATTGTGGTTCCTTACCTGGTGGGGTCACACAAAACTACATTCCTGAAGGGTCTGGACCATTTGTAGCCATGCCTGGATTGGGTGGTTGTAGTTTTCCATTGACCTGAATCACAGGGCATGGTAACACCAAGAGACACCCTAATGGATCTCCTGTATTCCAGACATACTCTTCCTCACCTCCATTGTGGAGTAATAGTTCTATTTCCCCCTTGGTAACCATGATCAATCACCCCAGCCAACACCATAACTCTCTTCTTTACCATTTCAGAGGCTTGAGAAACTCCAAGTGGCCAGGTGGCAGTATTAACTTTCAGTCCAATGGAATCATTGTTGTGTCTTCTGGTGGAAGCACTCCTCCCTCTGAAATTAAGACATCTAGACCAGAAAAGCATAAAGTCACAGGAACAGGAAGCAAAAATTTTGCTAGGGGGTCACTAAGGGTAATAGGGAATGGTGCCACTCCTATTTCCACCCCTGGATTCCTAGACTTATGAATCCTGGCTATCGTAGAAACAGAACCATCATTGGACTCTAATTCAGAACATATGCAGCTTTCTGTAGAACCTTGCCCCAGCCCTGCAAAGTATTGCCACCTAGCTGGCATTGTAACTGAGTCTTCAAAAGGCAATTGCACTGTTCTGTCAAGTCAATTACTTCAGGATGGTGGGGAACATGGTAAGACCAGTGAAATCCATGAGCATTGGCTCATTGTAGCACTTCTTTTGCTGCAATTTGAGTTCCTTGATCAGAAGCAATGCTGTGTGGAATACCATGACAGTGGATAAGGCATTCTGTAAATTCAGGGATGGTAGTTTTGGCAGAAGCACTCCATGCAGAGAAGGCAAATCCATATCCAGAGTAAGTGTCTATTCCAGTAAGAACAAAATGCTGCCCCTTCCATAATGGAAGCAGTCCAATATAATCAACCTGCCACCAGGAAGCTGGCTGATCACCCTGGTGAATGGTGCCATATAGGGGCTCAGTGTTAGTCTCCATTGCTGGCAGATTGGGCACTCAATGGTGGCCATAGCCAAGTTGGCTTTGGTGAGTGGGAGTCCATGCTGTTGATGCATAACCTCCATCCCTGCCACCACGGCCACTTTGTTCATGAGCCCGTTGGGCAATTACAGGGGTGGGTGGGGAAAGAAGCTGACTGGTATCCACAGAATGAGTCAACCTAGCCACTTGATGATAAAAATCCTCTTCTGCTGAGGCCACCCTTTGGTGAGCATTCACTTAGGACACAAATATCTTCATGTTTTTTGCCCACTCAGAAAGATCTATTCACATACTTCTTCCCAAAATTTCTTTGTCACCAATTTTCCAATCATGTTCGTTCAAAGTCCCTGACCATCCAGACAAACCACTGGCCACAGTCCATGCATCCATACATAGTCACACATCTGGCCTTTTCTCCTTCCAAACAAAATGAACAGCCAGGTGCACTACCCAAAGTCCTGCCCATTGGGAGGATTTGCCTTCACCACTGTCTTTAAGGGATATCCCAGTAAGAGGTTGTATTGCTACAGCTGTCCACTTATGAGTGATGCCTGTATATTCTGCAGAACCATCTGAAAACAAGGCCTAATCCTTCTCTTTATCTGTCAACTAATGATAGGGAATTCCCCATGGGGTCATAGGTACAGGCTGGGAGAGAGAAGGCAGTGTAGCAGGAGTGGGAACCGTGGGCATTTGGGCCACTTCTTCAGGTAACTTACTTGTGCCTTCAGGGCTCAGGCCCAATCACTTATACACCACTTCCATTTGATGATGGAGTGTGGCTGTGTGTGCCTAACTTTATGGCTTTGTGGGTCAGATAATACTCGGTTCATTATGGGAAGCTAAGGTCACATGATAACTTGGTGACCAACGGTCAAGTGTTCTCTACAAAGGCCCAATAGCAGGCCAAGAGCTGTTTCTCAAAAGGAAGATAGTTGTCTGCAGATGATGGCAGGGCCTTGCTCCAAAATCCTATGCTGCAGTTCACCTATAGGGGCCTGCCAAAGGCTCCAAATAGCATCCCTATCTGCCATTGACATTTCCAGCACCATTGGATCTGCTGGGTCATATGGCTCAAGTGGCAAAGCAACTTGCACAGCAACTTGGACCTGTTACAGAGCCTTCTCTTCTTTTGGGCCCCACTCTAAACTAGCAGCTTTCTGGGTCACTCAGTAAATGGGCCAGAGTAACACACCCAAATGGGGAATATGTTGCCTCTAAAATCCAAAGAGGTCCACTAGGCATTGTGCCTCTTTATTGGTTCCAGGAAGGGCCAGATGCGGCAAATTATCTCTCATCTTAGAAGGGATATCTCACATTATCCCATACCACTGAACCCCTAGAAATTCCACTGAGACAAAAGTCCCCTGAATTTTAAGATTTATTTCCCGCATGCAAATGTCATACCAATAAATCTAGAGTAGTTGCTACTTCTTGCTCACTGGATCCAATCAGCATAATGTCATGAATGCATCAAAGTAATGGACCAATGTGATATTTTCTGGAAGGGAAAGGCAATCAAGTTCCTTGCAAACTAAATTATGAGATAGGGCTGAAGAGTTGATAGGTATAGTGAAGGTTGGAAGTCAACATGTATTGTTGGCCTTGCCAACTGAAAATGAACTGCTTCTGGTGGTCTTTATGGACAGAAATGGAGAAAAGGGCATTTGTCAGATCATTGCTTCATACCAGCTACCAGTAGATGTGTTAATTTGCTCAATCAATGAAATCACATCTGGTACAGCAGCTATAATTGGAGTCACCATCTAGTTAAGTTTACAATAATTTACTCTCATTCTCCAAGATCCGTCTGTCTTCTGCACAGGCCAAAGAGGAGAGTTGAATGGGGATGTGGGAGGAATCACCACCCTTGCATCTTTCAAGTCCCTGTTGGTGGCACTAATCTCTGTAAACTCTCCAGCAATGCAGTATTACTTTTGATTTACCATTGTCCTAGATAGTCAGTTCTAATTCTTCCATTTGGCCCTTCTCACCATAATAGCCCTCACTCCACAGGTCAGGAAACAGTGTGGGGATTCTGCCAGCTGCTAGGTATGTCTACTCCCATTATGCATTCTGGAACTGGGAAAATAACCACAGAATGGGTTTGAGAACCCACTGGACCCACTGTGAAATGGACCTGAGCTAAAACTCCATTGATCACCTGACATCCATAAGCCCCTACTCTGACTGGTGGGCCACAGTAACCTTTTTGGTCTCCTGGAATTAATATCTGTTCAGAGCCAATGCCCAGCAGTCTCCACAGGTCTGATTATTTCCTGTTCTCCAGTGATGTACAGTTCCCTGATAAAAGGCCATATATTCCTGGGGGGAAGGCTGGGAGAAAGATTAGCAGTATAAATTTTTGGTAGTGTACTGGAGTCTTTCCTCAAGGGGACCCAGCCTCCCCTTCAACCAAGGAGTTCTGTGTCTATAAACTGTCTCAAGTCTGGGAATTGATTGAGGAACTGTAACTCTCTGTTTTTATTATTTGAGTTAGATTTTTGTTCACTTGTGTAGAACTTTTCTCCTTATACAGATAAAGTATGAATTTAGTAGGCTCACCATCTATTTCACTTCTAGGAACACCATGATTAACTAGCCAATGCCATAGTTCTGCACAAGTCAAACTATTCTGATGGCTGTTTTGAGTCTGCTATCTATTATGGCAACCACACCCACCTTGACTTTGGCGGTTGAGTGTCACCACTTGGCCCCTGCCACCCTGGCATCCAAATACCCCCATTGCATTTAGGTTTTCAAATTGAATAGCTGTGGTTCCCACTGTAAAATCTCACCTCCGGAGAAAAGCAATCATGGGGCTCTTCGGTGATATTGGGGCTCCACTCATAAATTTATTTCTCAAAGTATGGATGAAGGGTATGTCTTTTGGATGCTCCCAGTGTAGGTGAGTAGGTCTTAAATGACAAATCTACTCCAACATTCCAATCTTCCTAAGTCTCTGAATCCTTTCCTCTATACTAAATCAAGGGAGGTCAAGCATTTCCAACTCGCTCATGGTGAGCCACCTTTTGGTCTATGTTTCAGTCAACCAACCAACTTTGAGCCCTTTCTAACTCCCCGAGCTGCAATATTAAATGCAGAATCTCTGCTTAGTGAGCCTATATCAATAAATTTGGCCCGATACAACTTTCTGTTCCTTTCACCACTATCCCACACCCTTAGTATCCATTCCCACATGCGTTTCCTAGATTTCTGCTTGTATAAATACATTGAAGATGAATTATTAGAAAAATGATTACACTTGGATTTCATGGCAAAGTGGAGTTGCTATAAAAATTATAAATGCTTGCTCTCAATTTCTGTACTTCTGAACTCCAACAAACAGTTTACAGGCTGTAACTACTCCACTGGTCACACTTTGATTAGTACTGATGTAGATGATGTAAACATCTGTAGGTTGATAAGATTATTTCAAAAAAGTTAGAATTGGCAATGGTGTTGCCAAATTTCTAGCCATAGACATTCTGGATTGGGATATTTCTCTGTCAAACACTCCTCTGAAGATAGGTAAATGAAGAAAGGAAGAAAATATGTGACTAAGTTTATCTATACACACCGTAATGTTATTGAGCTGTTGTTTACCTATCTGATTAGTCTAGGATGTTTACTCATCAATGGCTATTTTGTTTTAAGATGGCAACCTTTCTCTTTCTAAAGTGTAGAGCCATGGAGAATATTGTGGATTTGTTTTTCTGATTGTTTTTGTGGGGTTTTTCTTGTCTTGTTTGTCTTGGGTCTAGTCAGAATGGAAAAGAGGATGTGATAAGATTCCTTGGTTGAGCAAACTGTCTACATTCCTCATTTACATTCTTGAAATTGAAATTCAGTCCCAACAACTGTCAGATAATGACAAGTGAAGATTTGAGCTTTGCCAAAAGATAAAACCCAGAACCAATACTGAACATCAGGCCCTTACCCGTCCTTTAGACAAACCAAAAAGGGTGATGAGAAATATTAAGAATCAAACTTCAGAAACCATGAATCAGAGAGATTCCTGAGAAAGAAAATATCTACAAAGTTAGTGGACAACAACCCGAATTTCAGAAGAGGACTCAAGTTCAGCTTAGAGACGGGAACTGTTAAACACCAGAACTTGACCAATTGTGGTGGGCTCCTAGTAGCAGAATGAAATAGAGAGAAAGGAGACGGAACATGCACCTCCTTGTCTACATGAGGCAGGTGGGAAATGGCAGTGGAAAAGTCACGCCATGATGCAGTGTTTAAACAGGGAAATCTGTGTGCAAAACACTGGAACTAAGAGAAAATGACAATGTCTATTCAGGGTACAGAGAGTAATCAGCAAAAAAAATACCCCAGAAATCATAGAAGTGATGCAAAGTCCAACAGGTCGTGATCTGGAACGGGCAATATTTAAAGAACAGGCGGGCATCTGGGAGTTCTGCCAGAATTTGGGAAAAAGACTAGCAAGGTAAGCAGGGTCTGGATTTGAGCAAAAACATACCTCCTGAGAAAGTAAAAATTAGCTCGAACTGAGAGAGTAAAAATCTACCCACCATTTTTCAGCCTGGAATGCCAGCTGCAAACTTAACAGAAAATAATATGTTTCTCAAGGACACTGAAGCTCTGAGGTGTCATAAAAAAACCCCTACTTTGAATGACTCCTGCTTTATTAATCACTGAGAAACTTTATTCTCTAAAATCATAGATTATCAGAGACTTTGCTGTTTAAAATTTAATCAGTAAAAATAAAACACCCCACTCTTGCCTGGAGCATCTAAGGCACTTTGACACAGAGAATGTCTCAATTTACAGCTGAAGGGGAGGAAGAGCATGCTCTACCCACTCTGGGTCCCTTCTGGCTGGGCTACAAATTAAATGACATGAGGGCAAATAGCAGGAGAAAATCAAACAAAGCTTTATAACATGTATACCTGGGAGAGACCTGGGGAAACGGAGTATCTCTCACCAGAATGGCGGAGGTTTTCCTCTTAAATAGACAAAGGAGGATAATGGGGGTTGGGTCAGTTATGGGAGATTACCAGAAAAGCACAGTAAGGTTATTATCCAGATGTAAGGCCTCGCCTTTCACATTGACAAGTTTCTAGAGGTGAGGTCATCCGCCCCTGTTCCCAGTACAGAGAAGGAGATACCTTTACAAGTGGAGATTTCCCTTACAAATGTAAATGTATGGTAAACAGAACTTTGATAAGAATGGGCCCAGCAAAGACCATCCCAGTCTATCGATACCCAGAGTTATCCATGGTGACATCCCAAATCCCTTCAGACAGTTAGTGGGGGTGGGGAAGGTCAAAGCCTCCTTCAGTGAAAATAAGATAAAGAGACTCAACTTGAGGTGGCCAATTCTGATCCCCCATACAGCCCAGGTAGAGATTCAGAGATGGGGTTTCTGGATACAAAAGTTCACATCCATCTTAACTTTGCACTTTCCAAGGACACAGGAGCCTGTGTCTGCTTCATACGCCAAACCTGATGTTGACCCCTTTAGTCACAGCCCTGCTTTGCTTTGAGCCTCTCAATACTGCTTCATTTAAATATCACCTAAATTCCACCCTTTCTGCAAATCCTCTAACAGTTCCATCTTCTCCTTTGTTTACTGAGACACCCAGCGTTGCTCTGGTGTGCAGTCTCCCTCCTTGCATTGGGTTGATAAGCTCGACTGTCTCAGACAACAGGTTTGTTCCTGGTGACCTTAGGCTGATTGGGCCGGGACAATTCTAATCAGTATACTAGAACGAGATGAGGAAGCATCGCAGAAGCCAGTTACAAAGATCAAATGGGTTGTTCCTCGGCGACAAGGTAAGAGCTCACTGCAGGAATCAGGATATGAGTATAAGACAAGAAGTAAATGTGCTTTAGTGCCAGCCTAAGCATTGGTCTGTTTCAGCCTGAGTATCTCCTGCCTTCTGTTCAGATTGGTCTGAAAGTAGGGAGATGCAGTTAGGATAGCAGGGGAAGATTTAGTGGTTTCAACTGAGGAAAGTACTAGGGAGGTAGGAGCGGGGACCCAGCTGGTTATAACTGAAATCAGAGGCCAGTGGTGGAAGCTCAAGCACAGCAGGCCCTGACCAGGGTCTTTGCCTGGAGCCTCACACAGGGAGATGCCTGGGAATTAAATTCTGCGAGGGACAAAGCATTTCTTCCCCACAAACATGTCTTCATCTCTTTGAAGGGAAAAATACTAGGGAGGAAAAGAAGGAAAGAGTAGAGGGAGGGGTATAGCCAGTGGAAAAGCCCAAAATAGTGGGCTTGGGAGCAAGGGAAGCACCTTACGCTGAAGCTCTCTGTAAATGCTGTGTGTCATGCTGGATTTGGGACGTGCAAACTAATGGAAAACACATGGAGTCTAATGTATTGGTGATTTTTAGACTTCATACCATTTTTCTGAGCTACATGAGTGCCCCGTAGGAATTGACTTTTTTTTTTTAGCATAGTTCATATGATCCATGATCCCTGTTCAGAGAGAAGAGGTTGGGAACACTGTGATACTTTTGTTGACTTGTTTCATTCTCTAGAGGATTTGCTTGCGAGCAGCAGTGAATGGATTGCTGTGAGAACACGATGGTATTTTCATCTATGACTGAACTATTCTATTCTGTTCCTGCTCCTTTTAGGGAGAGGAAAATTGTTCCTAGTTATTTTGGTCTAAAGTTTTTGAAAACTTCCATTACCGACCATAAAGCAGTTTGACTTCTGGGAAATTCTATTCCAGTTAATAATTTAAAATGTATTTATATGGTGAGGTATGACTCTCTAAAGGTTACCTTTTTATAACCTATTTTAAGAAATAGATTTTATAACAACAGAGCGAACCAGTTACTACATTTCCTGATTTACAGTATAAGCAGGTGTGGAAGGAATTCCTGGGTCAGGTGGGAAGGCTAAGATGACCTCTGAGAGCCAGTTTTAAGGTCATGCATCTTCAGTCACAATGTAGAGTAACTACACAACCCCAAAGAAATCTTGAATTCCCAACAAACCCCTAGCACCGTCATGATAGGCTCTAGTTCAAAAGGTGACAATGTTGTGTCAGTTCTTTTACTGTAGCACAAATAAATCCAGAAACCCTGCCCCCACCACCGCTCTTCCCCTACCCATCCACACATACACCAACATTTATTTATTTCCTTTTTTTTTGTGGGGAAGACCAGCCCTGAGCTAACATCTGTTGCCAACCCTCCCCTTTTGCTGAGGAAGACTGGCCCTGGGCTAACATCCGTGCCCATCTTCCTCCACTTTATATGGGACGCCGCCACGGCATGTCTGACAGGCAGTGCGTCGGCGGGCGCCCGGGATCCGAACTCGCGAACCCCGGGCTGCTAAGCGTGGACTAAACCGCTGCGCCACCGGGCGACCCCTGTTTCCTTTTTTTTAACCACTGCTTCAAAAGTGGGAAAGAAACAGAGGTTTATAAGGAGAAAAGTGAATGTGGAAAGTAAATATAAAAAGATTACTAGCAGTAAAAATGTTTCATAATGCTTTTCTAAACCGATGGCTTTCAAATCTTTTTTACTACCACCAACAGTCAGAAGGACATTTTATATCATGTCCTAGTACATGCACACTTGGACATATTTGTGTATGTAGGTGGGTAGAGATAAATGTCACCAAGTTTCACAAAACACTACATAGAATGCGCTAAGATTTTTATTGTTTCCTTTTACAAAATGTTGGTCATGAGTCACTAAATTGATATCATGACCTACCAAATGAGTGGTAACCTGCAGTTTAAAAAATACCGGTCTCGTGGTCAATATTAGCAGATAGCTTATTCATCTTTATTCAAGAAAACAACCCCAAACCAATTTTGTTTTTTAATACCAGACTTCTTGTGTTCAAAGGATCTACTCTTGAGACGTTCTTTTGGAGTGTCTCCATTTTTTGTCTCCAAGGTCCAGAGGTCAATGCAGATATTATTATATAAGAAAATCAGGATCATAGTCTTCCTTCATCGTTTCTGACATCAGCCCTAGATTCTGAACATATCCTCCAGGCCCAGAAACACTTCTTAAGGTGAGTTCTTTAAAGAACTGGCTGGAAATTTATCCAGCTTGGGCTATTGACTCAGTGACACCTGCAGAGACTCCCATTGGACTAGAAATGGCTTAGGAAGTGATAGAAAAATAGGGACAGATTAAACACCTGTGGCAGTTCATAAAATGAAATACAGTACAGCTGTGAAAGAGAATGTTGATTTGTGTGCTATGAACCAACAACATTCAAGTTATATTCCTAGGTTAAAAAGAATAAGATAAGTGCACTGTGTATAGTAGACTGCCATGTGTTTTTAAAAGGGTGACATATGTGTTTATATATGCATAGAATATTTCTGGAAAGTTCCACAAGATATTAGTAATAGGAATTGCCTCTGGGGAAGAAAAATAAGAGTATTGGGAGTCTGAGATGATAGAGATTTAACATTTTTGTATCTTTTCATAGTGTTTGAAATTTTTATTGTGTGTATACATATATTACTTTTTCAATCAAAAATAGCTAATTTTTAAAGATGTGATAGAGGGAGTAACTACTTGCAAACTCATTAAGATGAGGGGAGCTTTCCTTGTGAACATTCATATAAATAGATGTTTATTACAACACCAAAATTCATTATCTCTTTCATTTACATATCTTGTACAATTTACAAAGAGTTTCATATCCATTGCCTGACTTAGTGCTCATAACGACCTTTTGAAATAGGTGGGACAGGTACTAGAGCTGCACTGTACAAATTTAAAAAAAAGAAAAACAACCCTGAAGCCTAAAGGAGTTAAAATCTAGGGCACACTTTAAGGAAAGAAGTTTGGAATCATTTGCATGATAGTGACATAGTAGAAACCTGAAATTTTACAGTATTATGAGTTGCCAAGTGGTTTATAAATAGCAGAATTTTTAAAGCCTTTAACAATATTCCTTGCAATATTGATTTCCTAACTAAGAAACTCTTGCATAAAGGATGAAGGAGGCAGAAAAGAAAAAACCTACTGAAACTCTTTGTGTAAAATATGCCTAATATTAGGACATAAGTTGTCAACTAATGACTGGTTGAAAATTAACATTAAAGAAGTTGCATTCAAAACTTCACTATATGGATTTTTACCTTTGAATTAGAACAAATCTAAAATAATTGCCGAAGCAGAAAAAGAGGGAAATTACAAATCATCACCACTAAATCTTGAAAAATACCCTAAAGATTCGTGGCTGTGGTCATTGTATCTCCCAGTGCCTGGGACAATCCCAATTTACACTCCCTGTCCCCAAGTAATATTGGATGCCCCCCTTTCACCCTCAAAAGTATCCTAGTTTGGGCGATAAATTATATCTCCACCCTATTAAATATCACACTCCAGTCTCACAGAACCTTCATGTTCTAAGGTTTGGGCTTCATCTCAAAACTAAGAATTACTCTCATTCATGCAAAAGCTCATGCAAAGTGATCGACACTCAGAGTTTAGTGCATATATGACTCTCGAATAAAAAATATTAGTTTCCAAAGCACTGCCCAGCAGCAACTGTTGGCTTTATTGAAGAGATTACTAGTGAGAAGGCAGTCTCAGGGTCTGATCTGGAAGTTTTGGCATGTGGAGGATTAAAAGGAGAATGTGAACCAAGTCTGACTTAGTGAGACTTCTGAAGTGCAAGACAAATAACTGATTCCGCTTAACAGAGTTCTGACCACAGAGTTCAAAAACTGAATCCCAACCCCACTCCCCCAGAGTCCTTCATTTATGCATTCATTTATTTTTTAGTATCTGGAGAGTGGCTACTGGAGGGAAGACACTGTCCCACGTGCTGCATCAGTTTTGTTAATAGTGTTAGGTACTTGATACTTAATTTCCAGTGGTTTGCAGGAATGTAACACTATACATCAGATCTTGTTGTTTAAACCAGCCTCCAAATTCTTTTCTGATGAGCACTCTTGAGAATTTCCATAATTTGTAATTATTCTATTCAGTAATTACAAAGATTATTCCCATGGTCCAGATAGGTTAAATCAGTGCTGTGATTTTTTTTTCACGTTACAGTGTACTTCTTCTTAGTACAAGCAAATGAATCAGTAGCCAAGCTGGATTTCGTGGTAAGAGCATCTTTTACTCAGCAGTAAGCAGATCATCTATCCAGAATATATAATTACTGAAATATTAAGGCAATGCCACAAGTTGTTCATGCGATGCGTTTACTAGCTACATTCTCTAAAGCTCTTGGCACTTAAGGTGAAGTTATGTCGTATGTGATTACTTGAGGTTTCTGTGTAAACTCTTAAAGAATGTTTTAATTGTTCTTTTATGTTTAGATTTACACTTTTAACAAAATCTTTTCAGAATATATTTTAACAAGCATGCACCAAACGTCATGTATTCAGGTTCTCTCTCTGAGGATGTTGGGACTCGGTTCTGAATCGGACGATTTGACTGTTCCCCTCGTCGTTCATGTGGATGTTGACGTATGTCTTCGGTTTATTTCTCCCCTTTCTTTACTTATTGGAAATCTTGTTTTCCCATCAGTTACTCAGCAGACTTTTCACGAAAGGAATCTTGTGGGGTTTTCCTTTGTTCTAATCATCACTGGTGGACTGATTACTGTCACTGCCTTCACTGTCACTCTCACTGTCGCTATCGCTTCCTCTGTTGCCATTACCAGATTTGTTCCTGCTGTCACTCTCATCACTGCTGTCAGAGGCACTGTCGCTGCTTTCATTGCTGTCACTGCTGTCACTGTCACTGCTGTCACTGTTGTCACTGTCACTGTTACTGCTGTTGCTACTGTCACTACTGTCTGATTTACTGTCACTATCACTGCTGTCACTGCTGTCTGGTTTGCTGTCACTGCTGTCACTACTGTCATCACTGCTGTCACTACTATCTGATTTACTGTCACTGCTCTCACTGCTGTCACTACTGTCATCACTGCTGTCACTACTGTCTTCTGATTTACTGTCACTGCTGTTGCTACTGTCACTGCTATCGCTGCTGTCACTACTGTCATCACTGCTGTCACTACTGTCTGATTTACTGTCACTGCTGTCGCTACTGTCACTGCTATCGCTGCTGTCACTACTGTCATCACTGCTGCCACTACTGTCTGATTTACTGTCACTGCTGTCACTACTGTCACTGCTATCGCTGCTGTCACTACTGTCATCACTGCTGCCACTACTGTCTGATTTACTGTCACTACTGTCACTGCTATCGCTGCTGTCACTACTGTCATCACTGCTGTCACTACTGTCTGATTTACTGTCACTGCTGTTGCTACTGTCACTGCTGTCACTGCTGTCATCACTGCTGTCACTACTGTCTGATTTACTGTCACTACTGTCTGATTTACTGTCACTGCTGTTGCTACTGTCACTGCTGTCATCACTGCTGTCACTACTGTCTGATTTACTGTCACTGCTGTTGCTACTGTCACTGCTGTCACTACTGTCCGATTTACTGTCACTACTGTCTGATTTACTGTCACTGCTGTCACTACTGTCTGATTTACTGTCACTGCTATCACTGCTGTCACTACTGTCACTGCTGTCACTACTGTCTGATTTACTGTCACTACTGTCTGATTTACTGTCACTGCTGTCACTACTGTCACTGCTATCACTGCTGTCACTACTATCACTGCTGTTGCTACTGTCACTGCTGTCACTACTGTCAGATTTACTGTCACTGCTATCACTGCTGTCACTACTGTCACTGCTGTCACTACTGTCTGATTTACTGTCACTACTGTCTGATTTACTGTCACTGCTATCACTGCTGTCACTACTGTCACTGCTATCACTGCTGTCACTATCACTGCTGTTGCTGCTGTCACTGCTGTCACTACTGTCACTGCTGTCACTGTTGTCACTACTGTCTGATTTGGTGTCACTACCATCTGATTTACTGTCACTGCTATCACTGCTATCACTGCTGTCACTACTGTTACTGCTATCACTGCTGTCACTATCACTGCTGTTGCTACTGTCACTGCTGTCACTACTGTCTGATTTACTGTCACTACTGTCTGATTTACTGTCACTACTGTCTGATTTACTGTCACTGCTATCACTGCTGTCACTACTGTCACTGCTATCACTGCTGTCACTACTGTCACTGCTGTTGCTGCTGTCACTACTGTCACTGCTGTCAGTACTGTCTGATTTACTGTCACTGCTATCACTGCTGTCACTACTGTCACTGCTGTCACTGCTGTCACTGCTATCACTGCTGTCACTACTGTCACTGCTGTCTGATTTATCTTTGCTGCTGTCTGATTTGCCATTGTTGTTGCTCCCATTGTTCCCGTTGCCATTACTGTCACTGTCATTAGTGCCTGATGTGCTATCACTGTCATCATCATCTCCTTCTCCTTTTGAGTCACTGTCATTGCCGTTATCTTTTGATTCATCAGAGTCATAGGAAGCATCTCCTCGGCTACTGCTGTTATTGTCACCTTCAGAATTGGCATTGCCATTGCCATTAGACTCATCACTGCTATTGGGATCATCTCCTTGCATGGATTCATCGTCTAACTCATAACTGTCATGTCCATCACTATTACTGTCACTACTTGTTTTGCTGTGTCCAACCTTATTTCCAGGTTCTGATTTCTGACCAGGTCCTTGTATGTTGTCAGCCTCTCCTTGTGTCTTGACATTTCCTTTGCTTATGATCATTCCATGTTGTCTTTTACTCTCTTTATCTTCATTGACTTTCCCAGCTTCTTTGGTAATATTGTTTCTGTTGCCACTGCTGGGACCTTCAATTTCTATTCCCTTTGGAAGGATGGAGAAAAGAATAATTAATTAGTGAATGTTATGCTGCAAAATTGCATTGATCTGAGGAAGACTGACTGGGGAAAGTGACCAGAGAAACAGGAGTTCAGCTTCCAGTACTTCAGAAACATCTGTTTGTGAAAATGTGCTTTATTCAGTACTTGAAAGTATGCAGGTGTTTAAATTATATAACAACCCATTTAATCCAGTAGGAACTTTGTAAACAGTTACATGGTACATCAATTACTTAGCATAAGATTTTGTAGAATTGTAACCAAATTTCCAGAAACATCTGCTTTTTAAAATTGTTCTATATCGAAGTCTAGTAAGGACTCTAGCTTTCCCATTAAATAATCAGGTAATTTAGGTGCAAAACTACATGAATGCTTGTCTTGATTTATTTTTGTGCTACCATCAGTGGATGGAAAGAGAGAATTTGAACTGCCATTGAAAGAAATCAGCTTCACAAACTAACCTTATCTTGGCTCTTCCCAATAGCACTTGTCTGTGGTTCTTCAGTGAGTCCATTTTCCACAGCTTTGTTTTCTCCATGGTTGGGTGTTTGAGGGTCCTCTATTCTTTGGCTATCATTGTCTTCTGGAATACCATCAGAATCCTCCTCGCTCTTGGAGGTATTGTCTCCATCAATGACATGGGGATCTTCTTTGTCTTCAGGGGCATCATCTTCACTACTAATTGAATTTTGACCTAAGCTGTTGTCACTGTCATCTTCTTTTCCATGCCCCTCACCCTCCTGGCCACTGCCGTTATCAACGCCCTCTTTTCCATTCCCTGTTTCTTCACCTTCATCATCACCAGAGCCCTTGTCTTCATCCTCCTCTGCTCCATTCCCACTAGGACTCCCATCAGAATTATCCAGGCCAACATCACTGTTGCCAGCTCCACTTGCCCCTGGTGTTACCCCGGCCTCCTCCTTCCCAATTGTCTCACCTTCTCCCTGAAGTGTTATTTCACCTGTATCACCCTCATTTCCACATGAATTCCCATTTATTCCATCCTCATGGCCTGTACTGTTACCGCTTCCGGCTACTTGATGTCCATCTTCTTGGACAACAGTGGCATCCTCGCTCTGACTTGCATCTCCAACATCCCCATTTTTTGAATTCTTATCAGTATTTCCATTAGTATTGCTCCCATTTGCTGTTCCAGCATTGTCAGTGATGCTTACTTGTCCCCTGATGCCATTTGCTGTGATGCTGTCTTCTTCTCTATGTATCCCATCATGACCGTATGTTTCTGGTTTTCCTGTGCCCCCATTCTGATCCTCAGTATTCCCTTCTTCATTTACTAACATGGAATGTGTAGAAGAGCTTTTCCCTCCTACTTCTGCCCACTCGGAGCCATTTCTCTCCCCTTTATAACTGTCCTTGATAAACTGTTGCTGTCCTCGTTCATTTTCATGCATGGGGACACCACTTTCTCTGGTGGTATCATTGACATTTAACTCATCCTAGAAAAGAAAAACAATTGCAAATAAATTGTGAATATCATCTTGAAGTAAGGCAAACTGAAAAGATGAGCATCAATTTTTTGGAAGTTAATGGAATCTAAAAACAGCTTAGAAACACATTTCACATCCTGTACCTGTAATGGCACTTTCAATTTTGCTAGAAGATTTAAATTCACAGATTTGTCAACAGCATATGTCTCCAATGGCTTGATCTGAGGAACCTACCAAAATGAAAATATTGGAAATTGAAAACATTCTTATTTTATGTACATGCACACACATACACACACATCCTTCTCTAAATGAAGAAAAAAGATATAAACTTAAAGGTTAAAGTATAATCTAATCAGGTAGAAAAGAGAAGTGGTTTGTTACAGGGCTTATGTAGAATTTAAACTGGGCATACAGATATTTTTCACAATGGTATTACCAATTTTATTGAAGTATTAACTAGACCACTTATCTCAGCTGTAGAAGGGGAATAGTCTTTTATAAAAACGAGGAGACAGACTTTTGGTGTTTCTGTACAACAAGCCTCTTGCAATGACACAAGACCCACGCTAAGTATAATCCTGGCCAAAACCTCTAAGAGAATAGTAGCTATGACCAGAGCATATGCTACTTCGGTGCCCTTCAGGAGCACTTGGAAATAGTTGAGAAAATTCTCAGCTACGTAAATATCCAAGTGTTTGGTATTATAAAAATATATCAAGATGTTAACCATAGCAGCAGGCTAATAAATTTACAAATGGTTTAGTATTCCTAATTTTCCCTTGTTGATCTTTATCTATATATTCCAAATTTTCCACAGTGAGTGTATAAAAAATAACTCTCTGAGTGAAACATTAGTTTTCTCCTGTGTTGAAAAATCCTGTTTTCTCCTATTTTTCTTTCTTGAAAACTTCCTAAACAATACAGGCTTCATTGATATTAGAATGAAATTCACAGGGCATGGAGCAAACATGGGCAGAGTCTCCATGACTTCTGGGCATTGAATATAAATTAATCTGAATGAATTTTAAAAGTAATAATCCTCTGACAAGAGTTTCAGTTGGAGGATGGGAGCATGAATTGGAGTGCATATTTGTTTGTTGAGACCCCAAAGATATCTTGTAAAGTCTTTCATGTAAATCTAAATTTTTAGGCTCAGCTTATCTGCAAAGTCTTAAGGAAATATATATTTTTTTAATGTTAGATTAAAAGAGATAGCAAAGGAAGGAGGTTTTCTGAGGGAGGCATACTTACTGGAATGGCCCATGCTGTTGCCCAAATGCAAAAACATATAATTATCTTCATTTTCTTTAGGAATATTAATCAATGGCTGTTTTTAAAGAAAAAAGAACAGTACAAAATTACACATAAAACAAAAGATGATAACCACAGTAGTGTATTATTTTGGTCTGTAAGCATTTGCCTTTTTCCCTGCAAGGAGTATGTAACCAACAGAAGAAAAAAGTTGTCAAGACTCAGTGTTCCAGAACATATCCGGAGTGGTCACAGAGACATATGGGGACATCATCAGACTCAGCCCTGACGTAGTTACCTACACTTTTTCTGCCAATGCCAACGAAGGGGCCCAGCCATGTAGTTACAAAGGGCATAACCACGACTTTGTCCTTCTGCTGTTCTTGATGGTAATAACATCAATTCTGAATAGTTTTAATCAAGTATCAACTAACTCTGATAAGATTGTGCTTAAAAGATGAAGCACTTATCATCCTTACCCCAAATCCATACAATTGGGCAATACTAGACTGTAAGGGAAAGAAATTGCTAGCATAAAGGAGCCTAGGCCAGTGGAGAGAACATGGAGTTTGGATTCAGAGAACTGGCTTCAAATTCTACCTTTGTTCCTTGATGTGTGAGCTTGAGAAATTTCAGTAGCTTTATTAAGCCTTTGTTTCCTCTATCTGGGAAAATAATCATACCTGCACTTCAGGATTATTCCAATTATCTTAGCAGAAGAATCTTCTCTGAGAAGCATTCTCTGACTCCATTTCAAAGGGCATTTGGTGTCTCCTTTTCACACTCAGCAGCTTCTACACACCTCACTGGTAGCACACTGCACTGTTTTAAAATAGCCTGGTCACTTGTATGTTCCCCTGCCCTACTGAGAGCCCAGGAGAGTGTCTTGGGGATCATTGTATTCCAATATATAACACAGAAAAAGACGTTGTGTGAATGTTGTTGAGGAATAAATACTTCATAGTACAAACAATGCCTAGCACTGTTCCTGGTATTTAGTAATCCCTTAATAAATGACAGCAATTATTACGTGGAACTTCTAAAAACGTGATCCTTCATTCCTGTTAGAACGCACATTCAGAAATAGTCTATAATATATTTTTGATACATTGGAATAGACATTCTACAGTCCATGTGAACCAAAAATTTAAATTCCTATTTACTGCAAATTGGATTTCTTGAGGTAATCATACTATTACTATAGAAAGGAAGTGTTTTACTCCTATTTCATGAATTCCCATTGAATTTATAGATTAGAATATTGCATGTCATAAAATAGCCTTGACTGAATTCAACGTTGATAGTAGAAACGTAAAACCTCAGTGAATATCAACTGTCATAGAATTATTGGCATTTCCTCACAAGAGAGAGGACACGGTTCCAGAGCTACTGAGAGAGAAAAAAAGTGCTTACTCTTATAGCTGTTCAGCAGAAAGCCAAGAATGGCTAGACCTCCTTCAAAAGTGCTATAGACTAAAACAAGGCCAAGGTGACCTCAGGACAAGGATAATGCAGAGCTCTGGGGCACAGATGTTGAAGAGCAGCTGTTTAGTAAGCAGGGGTTATAGTGGACTTTGCAGTCCCCAATCTAATTATTACATAGATTCTGCGGAAGGCTGGTCTGTGCTATGATTTGGAGGAGCCATGTTGTCCTGGAAAAGTATCTGCAGCGAAGGCCAGGGTGATGTGCGTCCCATTTCTAAGCCACAATCCAGCAGTCTGACCACTTAGCTCCCTTTCAGATCCACTCCAGAACAATGCACGATGCTTGCCACTGTATCCACAGGTAGGTAAATGGGTCAAAAGGCTACTATAGAAACGGCTTCAATTTTGTCAGCCTGAAAGCAGAGGCTTCAGAACTGTATGAACTCACTTCAGAGTATTTCATGTATTGTCACAAACGAAATGAGATTCAGCAGTTGCCTGGTTAATTTGAACAAGTTAATAAAATAGTGAAAAGTAAAGCTTAATTAAAGCCCTGTTTGAAAGCCCAAGGTGGATACTTTAAATCTGGATTATCCAATTTTTTATCAAAACTCATCAAAGCAACCAAATAATTATCAAATTGCCACCTCACTTTGCCAATTTTTAGTAACATCTTTCATTTTCCAAACCTATTATGATATCGTGAAACAGAGAAGTATGTGACAGAAGTCAGAATCTCCAGATATCCTAAATTGAAGTATTTTAATCTAGCTTTTAAACCCTAATGTCAATTGGCAAAAAAAAAAAAAATTTAATTTTTTAGGCCAAAGGTTGATTTTTCAGAGACTAGAAAATTAGATGTAAACTGGGATTCCTTCATTCAACAAACATTTGAAGGCCTAATGTGGGCCAGATATCGAGCCCTGGAAATAGATATGAGCCCTACCCTCATGGAGCTTATCACTGAGTGGATTCGCCAGATTTTGAAATAAATGTAACATAATGTGTTAGATCAAACTCCCAAATCCGTGTTTATTTCTTAATAGAGTCAGTGTTTAAATGTTACTGCTGTTACTATTTGAAAGAGGAAGAGTGTTTCCTTTTTCGTTAAATCTCTTCACATCTTACACTGCAATGATGAGGCTAATAAAATGGCTTTAATTGGATTCAAAGTTCTTAGAGATTTTTTTATGGATAAAAGTAACAGTAATGAGCTTTAATGAATTATGTATAAGATATTTAATCATTCCTGTCATTAATATTTTAGATTTAAAATATTTGCTTCATTTTACATATACATTTTCTGTTAACAACTGATATTTTAACACACTGGCTATGAAAAATATCCTATTCTTCAGTGATGCAGTGTTTTACAAGAGGAAATTAGCATCCCTTACCCCATAATTTTCCATTATCTTTTAATACATATTCTTGATTTGACAAGTCAAAAGGGAAGGAAAAAATCTGATCATAAGGGTTATTCACTTAAAGCCAACGTCAATTTGGCTTCTTCTCTGAAATTCAGATTTCTTTCTAAAGAACTCAGTTGGTTCTGAGTAAAGAGGATGTTCCGTCTTACCTTAAAAGCCTTCAAAGGGACTTTGAAAATCCAGGATTTCTTATCTCTCTCTTTGAAGACTGAGACTGGCACACTGTCCTGGACTTTTGCAGGACAATTTTGTACCTGCCGAAATTTAAACTCAGTTTGATAATTTTCTCAACCAATCACTGTTTAGGATCCCTGATGTGGGGTTATAGAGTGTCACTGTGTCTATGAAGCTCATAATAACGTCCCCCACTTCCTTCACTTGCTGATATGTATTTGCTCACTGAACCATTCGGTTCCAAAGGGACTAGACTTACTTTCACTTAATTAAATAGCTCCTGGGAAGCTGTTTTGCATCTTAAATATAGAGAATCAGTGTAACATATCTGAAAAGAGCCACTTAAACTCTGTCACCCTGACATTTCTTGTCTTACTAAGGTTGGCAATCTAAGAAAACTCTAGGTTTCTTTAGTAAATATGACTGCCTATTTAAGACCCCTATCATTCCTGAAGTAGGTATTAAACTTTCTGTGCTATAATTCAAGAAACTGTCCACATGCAACAGCCTTGACATTACCTGAGGGGTCTTTAACAATCTATAAATAGTAACACCCAAGAAATCTCTCTGACCTAACTAAACAATGATGTGAAGTTTAAAAGTGTATCAATTTACTATTCAAAACTAAATTTCAAAAATAGATACACAAAATACCGAAACTTATTGTAAGATACTTAAATGTCCACAAGTGCATACAGACAATAGATTTTGCTCTCAATTTTCTCTGTTATTTGTGTTCACTGTGGAGGACAAAATAGCAAACCAGACTGTATTTCTAGCAGAAAGTTTTGGTACCTGAACTCACCATTCTATTGAATCTGGGATGTATGCTATAATGCAGGTAACCCCTAAACCATTTCTCCTATTTGTTATTTCAAAAACCTGACAACCTATGTCTCTCCATGTACTTGTTCAGCATTTTTAGGAATGTTCCCATCTTTTTTTAATGTTATAACATCAAAGGTGTGAACCATGTAAGATCACTAATATACTTCTACCCAACAGTGGTAACTCTAGAATTTATATATACACTATTACAGAGAAAGCAGTAAGGTTGAAGGAGAATGGAGGGAATGGAAAGAAGATTTTCCTTGAAGCTGAGTTTTCATAGCAAGCACTTCATTTTTATTTAGACAGTATATTTACGTGGGTGGCTTAAAGGGCCTGACCAAATTTTAGGGAGTCTCACACACAGACACCAGTGGAGGTTGGTGAACTGAACCTGCCCTCCTTTTCCTTTAATTTGAATTATCATGAGTTACCATTAGAGATTTCAAAAATTGATAGAACTAGTAGACAGAAAATCAGTAAAGATTTAAAGAGAAATATCAACCAACTGATCTAATGACATTTATTGAACACTTCATCCACCTACAACAGAATAAACGTTTTTTTCAAGCGCAAGTGGAACATTCACCAAGATAGACCATACTCTAGGCCCCAAACAAATTTCAATAAATTTAAAAGGATTTGAGTCATACAAAGGATGTTTACTAACCACAATAGAATTAAATTAGGAATCAATAACAGAAAGATCCCTGGAAAACCCAAATATTTGGAAGCTAAATAGCATGTGTGGGGGATCAGAATTGGCCACCTCAAGATGTGTCTCTTTACCTTGTTCTGAAGGAGGCTTTGACCTTCACCCTCCCAACTGTCTAAGGGGATTTGGGATGGAAGGCCTGTCCCTGGGATGGGCCTTCACCTTGGATGACTCTGGGTATCAATAGACTGGGAGGGTCTTTACTATGCTCATTCCTATCCAAGTTCTGTTTACCAAACAGAACATTTGTAAGAGAAATCTCCATTTGTAAAGGTATCTCCTTCTCTGTACTGGGAAGAGGGGTGGATGACCTCATCTCTGGAAACTTGTCAATGTGGAAGGTGAGGCCTTAAATCTGCATAATAACCTTCCTGTGCTTTTCTTGTAATCCCTTGTGGCTGACACTCCCAACTCCCCCAAAATCCTCGCTTGTCTATATAAGAGGAGAATCTCCGCCATCTTGTCGAGAGAAACTCCCTCGTCTCTCCCATGTATACATATTATACAGCTTTGTTTGATTTTCTCCTGCTATTTGTCTTCATGTCAATTTAATTTGTAGCCCAGCCAGAAAGGACCCACCATGGGTAGAGAATGCTCTTTCTCCCCATCACATGCTTCTAAATAACCAATGGATGAAAGAAGAAACCAAAGGGAAATTAAAAATATATTGAATTAAATTAAAATGAAAACACAACAATTTATCAAAATTTGTGGGATGTCACTAAAGCAGTTCTCAGGGGAAATTTTATCATACTAAATGCCTGTATTATAAAAGAAAAAGATCTCAAAACAATGATTTCAGGTTGCACGTCAAGAAACTACAAAAATGAGAAAAAATTAAGTTCAAATTAAGTTAAAGAAAGGAAATAATAAAAATCAGAACTGGAATCAATAAAATGGAAAAAAGAGAAAATCAACAAAACCAAAAGCTAATTTTTTTGAGAAGCTCAATAAAATTTATAAGACTCTAGACAGACTAATCAGAGAAATAAGAGAGAACACATAATTATCAATATAAGGAAAGAGAGAGATGAAAATATTACAGATTCTGTAGATAGTAAAAGATTTTATGCCAATAAATTCAATAATTTACATGAAATGGATAGATTCCTTGAAACCATCAAAATTCACTCAAGAAGAAATAGATAACTTGAATAGCCTTATATCAGTTAAAGAAGTTAAATTCATAGTTAAAAACCTTCCCACAACAGCCTCTTTTCATTTCATATTCTCTCTGTCCCTTTTAACCTAAACTGGCAGCATTTCTACTGATATAAATTTTTCAAGAAGTCTTCCATGGATTTCATGAGGGTTCACTCAGTTAGACAAAAGTCAAACCCACAGATCTTTCCACCTAATCCTTTCTATACCTTCGGCTTTTGCTGAGATGGCTGAAAGACAATGCCCTAAAACTACTTAGAGGTCCTCTGGTTTGAGTGAAAAGATCTGTGAGGAACACACTTAATCTCTTGTGAGTGAATATTCTGATCTGTTGATAACTTTCCCAGGTTTCAGCAAAAGGTTGTAGGGTCACACCTCAGCCTTTTTTTCCAGATCATGCTCTCCTGACAGTGAATCTCTTAATTTTAGCATCTTTTGCATTTGGAAAAGCAAAGAATTTTCAATATCATCAGGTCCTAGTATCTTTTTTTTAACAGTCCTTTTGTCAATATATTTCTCTCCTCTTGCATTTTACCATAAGCAGCAAGAAGAAGCTAGGCAGCATCTTCAACAGTTTGCTTGGAAATCTCCTTATCTGTATATCCAAGTTCATTGCTAAGTTCCCCTTTCTATATAACTGACGGACACAATTCTGCTAAGCTTTCTACCACAAGGATAATAAGAATCCTTGTTCCTCCAGGTTTCAATAATGTCTTTTTCACTTCCTTCTGAGACCTCACCAGCAACATCTTTAACATCTATATGCCTAGTAACAGTCTTCCAGCCTCCACTCATTGCCTGATTCCAAAGCCATCCCCACATTTTCAGAATTTCCTATGGCAGCATCCCACTTCCATGTACCAAAATCTGTATTAGTTTTCTCTTGCTGCCTAACAAGTTGCCAAGTATACCTCTGTTCTCATTCGGCTAGGTTAGGCTCATCCAATAATCTCTCTATTTTAAGGTCATCTGGTTAGTAAACTTAATTACAACTGCCAAATCCCTTTTGCCACATAACAGGACATAATCATGGAAATGATACTTCATCATATTTACATGTCCCCCCCCCCCCCCCCGCAATGGACAGGCAATTGTACAAGGGTGAGGGTCATTGAGAGTCATCTTAAAATTTTGCCTACCACTTATTTTAGTCTATAGTGAAAGAAAATAGATCAGTGGTTTCATGGGGCCAGAGGGCAAGGGGGGAAGGAAGGAATTGGGATTATAAAGGGTCGAGGAAATTTTAATGGATACTTTTCATTGTCTTAATTGTGGTGATGGTTTTGTGGGTGTGTACATATGTCAAAACTTATCAAATTCTACACTGTAAATATGTGCAGTTTATTGTATGTCAATTACACCTCAATAAAGCCATTAGGGAAAAAAAGTAATTGACCCATTTCAAATCCTGTAGATTGAGAAGTTAAAATTATGGCTTTAATAAGGGTTCCCCAAAGGGAAACATAAATCCGAACTTATTATGGAAACCAAACAATTAACTAAAATTTAAGATCTAGACTTAGAAATCTACATCAATCTAGTAACTAAACAAGTTATCTAAAAACCTTTAATTAGGGTTGTTATTCTGTTCCTAAGGAAAGAGCTTGGAATGGAACTCCTAACCTAGCGGCTACTCTATTACCATGACTTTGAACTATCTGCCTTCCTGTTTCCTTAAATTTAGTTAAACAGTAGCTGAGCCAAATGTCAAAACTAAGGCAAGAATAGCAAAAGCACTATAGACATAGAATGAATGTTTCAACTCAGATTATTTTAAGTTGACTCAAACTGCTTCACAAAGCTGCAGAAGGCACTTGAGTAGGGGTTCTCTGTGTGGGCAGAGGTACAACATCCCTGCTGCATCTTTGACTGGAGGAAGTTTTTAAATGAAGGGCAAAAATCTTCATTTTGATTCCCCAATACTGAATTGGTGCCAGTGCAACTAGGAAAACAGATACAATATTAATTTTTAAAAAAACAACCATAGTTGTTAAAAAAGTAGTAACCATTTCTTCTAGATTCCTTATTCCATTTCCAAGTCTACAGTTAGCATAATGTTCCCTGAAATATCTTAAATAAAGGAGACATTACAACTGAATCCCAAATAACAGACATGTCTGTTGGCCAGTCTTAGCTTCCACTGTTTTATTATGACTGAGAACAGAACAATTGCTGGGCCATGTAATATTTTCTTCTTACGAAAAAAAAGAATATTTCAATTTTCCTCCTTTCATGGGCATATTTTTTATTTTCTCCAGACCTGTGTCTCAGATATTGAGAGCTAGTAGAGAGTAATGATTAAGATCAGAGGCTTTGAAGTCAGCTATATCTGGGTCAAACCACTGCCTGTCATTTACTGTGTGACCTTGGAAAAGTAACCTAATCTGTCTAAGATTCGGTTTCCTCGTCTGTAAAATTACATAATAATAATAGCTCACACTTATTGAGCACTTATAACGAGACATACCCTACACCCAACAATCTAAGCCCATTATCTCATGTTGTCCTTAAAATGGTCACATATGGTAACACTGTTTATCTCCATCACAGGGATGAAGAAAGTGGGCCCTAAGGTAGCACAACCAACAAATGACAGAGCCCAGATTTGAATTCCAGAATTCTGAACTTAGAACTTGGCTCTTAGCCACTGCACTAAATTAATTGCCTACTTCATAATGACACTGTGAAGGTAACGTATGGAAAACCGCTCAGTGCCCAGCACATACACATAACTCCTAATAAGGGAAACTATTATGAATTTCATGGTTCTTCAGCAAATCTGAGTCCTTTACTTGTCATTGCCCAAATTTTCCAAGGCAAAGGGATGCCTTTTAAATAAGACCCCATAACTGACAGTTATTTTATTCGATACTATAAGTAAATTGCTAATCTTCAGTGAAAACAAAAGTCTAATGGCTCTCATTTTTTTCTCTCCTATTGAGTGCCGAGCCTCCTAACAGGCTTACCAGCTTCCCGTCTTTGGGCCCTTCTCCCCAGTCTCTCACACAGATGCCCCGCTGATCTTTCTAAAATGCAAATCTAATCATGTCACCACTTTGATTCAAACTTTTCAGTGACTCTTTCCCCTGGCTTAGAACTTCTCAAACTATCCAGCCTCACCCTGGGCCACGCCCCTTTGAGAAGCCTTGAGACCCAGGAACACGACCTGTGCTGGCAAGACGACCGAGAAGCAGGCTGGTGATGTCGTTGGGATTGGGCTGCCAGACGGCCTGAGTACACAGGATGTGTCCTGCGTTTCAATGACTTTTCCTGCTTCCTTTGTCAAGACTACCTAAATGTCCTTTATTCAGCCCTTCTCAATAATTACAAAAAGTTGGCAATTTGCACTAGTTTTCCATCACAGTAATTAGTGCCTAAGTCTCTTAAATGGCTATACTAGTGGAAAATCATTCCTCCACGAATAGAGATCTGTACAATCCAATACGTTCTCTCTTGCAGGGTTTGGCTGAGGGAAGACTAAAAGGGGGGACTTGGTATAAAACGCATATTTCTCATATATAAGAAAAGAAAGACATGTTCTTTGGCCAAAGCCCCAAGTCAGGAAAAGCAACCACCATTAATTGGTGATAATAAAAGGTCAGAACACATGCTCTGAAAATCAGCCAATCAGAGACAGCCTCACTCCAGTAACTACGCTTCTGAACGTTAATAAATCAATGACAGCCCAAGCTTCTGAAAGTTGGCCAATCAGTGACAACCCCACCCTTCTAGACAACAGCCAGTCGGTAAGTGGTTTGCCTCACTCCAGCGAACTAGCGCAAGGGCTGGCCAATCCATTACAACCTTATCCTTCTAGACAGCAGCCACTCAGTAAGTGCCTCACTCCAGTGACCACACTAGCACGTGGGCACCTCCACCAATCCCTGAACTCTCTCGTTTCTGCAAATCCACCAATCCCTGAAAGCCAGGCTTCCCAGAACATTAATCAATACTGTGCTTTACACGTACAGCTCTTCCTTGCACGCAAAGGGGGAGTTCATCTTTTTTACATCAGATATTGAGTTAGATTTACTGGTAGTTTGTAAGTTTGCGCCTCTTTCAACAGTTCGGCCCCTGTTTACAGTTGTGAGTTCCGACTTGTGAGTGACAAACACTATCACGACCGTGATGTTATCAAATTCAATCTTTTCTGTTCTTCCTGTGGTTGCTCTTTATTTTAATTTGTGTATATTTGAATCCCAAAATACCAAAACATAAGTGTAAATTTTGTGATAATTTCATTAAATAAGAAAAAAGTCCTTTGGAAACTGTGCAGTTCTCAACTGTTTATCTAATCTAAAAAATGGTGGAAAGTCAGATATAAACCAGTATATAATAATAACTAAGCATATGAGATACAGCATTTCCTCAACTAGTGCCAAAGATGTGATAAAATAATACATTTTTGTGAGACATGCAGGTGAGAAAGATAAAATAATCACAGCAGAAGTTGTAATGGCTTTCCACACTGGATATCATAATCAGTCTTCAGTTCAAATGACTGTTAGAATGTGTTGCTACGAGAAGCATTTTCTGATCCCAAAATTACAAGCAAATTATCAGGATGAAAGCTACTGCAATAATAAAAAATGTAATAGGTCCATTTACTGTTACAGAGCTTATCAAAGATCTAATGCCTTACCTTTTTACAGCGTAGCTATGGGTGCAAGTAATCATAACGTGGAAGCATGTTTCCCTTTGCTTGTAAAATACTTTTCTTGTGAGAAAGTGTTACTTATGAGGCTATTGTGAGTAAAATCTCTTCCAGATGAGATTTCAGAAAGGCTCTATTATTGAGGTAGCAGTTAATGAGAAAAATTGTACTGCTTTGGTGGTGATAATATGAATCCAAATTTTAGTGGATATTTGCATGAAAGTGCAGACACTGTTTATTCAAAGTTGAAGCAAACGTGAATAGAAGGTGTTGGCTGTCCTGCCATATTCTGCATAATGCTGCCCAAACAGCATCTAATGTTCTTTCTATTGACAATGAAGTCATTGTCATGAAATTGTTCTTCTACTTCAGCATTTATACTGTTCAAACTGAGCAATTAAAAGAGTTTTGTGATAGCAGTCAGAGAAATTAAGAAAACAACCCTGCTTACAATTGCATCAGAAAGAATAAAATACTTAGGAACAAATTTAACAAAGGAAGTGAAAAAACTGTACACTGAAAACTATAAGACATTAATAAAAGAAATTGAAGAAGACACAAATAAATGGAAAGATAACCTGTGCTCATGGATTGGAAGAATTAATATTGTTAAAATGTCCATACTGCTCAAAGTAATCTACAGATTCAATGCAATCCCTATCAAAATTCTAACAGCACTTTTCACAGAAGTAGAACAAACAGTCCTAAAATTTGTATGGAACAACAAAAGACTCTGAATAGCCAAAGCAATCTTGAGAAAGAACAAAGCTGGAGGCATCATGCGCCCTGATTTCAAACTATATTACAAAGCCATAGTAATCAAAACGGTATGGTATAGGCATAAAAAACAGACACATAGATCAATAGAACAGAATAGAGAGCCCAGAAATAAACCCATGCAAATATGGTCAATTAATTTACAAGAAAAGAACCAAAAATATACAATGGAGAAAGGACTGTCTCTTCAATAAATGGTGTCAGGAAAACTGGACTGCCACATTTTAAAGAATGAAACTGGACTACATATTACACTATACACAGAAATTAACTCAAAATGAACTAAAGGCTTGAATGTAAGACCTGAAACCATAAAACTCCCAGAAGAAAACATAGGTGGTAAGATCCTTGACATAGGTCTTGACATTGATTTTTTGAATCTGACACCAAAAGCAAAGGCAACAAAAGCAAAAATAAATAAGTGGGACTACATCAAACCAAAAAGTTTCTGCACAGCAAAGGAAACTATTGACAAAATGAAAAGGCAACCTACTAAATGGGAGAAAATATTTGCAAATCATATGTCTGATGAAGGGCTAATATCCAAATATATAAAGAATTCATACAACTCAATAGCAAAAAACAAACAATCTGATTTAAAACAGGCAGAGGATCTAAATTGACATTTTTCCAAAGAAGACATACAGATGGCCCTGCAGGTTCATGAAAAGATGCTCAACATCACTAATCATCAGGGAAATGCAAAGCAAAAACCACAATGAGATATCACCTCACACCTGTCAGATGGCTATTATCAAAAAGACAAGAAATAGCAAGTGTTGGCAAGGAGGTGGAGGAAAGAGAACACTTGTGCACTATTGTAGGGAAGATAAATTGGTGCAGCCACTATGGAAAACAGTATGGAGTTTCCTTAAAAATAAAACTACCACATGATCCAGCAATTCCACTTCTGGGTATCTATCTGAAGAAAACCAAAACATTAACTTGAAAAGATATATGCACTCCCATGTTCACTGCAGCATTATTTAGCCAAGATATGGAAACAACCTTAGTATCCATTGATGAATTAATGGATAAAGAAAATGTGGTATACACACACACACAACAGAATATTATTCAGTCATAAAAAAAGAAGAAAATTTTGCCCTTTGCAACAGCATGGATGGACCTTGAGGGCATTATGCTAAGTGAAATAAGTCAGACAGAGAAAGACAATACCATATGATCTCACTTATATGTGGAATTTAAAAAACAACAACAACAAAGAAACAAAACCAAGTTCACAGATGCAGAAAAGAGTTCAGTGGTTGCCAGAGGCAGAGGGTGAGAAGGAGGCAAAACAAGTGAAGGGGGTCAAAAGATACAAACTTCTAGTTATAAAATAAATAGGTCATAGGAATGTACAGCATGGTGACTCTAGTTAATAATGCTGTATTGCGTATTTGAAAGTTGCTAAGAGAGTAGATCTTAAAAGTTTGCATTAAAAAAAGATGCACACAACAATATTCATTGCTCTTTGTTATATTAGTAAAAAATTGGAAACACCCTAAATGTCCATCAGTAGGGGACTAGATAAATGAAGAATGATGTATTTTTATGATGGCATGACTATATAGCAGTTAAAAAGGAATGAACTGGAACTCTATATATCAACATGGATAGATCTAAAATAAATCTTTGGGAAAAAAACCCACTAGCAACCACTGATATGTTTTCTGTCATTGTTTTGCCTTATCCAAAATGTTGTATGAATGAAATCATACAGTGTGCAGCCTCTGAGTCTGGCTTCCTCCATTTAGCATAATGTATCTGAGATTCATCCATATTGTCACAGACATCAGTAGTCCTATTAATTGTTCAAATATTTTGCCTAATATTTTATTTTGCTGTTATGCATGTAACACTGCTCTAAAAAGTAGTAAAGTTTTGGGAAGATTAAAAAAAAGATTTTTGTGATATTGTTTCCATTCAGCAGTCTTCAATTCTCTTGCATTGGCTCTCTTGAACAACGTCATTTGAGAAAACCCTTAGTTTATTTGAAGCTCTTAAATCATACTTTAATTCTGAAGAAGAGGCTCCCAAAATTTTTGTCGACTTTTAAAATAATCCTTTGAGCAAAGCCTACTTACTTCTTGATCATACTTTTCAATATCTCTTTAGTAATACGATAATGCAAATGGAAAGAACAGCAAACAGTGGATTGAAGTTCTCCAATTCTTAAAGGAAATTGTGGCATGTGTTAAAGAAAGAATTACAGAAAAATTTATTCTTTTAAGTGTCAAGACCATTCTTAAAAGGGATATTATTTATGAATAGGAAAAGAAATTCCAGCTAAAAATGGATAATTATTATGGCACTTGTCATGACTATTTTGTGAAATGATTTCATCCCTTGAAGAATTTGATTCTTATATATGGATGTTTCTATGTCTTCTTCCAGCATGGGAACAAGTAGAATCATCATGTGCAGTGCTGAAGAAGGGAATAAACATTGACAACAATGCTTTTGTCAGTGGACAACATTTTAAAAAGTCATTGATCAAGAGATGGAATATAATCTTGAAGAATGGAAAAATCAGTTATGCAATAAAAGACAGTATTACGTTCTTCAATAAACCAAATTTGAAGAGCTATTCTTAGAGTTTATGCTAGTACATACTGGCTCATAATACTGAGTGTTTTTCATTAATGAATGTTGAGTGGACAAAAGAGCTGAATGTGATCACTATAGAAATTATGTCACAATGTAAATTAAACACAGACTATAACTGCAAGGCAAGGTTTTATAAGGAAATTTTGCAAAACAAATAACTGTAAAGGGAGCCAAACCATTTGGGAAATATAATTAAAGAGGTATGTAACTTAGATATTTTTATAATTTATGTCAGATAAACAACAAATACTTTAGTATAAGTATGCTGCATGCAATATTTTTCTTTTATCTCAATGTACATAAGCATAGGTAGTTAGAAATCACTCAGTTTAACCGGGCATTCTGTATTTTTATTTGCCAAATCTGGTGACCCTAGTTTGGATTCTATCAGCAGATGTAAGGCTGTTCTCCAGGTGGTCATTTTGTGATGTTTTCTTTGTAGGAGAGACAATCAGGTATCTGAAGACAGTCAATGGTCTCACACTCTGGTACAAGCATCCATTAGCCTTCCTGGGCTGCGGGGATCCCCAGTCTCATATCCCCCACCTCCCAGACCAGTTCTGAGGAGAAAAACAAACTAGGACTAGACTGTGGAATTGTTTAGCTAGAGCTGCCGCAACTCAACCTTCCTGAATCTGAGCAGCTACTCCAGACTGTGATAAAACTCTTCTAAGACCAATTGTTCCACCTTTGGTTACCATTCATTTAGTCAGCAAATTTCTAGAGAAAGGCATTGAGCTAGGCTCCATGAAGGACACAGGTAATTTGCCCTTAAGGAACCTCCATCCTTTGAACCATCAGTGGTAGGTATTTCTGCTAATTACCAGTTATGTGACAGGCTTTACATGTCTTACCTATAGTAATCTTTCATTTTATTTACATACTATTTATATATAAACTTCATTGCATATATTCATTAATACAAATATATTCATAAACCATTCTGCTTTTAACTAAGGCAATCTCTAGATATCCAACAGCTTTGATAATGAATCCTGATTATTTGAAAATTCCATATTTATTAATTCTCCAACTCACTAAGATTTATTTGTGATTCCAAAATAAATATTTACAGTTATTTTGTGGTCAACTGAGGGCATGCACACGCACAGAGCAGCAAAAATTTTGAGTTGTCTTATGTGCAAATTCCTAGCTGAGGTCAAACAGGGTAACACTTAGTCTTCTTGTTTCAGTCTCATACTGTAAACACATGTCCTTTCTGTGGTCTATTTAGTGCCACATTTTTTTATTTTGTGCTTTTTGTTGATGATTTTGCAGTTTAAAATGGCTCCCAAGCATAGCGTAAAGCACTATCTAGTGTTCCAAAGTGCAAGAAGGCTGTTATGTGTCACATGCAGAAAATACATGTTAGATGAGCTTCATTAAGTCATGAGTTATAGTGCTGTTAAGCATTCAATGTTAATGAATCAACAATATATATTAATAAGGTGCCTTTAAACAGAACAGACATAAAACAAGGTTATGTATTGATCAGTGGCTTGCAGGAGCCCAGGAGCAATGGTTTAGTATTTGCTAATTCAGTGTTCAAGGCAACTGAATAGAACACAACTACTGTGATAACAAGAATCAACTGCATGTGTGTGTGTGTGTGTTTGTATCAGAAACAATTTTCATGAAATATAATACTCACCCTTACAATGTGTGACGTACTGATAATCTCTTTTATGTTTCTTTTTTAGTGCTGCTTATAATGGTCTCAGCTCCCTCAATTGATCTATAATCCACTAATAGGTCATGATGGGCAGTTGGAAAACACTGCTCCAGCACACACAGAAAGAAAAACAATTTTTCTCAGATTAGTAAATGAAGTCAATATTTGAAGATTATGAGAAAGATAATGGACCAAGTTAAATGATTGCATTCATAAGAAGTTTGAAGAGTGGTAGCAGTAGCTTCTTAGGTTTTCATTATTTTTTTATCCTTTTAGATGCCATATTAGTTTCCATTTTCCCATTGGTCATGTGGCAGCTGTTGAATGTAAGAACCATTTAGTTCATGAACACCGTTTCTGTTTCTGCATTTGAGGGAGTTTATAATATTCTATAGATGAAGCAGTAAAGAAAAGTTGGTTTGTGATCCAGTTTGAGGCATAGGGCCAGAAACTTTTCATAGACGAAAAAAGTGGGTGGTTATTTCTTGCATGCTAAACAAGACTGATTTTTATACTTTTCAGCAAATATTTGGTTGGCATAGTTCTATGTGGACTATTGGTTTGAAGGGGCAATGGCAAGATTACCCAGGCTTTGTTCTGCTAGGTTATTGGCACAATGGGGGAGTCAAAGGAAGAATTTCCATTATGATTGTTAATTACTTGTGAATAACATAGCAGCGTATTAATCAGGATAGGATAGACTATGCTGCCAAAGTAAATAAGCCCCAAAGTTTCAGCAGCTCATTACAATAGAGGCTTCATTTTGCTCATGTCACAATTCAGTGCAGGTAGCTCTCCTGCAGGCAGTGACTCAGAAACCCAGGCTGTTTCCATCTTGTTCTCCCACCTTGCAGCTTTGCAGTCACCCTGGCATTACCTATCTCAAGATGAGAAAGGGAAGCAAAGACCGTAAAAGATTGTTTTAAAGACAGGACTAAGAAGAAGGCAGGCCCATAATGTGGATTACTCCTGTGTACATCTTGTAATACCTGGAATTAGCATTTTTCATGAAGTGTCTCCTCTACCTTGAATCTGAATCACCTTGATTCAGATTGTTAAATCTGAATTTGGTAAAAATGTAGATTTCACGGAACTGCCTACGACCTGTTAGATCAGAATCTATCTTGCTGGAGCTCAGGAATCTGCATTTTAAGCTGCTTCTTAGACTATTCTTGTGTGCACTAGTATTTGAGAACCACTGCCGAACGAGGGAACTAAAATAGCTTCCACTTGAAAGCTGAGTCTGCCTGTGATTACAAAATAAGCTCAGATCTGAAAGCCAATTTCAATCTTCTCTTCTAAATGAGAAAAGCCAAGGATAGAAAATTCTAGGATTTAAATTGTCATGATGTTGGCTGAAACAGATGATGACAGAGCTCAGATAATCAAGGCTACAAAAAGAAGAAAGCAGGACAGGCTTAACTTGGACACAAAGGCTCCTCAAAACTTTATTTTTGATGTGTGTGTGTGTGTGTGTGTAAATCTCATCTCCACCACTTCCTTTCTCATCACATTTTCTAGTTCAACTCCCCCCTGCCCTTCTGAGTGCCTATTAAACAAAAGCCATCTGCCAATCTCGTCTTTTTGCTAATATGAAATGATATAACAACATCCTCATCACAGGGCTGCTCTGAGGACTCAATAAGAGAATTCAATAAGACAATGTGTGTTTAGCACTCAGAAGGCTAAATCAGTGCCAGCAATAATCAAAATCTAACATAACCACTGACAGACCCATGGCATTTCTGGGCTCTAAAAGCAATCCCATGGTGGGCCAAGAAATTGAAGGCCTTGATGTGCCATTACCCAAGGAAGAGTTGTGAATGGATGATATAGATGATCCCAGTGGGTACATCATGGCATCCACCAGGAAATGAGTTAGGAATGCCAGGCCACCCAAGCCCACCCCGTCCCATGGAGTATTGCCAAGGTAAATGATACATAACCCAACTCTACCACTACTACCATCCAACACACCCACTCAGAGAAGGTTTTCAGCCAAATGTAAATCAGCGGATAACTTGCCTACATTTGCCTCTTATAGACATGGCCTTGGAGTCTCCTTAAACAACAAACCACCCATGAGTTTAGAAAATGACCGGGTTCAATTTAATGGATCTATCTGCCCCCTCACAGGGATGTGGTCAGGAAGAGAAAGAATGAATGAGAGAGAGAGAAAGGGGGGAGGGGCTAAAATGCCTAAAACCACAGGAAGAATCATGCTGCAAAGTTTTCTGGAGCCATTATGAATTTAAATAAGAAAAGGCTAACTAAGACCATATCCCCTTCAATTTTGGTGTGTAAGATCTGAGCAAAGCTAAAAAGAAGACTATTGGTTAGCATTGAAAAGAAATATTCTTCCAAAATATTAATGGAATGGTCACAGGAAAGGGAAAATAATATGCTGTGTTTCCCAAACTGTAGGTCACAACCCATTAATGGGTCATAAAATCAATTTTAGTGTATTTTTATTGAAAGAATAGAATAGGAGAGACAAGGGCATCACAGTTAGTAAGGATATTTGAAAAAGATTTGTTTCAATTTGTATGTGTATTTGGGTTACAATGTAATATTTATTTTTTATAGTGAATTGTAGTGGGAAAAGTTTGAAAATGTATAGCAAAAAGATAATTGCTCTGGAATCATAGGGAGTTTGAATCCGGGCTCTAACACTTACTAATTTTATACTGTGACAAGCTTCGATTTCCTCAGATGTAAAATGGGAATAATACCTACAAGAATTCCTGGGAAGTAAAATGGGATCATGTATATAAACCCTTTCAGCGCAGTGTCTGCACAAAACAGTCACCTAATAAACGTCAGTTTCTTTCTCCCTCCCACTTAAGGTACCATGTGTATGAAGAGATTCAGGTACCACAGCAGTCATTTAATTTCCCTTGACTTCAAGTTCTTCATTCCGAAATAAAAGAGCTGAATGAGATGAACTAGTGCCTTACCTGATCTGCAATTGTCTGACTTCATTAAAATGGTCATTCTATTATCACCTCAGGGAGATTCTTATTGAAATGTATAGCAAATCCCAAGTGACAAATAGATTTCTTTTTTTAATTAAACTTTTTGTTTTGAGATAATTGAAGATTCACATGCAGTTGTAAGAAATAATACAGAGAAATCTTGTGTACCTGTGATAATAAAAAATATATATTTGGTCTTTGTCCCCAGTTCCTAGTACACAGCTCCCGAAATCTTTGGAATCTCCAGAGCGATGAGAGTGTCTTTTATATGCTAATAAGAGGACTGGCGGCTGGGGGCTCCCAGATAGCTTTAGGATGGATGCTGGTCACTAGAAAGATCAAGGAATGATTAGAGGGTTGGAACTTTCAGCCCCACCCCCTGACCTCCAAGGAGGGGAGAGGGCCCCGGAGATGGATTTAATCACTAGTGGCCAGTGATTTAATCAATGATGCTTACATAATGGAACCTCCATAAATACCACTAAATGACAGGGCACAGAGAGGTTCTAGGTTAGTGAACAAATTCAAGTGTTGGGATGGTGGCGCACCCAGAGAGGACATGGAAGCTCCCCACCCCCATGCTCTTCCACTTGGTGTTCCTGAGTTGTATCCTTTATGATAACCCAGTAAGTAAAGTGCCTTCCTAAGTTCCGTGAGCAGTTCTAGCAAATTATCAAGCCTGAGGAGGGGGTCATGGGAACCCCTGAAATATAGCCACTTAGCCAGAAATTCAGAAGAAGGCCTGGGACTTGTGATTGGCATCTGAAGCTCAGTATGGAACTGAGCTCTTAACTTGTGGGATCTGATGCTGACTCCGTGTAGACAGTGTCAGAACTGAATTGAACTGCAGGACACCCAGCTGGTATAGGAGAATTGGGTGGTGTGGGAAAAACCCCACATATGTGGTGTCAGAAGTTTTATGAGTACAAATAGCTCTGGAGTACACTTCGCTCAGTTTCCCCTAATGGTAACATCTTTCAAAACTATAATATAATATCTCAACCAGGATATTGACTTTGATACAATCCATTGATCTTATTCAGATTTAGGTTGCCTTTTAGGTGCCAACTGTAACTGATTAGTAACGGCTAATTGGAGTGCAAGCTTGGAGCTGCTTTGAGTCTGGATGTGGAGGGAACAAATGTTTCCCTGGTCCACCCCTGGTCCAGGATTGGGAGAGTGATGACGTGTTTGCTACAAATGTGCTGACTCTGAAGTAAGTGGACAAAATCTTTGTTTAAACAAAATCTTTGTTTAAATTAAACATTTAGAGCTAGTGCTTAGAGAAGCATAATTTCTCTGTTTTTATATATTACAAATATTTTAACAACCAAGATCCAAAGAAAGGGTAAAAAGTTCTCTCTTCATCAGGAACTACATGAGCGGTTCCAATGGATATTTAGGCAGATAACCCACTCTCAATAGACAGAACAAGTCTTCATATAATCACCTATGAAATTATTCTTTGAGCATCTTTGAGTAATTGAGCTATTTTCACACTGAGTGCCTGAATTACTGCATTTATCTGTTTGCTGCATTTTTTCCACTAACTCTGTAAAATCATAAAATTCATCAATTTAATTGAAAGATGAATGAAAGCGTTTGGACAGAATAATCAATTTAAATGAATTTTTTCTGAAAAGTCTTTTTTAAGTAGGCTTAACTGTAAGGTAATAGGTTATGGGAACTTTGCTTTCAGGAAACATAAATCTTATATTGGACTTTCTCACAGACTGAAGAGTTGCTTTTGTATGTCTGAGATTTACTGTTGAGGAAGGCAGTTGATACAGTGGAAATGGAGCAGGACTGGTCATTTTTGTCTTTGGCTCTGCAACTTACTATCTTAAGTTAAAAGAACTATCCGCATAAAGCACTCAATACAGTGCCTGGCACACGTAAGTATGAGACAAATGTTAGCTGCTATGTTGATGATGGTGATGATGACGATTCTTAGCTTTGTAAATTGTAGTAAACCATTTAACCTTTCTGAACCTCAGTCATCTCACTGGAAAAGGAGGCGGGTGAGTAACAATAGTGCCTTTTATGCCTACTTTGCAGGGTCATTGTAAGGATCAAATAAGATTATGTTTTTGAAAATACTTTGTAAACAGAAAAGAACGAGAGTGTGTTAGTTATTATTATTGATATTAGGGGTTTTCCCCCTTTCTCTACAGAAAAGGTAGCTACACATAAATGCTACTCCTTCTGCTACAACCTCCAGAGCATTAGTGAAAAGCCCACATCTGCTGGGACTGCAGCCCTCCTCTGTTCTGATGTGGGCGTAGAAATAGGAGCAGGTTGGCAGAGAGAGAATAGATGCAGGCATCAAATCAGTGGAGAGGGAAAATTACAGCAAATTGACATGCACACAAACAGAATGTTTAGAAGAGACGGTACTATTCCAAAGAATGTTGCAAAATAAATTATTTCCATGTAAAATTAAAACACCGTCAAAGTCAGAAAACATAAATCAATATCTCAGAGATGCATGTAGTTAAGGACAGTATTGTTTCACACAAGCTAAGCTTATTCTTGGACCTCTTTTCTATAGAGTACCCTCTCACTGGTGCTGAAGGATGTCTTCTCTGGGGAAAGACAAGTGGGGTGAGGATCAGCCCCTACAAGAGAAAACTGATTAGGTCTGGTAGGCCTGGGTCTTTGCTTGAGTGCTGCCAAAGTACTCACTTGTAAGGGAAATCGACCATCCTTTCTAGTTTGTCATAATTATGTGTATTTTGTCTAAATTGGTGGCTGCTGTGTTTGAGGGGGCAGGAAGCTACAACCCAGTCATCTTCAAAGTTTGCAGATATATGATAATTAATGTCACCAACATGCCTGCATTACAAATCAGGAGAGGATTGATTCATTATTCAGAACTGTTGATGCTGTTCTCAGCGGGCTATATTTCATCGGTATCTAAAATCATGTCAGAGGATAAAAATAGTAAAAGGACACAAGATCACAGTGCAAACTTTGACTTAATCAGCACAATATAACATCACATTTCTAAAATGATTCTGATTTGCACTGATGCTGGAAAATCAATAAAGGAGAGTTTTAAACTGGTACACTACAAAATAGCAGAGAGTAATGTTCTTTATTAAAAATTTTTTTAAACTTTAAGTTTGAATTACACATTTTAGTGACAAAAAAATAGCCTTATAAAAATAAGAAAATAAGCTTTTCTGTACTACAGGGTCATATGCTGCATAACATTTTGGTCAATGACAGATTATATATATGATGGTGGTCCCATAAGATTAGTACCACATGGCCTAGGTGTGTAGTAGGTTATACTGTCTAGGTTAGTGCAAGTACACTCTATGATGTTCCCACAATAACGAAATCGCCTATTAACACATTTCTCAGGATGTATCCCTGTTGTTAAGCGACACATGACTACAATGAAATAGGAGATTCTAAGGTGTAACCAGATTTCTTGATTAATCACTGTCAAGATGAAAACAGAATTTTGATAGACATCATCCAACATACAAGTGAATGATACCAAGGGACCCTATCCAATAGATCACTTTATTCAGCTACTTTGGATACATTTTGCAGAAAATTCTCCCCGGCCTTGGTTCAGATGTTCTCCTCAGACTCTAAGCCATTGTTTCTTTTGTGAGTGAGGCAGACAATTGATGAAGTTATCCTTCAGACCCTCTCTTGTGGATTTGTCACGTTAGGACATGGGACTCTGGGATCTCCATGAAGTTCTTGTCCAGACACTTATGGAAATCCACAGGCTCTCCTCTGAGGAAAGAAGCTTTCTGCTATGTCTGCTGACATGGACAAGAAAACTGTCCAGATCCTTAATTTTCTTAAAAAAAATTTTTTTACCTTTGCCCCCTCTTACTTGATAACTAAAGGATATAGATCTTTAATCAATTACATACAATAGCTGCACTTCAAACCCTGGACAGAAGCCTCGATTTAGAAATAACTGTAACCAGGTACCTGCTAAATGTCTTATTGAGGAAATGACATTAAGGAAGTCTGAGGAGCAGGTTAAAATTCCATGGCCTCTGGGTTGTTTTATCATTGTATCAACTGGAGAAGGTAAATCCTACCTCAACTAATAATACTAGCTATATTTTGTTGAGAATTTCATACGTGCTAAGCACTAAGAGCTTTACATGGATTAAACAAATTAACTTATTTAATTCTCACAACAATCCCATGAGATAATTATTTTTATCCCCATTTCACAAATGAGGAAACTGAGCACAGGGAGGTTAAGTGTCTTGCACAGGACCTGATCTAGTGAATAGTGGAGTCAATGTCCAAACCCGGGCGGAATGGGTGAGAAAACCTAGAGTCATGTTTGCGACTCGGTTTAAACAAGTGTATGAAATGCACTTTTGTTACTCTCATTTTTTGGCTCAATTTTATGTTCCTATCCTTGCTTTTCCTTTCTTTCATCGACTACTTCCAACATCTTCATTGCATGTATTTTTATATGCTCCCTCAATTCTTTCTTCTTAATCAAGACAGTTCATAAGTAAATAAAATGCCAATTAGAACTTTTTTCAAAATATTATCTATGATTAACCATAATCATCATTATCAATAATATGAAATGTATATTTGTTCATAATATACTGAAAAATATCAAAATTTAGTCAATGGAAATTGAATGGGATTTGGCCAGCTTGATACCATATACCAAGACAAATTTCAGACAAAACTGAAAGTTGTCATTAAATGAAATTTCCTTTCCCAGTGTGGAGAAGTCAGCAAGGTGGTCAAATGTGTCAAGGCAGCAAAGGGTTTGGGGCACCATGGAGAGGCACAGGCCAGCAGGTGTATTGGCTAAGGACATGGGACAATAGAGAGTAAGGAGACTGAGATGGCAGTAGGAGGAAATGACTGGTATAATTGGGAATCAGTTACACTGAGCAAAGGAGTAAATAAATTGGGGAAAATAAGAGCCAAGTTTTTTACTGCCAGAAAAGGTATTTAAACCATTGAAAGGAGGAAGTCTAGAAAGAACCTTGAGATATGGGATTAGAATCCGAGATAAAAAAATGAACTTGTGGTTTTATAATACATATATAGGTAGAAATAGAAATAGTTACAGATGTATATGTGTGATTTTAAGCAATGATACCCAGTAATAATGAGTACACCAAGCACCCAGATTTTGATTTCTAAATACCTTTTTTGTCTGAAAGGAATCAGAGCCTGTTGGAGAAATGGTTGAATTCTAGAACTGAGGCAAATAAAATGCAAGATGAGTCTGTAATATCTTTTTATATCAGAAGGCACATAAATACTCAAAGAATGATGGGGACACGTCAAAGGGGAACAGAAGCCAGCTCAAAGGGGCTCCCACTGGTCAATTTGGGGACAATTTAAACATCAAAATGAATAGTGGTAGTAACAGATTACAACCAATAATAAAATAGGAATCCATGAGTCCATACAGATGTAAGTAAACGAAGGAATAAGTAAATAAATAGGGTAGAAGAGAAAGTTTTTCCTTACAAAATGTCAACTATTAAATGTAGAAAATAGAGAATAACCATTTTGCAACCATTATAGAGGAGGTTGATTGAGACAGAAACTACCAATGGATGCTGACACTGGTGGGCAGAGATTGGATGAAGCACAGAATATTAGCAAAATATCAGAATAACTCCTCCCATATTTACCCCAAATACTAATCAATTGCAAAGAGAAAAATGACGACTTTAGGGTGGAGAAATCTGGTAGAGGGCAACATGCCAAGTGATCAAGGTTAACACCACCAGTGGTCAGATGGGGAACATTGTGTCCCCCTGACGTGAAGCAGTGAGAAGACACAGTGTCATTTTGGTGGTACACCTGCCGACAATGCGTGGCCTGAGTCTGGTCGTGAGGACAGATCAGAAGGATCTAGTTGGAGATCATCCTGTGGGAAGGTAAGGCATCTACTCTTTAAAACTGTCAAGCACATGAAAGGCAGATAAAGAGTGGAAACTATTCCAAATTGAAGGTATCTTAACAGAAAGACAGCTAAATGCAACTCATTTTCCTGGATAGGATCCTGAATCAAAAAGGAAAGAGAGACATTTTGCAAAATTTGAATGGGGTCTTTGGATTAGAGAGCTGTGTTTATTTGGAGAGCTGTGGGTCATGTTTATACGAGTGCCATTACATGTTGGAAATACACACTGGAGTATCTAGCAGGGATAGGACATCATTTCTGCAACTTACTCTCCAAAGATTCAGAAAGAGATTAATGATAATGGATAATTAGTGATTAATAACAGATTAATGATAATGGAGTGTGGGTGATGCAGCAAATGCATTAAAATATTAACATTTGAGGAATCTGGGGGAAAGGGATGTAGCAGTTTTTTTATCTGTTCTGGCAAGTGTCCTATAAATTTGGGATTATTTCACAATAAACTATTTAAAATTTTAAAAGTGTCTTCATTATACTGATAGAGTCTTAAGACAATTTAATGAAAAGCAAAAAACTCAGAGAGGTACATTGCCACACGACACGATTTTAACCAATGTTTTTCTACTGAAGGGTTCAGTGGTATGTAGACGCTTACTCCTTGCCCCACAAGTAACAGCAGGTTAGACTTAGTTTTGTGTGTTTACCTCTTGACATAAATCTCTAACTTTGAGTCAAATGGTGTGTCTAGTTTTGAAAGACAATGCAAAAATTATAATTATCTGTCTATGAAAACACTGTTTTTCTACAAAAATACTATTTTTATGGGAAGCGATTCATGTGATGCCATCTTAAAACATATAAACTAGTGGCAGAGAACACAGAAAAGACCCTTACAACAAGTCCTTCTAGAGTTTAGACATAACAAGTGAAACCTTGTTCACAAGATGTGAACCTGCAGTTTCTTCTGACATTGATAGTGTTTCTGACACACACTGGCCTCATTATATGATCTGTTTCCATTTTATTTGCTTATAATGCTGCTATGGTTGGACTATACTTCATTGAGTTTTATTCATTCATTCATCCTCTCATTCAATAAGAATTCAATGAGTTGCTAATATGTTCATAGCAACTTGGAAATCTCCTCGAGAGTTACAAAGAAGCCTGTAACACGTTGTTCTTGCCTCTGAGCACTGTCATTAGTTAATCAGCTTGCCTCAAAATACACCAGAACTGTGTTCCTAGGGCACCTTCTGCATATGCCTGGACTTGGGCAGAGAAGAAAAACCAGTGATGTTCAATACCTTGGACTGTGAGGTTTGCAAGTTACAGGAGAACTTTTGGGATCTGAACGTATGTGACAATGAGTTCTTTAAAAAAATAATTCCTGAAATAGTCTTTTCTAATGTTAGCAAAAGAGTTTTTATTTTTGGACCTTTTCATTTTTATTAAATTTCAGTGTCCCATGAGTTATGATAAGAGTGAGGGTGGAAATGAAGATATGTCAGCTCCATAGCACAATATGTTTGATTTTAAAATTGGGAAGAATCAAGCACACTAGTGTCCCACCACCATTTATAGCGCCAGACCCCTCCCCATCCCTCCCTTCCCCTCTACACCACCCAGCTGTGGTGAGACACACCAGCCACTCCTCTGCATGCACCTGTAACTGGGAAGAGGAGAAAACCCGATGATGTTCGGTACCTCGGGCTGCAAGGTTGGCAAAGTGCTGGAGGTCTCTTGGGACCTAGTGTATTTGGAAAATAGGTAAAAAGAGAAAGAAGGCTATCCCTGTGGGACACTCCTAGTGTGGCAGGCAATTTTTGGCCCCTATGACCTTTACCTCCTGGTATTACACCCATAATATGTTACCTTACATGGCAAAAGGGACTTTGCAGATGTAATTAAGGTTATGAATCAGTTGACCTTAAAATGGGCAGATTATCTTGGATAACTTGAGTGGGCCCAAGGTAATCACCTGAGCCCTTAAAAGCAGAAGAGGAGGGCAGAGAAGTTTGAAGCATGAGAAGCATTCGATGCACCATTGCTGGCTTGAAGATGGAGGAAGCCACAAGTCAAGGAAATGGGAACCAAAGTCTTACAGCTGCAAGGAACTGAATTCTGCCCACAACCTGAATGAGACTGGAAGTGAATGTTTCCCCAGAGCCTCCAGAAAAGCGTGCATACTTGCAGACATCTTGATTTTGGCTTGTAAGACCCTGAGTAGAGAATTGGCCACACCTATAGAACTGTGAGAAAATAATTGGGTGTTGTTTTAAGTCACTAAGTTTCTGATAATTTGTTACACAGCAATAGAAAACTAATATACCAGATGTTGAGGTTGTCATCTTATGTGGTAGAAGGAAATGGAATAGACTAGAAGCTGAAAACCATGATCATATCCTATTCCTACTGCTTAAAACTTGATCAGTATTCAGGAAAAGACAGTGTGGTGGAGAAAATGCTATGGTTCATGGATGCATTCTCTTTCTGGGCACACATTCCCCAGCTGTTCATGTGTCTAGAGTGAAACCGTGGGCCTGAGTTCTGGTCAGGGGAATGTGGGCAAAAGAGAGGAAAGCACTTTGAAACCTGGTTGTAAATGCCCCATGCTATCTTCCATTTTCTCTCTCTGCCCCTGTCCATACCTGCTGAAAGTGAAGGAGTCTGTGACAGTAGAGTCAGAAAGTAGAGGGACTGATATAAGGTTGCAAACTTTATATTTTACTCTCTATTGTCATCAACATTTCAAACAAAGAAGAATATTTTAATGCCAAATTAATGGGAAGGACACACTCTCATTAAAAAGTGGCAGTCCTTCTCAAGAAAGAATGATTGACAACCCTACATGATACGTATATATCACCGTCTTTATCCTTTTCATTTTATTATATATTATTGAGGCCTTTGTCATGGGCTGGCACTAACTTGAAGACAAGCACTGGGGAACCACCGTACTAGGTGGAAATCTCAAATGACAATTATGGTCTGGGGACAACAGAGCTCTGGGATATTTCACCAGGGTCAGATTTCCATGAAGCTTAAGGTTCAGAGCCCTCATTTGTACAGCCCCTTCCAGAACCCTTGGAGGGACCCTAGCAATATAGTCACGTGGTCCTATCACTTTGTGAAATCTGCAAAAGTAAGATATTTTAACCACAATCAGTGTAGACCTCTGTCTCTTTCCACTCTGACTTCCCCTGTTGTGCACTGTTGCTGGCGCGGCCTCAGGCACTTTGGGAGTCTAGTTAAAGTGAAAGGTGAAATGGGGATATGTTCGGTTTGGGTCGAATGGGATATATTTATGTGGTTCAGTCAGTTCTGTGTATAATGAAGTTATTGCTAGCTGTCCCAGTGTAGACATGACTTCCAGAAATACCCTTGCCACCCACTGTGCCAACTCACCTGGCACTGTGAACTTGCAGGGACAGAGCCAGTTCAAGAAATGAACCTCTCCTATTGCAATTGGCACTGGAAGCATGTGGGTCGTCAGTGAGAAACAAGGTTTGAAATGTATGGAGACAGAAGTTAGTCTGTAAAAGTGCTTCCAACATCAGATGTACAAAATGGCTGTGGGGGACTCGGTTCTCATCTCTACTTTGTCAAACAGAAGTTCTCTCCTGTCAAGATTACACACTCAATGATGCAGCATATACAATGATAAAAACATTATACATTATTTTTTCCTTTTTTTTATGAAGGAAGTGCTTTATCAAGGCATACTTGATAAAGTTCAACTGCAATTTGACAAGAGGTTTAGTTTAGTTTTTTAAAAGCAGTGAGAAATTATAAATTCCTGAGTTGTTTTTATGTAAAGTGTAGCTTCTTTTATCATTTAAATTTATTTAATAAATAACTAAGGTGTTGAAATAAAAAATAATTGACCAGAAAACAAAAGCAGTAAAGGTGAGAATGAAATAAATTGAAATTAATCTAATGTGGAGAAGGGAACTGTAAAATCTTTTTCAGACCATACCAAAAGCAATAATTAAGGGGAAGTGACAAATTTCAAATAGAAGTGACTAGTAGATGCTTAGACTGTTTGAAAATCAAAATAATGAAGAAAAGTGAATCATTCGAAAATGTTTTCAATTTTCTCTTTGCTGATTTGACATCTACAAAAATATAGCAATAAAACAATATAATGATGACATAGACACCAAACTAGTTAATGTGTCACCAATTCAGAGTATTTACCATCAATCACTGCACAGGGAAAATTTTAATGTACTGAAATCTTTATGTTCGTAAATGAAAGAAATTTTAGAAGTGTTTTTTCAGATTTGACAATGTTATGGCCGAATTGTGTCTCTTCAAAATTCATATGTTGAAACCCTAATTCCCAGGATCACAGAATGTGACTATATCTGGAGACAGGGCCTTTAAAGAGGTAATTAAGTTAAAATGAGGTCCTTAGGGTGGGTCCTAATCCAATCTGACTGCTGTCCTTATAAAAAGAGGAGATTAGGACACAGATACACACAGAGGGGAGACCATGTGAGGACACAGCTGGAAGGTGGCCATCTGTGAGCCAAGGAGAGAGGCCTCGGGGGAAACCAACCCTGCTGACACTTCGTTCTTGGACTTCTAGCCTTCAGACTGTGAGGAAATAAATTTTTGCTATGTAAACCACCCAGTCTGTGGTATTTTGTTATAGCAGCCATGGCAAACTAATACAGACAGGAATCTGAAAATTTTATGACATTTCGAATAACAAGTTGTGAAGTTGGAAGAAACTTTTCTCAACTATCATCATAAAAAATAAACTTCAACCAACTATGCTAAAGGAAAGACCAAATAGTTTTTCTATTCTCTCTAACCATAAGTCAAAAAGTACAAATCCAATAAAGGTAAAATAGAAAGTATTAAAGAGCCATGTAAGGCAGTTACTTAATGAAAATATTTTTATGGGTTTTTTTTACGTTTGTGAGATTTGTCAGGTTTTAAATTTTTTAGTTTGTTGAGCATTATTTTCTCACTCTACAAAAATATTTATTTTCTTACCTAATTTTGTATTATTTTTCTTAAAAAGAACTCCAAAATTATACAAGCTTCAAGCTCCACAAAACCTGGATCCACCCCTGCACTTCACTTACCCCACTTCTCAATGACAAATAAACCCATTCTTGTCACTTTCCCAATCCAACTGTATTCCCAAATCTATCAAGTGAAAAGTTTCAAAAATTTTTCTCATAACTCCCTGGATATTCTGATTTAATAGGTCCTACGTGAGACCTGAGCATCTGTATTTTTGACAAGTTCCACAAGTAGTTCTGATGTTCGGCTCAGGTTGAAAGACACCGTCCTGGGATGCCAGGGATGATGCCACATTTCGGGGCACTTGCTTTACAAAGTGTGGGTCCTCACTCATTGTGGGTTGTGAAATCATTTGGTGGGTCCCAGTCAGCATTGTTTTACTAGGATAGAATAAGATAGCATGCATCACAAGGTTAGTGGGTTTTGTCAAACTTTTGTTTTATTTCAATATCTACCTTGCCTTGGGGGACCCAATTCTTAATGCCGTGGTCATTCATTAGAAGTTTCACAGCATCAATGTCAATCAATGATACCAGAAACTGTTGAAGTCAAAAAAGAATGACCTGGAGTTTAACTAATTGTAAACAGCCTATCCGGCGTATGCCCTTCAGGATCTTTATTATGGGACTTGAAGGAAAAACTGCAGAAGAGAGAAGTTATGAGCTCACGAAACATTTTTTTTTTTAAGAGGTGGTGATTGTGGTGTGTGTGTGTATGTGTGTGTGTTTTCAAATCCTGGAAATACTAAAATAGCTGCAGAAAGAGGAAAGGGAACTTGATATTTTAAAAAATATTGTTTTACTATGGAATGTGGTGGGGAAAGAAAATTGGAGTTTGGAAAAGTTTTCTTCCATGCAAGCAAAAGTTTCTGTCTGTGTACTTTAGAAGGAAATAATAACCACAGACTTAAGAATATGGTATGAAAGCAAACGATGTGACATTTGTAGGGCACAAGGACTGAGTTCCTTCTACTCAAAATAAAATGCTTAAGTTATACTGTCTGGCAAAGCCCACTGAGAGTTTGTGATGTACTTCTTCCTGGATATCTTTGTTTCCTGGAGCCCCTAAAAATAAAAGGACATATACTATGTGGCATTTAGCTTTAGTCATCAGCTAAGCCTGGACTGTTTCACTAAGAACCTGCTGCACTTTAATCTGGGCAGCAATGAATCATCTTTTCTTCCAGCGCTCATGAGCTGATAATCATGAACTTGGAAGACCTTCAAAATTCAAGGTAGCAAGTTTTTCAAATCATTTTAACAAGAAACTTTAAAATGACGGGTCAATAAGAAGTTCTACACTTTTCTATGAGAAAAAGTATTCTCTGTGTTCTAGTTTCATTACTATTGGGCTCTATTAGGACATTGTTCTACTGACTGCACTGGTATTTACTGAAGGGAGTATTGCAAAAGAATTAAAGTCACGGACTCAGGAGTCAGACTGCCTTGGTGACAATCCACGCCTGCACTTATGAGCTGTGTGAACCTGTGCTTTAGTTTCCCCATTTGTAACTGGGGATATTAATGAATATAACTCATGGGCATATTGTGAATATTGAATGAAATAAACATCCAAAGAGCTTAAAATAGTTCCTGGCTTGTAGTAAGCATTCAATAAATTAACTTTAAATACACACACAGAAAGATCAAAGAAGAGACTTTTATGCTAATTCAACATTCATATAGCTGTTTTGTCCAGTTTCGATTCCCATATATTAAAAACAAACACTGTCAGGGAAAATGGGCTATTATTAGAGAAGATCCAAAAATGACTTTTAAAAGAGACTGTAACGCAACTATCAAGTTGAGGCATTGAGGATCCTGGCAATACTACTACTTCTAAGCAAATGCTCTGTTACGTTTTTTTTTTTTTACTAAATATGTTATCAATGATTTTATTTATTATTTTGTAAAACCTGAGATTATTTGAGCTACCCTAGGATAACCAAACTAGGAATCACTCTTGTATATAAAAAATGTTCCCCAATGGAGGTAAGTGGGATTGGGGGAGGGGGTGATGAAGCAGAATTACTTGAAAAACCTTTTTAAAGTACAAATGCCCATGGTCCTCTGCACTGCTCCTCTAGGTTAAGAACCACTGATACAAAGGAAGGTAGAGAAACAGCTTGCTAGTTGAAGTGTTGGAAGTATAATGGCAGTGGCCCCAAGTTCTCCACCCTTTGGAATTAATTTCCCTTTTAATTTACAAACTAAGTGATGGAAACCACATTCTGCAAAGGATGGGGAATCCAGAGCCTTCTCCAATGTTCCTGTAATTTACTGTAAAGGGAACTAGATGCCTGTCACTGCAAATTCCTGCTTCTGCAGAATTCTGAATCTCCACTCACTCTCTCCCTTCCTGTGTTCTCACCCCACTGTACAAGCAGCCATCCCTGTGCTTGCTTTCTCTTCATTCACCCCAAATGCCACTAAGATAAATCACACCACTCCTGGCTCTCCCTCTCCTTTACTCTGCTTCATTTTTTGCTGTAGCATTTGTCATACATTGACTCCATGGGGACAGAGACTCGGTCTGCTTGGTTTGCTGCGATATTCCTGGGGCCGCACCCCGTGCAGTAAGAACTCAATAGACGTGTGTCATGAACGAGTGATTGAATGATGACTTTTATTATTATTATTTATTTTATCTATGTAGCAGACTTTTACTGCGGGCTTTGGATAATGGAGCTCTTACATTAGAGCTCAGAACAGGAAACAACATAAAATGGACTCCTAAACATCTGTTGTCCAAGCTCCTGGACTTTCTCCCCCCGGGGAATTTCTCACCAGCCTTTCTCTTTAGGTCATGTCTGTGACTTTCTTGGGGACTTTTTCCCCTTCTCTTTGAGACCCCACCCTGTATCTCCTCCTGTCCCAGGTCAAGGGCTCTTTTTGCTCCCAATGCTGATCCAACTAGGAACATCTTGGCAATCAAAAGTCCAATTGTTGTGTTTCCAATACTAGGTGCCTAAAATTTGATTGATCATAATCCTTGGTCCATGACACAGTCTCATCTTTGGCCTAGGCATGGCCTTTATTCATTTATTTACGTACTTGCATAATTTTTGTTGAATAATAAATACCTTTGTGTGCACCACCCAGCATGAAAATAAGAACATTCATAATTCTCACAGCTACCTGCATTCTCTTCCTCATCCTGTACCCACCTCTTTCCACTAGACGTGACCACTACCCTGCAACTTCTACTCTTATTCCCTTTGCCCTTTAGAACCATAGTTTTATCACAGTATAAATATTTCTTAAAAGTATAGTGGGTAGTTTTAGTTGTTTGTAACTTTTTTCTTAAAGGTGGTGATTGTGGTATATCTAATCTTGGGAGACTTACTTTTTACTCAAATTATGTTTCTAAGATACATTTACTTTCACGTTTTTTTGCAATAAAATATTTTGTTGTGTGACTGTACCAGAATTTATCTGTCCTCCTGTCATTGGACATGTGGATTTTTCCTAAGTTTTTACTATTTCAGACAGGGGATGCTTCTATGAACACTCTTGTGTATGTCTCCTACAGTACATGTGAAAGAATTTCTTTTGACTGTATATCTAAGAGTAGAGTTACTCATTGTAGGGTATATAAATCTGCAACTTTAAAAGATAATGCCAAATTTTTCCAAAGTAGTTAGACAAATTTATACTCTCTCCAGCAAAGTATAAGCTAGTCTATTGATTCACTTCCTCTCCAATATTTGAGGGTATTAGACTTGTTCAATTTTCCAATTGATTGGGTTTTAAATGCTTTATCATTGTGGTCTTCTAATTAGTTTGTAGATATCCTTTATATATTCTTGCTATCAATTCTTTGCCAGGGTATTGCAAATATTTTGTCTCGGTTTATTTTTTCACTTTCCTAAAGATATCTTTCAATATACAGAAATTTTTAGGTTAATATATCAAATTTATTGTGTGAGAGAAATCTACTACTATAGATTTTCAAGGGGTGGCCTTGAAAGACAGTGATAAGGGAAATCCCTCCAATAGGTAGAGCTTCAGACTGTGTGCCTGATCATCCACTTTGTGAGAAAAGAGAAGTAGCTCAAGATTAGAATATACATGAACTCATGGACAGTAACAAATTCCTGGCCAGCTAGTCAGGGACTATGCTAGTTCCCTAGAGCTGCCACACAAATTGCCACAAATTAGATGGCTTAGATTTATGTCCAAGGTGAACAGAAGTCTGAAATCAAGGTGTCATTAGGGTTGGTTCTTCTGGAGGCTCTGAGGAAGAAACCATCCCAAGCCTCTCTCCTAGCTTCTAGTGACTGCCAGCAATCCTTGGCATTCCTCGGCCTGTAGATTCATCACTCCAATCTCTGCCTCTATCGTCACACTGCCTTCTTCTCTGTGTATCTCTCAGTGCCCTCTCTTCTTCTTATAAGAGCACCAGTCGTTGGACTTAGGGGTCATCCTAAATCCAGGATGATTTCCTCTCAAGATTTTTAACTAATTACGTCTACAATGATACTATTTCCAAATAAGGTCACATACTGAAGTTCCAGGTAGACATGAATTTGGGGGAGACACTGTTCAACTCACTAGAGAGGACTAAAAGGAGAAAAATTGGAATATCAGGAAAAAGGAAGTCTGGGAAACAAGCACATAGTGGAACACTAGAGAATGAGCATGAAGTATGAAGAGCTTCATAATACATGTTAACACCCACCCAAGAGCACCAACATGGAAAGGGCACCAAATAACCAGGTAGACAAACGTGACTAGGCCAGTTGACATCAGTCATCCTCTGCCATCAGCAACCCACTGCTAGCACAAAGGGCAAGTGAATAAAGTAGCTTTGCGTCAGGGAGAGAGGCTACACATGTGTCCAACATATGCTCCATTCACCAGGGCTGATTTAGCTACTGCCCCTGCCAACAAAATGACAACCTGCAAGCAAAAATGACCAATGCTGAGTGCTCCACATAGCATCACACTCTTCCGCATCGTGTTTTCTTCACTCAACGATAATTTTTGGAAATTCCTGAAAATCATTTGGTCTAGCTCTAATGCGTTATTTTTAATGACCACACAATATTCCATGGCATGCCAAGGCTTTTCCTGCTATGGTCTCCTTTCACATTACAACTCCCTATAAAATTCTTCTTGTGGTAGGAAAATGGGACAAGTAGCCAAGAACAGCAGATGCTGAGGACACCTGAGAAGATCCTGTCTGACTTGTCTCCCCACCAAACAGCGTACTTCCTCTCCTCCTGCTCCAATCTCACCTTACACATCCAAATTTAACAGTTCAGAAAAGAGTTGAATATTTGCAACGATAAGTTTAATTCTGGGAATTGAGTTATGTTTTTAAAATCCATTTTTGGCCGCAAGCTAATAAAGCTACTGTTCTCTCAAATAGATGATGAAAACGGAGAAACTTTTTGAAAAACTTTCTTAGAGACTTGGCAGTAAGATAATAGTGTTGAAAAAATTAGCTGCAAAAACATTCTCAGGATCATTGTAAGAAGAGGAAGGTCAAAAACAAGTATTCAAAATTCTGGTGTGAAAGTTTATGAGGTCCTTTTGAAGATCACTGTATATGCACAAATTTTTCTTAATGATAAGTCTTCAAATTGATTTAAGAAGGGGAAATGGAGATGGTGAAAGAGAACACGTCTACCTTCCAGTTGTCCACAGAAAAGCAGCAGCTGTTGCAGGATGCCCTTACATGGCATTTGTTTCCTGTTGTCCCTGAGTGAAGTCTGCCGGGACACACCAGGGCAAGTGGCACTTGCCATTTCCTGGAAGACAACCACAAGGCCGACTCTATAATTGCTCAGAGGCCCCGTCTAAGCACCACAGCCGTAATCAGGCATGGGTCACCGGAAGAAGAGACTTATTGGAGCTCTGGGCAGATATGTTGGGCATGGAGAGGGAAGGGTCCAACCGCAGCTGGGCAGATCCTGCCAGGAAAACGTTGCCTCCACAGATGCTGCGAGAAACATTCCTACATGAGGCGGTTGACAACCACCTCAAACTGATCTGCTATCCAAAATATCCGAATGGGAGCAAAATTTCACGGAAGCAAATAAAGACTTTTTGAATGTTGAGAGGTGTAATTTATATTGACAACAAATCCTATGTTAGGCCAAGCTGAGCAGTTTTGTAGCCGTCTTGTCTTGCCTAACTGGATCTCAGATTGAGAAATCACTGCTCGATCAGCTAACTGCTAGTTTTAAACGACTTCTAGGAAGATTTACCAAAAATTTCGCTTCCCTGCAATGCAACAAGCAGTGTGTTACCTGTGGTTAACATCAGCATCTGTAATTTCATAACAACCCAATTCTGATTTCATGTCTAAAATATGTGGCTATTTGTAATCACTTCCCTTGAAAACTATAACCCTTTGTTGCAATAAGTAATAACCATATTCCTTCTAAAGCACACCTACTTTTCTTAATTAAAAACTAAATTGTTGTACATGATTTGATTTTTATCATCTCAAGAAATTTCTATAACCTTTTAGAAGTGGTTTTCAAACTTTATCCCAGAAACTCTCTCTTCATAAGAAATCTTCCCAGAGGAATAAACAGGTAACAGCACAACAGTTCTGATTAGAGCAGTTTGGCATGCTCTCTCCTTGAATTACCCTCCATAAAATAAAGAGATAAAAAGTGAACTGTCGTAACTGGTGAGTTAATGTGATCATTATTTTTAAATTTTTTATTTTGAAATAATTATAGACTCAGAAGTTGCAAGAATAGTACAGAGAGGTCCTATGAACCCTTTACCCAGCTTCCCCCCAAAATAACATCTTACCTAACTATAGTGCATTATCAAAACCAGGAGTACTAGTAACTGTACTATAGACTTGACTCAAATTTCACTAGTTTTCACGTACACTCATTGTTTTGTATAGTTCTATGAAATTTTATCACCTGTATAGATTCCATCACCACAAGTCTCCCTCGTGATACACACCTTCCCTCCGTCCCTATTCCTAACCCCTAGCAACTCTTGATCTGTTCTCTGCTGATCTGATCCCAATAATTTTGCTATTTCAAGAATGTGATACACATGAAATCATATGGTATGCAACCTTTCGAGATTGGCTTTTTTCATTTAGCATGATGCCTTAAGATTTATCCAAGCTGATGTGTGTATCAGTAATTGATTCCCTTATATTTCAGAGTAGTATTCCATTGTGTAGATTTACCTCAGTTTGTTTATCCATTCACCTTTTGAAGCACATTTGAGTTATTTCCAGTTGGACTATTGTAAATAAAACTGCCAAGAACATTTGTGTACAGGTTTTTGTGTGAGAATAAGTTTTTACTTCTCTAAGATAAATGCCCAATAGTGCCATTGCTAGGTTGTATGGTAAGTGTATGTTTAATTTTATAAGAAACTGCCAGACTGTTTTCCAGAGTAATTGCCCCATTTTGCATTTCCACCAGCAATATATGAGAGATCCAGTTTCTCTACATTGTTGAATCTAGTATTATCAGTATTTTCCCCCAGGCTAATTGGTGTGTAGTGAGATAATCATTTATTTTTAAGATCAATATAACCTTTCCTTTCTTTGTATGTCCAATTTAAAATTGAGAACTGTTTAAGTAATTAAGAATAGTGCTTCCCAAACATAAAATTAGCATAAAAATACATGTGACGATACAAACCCAAGGAGAGCTATTTCAGACCAAAACTCAATGGATGGTTTTTACTGAGGTCAATACTCTGGTCCCAGCTCCAAAGATTCAGAAATTTTTTTGTATTCATTGACCTAAAGATAAAAGGATATACGGGCACTGAGCCATGCCAAACAAACTCTTAAGAGACTTAACTGCAGGTTAGAATATCAGGTATAACAATACCAGACAAACCTGGCCCAGAGAGGGAGTACCCATTTCCTCTGGCACCATGGGTCTGGAGCCAAAACCTCAGAGCAAATGTTTACAGAAGGAAAGCACAGGACATAGGATGTTCTTACAGGCGTTTTTATAAAGCTAGCCTAAGGGAAGGCTCCCCTCACTTTAGATATTCCGTAATGAATCATAATCACCATCTATAAGATGAAATTATCCTTTGGCCATGACCATGCTGAAAAAAAGACTCACTTTTAATCCCCTGTCTACACTTACCTTCTTTTGGATTTAACATTGTAACATGAGCCTGCTTCTTGCAATTGCCATTAACATGCTAATTCCCAAGTGAACTGACTAATTTTTATTTAATATATTTTAAAATGCTGACTTTCTAAGGATGCTTGACTCACTCTTGTGGAGCACCAGACTACCTCTAATTGTAGGATAATTCTGAACTTGTAAATAACCAATCACAACCTTCATGTGTAATTTTTTTTAAAGATTATTTTAAATATAAAAACAGTAAAGGTTCACAGCAAATAATTCAGACTTGCAAGTCTTGAGCATGCCATTCCCTGATGTGGTTGTATTGACCTCTTGCTGGTAAAGGGGAGGAAGACCATCCTCTACCTACTCTGGGTCCTTTCTGGCTGGGCTACAAATTAAGTTGACATGAGCTGAATAGCAGGAGAAAATCAAATAAAGCTTTATAATATGTATACATGGGAGAGACCAGGGAACCTGAGTTTCTTGACAAAATGGCAGAGGTTCTCCTCTTAAATAGAAAGACAATGGAGGATGTTGGGGGTGGGTCACTTATGGGAGATTACCAGAAAAGCACAGTAAGGTTATTATGCAGATTTAAGCCCTTGCCTTCCACATTGATAAGTTTCTAGAGATGAGGTCATGCCCCCCTCTTCCCAGTACAGAGAGGGAGATACCTTTACAAATGGAGATTTCCCTTACAAATGTAAATGTCTGGTAAACAGAACTTTGATAAGAATGTGCTTAGCAAGGACCCTCCAAGTCTATCAATATCCAGAGTTAAATTCTTTTAGGCAATTAGTTGCGGGGGGTGGGGGGGAGGTCAAAATTTCTTTCAGAGAGAATAATCAAGGTAAAGAAACATATTTTGAGGTGGCCAATTCTAATCCCCCACACTGGCATTTTAATATAATTATCTTTTATCCTAAATTTTAGAGTTTATTTTATTTCGGTATCTACTTCACCCTATCCATGGACTGAATATGTTAAAATCCTAAATGTCAGCTATGTAGATAATCACATTGGTACCTGTTTGAATTCTAACCATACAAAATAGTATCTAATCACAAACGTAAAAGAGCTCTGATAATTGATAACATTGCAAATATAACTGTGAGTCACTTCTGATCATAAGAGCTGGGCCTTCATCAGGTAAGAAAAAGACTTGGAAAATGCTTTAAAGTTCAAAACTTAATGTGGTCTCTTAAATTTAAATTAATGTACCTCAAAGTCTGAGGTATTTCCTTTCTGAAAATGTATTCATTGCATTCAAACTGTTCAAAGTTGTCTTCATTTATAAAGTAGTTGAGTAGAGTGCCAGTTTTATTGAGTTAATTTAGCTGTATTTGTTACAGGCTAAGAGATCCCAAAGTCCAGTGGCCAATACAAGACGGAAGTTTATTGCTGTCTCACATGCAAAGACCAGAGATAGACAATCCAAGGTTGGTAGGACATCTCTGCCATCCTCATTATGAACCCTCCATCTCTGGGTCTAAAAGAGCTGCTCGAGCACCCTCTATCATACCTACATCCCAAGTAGTAAGACAAAAGAAAGGAAAGGAAGTGTGCGTTACCCACTTCTTTTAAGGGTGTGACCTGAAAGTGGCACACATCACTTCTGTTGCCATTCTATGATGAAGAACTTAGTCTAAGGGCACCGCTAGCTACAAGTGAATCTGGGAAATAAAGTCTTTAGTTGAAAAACAGAGTGCCCAGCTGTGACCCAGGAGTTTTAATAATAAAGAAAGAAGGACAAATAGATATTGGTAGACAACTCAGTCTCTCCCACGGTGACCAGTTATTCCTCAGTTATAGCCAGCTCCTTCCCTCTTCCATTATTTTCAGTATTTCACCAAGTCCAAGTACAAATGAAGTACTGGAAAACAGGGACTTTCGCCCTCAAAAATGCTTCTCAAATTTCAACCCAAGGAACCCCATGACTATTTCTAGAACCAAGAATTTGAAGTGCATCCCCTTCCCTTACTCTTTTATCTTGATAACATTCACCAATTTCTATTGATAAGGGACTGCATTTCCATGATAAACAAAGGACTATGGATAGGAGAGTGAGGGAAAGTGATTTTAAAAGCTGTAAACAGAAGTCTCTGAGAGTAAAATTTGTTTTTTATTTTTTTTCAATCTTCTCACATTGCCCAGCAGTGGTTGTAGTAATAGGAATAGTAGTAGTAGTAATTGCAGTGGTAGATAAGAGTCATAGGAATTGCCTTGTATTGCACACTTGCTAAGCATCAGCCCTTTCCTAAGTTATTTGCCTAAACTATTTCATTGGATCCTCCTAACTATGCTTTGAGGTAAGTAATTTGCCTCTTGAAAATGAAGCTGAATCAAAGTGAGGTGAAGTATCTTTCCCCAAGTTGCATAGCATGTAAGTAGTAAAGCCAGAATTTTAACACAGGCAGTTCGACTGCCTATATTATAGAGCATGCCTTAGGGATACCCTTTATTAAGGCAGTGTGCCAGACACTTCACATGTGTTTTAGCTCATTTTATCCTCACAATCATCTCATGATACTATTTACAGATGGGAAAACCGAAGATTAAAAAGATTAGATAACTTTCCTTAAGTCACAGTATTAAGTAATGGAACCAAGATTTAAATCCTGGCAGTCCGCTTCCTGTCGTAACAGAGCTCAAGCTGAGAGCTGCGCTCACTGGCAGCATCCCTCTACTGGGGAAAGAAGCATAAACTAACGTGACCTTGTCATCTTCTAACAGTCTTTCCATTCTTCCCTCTAACTCAGCCTGAACGCAAGTTAAAACAGCTTCACAAGAGCGAACAGGTGGGTTTGTCAAACTAGATTTGTTTTGTCTGATGAGTCATCTTTGTCTTGTGTCTGGTAAAAATGAAGCTGTGTTGTCTCATTGTGGCCCTGAGAGTTATTTGAGGTTCTATCCAGAGATATCTTGAGTTTTTCATCTTTGTCTGACTATAAAAATAAACGGAGGGCGTGCTGCAGGTATGAGCACGAAGGTTGAGTGTATAGAGGGGGAAAGCCTGAGAGGTCGAGTGAGTGATAGGAAGTTCCTTAGCCATGCACTGCAATGCCTTCTCGCCTCTCTCCCCTCTCTGTCACACACACAAACCTCTGAAATCCATTGAAAACAGCCACCTATGAGCTCCTACATCCAAGCATTTTCCTATACCTCAGATCCCCATCAGCAAGGTCAACCTTAGGAAAAATTGTAAAGTGCAGTACACGTTGCCTCCTCTCCGCCATCTCTGTTTTGGCTTCCTTCTGTCCTTGTTTTCTGGTGTCTTTAAGCCACCCTCTTCACTGTGATAATTTCCTCAGAAAGGCCCCTGCCCTAACTCCACTTCTTTATTCCTACCTATGCTTAGCCAACCCATTCATTTATTCAATAAATATGTATGGAATAGCTACTATGAGCCAGGCACTGTTCTAGGCTCTTGAGAGACATTACTGAGAAAAACAGACAAAAATCTCTGCCCTTGAGAAGTTTACATTCTACAGGAGCAGGCAGAAAATAAACACAATGCATTATAGGTGAGTAAATGGTTTAGTTTGATAGAAGATCATTAATATTATGTAAAAAAGGGGAAAAGTTGAGCAGGGAAGAAGGATCAAGAGACCTGAGGGGAGAAGGCAAAGGTGTGATTTACAATATTAAATAATATGGTCAGAGGGGTCTCATTGAGGAGAAATTGAAGCAAGGACTTGAGGTTGGGAGAGAGTGAACATAGAGAAGAAGATTCCAGGCATAAGAAAGACCAAATACAAAGGCTCCAGGCCGGAGTATGTCTGAAGGGTTTGAGGAACAATAAGGAGGGCCACGTCCTGGAGCAGAGTGAGTGAGTGAGGGGAGAGTAGTAGATGAGGTCAGCGAGACCACGGCAGCCATAGCCTCTAGACTTTGTAGACCCATGTCAGGACTTCGGGTGATAAATCGGGTACAAATAGAGAATAAATTACATTTTCTCTTGACTCTAATTGATCTAGACAGAATAGATCTCTTTTAAGAAAACAGATAAAAATCTAAATGACATAATGGGGAGGACCAAAGACCTATCCAACTCAATCTTCTACATCTCAGGTGTTTCAAGCTGGCTGAGTAGAGGTGTCTTGTGCTATATCCTAATCAGTACCCTCCCCTTAAAAATCTATTAGCACCTTAGGTAGAAATGCACATAATCCCATCTTTAGAAACGTTCTTTTAGTTTGCATAAATTCTAGTGAGAAGATGTTAAAGACAGGAGGTTCTGACCCTTCAAGCTTACCACTTGGGCCCTTCGTTTATGCAGCAGCCACTACCACCACACCAGCTCTATGTCCCCAGGAATCCAAGACTTCGATAAAAATAAAATAAGCAAACAAACACAGTTTCTTCCAACAACAATTTGAGGATTTAGGAGTCTTAGACATTAGGAACCTGATTTAAAGCCACAAAGTTCTCTTTTCACCCCCAAATTAATATTTAGTGAAGTGATTCTTTTCTCTGATTTTCATTTTTTGTACTAATTACAATTTATCCATTACTTGAGAAGGGCTAGGTGGATAAAATTAATAAACATTCAAGGGAACTATTTATACTTATATTAAGATGAAGAATATTTTATCCATCTAGGAACAGATTTTTTTTTTGTGTGGGGAAGACCAGCCCTGAGCTAACATCCGTTGCCAATCCTCCCCTTTTTGCTGAGGAAGACTGGCCCTGGGCTAACATCGTGCCCATCCTCCTCTACTTTATATGGGACACCGCCACGGCATGGCTGACAGGCAGTGCGTCGGCGGGCGCCCGGGATCCGAACCTGCGAACCCCGGGCTGCCAAGCGCGGACTAAACCGCTGCGCCACCGGGTGGTCCCCTATCCATCTAAATTCATCTTGTAAAGCCACTGTATTTGTTCAGAAAAAAATGCCAACAAACTACTCGGGTGAAGGGTGAGACCCCAGGGCAATGCTTGAATAACAAAAGATAATTGATGAAATATGCAGCAAATTAAGAGGGAAAGAAGGAGAGGTTGGAGCAAAGCTATCTTTCAGGAAGAGAAAGGAGCCAAGGAGACCAGGGACAAGGAAGGAGAGAAGGGAAACACTCTGGAATAGGACAGCCACAGAGACACTGAGAACAAACACATCAGCTATGGATTTCTGCATCTTCTGTTCTGTGACCTTCTCTCTCTGATCCCACAAAGGGACAGCTAACATGGATTTTAAGCTTTCCTAAATTATTTAAACTTTAAAAAAGCAGCCCTGAGGCAATATAGCCATAAAATCTGGAGACACATAATTGTCTCTTAATAAATAGTAATAATTCTTCTCCTTCGAGATTTTTAATGCTTGAATGGTTTACAATGCCTTGTGGTCATTATCTCCTCCCAGTGCAGGAGGAAACAGGCACCTATTGTTAACCCTAGGCTGCATGTGATGACATCACCAAAGCAACGAGAAAGCAAATGGCTTAGAAAGTAAAAGGGAAAGTGTTAGCTCTATTGTAGGGCAGAGTTTCTCAATCTCAGCGCTAACATTTTAGATAGGAAAATCGTTCATTGGGATGTTGGGGGGTAGGGGGTGCCTATCATGGGCCTTGTAGAATGTTTAGCAGCTTTCCTGGCTGACGCTAAGTAGCACTAAGATCCTAGTAGCATGGGCCCAACCATGACAATCAAAAATATCTCCAGACTTAGTTAAATGCAAACTCACCCCCGTTGAGACTGGCTGTCAGGAAGTGACCCTGTTGTGCCATACATAACTCTTAGCTCATACTCACCCTCAAAAACTACCTACAAACAACAAGGAGGCTGATATATCTATACTTTTGAAAACTACAGCTGAAGTGGCAATTAAAAACTCAGCAGAAATAAAAAACAAATTTCAGAATTCTGGTTAAATATGATCCAACCTTAATGCTTCTGCAGTGACTATGTGGATATTTTACATAGACAAGAGACTATATAAATTGGTGTTTGTTGATGTGACCAAGAAATGTAACCCATATTAAAAAATTGTATCACTTCCTGAGGAACTGGAAGGCTGAAACTTTTATTTCCTTGGTCAAAAGGTGAGCTTATCCCTTCCCCTCTGCTTTTAAGTGAAATGAAGACAGTTCGAAAATGCACCTACCCATTTGGCTCAATAGTTAAGTCTTGTCTGGCTATAGTGTAAAAATAGACATTCCTCTGTCTGAACATGAAAATAGCACTTCCCCAACAAAAGCCAAACATCTTAGAGCTGCAAAAGATGTTTACTTTTATAAAAAAGTCATTTCCTCTAGTGGTTATTTTGGGATTGTGTGGGTGTTCTGGGAGAGGTAAGCAGGTATATAAGGCTAACCTATGAGAGCATGCTTGCTGCAGTAGCTGAGAGGGTCTTGTGATGGTCACGACTTTCTACCGTCAGGTTGAGAATGCATGCCGGTTTAATGTATATCCCCCCCTTTCAAAAAGTTGTGGGTATACTGAAATAATGAAAATGATCCTAACTAACTGTCTGATCTCTGTGGGACACTTTATATTCATTCATTCATCAAAGTTATTGAAGACCTACCGTGCACTTTGCAGGCCACATTGTCTCTCAATTCTGTTGTTGTAGGACAAAATTGGCCATAGTCAAGACATTAAAAAATGAATATGGTTGTGTTCCAGTAAAACTTTGTTTACAAAATCAGGAGGCCATAGTTTGTCAACTCCTGAAATAGGGTAAAAGGAATCAGGAATTCAAGGGGGTCACCAATTTTAAATAGGTGATGAAAGTGAGTCTCATTGAGAAGGTAACATTCAATCAAAAACTAGAAGGAGGTGAGCAAGTCAGATTTGTGATCACACAGAGGAAGAGCATTCCAGGTAGAGGGAGCAGGCTGTGCTAAGGCCCTGTGGCAGCAATGTGTCTGGTGTGCTCTGAAGCTCAGGAAGGACCCTGTTTGTAACCACTCTCAGCTGGTATCTCCAATTTCTTCCTTTTTCCCCCTTCTATTAAATAAAACATGTTTTACTACAATGAGTAAGGGCTCAGAAATAGGCCTTTTCCTGACCTAGGACGGGTAAGCAGCACTGACGTGTTTTGTTTTGTTCACATTGCAGCCTTGCTTCAACTTAATATTGAGAAGAGGGACGACAGATGAAATTAAGACTGCCTAACCACAGAGGTTTCCTCTAGGAATCTTTCACCAGCACATTCTAATCCTGGCAGAATGAGGGTTTATAATAAAAAAACACAGCTATAAAATACTGCCTTTTTATTCACTTGGCCTGTTTGTTCCTGAAGCTTTTTTAAAAGGCAACTGATGGTGATATGTTACAGAACCAGAAGGCAGGGCTATCAGTTCTGAATTGTCAATAAGCCTGTCTTCTGAGAAGAACTCTTGGACTCTGATGTTCTGCAAAGGAAGAATAACGTGAGTCTCCAGGTGCCATCAGAGCAAAGCCAGTCTGTGTCCTCGAGTCCGCAGGCTCACTCACAGTGGGCCAGCACACTGTGTGCACGGGCGGGAAGCTGCGGAGGTGCGGGGGTCTCGGTGGTGGAGATGTGTGTGTGAAACTGTTTCTCATGGAACGTCTCATGGAGTCAGCTTGTAATGCAACTAGGAATAATAACTTACTTTAGACCCCATCTTGTTCCACAAAAATGTGTTTATTATGAAAGGATACCATAGACAAGAGATAGAGGGTAAAACACAAGCCTGGGTGAGGCCGCCAAACCCTTGCTGTCCTCTCGAGCCTTGTCCCACACCTTCCAGGAATCTCGGTGCCCCACCCCTCACTCAGGTAACTCCTGTTCATTCTTGGGTTCAAAGGGCACGTCTTCAAATTAAGACCAGTCCCCCTGTGACACACTCTCATGCTATGAAGCTTCCCTTCCTTCACAGCACTTTTCAAGGTGTAGTTTACACATTCATCTGAGAGATTCATGAATATCTGTCTCTCCCACTAACCTGGGGGCTTCGTGAGGACAGAAATCCTCTACTTGTGCTCCCTTCGTGTCTCCAGCTGCCAGCAGTGCCTGACATATAACAGGCATTCATAAATATTTGTTGAATAGCAGAAGCCTCCCAGCCGTCGAAGGACAGAGAGAAGCATGATTAGTTAAAATTTTTACAAAGTAAATAAGTAGAAGCAAACAAATTTTGCTTTCCAAGTTCTGAGCGAAATTTCTCCCATGGGTCCTCAAAAACAGAACATCGTGTGAATTTGTGGACAACATCCTTATATTGATATAATACATTTCGAACAGCTGTTTCTTAAAGCATCCCTCAATAGAGGCCTGTGACAGCATGCCAAATCACAATTCAGTATAAACAATTCTAAGGGGGGCAAACAAGGCGATCTGAGAACCGTTCTTCTCAGGGTTCTTGTTTAACGCAAAGGTCAAATAACATTAGCAAAACTGAGGGAGAGGGACTTCAGGCCCTCCTCCAGAAATATTTCTTCCAATTGGGATCATGGTACGATTAGACAGCTGAGAGTTGAAGGTTAAATTCTCGGTGAACACATAAAGGGCAAGCACACATTCATTCTTTGACAGTCAGCTGGAAGGAGTATGATTATTCAATTGCCTATTGTTCAGAATCGAGCATGCATTCAGCTGGAGGAAGAATGACTCATCGGTCCCATTCATTTGTGAAAGATGACCGTGGTTCATACTCCCCTCTTGTGGCCACTTTCAAATATACTAGCCTGTACACAGGAGTGTAGTGAGGCAAACGAGAAATCAAATTCCTGTATTCAAGTCGGGTAACCTGAGAATCATTCATTCTTTAGTCTTTCTAGAATGTTAGACCAATTTTTTTTAAATTGGCAAGATGTTTAACAGCATCTTAAAACAAGGGTCAATAGACTTTGTATTAAATTTTCAGTGATCAGTGTTTAAAATGCTCAACATTTGAGCTAAAATTGATAGAGGATTTGATGCAAATACATGAGAGGCCTGATCATTCCTTGCACGTTACCCTTCCTTAATTATATTTGCTTTCTCTCAATCTGGTCCCCTTCAAGTAGCACACGAGTAGACATGGAACTTTCGGAGAGTGTGGAAAGGAACGATCTAGTGGATGAAGCAATCAACAGAGTCACAAATGCTCATATTATAAATATTTATTAAGTGTTTGCCGCTGTAGGGAATCAAGGTTATATAAGAAATAACCTCTGTCTTAAAATATTACCTAGTAAGGGACAGAGGACCTAGATACATATAACTATATTACATGATGAGAAGTGATAAATGCCCCCCCCAAATTAAACTTATATGCTATTCCCCTATGACACAAGACAAAGCCAGAGATGGGAACACAGCAGCTGCTCACAGCCATCCCTGGAGTCCTATGTCGCTGTCTTTTCTCAGACAGAACCCTCACTGAGTCTGGGGGAACTGGGGTTGGCTGTGCACTAGCAATGTGAGCTCGGTAGCTGCTCTCTCCTTCTGACACTCCTTGGGACAGACATGGAGCTCAGTCCATAAAGTCGCCTGCTGTTCAGATTTCTTGTCCAAGGGAGGTGCAGCTGATTTCTTTATATTTCTGTGTATTTAACTTGCAGGATGTGTCTCGTTCACTGAGATCAAAGTTTATACTCAGGCCTTCTCACGGATGAGGGGGACAGTTGATGAGCTGCTTCTTCTGAGGAAACACATTCTAATACAGGACAAATATGAATATTTGTCAGATATTTTGAGCAATTTATCAAAAATAATATATATTCACCTCACACCCATTAGGATGGCTACTATCAAAAAACCATAAAAAGTCAGAAAATAACAAATGTTGGTGAGAAGGTGGAGAAACTGGAACCCTGTGCGCTATTGTTGGGAATGTAAAATGATATAGTTGCTGTGGAAAACAGTACGGCCATTCCTCCAAAAATTTAAAATAGAATTATCATATAACCCAGCAATTCCACTTCCAGGTATATACCTAAAAGAATTAAAAGCGGGGTCTCACAGAGATATTTGTACACCCATGTTCATAGCAGTATTAATTATAATAGCTAAAACGTAGAAGCAACCCAAGTGTTCAATGATAAATGCATGGATAAGCAAAATGTGGTATATACATGCAATGGAATATTAGCCTTAAAAAGGAAGGGTGAGTCTTGAGAACATTATGCTAAGTGAAATAAGCCAGTCACAAAAAGACAAAAATACTGTATGATTCCACTCATGTGAGGTACTTAGGGTAGTCAAAATCATAGACAGAAAGTAGAACAATGGTTGCCAGGGTTTTGAGAGGTGGGAGGGAATGGGGGATTATTGTTTAGTGGGTATAGAGTGTCACTTTTACAAGATGAAAAGAGACAAATAGTGATGATGATTGTACTACATTCTGAATATACTTACTATGACTGAACTGTACACTTAAAATGGTTAAGGTGGTAAATTTTGTCTTATATGTATTTTACCACATATAGAATTGTGGTACCAATACCACATAAAAGAATTAAGAAATTCTTTTTAAAAGTATGCTATGAAGTTCAGAGAAAGAATAACTTCCTGTCAGAGGTAGCAGAGAAGGCTTCTTGGAAAGGAAGCATCTGAGGTGGACCTTGAAAGGTTGGTAGGATTTAAGCATGAAGGTTTCAGGCAGAGGAAGCTGTCTGAGCAAAAGCACAGAGGCAGACAATACAAAACAAGGAAAAGAGAACATGTTGGTGTTCAGACAGGTGAATGGAAGATAATACATAAAATGGCAGGTGGCTTTCCATGGCTGGCTCATGAGCTTAGAGTCGACTTGGCAGGCAGTGAGAAGCTATTGAAAGCTTTTAAGCAGGAGAGGGACATGATATGAGTTACTCTTTGAGAAGGCTAAAATTTTTTTAAATACTGTTCAAGATGGATTGGATTGGAGAAAGAGGAAGTATCTGGAACTGAGTTCAAAAATTAGTGTACAGTGGCCCAACCCAGCTCATAGAGCTGTTTTATTTGGCCCAAAGAGTGTTGTTCAATGTTTAATAATCACATAGAGTTCCAGATTTCTGGCTTCTCTTTAAAACAATGAAATGATCTGCACCTGCGGACTATCATTTCCCCAGGACAATAGGCTGTAAAAGTTGAGAAACAGCTGCCACCTTTACATGGACCACATATTTTCCAGTTCCCAAGTCCTCAGCACTCCCTCTTGTCTTCCTCACACAAAGGCCCAGTGTCAGCTGCCAGTCATCACTGTCTTGAGTGTGTCATTTTCTTCCTTCTGAGCTTCCTTGTTAATTCATGCGACCTCCCTGGCCCTTGAGGGCAATTGCACTTGTGAATGTGGATCCAGAGGGAGAAAACAGCAGGTGTGAGGTGCCTGGCGCTCCCATCAGGAATATGATCACAGAATGAAGAAGGGTGTGTGCCAGAGATATTCGTCCTGCTATTTTTGCTGAATCTCCACCAACTATTAACACACAACATGAGAAGCACTAATGAGGTGGAAAAAAATGTATAATTATGAAAATTTTGACTACATTTCTTCAGAAAGCAACTATAACGTTTTCAAAATGTCATTCTGCCTTGTTCCTTTATAAAAGTTTTTAGAGTAATGAATGCTGTTATAAATATTATATAGAGTTCAACAGGAAAACATGAATGACTCAGTTTCTCCAACCATAAATTAGAATAGTCAGTTGATTACACCACAGTAAATTGTGTAGTTTTAAGCATAAGATGTGTTTCAGTCAATTGGTGAGGCTCATTAGTCAAGGGGCAAAACTGGTTCTTGGGAGGGGAAAAAATCCTATTCTTTTTATATGTAAAACACAGCTATAGGTATAGTACATAAATGGACATACAGTATATCTGTGGTATTACAATTTCATGCGGGGGGGCACTTAGAAAAAAATGTTCAGAAGGCCCCTTGGGATAGTGATAACAAAAAGAAAATTCAGAGAAACTAGACTAGAGAGAACAGGTGTGCAAATCATTAGTTTTGTCTCAAGTTGCCAGCCAGTTAATGCCAGGGTAGACGCTACACCATCCTAATCTGGCTCCCTTATCATTTGTTAGAGATCAAGACCCAGTTGTAGGGACACCAACACTCATGCACAAAGAAACCACATGAAATCTCTGTAACAAACCCAGTGCTCTTTCACAGCTGGAATATTGATGAAAATACTAATGCCTTTGCTCAAAACCAAGAAGAAAACACAACCACTGGAACAAATTTCCAGAATAGGATTGCTTCATTGCATAAACAGTACTTCTTAGTCTAAAACATCTTGCTCTGGGAACGTAACACTACAGCCAAGAAAACATCAGACGGGTTTGGAGGAGGGCGGCTTTTGGCTCATAACGGCAAAGTGACCTCACCCGTGAGAAGGCCCGAGTATAAACTTCGATCTCGGTGAACGAGACACATCCTGCAAGTTAAATACACAGAAATATAAAGAAATCAGCTGCACCTCCCTTGGACAAGAAATCTGAACAGCAGGCGACTTTATGGACTGAGCTCCATGTCTGTCCCAAGGAGGATCGGAAGGAGAGAGCAGCTACCGAGCTCACATTGCTAGTGCACAGCCAACCCCAGTTCCCCCAGACTCAATGAGGGTTCTGTCTGAGAAAAGACAGCGACATAGGACTCCAGGGATGGCTGTGAGCAGCTGCTGTGTTTGCAGAGCTTGACTAAAGGGATGTTTCACCCTTCTGCCTGAAAGTCATCATCCCTCACCAAGAACATTAGCAGTTTATGTGAAAAGAGGAGGCGTTCTAATTTCTGTTACAGAAGACTCCATGACAATCTCCAACAACGTTCAGCTTCCTTATTGGTGGCCTTCATCATCATCATCTTTATTATTATTGTTATTATTTATTGCGAGCCCTGGTCCAGCACTGGACAAAGCACTATGCAAACATCACCTTTTTTGCTTGCAATTACCCTATGAGGTAGGTATTATTATCATCCTCATTTGACAGATGAGGACATGGAGACACAGAGGGGTTAAGTAACTTGCCCAGGGTCACACAGCTGTGCTTGATTCCAGTTCTGTCCGACTCATCAACTCTCTCCTATCCTTCCTCCAGGGAGAAGAAGGATTTTGAACAAGTTCTCCATCCTCCGAGGGCTTGACTGGTGTAATTTTGGTTGATAAGTAGTAGGATTTACTTCTGGTAGTATACAATGACATCAGCGATTAGCTACATCCCGTCAGGCCTCTTTGATGTCCTTTGATAATCTGGCACCTGACAAGGAGGTAGGCGCAAAAGATTGAATGTACAAGAAAATGGTAGAGCTTGAACTTCAACTCCAATTGTCCTTCATTTAGCACTTACCAATTGTTAATCAAAGCACCAGACATATGTACCTACATGTAACTTTCTGGGTTGGGACTCAGACATATGTGTCTTGCATCTTAGTAATGGATTTGACAGTCCATATACCTCTGGACTAGGTTCTTTTGGAATCTTTCATTGCTGATTAAAACTTCTCAGAGTACAAAAAAAGAAAAGAAAAAAGACCTCTTACCATCATGATGAAGGACATCAGGAACACAAAAAAGGAGACAGAATGCTTAACTAGTAAATGAGTACCTGCTCACACACGGGTGCAAAATATCATTGTGAACTGGGCCACATAAAAGCAGCTGTAGATTTTGATTAAACTGAGAATGAGCTAAGCAGTTCCAGGAGAAAAAAATACATATTAAAATCTCCTGTTTCCTTCCTCAGACCACTGCACTTTACTTCTTTGACTTTCAGCTTTACTCTTTAAACTCAGCCCTCCACCTCAAAGTTATGCTCAATCGCTTTTTTCCTGACATCCTCAGGGATTTCTCACATGTTCCCAGATTCCCAGTTATCACATGATGTCTCCAATTTCACCATCTCTTGCCGTGGCTCCTCTGGGAGTATCCACTGCCCGGGAAGCTACAAGAGGTTGGCCTTGCTCTGAGGCCCATGATTGGGCCATCTCTCACGAGGCACTGCCCCTCCTGTTGAGTTCCACTGTTTGCCAGACACCACTACCTCTAGGGGGCACCACTATCACTGCCTGATGCCGCCAACCTCACCAGGCACCCAGCCTCTGCTGAGCACTGCCATTGTCAGTCAACACCACTACCACCATCACCCAAGGGTCTACACTGCACACTGTTGCTCATACCTGGAGCCACTGAGATGCCAAAGTGGCTCTGTGGGCTCTGGAGTCATCCATATAGCAAAGCCTGCTATGCTTTTCATTACACTGAGTCACATGAGTATGAAAGCAGGGCTGCTTACGCCCTGGTTTTTTATTCCATTTAAACCCAGAGTCCCCATCTTTCCCAGATGCACTTGAGTCCATTGAGGGTTGGCCTGGGGTCACATTTAAGGGAAATAAACTATTCCACCACTCCAATGGCTGTATTATTGAGCTAATCTTATCCCTCTGGCTTCTTGTTCCCTTAGAAGCAGTCTTCCCCCAAGAAGTCTCGGGCTCCTCCTGGAGGACCCACCCCACTCATGCCTCAGACATGTCCAAATTTACGCGGTAGTCCATAAAACCAGGTTCAAACTGAACCCACAGAACAGAGATCAGAATTTAACCACAAATAGCAATTACATTTTTTTGGAGTTTTGCTAGTGTCAACATTGAAGAATAAAAAACAAACTATCACAGATCATTTGTTACCGTCTCACAGAATTTCATTTACTGAATTGAACTCTATCCTTATACCATTACCTATCCATCTAGGGATGTTGTAGGAAACAGCAAAAAGAAATGTGATATTGCAAGGATGCTGTAAGGGTACCATTTGCTGCTTTACATAGTGTCTTATATGTTTTTTTCTGAAATTTTTTTCCATTATAACTTCTACCACTAATCATATTTTCCTCATTCCTTTGGTCAACCAGAAGTTTAGAGTCAAATCTGCAACCCGTCTCATAGTGGATTGAATTGTGTCCCCCCAAAAAGATATGTTCAAGTCTCAACCCCTGGAACCTGTGAATGGGACCTTGTTTAGAAATAGGGTCTTGGCAGATGTAGTTAAGATGAAGTCATATTGCGTTAGAGTAGACCTTAGATCCAATGACTGGTGTCCTTATAAGAAGAGGAGAGGACACACAGAGATTCACAGACACACAGAAGAAGAAGGCCATGTGAAGATAGAGGTAGAGATTGGAATGATACAGCTACAAGCCAAGGAATGACAAGATTTCTGGGATCCACCAGGAGCTAGGAAGAGGTAAGAAAGGATTCTTCCCTAAAGCCTTCTTAAGGAACATCTGCCTGTTGACATCTTAATTTCAGAGTTTTAGATTCCAGAACCTTGAGAAAATAAATTCCTACTATCTTAAGCCACCCAATTTTGGGTAATTTGTTATGGCAACTGTTGGAAACTAATAGAAGTTTTGGTACTGAGAGGGAGGTACTACTATACCAAATTCCTCAAAATGTGGAAGTGGCTTTGGAATTGGATAATGGATAGTGGTTGGAAGAATTTTGAGGCACATAATAGAAAAATTCTAGATTGCTTTGAAGAAATTGTTGGTAGAAATATGGGCATTAAAAAACATTCTGGTAAGGGTTCAGAAAGAAGCAAGGAGAACTATAGAGAAATCTTCTATCAACCTAGAGAATACATATATTTTCGTGAACAGAATGTTGGTAGAAATAGTAATGTTAAAAGCAATTCTGGTGAGGTCTCAGAAGGGAGTGATGAACATGTTACTGGACACTAGAGAAAAGGGACCCTTGTTTAAAGTGGCAGGAACTCTGCTGAATTATCTTCTACTGTTAGGTGGAAAGCAGAACTTGTTAAGGGATGAACTTTAATGAGCTGAGGAAATTTCCAAAAACAATATGGAAGTCATGGCCTGGTTTCCCCTTGCTGCTTATAGTAAAGTGTGAAAGGAAAGATATAAACGGAGGAAGAAACTATTAAGCAAAAAGGAAACAGCACTTGATGATTTTGAAAATTCTCAACCTCCAGATAGTAAAAGACGAGAAAGCATGCCCTGGAAAGAACACCAAGTGTATAGGTGGACACCATTTTGCTACAGAGATCAGGCATGTGAATGTGATCCATGGATCCAATCAACCTTCTCAGCAGAAGTCAGGAATACAGACAAATTTATCCCGGAAAGATCTGTGGAGCACTCTTTGTCTGATGGCTTGGGCCCCCATGGATTGCATAGGAGACCAACCAGGTTCTTGAGAATATTATACCGGCAGAAATACTTCCACCCTGGGCTGAAAGGGAGAGAGACAGGATGAAATGAAGGCTGTCACTCTCCCAAAATTCTACTTGGCTACAAACACATGTTATCCTTTAAGAAAAAAGAAGAATGACTCCTGTTTGGGCTGAATTGTGTCCCCCCAAAATTCATAATGTTCAAGTCCTAACCCTCAGTATCTTAAAATATGACTGTATTTGGATATAGGGCCTTTAAAATAATTAACGTAAAATGAGGTCATATGGGTGGGCCCTAATCCAATATGACTAATGTTTTTATAAGAAGAGATTAGGACGTGGACCCACACAGAGGGAAGATGATGTGAAGACGCATAGAGAATACAGTCATCTGCAAACCAAGGAGAGAGGCCACAGAAGAAACCAACCCTGCTGACACCTTGATCTCGAACTCCCAGCCTCCAGAATTGTGAGGAAATAAATTCCTGCTGCCCAAGCTACCGGGTCTGTGGTATTTTGTTATAGCCCCAGCAAAGTAATACAACTCTGAAGGTGCCTTGGGGGCTGGTGGGACCTCCACAGGCTCAAAGGGAGGAGGCTCTGTTGGCCAGAGCGAAGAGCATTGAGCCACAGAGCATTATTCCAAGGCTTGAAACCTAATAGAATTTGCCCTGCTGAGTTTCGAACTTTCTTGGAATAAGTGACCCCTTTATTCTTTCCTTTTTCTCCCTTTCAGAATGGAAATGTCTATCTTATACCTGTCCCACCATTGTATTTTGGAGGCAGATAACTTGTTTTTTAGTTTCACAGGTTCATAGATGGGCAGGAATTTTGCCCTAGGATGGATCATACCCAGAGTCTTACCTGTATCTGATTACATTATTCAGATGATGAGATTTGGGACTTTTTGAGCTGATGATATTTAGATGAGTTTTGGGACTTAGAGTTGATGCTGGAATGAGTTAAGACATTTGGAATGGGTTGAGAACATTGGGATGAGGTGAAGGTATTTTGCACATGGGAAAGACATTTGGGGCAGGGGGAAGGGCAGAGAGTAGATTGTAGTGGATTGAATTGTGTCCCTTAAAAAGACATGTTCAAGTCTCAATCCCTGGTACCTGTGAACGTGCCTTATTTGGAAATAGAGTCTTTGCAGATTTGATCAAGTTAAGATGAGAACATACTGCATCAGGGCAGATCCTAAATCCAATGACTGGTGTCCTTACAAGAAGAGGAGAGGACACACAGAGATTCAGAGGAGACACACAGAGGAGGAATGTCAGTGAAGATGGATGCAGAGATTGATGTGATGCTGCTACTAGCCAAGGAATGCCAAGGATTTCTGGGAGCCACCAACAGCTAGGAAGAAGCAAGGAACGATTCTTCCCTAAAGCCTTCTTAAGGATCATGTGTCTTCTGACACCATGATTTCAGACTTTTAGCCTCCAGAACTTTTAGAAAATAAAGTTCTGTTGTTTTAAACCTCCCAGTTTGTGGTAATTTGTTGTGACAGTCCTAGGAAACTAATACATAACTCTTACAACTGTATAGAACCATATGATTGGTATTGCTCTAACCTAATCTAACCCCTTATATTTCTGTTGTCCAAGTTCTCTCAATTATTTATTTGTATTTTCTATAGAGCTTTCTCTGATTTTTACTCTATTTTCCTCTCTCTTCTGCCCCTCATCCTTTTTATCCCCCTACCTTTTTTTTTCTTAACTTTGCTTCTGCCCCTTTTATTTTGTTCTCTTCCTTTTTCCTAATACTTTTTTTCAACAGGTTATTATATCTTTCCATTCTGATTAAAATCTATTTTCTGGTTCTCTTGCCTCTGGTTCCTCTTCTCTGGAGAAGGAACACTGCCTCACTCCACTGAACTCAGGTGTGGTCACATGACTTTCTTTGATCAATGAAATGTGGGGCAGAAGTGATGTGCATCACATTCAGGCAGAAGATCTAAGAACTAAGCATGGTTTGCCATATCTCTTTTTCTTCTGCTAAGGCAACTCGTTGGTAAGCCTGGATCCCAGAGGGAATACAATGTATAGCAGAATTGCAGTAGATCTACAATAAATGTGTAGCATGAATGAAATAAAGCTTTGTTGTAAGCCCCTAATATTTTGGGGTTGTTTGTTACTGCAGGATAACTTATCCGAATATATACAGTATTTTTTGCTCTTTCCATCCTACTCTTCGTAACTTTCAATGGGAAAACCTTCCAGAGTTCCCTTTTACCTTATGAATAAAGGGCAAACTGCTTAGCCTGACATATAAAATTCACCTAGCCCTAACCAATATTTCTCCTTTTGTTTTCATTTCTTTTGCTTTGAAAGTTATTACTACAAAAATAACAGTTAATCGTACTAGCCACATTATATTTAGCAAAATGTTATGGATAATTTGCTACTCTCTTTCTTATTAATTGCTACCTGTGAGTCACACCTCTGTTTAGAGGGTATGACTAAGCCCGTAGAAGGGCTGGGCTGAGAAAGGATAGCTGCAGTAAACTCCTGCAAGAACCCCTAGTCAGAAATTGACCCAGTGGGTTGGTAACAAAGATGGAGCTGAGAGATCTGAAATGGCTCAGTGCCAGGATATGACGGCAGTGCTGGGGGGTGGGGGAGATGGCACAGGCAGCAGTTAGTAACTAAGCCAGAATTGAGGAGTGTGGGTCCCAGAAGTAAGACCCACAGAGAATTAAATGTCAAGATCTGAAAGACATATGGGGGTGTTATGGACCGAATTGTGTCCCCCACAAAATTCATATGTTGAAGCCCTAACCCCCAGTGTGACTGGATTTGGCAGCAAAGCCTTTAAAAAGGGTAATGAAGGTCAAGTGAGGTCATACGGGTAGGGCCCTAATCCAATAGAACTGGTGTCCGTTCTATTGGAAGAGGAAGAGACACCAGGGGTTCGTGAGCACAGAGAAAAGGCCATGTGAGGACACAACAAGAAGACAGCCATCTGCAAACCAAGGAGAGAATCCTCAGGCGAAACCAGCCCTGCTAGCACCTTGATCTTGGACTTCCATCCTCCAGAAGCTTGAGAAAAATAAATCTCTGCCAGGTAAGCCACCCAGTCTGCAGTATTTTGTTATGGAAGCCCAAGCAGACTAACACATAGTGAAAGCAAGGAGGAGGGTCCTACAGGCCAGGTCCTGGCCAAAGTAGGTACCGCTACTCTGTTTCCACTGCACTTTCCTTCATCCATACTCACTTCCCACCTGGGGCTTTCCCTACTCCAAGGAGTCATGCCATCTTCTGACTATGTCTCTTAGAGTCCTAATAGGCAGGAACTATGACATTTCTCTCGTACCACCCAGAGGCTTGTGCTCTGTATAACAAAAAGGCTCATTCGATGCTTGAGGATTGATTAACTAGTTCTCTGTCCTTCACCTGCCTCAGGGTTGTTAACCTCATGGAGCCCCTGAGTGGGGGTTCACAGAGGGACTTCAGGAGCTTGCCCACAGCTTTCGTCAGATTCTCACTGGGAATCCTAGCACTAAAAGGTTAACAAAATACTTCAACTTAGATGCTGGCTTTTGTTAGACCCTTCTGACCAATGCTGATATTATTTGGGTCAGTTCATTTGCAGGAACGTAATAAGCTCTTTATTTGTCAAAGTTTTCCCATCACCTTTAGACATTGGATAAGTTTCTGAATCTGATTACAGCTCCATCTGTTAGATGGGTATTGTTGTAGGTTTATTGTCCTCAGCTTCATGAGTTGTAAACTATTTTAGAAATGACAGCTTCAGAAACAATAAGAGTTTGGATATCTGCCCATGAACATTCCCAAAATACAACCACACTTAAAAGACATTGTGGATTCAAGGTCTTTTTATTAAAAAAAAATTTTTTTTTCTGTTATCTAGTTACAAGAAATACAGTGGATCTTTTAAAGTGTTGTATAGATTAATAAGAGTAGAGAAAACATCCTGTAAAACTGAAAGTCAAAATTCTCAAGCTTTCCCACCTACAAATCAACCTCTAGGTACATATTTACATTTAAGAGATGAATCCAGTTTGCTTTAACCAAATTATTTTTTGTGTTAAAACCGATTTCTGTATGAAATTTTATTTTAATCATTTCATAGAAACATAAAATATCAATTTCAATGTTAGAGAAAATATTTTTCTTGGTGAAATCTTTTCTCCATAGCCCTCTAGCTAAAACTTTTTCTCTACATTCTCATTGAATTGATGCAATTACCTGAAGTCAATCTCATAAAGCTATCTCAAATAAATGGGGAATGCTTGTTAGCACAAGAAGTTAACATTTTGGATCCTCAAGAAAATTTCCTTCAGCCAACCTGGGCAAACTCTTCAGCAATGCTTGTCTGACCTACCCTGGAATAGTCCCACCAGCCCGGGGCCCTCAGGAGCTGTGGGAGGAACGGTGCCTGTGTCTCCCACACTTCTCAGGCCCAGATGTGCACAGAGGCAGAGGAGGCGCAAAGACAACACAGCCCACCCCTTTGATCCTTCCTGTGAGGAGACTGCTCACACCCTAGACCTTGGCTAAGGAAAAATATCCCATTGTCTGAGGCAAAACACGTCACGTCACTTCATCCTGTGCCTGGAAAGGCGGTTTGGAACAAGTAATCCTGATTCTAGAGATGTCTGACTGTTCCCAGCTGCACCATGGCTTGTTTTCAGTTCCCAGGCAAAGAGCCCAGTTTCCTTTGCTGCAAATTTCCCCAAGTGCAAAATAGAGATAATTCTTGTTACCTTTCTCTTGTGTCTTCTGAAAAATAAATAGGGCAAATGTTTCTAAAGTGCTTGGAGTCACTTGTCTGGGGGTATATTTGCCTAGAACTATAGGTGAGGTTTTTGTTTATTTTTGTTATTTTTTTATCAGTTTGTTTTGCTTTTGGCCTGACTTTGGTAGAAAATCTAAAGTAAATTAAATCACAACCATACATCTGATGTTAATGGAACATTTACAGTACTCAAAGCACTGTGCTGGGCTCGTGGAGAGTACAGGGGGGCACGTCCCTACCCTCAAGGAGCTCGCAGCTAGCTCAGAAGGAGGGATTAGAGCCTAGAGGTTGAGTAACACAAGCATGGCAGTCGGCCAAGGAGGCTGAGTGGGAATCCCCCTCTACAACCGACCAGCTGGAGACCTTGGAAAAATCACTTAGCTTACGAGCTTCGGTTTCCTCATATGCTAACCACAATAACTAACATTTATTGAGTGTCTGCTGGGTGGCAGATGTTCTATGCTCTTGTGTTTACTTAAAACTCAGAACAACCACCCAACATAGATAGTATTATGGTCCCCATATTTTTGGACTATATCATCCCATCCCATCTGACAAAGATGTTGAAGCTTAGGAAGGTTACCTAATCTGTCCCGGGTCATACAGTTGGGAAGTGGTGGAGCCAGGATGCAAACCCAAGCTGCATGACCTCAAACCGTGCAGACTTTACCACTATATCACATTAACCTCAAATGGGAACATAGTAATAGTCGCCTCATATAGACTCGTGAGGATCCACTGAAATAATGCATAAAACACTGTTAGCACAGCGTCTGACACGTAATGAATGTGCAATAAATGTAGAAGTAGCAGTAAAAGAGTTTAGAAACCTATATAAATAACTAGAATGCCAAGTCAAAAATAAAGATCCAGTCTATTTCACGGGAAAACTCCTTCTTATAGACCAATCATTGTACAGGGGCTTATAGTAAGGAGTTGTGTTGGGGGTAGAGCAGTCTATGAACTGCAATATTTCCAAATCGGCATACAAGAGATCTATAACATACAGGAGTGATGTTTCATATATACGTAAATTTCTGAAGGTCACTCAAAGAAAACTAGGGTATCTGAAGTACCCTGCTATTACTAAAATTCGGGCTGTATTCGTGAGAACAATTTCCAATTAAGCAATGTTAAAATGCACCTTCTGCAATCCTTCTTCTTCCCTTCCTTAACCTCCACCCCCAATTTCCTTTAGGAAGAAACAACAGCACAGAGTTTCTTTTCAAAGCCTTAAAATACAGATCCCCAAAAAAGGGATCCTGTTTGTAAAACCTTTTAGAGTGGTTTGAAAGAGGAAAAAAAAGTGCGTAAAGAGCCAAGTACTTATAATCCAGCCAAGTTATGAGTCTCTGAGAACAAGAGTCTGAGGGAGGACTGTTAACCCCATCCTCTCAGGCAGAGTGAGCTCTTCCCCTGTGGGTCTGCACTGCCTGTGAAGCCCATCGCGCCTGCTGTGAGTGAGAGGCCAGCCTGCTAGAGAACAGCAGGAATCGGCAACAAAAACAATGACGGTCTGAAATACGCGCCGGTGCCAACCTCCGAATTCGTCTGTCACTTCAGACCCTGACTAGCTGACAGAGCAGCAGAATTTCAACTCCAATAGACTTGAATGTGCTTCTGGGCAAAGAAGCAGAGCTAACAAGGGAAGAGATTTCAAGTTTCTCTTGTGTATTTGTCAAACTTTTATTTCCTGGCTGTGTGCGAAAGAGGGGATTCAATTTCAATTGTCTACCAAGGCTCTGGGTCCAGCCACCTACCTGAAGGTAAATTTTAATAAATTGACTGTATCGTCTAATTGCATTTGTTAAACGGATTTGCATGATCTGATAAAGCTGTCTAATATTTTTGCCTAATACAAAGCCATTTATTTATAAAAAAGAAACTTGCATGATTTACAGAAAAGCTACTTAATGGGGATTTTAACACTTGTATTCATGTTTCCTTTTCATCTCCAAGATTAAATAGTAAATACTAATAAATGATGGTTTTAGTATAGACCAAGTATGCAAATGTAGAACTGTTGTTAGCCAGATTAGCATTCAGATCTTGATGACATCTAAATCCTAAAAAGTGTTTTGTAGAAATACTTTACTAAACGTATTAAATAAGTCACAGGAAAAGTATTTTTTAAAAACTTGCAAATCAAGGTAATTTGTGTGTTTTCCACGTTTAAATAATCTGAAGTTATTCAATTTCCACCATTGTCCCAGTCTGTACCTAGCAGCAATGTAGAAATGAAACATCTTGCTTTTCCAAAAGGTAGGAAAATCCCTGTAATACTATATTCTTCTTTGATTAATTTTTAGTTATTGTGACTATTATCTCTTTCCCGATTCTCTTTTATAGCTTTATGACTAATTGTTTCTTGTCTCCTTCTATCATTTTCGAAGATGCGCACACACACATAAAATTCCTCTAATTCCTAATGATGTCTTAATTAGGATGGCAGAAAGGAGGGAGGGAGGGGAATCAAAGAGCTAGAGATTATGGTAACTCTTGTATTATGAGGTACTACCGTTTCTGGCTCGAGCTCCTAAAATAAAACAACACTGCAAGTCATGCTCACTCGTTCCTCCTTGGTACTGGAGGTCACCCTGCAGGAGACAACCATGCTTTCAACTGCAGATCGATACTCTTGAGACTATAACCAAGAGGCACTGCAGGAAGAGTATCTCTTTTGCACTGCCTGTAATCTGCAAAGAGGTGAAAGATGTCACCTTGGCATTGCATCTGAGCTCTCCTCTGGCCCAGGGCCTAAATACACTGAATAGAAATGTTCACTCAGTCCAACTCAGCAGAAATCTTTTTTAAAAATTCTCCGCTTTCTCATGGATACCAGGTTTTTTCAGTTCACAGCTTATTCAGCTAAACCCTGATGTTTACGACTATTATTAACTATGACTATTTAAAAAAAGAAAAAGATAACCCCTCTTACGAAAGATTTAAGTTTATATTTCTGTTCATCCAACAAGATCTAGCAAAGCAGAACAGTCTATTTCATTGACTTATCATCCAGTCAGCTAATGCTGCTTTCCACATTTTGGGAAAGAATTTGTACATGTTATTAATGAATCCTGCCATTTTCTTTCAGGGAATTTTTGTACAGCCATTTAGAAATTAGAGTACTGGAGTTTCCTTTTCGAGTCTTTTGGAATTTAATCCTAATAGTCTCTCGTGGCACAGCTTCACTTATCAACTATGTAAAAATAATAAATAGAGATGACAGAAATGAAATGAACAGTGGTGTGTCTGGAAAACTTTAAAGCATTATTCGTTTCATTTCCTCTCCACTGTTATTTTTACTCAGTTGATTTGTAATAGTACACAAACATTTCCATTTTAGTTAAGTTTAGCACAATGTCCAGAACACGTTGGAATCTTTTTCCACCAAGAACATAAACAACTGTTTTTAAAAGACTTCTGGTGCCCTTTGACCTCACATATCATTCTGGAACAACATTCAGTGAAGGAGAAGGGGGCCCCATAAATCCAGAAGAATTTTCCCAGTAGGCCTGGCTGCCCAAGAGGTACCCTACTGGGCCAGGGTCTTGTTCTTACAGAGCCCACAAGGCATTTCCACCAAAGGCTGAGCTTGCAATGGTAGAACCACCTGCAGCTAGCCTGGTCTTTGTCTTGGGCATCCAAAGATGGACAGAACTCTGGGGAACAAAGTGTGTGGTCTTGACTGATTGTAGGGAGATGGTGTAATAGAGTGAATAATATCATGGCCTCGGGAAACATCCAGACCTGGTTTATATTCAGGCTTTATCAAGCTCTATAACTTTGGGTAAATATCTCTTTGGGCCTCAGTCTCCTCCTTTGTGGAAATGGGGATCATAAAATTAGTTCTTCCCTCGGAGATTTGTTGTGAGAATTAAGTGAAAGAAACAGCTATGCTGGTACATATGAAGCAATCAATGGATTGTAGCTAATATTAAAGCACTAGCCGGCTTAAATGTCGCCTTTGGAACTCTGTAGAAAGGGAATTTACTCTAGGGTTTCCCTCAGGATTTCTTCCTTGTACTTACACACTTTGCTATATAATAAAAGATCAAAGCCAGGTCTATGCCTCAGAGTCAGCACAGCAGAGTGGACAGAGCACGCATTTCCGAGTCCAACACACCTGGGTCTGAATCCTGACTCTGCCTCTCTCACAGGCTGTGTGAGCTTGGGCAGTCACTTCACACCTCCAGGACTCAGTTTGCCCATCTATTTAGCAAACAGTGATAATAATCACAGATAGGGTTGTTGTAGGAATTAAATGAGGTGTTTTTTAAATGCTCAGTATGGCACCTAGCAGAGTACTAGACACACAGGAAATTTTACTGGTTACTTATAAGAAATCCCATATAACAGTGAGAAAGCGTTCAGTTATGCTCTTGGAATGATTTTTTCTGGTAGTAAAATTGGGGATCAAGAAAGAAATGTTCTTTAAATTGTCTTTTTTTATCCAAAGAAACGAAAAAATAAATCTGACACTATTGTATTCCCCTGGGGGGGCCTCAACATGAAGTATGTATTACTGTGAGTCTTTTCTGCTTCTTTAATTAGTTGCTTCTTAATGGCCAAGTCAAATGAAACCAAAGAGAGCTTTCTGTTTCAGATTGCCATTAAGAGTGAGATGAAATGCTGCTTTGCAGTCAATTCTGTTTCGTTGGCCTACTTGGACAGGGGAGAAGGCCCCCAACATTTCTCCTTTCTTATCTTTTCTAAAGGCAAGAATAGGGATTTTGACTTGCTCTAGGGGATATTTTTTCCTCTCTAACTGCAATTCAAACGAAAGGGTTTAGTTTTTGTTTTTTGTTTCTGTAACCCTCTCCCCTATGTTCCTAACATTGAAACGTCAGCTGCTTTTTCTGGCTACGTGTAGCAGGAGCAGCCTGTTGTCATAGCAATGAAAGGGTATAGACAGACTCAAGTTTCAGGACCTGCTCTGTGAAATAGCTCTTAGTCTGCTTTAAAATCCTTCTTTAGAAATGAAGTCTCCAGCCCTGGCTTGTTTCCTTACTATTATGCAACCAACTTATGTACACCAGCTGCAGTAGCTAAATGTTTCCTTTCAAGAGCCAATGAATAGGTGTTAAGAAAATGAACAAGAAAGCTACTAACATGGTAACCAGTTTACTGTGGAGCACAGGGGGCAAACAACTGGGAAGGCAAAGGAAGAGAAATAGAAATGACCTCACTTTATAACACATACAGCACATGCTGCAATAAATCCATTTTCTGAGTTCCTGCGGCCTCCTCCCATCTTCATGCTGTGCTGTAGTTTAGTGGTTATCCCGGGGGATTCTGGGCAGGCTGGCTGGACTCAAATCCGGGCACTCTCTAGTTTTTTAATTTTATCCCCTCTTTTCTTTGTCTTCTCATCTGTAAAACAGAGATGATAATAGTCGTAAAATTGTCTTAGGAATTTATTGAGATACTGTATGTAAGGCTCTTATTACAGTGTCCCACCAGTGGTAGAGGTTGGCTGTTAAGCTCACCAAGCCTCAGTTTCCCCTACTTGATAAATGAGGATAACAGCTAATTCATAAGATTGCTGTAGGGTTAACTGAAATAATAATGTAAGTGCTCAATAAGTAGTAGTTCTTTTAACACTTTTCATCATTAGGTCTAACTCTGATAAGAATGGCTTTTTTGAACTTGGAATGTCCCAGTGAGTAAACTGTAATGAATACAGGCCTCAAAATTATCATTGTATAAACATGAACCATTGAATTTTGAAAGAGAAAAGAAAGAAATCATTAAGAGTTTTTCCATTCATAAAGAGTAAAGAAGATTCTTCTCATCTTGATTAACACTAAGGCAAAAGGTATTAAAACATCTTATCTTTCGTTAGAATGCTTTTTATTAAAGTTTCTGTTTTAGTTTGTTCAGTATTATCCAGGGCTTGTAATTACGTAAATAAGTAATCTTATGTCTCAAACAGCTAATGTATTCAGTGTTCCACACCATGTAAAATGCCAGAGACGTGACAGGAGTGGATAGAGAGGGGCTGTGCCGCTGTGGAGCTTATGGTGTAGTGAAGGAGATAGTCATTAATCCAATCATCACATTAATAACAAGTGCATATGCCCAAACCTGAGGTGACCTCAAATACGAAGCTATCTTCATTTTTCTAACGAAAACATATCCAGCCAAAGTCTTTGGCCAACCTAGATGCACAAGTGGATAACATACTGTAACGTACACTTAGGATGTTTACTCTATTGTTACACATACATATTTAAAATCTCATTTTAAATATTTTATACTTATAATATTTTAAATATTTAATTTTAATTCTAATACTTTAAATATTTTATATTTATAAAAATGACTTTTCCCACTCTCATAGTTCATGAAACAATTTTGTTAGAACTCTCTATACGCATCTTTAACATCCGTGTCTGTGTTCCCGGGAGCCACTCTGTAACGATCAGATCCAAAGCAGTGCATCATCATTTCTTCACAAGCTGTTCATAACATGGTTCTTACAAATCTGCTGATGTTGCAAATGTGATCCTCAAGCATAAATTCTCATTCTATGGTGATGATCCCTACATATTAATTACTCGCTATATTGTTTTTTCCAGTACTCTTTAAAGGGCTTATTTAAAACCACTTGAGCCTGTAATGTGTGGTTTTTCTAAAACTGTGCAATTTCAACACTTGCAATAATGAAGTCATACTTCAAGAATAATTACTAAACCCGTTTTAAATATCTTTGTTATTTATTGTCAAGGTGACCTTCTTAAGAACAAAAATAAGCATTGCTTGAGATCATTTAAGGCTGTACTTTGTTGTTCAAAATGGAGTAATTGAGACAATGGCCTTTAATGGAAGAGATCTCAGAAACACTAGAACAGAAGGCAAATCTGGTTTTTTATTGCATAATTTGGGGGGGGGTGAAAAACTTCACATTATATTTGAACATGTATTGTATGTAATTATACGCCGAAGTAAGTGTTAAGCAGGAAAACCACCTTTGTTCTAAGAAAGTATGTAAGGAGTCTGACTTCCACTTAAGGTCAGTGATGGCTTTCCTCGATCTGAAGGCTAAAATTAAGGGTAACTGTGTGGTGTGTTTGTATGTGTGTGTGTGTGTGTATGAGAGAGAGAGAGAGAGAGCGTTGATTCAGGTGATTCAGGTTGGTACTGGCAAGAGAACTCTGAGAATGTGAACACCCTGTGCAAAGGCCCTGTAGCAGGAGGGATCATGTCCTATTTGAGGAACAGGGAGAAGGCAGCTCCTCTGAGAGCAAGAAGCAGAGCAGAGGGAGATGTAAATGCTAAGCAACTCCCCATAATGCCCTCTTCCCTGAGCACTAAATGTCTTTATCCTCTGCTTGATTCATGTTTAATGTGTATCTTTAATGTCTCTGTTGAATTCTGGTTAGACTCAAAGCCCCAACAGGCATGAACCATGTCTATCCCTCACTTGGACCCACATGGTAGTAGGTTCAATTAGAAAGGATGATGGGCAGTTGAAGGTCAGAGCTTCAGAAAAGTCTGTGTCATTGAGTCTGAGTCTATCATATACACTCATAGGACTCGGATATTTTGATGTCAGATGGTGACTCAGCACAGAATTCAAAATAGAAGAGAATCTTTTTTAATCCTTCAGATAACTTGAACGTCAAGCTAGAACTCTCCCAAGAGACTCATTAGTACTTTAAAAGCCCTAAAGCATTGGTGTTAACTCTGGATCAGGTAACAACATGTATATGTTAGCCAAATATGACTAAAGGATTTGTTCTCTGATAATGAAGCCTTTGGCCATGATGTAAAGACAGGGTGAAGAGAATGCTCTGTTTGAGTCTGATTATGAAGTACCTATAATAATCATTTTGTTTGCTACATTTCCCTGAAAGGAAATTTTTCCATAGCTATGATACGTACTAAAAATAGCAGCCTACAGGCTTCCTCTGTTACAAACGAACTCCACAGAAGATACCTGGCCTTATTTGGAAGCGTGGCAGTGCAGACTTCAAGAAATCATATGTCAATAGTAAGGAGAAAAATTAAAAAACAGAGAAAAGTCAATGCAAACCTCTCCTTTTTCTAGAGTAGGTGATATATCTTTCTCAGTTTGTTTGAATTTACACAAAGTAAGATGAACAGATCAAGTAGTCATCATCTGCCCTGAAAACCAAAAATGCTGAAGCAAGTTTCCTTGGCCTAGAAGGAAAGGGGAGGACTTGTAAGTTGGGCCCAGGCTGCCAAGAAAGGAGCCAACAACTAGGGGGAGGGTGGGGGTTCAGCTTGAGAAACTCAAGGCAACGTGAGGAAAATTCGATTAGAAAGACTCGAAGCAATAACCACCAGCACTGAAATTTCCAATGGGACATTGACATAGCCAATACGAGAGATGGAAGAGAATAGAGTCCAAGCCTATTCCTCCCTTTACATGGATGGATGGCCATGTTTATACTAGTTCATTGGTCAGATAGCTTGTTAATGCTCAGGAAAAAGGAAAGAGAAGGGCGATAAAAGGAGAGAAGAGGTATATCAAGAAGTGCCCAATGGAGACAGATGGTTAGGATAAGTAGATTTAAGTGGCAAGACAACATGCAGAACTTCAAAAATAAAATTTACCTTTTTAAGTTTAAATTTAAATTATTGTTCTTAATTAATAAATTAATTTAATTAATGTTCTTAAAAAAAACCATAGGAACTGAAAAGAAATCAAATATAAAAATCTATTCTGACCTAATCTTTTTCTAACTTAAATTTCTAGAAAATCTCATAGAAACTAAAATGGAACCAATTACAAATAAAAACTCAAAATAAACCAGAGTACCCAAAATATATTTTGGTTGTTTGTACACAAACACCTAAATCTACATGGAGAATGATGGTCTAGGGTGTGCCAAACTTTAGGCACCCTCCCCTTCTCCAGGAGATAGAAATTTCAGGACACCAAGAGACAGAGACCAAGAAATGTCCTGTGTTCCCTACCAAATGCAGTGTCCAAGCAATATTTGGCTGTCACATGCACTGCTTTCCATCTGCCACCTGAAGGAACATGCACTCCGTCTTGGAGGCCAGAGCTGACATTGCTCCAGCAAAAATCAGGGGCGGCTGACACACGCTTGGCCCCTTCTGCACGAGCCTTTCTGGCCAATCCCTGCAAGCTTGGCCGGGCTACCTTTCCAGCTAGAGGAGAGAATATTCAGGCCCTTTTCCTCTTTTTTCCAGGGACAGAACTTGTAGACCTGCTGAGAAATCTAATTACAACCTCCTTTCATGGTGAAATCCAATTACGATCTCTCCCATGGTGAAAGCCAATCCTTTTGATACAAAAGGAAGCTAAACGAAAAAGTTTCAAGCAGGGGATGTGCCTGTGTTCTGCCTTCTCTCTTAGGCAACTAGGCAGAAAGGTTACAGTGACCCTGGCTTGCCTTTCTTAGGAACAATGGTCATAATCAATTACTACTCCCATTCCCGTAAGACGGAAAAATATCTTCATATCTAATGCTGGGAGTTTCCAGGGATTTTTTTCAAGGATCCATTAGTGGGGCAAAGCAAATTTTGAGCCACCTTCCACACACAAATTCTTGATTCAGCAAGATGACTTCTCTTACTGAATTTGGAATGTCATGTTAGAACAAGAAAAAAAGCAGTGAGTTATTTAAGCCAATCTCCTCCTGTAGTCTGTTCCTGATGTCTTTAGTGTTCTGTGTGGCCCTTTCAGCCAACCTGTTTGCTTGAGAATAATGAGAAACTGCAGAGCTGCTTGCAGAAGGGCCACCCCAAATTCCTAAAACCTAACTGAGATAAAAGGAGACAATTCTCAAAATAGTCCTTTATGGAAATATATATTTTGTAAGTAGCTGGGATAAGTGTATAGCTGCTGAAACAATAAAATTACTACACACATTTAATCAAATCTCTATCACTACATCATCACCGTAGTCCGCTGAATATCTAGAAAGCCCAGATTTGCAGCTTTTCCCCAAAAAATAGAAAAAATTTTTAGGAGGAGCATCGGGTCAACTAATAAGTTTTTAAATGAATATGAGTGGAGCAAAGAGGGGCAAATGCTTTTGTTTTGTTTTGTTTTTTGTGAGAATGACTAGCCCTGAGCTAACATCCATTGCCAATCCTCCTCTCTTTCTTCTGAGGAAGACTGGCCCTGGGCTAACATCCGTGCCCATCTTCCTCTACTTTATGTGGGACACCGCCACGGCATGGCTGACAAGCGGTGCGTCTGTCCATGCCCAGGATCTGAGCCTTCAAACCCTGGGCCGCCAAAGTGGAGTGCGCGAACTTAACTGCTACGCCACCAGCCCGGCCCTGTTTTGTTTTAGATTGGATAAAACTTACCCGAGGTTCAATGAAAGTGCTATGAGTTGGAATGGGGGGAAAATCGACTTTCTTCCCTTCTTGTGTTCTTGTGGCTGGACTATAATAAAGTCGACAGAAGACTAGATTAACGGGAGAAAAACCCAGTTTAAGATGTACATATTGGAGACCATAAAGAAACGATGCTTGGAGAGAGAACAAAGTAGGCAGTATATATGTCTTTTACACAAAGAAACAATAAACTTGTGAAAAATTGGCAGGACAAAGAAACTTAGGTTTCAGGTACATAATGAGTGAGGAATTTAAGCAGAGTTTAGGCGTGAGGGAGTAAATTAGCTAGGTTTGTTTATGCAGGCTTCTCAGCCCTGGATTCCCTAACTCTGGTGATATGGGTGCAGGGAGAACACCTTTCACATGGGAAATTTCTTTCCTGTTTTCAGGGGGAACAGCGACAGGAGGGTTAGAATGCCCTTTATGCTTCTTAAGTAACTTTAATTCAAATAATCAATATGCTATTGTGGGATATTTTGGGGTGGCCTGCCCTGGGCCCAACATATGCCCGTGCCATTAATAAAAGTAAATAAACAAATATAAGAATCCACTATTCAGAGTGACCCTTAAATAGCTCTGCAAGAAAAGCATCTTTACTATATTTGATTCAACTTGAGTTATCTAATTATCTATATAATATGATGGGGACCTTGTGGGAAGGTGGCCTGACATCTACAAAAGTCAGAAGATCTGATCTTGATTATGGGTCAATGAAAATCTGTAACTGATTTCAAGACCTGTGTTTGATCAGATCTTCATGTTCTCTTAGCACATTGGAATCATTTTTAACTCTCAAGCTTTTAGTTCAGTGGATTCCCCGATCTTTTATTGGGGACCACACAACTTTGAGCTAACTCTAAATCAACATGGGAATTCAGAAGAAACAAAACACAAATGCTGAGCCCCAGATGTCTTCTTTCCCTCTCTTTTTCTTCCCTGGTCCCCAATTCCAGCACATAACAGTAGGCTTTGAGGACCTCATAGTGCGGTGCAGGTTAAGCTCTTTCTAGTAAAATTTTTCAGCGCTTTCCTAAACTATAGGTAGAGAAAGACACTAGAAGCTTTTGTTTTAAACTGGGAAAACTTTTGGTTTAGACCTTGGTATTCCCAGTGATCTTGCATTCAGTAGCTCCTTAGATAGGCATGGGGGAGGGGGTGGGATGTACCAGCATCAGCTCACTGATAAAAACAGCTGATTGATGTCTTCTTATGATCCAAAAACAATTTAAAGTGATTGATTTTGAAAGCAAGTGTTTTCTTATAATTTGAAAAATACTCAGGGTAGGAATGTAGGAGGTTACCATAGCCTGAGATCTGGATATAATTAACTTCTTTTCTTTCCCAAAAGATGACACACAAAAACCTAGCCCATGGTTACTTGACGTTTGGTTCTTTGTTGTTTATTTTTCTCAAATCCTATATGTTTGGATGGTGGCCACAGTAAGGTCTGAGGTTGTGGTCATGGCTGGAGGTGGCTGACTCACCTCACGCTTCCCAGCATCTCAATAATAGGGCTAATATCTCTAGAGATCCGTAGCCCAGTTATTGAATTTGGTGTGTACATTTTAGTGCCACGAAACCAAAAATAGTCATTGTCCAAAAAGAATTAACAACAGATTTCTTTGTATGATATTATTCATTCAAAATACAATTTTGTTTCAACTTGGCTAATTAGATTACTCTTGATTAGTCTAATTTTTACATGTTCTGGGACCAACCACCCAAAAACAGTGTTTTTAGAACAATGTTTAACATGTTTAGTCGGACTGAGCTAATGAGTTGGGCTTCCTTTGGTGTGGGAAAGGACTGGAATGGAAGAGGAAAGAACAGAGAGACTAATTTACTTCCCAAGGTTCCAGATTAATCCTGGTGTCATAACATTCTAGAGACTGCATGAAAAGAGAAATGGGAGAGTACGGTAGAGTGAAAAATGCCAGGTTCCCACACAAAATGCTCCCAGAGCTAGTTGCCCATATTTCTTTTTAAAACTCTTCAATTCCATAGCACCTTCAAGTCTTGTGATTGTATCCGTGAAGTCATCTTTATTGAGTGCTAATCACATTTTAATACCTTGTAGCTTTTGATGATCTCCAAAGATGAAGACTGCTGTGCTCCATTTAAAAAGAAAAATGTGCACCCACTAAGGCAATGTAGGAGAGGAAAAACATTTTCCTCTACCCTCTTATGTTCAGTATTTGGAGAGTGCAAATTAAACTGACAAAAGACAGGTTAACAGGAGAAAAAGTTTTATTTATATGTACCTGAGAGCCAACAAAAATAGCTGGCTCCTTAAACAGTTAAAGTTAAAGGCTTACGTGTCTAATTTAGTAGGGGAAGAAACAGCGTCTGTGAGAAGAACAAAAAGATTTCTTTAGGAAAAACAAATGAGTTTTTAGAACAAACTGGAGATGCAAGAGTTTGTGATGTTTATCTATTCAGGTGTAAGTGGTCTTTCTGTCTTCTTCAGGATTACGAAACTCCCCTGGAGAGAGATTTATGGTAAATTTACTCCTGGTCTCCCTCCTGAGACTAGAAGCCAACTGGAAGAAGGAATTTATGGCAGTTCTCGTTTCTCAGAAGTTTCTGCTTTTAGTCAGATAAGGGAAACTCCAAGAAGGCTTCTTTCTGCATCTGTTGAATCTCAAATGTCTTCATCTTAAAATAATCTTTATACCAATTCTAGGGTCCCGAGTGGGTCCCCACAGCAACTCTAGAAAGACTTAAGATGGGGCAGCACTGGGGAGATGGAGGCAGCTTTGTTGGCAGGGTATCTGAAAATATTCAATCCCATGGATCCTAAATTTTGAATCAAAGATTGTGTTGGTCAAGGTTCCAGCAAGGAAATGATAGATCCAGGCAGGAAAATTGAATTTGGATATTTAAGGGAGTGTAATTAAGAGACTATTTACTAAAGTGTGGACAGGGTATAGAGAAGCCCCTAGGGGTTGTAGGAACAGGCTGGTAAGAGCTAAGTTTGTCCGAGCCAGAGAAGAGAGCATTGTCTGAACCCAGACAGAAAATGCTGTGTGGAAAGAGTCACTGAGAGGAGCTGTGACCTTCAGGAGAGGGACACAGGCACAGAGAGGGAGCTGAGAAAATATATACCCTGATTTTACTCTCCTCTTTCTCTCAAAATCTCTCCTGCCAGTGCACCCCTTTGGCTGAACCCAACAGAAACCACAGGGCAAGAGAACCTGATGATGCACTTCACACAGACCCTGGGACAGCACAGGGTAAAGGCTGGCACATAGGTATGGAGTGGATCTGGGGGAGCAAATGGAAGATATCTAGATTTTCAGAGAAAAGAAAGTCTCTTCCCAATGTGGGAAAGGCAGGATTCACAGCTGTAGACCTGCCAGCTGTATTCTCACCTTGCTTGAATGAATTTTCTAGCACTGCCCCTCTGAAGGCATAAGTAAGCTTAGGTTTCTCACCCTATTTTCAAAGAACTTCTCAAAACTCAGCCATGAAATCCATTAAGGTTTATTGTATCTGCTCCTTCTCAGAAGGCAGGTAATGAGTAACGTTGCACCAGTGCGGCAAGCAATTGTTTCTCCTATTCAATGTTGGCCGTCACCAAGGCACAGGAGAAGCATTGACCACGTGCTGAATCCTGGAGGGACTTCTGCTTGGAGTGAGTGCTTTCATTAGTGGTTCACACAAGAACTAGTCATCAAAGCCCACCATTGTTCCCCAGCGGGTCCCAACTCCATGAGAATGAGGCTACTTGGAACTGTTCTTAGGTGTGATTCGCTGTTTTTCTTAATCCTGGAAGAGAACTACCTCGGTGAATAATTCATGGTATGTTTACAGAGCTGAAAGCACTTGACATTCCTCTCCCAGCTAGAGAACTTAACTGACTTACTCTCTTAATAAAAGAAAAAAGACAATTTCCATTGAATCCGAAGAGGTTTTATATTATGCTGGTGGAGTTGAACTAAGAAGGGAAATTCAGATAAGAGTAGTCAGAGGAGAAAGCTAAGAACCTGGCCTTCAGAGGAAAGAAATTCAGGGAGGTAGAGAATAAAATAAATAGCGGATAAAGAGAAGAGCTAAAGGCAGAAAGAGAATAGGATTAATATATCTGATCATTTCAGGAGCTAGGTAGTCTTCAAAAGGTGAATTGTCATGCTATTAACAATATGAAGCACATCATTCAGAAGTTATTAAGTCCTACAGTAACATGACAAATGCCACAGGCCTTCAGGTGAGCCATGCTCAGGAGTGGATTCGTGAACCAGAAGTTTACACAATGTGTGGGGTCTTCTTTTTTAAAAATAGAGAAATCAAAATCCAGTACGGGTGTTTGTAAGAAGCCTGTTCAAGTGAGAAGCTCTGAAACAAACTTCTTAGCTTCACGGTACTTCCACCTCTGGCCATACTCAAATATCTATACTCCAAAAAATGTGCAAAAAAGGGGGAGGAATAAATACATATAAATATGAGAAACGCTGTATTCACAGAGAAAGAGAGAATAAAAGGACGGATATCATAATGTGATTTGAGCAAAGAAAAATAAATATGGCCAAAATAATTTCTCCCACTACACCACAGGATGGGAAGTGGTGGAGAATTTCTGAAGGGCTGGAAAATGCCTGAGGAAAAGACCAGAGCACTTGCTCTATGGGTCCATCCTGGGTGGAGTTGTGAAATGAGACCTAGTGAGATTAGTGAGTGGTGAGTGGTACGATACGATGAGGAACTCTGAAAGGAATGATGACGAGTTGTGGAAACATGGCTCTTGCACAGTCTTGCCTAAGATAAGCCTGTGGGGATCCTCTAAATATAATTAAAGTAATCCCTCAATCATACGCTGTAGAAGAGGGAGAATGCACTAATTACTCCTGAGCTGGAGAGCGATAGATCTTTGAGAATGTCCCTGAAAAGCCACCCCTTTTGAAATTCTCATATCCTTAGACTTCCATGCTCCTCATTCATGAGTGGGACAGTGGCACACAGGGATGTTCAGGAAGCTCTCACTGGATGGATGCTCTGTGAAGTGGAGGTGAAGTGACAGGTAGGAATACGTGAGTGGTACACAGGTGAAGTACTTAGCATAGTACCTGGCATATAGTAAAATCTCAAAAAATATAAGCCATTACATTAGCTATTATATTAAACAGTCAATGATAAAAATCTACCTTTTCAATAAAATAATAATTTGATGAATATTAGTGATTCTACTACTAAATAACATCCTGAGTGTTTTTTCACTTGAGATATTTAATGTTTATTCTAATTTTTTATTGCTGCTTACAAATTTAGTGACTTAAACAATGACCATTCCAAAATGTCTCACGATTCTGTGGGTCGGGAGTTTGAGCAGGTCACTCAGAGATGCTGAGCCGGCAGATGAGCTGCTCTGGAGGGTCCAAGGTGGCTCCACTCTCATGCGCCGTGCCTTTGCGAGGACAGATGGAAAGCTGGGGTTGGCAGGGACAGTCTCTTACAAAGTGGCTTGGGGCTCCCAAAATGAGTGTTCCATGAGATCCAGGTCACAACTCCAAGTCTTCTTATGAATTAACCTCCAAAGTCCCAGAACATCACTTTCGCCACAACTGTTTTGTCAAGTAAGTCACTAAGGCGGGTCCAGATTCTGGGGGAGGAGAATTCGACTCCACCTCTCAACGGTAGAAGAAGCAAAGACTTTACAGCATTTTTACCATGTCATAGTGTTTATACAAATTAAAAGAAAAATGTTAGAAATTGTCTTGAGACAGCTACCCACATGAGTTAGAATGGAATTGAAGTTTGTGAATGCTTGGTTCTTAGTGGGAGACCTGTTTCTACCATGTCAAATGTTTCATCTGGATATTTGTGTTGATGGTACATGGGCCAGCTGGTAGAAGAACTTCAAGCATTTGAAATTCCAAGTCCTGGGCAGAAGGGCCATACCTATAAAATGCAGTCTAGCTGTCATCTTTTAAAATTCCAGATGAGATTCTCTTGAAAGTTTGGTCATGAGACACTCCGTACCTAATAGAAGGAAAAGGCTCTCCTCGAGGTTCCCCACCATCTCTCATCTTTAACCTCCCTAGACTCATGACAAAAAGCAGTGGGACAAAGGAAAGAAATAAATAACTTAAGAACTCTAAATAAAAAGATGAATTAAAGTCTCTGTGAAATGTTACTTATTGGGGTTATTAAGCCATTTTTTGCCTTATGAGTGTTTCAAAGAAGTGATATCTTTCATTTCATTTTTACAGTTGGTGAAACTACCAAACGACTATATGATCACATACGAGTCTCAAAACAACCCTGGAAGATAAATAGGAAAGGTACCATTATTTTTCCTGTTTTGTAGATGAAAAAACAAGGAACTTGACCAAAGTCTCTTGGCTGGCGAAAGGCAGTTCAGATCTGGAACTTAGATCTTCCATTCTATACCAAGCATTCATTTAGCTATGCTGCTGCCTTTGAATAAACTCATACATTCGGGCAAAATAATATTTATCTAATTTCACATCAACACTGCATAGTTAAGTCTTCAAGAATAATAACTCTGTGTTCAAAAATTTGTCTCATGTCTGCATTTTTCACCTAGAGTTTTATTTGTTCTTTCTGCAAAAATAACGATCTGCATTTTTTAGAGGGTGCACACCAAATTTGAATGTCTCAAAATATATGACTTTTTACTCATCAAGAATAAATGGTATTCATCATACTTACCAAGGACATCATGGGTTTCATTTTCAAAGTACTTTGCAAGCATCAGCTGATTAAGCCTGCCTGTAGTCTTCAGTATGACAGTCGTTTTCAAAATATCTCTCATTTCCCACAAACATTCTCCACTCTCTTATTTATACAAATCAGCACATTTGTTCAGTTCTTAAAATAAGAAGTTAAAGGCTGTGAAATTATTTTGATCCATGTGTGGCAAATACAATTTGCTCAGTGAGACAAAAATGCCCGGTGACTGGTCTGAAGGACAACACGGATCACAGCAGAAGAACTCAAGGCCTTCTACATTCTAGATACTGGATTGTTCCGCAAGGTCCTATCTTTAAAAATATAACACAGCCATCTGCTTTATAATTGAAAACTTGACGTTGTCTCCCACTTGGATCATTCTAAATGACATAGCCATAATCTGTCTTGAAATTTTGTTTTCAATTTCATGATGGAAGAAAACATGAGACCCCTAAAAAATAGTCCATCCTGGGACACAGGAAATACTCAGGGACCATGCAGGAAATGTTAGAGTTAACTCTCAAAAAGCCTGCACAACTGGCCACCAAAGGTCATATGACAAAGCCTCTACTCATTCTATGTCTTAAGATGTCCTCCCCACAAGTATGCCAAGATGTTCAGCTTTCTAGTAGCTCCTTTGGGTTAAGGCCAATGTGAAAATACCTCTTACCTGAGTCTAGAAAGACATTAATTCAGGAATATTCTTATCTCCTAAGTATGGATTAGATGAACATAGAAAACTAGAATTTAAGTGTGAGGACTATAGGACAAGTAAGTTTGTTTTTAATGAGTGAACTAAATGTAAAAATGTTCTGGAACTAGGACTCCTGGGCAACTTGACATCACCAAGAGGAAGAAGGTACGGAAGGAGGGAAGAGAAAAAATAAAGGAACACTAAAGATTCACTTCCCTAATATCACACTTAACACCAGACATAAATGACTATAATGATAATATTGATGAGAGGCAGAGCAATGGAAATAATAATCACTTACACGTGCATGTTACTTCAGAGTGCAAAGAGCTTCCCCACCTCAATGGCTCCCTTTGACATTAGAGGGAATTGTTACTCCCATTCTATAGATGAAGTTTGGAGAGATTAACTAATTTGCCCAAAGTAGCATTTAGTACTTGGCAGAGTCAGGGCCCGAAGCCAGAACTTCTGATTTCTAGTCTGCAACCTGTCCTGCTAGACCAGGTGAGAACCCTGGATTCTGAGTCCAACGTGCAGCATTCTAGTCCTTGCTCACCTCTTAAGCCTTGTACATTTAGCCAAATAATTTAGATTCTTCAAGCTTCTGTTTCTTTAGAGTTAAATGTTATCTTCCCTCCTTTCCTTATTGGATCAAATGAGACAGTATACAAGAAGATATTTCATAAACTGTGAAATGCTATATAAATGTAAGAAAGGTGTAACTAAGCCCATCTTAACAAACTGTTATTCCTGGGAGGACTTGCCTCGACATCTCCTCACAGATAAGCTGTCCTCCCTTTTGTCTGAAAGAACAAAGAATTCCTCCTTCTCTTCAAAGCTAAACATTCCACCTGTGCTTTAATATTAGACAAGCAAATATTTATCAAGTGCTTACAGAGTTTCTATCATCTTAATCTTCATCATCATTTTACAGATAAGGAACTGAGGCTCAGAAAAGCAAAATAGTTTACCCAAGATTGTGCAAATTGAGTATTAGAGTCCAGGAAGTCCTGTTTCAGAGCCAATGTCTTTAATCACTGTGCAATACTGCCTTCCCAAAGACTCAGGCAGCTTCCCTGTTTCTCCCCAGTTCAGTTATCTCTTACTGCATAACAATTCACCCCAAAATTAAATCGCTTATAACCAATTCCCTTATTTGCCCCTAATTCTGCAATCTGTACTGGGCTTAACTGTGTGGTTCTTCTGTTGATTTTGTCAGGAGTCACTCATGTGGCTCCAGCAAACTGGGAGCTCAGTTGGGGCTGAACCATCCTAGATGGTCTCTCATCCTCCAGGGTTCTCTCCACATGGCCACTGATTAGTCAGCAGTCCAAACTAGTCTCTGGTCCAAGGTCTTTTACAGCATGGCAAATGGCTTCCACAGGAAGACAAACCCCACTGTGCAAGTGCTTACCCAGCCTCTGCTGGCATCATGCCTACTAATGTCCCATTGGCCAAAGCAAGTCACAAAGTCAAGGCCAGAGTCACAGGACATGAAGCCAGGAGTTGTGGTTCACTGGGGGCCATCGTTGTTTACCACATCTCCTCTCTTCCCTCCATCTTCTCATTCGTTACTTATACTTTCCTCTCAGCATAGAAAATACTTGGGTGACCACATTTAAATACAAATAAAAATGTCCTGTGATTGCACTTTCCCCTTTAGCTACCGTCTTACTCTCCTTCCTTTCATAGCCAGGAGTCTATGGTCTACACTCACTGTCTTCACTTCCTCACTGTCTGTCTACTCCCCAGTCACTGCAGACTGGCCCCCACCAACTCTGTTGCACCAAAACCACTCTCCTTCAATTCTCCAATAACCTCTGTATTTCCCAAGGCAATGGATAATTCCCCGGCCTTGTTTACTTTAACCTCCCTGTGACAATTAACACTTTCTTCTTCTTATGTGACTCCTTTCTCTCATCCTTTGTTTCTTTAACTCTTCCCATTTTCTTATGGCACTTAATGGTCTTCACTCACCAGAATTCTGTCTCCTGCCTTCTGCTATACTCACTGTGTAGCTTCTCATGCTAATAGTGCCCAAACTATATCTTTAGCCCCAAACTCTGTGCTTACCTCCAGATCTGTTTATCCAAGTATGTCTCTACTCAAATTCAGCAAATCCAAAACTAATTCATCATCTTTCTTATAAAATCAGATCCTCCTCTTATGATTCCTTTTATCGGTGATTAACACCCATTTACACAGTTGCCCAAATTAGAAATGTGATAATCCAAGACTCTTCCTTCTCTTCTTCCCACGATACCCAATTGGTCATCAAGTCCTATCTGTTCTGCCTTTAAAGATTTCTCAGAACTATCCAATGTTGTGCTGGTAAAAGTTTAACAACCAACTTTGGGGGAGGGAAGGTAGCATTTGATGATTTCCATGGTGCAATCCTCCCACTATGGCTGATTTCAAGCTATCGACATGACATCACTGAACAGAACTGGGAAGAGATGCACAGTAGCACAAATTGTCTGGTATTTCCACCTGCAGATACGACAGTCATAAATAACCTCAAAAGAGTAGTAACAGTAAAATGTAGTAAAATAAGTATGAAGTGATGAGTTTTGAGTATTTATTTCCTTTTTTTAAATATAATTAATTTAATTATAAGTGTATATAATTTCATTTTTAGTGATGGCTTGGTTTAAAAACCAGCTCACAAAATCCCTGGAAATTTGACAATTGGCTCTCACGAGCCAGCACAAGCTGGATCTATCCCTCTCTTCTCCACTTCCAAGACCACAGCCAAAATTCAAGGCTCTGATCACCTCTCACCTTGATATTACAGTTTTCTCCTCATAAGACTTTCTACTGGTCTGTCCTCCACATAGCCGTCCTAAGGACCCTTTCTAATGTACAAATCTGGTTATATCACTCCTCCACTTATCATCATCATTGGGTCCCCTTACCTTTTCAGCTGGAACTTAAAAATCCTAGTTTAAAGCATAAGGACTTGCCTTGTTTTTGAGCCTTATGTCCCTCTACTTCCCCCATTAACACCCTAGTGACTCAAACATACGCTGTCTGATGTCTCTGGACCTTCACCTATACCGCTTCTACCCTCTAGATTGCCCTTCTGTCTTTCATACTGCTAACTACTGCTGATTGGTTTTTCAAATCTCAGGCTGAGAACTACATTCTCTGTCAGTCTTCTCTGTACAGGAGCGTATAGCGTAGTGGTTAAGAACACAGACAAAAACTCAAACAGCCAGGTCTCAGATACGGGCTCTGCCACTTATCTGCATAACCTTGAACATGTTGCTTCACCTTAGTTTTCCTACTAGCAAAATGATGAAAATAAGGTGCTACATTGTAAGACTGTTGGGAAGACTCAAAGCGTTAGTATGTACAAAGCCCTCAGAACAGGGCCTACAACTTAGGATTTAATAAATGTCAGCAATGTTAATTACCTAATTTTAAGAGCTTTTTTTCTGTATTTCCATTGCATCATGTACACACTCATCACACTGTACTAAATCATTGCTTTACTCGACTTCCTCCTTTGTAGCTCTTCCAACAGGAACCATGTAGCCCTGGGCTTAAGTGGTGTCTAGTAGGCACTCAATAAATGAATAAGAGTGAACGAGTGGTGCAAGCTATGGCCCACTGGACACACGTTTCTTCTTAACTCATTAGGCTGCATTAGATTTAAGAAAAGCTAAGGGAATTTGTGAGATCCTGTGGTCAAATTAAAGGGAAATATTTTCTCAAATTTAATTAGCCATATATATTCCTATAAAAGCTAAAATCAAAGGGTATCAGTCTTAAAACCCACAACACTTTTGATGATTCTTGCTTCCCCTTTATGTTGCTACCATTTATAAGAAAATGTGGTAACAGTCTCTTAGCCTAATTCCATCATTATTTGTGATGAATGTAGGAAAGACTTGTGGCTTTAAAGGGAGCTTTGGTAAATGTGTGGGCAAAACAGACTTTAAATGTTCCACTGGAAAGTTATTCTGACCTCACAGCACAACTTAAATTGTATTATTTTCTGAGGCTCTAAGTTGTTTATTCAAGAATCACAATTTGACTTTTATGGAAGATGAGAGAAGAAAGCACAAAAATTTATTGAGCATCTCCTAGGTGTCAGGCATTTTTACAAGTATTATTTCTTCTAACCGTCACAAAAACTGAATTAGCTATTGTGTTTGTCAGGGTTCTCCAGAGAAATAGAGAGAGAGAGAAAGACATTTATTGTGAGAAATTGGCTCATGCAATTATGGACACTGATCAGTCCATGATCTGCAAGACGGAGACCCGGGAAACGTGGTGGTGTTACATAACTCTCCAGTCCTCGTCCAAAAGCCCGAGCACCGGAGCACTGAAAGTGTATGTCCCAGTCTGAGGGCAGGAGAAGACCAATGTTCCAGCTCAAACAGTGAGGCTGAGAAAGCAAATTCTCCCATACTCCACCTTTTTGTTCTATTCAGGCCCTCAACAGAGTGAATGTAGCCTATCCACACTGGAAAGGGCACTCTGATTTATGCAGTCTACTGATTCAAATGCTAATCTCTTCTAGAAACACCCTCACAGGCATACCCGGGTATCTGGGCACCCTGCAGCCCAGTCAAGTTGTCACATAAAATTAACCTTCACAGACATTATTCTCATTTTAAGATGGGGAATCTGAGGCTCAGAGGGTTAAGTAACTTGCCAAAGATTATGTGGATGGCAAGTGTTGGTCCAAGTTCTAATATATGACTTTCTAACCCCAAAGCACCAAGTTCCTTCTACTAAACCAGTAGTTCTCAGTCAGCATGATTTTTCCCTCCAGGGTACACTTGGTAATGTCTGGACACATTTTTGGTTTCCGTAACTGGCGGGGGGTGGGGGACTTGCTACCGACAACTAGTGGGTAGAATTCAGGGCTGCTGCTAAACATCCTACAATGCACAGGACAGCCCCCACAACAGAGAATTATCCAGCCCAAAATGTTAATAGTGCCAAGATAAAGAAACCCTCCACTAAACTATATCAATTTGTATTTTTACAGTTTTCCAAAACAGTAAAATAAAAATAATATGCCGATCTAAAATATGAATGACTATAATTCCATAAATCTAATAAGTACTGGTGGAATGAATGAGCAAATGTTAAATTCTGAAATATAGAGGAAGAAGACTGCATTTCTCTTTTTTTTTAGGGAGATTGGCCCTGCGCTAATTGTTGCCAATCTTCCTCTTTTTTCTCCCCAAAGCCCCAGTAGAAAGATGTGTATCATTGTTGTGGGACGCCGTCTCAGCATGGCTTGATGAGCAGTGAGTAGGTCTGCGCCCAGGATCCGAACCAGTGAGCCCTGGGCCACCGAAGCGGAACACGTGAACTTAACTGCTGTGCCACCAGGCCAGCCCCAGACTGCATTTTTCAATGACTCTTTACAATAAGCATTCATTAAGAGAATAAAATATTTTAAATTATCATCAATAATAGAGATAGAAAATAGATTCTACTTATTTACTCAAAGCTTTAAATACCATACATAAAATATTTTATTTTGATAAAATAAAATTGTAGAATATATTTTTAGTGGGTTTAATAGTTTAAAGAAAAAAGATAGCAGCAGCTCATGGTTCATGGAATTCATAGAATTATTTCCAATTTTAGAATTATAAAATATTGGAGCTAGAGGATCATCTAGGTCACCCTCTTCGTGGTCTGTCACTTAAGAAAACTGTATTTAAGAAAGGGTAAGTGACTTGCCCATGGTTTCTTGGCCAGTTAAGGACAGTGCTGGAGCCAGAATCCAGCTCTCCTAACAGTTTAATGCTTTTTTCATTCTAAGGCATTTTTCAATATAACTGAACTGTAAGAGATACGGGGGTGGGGGGCTGCATGTTTTTATTTAAACACATCCTTCATTCTAGGGAAATTGAATTTCTATGCTCTTCCTTTGTTTATGTTAACAAGCAATGGGCTTGCTCTGCTCACCGCGATCTGAGCCAATCAATTACAATGAGTTAGGGATCAAGAAAGGAAGTTTTAATTCAATTAGGTGGCATAATGGGGAAGATGGCAGACTAATGTCTCAAAAAAACCATCTTCAAAAATTATAGAATCTTGCAGTAGTTATGTAGGGAAAATGGGCAGTAAGGAGGGAGTTTAGAAATGCTGGCCTTCAGGCATGACAGGCTCACTCCAGGATCTTTTATTATCCTTTTCTTCTGTCCGTGATGATGAATATCTTGTAGGTGTGTTTCCCGCCTGTGGTCAGCCTGTTCCTGGAGAGAAACTCATAGAACAGAGTTTTAATTTATCAAGCTATGGGGGAGTACATATGTAAGCAGAGGCCATAAATCAGGAGAGCATGTGAATTTTTTTAGAGTACGTGCAGAGCAGAGAGTAGTCACACAGAGGAGGGGCTGGGGCCATTTAGTGCAAAAAGACAGCCTCACTTATGTTCACTTACATTTAGACTATAAAAAGCATTATTGAAAGGGACTTTTGATATCTAATAACCCAACTGACCTTCTATGCCTTTTTTCCCCCAACACAGAAAAATGTTTCTGCCATGTATGCAAAAGCTTAAACCTTAAAATGTTTGGAACTCTTCATTTAAAAACTTGAAGTAAATTCTAAATTTTTCCCAATACTGGTTTTGGGTTTTTTTTTTCTTCTTCTTCCCTACTTCTTTGTGTAAGAGATAAATGGAGATCTTTATTTGCAAAAGAGCTGGGAAAGCACCAGAGCAGGAGCCAGGGAAGCTGGGTTCAAGCCTAGTTCCCCTTCTGAACAGCTCTGTGACCTTGAGCATGTCCCATCAGAGCCCTTCTAGGCCTGTTCTTCATCTGCCACATCATGGGGTTGTTGCAAAGATCAAATAAGATAATATCCCATCTGTAAATCTGTTCGGTAAATCCAAGGCGCTTGATGATATAAACTTCTAGTATCTGTTACACACCATTACTAGTTCTAGATAATATTTATTTAAAGATATAAATGATGTAACACATTCCACTGGTAGTACTCTGAATTTCTACATAAGTTATGTACAGTCATTTTCAGAGGGATCTCTTAGAGGAATTAAATTTAAGTCTCCAAGCTAAGTAAATGTTATTTTCATTAAAACTAGAATAGATTAGTTTATTTAAGGTTGTATAAGGTTATAAATGATTAGAGTCTTTCCCCCACACTTAATCGCAAATCACCTTCTATGTGCAGCTTTACTCTCCATCCTTCCAACCCCCTGTTCCCTAGTCCAGATGGCGCACCTTGTGGGGTTGGAATAGTGATAAAGGTGAGAATGTGTTCTTATTTGTTTCTAACACGTTAAGAAAGTCTGTGCTGGCACCTATAGCCTCCTTTTCTTCATAAAACCTTTATTTGCTAATAGAGTTAGAATCAATGACCTAAAGTAATTTCTATGTATCCTAAAAAATAATAATAATAATAAATAAGGGGAATATAAATCAGATGAAGAAATGGAAATCGTCTATTGATTAAATTGGATAGACAAAACATATGCATATATTGCCATTCCCTACTAAAATTCCAGTATAATGATAGGAAAAGAAAAATAATAATATAAACACACAATGACAAAGGAAAAAAAGGAGACAAGGAAGGTAAAAGATCTGGGCAAATTTTCAGAAGATGGAAAGCAGTTGGAAGAAGAGGGAAAGTTGAAACCTAAGGGTTTTCGGAGAAGGGTGCCATAGATAAAGACGCCAATTCCCACTGCAAAACCTAGAAAAGTTTCAAAAATTAGAGGCAACAGGTAATTTGGATGGTGAGATGAGGGCAGAGGCTGAAATCAGGAGGATTGGTTGAAAGCCTATCAGATAAACAGACTTGAGATCCTTCCTCATGCTTACACAGCCAGGGGACTTCCCATTTCACCCTAAACAGGAAAGACAATATTATTCTCTGGCCCAGGACTTGAGATGGGCATGGAGGGCTGGGGGGGGATGTGGTGCCATACAGAAAGCCAGGGACTAAGTGAGGGTTGGTGCATCACTGAGAGATCTCCAACCCCTCCATCTCACAGAACGCTAGCCACCAGGCTTATACTCCCCTCTCCAAAGGAGGAGATATGAAGAACTTCTCTAGAAAAATGTCTCCCCAAAAGAAAAGATCTGGCAATGACATTTGGGGTGTCCCATCAAAACTGTTAGGTTCCTGCCTCAACCCTTCCATGGAAGCTCTCCAAGGTGAAAAGTCCTGCCCTTCAAACTTCTAATTGGCTTTTTAGTGACTCACTACTAAATATTACTGGGGAACTAAAGACATTAGACATTTGAGAAAAGTTTTCAACATGAAAAACAAAGACCAAAAGAAACAAACTAGGAAAAAAAGGAATTAAAATGGAAACAAAATGTGGGGTGCAGAGGAAATTTTCAAAATGTATACACAGTGCCTACCAGACCAAACCCATCTGCAGACCACTGTCAACTCACAGATCACCAGGGTGAGACCGCTAAATTAGATGGACACTGACGGCCCCTAAAGGGCAGTGCAATACCTCATTCCTAAAATTCTTCACCAAATATACGAGTTTCTCCACACCAAAGAGGCAATTTGTTTGAATACCATATTACTTCACTTTGTGCCTTTTATCTTCACTGAACACTCACAGATCTTAACACCTAAGATCTTCGTAGAGCCTTTCTTCAAGGAAGCACAGTCATAAACAGAGATAAGTTCTGCTGAACATAGCTGGGCCAAAAAGTCAAGGAGTCATTGTCACAGGGACACAATTGAGTAAAAATTGTCATTAATCTCTCGTTCCAGACATGCTAGTCCACAAACACAACAATCACCTTTAACTACAAAGGACAGTATCAAGCTCAACACTTGCTAAGAAGATTATCTTTAATATTTCATAAGGAAACTGTTACCCACCACTGCTAATTATCTTCTTGGTCCACAGATCTAGAAAGCATGAAGATTGTGCTGTTTTTCCTGTGCATTTTGGGAACCGCAGCTGCAATCCCGGTAAATACTCTCTCTGCTGTTATTACATCTCTCCCTCCCAACATTGAGTTTAGAAACCCTCCATTTAAAAGAAAATGTTCCTATATAGTGGTTTGAAATTCTTTTTTTTTTCCTTGAGGAAGATTGGCCCTGTGCTAACATCTGTTGCCAATCTTCTTTTTCTGTTTCTTTTTTTTTTTCTCCCCAAAGCCCCAGTACATGGTTGTGTATCATAGTTGTAGAGTTGTAGTGCTTCTATATGGGACACCACCTCAGCATGGCTTGATGAGCGGTGAGTAGGTCCGCACCCAGGATCTGAACCAGCGAACCCCAGGCCGCCAAAGCGGAACGCATGAACTTAACTGCTATGCCACCAGGGTGGCCATCTGAGGTTCTCTATTTCATTTTAATCATAATATTTTTTGCCCAAGCAAGGAATGGATAACTAGAAAAATTGAGATGTTACTTTTTAAAAAAATATTTCTTTCAGAAGTACCAGGTTCTACAAGATGCAATAAATATGCAGCTGAAAGTGTTGATTATTAGTTTATTAGTCAGGGAATATGTCCAAATACCAAAGAGAACAGGAAGAAATAAATTCTCCCTTGGAAGCTCATCACATTAGTAAAAGAAATCTAAGAAATTAGTATAAGAAATCTTGGAGTGCATTCCCACACTCTCCAGCAGCATTTTCTTCAAGATCAAATACACACCGGCTAAGAAATTTGGAGTCTGTAATAAAAACAGGAACCAGTGGGTTAGGGGCAGAAAATGGTATAGTAACCATAAATCAGCTATTAGCTCATCCTTGGCATCTGTTCAAACAAACATGCTGAAAGCAGACAGGGCTAGAACATTCTTTTCTTCGTGGTCAGATATACTGGCCTCTCCATTCACACAGCAATTTATCAGCCATATACAAATCAGACCATTTGAGACCATGTGAGCAGCCTCAAAATAACCTGAAAGTTCAAAAAAAGAAAATGGAACCATGACTTGGATGACCATTTAGATGTTCCCCCAAATGACCCGTATCATCCTTAATCAAAATAAAGGATTTGTGCCATTTTTTCTTTCTCACCACATGGAGGAATCAGTCTCCTTTAAAAGACAAAGCAATTTATCTCTTATCCCTCTCCACGTCTAAGATTCTGTCCTTGCTTTTTGAATAGATGGTGGCTAGCTTCTGGTTGACAGATGTGTCAGCAAACACAAGCTCTGTGCCACCCAGACCAAGCAGTTCTTGGAAAACAGAATTTATCACCAGGAACAATCAGGCTTAAGTAGTGTGGAGCTACTCCAGCTGAAATTATACACTGTCCTCTGAAATTACAACAGTGGGATAAAGTGTGTTCAGCGCAGAAAGGAGCTTCCACAGAACCACTGTTTTCTCCTGAAAATGTGTTTTGCCCTTGCAGCTGTTGCCACCATGTAAACCAGCATCAAAGTGTCTTAGAACCAAATGTTTGAATGACATGCCTACATATAGACACATTCCAGATGTTTCCTTTTTAAGACAATTTGTTATCATGCAGACCCAGTCAAATGCTAAAAACCTAAAACTCTTCTGATAGAATTTAACTATTAAAAATCTTGTATCATTTTCCCCTCCTGCCTGATTTCTCCAGAAGTCAGTGGATTCTGTGTAGTTAGGAGAGTCCACAGAGATTTCCAGAGGGTACATTGTTATAAATATAGATGGGCATAAGAATAAAATAGAATTTCCTTTTCAGAAAATTCTGAAAGAAGATAAGCTGCCATGTTTTTTGTGCATTTCTTCCATTTTGGGGAGGGGGAAGGAGGAGGAAGGGAGCAGAGAGGGGGAGCAGTTCTCCACCATAAGCCTAAAATCTCCTCCATCCACTGTCTTCCATGGTGCCCCTGCTGGCAACTTGCCAAACTGTCCATCATTCTTTCTCATTTCCCTTTTAAAAATGGTTTCTTTGGCAATTTTTTCAAATATTATTCCTCTTCTTAGTTGAAAAGGTAATAAGAAGCAAGAGAGCAAACCAAATCTAAAATAAATCCTGTACTCCATGGCTTTCTTTATATTTCACAATCAGCACTACATGACCTGCTAATGGAGTAAAGACAAGTCAATCCAAATAGAATCTGAGTTTCATACTCATGCCTGGATCTGTCTGACATCTGGGCATCCACAGCATCTCTCAAATGAAGATCCATGGTGAATACCTGCCCGAGATATCAGACAGTTCATCTTATTACCATTGCATGATATTACTACTAGCAGTAGTAATTTTTCACTTGGGTCACTCCCCAAAATTCACAAAATATTTTATGTACTTAACCTTATCTTGATATTTCTGCTCACTTCACCTTGAGAGATGACAGAGGGGAGATTAATAGTTTGTCAAACCACAGATGGATAGAAAATAGCAGAGTCAAGACTTAAAGGAAGGCCTCTTATCTCTAAGTCCAGTTGTTCAGCTTCTCCATTATGTATCACTGCTCAGCTCTTCATCCTCACCTCCAATCTTGCTAGAAATAGAGCCATCCCTCTAGTGGAAATAATACTCCACAGTTGCCCTCCCCTACTACACTTCGTGCCGTGTTTCACACAGTTTTTTAATTAGTTCTAGATTAAATTGTTTTTTATTATAAGACTTCTTGATGGATATAAGGCTGATAGTGTTAAGAAAGTAAACAAACATTAAAATGTTTATAACCTTTTCTACTAATTATCAGTGAACACTTAAAAGTTAATTTAAGAAAACATACAATGCTATATTCTATGGTTAATTTAATTTTACTTCAACTTTCTGCTAAACAACACTTTTCAAAATTATAAAGCATGAATGCTTTGTAAAAGTTTGAAAAACACAGAAAATAATTCCCAAACTCAAACTATTATTGATATCATTTTTGCTCTATTTTCGCCCAGTTTCTGCATATGTAACTTTTTCTTAAACGTGATTGGGATTCTGTTTTCACTTAAGATTGTATTCTGGACATTTGCTTGTATCCTTTAAAATTCTAGAAAATATTTTTAATTGACATTATAAATGAAGTATATTGCTACTAATAACGATGACAATAAAAGAGTAACTAGAAATTTAAACATTAACATCTAGTCAGGAATAACACAAACCAGTTTTTAACCTTTTCAGACAAATGCAAGGTTCCTATCTGATGGTTCCCAACCAACTGCTGATTCCTTGAGTTCCATCCGACAGGCTGAATTGTCGGTAACACCTGACAACACTGCAGTCCCCGTTTTAAGGGTTGAAGATTTAAGGGTTGAAGATGAAAAGGAAACTGCAGCATCCACAGAAGACCATCCCAACCATAAGGTAAAAGTAGCGTGGTTATGCTAATATAATTTTTGAATTCTCCAAAGGTCTCAATTTCAAAGCATGGTCAAAGATGTTACCTCATTCTCATCTCTGTTTAATTTTTTTTAAGATGATGATCACATCAACTCTCCAATCACTAGAAGAATTGTGAGAATTAATGAGTTTCACTCCTTTGGCTAAGGTGCCATAGAATCATTTTATTTCATAAAATTCAAATTCAGGTAAAACTTGTAGCTATAGAAGGTGAAGAACATCATAAATAAGTTTACATGATATCATGTGTGAATAGCAATAATGAATATTAAATGTTGGCTTATGGATTGTAAATATGATGTAGTTATTACCTTATCATTTGTTTCAAGAATAAACTTTGTTTCTTTTAAGCCTGAAAAATCTTCAGGACTGAAGTCAAAGGAGGAAAACCATGCCCAGTCAGCAGATCAGGACCAGAGTTACAGCCAAGAGCTGGGATTACAGGATCAAGAGGAAAGTGAAAGTGACTTAAGTGAGAATTTGGAGGATTCGCCATCTGAAGATCCATTGGATCTAAAAGAAGATATAAGTGAGCCTCAAAAAAAAAAAGTTCCAGAGAACATTGATTTCCTTGCTCCTGAAGTTAGGTCCATTGCAGACTCTAACCAACAAGAAAGCATCACAACGACAGAGAAAAATCAAGAACAGCCTGTAAATGATTCTCATCGTCAGTCCAACGGGAGCAGCAAACACAGCCAAGACCTAAGTGATCCAGGAAAGCAAGAACAGGATCCAAATATTGCCAATGGAGAAGAGGAAGAGAAACAAGAGCCAGCTGAAGTTGGTACCTACAATGACAACCAAGAAAGGGAGAGAGAATTTCCTGAGGAGCATTCTCACAGCAAGCAGGAAGAGGAGAATACCCAATCTGATGATATTCCAGAAGAGTCCGATCAGCCAACTCAAGTAAGCAAGATGCAGAAAGATGAATTTGAGCAGAGTAACCAAGAACAAGAACAGAATAACTCCAATGCAGAAATGGAAGAGGAAACTGCATCGAAAATTAGTGAGCACAATCAAGATACTGAATGGCAGAGCCAAGAGGGGAAACCCGGCCTTGAAGTTATCAGCAACCATGAGGAGATGAATAAAAAGACTGTTTCTGAGACTTTGCCTGTGGAGTCCACTGATGATGGTAACATCATTGCTGGAAATCATGGGGCTGATGACGATGGTGATGATGGCCCCAGACATGATGCAAGTGACGACTACATCCCAAGCGAGGACTTCCTGGAGGCTGAAAGAGCTCAATCCATTAGCTATCACGTCGACTACGAGGAGGAAAGAGAAAGAACACTTGAGAATGAGAATGTGGACAGCAGTAAACCTGGAGAACACCAAGCGGTGAGATTATTTACAATGGTGCTTGTCCAATAAGGCAGTTAGCTTTAGCAAGTAACAGCCATGACCTTTCTCTGTGCTCTCACAGTCTCCTGTGCTTATTTCTATCAGTACCTTACTAAAATGTATTACAATTATTTATTTTCCTCTGCATCTTCATCATTAGGCTGCAAATGCCTGTTTTATTTGGGTTCCCCTAGATGCAGACCTGGATTTTAGCACAGTTTATTTGAGAAGTTCAGGGAACAAACAGGAGTGGAGAAGTGAAACAGGGAAGGAAAGGAAGCTGATTAAAGGTACATCATTAAAACCATGTAAAGCACATTCCTCTGATTATCCCATTTGGAGTGTAAGAGAGCTGAGACATTTATACAGGCTGAGAATTGCTAGGAAGGGTGTTAATTCCCCTGCACATCCAGTCTGTCATTTGAGCAGGCCAGGTAGATTTCCAGAGTTTTCCAGGCACAGAGATGCAGATGCTGGCAGCTGAAAGTGCATAGAGCTAACTAGAATGGTAAATTCTGACAGGTACAAGGGATGGGAGACACTGGCAACTGCTGCTCTAATGCCTTGAGAGCAGGTGCCATGTCATATTCAAGGTGAATCACAGTGTCTAAAAAATGCCTCTAACATAATAGAAGATTCAGCAATGTTTGTTGGTTTGGCTGTAAAGATTAAGAACAAGACTTCAGCTACAACTTTATTAAGCAAACACACACCTAGATGATCATCAGGAAACTACAGCGGTGGGAGTGGGGGAAAAGCATATTGTTATTTGGCTATTTAATCATTTGGAGCTTTCATGCAAAACCCTGGCAGCCAGCCACCAGGAGGACTTGACACAATTTTTGGTGGTCAAGGTCAAGAGTAACCTCGATTACTGAGAACTCTGTTACTATTCTAAGGTAGGAGTTTTCTTACTCTTTAGCAAACTTTACCAACAGCTCCATAGAGATCACTGATGTAACCATGTCTTACCTACAGAACTGCATGATAATACTACATTTCTAATGTTTGCCCAAATCCAGAGGGGAGGTTCCAATTTTGCTCCTGATGTTAGTTCCAGCTTTTACCGAGTAATCCCCTGATATACAGCAATGAATCCAGTTGATGAAGATAGAAATGACTCCTGCTCAAAGGGTTGCTGTCTATTTTCACAGTTGTGGCTGGTGTCTCTTTTTGAGGTCTGAAGTTATTTGGGTATGAAAAGCTCTGTGAAGGTATGCACAGTGGAAATATAAATTATGTAACAGCTTTCCTCTAACTAGACTTCAACTTCTCCTCTTGTTATTATAAAGCTCAAGAAAGTGGAGAGCTCACCAAATGAAGATGGAAGTTCAAGTGAAGGCAACATGAGGGTGCACAGTGTTGGTGAGTGTGGGCTAAGCTAGCTGTTTGTGACAATATCAAAGAAGAGATAGAATTGGCCACATTGGGTTATCCCGATCCCTTCATTTGTGACCACTGCACAGAATTTTTCCTCTCCCCAACTCCCCAAGGAAATGCTTCCATAAGTTGCTGATGTTCTCTTGCACACATTTGATATACACCTGAGGGTAAATGTGTTTACAAACTGGAAGTCCCATTGCAATATTGCTAGAATTATTTTTCTCTAAATCCGTTTGCTTCTGAGAAGAAGAATTCTGCCTTATCCATAACTTACTAGTGAATTTAGATCCCATATTTAATTTTTTTTCCTCCCCAAAGCCCCAGTGAATAGTTGTCTATTCTAGTTGTAAGTCCTTCTAGTTCTTCTATGTGAGTCACCACCACAGCATGGCTACTGACAGACGGGTGGTGTGGTTCTGCACCCAGGAACCAAACCTGGGCCACTGAAGCAGAGCACGCCGATCTTTAACCACTAGGCCATCAGGGCTGGCTGTTCCATATCTAATTAAGATCTAATTTCCAAGCACATACCCCGATCACAAACATTCTGAATTTCAACACAATAAAATTCTCATAACTTGTTTAACTTCTGACCAACTTGCACATAATTGCACTATAGACTTTGGACTGTGACCATTGCAGGCCAGCCAAGAAGAGTTGTTTGTTCTTTTTAAACCTCCAATCCAAACTGTGCAGAACATCTAGACCATTGTGTAAAATAGTCTGATGCCAAAGGGCCCCACCTAAAAATTAACATATCCATTAAAACGGTTTCTAATATTTTCCCAAATTTTCTCTTATCAGTGAAAATGGAGCTAATACTCAGGATGGATTTGAGTTTACATACTCAATTTAGTTTTCCTTGTTTCCCGTCCAAACTTTTCTCTTAGACTCTTGCCTGAACTTCCAGTGTAAAAGAGGACACACCTGTAAGGCTGACCAACAGGGAAAACCCCACTGTGTTTGCCAAGATCCAGTGACTTGTCCTCCTACAAAGCTCCTTGACCGAGTAAGTCTACAAAATGTTCTCTAAGGGGCACCAAATAGTGATTTGAATGAAAGAAGTTTTCAACTGAAATTTTTTGTTAAAAAAAAGGTAAATGCCCATGTTATCATTTAATATTTGAAGTAATACTGAGTAGGAACAAATGCCAGTAAAAGCAAAGAATTGTGCCTTAAAAAGGTAGTAATGGTGTTGAGCTGTAGAACTCATTTTAAAACTCATTCTATCTTTAGAACATCTGCAGTTTTCATTCTATTGAACTTATCTGGAGCTAAATTGTCATCACCATTGGTATGATTTAGTTGACTTCTTTGTGCTATATGAGATAGTTATGATATAAATAGCCTCACCTACCTGACCACATTTGTGGCACAGCACAGTTTATCAAGCAGCCTGAGTTTTAAGGAGCAGAGTGTTTTCCCAATGAACATTTGGAGGCATTTTCTCATGCTTGTCTTTCCTAGGTTTGTGGCACTGACAATCAGACCTACGCCAGCTCCTGTCATCTGTTCGCTACTAAGTGCAGACTGGAGGGGACCAAAAAGGGTCACCAATTGCAGCTGGATTATTTTGGAGCCTGCAAATGTAAGATTCCATCACTGTTGCTGAAAGGGTTTTGGGTGAATCTGTGCATATCTGAAGAATATATTTACATACTCATATGTATGCAAACAGGAAAAAGCTACTGTAGTTCTAAACCCAGGCTGCACATTAAAATCAACTGGGAAGACTTAAAGAAAATAAGAAGAATGCCCAGGCTTTAATTATAAGAGATTCTGATTTAATTGGACTGGGTTGGAACCTTGGTATTGTTTTTTTTTTTTTTTGGTGAGGAAGACCAGCCTTGAGCTAACATCCGTTGCCAATCCTCCTCTTTTTGCTGAGGAAGACTGGCCCTCGGCTAACATCCGTGCCCATCTTCCTCCACTTTATATGGGACGCCACCACGGCATGGCTGACAGGCAGTGCGTCGGCGGGCGCCCAGGATCCGAACCAGCGAACCCCGGGCTGCCAAGCGCGGACTAAACCGCTGTGCCACCGGGCCGGCCCCCTTGGTATTGTTTTTCATTTGTTTTTAAAGTAACCTAGACAATCCTAATGTGCAGCCAGGGTTCAGAACCACTATGATAATGTTATCCACTTAATAATTGAGATGAACATTGGAATTTTGCTAAATTATTTGTCCTCTTCCCAAGTTAAGACTCCTCCAAGCAGTTGTACGACAACATATTCTTCCAGGAGTTTTTTTAAATTGTCTTCCTTCCCCAGGATCCTCTCAATTGTGTTTGTATCTCCTCGTCACTAAGTGATTCTCCACATTAGCAGTGCTCACTAATATTTCGGTTCTCCTCTCCTTCCAAACACATGAGAAGATTAAACTTCTCAGCCCCCTTGATGTTAGATGTAGCCATATGAGTTGCTTTGTCCAATGAAATTTGAGCAAAACTCATCCATGTGAGTTCTGGGCAGAAGCATTTAAGAGCTGGTGTATGGTTCTCCACGCCCCCCAATCAGAATTTTTTTTGAATGGAAAGTGACATCTGGTATGTTTTTAAAACATCCCAGGCAATTCTGTTGTGCCACCAGGGTCAGAGACCTCTTTTGTGATGGTGGGGCAGTAAGGATGCTGTCAGTCACCGGAAGTTGTTAAGCTTCCTATTATGAGGACTTGCCGTAGGACAGGAGTTAAGACCCAAAGGTTAAAACCTATTTACTTTCTACTTGCAACAGCTATTCCTGCTTGTACAGACTTTGAAGTAATTCAGTTTCCTCTAAGGATGAGGGACTGGCTCAAGAATATCCTCGTGCAACTTTATGAGCCTAACCCTGAACACGCTGGATATCTAAATGAGAAGCAGAGAAATAAAGTAAGTTATCCACCGGTCCACTATGTAAGTGTCTGTCAGCAGGGTCTGAGGAAAAAATGTGTGGGGGGCAAAGGTGACTACCACCGTCTGCACATCGGCAAAAGCCCACTTTGCCTCCCCACACCTGGTAGCACATATGGATTAACAGAATAGTCATGGTCACTCTTCACGCCACAAAGTTTGGGACACGGCCAAACCATCCCATGCCTACATAAATGGCAGTGGCTGGAGCAAGGGCTGTTTAACTCATACCTAGAGCAAGCTCTGGTTGAGCAAAGTGAACCATATTCAGCATTTGTATATTTAGGCCTAGACATATTATTTAAATCTAAACATCCTTTTTGCCCTCATAGGCCAGACAAAGATTTATGATATACGGGAAATCCATTACTCACAATGTCAGTAATATATTAAGATTAAAAAGTGCGGAATACCGATTCCAGAAGTTCCCAGGGACAGTTCATTCATCAGATAGTTATTGAGTGCATCCTAGGTACCTGGAATTTATTTACTTGCTAGAGATACGGCATTGAACCAAACAAAAATCTCTGCCTTCGTGAGTTTACATTCTAGACTAGGAGACAGATTCTGAACAAATAAGTATATAGATAGATAGATAGATATAGATATAGGTATGTATGTAGATGTATATATGTAGATATGTATGCAGATGTATATATACATATATGCAAATATGCAAATGAATGTGAATATTTATGCAAATATATGTAAAAGATATATCAGGTGGGATGAAATGTGCTATGAAGACAAAATAAAACAAGAAGGAGAGTGTGCATTAACTGTGTCAAATACTGTTTACAAGTTGTAAGATGAGGCCTGAGAGTCGGCCACTGATTTGGCATGTAGTGGTCATAGTTGACCTTGACAGGAATGGGGAGGAGAAAAGCCTGAGTGGACAGTGTTCAAAAGAGAATAGGAGAAAGAATGTGGAAGCAGCAAGTATAGATGATGTTCTCAACACACTTTGCTGTAAAGGAGAAAAGTGAAATGAGGTTGTAGCTGAAGGGGAATGTGAGTTTAACAGTCTCATCCACCAGTGGGAGATGGTAAGGATGTTTGTATGCTTCTGAAAATAACCCAGTAAACAAGGAAAGGTGTCCAGCTGCCATAGGGTATTCTTGAGTAGGTGAGAAAGGGTGGGCTCCTGAGCACTCGTGAGGGGTTGGGCTTAGATTAGGAGCACAGAAAGTTCATCCATGGTAACAAAGGGGGAAATTGGTAGATGTGGTCATGGGAACGGGTAGAAGTTCTGTTCTGATTGCTTCCAATTAGTCAGTGAAGTAACAGGTAATGTCATAAACTGAGAATTTTATACACATTGCCCCCAAATAATTTCTATCCTCTCTCTTTAATACATCGTCGCAGAGAGGCTTGAGAGCATTAGACACAAAACAAAGAAAATTCAATGGGGGTGGCCAAATGGTGTCACACCAGGGCTAAACTGAGACTGAGCAGGCCCTGGATGGAAATACATAGAGGGTTAAGAATGGATTATGCCAGTGGGGGAAGAGCAGAACTTTTCACTAACCAATCAACAGTTTTACCTATGTCAGTTCAGCCCTTCTCAGTAACACCTTCTCATAGTTTTAAGGAATGCAATGGACATACTTGATTAAAAGAAAAGATTTAAAAAAGACTTAAATTTCTTCTGAAAACCACAGGTTTTCTTTTAATGTTAGCTGTTATTCTATGTAGAAATAAGAATGGCTCTAGTATTGGTTAGAAGGCATTTAATTTGGTCTCATGTGATGGCCAGGGCTTGGTTTCCTCTGTCATGTTACTGTTACTATTCAAGTGAAGTTTAGCAAGTGGTAATTCCATTACACTTGTCTGGTCCTCTGATGGTCTTCTCCCTTCCTAATCCCAGGTCAAGAAAATTTACCTGGATGAAAAGAGACTCTTGGCTGGGGACCACTCCATCGACCTTCTCTTAAGGGACTTTAAGAAAAACTACCACATGTATGTGTATCCTGTGCACTGGCAGTTTAGTGAACTTGACCAACATCCTATGGACAGGTAAAATCTCTTTACCTCTCCATTACTAGGTCATCTCCCTGATACAATGTCTAGTTGTTTTTACCAAAAGAATTCTAAACAGAATTAAGAAATTTCCCAGTTCCATCTTAGAACACTGAAACGCCAAACAAATGTGGTTTGGTGTATAAACACAAATTGCTTCTTTTTTTAATTGATGTCTTAATTGCTTACAACATCGTGAAGTTTTAGTTGTACATTATTGTTTGTCAATCGCCACATAACTGCTTCCCTTCACCCCTTGTGCCCATCCCCCCTGCCCCTTGCCCCTGGTAACCACCAAACAGTTCTCTCTGACCGTGTGTTAGTTTATATTCCACATATGAGTGAAATCATGCCGTGTTTCTCTTTCTCTCTCTGCCTTATTTCACTTATTTCACATAACACTCTCCAGGTCCATCCATGTTGTTGCAAATGGGAGAATTTTGTCTTTTTTAATGGCTAAGTAGTGTTCCATTGCATATATATACCACATCTTCTTTATCCACTCATCTGTCTTGGGACACTTGGGTTGCTTCCACATCTTGGCTATAGTGAATAATACTGCAATAAACATGGGGGTGCATAAGCCTCTTTGGATTGTTGATATCAGGTTCGTTGGATAGATACCCAATAGTGGGATAGGTGGATCATAAGGTATTTCTATTTTTAATTTTTTTGAGGAATCTCCATACAGTTTTCCAGAGGTTGCACCAGTTTGCATTCCCATCAGCAGTGGATTAGGGATCCCATTTCTCCACAACCTCTCCAACATTTGTTGTTTTTTGTCTTGGTGATTATGGCCAATCTAATGGGTGTAAGGTGATATCTTAGTGTAGTTTTGATTTGCATTTCCCTGATGATTAGTGATGTTGAACATCTTTTCATGTGCCTGTTGGCCTTCTATATACCTTCCTTGGAAAAATGTCTGTTCGTATCCTCTGCCCATTTTTTGATCGGGTTGCTTGCTTTTTTGTTGTTCCATTGTGTGAGTTCTTTATATTTTATAGAGATTAACCCCTTGTTGGATATATAATTTGCAAACATTTTCTCCCAGCTGGTGGGTTGTCTATTCATTTTGATCCCGTTTCATTTGCCTTGTAGAAGCTCTTTAATCTGATGAAGTCCCACTTGTTTATTATTTCTTTTGTTTCCCTTGTCCAAGTAGACATGGAATCCAAAAAGATCCCTTGGTGACCCACGTCAAATAGTGTACTGCCTATATTTTCTTTCAGGAGTTTTATAGTTTCAGGTCTCACTTTCAGGTCTTTGATCCATTTTGAGTTAATTTTTGTGTATGGCAATAGAAAATGGTCTACTTTCATTCTTTTGCATGTAGCTGTCCAATCCCAGCACCGTTTATTGAAAAGACTTCCCTTTCTCCATTGTATGTTCTTCCCTCCTTTGTCGAAGATTAGCTGTCCATAGGTGTGTGGTTTTATTTCTGGGCTTTCAATTCTTTCAATATCAATTTCCATTGATCTCTGTGTCTATTTTTGTACCAGTACCATGCTGTTTTGACTACTATGGCTTTGCAGTATATTTTGAAGTCGGGGATTGTGATGCCTCCGGCTTTGTTCTTTTTATTTAGGATTGCTTTAGCTATTTGGGATCTTTTGTTGCCCCATATGAGTTTTAGCATTCTTTGTTCTATTTCCACGAAGAATGTCATTAGGATTCTGATTGGGATTTCATTGAATCTGTAGATTGCTTTAGGTAGTATGGACATTTTAACTATGTTTATTCTTCCAGTCCATGTGCATGGAATATCTTTCCATTTCTTTATGTCTTCATCGATTTCTTTCAATAGCATCATTATATAGATCTTTCACCTCCTTGGTTAAATTTATTCCCAGACATTTTATTTTTTTGTTGTTGTGATTGTAAATGGGATGGTCTTTTTGAGTTCCCTTTCTGTTAGTTCGTTCTTGGCATATAGAAATGCAACTGATTTTGTAAGTTGATTCTATACCCTGTGGCTTTGCTGTAGTTCTTGATTATTTCTAGTTTTCCAATGGATTCTTTAGGGTTTTCTATATATAAGATCATGTCATCTGCAAATAGTGAAAGTTTCACTTCTTCGTTGCCTACTTGGAGTCCTTTTATTCCTTTTTCTTGCCTGATTGCTCTTGCCAAAACCTCCAGTACTATATTGAATAAGAGTGGGGAGAGTGGGCACCCTTGTCTTGTTCCTGTTCTCAGAGAAATGGCTTTCAGTTTTTCCCTGTTGAGTATGATGTTTGGTGTAGGTTTGTCATTTCTGGCCTTTATTATGTTGAGGTACTTTCCTTCTATATCCATTTTGTTGAGGGTTTTTATCATAAATGGATGTTGGGTCTTGTCAAATGCCTTCTCTGCATCAATTGAGATGATCATGTGGTTTTTATTCTTTGTTTTGTTAATGTGATGTATCACGTTGATTGATTTGCAGATATTGAACCATCCCTGTGTCCCAGGCATAAATCCCACTTGGTCATGGTGTATGATCTTTTTGATGTATTACTGTATTCAATTTGCCAATATTTTGTTGAGGATTTTTGCATCTATATTCATTAGCGATATTGGCCTGTAGTTTTCCTTCTTTGTATTGTCCTTATCTGGCTTTGGTATCAGGGTGATGTTGGCCTCGTAGAATGTATTAGTAAGTGTTCCATCTTCCTCTATTTTTTGGAAAAGTTTGAGAAGGATAGGTATTAAGTCTTCTTTGAATGTATGGTGAAATTCTCCAGAGAAGCCACCTGGTCCTGAACTTTTATTTTTTGGGAGGTTTTTGATTACTGTTTCAATCTCTTTACTTGTGATTGGTCTATTCAGGTTCTCTATTTCTTCTTGATTCAGTTTTGGTAGGTTGTATGAGTCTAAGAATTTATCTATTTCTTCTAGATTGTCCAATTTGTTGGCATATAGGTATTCATAGTATTCTCTTGTAATCCTTTGTATTTCTGTGGTATCTGTTGTAATTTCTCCTCTTTCATTTCTAATTTTATTTACTTGAGCCTTCTCTCTTTTTTCTTTTGTGAGTCTAGCTAAGGGTTTGTCAATTTTGTTTATCTTCTCCAAGAACCAACTCTTTGTTTTACTGCTTTTTTCATTTCAATTTCATTTATTTCTGCTCTAATTTTTATTATTTCTCTCCTTCTGCTGACTTTGGGCTTTGTTTGTTGTTCTTTTTCTAGTTCTGTTAGATATAGTTTAAGGTTGCTTATTTGGGATTTATCTTGTTTGTTGATGTGGGCCTGTATTGCTATGAGTTTCCCTCTCAGGACTGCTTTTGCTGCATCCCATATGGGTTGGTATGGTCTATTTTCATTTTTGCTTGTCTCCAGATATTTTTTAATTTCTCCTTTAATCTCATCAATGATCCATTGGTTGTTCTGCAGCACGTTGTTTAGTCTCCACATCTTTGTCACTGTCTGAGTTTTTTCCTTGTAGTTGATTTCTAGTTTCATAGCTTTATGGTTGGAAAAGATGCTTGTAATGATTTCAATCTTCTTAAATTTATAGAGGCTTGCCTTGTTTCCCAACATATGGTCTATCCTTGAGAATGTTCCATATGTACTTGAGAAGAATGTGTAATCTGCTGTTTTGGGGTGGAGTGCTCTGTATATATCTAAGTCCATCTCGTCTAGTTTTTCATTCAAGTCCACTATTTCCTTATTGACTTTTTGTCTGGATGATCTATCCATTGGTGTGAGGGGGCTGTTAAGGTCCCCTACTATTATCGTGTTTTTGTTGATATCTCCTTTTAGGTTTGTTAATAGTTGCTTTATGTACTTTGGTGCGCCTCTGTTGGGCACATATATATTTATAAGTGTTTTATGTCTTCTTGGTGGAGTGTCCCTTTTATCATTATATATTGTCCCACTTTGTCTCTCATTACCCTTTTTATCTTGAAGTCTACTTTGTCTGATACAAGTATGGCCACACCTGCTTTTTTTGTTTGCCATTAACTTGAAGTATTGTCTTCCATCCTTTTACTCCGAGCCTGTGTTTGTCTTCAGAGATATGTTGGATCCCTGCCTGCCTCTGCTGGGCTGCAGCACTGCTGGGCTTGGGTGCCCAGGTGTCATGCACTGGCTGCCGGGCTGTAACTCTGCAGGGGCAGGTGCCACAGGCTGCTGGGCTTGGGCATCAAGCTCAGTCGCTGCGCTCAGGCACCGAGCATGGCCAAGCTGGAACACAGAGGGAGGTGGGGGGCGCTCACCTTCACCTCCCCAGTCCCAGGGGCTCATTGTTCTTTTCTCGCTGTCAGCTCTCCTAGAGTGTTAGTTTGGCGAGGACACCCCCACAACTGTTCCATTCCTTCCATGTAGAGGTTCCCTGCTGTGTGGGAACTTGGAGAGTAAAGGTTTTCCCGCTGGGGGCCACCCCTCCCTGTCCTCTTCAAGAGCCGCATGGTCTCAGTCTCAGGGCCACTGTCACTGGGGAAGGAGGGGAGCCTTCCTTACCTGCTACCTCTTCCCCTAGGGTTTCCAGACCCTCCCCTGTCAGGTGTAAGGCTGCGTGGGTCTTCTCTGGAAGTCCCATGTGTAGTTTGAAAGACCTCCATTGATGTATGGTGACCTTTTTGTTGTATCTTAGTGGGGGAGAGTTTAGGGGAACAGCTCACTCTGCCATGATGCTGACATCACTCCAAAACTGCTTTGAAAATAACAGAATATGACCACACCACAGCTCCCAAGTTTTCATGTTACAGTCCAGCCTCCCAAAAAGACTCCTTCAACTCTTTCTCTTTGTTATTCTAAATTCCCAAGACAATCTGATTGTCCCATCTTGGGTCAAGTGCCGACATCTACATACCTGGAACAATCAGGTATGGCCAGTCGGTAACAGCCAGGTTGTACAAACACAATTGCTGGGGTGCACCCCCATAAATTTAGACTGGAGGGAGGACAGTTCCCAGTGAAGAAGGAAACCTTGTGAACTGACATTTCAAAAGCTGTCTATTTTACCCATAGATAATTTATTTTATTTGCAGCTTTTCATGAGTTTACTATTTATTTGGCATACTCCACAACCTCATGGAAGAAAAGTGCCCTCGGTGATCCTAAGAGTTAACTTTCATACACGAGCTACTCAGTTAATAGGCTGCCATTTATTTCATTGCAGAGTCTTGACACATTCCGAGCTTGCTCCTTTGCGAGCATCTCTGGTGCCCATGGAACACTGCATAACTCGCTTCTTTGAGGAGTGTGATCCCAACAAGGATAAGCACATCACCCTGAAGGAGTGGGGCCACTGCTTTGGAATAAAAGAAGGTAAATTCATCATCATCCCAGGGAGAGGGATGTCCTCTTGTCCAGAGAAACCCTAAGCCCTGCAGCCCTCATAGAGTAGTCCCACTGTGTGTTCAAATTGAAACCTAGAGACAGTAAGGTGGCAGCGGCCCAGGTAGGACTCCCTCCGTGCATGTGCTGTCATTGCAAGGTTATTTCTCACTTCCTTTGTGATACCGTGTTTTCAAACGGTAGCAAGGATCTTAGCAAGACTTAACTGATTGAGGCCTTAGCAGTTGGCTAAGCCTAAGAAAAGTATGTGAATCCGGAGAGTTGTGCCACATCTCAGAAAGCCACCCTTCTAAGGAAGGAAGGACTCTTTGTCCTTCCTTAACCTGGGTACTGGGCCAAACTTTTAAAAATCATATGTGAAGAGCAAGCCTGATTCGACCAAGAGATGTCAGAAGAATCTTAGAATTCATTACCAAGACACTAAAGATTGGGTCTTACATCACACACTGTGTCCAGATAATATTCCTTTAATCCAAAAGTGACCCATTACTGCATCTTCAGTAACCAAAAAGTGGAGGATTTTAATTTTGACATTTGTTTTGTGAGGTTATGTCTTAGTCTACTTCCTTTTCTTTTCTTAAGTTAGAGTTGATTTTTATGAGCAAGCAAGTTTTCAATAATCAAGATTTGAAAGATGTTAAAAACATGAGCAATCAAAACTGCTTGCAGAATGTACATCCACAGTGAACATCAAACCTCTGAAGCAGAGGTTTTGCACACGTGTTCACAACATACATGCGGGATGAACGTGCGGCAAAGCAGTAGGGAAAAGGAAGTTCATCAAAGGTCAGAATTTCCAAAAAGAGGTAACTTATGTGACCTTCACTATAAAAATATTCCTCATGCCAGTGTATAATGCCTTCAAATTAGAGAGCTGAGAATCTGAAGATTTAGTTATTTATTGATAAATAGGTAAGCGGAAAAGGTTAGTCCTTTTCCTCTACAATATTATTATGTGAAATAAGTTCAACTGTAACGAGCAAAGAATGTATATTTTTGTAAACGTCTAGTTCTGTGTGTTAATTGTCTATTACCGCAAAACAAACAAATTACCCTAGAGCTTAGAAGCTTAAAATCTCTCTCACAGCTCCCAAGGGTCAGGAATCTGGGAGTAGCTTGCCTGGATGGCTCTGGCTTAGGACCTGCTCTAAGCTCACTCACGTGGCTCTTGTCAGGAAGCTTCAGTTCCTCACCACATGGTCCTCTGGTGGACTGTTTACCACATGGCATCTGGTTTCCTCCAGAGTGATCAGAGAGAGAGAGAAATAGAAAATCCAGGGCCAGCCCCATGGCATAGTGGTTAACTTCAGTGTGCTACGCTTCGGCAGCCCATGTTCATGGGTTCATATCCTGGGCATGAACCTACACTACTCATCAGCCGTGCTGTGGTGGTGACCCACAAACAAAACAGGAAGATTGGCACAGATGTTAGCTCAGGGCAAATCTTCCCAGCAAAAAAAAGAAAAAGAAAAAAGAAATAGAAAATCCAAGACTGAAGCTGCAATGTCTTTTATAAACTAATCTCAGAAGTGACACACTATTACTTCTGCCCTGTTCTCTTGGTCGTGCAGACCAGCCCCGGTACAATGTGGGAGAAGACCACACGAGGTGGGGATCGTCGGGCTGTCTTGGAGGCTGGCAACCACATACCGTTTACATCTTGTTAGCGTTAATAGGAAATTAATAAGCTATTAAGACTCAGACTCATACATATAATGCCAGTTTCCTTTCTAACATCTATTCTATAAACACAATACTTATAAATATATCCCTCTATCCCTAAAAATGGATAAAGCTGTCTCTTCCAATTCCCATGTTAAAAAGACAAAATGTGCCCAAGTACAGCTGCCCCGCGCCCTCCAGGCCACCACCATCAAGAGGGGAAAACTTAGCTGGGACAGGACATATTTGTGTATGCCCTTTTATATGGCACATGATTTTAAAGAAGAGATCAAAAGGCAAATTTGAACAGAGGCCATTTATTTAAGGAAATCAGCTGTGCTTCACTTTTCCTTTTGAAACTTCTGGAAGCTGTTCGGCATGTAGGCTCACTCGGGCTCTGGGCTGGGCGGTTGTCTGGGAGGAGCAGGAAGGGCTTAAAGTTCATTGACTCGCAAAGTTCCTAATGATCTTGTTTGTTCCCTGTGGTTTGGCCATGATTACATTATTTTGAAGACAGGAAAGAATTATCACATAGTAAGCCAATAAAGCAGATATTAGATATTCAGTCAGAACAAGTAAACAAGTTACTACTTTAAGAGCCAGCTACGGAAAGCAAAAGAATATGTATCCCTCTTTGTAAGCATAGCCTTCCTTCCCTCAGGGCTGAGAAATCCACAGAAGGAGAAGATAAATTTTAGCCAGTGTTGTCCTGAATTTTAACTGCCTGTGGCCTGAAGTAGGCGTGCTTGAATATGCCAGCTCTGTCACTAACTAGCTATGTGAATTAGCGCATGCCACTTAGCCTCAGCGAGTCTCATTTTCCTTGTGTGTAAAACAGGCAGTCTATTAAGAGATAGAGGAGTCTTATTTATTTAGTGCTATTCTATATTGACACATATCCACGTCCTTCTTTAGAAAAACCTTCCAAGTGAGACAATAGGGTAAACAAGTCAGATCATGCAGGTCCTACTAAGCCAGTTAAAGACATTACCCTAAGAATACTGGAGGATCACCAAAGTTTTTAAACAAGGAAGTGATTTCACTGGATTTGTGTTTAAGAAAGATTATTTTGGTTACAGTGTGGAGAAGCCAGAGATGGTTGAGAGGATGTTGTGGTAAATTCAGGCAAGAGTTGATGAGAACTTGAACTAGGGCAGTCACATTGGGGAAAAGAAAAACATATTCAAGATATGTTAAAAAATAAAAATGCATTCAAGATATATTCAAGAATATAAACATATTCAAGATGTATAGCATGCAGAAATAATAAGACAATATTTGATAGGAATATATGGAGGCAGGGAGCAGACAGTTGAGAGACTGAGAGAAAGAGGAGTACAATGCCTAAGTCCCTGGCTCGGGCCAGGCAGGGTAAGCAGAGATACCTTCCACTAGATAGAAAATACGAGAACAGAAGCAGATTTGGCGGAGATGATAAATTCCATTTTGGACAAGTTGAATTTTGAAGTACTTGGAAGATAATGTACAGTTGATAGTTGAAGATATGGGTCTGCTTTTCAAGACAGAGTTTGGGAATTGAAATACACATTTGGAGGTTACAGGCATACAGAAAGTAATTGACACCGGGGAAGGGAATTAATTCTCCAAGGAAAATGTGTTGAGTTACGTGAAAAAGGGTCTAGGGTTAAACACCGAGGAACAACAACATTTAGATGATGGATAGAGGAGGAAGAAGTTCACTAAGGAGAATAAAAAGTCTCCTGAAAGAAAGAAAACAGGATAGTGCCATGTCTAAGGAGGTGTTTCAAAGAGGAGGAAAAGATCACAGTGCCAAATGCCAAATACTGCTGAGATGTCAGGTTAGAATGCTGGTTGGACCTAGAAATAAGGATATCCTGGGTAGCCTTGGTAAGAGCAGTGTTGGTGGAATGGTAGTGATGGAAGCCAGATTCTCTCAGTTGAGAAAGAATAGATGAGAAAGGATCAGGAGTGAATGTCTGAAGGCAGGAAAGAGCTAGAAGGGACACAGAGTTGAGAGAAGCATTTTGGGGAATAAAAGAGGCTTGAGCACTCACTCACTCATTCACTCATTCATTCATTTGTTCACTCAACAAATCTTTACTGATGGTCCACATAGTGCCAGGCACTGTTCTTGAGGCTGCATATGCAGCATATTTAAACACTAATGGGAAAGCCCCCCCCCCCCTCAAAAAGGAAACGTTGAGGATGTAAGGGGAGAAAAGAAAAAGAAGGGAGAATCCTGAGAAGATCGAAAGAGATCCTGGGCACAGTTGGAGGATGAGCCTTAAAGTCAATAGGAGGGACACCTCTCATTCAAACAAAAGTATGAGTGCAAATATAAGTAAATTTATAAGTAATGAGACTATTATCCCCATTTTACAAAAGAAGCCAGTGCTCAAAGGAAATATATCAAAGTCCATAATCTGTCCCACTCTTGGGGCGAGATGAAGACTTATATTGGGCAGGAAAATTACCTCATGTCCCAGACAGGGTGGTAGTTTAATATGCTTCACATTAACTTCTTGAAATATTTATTCAACAGTTATTGAGTGAGGGTGGGCCATGCTGGTAAGGTGGGGTCTCATGTCCCCCAGAGGATGCTGTCTTCTTCCACAGGTGTGGTAACAAGTTTTTTACAATTACTTGATTGAAAACTTAACTGGCACCAAACTTCTATTTATGTCTACTATATTTTAGCAACCCTTATAGGTTAGTATACTGGGCACTTCTTAGCTGGGCCTCCCCTCAACGTCCTCTGTCAATGGTTCTCAACCCTACATCGGAACTACCTGAAGAACTACACGCCATTGGCCCACCGCTGGGGATTCTGATTCAGGAGGCGGGGAGTGAGGTCTGAAACACATATTCTTAAAAACTTCTCAGGTGACGTTGGTGCCCTAGCAGGGTTGAGAGTTGTCATATTAGATGAATTCTCTAATCCGCCCACCCTAACATTTTTTTGTTTCTATTACTAATCTGGCTACCTTCTAAAAATGCATTTTGTTTTGTTTCTATTTTTTACAGAAGACATAGATGAAAATCTCCTGTTTTGAATTAAGATTTGAAAGAACCCAAACTTTCCAGCATCCTCCTCTGCTCTGACCATTTCTGAAATATATGCAGCCGTGATACTTGTAGATTTATATTTAGCAAAATGTTTGCATGTCTGAGAAGACAATGAGGGTAATTGCTTGATAACAGTATATGCACCAGATATTTAACATTAACTTTGGAAATAAAACTTTAAAATTAAGTAAAGTCAGGTATTCAAAATACTGTACACTGTTTGTGAACAGGAGTTTAACACAACACTCTGCATCCATTTATAAGATATTTACTAATTATGAAACTTGAAAAAATAATACATTCATTTTGTCCATAATATCATGTGCACTTCAAGAAAATGAAATAATGCTATTTTGTTGTTAATGTGTGTTATTTTCAATATCTTAATATCCTAATAAAAATCCATAAAAATTCAAATGCTTATTCAAGTCTATTTCTAGTCGTTTATTTAAACAATTATACGTGAAAGACTAACTCAGGGCTCACACTTCATACCAAATTATAATTGTGCTTCCTAGATCTTACTACTTAAAAAAAAAAAGTGTGAGTGTGGTTGGGGGAGACATTTCCTACAGGAAATATTCAGTTGTTAAATGGTAGTTGCTCATGATGTTCTTTGTCATAAGTTTAAGCAGAAAAAAAATTGAACTCAAGTGCTCTTTACCACACTCAGTTTAAAATGTGGATGATTATGCACTGCTAAATACAACTAATTCTAGCTTTCGTGCAGCTGAGCATGTCAGTCGGAATAAAGGGAAGCCCTGCAAAATTTCTGCACATATTATGTCCTCAAAAATAAAGGTAATGTAAAGATGACACAGACAGTGGAGAGCCCTGAAGTGCCTTGATGTGCAACGTAGTCAGAGATAATTACTACTACTGTAAATTGGTAGCAAGAAAATGTGTCATAAGAGAAAATTTGTGTTTTCATTTGAGTTCTTCTTTGGTAACTTTTAATAGAGTAGAGGCTAGATTGCAAAAATACAAAAGACGCCATAACAAAGTTTTCCAGGGTCTGAAGCAAGACAATAAAAGAAGCTGTCACACACTTTATTCTACTTAAAATATTTGAAAGAAAATAAAATGGTTTTTTACATATTTTCCCAACTGAAATGGAAAACATCAAAGCAATTGCCTTTGATTATTTTTTCAAATAATCAAAAATTCGTTGTTGTTGTTAGAGCCTTATCTGTGACAGTCACTGAGAGAATGGGCCCCTAGGAATTTTGTCTGAAGGACTTATGGAAGAGTGTGTTTTTTATCAGAATAATCTCCGATTAACTTCAAAATTGTGTTTATCTCTTTTCTTAGCTCAATGAGTCACTTGTTGTTGACCAGATCACATCACACCATGTCATGTCTAAATAATTAAGTTCAATTTGATTAACAAAATCTAATTAAGTATTTTTTATAATTTTTCCAAGAAAATAATTTTAGAAATTATTCCAAAATTCAGAATGTTTTTATGTGTAGCTGCAAAGAAATGTCATGAGAGGGCTTAACTAATAGAAACCAAGTTTCTAATTGTAAATTTGTTGGGAACAGTGAAATTACATTTGGAGGCATTAATTACACCTAAATTATGATTTTAAATGTTTTAAATATTTAAATGTTTTGGAACAGCGAAAAGTGAATTTAATGCTAAGGACATTACCCAAATGTTTACTAAAAATGTTTTATTTGAAAATGATTTTTATTTTGAAGTAAAAATATTGTTTAATAATAGAACATTTTAGAACCTTAAATTTTTCTATCCATTAATGCTGTCATGTATAGAGATGCCCTGGATGATATATTGTAAAAGCACTTTAATATTCTTGGTGGTCACAATTTTTAATTGTGGGTTGTTTGAGATACAACATTACTCTAATCCCAGCCAAGGAGATGGAGTTACTTTCTGAGTAATCCGTCTTTAAGCCTATCGCTGTGTAACGGAGATACTTTAGAAGTTGGAGTTCCTAGTCTAGAACCAATTATTAAATTTAGCTTTGAATTTTGTGACTCATTGCCCATGACCATTAAAGGCATTAGTAATGTGCCTTAAATGCTAGATGGGCATAGACATTCTAAGAGATCACACTGCTCCTTGAATTTGTTTCTCCGAGGGCCATTTGAAGCAAGGTAATTGAAAAGACACACTCTATTGCACTAAATAAAAGAATATAAGATATTCTTGTGTTGGGCCATTTAACGATTTCTAATAGGTCCACTTAACAAATGAAGACAGAAATTCAAAGATTTGAATCCAGAAGAAAGAAAAATACAAAGGAGAAACAGGAAAAAGAAGGGAAAGGGCAATAAGTTGCATAAATTCAGGCAAAGTAAAATAGCATGAAGATAAATCAGAGTTGAGTTTCAAATACACATAAAATAGTTGAAGAGTAACTTCTGTGTAAAGAGATATAACTTGCTTCAGATGCTGGAGACAAGTATTAACAAGAATATGATGAAGTTGATTTTTCTTCTGCCATTCAATTCCAGAGTACAGTGATTTGGTTTGAAACTCAGAAGGTAAGTTAATTTGAATTAAATGTGATTTAAGACCATAAAAAGGTTTGCTTTCAGAATCAGCAGGCCAGTAAAGATCACACTGATTTGCTTTATTGAATTTACTCATATTGTACTTATTCTCTACCAATCCATTATGTCTTACAAGATTTTTTCCATGTCATTTCCTTCTTGAGAAATTATAATTGTCATTAACAGCACCCAGACCATGTAAAGGCCTGGTAAGTCTCATGGGAGTATGAGCTCAAGGTGGGTTTATTTGTATGTTACATAGGAAATCTCATTTGAGCCAGTGGTGATACATCCTCAATCCAAAGCATGATATGACACAGGTGTTTGAAGATTTGTGGGTAGAGATCACAAATTCAAATAACTTCAGGGACCAAACAGGTTTACACTGAACTGTGAGACTATAAGGAAGAGTAGACAGTGTATGTGACATTATGAGCCAGAGAACACGTCTTGTTTGAAGGCATTCAAAATTTTTTAAAGCACTATTCTAGGCTTACAAAACCCGAATCCAGAGGCAGAAGTGAGCCTGACCACATTTCAACACCTCTAACTAAACAGTCTATTTACAATGGGAATAAGACTTACATAGAAAAAACTAAAAATGATCTCCTAACCCTTCAATTCCAGACTCTTCCTTCAGAATGGAATTTCTCTTCCTGGCTGGCCTTTTGAGCACTGCCACCACGCTGCCCATCCCTGTGAGTACCCCTCCTCAGTTGTCCACTCCATTTCCATTCTAGAGACATCATATTTCTGGACTAGAAAGCATTTCCTATATCTTTTCACTTCACAAAAGAGGAAAGTAGAGTCCAGGAAAGTTGTAGACCCAGGAATTTACCACAATTCCTCAACCTAAGGGTCTTCTCAGTACAAATCCCAGCTCCACGTGCCATTTGCTAGCTGAGTGGCCTTGAGCAAGGAACTAACCCATGGCCTCCCTGTCTGTAAAATGAGTTATAGGAACTACCTCAGAGTCATGTGAGGATGATAAAAATGCATCTAAAGCACACAAGAGTCCTAACTGGAACATAGAAATTCACAAATAAACTAAGCGATATAGAACAGGTGCCCCAGGTCTGAATTCTGCAGTTTGAATTGAATGTCATTTAAAATACCCTTACCCCTAACCATCTCCTGTTGACTGTAGCTACGCCTTCCACATCTATACAAATGAAATCTAGGAGTCTAACCTATGTTTAGAACAGTCTAAATAGGTGGGGCACCAAGTAGGTAAGAAACCCTCTCCCCTGAATATTTTGTAACAAAGGAGCTTTCAAAGCAGTGAGCTACTGTACTTTCAAAGGGAGCTTTCAAATTTTGTGTTTGGGGATACAAAATTTAAATTTACACTTCCACACTCCCTTTACTTTGAACTTATAAATGCTGAGAACTAAACTGAGAACACTGTTGATTCGAAGATAACAAGACATGCAATATGTAATTAATCTTAAAAAATGTAAATGAAAACACTTTGGAAATAAGTTTAAAGGCAAAAAGTATGCGTTCTAAATCAGTGGACAAAATTAATTCAACTTTTCCCTATCAGATACTCAACTGCTTTTTATTTCAGAGGTGAAGCTACATTGTTGACGGATATGATGCTCAATAGTGGCTTGTCACTTATTCTCATTTAGAATAAAATCTCTTTGTAATGAATCAAGTCTTGCCATATGTTGCTTTACCTTGTTGCTGTTATTTTACAAGCTTGAACAATCTGGAGGAAGTTCCAGTGGACAGGTAAACTTCTAGTTATATTTTCAAATGACATGTTCATCATTTTAAAAGTATACAATTGCCTGAAATGACTGACATGTTTCTTTTTACAGAGATTTAACTCTTACCCACCCCAAGGACGATTTTTTCCTCGGACCCCATTTCCCCTACCTCCACAACTGCCTCTGGTGAGCATGGGTTTGGGGAATCTCGAGTTGTGAAAAGTATTTACCAGCTGGATGATGGTTATGAAATTTCCCAAATTTGATACAGAAAGATGAGGTTTTAAGAGGTCACCCACCAGGCATGAGCTATGCACGCTCCCCTCCCCACAGAGCTTGTGGTGGAGTGTGACAAGGGACTAGCAAATGTCCCCCCAAGTCTTTGGTGACTTCCTCCAATGTCTCTCTAGACTCACCATCAAAAATGTGTTTATACTGAATTACTTTGATTATGATGAGCCTAGTTACTCTCCATGAAGAGAATACTAACCTCTTTCTATAATATCTGTTTTTTCTTTTCCTAAATCACCCTGCTGCTTTCTTTTCTCTAAGTTTTTTTCCAGCTCTCTGTAACTTTTTATCACTGGTCAAATAATATAATTACTTTTTCCTTCTTGTTGGACCCTTTTCAATCCCTCTAATATCTGGATTCTTATAACATTTTTAACAAAGGCCAGAACAATGCATAATACAATTGCCTTTATTCTATATGTAATACTTTTATTTGGTTAATGTTTATTGAGTCTCTTCTATATAATAGGGTCTACAGTGAGTGCTGGGAATACAAAAACTATGAGACAAGTTCACAATCTGATGAGGAAGAGAGATTCATAAATAAAAAAACAATGTAATTTGATAATAACAATGTAATTTGATCCTTCTGGATGCAAATACAAAGCCAGCCAACTTAGGATGTGTCAAAGATTTCATTCCCAGAGGAGATGGTATCTGAGCCAGGTCACAAAGGACGAGGCGTGGGTGGGGCACTCCAGGTACCTGGGCAAGTGCATAGGCACAGACCTGAGAAGCACACGGCAATTTGGGGGAGGAAACACCAGCACAAAGAGGCTGCAACACAGGTTGGAGACATGCTGAATTTGTACAGTATTTAAGCAATGATGTTTTGAAAAACTCACACATTTTAAAATAGCATCTAGCTTAACTTCTTGTCTAGCACCTAAACATTTTTAAAATATAAAAGTTTGCATAATTTTGTTTTTTTATCTAAATGTAATAAATACCTTTCCTTTGCTTCTATTTAATTTCAGACTGTTTATTTCTCAACCTTAAGTAGGCTTTTGGAAGTTTGTCACTAAAGTTAGTCCTCGATGGACTTTCCCTTTAATATTTTCACATGTCCTAATTGAATCTTAGCCACTAAATTTCTATGTACTTGCATTTATAATTAATTGCTAATTATTTTGGTTCCAGTCAGGACTAGGTTCATTGTTTCCTTTTTTTTTTATTGGCTGAATTCAGTAAGATTTGTTTTAAATTAATGCAAAATCCTGGGTCTTGGTTTATAATTAGAATTAGGAATCTCTGTTAACATCTGTTTAAAATTATGTAAGTCTGTGTGGCAATAAAAAGAATCACTAGCATTTGAAATGGAAACTCTTCCTTCCACCAGATGGCAGAATAGTAATAAAAATCAGGCAAAGAATGACCTGCTATAGAGAAACTAATGGATTTGCACGAACTATCAACACATAAGAAATTCCTGGCCTTTAGGTTTGACTAATTAAGCAAAATAAGCATACCTCTTGAAAGAAAAAATGACAAATTCCACAAGAATCTAATTTTCACCAACTAGAAGTTGAGTTCCCTGAAAGCATACAATTGCTCAATAAATACTGGATGGATGGATGGATGCATGCATGGATGCATGGGTAAATGAATGAATGAGAAAAAAAGCCAAAACATTGTTTTATTCATAATTCTTTTATTTTTCTTCTTTTTTGTAGATCCCAATTCCTCTTCCTTTTCCTTATGATCCAAACCAGGTAATTTAATACTTAAAGTTTACTTTAAGAAAGCATTTAAATAATACAAAACAAAAACTTGAAATTTCTTAAGATTTAATGGGAGAAGAATTTGATACCAAGAATTAATGTTTATCATTCTCTTTTGGGGACCTTTGGTTGATATTTTGTCTGATTTGAATCATTTAATGTACAAATCTTACATACCCTTGAAAACTGAAGTACCAAAAACCTGAAACATTCCTTATCATGTGGAGGGAATCAGGGAGACCAGTAGAAAAAGCATTTGAAGCCAAACAATCTGGGGATGCAAGTTCTGCCGTTTAATACTCTGGAATAATCTTAAACTCCTTTGAGCCTTATTTTCTTCTAGACATAAAAATAGTGAAAATGGATGATTTATAAAGTCCATTTCACCTCTAAAATGTGATGCTTACATCTGCCATTAACGGGGGAAAAATGCATTCTTATTGAAATGGAATCTGTCCTAGAAGCCTATGAACTAGATTTAAGGTTATGGTTATGATATAAAAGGATTATTTAAACTTTACTTTTGATAGGATTTTACTGAATGAGGGATAATTACATATGACAAGACTGACTCAGTCACAAACCAAAAAATAAGTTGTGTATATTATAGCATTTCAATTCCGAATTTTTTTAATGATACTCCTCTTATAATACAGGAAATGACATTATTAAATTTTCTTTCATAAAGAAGTGATCCCAAAATATAGTCATTTCCCAACCTAGTAAGCATAAATGCTCTTTCCAAGAAGATCCCGCTACATTTGGAGCCCACAAGAGAAAATGTGAACTATATGTTTCCAGAGGTAGTAGGTTTGAAAGGGGTGGGAGGTACTACAGGGTGGGGTATTTAAAATATTAGTATTTAATGACATAATTTTAGAAATACTAAGAATTCTAAAAAGCATAGTTTCATTAATCAAGCTAAAATAAAATGTATAACATGGAAAAGATAGATAAAATGCTGAATTACAACTTCTTGATTATTTGTTTCCTTTATTCTAGGTCCTGACACCTAATGATCTTATATTGGTAAATATATTCTGCCCTGTTAATCTATAAACTTTATAAAAATATTACATTCAACACCCTGTAGTATAATATGAGCCAATTCATCATGAAAATTATTGTCTTTATTAGTCCAATTCATTTGGAAACAAAATAAAGCACGGCTATTAAATTCAAAGCCAAAAAAACAATCCCAATGCATGCCAACAGTTCTTTATTCATTTATTCAATTCATCCAAACTATAAATCCTTTATTTATAAATCAATGAGACAATCTCTTCCATCACTGATGAAGGTGATAGTGAAGTCAAAAGACTTAGAGCTACAGAATAAACTGCTTTAGGAGAGATAAAATAGACATTTCTTCACTAATGAACCATTAGCATGAACACATAATACATTAAAGATTATCAGATCTAAATCTCAACAGATGTTTTTACTGAATTGCACATAATTCAACTTTTTAATGAAGCTCTTTATTGTTGTTCAGAATCTAAGTTTATGAAAACACAGGAAAAATACTTGAATGTAGTTACAAAAGATAACACTAGAAAGTTCCATTTCCCTGTCTAAAAACATACTTTTCACCCTTAAACATTTTCTGAAATCAAGACACATTTTCACAACAGATACAGATATTAAACCTAGGATCTCCTTTTTCTTTAATATGCTATCATTAACTAAATGGTACATTTTACATTTGATGGTATCCTAGAATCAGGGACATGCAGTATTTTGTAAAAGTATCAGAAATTTAGGCCTAAATCATTTGTGCGCCTGAGACAAAATTATTCAGGATTCTTCAGTATAGACTATTTAAAGTCAACCATCTTGAAGAATATTTAAGTGTCCCAGAAACTTTACCACCAACAGGTAACTTCAGAGCCTAACTAAATAAGAACCTAAGTCCTTTGAGTTCAAATAGCTAGTGCCCTTCCCACAATCCACTCTGTTTAAGCAACATTATAGTACTTTTCCAAATGGCAAATCATAAACATTCCAGCATATTTCTAACTAAAAATGTTTTAGGAAACTACACTCAATAATTAGTTACTGATGATCACAAATTAGCAAGTTCACCTTTACATCAAAACACAGCTAACAGAGCACTGGTCTGTGGTTGGAAAGTCTAGATTCTAATTTCATCTTCACAACTAAATTAGCTGTGTGACCAGTGGTAAACGCATAAATTTACCTCCAAGGTATTTTCCAGTGAAAATATTGACTCTGGTAATTCATATTACCAGATCTGAACACTTAATACTTATTTATACTTTATTTTTCTGAACTTTTTAAAAGTGCTGTTGGCCACAATCCATGCTGGAAAGAATCCTGATAGAATAACTTAAAGAACCGCCATATCTTCATGGTGATAAGAATTTTTTTCTCTCAGTGATCCTAGTTAAGTCAGGGAGCAGGAACAGGCATACTGAGAACGAACGCTACCTCAAGGCATTGTTCTTGCCTCAGAACCAAGCCGGGACAGTGTTTAGCTTACATATTCTTGCATACGTACTGATGCGGACAGCTCTACAAATAGAGGGATTCGCCTTCTTGATAGAGTGGTCAATCCCTTGAGCAAGCTGCCAGTCTCCTAAAATAGAAGGACCTGTGGAAGCTACAAAGCAATACATTTCCAGTGAAACTGCTTGTGTAAGCAAACCCTCAAAGCAAAATATTCATAGTTGTCCTAAAACTTTGGTTCAAGTATCATTCACGCAGGGAATTTGCATAATTTAAGAAAAACAGCACTTGTACAGAAGTGTACACAGTGAGTTTCTTAACCACTCACATCAATTTTCTATCTTTCAGATATAGTGAATAGTTACAAGAAAAATACTTCTGTGAATTAAGGGAATTTAAATCTAGACATTGCATATTCACTTTAAAATCTTACATCATGTAAATAAAACACTAAGCAGTAAAATGAAATTAATTTTCCAATAAAAAAATCTCTATAAAATATTTTAACTTACATATGTACTAAGTTAAAAAATAAACACTTTGATAGCACCAATCATTGATTTTCCTTCTTTCACAGTTAATCACTTCTATTTTGAACCAGCCCGGGGTAAGTCCATATTAATTTTCAAGCTATTACAAACTGCAAATCTAATGGACTAAAGATAATATATCACTAATTTTTATTTTTAGGGTTTCTTTGGGGTAAGACTTTATAATTATATTGATAAAAGCAAGTTACATTTAATCTCAGGAAAGGTAAGAATAATTCTTCTGAACCATAAAAACGTATAACAGAAGCGAACCCAACTGATCTACCCAAATCAGAGCTCACGAGTTATAAATTCAGTTTCCTCCAAGATATTTAGATCAGAATTTCTGCAGGTCTAAAAAGATATTCTTTTCATAATGCCCATGGTATTTGACAAAATTTCAGTTTACCAAAATATATGCAATATTAGGTTAAGAAATTTCAAATAGTAAATTTTACCTCAAGCTTATTTTTGTCTTATGGACAATTCATAGTAAACAGTGAGAAAAGCCTGCTGTGAAACTACCACAGAAATGGCCTGATCTCCAGGCAAGGCAACACACCTTCTTAACAAACAAAAGCATCAGCTCCTTGACGGAGGGCTACAAACCCTGAGACTTCTACTTTGATTCTCACCCAGGTTTGCTTTCATTTAAAATACACACAAAAGAGAGAGAGACCAAAAAGGTATATTCCTTTTTTAAATATCTGAATTAATGTCAATTAAAATTATATACAGTATGTATTTATTTTAATCTACCTTGAGAGAAACTGATAAATCAAAATATTCTCAATCCCAACTTTGAGAAAGAAATTGGATTTCACCTAAGTTTTCCTCCTGACAAGTTTCATTGCCCTGAAGTGCTTATTTATTTTCTCTTACACTTCAAGTGCTTTCACCAGGCCATTGGGCCAAGTGGGAGAAATGAAATTCTATGCTGCAGAAAAGACAGTTGAGGATTCAACCTACCAGAATTTAGATATAACAGAACCACATTATTTTCTACCTCCCAACACACAATTATACCAATACTAACCTGTTAGCAATAAAATAACCATAATATAGGAGACATGGGTGGAGGCGAAGATGAAATTATGGCAAAAATACCTTGTGTAATAACTATAACTTGTATTGTTTATTTTGGCAGAAATAATTCTCTACTATGTCAGAAGTTATATACGGTTAGTAAAATCTCCAAATATCTTTCAAGCACTATTATACAGTTTTAAATATTTTTACCTTAGGAGTTTAACAGCCTCAAATTGTGCCCATGTTGGTAAATTAATAATATGATGAAAGTAGGTGTAAACAAAACCAAATTAATTACAAATGCTTTCCTCAAAGGATGTATTTTAAAATCATATATTTATTAAAACTTCACAAATATTTTAGAAAATAATACCAACCACCATAAAGTCCTTATACTGTAAGACAGAATAGCATTTAGCCTCTAAAAGTGGTTCGAATTTTCAAGTGCCCTCTTTAGCTAATAAATACTTAGCTTTTTAGATAGTTATGGTCTTAATGCAAGTTATTATATGCTTCTAATTTGAGTTTTGAATGCTTTCAAATCTCAAGAACACCTGCTGGCAAGACAAACACTGACAGGCCACTTACCTTTAGGTTAAGATATTATCAAATAAATTCTCTTTGGGCCAAAATTATGCAAACAATTTCAAAATCCTAGCCAAATCAGATGTGGCCCTTAAATGTCAAGTCACAAACCATGACTGTACTACTATGGATAACATGAGTACTACTTAAGTAACATATAATCTTCCAAATGCACACTTAACAGGAACAAATCATAAAAGCTTCAGAACCTTAGTAGGGAGTACAACAGACAGAGAATAGGTTTTGGAACCAGGCAGACCAGGATTCATTCCAGTTCTGTCCCTGACTGAATAAACCCTTGGTGCAGCCTTTCTAAATATCACTTTCATCTGTGAAATGGGAATATCACCTAACCTCACAGGATTGTTGCGAGGATTAAGAGATATAATGCAGATATTCAATAAATGGTATTTATTATTACCATTTATTTTACTAAATATCTCTAAAAAGCCAAAAGATATTCCTTATATCTAAAATATAAGAAAAGTAAATATGAAGGCAATATCACCTACTGATACAGAAGCAAATATTCCTCTAGAAATATCTGAAACTAAAATTTTAATCTGGTTTTTCTCTATTATAGATGGTGCTGGATACCTACAGCAATCAGAAGATTATCTATTTCTATCCTGTTTATAGTTTTATCATTTGCATATTTTGTATATATTCCAGTAAAAACTCCAAAATGCCACAAAGAATTATCTACAGACCATGTGCTTTAGTCATTCTTTAAGTAAAATTTTAAAACAACCTAGTATCTTTACTGTTAGTTTAAACGCATCATAACTACTAAACATAAGTAAATGTCACTCTTCACGGAACTGCTCAAACTTTCTCAAGAGCCTTTGTAAGCAGTTTCGATTTTAGAGAATTCTATCAGGGCCAGGAAGAAGCAATTTCCTCCTGCCAAACAGTAAAAGTAGAATCAGACTCTCTCATGCTGGGAGAAGGTCATCCTACCCCTCACCTAATGAGCAGGTCATCCTTGTCAACCACAAGTCCCTTATTACATAGGTAGGGACGATTTTATGGATTTTAGAAAATTAATACCATACATAAACCTTATAACTCTTCCAGAAGGGTTTGAGGCAGCATCCTGAAACCAAACATTCTAATGTTTCTCAGCAAAACGGAGTCACACTAATGAGAAGAAAGCCTCCTGTCAGTTCAACTGTTCAGGTTTACCACCAAAGGAGTTTTGACACTAAATCGCAAGGGGTTAGGAGTGGGGGACATGACACAAAAACCCTTTTGATTCACCTTAGCCCTACTTCTGTCCTCTAGCTATGGAGTAAGCCTCATGCCTTTTTCAAACGTCTGAAGAAAAGAAAACAACCATATCTCTATCCCCTAAGCCTCCTTGTCTTCAGATGCGCCATCTGTAGTCCAGATGAATGAAGATGGAACTATGACAGTTCCTACTTCAGGCTGACAGGAGTTTATATCATGGGACTTTCTCAGCCAGCCAGATATCTCGGCTACCTCAGCCAGAACGTGATACACATGTCCCTGAGACAAGGCAGTGTTATTTTCCTCCCTCGTCCCTGCTTCCAGGAACACCTAGAACACCAACTCTTTCCTTTCCTCTGGGAATTATGTTAACAGTGAGTCTCTCAAAAACCTATTTCAATCCTTAACATTCCCTTCCTAACAGAAAACACTTTAACTCCCAGACCTCACTTTTGATTCAGAATTTTTGAAAATAAGAACATGAGCCCTTGTTCATTGATCTTGATCTTCATCGACTAAAAGACTAAAATTTCCCCGTAAAACTGATGACTCTAAAGTCAAGAATACATAAGGTTTCCATTTTTGAAATCATCTTCAACAAGATCATATACAGCAAAATGTCAAGCAAATAATTTAAAGATAAATCAGATTAGACAAAGGAGCTTGATGTGGCAGGAACATCCCTCAGACCTCAGAAGATCAACGGGGAAAAAAAAGAACTGACAAACAAGAACTAGATGGAAAGCAGAAGTTATGGTTGATCCAAAATTTACCTTTATTCAGATTACAATTCTTAAAAAGCGTCAATTGTTTAAATTTGGTTAAAGCCATGCTTACGTAGGATATATATACAAAATATGATTGTCTATATTTCTTTTGATTGGAAAGTAGAAAATTCTGTGTTCCATTTCACCATATTTACTAATTTTATTCTGATGCAAATCATTTTGAAAGTGAATAAAATCATTTCCAAGTGACCTACTCTGACCTACATATCTGAGTTATCTAATACTGCCTTCTTTTCATTACGTGCTCCTTTGGTGACCTTTGGCTCACATGGAGATTGTAAGCTATAACCCAGGGCAGTCAGTTTCAGAGTCCTCACTCCAGTGGGCATCTCGTTTCTCTGCCACAAGTTTGATGAATTGAGAGTGACTGGCATAAAGCTTGAGTTTATCATTGATGTCCACCCATTTCACTCTTCCAGCATCATCTCCAGCCTCTAGGGTAAGGTTATCCATTATCTCACCTGGTGACAAAGAAAAAACATCACCAAGAAAAAGTAATTTATTTATTAATTTCTTTTTCAGTATAACTCTGTATCTTCAAGTATTCTTACTAAAAATAATCTTAAATCATTATTGTTAGGTGGTCAAGTGAATTAAAATAATATTCCAAATTTTCCAAATACCCCAAATTTAACCAAGTTTCTAAATTTTAGGTAGTGGCACCAGTAAGAAAGCTTTTCTCTTTATAAGAAAGAATATTATCCTTAAAAAAAAAAAAAAAAAAGAGTTCATATTAAATAAGCATGAAATCTCACATCAAAATAAATTCCAGAGGGATTAGAGATTTAAATGTAAAAATTGGTGGACTCGTTTTATAGTCTTAAGGTAAGTAGACTTTTCTAAGCCTGACACCAGACCAGAAACCATAAAATATTTATAATGATATTTATAAATACATATAAATATATTTATTAAAATATTTATAATGATCAAAACACTAAAAATAAGTGCTCTGAATCACTGTTGGCAACGTAAATGGCATATTTGTGTAGGACAATTTGCCAATGTTTATCAAGAGCTTTTAAAAAGTAAATGCTCTTTGATGAGCATTCATTAAACAAACATCAGAGTGCCTCTCACACACCAGACTTGGTACCAGGCACTGAGGATACAATCAAGAATAGAGCAATTCCACTTCAAAGAATTTATACTAAGGAAATAAAAAGACAAGCCTGTTAAAATATTCACAGCAACATTTTTTATAACCAAAAAGAAAAAAAATGGACATAACCAAACTTTCCATCTATTGGGCACAGATTAAATAAGTGACAGGACAGCTACACAATGGACTCCCATAGAGTCATTATACATGAAGCATATCAATTGGGGCCGGCCCAGTGGCACATGGTTAAGTTCATGTGCTCCACTTCAGCAGCCCAGATTCACTGGTTTGAATCCCTGACACAGACCTACACACCGCTCACATCAAGCCATGCTATGGTGGTGTCCCTTATACAAAGTAGAGGAAGACTGGAATAGATGTTAGCTCAGGGACAATCTTCCTCAAGCAAAAGAGGAAGATTGCCAACAGATGTTAGCTCAGGGCCAATCTTCCTCACCAAAAAAATAAATAAAAGCATGAAGCATATCAATATACAATGACATGGAAAAATGTCCACAATATATTTTTATGTGAAAATATCAAGTAACAAAACAGAACGTACAGTATAAGCTCATTTTTATTTTAAAACCAACTATATGAAGTCTGGAAGAAGATAAACCAAAATGCTAACAATGATTATCTTTAGGAAATTAAATTACTGGTGCTTTAAAAAATTTTTCCTTTTTATATCATCTATTTTCTAAATAACTATTAACAAGTATTATCTTTATCTTTATAATAATAAAATAATAAAGCTACTTCTTAAAAGAACCAAACATTTTAGCACAAAGGTTTCTAAATTCTAATTCTAAAATGACAGCTCTTTGTGTATCCTCATTGCAGCTACAACATCCAACCATCAGTGAAGTACCAGAAGTAAAGTAAACCTGAATCCAAAAGTTAAGTGGAAATATCTGATTATCTAAACAACAATGTCCTCTAATAACATGCTCTGTATCAGAATTAATAATGTCTGAAAAATTCTTTTACTCCCCTCCCCTTCTGGTCACCTAATAAATTCTACAAAACAAAATTCTAAAAAGTTTAAAGAGGTCCAATCTGACATGTAAAGAGATTAGAAGTCATCACTCCCATGCTCACAACAAGGAAAAGGCTAAACAAACTGAAAATCAACAACTCTTCTGAGATCCATCAGAGAATTGAGGTCACGGCACCCTGCCACCCCAAAATCCAGAGAATCACAACTAACCAGGAACAGAAGCCCACCACTGGAGCCAGCAACTAGTACGAACATTTAAAAGGTAATTGACTAAGTTCTGGAAACTGATCTGTGGACTAGCTTGAGACAGAAAATCTCCTAGAGGCCCGGTCTTGGGGTGGAAGGGAGGGCCCATTTTCATGAGTTTTACCTCCAGAAATGCCAACAGGTTCTCAGGGTGAAAACTGGAGAAAAAAATCTCCACTTGCTTCCAGCAGGGAAAGAGGAAAAGTAACTGTTTTGAAATATCCCGAGCATTCTGCCCTCAAGGAAAACTATTTTACCAAGGCCTAACCAACCTGGGGGAAGGGAAATACCCAACTTTAGTTCCCTCTAGACTTTCTGCTTCACTTAAGGAGTGTAAGGGTGGAGGGGGGAAGCTGAGAAGCAGTTGTGAAGATCACAGCCCAGACGCACAGACTCACTAAAAGATGAAGACCTAATCATAGGTTCTCCTATGATTCCCCTCCCCCCACACCTTCCCACCACATCAGTAGGGGTCCTGTCTAACAACAGGGGAATACAACTGAAAGAACTGCACAGCTCAGACCTTATGTAAGAAGTCTCTAGGGAAACTCCAAGACAACAGAGAAGACAAAAACAAGAACACTAGAGGAAATTTTAGCCTCTGACACCTATAGCAAATAGTAAGCACAGCCTAACTCCTAGTCAGATAAACACAAAACCTCACACTAAAGGCCTATTTGCCTCAGTTCCTTTTACCAGATACATCACATCAAGTTTTCAAAAAAAAACTACAAAGCATGCTAAAAGACAAAAAGCATAGTCTGAAGAGACAAAGCAAGCATCAAAATCAGATAGGAGGCAGATATGGCAGAGATCTTGGAATTATCACACCAGAAATTTTTTTTAATTTAAAGAGAGAAAGGAAGGGTGAAAGCAGTGATTTCAACAACTCATAAACTATATAATCAACCGCTACAGATCATTGTTTTTAACTCCAAAAATAATTAGCTAACAAATTTATCAGTACTTAAGTCGTACAGACCTGCCTCTACCTCACATTTGCATATTTCTCCCTCTGAAATATTTCTTCTAAGTTCTCATTACCAGAAGGATGAACTCTTCTAATACCTTGCTCAGAGTAGCTGTATAGAAGTAATGGAAATGGTGCTGGGAGTTTCTCCCACATTCAATAAGCAAAAGCACAGAATATAAAAGTGACAGATCCAGTTCCAGCTCATTTCATAAGTGAAAACACTGAGTCCAAGAGAACGAGTAATTTGCACAAGGTTACACAGCTCAGAAAAGAGCCATAAGTAGCATATTTAGTTCTCTGACATGGTACCCTCATTTCATTATGCTACAGATGAAAACAGAATATTTAAAAGTCATCCAATTTAGCAATACGTTTCGAGAAGCCATCAATGTACAAATGAAAGATCATAATTAATTTTTAAGACAGCAAATTTTCCCTCTCGTCTGGTAATAACAGATTTGATTCTCACCTCCCCCCTTCTAAATTTTTAAATCCACAGACCAGAAAAAGCATTCATTTTAAATTTTTTCAATATTTGGAAATTTTTTGATATTGTTTTGTGTTTTAATAACATATACTTATTATAAAAATATTTCAAACAGTAAAAGAGATATAAATCCCATTTCCTTAATCATGGCCATATTTCCTACTTCCTACCCAAATCTCCAGTTGCTTTGGCTTTGTTTTACACAAATGTACTATACTATAGTCCATTGTTTTATACTATAAAAACAATGACAACTTTAAGGCACATAATTTTAGTCCATAAATTCAACCTTAATTTTATATGCTATCAATGGATTAAAGGAAACTAGCTACTAGTAGCACTTTTAAGGCTTTCTTCCATGTATTCTTTTAAAATCAACAATTTTGATTTCATATAAATATAATCCTATAATCAACAGCTGATTAGCTTAAGATGCTAAAATAGTCTAGATTTAATTGTGCCCTACTAGGCTGTTTGACTTAAACTGATCCTCTAAATCTAGTCAGTTTAATAAACATAAGTAAAATCACCTGTTTCATCATGGTAGTTCACAGCTTCTGTCTCCATCCATGCATTATCAGTGTTTCGAGGATCATCAACATACCCCTTATATATCTATTTTTAAAAGGAGGCAGACAAAAAAAAAGTTTCTAGTAAAACAGGAATGGGTAGAGTAGAAGCATGTTACCTTCATTAGAATCATAAATGTAGATATCCAGTTACAAAACAATGTGCATACAGTTAACATTACTTAACACTTAAAAATGGTCAAAATGGCAAATTATGTTATGTGTTTTTTACCACAATCAAAAAAAAAAGAAATGTAAATATCATAGAACCTTTAATGTAGCATCCCATATGCTTGTTTTAAACTTTCCAGGGAACACCATTCTCAAGAACTTTTTGAGGCAGTTTTAAAATTCACAAAACCCTCGACACCCAAGACTCTAATTTAAGAATTTGAGAATAGTCATATTTAGGCCATATGATTTTTTAAAGTCTCTATAAGTATTTTTCTATTTTAATAATTTCTGTGACTATAGTTTCAGAAATACAAAGGTAGATTCTCCTAGTTAAACAAAGGAGATCTATAAATAAAGTTAGTAAAGATTAATATTCAAGCTATTAATACATGAAAAGATGTGGATCTAGCCATCTAACACAAATGTGACCCAAAAAAGTGGACAACATTGATAAACAATTAAGAAATCTCAATTCTAGAAAGAAAATAAAGCAATCCAAGCAAAAATCAACAAAAAAGAAAAGAAAATCTGTACTTTTCCTTATTATTAGTGTACATACACCTTATAAGGTATTTTTTTAAATCACAAAGGATATGTAGACAAAACAGACATGAGACTTAAGTGGTTATCAACCAGAAAAACTCTGAATAACATAATTTAAAATGTAAATGTCCTTTCGAAAGAGCTGAATTCATGCAAATAAAAAAAATTTTCTATTGGATGGGTACTCAATGTATAAGAAAATAGATTCTTAATTGTCACATTAGCTCATACCTAGTCTACCTAGTCTAATGAAAAACTAAGAGGAAAAAATGTATTATAATAAATGATGTAATTGACCTAAAGTTGGGCTATAAAACTTGAAGTAGAAATTTATTTACATTTATTTACTACTATGATTTAAGTTGTTCTTATGAACACATATTTCAAATATACAAGTATTTCACTCTATTCAGAGAACGATCTACCAGATTTCCAGGTGAACTTCAAGTCATTTCCATTAATCCACAGGACTAAATCCTTCCTAGGAACCATCACTTCTTACCACTAGATGTTCCTGGCTGAAGAGTTTGTGCAACTGCTCCTCTAATTCTCTCTTTTCAGCACTGGATTTCTGTAAGGAGTTGAGAGCTTCCTCACCAAATTCTCTTTTCAGTGTGGCACTAATCTTCTCTCCTGGATCCACCATCCCCTAAGAGTCACAATTTTGTTAAAAAAAAAAAAAAAGTAATAGCCTTTAATTCATTCAACAAATTTTTACTGAGTGATGCAATGGACATTTACTGCTCTATCTGCTCATAATCATGATCCCCATTCTTCTGTGATATGCTCTTCTCTAAACCATTTGTTTCTAGTAGAAGTAGCCTATCAGGATACCTCATATATTTGACCTCAATAATTGGTCCAAGGTTTGCCTATGGCAAACTGAGCCAATCAGATGCATTTCCTGGTATTTTCCAACTCAAGCTAAGGAAGGAAGGTCTGGAGGCAAGAAAGAACACAACAAGTTGATCATTTCCTCATTGTTCATTCCATTCCAGCCATACTGATCTCAATGTTCCTAGAATGTGCTGGACATACTCCCACCTTAGGGCCTTTGTGCCTGCTATTACTTCTGTCCAAGATGCTTTTCCCCAGACTATCCACATACTTTACTCATTCACCTCCTTGAGATCTTTACTCAAATGTTACCTTCTCAGAGAGACCTTCTCTAACCACCCTATCTAAAATTGCAAACTCTCAGACATTTCCTAGTCCCCTTTCTTGCTTTAGTTTTTTTCTTAGTATTATCACCTTTTAACATATAATAACTTATTTATCTTACATGTCCCCCCACTGGAATGTGAGCACCCCCACTGGAATGTGAGCACCAAGAGGACAGGGATGTTTGTTTATGTTGCTCTGTTGTACCCTCAAATTCTCAAATATTAGTTGACAAAAGGCAGATATTCAAAATATATTGATTAGATGAATGAGTCTCAAAATGGTATCAGTGACAATAGTTCCCTGACTGATCAGAATTTCAAATGACAATAAAAACATAAGATCCTATAATAAAATCATTATTGTGTTTCTGCACTCAGCATGTGTGAAGTTTGACTATTTGGCTCATAATAATTAGCCTAAGCTTATATCATAGTTAGGTGAGATGTTTATTTCCATTCCATTTTTATCCTACAAAGAAAAAACCATTCTTGTAGATAGCAGTAAGTCATCCTCTCATCAAAATATCTCCATTTTACAATATAGCATAAAATATAAAACGCTCTGCCGCACACAATACACATTTTTTTTCACAATACACATTTTTAAAAAGACACTTCAAATATACCACTGACATGAACTCAACAAAAGCACCCTCTTCCTGATATTTTGGAAATTTTAAAAACTATAAGAAACAGTAAATATTAAAAGTTATCTTTTTTATTATGTCTAAAATTATCAGAATTCAAGAAAAAAAATGCTAAAAATCTTACCTTGGGCTTGGAGTAGGGGTTGAGTTCTGAGATGAACCCAACGTTAATGAGTACCTACTATATACCAAGTGCTTTATATGCTATCTCTAGTAATCCTATGAAGTAGATACGATTATCTTTACTTTAAAGGTGAGAGTCTGAACTCCTCAAGCCTAGGTCTAACTCCAAAGTCTATGCTCTTTCCCAAGGGTTTTAGGATTAGACTCAGACTCTTAACAGCCTTGCTCCTATACTTGTTATTAACAGTGTCACTTCACTGCAGTGATGAATGACAAAACAATTACTAATTGAAGTGGGAAGGAATGGAGTAGAAAAGACCACACATGATAACTTTGTAGTAAATAAAACTAAAAAGACCTTAAAACATTAATTTGATTTAATTTTAATGCTTACCCCTGGGATTGCCCATTCTCCACAGTCTTTCCTTTTTATTGCAACAAACTGTAAGATGTTCTTTCCAGAAATGGGGTGGGTGATTTTATTTCCACTTTTATCCTTTTTCCACCTATAAACAGCAATGTAAGGTCAAAACCAATCTGGAGCAAAGACCAAGGTTCTATCTCAAGTTTGAGACAAAGTTATAAACATGTATTTTTCTTTATAATAAAATATATATAAATTTACCTCAAATCAGCTGGTTTTACCAAAAAAAAAGTTTTGTATTAGAAATATTCCATATTTAGCATTATTACAAACCAAGACAAATGTCTGAGTTCCATAAAGGATATTGTATTCTCCACAATAAAAATTCAGGATATAAATGGTTTTTACTGCTTAAAGTACTACCAAAAAAAAGTTTAAAAGCAGAATAGAACTTAAAGGAAGAGTTGTAAAAGTTAAAAAAAAAACAGTTCAAGGGTCCTTTTTAAGAATCACAGGTAGTAAAAAAGATCTGGTAATATTTGCTTTTAACAGTTCACTCTATGTTAGTAGAAAAGCAGATTATATGATACAGGGTCAGCTGGTCTCAACAGGAGTGCTTTTCAATCTTTATGCCCTCTTTTGATAAAAAATCTCATTCTACCCTTTAAGTTTATATTTTGAATTGAATTTCACACGGTTTCTTTTTAATAGTATCAAGGCAATATTAATTTCAGAATCCACTTTTCCTAATCACAGTCTCTTTCCCGGAGATGCTGATAAATCTCCCAATCCCCTTCCATACCTCCACCATATCCACCGCCCCAGACACAATTTTAAAAATTGTTTTAATAGTTTCTTAGGCAAAGATAAAAAATTTTGAACTTCCAATACTAAACCAAAAAAGAAAACCTACAATCTAATCATCACTTGAATGAGATTCAATGAAATACACTGGTTTAGATATGTTTCCAAATTTCTTTATACTGTAGCTGATTTCCCATCTAACCCATAATTTCTTCCCTGAAAGCGCTCATAGTCTAGCAGCAGAACTAGACATGTAAGTGAATAAATTCTAAGACAGAGAGACAGTTTGATGAGTATAATAAATAGAAATGAAAGAATAATTAGTACAAGAAGATAGCATTTGTGTTTAAGGATGCCAGATAGAGGAACAATATAAGCAAGAAACAAGCTATAAAATAAAATAATGTGTTCAAGAAACTGAACGTACATGTGGGATCTGGCAACATGTGCATCAGTGAGGGAAAGATGGGGGATAAGGCTGGAGAAGTAGGCAAAGAATTCATCAAATTCATCTGCTTAGAGAGCCAGAGAATATTTTTAAACAGGGTAAAGCCATAAGCAATTTGTATTTTACAAAGCTCACTCACTTTGACAAAAGTGTGGAGGTTGGTTTGGAGGGAGACAAGACTAGAGGCAAGAAGACTGCTACCCTGATCCAGGTACAAGACGATGAGGACAGGACTGAAGGCAGAGACTGTGAGAATGGAGAGAGGACAGATTTTACCCTTATTTTTAAAAGCCATTCATATAGCACTTATCATGTACCTGGTTCTAAGTGCTTTAGTGTATTTATCCATTTAAGCCTCAAACCAATTCTATGAGGTATTTGTATTATTGTCTTTATTTTACAGATGCAGAAAATGAGGCACAGAGAAGTAGATAACTTGCCCAAGATTGCAGAGCTAATAAGTGGCGTAAACCAAGATTTAAACCCAGGCAGTCTGGTTCCAGAATCTGTGCTTTTAATCACTCTAGCACTATTTACTTAAACCAAACAAACAGAATGTTTACACTAGTTAGAGAAGAGGAAGGGTAAAAAGCCAAATGAGGGCTCTGTACACTCACAAACATTTACTGGCACCTACTACACATCACATGCAAGGAAATGGGAAAACAAAGCCTAACACAGAGCCCCTGCTGCACAGCCTGCCATGGCCAGAGCATAGGGAAGAGAAGCAGAATAGAGACGCTGCTAGGCAGGAAGGCAGGACCAGAGAGATGATGAACAGCTGGCATATCATGTTTACATCCTCAGATTTTATCCTGAAGGGACTCAAGGATTTTAAGCAGAGTAGTTTCTTGCTATGCTCTTTATTAATATCAAATATATTATCACCAAATTTAAAACAAAATTTCTTGATATAATAGAAATAATGCATCATTTTAATTAATGAACCTCATTAACATTTATTAAATACCAACGATATTCCTATGTACTATTGATAATCCCTCCCCACTTCTGAAGGTCTATACCTTCCTGTCTTTAACCAAAACTGGAAAGAAAATGATATTGCCACTAACTTTTTGACCTGAGTTTATTCACAATAATATATTAACACTTCCCATCTCGATGTGACTTTAAAGGATCTAAAGAAACTTCAGATGACTTCCCATTATACATGGGAAATCTCTAGGAGAGGTATCTGGCAATCTAAAAATTTAACACGTGCCCTGGAGATTCTAAACAAGAAAGTTTGTGAAATTCTGAAGTACAATGCTATTTTGAATTATGAAGTACTTGAGAAAAAAAGGAGGATGGAATCTTTGCTTTAAAACTGCCTAGGTTGGGCCGGCCCTGTGGCCTAGTGGTTAAGTTCAGCACACTCCACTTCAGCAGCCCAGGTTCGGTTCCCAGGCGTGGACCTACACCACTTGGCAATGTCCATGCTGTGGTGGCAACTCACATATAAAATAGAGGAAAATTGGCACGGATGTTAGCTCAGGGTGAATCTTCCTCAAGCAAAGAGGAAGACTGGCAACAGATGTTAGCTTAGGGTGAATCTTCCTCAGCAAAAAAATTAAAAAATAAAAAATTTTTAAAAGTGCCTAGGTGACTCTTATAATTACTTATTAGTGAAATACTGGTATAAAAGAGAAAGCTCAATATTTGGAGCCAAATACACCTGATTCAAATTTCAGATCTACAAGATCTAGGCAAGCCACTTAACCTCAGTGAGTCTCCATTTTCAGATCTATAAAACAGATATGTTAATATCTACTTTGAGGAGTTTTTGTGAGAAACAAATGGAAAAACTAATAATAGCACTTTGCAGACTGCCTGGAGTAAAGCAATATTTTCAACAATTCATTTAATCTTAGTGATTCTTCCTTCATCATCTTTCATTCTCCTCTTCCTTTCATTTCCACTTCCACTCATCTATCTGCAGGGACCCATCACTTAATATAGGCATTACTGAGACAGCAAAGAACAGCAACCTAAGAGTAGACTGCATCTGTGGGCTCTTTTATGGCCTTGGACCATCTCTAAGCCTTCAGTTCTCCTATTTGTATAATGACCTAGTTAAGCTCAAAAAGTCTACCTTTTCAAAACAACTTGACACACAATCACTACATTTACTCCTAGCTGCTATTTGGTCTACCATAGATAAAGATGAGCCAATTAGAAGCTAACTTTCAAGTCTCTGGCTTCCCTTTTCTGTTTCTTGTTCCCTTACTGGCACTCCTGCTTCAAATGTTTTACACCTTCCTGTTTTTAGCCAGCCTCACCAAAACTGGAAAGAAACTGATACTGCCATTAATATTTACTTAACTTATTTTACTTACATTGATTAATAAGAATATATTAACTCTTCTCATCTTATTTAAACCATAAAGTTTCTAAACAAATTTTAGATGGATAGAGGATAGAGGTAGGTTGATAGGTCAATAGGCAGATGGGGAGGAGGGAGGGAGAGAGGAAGGAACGAAGGGAGGAAGGAACGAAGGAAGGATAGATGAATAGATGAATAGATGGAAGGATGGAAGGATGGATGGATGGATGGATGAACGGAAGATAAAACTGGGTGGGGTATGGGCTAAAGATCCCTATTGGCAGGGGAACTCAAAGGGTAGGTAAGAGAATAAGATGGGGCAAGCATTGGTGCCTCTTCCAGTAACTTGAAAATAAGGGAAATAAGCTGCTTTCCTAGAGTTAAACTACGAAATTATTATTAGATCTCAGAACAGAGAAAAACAAAGTCTCCTGGAGGAGAGGAAGGCCCACAAAATACCAAAACTAAAAAAGTAAGAATATTGAGGAAAGTGACAATTACATGTGAGGAAGGAGTTGGTCAGTGACGAAATCCTAAAAATAAAAATTAAAGGGAGGACAGAGATGACAGAATATTCCAGATGTGTTGGCAAGATGACTCCTATGGAGATGGCTAAGTCCATCTAAACATTACATTCACCTACTTTATTCTGACTCACGCTCATGAAGGGACCTTCTGAATATGATATGGCTAACCAGATAGATCTGCTTCAGGAAGAGAACACCTTTCCCCTGTTCTGAAACCTTCAATGGCTCCAGTTCACGCTCCTTAACTTTGGTGTTTAATATTCTCCACAATAGAACTGCATAAAAATTAATTAATTTTAAGTTTAATTTATCACTATTTTTCTACAAGAATCTTCTGTTTCAACCAACCTGGTCTTTTCACTGTCCCTCAATACTCAAATAGATATTACTACAAGCCTTCTAAGGCCTCCTCCTGTCCACCTATCCAAGCTTCAAGCTCAGCTCCAGTCTACCTCCTTCATAATGCCTTTCTTGGGTGCTCTGGGTTTACCATCACCATGCCCCACATCCAACCTTCTAATTTTCTAAAGCATTCTGTATCACCCATGTTTCTTTGACATGTTTTCTTATTTCATATTTTCCATCTTGCAAATGAAGCCATAGCTCCTCAATGACAGGGAGCTGAAACTTAGAATTGTTATACCTTTTTGTATTTTCCAAAGCACCAACTGAATTCTGAGAACAAATAGATGCTCAATAAATATCTGGTGAATTAACTTGGCTTAGATAATGCCTAACCCACTCATACAACATAAAACTACAGCTTTACACTCATATCACATCACCAAAATTTTACATAAAGTCCCTTTAAAATATAGATTTCGTGGGTGTGTGGACGTATATATACATGTGTGTATATACATACATAGATGTATACAAACACACATATATACATGTGAGCATACAAACACACGTATATACACACATATGTATATGTGTGTGTGTGTATGTAAACACATGGTTACAATCTATTTTTCCAATCATTTAGCTTTTTGCTACTGAAATTTTTTTTTAGTTTGTACCTGGTTATGATGGGATCCGCAGCATGATTTGGGCCCCATCTCCCCAAAAGCCCCCGGCCAACTAGTCCTGTCCGTCCTGCAGGATTTCTGGAAAAAGAAACATAAAATCAATTGAATGTGTTCATCTTTTTTAACCCAACTTGATATGGCCCAAAAGAAGGCAGTCAGAGCAATGAGAGGGAAATAATATCTCCACACAAACCCAGCAGCACTATCACATCTCCAGCCCTGGAAGCACTGTGATTTAACTTTTTATTTGTGCGTGTGTTAGCTTTGGGCGTGATCTAGGAGATGGATCTCATTCCCAAAGTTGTTCTACAATATAAGATTTTCTTTCAGTTTTCATCTATACTTCTAAATTCAAACTAGAACCTTACTGGACTCTCAAATCTTGGAGGATGAAACGCTCTGCACCGAATCATCATCTGTCTCTACAACAATGACGATTTATAATTCAGCGCACCCACACTTCACTTTCTCATCATCCTCTTTTCCTAGTCCATTCTCCCACAACTCTTCCCATTAAAATAATTTTTGCTACATTTTAAAGTCGATTTTTCCTGAGTGGGTTCTGGATCCTTATTATCAGTAAGATATTTTGTAGCATATAACGAGGTAGTAGTATCATTCAATACTTCAAGATTTCAAATATACCAAAATTCAACTTTTAAAGAAAACAATTTTTTCAAAAATGCCAACTACTATTTAACCTAATGCCACAACCCAATGTTCAAGTCTTGATGCTGGCCATGATACCAGTTCCCCTACATTAACGCAGCATATATGGGGTTAAAACCAAAAGCACTCATCCTCTTTCCCTGCTTCTCTAAGTTATATTCATACATAAACATAAGTTTTTTTTAAAACTTTGTATCCCGGAACGTCGCGAGGCAAATAGAAGTTATAAATTGTTAAAAGCCCAGGTGGCCTCATGCTGGGCCTCAATCTGAAACTGAAGTTTGGCTAGTTACAGGGAGTTTGAAGTTTTGTTACAGGGAAACTGATATCAAGAAAATATCAAGAAGCTGAAGCTCCCAGACCCCAGCTCCTTGGCTTCCAGGCACCAGGACCCACCGCCCATCACGGAGACGGACAACCAAAGACCCCCACCTGCGATTCCCTTACCTCGCCGTCCTCCCCCACAAGCAGCCTCACAGGCCAAAGACAGGCTGATGGGAAAGCACCGACCAGCAAGGCCACAGGCTCCCCTCCCTACAAGCAGTTGCATTCCTCGCAACCTTTAAAACCCTTTGCCTCCCACCTTTCGGGGAGACGGGACAAATTTGAGGGCTCACTCTCGTCTCCCAGCTAACGTCACCCGAGATAAAAACTCTTTCCTTGCCATAGCCCGGCATTCCAGTCTTATTTGGCCCCTCTTGTGTGGGAGGTAAAGAACCTGTGTATGTATCCGATAACAGTATGTCAGATAAACACAGCAACACTCGGGCCTGAGTAATTTTCTTCCACTCAATATTCCTTAAATGTTCAACTTTCATTATGTACCAGTAAAATGCCGTAATCTGCAATCTTACCTATTTAATATTATATTTTTTATCCTCCCAGCATATGAAATTAAATAAACAACTTGCCAAAATGTCTCTTCCAGCCATCTCTTTTTATTTTGGTCTTCCCTGTGACTATTACTAAAGTTGAATGAGTTTTTGTATTGTTTTGTACTAGACTCAGAAATTTTTCTGCAAGACTTGCAAATAAAGACAAAGACTAAACACCTGGCCAGGTGACAATAATTCTACTTTACAGATTCACAGGAGGAGTGGCAGAGTGGCCAGTAACTATGTTTTATTCCATGTAACCATACACCCCTGAAAGAGAGAATTGTTAGTTTTTATAAAAGACCAAGTCTATAACTTGCAAACTAGAAGCTGTGGAAAAAAAGACTTACAGACTATCCTATAGCCTGAGAAGCAGAGAAAGTTGTTTGCAGAGAAAGAGAAATGAAGACATCATACAAAGAAAAGCATAGATGAGGCAGAGAGACAGTTCTAATGGATTTCCAATTTCCTAAGTTAGCTGCATTCCAATTTCCTAAGTTAGACAATCCTACAGCCCAAGAACAGGGTTCACTTTTGGCTCAGGCAAGCTGGAGTTGGTTTCTATTAGTCAGAGTCTTGACTAAAACATGCTATCTTGCCTTTGCTGCCGATCCTTTTATATCGGTACATATCTTTTAATATATTTTACCCAGAAAAGAACCTAAGGAATAAGTCAAATACAAGAAGAGTTTGACTTAGAGATTTAATAACATAGAAAGGTGAATAAGCTATGACCCAAAGAAAGAATTTAGCAAAACAGAAGGACCAGGTTGGGGTGAAAGGAGCACAATCATTTCCTTGTCCTAGAGGAACTAAGAATACAAACTGCAACATTTTTACAAGGTGAGACCATGAATGCAAATCTGTGATCCTTCTTTTGTTTTATTTGGGGCATGTTAATGTTCACATTTCTTCCTAACTTGTATAATGTCTTCTTAAGGAAAATGGAAGTTTGGAGTTGTGTAGAAAAATAATTTTTAAAAGTATAGAAAGATATGATGTTAAATTACTGGGTTACTTTGATTTTTACTATTATGTGTTTGGATAAATTCTTACTTTAAGCCATTATCTCACTTAATAAATAATCACTGAACATACAATTTTCAATCCCTTCTCTGTTAACTTATTCAATTATTTCTACCTTCAAGGTGGAGTTACAAAAAGATGCATTCAAATCTTGCCTCTGCCATTTACTCAATGCCAATTGCTTACACTCTCTCCTTATCTATAAATGAAACTAAAAATACCCACCCACAGGGTTATTGTGATGATTTAATCAGATCACACACATAAATTCTTTTGTACAATGTCTGGTACATACAAGCACTCGATAAACATTAATTATATTTTCTAACTTTGAAGCTCCATTATTGTAAGATGTTCCATTCCCAGTACCTACCTAGGTCTTCCATTTTCAATCTCATACAGTCCATTCTGGCTCTTTCTCTCAACACGCCCATCCTTTTCATTAAACTTGGGAGAAAAGGTACTTTCACTGCAATGAGAATATCAATGCAAAATAAGAAATAATGATTCAATACTACCAAGAGTTTAATAATGCCAGTCAATCTGTTATTTATAATAAGCAGTCTCCCTGAAACTAAATTTTTGAAGGGTTAATTTTCATTTACAAATCCATCTTACTCCTTCAAAACAGTTTCTGAAAAAAAAAATTTGTTAACTAAAACACCTTACGTTGCCCTCTGGGAAGGACAAATGGCAGAAGAACTGGAAATCCTCCATATGTTACAAAAAACATCTACATTACTACTAGCAAAGAAGAATTGTCTGGGCACAATATGGCAATCATTGGTTCCTACGTGATTTCAAAAATAAGATTCCTTCTGATATCTTGATGTTTCTACTGTCTCAAAATAATTTTAATTTCTTTAAATGTATACTTATTAATATTTTTATCCAAGTAAACCCACAAAACAGCAAATTCACCCCACAAGCTGCATAATAACTATAATGTAGATTAAAATAGATATAATATGCTGGAAATGTTCTAGATCTTGATAGCAGTTAGAGAGATATATAAGTGTAAAATTTTCCTGAGCTATACCTGCACACTTTAAAAATGTGCATTTTACTGCATTTCTCATATTTCAATGAAAATATTTTAAAAATAGATATAAATAAACTCCTTTCCTCAGTGATTATGAAATCACTGACATAACTGCACTGGCAATGAATAAAGAGTTGTCCAACACTGGATAGTTCACAGGCAGTTCTGACATAAGTTTCACTTTTTTTCTTGCTTTAATCCAGGAAGTGAGCACAGAAATATTTGTACTCTGTTTTAAGAATTTCCAATTTGAATGATCCAGACATTCTTTCAAGACTTCTAACCAATCTTCCATCTAACACACAAATATACCGTCTAATACACAGATAAAAAGAATTAAATGAGAAAAATCATGAAATTATAAAACCAGAGTTACAATGTTCTTGGGACTTTAGAACTTCACCATTTAAAAAAAAAAGTGTGAACCTAATTATAATTGAAGCATTAATGTTAGCAATAAAGCTGGATTTAGACAGTGATATAAATTCAACTCTTAAAAAAATAAATTGAATGAAAAATAAGAAAATGTATTCAATCTTCCTCTATTTACACTATACAGCACCCGTGCCAACATTATTAATTTCAATTGTGCATAATGTGTATGTATAATATATGTAGAAATATGTACATCCTCTAAAATGGGGAAAATGCAACTCATTTAAAGCTAATAATTTCTCCACAGGTTAGCTTCATGATTAATTAATAATCCAAGTACTATTATAAAGCTACAAACACATCTTTGGATAAAATAAGAAAACTGTGGGTCAAAATCAAGTCAAAGCAATTAGACCATGGTAAAGTTTAACAACTAATGAACTAATACTGGGTCTATCCAACTAGCAAAACTTTTTACTTAACTGACTAAATAATGCCTTGAGAGGACTATCATTTACAATAAATTCACCCATTAAATCAAGCTTATAAAACTGCTCTAAAACTAAGGTAGCAGTTTAGCAGAGCGGTGAGGAGCATGAATTCTGGAGTAGACTGAGTTCAAGTCTGAGTTATACCATCTACTAGCTCTGTGACCATACACAAAAGACAAACTTTTTTCATTTTGTTTGCGTGTTTTTTCTATGAAATAGAAAATCCTGTCTGCCTTCCGGAATAGTTATAAGAATAAAATAAAATAATGCTAATAGAACATTTAGTACAGTGCCTAGCTCATAGTAAATTAAAAAAAAACTCTATCATTATAATTATTAAAAGGAACATAAATTTAAAATGTGAATCAATCTAGCACTTCTATGAATTTAGTCAAAGCATTTTCGCTTGAGGTTTTCGATTTCCTCTTTCTCTCCTTGATCTATCCGTTTTCTATTTTTTCACACTGGCCATTTTTATCATCATCCTGTTTTAATAATACGGAAAAAAATTTTGAAAAACATTTTCACTACTTCAAATACAAGTCCAGCTATGTTGGAAAATAACCACAAAAGCTGTTCTATTGATAACCCAAACAGAACAAATGAAAACAGATACCACCACTTGTCATTTCATAAAGCAAAAAACTTCATAGCAAAGCAGATTTATCTATTTGGAAGGATCATCATAAAACTCCCAAAAGAATAAATAAACAGGACTGTCTAACTTTGGCAAGAATTCAAGCAAATGTGGAAACTGAGTTCTAACAAAGTCACACACTAGATTAAAATGATCTTTCAGCTTTCGAAATGACAATTTACAAATACAACCATTACCTTCTCTAAAAGTCTTACAACCAGCTAATGTCCCCTAATTTGCTCACCTGATCTGAGGATCCGCCCACCTAGGTCCAGCCAAGACAGAGACTGCAGTGTATTCCACAGGATTATAGTCTTTCCACTCAACAAGCCAGCCTACTTTCTCATTAGGAACCTGGCTGCGTTGAACTTTTGAACCTGGGTAAGGAGATGTCCGAGCCTTGTTGTGGGAATTCTCTTTGGCACCATTAGAACCAGACATGATGTTGGAGTTAAGATGAAACCCACAGGATGAAAATGAGTCTCTGGGAGGAAAAAAAAAGATATTCTATATAAATACTAAAAAATAGATAAATTAACCTAAATCAAAGACCCAAAAACATACTTTTCAATTTCAAAGACTTAAAAATCAGCAGACTCAAATTTGATGCATATGACTATACAGCTCTAAAAATTGTACAAGGTTATTTTCAAATACAAAAATTTCTAAAATATTGCTAAATCTTATTAACTGGAACCTACTCACTGAATTTATTTTAGTTGAGAAAAAGGGACAGAAGTTTACTTTTGTTAGCACAGAAGTTGGGGAAGGAAAGTTTGTTATGGAAATTCAACCATAAAAACAAATGTAGGGGCTGGCCTAGTGGCGTAGTGGTTAAGTTCAAGCACTCCACTTCAGTGGCCTGGCGTTCACAGGTTCAGTTCCCGGGCGCAGACCTACGCACCGCTTATCAAGCCATGCTGTGGAGAAAGATGGAGAAAGATGGGCATGGATGTTAGCCCAGGGCCAATCTTCCTCAACAAAAAGGAGGATTGGCGACAGATGTTAGCTCAGGGCTGGTCTTCCTCACAAAAAAAAAAAACAAATGTAAAAGAAGATTGTTTAAGTCTATGTGAAGGAATACATTTTTAAAAACAGTCTACAGTCTAACATACACGTGTAAAATGTATGGCAAAAACAGCACAAAGGAAAAAGAACAGAAAAAAAGAAAACTGTTAAAAGTTCCTACAGGGCCGGCCCAGTGGCGCAGCAGTTTAGTCCGCGCTTGGCAGCCCGGGGTTCGTGGGTTCGGATCCCGGGTGCCCGCCGACTCACTGCTTGTCAGCCACGCCGTGGCGGCGTCCCATATAAAGTGGAGGAAGATGGGCACGGATGTTAGCCCAGGGCCAGTCTTCCTCAGCAAAAAGAGGAGGATTAGCAATGGATGTTAGCTCAGGGCTGGTCTTCTCCACAAAAAAAAAAAAAAGTTCTTACAACATGAAGTAAAGTAATATTACTAGATGTCAGACTGTGATAAATATACAAATTGTAAACTGTAGAGTAAAATTTAAAGTAAAACTAAGAGGCATAGAGATGAAATAATTGGATAATATATACAAAAAAGAACAAAAAAACTGAACCTTAACCTTTACCTCACAGCATACATGAAAATTTTTCATGCCTCCTATCTAAAAACTTAAATGGCTTCTCATTATTCTCAAAATAAAGATTAAAATTCCTAATGATCCTAAATTAGGACATCTAAAGTGGAAAAGGGGATTCTGAGAACATGGTAAAGTAATGACAGCTCCCTTCCCCTACTCTCACAATACCAATTTGCCCTTCTTGAGACAAACGGTTGATGGGACAAAAACCAACTTGATGGGGTGGTGATATAAGTCGACATCATGTGCACTGAGAAGTACACAGTGAGATATCATACACTGACAACTACACAGTGATCATTTCTGAGGTATTCCTGAGGTATGGGTCTAGATATGAAGAAATATAGAACTGACTCAGTTTAAGGGACATTTTACAGAATAAAGGTCTGTACTCTTTAAATTGGTACAAGTCATGAAAGATAAAGTCAGATGAACTCTTCTAGACAGATGGAGACTAAAGAGACATAAAAACCAAGTGCAATCAATGATCCTAGACTGGTTCCTGAATCATAAAGGAAAAAAAAGTTTCAGGACAAGTGGTAAAATTTGAGTGGGGTTGTGTAAATAATTTTAAAAGGTGATACAAAAACCTCATTTATTTACTCCCAACAAAGAAAAGCTTAGGAGCAGATGGCTTTACTGGTGAATTCTATTAAACATTTAAAGAATCAACCCCAGTTCTCCTCAAACTCTTCCAAAAAATTGAACAGGAGGGAATACCTCCAAATTCTTTCTATGAGATCACCATTATTACCCTGATACGAAAGCTAGACAAAGACATTACCAAAAAACAACAGACCAATATCCCTGATGAATATCAATGAAAAAATCCTCAACAAAATAATAGCAAACAGAATTCAACAGCACATTAAAAGGATTATACAGCCACACAATGCTTAACAATGAAGAAACGTTCTGAGAAATTTGTCTTTAGGGGAGTTCATCATCATACGAAGATCACAGAGGGTACTGAAGGGGAACAAAATTTGCCACCCCAAAATGTGTCTCTTTAACATGAAGATTATTTTAGAGTAATTATTTTTAAGAAACAAAAGACTCAAAGTTTTTCTTGTTACCTCTCCTAAAGAATTCAGATTAGAAAATCTATCTCAGGAAGTGAGCTATCACCTTAGCATAACATAAACTAGGTGGTAGACAGGGAGGAACCTAGAAAAGCCTGTTTGTTGGGCTCCCCTCTGTATTCTTCTGTTTCTGTGTAGTCAAACACTTTTTTTCCAAACATTTGCTCCTTTTCACCTACCTGTGAATTGCCTTCTTTCCCTTTGAAGTCCCTGACTCTCCCCACCTTCAATATCTTCTTTTGTCTTTAGCTGAGGATGGTATTTTAGGTGAGGGCTTCAGCCATTTAGGTGAGTTTCTCAGTTTTCCTGCATTTCTCCCATGTACACATGTAATGAAACTTTTGTTTGTTTTTCTCCTGTTAATCTATCTCACGTCAATTAATTCCTAGGCCAGCCAGAAGAAACTAGAAGAGTAGAGAAAAATGTCTTCCTCCCTACAGAACCTAAACCTAGATGGTATAGCCAACTACACATCTAGGCTATACCTTACAAGACCACCATTGTATATGCGGTTTGTCATTGACTGAAACATTGTTATGCCACACACAACTACACCATAACCCAGTGGGATTTATTCCCAGAATGCAAGGATGGTTTAACATGCAAAAATCACTCTATGTAATACACCACATTAACAGAACAAAGGACAAAACCACATGAACATTTCAATTGAAAAGTCTTTGTCAAAATTCAACACCCTTTCATGATAAAAATATTCAACAAACTAGGAATAGAAGGAAACTACCTCAACATAATAAAGGCCACTTATGGAAAGCCCACAGTTTTTTGGTGTGATGGTGAAAAACTGAAAGCTTTTCCTCTAAGATCAGGAACAAGGGACTCCAAATAGCCAAAGCAATCTTGAAAAAGAAAAACAAAGCTGAAGGTCTCATACTTCCTGATTTCAAAACTTATTACAAAGCTACAGTAATCATAACAGTGTAGTACAGGCATAAAGACAGACATACAGACCACTGCGATAGAAAGTTGCTAATGTTGCTATTTATACCTGCTGCTTAAACGTGATACACTGAAAGAGATCAGAACAAGAATATATATAATATACACAAATACAGCCTAGATTATTTTATTGCATTACTGACTAGGTGTAAAAAATATATTTGACCAAGCAAGTGGGAATTAAGTAGCTAATAAAGTTCATTTTACAAAAAAAAAAAACACCTAGTTCCTAAAACGGTCAGACTTGAAGAAATGCAATACTGATATGGTGCTTTGAAATAAAGCAAATTTGCAATACTAATAGCCATAATAATAGCCAAATGTATATAGTGCATGCTACATGCAAGACACCGTTCTTGTGCTGTAATATATTAACTAATTTGATCCTCACAACTCTAAGATTGGTATTGTTTCTCTTATTTTAGAAACAAGACCACTAAGGCCCAGAAAGTCTAAATAAGTTTACTAAAGTCACACACTGATAACGGAATCAGGATCCAATCCCAGGCAAGCTGAGTCCAAATTCCAGGCTCTTAAGATCATGCTATACTATCTCAATTTCATTTTTAACTCAGACATATGTTTATATGTATTCACAGGGATCAAATATACACCGTTCTCCACACATGTCACCGAGAGATCCTGTTGGAAAACTTGGAAGCACTCACTACATCTTTATATACTATCATTTTTTTCTAGAAAATAAGCATTTGCAACTTTCTAGTCAAATCACAAAAACCAACTGCATAACTGTGACTTTCTGGACTTGCCCAAATTATTAAAGTGCAGTAAAATTCTTGATGATAAATTTCTTTTGTCTCTTCCAGGATGCCTTGCAATACTCAACACATACTAGTTGGCTTAACTTTTGGCTTTTTCTTCCATGCCAGTAAGCAGTCATTGGTTTCAGATGTACCTTGCTTTACCTAGGATTCCCAGCATTATAAAAATGCAGAACAACTGCCAAGCAATTTTACATCATTCTAGTGACATCTATCAAAAATAACATTAGTGACTTCCAGAGAGCACAGATGTTTATTCCTTCCCTCCCCAAATCCCACTGAAAAGAGAAAAAAAGATATAATAGGCAAGAAAATCCACAGCAGGAAAGAGACTAGGACACCACTAGCAAAAGAGAGATTTTAACCAATTTCAGGAAGATAAAAACTAGATGGAATCATATTGACCTACAAACCAAAGTAGATCAAATTATATTTGAGAATATGCGCAAAAGGGTGAGGAAGAGGTGCCATTCTTACAAAAGGAGGCCTGAGAGGTTTCAAGCTTGAAATAAGTGGGCACAAATACAATAAGCAGGCAGTAACCTGGGGCAATAACCATGAAAATCAGTCCTCCTCCCTCCCCACCCTCCAAACAAAAAGTCAGCAATAGTTACGTTTGCCCCCAGGATAAAGCCAAAAGTTAAAGAAAATGAAGGACTAGGACCTCTGTTGTGAATACTGATGTTAGAGAACATAGCAAAAACTGGCTTAACATCTCCACAATTTATACTGAGAAAATAAAGTTAAGGCAGCTATGCTCAGCAGAGAAGTTGCTCCACTAGTGCAAAGCCTGGGACAAAGGGGAAAGGGATGGTTCCCAGCCTGTCCACCCGCTACCTGCTCACACACCCTCAACTGAAACCTTCCAGTATAGGTGCCCTGGTACATGGAGCCAATAATCAATCAGTCCTCCCATTTAGAGAAAACAATGCCTATTAGCTACATTAATCAAAATATAAATGGATAACTGGCATCCACCAGATGTTTGAGAAAAAACAGAAGGAAAAAGGACCAAAAAGTAACAGAACCGTTGACCGAAAACAGATAATTCAGGAAGCAGAAGACAATTTTTAATTCTAATTACCATTTTTATAGATTCAAAAGACTTTTTATATACATAAAGTTAGAAAACGCTGCTACTAAAAACAGCAATTCAGAGAAAAAAAAAGTTCTTGTCAAAATGTACAGTTTAATAGACGAGATGACTAACAATGCACAGGACTAAAGTCTGAATTAGTAATCTGGAAGATAAATTTAAGGAAAATCTCTAAGAACATCGTACAAAAAGACAAACCAGCAGAAAATGAGAGAAAAAGACACATAGGTTCTATCCAAAAGTTCCAACAGCTATCACATGAGTTCCAGGGGTAAAAAGGGGTTGGTGGGGACAGGAGAGGGCAAAAATGGGGGGGAAAAAACAGAAGAAAATTTCCTTGTGCTGAAAGTAAACATGACATGCCAAGCAAAAGGAATCAAACAAAACAAAACCACTCCTAGAGGCAACTCATAAAATGTGTTCATTTTTCTGTGCTCAGCATGGCATCTAGGACGTCATGTTTACTGAACAATGGACTCAGAGAATAAAAATCAGACAAGAGGAGAACAAAAGTAGGAGGCAGTGCGAGATCCCATAAATCCGTAAATTTACCCAGAGTTGGCAAATTAAGAAAAAGAGGTAGATAACAAATATATTATCCACACTGAGAAGCAGAAGGGAGGAATGTCGACTCATACTTCTCATTTTACACCATTTATACTGCTCACATTTTTAAACTATGTGCACGTATTAACTTTAATGACAGTGTTTTAAGAATTAAGCAGAGAAAAATGGCACGGGACACCACCACACCCAAACAAGTGCTATTTAAACTCTCTGGGAACAATAATGGTGACTTACGGAGGATGGCAAATTTCAGTATCACTGATCAAGAAACGTCACTACCACTAATCTTCCTCAAAACGCAGATAAAACATTTGAGCCTTTCCGAAACATGGCTATAAATGTCCGGGACGCAAGCAAAGCCAGGAAGCCGCCGGACCGGAAGCTGGTTTCCACCCGCGACCCAAGGACTCAGGAGAAGGAGCGGCCCTTACAGGCGGAATACCTGCACGCCGGGATGCTGCGACAGCCCAAGGACTTGAAAGTCACTGAGGCCAAGGCCACAGAGAGAGACACCGCGGCTAGTGTCTTTCCCAGGACGCGTCCGGCCATCAGCGCCCCGAGGGCGACTTCGCGGAGGGAGGTCGCTCCTTAGCTGGGCCCGCAGCCTCCGCCCGCGCCACAGCCCCGGGCCCGAAGGCCGGGTATCTAACGGGCACTAGGGGTGGGCCGCCCTGCGGTTCCCGAGTGGGGAGCTGCGTCTATCTCGTGAACACACGGAGACCAGCAGCCCTCCCAAAATACGTAACAGTCCAGCGCTTCCGCCAGTGCGACGACGGCAACCTCACCAGCAGGTGACGCCGACGCTCCCAACACCAGCAGCCGGGGGAACAGCGACCCGGGCCCCATGACGTCCCCAGTGCGTGACGGCGCTTTACGGCCGCGCCGCAAAGCAAAGACCGAGCCGGCTTCGTTGCGCCTGCCGTCTTCGACCTCCCAGGCTGCGCGACCTTACTTGGGACGGGGGAGAAAACGGAAGAGAAAGGAGGAAGTAAAAGAAGACGAGGAACTGGAAGGGGAAGACGGGGAGAGAAAGAAAAGGGAGTGAGAGAAGTTCATTGTCCTGTTTTCTCCGGCAGGAAGGGGTTACTGGCAGCTGATGGTGTAAACCACGCGCGTCTTAGTCCTATCTGTGTAATGAGTGGTTACAGGAGGAAATCCATTCTTTGCCTCTTTCAGCTTCTGGTGGCTGCTGGCATTCCGCGGCTTGTGGTCGCAGCACTTTGCGGCACTAGGAACGTCACATTGCCTTCCCATTTTCTGTTTGTGTCAGTTCTCTCTGACTCTCTCTTTTGAGGACGTTTGTGATTTCGTTTAGTGTCCACCTGTATAATCTAGGGTAATCTCACCATCTCAAAATCCTTGATTACATCTGTAAAGACCCCTTTTCCATATTAGGTTACATTTACAGGTTCCAGGGTTTAGGACCTGATTCCCTTTGGGGTTATTTTTCAACCTGCTGCACCAGGATTCAAATTTAGATCTGTTTGACTATAAGCTCAAATTCTTAACCATGCATTTGTTCCGTAAATATTTATTAAACACCTGATATGTGCAAGCACTGTGGTATGTACTGTGAATACGATGATGTGAAAATCAATCAGGAGCACTGTCCTCGTGAATCTACAGGCTGGGTGGGAAGACAGACACTGGTAAAAATAATCGCACAAATAAATGTCAAGTTGAAACTGTGATCTATGTTGTGAAGGGAGGTTCATGGTGCTCTGAGAATTTATGATAGGGAGATTTGGCCAAGTCTGGCAAAGCTCCACTTAGGAAGTACCACTTGAGTCAGATCTGAAGGAAGGATAGGAGTCAATTAGACATAAAATTGAGAAAAAGAAAAACCTCCCTTGCTTAGGGAATCTACTAATGCAGCTACAGTACTATTCAAAGAAGTATAGAACTACCACAGTGGAACCCCTGAACAGGTTTCGGTAAGAGCTCTTCCTAACCCACGCTCTGTGCAATAGTCCATGTAACAACTGTCTTCACAGGTCATAGTTCATCTGTAACTGAATAATAAATAAATCTATAATGTAGCTTGCATCAGCAAGGCAGGAACCAAAAGTCAAACTGAGTCTATCGTACAGAGCCAAGCATGTTCTCGGTGCAATCAATCAGTGCAATCTCAATGCAATGGATCCCAGGATGGGACTGGATATGATCAAGGACATTCAAAAAGCCCAACAAACCATCCTCTAACAGAACATTTATTTAAATTAAAAAAAAAAAAACAGGACTTGTTGACTCGGGTTTTTTATTAGACAAGAAAGTTATTCAAGGACAATCTTGCAAATGTTACTATGTGTTACATGAAAGAGATTTCAAAGAATGTTCTTTTGCAGTTGAGAATAAGTGCTTTCCAAAGTTTTCATTGCTGTTCTGCTAGAGTTGTTATGCAGAAGAAACAAAGATAGCTTATTTAACAGCTAGTTGGAAAACAAAACACATTTTGTTTTCACATTTTAAGTCAGTATTTTTTTTTCTCTTTGGTGAGTTCCATAAGTTTCCATTTATAACCTCTCGTCAATATTGATAGCTAGAGAAAGAGCTTGGAAACAAGGGTCTGCATCAAATCAAAACCACGGTATACGGTAGCAGTGCTGCAAGGAGTAACATAAGAGCTATCTGGACGTACCTCCCTAAGTTCCCATCCCTATCTATCCACCTTCCATTTGTCCTGTCTATTAAAGGATATGTGCTTTTCATTTGTTAATACTTTGGGTAGGGCATCTTCTACATTGAATGCAATACCTTTATTTTTAAGAGTTATTGTGAATTAATCAAAAGGGACAGATCACTTTCACGTAAAGTTAACGGGTAGAGGGGGAAGGGTCCACACAAAATATGGGTAAAAGTGTAAAATTCACAGCGGGCACTTAGGCCATCATGAGTATTTACACAAGAATGCTGCATTCCTAAATACAGGAGCATTCCCGAAAGGACATTCCTTCTGGTACAGAAAAGTGATTTGAATATGGTTGACTATTCCACAGTGACCTATAGCTTGCTAAAGATTTAGCCTCGGGCTGGCCTGATGACGTAGTGGTTAAGGTCACGCGGTCCGCTTCGGCAGCCTGGGGTTCGTGGGTTCGCATCCCGGCGCAGACCTACACACCACTCATTGAGCCATGCTGTGGTGGCATCCCACATACAAAATAGAAGAAGATTGACACAGTTGTTAGCTCAGGGACAACCTTCCTCAAGCAAAAAGAGGAAGGTTGGCAATAGACATTCACTCAGGGCCAATCTTTCTCACCAAAAAAAAGGAGGGGGGGCATTTAGCAGACTGCTAACCCACTGATTCAGCCACTTGGCTATACCACTGGACAAACACAAATTAAATGGGCAAATTATAAATTTAAAGAGACTTAATTCTCCTTGTTGAAGAGACTCCTCTTCCCCTTTAAGAATCTCTGTGCCCTTTTCAAATCTCTTTAATGGCCAAGTCTCTAGACAGTCTCAACACAGGTTTCAATAGTCAAATCTTTCATAGTCCAATGGTCCCCAACCATTGGAATATTCATTGAGATTGTGTGTGGAGCATTCCAGAAAGCTCGAATTCCCTTTGTAGCTTTGTGGCTAGGATCACCAGGAAACTGAATGTCCAAAGTGGGACATTAATGTCCAAAGAAGGGACAGGTTAAAAGTGCCCTACTAGCACATGGAAAAATCATACTCTATATATTAAGAGCTGGGACTACATAGAGAATAGGGCAGTGTCCCTCTAGCAGGGTGAGGAAACTCCAGGCCATATTCTTCCTTGAGCCCAAATCAGTCCCACACAGATGTCATCTACCGGTTTTAGGGATGGGCCTCAATATTCTTCCATCTGAAGGAAACACCAGGCAGGATTCCTCATTGATGCCAGCAAGCTTTTCCTGTCCCAGTTAAAGGTAAGCTGAAGCAGAGACTAGGGTCACTCATTACGCCCAGGACCCGCCCATTGGTCCTCCTCCCTTCTCACTCCAGGAGATTTTATATGGGGGACATTTACAAGTGCCCTCCTGTTTACATATGCTAGCCTATTTGGGAAAATAGACAAATTCCTGGTCACTTTGAGGAATCCACATTCAAGTAGTACATGGGTAAATAATTTTTATGTTTTATTGTACTTGCAACACATTTAAATTTTACCATTAAATACTGAGCATAAGTATGGGCTGGTCTTATATCTGGAGATATTTGAAATGTAAAGATAAATGGACAAATGGCTTAATGGATGTGACATAGTAAATATGAATTGTAGAATCTAGGTGGTGGTAAAACTCTAGGTAAAGGTTGCACTTTATACCCTCCACCACTAAGAAAGAGGACCAATACGTCATGGCCTCTTTGGAGTTTGCAGGTGGCAAATACACAGATACAATTGTTAGGAATACTCCTTCAACACATTCCTTGGTTAACTCAGAATGCCGCCCATTTTGAGTCTTGCCAGAGTAACAGAGCACTCCATGTCAGGTCCAGCTGTGCTGCAGGCTGCTTCTTGGTCCTTATGGCCCTTGCAGATCCACTGGGCAAGGGTTATCCATGGTGGATAAGGAAGCGGTGTGGAATTCATAGGGCAAAACCCCAGGCCTCTGGAGCAGGACTATGCCTTCCATGGCAAAGAGCTTCTTGCTGTTTGAAAATCAGCTCCGGGCATGTTACTTGGCCCTTGTAAATACCAAGCAGCTGACTCTGGAAAATCAAGTCACTAAGTCACCCAAGGAAGCTGCATTAACTCCATCACATCATCAAAATAGCATTTAATACACTCAAGGTACAATTTTCAAATGATTTTCCCGATTCTATAGGATTAGTAAATCTGGTTTGGTTTGTTCCTTGTCTCTTATACATTTGTCTCAGAGAGATATCATTTATTTCCCCTGTTCATAAGTCTCAAAGAAATTAGGTTCTATGTTTAATTTCTATGGAGGACATAGTTGTGCTGAGCAGGGAGGCAGGCAGAGATCATATCATGTAGAATTTTGCAGAAGAGGGCAAGGAGTTTGAATTTTATTCTAAGTGCAACAAGAAGCCTGGAGTGAATTAATCAGGAGACTGACAGGATCTGATTTTCATTTTTAAAATATCCCTCTGGCTCCTGTGAAGGAGAGTTAAGAAATGGAGTGGTAGGCAGAGAGGGATGTGATTAAGACAGAGTTTGTTGTTTAAGATAAAAGATAGAATGTTTGACACCACATGATTTCACTCATATGTGGAATATAAACTAACACATGGACAGAGAGAACAGTTTAGTGGTTACTAGGGGGAAGGGGGTTGGGGGATGGGCACAAGGGGTGAAGGGATGCATTTATATGGTGACTGACAAACAATAATGTACAACTAAAGTCTCACAATGTGATAAACTATTATGACCTCAATAAAAGAAAGAGAAAAAAAGATAGAATGTTTGTATGCCAATGAGAATGATTCAGCACAGTGCTGTGAAGGCGTACAGAATACGGCACTGTAGCATAAAAATTATTTTAAGCTGAAGGCATTTGAGAACAGGCTTTTTTCTGAACTTCCTTATCTATGTAAAAGCAGAGCCTCCCAACAAACTTAGTTGTCATAAATTATCTCCCCAGGAGTCTTGAGAGTTTTGCAACCAGGAAAGATTGTCACAAACATTGTCACAAAACTATTGTATCTCTCATCTATTCTCCTAAGGGCCCATTTATTTTTCCTAAAAGTCATTTGTTTTCCCATAAGTGTCCTTCTTCCTTTCCTCTTCCCCTATTAAAGTGGTATATGGGGGCCAGCCCAGCGGTGCAGCGGTTAAGTTCGCGCGTTCCGCTTTGGCAGCCAGGGGTTCACTGGCTCAGATCCTGGGTGTGGACTTACTGCTCATCAAGCCATACTGAGGTAGCATCCCACATAGAAGAACTAGAAGGACCTACAACTAGAATATAAAACTATGCACTGGGGCTTCGGGAGAAAAAAGAAAAATAGGAAGATTGGCAACAGATGTTAGCTCAGGGTCAATCTTCTTCTTCAAAAAAAAATAGTATATAAAACCCCTCCTCCTTGAATCACAGGTTTCTGTGAATTCTTGTGCATACGTAAATAAAAATCTGTCTTTTCTCTTGCTAATCTATTTTTTCTCTGTTTTATTCACAGAACTCCAATTACTCAACATAATAGGGTAGAAGAAAAGTTTTTCTTCCTCCAAGACTCGAAAATGATTCAATAAGAGTGTCACAGAGTTGACCCCTAGAGCTCTGGAGAAGGACTTGCCTTCCGGGGCAGAGAACTACTTGCTGTTTAAAAATCAGCTCCAACAGGAGGAAGAGGGAATAATTGCAAAAGTGAAGTCTTCAAAATCCTGGAAGGGCAGGAGGGACAGGAAGGGATGGGCTCCAGTGCCTAATGTGGGAGATGACCTGAGGTAGGAGCAGGGACACTTCATTCACAGAAACAGGAGAGGAGGCAGTGAGCCTTGGATCAGGTGCAGAGAGTTTGATCAGTTTGATAGTTGCAAGATGAAGGCATTCATTGTGATTGCTTCTATTTTTCTCAGTTGAGGCAGATTTGTCAACTAAGAGTGAGGGTGGGAAAGGGAGTGTAGGCAGTTTGAGGAGAGAAGACAACATGGGATATGGCCTCTTTCAGAGGGTGGGAAAGGAAACAGGAAATTTCCTCCCAGGGAGTACTTAACACGTGTCTGAGATTTGTGTTCCTGCATTCAGTCTGCACAGTTGAGTTTGTTTATTTGTTTTCAGGTATGCTCAGCTTCTTGGTGCAAGCACAGAGTAGAAGAGAGCGGGACTTAATGAGGGCTGGATCTTCACCAGGTGAGTCCAATGGAGGCAGTAAGACTCAGAAGAATGATTACAATGAAGGGGTATGGGATCTAAGCTGAGTAAGGAGAGGAGGGAGGAACTAAGCCAGGTAACAGGTGATTGGAAGTAGAAGAGTCAGCTGACCTGATCAAAGGACACAAGTCAAGTAGTTGCTGTAGTAGGCACACTCAAGGGGGTGAGCTGGCAGGCTAGGGGTGGATGTGAGAGGCTCCTAGCCAAGGTTGGGCTGCAGGGCAGTTTCTGGGGATATCGAAGTCTTGAATATAACCCTGGGAATAGGTGGTAAAGAGAACAGAATGAAAGGCCTATCTATCATTTTGTGGCCTTATTCTAGTCTCTTCTCTGAACGTTGGTCTCCAACATGTAACTGTTTTTACCATTACACGGTAGGGGTAGATTTGGCAGTAATCAGAGGACATAGCATCAAGGTTTATGAAAGAGCAGTGAACTCTCAAACGTTATCACCGGCAGGTAGAGAGTTAAGTCACAGTAAATAGACATAATTCACACAGGAGAGATCATAAGACAAAGAGTTCTGGCAGCTTTATAAAGCTCCAGGTAAAATCAAGGGTATAAACCCCTTTGTGACGTGGAAGGCTGTAGACAACAAAGGTGACAAAAATGGAATAGTGTTGAGTGCTTTTGCTTGTGATGAAGTAAATTGCTCAATAGTGGGAAAGTGGAACTGAATTAAGCAGATTCACTCTAATTCCTAGGGTTACAAGTCAAGGACAAATAACCCTGCATGATCTTTTATTTACTCCCTCAACTCTCCATAAGGAAACATTTTCATATGAAGTGAACCAAGTTATAATGAATATCCACAGTAGCCTGAACAGGAAAACAAGTTAGAACAAAACAAAGGTGAAGATTATAGGAAAGACTGAATCTCTTTCTCTCAGTATAAGGTTAATGTGTCACTGAATGACAGCAAACAGTAAACTAGATGGAAATAGCATTAAGTTCCAATGCAAAGAGTAAATTCCAATCCCTTTCAAATCCTGGATTAAAAATTGTATAGTTTGGGGGCCGCCCAGTGGCGCAGCAGTTTAGTCCGTGCTTGGCAGCCCGGGGTTCGCGGGTTCGGATCCCGGGCGCCCGGCGACGCACCGCCTGTCAGCCACGCCGTCGCGGCGTCCCATATAAAGTAGAGGAAGATGGGCACGGATGTTAGCCCAGGGCCAGTCTTCCTCAGCAAAAAGGGGAGGACCGGAACAGATGTTAGCTCAGGGCTGGTCTTCCCCACAGAAAAAAAAAAATTGTATAGTTTGAACATTTTATATATATACAGAAGTTCTTAGATAAGAGAGCCAGGTTCGGGGGCCGCCCGGTGGCGCAGCGGTTTCGTCCGCGCTTGGCAGCCCGGGGTTCGCCGGTTCGGATCCCGGGCGCCTGCGGACACACCGCATGTCAGCCACGCTGTGGCGGCGTCCCATACAAAGTAGAGGAAGATGGGCACAATGTTAGCCCAGGGCCAGTCTTCCTCAGCAAAAAGAGGATTAGCAACGGATGTTAGCTCAGGGCTGGTCTTCCTCACCAAAAAAAAAAAAAGAGAGCCAGGTTCAAATTCTAGTCTCATTTATGAGGCAGTAAAAAACTTTATATATCTAGACCAACTGGTTTAACATATATCTGGTTTAACAACTTTATAACCCCCTTCATGAATTTACTGATATACTTTCCTCAGAGCACCAACTTAGATAATTTCTTTATAGAATGTTTTCTTCTGGTCATCAGATTTATAGATCACAGTCTTCTGAAACTTTCCACTGTTGTGGTTGAATTGTTCTTTTTTTAAATTGAGGTAACATTGGTTCATAACATTATAAAAATTTCAGGTGTACATCATTATATTTCAATGTCTGTGTAGATTACATCATGTTCACCACCCAAAGACTAATTACCGTCCATCACTGTACACATGTGCCTAATCATCCCTTTCACCCTCTTCCCTCCACTCTTCCCCTCTGGTAACCACCAATCTAATCTCTCTATCTGTTTGTTTTTATTGTTTTTATCTTCTATTTATGAGTGAAATTGTACGGTATTTCTCTTTCTCCATCTGATTTATTTCACTTAGCATAATACCCTCAAGTTTCATTCATGTTGTCGCAAATGGCAAGATTTCGTCTTTTTTATGGCTGAGTAGTATTCCATTATGTATATATACCACATCTTCTTTAACCATTTGTCCCATGATGGGCGTTTATGTTGCTTCCAAGTCTTGGCTATTATGAATAATGCTGCAATGAACATAGGGATGCATATATCTTTACATGTTCATATTTTCATGTTCTTTGGATAAATACCCAGCAGTGGAACAGGTGGATTGTATCATAGTTCTATTCTTAACTTTCTGAGGAATCTCCATACTGTTTTCCATAGTGGCTGCACCAGTTTGCATTCCCACCAGCAGTGTATGAGAGTTCCCTTTTCTCCACATCCTCTCCAACACTTGTTATTTCTTGTCTTATTAGTTATAGCCATTCTGACAAGTGTGAGGTGATATCTCATTGTAGTTTTGATTTGCATTTCCCTAATAGTTAGTGATGTTAAACATCTTTTCATGTGCCTGTTGGCCATCTGTATATCTTCTTTGGAAAAATGTTCAGATCTTTTGCCCATTTTTTAATTGGGTTGTTTGAGTTTTTGTTGTTGAGAGGTATGAGTTCTTTATATATTTTGGATATTAACCCTTTATCAGACATATGGTTTGCAAATATCTTCTCCCAATTGTTAGGTTGTCTTTTCATTTTGTTGATAGTTTCCTTTGCCGTGCAGAAGCTTTTCAGTTTGATGCAGTCCCATTTGTTTAGTTTTTCTATTGTTTCCCTTGCCTGGTCAGACATGATATTTGAAAAGATACTGCTAAGACTGATGTCGAAGAGCATACTGCCTATGTGTTCTTCTACAATTTTTATGGTTTCAGGTCTTACATTCCAGTCTTTAATCCATTTTGAGTTAATTTTTGTGTATGGTGTAAGACAATGGTCTGTTTTCATTCTTCTGCAAGTGGCTGTTGGTTTCCCTACATCATTTATTGAAGAGACTTTCCTTTCTCCATTGTATGTTCTTGGCTCCCTTGTTGAAAATTAGCTGTCCATACATGTTTGAGTTTATTTCTGGGCTCTTGATTCTGTTCCATTGATCTGTGTGTTTGTTTTTCTGCCAGTACCATGCTGTTTTGATTACTATAGCTTTGTAGTATATTTTTAAGTCAGGGAGTATGATGCCTCCAGCTTTGTTCTTTTTCCTCAGGATTCCTTTGGCTATTCGAGGTCTTTTGTTCCATATAAATTTTAGGATTTTGTTCAGTTTCTGTGAAAAATGTCATTGGAACTTTGATAGAGATTGTGGCTGAGTTATTCTTAGGAATTATTAACTTTTGTGCCTATTTGATCCTCTTTTCTTTGATTCAATCAATATAGCCTTATCACCTTTAAAAACCAGGCACTGAATTAGGCTTAATATTCCAGCTCAGTGTAAATGTACTATATTTTAAAAGAATCTAGGGAATAAAATTTTTCTTCAAAATATGGTCATGCACCACATAATGATGTTTCAGTCAACAACAGACTGCATATGATACTGAACCTCTTAATATCAAGTTTATGTGCCTGATGCACAGTAAGCCAAACACTGAGATGTCAGTGCTTGGAGATGGAGAAAGGTCTATTCGAATTGGCCAAAATGAGAAGGCAGGATCATAGGTTCTCTCAAATCCACCTTAATAAGAGAAGAAAGCAGGGGGTTTTACAGAGCTAAGGGGTGTGGCAGGAGGAGAAACAAAGGGGTAATCCATGTTTCTTTCACTCTCCATAACCCCTGGGCAATCTGACTTCTGGGCTTCAGCAGCAGCTGGGGGCTGGTTATCTGGTCATCCTTGAAGGCATTCTCTTTCTTCAGTAAAACAAGTTCATAAATCTTTATGACCCTTGAGTTATCCCTCAGGTTGAACAAGAAAACAGCAAATCGACAAGATTAACTTCTTTTCATAACAAGGTCAAAAGGTAATCTTATTGAATATTTACAGTAACCCTCAAGTATCACATATACATACAACAGTGGTCCCATAAGATTAGTACCACACAGCCTAGGTGTGCAGTAGGCTAAACCATCTAGGTTTGTGTAAGTACACTCTATGATGGTTGCACAAAGACAAAATGACCTAACAACGCATTTCTCAGAATGTATCCCTGTCGTTAAGTGATGCGTGACTGTACTACTAAAATGTTATTCACTGCCCATTACTAAGAAGTACATTTAAATATCTTTCCTTGATAATTTACACTACCAAAAAATTTACAGTGAAAAATCTGAAGACTAAAAGACAGACATGATCCTATAGTACCCCCACCATTAGGTGCGATTACAAAATAAGGAGGTGAGTTTTGAACAAACCTGCCAGAAAGTACATGCTTCTTTCAAACAGTTTCCCAGGGAGGAGGTGTATTAGAATTACGTTGTATACATTAGAATTACGTTGCTCATACCACAAATGAGGAAACTTCAGAAACTCACTGGGGCGTGGATAAGTGATTCTCAGTTGAGTGTTAAAATGGACCAGAGGGTGAAACAGAGGCCACCCTAAGGAGGGATGACCAGGATCTCCAGGACAATGTGTACTTCTTTTTAAAAAAGCATATTAAACTTTAATATTGATTATTTATTAATATTAATTCCCAAAGACATATTTTGACATTAATTGGAATTATTTTTTGTTTCATCATTTCAAATAACATTAAAGGAAAGCATGAAGTTTAAAAAATATTTTTTAAATCAAAATGGCCCCAAGCTAAAAACAAAAAACCCTAGAAACAAATAGTTCTTTGTCCTACTCCTAATGGCCGGTAAGTGCATGATCAGAAAACCCAGGCCAGTCTGATTTTAAATGCCATAATGTGTCCCATTGTAACATGCCAGGTACATCCCCCCTCAGGGCCTTTGCACCTGCCAATATATATTGGCTTACAGTGTAAAAAATATTTCTTTCTGTGAATCCTGGCATAAAATATTTTAAAGACATTACACTACATCAAGCTGCCTTCACTTCTCAACTCTCTTACCTGAAGCTTCCTAAATCCTGAAACAGAAGTAGTTTACTATATATTTATATAATTGACAAGAGATTTTTCACATGTTGAGGTGTATGGGGTAACTATTCAGGTTCCAAACTGATTCAGCTCGAACTAAAGAAGCCTGACTTATGGCCTATCAAACATACATTGTACATCTGCTGTAACCACTAAAGTAATGAATGTACTCTCTTAAGATAAAAATGCACACTTCCCCTCCTCTGCCCTATTGGTAATGCCTGCTAACCTTAGTCCTTTTCCATGACAGCAGAGTCATATTGACCTGTGTGGAGGATCAGAACTGGCCACCTCAAGATGTGTCTCTCTCTACCTTGCCCTGAAGGAGGCTTTGACCTTCACCCCACCCCCCCAACTCTCTAAAGGGATTTGGGATGGAAGGCCTGTCCCGGAGACGGGCTATCACCTTGGATGACTCTGGGTATCGATAGACTGGGAGGGTCTTTGCTACACCCATTCCTATCAAAGTTCTGTTTACCAAACAGAACATTTGTAAGGGAAATCTCCATTTGTAAATGTATCTCCTCTGTAGAGGCAAGAAGGGTGGATGACCTCTTCTCTAGAAACTTGTCAATGTGGAAAGTGAGGCCTTAAATCTGCATAACTTTACTGTGCTTTTCTTGTAATACCTTGTGGCTGACACTCCCAACTCCTCCCCAAAATCCTCGTTTGTCTATATAAGAGGAGAATCTCCACCATTTTGTCGAGAGACACTCCCTGGTCTCTCCCCTGTACATGTTTTATAAAGCTTTGTTTGATTTTCTCTTGCTATTTGGCCTCATGTCAATTTAATTTGTAGCCCAGCCAGAAAGGACCCAGAGTGGGTAGAGAATGCTCTTTCTCCCCATCACCTGCTAATTTGCAACTGCATATCTCTTTGAAACTTTGATGAATATGTATCCTTAGCGTGTTTAATGTATGTTCATTGTTCTAAAAAGGTATAAGGCTGTACTGAAAACCATGCTTCTCCAGAACGCTTTCTTCCTTTGTGGAAAAGGCCTTCCTAGGTTATAATCTTCACCATGGCTCAAGTAAAACTCACCTTATCATTCTTATCTGTAGAATGATTATTGGTTATTTTGCGTTGACATAATGAAATTAACCTTTGATGAAACAATAGTTTTTTAAACTGGATTATTTTGTCTTTCCATTTTCTGTCATAGTTTATATATTATTTTTATACAAATATACATTTTATACAAAAATACTTTGTACTGTAAAAAATACAAAGCCTTGTGGCTTTATTTGGTATATTACACATTTTAGAGTTTATTCAAAAATATGAAAGGAAAATGTTGTGTATTGATTTGATATGATTTCAAATTCACTTATTAATGACAAACGTGAAGTTGTCTTTAAGAGTAAAGTTGTTTTGATATAAGAATGAAGTAAGTTGTGTCAGGATGTCATCATCTCATCTGTTGTCATTGACAAGCACTCAGGGGCTCAGCTGCTGAGAGGCACTGCTGGGGTCTTGTCAATAGAATATGTGGAGAAGCAGCTGTGGCAAGAGGACATTTAGACTCGAAATACTGAGAATTTGTGGGGAGTACCCAAGAGTGTTCTGTCTGGGCAAGGCTACCCTTCACTCGTCTACATGTCTCTCTGAAGACATTGGGGCTTTAGCTCCTGCCTCAGTAAAGACGACTCTTTCACCAGCTCTGGTGAAAACTGTGCAGCAGCCCATGAAGGAGATCATCTTGCCCACCAGCACTGGCACCGCTGTTCCCTAGTAACATGCTCTAGCAACTAGGGACATTCACTTTGCACTGGAAGCTGGATGTCAGCTCTCAGGTGGCTAAGCCATCTCTCCTGAGAACCAACTCATAGAAAGTTACCCCTCCACTGAATTTGGACTTTATTATATGTGTCTCCCCTTACCCTGGAACAATAGTGTGATTAATCTATTATTGGTTTGGAGTATGTTATTTCTTTATTGGCTTATTAAGAAACATTATCCTGTATGCTATTGGCTTGTGAAATTATTATAATTACCATAGTGAACCAGTGTTAAATAAATTATTGGCAAAAATGATCTCGGTCTCTGAGCATTAATTTGTCACCCTGAGACAAAACAAAAAATAAGTTGCTGGAATGGTATTTTCCTTATAGTCATTAATTAATGAGATAATGTGGGGGAGGAAGACTATCCTCTACCCACTCTGGATCCTTTCTGGCTGGGCGAGCAGGGAGAAATCAAACAAAGCTTTATAACATGTATACATGGGAGAGACCTGGAAAAACAGGGTAAATCGACAAAAGGGTGGAGGTTCTCCCCTTAAATAGCATATTCTGGTAAAGACAAAGGAGGATGTTGGGGACGGGGGGAGTCAGCTCTGGGAGATTACCAGAAAAGCACAGTAAACAAGGGTAAGATTATTATGCAGATTTAAGGCCTCACCTTCTGCATTGACAAGTTTCTAGAGATGAGGTCATCCCACCTTCTTCCTGGTACAGAGAGGGAGATATCTTTACAAATGGAGATTTCCCTTATAAATGTAAATGTTTCTTACAAAGGACAACTTCTACTTTTACTTGATTTTCAGAGCTTCTATAAAAATGAGCTTAGCAAGAACCCTCCCAGTCTGTCCATACCCAGAGTTATCTATGGTGATGGTTATCTTCTATCTTAAATCCTTTCAGGCAGTTGGGGGGGGGTATCAAAGTTTCTGTCCGAGAAAATAATCAAGGTAAAGAGACATATTTTGTGGGGGCCAATTCTGATCCCCCACAATAAAGAGTTTGGTTAGGCATATTTGATACCAAGCAATGGATTTGCTCTGCTTGCTGCAACCTGAGCCAATTAATCACAACAAACTAGGGATTGAGAAAGGAAGCTTTAATTCAATTAGCTGGCATAATCAGGAAGATGGCAGACTAATGTCTCAAAAAAAAATCTTCAAGAATTACAGAATCTTAAGGTAGTTATGCAGGGAAAATGGGCAGTGAGGAGGGGGTCCAGGAATGTTGGTCTCCAGGCGTGATGGGCTCCAGGCATCACAATTTTCCATTCTTCTGTCAGCTGTGATGGATACCTTGTAGGTGTGTTTCCTGCCTGTGGTCACCCTGTTCCTGGAGAGAAACTCATAGAACAAAGTTTTAATTTATCAGGTTATAGGGGAGTACATGTGTAAGTGGAGGCCATAAATCAGGAGAGCATGTGAATTAGTTTAGACTACATACAGAGCAGTGAGTAGTCACACAAAGGAGGGGCTGGGGTCATTTAGTGAGTGTAACAAGATGGCCTCACTTATGTTCACTTACATACTGAGCTTGTGGTTGTGAGAGAACTTAAGGTATAAATGTGCAACAAGCAGTTGGGTAAGTATGAAATTCAGGAGAAAGGTCAAGGCCAGAGCAGTATATCTGTGAGTCACTCTGCTATAGACTGAATATTCGTGTGCCCCACAAATTCATATGTTGAAACGTAACTGCCAATATGATGGTATTTGGAGGTGGAGACTTTGGGAGGTGATTAGGTCATGAGAGCAGAACCCTCATGAATGGGATTAGTGCCCTTTTAAGAGAGATCCCTTGTCCTCTTCTGCTATGTGAAGACACAGGAAGAAGATGGCCATCTATGAACCAGAAAGTGGACTCTCACTGTCACCAACTAGTGCCCCAAGAAACTCAAGGGTGGGTTTGGAAACATTTAATTGTTTTTCCAAGTTGTCTTTTTATGTTAAGGAGACACACCCAGCAACCACCCTGACGCTAACCAAGCCTCCCTAGAAGAGCTGTGCCCATGACTTTGCCTTATTTTTAATGCAAAGATCTCTTTAAGGGGGAGATTAAGCCTCGTTACCATAATCTGTGGTGTACCCACATCTCCCTTTTGAATATTCATTCCCCAACCAAAATAAAAGTTCCTGCTTCCCTTTGTTTGGGGGCACCATAACTTCATAAATGATTCCTCATGGCTTCCTATTTGCTGCAAATACACTTTACTTTGTGAGACAACTTCCACTGGTGTAAAGTCTTATTTAATTCACCAGGAGGTGAGTCCACTTGGTTCAGTATCATCACCAGACACTGAATCTTTTGGCACCTCTCTCTTAGATTTCCTAGTCCCCAAAACTCTGAGAAATAAATGTTTATTGTTTAAGTCACCCAGTCTATGGTATTTTTGTTATAACAGCCCTAAAGGACTAAGTGAATTGGAACCAGGAGTGGCATGCTGCTGTAACAAATACTCAAAAGTGTGGATGAGAGTTTGGAACTGGGTTGAGGCTGAAAGAGTTTTGAGGTGCATGCTAGGAAAAGCCTATATTGCCATGAACAGACCATTAAAAGTGATTCTGGTGAGGACTCAGAAAGCAAAGAGGGCAGCAGTAGAGAAAGCCTCAATCTTCCTAAGAATTTCTAAGTAATCCTGAACAGAATGTTGGTAGAAATATGGATGCTAAAGGCCATTCTGATGAGGTCTCAGACAGAAATGAAGAACATATTATGGGAAACTGAAGGAAAGGTAATCCTTGCAAAGGGCTTGGCTGAATTGTGTTCATGTTCTGGTGTTTTGTGGAAGGTAAAACTTGCAAGCAATGAAATTGGATATTTAGCTGAAGCTATTTCTAAGCAAAGTGTTGAACAAGTGGCCTAGTTCTTCCTGACTGCTTTTAGTAAAATGCCAGAAGAAAGAAATGACTTAAAGATGGAATTGTTCATAGAAAAAGTTGAACACAAAGATTCGGAAAATTCTCAGCCTATCTATGTTGGGAAAATGAGAAAGCTTAGTTGGAAGAGAATACTAAGGGTGTGCCAAGTGACTGTTTGATAAGGAGATTAGTATGGATCAATCATCTCAACAAAAGCCAGGAGCTATTCTCCAAGAAGAAGCATCCTGAAGGGCTGCCCCACCCATCACAGGCCAGGAGTATAAGGGCCCTGGGGGAAGAGCAATTTCAAGATAGAGTCTTCCTGTGCCTACAGGACCTCAGCATGCACTGCCCAGCACTGTTTCACTTTTCGGGTTTCATGCTCTGCACTCCAGGGCCATGCTCCTTGGCCACGCCAGGCACAGCTCCTGTAGGCTTCCATGCAGTATGGACCATGGTGACTGCCCCTTCAAATGGCACAGGTAGCAAACTTTGGTGGTGTCAGTACAGTATTGTCTCAACCTGCACTCAGAGTGCAAATCCCAGGGCATGACTGTCTCCACCTAGATTTCAAAGGGCGGTGCCACCACAGAGAGCCACCATTAGAGCAATGTCCAGCAGAGGTGGGGCAAGGCACTCTGGTGACTCCAGATCTGCAGAGGCACCTGCACCCAACCCCAATGAGGAAAGATATGGAGGTAGGACTGCAGCTCCAGTGGTCCTGGAATACAGAGCATCCAGCCAAAGAGGAATATTCTTGAGCCTTAAGGTTTAATGTTGTTTGACTCATTAGGTTTTGGACTTACCTGGGACCTGCCACTCCTTTCTTCTTTGCTATTTCTTCCTTTCGGAATAGGACTGTCTATCCTATGCCTGTCCCACCATTGTAATTTGGAAGCACATAGCATGTTGGTTTCACAGACTCCAGGTGGAGAGCAATTTGCCTCAGGATGAATCATATCTTGAGTCTCACCCATACCTGATTTAGATGACATATAAATGAGACTTTGGATTTTAGACTTTAGAGTTCATGCTGGAATGAGTTAAGACTTTTGGGGTTGTTGGGATGTAGTGAATGTTTTGCATGTGAGAAGGACATGAATTTGGGGGGGCCAGGGGTGGAATGCTACAGATTGAATGTTTGTGTCCTCTGAAAATTCATATGTTGAAATCCTAACCCTCAAAAGATGATGGGATTAAGAGGCGGGGCCTTTGGGAGGTGATTAGGTCATGAGGGGGGAGCCCTCATGAATGATATAAAAGAGGTCCTAGAGAGCTCCCTCACCCCTTCCACCATGTGACAATACAGGAGAAGATGGCCATTTCCCATGGAGGAAGCTGGGCCTCACCAGACACGGAATCTGCTGGTGACCTGATCTTAGACTTTCCAGCCTTCAGAACTGTGAGGAATAAATTTCTGTTGTTCATAAGCCACCCAGTCTATGGTACAGTAGTCTCCCCTTATCCATGATTTTGCTTTCCACAGTTTCAGTTATCCTTGGTCAATCACGGTCCAAAAACATTAGATGGAAAGTTCCAGAAATAACTCATAAGTTTTAAATTGAATGCCATTCTGAGTAGCATGATAAAATCTCATGCCATCCCACTCCATCTCACCCAGGACATGAATCATCTGTTCATCCAGTGTATCCACAATGTACATATGACCCGCCCCCTAGTCACTTAGTAGCTGTCTCAGTTATCAGATCATCTGTCTCGGTATCACAATGCTTGTAACCTTTACTTTACTTAACAAAAGTACAAAAGTAGTGATGCTGGCAATTCAGATATGCCAAAGAGAAGACACAAAGTGCCTCCTTTGAGTGAAAAGGTGAAAGTTCTTGACTTAAGGAAAGGGAAAAAATCATATGCTGAGGTTGCTAAGATCCATGGTAACTTTTATTACAGTATATTGTTATAATTACTCTATTTTATTATTATTGCTGTTAGTCTCTTACTGTGCCTAATTTATAGATTAAACTTTGTCATAGGTGTGTATGTATAGGAAAAAACCTAGTATAGATTGGGTTCAGTGCTATCTGCGGTTTTAGGCATCCACTGGGAACATATCCCCCATGAATAAGGAGGGACTACTGTATTCTATTAGCCTGAACAGACTAAGAGAGAGGTGGAAATGGAAGTTATGGGCTTAGGTAAAATGTCTAGAGAAGAGAGTGTTTGACAAATTCTTCAGACTTTGATTCAGTGTCACCTCCTTTGATTACCCTTAATAAAGGAGGCATCCCTCCCACCTATCTGTTATTCTCTGTCAAAACACCCCCTTGATTCTTTCATGGAATTTTTTTTTTTTTTTTTTTGCTGAGGAATATTAGCCCTGAGCTAACACCTGTTGCCAAACTTCCTCTTTTTATTTTTTTGCTTGAGAAAGAGTAACCCTGAGCTAACATCTATGCTAATCTTCCTCGATTTTATATGTGGGTCACCACCTCAGCATGGCTGGTGAGTGGTGTTGGTCCACATCCCAGATCCAAACCCATGAAGCTGGGCCACTGAAACAGAGCACACTGAACTTAACCACTACACCATGGGGCCAGCCCCCATTGAATTTTTATAATAGCAAATTTGTAATTATATATTCATATGGGTTATTACTTCATTTTCTACCTTCCCCACTAGGGTGTGAGATTCACAAAGACAGACAGTGAGTGGTTTTATTCAAAATTGTAACAATAATAATGATAGCAAACTCTTCTAAGTGCTTTGTGTATAGTATTAGATTTATCCTCACAGCAATCCTGAAAGTTAGATTCTATTCTTATCTGTATTTTATAGGTGAGGAAAATGAGATACAGAGGGGTTAAGTAACTTGTCCAAGGTCATGAAGCTAGTAACAATGGAGCCAGCATTCAAACCTTGAAAATTTGGCTCCAAAATCAGTGCTCTTAACCTCTGCTCCCATGTCACACTGCCCCTCTGAACCCAGGACCTATCAAAATCCTTGGCACAAGGGAGGTGTGAAGTAATTTGTTACATGAATGAAGGATTCCATCATGTTATCCTACCATTTAAAATGTATCAATACTCTTGATCTCCAACTGGATAATGTCACATCCTAATCTATAACATAGAAAGCTCTGCAAGACATAGTCTCAGTCTGCCTCCTCCGTCTCATCTCCCATCTCCCCTCCTTGGAATCTTACACAGTTCCTAGAACATGCCATGTCATACCATCTTGACCTTGCATACCCTGTGCCATCTGCTGTGAATGCTCTTGCTTCTCTTCCTGTACATTAATGTGATAAGCTCCTACTTAAGTTTGCCTGTGAAGCATCACCTAACCTGCATAGGGAGAGGTGACTGCTCCTTTCATGGAGGCTTCATTGACCCTAGTCTTTATCTCTCATAGTACTTTTCACAGCGTTCAGCATTCATCATTTTGCATATGTGTTTTAGCCATTGGACTGCTTGCCTCTTCCAAATATTAATATTCTACATTTTCCACTTTGCACAGCTACTGGGATGTACAGAAACTCAATAAGTGCTTTCTGAATTGAATTGAAATGGAGGCAAAAGATGATTCTGTGAAGGAGTTAAAAATAAAGGAGTCTTTAGAAAGAGAATTGTGTGCCTGGCACAGAGAAGGTGCTCAAAAATATCAGTTGCATTGATTTGAAATAGCCTAGTACAATATCCAAAAGGAAAGAACTAAAACATTTGGATAAAAAAAGTTTGATTAATAGTGTCAATACATTTGTGGACAATACAATAAATGAGACTTACCTTCCTTTAAATGCTTCAGAAACAAAGAACAAAGATATCTTTTAAAGAATACTAATAGCTACAGACTGCATAACACAATGGGAAGAGAACTGGTCTTTGGCTTTAAAGAGACATGGGTTTGTAGGTGAAATGGAAAAATTCCAAGAAAGACACAAACTGCCAAAACTAACTCAAGAAGAAATAGAAAAACTTTGAATAGACTTATAAGTAAAGAGATTGATTTAGCATTCAAAAACTACCCACAAAGCAAAACCCAGACCCATATGGCTTCACTGGTGAATTCTACCAAACATTTAAAGAAGAATTAATATTAATTTTTCATAAACATCCAAAAAAAGAAGAGGAAACTCTTCCTAACATATAAGGCCAATATTATTCTGATACTAAAACCAGACAAAGACATCAGAAGAAAACTATAGACTGATATTTTTTATGCATAGAGACATAAAAATCCTCAACAAAATACCAGCAAACCATATTCAGCAATATACAAAAAGGAATATGCACCGTGATCAAATGGGATATATACCAGGAATGCAAGGTTGGTTTAACATATGAAAATCAATAAATGTAATACACTATATCAATAGAATAAAAAACAAAACAGGGGACCAGCCCCATGGCCTAGTGGTTCAGTTCAGTGTGCTCTGCTTTGGCGGCCCAGATTGGGTTCCTGGATGCAGACATACACCACTAGTCAGTGGCCAGGCTGTGGTGGCAACCCACATACAAAATAGAGGAAGATTGGCACGGATGTTAGTTCAGGGTGACTCTTCCTCAACCAAAAAAAAAACAAAAAAATGCACCATCATCACGATAGACATAGAAAAAGCACTTCACAAAATCAAACACTTCTTTATGGTAAAAATGTTCAATAAACTAGGAATAGAAGGGAAACTCTTCAACCTGATAAGGAGCATCTATAGAAAACCCATAGCTAATGTCCTACTTAATGATGAAAGGCTGAATATTTTCCCCCTAAGATCAGGAATAAGACATCTCTGTTCTTTTCCTCATCACTCATCACTTCTAGTCACCTCTAATCAACATTGTATTGGAGATTCTATCCAGAGCAATGAAGCAAGGAAAAGAAAAATGGTAACCAGATGGAAAAGGAAATGCAAATGATGTAATCTTATATATAGAAAACTCTAACAAATCCACTAAACATCTATTAGAATGAATTAACAAGTTCAGCAAGATTGCAGGATACAAGATCAATATACAAAAATAAATTCTACTTCTACACACTATCAGAAACAATCTGAAAATGAAATTAAGGAAACAATTCCATTTGCAATAGCATCGAAAAGAATAAAATAATTAGGCATAATTTTAACAAAAGAAGTGTAAGACTTATACTCTTAAAACTAAACATTGTTGAAAGAAACTTAAGAAGATCTAAATAAATGGAAAGACATTTCATGTTAATAGATTAAAAGACTTAATATTGTTAAGATTGCAATACTCTCAAATTGATCTATAGATTCAACACAGTTCCTATCAAAATTCCAGTTGCCTTTTGGTAGAAATGGACAAGCTAACCCTAAAATTCATATGGAAATACAAGTGACTCAGAATAGCCAAACAATCTTGAAAAATAAGAACAAAGTTGGAGGACTCACTCACACTTCCCAGTTTCAAGACTATCTACAAACCTACAGTAATAAGCACAGTGTGGTACTGGCATCAGAATAGATATATGGAATAGAATTGACAGTCCAAATATAAACCTATACATGTATGGTCAATGATTTTTGGCAAGGTTATAAAGACAATTCAATGAGAAAAGTGTAGTCTTTTCAATAAATGGTGCTGGGTCAACTGGATATCCACAGGTAAAAGATTGAATTTGGACCCATTCCTCATACCATATACAAAATTAATTCAGAACGGATCAACAAGCTAATGTAAGAGCTACAACCATAGAACTGTTAGAAGAAAACATAGGCATAAATTTTTGTGTGTATGTTGGATTAGGCAACTGTTTCTTAGATATGACACCATAAGCACAAATGTCAAAAGAAAAAATAGACTTCATCAAAATTAAAACTTTTGTGCATCAAAAGACACTGTCACAAAGTGAAAAGCAACCTACAGAATGGGAGAAAATATTTACAAATTATATCTCTGATAAGTGTTAATATCCAGAATATATAAAGAACTCTGGCAGCTTGAGGACTGACGTGGTCGTCACGAAGGAAACATTTATTTCTGAACAATGAGATTTGAAAGAATTTTTTTGTTTATTTTTTGGGTTGTTTGTGCTTTTTTTAAATTGATGTCATAATAGTTTATAACATTGTGAAATTTCAGTTATACATTATTATTTGTCAGTCACTGTATAAATGTTCCCCTTCACCCTTTGTGCCCACCCCCTAACCCCCTTCCCCCTGGTAACCACCAAACCATTCTCTCTGTCCATGTGTTAGTTTATCTTCCACATATGAGTGAAATCATGCAGAGTTTGTCTTTCTCTGTTTGGCTTATTTTGCTTAACAGAATACCCTCCAGGTCCATCCAAATGTTGCAAATGGGACAACTTTGTCTTTTTTTTATGGCTGAGTAGTATTCCATTGTACGTATATACCACATCTTCTTTATCCATTCATCAGTTGAGGTACACTTGGGTTGCTTCCACTTCTTGGCTATAGTGAATAATGCTGCAATGAACATAGCATAAGCCTCTTTGGATTGTTGATTTCAGGTTCTTTGGATAAATAACTAGTAGTGGGATAGCTGGATCATAAGGTACTTCTATTTTTAATTTTTTGAGGAATCTCCATACCATTTTCCATAGTGGCTGCACCAGTTTGCATTCCCACCAGCAGTGAATTAGAGTTTCCATTTCTCCACAACCTCTCCAACATTTGTTGTTTTTTGTCTTGGTAATTATAGCTATTCCAAAGAGTGTAAGGTGATATCTTAGTGTAGTTTTGATTTGCATTTCCCTGATGATTAGTGATGTTGAACATCTTTTTGTGTGTGTGTGAGGAAGACTAGCCCTGAGCTAACATCCATTGCCAATCCTCCTCCTTTTTGCTGAGGAAGACGGGCCCTGGGCTAACATCCATGCCCATCTTCCTCCACTCTATATGGGATGCCGCCACAGCATGGCTTGACAAGCAGTGCATCTGTCTGAGACCGTGATCCGAACCTGTGAAACCCCCGGCTACTGAAGCGGAGCATGCGAAATTAACTGCTACGCCACCGGGCCAGCCCCTGAACATCTTTTCACGTGCCTGTTGGCCATCTGTATATCTTCCTTGGAAAAATGTCTGTTCACATCCTTTGACCATTTTTTGATTGGGTTGTTTGGGTTTTTGTTATTCAGTTGTGTGAGTTCTTTATGTATTATGGAGATTAACCCCTTGTCGGATATATGATTTGCAAATATTTTCTCCCAGCTGGTGGGTTGTCTTTTCATTTTGATCCTGGTTTCCTTTGCTTTGCAGAAGCTCTTTAGTCTGATGAAGTCCCACTTGTTTATTTTTTCTTTTGTTTCCCTTGTCCAAGTAGACATGGAATTCAAAAATATCCCTCTAAGATTGATGTCAAAGAGTGTACTGCCTTTATTTTCTTCTAGAAGTTTTATAGTTTCAGGTCTTACCTTCAAGTCTTTGATCCATTTTGAGTTAATTTTTGTGTATGGTGAAAGATAATGGTCTACTTTCATTCTTTTGCATGTGGCTGTCCAGCTTTCCAAGCACCATTTATTGAAGAGACTTTCCTTTCTCCATTGTATGTTCTTAGCTCCTTTGTTGAAGATTAGCTATCTATAGATATGTGGCCTTATTTCTGGGCTTTCAATTCTGTTCCATTGATGTGTGTGTCTGTTTTTGTACCAGGCCCATACTGTCTTGATTATTATAGCTTTGTGGTATATTTTGAAGCCAGGGATTGTGATACCTCCAACTTTGTTCTTTTTCTCAGGATTGCTTTAGCTATTTGGGGTCTTTTGTTGCCCCATATGAATTTTAGTATTCTTTGTTCTATTACCATGAAGAATGTCATTGGGATTCTGATTGAGATTACATTGAATCTGTAGATTGCTTTAGGTAGTATGGACATTTGAACTATGTTAATTCTTCCAATCCACGTGCATGGGATATCTTTCCATTTCTTTATGTCATCATTGATTTCTTTCAATAATGTCTTATAGTTTTCATTGTATAGGTCGTTTACCTCCTTGGTTAAATTTATTCCCAGATATTTTATTCTTTTTGTTGTGATTGTAAATGGGGTTGTACTCTTGAGTTCTCTTTCTGTTAATTCATTTTTAGAGTATAGAAATGCAACTGATTTTTGTAAGTTGATTTTGTACCCTGCAACTTTGTTCTAGTTGTTGATTATTTCTAATAGTTTTCCAATGGGTTCTTTAGGGTTTTCTCTATATAAAATCATGTCATCTGCAAACAGCAAGAGCTTCACTTCTTCATTGCCTATTTGGAGTCCTTTCATTCCTTTTTCTTGCCTAATTGCTCTGGCCAAAACCTCCAGTACCATGTTGAATAAGAGTGGTGGGAGTGAGCACACTTGTCTTGTTCCTGTTCTCAGAGGGATGACTTTCACTGTTTCCCTATTGAGTATGATATTGCCTGTGAGTTTGTTATTTATGGCCTTTATTATGTTGAGGTACTTTCCTTCTATACCCATTTTGTTGAGAATTTTTGTCATAAGTGGATGTTGGATCTTGTCAAATGGTTTCTCTGCATCTATTAAGATGATCATGTGGCTTTTATTCCTCATTTTGTTAATGTAGTATATCACATTGATTGATTTGTGGATGTTGAACCATCCCTCTGTTCTTAGTAAATCCCACTTGATCACAGTGTATGATCTTTTTAATGCATTGCTGTATTCAATTTGCCAGTATTTTGTTGAGGATTTTTTGTGCTTTGTTTTTTAAATAAACAAAAATTATACAATTTTCATAAAACAAAGACCAAAAAGAAATATTTGTGGACTAGTAGTTATTTTGTGTACGACACTGTGCTTAAGCACTGTGAAGAATACAGAAGTTAACTGTGCATGGAGTCCTGTGCAGTCCAGTTGGAAAGACAAAATTGGTGGTGATGATGGTGATGGAATTATTTTATAGAGATAAATAATATAGATACATGATGCACAGAAAGATAGTCAGCCAAATAGATACAGAAATACATAACAGCACAGCAATACATAAGCAGAACACCTTACATTTGCATCTGAGTTTACCATCAATTTGTTCAGTAAGGAAAATAAAAGCAGAAAGATTTCTGGGTTGAAAGTAACTGCTATCACTCATTAAGTATATTCGTATGTAAGGTATCATGCTCTGTGCTTTTTACATATCTCATTTACTCAACCAAGTTCCTATTATATCCATTTTACAGATGAGGCAACTGAGATCTCAGGAGAGGGTAAGTAATTAACCAGATCTCAGATAGCTAATAAAAAGCTTGGCAGGAATTCAAACTCGTTATTTTAATAGCTGCTCTCTATTGCCTGCTAATTAGGCATTTAAGTTACCTAATGGTATGAGAGGGAGGTGTTATGAATGCTGTAGGAGTTATGAATAGTAGGAGGTGTTATGAATAGTAGGAGTTTTGATCCTTTTATTTTTTTATTTTTTACTTATTTATTTTTTTTTTTTGGTGAGGAAGACCAGCCCTGAGCTAATATCCGTTGCTAATCCTCCTCTTTTTGCTGAGGAAGACTGGCCCTGGGCTAACATCTGCCCATCTTCCTCTACTTTATATGGGACGCCGCCACAGCATGGCTGACAGGCAGTGCGTCGGCGGGCGCCCGGGATCTGAACTCGCGAACCCCGGGCTCCCAAGCGCGAACTAAACCGCTGCGCCACTAGGCTGGCCCCTTTGATCCTTTTAGATGTTCAAAGTGATTTACAACTGGCTTAGTTTTTCTTCTTTGCCCTAAGTAAAAAGGCAATCCAGCATAGTGATAACAACCCAGATTTAAGTTCAACTCTACCATTTATATTATGATCTCAGGTGATTTACTTACTTCTCTTAATCCTTTATTTCTTCATTCGTGTAATGGACATCACAACTGAACCTACTGCTTAAGGTTATAGATAGGATAAAATGAACCGTGTACGTATATGAAAAACTTAACATAATGCCTGAGCATAGTAAGTGCTCAAAAAATCGCTGAAGGACCCCTTATCCTTAATTTTTTTATGTCACTTCAACAGCTGGGAAGTGTTAAATGATAAACTGAGGCACATTAAAAACTTTAAGAGCTTGAGCAGAAATCGATTTGAACCAGGCAGCATCCAATCTAGCAGATAGAAAGGAGCTCTGCGGCGCTGTACAAACTGAAAGACTTTTACAGGCACAAGGGAGAGGGAACAAGGAAGTTATAACGCAAAAAAAAAGCTGCTTGGTTATTGCAAGGTTACTTTTCCTTTAGGGGATGGCAGGGGCCCATCAGGCATATCACCTAACTAGTGCTGATCAGTAGATTCCTGACTGACTGGTTTAAGATTCCATTGCTGTGAGAACAGAAACTGTCACTAAGTTAAGTCTCGGTCTGGGGACGTGGAGCTTAGCATCAGCAACTCCATTTTGAGCCTGTTGTCTTGTTTTTAACAGAAGGCAGCATGAAATTAAGATGCCCCACATAAAACAGTTTAAACTCACCCAGTGAAAGGTATTTTTAAAAACCACAAATATATGAAATCACTTACTTTACCACAATGTCAGATTAGTAGCTAGTCATCACTCACAAAACCATTCACATTATATTAGTGTTAATTATATTATACAGAGTTGAATAGTTGATAAAGTACTTGCTTTATGTTAACTCATTTGAATGTCACAAGAATCCTATAGGGTAAGTGTTAATAACATCCCAATTTTACACATTACGAAACATGCTCAGGGAGGTGAACTCACATACACACATGGTATTCGGGTGTGAATGCTTTCAAACCTGGATTGTTTCCCTAGACCAATGGAACCCTGGTCAACTTAGTCAGTCAAAACTACCCAGTTATGTTTTTTTTAAATACAATTTTTAATAGAAAAATAGCAGAGCCAGAGCCTCAATATATATGAAAGTCAACATACCTGAAAGCAAACACACACATATACTAGGTCATCATGTGAAATGTGACTTCTTCCTATAGGTATTGGGCAAAAAAGTTTGACACTGACCTGCCCCCAGCCCCAGTTATGCTTCTACTTGCTGTGGGAACCTTAAAAAGTCAATCTAACTGATTTATTCATTCACAAAATAGATAGTTTTTTTCTCTAGTTCCTAGGAGGCTTTTTGAAAATCAAATGAGATAATATATGTGGAAAAAAGCTCTGGAAACTGTTAACTCTCTATACAAATGTTTGTACCATTGTAAACTCTGATTTGGGGGCTGTAAGAAAAAGTTGCAGATGATACTCAGAATTTTCAAGAACTCCATGGTGGAGTTCTGCTTTTGCAGGACTGTCGCTACCTCTTCATCCCCTCTAACAGTGTAAGGCTGCTTGAGTAAGACAGAGAAGTAAGTAGGAGGTATTTGTAAGCTTCCATTTCCTGTGATCTTCCTGTCTCTTAAATATAAAGGGTGACCATTAGTCACCCACATGACAAAAGTCTCTTTCCAAGCACTGTAGCGTCTCACAAAAAGCCCCAATTCAATTACTATCAAGAACTGAATTGGAAAAAATACATTTAACAGACAATTATTAAGCTCTTACTGCATACAAGTTCAGAGTTGGGTCTTTATTTTCAATAACCAATCTCTAGGATATTTTTTTAAAATCACCAGTTATATATTGAATACTTACATATACAGGCTACTAAACTAAAAATTACTTAGGTAATCTCTAGGCAAGGTGGTTTTCTTTCTATTTTATTCATTCTGGAGGCAGTGATTTATTAAACTGGATAAAGATACAATTACTGAAGTGTAATATATGTTATTTTTCACAATTTTTAATAGGTTGAGTGAAAAAGGTTATCCAAATATACTACTGTTCCTTGTGGAAACAATTCCCTTCAGTATGATCAGATTTTTCCTGGAGCTTGATTATCGCTGTCCTTGAAAGGACAAAATTTCCTCTATCCTCCAGAAATCGTGCTTAGCTCCAACTAAAATGTGATGCAGCGTCATTTCTCAGCTGAGAGTGGAACAATTGGCCTTCTCTCCACGTTCCTTGAAGACAGAAAATTACGCTTCTTCCCTTGATTCGTGATAGGCAACCATCAAGTTTCAAAGAACTATCGGGACTGCAGACACTGTCAGTTATCCTTGTAAATTGGAGAAGAATTTATCAAATTTAGGAAAACACGCGGCAACTAACCCTCCAAGGCCGGCTCGGGAGAGCGGGAGAAAGGGGGTGAAAAAGGACTTGGGCTGCGGGAACCAGAACCAGGAAGCTTCGCTTTCCTCTGGACTTTGTCCCACCCGGATCTCTGAGCTGGCGAGCAGTGGCTCCGCACTGCAGCCCGAGCCAATGGCAGAAGACCTAACCAAGCCCAGCCCAGCGGAAGGAGAGGTTTAGAGTTGTTTGTTTCTCTTTATAAAGGAGTCCTTCCTTGCTCTCGCTTTTATTCCCTCTGCTATTTGACTAACAACGCCCAGAAGCAACTTAAGAGTGATTGGTAAAGGAAACAAAGCAAAAGCTCGCAGCCGCAAAAAGGATGAAATTCTTGCTGGACCACCTCCTGCTTCTGCCCTTGCTGATCCTCTTCACCTTAGAGTCTTTCCTGAAGCTTTTTATTCCCAAGAAGAGAAAATCAGTCACCGGAGAAATCGTCCTGATTACTGGAGCTGGACATGGAATTGGGAGACTGACTGCCTACGAATTTGCCAAACTTAAATGCAAACTGGTTCTATGGGATATAAATAAGGTAATAGTGCTTACTGTGCTTTACTTTCTGGTACCTTTAATCTGTGGACGCGCCTGCATTTTGCAGGCAACAACCCTTACAGCATCTCTGTAAAGCAGGTAGAAAAAATTGCTATTGCCATTTTATAGGTGAGGAAAAAAGTATGGATTAATTAATGTGTTTACGATCACATGAAAAACAGACCTAGAGAATATAAAATTTCCAGTTACTGCCTATCACTAATTTGACATTATAAATTTATCCTCACTTTTGCCCTGAAAACAATTTGTAATCTCCTCCTGAACCTGATTTCACTGATTCCTCTATCTTAATCATATGGAAAAAGGAATACTTTTAGCTAGTATATTAAAAGAGTAAGAGGTTTGTACCTATTAAGAAAAAAATCCTACTTGCAGATACTGAGATAAAGGGTTTAAAAGATTATACCTGGGCCCGCCCAGTGGCTAGTGGTTAAGTTCACGCACTTTGCTTCATCAGCCCTGGGTTCACGGGTTCGGATCCTGGGCTCAGACCTATGCACCGCTCATGAAGCCATGCTGTGGCAGCATCCCGTATACGAAATAAAGGAAAATGGGCACAGATGTTAGCTCAGGACTAATCTTCCTCAGCAAAAACAGGAAGATTGGCAATGGATGTTAGCTCAGGGCCGATTTTCCTCACCAAAAAGCCAAGAGTAACTTCTTAAAATCATCTTTTACTTAAAAACAATAAAAAAGAAAAAAACTTCAATGTAATGTTTTACTAGAATAGGTGTAGGCTTAAGGAAGAGAGGGGAACTTATAATCTTACCTTTGATTTGGCCAGTGGCGATGGACAAAGCGGTGTCCTGAAGGCACCTAATGGCCTGAAACACCATCTTTTACAAATTAGTCAACATCCAATGCTGTAAACAGGAATTCAGCGTATGTGAAGTTAGAATGAGAGCTAACCCAGTGAGTGGGTAATTGAAATAGCAATCAACAAATACTTAGTGCCTGGTGCCTAGATACTAAGAATACAGTGGCAAACAGGAAGTAGGATCCCATGCCCTCAAACTAGTAGGGAAAATAGACTTTAAGTCATTACATGTGCGATGAAAGATACAAACTAGGCCCAGCCTAGTCTGTTGTGGTCACAGTGGTGAGTGCCTGGCATGGTGGCGTGGTCAGATGCAGCTGAGCTCTCCTCTTCTTCGTGGATAACTACTCAACTTCATGCGTAACTTCCTAGAGCTTTAGGTTTCTTTTCTGCAAAATGGATAAAATAACAGTGCTTACCTTAGAGGGCTGGGAGGATTATACCAAACGATGCACGCAAATCATTTAACACAGTGTCTGGCACATGGTAACTACACTAGAGTGTTAGTTATTATTATTCCTTCACAAAGTGAAGTTTAAGCCAAAATTCGAAGAAGTACAAGGGTTAGTTTACACATCTAGGTGAATGACTCCCAATGCCCAGTGCTGGTTTGTACAAAATTTTCTCTAATCTGGACTAAAGGGCATTTATCCAACAAATATTTATTGAGCACTTACTATCTGCCAGGCACTGCTCTAACGCAGAACTGAGGATACGGCTGTGAGGAAAACATGAACCTTGTGAGCTAGGGACAATAAACAAGACACTCTGTATAATAAAATATGTAATTGTTGGATGGTGATAAGTATAAGGAAAAAATAAAACATGGGAGAGGATAGGGACCCTGTATGGTGGGGAGGGCAGGGATGGGAGTGTTGATCTTATACAGAAGGCCTCGCTGAGATGGAGACAGTTGAGTCAAGATCAGAAGAGGCTGAGGGTACAGCGAGCCCTTCGCATATCTCTGCAGAGAGAGATCAGCCATGCAAAGCCTGGCACAGAGTGAGGGAAGGGAGAGAAGTGCAATAAAGGTCTAGATCCATGCTGTCCAGTACAGTAGTTGGTAGTAGCCTCTAGCCACTTGTGGCTGTTGAGCGTTTGAAATGTAGCTCATGTGAATTGAGATGTGCTGTGGATGTAAATACCCACGGGATTTCAAAGACTTATGAAAAAAGAATGTAGAACATCTTATTAGTAACTTTTATATGGATTACATGTTGAAATGATAATATTTCATAATAATAATAGATATTTCAAAATAATAATATCTTGGATATATTAAGTTAAAATATACTACTACGTTTTTTTTTTAATGTGGCTACTAGAAAAATTAAAATTGTCTGTGACTTGCATTATATTTCTATGGGACAGTGCTGGTCTGGAGACTTAGGGAACAGAGACTCCAGATCATAATGTTCCTGTGGACTACTGTCTGTGCTTCGGCTTTTACTGGGGGAGCCAGTGGAGGGTTTTCAGCCAGTTTCTATTAAAGAGTTTCCTCCGGCCGCTGGATTGCAGGAACAGCAGTTAGACTATTGTGATAATCCAGGTAAGAGATGATGCTGGCTTGTCAGACCAGGGTCGTGGTAGCAGAAGTGGTCAGAAAGTGAGGGATAACGTAGTGAGTTTTTATTATGTTAAATTGGTTTAATTTAAATACCCTATCTTTTATTTTGAGATTATGTCCTTCCTACTTTTTTGTGGGTAAAATATATATACCTTTAATGAAATTACGATGATAGTCGCAGTGTTAGTTTTTAATGTCCTTATTTGGCCAAATAAAAGGTTGGCAGTCCTACTTCAGTATATATACCCCAGTCTACTTTTCTTGGAATTTTACAGATTTTAAAATTAGAAAAGTTTGAGAATCACTAAACCTGACTGGGGAAGGAGAGTAGAGTGGAAATTCTGAGCAGTCCGGGCAGCAAAACCTAGAGATGTAAAACTCTTGGGCAGGTGAAAATGTGGAGAATGAGTGAGAAAGTGAAGTAGAGGTTAAGATTCTTTTAGGAAGGGCGGGGAGGGGCCAGATCAAATTCTTTTCACCTAGGGTACAAAGACAAATTGTCACCAGAGGCAGTTTCTCAGATTAATTCAAGCAGCAAGAATAACAGTGTCCAAATCTATCCATCTGAGCTGTCCGGGACTGACATCTTCATGTTCATCATGAAGTCCACAAAAAAGGAACGTGAACTGAGGGAGGATTGGTGGTGGCTTCAGCTTTGTTATTCTACTGAGACTGATAACACGAATTATTTGTTCTGTTTTATGTAGAAAATCTCATATTTCTTGACCATTCTCACCCCCATGCCTAGTTAGATAAATTTGGAAAGATAAATTTACAGTAAGTGGTGAGCACATAGTATATATGCAAAGACTGTTTATTGAATAAAAGGGTGATGATGAATAATTGGAAAAAAGTAATGGAAGGAATCAGAAAAACAGTTAGATGTGTAGTAATCTAGGTAATGGGCAAAAGGTTTTAGTTGTGGGGATAGAGGGCAAAGAATGGTAAGTAAAGGGGCCTGCCTGCTGGTGTAGTGGTTAAGTTCGCACACTCCGCTTTGGCGGCCCCAGGGTTCACATGTTCGGATCCTGGGCGCGGATCTATGCACCGTTTATCAAGCCATGCTGTGGCAGGCGTCTCATATAAAGTAGAGGAGGATGGGCACGGATGTTAGCCCAGGGCCAATCTTCCCCAGCAAAAAGAGGAGGATTGGCAATGATGTTAGCTCAGGGATATCTTCCTCCCCCCAAAAAAAAATGTTAAGTAAAGACTAAAGGGGATCCCATGCTTAAAATTTGAGAACTGAATCCAACACATTAGGAAAAAAATTAACAAGAGCCATCTTGAAGAACGATGAGCTGTCCCACTGTGCTGAGAAACATTGTAAGGGAGGAGGGTTCCTCCCAAAGGTCTGCTTATTTTTTCTTACCAAATGAATATGGAGACTGTCTAAAATTTTTCCTGATGGAATTTAGAACTTAAATTTGTTACACAGTTCAGAAGATGTGGAAGGCAGACCTTGGTCCTAAGTGAGGAAGACCAAGAAAAAAGGGCAAAAGTTAGACTGCATATGTAAAGGAAGATCATCTTGGCCTCTACACACTCTGTCCATCGATAGTTAGACAAAGCCAACCAGTAATAAGCAAATGTCTGAAAATGGGATAAATAGTAACTGGATTTTTATTGTAACATTTCTTCCAAATAAGGACTGAATTTTATAAAGACCCAAAGAATCAATATAATATACTTTTTTAAACTTTTTTATTGTGGTAAAATATATATAACATAAAATTTTCCATTTTAGCCAATTTTAAGTGTACAGTTAAGTGGCAGTAAGTACATTCACATTGTTATGCAATGATCTCTAGTATCCATTTCCAGAACTTTTTCATCATCCCAGGCTGAAACTCTGTACCCATTGAGCAAATACTCTCCATTCCCCTCTTCCCCAGCCCGACAACCACCATTCTACTTGCTGTCTCTGTGAGTTTAACTACTCTAGGTAGCTCATATAACTGGCATTATACAATATTTGTCCTTTTATGTCTGGCTTATCTCACTTAGCTTAATGTTCTCAAGGTTCATCCATGTTGTAGCATGTGTCAGAATTCTGTTTCTTTTGAAGGCTGAATAATATTCCATCATATGTAATATTAATAAAATATACTCTTAAAGGAAAGTGCTAAAAGCTGAGCACAAGAGAGCAACGTAAGGTTTACCTGAGATGTTCTGATGTCCCTTGGGGAATAGGGCTTCTGATCAGAGTGTACTACAGTTTGTGTGGGAGATTTCAGTGGAGGGAAAACACCCTGTTTCCTTTTACTGCCGCAGTAAGTTCACTACACAAACTGGTAATTCTTTCCATAGATGTTCAGATTTGGGTTTTCTGCAAAAGTAATTGCTGTTTACTAGCAAATTTACAGTGTGAATGCAGTAAGTCTGTCCACTTGTGCATTAGCTGACAATAATTTCTTGGCTGGCAGAGTTCACAGACTAAACCTCAATTGAAGGTATCATTTGAGACATTCTTTAAAATAAAAAAGCTAAAAAATTGGTCAAAAACAAGCCAGCGAACAAGCGAAAACAGAAACAAAAACAGAACCCTCTGGTCTGATCCTGAATTTAAGGTGACTCAAAATCAGTGCCCCAGACTGGGGTCATCGTTCCTTTTCTCAAATCTGCTCTCTCCATGTGAGCTCCATCTGACTTTTTGCAGCACCACATTTCCAGTTACCAAAACTAAAAAGCAAGGTCGTCAGCCTTGGTTCCTTCCCAGCTTCCTCGTGCAGTCACCAAGGCCTGCTGCTCTTGCCCCCTGAAGATATCCTATAGTCATGTGTCGCTGAACGATGGGAGTACCTAAGAAATGTGTCATTAGGCCATTTGTTGTTGTGCGAACATCACAGAGTGTACTTACACAATTTAGATGGTGTAGCTCACTACACACCTAGGCTATATGGTACTAATCTTGTGGCACCACTGTTGTACATGTGGTCCATCATTGACCCAGACGTCCTTATGTGGCGCATGACTGTATTTTGAAGATTATTCTCTTCTCTACATTCTTTCCTCTCGTGCCACAATTCAAGCTTGTATCCTCTCTTGCCTGAATCACTATTACTGCCTCCTAGTTTTTCTCTCTTCCTCTAGTGTTGACCCCTAAAATCTGTCCTTTATATATTAGCAAGAGTAATCAATATAACACACAAATCTGATTCTGTAATTTAATCAGTGGCTCCCCACTAACTTTTTGGATAAAACTTAATATGACTTATAATGCCCTTTCATCTGGACTCCTTCTGGTCTTGAACTTTATGACTCAGCAGCACCAATCTTATAGTGCTTCCCCACAGAACCTTTCTCCTATCTCTGCCTTTGCTTACACTCTGCCTGGTATGCTTACACTCTCTTTACCTGGCTGTTCTATTCACCCTTAAGACCAAACTCAGGTGCCTCTTCTTCTAGAATTGTATTGCATGCACCTCCACTGTGTTTCCATAACTCTCTGAATCTCTGTTATACTCACTGCAGCATATTAGTTTGAACCACACAAAGCTGCCAATATCCAATCCTTTATTCCAAAACAATAACAATTTCATATGGTCCTCTCTAAATATTATACTTATTTTGTTTCTTTCTACTACACTGTGAGCTCTCTGAGCTAATTATTTATCTCATTATTATTTAACTCTGAGCTTATTATTATTTATTTATTTTTGCAGCCAGAAAATTGATGTCCATGAATATCTTTTAGTGACACAGAAAAAAAGCTTAATGTTATTTTTTTAAAGCCTGATATGGAATACACACACATACATACATACATTCACAAAGTACGTAAAATTCATGAATACAAAACTAGTATTTTAAGACTTTTATCTTCTTTTAAAATCTTGCTTTGAACTCCGTTCCAAATAACAGAAGTGAGTCAGAGTACTGAGAACAGAGTGTACCTAAATCCTGGTCAAAAATATGTGTCAGTTAAATTCTTGCCCAATTCTAGTTCAAAGAATCTGACTCCCTTTAAGTATTTTCAGCTGTTGATATAGTGTGCTTGTGTCATTTATTTTGTTCTCCATGCCCTCTTTGTTGCTTTTCCTAGCACGGAATTGAAGAAACAGCTGCTGAATGCAGGAGACTGGGCGCAAAGGCCCACACCTTCGTGGTGGACTGCAGTGACCGAGAAGATATTTACAGCTCTGCCAAGAAGGTGGGGTTTTACATTTGGTTAGAATTATATCATGTCAGAGCTGGGAGGGAGTCTGAAGATGACCCAGTCATGATGCAAAGCAACACAAGTTTTGTGATCACTAGGTAGGGGCAGACCCAGAACTGAGATCTAAGGCTCAGACTTTGGTGTGTTCTAGAATCTTCTGGGGAGCTTGTCAAAGAATAAGCATCCAGAGATTTTCTTTCTGTAGGTCGAGGGCTGGTCCCAGCAATCTGCATGTTTTGTACCCTACGCACCCACACGTCCCCCATCTGATTCTTCTTTTTTTTCATTCTCCCAACTAAAAGTGGTTTACTTCCTCTGAAGAATCTTGCAAAGTAGCTTGACTAGACAGCAGGCAGAATAGTCCAATACCTCCGGGGGGCGGAGGGGGGCAGGGGGCTTGCCTGTCTTTTGGTCCAGCAAGTAGGCGTTTGGATTGATGGTGGAGTCCTTTTTCTGAACATGGCTGGCTGTGGTGACACCTCCACATACCAACACCATGCTGTCTCCAATGGAGCATATAGCATGGGACTCATCCAAGGGGCAGTTGTTGGGCAAGAGAGGCAGTGAGATGGTCGTCTTGTTGGCCTTTATCTTCTGCAGGTTGATTTCCATACTGTGTGGCTGTGCACACAGAGGATGTCATCTTTATAAAAAGAGAGCAGGGGCCAGTGATTGAACTCATTGGGTAAGGTGATACTCTGAACCACCTCCCAGTTTTGGTGTCAAAGCAGTCCAGCACCCCAACCCGGAAGATGGAGCACTTCATCAAACACCACCCAGTGACAACGTACAGGTTCCGGTCACTCTTGGTAATTACGGCTGTGGCATCCATAGGGATGCTCATCTTTCCTGCCAGGCACCAGATCTCCTTGCACTCATCATAACGATAGGTGTTACAGACATACTGCCTTGGGGCAATGCTCCTATCCACTGAGTACACTGTTCCCCCACAGGTCACCATGGTGTGAAAGACAAGCCCAATTGGCAGGTCAGGCAACTTGGTCCAGGAGTTGTCATCCATGTCATACCACCAAGCTGTCATCAGCCCTGAAATCTAGTCTGTGGTGCCACCAGAGATATAGATGTAGTGACCAGCAGAGGTGGTACTACTGATCGGGCATCTCTGAGAGCTTCAGCCACAGGTTCTCCTGGACGATATAGGCAAACACTCCATCGTTGAACTTGCCATGGGCCTTTTGGCCACCTAGGATGACCACCGAATCAAGCAGGGCCCCTTTCTGCTGGTAGCTCAGCAGGCTGGATGGCCTCTCCTGCTTTCGTTCCACAAGGACACTCTCAGTCAGGGTTGCTGGGCTGAGCTGTTCTCCCTGCCCTTCAGCTTGTTGCTGGCAAACATCAGCATCTTGTTGGAGACGGCGTTGAGATTGATGCAGTAGAAGAACTTCGTGAAATACTTCTCCCGTTCATCCTTCCAGAAGTGCACCCAATTTATGAGCGCACTGAGTGCCTGGTCCTCACTGAGCATATGCTAGTTTTCATCTCGAAGCAGGCGGCCAAAGAAGACAGGCGGACAGTGCAGGAAGCCGTCAGCCTGCATGGAGCCCTCAGGACCGGCCCACTAGTGGGAGTCGTCGTGAATGCCAGAGTCGGCCAAATCCGACACCTCTTTGAGCCCAAACATCTCGGCCAAGATGAGGTAGCGCAATCAGTTGACAGGGCTAACGGACTTAATCAGGAAGTCATTGCAGTGGTTTCAAAAGCATGTTGTATTGAAATACTGGTCCCCACGAAGGAGCTCCTCCACGTTCTGCTCCAAGATCACCAGTTTGCTGCTGTAGAAGTGGTCCAGGAGCTGATCCACCGTGGCTGGACTCTGGTAGTTGGGGTCAAGGGTGATAAAGAGCTCATCGGTGGTCTTCACATCATCACTAGAGATGAGGCTCTTGACTCCTGGAGAGACAGCAGCCAGCACATTGTGAATTGCAAAGAAGGCATGGTGGCCCACAGTCAGGGCCGTGTTCCAGAACTCTTTGCATTTCCTCTGTTTGTGTTCAGTTTCTGCAGCACGAAGCTGTTGTAGTTTTTTTCAGTGAATTCCCATTTCATGGTGCTTCCTGCTGGCTGAGATAGAAGATCAGCAGCAGGTACTGGAGAAAAGACTTTCTCAGACCATTGGGATTCAGACTGATGGTTGTTTGCAGAGCGGTTGGTTGCGGAGGAGTAGAGGGTGGGAGAGAGGGTGATGTCATGGAGTGGATGAGGTCATCACAGTGAAGGTTCCCCTGAGGCCTTTCTCAGTTGCTCAGGGCCTTTCACCCCTCTGATGGCTCCAACCTGCCAAGGCCAGATACCCTATCAGGACCTAGTGCCCAGGGCCCGGAGCTCAGGAGGAAATTCAGAGATGGGTTGCAACTGCCACCTGGGACCTTCAAACCTCAGTTCTAGGCTGCTTCTGGAATGTCAGAGCCAGTTGGGCAGGGGGTGGTGCAAGGAGGGATAAGGGCAGGCTGCTCCCAGTGCTTGGCTGCAGGTGCAGCCACCCTGGGCGCCCACCCAGAGAGGCCCGTGGCTCAGAGGGCTGAGGCGGTGCAAGTGGCTGGCTCGGGCAGGTGGCGGCGGGGAGCGCGGGCAGTGCAGGGCCCAAGCTCAGCAGGGCCCTGGGCTGGGAGACGACGATGGGGCTGGAAGTGTGTGGTGGCCACAGCAGTGATGCAGCAGGCACTGGCTGGGCCCTGGCTGGCAGCGGTCTGTCTGATTCTGATGCAGGTAAATCTTTGGATGACACTGCAGAATCACTGACAGAGTCTTCTGAAGCCCAGTCAAAGAACTGAATTAGGAAATTAGGATAAACCTGTTTATCAGGCTTTGATGGTAGATAGATCTATTTCTATGAAGCATGATTTGCCTCTTCTATATACAAATGAGATGTGCTATATATAAAGGGGTTTCACTCTGAACGCATTCATACATGTACTCGCTGACTAAATACTATGATGGCCAGAAGGTCATTAGACTTAACTGGGCAAATTCTTTAAAATACACATTCCGAGCCTTTACTCCTGGATATTCTGATTCAGTCTGGTATAAGGATTCCTATTCGACCAGACTTGTGAACCTCTTTGTTTAGAATTTTAGATTTGGGGACATTTTTAACTTTGGGGATATTTTTAGATTGTAATCTTTTATTTCAAACTGGTGCCTCTTTATTATTGGTGAGACCTGAGCTAAGTCAAAGGAAAAGTAGAAATTACCCAGGCCACTGGTGGGAAATGGCTTTCCCGGAAGCAGGTACAGTAACAGCAAGGCCCATTGGTAAGAAACATCTGCATTTAACAATAAGATTTTACTTAAATTAACAATGATTCTCCTTCATAGAGATGAGCACTCTTCCAGTTAATACTAGCTGTATCACCTTGGGCAAGTTACTTAATCTCTCTGTGCCTCACTTTCCTCAATTATGAAATGGGGATCAAAGCAGTACCTACCTCATAGGGTTATGAGGTTAAGTGAATTAATAATGTAAAGTTCTTAGAACAGTACCTGGCACTCAGTAGTCACTTTATAAGAATTAGTTATTAGTTTTATAATAGAAACACCAATATTATCTGTATAATTTCATTATTAACCATTGTTAATGGGATTTACTAGCCCAACATCCTTAGTTACCTAAAAGGAAGACATTCGTTTCCAGACTCATCAGGGAATAGGCTTTTCTGGAAAAGATAATTTTATTATTTGGGCCTATTCCATGTATTTTAACCAAAGTGCTTTTACTGAAATTGTTCTAAGATCAACTCTATGCTTAAACAGAGTACATACAATGACATATGACTATCAGATATTTTGAAAAGCTATTTTGATGTGGCTATTTTGGTGTCAGGACAATTTTATGCACCTAAACAATTAAACTCTCAGCTTGCTTTCATTATTAAGAAAGGTGCAGGGGCCAACCCAGTGGCCTAGTGGTTAAGTTCAGTGCACTCTGCTTTGGCAGCCTGGGTTCAATTCCGGGGTGCAGACCTACACTGCTCATCAGCAGCCATGCTGTGGCAGCGACCCACATACAAAATAGAGGAAGACTGGCAACAGATGTTAGCTCAGGGAGAATCTTCTTCAAGCAGAAGGAGGAAGATTGGTGACAGATGTTAGCTCAGGGCAAATCTTCCTCAGGAAAAAAAAAAAAAAGGTGCGAACCATTCACTCACACCCTGGAGAGACGATAGGTAATGATGGCGAGCTCAAGGTCGAAGGAAGGGTCAAGAGCATCTGGGCAAATTCTTTGGCAATATAAAACAGTAATTTATATTTTGAGTCACATTAATTTGGAGGCATGATAGCAACTTCATCAATTCAACCATATAAAATGTCCTGTTTCTCTCAATAACTTAGGGGCATTATTCTGAACAACAGTTTTCATATTGTACTAGAGATGTGGATATAGATACAAATAATGTTCATCAAGGGCCAGATAACTTAGTTTGACTCTCTAATAATCTAAGTACAACCTGAAGTTCAGTTCTAGCTGATGCACCTCCAGCAATGGCACACTGATGTCCTACTGGAGTGTTGATGCACCTTCCCCCAGCTTTCTTTCTGTTTGAGGTTTGAGGCTTATCTTGGGCTCTGAGGTCAGAGGATCCGGGAGAGTCCCAGTTCCACGTGACCTTTAATATCCTTGTGACCTTAGGCAAGAGACAGCCATTCTATGTTTCATGTTTCTCATCTTTAAAATGAGCATACTAAGAGTTGCTACCTCATAGAATTGTTATGCAAATTAAATGAGATAAATAATGAAATCATGTAAAATGCATAGCACAATGAAAGGCTTTTATAGGCTATTTGCTACCTCCCCCTCAGTCCCCTAACACACCGCAGCACTATCTAAATAATGGTAACTCTGTTAATAGAAGCTAGCTTTTATTTGGAACACAGTGTATAACAAAATGCACTGTAACTCTTAAGGTACATCCCCAAGAAGCCTAGTTACTCAAAGAACCATAAAAATATCGAATAAGATGGTTCTTGTGTTGCTAGCCCCTAAGCCTGCTGTCACCTGGGGAGAAAGGTTGGTGAGCAATAGATGAAGTGACCACAAAAATAAAGAAATAGAAGGTGTGGCCAGCTTAATAGTGTAATCAGTTTTACGTAGTTCCACATAATAGTCTCTGCGTTTGCCCATTAATTTTTTTACTTGCTTACCTTTTAAAGTAGTGTTTAAAAAAATTAATGCTGCTTATTTGTCACCAGTTATGTTTTTGTTAACCAAATGCCTTTTGGACTATAATCAATAGAGCAAAGTCAAGAGACTAAATTGTAAAAGAAAATTTCTACCCAGTAGACTTACAGGCAGGCCTATTTTGAAATTAAGTACCTAAAATTAAAAGGATTTTTGTGTGTGTTGGCATATAGATTGTGTAACTACTTTTTTCCACATCTAATATAAAAATACATACTTTTTAAATAGTCATTGCATGCAAACCTACCCTCATACCTCTTATTAATGCAGATTTTTTAAAATTTTATTTTTAAAGGTGAAGGCAGAAATAGGAGATGTTAGTATTTTAGTAAATAATGCTGGTGTAGTCTACACAGCGGACTTGTTTGCTACACAAGACCCTCAGATTGAAAAGACTTTTGAAGTTAATATACTTGCACATTTCTGGGTAAGTAGGATTTCTTTTACAAAACATTCCCTTTTGTAAAACCCAAAGATTAAGTTTAAAGTAGAGCCTTCAGCAGACGTAAGGACGTATCAAATCAATACTAAAGTTTTCTCCAGGTACCAGAGATAACATTATACAAAGAGATCATTTTTCATACTACAACCAAATCCCATCAATCATTCTACCTCCTCACTCAAAAAATATTAATAACAATAAACTTTAGGTGTTATGTATGTTTTAATTCTAAGCTAGATTCTCACATCTCTGTGTGATCCTGTTTAGAGATGAAGGAAGGGATTAGGGATCACCTGAGTCATCTACTATGATTTTACTAAAGGTGAACCCAGGGGCCGGCCTGGTGGCGTGGCCATTAAGGTCGTGCACTCCGCTTCGGCAGCCTGGGGTTCACAGGTTTGGATCCCAGGTGCGGACTGATGCCCTGCTTGTCAAGCTATGCTGTGGTGGCGTCCCATATAAAGTAGGGGAAGATGGGCACAGATGTTAACCCAGGGCCAGTCTTCCTCAGCAAAAAAAAAAAAAAAAAAGATGAACCCAGTGTACTTTCAGATACTCATGAGACTCGAGCCTTGTGTTATTTCCCGGCCCCCAAATTGCGATCGTTATTATGAACTTCACCATTCAAGGTCTTAAATAACATATAAAGAGAGGTAATGAGAAAGAGAGAGTTTTTGAAGAGTCTAAATATTGCCCAAATTGCCAGTTCCTAAAAGGGTCCCTCCAAGTTTTCTTGGATGTGAATTTGGGACGAATAATCTCAAAAGAATATTGAGGTTGGTGAAAATGCAGTATTATTTTATGTTAATATTCCCAAATTATTGACATCCGTCTTTGTATTTTTTTGACTTACAAATTTCTCTGTCTTTCTGCCTCTGTTAAAATGTAGAGTATCGACTTATTTGTTTCTGAATCCCCAGCAAATAGTAGATGCTCAATAAATATTTGTCACATGAATCATTTCTTGACTACTGGAAGATTGCTGTTCACTTCAGTGTTTTGATGACATAACTGAACTATTTTCTAACAATTTCACATTAAATGTAAATATTTTTGATAACTCTAGATTATTATACCTACTCAATATATGAGATGATAGAAGACATCAGTGACAAAAGGTGGAGGATCTAGGGACATGAAAAGTTAACAATTTAAATGGCGTGATTTTCAAAGTTTTCAGTATCCATCGTTTCGCTTAGTTTTTCTAACCTGGGCATCCTGTCCAATTGCCTTACGTTGCCGCATTTGGCAATTAATTTGAGTTTTATCATTTTTGCCAAGAACAATGTTAACAAAATATACCTTTGGTTAGAAATATTTCCAATGGGTCTGTGAATCAGAAATAACTATATTTTTTTCTCTCTTAATAAAAACTATTTCTAGACTACAAAGGCATTTCTTCCAGCGATGATGAATAATAATCATGGCCATATTGTCACTGTGGCTTCAGCAGCTGGGCATATTGTGGTCCCCTACTTACTGGCTTATTGGTATGTGAACATGTGTTTCCTTTTTTAGTTCCTACATTTAACTTATGTGTGATTTCTTACCCTGTCTAATGAGGACTACCGTTAAATGATGATAGACTTGAAGTCGCTGAAATAGGCAGAAAGAGTAGCACCAAGTCTCTTGTACAACAGCGTTATCAATCATTGATCCCCTCCTAGGATGACTATTCTAGAGGTGGCTGCAGGGAAATTATCCAGTTAGAAGCCAACTGCTTAAAGCATTTCTCATCCCTTTTAGCAGCAAGAAATTACAAAACAAAAGCAATATTTTTGTACCGTGTTAATAATTTTTAATGAAGTAATTTTGTGGAAACAAAACAATGTAAAGAGAGAAAGTATAACCTGGGATTCTAAACATTAAAATCATCCAAACAATGGTATTGTTGTAAAAAAACATTTTAGTAGTTATCTATTTAAAAACCAAAGCCCACTGTAATAACCGAGGAACTTGCTATATTAAGCGGGGCACAGTAATGGTGTGCTCCACTATATGCTATAAAGAATGGATCAGTGAGACCATCGTAGCCAAGGCGAGCCTACTGGTTGCACACATTCTAACAGTTCTTGGTCTTTTCTGTATTTTAGCAAATAACTCAAACTGTTGAATTACGATTGTTCAAATAAATATGCATACAAATAATGCTCAAATTTGTTTTCTACTATTGTGCTCTTTTGGAATTAAGTATCTAAATTCTAGAAAGAGAGAGAAAAAGAAAGAATGAAAATATAGATGAACAGAAAAAAAACAAAATAAAAATCACTTGTCTTGCCATTACCTGGAACAACCATTTGCAGGTGGTGTTAGAGTCAAAAGGTTTGGTATATATCCTTGCTAACTTGTTTGTTATTTTTGTTCGTCTCTATTTCCTTTCTTCCTTCCTTTCTGACTGAACACGTATTTGTTTTCTAATAGTTTTAAAAATAAATATAGCCTTCGACTGAGTTTCTAAAAAAAGGAGGAAGTGCCTGCTGACGCAGTCACAGATCGACATCGTCTCCCTCAGAGCCAGTTGAAGTTCGGCGGTTAGCCCCTAACCGTCAAGGGCTGATACAGTTTGGGGTTTCTTCCACTTCCTCAATGCAAAGCAATTGCAGGTGCTGCTCTCGGGTTGTTAGATAACATTCCACTCCCTGCCAGATTCTGTCTTAGTCCCTAGGCATGGAGTTAAACAAAGAGGGTCAGAGAATCCAGCAGGGCTGTGAACCATGTCACACTTCCTCCTTCTCTTGCCATAGTAAATACTGTAGCTCTTTTGATTCTGATTGATGTCTACTCCACTGAGTGTTTAGCAGTGAAAACCAAGAGAGAACATGCTTTGTGTGAGAAACAAATTTATTTTGGTGACTAGTGATGGTGCTTTCTGCACAAAGGTACTCACCGAGCATTGTCAAAGCAGGAACAACACACACGGATATGCAGGTTGTGCACTACACAATCTACAGCACAGCATTCACATCCAGGTCCTTTTAGAGATTTTCCAGCAGTTGGCAGTAAAGTAACTTGAGAAGAGGAGTGGCTTTTTCTCATTCACACAAAGGCACCGTTTGGGCTCAAAAGCAGGGTTGTAACCACACAAGTGGTTTGTACACGTCCAGCTTTGGGACAGATCTGCAGTTTGCTTGCCCTTGTGCAGCTCCTCTTTGGACCCTCAGCTCTCACTGGCCTGTAGTCGTGATCCTTATTGACCACAATTAGCTTCAATTCAGTTTACTCTGGTTTTTGTGCAGGATCTGATCAAGGTAGAACTTTCACAGAGACTCACTGAAGACTTCTCCCAGCAGAAACCAGTGTTTCTCAGTTGTTGTTATCAACAATTGGGCATCTAAACTGAGGCACTGCTTTTTAAAACATAAACTTCTTAATTGAAGTATAACATATATTTATAAAAATGCAGCAGTTATAAGTGTACAGTTCAATGGGTTACCACAAAGCAGACACATCTATTTAACATTCATGCAGTCAAAAAACTGACTTTAAAACATTAACAAGACCCCAGAAGTTCCTTTTGGAACTCTTCCCAATCACCAAGCCTTCGTTCCTTCCCAAAGGTAACCCCTATATTGTCTTGTAACACCATAAATTAATTTTGCCTATATTTGATCTTATATACGTGGAATCACACTGTGTTTGTGAGATTTATCCATATTGTTGTCTGTAGCTGTAGTTTAATCATTTTCATGCCTGTATAGTATTACATCATGTGACTAGATAATAGTTTATCCATACTACTATTTATGAACACGGGTTATTTCTAGGGTAGGATTATTATAAATAATGATGTTGTGAATCTTGACTCAATCACTTACTAACTTAGTGTGACCTTTGGCAAAGTACTCACCTTCTCTATGCTTCATTTTCTTCATCCATAAAATAGGCTAATAATAGCAACAAACTAACTCATCAGGATGCTGTAAAGTTTAAATCATATAATGTAATGCACTTAGCATAGACTCTGGAATCCTGCAAATATTCAGTAACAGGAAGGTGCCTATTGCTATCACATTCCAATTCCACTTCCCTATATTCACACAAAACAGGAAGTTCCCACCTCTCATTTTAGCTTCCAGAATGCTCTGCCCCAGTGGAACTAATCCTATATGCTCTGGCTCCTGATTGTTAGAATGAAATGAGAGGGGACCTCGAATTACCTGGTTCTTTTCCCTCAGCTGTCACTGTCCTGAGTTGCAGCCACAGCAAAGGAAATCTATTACAACTCTAATCACCTATATTAGAAAAAGAAATTTCAGTTTCTTTTGGAGTTATAGTTCAACAGCTTTAATGATTAATGTGAAAAATGGAAGATGAAAGAACTGGATTCACCATGAGGAAGGTTAATCTTTTGATTCTAAAATGTTTTTTGCTGATTGCTTTTTGGACAAGTATTTTGTCCAAAAGTATCTTGACTTTAAAAAGAAAACAATTAGGTGCCATGAAACTCTGGCTAACATATCTTGTCAACTCAAATAGACAATTTATAAGCATGAAAGTTACCAGTATGGGAGGACATGGCAAAATTGGGTCCTGATCATTAGCTTGTAATGAAATGTTATTTAAAAGAATAATTTGAAATAAGAAATATTAATTCAGATTATTAAGAAGAAGAAATTTGATGTAATATTACAAAATGCATGAAAAAAATCCACTCAGCTTTCATATATATGTCTAAAAACAAATTCACTCTAAAGTTCAAAAATATAAAATTTCTCGGAGCCAGCCCAGTGGCGTAGTTGTTAAGTTCGCGCCCTCCGCTTCGGCAGCCCGGGATTCACAGGTTCGGATCCCAGGCGTGGACTTATGCGCTGCTTATCAAGTCATGCTATAGTGGCATCCTACATACAAAATAGAGGAAGATGGGCACGAATGTTAACTCAGGGACAATCTTCCTCAGGAAAAAGAGGATTGGCAACTGAGGTTAGCTCAGGGCTAACCTTCCTCACCAAAAAATTAATTAATTAAAATAAAATTTCTTCAGCACACTCAAGATCATTAACTCTGAGTTTTAATATATTCCTGCACTTTTGGTTCATATAAGAAAAATCAGAAAATACAGTTTAGTGAAAGAAAATTTGCAGATAATCTCACCATGCAGAAATAACCATAGTAAGTGTGTTATAATTTTTTAAGACATTTTAAATGCAGATACATAGTCATACATTGAAAAAGAACTACCTACATAATCTTGCCTTTTTGAAAATTTAAAATGGTTGTTGACATGTTAATAAATATATATGTGCAACATCACTTTCAATTCCTGCATGCTATGCCACTGTACCTATGTGCCACTATTTATTCAATTTATCCATCATTGTTGGGTAATTTATTTGTCAGGACTCTTGCAGTTGCAAGGAATCCAGAACTTAAACTGCCCCAGACCAAGAGAGGAAGTCTGGGGCTCTAATTAAAGTCTCAGGTAGATTCTCCTCCTCTGTTGGCAGATAGCTACCAGTAGTTCTGGAATATCCTTTCAACTCCAAGTCTAGCAGGTGGAGGAAAAGCCAGGACTTCCCAGTAATGCCTTCAAATGTTCTAGTTCTAGAGCTCGCCCCAACTAGACCAACTTGGATCCAACCACTGCATGAGGAGCAGGAGAGAGAGTGCTACCCAACAAAATCAGAGTGATGTTACCAGAATAAGGGAATATGAATGCTGATGGGCAAGACCAATAGCTGTCCACTGCAGAGATTTAAAATTGTTTCCAGGGGCCAGCCTGGTGGCGTAGTGGTTAAGTTTGCATGCTCTGCTTTGGCGGCCTGGGGTTCGCAGGTTCAGATCCCAGGCATGGCCCTACACACCGCTTATCAAGCCATGCTGTGGCAGGTGTCCCACATATAAAGTAGAGGAAGATGGGCATGGGCCAGGGCCCAGGGCCAATCTTCCACACACACACACAAGAAACATTCTTTCCAAATGTTTGCCTTCATGAACTATATACCCCAGGGACTATCTTTGAATATAACTCTTTGTAAACATGATTGATTATTTCCTTGGTATAAATACTTAGAAGAGAAATTACTAGATCTGAAAGCGTGACATATTTTTAATGAATTTGATACATTTCACCAATTCCAGAAAAGGCTGCCAATTAACCTGTGCTTTGGAAAATAGAAAGTTGTGGAAAGTTCTCTCTCACTTTTGTTTTCAAGCTTAGATGTGTATCTAAGTCTTAGAAAAAAAAGATTGCTAGTTCAATTATATAAAATGAAAATATTCTGTACATTAAAAACAACTCAAACAAAAATTTCCTCATATCACTACCACTACTGCTACACAAAAATTCTATCTTGTTTTACTTTGTATTTATGTTAATTACTCTTGATATAAAACATTTTTATATGCAAACAGCTATTGGATTTTTATTTTGATGAGGAAGATTAGGCCCTGAGCTAACATCCGTTGCCAATTCTCCTCTTTTTGCTGAGGAAGATTGTCCCAGAGCTAACATCCGTGCCCATCTTCTACTTTATATATGGGACACTACAACAGCCTGGCTTGATAAGTGGTACGTAGGTCCGTGCCCGGGATCCGGACCTGCAAACCCTGGGCGGCCGAAGCAGAGTGCACGAACTTAATGATTACGCCACTGGGCCAGCCCGCTATCAGTATTTTTATTTTGTAAGTTTTCTGTTAATGTCATTTGGCCATTTATTCATTGGAGTACTGTCTATTCATTTATAAAAGTTGCCATGTATTAACCCATATCCTTGTCTTATATGTTGCAGATGCTTTACCAGCTTGTCATTTGCTTCTTAACTTGGTCGGGAGATAATTAATAAAGTTTAGAGTATATCATATAGAGGCCTGATTTATTACCCAGATTTAAAGCCTGATGCTACCACTTTTTTCTGTGTCTTTGAGCAAGTTCTATAACCTCCTGTGCCTCAGTTTCTTCTTTGGTAAATGGGGATCATAATAGTATCTATTCATAGAGTTGTGAGGATTAAATTAAATGATGCATCTGAATAACTGACAGTCTCTAGCCTATAGTAATCCATTTTAGATATGATTATTTTTGTTTGTGTTGTTTTTCAATGTACAGAAGAGTTACATTTTATATAATTGAATCTAGCAATCTTTGTTTTAAGCCTTTAATATATATCTAAGCTTTAAAAAAAAAGGATGAAAGAAAACTTTCTGGCTTTTTATTTTCCAAAGCACAGGTTAATTGGCAAGACCTTACAGCTACTTTGTCTAATTGCTAATCCATACAGACTTACAGAAAAACAATCTATCTGGTAAATAATGGCACTGAATTGTACACTAAAAAATGGTTAAAATGGCAAATTTTATGTTATAAATGTTTTTGCATAATTTAAAAAAATTAAAAATGTAATATTCCCCAAACCATTGAATTGTACACTTTAAATGGGTGAATTATGTGGTATGTGAATTTATAGCTCAATAAAACTGTTTTTTTTTTAAAAAAACCTAACTGGGAAAGTAATGTCCATTTAGAATATGATTAATTTCCCTTCTCTATGACAATAAGAATTGCTTTGCATTTTGATTCTTTCACTTGACAAATATTTATTGAGCACCTATTATAGGGCAAACACTGGGCCAGGCCTTGGGGATTCATTGGAGACCAAAACAGTCATGGAGCTTATAGTAAGAGGTATAGGGGACAAACATTAAAAACTTCACCCAGGGGCCGGCCCAGTGGCGTTGTGGTTAAGTTCACACGCTCTGCTTTGGCAGCCTGGGGTTCGCAGGTTCAGATCCCAGGCGCAGACCTATGCACCACTTATCAAGCCATGCTGTGGCAGGCGTCCCATATACAAAATAGAGGAAGATGGGCACGGATGTTAGCCCGGGACTAATCATCCTCAGCAAAAAGAGGAGGATTGGCAACAGATGAATTACAAATCCAAAACATGCTGTTATGGAAAACTGAATATTACTATATAATGGGGAAATAATTTAAATTAGGGGGCAGGAAAGGCCTCTTTGAGAAAGTCAAGCTGAGACTTAAAGGAAGAATAGGACTTATCTAGGAGAATTTTCCGATGAATTCCATGAACATATTATAGTAAATAATGAACAGCCTATAGTGAAATTAAATTTTATGGAAACAGCGATAACAAAAACAAACACCCTAACAAGACATTTAAACCTACTCAGTTCTCACTCTGATAAATGATGCAGTAAATGTTCTATGTCAGTGCTTTTTAGACTTCAGTGTGCCTGTAAGTTTACCTGAGGATCACCTGAAATGCAGACTGTGCTTCAGCACGTCTGGGCTGGCCCCTGAGATTCAGGTGTGCCCATGCTGCTCAGTGGAGAACTAAGGAAAACAGACATCCGAGTTAAATAGATGCAGCAGCTTTCTCAAATTGTTTTGTGACCTCTCTCTGTTTATCTTCAGTTCAAGCAAGTTTGCTGCTGTGGGATTTCACGGGGCTTTGACTGAAGAGCTGGCTGCCTTGGAAAGAACCGGAGTCAAAACAACTTGTCTCTGCCCTAATTTCATAAACACCGGCTTCATCAAAAACCCAAGTACCAAGTAAGTGGAGCCAGAAATGGAGAAAAAAAGGACCATTGTGTGGGTTTTCTAAGTATTTTAATCCTTAAAATACCTGGTATTCAATGCCCTTAGCTCATCTCAGTTTCAGCTTCTATAGATTGTGGGAAAACAGGTGGAGAGATAGAGAGAGAGGGAGAGAACTGTATATAAATCAAAATACGAATGATACAGGTGAACTTGCTTATCCTCCCTTTTTTCTTCCCCTGAGCAGTGGTTCTCAGATTTAAGTATATACATGCATTTTACCAGGAGTGCTTGGGAACCATGTAGGGGTCCCACCCCAGAGATGTTGATTCACTGGGTTTGGTTGGGATAGGGTAGTGGTGGGGAAGGGGCCTGGACCTCTGTATGTTTAACAAGCACCATATAATAATATAATATATGTAATATAATAACAACTCATTCTGATAAGGATAACCCAGAACCACAATGTGAAAAAGACTTTCCTTTGGTAATCTAGAGATTATCCTCCAAAATGAGTACCAGACCATAGTCGTTCCTTGGTAAAAAAATAAAATTATAAAGGACCGGCTCTGAGGTTAATTTTTAAGGTTTCCTCTCTTTGGGAACAGCTATAATGTCTTTGTAAACATCATGTATACTTTTTTTTTAAATTCCAACATACAGGATAATACAAATAAGAAAGTTCCCTTTAAAATTTCCTTAAAACTCTCTGTCCGGTGGAAACTACTCCACATTTTGATGAACATCCTTCTAGACATCTCTCTATGTACAGGTTAAATGTCTAAATTGTATATAACTGGCATATATTACACATGGGGTTCTAGAAGCAGTAACTTAACTGCTTACTTCCCTCAGCATTATGATTATAGACAACAATACTGTATTATAATCGTCAAAGTTGCTAAGAAGCTAGATCTTAATTGTTCCCACTAGAAAAAAGAAATAATTATGTGACGTGATAGAGATGTTAGCTAATGCTACGGTGGTAATCATATTGCAGTATATAAATGTGTCACATCAACACATAACCTTAAACTTACACAGTGTGATATGTCAGTTATATCTCAATAAAAATAATTAATTTTTTAAACGAGTTCCCTAAAACTGAAAGGTGTCAAAGGAAGAGGTGAGTACCATCCCCAAGGATAAAATTTGCCAATTTCTTACGTTATTTTCAGGATTTAGATACTAAAATAATATATTTCATTCAGACTGTCTTTCAGCAGTTAAAAACAGACACCATATTTTTTAAAACTATAATTGAATTTTTTACGCTTGCACCCAGGAGAAGGCTCCACGAAGCTAACCTTCATGTGGACAAGAGTGCCCTCTCCTGGCAAAGCTCTACTAGCACAATAAAAAAATAACTGAGCAGCTTGCTGTGGGGGGGAAGAGTAAACAGAACCTGGCATGATTCCAGCCTAATCACAGGACTATAACCCAACTAAGGAAGGGTCTGGGGCTTGGTCCTGCCACGTGAACCCCTTTGAAGAGTAGCTGATACTAGAGTGGATGCCAAAGGTGAAGTTGGTTTTAATCTAGAAATTTAGTTCTTCTAATTAGATGACAGAGAGATGCTACTCTCGTTTATGGTTTGGACACTAAATAAAATCTGTGATTTTCGGGGCCGCCCAGTGGCGCAGCGGTTTAGTCCGCGCTTGGCAGCCCGGGGTTCGCGAGTTCGGATCCCGGGCGCCCGCTGACGCACTGCCTGTCAGCCATTCCGTGGCGGCGTCCCATATAAAGTGGAGGAAGATGGGCACGGATGTTAGCCCAGGGCCAGTCTTCCTCAGCAAAAAGGGGAGGATTGGCAACAGATGTTAGCTCAGGGCTGGTCTTCCCTACAAAAAAAAAAAAAAATCTGTGATTTTCTTAAACCTCTCGACAATACTTTGCTTAGTGATATCGAGTAACTTGCCCGTAAGTTGCAGAACTGAGATTCAGACCAAACATTTTCCTTTTTACACAGGGGACAGCCTTTCTGAAATAAAGAAGCTGAACCAACCTCTAACTGACCGATTCAAAATAATATGTAACATATTAATGTTGGAACTTAAATTCTCTTTTAAAACACATCAAAGATGTAGTTATTGATTCTTATATTTACACATCTAACACACTGCAAAGAAAAGGATTTACTGTAAAGGTTATAATGCAGCATTAATCTGAGTTCATTAGAATTAAGTGTAATCAGGTGTTCTGAGTAATTTTTTGACAGCTAAGAGTTATTTTTGTTAAATAAACTTGGATATCAAGAAATTGTTTTATTAAAAGTATTTATTGAAGGCCTACTAAATACCACATACCCCACTAGGTCTAATACCTTACATAAATGACCTCTAATCTCTAATCCAGGAGGGCTAGATTTGGCCCAGGGCATAGTTTGTCTACCCCTGCTCTAATCCTTTTAACAGTTCTGCAAAATAAGTCTTACTATGCCCATTTTATGACAAAAACCTGAAACTTGGAGAAGTAAAGAAAATTGCCCAAGGTCAGACCGCCCGAAAGTGGCAGAATGGAATTCCTGCCTATGTCCCTGACTCCAAATGCCCTACTATTCCTAGCTTTATTTTTTAACATAAATTTTTAACTGAAGTTTCTTTCCTGAGAATCATTTTAAAAATCTATATTAAATATTTCATTGGAAATATCTTTATTGCTTTTCTGATAATGTATGATGATCATAATCAAAATTTAAATGATACAAAGAAAAGCCCCTTCAAAGATGCTACTCTTCCAGAGATAACTTTATTGAAAAATTAGATTTCCAATTATAGCTTTCCAGTTTAAGAGGCTACACTTCTTAATGTAATGCATTTCTTTTTCTGGTACATGGAAACATACATACTATTCTGGAAGCTGCCTTTTTGACCTAACAATATGCTGTTGTCCGCTTTCCGTGTTGATATATAAAGAGCTACCTTTCTTCATTCTTTTAAATGTTAGCCTAACAGGCTTTGGGTGTACGCCTTCTCTACTGATGGACATTTAGCTCTCTAATCTTTCATTATTGTAATAAATGCATATTCTTGTTTGTGTGTGCATGTGTATCTTTGCTCACTTTTCCAACCATTTTGTTATGATTGTGTTTTTGAAACAGGATTGCTGAATCAAAGAGTAGGAACTTAATTATTTTTTGTAGGTTTATTAGATTTCCCTCTAGAAGGATTGTCCTAATTTATCCTCCTGTCAGCAGGGGATAAGTGCCCCTTCCCCTCACCTTTGCCAGCTTTCAGTATTAGCACACTTTAATTTTTAACAATATGATAGGAAAAAAACAGTACTTCTATGTTATATTAATATATTTTTGGTCATTAGAAAGGTTGATAATCATCTTTTCGTATTTAATAAGTCCTGTTATCTTCTCTACTCCACTCTACTTATACAGATCAGACTGCACTATACAAGTGCTTATAAAAATCGGGTTACGGAAGTTCTCTTGTGTTTCTAGTTTGTTGAGTGGTTTTTTTTTTCGTGAAACGGTGTTGGATTTTGTCAAATGCTGTTTCTGTGCCTATTGAGAGGATTATGTGGGGCTTTTCCTTCATTCTATTAATATGGTATATTACACTGATTGACTTTTATATGGTGAACCACCTTGCATTCCTGGAATAAATCTCACTTGGCCATGGTATATAATCCTTTTAATATGATGCTGGATTGGGTTTGATAATGTTTTGTTGAGAATATTTGCATCTGTATTCATAAGCGACATTGGTATGTAGGTTTCTAGTGATATCTTAGTCTGACTTTAGGAACAGAATAATTCTGGACTCACGGAATGAGTTAGGAAGAGTTCTCTCCTCTTCTGTTTTTTGAAAGACTTTGAGAAGGACTAGTGTTGATTCTTTAAACATTGGGTAGAATTCATTGTGAAGCCATCTGGTCCTGGGCTTTTCTTTGCTGGGAGTTTTTTGATTACTGATTTAATCTCTTGTTAAAGGTCTGCTCAGATTTTCTGTTTCTTCTTGAGTCAGTTTTGGTGCTTTGTGTGTTCCTAGGAATTTGTGCATTTCATCTAGGTTATCTAATTTTTGGCATCAAGTTCATAGTATTATTGCACTTCACTTTAACGTGCTTCGCAGATGTTGTGTTTTTCACAAGACTCCCCACCAGCAAAAAGATTACGACTGGCTGAAGGCTCAGGTAATAGTTAGCATTTTTCAGCAATAAAGTATTTTTTAATTAAGGTTGTGCATTGTTTTTTTAGACTATTGCACACTTAACAGACTACAGTATAGTGTAAACATAACTTTTATATGCACTGGGAAACCAAAAAGTTCATGTGACTTGCTTTATTGTGATGGTCTGGAACCAAACCCGCAATATCTCCGAGGTATGTCTGTAATCCTTTTTATTTCTCTAAGGTCGGTGGTGATGTCCTCACTTTCATTCCTGATTTTACTAGTTTGTCTTCTCTCTTTTCTTCTTGGTCAGTCTAGCTAAGGGTTTATCAATTTTGTTGATCTTTTCAAAGAACCAACTTTTGATTTTATTGATTCTTTCTATTGTTATCTATTCTCTATTTCATTTATCTCTGCTTTAATCTTTATTGTTTCCTTTATTTTGCTTGCTTTAGGTTTAGCTTGTTCTTTCTTTTTCCAGTTTCTTAAGGTGGAAACTTAGGTTACTTATTTGAGATCTTTGTTAATGTAGGTGTTCATATCTATAAATTTCCCTCTGAGCACTGCTTTTCCTGTGTCCCATAAATTTTAGTATGTTGTTTTTTCATTCATCTCAAATTACTTTCTAATTTCCTCTTTGTCCAATTGGTTAATTTCCACATATTTGTGAATTTTCAAGTTTTCCTTCTGTTATTGATTTCTAATTTCATTTCATCATGGTCGGAGAATGTACCTTGTATGATTTCAGTCTTTTTCAATTTAATGAAACTTGTTTTGTGGTCTAACATATGGTCTGCTAGAGAATGTTCCTTGTGCCCTTGAGAAGAATACATATTCTGCTGCTGTTGGGTGGAGTGTTCTATAGATGCTGTTAGGTCTGGCTCATTGAAAGTGGGATTAATGTCTCCAACTCTTACTGTTAAACTGTCTATGTCTCCCTTCAATTCTGTCAATTTTTCTTCATGTATTTTGTGCTTTATTGCTAGATATAAGAACAATTTTTAATTAAATATTTTTCCCTCAAAGTCATCTCTTTCTTTCCAATCAGTGATATAAACAGTGCAGCATAATCTGAATGTATTAGTGTAATTGGATGTTCTGATTAATTTTTTTGACAGCCAAGAATTATTTTTGTTGAACATCCCTTTAAAATGTCTATTCTCTGGGGCCGGCCCGGTGACACAGCGGTTTAGTTCGAGCTTGGCAGCCTGGGGTTCGCGGGTTCGGATCCCAGGCACCTGCTGACGCACTGCTTGTCAGCCATGCTGTGGTGGCGTCCCATATAAAAAGTAGAGGAAGATGGGCACGATGTTAGCCCAGGGCCAGTCTTCCTCAGCAAAAAAGAGGAGGATTAGCAACAGATGTTAGCTCAGGGCTGGTCTTCCTCACAAAAAATAAATAAATAAATTAATTAAATTAAATGTCTATTCTCCTACATGTAATATACATAAAAAAATTTATTTTCTCTAAAAATTTAGTTTTTGAGTGTGCTACAGAAAGATCTTAGTTTTTATTGTCTAGTACAATAAAAAAGAAAATGTTAGCTTGAAACTGGCCATGGTGGGAGTATTTACACCATAGAAATTGGAAAATGCTACAAAATTGGTAATTCTGTTTCCCAGAGAGCCAATTGTTAAACATTTACCAGCCACCACTGCATTATCTCCGTTTTTCAGATTAAATACAAAAAAACCTGAGCTTTAAAGAGTAGAAATTCCTTCCCCCAAATTACTCAGCTACTTAAGTGATAAAGCTAGGTAATCAAACACAGTCCTTCTACCTGAAAATACTCTTTCTCCCTAAATAGTCTTATGCCCCCACATGCATTCTCCTTCTCAACCCCAACAGATTAGCCCAAAGTGTTTTGGGGTAGTTTCTACAAAATCCATTATGAACATTTATTTAATAGGATTTGCAACTCTTGTTAACATTAGACTGTTGGAGAAAAAATATTTTCATGTACTGACATTTTAATGTTAAGATTTCATTCTGCCAAGAAATTGAACTTTTTCTGGAAGATTTTCTTTTGGTCTTTTTAAAATCATGATATTGGACAGCCATTAAGTTTAATGAAAACTCCTCTGACAGAGGCTAAGACCTGTAGGTAAAGAGATCGAGTACACTAAGAAAAGTTTAGTCAATGCAACACTATATAATTGGTAGGTCAGTAAGCCCACAGTGTGAATGAGGGAGTTTGCTATACTGTTTACACAGGTATTTGTGAACTTTCATGGAGCACGGGAATACTGAAGTCTGGTAGCAACATTCTAGAAATATGCTCTGAACACTTTTCAAAGCACAAGCATCCTTCAGTGTCTAGATTCATCCTCCTTGACACCCATTACTTGCCTATGCCACAGGCTACAGGAGTATTAGTCTTCTTCAAGCTTCCATTGCCCTTCCTTTTTGCCTCCATTGGGCCAAAAGCCATTGCTCTCATTATTATATTTCCTCTCCTGTCACATCCCTAAGCTTTTCATATGTAATGCTATTGCTTCAGGGTCTTGGGGTGAACACAGTTATTCTAATAAATGATTGACCTATGCTGAGAATGAAAGCTTATGTCATATATACTTTAAGCCCTGCTCTCCTTCACGTATTCAATTATCATTCTCACTTTTAAGTACAATACTGCACTTCTCATTTGTCCCAATTTTACTTTACTTCATATTCTTTTATTTTCCCAATTAACTATTCTGTATTCATTTTAAAGACTCTCATCTAATTCTTTTCATTTCACTTCTCTTAACTAGTCACACACATTTAAAATCTGCCTCCTCAAAATGTTCATCACCCAACCAGTTTGGTGACATTGGCAAATTTCATGAATATATTTAATTATGTATCTTTTTTTCTCGGTCATTAATAAAATGTTAAAAACTTAGGACCAGCTCTTGTGCAACTCTATCCTCTATCCTAAGTGCACATATTCCAACACCCAGATAACAAAGGCCACTTTTTAGGGACCGCCTGCTACTCAGTAATGCATGTCCCAGGGTGATCACACAGTGAAGATGTAACATGGAACTAGGTAACAAACCTGAAAATTAAATTAAGACCTAATAAATATAAAGCTTCCATATGGAGATCAGGAACCTAGAGCTGGGCACATTCCTACATTTTAATTCCTCTGACACTGGAAAATTTTCACTAAAGAGTCTTAGTATATAATAAAACTTGTATAATGGCATCTGACTTCTCTCCCATCTTTTCTTCTCTCTTCTAGAGATTTAAAAGTGAATTTGTCAGTCCTGATCTAGCTAAATTGCTTTGGAGTCCTAGTTACTTCTGTAATTCTCATTTGCCAAACAGGGACTCTGGAATCTCCTTCATAGGGTTGTTGTGAAACTTGGTGAAGTAACCTGTGTAGCATGTTTAGCAGTGTGCATTCCATGCTAAGCACTAAATAGATGGTTGTTGTTCTTCCTATTATTAATGCTAAAGCAGCTACCATTTTTGAGCACCTACAATGGGCTTGATGCTACAAGTCAGTTATGTTGTGGTTCCTGTGGTAATTGAACTCATTTGTTTAGCACCAAACTAAAGCTGAAGCCTCAGTGAAATGTTTTGTTTCTGAAGACTCCGTCTGATTTCAGTTTGGGACCCACCCTGGAACCTGAGGAAGTAGTCAACAAGCTGATAAATGGGATCCTGACTGAGCAGAAAATGATTTTTGTTCCATCTTCTATTCGCTTTTTAACAGTGGTGGAAAGGTAAGTGACAGTTATTTTTGTCAGCATTATAAATAAAGATTTATCTAGTACATGTTTTTACTCAAATTTAAAACCAGACATTTGATAAAGTACAATGAAATGGAATTAAGTTAATAAAAATAATAGGCTTCAAGAATCCATCCGTTTTTAAAGCCACATTTGCTAATCATTGAAGCAAGATTGATATAGCAGTTGCGTATATGAACTGAATAATTTGCAAAAGTTTTTAATTTTTTTAAGAAAGAAATTTGTATGTTTCTGGAAGTTTTGTCTTATAAATGAATGAATATGAAGAAGTATAGTTTTTAAGTATTATTACCTAATGGAATCATAGGACAATGATATTGGAGGAGACCATAGTTAGGTTTTAGATATTCATTGAAATATACAACAGATAATCATTGAGCTCTTATTTTGTGCAAAATTACATGGAAGCATAGGAATTGCTAAATAATCTTTTATAATTTTAGAGATCCTTGAGCCTTGCTACCTCAAGTGTGGTCCACGGACCAGCAGCATCAGCATCACCTGGGAGTTTGTTGGAACTATAGTCTCCTAATCTCCTGAATCAGAATTTGCATTTTTAATAAGATCCTCATGTGATTTGTATGCATACTCAGATTTGAGAAGCATTTCTTTAGAGCTGTAGCTCTCAACTTTGGTGCATATTGGAATTCACCTGGGAGTTTTAAAAATGCTAATGCCCGAGACCTACTCCCCAAGATTCTGCCGTAATTGGTCTGGCGTGTGGCCTGGCCTCCGAGAGATAGGATAACTTTCCTGATGATTCTAACGTACAGCCAGGGTTGGAAACCACTGGTTTAAAGGAGCCTCACATAGCTCGTTGCCTCATTACTCTTCTGGAAAAGCCGTGTGGCTATGAGGCTGGTCAGGTAATAAGGGGCAAGTGAAGACATGCCTTAGTCAAAAAAAAAAAAAAAAAAGCCTCTTGCTGCCTGTCCCTTCAGTCAGGCTTCTCTCACATGGTGGGGTGTCAGAATTATTTGGGAGGTCAATTTAAAAAATAGATTCCAGGGGGCCGCCCGGTGGCGCAGCGGTTTAGTCCACGCTTGGCAGCCCGGGGTTCGCGAGTTCGGATCCCGGGCGCCCGCTGACGCACTGCTCGTCAGCCATGCTGTGGCGGCGTCCCATATAAAGTAGAGGAAGATGGGCACGGATGTTAGCCCAGGGCCAGTCTTCCTCGGCAAAAAAAAGAGGAGGATTGGCGACGGATGTTAGCTCAGGGCTGGTCTTCCTCACCAAAAAAAAAAATAAATAAATAAATAAATAAAAAATAGATTCCTGGGACCGGCCGTGTGGCGTAGCGGTTAAGTTCACACGCTCTGCCTCGGCAGCCCAGGGTTTCGCGGGTTCGGATCCCGGGCGTGGACAGACACACCGCTTGTCAGCCATGATGTGGCAGCATCCCATATAAAGTAGAGGAAGATGGGCACGGATGTTAGCCCAGGGCCAGTCTTCCTCAGAAAAAAAAAAAAGAGGAGGCTTGGCAACGGATGTTAGCTCAGGGCTAGTCTTCCTCACAAAAGAAAAAAAAAATAGATTCCTGGATCTCACCCCTAGAGATTTTAATATAGGATGTTTGAGTTGGAACTCAGAAATCTATTTTAACAGGCAACTGCCACAGGCAGTAGTTCAAAGATCGTACTTTGAGAATTACTGACCTAGGGACTGAAAAGAATTTAAGAGATCAAAAGCATAAGTGACCTGGGTCAGGCTTTTCAGTCCCTTCTGCTAGAAACTATGGTTGAACATACCTTAGAGGTTTATGGAGTGAAGCTCAAGGGTCTCCTTGGTGAAGAACCAAGTTAAAACCTGTGAATACTTGTCACATCACATAAGTAAGCCTCAGTGATTACAGTCCTTTAGAAGTTCACTCCGTGAGGGAAGGAATTCTGCCTGGTTTTCACCACTGTATCCCCTGCACTTTGAGTCGATGGACACATAGGAGGCACCAAAACATTTGTTGACTGAATAAATTAATTCTCTTTCCTAGACCTTTAACATAGAGACTCAAAGTTTGTGCTCTGGAGTTAGATGAAGCTGTTTGTGTGACTTCCTCACAATGTAAACTTGGCTGAGTTATTGAACTTCCTTGAAGCCCAGTTTCTTCATCTGTCACATGGAGACAAGAAGAAGACTTTATAGGGCCGTGAGGAATAAATAAAATAATGCATATAAAGCATTCAGTATGCTGTAAATACTCAAATATTATATACCACTATTATTATTATAATTGCCACTGTTATCGTTACAATGATTTTCCTCTGATTATGAATGTTTGGTGCTCAATTTCCAAACCTTGCTTTAATGCCATTTAGGCAGTTGTCTGTATATAGTTACACTGACTTAAATATTCTGTTTAGTTTCTCTCAGACTGATTGAAATGTGACAAGTTCCTCAATATTCTTCAGTATAGGGTGGGGAGAAGAAAATTAGACCTACTATGTGCCCATCTCCGTTGAAGGCATTTTATATTAACACAAGGCTTCTTCACAAGAACACTGGGCTCGCTGTTAATTTTTCTGTTTACATGTGAGGCATTGAAACTCAGAAGTTAAATATGTTCAGCATTATGCTCAAAACTAAGGGCATCATCTGCATTTTCCTGTAGCAATTCTGCATCCCCAGTCTCTGAGTGGAACATTTTAATAATATCCTGGATCATAAAGTATAAAATTAGTTGCAGTCTCACTTCCTTTCCAAGCTTAGGTTTCTTCTTTTAAAAGCCTTTAGCATCTCCACTATTCAGTTCTATGCACCTCCTCTCTTAGATCTTTTGAAAAATGTAGGAGTTTATTTTTTTCAAAAGCTATATATTTCAAGTCACCCCTACCCTGAAGAAGGTTAAACCTCCTTCCTTTTCCTTTGGAAAGGAAATGGATTTAATTGGAAAGAATATATAGTAGTGACAAAGAATTAAAATTCTTAATCTTGTTTAAGATGAACATGGACATGATAAATATAAGTATTTTTAAAAAGATATTTTACAAATACACTTAATATTAATTTCCTAATTATTTTCATGTATCTTTCTTTTAGGATCTTTCCTGAGCGTTTCTTGGCATTTTTAAAACGAAAGATCAATGTTAAGTTTGATGCAGTGATTGGATATAAAACTAAAGGACAATAAGTGCTTGGTGTTTTGAAAACTGATTTACCAGGTTTAAGTTGATTTCATCTAATATTAATGAGAATTTTACTGTTTGGACTTCTGCTTTTCCTAATTATCTTATTTTCTTCAATATCACCTTTTGAGGCTGTGGCAGTCCTCATTTATTACCACTTGTTCTTTGGCTGAAAGCTAATTTCATATAATGCAAAGAGAGAAATATCTTAGGAGTTGACCTTATGGAAAATGGAGAAAAAGAACAAAAACAGTTTTACAATAATTTCCAAGATTTTGTGGCTCATCTGAAGGCTTTGCAAAATTTGTACTATATATGTTTAAGATATATTTTTATTTTTAATTGCACTTAGATTTTATATAATTCACATTTCTTTTTCTAGTCTACATAAGAACAGAAACTTCAAGCTCTCTAAATATAATGAAGGACTGAATCTAATGGCATTACCATGAATTACACGTAATGTAAGAAATGTTGCTCAAACACTTCATCCTACACATTACGCATGTTTTCTGAGAGATACCTCACATCTCAATGCCAAACATTTCAGCACAAGGAAACTAGAGATGGGCATATGTTGCAAATATGAAAGAATCATTGGGATTTGAGGCAGAGAATTGGGAGAATGTACCCATAAGTGACAACAGTAATAAATGGATTACACTTAAACTTTTGGTGTTTCTGTCTTTTTTTTTCTAAACAGAACATGACTTAACCTTCAAATTAAAGGAAAATAGATTATGTAATCAAAGGTCTTTTTTTTTGGTGTCTGGAAATTTCTTGGATGTGAGTGAGGCTCAGTGAGATGGGACTATAAGATCAGACCCATAAATCGACAAAATAAGTAGTTTGGTGGATTTCTATTAAAGAAAAATATTTTCAAGACTGTGTGAGACACATACATATGAAGTAGTGAACTTTGATCTTTATATCAGAAAGTTCATACTCAGAAAACATACAAATCAGAATCACTGGCCCCTGTGAAATGTAGTGAATGAGCCACATTTCGGTTCAGAAACTTCATGGTAAAGGACTTTGATCCAGTTTCTAAGCAGAAACTAGTATTTACTCAACACGTGTCAGGTACTGTCCTGAACACCTGACTTACTGAACAAGTTAAGTAACCTCATCAGTGCCTCTGCAGATTATAAGGACCATATGATAATCCATTTAAGGGAGGTTATACTATAGATTCTATGACTTATAAGAAAATTTAACAGAAGGTATCATTCCTATCATAAATTTCTCCCTCTTTCCCATCAACTGCCTTCTTCTAATTCAGAGAATCAAAATACAGTCGCCCTTGGACCATATTCTACATTTCATTGGTATAAATACATATCTGAGTCAAAAATGCCTGCTTTCCAAAACATCATTATATTTGAGTCATGTAACTTAGATTTCTCACCCAACATTAGCCATATTCCAGTAGCCTCTACTAGGGCATCTGTGAATTGCCACGGAGTTTACAGATTGACATAAACTCTATTGTATTAGAGCCAAGAGTGACTCTAGAAGGTGGAGAGTCTGTTACAGTCAGATTCTAACTCATTTTGAAATAGATGTAATTGTTTATTCTTTTGATGAAGTTACCCCTGTTCCAGCTTGCCAAGCGGAACAGTGATGTAGGCTAGGAGAAAACCTTTAGTGAAACTTATAAAATAACTCAGACCCAAAGTGTACTGATAACTTTCCTCTTTTCACAATAATCCTGTTTTGGCTCTTAACACACTTGTCTGAAATTAACACTTGGATGAACTTTGGCATTAACCATTATAAGAAATAAGTACTGCACCTTGAATATTATGCTGACAGAATGGTAATCGGTCCCTTTTATTGAATGTTAACCGCATGCTAGGCACAGTTTGCCGTTTAATCCCCCAGCGATCCTATGTAATAGGCGTTGTTGAAGGACCTGAAATAGCTGTGAACACAGCGGGAGTAAGCAGGAACCCAGAGGAACCTAGAAGCTGGAGCCCAACTCTGCTGGGAGGTAAATGAATGCTGTAGGGGTTCTGAATTTTGTTCTCTGCATTTTTTTAAAAACTTGCTCCAATTCACCAACATCAGGCACTTACTGCTGTGACTTTGTCTGAAAACTTGTAACTGTTGGTTGAATGAAGTTAATCCTAACTTTGAGCCCACTTCTACCAGTTTAGTGAGAAAATCCATCTCAGCCATCAATAGAGCTACTTCTGAGGGTCACACCAGAATCAAAGAGGCTTACCTGGTCTTGGGGTAAATGGAGAAAGCCTCCTAATCGTCAACTATCATGGTACTGTGGTCCTACCCTAGGACCTTGACGACAGACGGTTCTCTATTTTGCGGGGTACAGAAATCCCGACTGTGGCAAGAACCCGCCCTCTCTGGACACACCATAAAGCCTTCCTCTGAGCCCTTGCTGTCACCCTGGGGTCCTGCCATGGGACTGCTAGGACTCACTGGCCTCTCTCCTGATCCCTTTGAGAATATGCCCATGCTTGCCTTCAGAAACACTTCCCGGTGCCAGCCCCATGCCACCATTCTCACTGGCCAGAAATCTACTCTTTTTACTGGAAATGAGGACTAGAAAGAGTGGGGAATCAGGCCAAGGAAAAGGGTTAAAATTGACCCTTAGTACATCTTCAGCACCAATTTGGCTAGAGAGTAAACAGCTAGTGCAGATTTTACTGTGGGGAAGGGGAGCAATTAAGATCCTCCTCTGCCAGGCTGGGTGATAGATTCACTCCCTTGGACAATTCTCTGTGTGTGACATCGTTATCCCCATTTCAATAGATGAGATAACTACAGTCCAGAGAGTTCAACCAACACCTAAAATCACACAGCTACTTAGGGTCCAGCTGAGAATTTGAACCCAAGTTTGCAGACCTCACTATCATACAGCCTCAGTGGAATTCTTGGAGAGTTGAACATTGCCCTAAACACCCTCCAGTTCCTTTTACCCATGCTTTCCTTCCTATTTAAACAATATCCCAAAATCAGGCAGTGAAAATCTCTGATGACAATTGAAGCTATTCAATCTAGGAATTATTTTAAGGTAGAATAACATGCTACAATGCACGTGCCCAATTATTCCACCTGAAAAAGGTCCAGCCTGGCCCGGCCCAATATCCCCACAGTCTAAAATTTCCTGAAATTGAGATGCTGAGCCTGAAAATACTGGGATAGTCTTAATCTACACTGGACCCCATATTCTTCCTCAAAATAGATAGGAATTCCCACTTGACCTTACAGCCAATCTGACTACTGAAGTTTTTTCTGTTTTTCGTTTGTTTGTTTTTCATTTAGGGATGACTGGGCCAACCTCAGAATTAGGGAGATGTGCCTTTTACTTTCATAGTCTAGTACTATAAAAAGAGCACTGGACAATCTAATTCAAGATAGCTGTTCTGGAACCTCAGTTTCCTCATCTATAAAAGGATTAAAAAAGACTACATAATCTCCTAGATTATCTCCAATTCCAGTTAAATAAATGTCTTATAATCAACACATGCAAAACCTAGCACCTTCTCTACCTCATCTGTGTTCCCTAACAGAGAATGGCACATCCAACAAGTGTCCAAGCCAAAAACCTGAAGTTGCACCTGCCTCTTTCCTTCCCCTCACCCTCATCCCTCACCTCACCAAAATCCTCTAATCCCCACCACACACGGTCCGTATCCGTCACCATTCCCTAATGTATATTTCCAGCCCGAATCTCTCCTCTGAACACCAGACACATATCCAAATGCCTTCTTGCTAGCTCTGCCTGTCTGGCCAACAGGCATGTCCAGGTAATATTGCCAGAACTGAGCTTTTGATGTTTTTGGTCCCAGACTCCAAACTCTGTTATTCCAGTTGCTAAGGCTAAAAAAATAGGTGTCATCCTTGATTCCTCTCTCTCAATCCCCACCTCCATTACAAAAACAATTCCATTTGCTCTACCTTGAAAATATATCTTGAATTGTGTCACCTCTTATCACTCCCGCTGCTACCACCCTGATCCATGCTGCCATCACCTCATCACCTCTTCTTCCCCTTTGTGCTATTCCCAACACAGCAGCCAGAATGATTAGCTTCATGTATATGTATATCCAGTTCCTTCCCCTGGTTTGGGAAGTTCTCAGCTATTATTTCTTTAAACAAACTCTCTGCCTCCTTCTCTCTCCCTTCTCCTTCAGGGATAACCATTATCTTTATGTTGCCCTTTCTAATGGAGTTGGATAATTCTTGTAGAATTTCTACATTTTTAAAAAATTTTAGCTCTCTCTCTTCTTCTACCTTCATCATTTCTAGGTTTCTATCTTTGAGCTTGCTAATTCTCTCTTCTATATGGTCTGTTCTATTTCCAATGCTTTCTAATGCATTCTTCACCTCGTTTATTGAGTTTTTCAGCTCCAGAATTTCTGTTTGGTTCTTTTTTAGAGTTGTAATCTCTTTGGTAAAGTATTCCTTCTGTTCATTGATTTTATTCCTGAGATCATTGAACTGCCTTTCTGAGTTTTCTTGTAGCTCATTGAGTTCTTCATGACAGCTATTTTGAATTCTTTGTCAGTTAGATTACAATCTTCCATGACTTTATGTTTGGTTTCTGGAGAACTATTTTCATTTCTTTTCATGATTCTCTGTTACTGTGGCTTTTTGTGGTGCTTGCTGAGTTATTCCTCTGCTGGCACATTTGTCATAGTAAACATGTCTTTATTAGGTATAGCTTTGTTTTAATTCAAACTTTTCCACTGATTGAATATTAGAGGCCTTTCTTTTATTTTTCAGTAGGTGGTGCTATAGTTCTAGTTTTTGCTTTCTCTTACCTGAGCTGCCTCTGGCTGTATTTGAGGATCTGCACATTCCACCCTCCACCACTTCTGTTTGGGGTGCTGCCAGCACTCTCCTCCACGGTCTGCACCTCTGAGCGTCACTGATGCCTTGCTGTTGCCAATGTCACTGTGGTCACTGGCTTTGCTGCCAGGGGTTCAGGGATGGCTGACACCTCCACTGTGTCGTGATCAACTGGGTCAGAAATTCCAGCACCATGGCAGGGTTTGGCAGCGGGGGGGGTGGGGGGTGAGCTGGTTTCACCAGACACTCCCTCTGCCGTTGTCTGTTACCTTGTGGCCACAGGCACCACTGTGATTGGGATGTCAAAGTCGTGTGTGCACCTCTGCTGCTGCTACCAGGCTCTGAGCTGCAACCAGGGGCCCCAGGATCATGGGGCTCCACCTCCACTACTGCTCTGTTCCCTGTGGCCACAGGTGTCACTCTGGCTGGCCAGCCAGAGTTGCACATGCACCTCTGCTGCTGCACCCTGGGTTCTCTGTGGCTGCAGGCAGCTCGCTCAGCCACCACGGCCAGGGGTCCAGGGTCTTGAGCACCACCTCTGCTGTTCTTCCATTTCCCTCCTCTATGTGCTTCAATCCACCCACCTTTGTATGTAATGATGTGTGTATCTCTCCAGCATCCTGATTACTGGGCAATTAGCTTTTGTCAGGTTATGGATGTTTTAGTCACTGTAGATTGAAGAGGAATGACAAAGAGATCCTCTCATGGCACCATGATGATGACATCCTAAAGCTATTACTATTTGATTTATATAACCATTTACTACTTGCAAAGCCATTTCATATATACATGCTCTTCCATTTGATCCTTATAACCACCTTGTGTGTGGGTATGTGAAGGAAATTTGACCTTGTGATGTGTGGTGAAGGTCTGTGTTGGGTAAAAGCATTTTACCCAAAAGGATTTATTTTTATCTTTATTTTCCAGGTTAGGAAACTGAGGAATAGAAAAAATAAATAGGATTGCCTAAAGTCACACCACTTTTTTTTATTGTGGTAAAATATACATAACATAAATTTTACTATTTTAACCATTTTTAAATGTACAGTTCATTGGCATTAAGTCCATTCACACTGTTGTGCAACCATCACCACTATCTATCTCCATAACTTCTTCATCACCCCAAACTGAAACTCTGTACCCCTTAAACAATAACTCCTCCTTCCCCCTACCCCTCCATCCCTGGTAACTACTTTCTGTCTCTGTGTATTTGACTATTCTAGGTCATATAAGTGGAGTCATACAATATTTGACCTTGTGTGTCTTACTTATTTCACTTAGCATAATGTTTTCAAGGTTCATCCATACTGTAGCATCGATCAGAACTGCATTCTTTTTAAGGAGGAATAATACTGCATTGTAGGTATATATCACATTTTGTTTATCCATTCATCCATTGATGGGCATTTGGGTTGCTTCCACTTTTGAGGTATTGGAAGTCACACCACTTTCAGGTGGAGACTTCTGGCTCCTGGTCTAATGCTCTTTTCCATATTATCACAAAGGGAACTGATTGCTTCATATAACCTACAATCTCCCCCAAACTCAAAAGGTTTTCGGAGAAATGGGCATCTCATATAAAATGGTCAGCTAACTGAAATATTGATGCTGAGCTTTCATGAATAAATGAATCAAACTAAGCTTGGTTGGCCCATATTTTATTTAAGTTTTCTTAATACAGTATCTCTACTTTCTCCTTTTCCTTCATTAAAAAAAGCAGTTTACAAAGAGATACCAAGAGACCATTAGCTGATGCGATATCTCTAGAATTATTTCTAGAAGTGAAATTTCATAGTGAAACATAGTACAGAGCTGCTTCTCAGAAAGCAAGTCCAGACAGCACTTTCTTTTGGGTTCCTTTGGCACTGTGCCAAGCTTTTACTAGCAACAGGCATCATTTCAAAAGCTTGAAGCCTATTTAATCAATTAGAACACGTGGACAAAGGCTGCCTGAAAATCTGGCTGACCCCTGCCACTCCCATCAGTACTGGAGCACAGGTCTTCCCAGGAGCTCTGTGTAGAGGGCGGCTCTTTGCTGGACCTAGCAAGGACTGAGCCAGAGGAGAAGAGAAGAGAGCAGAGCCATGAATATTGTCTTGGATCTCCTCCTGCTTCTGATCACCATCATCTACTCCTACTTAGAGGCCTTGGTGAAGGTTTTCATTCCCCGGAGGAGAAAATCTGTGGCTGGGGAGATTGTTCTCATAACAGGAGCCGGGCATGGAATAGGCAGGCTGACCGCCTATGAATTTGCAAAACGGAAGAGCAGACTGGTTCTGTGGGATATTAATAAGGTAATGGATTCATTTGCTGATCTTTTAAAGTCACAAGTGAGATACATGTTTAAAAAGTTACTTGACTTAACACCTGCTTTCCTTTGTATTTTTTTCCCAAAATTTGATAACTAAATTCCCTGGAGCATTATTCTACATATTCATCAGGATGTTTGATGAAGGGAAGATAAGTGAGACCTAAGCTGTGATTTTTATGTCATGATACACAGGCTGATAACACAGACTCAGGAGCTAGGCTGCTTCCAAGCCGCTTCAACTGAGCAATTACTTAATTTCTCTCAGTCCAGTTTCCTTATCTCTGAAACAGGGATAATACCTCACAGCACTGGCAAGAACAGGGGTTAGCAAACTACAGCTAATGGGCCAAACCTGGTCCCTGGGCAGCCTGTTGAGCTAAGAATGTTTTCTACATTTTTAAAGGGTTGTCAAAGCAAAAACCAAATAGAGAAACAGAACATGTGAGAGAACCCCTTAGTGCCTCCCCTCACACGCACACAGTCCAAAAATATTTACTGTCTGGCTCTTTACAGAGAAAGTTTGCTGACCCCTGGGCAAGAGGATTAAATGAGTGAATATTGTAAGTGCTTAGAACAGGCCTGGCCATAGTAAACATCAGTTGTGTTAAATAAAACATACATGCAGTGAGTCAGGCTTTCTCTTGGGCATTCATATTTTTCTTATACTGTTATTTGTAAACACTATATTAACTACTCGAGATAAAACTGAAGTAACTGAGGGGCCGGCCCAGTGGCCTAACGGTTAAGTTCGGCACGCTCCACTTTGGCAGCCTGAGTTCGCAGGTTTGGATCCCAGGTGCAAACCTACACCACTCATCAGCCATGCTGTGGCAGCAACCCGTATACAAAATAGAGGAAGATTGGCACAGATGTTAGCTCAGGGCTGATCTTCCTCAGAAAAAAAAATGAAGTAACTGTAATCTTGCATCATTTTCGCTAAACTTGTGAATTCTGATAAGACTGTGAAAAGATGAAGAGAAAAATGTTTACAGGATTTTAAGATTGGAAAAATTGTGAAGTTTTTTTGAGAATCAGATTTTTCACAAACCACAGTGACATTTTAATAGCCATTATATTATCGTTCTCTCATGTTCTTTGCTGTCTTGTCTAGTTGGCACCTATTTTCTTAAGGTCTTCAAAAATAACTCTTGAACTTAGAAAACTAGTTCTTCTCTGGTTCTTTCTAGACAGTAAAGAATAATACAAGAAAAAGTTGATATGTTTTTATATAACAGATATGGGCATTCATATAATAGATGAGTTGATTTACAGGAAAGTAATTTGGCATCAGTTTGTTACTTGAAGAGGTTACAATGAACTTTCTAAAAGAGGACAAGAATTTACAAATTAGAAACTTGTCTGCTGTTCTTAGGCATTTATCAAAAAAATAAATAAAAAAGTATCAATCCATGAAAAAGGCTTGATGCAATCTAACCTTTGGATCTCTTTCCAGATGTGTATTTTTTAGAAGAGGACTGATATTTATTACAATTTTTAATACCAGCGACAAGAAATAAAAATTACTTATTTAAGATTCTGCCTGAAGGATGAGTCACCAAACCTCAGAGGGTCTTTTTGAATCCTTGATTTTTTTTTCATGTCTTAATAGTTTATAACATTGTGAAGTTTTAGTTGTACATTATTCTTTGTCAGTCACCATATAAATGCATCCCTTTGCCCCTTGTGCCCACCTGCCACCCCTCTTGCCCCTGGTAATGACCAAACAGTTCTCTCTGTCCGAGTGTTAGTTTATCTTCCACATGTGAGTGAAATCGTGCAGTGTTTGTCTTTCTCTCTCTGGCTTACTTCTCTTAACATAATACACTCCAGGTCCATCCTTGTTGTTGCAAATGGGCAATTTTGTCATTTTTTGTGGCTGAGTAGTATTCCATTGTATATATATATATCACATCTTCTTTATCCAATCATAAGTCGAGGGACACTTGGGTTGCTTCCACTTCTTGGCTATAGTGAATAATGCTACAATAAACATAGGGGTGAATAAGCCTCTTTGGATTGTTTATTTCAGGTTCTTTGGATAAATACCCAGTAGTGGGATAGCTAGTTCATAATGTATTTCTATTTTTAATTTTTGGAGGAATCTCCTCTGTTTTCCACAAAGGCTGCACCAGTTTGCATTCCTACCAGCAGTGAATTAGGGTTGCCATTTCTCCACAACCTCTCCACCATCTGTTGTTTTCTTGTCTTGGTGATTATAGCCACTCTAACGGATGTCAGGTGATATCTTAGTGTAGTTTTGATTTGCATTTCCCTGATGATTAGTGGTGTTGAACATCTCTTCATGTGCCTACTGGCCATCTGTTTATCTTCCTTGGAAAAGTATGTGTTCATATGCTCCGCCCATTTTTTGATCAGGTTGTTTGTTTTTTTATTGTTCAGTTGTGTGAGTTCTTTATATATTGTGGAGATTAACCCCTTGTCGGACATATGATTTGCAAATACTTTCTCCCAGCTGGTGGATTGTCTATTCATTTTGATCCTGGTTTCATTTGCCTTGCAGAAGCTCTTAAATCTGATGAAGTCCCACTTGTTTATTTTTGTTTGTTTGTTTCCCTTGTCTGAGTAGACATGGAATTTGAAAAGATCCCTTTATAACCGATGTCAAATAGTGTACTGCATATATTTTCTTCTAGGAGTTTTATAGTTTCAGGTCTCACTTTCAGGTCTTTGATCCATTTTGAATTAATTTTTGTGTATGGTGAAAGAAGATGGTCTGCTTTCACTCTTTTTGCATGTGGCTGTTCATTTTCCCAGCACCATTTATCGAAGAGACTTTCCTTTGTCCATTTTAAGTTCTTAGCTCCTTTGTCAACAATTAGCTGTCCATAGATGTGTGGTTTTATTTCTTGGCTTTCAATTCTGTTCCATTGATCTGCATGTCTGTTTTTGTACCATTACCATGCTGTTTTGATTACTATAGCTTTGTAGTATATTTTGAAGTCAGGGATTGTGATGCCTCCAGCTTTGTTCCTTTTTTCTCAGGATTGCTTTAGTTATTCAGGGTCTTTTGTTGCCCCATATGAATTTTAGTATTTTTTGTTCTATTTCCATGAAGAATGTCATTGGGATTCTAATTGGGATTGCATTGAATCTGTAGATTGCTTTAGGTAGTATGGACATTTTAACCATGTTTATTCTTCCAATCCATGTGCATGGGATATTTTTCCATTTCTTTATGTCATCATCGATTTCTTTCAACAATGTCTTATAGTTTTCATTGTATAGGTCTTTCACCTCCTTGGTTAAATTCATTCCTAGATATTTTATTCTTTTTGTTGCGATTGTAAATGGGATTGTATTCTTAAGTCTTCTTTCTGTTAGTTCATTATTAGCATATAGAAACACAACTGATTTTTGTAAGTTGATTTTGTACCCTGCAACTTTGCTGTAGTTGTAGATTATTTCTAATAGTTTTCCAATGGATTCTTTAGGGTTTTCTATATATAAAATCATGTCATCTACAAATAGTGAGAGTTTCACTTCTTCATTGCCTATTTGGAGTCCTTTTATTCCTTTTTCTTGCCTAATTGCTCTGGCCAAAACCTCCAGTAATATGTTGAATAAGAGTGATGACAGTGGGCACCCTTGGCTTGTTCCTGTTCTCAGAGGGATGACTTTCACTGTTTCCCTATTGAGTATGATATTGCCTGTGAGTTTGTTATTTATGGCCTTTATTATGTTGAGGTACTTTCCTTCTATACCCAGTTTATTGAGAGTTTTTAATCATAAATGGATGTTGGCTCTTGTCAAATGCCTTCTCTGCATCAATTGAGATGATCATGTGGTTTTTATTCTTTGTTTTGTTAACATGATGTATCACGTTGAGTGAATTGCAGATGATGAACCATCCCTGTATCCCTGGTATAAGTCCCACTGGTCATGGTGTATGATCTTTTTAATATATTGCTGTATTCGGTTTGCCAATACTTTGTTGAGGATTTTTGCATCTGTGTTCATCAGCATTATTGGCCTATAGTTTTCCTTCTTTGTATTGTCCTTGTCTGGCTTTGGTATCAGGGTGATGGTGGCCTCATAGAATGTGTTAGGAAGTGTTCCATCTTCTATTTTTTGGAAAAGTTTGAGAAGGATATGTGTTAAATCTTCTTTGAATGTTCAGTATAATTCTCCAGAGAAGCCATCTGGTCCTGGACTTTTATTTTTTGGGAGGTTTTTGATTACTGTTTCAATATTTTTACTTGTGATTGGTCTATTCAGATTCTCTATTTCTTCTTGATTCAGTTTTGGGAGGTTGTATGAGTCTAAGAATTTATCCACGTCTTCTAGATTGTCCAATTTGTTGGCATATGGTTTTTCATAGTATTCTCTTATAATCCTTTGTATTTCTGTGGTATCTGTTGTAATTTCTCCTCTTTCATTTCTAATCTTATTTATTTGAGCCTTCTCTCTTTTTTTCTTAGTGAGTCTGGCTAAGGGTGTGTCAATTCTGTTTATCTTCTCAAAGAACCAACTCTTTGTTTCATCGATCCTTTCTACTGCTTTTGGGGGGGTGGATTTCAATTTCATTTATTTCTGCTCTAATTTTTATTATTTCCATCCTTCTGCTGAATTTGAGCTTTGTTTGTTCTTCTTTTTCTAGTTCTGTTAGGTGTAGTTTAATGTTGCTTATTTGGGATTTTTCTTGTTTGTTGAGGTGGGCCTGTATTGCTATGAGTTTCCCTCTCAGGACTGCTTTTGCTGCATCCCATATGAGTTGATATGGTGTATTTTCATTTTTGTTTCTCTCCAGATATTTTTTGATTTCTCCTTTCATTTCATCAATGATCCATTGGTTGTTCAGTAGCATGTTGTTTAGTCTCCACATCTTTGTCACTTTCCTAGTTTCTTTTCTTGTAGTTAATTTCTAGTTTCATAGCATTATGGTCAGAAAAGATGCTTGCTATGATTTCAATCTTCTTAAATTTATAGAGGCTTGCCTTGTTTCCCAATATATGGTCTATCCTTGAGAATGTTCCGTGCATGTTTGAGAAGAATGTGTAATCTTCTGTTTTTGGGTGGAGTGCTCTGTATATATCTATTAAGTCCATCTCATCCAGTTTTTCGTTTAAGTGCAATATTTCCTAATTGACTTTTTGTCTGGATGATCTATCCATTGATGTAAGTGGGGTGTTAAGATCCCATACTATTATTGTGTTGTTGTTAATATCTCCTCTTAGGTTTGTTAATAGTTGCCTTATGTACTTTGGTGCTCCTGTGTTGGGTGCATATATATTTATAAGTGATGTGTACGTTGCCCCCTCTTTATCTCTCATTACCCTTTTTATCTTGAAGTCTACTTTGTCTGATATAAGTATGGCAACACCTGCTTTCTTTTGCTTGCTATTTGCTTGGAGTATCATCTTCCATCCCTTCACTCTAAGCCTATGTTTGTCTTTAGAGCTAAGATGTGTTTCCTGGCGGCAGCATATTGTTGGGTCTTGTTTTTTCATCCATCCATCCACTCTGTGTCTTTTGATTGGAGAATTCAGTCCATTTACATTTAGAGTGATTATTGATATATGAGGGCTTAATGTTGCTATTGTATGACTCATTTTCCAGTTCTTTTGCATTTCCTTTGTTTCTCGTCCCATGTGTTTCGGAATTCCAATTCATTTTGGTGGTTTTGTATAATGATTCCCTTGGTTTTCCCCTTATTTTCCATATATGTGTCTGTTCTGATTATTTTTTTAGTGGTTACTGTGAGGTTTGTATTAAAAAAATCTCATGCATGAGATAGTCCATTTTCTAATGGGTCTTATTTCCTTAGACTAAGTCGATTCGATCCCTTTCCTCTTCCCCTTCTAAGTTATTATTGTCACAACTTACTCCATCTTGTGTTGTGAGCGTGTGTTTAAAGTGATGAGGTTATATTTATTTTTGGTGTTTTCCTTCCCTTAATCTTGATGTTTATAATTAAGTGTTTGCTAACCTATTCTGATAGAGAGCTATGATTTTTCTTGTCTTGTCTACTTATTTTTCTCCTTGCTCAAAGCTTTGTATCCCCTTTCCCTTTTTTTTCTTTCAGGCATGAGGGCCTTCTTGAGCATTTCTTGTAGTGGGGGTCTTGTGGCAATGAAATCCCTTAGCTTTTGTTTATCTGGGATAGTTATTATTTCTCCATCATATCTGAAGGATATTTTCGCTAGATAGAGTATTCTTGGCTGAAAGTTTTTGTCTTTCAGAATTTTGTATATATCAGTCCAGTCTCTCCTAGCCTGTAGAGTTTCTGTTGAGAAATCTGCTGATAGCCTGATGGGAATTCCTTTGTACATTATTTTATTTTTTTGTCTAGCTGCTCTTAACATTTTTTCTTTGTCATTGACTTTTGCCAGCTTTACTACTATATGCCTTGGAGAGGGTCTTTTCATCTTGATACATTTAGGAGATCTGTTGATTTCATTCACTGCTATTTCCAGCTCCTTCCCCAGGTTTGGGAAGTTCTCAGCTATTATTTCTTTGAACAAGCTCTCTGCCCCTTTTTCCCTCTCTTCTCCTTCTGGAATACCTAGAATCCTTATGTTGCATTTCCTCATTGAGTCTGATATTTCTTAGAGAATTTCTTCATTTCTTTTTAGTCTTAGTTCTCTCTCCTCCTCTATCTGGAACATTTCTGCATTCCTATCCTCAATAATGCTAATTCTTTCCTCCAAGCTCTGTTCTTCTGAGATTCCATATTTTCCTTCATCTCCTCCCTTGTGTTTTTCATCTCCAATATTTCTGATTGGTTTTTCTTTGTGGTTTCAATCTCTTTGGTGAAGAAATTCCTGATTGCATTGAATTATCTATCTGTATTTTCTTGTAATTCATTGAGCTTTTTTATGATAGCTATTTTTAAGTCTCTGTCATTTAGGTTATAAATTTCTGTGCCTTCAGGATTGATTTCTGGGTGCTTGTCATGTTCCTTCTGGTCTGGAGATTTAATATGTTTTTGCATAGTGCCTGCAGATGTTGGATATTTTTTCTCATACTGAAAATATCTCATCGCAGCTTCCACTTGCTGCCACTGGGTCAGGGTCAAGCACTGTGTATTCTGAGCCCACTGTTATCCACAGGCACTCTGGCCAATAGGTTGTGCAGAAGCTCCAGGTGTGTGGGGGGAGGGGCTCTCTCTTTCACCTGCCCAGTCCTGGGGGCTTCTCGTTCTTCCCTCGCTAGCTGCTCTCCTGGGGTGTTCAGATGATGGTGGCACCCCTACAACAGTTCAGTCTCTTCTGTGTGGGAATTCCCCACAGGCTGTGAAAGAACTTCAAGAGAGATGGTTTTCCCACAGAGGGCCACCCCTCTCCCGTCTCTCTCTGGGACCGTGTGGACCCCGAGTTGCTGTTTAAACAAGGAGCGGAAGGATTTCTCCTTACCTCTCCCCACTTCCTCCAGTGGTTCCAGCACCTGCCCCTTCAAATGTATGGCTGTGTGGGTCTCAAATGTCTTTTGTGTTGTGTGAGTGTCATCTGTTGGTATGCAAGTGTGCTTTTTGTTGTATCTTAGCAGGGGAGAGTATAAAGGGGAAAGCCCACTCTGCCATGATGCTGACATCACTCTGAATCCTTGATTTTTGTGGTTAAACATTTAAGGTTTTAAATAATTCACTCTATGGCTATAATGTAATTCAGATCTCCTTTACCTGTGGAAGGTGCTGACTGCCTTTTTGCTACAGCTGGTTTCTTTTGCCTTACATGATGAGTTATGTTAACGGTTTGCCCTCATTCAACCTAAACTGTTATTTTAGGAACACTGTGATAAGTGGAGTAAACAATATACACTGGATTTGAAATTAAAACAAGCATTTTGCTTACAAGAAGACAAGCTATTACATTTTGCAGTGCTCTTGATCATCAAGTCATAAGACTGAAGAATTTTTAATTCTTCAATCAAAGCATCTGATGAAAGCTCTGGTTACTAATGCTCTCTACCAACCTTAAATCTAGAGACAAAGGAGTATGTAGTGGTTCTTGTAATCTGGCAATGAGCAAGCTACCAGCTGAAGCCCAAATCGATGAAAGACACTCCTGTCCTCCCTCTTTACTCCCTTGTAATCCTCCAAAAGGCTACAAAGGGACATTGGCTCTGTGACTAAGTGTTCTAATCTGTTAGAGTCTGTTTTTTTGAATTTCAGGCTTATGGTCCAGGGTTTAGCCTGCAGTAGTGAAATACAAAGGATGCCAGGGAGGCAGTGCTGGCTAATGGAACCACCCACCACTCATTCAGGGACCACCTCAATAACAGCCACACACTAACATCCCAATGTGTGAAAAGGGCTTTTCAAGTGTCATTGCCTCTTCTTCACAGAGAAGAGTTTACAAGTTGTGAGAGGGAATAATATAATTTAAAAAATCTTATCATCTTCTTTATGAAAGTCAACAGATGTCAAAACTTGAAAAGAATTCCAATTTTCCAGAAAGGCAGGGCAAGAAACAACAGGGCGATTTTTTCTTAAGAAAGAAGTCTTTGAATTTAGGCTGAAAATAAGTTGCTCTGTCTCTGTGTCCTGGATTTATGTGCAAAGCTGTTCCATAGATGAGAATTCATGTAGTGGCCTCTGCCCATTTTCACTCCAGAACTCCTGAAGAGTATATAACATTATATCCCCAAGAGTAGTAGCACTGTCTTCCTATGAAGGTCTTCCTTGGAGAGTAATGTCAGTATCATGGTGGTGTGAGTTGTTCCCTTTGTCTCTCCCTCTAAGTTACAACTAAATGGACATCCATTAACCACAGTGAATCTGCATACAGCACAACAGGATGCCTAAGAGATCCACACAGCCACACATCTGAAGGTGGGTGGACTGGACCCCTGGGAAGCAGTGGAACTAGGGGAGCAGCCCCTCCCCCTCCCCAGCAGCAGTGATCCAGGTCCTGGATTCCCACCCAGTGGCTGGCACAACTGTGAGTGGAGGTGGGGCAGCTTGGCCCACCCATGAATGCTTTTGGAGTGGTAGCCCGGCCCACTGGAGCACCACTATGCCATGGCAGCACCACTCATGTGAATGCTGTCTACTGAGTGGTGGCAGCTCAGCCCCCATGAAGGCTCCTTGCCCACAGAGGGCAGCACCAGCCCATGCAAGGGCCCCTGCTCACTGATTGCAGCAGCCTGCAGGACCCACCTGTGAGCTCAGCACTGGCCCACAGGAAAGTGCCCCTCCTGCCTAGTGCAGCTCAGCTGAACCAGCCTGCCTAGTGCAGTGACCCATGCAAACACAGAGCAGCTCAACTGACACAATTACCAGCAGATGGGATGGGATCAGAAAACACAGTTCCTGCCCTCCCCCAGCAGTGGCAGGTAGAATCTGTGACCTGATACTACCACAAATGCGCCAGCAGAGGATCAATTCATCAAACACCATGAAGAAATACAGTAACAGTGCAAAGCAGAAGGAAAATGACAATGCTCCAGAAACCAAACCTGATGTCACAGAGGTTTACAATCTAAATGACAGAGAATTCAAAATAATTCTCATAAAGAAACTCAATGAGTTACAAGAAAACACAGAAAGACAGTTCAATGAGCTCAGGAATAAAATTAATAAACAGAAGGAATACTTCACCAACCCTTAAAAAAAACTATACAGAAATTCTGGATATGAAGAGCACAATCAATGAGATAAAAAATAATGTAGAAACCATAAAAAATAGAGCATCTCTTATGGAGGACAGAATTAGTGAATTGGGAGATAGAAATATGGAAATGCTTCAGGTAGAGAAGGAGAGAGAACTAAGATTTTTTAAAAATGAAGAAATTCTTTGAGAAATATCCAACTCAATTAGGAAAAGTAACATAACAATTATAAGTATTCCAGAGGGAGAAAGGAGCAGAGAGCTTGTTCAAAGAAGTAATAGCTGAGGACTTCCCAAACCTGCAGAATGATTTGGACTTACAGGTACATCAAGCCAATAGAACTCCCAATTACATCAATGCAAAAAGACCTTCTCTAAGGCACATAATATTAAAACTGTCAAAAGTCAATGACAAAGAAAAATATTAAGGGCAGCAAGGCAAAAGAAAATAACCTACATAGGAACCCTTATCAGGCTTTCAGTGGATTTCTCAGCAGAAAACTTACAGGCTATGAGAGAATGGAATGATATATGCAAAATACTGAAAGATAAAACTTCCAGCCAAGAATACTCTATTCAGTGAAATTATCCTTCAGATTTGATGGAAAAATAAAAGTTTTCCCATGTAAACAAAAGCTGAAGGAATTCATTGCCAGAAGACCTGCTTAACAAGAAATGATGAAAGGAGCCCTCCTACCTGAAACTAAAAGGCAAAAGTTTACAAAGCTTTGAGCAAGGAGATAAATAGACAGACAAAATCAAAAAATTGCAGCTCTCTCTTGGAATAGGTTAGCAAATACTTAATTATAACATAAAAGATAAAGGGAAGGAAAGCATCAAAAATAACTATAAACACTTCAATTTAGTTACAAACTCACAACACAAAAAGGAATAATTTGTGACAATGATAATTCAGAAGGGGAAGAGGAAAGGGATGGAACCTGCTTAGACTAATGGAGATAAGAGGCTATCAGAAAATGGACTATCTCTTCTATGAGATATTTATACAAACCTCATGGTATTCACTAAACAAAAAATCAGAGCAGAGCCACAAGTCATAAATAATGAGAAAACCTCCTCAAAAAATCACCAAAATGAAACAGCAGTCAGAAATAGAAGTGAAAAGAAACAATAGAAATAGAGAACAACTGGAAAACAAGAGACAAAATGACAGTATTAGGCCCTCATATATCAATAATCACTCAATGTAAATGGACTGAATTCTCCAATCAAAAGACACAGAGTGGCTGGATGGATGAAAAAACAAGACCCAACAATATGCTGCCTCCAGGAAACACATCTTAGCTCTAAAGACAAACATAGGCTTAGAGTGAAGGGATGGAAGATGATACTCCAAGCAAATAGCAAGCAAAAGAAAGCAGGTGTTGCCATTCTTATATCAGACAAGGAAGACTTCAAGATAAAAAAGATAATGAGAGACAAAGAGGTGCAGTATATAATGATAAAAGGGACATTCCACCAAGAGAACATAACACTTATGAATATATATGCACCTAACACAGGAGCACCAAAGTATATAAAGCAAATATTAACAGACCTAAAGGGAGAAGTTGACAGAAACACAATAATAATAGGGGACCTCAACACCCCACTTACATCAATGGATAGATCATCCAGACAGAAAGTCAACAAGGAAACAGTGGCCTTAAATGAAGCACTAGATCAGGACTTCATAGACATATACAACATTCCAACCAAAAACAGCAGAATACACATTCTTCTCAAATGCCAATGGAATATTCTCAAAGATAAACCGTATATTGGTAAACAAAGCAAGCCTCAATAAAGTTAAGAAGATTGAAATCATATCAAGCATCTTGTCTGACCACAGTGCGATGAAACTAGAAATCATCTACAAGAGAAAAGCTGGGAAAGTCACAAATATGTGGAGACTAAACAACATGCTACTGAGCAACCACTGGATCAATGAAGAAATCAAAAAATACCTGAGACAAATGAAAATGAAAATACAACACACCAACTCTTATGGAATGCAGCAGAAGTGGTACTAAGAGGGCAATTTATAACAATATAGGTCTACCTCAAGAAACAAGAAAAATCTCAAATAAGTAATCTTAAACTATACCTAACAGAACTAGAAAAAGAAGAATAAACAAAGCCCAGAGTCAGCAGGAGTGAAATAACAAAAATAGAGTTGATATAAATGAAATAGTCAAAAAATAAGACAGGATCAATGAAACTAAAAACTGGTTCTTTGAGACAATAAACAAAATTGACAAACCCTTAGCAGACTCAATAAGAAAAAAAGAGAGAAGCCTCAAATAAATAAAATTTAAAATGAAAGAGGAACAATTACAATGGATACCACAGAAATACAAAGGATTTTAAGAAAATACTATGAAAAACTATATGCCAACAAATTGGATAACCTAGAAGAAATGGATAAATTCTTAGAATCACACAACCTCTCAAAACTGAATCAAGAAGAAATAGACAATCTGAATTGAAGAGATTGAAACAGTAATCAAAAACCTCCCAAAACACAAAAGTGCCAGCCAGATGGCTTCTTTGGAGAATTCTACCAAATATTTAAAGAAGATTTAACATCTATCCTTCTCAAACTATTCCAAAAAATTGAAGAAGATGGGTGCTTCCTAACTTACTCTATGAGGCCAACATTACCCTGATACCAAAGCCAGAGAAGGACAACACAAAAAAAGAAAAGTACAGGCCAATATCGCTGATGAACAAAGAAGCAAAAATCCTCAAGAAAATAGAAAATTGAATATAGCAATATATTAAAAAGATCATACACCATGATCAAGTGGGATTTATACCAGGGACACAGGGATGGTTCATCATCCACAAATCAATCAATGTGATATACCACATTAACAAAATGAGGAATTAAAATCACATGATCATCTCTATAGATGCAGAGAAAGCATCTGACAAGATCCAACATCCATTTATGATAAAAACTCTCAATAAAATAGGTATAGAAGGAAGGTACCTCACCATTATAAAGGCCATACATGACAAACTCACAGCCAATGTCATACTTAACTGTGAAAAACTGAAAGCCACCCCTCTGAGAACAGGAACAAGACAAGGGTGCCCGCTCTCACAACTCTTATTCGACACAGTACTGGCAGTTTCGGCCAGAGCTATTAATCAAGAAAAAGAAATGAAACGGATCCAAATCGGAAAGGAAGAAGTAAAACTCACAGTGCTTGCAGATGACGTGATTCTGTCTATAGAAAATCCTAAAGAATCCATCAGAAAACTGTTAGAAATAATCAACAGCTACAGCAAAGTTGCAAGGTACAAAACCAACTTATAAGAACCAGTAGCATTTCTATACACTAATAACAAACTAGCAGAAAGAGAAGTCAAGAATACAATCCCATATACAATCGCAACAGAAAGAATAAACAACTAGGAATCAATTTAACTAAGAAGGTGAAAGACCTATACAATGAAAACCACAAAACATTATTGAAAGAAATCAAAGATACAAAGAAATGGAAAGATATTCCATGCTCATGGATTGGAAGAATAAACATAGTTAAAATGTCCATATTACCTAAAGCAATCTACAGATTCAATGCAATCCCAGTCAGAATCCCAATGACATTCTTCAAGGAAATAGAACAAAGAATCCTAAAATTTATATGGAACAACAAAAAACCCTGAATAGCTAAAGCAATGCTGAGAAAAAAGAACAAAGCTGGAGGTATCACAATCCCTGACTTCAAAATATACTACAAAGCTGTAGTAATCATAGCAGCATGGTACTGGCAGAAAGACAGACACACAAATCAGTGGAATGGAATTGAAAGCCCAGAAATAAAACCACATATCTATGGACAAAGGAGCCAAGAACATACAATGGAAAAAGGAAAGTCTCTTCAATAAATGGTGTTGGGAAAACTGGACAGCCACATGCAAAAGAATGAAAGTAGACCATCTTCTTACACCATACACAAAAACTAACTCAAAATGGATTAAAGACTTGAATGTAAGACCTGAAACTATAAAACTCCTAGAAGAAAATATAGGCAGTATGCTCTTTGACAATGATCTTAGCAGTATCTTTTCGAATACTATGTCTACGTGGACAAGGGAAACAAAAGAAAAAATAAACAAATGGGACTACATCAGACTAAAAAGCTTCTGCAAGGCAAAGGAAACCATGAACAAAACGAAAAGACAATCCACCAACTGGGAGGAAATATTTGCAAATCATACATCCAACAAGGGGTTAATTTCCAAAACATATAAAGAACTCATACAACTCAACAACAAAAAAATGAACAACCTGATCAAAAACTGGGCAGAGGATATGAACATTTTTCCAAAGAAGATATACAAATGGCCAACAGGCATATGAAAAGATGTTCAACATCACTGATTATTAGGGAAATGCAAATCAAAACTACAATGAGATATCACCTCACACCCTTTAGAATGGCTATTACCAAGGCGAAAAATAATGAATGTTGGAGAAGATGTGGAGAAAAAGGAACCCTCATACACTGCTGGTGGGAATGCAAACTGGTGCAGCCACTATGGAAAACAGTATGGAGATTCCTCAAAAAATTAAAAAGAGAAATACCATACAATCCAGGTGTCCCACTACTGGGATTTATCCAAAGAACATGAAATCAACAATACAAAGAGATTATGCACCCCTACCTTCATCACAGCATTATTCACAATAGCCAAGCTGTGGAAGCAACCCAAGTGCCCATCAATTGATGAATAGATAAAGAAGATATGGTATACATATACAATGGAATGCTACTCAGCCATAAAAAATGACAAAATTGTCCCATTTGACACAACACAGATGGACCTTGAGGGTATCATATTAAGTGAAATAAGCCAGACTATGACAAGCACCGTATGATTTCACTCATATGTGGAAGATAAACAACACATGGACAAAGAGAACAGATTAGTGGTTACCAGAGGGGGAAGGGGTGAGGGTGAGGGCAAAGGGGGTAAAGGAGCACCTATATATGGGGACAGATAAAAACTAGACTATTGGGGGTGAGCAAGATGCAGTCTATACAGAAATTGATACATAATAATGTACACCTGAAAGTACACAATGTTATAAACCAATATGACCTCAACAAAATAATTTTAAAAAGAAGTCTTCCTCAAATAAGTGTCCTTCTTTCTCCTTCCCTCTAAAGGGTTAAATCAGAATCACTGACAAAAGTGTGACAGGCAGAGGTAGATAGTTGATAAAATTACCACTAATTTAGAATTGCTACTTGGTGCTTTACTGCCTATTACACAGTTGGTGCCAACAAATATATGTTAAGTGAATTGCTGAGTTTTCTTTTCCTCTCCATACTCAGACATCTCCTTTCATGACACCACAAAAAGCAACATCTCTCAAGCATCTTCTTCAAGCTATGAGAGTAGCCCGGTTTACAGGAACTGCCTCCTGCAGAACCTCCCACCCAAGATGAAAAGCTGGAAACACACGAAGGAACTTTTTTTGTTTTTTGCTTTGATGCAGAATGGCTGTTGAGAATGTAGCCAAACAAGATGAAAACAAATGACTAATATGAGCGTTCCCTGGCAGAAAAGTCAGGTATAATCTCTTTGCGAATTAGGCAAGCAGTGCCTCTTATTAAATTTTCTTACAAATACGGAGGCGGTTTTGGACATGAATTTTAACCCTTAAAAAAATTTCGTCTCCACTACTTTCTCCCCCACTCTTGTACCCTGACTGACCTACAACTTCCCGAATTTGTTTTTTCCAATTTCAGGGCGGTGTTGAGGAAACTGCAGCTCAATGCAGAAAACTAGGCGCCACAGCGCATGCGTTCGTGGTAGACTGCGGCAAAAGAGAAGAGATTTATAACTCTGTAAACCAGGTAAGACTTCAGGATACAAATCTCTTCCAATAATTTTTGTGTCCACCCACATGGAAAATGAAAAGCTTCTTTATGACTGCCTGATTTAAATTAGATTTTTAGCCTCTGCTAACTGAGGTAGTTGAGTGAACAGGAAGGATACACTTTTTCCTTGCACATAATCCACTCAACTCTACCCATTATTATTATTTCATATTATTAATCAATTTCATTCTGATTAGAAATTCGAGCAGTGGTACAGAGTGACAGAGAAAAGATTTACCACCAGGAAAAAGGATCACTTTCTACTTTCATTTTAGTCCTATTACTTTAGCAGTAATTTTTTTTTTTCTTTAATTATTTCCTTTGTAAAATTTTATGTTGGTGCTAATCTAGTCTTCTATAGAAAATGTAACATTAATGATTATTACAACAATTTTTAAAAGAGTAAATATCAAATATTCACAAGAACCAAGCACTCTGATAAACTATTGCATTCTGTAACTTAATCCCTCTAAGAACCCTATTAACCTCATTTGACAGATGGGCAAATGGAGGCTCAGAGAGGTTAAGCCAGACCAAGATCATGCAGCCAGTAGGTGGTAGAGCAGGATCACTCAATCAGCACTTTAAAACTGTTTGGTCAGATCTTATATATCAATTAATCAATGCAAATATTCATTTCACTTTATTTATAAGCTCTAATCCATGATACTGAAATTTAGATGTTAAAGAAACAGTATATCCCAGCTTTATGACGGTGTTCCCTTTGCAAGCACTACTTGAGCTAAAGCTGCTTGAACTCAGAGACTGCATCAAATAGCATAAAGACTCTGATCCTGGATGATATCAATCCCAAAATTTGAGTTTCTGTAACATATCCAATGAATGTGTTCTTTCCATTTCAAAAGGTAAAGAAAGAAGTGGGTGATGTAACCATCATGGTGAATAATGCTGGGACAGTGTATCCAGCTGATCTTCTTAGTACCAAGGATGAAGAGATTACCAAAACATTTCAGGTCAACATCCTAGGACACTTTTGGGTGAGTGTGAGTCAGAAACATTTCTGATTTATTCATGTCTGACACGTCCTCTTAAGGTACATGAAGTTCATAATTGAGTTCACATCCTTCTGGCTGGAAGACTGGTCAGATCTTTACCAGAATCATCGAATTAGTGTGAGTGGAAGAGTCTCTGACAGAAGGGCACAGAGTTCAAGGGGACAGAAAGTGTCTAGTTGGTCTGTCCTATCCACCGATATCTAACACAAAGCCTGGCACATACCGACCGGGGCTCAAAAAATATTTGTGGAGGTTTGCTAAGGGCTACCAGGTACGTGTTTTCGGTGTTTTAGAGAAAATATATACAGGTGTACATTCACTTGTGACCTCATGTCATGGAATTTTAGAACTGAAAGGCAACAGAAATCACTACTCAGATGTATGGAGGGGTTAGGGACTCTTCTGGAAGGAACTCTGAGACCAGCTCTAGATCCATGCTGGAACTTAGAAATATGGCTATAGAGACCTCTTATAATTAGTTAGTTTCATGGGAGACTGAAATATGCCTTTGCAGGGAGCATTTATATGAGTTAATCTTCCAGTGCCTCAATATTAGTGTAGAACTTAAGGCAAATCTGGATGCTGGAAGAGAGAAGAGAAAAAGAGACATGTCCCCGCCATCCTCTGCAGCCCCTCATACATGCTAATGAGAATAGATTATTATGCCCACCAAGCTACATAGAGACCTCGTGTATTACTAAACTATAGCTGCATAACAATTATACCAAAACTTAGCGGCTTAAAGCAACAATAAATTTTTCTCTCACAGTTTCTGTGAGTCAGGAATTTGGGGGTGGTTTAGTGTGGCTGTTCTGGCTCTATGAATCTGCATACGGTCCATAGGGTGGGTCTATGAAATTCTCATAAAATATTGTTAATATTTCTCACAAAAGAGTAAAGCATTTTGGAGATATAGAAAGACTTTTTGTTTCCTGTAACATCAACATGTAATGCACAATTTTACAAATAGGGAGATACTAAATCTAATCATGATGCATAATGATTGTGGGTCAGTACAGAACTCTTAGCTTTTTCTACTCAACTTGATATAGTTACACAAGATTTCAACCCTTCTCATGAGAATGATAAAGCCACAAACCAAAAAAATCACATGATACTAGATTACCACAGGGAATTTTTTCTGTTCTGAAAACTCTGAATTTTTCCCTTCATAATATTGTTTAGATGATATATCCATAAAGGAGATATTTGATTCCCTCTGAAGGGAAGAGGGGGAATATTGAGTTCTTGGCATATGATATACAGTTTACAGCACTCAATGCTGACTCAAACCAATGCATTTTATTTTATATTTATTTTTTTATTTTTTGTGTGTGAGGAAGACCAGCCCTGGGCTAACATCCGTCGCCAATCCTCCTCTTTTTGCTGAGGAAGACTGGCCCCAGGCTAACATCCGTGCCCATCTTCCTCTACTTTATATGGGACGCCGCCACGGCATGGCTGATAAGCTGCATGTCGGCAGGCGCCCGGGATCCGAACCCGCGAACCCCAGGCTGCCAAGCGCGAACTAAACCACTGCCCCACCGGGTGGCCCCTCAAACCAATGCATTTTAGTCTTTTTTCCATTTCTATCATTTGTATAGAAGTAATCGTAGAATCACGGCACGTATTTCATTTCATTGCAAAAGTTGTCTCAAATGCCATTTTGTCTTAAACATAAAACTACCTAATCTGGAAACCTAACACCCATGTCATTGTTTCTTTTCTTTCTTCAATGATCCTTAAAGATCACAAAAGCACTTCTTCCATCAATGATGAAGAGAAATCATGGCCACATTGTCACGGTGGCTTCAGTGTGTGGCCACGGAGTGATTCCTTATCTTATTCCATATTGGTAAGTATTACTTTCCAGCAGTGCTATGTATTTTTATACTTTTAAGGGTTTAGTAGACCTCAGATTCCAATCCTTGTAGCAGGGTAATTTGGATTTACAGAATTTATACAGTAGTTTAGAATAAACATTTAAAAATAACTTCTCCTAAAACAATGAAAGTGGTTGTAATCATTTAATATATTTTTGGATTTCTGAAAACTCCTCTGTAGAGCGATGAAAGAAAACAGTAATGCTAAGCATGTTTCCCTTGTATCCTGGAATGAGTAGATGTTGATAAAAGGAACAGGGAACCCACAGACTAAGAAGCAAAACATACAGAAGTCCAAATGAACACTAATCTATGCCATGGCCTGCATGCCCAAGATAAGCTAACCAGAGTGGCCCCTGGATCAAAACATTTTCCACTGTGCTTGTGCCATGAAAGATTGTGTGTGTGTGTGTGTGTGTGTGTGTGTGTGTGTGTGTGTGTGTGTGTGTGTGAAAGAGAGAGAGAGAGATTGAAAGCCTTTACCTGATTAAAAGATAAATAGCACACTCCATGCTCTACCAAGGACAGAAAGAGAAAAAGGTGGGAGGCCCTAAGGATACACTATTTGCAAAATATCTTTTCCTTGTAAATTCCTTTAATGGCATCTCATTTCCTTTTGCTTTATACCAACCTCATAGAAAAATTTAACTTAACATTTTGGCCAGTTCTTTTTGTAACTGCCAACACATGATTATCAGTGGGTGATTGTGGGGGTAGGTAGTTAGTTGATTTATTACTTATTTATACATCCATGTTCAAGGTTAAATTTAGTCATGAACCAAATTATTTCTGACACTGAATGTAGTCACGGATATAGTTAAATTTCAGTGTAGGTTAAGGTGTCATTGTACATACATATGGTTGCTTCAAGCTGCCTCTACCATCTTAAAACATAAATAAGAATTTCACAGATTAAACATTCACTATTGTTTTAATGTTTAGAAATGTGGAAACCCAATGTAATAATAGTTTTCCTGTTTTCTTCTCCTTTAAGAAAGCAGCCAGCCTCTAACTTGATTGTTCTTATTGTCACCTGGCTCAAAAATACAATTAACATTTATATATTCCTACTAGATAACAAAGTTATTATGTATATGCTATTTCATTTAATCCTCAAGACAGACCTATATTTTATTATCTGCATTTTTAAAGATCAGAAACTCAAAGGAAGATAAAGTGATATGCTGAAGGACGCACACACACACACACACACACACACATCTCCTGAAGTCTTTTTACTTCAGATCTTCACAATGAAATTAGGAAGCCAGTGGCTTCTGTGTCAAGAGAGAAACTATCAACTCAGTTATCGAGAGAGAGAAGTGTGTAGAGTCCCACAGAAGTTTGCAGGACTAAATATGTCTTCTACACGTGTTTTTCCTGATTCATATTCTTCAAAACAAAAACAGCAATAAAAACTGATTAGAAAACATTTTGAAGATTGAATGGAAAACCTTATAAGTAGGATGGAAAAGTGAGTAGTAAGCCAGTCAACAAGTTATTAGGATTTGTTCTATTGCTATCGCTGCTAATTAAGAAATTGGTACATGGAGAATTCTATGAAATCACATAAGAAAATGTAAATGAAAGGGAATAACCAAGTGGAAGATTCGGGGGTTTGGCTTCTACTTTTCCTCAAACCAAATCAACATTGCCTTCTCACGGAAAGCTGAGGAATGTGTTTCACTTTCCCTTGGCTAACGACGGCGGATAATTCTCTTACAGTTCCAGCAAATTTGCTGCTGTTGGCTTCCACAGTGCGCTGACATCAGAACTTGAAGCCTTGGGAAAAACTGGTATCAAAACCTCATGTCTCTGCCCTGTTTTTGTGAATACTGGGTTCACCAAAAACCCAAGCACAAGGTGAGGTCAAAATCAACTTAGGATGGAACTATGGCATGAGAAATTGATATGAAAACTATAAGATAAATTTCTAGGTGAGTCGACTGAGAAAAGAGAAAAAAAGGAAAAGTATTTTTTCTTATTAATGTTACTGTATTGCCTTTAAGTTTTCGCTTTGAAATTAGATGAACAAAGGGGAAAAATGCATTAGGGACTAGCAGGAATGATCAGCTGCCAATGAATTAGACAATTGGGTATTTATTTGTGACCAGGTGAAAGGTTCAACACACGCTCAGGAGCCAAGAGGGAGTGAGAGTGGGGGTGGGGCAGGCTTGAGAGGTGTGTTTAAGGGGATGGCAAGAGTGTCCTCTCCTGGAAACCACACCCCAAAATGAATGATACCTAACATCCCCCTCTCCCATTCATGGTTCATCCTCCTCAAATAGAGTATAGAAAGATATATGCCCCTTTTCCAGCTTCCACAGCACTGGCCACAATGCTAGCAAAAAGTACTCCAACATTTTCCAAACGTGCCGGATCCTAAAAATCATCACCTATGCTTACATAAAAAATCAACATTCTTAGGCTCTTTCTTAGAGATTCTGATTCAATAGGCTAGTATGAGCTCTGAGAATGAAGTATTTTGTTTCATTTTGTTTTGTTTTCAAGCATACTGGGTGAGTCTGGAGACTGGGTTGGAAAACGTTGACATATTAAATATAATCACATGCATTTGATCACTGTTACCATCTTGTTCTTGTTAAAAATGCAAATGTTCCCAGAAGCAGCAATAAATTGAGTCCCTAACCCCTTAGTCAAAGTGAATTTCTGCAAGAGCTTTGTCTCTGGTAAGGGAAGATTTGAGACCCTGAGGAGACGTGGTCCTGAAAGGACAGGGAAAAAGCAGAATGGTGAGGACAAGGACACTAAAGTGAAGACAGCTACCTCACAAATTCGCCTCAATTCTAGTATATATTCTGTTGCTGGTGAACAAAATATACTAAGATTGCTAATCTGAAGCCAATTTATTCCTGGAAGGAAATTAGTCCTAAATATATTGGTTCAAAAGAGCTAACAAATTCCCTTTCAAGCTCAGCCTCGTTTGGAGCTACTGACTCGGAAACTCTGAATTAGCTGTGTTGTCTCTGGAGCTGTGGTCACTCCCTGGCAGTGGAGTCCTTGACAGTGTTAGACCGCAGGCACTTAAGAAGTATGCAATATGTAGGTAAATACTGTGGTATGATTGGGACTCCTGGCTCAATTTTCTTAAGTAGGAAATTGAGCCAAATAAAAATCCTCTTGGTAAGCATTCAGGCTTACTGTGTAGCAAGAGTACCAGTTCGACTGGTGAGGAAGACACAATAGAAAAGAGTAAGGCTAATGTGACCCTGGGTGATGTGGTGTCGGGAGGCGACCCTAGGGGCTGACAGGCAATGCTGAAGATTTGGGATTGGTCTTAGCCAGACTGCTAAATTCTGAATTTCCTTCACAAAGACTAAAATGTCCATATACTAGTGTCAGGCTTGGCTCAGAGACTGGGTTGGTGGAACTAAGTAGGAGAAATCAAGGAGGGAAGAAGCAGAACCCAATAATTTAGAAACGTATTGATGTGTATTACTCTCTGCTGGCTTGCCACTCAATGCCATGGAAAGCTCAATCACATAATAATCTGCAGTAAACTACAGAATATCTCAGGGAAGAAAGTTATAACATTCACTGCTCACTTAACTCCTCTACACAACCTTTTTATTCACTGGTCATTCAACCCATGCCTAGACATCTTAACTTTGGTCCAAAGTTTGGTGCAACACTGTCAAGCCATTTACATTTTAATTTCCTGTCATTATCTTGCACTAATGGGCATTGTACAATGGGCCTGTGATTATGAATACTTCTCAAGAACCCACGTACACAGTCTTCAGTATAAGCAAGGTCACACCTCCAGTTGTAATGTAATCTTTGCATATCTCCAAATTTCATTAAACTGCAGCATAGGAAGTCAGAGGGAAATCTCAAGTACTAAATGCACTCAAAACAATCCAGGTTTATGGGATACCTCCACAAGAAACAAAGTATACTTAGCTATAGCTATAGAGCTCTCTCCCTGTGTCCAACAAGCCCTGAGGAGAGATGTCAGATGTTCCCTTTCTGTCCCATTTTTAATCTGACGTGCTACTCTTCCTTTCCTGGCTCCTCTTCTCCTCTACCATCTAATTCCTCACCACCATTTTGCTATTTGACTGAGTGAGCCATGAAACACACCTACTGGATGTGAAAGTATAAGATTGTGATAACAAAACATCAACATGGCATGTGGCGGCACCAGGAGACAGGTGGCATTTGTGCAGTGAATCCTGGAGCATTTTAAATCCAATTTGGTGAAAAGATAAGTTAATTTTCCTGCCTTCGTTAACTGAAAAACAACAACAACAAAAAGAACCAAACTTTTTCTCCTTTTAATCACAGACTATGGCCTGTATTGGAGACAGATGTAGTTGCAAGAAGCTTGATAGATGGGATACTTACCAATAAGAAAATGATTTTTGTTCCATCTTATCTGAATGTCTCTCTAACACTAGAGAGGTAAGTACAGCACAAAACACCTAAAATACTAAAACACTAACAGAGCTATCATTATGGAGAGTCTTTCAGTTGTGAAAGTTGCCATGGAAACTCTCCATGCCTGGAGAGAACAGGTAAATTGCCTCTGTTATTGTCTTACCCAGTTTATAAAGAGGGAATGATTCATTTTCTCTACCACATCTACCGTCTCCACCCAATCTTTGCCAGGGACTATTCCAACTGAAGGAAAGACAGTTTAAAGAGAATACAATATACTGAAGTAGCTAAAAATTAAAGGTCTGTAAAAAAAGCCTGCTGTGGTTTTCATTGAGATTGTATTGCATCTATAGATCAGTTGGGGGAGAATTACCATATTAACCATATTGAGTCTTCCAATCCAAGAACACAATATATCTTTCCTTTTTTTTCTCCATTTTCTTCAATATCTCTACACAATATTTTATAGTTTTCAGTGTACAAGTCTTACATATTTTTTTGTCAGGTTTATCCCAAAGTATTTCACGTTTTTGATGCTATTGCAAATGGCATTTTAATTCTATTTCCCATTGTTTCTTGCTATTTTATATTTGATTTTTGCATTTTGATCTTATATTTAGCAACCTTGCTAAACTCACTTCTAGTAGTTGTTTTGTAGATTCTAACAGATTTTTTTAAATAGATGATCATATAGTCTGCAAATAAAGATACTTTTACTCTTCCTTTCCAATCTGTATGGTTTTTTTTCTTGCCTTATTGCACTAGCTAGCACCTCCTGTGCAAGGTCAGACAGGATTGGTGAAAGCACACATCCAGGTGTTCTTCCTGATCTTAAGAGGAAAGTATTCAGTCTTTCACAATTAAGTATGATGTTAGCTGTAGATTTTTTCTTCATAGATGCTCTTTATCAAGTTGAGGAAATTCCCTTTTATTACTACTTTGATGAGAGTTCTTATCAAGAGTGGATATGGATTTTGTAAAATGATTTTACTGAATATATTGAGAAGATCTTATGATCTTTCCATTTTACTTTGTTAATGTGGTGAATTACACTGATTCATACTAAAGAATAAACCAACCCTGCATTGTAAAGTCTTTGTCTGATTTTGTATCAGGATAATACTGAATCATAGAATGAGTTGGACAGTATTCCCTCATTTTCTCTTTCACAAAATAGCTTGTGTGGGATTGGTATTATTTCTTCCTTAAATGTTTGGTAGAATTCACCAGGGAAGCCATCTGGACCTGTTGTTTTCTTTACAGGAAAGTTTTTAACTACAAATTTAATCTCATTAATAGCTATAGAACTATTTTGGCTACTTATTTCTTTTTGATAATGTGCATCCTTCAAAAATTTGTCCATTTCATCTAAGTTGTCAAATTTATTATCATAAATTTGTTCATAATGTTCCCTTATTGTACTTTTAATATCTTTAGAATCTCTCATTCCTGATATTGACAATTTGTCTTCTCTCTTTTTTTATTCTCATTAGTCTAGGTAGAAGTTTATCAATTTATTGATGTTTTCAAAAAATTAGCACTTAGTTTAATTGATTTTTTCTCTATTTTGTGTGTATTCTATTTTATTAATGTCTGTTCCAATCTTTATTATTTCTTTTATTCTGATTACTTTCCATTTAATTTTCTCTTGTTTTTCTAGTTTGTTAATGTGGTAGCTGAGTTCATTGATTTCTTTTCTAATATAGGCATTTAGTGCTCTAAATTTCCCCCTGTGTACTGCTTTAGTTCTGTCCCTCAAATTTTGACATATTATGTTTTCATTTACATTCTGTTCAAAATGCTTTCTAATTTCCCTTTTGTATCATGGATTATTTAAAAGTGTGTTTTTTAGTTTCTAAATATCTGGAGATTTTCTAAAGATCTTTTTGTTACTGATTTCTAATTTCATTCCTTTGTTTGACTTGAATATTTTAAACTTATTGAGACATATTTAAGCTCAGAACATGGTTTATCTTGGTAAGTGTTCCATGAGCACCTAAACAGAATGAGTATTCTGTGTTGCTGAGTGTGCTATAAATATTTGTTTAGGTCAAATTGGTCGATATTGTTGTTTAGATCTTCTATACCTTTACTGATTTTCTGTCTATTTGTTTTATCAATTATTGAGAGAAGTCTTGAAATCTCTAGCTATAATTGTGAATTTGTCTATTTTTCTTTGCAGTTCTGTCCATTTTTGTTTCATATATTTTGAAACTCTGTTATTATGTGCATAAACATTTAGGATAATTATGTCCTCTAGATGAACTGACTGCTTTGTCATTTTGGAAATGACCTTGTTTATCCCTGGTAACATGCTTTGCTTTGAAATCTACTTTGTCTGATAATATAGCCACTCCGGCTTATTTAGATTAATGTTATTATAACATGTCTTGTTCTGTTCTTTTATTCTTAACCTATTTCTTTTTTTAATTTTGAAATATGTTTCTTGTAGGCACTCTATATAGTTGGGTCATTGTTTTAATCCAATTTGACAATCTCTGCCTTTTAATTGTGGGTATTTAGACCATTTACATTTAAGGTGATTATTGATATAGTTAGATCTAAAGCTAACTTTAAAGCTTGCTATTTGTTTTCTATTTGTCCCATTTATTCTTGGTTCCTTTTTTCTATTTTTCTGTCTCCTTTTGGCTTAATTCATGTTTCCATTTTATTTCCTTTGTTAGCTTATTAGCTATAATTCTTTGTTTTGCTATTTTAGTTACTGCTTTAGGGTTCATAGTATGCATATTTAACTTATCACAATCTACCTTCAAATGATATTATACCACTTCATGTATAGACCAAGCATCTTACACGGTATACTTCTATCTCTCCTGTCCTGGGCTTTATGCTATTTTTATCATACATTTTACTTTTATGTATGTTATAAACCCCACATTATATAGTTATTATTTTTGTTTAAACAGCCAATTATCTTTTTAAAGAGGCTTAAATAACAAGGAAAATTCTTAAATGTTTACCCCTGTAGATAACATTTCTGATTCTTCATTCATTTGTGTAGATCCAGATTTCCATCTGGTATCATTTCCCTTCTGCCTGAAGGACATCCTTTCTTAGAGAAGTTCTGCTGGTTATGAATTCTTTTACCTTTTGTATGTCTAACAAATTCTTTATTTTGCCTTAGTTTTTTTGTTTGGTTGTTTTTGTGTGTGTGTGTGAGGAAGACTAGCCCTGAGCTAACATCCATTGCCAATCCTCCTATTTTTTGCTGAGGAAGACTGGCCGTGGGCTAACATCCATGCCCATCTTCCTCTACTTTATATGGGATCCCACCACAGCATGGCTTGACAAGTGGTGCATCTGTCCACACCGAGGATCTGAACCTGCGAAACCCCAGGCCACCAAAGAGGAGTGCATGAACTTAACCCCTATGGCACCGGGCCGGCCCCTATTTTGCCTTAGCTTTTGCAAGATATTTTCACTAAGTATAGAATTCTAGGTTAATAGTTTTTTGTCTTTCAGTACTTAAGTGTTTTTTTCTACCACCTCCATGATCTCCATCTCTTCTTTCTTGGAGGCTGTTCTAACTGAAGGAAAGACAGTTTTAAAAGGAACATAATAAAGTGATTAAGAATAAAGGTTCCTCCTGGGGCCAGCCCGGTGGCAAAGTGGTTAAGTTTTCACAGTCCGCTGCAGTGGCCCAGGGTTTGCGGGTATGGATCCCAGGTGTGGATGTACACACCACTTGCCAAGCCATGCTGTGGCAGACATCCCACATATAAAGTAGAGGAAGATGGGCACAATGTTAGCCCAGGACCAACCTTCCTCAGCAAAAAGAGGGGGATTGGCAGCTCAGGGCTAATCTTCCTCACACACACACACACACACAAAAGAATAAAGGCTCCTCCTGGGATCAAAAAACCATCTACTACCTATTAGTTCTTTGACCATGGACAAGTTGTTTAACCTCTATGGACTCAGATTCCCCACATATAAAATGGGGATGGTGATAATACCTCTTTTCCAAGTAAGTCATAAGAATAAAATAATGTAATGCAAGTGAAGCCCCTGCCCTTGAGGATAGATACAGAAGTCAGATATTAAAGACTTAGGAGGCAAAATTAATGTAGAATGGTAAGAGGAAATAGGATTGTTTACCCAGAGGAGATAATCTCTCAGCTTTCTTCTTCTTTCTTCTAAATAACAGTTTATAATAAATTGAAATTTTATCAGCGAGAAGATAGTTATACTAACTTCATAAGACCTTAAGCCTTTTTGAAACAAATCCATACAGACTGTGCTAAAACTTGGAATAGAACAATTCAAAAACAGGGGACACACTGCATTGCTGATCAATTTCAATCTTCCATTTTAGCTTAAACAGACTAACAAATTAGTATAACCTCAACCTCATAGTTGGCTAAGTTAGTGACTTGGTGCTGAGCACTGTAGGAAATGAGTTTCCTGGGATTCCTACTCTCTTGCAGCTCACAACAGGTCATATTAATGTTGAAAAAATCTAAAATTGTAGCAGACTTGCATATGACCAGGACAATAAACATAGTTGTTCTGTCAGAGTTGGAGAAAAGGGATTCCTGTACAATAAATAGGAGTCCCAAAATCTTTGGGATTATTGTGGAGCTGTCATGGTAGTTTGTTACTCAGGGACTTATTGTCAATCTTCTTTGAATTTAATTCCTTTTACAGAATTAGACAATTTTGTGAGCAGATGCAATTACTAGCATGAAGGTTTCTTTGTTAGTGTATTAAAAGGCCCATACGAGTTCTCTTATACTTGTCTTTCTCCCAGCCAGATCTTCCCTGCCCCTTTGTTTATTCTTCCACGCCCCGTTGTTTATTCTTCCACCTTCCACTCTACCCACGTCCCCAGGACAGGGAAGCAAATCTTGCATTAGTCAATAATACTGAAGTGATTTTCAATATGACTTTCTTTGCAGAATGTGTGATGTCTGCCTCCTTATAGTCACTCATACGTTCTTCCTTTCAACTGCCTACTCAAAGTTACCCATCCTTGAGCACCAATTGTCCTTTTGAACCTTTCCTTCACTGTTCCAACCCACATTAATCCTCCTCACAGTTGTAGCCCTTAATTAGAGTTGGCTAATAATTTTCAATAATTGTTTTAAGATGGCCATCTTAGCCTCTCAGCTAAACAATAAGCTCCTGAAAGGCAGTAGCTGTTTTTAAAGTACTTTAATCTACCTTATTATAGTCTGCATAATAGATATTCAGTAAATATGGTCCTGTGTTTCTTAACAACAGGGATATGTTCTGAGAAATGCAATGTTAGGCAATTTTGTTGTTGTGCAAACATCATAGAGTGTACTTACACAAATCTAGATGGTATAGCATACTACACAGCCAGGCTACATGGTACTAATCTTATGGGACCACCGTCATACATGTGGTCCATTGTTGACCAAAATGTTGTTAGGCGGCACACGACTGTACTTAAGGAGAAGTGGAGGGATGGATGGAATGGATTCTGGTGGTGTCTCTCTGTGAACTCTTAGCATTAGGATTCATTGACAGTTCAGCAATAAGCTGAGACTTTCAGTTTTAGATCTTTACTCATATAATATTTTACAAATATAAGATGAGAAGGTGAGAAGAGTGGTATGTATCAGTGCTTTCTTTATATCGGCATAATATTTGAACTATGAGTATTAAAGCCACACACAAGAAAAGAGAAAGAGGTAGATGTGTGTGAAGGAAAAAAGGAAGAATAGAAGAAAATTAAATGCAAACCTGATAACTCTTAGGGTATTTTAACTGACAGTAAAAAAGAACTCTGGTGTCAAAGATTTTAAATTGAAAATTTTTCATCTGTTTTTTTTATACAGATTTCTTCCTGAACGTGCCTTGGCGGCCATAAATCGTGTACAGAATATTCAATTTGAAGCAGTGGTTGGCCACAAAACCAAAATGAAATGAACAAATGAGCTCCAGCCAGAGATGCATGCACCTTAATGATGTGGATCTAAGTTTAGAGTTAATGTTTCAAAGCTTTATTTCACATTTTTCAATGCTGTTAATATTAAAAACATTGGGTTGGCATTAGCACAAGTCAAATAAACAAGACTAATTACCTGTCTTTCCATTTCTCAAAAATATTAATGTAGTTTTAATTGTTAGATCCATTTTTCATTACATGCCTCTTAAAAACTTCTGTGCTTATATAAACATACTTAAAAGGTCACTATTTTTTAAGATATTTCATTTCTTTTCTTCTGTTTAAAGATGGACAAAGCTATCTCCCTGGGAGTTAATACAAGCACAACTTATTTACACAGGAAAGGTTTAAGACTGTTCTAGGCCACAGAATGTCAACAAATACAAAGTGTGAGCCAGCGGTTAGAGAGCAAATTTAAGCAGGCAGCTGCACTCCAAAGAACAGACAGATTACTTCTATGAAATTCAACACTTAGAAGCTTTCTCTAGCCTCTCCCTTTTTCATCAACCCAAAACAGTGCAACGGTATTCCGGATTTTCTCATTTGATTCTGTCCCTTGAATAGCTCTTATGCCTACCAAGAGTGGACCCTCTATACTTTCTGTCCTTTTCATAATCTCTTAAAATACTATGACATTACAAAAGGTGATTCTATCTTGAATCTCAGAGTATCTGAAATTTTATCCCCATTATAACCTCTTTCTTTGTAGTTTATGCTTTCATGTATCATTAGTACCAGAGATATATAGTTTTGAGCTTCAAAAGTAAAAGCTAACACAGAAAGAAGAACTAGGCTGGCTATCTAATACTGAAGAGTGGATCTGAGAAAGGGAAGGGAAAAAAGAGTGGTCTTTTTATTTAATAGAAAGAAAAATCTGACTCCACTACATCAAGACTCATCTTGAGGTAGAGGTCCAAGATGGTGGTGTAGGAAAACACTGAACTCACCTCCTCCCATGGACACACCAAATCTACACCTAAATGTAAAGCAGTTCCTCCTGAAGAAGAACTGAGGGCTAGTTGAACAGCTTCTGCACAAGAAACAATAGCGGGACCACATAGTTATCGGGAGGAGAGACGGAGACACAGTATCAACGGGAACCTCACCCCCAGTGTGGTGACCTGAAGCAAGGAGGATATTGCTGAGGGCCCTGTGTTCAGTTTTGCCAACTCTGGGGCACAGAGAAAAAACAGCAGTTTAAAAGACACCTAGATTGTAGGAGAAGGAAATCCATTTACTGACCCTAGAGTGCCTGCCAAATGATCGGGGAACTGCTGAGTGCCATTTTTGGCATTCCCCCTCCATCTTGATAGTGCAGGCAGGAATATGGCCCAGACACTGTAGCTGGCCTGCTAAGGCCACCCCAGTGTGCCCCAGGCCCCTGGCCCACACCAGCTCCAGCCAGCCCACTAAGGCACCCTGGGTGTGGCATGCCCTAGGACTCTCCCAGTTTGTGCTCATCCCAGCTGAAAGCCAGCATGCCCCAGGACTCCCTCAGGCCACCCCTGCCCCAGCTTCAGCCAGCCCACCAAGGCACCACAGGCACAGCATACCCCAGCACTTCACCAGCTGGCCCACAAAACCCACCCAGCACATTGCTTATCAAGCCATGCTGTGGCAGGTGTCCCACATATAAAGTAGAGGAAGATGGGCACGGATGTTAGCCCAGGGATAATCTTCCTCAGCAAAAAAAGGAGGATTGGCAACAGATGTTAGCTCAGGGCTAATCTTCCTCACCAAAACAAAAAAGAATGAAAGTAGACCACTATCTTACATCATACACAAAAATAAATTCAAAATGGATTAAAGACTTGAATGTAATACATGAAACCATAAAACTCCTAGAAGAAAATATAGGCTGTCGGCTCTTTGACATCAGTCTTAGCAATAATTTTTTGTACCAGTCTCTTCAGGCAAGGGCAACAAAAGCAAAAATAAACAAATGGGACTACACCAAACTGAAAAGCTTCTGCACAGCAATGAAATCATCAACAAATCAAAAGGGCAACCTACTGAATGTGAGGAGATATTTGCAAATCATACATTCAATAAGGGGTTAATATCCAAAATATATAAAGAACTTACACAACTTAATATCAAAAAACAAACAAGCTGATTAAAGAATGGGCAGAGAACTTGAATAGACATTTTTCCAAAGAAGACATACAGACGGTTAACAGGTAAATGAAAAGATGCTCAACATCACTAATTGTCAGGGAAATGAAAATCAACACCACAATGAGATATCACCTCACACCTGTCAGAATGGCTATTATCAGAAAGACAAAAGATAACAAGTGTTGGAGAGGATGTGGAGAAAAGGGAACCTTCGAACACTGTTTGTGGGAATGTAAATTGGTGCAGCCACTATGGAAAGCAGTACAGAGGGTCCTCAAAAATTAAACACAGAACTACCATATGATCTAGCAATTCCACTTCTGGCTATTTGTCTGACGAAAACAAAAATACTAATTTGAAGAGATGTATGCACCCTATGTTCACTGCAGCATTATTTACAATAGCCAAAATAAGGAAGCAACCTAAGCGTCCATTGATAGATGAATGGATAAAGAAGATGTGGTGTATATATATACAATGGAATATTACTCAGCCATAAAAAAGAATGAAATCTTGCCATTTGCAGCAACATGGTGGGACCTAGAAGGTATTAGGCTAAGTGAAATAAATCAGACAGAGAAAGACAAATACTGTATGATTTTACTTGTATGTGCAATCTAAAAAACAAAACAAAGCAGAAACAGATTCACAGATACAGGAAACAAACTGGTGGTTACTAGAGGGAGGAGGGGTTGGGGGGATGGTCAAAAAGTTAAAGGGCATTAAGAGGTACAAACTTCCAGTTGTAAAATTAATAAGTCATGCGGATGTAATGTACAGCATAGGGAATATAGTCAATAATATTGTAATTGTGTATGGTGACAGATGGTAACTAGACTTATCATGGTGATCATTTTGTAATGTATATAAATATAAAATCATTATGATCTACACCTGAAACTAACAGGATATTGTATGTCAATTATATGTCAATAAAAAAAAGACTAATCTTGTTTTCTGTGTTTTTCACATATATCATAGACTGCTTTTACATCAACTATTCTCCTGTTTTTATTAAAAACAAATCATTGATAAAAATAATTTCTTAATAAAAACATTTCTTAAAAACAAATAATAAACATGTTCTTGTGCTTTTAAAAAATAAACTCTTGTAGTTATAAAATTGGTTTGATTTTCTAATCTATAAGTCTCCTTGAGGAAGTGAGGATCTGGATGGCAAGAGCTAGATATTGCAGATATTAAGAGGGAACTGGGGTTCTCTCAACTCTGGCTTCTTTGACAGTGGGAGTGTTGGTTTATCCACTGAAGCTTATTGAGTCCTTTCTATGCATGGCACAAAGCAGAGTACTGTTGTCTTGAGATTTTTTCCTAGTTACCTTGGCAATAACTTTTGTTCATGATATCCTTTTAATTCCTTGACTTAAAACTAAGAACTTTATGAGTGAAACTTTAAAATGTACTATTTTCAAAATGTGGTTACAGGGCTGGCCCAGTGGTGCAGCGGTTTAGTTCACACTTGGCAGCCCGGGTTTTGCCAGTTCGGATCCTGGGTGCCTGCCAACACACTGCTTGTTAGCCATGCTGTGGTGGCATCCCATATAAAGTAGAGGAAGATGGGCACAGATGTTAACCCAGGGCCAGTCTTCCTCAGCAAAAAAAGAGGAAGATTAGCAACAGATGTTAGCTCAGGGCTGGTCTTCCTCACAAAAAAAAAGAAAAGGAAAAAAAATGTGGTTACAAAACTTCAAAAGAGAATATGTTGAGTGATGTCAGCATCATGGTGGAGTGAGATTCCCTCTCTGAATCTCTGCCCCCTAAGACACAACAAAAACATTATTTGCATACCAACAGAGGTCAATCAAACACTACAAAGGACTTTTAAGAAACACTTGCCATGGTACACCAGCGGTGGAGGCAAGGGAAGCCCCAAAGGACGTGAGGCGAGGTAAGGAGTTTTACTCCCCCTCCCCAATCGATCGGCAAAGAGAGACAGCATGGCTTGCAGACAGAGGGGGGAGGGATGGCCCTCTGCAGGGAAAACTATCGCCCTCCAGGTGCGCTCACAGACTTTTGAGAGATCCCCACCAGGAAGCAACGATGGACTGTTTCGGGGGTGTGGCAAATGCCCCAAGAGAGCCAGACAGGAAACCCCCAGGTCGAGCAGGAGAAAGAGAGAACCCCTCCCCCACACACCCTGCACTTCAGCACAATCCCTCTGGGGACTGCAACAGGCTCAGAGCACACCACTCGTGACTTCCAGCCAGTGGCGGCAAGTGGAAACTGCAGGACCATATTCAAGATGAAGAAAGGTAAAGGTAAATCAAAGGGATCTATGCAATGGTATATTATGTCCAGAGACCAAGAGGAAAATGACAAACACCCAGAAACCAACCCTGAAGGCACAGAAATCTATAACCTGAATGACAGAGAATTCAAAATAGCTATCAAAAACAAACTCAATGACATACAAGAGAACACAGAGAAACAAATCAATGAATTCAGGGATTTCTTCACAAAAGAGATTGAGACCATAAAGAAAAACCAATCAGAATTATTGGAGATGAAAAACAAAATGGATGAGATAGTGGAAAAAATGGAGTCTTTAAAGAGTAGAACTGACAATATGGAGGAAAGAATTAGCACTATTGAGGATAGCCACGCAGAAATGCTCCAGATAGAGGAGGAGAGAGAGCTAAGACTAAAAAGAAATGAAGAAATTCTTCGAGAAATATCAGACTCAATGAGGAAAAGCAACATAAGGATAATAGGTATTCCAGAAGGAGAAGAAAGAGAAAAAGGAGCAGAGAGTTTGTTCAAAGAAATAATAGCTGAGAACTTCCCCAACCTAGGGAACGACAGGGAAATAACAGTGAATGAAATCAATAGATCACCTAAATATATAAACAGGAATAAAAAATCATCTCGCCACATAGTAGCAAACTTGAAAAATATATGTGACAAGGAAATAATATTAAGGGCAGCTAAACAAAAAAACAAAACAACATACAAAGGAAACCCCATCAGGCTCTCAGCTGATTTCTCGACAGAAACTCTACAGGCTAGGAGAGACTGGAATGATATAGTCAAAATCATGAAAGACAAAAACCTTCAGCCGAGAATACTTTATCCAGCAAAAATATCCTTCAAATATGAAGGAGAAATAATAACTCTCCCTGATAAACAAAAGCTAAGAGAGTTCATCACCACAAGACCCCCACTACAAGAAATGCTCAAGAAGGCCCTTAGGCCTGAAAAAAAACAAAAGAGAAAGGGGATACAAAGCTCTCAGCAAGCAGAAAAGCAAGGAGACTAAACCAGAAAAAACTACAGTTGGAAAACACAAAAAATTAATTCAAGCTCATCACTGGAAATGCACATTCATGACACAAGATGCAATAAAGAGATAACAAATAAGGAGGGGAAGAGGTAAGGGATTGAATCGACCCAGCCTCAGGAAAAAGGAGGCATCTGAAAATGTACTATCTTATCCAGGAGATCTTTTATACAAACCTCACGGTAACCACTAAACAAATAACCAGAAGAGAACCACACATGACAAATAAAGAGAAAACTAAGAGAATCATCATGCAGAAATACCAAACTGAATTGGCAGTCTGAAACACAAGAGACAAGAAATGAAGGAAATGCAAAAGAACCAGAAAATGAACAATAAAATAGCAACGTTAAACCTTCATATATCAATAGTCACTCTAAATGTAAATGGATTGACTTCTCCAATCAAAAGACACAGAGTGGCAGGATGGATTAAAAACCAAGACCCAACAATCTGCTGCCTCCAGGAAACACATCTCAGCTCTAAAGACAAACACAGACTCAAAATAAAAGGATGGAAAACAATACTCCAAGCTAATGGCAAACTAAAGAAAGCAGGAGTTGCCATACTTATATCAGACAAAGTAGACTTCAAGATAAAAAAGGTAAGGAGAGACAAAGAAGGACAATATATAATGATAAAAGGGACACTTCGCCAAGAAGACATATCACTTATAAATATCTGTGCACCCAACACAGGAGCACCAAAGTACATAAAACAACTGCTGAAAAACCTAAAAGGAGACATTAACAATAACACAATAATAGTAGGGGATCTTAATACCCCCCTTACATCAATAGATAGATCATCCAGACAAAAAGTCAATAAGGAAATAATGGACTTAAACGAAAAACTAGACGCAATGGATTTAATAGATATATACAGAGCACTCCACCCAAAAACAGCAGAGTACACATTCTTCTCAAGTGCACATGGAACATTCTCAAGGATAGACCATATATTAGGAAACAAGACAAATTCTTGTCTTAATGGAGCTCAATTTTCTAATAGGTGGGACAAACGGTAAACAGACTATAAATATCATGAGAGAGAGTATTTAAACAATAGACTCAGAGAAGAGCTCTCTGAGAAAGCAACATTTTGGGTAGAAATATGTGTAAAATGAAGGCACTGCCCATGCAAATATCTAGGGAAAGGAAAGTGCAAATTCTCTGAAGAAACCAACTTCTCCCAAGAACTGTATGAGGGCCACTGAGGCCAGAGTGGAGGAGCTTGTGGGCAGGGTTGCAGGTGATATGCTAAGAGAGGTAGGTAGGGACCAGATTATTGGGGACCACATAGGGCACAGAGGTTCTGATTTTTCTCAAAATGTGAGAGGAAGCCATCTGAGGAATTTGAATTGGGCCCTGACCTAATCTGATTTATGTTTTAAGAAGATACCTCTCTGCCCTGGAGAGAATTACAGTAGAGTGACAAGTGAGAAAACAGACTGGATCAGAGCTGTTTCAATGGTGTAGAAGAACAATGCTGATGACCCCACAGAATGACTACAGAAGTAGTGATAAACATTTGGATAAAGCACATAGCTTTAAAGCAGAACAAACTGGGGTTGCTGATGTATTGATAATAGAGGAAGGGAGAGAAGCCAAGGATCAGTCCTAGGTTTTTGTCCCAAGGAACTAGAAAAATGGAGTTGCCATTTACTGAATCAGGGAAAGATGACGAATTCGTGGGTTTTGAAAGGGCAGTGCTTGGGAGTCAGAAGGGAAAAATCAAGAGTGTGATTCTGACATGTTAATTTGAGGTGTCCATTAGAAAACCAAGTAGAAATGCAACGAATGTGCTTCTACATGCATATTTGCACATTTATGCACATTTTTATAAAATAAATGACTAAATATGGAAACACTAAACCAAAGGGTGAGATCATTAAAATTTTGGACAAATACTGCCAAGTTCCCATCCAAAAAATACCTGTAATGATTTATACTCTAGTGGAGCATTGTCATGTTGCTCTGAGTGCATTCTTTGTGGGCAGAATCAAAATTTTGTCTTGTTTCCTTGGCATATAAATAGAAAGGAGTATTTTTCCTCATAATTCTCCTTCAGTGTTCAGTTTTTGCCATGGCATGGGTGTAAATAATGATGCCATCTTATTTGTCTAACTCGGTGAGCCAAATATTTACACAGAGACTTGCAATTGTGAAATCTTAACACTTTGTTCTTTAGCTTTAAAAGTCCTTGAACACATTTTGTTTTAGTTGTGGTTATTGGCAATAACCACATGCAGGCAACTAAAAAATGTTCTATTACACACATACTAACAATGACAACAAAAACTTTTCAAAAAAGTCCCAGCCTTAAGTATTAAGAAGAAAGCTTCCCTTTTTAATTCTATTTTTGGTTTTAATCCTTTGTGACTAAAACTCAGAGAAACGCCTGGGAGCACAGTATTGAGATCTCTTTGCCCATTTTTCCTGAATATTTTGAGTGTAGACCTCTTCCTTGTAAGCTCCAGCTGAGTTTCTAAATGTTTTACTACGACAATCTCCATACCATAATTCTTCCTCTCTCCAAAATGTCCTCACTCTCACCAAAATGCCAGTTCCAGGGCTACCTCTAGGGTGTGCAGGGCCCTGGGCAAATATTTTTTGTGGCGCTCCTGTCTATATAAATAAGTTGATTTTAAAATGTATTATAAAATTCATAGGTCCATGTAAAGTATAGTGATTTGTTGATGATTTAGAATAATGGGAAGATTTATTTATTTATTGTCCAATCAGTGCATGTAAAGATTCTTCTTGGTATCCAAGTACCACCTCTTCTTGTTTGGTCCAGGAATCATTTCTTTTCTGCCTTTATTATCAAATGAGCCATTCCTTGCTAATGTCATATCTTTCACCACAAGGAAAGGCAGCAATGCTAAAATTACTCATAATGCCATGGCACTTTTTAATATGTTTGTATTGAAATAATACGAGTCTTCTAGCCTCTGTAACACCCTACTACCATTTATTTAATGTTAGTTACATCATTACTCTTGACTTTGCATCATCCATTGTGCTATTTGAAAATACCGGCTGCCAATCGCTCAAAAATTGTTATGGCACTTTTTTGATAATAACCACAAATTCAAGTCTGACCCAGGAAAACTTGAATAATTTGTTTTCTGGTCATGTTAAATTTATCACTTAGAATAACATAGAACAGCACATCTCCCAACTATGCCTTGCCTTGAACTCTTTTGGCCATAATCATTGCATTCCCAGAATGCGATCTTTTTCACTGCTGACTGCACCTTGCCTCTCATACACCACCACCAGGAAGGAAAGAATTGTGGGCAGAATAAAATGAGCAGTCCCATTTGTGTAAGGAATATCTGTCCCTCATCTAGGAGAGCTTAACACCAACCAGGGAGAACACAGCGTCACCACATCAATCAGAAGGGCCCACTGGTGTGGTGGAGCAATAGTCTTGAGAGCCCTCAGAAGAGAGAGTTGCAGCCACTCCCAAAAGACTGCTTGACCCACAGCATAGAACCTGCAAAGGGGATAGGGTGAAGGCCCTAAATGCCAGTGGCAAGGGGCATCAGGACACCTGATGCCAACCCTGGAGCCCTCGGGTGTTATATACCAGAGGTGGCACTATGGTTAAAACATAGTAAGAGTGAATACATGTGGCCCGGGCAGTGGACTTTAGATAGCCCAGAGCCTTGAATTAGACCTATACACAATATGAGTGAGAATTACCCCAAATCAGCATGTCAGCATCATTCTGACAGCTGAATTTCACATGATCCTACAAAAGAAATACCTGGCCAACCAGCAGCAGCAATCTGCTCACCAGGCACCTCTCCCAGAACTGGGACCCAGAAATAGAGCCCCAGGATGACCCCACAGGAGCAAGTCTTCAAGCTCCTCAGGGCATCCGGTCAACTCCATGTGCAGGGGGAGAGACAGACGGTACCCCAAAGGGAAGAAACAGGGCCAGCACCAAAAGGGGACTTAGAACACTTCAAAAAAGTCACTCCAAAGAGCAAAGCTCTCTGAGGCACAGGGCTGGGGCAAGGTCCCCACTCGCCCAGGTCTAAATGTAGTCCTGCCAAGCTCCTCCAGATTTACACATAGCTTAAAGGGGTGCCAAAGTAAGTGTATGACTAAAGAGAAAATTGCAGTTAGTCTCAGATCTAAATCTTACATCATACATATGATAATTTATAGAGATGAGACTAACATCTAACATTGAAGTGCTCCATTTACACAGGGCATGATACTCAAAAGACCCATCCCAGCATTGCTCTATGCCCTTGCATTGTGGCCACCACGTGAAAGTCTGTTGAAAATGCAAACTCTTGGGCCCCAACCCAGACTTACATAATCAGAATCTTTTTTTTTCTTTTTGCTGAGGAAGATTCACCCTGATCTGACATCTGCTGCCAATCTTCCTCTTTTTGTATGTGAGCTGCCACCACAGCATGTCTCCAGGGCTATGCTAGGTGGGAACTGGTGATATAAAAAAAATTCTAAAATTTTCCAGTGAGAAAGGAAATCATATTTCCGATTTGCCAGTATGATATAAAAGGGATTTAATTCTTTCAAATATTGGCAAACTCCTATACTATGCTTGTTTTTCTCTGAGACATCTTCCTACCAAACTCATGTTCATTTAATCTTTACAACAATGCTGTGAGATAGATATCACTATTGGCTACAATTTCAGATAAGCAATCATAATGTTTCAATGCTTTGTCCAAGGCCACACTGACGGTGAGTGAATGGTGGAGCCTCTGTCCAGCTCCAGGGTCCATGCTCTTAATTCTCATGCTACCCTGCCTCTCATGTGAGAGGACTGTATTTTTCAGTTCCTTCCAGTTTTTCTGTGTCCTCTCTGACTGATTTTCTCAGTCTCCTCATCAGGACCTTCTTTCTCCTACTCCTTTGATACCGCTGTTCCTCTAGCGATGGCTGTAGTGAAAGCGAGTACCTTTGACCAGCGGAATTCTAAGATGGTGCCCGAGACTTTCAGTCCTTGGTGTACAAGCCCCGCATCATCCCCAGACCTGTGACTGTGATGGGTTTTCTTCCTTGATGAGGTTACATTATATAACACAGTTGATTTTAAGAAAGGGAGATTATCCTGGTGAGTCTAACCAAATAACGCGAGCTTTTTAAGAGCAGAGGGTGTTTCTCAATGCTGGTTCCATGAGGAGAAGTCAGAGAAATGCTCTCTGGTGGCCTGGAAAGCAAACATTCATTCATTTTGTGTATTGCGTGTGGAGAAGGGTGACCAGGTGGAGCTGAAAACAGTTCCCAGCTGACAGCCAGCAGAAAAATGGGGGTCTCAGTCCTACAGCTGCAAGGAAATTAATTCTGCCAAAAACCAGTGTGTTTGGAAGAGGACCCTGAACCCAGATGAGATCACAGTCCTTACTGTCATCTTGATTTCAGAGCATGAGACCCTGAGCAGAGAATCCAGCCCCCTGTGCCTGTGCTTCTGACCTACAGAACTGTGAGCTAATAAATGGTGTTTTTTAAGCCGGGATGTTTTCAATTTATGGCATTTTGTTACACAGCAATAGAAAACTGATGCAGGATGTCACAGTGGTAAGACTCTACTTCTCCGACTAAATAAATACCATGTAACGTTCATTCCCTCTTTCCAAAGTGTATTAAATATTTAAAAGAAAATAAAATTTTTCTTTTTGTAAACCTCTTGTAAGACAGTTGTCTCCTTTTCCTATGAAAATGTTTGTATAAGTATTTTAAGTTGGGAGCATGTAAATATCTCCAGATATTTTTTTCTCAGTAAGGAAATATTGTGACATATTGACTGATTCTGGAGAGGCTGAAATCTAAAAGGAAAGATTCTGGGTGACTTTTGTTTTTTCTTTCACTTGACTCAGCTAGTTCTATAAAACTGTCTAAAACCACCTCCTTTCTTTGCAGGCAGGAAAGAACACGTGGAACTTGGACAGACAAATCTGGCAGCACATCCTGTGGTGACTTTTGTTTCTCGGCTTGCACCTCAGAGACGCTGATCTGAGAAAGGCAGGGATAACCCATCTCGGGGGTTGGAATACAAGTCTCCCCACTGCTGAACTTATTGATCTTGCCTTCTCTTCCCTCCCCTTTCTGAGGGCTTGATGGGTATACTTTTGCCGGGACTAAAATAAAAAGTAGAAGTGTACACACTTGAAATGTTTATTTTGAGACTCAATTGTTCCTATGTCAATAACATTAGAGATTAATCCCAAGGGGTCTATTCTTTCTCACCAAGTTCATTGAACTCTGCCTGCTAAATGTACGTCTTCTTTGTGCCCAACAAGTTAATTCACCCTAAAGGAGGCAGACTGCTGGTTTTAACTGAGTTAGACAAATTCCAGACAACATTCTGGCCATTATGCTTGGGGAGCCTCGGGGTCGAGGTAACCTTTGCTGAATGTCAGCAGCGAGGTTCATTTTTGACATTCCTTGTGATTTGTAGGGAAGAGCCAAGAGGCAGATCCCTCCCTGCCCTGTCCCCAAGCCCTCCACTTATCACTCCTGAGCCCTGGAAGCTCATGCTTTCTAGTTCCTTTTCTTCTGGTTCTGGTAGCTGACCTTGAAGGCCATTAAAGCAGTGGATTTCAGAAAAATGGACAGAGGAGTCCACTTGACTTGTTTTGATTTGAGGATCTCTAGGTTTTATTAGCTTTGGAAAAAGAAGCCTTCCTATGGAGTCTTAACCGGCATTTCCACATCGAGGTCTGAAGCAAAGCTTCAGCTACTGATAAAATCTTGTTTGCCTTTCTTGCCTTCTTTGATATAGTGAGTGATTAAATGAATGAAAGAAATTATAAATTATTATATAATAATTTTAGGTAAATCATCATAAGTTGTTATTATAATTCTATGCAATAACAAAACATTTTATAATGGAGTTACTTTTTATTTACTAAGGGAACAGAATTTAAATCTGAAATTTGTTTATTATTTTACTAGTGTGGCTAAAGAGAAAGGTTTGCCAGATTAAGTAATTCAAGAAAAAGATGAGTCGCTTGTTGAACTCCTTTTACTCAATACCACCTAAAGAGATATTTTATGAAAGTATTAGGGTAATTTCTAAACACAAACAAACAAGTGAATGAACACAATAAAACTTTAGTTACCTGAAAAATACAAAGCAAGTAAGTTTGTATAAAATATGTATCAATCTGAATAACATTTTTGAAACCAAGCTTCTTTTATTGGGGGGAGGGTGAAATTATTGGTGGTAAAACAAATAAAATGTGGCATTAGGTTTTTTCCCTTGGTGAAGATGTGTGTTATTCATTTCAATTTGAATTACAATTTTGAAAAAGCCCTTCAAATTTTTCCTTAATGAAGAAATCGCTAGCTGCAAACAGTTCCTTTAAATAGGATATATAATCTAAAGCAGTGGTTCTCAACCCATTTAAGTCACAGCATCCTTTGAAACCCTGAAGAAAGCTTTGGCTTCCTCTAGAAAAAAAAAAAACCTATAATTAAACACATAATTTTGCATATACAATGTGTAATTGCTAATTTATACATCTATTTTGAAAGACTTTTTTAAAAATTTAAAAAATTTTTTCATTGATGTCTTAATAGTTTATAACATTGTGGGGTTTTAGTTGTACATTATTATTTGTCTGTCACCATGTGGATGCATCCCTTCACCCCTTGTGCCTGCCCTCCACCCCCCTTCCCCTTGGTAACCACCAACCAGTTCTCTCTGTCCATGTGTGCATTTCTATTCCACATATGAATGAAATCATGCAGTGTCTGTCCTTCTCTCTCTGGCTTATTTCACTTAACATAATACCCTCTAGGTCCATCCATGTTGTTGCAAATGGGACAATTCTGTCTTTTCTTATGGCTGAGTAGTATTTCATTGTATGTATGTACCACCTCTTCTTTAACCAATCATCAGTCGAGGGACACTTGGGTTGCTTCCACTTCTTGGCTATAGTGAATAATGCTGCAATGAACATAGGGGTGCATAAGCCTCTTGTGATGGTTGATTTCATGTCCATTGGGTAGATGCCCAACAGTGGGATTGCTGGATCATAAGGTATTTCTATTTTTAATTTTTTGAGGACTCTCCATACTGTTTTCCAGAGGCTGCACCAGTTTGCATTCCCACCAGCAGTGAATGAGGGTTCCCGTTTCTCCACAACCTCTCCAGCATTTGCTGTTTTTTGTCTTTGTGATTATAGCCATTCTAATGGGTGTCAGGTGATATCTTAGTGTAGTTTTTATTTGCATTTCCCTGATGATTAGTGATGTTGAACATCTTTTCATGTGTCTATTGGCCATCTGTATCTCTTCCTTGGAAAAATGTCTGTTCATATCCTCTCCCCATTTTTTGATTGGGTTGTTTGTTTTTTTGTTGCTCAGTTTTATGAGTTCTTTTGTGTGTGTGTGTGTGTGAGGAAGACCAGCCCTGAGCTAACATCCGTTGCTAATCCTCCTCTTTTTGCTGAGGAAGACTGGCCCTGGGCTAACATCCATGCCCATCTTCCTCTACTTTATATGGGACACCGCCACAGCATGGCTGACAGGCAGTGCGTCAGCGGGCGTCCAGGTTCTGAACTCGCAAACAACGGGCTGCCAAGCGCAACCTAAACCGCTGTGCCACCAGGCGGCCCCTGTATGAGTTCTTTATATATTACGGAGATTAATCCCTTGTCGGATAAACGATTTGTGAATATTTTCTCCCAGCTGGTGGGCTGTCTATTCATTTTGATCCTGGTTTCATTTGCCTTGTAGAAGCTCTGTAGTCTGATGAAGTCCCACTTGTTTATTTTTTCTTTTGTTTCCTGTGTCCAAGTAGACATGGAATCTGAAAGGATCCCTTTATGTCCTATGTCAATTAGTGTACTGCCTATGTTTTCTTCTAGGAGTTTTATAGTTTCAGGTCCTTAATCCATTTTGAATTGATTTTTGTATATGGCGATAGGAGATGGTCTACTTTCATTCTGTTGCATGTGGCCGTCAAATTTTCCCAGCACCATTTATTGAAGTGACTTCCCTTTCTCCTTTGTATGTTCTTTGCTCCTTTGTCAAAGATTAGCTGTCCATAGGTGTATGGTTTTATTTCTGGGCTTTCAATTCTGTTCCATTGATCTGTGTGTCTATTTTTGTACCAGTACCATGCTGTTTTGATTACTATAGCTCTATGGTATATTTTGCAATCAGGGATTGTGATGCCTCCAGCTTTGTTCTTTTTTTTTCAGAATTGCTTTAGCTATTCGGGGTCTTTTGTTGCCCCATACAAATTTCAGTATTTTTTGTTCTATTTCCATGAAGAATGACATTGGGATTCTGATTGGGATTGCATTGAATCTGTAGATTGCTTTAGGTAGTATGGACATTTTAACTATGTTTATTCTTCCAATCCATGTGCATGGAATATTTTTCCATTTCTTTATGTCTTCCTCAATTTCTTTCAAAAGTGTCTTATAGTTTTCATTGTATAGGTCTTTCACCTCCTTGGTTAAATTTATTCCCAGATATTTTATTCTTTTTGTTGCAATTGTAAGTAGTATTGTCTTTTTGAGTTCTCTATTAGTTCATCATTAGTATATAGAAATGCAACTGATTTTTGTAAGTTGATTTTATACCCTGCCACTTTGCTGTAGCTGTTGATTATTTCTAGTAGTTTTCCAATGGATTTTTTTGGGGTTTCTATGTATAAGATGATGTCGCCTGCAAATAGTGAGAGTTTCACTTCTTCATTGCCTATTTGGAGTCCTTTTATTCCTTTTTCTTGCCTAATTGCTCTCGCCAGAACTTCCAGTACTATGTTGAATAAGAGCAGTGAGAGTGAGCACCCTTGTCTTGTTCCTGTCCTCAAAGGAATGGCTTTCAGTTTTTCCCCATTGAGTAGGATGTTAGCTGTAGGTTTGTCATATATGGCCCTTATTATGTTGAGGTACTTTCCTTCTATACCCATTTTGTTGAGAATTTTTATCATAAATGGATGTTGGATCTTGTCAAACGCCTTCTCTGCATTGATTGAGACAATCATGTGGTTTTTATTCTTCATTATGTTAACGTGGTGTATCACATTGATTGATCTGCGGATGTTGAACCATCCCTGTGTCCCTGGTATAAATCCCACTTGATCATGGTGTATGATCTTTTTAATATATTGCTGTAGTCAGTTTGCCAATATTTTGTTGAGGATTTTTGCGTCTATGTTCATCAGTGATATTGGCCTGTAGTTTTTCTTCTTCGCATTGTCCTTGTCTGGCTTTGGTATCAGGATGATGTTGGCCTCATAGAATGTGTTGGGAAGTATTCCATGTTCCTCTATTTTTTGGAATAGTTTGAGAAGGATAGGTGCTAAATCTTCTTTGAATTTTTGGTAAAATTCTCCAGGAGAGCCATCTGGTCCTGGACTTTTATTTTTTGGGAGGTTTTTGATTACTGTTTCAATCTCTTTACATGTGATTGGTCTGTTCAGATTCTCTATTTCTTCTTGATTCAGTTTTGGGAGGTTGTATGCGTCCAAGAATTTTTCCATTTCCTTTAGGTTGTCCAATTTGTTGGCATAAAGTTTTTCATAGTATTCTCTAATAATCCCTAGTATTTCTGTGGTATCTGTTGTAATTTCTCCTCTTTCATTTCTAATTTTATTTATTTGAGTCTTCTCCCTTTTTTCTTAGTGAGTCTGGCTAAGGGTTTGTCAATTTTATTTATCTTCTCAAAGAACCAGCTCTTTGTTTCATTGATCCTTTCTACTGTTTTTTTGGTTTCAATTTCATTTATTTCTGCTCTGATTTTTATTATTTCCCTCCTTCTGCTGATTTGGGACTTTGTTCTTCTTTTTCTAATTCTGTTAGGTGCAGTTTAAGGTTATTTATTTGAGATTTTTCTTGTTTCTTAAAGTGGGCTTGTACTGCTATGAATTTCCCTCTCAGGACCGCTTTTGCTGCGTCCCATATGAGTTGGTATGGTGTATTTTCTTTTTCATTTGTCTCCTGAGAGCTTTTGATTTCTCCTTTAATTTCTTCACTGACCCATTGGTTGTTCAGTAGCATGTTGTTTAGTCTCCACATCTTTGTCCCTTTCCTAGTTTTTTCCTTGCAGTTGATTTATAGTTTCACAGCATTATGATCAGAAAAGATGCTTGTAATGATTTCAATCTTCTTAAATTTATAGAGGTTTGCCTTGTTTCCTAATATATGGTCTATCCTTGAGAATGTTCCATGTGCACTTGAGAAGAATGTGTACTCTGCTGTTTTTGGGTGGAGTGCTCTGTATATATCTATTAAGTCCATTGCGTCTAGTTGTTCATTTAAGTCCATTATTTCCTTATTGACTTTTTGTCTGGATGATCTATCTATTGATGTAAGGGGGGTGTTAAGATCCCCTACTATTATTGTGTTATTGTTAATATCTCCTCTTAGGTTTTTTAGCAGTCGTTTTATGTACTTTGGTGCTCCTGTGTTGGGTGCATAGATATTTATAATTGTTATTTCTTCTTGGTGAAGTGTCCCTTTTATCATTATATATTGTCCTTCTTTGTCTCTCCTTACCTTTTTTATCTTGAAGTCTACTTTGTCTGATATAAGTATGGCAACTCCTGCTTTCTTTTGTTTGCCATTAGCTTGGAGTATTGTTTTCCATCCTTTTATTTTGAGTCTGTGTTTGTCTTTAGAGCTGAGATGTGTTTCCTGGAGGCAGCAGATTGTTGGATCTTGGTTTCTAATCCATCCTGCCACTCTGTGTCTTTTGATTGGAGAAGTCAATCCATTTACATTTAGAGTGACTATTGATATATGAGGGTTTAATGTTGCTATTTTATTGTTCATTTTCTGGTTCTTTTGCATTTCCTTCGTTTCTTGTCGCATGTGTTTCAGACTGCCAATTCAGTTTGGTATTTCTGCATGATGATTCTCTTAGTTTTCTCTTTATTTGTCATGTGTGGTTCTCTTCTGGTTATTTGTTTAGTGGTTACCTTGAGGTTTGTATAAAAGATCTCCTGGATAAGATAGTACATTTTCAGCTGCCTCCTGTTTCCTTAGACTGAGTTGATTTGATCCCTTTCCTATTCCCCTCCTTATTTGTTGTTGTCACTACTTATTCCATCTTGTGTCGTGAGTGTGTGTTTACAGTGATGAGCTTGAATTAATTTTTTATGTTTTCCAACTGTAGTTTTTCTGGTTTAGTCTCCTTGCTTTTCTGCTTGCTAGAATCTTTGTATCCGCTTTCTCTTTTGTTTTTTTTCAGGCCTAAGGGCCTTCTTGAGCATTTCTTGTAGTGGGGGTCTTGTGGTGATGAACTCTCTTAGCTTTTGTTTATCAGGGAGAGTTATTATTTCTCCTTCATATTTGAAGGATATTTTTGCTGGATAAAGTATTCTTGGCTGAAGGTTTCTGTCTTTCATGATTTTGACTATATCATTCCAGTCTCTCCTAGCCTGTAGAGTTTCTGTCGAGAAATCAGCTGAGAGCCTGATGGGGTTTCCTTTGTATGTTGTTTTGTTTTTTTGTTTAGCTGCCCTTAATATTGTTTCCTTGTCACTGAGTCTTGTAAACTTAGCTATTATGTGGTGTGACATTTGTCTATTCCTGTTTATATATTTAGGTGATCTATTGATTTCATTCACTGTTATTTCCCTGTCGTTCCCTAGGTTGGGGAAGTTCTCAGCTATTATTTCTTTGAACAAACTCTCTGCTCCTTTTTCTCTTTCTTCTCCTTCTGGAATACCTATTATCCTTATGTTGCTTTTCCTCATTGAGTCTGATATTTCTCGAAGAATTTCTTCATTTCTTTTTAGTCTTAGCTCTCTCTCCTCCTCTATCTGGAGCATTCTATGTGGCTATCCTCGATAATGCTAATTCATTCCTCCATATTGTCAGTTCTGCTCTTTAAAGACTCCAGTTTTTCCATTATCTCATCCATTTTGTTTTTCATCTCCAATAATTCTGATTGGTTTTTCTTTATGATCTCAATCTCTTTTGTGAAGAAATCCCTGAATTTGTTGATTTGTTTCTCTGTGTTCTCTTGCATTTTGTTGAGTTTGTTTATGATAGCTATTTTGAATTCTCTGTCGTTCAGGTTATAGATTTCTGTACCTTTAGGGTTGGTTTCTGAGTTTTTGTCATTTTCCTTTTGGTCTGTAGACATAATATACCTTTGCATAGATTCCACAGATTTACCTTTACCTTTCTTCATCTTGAAGATGGTCCTGCAGTTTCCACCTGCTGCCACTCTCTTCACATCCTTTGGGGCTTCCCGTGCCTCCACCATCTGATGTATGGCAGCAAGGGTTTCTTAGAAGTCCTTTGTAGTGTTCAATTGACCTCTGTTGGTATGTGAATGATATTTTCATTGTGTCTTAGGGGGCAGAGATTCAAAGAGGGAATCTCACTCTGCCATGATGTGGACGTCACTCTGTTGAAATACTTTCTTGATAAACAAGGAAGGCATCATCTTCCATGTGGTGTAAGCATAGGTTCTTTTTATCTGACAGTAACAAATTGACATTCAAAAAATATTTTCCATTTAAAAATTCTGGATGGATATATACCAAAATATTTTTAGTAGATGATAGGATTTGAGATACTTTTTAATTTTTTTTCTTCAGTCATCTCTGTTGTCTTGTTTTTCTAGGTTTTTTTTAAATTAATTTATTTGTTTGGGTTAATTTTTTTCTTTTATTTTATTTCATTTATTTTCTTTTATTTTAATATTTCTTTATATTTAAAATATAAAATTTTCATGAGAGAAAAGCTATTTTCATTTTGGATAAAGAATGCTGTGTGTGATTATAAATGATGTTGAGAAAATATTATCCAGAAATTAGAAACCTTCATAGTTTTTTGGCATTTTATTATAAAGATTTATAAAAAATATATATATATAAAGTAGTATAATGAATCTCGTATACCCATCATGCAGCCTCTCCAATTGCCAGCTCTTGGGCAACCTGTTTGATCTGTTTCAACTCACTTCCACCTCTTCTATTATTTTTTTAAATTGTGAACTAAAAAAACATATAACATTAAACTTACCATCTTAACCATTTTTAAGTGTACAGTTCAGTAATGTTAAGTGTATTCACATTGTGCAACAGATCTCTAGAACTTCCTTATCTTGCAAAACTGAAACTCAATATCCATTAAACATGAATTGCCCCTCCCCTTCTGCCCCCAGCCCTTGGCAACCACCTTCTACTTTTTGTTTCTATGATTTTTGACTACTTTGGATACTTTATATGAGTGAAATCATACAGTATTTGTCCTTTAATGACAGGCTTATTTTACTTAGAATAATGTCCCCAAGGTTCACCTATGTGGGAGCATTGGTAGCAGGATTTCCTTCCTTTTCAATAGGTAACAGGATTTCCTTCCTTTTCAATGCTGCATAATATTCCATTGTGTGTATATACCACATTTTCTTTAGCTATTCATCTGTCAATGGACATTTGGATTGCTTCCACCTCTTTCTTCTATTATTTTTAAACAAATCCTACATATATTATTGGAAATATTCTTTATTTCATATTAATCCAATCCAAGTTAGGCCATTTCATATTAACTTAGTGAAGCCCCTAATACAATATTATATACATCTGGGTAATCATCATGTTACATGATATAAAATTGGGCAGAAGGCATAATCAAAGAAGAGAAAGAGCTTATCGATGAATTAAATGTTCAATTTTTTCAAATCTAGGGATTTGTTGCATTATTATTGAAGCTCACCAATTCATCTTTCCATGGTTAAGAGGAAACAAATTCCCCCATTCAAGCACTAAAATTGGATAATTTATAGAGATTGCCATAATGTGACAACTTCAGATTTTCACCAGCATCAGTGTTTGCTCAAAGACTACAGACAACTCAGATGGTAAAAATATTTTAGGGAAAAATTTTTAAATTAGAAAACTACATCTTATCAGCTACATCTTACTATGAAATCAGTTTGAACATTTTAAAATCAGTGGGATAACTAGCAAAATTTGAATAAGATCTATAGATTATAGAATTATAATGATGTTAATTTCCCAGCTTTAATAATTGTACCATGGTTTATGTAAGATATTGACATTTGGAGAAATTGGTTGAAGGTTATACTTGTACTATTTTTATCACAGTTGGGTAAATCTCAAATTATTTCAAAATGAAAAAGGTTTTGAGTGCCAGTTTCTATATATATAATTGGCATCTTCTGAGTAAAATTTAGATTTGCCCTTTTAAAATTCCAAGCTTGATGGGTTAGAGATTGAGAAATGCACATACTGTAGGAATGTAAAAATAAAAGGATGATAATCTTGGTCATCCACATCTGAGGAAGCAGCAGGGCATGCTGGGAGCTTCCTGCCCAGAGACCCATCTACCTCTATGATGCGTAAAGGAGGGGCTGGTGCAAACAACAAGCAGAGATACACACCTACTTCTTCATCTTTGACTTTTTTTATAAGAACAGATTTTTTTATCTGCAAAAAGACAAACTAAATAGGAAACTTGGAGCCATGCAAAATATGAGGAAAAGGGGGTTAGTGTCACTTTAATTCATTATTATTAGCATAAGAGAAAATATACAAGTATACAATACATATACAAAAGTATACAAAATATAAATGAACTAACTTAACCTTTCTAATAATTGAACATAATTCCATTTTCATGAATTTCTGTCACCAACTAGGTGCCTTGAGAAACTCAGAGGTGGGCTCAGAAGCAGTTAACTGTTTTTCCAAGTTATTTCTTCTCCTTTTGTATGTTAAGGAGATGTAACCAACACCATTCTGAAACTGACCAAGTGTGAAACTCAAGGGAGATGTAACCACCAAACATCCTGAAACAGACCAGGCCTCACCACAAGAGCTGCACCCATGATCTTTGCCTTATTATTAAGCAAAGATCTCTCCAGAAAGAGCTTAGACCACATTATGTGGGAGCATGTTCTCCAGCTGAGCCTGTGCAGGCAAATACCCGCCTCTCCCTTTTGAATATTCATTCCCATCAGAAATAAAGGTCCCTGTTTCCCTTTGTTCAGAGACGCCATGACTTTGGAAATGATTCCTCATGGCCTCCTATTTGCCGTAAATACACTTTGTGAGACAGCTTCCATTGGTGTAGAGTCTTCTTTAACTCACCAGGAGGCGAGCCCGCTTGGTTCAGTAATATGTCTTCTCCATACTTTCTTCCTGTGTGCCTGCATGAGCTTATCACAAACTCTCCCTGTGTTCAATAAATTTGAGCTAACACTTGACCTTTATTGTGCCTCATATTAAAAACTATGAGTAGCTACTAATTTCACAGTAATTATTATTGGCTAAACAAGCACAAATTTTATCTTAAAGATACAGCTCTAGGCATTAGAACCAGGTGTGAAAGAAAACTCTAAGCTAAATTGATTTAACACAAGGCAAATAGTTGGCCTGAGAAAAATTCAGACAAGCAAGCATTTTACTGAAATGGTGCCAAAGATCCAGTTTCAGTAAACCAGATGGTTCTATATCATATAGACACTACTTAAATGTTGAGCTCCTTTTCTAACTTTCTGGTTATGTCAATATTTGAAGACAAGAACAGCTTCATGGACACGCAAGCTGTGCTGTTACACAGGGCCCTGTCAAAAGTTCATAAATAACAGAAGTGAAACCAATGAACCACCGAAGTAGCAATTAGTAAAAGTTTATTGTGCACACACCAAAAACACAGTTTGCAAATGGGGAGCACTCAAACCAAAGCATGGAATGAGTCTCAGGGCTATGTTGTTATAAAGCAGCTTATATAGTGAGAAAGCAGTGACTGTTTATTCTTCACAGTGTTTGGTTATAATATTAGAATTTTCTTAAATGATAGGGAGTTGGGCAGTGGTTACCTCATATTAACCTTGGGAAACAGTTCAAGTTTTGCTTATGATTTTTAGAAGCATAAGCAAGAAATGACTCAGATCAAGTTAGTCTTGCAAAATAGCTAAATTAAGCTTTGCTTGAATGATTAAACTGGTTTTATCTGCTCAGGGAATTTTCAAGGTTGGTCTCCATTTGTTTTTGATTTCAACATCCCTATGCTCTGAAGGACCCCACAATTGGTTAAATGCTCTGTTGTCACCATTTTGAAATTCTTAATAATTTTGGAACAAAGGATCTTGCATTTTCATTTTGTGCAGGGCCCTGCAAATTATGGATCTGGTTCTGGCTGAAGGCACCTCCAGGACCATCCGCCCTCATCCAGGGCAAGACTTTGTAGACATCGTGGCCTTAAGTGCCCAAATCCCAGCCTCAGCCTCTGTTCTTTTAAGATGCAAAGTAAGAGTCCAGCCCCAGGGTTGTTTATCATTTATCTAAAGAGTACTCAGTGCATATTAATTTCCATCCCTTTCCCTTCCTCCTCTCCATTTTCTATTTTTCCTTTCTCCTTTCTCTCTTCCTCACTTTATTCTCTTTTTCTCCTTCCATTACTTCCCCTCCTAATTCACCCACCACCTTACCAATTCCTCCTCCCTCATTCTACCTCCCCTCTCCCATTTCTAATGTTACAAATTCTCATCCCTCTCTCCCCCTTCCCTTTCTGTTTAGCCTTCGCCCACCACCACTCCCCATTCAGAGTGAGACCTTTGAGAGCTGGTGCCCTCAGAGACAACCAGGCTTAGTGGTTCAGCTAATGCCAGCTCTGCACTCCAAGAGTGACCATGCTCTGAGGTCCTTTAGATCCTGCAGAGATGGAGTCAACTACTATCCCTTGACTTTTCCAAGACAGATTTCAAATTTTTATTCCCTGCTTTCTGATCATTCTGGATTGAATCCAAGGAAAATCCACCTTTCAGTTAAAGGGTATCTTAGCAACTTATCTCTTTGAAATGACCTGAAAATAGATCCAAGGGAAAGAAAATAGACCAGAGACCTGTAGGGCTCCTGGAATCTTGGAAATCTGGGTTGGCCAGCCTGACTCTGGAGTCATTCTTGTCAGCATGGAAACTGTTAACATGTTCTAGTCACACTTACATAACTTATCACCTGATGACCCTCTTTACAGAAGGTGCAGCCCTCTTTTTTCAGAACCTTGCTAAACAGGAGAAAGGTGAGTATTATAAATCTTGGCTGGCAAAGCTTAAACAAACACAAACAGACAAAACACATCTGGGGGTGGTACCAACACAAAAGGCATTTGTTGCTCTTGATTTGTCAGGGCCCCTGCCAAGTGGAGGCCTAACGACTTTGGTATGAAGAACTTTGTTCCATTTCAGTGAAAGAAAATTCATTATTTGAATTGAAATATGATTCAAGTTCACACAGAGAGATATCTTTTCTTAGTTCAGTCAGGTGAAAGATGGGCTAATCTAGAGTAGCTTCTGGAAAATGTCATAATTCTTACTTTTAATGTGGGGAAAAAAGTGCAAAGAGCCCCTTCAACATTGCTTGCTTTCTTGATTTTTTAAGGGACTGTGGTTTTCTAGAAGCAGAGAAATTACAGTAGTAGAGAGAAAGAGAAAAATTATTTTCATAAGTCAGTGACCAAAAAGTATTTTGTCAAGTAAATAAAGGAGTATGAGTAGCCTAATAATATTTGTTATGGTAACACAAGATACTGTAGCTAATAAACTCCACATTTCCAGTGGTTAATTAATACAATGAAAGTGAGTTTCTTACTCATATAAAGGACCCATGCAGGTGTGCCTAGTCAGAGGGTAGCTTCTATGGTCATTCCAGGGTGTGAAGTACTTCCTTTTCGTAGTTCTTCTGTTTTCTAGGGTCCTGGAGTTCTCTAAAATGGAGGGTGTAAGAGAGGATGCGAAAGCCTCATCCACTTCTAAAAACCTGAAGCCCCATGCAAACATCCATCAATGAATGAATGGTTAAACAAAATGTGGTATATCCATACAATGGAATATTATACAGCCTTTAAAAAGGAAGGAAATTCTGACACATGCTACAATGTAGGTGAACTTTGAAGACATCATGTTAAGTGAAATAAGCCAGATACAAAAGGACAAGTATTGTATAATTCCATTTTTATGAGGTGCCTAGAATAGTCAAAATCATAAAGACAGAAAGTAGAACAGTGGTTACCAGGAGCTGGGGAGAGGGGAGAATGGGGAGTTATTGTTTAAAAGGTAGATAGTTTTAGTTTGGGATGATGAATAAGTTCTAGAGATGGATAGTGGTGATGATTGTACAACAATGTGAATGTACTAAATACCACTAAACTGTACGCTTAAAAATGGTTAAAATGGGGGGCTGGCCCAGTGGCCTAGTGGTTGGGTTCGTGTGCTTTGTTTCAGTGGCCCAGGGTTCATGGGTTTGGATCCCGGGCACAGACCTACACACCACTCCTCAGGCCATGCTGTGGTGGAGTCCCACATACAGTGGAGGAAGATTGGCACAGATGTTAGCTCAGGGACAATCTTCCTCAAGCAAAAAGAGTAAGGTCAGCAACAGATGTCATTAACTCAGGGCCAATCTTCCTCACCAAAAAAAAAAAAAAGGTTAAAATGGTAAATATTATGTTATGTATGTTTTACCACAATAAAAAAAAAAACCCTCAGCCTAGAACTAGTCAAGAGGGTCTGGAACAAATCATGTTTGGCTGGGCAGTTGCTTTCCAGTGATACCTCCACACTGTGAGAGGGAGCACAAAATTTGGGTGGACATCTAGCCTTTTCTGCCACAACTGGAAAGGGAGAGGGATAAGGCACTGAAGTATTCTTTTAAAAATGATCCCAGACTGGGGCCGCCCGGTGGAGCAGCGGTTAAGTTCACGCTTGGCAGTCCCGGGTTCGCGGGTTCGGATCCCAGGTGCCTGCCGATGCACTGCTTGTCAGCCCTGCTGTGGCAGCGTCCCATATAAAGCAGAGGAAGATGGGCACGGATGTTAGCCAGGGCTGGTCTTCCTCAGCCAAAAGAGGAGGATTGGCAGTGGGTGTTAGCTCAGGGCTGGTCTTCCTCACAAAAAAAAAGATCCCCGACTGATCCTCACTCATCTCTATTCAAATAAAATGTCTTCTGGGTCATCATTTGTTTTCAATGTTAATAGTTCATTTTCACCTTTTAAAATGTTATCTCTATAGCTGATATTTATTGAGCACTTACCTTGCCCTAGCCCATACTATAAATGCCCTGCACATATTAAATTACTTAACCATAGTAAAACCTTTATGAGGTAGATACTCTTGTTATCCTTATTTTGAGGTAAAGGATCTTAGGTACAGAGAAATTATGTAACTAGGCCAGAATACCCAGCAACTGAATGGCACAGCCAGGATTGGACCCATTGTCCAATACAGCCCGTGTTCTTAACCACTATACCATATGGCCTCCTAGGAAACTGTGGGGTATTGTGACTAATTTGTGGTATACTTGGCTAAGATAGTGGTTCAGCTGCTTTTAATACTAGCTTACACAAAAGAAAAGATTTATTTCTGTCTAATTTTAAAAGTCTAAGCTGTTGGGTGGTCCAGAAGGAGAGGTCAACTCTGCTCTACAGTATCATTTAGGGACCCAGACTCTTTCTACCTTGTTACTCCACCTTCTCCTAGGGTGTTTTCCTTGTACTCCAGCACATCCTGGTTTCAGCCCAAAAGAAGTGGGAAAGAAGAAGTGGAGGGAAAGCAGCTTCCTTCCAAGTATATTACCTGGAAGTCACACACACCATTTCCATTCCTACGGCTCAGCCATAACTTAGTCATATAGTCACACCTAGCTGCAAGGGGAGCTGAGAATGTAGTGCCCAGCTAGTTAGCCATGTACACATTGGAAACTCAGGGAAGACTTGATTATTAGCAATCTCAGCCATGCATGGTCATTACATAAAGGTCACATGCTTAATCATGAGACCATACGTAGCAGCCAGGTACCAGAGATGGAGAAGTATTAAAAAGAATTTGTAGAGAAAGAAACCTGGAGAAATTCTAGGTCATGGAGAATAAGGAGAAAAAGTCTGTGGAAATAAGAAAGCACAACTTGGTAGTGGGTTGAACCCCAATTTTGGATTCCAAAAAACTTAGGTTTTAATTTGGCTCTGCCATTTACTAGTGGGTGAGTGCAGGCAATTTACTTAACTTCTCTCAACTTTGGTTTCCTCATCAGTAAAACAAAACTGACAACAATACCTACTTTCAGAATTGTTTAGGCAATTAATAAGATAAGGCATATAATGTCTAAAACAACATGTCAAGTTTAACATTTCCAAAACCAGACTCTCACTATTCTTTCCCAAACCTGTTCTTCTTGTAGCCTTCCCTATCACAGTAGATGGCAACTGCATCCTTCTGACTTCTCAGACTAAAATCCTTGGAGTTATCATTGACTGTCATTTTCCATCTTCATATCTAAACTGTCAGTAAATCCTGTCTACACTTCACTCAAACGACATCCACAAGTCACTTCTCCCCACTTGGCCTGCTACCACCCTGGTCCAAGTCATCATTTGGCTTTGCCTGGGTTGTTGTAATAGCCTGCTAAGTGTTCTGTCTGCTTCTTTCTGGGCCTCCTACAGTATTCCCCAGCAGCCAAAGTCATCTTTTTAAATATTAAGACTGATCGTGTTTAGGACCTTCCTTTGTTGTCTACGTAGAGTAAACCCTTCACAATCTGGCCATCTGTTAACTCTCTGACCTCATCTCTTACTACTCTCACCCTTTTTAATTCAAGGGGAACTTGGAGATCACAGGTCTTAGAGAAGCAGCCTCTGAAGTATGGCTGGGCTCTATCTATTATTGTTCTTCCCTAGCCAAAGCAAGACCAAATCCATGCCGGGATGAGAAGGGAGCAAAAATATGAAGCATTTCACAGTGTTTGGAATGATTATGTTGAAAGGACATTAGAGAGAAGGTTATTTTGAAAAATGCTTCTTGTCAAAAGAAGCATTTGGAAAGGTAGCTGAGGCATCCTTCAAGCCTCAGCTCAAATGTCATATCCTCAGGGTGTCCCATGACCACCCCATCTAAATTAGCCTCTTCATCCTGTTACTCTGCACTCCTGTATTTCTTTCATAGCACCTCCCACTATCTGATATTTGTTTACTATTTATTTGCTTAGTATTTTGTGGTTCTTTCCCTTCCATGAGAACATAAGGTCCAAGAGAGCACGCACCTTACCAGTCTTATTTACCACCGTATCCCAATTACCTTGATACGATGCCTACTATTTATTAGATGTTAAATATTTCTTGAATAAATGAATGTGCAAAATAGTTGTGTGAAGAGGTGATTCATTAAGGTGACACTAACCACTGTAACAGATAAATCCCTAAATCCCAATGGCTTGAAGAATAGAATTTTACTTGTTATTCACTTGAAGTCCATTCAGGGACCAAGCTACTTTCCTGTGACTCTGCTCTCCCAGGGGGCTTTGATGCCCTCTGCATTCAGTCAGCAGAAGGAAAAAGAGAATGGAGGGTCATGCATGGAGGTTTTTGTAGGCTAGTCTTACAAGTGACATGTATTACTTTCTCTCACCTTATTTTGGCTCCAACTCAGTCACATGGCTACTTGTGTTCAAAATTTGTTTTGATCTGTAAGTTATTGATTAATGGATGAATCAAGTCAATCACAGAAGCACTAAAATGTCTGCTCTTGTCCCAATGTTCCCAATGACAGCAAAAAGTTCAAACATGAAAACCCGAAGGTAAATTGTTTATGTAAAATGCATTCATTAATAATATTTTATGGTACATTTAAAGGAAAATAAAATTATAAAATTAATTTTTAATAAATACTTATAGAAATTACAAGTTAAAACATTACATTTTATTTCCAATAAACCTCTGGTCAGGACATTTTTCTTGGGTGTCCTTAGTGCTGTCACATTGCCCTCCTCTTCTCTATGACCTTCTTCAGAACAATCTGTCTAAAATCAGTTTCTCTGTTTATTTATAACACATGCCTTCCTCCACAGGCAAATAATGTTGCAATTTAACTTTAAACATTGCATCTAAGAAAAATGATATTTTTTTTGAGACAAACCAAATAATTATCCCAGGAAATTAAGAAGGATACCAGAAGGAGGGGGAAATGAAACTAATTGTGGGGAAAAGAGAAAAAACAACAGAGCACAACTTCAATCTAGTGAGTAGCACAGGAAATGGGACAGGAGGTATGTGCATGTGTGGGTTGTGCATATCTGAGTTGGAGATACGACAGTGTGTTTAGACACCTCTTCTGGACAAAGTCACGCATTCCCTGCCAAGGCTCCCAGAGCAATTTGCACAGCCTTCTTATACCATGTCTACACTGGATCACAACTGTCTGTTGCTCTCCTGCCTCTCCACTGGATCGAGTTCCTTGAGTGCAGGAACCCTGTTCTTCCTTCTTCAGATTCCCAAGTCTTCCATAATACCCGTAGACAGGAAGGCCCCAATTAATGTTTAGAGGAAATTTTATAACAAGACTGTTGAAAACAATGTAAAGAGAGGAACACTTCCCCCATCCTCCTCCAAAATGCCAGCAGTCAGACTTATATCCCCCAGGCAGGAGACTGGCAGCTATTTCTCTGAGAAACGGGACCACCCAAGAGAAAAAATCTATAGATTCTGACATTTGGGGGTCCAAAATGGAAAAATTCAGTGGTCCTCCAAAAAAACTATGGTGAAGCCCACCAGACAACAAGACCTACTCATGCCTCCTGAACTTCTGATGGATTTTTTAGAGTCTGGGCACACAGGACCGCCAGATATTTGAAAAATATGCCTCCCGCATGGCAGAGAGAGATCATAGACCATTTTTTTAAAAGAACTAAAAAATAAACAATGAAAGGAGGAAAACGAAACTTTAAAGAGACTATAATTGATATCCTCAGAGAGATATTGCGTCCAAGAAACAAAAAGGATGCTATTAAGAGAGAACAACAGAAAACAAAATGGAGTTCTTGACAATTACAAATTAGATAGCAGGCACAAAAATTCCGTGAAAACCTTGGCAGCTAAAGTTGAGGAAATAACTAGAAAGAGGAACAAAAAGAGAAAAAAATGGAAAATAGGAAAGAAGAGTTTTTAAAAAAATGTCTGCCCAGGATGCCTAATATCTAGCTAATAAGAGGCCAGAACAATAAATACATAAATAAAAATAAGAAAGGGAGAGGATTGTCAATAAAACCATAAAAGAAGATATCTAGAATTGATCAAAATGAGTGTCCAAATTAAAAGGGTTACTTACATTTATAAATGAGTGTTCAGATTGAAAAATTGCTACTAATAGTAAACGAGAAAAGATTTATACCAAAGTGCATCATCATGAAATTGAAGACCACTAGGGACAGAGATGGTCCTAAAAGCTTATAAAAAGAAAAAGTGTCACTTTTAAAGGTTTGAGGAGATGATGGCATCAAACTTCTCAATAGCAACACCCGGAAGCTAAAACACTAGGAGCAATGCCTACAAAATTCTGAAGAAAGATAATTTAAAACTAGAGTTTTATATTCAAGAAAATTATCAAAGAATTATAAAGGTAGAAAAAGAGTTTCAGAGATGTGAGTTTGCAAATATCAATGCAAGCAGAAGTAGAAGCTTCTCAACTTTCTATACAGCCTTTCTCAGGAAGTAACTAGAGGATATGCTTCATCAAAATGAGGGGGTACAGGGCCAGCCCAGCGGCGTAGTGGTTAAGTTCGCGTGCTCCACTTCGGCAGCCCGGGGTTCATAGGTTCAGATCCCAGGCGTGGACCTACATACCAATCATCAGGCCATGCTGTGGCAGCAACCCACATGCAAAATAGAGGAGGATGGGCACGGATGTTAGCTCAGGGACAATTTTCCTCAACAAAAAGAAGAAGATTGGCAACAGATGTTAGCTTGTGGCCACTCTTACTCACCAAAAAAAAAATGAGGGGGTAAACCAAGACAACATGTGTTCCAAGAATTAGAACAAAAACAGGAAAATACAGGAGAGGTGAAGTTACATCAGGCCTAGAGAATGTCAAGTCCAGACTGGAGCAAAAGAAAGAGGGGTTCCAGGAGGGCTATCTCAGTTCTGTGCCAGAGCCAACTTGTACAGGCTCACAATGGAGAAGGGAAAAAGCTAAAAATCAGGGTACAGTCCCCCTCCCCCAGGAGAGCTGGTTGTTAAACATTTACCAGGTCACCCCTGAACTTAGAAGATTTATTGCAAAGTTTGACTGTATAGAAATTTATATTAAGAAGTATTTTACAAAGCTATTGGGAATCGTGGGAAACTTGAGCCATAAGTCCAAAGAAAACTAAGCGAGTAGGGAAAAACGAAGCAATTTTCTCTAGGAAAAACAAAAAGTATACAATAATATACTATAATCATAATGCATTATCTGGCTCAGCTATGGGCCAGATATTTTATATAATCATTTTACATAATCATTATAATGAAAGCACTGAATATGAATTTAACCAAAACTGGAGTATAATTATATTCGAAAGATGAAAAAAGGGAAAGAAGGCTTTGTAAGGGAGCTAAAATCTTCACCTGTCACACGGGAAGTGGTGGCAGCCATGAGAACGGCCCCTCTCAGACCTGTCATTGCAGGGAGCATATCTGCCCAATGGGCCCAGTTGCTGCACTTTGACATCCATCACATTTACGCAGAGGCCATACTTCCCATGGCTGTTCCCAGACAATAACTGAGAGAATAAGGGATATTAAGGTAAATCTATTCCTGGGAGATAAGGGTTTCCTCCAATGGGTGACTGTGACTCAAGGACTTCCCCATGGCCTTGCTGACCTTTCCTTAGAACTGCTCTGTGGCCTTCAACGACTCTACCAATCTTCTTCCCTTCCCTGACTTAGGAAGACCTGCAGGCAGTCTGACAGCATTCCCAGCCTTCCTCCAGTTCCCCCTCCATTTTTTCTCACAGGCATTTCCCCTAACAAATTTCTCACTTTTGTGTCTGCCTCTTGGAGGGTCTGGACTAACCCAGAAGTCAATAATATCTAAAATTGATGAATCCAAAGATGGCTGTATATACTTTTTTTTTTCTTGAAATACACATGCAAATATCAGAAGAAATAGCTAAGAAAAGTAAAAGTGGTGAAGGGGCACACACTTTTAAAAGTCTTTAGCACTACTTAACTTTTTAATATATGTGTCTATATTAACTATTTTTAAGGAAATTGTTTAAAACGTGAAAGACCACTGCCTTAGACATTGGTTGCTTTAGATTATAGAAGGAAACCAAAGTTTTATCTAAACTTTATCATCTGTACTTCCAGCAATGTTTCCTTCCATTTTCTTTTTGGATATCAGTGCTGCTGGGCTGATTCATCAAACTCCTTGCAGACAGCTCCTCCTAGAGGGAGCAAAATGATCTGCCATCGAAGCGTGCACTCTGGGATGGAAGGATTATCAACAACGCCCTTGAGTTGTTTCCACATTTAGTATATATGAAAGGATAATTTTTAGAGGCGTTAGTTTCTCCCTTCTCTCCTCCCCATTTCAGGTAGACAAACCCTCAGTATTATCTTGCCTTGGGGATTTTTGTAAATGCCATCAAAAATGGTATAAATTCTCAAAAAATTCACTAGAACTTTGTAACAAAATCTAGGAGAGCACTTTTTCACACATAAATGTGTTATATGCTAGGACAGTTTATTGAAACGTTGTATTTTATTATCTAAAAACAATAACACACCATTCACCATCTTTGTGATAGTTAAAGAGTATTTTCCCATGCCGTGCTCAAGTCTTTATGAAAAAGCTACCACATCCTAAATCCTTTAAATCCATCACTTAAAAGGTAGTGGGAGAAAAGACACAATTGTCCCATTTGCAACAACATGGATGGACCTAGAGGGTATTATGTTAAGTGAAATAAGCCAGAGAGAGAAGGACAGACACTGCATGAACTCACTCATATATGGAATATAAATGAACACACGGACAGAGAGAACTGATTGGTGGTTACCAAGGGGAAGGGGGGTGGGGGGCGGGCACAAGGGGTGAAGGGTTACATCCACATGGTGACGGACAAACAATAATGTACAACTAAACTATAGTCATAACAGTGTTATAAACTATTAAGCCATCAATAAAAATAAAATTTTAAAAAAGGTAGTGGGAAATTCTAGTTAAATTGATAGATTGAAACTTAAACTTACCACCATTCCCTCTCATAAATCCTCCAAAATGGCAATGAAGGAATCTTTAAAAGGTATAAAATCACAGGATAAAAAAGAAAAGACTACCACAGAGAAGAGAAGATAGAAAGCCGATGGAGGAGAGGTAAGTAGCTTCGTAGAACAGAGACAGTTGAAACTTACACTCCTAGAGGGTAAACAAAAAAGAAGAACACTGATCCTCTTTGAACCTAACTTGTGAGTAAATTAAAGGGACACAAGCAAACAAATATAATGTAGCCGCAAAGATTTAAGAAATTGTGTAAGATATCCTTAGAACAATAAAAACGTGCTATTTTATAAAAGGAACATTTAGAAAACAAAAGGAGAAATTTTGGAAGTTAAACACAATATCACAGATATTAGAAATGCAATAAAAGGTGTAGAAGATAAAACCAAGAAAATTTCACAGAAATTAAAAGGAAGAGAATTAAAATAAAAGGAGAGAAGGAGAAGAAAACAAGAGAACCAGAGGAGTTCTAGAGGGTAGAAGAAAGAGGGAGGAAATTAACAAAAGAACTACTATTAAAAAATTCCCCTATTCATTTAGTCATGAATTTATTTGTTCACTGTTCAGTGAGTACCTGCTATGTGCCAGACCCTGTGCAAGGTGATGAGAATTCAGCAGTTAACAGTAAAGCAGGAAAAATCCTGATCCCATAGAGCTTACTCAGAAATGAAGGTTATAACTTTTCAGATAGAAAGAGCCCACTGAATATCACGTGCAATAAATGAAAAGGTTTGACAGTAAGGTACATCATCATGAACTTTCAGAACACCAGAAACGATGAAAAGCACCTAAAACCTTCTCTTTATAGGCTTCTCAACATTCACACTGAAAGCTAGAAGACAGTGGAACAATGTCTTCACAATCCAAGTAGAAGTTATTTTCTACCTAGAATTAAATTCTCAGCCAAACTACTAATCAATGTGACGGTAGAATATAGTCATTTTCAGACATTCCAAGTTTTCAAAAACTTTACCTATCATACATCCTTTCTTGAGAAGCTATTAGAAGAGGTTCTCCACACAATGGAAAGTAAACTAAAAAAGATGTAGGATCCAGGAAACAAGGAATCCAACAGAAGAGAGGCAAAGGAAATTCCAGGAGAGGAGTTGTACGGCAGATCTAGAGAGCAACCAATCCCAACTGGAAGAGAATGTCAGGGAGCTCCAGGGGGTGGCTGTCTGCAGAAAGAGTGAGGGCAAGAGAGACAGGGGTTGTGGGGAGCAGATAGCTTACCTGAACATATGTATAACTTAAGAGGAGAGTCACCGTGCTAGCAAGAGTTATGAATGGATAAAAAAAGAATAAGCTAAAATCAACAACAAAAAAAGGCAATTATTAACTCTTGGGGGAAAATTGTATAGGAACGAAAATATAAATCATAGTACAATATATGGTTCACTTGTGAATAATGCTTACACAGTCATAATAATATAAACTTTGAATATTTCTTTCATTTAAAAGGATCATGGGGTTCCAGTCCAAGATGGTGACATAGGAAGGTCAGAACTCACTTCCTCCCACAATGCACAGAATCTACAACTGTCTATGGAGCAGTTTCCTCTAAAAAGGATCATATAACTATATTGGGAAGATAGGGGGTAGAAGACTGCAAGTTTAGAGAGGAGCTGTTGGGAAGTTATTATAGAAAGCAATTAGGAATATGTAAAATTGCAGGAAAAATAGTAATATAAACATGTTATTTAGAAATTTGGAAATAAATTCTTGAAGAGCTAGTTGAAACAAGTAAATGTTTCTTCTGGTGAGAAGAATGACGGTGGGGATGAGTGTGGCAGAGGATGCTGTTTTTCACAAGTCTTGTTAAAATCTGAGCACCATATGTACTTCTCTGATAAAAGTTAAATTATAAAAAGGCAGATGGTTAAAAATTGATGCTACTTAGAGCAGTTGTCACACAGTATATAATAAAATATAAAAATAATTATTCAATAAACTATTTTATTTAATAAACAAACAAAAAAAGTGGACTATTCTGGCTAGTTCAGGCACTCTCTGAATCTGAAGGAGAAGCAAAAGAATAAGTCATCCATGAAAACCAGTACTGGTCCATGACCCTGGAACAAAAAGAAATCAGGAAAGACCCAAAGCAATTTAGGCAGTGGGTCTACAGTAAATCATTAAATAGGCATAAGGTTCTGATCTGCCTTCTGTTCATCATTTCTAATCTTCATGGAAGTCGTGTTTGTAAGGGCACTCTGAGTCATTCTGCAGCTGGATTAGCACCCATATTCTCCTTCCTTCTTAAAAGAAATGTGGTATAAAATTCACTGTGTCAAAAGAAGTGAGAGGAAACGATGTTAAATATTTGTAAAGTATTAAAAACAGAGAATAAAACTGGAAAAAAAAAAAACAGAGAGAGTGAGCAAGTGCCTTAAACAGAATTTTATGACCTGGCAATATTAGTATATAAACCTTGGGCAAATGACTCTTTGAAGTCACATCTGGGATGGATTTAATACCAGACCAGAAAAAGAACTCTGTAAATTCCCTAAGCATTTAAAGTAAAAAAGTATTCTTTAAATTCCTTCATTTAAATTTTGACAAAATAAGTAAAACACAGAGATTTTCCAAGAAAAAGAAATAATGGAATAAACAAAAGGACGAAACCTCCTATCCTCCCCTCAGTGATTAATGATACAGTAAAAATGAAAAAAAATGCATTTCTTATAATCCGTTCTTGGCCATGTACCCCATTAATAGTTTGTCCTCCCTTTCACTTACTAAAGTCATGCTTACTGACGTGTATCAAATGGAAATTTCCCTTCAGAGGATATGCCGTGTCCTCTCCTGGAACAGGAGGCCTGCAGGGTTTCAGACGGCCTTTGAAGCAGATAAGGGAAAATAGCAACAATGATTAAGTAACCCTTCTCCACCTCCTTCCCCTTCTCTATTCTCCTCCTCCTCTCCTTCCTCTTTTTCCCCTCCCCCTCTATTTCTTCTCCTCCTCCTCCTCCTTCTCCTTTCCTCCTGCTTTTCAAACAATCTACTTAAGCAAGGGATAAGTAGATTAGCAGGTATAAGGAAAATTATGAGGGAGGCGGGCAGAGAGTATCTCAGCTTTGATTCACACTGAAATAAAGAAAAATCAGTTAATTCCACTAGCTGAGATTCTTCATCAAATTAGAGTCTTAAGGAAAGGAGATGCAAATAGAAAGCATTACCAAATCAACAATATCTGGGTCAAGGGTGAAGTATTTCTCTGTCTCAGGAGCTTGTAAAAATTATTCTAGCTCGTGCTTTGAAGCTCTTTGGCAAAATCAACTAAAAAAGAAATAGACTACCAAAGTAAAGATGAAATATTACCTCCTCCCAAAATATGGCACTAAGTAGTTCCTGTCATAACGGAACGTTTCAAAATCTGTTTTTCTAGTGTAATGAAGTAGAAAAATTGAATTCACCAAGATTCCCTTCAGGGAGAGCGCAGTATTTGTACAGAAGAAATGCCTTGTCAAACCTGTGTATGTTGAAAGCTAAGAAACTGAGAGTGTCTGAATGTGGGTAGAATGCCCTATGTAGGACAAGGGGCTGGATTTTGTGGCAGCTTCAGAAGAGGAAGAGAGAGAGAACGGAAGAAAAGAAGGGAGTGGACTGGTGGACGGAGGAGGATAGAAGCCTACGATGGGACGTCTCTTTGAGATCATCACCACCATTCTTCATGAAGATCCACAGGAAAAAATCATGAAAGGCTGAAAGTGAGTGAGTAGAAAATGGTGAACATACACATTTCATCTCCAGGATCTCATGGGACTGACCAGAGATAGTCTGAAGGAAAGGAGAATGGTGACCGCAGAGAGAAGCGTGAGGAATCAGGAGGACGTCAGACCCTCACAGAGCATAATAGTAGGGTTGTGAGCCAAGTTTAGCTAACTCTTTGAGGGACCAGGTGCCCAAATGATATATAGGAAACAAGTTTTTTGTTTTAAGATTTTGTTTTTCAAATTTACCCAGGTGTTTTGAACTGAGGTGGAAAACCCAGTTTAATCTCAGAAAAAAATCATCATTTTAGAACCAGGCATGCGCCTCACTGTTACTACCAAATTATTAGACTCCTGGTGAAGCAAGGGCATAGACTCTAACATAGCCTGAGCTGTGAGGGCCTTTGGAATTCAATGGCAATGTCACAGGGAAATTAGGGAAACTACTGAGAGAGTGGTTACAGACTGGGGTGGGGGAGTGAGAGTTAAGGGAGGTGCAATTTAAGAGAGAATGTTTCAGGCAGAGACCCAGGCATACCCAGTGCCACATGAGCTTCCTGGGACGCAGAAGTCCAAGAAACTCCTACTGACCTAGCAGGCTGGATATTGATATTCACCCCAGCCCTTATCCTACGTTTCCTACTTATAAAGGATTTTCTAAAAACTGATTGGCTTCTGTGGGGCTGATGATCAGGCAGGTATGGGGAGCCCTGGTCTAGGCTACATATCACCAGTAACTAGAGACATTTTGGAAGACAGTAGGGATGGAAGAAAAGGAATTGGATTTGTAAGTAGAACATACCACTGACATAGAGAAAGGATGGCAACTAATATAAAATGTGCAGGGTCCAGCACTGGAAACTGGCATGGATTCAAAGGAACGAATGCATTTATATTGGTGACAAAATGCTTGCCAGAGTGCAAAAGAAAATTGCTACAACTTATATGCCAATTTTGGGGCTATGCACAAATGGTAATTTGAAAAGATCTCCGAATATGTGTTAATATTCAAAGGACTTTTGCCATGCGAGATGCAACAAGATGGTAGGGAACACAATTTAGAAAACAGGACCAATTGGAGGACATTGCTCTAATAGCAATTTAAGCAAAAATTAGTATATGAAGTTAAGTTCAAGGACCTCCTCCCCTCTCCCCACCCAAGGTGAAAAGGTATATCACTTCAGATTTGGAAGCAGATGCAGAAGTGACTCAGTCCCACTTGTTCACCCTGGGTCCCAAAGGCTGATTACACATCCATGCATTATACCCTCTCTAACCAATATATGGTGTTTATTGGTTACAATACACAAGTCATTCACCTAAGAAATCCCATATCCTCCCAAATTTGGTTCTTGGCTCTTTCTACATATTCAGCAAACTTTGGTCCCTCCTTCTGGTCTCTGCTCTGGCACTCTGTCCTAGCACCAGGACATTGCTTACTTTGCACAGCTCTCTGGCAGAAGCAGCTCCTATTGTCTTAGGTGAGGACTCCACAGCCTTGCTTCTGGACCCAAGATGTAAAGAGAGAGGCATCCAGATGAAAATCAATATTTATGGCCTTAGAGCAACGTTAAATAAACATAAGCAATATCCAAGGTGTAAGGAGTCTTTCTCCAAGGTTCAAAACCTGAAAGGATAAAAGTCCAAGGAATACACCTAAAGCAAAAACACTGAATACAAAAGATTCTAGAATCATCCCAACTTGTGCCTGGCAAGTGTAATTACTTGAATTCTAGCCTCTTCTAATTTTTTTCTGTTCTTGAAATAGTTTCAGGATCATTTCCAAAGGGTCCCTGCTATGGCAGGCCAGATGGAGGGGGGGAAAAAAAGGAAGCTGCCTTCATAATGCAGATTACAAAATTGCTATACTTGAATCAGCTGAAAAGCAGTGATCTGAACATCTCCTGACTTGCCTTGGGAAGTGACTAGGGGAATTTCTTCTCTGTGGCAAACTCTGACCAGTGGAGAGGAATTTGTTGGTGAAGCAGAAATTACAAGAATCTTGGGAGGAAGTTACATGTCAGTAAAAAATGGAAACATTCAGCATGAAGAAGCAAGGACTCAAGAGGCACACAATCGCTATCTTCAAGTATTTGAAGAGCATCCATGTGGAAGAGAGATTTAGATTGTTTTATTTCTCCCTAAGAAGTAAAACTAGGTCCAATGACTAGAAACTGCAGAGTAAGAGATTTCAGTTATTACAAAAAAATAACTTTCAAAAATACTCAGTGCTATTCAAAGATTTTATAACTTTAATTATCAGAGCTACACTTTTCGGCTTTTGTTTTGTTTTTATCTCATATTACACAAAACTAGAGAAGGATACTGTTAACGGCAGGGTGTTCCCCATTGCCAGGGGTGTCCATGCCATGGCTAGAAGGCCTCTTGATCAGAACTGGTTCTATAAGCACTGGGAAGTGTATCAGTTAGCTATTGCTACATAACAAACCACTTCATAGTTTAATGGCTTAGCTCATGATTGTACAGATGGCACTTTGTGATAAGTTTAGCTGGAAAATTCTCCTGATCTTGGCTACGTACGTTCATATGTCTACGGTAAACTGCTGGGTCAGCTAGGAACTGGCCTCTGCCAAGACATTCCTCCTGAAGCAGGCTAGCTTCCCACAGCAGAGAGGAGGGTCCCAACAGAGTGAGGGAAAGTGTGCAAAGCACTGGGACACCATCACTGCACTCTATTGGCCAAAGTAACTCACAAGGCCAACCAGGATTCAAGGAGTGGGGAAACAGACTTCACCTCTTGATGGGAGGAGTTAAAAAGTCACACTGAAAAGGGTCTAGGTACAGGGAAGAGTGAAGGATTGTGGTCATTTTCACAATCTTGTACAGAAAGTCACTCAAGGATATGTAGCAGAGGAATGATGTAACTAAATAAGTGTTCTGGAATGATCACCCTGGCAGCATGTTGAGAGCCATTGCTTTAACATCCCTCAACTTACACTACAGAAAACATACAAGTTATATACAGTCTTCACTTCATGTGGTTCTGATATGCAGGAAATTCAGTTACCATGGTTTAGTTAAATAGCACCATCCCCCAACAACACAGTTCCAATCCCTGTTACCATGGAAGAGTCACTGAATGATTATATAAAGTATCACCTTTACTGCTTGCTCTCTTCAGTCCACAAGTCACTATGTAAATAACAGATGCACATAGTGATCAGTGACCAATCACATCACTCCTTTCAAAGTCTGTCAGTGATTGGTCACTGCACATCCGTAATTCAGTTCACACACAGACAGCAAAGAATGTAGTTGTAGTGCCTTCTCATCTCCCAGTGATAAACCCATGTGACGTTTTACAAAAATGGATCATTGAAAGAGGGAATTGGCCAGGGAAGATGAAAGTACAGCAAAGAAACAAAAAGTGGTAATGCTAGATGTAAAATTCAAATAGAACATAAATGGAGTTATAAAGAAATAGCTGACCGTGGGACTGTTGAGATGACATACGCAGGCAGAGGAACTTAGTGAAGGTGAACTTATCAACATAAATGAGGAAAGTAGCTGTAACAAAAAAGCATTAAGATGTCCCAGGGGAAATGACAACAGCAAAAAACTTTACCTTAAAGCAACTCTCAGAGATATTCCTCAATGTTGAAAGCACAAAGGACAAAATGTTGGAAGCTGACCCCAACTTAGAAAAGAGTATGAGAATTAGCCAAGACATAGAAAAGATGCTGTCTCCATATCATAAGCTATTCAGTGAGAAGAAGGCAAGCATTGTTCAAACCACCCATGATAAGTTTTTTCAAATAAACATTTTAATTCTCAGTGCGTCTGTTTTAAATTACAGTGTACTAAATAAATATTAGTGTTACTATTTTTTTCATTTCCTTATACATTCATAACCAACAGGAAGACAGTTTTTAACATTCTAACAAAAGGCCAAAGAACAATTGTAATTCTTCCAATTGATTATTAAGATAGCTTTGCATGGTTTCAGCTTCCGTGGTCGTTTTTTTTTTGGCTGAGGAAGATTCACCCTGAGCTAACATCTGTTGCCAATCCTCCTCTTTTTGCTTGAAGAAGATTCACCTTGAGTTAAGATCTGTGCCAATCTTCCTCTATCTTTGTATGTGGGATGCCACCACAGCATGGCTTGATGAGCGGTGTGTACGTCCATGTTCAGAATCCGAACCTGTGAACCCTGGGCCACCGAAGTGGAGGGTGTAAACTTAACCACTACGCCACTGGGCTGGCCCCTCATTTTTATAGTCACATAGTACTGTGCAAAGAAAGGATGTCTGTACAAGAAACTTCCTTCTCAGTCAATGAGATGAGTTTTTATAGTTACCAGGTTTGGAATTGTTTTGGGTGTAGTAACTCTGTAATTAATAAACAAAGAAAAAATTACATGCTAGGAAAACAAATTGGGTTTTAATAAGTAAAAGTATTTTTTAATTAGAACTAATCCCATGGTTTAAAAAAAAAATTAAACTGATTTAGGATCTAGTAAACTGCTCCCAGAAGGAAAACTGGGAATATGTTTTTCCCTAAACATGACTTCAGAGCCAATGATAATGATGCATAATGAACAACAAGCAGATCTTTATCAAGAATAAAAGCTTTCTGCTTCAAAATAAAACTCAGGTACAGCCTCATCTAAAATGAAAAGCTTCCAGTTTTAACAGCATGCCAGTGTTTTTAAGGGTGGGGGCTCACTACCAATCTTGGAACCAGCATACTCTGTTTGTATTGATCCTTCTGGTCATCTGAGCCAGAGGAATAAATGAAAAGCCTTCAAAGGTTAATTGTTCCATAACTTTCCTATGCCGTTATGGTCCAGCCCAAAAATGCTAGTCAAAGCTTTAGGGCTGACCATTAAATTATGTGTTCAATAAACCAAGTTTACAACCAAAACAAGCTTTAAAAAGATAGATGACTAAATCATAGCTCGCCTCTCCCACAACTAAATGGATCAAAATAAATATCCCTTTTGAGAAAAAGAAGAAGATAGGAGAAATAGTGGCAATTCAAAAGTAGGTCTTGTATATGTTACAGGTATTTCTTCTGAAAGTTACAGGTAACTTTCTTCACACTAAGTTACCCTAACAATCTAAATATGGATTTGTTTGAAGATAATAAGAAAACTGTCATATTTACTTACTGAACAAATATCTATATAGCTTTTACTCTATGCCAGACACTGTGCTAACCACTTTATGAATATTCATTCAGGGAATCATCTCAACAACTCTTTCTGATATTTTTATTTACCTCATTTTAGAAGAAACTGAGGCACACAGAGGTTAAGTAACTTGTGCAATATAACATTACTAGTAAGTAGTAAGCTAGAATTTGAAGACTGGAGACAGTCTGCTCTTTTTCACTATGCTATGACACGTTGTCAATTTTTTCCACCCACACTTTAGTGTGGTGTGTTTTTGTTTTTGTTTTCAGATCCCTCCCACTGACTTCTATTTGTTCTGCTGAAACTTGGAAAGCATGATCCTCTTTACCCATTTATGAAAACTAGGATCTGATTCCACATGTATGATTTTCATTCAGTTGAATGGTCTATGAACTTTCAGTGAGATCACACTGTACATAGGGCAGAGAGGTGTCTTGTTTCTTGAAGAGACAGAGGCCTAGTATTATAAACTGATAGTCTTTGAAGAAATAATTTGAGTTGCCCACTTCTGGTATTGCTGTGTACCAGGCAATGTGCTAAGCACTTTTATGTGCAATTTCTCCTATGCTCCACACAAAAACCCTAAGATGTAAGTACCATTATAATTCCCATTTTATAGATTAGAAAACTAAGGTTGAAAGAGGTTAAGTAACTTGTTCAAAGTGACACAGCCAGTAGACTTTGGAGCCTGAACTCAAAGCCAAGTATATCTGACTCCGAAGATCATTGTTTTGTCCATAATTCTTTGCCATTCTACAACACTTTCCAAGATGAGTTATTTCTTTATAAGGATATTCAAAGGAAGAGTTTGGGGAACAGCAGAAGCCACGTGTTGCTTTACAGATAAAATTCTTCCTCTGTAAGAGGATAAGCCACATGAAAACCCAGTGAGTGGCCTTTTATAATCAACAAGTCATTGATGAATGCCCAACCAGAATAAATATTACATAAAATTTAAAGGGAAGTTTTAAACTCAAACTATAATGCAAACATCCCTTCTAAGGTATAAATTGTCATTAATATTTCTTACCTACTCCAGACCAGGTCTCAGAAAAAACATATTCAGACACTTTACAAACACCTTACACAATTCTTCCTCAAAACACTTAACACTGCTGACTTTTCCAAAATAATTACACTTTTCAGAACCTAAATGGCCTTTAAAGCGTTCAACAGTCCCTGTCATAGTTTTCAACACCACACATTTCTCATTATCTGTTTCCCTCTACTATTTCTCATTATCAGTGGATGAAGAGAACACTCCAAAAACCATGCCATGTACCCTTTCAAGCATCATTTCCTTTAAAAAAGAAATAAAAAGAGAAAGCAAAAAGAAACAGGATATATTTAATTAATTTTAGACACAATGCCTGGTGTTTTTTCAAGACAGATTAATTTATAACATAGAGGCCATTCTACATATTTATTCATAACTTGGCAATTTTACAGTAAATGATTTAAATAGTGACTCTCCTTATTCATCTTTCTTTTTCTAAAGAACTTTTTTTAGGATCCCAGTGGTTCCCAAGCAACTACCATGGTCTCATGGTGGCGGGAGGAGGATAGAGTTGCCATTTCATTTTATTCCCTCCTTAGCAGTTACAAATGGATCCAAAACAAAAAAAGAGCAGTAACTTTTGAAAAGTAAAAGCTCCATTCATTTTGGAAGAACTTGTTCGGTTATGATCTTTTTACATGAACTTTACCTGTTCCACTGGGACTTTATCAAAATACATTTAAGAAAATATAAAAGAAATCTGTTTTAAAATGGGATGTTTTACTATGCTGCCAAATTAACCATAAGGCATCTACTCACTAATTCATCACTTCTCAATTCTCAAATTTTCCTCAGCAAGAATTACTTTGCATTTCCACCCCACACCAAGGCACCATATTTTTTAAAACTTTGAATATTCAAGAAAAAATATGTTCAAATAATAAGCAATTTCCTCCATTTTATAGGTGCTGGACAGATTGGTGCAAGAGCTGACCATATAGTTTTCCCCTCAAAGCCGTGGGTCAAGCCTGCACTGCAGGTGGAGAAGGAAGAAAGATTTATATAGAATTTGAGAATGAAGCATTAAACTGGACAGGACTGAGTTTTATTAACGAAGATGGGTATGATGAGGATTAGATGAGGTAACACATGGAGGATCTTTGCCCTCAAACAATGGTGAGAAGACAAGTAGTTAACTCAAGGGCAACAGGAAGCGCTCCCTCAACATTCAGTTACACAAATCCACAAATACATCCCTTCCTGATGCATTTCCTCCAGGCTTCTCTTTGCCAGCCCAGGATGTCTAAATCAAATGGGTTTTACTTGTATAATCTAAAGCTTGAATAAAGGGTTGAAGAATTTTTCTACACATCACTAAAAAGCACATACAACATGGCATCATCTCTCTCAGAGCTCATTCCTACAGTTAAAGGCCTATGTGCCGAAACTAAGGGTAGCTGCCCACTTTCAAACCAGCACCAAAGAGAAAGTGCACTTTGCCCTCCTCACCGCAGCCACCATCCGTCTTCATACACCACTCGCCAGAGCTCCAGCATTACAGGCAGTTAAAGCTAATGCTAAATTGAAGCATTTAATGAGTGGAAGAATTAAACAAAAACAAAAGATCCATCACAAACTGCAAATTAAGGGATCAGCAAAACCCCTGCTGGTTTAAAAATCCCATTCGACCTTGCCAATACACTAATTAAAATAATAAAAAACACAAAGATCTTGCTTAAGATTAAGCAAGCAGGCTGCCCATGGCTTGCTGCCCACGGCTTGCTGCCCACTCTCTGAGCAAGCATCTGCTCAGAATGTAACCAATTGTCTCCTTGGGAGGTTGAAGGAAGGGAGGGAAAATTGCTTTGGCAGAGAGTCTAACAGTTAACTATGCCCCTTTTGAAAACAGAATTCTCATCCTGTTTTTAATGCCAAGCACATACAATGTCAAGTAAATTGGTCTCAATACAAAACATGACAGAACTGCAGCAAGTGGATGAAAGTATTATTATTTACATTAACAAAAATAATAGAAAAATATGGATACAATTAATCTTAGTTAACCGGTATTTGAAATTTTTCTTCTTTCCAACTTTTGTTCCTCTCTTGTACTTAGAACAGGCCTTGGCACATATCTGACACTCAATAAATGTGTATTTAATAACTCTGGTTAGAAAACCAGGGGCCGGCCCAGTGGTATAGTAGTTAAGTTCACACGCTCCACTTTGGCAGCCCAGGGTTTGTGAGTTCAGATCCCGGGCACAGACCTACACCACTCATTAGCCATGCTGTCGAGGCATCCCATATACAAAATAGAGGAAGACTGGCACAGATGTTAGCTGAGCAACAATCTTCCTCAAGCAAAAAAGAGGAAGACTGGCAACAGATGTTAGCTCTGGGCCAATCTTCCTCACAAAAAACAAAACACACACACAAAAAACCATACACCTGTGGATGTTCCACAGACTTTGTTAATATTAGTGATTCAATATTCTTGATGCCCAAACTCAGAGGCCAAGCATCTTGTTTTACTTTATTCAATCAATAATCATTTATTATGCCAATCAGTGTTCTAGGCACAATAAACAATTTAAAAAAAATTAAATCTTCCCTGAGCAGCTTACATTCTGGCCCTCAAGAAAAAAATGCACAGATAGGAAAAGTCAAATAGTACCGAGAAATAAGAACTGAGTGACTCAGGAGTAAACTGCTATAATTCTATTACTGTTTCTTGATAAATAGTAAAAGATGCCATTTATTGAGCAGCTTCGATGCGCTAGATACTGAAGCTAGTTTACATATGTGATTTCATTTAGTTCTCACGACTTTGCTTCAGACTAGGTTTTACAATTCCCAGGGTTACAGAAAAGGAAACAGATACTCAGAGAGGTTACTTAAGGTGATGCTGTTAGTGAAAGACAGAATTTAGGATTCCAGATGTTTTACTTCAAAGATTCCACACTTTCCAAGATGTCACGCTGTCTCCTGTTTTTAAAACTTATAAAGTATGTTTGTGCCCCTTCTCAGAGCTACAGAGGCATTTAGGAGATATAGCTTAGATACTGAAATTCTGGAAGGGCTAGGACATTTTGAGAGTCTTATGAGAGGAAAAATGGCTCAAGAATTTAAAATCTGGATTATTCAGGAAAATTTGTGCTCTCTGTTCACTGTACATGTATAAAGAATGAAAGCTTACTTAAGAATAGGCACGAAAATTTCATGAAAGGGATAAGATTTGAGCTATGCCTGGAGGAATCTAAAATTAAGATCCAACCCTTGCACTTAAGAAGCTAGTGGTCAAACAAGGGAGAAAGACGTAAATCAATGGACATTTATACAGGATAATGACATTTAGAATTTAACTAATTTTTCTTTACACAGCTAAAACATGACTTCTGTAATTAGTTATGTTTGGCCTCAGGCAAGGTTCTTAATGATGGCTGACTCATGTTGAACACATGCTTCATTTTCCTAGGAAGTGGAAACTAGAGTTCTAACAACTCAAAGGACCAGTGACACTATACTTTTGTAAATATCTTTTCAAAACTGAATGCAGAATTTGTTAACCCTGTTATATATCATTTTAAATAACAAAGGTAAAACATAATCATAAAAAACTCTAGCAATAAAAAAATTTATAAAGCATCAAGTAAAAGCCTCCTCCCCTTAATCCTACTCCCCTGGAATCCTGTTCATTCATTATTCAACAAATATTTATGGAGTGCCTGCTATGCGCCAGGCATATGTGCCAATGCGCCAATGTCCTATCTAGACTCTTGGACAATTCATGAACAAGATAGACAAATATCTTTATTCTCACAGATTTTACATTCTAGAGGGAGACAGGCAACAAATAATAAATGTTTAAATTGTACGGTATATTATAAGGTGCTAAGTACTATGGAAAAAACAAGTAAAGCAGGGTAGAGGGGTTAGGAGTGAAAGCTGGGTGGGTGCAATTTTAAACAGGGAGTCCAGGGTAGCTCTCACTGAGAAGTGCCATTATCTATGCAAGTCCAAATATATACTCACCCGTTACTATTTTTACAAACACAAGATCATATTGAGACACTGCTTTTTTTCAGTTCAAAAATAGATTGTGGCAGGGGGCTGGCCTGGTGGTGTAGTGGTTAAGTTCACACACTCCACTTCAGCCCAGGGTTCAGGGGTTCAGATCCCAGGCACGGACCTACACACCACTCATCAGGCCATGCTGTGGTGGCGTCCCACATACAAAATAGAAGAATATTGGCACAGATGTTAGTACAGGGCCAGTCTTCCTCAAGCAAAAAAAGAGGAAGATTGGCAACAGATGTTAGCTCAGGGCTTATCGCCCTCAGCAAAAAAAAAAAAAAAAAAAAATTACATCTATAACATGAATACAATTATGTTTCAAAAAACACAATGTGTGAGGGGAAAATAGGTGGAGAGGACTGCCAACGATTTTTATTTCTTCTTTCTACTTCTGAACTTTTCAAATTTTCTTTAAAAGGCATGCATTACTTTAAAATGTTTCTTAATGTATTGTTTTAAAGGGAAGAAATAAATTCAATCCTTTGGGTTAGGGCTATGTGTCCACAAGGTGCCCTTATCAAAAGTAAAAGGCTACTGGACTGGAGCTCAAGGGCTCAGAGGTGCTAAAAACAGACCCAAGCCACAGCTGGGTTCCCATCATTCCCTGTGACAGACTGGGACAGGGATAGGTACATTGTGACAAAAGAACCAAGAGGAGGAACATTAGGTGCCACCTAGGGAGTGTTTAGGGGGGCGAGCCACAGTGAGGAAGGAGCCTGTGTGGAGGTGAGGAAAGCAGGATGGATGGACAAAGGGCTCAGGTCCCAACCTCCTGCTTCCCAGCCCCATCCTCCCACAGATGAGCCCAGAAAGTGGGGTGAGAGTATCCTTCAGGGAGGAACAAGTTGTAGGGGGAAGGGGGTCTCTCTCCTTGGAAGAGAGGGGATGGATCCCCCAGCTGCGTAAGTCTGAGGGGCATTTCCTCTACCAGCGTCTGCTATGTCTCAGAGATGCAGATTAACACGGAATCCAACCTGAAATACCCATCACATTCGCTATCAGAGCTATTTTCTTTTATCTCAAATGCCGATGGCATCTATTAACAAGACCCAAAATTGTCAGTGAGCCCCGCAAGTTATTGTCACAGCCAGGTGTTCCTAAAAATCTGAAACCTCCAAGAGGCCTCTTAAGACCCAGAACCACATGGAAGAAGAAGTGGGAATTCTGTGCCTGGGAAGACGGAGCCCTAGAATGAATTAGGCGAGGTCAGCCCACCTTGGCTTCTGGTCCCCACGCTCCTGGAAAGAGCCACAGGACGACATTCTCGTGGGCATTCAACATTCTCTGGCGGGTGACAGGGTGGAAAGGTTTGATTGAGTGCTCTGCCGCAGTACACTTGCAAAGGAGAAAACCAGGTGGTGGAAGCCACTGACCTACTCCAGCTTTTCAAAGTGCTCCCAAGGAACTTCATGGGGTGGTGGGGCTTGGAGATGCAGAGATCCACGATGCAGTCTGAGGACCTGCTGAACACCGTGCTTCTGGACATAGAGCTCACATCCCTTCAGACTCTCCTCCTCTTCCAAAGGGTAAGAGGAAGGGGAGGCCATGGTGACCTGTGTCTTGCCTCCTGTGGAGAAATCATGCAGGCCTGCATGATGGGCAGCGCTCCTGTGTTCTATAAATATGCATCCTACATACATCATTAGCTTTATCGTTGTGGTCAGAGCCAATGACCCATGTGACATGGTTACATGGTCCAAGTATTTTGTTTTGCACTTGTCAAAGATCTTTCACTTTGAGGGGCTAGCTGAATTGTTAACATAACCGCAAAAGCCTTACCTCTAACAGACCCTTGTGGGGATGGAGGAATATCAAACAGATCCTCCTGTTTGTACGTGGTTGAGAAAACCCCTTATCTCTGAGAAATCTGACGGTGGAGAAGTGGGGGGCACGGGACCCTGAGTGTCCAGCCCCGGCGATTATGTGGTCTCACTTGCGTCCCTCCCTCTCCCCCTTTTAAGTACAATTGTGAGTAAGGTAAATAGAGGCCCGACCCGCGGCCCCAGCCGCGGGTCCCCTCTGCGAGATCTCAGGACACATAAATGGAAGGGTGCTGTTACAGGGTACGGGGTGGCCTGTTTCGCAGGAAAGGAAAGAAAAACGGAAAACAATTGAAACTCAGCTGAGGAGCCTTCTGGAAGGATGGAACATGGAGAACAATGGCAATGCCCCCGCGTCCACAGCACCGCGCATCGGAAGAAATCACAACGTGGGTCAGGAGTCCGTCCGCCCGCCCGGCGCAGCGCACCAAGCCCGGGGTTCTCGGCCGCCGGCCGCCGGGAAGGCCCAGGCCCTGCGCCCCGCGCCGCGCGCCCCCTCCCAGGCCCCGCGTCCCCGGCCTCTGCGCACCCCCGTGCAGGCCGGCGCCCTCGCTCCTGCCTCTGCGCCTCCTGGCCTCTGCGCCTGGGGGGCCGCGCGGGGACCCTCCCCGACCACCACGGCCGCAGTGGGCCCGGATTCCGCCAAGGGAGCGGGGGGCCCCCCAAAGGTCCATATTTTCCAGAGCCTTCTGGCCTCCCAAGGCCCAGCCCCCCAAGAGCCGGGGCTCTGGCCTGCTTCATTCTTTTTAGTCATTGCGTGGTACTCCGTTATAGTTGTGTACCATTACTTATTTAACCAACTTTGTCTTGCAAGTTACTTAATCTGTTTCCATTTTTTTCTACTATTACAAATAATGCTACAATGAATATCTTTTTATATGTATCTTTGTGTATCTCTAGAAGTACTTCTATAGGATCAAATCCTAGAAATGGAATTGTTGGATCAAAGAATAGGCACATTAAACACTTGACAGAGAATGCTCAAGTGCCTCCTAAAGATTGTACCAAGTCACACTCTCATCAGCAGTATTTAAAAGTGCGTGTCTTTTTTTCTACATCTTCATGAACACTAGACATTACCATTTAGTTTAAATCTTTGCCAGTTTGATTGGTTTTTCCACAAAAAGGCTCTTGCAAAATATTTGCAGTTCTCTGATTATTTTATCATATGTTTATTGTTCACTGATTCATAATTACAAGTATAAAATGTCAAGATATATTTCATTTATAAAGTAATCTACTTGTATATTTATCAAATATTCATTTCTACTATTGTTTCCTATAGAATGCTCTCAATATTAATATTAACTGAAATATTATTACTAAATTAAATATGTCCTCATAGTAGTAGTCTTTAAAATGTCCTGACTTTCCACTACTCCTAGAAGCTTAATTTTCTCTTGTCCTATAAACCTTGAGCATGTTGTTTTAACTCAAGGCTTTCAGTTCATTCTCACAGTCCATATAACACTTTATCAAAGACCTTGCTAGCTTTTCAGCAAATTGTGGTTATGACCCAGAAAAGAAAACAATGGAACCTCTCAAAGATACTAAGTACAATCAGGAGCTTGAATCTAACAGTGTAAGGAGTGAGACTTTATCACAACCACCAATGGGCCAAGGAAATACTTCAGAATTATAACATTTGGGACTGCTCATAAGACTTATAGAAGGAACTAACTTGATTCAAATATTCAGCCAAATTAAATACTAATGGGAAGAGATATAATATTTGCTTCATATTTTACCTGCTTTTGCCTCTTCTGGGTTTTCTTTCACCCCCGACTTGTGTGTTACATATGGTTATGCATTTATTACTCCCCTATATTATAATCTTCTTCTATACGACTCAGGTTTATCTTTAGAACAGGAAAATCACCCTGTGAAGTCAGAACTGAGGGACACAAGTTTAAGGGCAGTGCCTAAATACTGGAGGCAACAAGAACTCCGACCATTTCCACTCTTGTCCCACTACAATCCATTATCTACATAGCAGTGAGAATGAAATTGAGGCGAGAAAAAAAATCAGATCAAAATATTTTGCTTTCCTAATGAGTTTTCATTGCACTTAAAACACAAAGTCCTTACAATGGCCTATAAAGCCTGACAGGATCTGGCCTCTGGCTAAACATCTGACCTCCTTTACTTCTCTCCCACTCTGTCACTACATTCCAGCCAAACTTGCCTTTTTTCTGTTTCTCAACACACCAAGTTTCTTCACACCACCAGACCTTTTTTTTGTGTGTGTGTGTGTGAGGAAGATTCGCCCTGAGCTAACATCCTTGCCAATCCTCCTCTTTTCTGTGTTTGGGATGCCTCCACAGCATGACTGATGAATGGAGTATGTCTTTGCCTGGGATCCGAACCTGCGAACCCTGGCTGTGGAACTTGAACCACGCCACTTGTCCACAGGGCCGGCCCCAACCACCAGCTCCTGCTTCCCGTAGGTGGTCATGTGGTAAGATCTTTCATTAGCACATGGTAGGCTGTTGATAAATATCTGTTAAATGAATAAAGGAAGAAGATGGTAAATATTAGAGTTGGTCATATTTAATTAATTCAGCTAATACTTTTTGATCATCTATTATGTACTAAGCATTGGTCATACAAAGATGAACATAAAACAAGTTACAGCCTTACTTTCCTCTCCTTTCAGTAGAAAAAGGACTGTTGTTTTAGACGCTTACAGAAATCTTAAAATGCTAACTCAAAAATATCAACTTTGACACAGGATTGCTAAATCAAGAATTAAATCAATAAGGAAATGAATTACCAATAAAGCTTAAATTCAAAGATTCTTTCCCATTGTGCAGACTGATTTTGTTCTCCCACTGAGTTTTTCCAAATGCAATTACCCAAATATTTTCTTCTTTCAGGAGAGTCCTGTGACTATCTTCCATGTCTGCTGTAAAAACAGAAGGTTTTATGATCTTTGATACACGTTTGTCTATATAATTATATAAAAAGATTTTTTAATGACATGCACTTCTTATCATTGAATTTTGGATTTTGATCCTATCTGAATTATTTTTGAAATGGACAAGTACTACATATAGTAGGAGATCAATCAGATAAAAATGATCCAAAGCCAAGAATTAAACATGGTAAATTTCAAGAGAATATGATGAAAGAAAGGTTTTTAGAAGGCAAAGAGGAAGCAAGAGATTTTATGCTGGATGACTTAAGTCTTCAAAGGTAAAGTAAAAGACCACATCTTCTGTTGGAGTAGGGGAGTCACAGGATCTGAGGGCCTGAGAATGTGGGTAAATTTTGGAGAACCACAATGGAGAAGGTAAGAATAATTTAAGAGGAAATGAAAGTGATCAAGTAGCAATTTGCAGTAATCCCAATCAACAGGGTTTTATAAAGTTTCAGAATCAATAAAGAGAACAGTGATAGTGTCCTGGGTTTGGAGATAAGTAATAGAAATGGCATGTGGGCAGAAAAGTCAAGGACCCCAGGGAAAGTAGAGAGAAAGTGTAATAAACTCCCATGTGTTCATTGTCCATCTTCAATAATTATCTCCTCATAGTCTTGTTTTATTTATACCCCCACACTCTGCCACCACTCATTAGATTATTTTGAAGCAAACTCCAGTTGTCATATTATTTCATCTGGATTTTAGCATATATCTCTAAAAGATAAGGGCTCTTTTAAAAAAAACAAAATCACAATACCATTATTACACCTGAAAAATTAACAATAATTCTTAACACAAATATCCAGTTCATGTTCAAGTTACTCCAAATGCCTCATAATTTTTTTATAATTGTTTTGTTCAATTCAGAATCCAACCAGAATTTACACATTGCACGTGGTTTATAGGTCTCTTAAGTTTCTTCAAACTTATAGTTCTCCCTCCAACTCTTTTTCTTTGCAATTTGTTGAAGAAACTAGAAGTAGGAGATTGGCCCAGATATGGAGCCGAGGGCTAGATTTTGTAGGGCTTTATAGGCCTTTGTAAGAACTTTGGGTTTTAAGTGCAATGGAAAGCCATTAGGACAATAAAATATTGTGATGTCACTTTTTCTAGCCTCATTCTCACTCTGCGGACAGATTATAGTGGGCAAGAGTGGAAACATGCAGAGTCATTGCCATCTCCAACACTTAGGCACTGCCCTTCACCTTGTGTCTGTGTTGTGACGCCACATGAAGATGTCCTGTTTTCAAGATAATCAATGACTACATTGGATGTAGACATTTTCTGCCAAACAGCTCTCTTTGGGACAAGAGACAATGTTCTTTTCGGGATTCTCTATAATGAACACAAATGAACATACAGCAGATTAATCTCAGCATGCCAGAGAATAAGCCCTCACTTGCTCTGAAGTGCTCCCCTCTGTGCAGGGACAAAGTGGACCTTGGCCAGACTCACCAGTATGAACTGAATCCCACTGTTAGCAGCTTGCAGCACAAGCCTCATTGAATCTGCTTGAGTTGGCAGCATTCAAAGAAACTTGGCCCTTGTTAATTATCAGAGCCAAATGTCCCATCCTTGTTTTCCAGCTTCCACTTCAAAATAAAGTGTATATTTTTAATTCTATTGAGTGCTGCAAGTAGAACTCAAAGATTCAATAAAACACACTTTTCAAAGTGAATTACTATGGAAGCTTTTGGGTTTGCATGCTGCCAATAGTATCTGAAATGTAAGTGCCAGGAAAGTGCCTTTCCTAACCCAGGATAACTAATAATAAAATATTGTTTTATTCTTCTGTTTCAAAAGGTTAAATTTTCCAATATCCTCTAGAAGGCACAATAATTTTTGTCACCATGAATTGTTTTTCAGAAAGTTATTTCCTGTTTACCAGTTCCTTTGGAAATTTGTTTCATAGTCACAATGACAAGCAAATAATGTACTTGAATGGACTTTCATGTCAGACTGCTTGGGTTTGCATTTCAGCTCTGTCCCTTTCTTAACTGTGTAGCTTTAGGCAAGTTACTTAGTCTCTCTGAGTTCAGGTTTCTTCCTCTAAAAAGTAGAGATAGTAATAGGCTTGTAATGAGGACTAAATGAATTAATATTTACAGTGGATTTTGAACACTAACAATAGTTAGTGCTGTAAAGTATGAGGTATTGTTAGCTACCTCCAAAGTTTTAAAATGTTGTTGAGGCTATGATTCTTTGTCTGGTTTTTTTTTAGTTTAATTTTTTAAGTGCACAATTCAGTGGTTTTTAGTATATTCACAAAGTTGTGCAACCATCACCACTAATTCCAGAGCATTTTTCATCACCTCAAGAAAGACACTCATACACATTACTAGTCACTTCCCACTCTCTGGCAATCACCAATCTACTTTTGGAATCTGGATTTGCCTGTTCTGGACATTACATATAAATGGAATCATAGAATATATAGCCTTTTGTGTCTGACTTCTTTCACTTAGCATAATACTTTCAAGGTTCATCTATGTTGTAGCCTGTATTGGTACTTCATTTCTTTTTTTGGCTGAATAATATTCTTTGTATGGACATACCACATTTTGTTTATCCATTCATCCGTTGATAGACATTTGGGTTGTTTCCACTTTGGGGCTATTACAAATAATGCTGCTGTGAATATTGATATACAAGTTTTTGTGTGGATGTAAGTTTTCAGTTCTCTTAGTTAAATACCTAAGAGTGGAATTGCTGTGTCATATGACAACTCTATTTTTAACTTTTTGAGGAACTACCAAACTGTTTCCCAGGGTGATTGCACCATTTTATATTCCCACCAGCAATGTATGAGGGTTCCAATTTCTCCACATTCTTGTCAATACTTGCTATTGTCTGTCTTTTTGATTATAGCCATCCTAGTGGGTGTGAAGTGGTATCTCGTGTGGTTTTGATTTGCAATTTTGCTAATGACTAATGATGTTAAGCATCTTTTCACATGCTTATTGGTCATTTGTGTACCTTCTTTGGAAAAATGTTTATTCAAGTCCTTTGCCCATTTGTCTTTTTATTATAGGGAGGTAAATATTTCTTATACATCCAGATACAAGTCCCTAATCAAATACATGATTTGCAAATATTTTCTCCCATTCTGTGAGTTGTCTTTTCACTTTCTTGATGGTGTTCTTTGAAGTACAAAAGTTTTTATTGTTGAGGAAGCCCAATTTTTTTAAATTTTGTCTTTTATTACTTGTGCTTTTGGTATCATATCTAAAAACTATTGCCTAATCCAAAGCCACAAAGATTTATGCCTAGTTTTTCTTTTAAGAGTTTTGTAATTTTAGCTTTTACCCTTAGGTCTTTGATCTGTTTTGAGTTAATTTTTGTATACGGTACAAGATAGGGGTCCAAATTCATTCTTCTGTATGTGAATATCCAATATGTCTGTCCTTCTACCAGTACCACACTGTCTTGATTACTGTAGCTTTGTAGTAAGTCTTAAAATTCGGAACTGTGAATCCTCCAACTTTGTTCTTCTTCTTTTTTTTTTTTTTTTTTGGTGAGGAAGACCAGCCCTGGGCTAACATCCGTGCCCATCTTCCTCCACTTTATATGGGACACCGCCACGGCATGGCTGACAGGCAGATGCGTCAGCGGGCACCCGGGATCCGAACCAGCAAACCCCGGGCTGCCAAGCACGGACTAAACCGCTGCACCACCGGGCCGGCCCCTGTTCTTCTTTTAAAAATTGTTTTGGCTATTCTGTGTGCCTTGCATTTCCATATAAATTTTAGGATCATCTCGTCAATTTCTGCAAAAAAGGCAGCTGGGATTATATTGAATCTCTAGATCAATTTGGGAAGTATTGTCATCTTAATGATATTAAATCTTCCAATCTATGAACATGAGATGTTTCTCCATTTATTTAGGTCTTCTTTCATTTCTTTCAACAATGTTTTATAGTTTTCAGAGTACAAGTCTTGTTTTTCTTTTGATGCCATTGTAAATGGAATTGTTTTCTTAATGTTGTTTTTGGATTGTTCATTCTAGTGTATAGAAATACAACTGATTTTCATATATCGATCTTGTATCCTGTAAACTTGCTGAACTCATTTATTAGCTCTAATAGTTTTTTGTGTGTGTGGATTCCTTAGGATTTTCTATATATAAAATCATATGATCTGTGAAAGAGAAACTTTTACTTCTTCCTTTCCAATTTGGATGCCTTTTATTTCTTTTTCTTGGCTAATTGCCCTAGGGAAACCTCCAATACAATGTTGAATAGAAGTGGCAAGAGGGAACATCCTTGTTCCTAATATTAGGAGAAAGCTTTTAGTCTTTCACCATTAAGTATGATGTTAGCTGTGGGTTTTTCATAGATACCCTTTGTTGAGATGAGGAAGTTCTCTTCTAGTTCCAGTTTATTGTGAGTTTTTATCATGAAATGGTGTTGGATTTTTGTCAAGTGCTTTTTCTGCATCTACTGAGATGATTGTGTGGGTTTTTTTCCTCTTCATTCTTTAATATGGTATATTAAATTGCTTGATTTTCTTATGTTGAACTATCCTTGCATTTCTGAGAAAAATCCCATTTGGTCATGGTGTAAAATCCTTTTAACATGTTACTGGCTTCAGTTCACTAGTATTTTGTTGAGGATTTTTGCATCTATACTCATAAGGGATGTTGGTCTGTAGTTTTCTTTTCTTATGATGTCTTTGTTGGTATCAGAGTAGTACTAGTCTCAAAGAGTAAGTTTGGAAGTTGGGACAGATCTAGGAATCTGTCCATTTTGTATAGATTATCTAGACCTATAATTGGCATATAATTTTCATAGTATTCCCTTATGATCCTTTTTTATTTCTGTAAGGTGGAGAGTCCCTGATTTCATTTGTGATTTTAGTAATTTGAGTCTTTCTTCTTTTGTTCTTGGTCAATCTTGCTAAAGCTTTGTCTTTATTTATTTATTTGGTGAGGAAGACTGGCCCTAAGCTAACATCCATTGCCAATCCTCCTCTTTTTGCTGAGGAAGATTAGCCCTGAGCTAACATCTGTGCCCATCTTCCTTTATTTTGTAGGTGTGATGCCGCCACATCATGGCTTGATGAGTGGTGTGCAGGTCCGCGCCCAGGATCTGAACCTGTGAACCCCAGGCCTCCAAAGCAGAATGCATGGACTTTCCACTATGCCACTGGGCCAGCCCCAAGCTTTGTCATTTTGTTGATCATTTTCCAAAAAACAACTTTTAGGTTTCTTTGATTTTTCTCTTTAGTTTTTATATTCTCTATTTCATATAATTCCACTAATTTATTATTTCCTTCCCTCTACTTGCTTTTAGTTTAATTTTCTCTTCTTTTTTAGTTCCTTAATGTATACAATTAGGTTATTGATTTAAGATATTCTTTTCTAATGTAGGTAATTGCAGCTACAACCTTTTTTTTTCATGATCTAAGAATATGCTTGTTGAGAAATCATCAAGGGCTAAATGCATGGAATATAAGATGTAATGCTTAGCACCCAAAGACCTAAAAGATATTAACAGGACACAGATTTTTTTTTCTTCCTGAAGGGGGAGCAAAAACAGAACTCATTATCTATGTTACATTTGTATTATTATCTTCAATATATCAACGAAAAGCTATCAAGCCTAACATTATTTTCAGAAGTAGGATATAAATGATAAATATATAACTTATAATCTATCACTCCATTAATTTCTCCCTGTAGATCAGCCAATATTTTCCTTATGCCCATGCTGATATTTTTGTCTCAGCCTAATGATTTGTTTAACTAATGGTTACATCAGTATGTTATTTGTTAAGATTTCCAATGAAATAAACTAGAACTAGGCTAACTTTCTGTTCTCCTAATTATTATGGTTTTTTTCAAAAACATTTTTGAGAGTTTCTACTGAGAACAGCTAAATAAACAATTTTAAGATAGAAAGATGTACTGACAAGCATCTCATCATTTAAGTCCCAGCTCAATACAATTTTCTTTGAAGGCTTTTCTGATTATCCAGAAAACCATGTCTCCCTAATCGCCCAATACATTCTTCTTTTATAGGATTTGCCATGTTTCATTGTTATTGTTTGTGTTATTATAGTGTTTTCCCCAGTAGTCTGTTAGACTGAGAGTTCTGGGAGGATGACGAGCATGCTTTATCCAGCACTGTGTCACCTGGGCCTGACACTGCCTGGGACTCAACACCGTGTTCATCTGGGAACATGGCTGCCCGCCAGCTCTGGGAGTTTAGCCGTGGGGACATGTGGCACTTTGGGAGTTTGTTTCACATGCGTTGCCTTCTCGTTACCCTCTCGTTATCAAAGAATTTGGAATTGTTATTGTCATCTTCACTTTAAAATTAGAGAGACACAGTACAGAACAGTTAAATGACTTTTCAAAAGTTAAGTAAGAAATAAAAGACGAGGCTCTAAATAAATGTTCAGTCATCAGCGTTCTAAAATGATATGCTCTTCCCTGAGGCCGCTCCCATAACGTGTCAGTCAACGGACCAAGTCCATGCTGCTTCCTACTATAAGGCAAATATTCCTAAAGTAGAAGGAAAAGTAACAAATTTTCTTTTTGAAGAAAGACTACCGTTGTTTTCAACTTCCCGTTTAACCTAGTGTCAAAGCTAACTTTCAGAGAAAGGCGTTTATTTCCATTCCTTCCACCTCAGAGGCAGAGCACTTCCTTCGCCACCGCTCCTTTACCAATATATTCCAGCAGAGGGAGCTCCAAGTGTTTTGCAATGTTACTATGCTGCTTTCCTTTCCTCCCACTCCGCCTATCGCGAAGACTTAAGTTTTGGCCTATTTCTGTGCCAAATCGCTGAATGGGTTTGGCTTTCCCCTGGGGGTACATTAGGAGCTGTAGGGTTTGAAAAACCTGAAGAGAGAGACTGTATTTTATCAGACATCTCCGTGTTCGGTTAAGAAGGTCATATTAAAATATACAATATGAGGTATAGAGCATAATTTTTAATGTTTGATTTGCTATAGTTAGAGATCATGATAGATGATGATTCAATAATAACAACCATGCCTTTTCCCCCCAAAGATGTAGCTTATCCAATTCATCTCAAAGGATGACACAAGGATGTTTTTGTTTTCTTCAGTTAGCAGATAAAATACTTAAAAAATCTGTATATCTACAGTATGGACCCAGAACTCATCCCACTCTAAATTTAGTGATCCATCCAAGAATTGAATGCTGATTGTGGCAAATTGTTGCCACAAGCAAAACGATTTATGCAACGTCTAAACAGTGACAAAGAATGCATTGTGGGATGCTTCTAAAAGATGCATTTAGCTTGAAATAAGCATTTTTTAAAGTATTTATTTAAAATAAAAAATCAAAGAATGAAAAAAGAAGTGGAAAAATATTGTGTGTCTTCTACAGGCTGGCTATGGTGTAGGCATAAATGGTATCATGATAAAAATTTCATTTATAGAACTCAATCCAGGTAGACTAAAGATTTAAATATAAAATGTAAAACTAAAAAATTTTAGAAGAAAATATCTTTATGTCTCAGGAATAGGAAAGTGTTTCTTAAAGAAGGTATAAAAAGTTCAACCCATTAGATAAAGATTGATAAATTTTATTACATTCTAATTAAGATCTTCTGATTATTAAAAGATACCATTAAAAAGTAAGAAGACAAGCCACAAACTGGAAGAAGATATTTAATACTCATATAATGAACAGAGGATTACTGTTCAGAATATTAAAAATTACTCCTAAAAACGAATCAGAAAAAAGAACAAAAATCCAATAGAAAAATGGGGAAAAAATTGAATAGGAATTTTGTGGAAAAGGAAATCTGAATTGGTAAACCTCATTCATAACTAGATAAATGCAAATTAAAGCCAGGAGATACTATTTTATTTTTATTTTTATTATTAGTTTTTGTGTGTGTGTGAGGAAGATTAGCCCTGAGCTAACATCTGTTGCCAATCCTCCTCTTTTTGCTGAGGAAGACGGGCCCTGGGCTAACATCCGTGCCCATCTTCCTCTACTTTACATGGGATGCAGCCATAGCATGGCTTGATGAGCGGGGTGTCGGTCCATGCCTGGGATCCGAACCTGCCAGTACTGGGTTGCCAAAGCAGAGCACGTGAGCTTAACCACTACACCACTGGTCCAGCCCCAGGAGATACTATTTTAAATCTACCAGATTGGTAAAAATTAAGAAGTCTAGCAAAACTAAGTGTTGACCAGAATGTGGGACAATTGGAATCCTCAGAAACTTTTCTTAAACGTATAAATTGATATTACCTCCTTGGAAAACAGTTTGGCATTATCTAGTGACATCAGTCATGAATACTGTGAAATCAGCAATACCACTTCCAGAGAAACTCTAGCATTTGCTATACAAACTTGTACATGTCACAAGTGTTCATAGCAGTGTTGTCTGTAATAATAAAAAACTGAAAACAACTCAATACCTATCAACAGGATAAATGTGTAAATTATGGTGTATACATCCAATGCAATATGATATAACAGTAAAAAATGAATAAACCACAGCCAAATACACCAAGGACAAATACACCAAGGAGCAAGAAAAGCAAGTTGCAGAAAAATACATAAATATGATACCATTTAAAGTTCAAAAACATGCAAACTAAATACAAATAGGGTAAAACTACAAAGAAATAAATGACAATGATAAACATTTCATTCCAGATAGTGTTTACCTCCATGGGAGAGAGAGAGAAGGATGTGTTTGGAAAGGAGCCCACAGAGGTAAGTACACAGTTTTATTTAATTGTCCTTTGTATACACACATATACTGTTAAGTGCAGGATAAATTTAATTATTTTAAAATATTAAAAATTGTATGTTTAAAGCTCTATTAGCTCTGAAGGGAGAAGCCATCCTGATAGAACCTGATAGGTCTAAATTAGAGAAATGGTTGTAGAGACAAAGCTTTAGGAGAAAATCTGTGAGATATTGGGAACAAAGAAACTGCATAATCATGTTTGATCGGATTTGGGTACACAAAAGAAAAAAAGATTAAAAAGAAGTTCCACTATTTCAAATTTTGGAGGCCAAGAGAATTTGGGTGGCATTGAGGTAGTTGGGAATAGTAACAGATTGGAAATCAGGACTCAACATGCTGAAATTCATTATTGATAAGACAGCCAATGGAGAGATCTAGTAGGTGACTGGACTGGATTGTGAGAGGTCATTGGTACAGGAATCAAGGTAGTGTGAATTAGGTATCTGAAGCAAGGAGAGGTCAGAGGCTCTCTTAGCTCTGTTCTTGGAGGAAGAATAACCAACTAACAAAGAACAGTAACAGCATGACTCCAGCTAGTCTTACAGAAGTAGCATCTTCCTACAACTGTCCTTATGTACCGAAACAAGACAGTTCATTAAAAAAGGAAAACAATGACCAATGGGAATATTAAAAGTTTACTCATTATTATTATTATTATTATGTTTGTTTGTTTGAGGAAGATTGGCCTTGAGCTAACATCTGTAGCCAGTCTTCCTCTTTTCTCCTTTTTTCTCCCCAAAGCCCCCAGTACATAGTGGTATATCCTAGTTGTAGGTCCACACCCAGGATCTGAACTGGCGAACCCCAGGCCACTGAAGTGGAATATGCAAACTTAACCACTCCACCACCTGGCTGGCCCCGACTCTTATTATTAATCAAATAAATAAAATTAAATATTGGCAAAGACTTAGAAAATAGAGTTGATAGAGTTGTCAGGAAATGAACAATTTCATACATTGCTGGTAGGAGTATAAACCTTCCAAGAGGCCACTTAGGTAAGGCAGCAGTGACAAGAAATTTTCATATATTGAGGTATATAGGGTAGCTATTCTGGTTTAAAACTAATTCGGCTTGAACTAAAGAAGCCTGACTTATGGCCTTTCAAACATATATTGCACATCTACTTTCACCGTTAGTAAAGAATGTATTTAACATGATCTCAGAACAAAAGAATGCAGTCTTTGAAGATAAGATGCATACCTCCCCTCTCACTATACAGATATCAGTACTCCTGAAGATAAGTCCCTTTCCCAGGTGTCAGGATCATGATGACCTGCTAATTTGCAACTGAATACCTCTTTGAAACTCTGATGAATATGTATCCTGGGCATGTTTGATGTATGTTCTTTGTTCTCAAAAGGTATAAAACTATACAGAAACCATGCTTCTCTGGAACACTTTCTTCCTTTGTGGAGACTGCCTTCCCAGGTTATAATCCTCAGCTTGGCTCAAGTAAAACTCACCTTCTCTCTCCTATCTATAAAATGGTTATTGGTAAATTGCATCGACATCAGAAATCTTTTGAGTTTATGTGCCCTCTGAAGTAGCAGTTCCACTTTTTGGAAAACACCTTGATGATTTAGCTACAAGTTCTACAACCTAGCAATTTTTTTTTTGAAACTGAAAAACTCAGAACAGCTACAAATGAAATCTTGATTAAAGGAACAGTAGTAGTAAGACCATACAGGGAAACACCCTGCCATCATTTCCAAATGTTGTTAAATATAAATATTTTTGACTTGGCAAGTTATTCAGCATACATTTGTAAGTGGGGAAGAGAAGCAATTTTTTAAAAAAATCAAGTCATGTAAAGAAAATATTCTGAAAGGATACACAGCAAGATATTATCGGTTGCTATTTTAGAATAGTGGTGTTATTTTTATTTTCCAGTTTTTCAACAATAAGCATATGTTGCTTTTATAACAAGATAAAACAACACTAACGTTTACTTTTAGTTTTAAAAAATGTCTGTCATTTTTTTCAGGCGGATCAAAAATATGTTTAGATATCCAGCAAAGAGAGAAGAAAATATCAGGACAGACAAGTTGTAGCAAGCAAAGCACATCCTTGTATATTCCTGCCACAAGTGGGTTGAATATTACTGGTGATATCACGTCATTCTACCATACAAACAAACCTGAAGACAAGAATTTAAGTCAGTACTTCATTTGGGAGGTGATTCCAAGAAGCACTGGTAGCAGAGAGGAGAGTGAGAAAGAAAGGGAAGGAAGCTAATTCGGGTGCATTATCATGAAGATTATCTCTGTGGGTGGCTGGGCTCAGTCCCCTGGGGAATTCTGGGAAACTGTGTAGAAGGTACCTCAGAGTTGCCCACCACTAGGTAGGTGAGGTCAGCTGTGATTTTTAGTCACCAACTCCCTTCAGTCACTGGTTGAGAGCTGCTTGAGGGGACAGGGGAGACAGTCAACTTCCCAACACTTCTAGCCTCCCCAGCTTTGGGCTAGTCAGGCAGATAGAAAAAACTCTAAGGTAAAGAGTTGCAGGTGTCTGCAGATGGAAGCCTAGGTTCCACCTGTATGCCCCGCTGCCCAACTTCAGGAACACCCCTGCTGACACAGCTGTGTAAAATCCTAACATCAAGAGGCAGCCCTGATGGCCTAGTGGTTAAAGTTCGGCACTCTCACCACTTCAGCAGCCCAGGTTTGTTTCCTGGACGTGGAACCACACCACCCATCTGTCAGTTGCCATGCTATGGCGGCAGCTGACATAGAAGAACTAGAAGGATTTACAACTAGGATATACAACCATGCACTGGAGCTTTGGGGAGGAAAAAAAAGCAGGAAGATTGGCAACAGATGTTAGCTCAGGGTGAATCTTTCCCTACCAAAAAAAAAAAAACATTTAGACTTCTTGTACTTTCTAATACTGATTTTAAATTATTTTTTTCCCTTGAGTGCCCACATAATAATATGAAGGTAAAAGCCTTCTTTGGGGCAGGTAGGGGGTAGGGATTAAAAAAAGAGGGAATTAAGAAGACTACAATTCCTTTCAACAGGTCTGCGCTGAACACTGTGTTAGGTACTGTGGAAATAGAAAAGAAGTGTGACATACATTCTGGTCCATAGGGCTTACAATGTAATGGAATACTTATACATATGAAACATTTAAGTGGCAATAAAGGATGTAGATAGCTAAGTGTCAATGTGAGTGATACAGATAAAAATGCCAACTGAGGGGGCTGGCCTGGTGGTGTAGTGATTAAGTTTGCACACTCAACTTCGGCAGCCCGGGGTTTGCAGGTTCGGATCCCAGGGGTGGACACATGCACTGCTTATCAAGCCACGCTGTGGCGGCGTCCCACATATAAAGCAGAGGAAGATGGGCACGGATGTTAGCTCAGGGCCAATCTTCCTCATCAAAAAGAGGAGGATTGGCAACAGATGTTAGCTCAGGGCTAATCTTCCTCACACACACACACAAAAAGTCAACTGAGGAGAGAGGCATTTCTGCATTTAAAAGTAGGTCATACACTGAATCCTAGACCAGACCAGAGGATTATATGACAGTTGAAAATGAGGGCATTCTAGGTGGTAAGCCCAGCATGAGCAAAAATGTAGTAGCAGGTGTGCTGAATACCTTCCAGTTGTCTCTCTAGATCCCTCTTCACCCTTCTCTATCCTGCTCTGTGCCAGAAAAGCTGACCTTTATGGACAAAATTAACAGACTTCCTTGTCCTCTGGCTTCCAGCAGCTGCCTTTGGCAGGGGCTGTCACTTGAGGTCAGAGAGAAGGAGAGGGAGATGAGGGTATTTCTGTCCTAGCTCCCTTCTTGCAGGGTCGTCACAAGTTAGCTGCTGTCCTTTATCAAGGCTTTATCATAGCCACCAGGCCTCTACTCACAGCTTTCTCTCCTCTCCACATTCTGGTAACTGCTCTCTTCCTAGCTCAGGAGTGCTGCACTGTTTCTTGCAGCTTTCCCTAGAACCTGTCCACACCTCTATTAAATTCTCCTCAAATCTCCATGAGTTTTCTGCCAGCAGCCTGACTGAGACGGTGAGAATGGGCTCCATGAGAGAAGAGTGAAAAGTTTGGCAGAACTTGAGGAGAGAGTTCATATTGGGAAGTAGAGACAGGTAAGATGGACATTTCTTTTTACTTTTTTTCTAAAGAAAATTGGTAGTCCAGATTTGAGGACAATGTTCTGAGTGAAGTTTAAAAACTCTTGACTGACATGTGAATGGCTGCTTCCCAATGAGCGTGCAGCAAAGGTGATCACATATCTTCTATCCTGAGCTCTTTGGCCTTGTGTGTTTTCACTCAACAGTTGTGAGCATAAAGGAAGAGTCTTTTCATGGTACCTCCACCAGGTAGGCACATATGCAATTACCCTCTGGGATTCTATGATTCAAATCTCATCTGATGATAAAAGTAGCAGCTGAAACCTTCCAAATAGCTGAACAACAGGCCATTCTATTCTAATAATCCAGTTTTGCCTCTGAGGAAATGGGATGAAAACTTTTCTTCTGATTCTGCTTCCTTGAAAAGAAATGCAGTTATAACAATTTCTCTTGTTCAGTGTTGGCTTATAAACTCCCAAAGACAATCACTTACAAAGAGGAGCTGAAAATTTGAGCTTCTTTCTGCACCATCTGTGCAAGGATTATGGGTGCATGAGTTCTAGACTGTGACTGTGTGACAGCCAGCAACTATTTCGGGAAAAGAATTACATTATCTACAAAAGGTTGCAACACGATAACCTCAAAGTATTGTCTTAAAGTTTCTGTGCAAAATGGTCAAGGCCTAGTGAAGTAAATTCACTTACCCTGTCTGATTACTCAGCCCTGGTTTCTCTCTGTCAATCAGTGGTTTTCATCTGCTGATCTCTTCATGACTCCTGACTGTTGTACCTTCTTTCTGCACTGACCCAGTAGAAAAGCAGTCCTAAATTGCTAATAATAAGGAAAAAAAGCCTGCAAGCTTGGGCAGGCCACTGTGCCAGTTCCAAAATTTGGAAGCAGCCACATTTTGTTTATCAGATACACAATATTATCCTTTTTGCAACTGGAACTTCCAACTCCTCAAGGCCTGCAGAGAGACTGTTGTGGTGGTTGACCGGTCATCAGGGACTCAGGCTCCTCTGTCATTCTTTCACCATCCTATACTTGACTTCCACCCTCAAACAATCTCATAGCCCAAGATGATTACCTCTCAGCTGAATCAATTCCCCTTAAGCCGCTATCCCCAAACTCCCATGCAACACTTGGACGTATCTTATAGATAGAAATTAGTCTGTCAGGAAGCCTGAAAAATACTCTGTTAGCTGGGTACATAGTTGTCCCTCCAAAAAAACTGGGGTTCTTTTATTAATGAAGAAGGCAAGAAGATACTGTTTAAGTAGCTGGCAGTATCTGCCATGCTGTATTTATTTTAATCTAAAAAAAGAATTCAAAAAATAAACTTGGCAGAGATAGATTCCATTATGAGACTGTGAAGATATCAGAAAGCTAATATAATATAGATCTATATCTTAATGAAAGAAGTACTTTTCATAGAGATCATACATTTGGAATACATATTAGAATTGAAACACAATTACATTTATTTCACTGTGCCAGTTTCTACCATACATATGGATACAATTTTGCTCAGAAGTGTATTGCACATATTTCAGACATTGATATTGGAAAGCCAAGTTTCTCTAAATGTGTTTTTCTTTTCTGTTTCTTTTGTGTGTGTGTGTGAGGAAGACTGTCTCTGCGCTAACATCCACTAGCAATCCTCCTCTTTTTGCTGAGGAAGATTAGCCCTGAGCTAACATCTGTGCCCATCTTCCTCTGTTTTGTATGTGGGACGCTGCCACAGCATGGCTTGATGAGTGGTGCGTAGGTCCACACCCGGGATCCAAACCTGTGAACCCCAGGCTGCCAAAGTGGAGCACGTGAACTTAACTGCTACGCCATCAGGCCGGCCCCTAAATGTGTTTTTCTGATAACTCAAGTCACAATACTTCTGGAGTGTGGTAGGGATGGAGGCAATTTGCTCTCATCCTGTCATTTTGCATTTTGTTCTACAGAGAATCCACAGCTCCCCACATACGCAGCCTGAAAGCTCAACTATATCTAGGCACGTTCACGGGAAATGGAAAGTGATTTGACAGGCAGGATGGACGAGCAAAAGTGGAATGTTAAAAGTGGGGGGGGGGGAACTCCTGGATTAAATTATAAGTTTTAAAACTCACCAACACAAGTAACTTTCAAAAGAAATAATTTAGTGCACAAACTGAACTAGCAGTGGCCATCTCAAGGATGCCTTCTGTTTTAGCTCCACCCACCAACCCACCCCCAAACTACTCCAAATAAATAATCACTGTAAACAGGAACAATATACCTGCTATGTAAATACACCCTCAAGTAATGTCCACTAGCCCAGAGCTGCACACCTACTCCTTCCACTCAAATTCTGTCTTATATAGATATTCTGGAGCCACCAGTGGGAACCAGCCATTGTCCTTCAGGAAGCGGAGTTGAATAGTTGCAACAGAGACTTTATAGTCTGCAATCCTTAAATATTTACTATCTGGCCTTTCACAGAAATATTTGCTGAGTCCTTCTTGACTGCACAAAGCTGATATGCCTTCATTTATTGCCCCAGTATTTATTAAACAGCTATTATCTATCAAGTACTGTGCTCCTCCTTTCTATTTAAGCAGCTTTCAGACAAGTGAAAGAGGTAACTGAAATGCTCACTGATAAGTGCGACCTTAGGGGCAAAAATAGGTTGCAGTGTGAGCATACATAGGAGGCACTAACCCAGAATAGAGAGGAGGGAGGACTGTAGCCAGGCAAGACTTCCTGATGAAAACAGCATCTAAGTTGATATTGGATGGTAAGTAGGAGTCAGCCAGGCAAAGAGGGAGAAGGCACAGTAATTACAATGGCCCAGAGAGAAATTAGGGAAATTCAAACATTTCAGAGATGAGAGTGAAAAAAGGTCAGCAAAGGTTTAGATTGACAGCATGGGTAATGGATGGAACAACTGTCATAAACTAAATAGCCTACGATGGGCCACTGGGCCAAGGCCAGAAAACACAGCCATCCAGTGTGCCCTGCGGCAGAAGGCGGGAAGTGATTGTGTTAAGGGAAGCTGAAGCACCACGTACAGGTTGGCTGTGGAGGAGGGTGATAAGATAGGAGTCGAGGGGTGGGAAGAAAGGTAACTGCCAGCCAGTGACTCAGACCTGGACAGGGAGGGGTGCTCTTGCTGGTGGTACTCAGGCTCTTGGAGGAGGTGTTCTTAGACAGGCAGCTCTTCAGGAAACTGCCCTCTGGCTACAAGCTTTGCCTACACCGCAGATGAAGATAAAATTGTCCTCTTCATTAATCTTTCCAAATCCCTCTGCAGGCTGCATCTGAAATTCTTTTGGAGGTCATAAAGCCTTTTATTCTAGGATTAGAGACAAAGATTTAAAATGCAAACGTTGATTGAGGTTAAAACATTGCAATTTATTCAGACCAAAGTACAATCAGAAAATGAGCCAACAGATATCAAATCATTTCCACTTGTAATTTGTGGGACTTTATGGAAGGACTCTCTAACAAAAGATTCTTATTTATTAAGGGCCAGTCCTGTTTATTCTCAAATGGAACTAGAAAGGAATGAATCAAGGCTAAGAAGATACTCTTGTCAGATTTAGGAAATGTGTGTTCTTTTCTTTTAGCTGAGGTTGTAGGTATGGAAAAAGTTTTCCTTGACTCTCCTAAGGTCTCTGGCTGGGTCTGAAAATTAAACTGACAAAGACAGATTAACAGGATGAAAGCATATAAATTTTATCGAATTTTTACATGTGCATAGGAGCCTTCCCAAGAGAATGAAGACCCAAAGAAGAAACCAGAGCAGGAAGCTTTCCTACCTTTTAGACAAAGAAACAATAAATTTGTGAAGAATTGACAAGACAAAGGAGTTTGGGCTAGGGGTATTAAATGATGAAGAAGTAACTAGGAAGATAAGGGTTAGTTTAACAAAATTTGTTTATACAGCCTTCTTGGCCCTAAATTCCATCTCTGGTGATAAGAATGCCCTCTTTCCTCCTGGTACAGAGAGGGTACTTTCCACATGGGAGTTTTATGACATGTTTCAGGGAAGAAGGGGTGAGCGAGGAGGAAGGGGGAGGGGAATGGAGGAGGGGGGTAGTCAGAATGACCTTCCTGCTTCTGTATTTTCTCAAATTCCTTCAGTTGAAGATATTCAATATGCCAAAGTGCTATGTTTTGGGATAGTGTGTCCTGAAGCGCATCAAGATATATCTTGTTTTGTAAGATATATATTTTTAAAAATAATTATTTGAGAGCATTGTTGTGGAGGTATTACTTTTTTAGGGAAGGACGTTTGCCCCTAGTTTACGCCATTTGGTTTGAGCATTTCATTTAATTTTCAGAATTTTTGCATGACCCTCTTCCCCCAAAGAAAGCTCTCTCTTGGGGGCTTATGTGTTCCCCACTTCGTTCGCCATCCTTTGCAGACATTTTCATTTCCCGTCATCTGTTTAGTTCCTCTGTCTCCTCCACTAGATCTTAAGTCTCTACAAGTGCAGGGGTTATTTCATTTTGTTCACTGTGTATTTCCCAGTTCCTAGCTCAGGGTCTGGCATATAATAGGTTCTCAGTAAATATTCTTGAGTAAATAAACGATAACAACATTGAAATATTGTCTATATCTTTGATCTAGTTAGTAACTACAAGTAGTCTATCGTTTTGTATATGTCAATTAGCAGAGAAAAAAAGAGTAGTTCTCCTCTATAAGCATTTTTTTAATAGCACATCCAATTAAGAAGAAAAATTCAGACTATAAAAAAATTTCTATTAGAACGTGGTCTCATTAAATATATATTGTATCACATCATGCCTCCAGACAAATTTTACAATTTCTTTTTTTTAGTGCTGTTTAAAACTGGTCTTGCTCTATTTTTCTAAGGGCATTTGCATTAAATCTGCAAAATATAATGCTCTGAAGAGAAATATTAAAAATGATTTATATCACTGCTATGTAAAAAAAGTGGTTTTTTCCCCTAGCGATGAAATAATTCAAATAGTCATTTTGGGAGTTTTACATAAGATTTTTTTTTTTTTAAAAAGCTCTTTCTGGCAAAACCAATGCAAACGTATGTGTTAATATTCATAAATGTATCTAGAGTTGAATTTATTCTGAAATAGATTTCTAGGCTTGTGAAAGCTTGAGGTTGCTGTACCAAAAGACACATTTAGGAAAATATACTACTTTATAAAATTTTTCTTTGCTTTCTCTTAGTCTCCCTCCACCTACATTCTACTGACTTTATTGAAAAATTGGTTTATTCCTACATCGTTGTTACTTGCAATGTTTTTCAGCACCAGTGCTTAGGTCAATCAACTGCTTCCCCACGTTTATGGGTATGTATTTATAAACACAAGCTGTTTTGTATTCTTTGTAGAGTGTGTAGAGAAAATGACATAGGAATAAAAGCAGCCAAGTTTTTTTTTTTTTTTGACATACAAACCCTAAGAATGCAAATTTTGTACAGCTACGGAAATGAAGAAATAGATAACTCCAGAGGTATTTATGCAGTGTTCCATCTAAACATGTGTTTTGGGTACGTCCGCTAAGCCCTGGTCTGCCCTCCCCCGGCAGGTTAACGCTGTCCAGACCCCTGAAGACTCCCACCGCCCACTAGTCAGCTGGGGGGCAGGGGCGGCGAGGGCGAGGGGGCGGGCACCCGGAGGAGGAAACCCAAAACCACACTTCCCAGAGTGCCGTGCGCAGGTCCCGGGGCGCGCTCCTCGCCCCGCCCCCGGAGGCCGACGCTCTCGGGGGGCTGGGGCGAGAGGACGCCTGGCGCCAGCCGGGCTCGGCGGGGCCGCGCAGGAGGGCGCGCGTCCGTCGAATGCTCGCGCGGGCTGGTGCGGCGCGGCTCAGGACTGTGGGAGCCGGGGAGCGCGTCTGCAGCCTTGGCGAGGCCGGGAGGAAGCGAGCGGAGGGACGAGGCGAGGATCGAGGTAACCGGCCGCTCGTTCCCCTCACTCCCCTCTTCCTTTGTGCGGTGCCTTTCGCTCGCGCCGAGCCCCCCCGCACCCCAGCCCCAAGTCGTAACGCCGCCCCGGCTGGCCCTCCGGCGCGGGGATACTCCAGACCTGCGAGCGGTAACCACAGCTCCGCGGCGGAGAGGGTTTGGGCCCCTTGCCCCGCTGCACGGTTTCTGTCGTCCCCGTTGGCGGGAGGAACGGGGTCGCGCTCCCTGAGGGGAACCGCAGCCTCTGGCCCAGCCTTGCCTGGGCCCCTGGGCTGGCTCCTCTGGGTCTGTGGAAGAGAGGGCAGGCAGGTGCTCCGCGGGTCCGGGAACTGGGCGGGCGCGGGTGCGGTGTCCGGGAGCGCGGCCTGTGGGGGCGGGGCAGGGGGGCGGTCCCCCGGCCCGGCTGCACCGGGACCCGCCGCGCGTCCGGCGCCTGCTCGCTCCGGGGTTTGCGGGTAGTGGGGATTAGCCGCCCACCTGGACTCGCCCGTCCGAGGCTCGCTGCCCGTCGGGACGTGCCGGTTCGCGGAGCGCGCTGCCTGCGCCAGCTGTACCCTCGGGGTGGTGGAGACCGAACCGAAGAGTGCCTCCCGGTGACACCAGAAACTGCAACCCCTTTCAACACCCGCAGCCGCTGGTGGAGTGTTTGCCGCAGACGCCCCGCTTTCCTCCTTCCGCTCAGTTCTGGGCTGAGGTCGCTTGCTGGTGTCTTCAGGGAGGGCCGTGTGTCTGCGTAGTGGACGTTTTCTAGCTCGTCCTTTACGGGGTTTGCACAGTCCTAGCGTTTGGGCGCCTGGGTTTGAAAAGCTTTTTATGTATTCCCAACCCCCCCCCCCCCCGGCAGTGTTTGATCAGATGACTTTTCGTGGAAAATTTTCTCAGTATTTCTTTTAATCTGTTTTCATAGCATAAACTATGTTTGGCCCTTTACCCTATGCTAACGTTACCAATTTGGGAGGATTCTTTGGGAAAAGGTTCTTGAAAGAACCTGGGTTGATACAAGTATTTTACCTGCTGGTTGCACTTTTTGTTCCTTTGAATTGCTTTTCTCCTGTGTAAGTTGATAATCGTTCGACTCTTCGTGTTCTTCACGCCCGCTCTGGGAGGAAATCCTCTTCCTCCATCTCCCTCGCGTCTTGACTCTGCCAGAGGGTGGACTTGGGTGAGCAGAGACCTCTGCTTGGCGGTGGCTTTTTTCATTGGCTTCTTCTCTTCCTCCTCCTTCCTGCTGGCACCTCCTTTAGTTTGTCAGTCAACCCCTGACCCACTTGAAAGCTTCTAGTCAGTGTATATCTTGCCTTTAAGATATGAAACGGTATGAACATAGGTATAAAAATGAATCTCAGGATGTTGTACTCAACTATTTCATTTAGCTTCATCATATTAATATTTAAAGCTGCTAATTCTTTTTAGCATTTGATACGATTACTATTATTGTTTTTTAATATAATCTGTAATAATTGTATGTTCTGTACCCTGGCAGGAAATTTAATTCACAGTGAGGGTAATTTTTTAAAAACGATGTTTCCTCATTTGTTAAGAAGAAACTGTGATTAATTTTGACCCTCCTCTCCTTTTCAAAACTGAGTTTATATTTAGATCAGTTTTAGGTTCATGACAATATTGAGTGGAAGGTACAGCGATTTCTCATGTACCCTCTGCCGCCATATGCTGCTAGCCCTGCGCCACAGATGCATAGTCTCCCCCACTATCAAAACCCCACACTGAAATGGTACATTTGTTACAAATTGATGAACTTACATTGATACGTCATTATCACCGACAGTCCCAAGCTTATGGATCGTTCTTGGTCTTGTACATTCTATGGGTTTAGACAAGTGGCCCTTTTTTAAAAAAAAAAATCAAGAAGTTTTAAGAGTTGTAGAGAACTGAAATGGGTAGTGTCATTTTAAAAAGATTAAAGGGAATATTTTGAACACCCTAAAAACTTAATTTTAAATAGCTTTTGTGTTTTAAGAAAAATTGGATTTTTAAACTTTGGTTTCTTATATTTGAATTTTCAATAAAGAATCATTTGTTTTTGCATATTAAGAACTAAAGAGATCAGGGAGAAGAAATGCTTCGTAGAGTAGCAAAACATTATATTTCTCAGTCCTAAAACTCATTAGCTTCACCATTTCTTCACTTTTCTGAAAAACATGTTTTATGTTAACCAATGAAGTGAGAGGAAATCGAACATTTTTAAATATGTTAATTGTTCTTTACTGATGTGATATGTCTGCAATAAAATGTGACGCATCAGGCTTTTTTTTCTTTTTTAATCTGTTTTCTCTGCCTGAGGGGCTTTTGTGGAAGCATCAGGATATAATAATATACTGAGCCCAGTTCTAAAACTAGGCGACTCTGGATTAGAATCCCAGCTCTCCACATGTTGGCTGTGTGACCCTGGCAAGTTATTTTCTGAACCTCTATTTCCTTAGCTGTAAAAGGGGGATAAAAATTTTAATTTTATAATATATGAAATCATTTTGTAAACTGTAATCCACTATAATATTCATTGATATCACTAGTCAAAAGCTGTATTTTATTTATTTTTTTTGCGAGGAAGACCAGCCCTGAGCTAACATCCACTGCCGATCCTCGTCTTTTTGCTGAGGAAGACTGGCCCTGGGCTAACATCTGTGTCTATCTTTCTCTACTTTATATGGGACGCCGCCACGGCAGGGCTGACAAGCAGTGCATCGGCCTGCGCCCGGGATCCGAACCCGCGAACCCCGGGCTGCCAAGTGCGAACTAAACCGCTTTGCCACCGGGAGGCCCCCAAATGCTGTATTTTAAAATGCTGCCAGTATAATTTATTTTCTGGTGAATACTGCTTGTGTGAATTACCAAGCTTTTTTTTTAAAGGGTTGCCTGTACAAGAGAGTTCATTGTCTGGTTGTGAATAATTTAGTTGGTTCTTGTGAGTCAGAGGTAAAATTATGGAAGAGGGTCAAAGTGACTTTGGGAAAATTTCTATTTCGTCTCTTTGGTTCTTAACTTGGATCTATGGCCGTGCCCATAAATGGCCTTCTAAGAGTCTAGACCCACAGCTTTCAACAGATGTTCAAAAGGGGTTCATGACCATCCTCCCCACAGAGGTTCTAAGAACCATTAGCTTTATTATCTAGGCAGGTTTCTTTAAAGACATTTTGCAGATTATTTTTAAAATTAGTTTTTTTGACAAAAGAAAGTGAACGGGTAATTTTTGAAGCATTGTGAGTGCCTGGTTTTCTTCCAGAACTAGAGGTTGATATTTATGATATACAATGTTTATACAAATAACAGTGCTGCTTCTTATACCTGGAGATGACACCGCTGATTGGTCCATTATCCTTAGGTGGATACTGTCCACCCACCCACTCCACACTGCTGTCGCCCAGTGTGTCCCACGCCCCCCCCCCCGCCATTATGGGAAATAGAATGCATGGCAAAGAATGACACCCTAATATACAATCCAGCGTGTTAGAATATTATTTTGAAACGCTAAAAGATTGGTTTGTTTATTCTAAAATTCAGACATTTTTTTTCTTTACTCAACAGAACACCAAATGCTAAAGAAAATGAAGTATTTTATCTTCCAAACTAGATGGTGAGGTTTACATAGTATATTTGTTGTATAATATTTCTTCTTCTATAGCACAGAGTATAAAGTTATATTAAATCTTAATTGATGATCATTTTGACTTTCAGTATTGCTGGTTTGGAAAGAATATAGAATTTATAATCAATTTATGTGGATTAGATTATAGTTTGTAATTTTAATTTGTCACATGTAAAATTAATCTTATTTGCTTTTGGGAAATTTCAGAATTAAGTTAGAGTTCTAAGTTTGAATTCATTCTTGTGATAGACTTTGGAAGTAAGCTGTATTTTCCTTCTTAGTGATAGATTGCTGGGCTATAAGGCTTTACTGTGTGAAGCGAGCTTCTATTTCTGGGTCAGTTAGCAGTAGCAGTCAAAGGGTTAAAAAGTGTGAGGTGGATCAAGTGATGCCATACAACCTTATGAATGATCTGCCCAGTGGAGTAATGTTTTTTTGTGTTTTTCCTCGAGATTTTTTTTGTCTTTTCCCCTTTGATTTTGGTCAGTATTTTCATTTGAAGTCTGAATGCTTTTCAGAGTTCAAGGTTCTAAATCAATACTTGGGGATTTATAGAATAAAGTAACAACTGTGTTTGGCTCTTTAGATTTGCTCTTTATAAAAATAGTCTGAAAGGTCTATATAGATCTCAAAGATCAGTTACAGATGAATGCCAGCATTTGCATAGTACTTCATGTATAAAAGATAAGTCACTATGCTGCATATTTAGTTATTTTAATGCAGAGATTGCTTTTTTAGTTTAATAATGAAAGTTTGAGTTAAATTAATTGGATATGGAAAACAAAGAGGAATCGTTTCAGCAAAAATTTTACCTATGGGAATACTATCATTTTAAGAAGATCAGTGATTTAATGTGTATTCTCTTACTCTTGAACTTAAAAAAAATTCAGAAACGTTTTCTGTGTGGTGAGGATATTATTAACACCCGTATTTTAGTTCTCATGAAGTAATTTATACATACTGTACAAAGATGTAGTTACACTCTCCATACAAAGATATAGTTAGTTAATGCCGTCTTTGGCCTAGTGTTAAGAGTTTTGGCTTTGTAGTCAGGCAAGCCTATGTTGACTCCTGGGCATTGCCACTTAATAGCTGTGTGACCTTGGGTAGGTTTATTAACTTCTCTGAGCCTCATTATCCACAGCTGTAAATATAGGAATTTGGGGGTTGTCCTGAGGATTGAAATGAATAAATGTGAAGTATCTAACTCAAATAATAGCAATTACTTATATAGTGTATATGCCAGACAATTTTATTAATTCATTTAATCCTTATAACAATCCTATGAAATTGGTACTATTTTCCTCATTTTTACAGATGAAGAAACTAAGGCTAATGAAAGGTTATGTAACTTATCCAAGATTGTAAAGCTAGTAAGTAGATAGTACTCAACAAATACTGACTGTTGTCATAAAAAAAAAAATAGGAAGACATAGGGTAATAGAGCCAGTCCTCATCTGCTGTAGTGAAAAATGCATCCAAATATAGATGATTATAAAGCATATTTTATTTCTTTACTGGAAAAAACATCGATTGGAGGATTGGATTCCTGACCAAGGACTCAGGATCACATAATTTATAAAAGTAATAATGTCCATTTATTGAATGCTTATTGTGTACCAGATACAGGGCTAAGTACTTTACGTATATTACTTGGTTTAACCTCACAACAACCTTACAAGCAATCTGAGGCTCAGGGTGATTTTAAGTGACTTGCCCAAGGCTACACAGCTAATAGGAATCCCAAAACTGTCTGGCTCTAAAGTCTGCCATTAACCACTAGTTTACGTGCCTTTTGTTAGATATGGCTAACAGATTTCTCTAAAAAGCAAGGCAGCAGCTTAAGTAATTTTAAATAGAAAAGAAGTGCTTTCATCGTTTAGAACTAGAAGTACAGTGATTACCTGAAACGAGGATCTCAAGTATGCCAGACTCAGGTCGCTGCCCATTTTGTAGCTAAAATTTTATTGGAACACAGCCACACTTATTCTTTGCCTGCTTTTCTAGTATAGTGACTTAGTTGAGTAGTCATGACAGATTCTGGATGGCCCATAAAACCTAAAATATTTACTGTATGGAGCTTTAAAGAAAAAGATTGCTGAGCCAGCCCTGATGGCCTAGCGGTTCAAGTTCAGCATGCTTTGTTCTGGCATCCTGGGTTGGTTGGGCGCAGAACCAACCACTCTGCTGTCAGTAGCCATGCTGTGGTGGCAGCTCACATAGAAGAACTAGAAGGACCTACAACTAGGATATACTATGTACTGGGGCTTTGAGGTGGGGGGTGGAGGGTGGGGGGGAGGAAGATTGGCAACAGATGTTAGCTCAGGGCAAATCTTTCCCAGCAAAAAAAAAAAAAAAAGAAGAAGATTGCTGACCCTTGACTAGACCAACCCTGTTCTTTTATAAATGAAGATTAGGTAACTTCCCAGTAATGTAGTTCGTTAAAATCCAATTCTCTTGATACCCAACTCACTGTTATTTCTGCCATACCATGCTCTCTCTAAGTCCTGTAAAATCAGTAAGTGTACCATATGATCATTATATAAGGGACTTTAAAGTATTATAAAATGTTTACAATATATGAGAATATTTAACCTAGTTAAAACAGACATCCTAGCTATAATAACAGTAAAGGTTTAGTCATTTCTCTTTCCTTCTTAGAATTTGAAGAGCTTTGGGAATATACTTTGTATGAACCATGCCTTAAAGTTCTGGGGCCCACTTTAAACTTACGTTTCCTTATTTTCCTCCACAAATTTCTCTGTAATAAATAGAGGCTTTTGGAATCATTTCATTAATTGATTCCAAAAAAGCAATTGCAGTTGGAACCCTGCCACATACACATATTTACAAAATAGAGATTGTACGTTTTGTGTCCAGTTTTTCTACTTAGCATTACATTATCCATGGAAGTTTTTAAGCATTGAGGTGACGTGATCAGATTTGAATTTAGGAATAGTAATTGGCAGCAGTAAGAAGGGTGTATTGGTGAGAGAAGAGGCTGTTAGGAGGCTGCAATAATACCTGTGAGATGATGGGGCCTGTGACTAAAGTGGTGGGGCAGGAGAAGCAAGGCCAACAATAGGAGAGAAATTTAGCAAGTAGAATGTGTGAAACTTGGTTACAGTTGGATAGAGTGGAATGGAAACTTTGAGTACATGTGAGCTATCACATTCAGTGAGGATCCTTCTTGATCTCCCAGACTAGGTTCTCCCATAATATCCCGTATCTCTCTCTGCTATTGCCTTTACCACATTATTATTATCTATGTCTCATCTAGATGATTCAAGCTCCTTAATGGTAGGAATTATGTCATATCTTATTCACCTTTTTGGGGGGACTTATTTAGATAACCTTAAAAAAATTAGATTACTCTTGTGCATACTTTTTTGTGTGTGTGTGTGAGCAAGATTAGCCCTGAGCTAACATCTGTTGCCAATCCGCCCCTTTTTTGCTGAGGAAGATTGGCCCTGGGCGAACATCTGTGCCCATCTTCCTCTACTTTACATGTGGGATGCTGCCACAGCATGGCTTGATAAGTGGTGCATAGGTCCGTGCCCGGGATCCAAACCCACGAACCCTGGGCTGCCGAAGCAGAATACGTGAACCCCACCACTATACCACCGGGCTGGCCCCCCATACATTTTTTTTTTAAAGGAAATATAAGAGGTAGATTGGTTAAGGTATTCCTGAATTTCTTCCCATTTAGGGTGAAGCAGTTTTTATCTTAGTCATTTGTTTTTCCATACAGTATAATTTCCTAGTACATCTAGAGGATCGATGATGCAGCCTTTCTTAAGTATGCTGTATCATCTTCTGAGGGATTTTCTCTTAAGCCACCAACACCATGTTCAAATTTTGATGCAGGTGTTTACTTGAGTGGTGTGTGATACACATTCCTTTTGCATGTATCTTAGTAGCAAAAAATAACACAGCCTCATCTATTGTGGATATCTGCCTTTCTTGAGTCCCTAAAGTAGTGTGTCTCTAACTCTATGGTGAAAGAGTAGATTATGAACCAGTATTTTTGTAAAATACAAAAATGAATTACTAGAAAAAGGAAATGAAAAAAAAGACACATAATACAAACCTCTGTTTTTTTATTAGATTCAACGAACATAAAGTTACTTTGTCAAATATAACTTTGCTATAAGAGTTTCTAAACACTCCATTTTTGTACTTACTTCATTGCAGACCTGTAAAAAAAGTTTGTGGACCAGACCCACTTTGAATAGCACTGCTATAAAGCACTTGGTTGTTGCTTTTCATATTTGTCTTTCAGTTTCCAGAACCTGCAGTATAACATGTGATGACTGACTGGTTGGTTGATTAAATTAATATAAGACAAATGGTGTTTCCCCTTAACACTGACAATATTTCTAATTTTTATTGAAATTTCTTGAAATGTGGTTATAAAACCATATGCCTAGTATGTCTCCTTAGTATGTATGTGTGTGTTGGTTTATGTGCTTACCTTATAAAAATAAAAGGAAGTTCCCAAACTCCTAGGAGAAGACTAATTCTTGTATCGCCATGGTTTGCCAGAACTAATTTTAAACCTGCTTAATAAATGACAGTTCTTTAGAATTGATTTGAAGTCATTGTAATCAGTCAGCAGCTTACCTTAGGGAATAGGACTTTGCAAGCCAACCAGTCGATGACAGCCCTTCCAGTAACTGTGCTCTGTCACTGAAAGTCCACCAACACTTGAACGCCACACTTTCTCCCAAATCGAATGCAAGATTAGCACTGTGCCCTGCTTAGAGGGCCTGTGCCTGATCAGCATAGCTCCCCCTGAAATAAGTAATACTTATTATTCAGCTTTGTGGGGGGTTTTTTGTTTCAGATATTAAATAGGAAATATCTCATCTTTTCACACTGGGAAACAAATTACTGGTAAATTTATTTTTTGGTAGGCTTTATATTTTTATTCAAATAATTATCACTTGTTATCTTAAGTACAACCCTGTGACTTTCTTATGACAGTGGCAAATAAAAATAATAAGTAATAGAGGCCCCTCCTGAGAGATTTCATACATTTAGTTCACATATTCAGGTAAAATTCAAGTCTTTTATTTTTTTTTAATACTTTATACTGGACGTTCAGACTATTATGACTGTAATAAATAAAGTGGTCCAGTTCAAACAAGGAAATGATTATGGTAGCGAAGCATCAATAGAATTAATCAGATACTGCTATAAAATGTAGTATTTTTTATCTTCGAAATCTTCATCTAACTGAATTGTAAAGAGTATAAACAAGTTATTTTAAAGAAGAATTGAGTCTAAAAGCACTATTGCTGCCTCTAGTAGGTACTGCAGCAGTAACTGTGTAGCATTGAATTTCTTTAGAGGTGCTTTCAATCAATCAAAGTGCCTGTTTGGAGTTCCTTTTTCTACTTACTATTCTGATTAATGTGTAGTATAAAAGTCACTCTTTGCTTGCAAAGACCTTAGTTATGAGAATAATACAGTGTAATATGAGTTAATACAGTATTCTGTGTAATAGTATTACATGTTGATATGCTAAAATGTGATACAGATTTTAAGTGCAAAGAAGTTTGAAAAAAGAGAATAAAGTAGACTGACTTAACATAGTAGTAGTAAAAGTATGTGCTTTTGCTCTGTCCAGTTTTCTGTAATTCATTGTAAGTAGTGTTTACATGTACAAATACATTAGTTTTGTTATATGTTCTCTACAGTGAACCAGTAAAACCTGTTTGCTTCTGTGTGATGTACTTTCTTCTTCAGAACTTCCTATTTTGTTGATTGATGTGACTTTACTGGCACTTACAGGAGCAAAAAAAGGTCTCAACTTCCTGTCTGCTTCAGTATAACATGCCAGGGTGTGAGAGAAACAGACTTCTGTGGACCATCTCTCTTTTTTTTCTGATGTTTTTAATCTCTTAATATATTTGGGAAAGGGAGAGTATCATATTTTTTTCTCCCTAAGAGTTAAAGTCTTAGATATATTTTTTAAAAATTCTGGGTTAGAGTTTAGGCTGAATTACACTTTCATTTGATATTAATATACAGTCTTTATAAGTCCCAAAGGCTGCTAAGTTCCTTAGAGTGAAATGTCTTAGGGTAAATATTCTTTTCCTGCTTCTGTCTTCCTGTTCTATTATATATAATAGTTTTTTAAAAAAGTTGACAACATTGCATTCTCTAAATAGACCATTGGAAGAAAATTTGGTTTAGAAAGTTTTTAAGCTACTGTGTCTTGCCCAAATCCGATGGCAAATATAAAAGTAATTTTGTAAAAATGAGTATTTATTAATACCCTTTTCATAGAGCAGTCCTCTGACAAAGGAAATAATTTTGTGACAACAATAATAAATAAAGCCTTTTACTGGACAGAAGCTAGAGTAGATTGATATAAGCAGAAAAGTGTGTGATAGTTTTGAAATTTATGTATTTAAGCCTAGTAAAGTTTAAAAATAAGATATTGGTGATGCCTGCCATTATAATACTTAGGGCACAAAATATGGTATGATGAAAGTTCTGGATGAAAGAAGACTCATTAGACTAACCAGTATTGAAGAGCCGACCCAGTTTTTTTATGTTGGGAGGAAAAAAATACCCAGCCCACAAAAGTCATGTTGAATCAGTCACTCATGACGCAGGCTTATGTGCAGGCTTATGTGAGCAAGAAACATAGATAGTGTTAAGAGATAGCCTTCTCAAGGAGTTCACACTGTATTAAGCAGATAAGTCTAAAACACAAAGGGAAGAAAGTGAATGAGTCAGAGAAGTACAGAGTACTATGTGGGTTCATAGAAGGGTGATCACATCCCATTGGGGGAATCAGAGAAGGCTTCATGAAGGAAGCATTATTTAAGCTGGGCCTTCACGTCATTTCCCCCACAAGGAATAGCTTGAGTACTTGCATTTGTTTTTGAGGAAGACAGAATAGTGAAGTCTGTGATATAGTAGAAAAAGAATGGGCTAGGGGCTGGCCTGGTGGTGTAGCAGTTAAGTTCGTGCGTTCTGCTTCAGCGGCCGGTGTTCACCAGTTTGGATCCTGGGTGTGGACCTATTCACCACTGGTCAAGCCGTGCTGAGGTGGCATCTCACGTAGAAGAGCTACAACTATGATACACAACTACGTACTGGGGCTTTGGGGAGAAAAAAAGAAAAAGAGGAAGATTGGCAATAGATGTTGGTGCAGGGCCAATCTTCCTCAGAAAAAGAAAAAGAATGGGCTTAATCAGAGCTGAATTGAAATCCTGCTCCCACCATTTTCTACCTGTCTGACTTTGGGCAAGTCAGGGATGTTTAGGCCATCTATAATGTAGTTGTGATGCTTAAATGAGAGAATATCTGTAAGATTTCTGGCAAAATATGTGACATAGTAATTTAATAAGTAATCTTTCCCCTCCTTTCCCCTACTTTATGTCATAAATTAATGGGGGAAAAGACTGGAAGGTAGGCTGGAGTCAGAGCAAGGAGAGCCTTGAATGCCAGAATAAGCTGTTTGAACTGCATACATTAAGCAGTTTGGAAGTGATGCTTAGAACTAGATGAATCTAGCAGCATTGCCCTTGATAGATGTTTAAGGATGGGAGGGAGGGGCATGGTGATTGGTTAATGGAGGCTATTATAATCCAGGCAAGATATGTGGGTCTGAATTAGAGTACAGTGAAAGAGGGTAGAGTTCAGTGAGAGTATGAAGAAAGGGATGAATGGAAGAGAGATTTTCCCAAGAAGAAATCAGGGGAATTGAAACTGATAGGTTATGTAAGTCGAGAGAGGGGTCAGACACGGTTCAGGTTTTGAACTAGGGAAGCTGAAGAAAATGGCCTTGCCCCTTGCAAAAGTAGGTGAATTAGAATAGCTGGTTTTAGAGGGGAGTACACAGAGATCTTGATTTTTCTTTTTTGTTGTTGTTCTATAATAGTGCTGTGGTTAACAGCACAGATCTGGGAGCCCTGCTGCCTGGGTTTGAATCCTGGGTCCACCACTTACTTGGGCTCCACTCTATCTCATTATGCCTCAGTTTCTTCATCTGTATAAAGGGAAAAATAAAAGTAGCTGCCTCATAGAGTCATAGTGAGGACTAAATGATTTAATGTACATAAAGCACTTAAAACAGTGACTGGCAGGTAGTAGTGTCACCAGACCAGGAATCCAAGTTGACCGATGTCGCGTTGTAAAAGGATTTACAGAACAGCAAGGATGAGTACAGACAGTAAGGAGTTTATTAAAAAGATACACTCCACAGACAGAGGGGCCACACTCCAAGGGAGGAGCTGCCCTGAGTGGTTTTGCCATTACAACTTTTGTATGTTTGCTTTTGGGTAGGGAGTCTTATCCTGCCTCTCAATGCCCTCACTGCTAGATTCTGCAGATGTTTCTTAGAAATGTCAAGTTGCCTCACTTGTGGTATGTGTTAACTTCTTATTCTCACACCTAAGTGGAGCTCGTCCTGTTCAGGCAGGGCCTGGGGCTTATCAGGCTGCACAGGAAGACAGTGAGAGACACTTGCGGTTACCTAAGCTATAATGTCGTAAGCTATAATGCATTATGAAATTTCCGTGAGCATGTCATGTTAACTATGTCTTAGCAACGTCCTAGCAGTGTTCTCCATAGTGCCAGGCAATCTGCTGACACACAACTCTAGTTCCCTTGCGGTGCCAGATCCCTATACTAACCTGCCTGTCTCAGTAGTATTTTGTATCATGATGATGATCTTTATATCTGCCTGTATATCTTATTCTATGGGCTGATTTATCTGCTTAGGGAATAGAGTGGCTTGTGATTATATTGCCTTTTGTGTTCTTTAAATTGTATGAATATGTTGGAATGTAGCTTTTTTTCTATTTTTTATCATAAAGTAAAGTTTGACACTCTTGGTGTACAGTTCTATGAGTTTAATATATGTATAGATTTGTGTAATTGCCACCAAAATCAGGATACAAAATGGTTCTATCGTCTCCCAAAACTCCCTTGTGCCAGCTCTTTATAGTCACAGCCTCTCCTGACCCCTAACACCTGGCAACCACTGATCTGTTTCCCATCACTAGGGTTTGGTCTTTTTGAGAATATCATATAAATGGAAAATATGTAGCATTTTGAGACTCATTTCTTTCACTCAGCATAATGCCCTTGAGATTCATCCAAGTTGTTACATGTGTTAAGTCCTGTTCCTTTTTATTGCTTAGTAGTACTCCATTGTATGGGTGTACCACAGTTTATCCATTCACTTGCTGAAGGTTGTTTCCAGTTTCTGGCAGTTGTGGATAGAGCTGCTATAGATTGTCATGTACAGGTTTTTGTCCACACATTAAGTTTTCATTTCTCTAGGGTAAATACTCAGGAGTGGGAATGCTGGGTCATAGGGTAAGTGTATGTTTAACTATATAAGAAACTGCCAGATTTTTTAGAGTGGGTATACAATTTCACATCCCCACCAGCAGTGTATGAAAGTTTCAGGTGTTTCACATCCTCACCAGCATTTAATAGTGTTGGTATTTTTTATTTTAGCCATTCTAATTGGTGTGTAATGGTAATTCATCGTGGTTTTAATTTTCATTTCCATAATGGTGATGATGTTGAACATCTTTTTGTGTGCTTATTTGCCATCCGTATATCCTCGTTGTTGAAATGTCTTAAGTCTTTTGCCCATATTTTAATTGGATAGTTGTTTTCTTACCGTTGAGTTTTGAAAGTTCTTTATATATTTGGGATGCAAGTCTTTTGTCAGATGTTTCATTTGCAAACATTTTTCTCCTAGTCTATAGCTTGTCTTTTTATTCTCTTACAGTGTTTTTCTCATGGCAAAAGTTTTAAATTTTGATGGAGTCCATTTTACCAATTTTTTATTTTATGTACTAAAAATTCCTTTGTAAGGACTAGTGGCCTAACTTCAGTCATAAAGTTTTTCTCCTATGTTTTCTTCCAAAATTTTTATATATATATATGTAGTCTCTGATCCATTTTGAGTTAATTTTTATGTAAGGTGTGAGGCTTAGGTCAAGGTTCATTATTTTGTATATAGATGTCCAATTATTTCAACACTGTTGAAAAGACTGTCTTCTCCATTGAATTGCTTTTGTACCTTGTCAAAAATCAATTGGCCATATTTGTATGGGTCTATTTCTGAACTCTCTGTTCTGTACTATTAATATATGTATCTTATCAATTCACCATTATCATATTTCCTTTTTTTAAAATAAGCTTTTAATTTTAGGATAAATTTTAATTTTCTTGAGCCATTGTTAACAGTATTGCTTTGTAAAATTTCAATTTCCATTTGTGCATTGCTAGTATATAGAAATATGATGGATTTTTATGTGTTTACCTTGTATTTTGTGACTATGCCAAAGTTATTAGTTCTAGGTCTTTCTTGGGAATGGTTTACATAGACAATCATGTATGCTAATAGGAATGGTTTTGCTTCTTTCCAATCTCTGTGCCTTTATTTTTCGTGCCTTATTGAACTTGAGAAAAGTTAACACTCACTAAATTGTCACATTTATGGATGTAGAGTTTTCCAAAGTATTCACCTTATTAACCTTGCAATGCCTGTGGGGTCTGTAGTGATAGTCCCTGGTATTCCAGATTGTGATGACTTGTGTCTTCTCCCCCTTTTATTGCCAATCTTACTAGATGTTTATCAGTTCTATTGATCTTTTCAAAAACCAGCTTTTGGTTTTGATTTTGTCTGTTGTTTTCTTTTTTCAGTTTCATTGGTTTGTGCTCTTTATTATTTCCTTATGCTTGCTTTGGGTATATTTTGATCTTCTTTTTCTAGTTTCTTAAGGTGAAAGCTTAGATTATTGATTTAAGACCTTTTTTTCTTTTCTAATATGAGCATTTAATGCTCTAAATTTCCCCCCAAGCACAGCTTTAGCTGCACCCCATAAATTTTGATATGTTGTATTTTCATTTTTGCTCAGCTCAGAATGTTTTCTGATTTCTCTTGAAACGTCCTCTTTGCTCCATGGATTATTTAGAGGTGTGTTGTTTAATTTCCAAGCATTTGGAGATTCTTTTTTTATCTTTGTTACTTATTTCTAGTTTAATTTCATTGTGATCAGAGAACATTTTGCATGATATAATTTCTTTTACATTTGTTTAGGGTTGTTTATTGACCTGGGATATGGTTTATCTTGGTAAATGTTCCATGTGCACTCAAAAAGAATGTGCATTCTGCTGTTTGGGGGAGGATTGTTCTATAAATGTCAGGGGGAGAATTGTTCTGTAAATGTCAGTTAAATATAGTAGTTTGATGATGTTCTGTTCTTAGATATCATTGCTGATTCTTGGTCAACTAATTCTATTACTGAAAGAGGAATGTTGAAGTCTCAATTGTAATTGTGGATTTGTCTATTTCTCCTATCAGTTCTATCAGTTTTTGCTTCGTATATTTTAAAGCTTTGTTGTTAGGTACAGGCACCTGTAGAATTATTGTATCTTCTTGGTGAACTGACCCTTTTATCAGGATGTAGTGTCTTTTTTTAATTGATGTAAAAAACACATAACATTTACCATCTTAACCATTTTTAAGTGTACTACTATATACACATTATTGTGCAACAGATTTCTAGAACTTTTTCATCTTGCAAAACTGAAATGCTATACATATTGAACAACAACTCCTCTTTTTCCCCACCCCTCAGCCTCTGGCAACCACCATTCTACTTTCTAAGAATTTGACTACTTTAGATACCTTATATAAGTGGATTCATGCAATAGTTGTCTTTTTGTGACTGCCTATTTCCCTTAGCATAGTGTCCTCAAGATTCATCCATGTTGTAGCATATGACAATTTTTTTGGTTTTTTAAGACTGAATAATATTCCATTGTATGTGTATACCACATTCTCTTTATCCATTCGTCCATTGATGGACATATTTTCCACCTCTTGGCTGTTGTAATGCTACAGTGAACATGGGTATGCAAATATTATCTTCCAGGTCCTGCTTTCAATTCTTCTGGGTATATACCCCAAAGTGGGATTGCTGCATAATATGGTTATACTGTTTTTAATTTTTTGAGGAACTGACATACTGTTTGTATAGCATCTGCACCATTTAAACATTACCAGGGTGCTGGCCCAGTGATGTAGTGGTTAAGTTTGTGTGCTCCACTTTGGTGGCCTGGAGTTCGCAGGTTTGGATCCCAGGCACGGACCTACATACGACTCATCATGCTGTGCTATGGCAGCATCCCACATACAAAATGGAGGAAGATTGGCACAGATGTTAGTTCAGCAACAATCTTCCTCAAGCAAAAGGAGGAAGATTGGTAACAGATGTTAGATCAGGGCCAATCTTCCTCACCAAAAACAAACAAAAAACCATCCCCAGCAACAATACATAAGAGTTCCAATTTCTCCACATCCTGGCCAACACTTGTTATTTTCTGGTTTTTTTGATAGTGGCCATCCTAATGAGTGTGAGATGATATCTCATTGTGATTTTGATTTGCATTTCCCTGATAATTAGTGATGTTGAACATCTTTTCATGTGTTTATTGGCCATTTGTGTATTTGTGGAGAAATGTATTTTTTTGGAGAAAAGTCCTTTGCTCATTTTTTAATTGGATTTCTTGGGTTTTTTTATTGCTGAGTTGTAGGATTTCTTTATTCTGGGTGTTAACCCCTTATCAGATTTATGATTTGCAAATATTTTCTTCCATTCTGTGGGTTGCCTTTTCACTCTGTTAATTGTTTCTTTTGTGGCACAGAAGTTTTTATAGTCCCATTTGTGTATTTTTTCCCATGTTGCCTGTTCTTTTGGTATTATACTGAAGAAATCATTGCCCAACTGAATGTCATGAAGCTTTTCCCTTACGTTTTCTTCTAGGAGTTTTATAGTTTCAGGTCTTACATTTAGGTCTTTAATCAATTTTGAGTTAATGTTTGTATATGGTGAAAGATAAGGGTCCAGCTTCATTCTTTTGAATATGGATATCATCTTTTTATCACTGGTAATTTTCTTTGCTCTGAAGTGTGTGTTGCTTAATAATATAGCTACTTCAGTTTTCTTTTGATTACTGTTAGCATGGTATATCTGTTTCTACTTTTACTTTAACCTATTTGTATCTTTATATTTAAAGTTGTTTTTCCTTCACTTTTTCTTATACAATCTAATGGTGTCTCTTTTTTTAAAGCTTTTATTTGAGATCATTGTAGATTCACTTGCAGTTGTAAGAAATAATCTTGTATATCCTTCACCCAGTTTCCTTAATGATAATACCTTGCATAACTTTAGGACAATATCATAACCAGAAAATTGACATTAATACATTGTTTACCTTATTCAGATTTCTCCTGTTTTATATGCACTCATTTATGAATGTATATGTTATCACGTGTAGATTCATGTGACCACTGCCACAGTCAAGATACAGTATAGTTGCATCACAAGTATCTTTTTTTATGATACCCATTTACAGCCCTAGCCATTCCTCTCCCCTATCCCTCCCTAACCCCTGGCAACCACTAATCTGTTCTCCATCTCTATAATTTTGTCATTTGGAGGAAGTTATATAAATGGAATCATACAGTGTGTAACCTTTTGAGATTGGATTTTTTCATTCAACATGAATATTACATGTTTCAATGGCTCATTCTTTTTTATTGCTGACTAGTATTCCTGAGTCTCTGCCTTTTAGTTGGGGATGTTCATTTGTATTTAACCTGATTATTGATATAATTGGGTTCAAATCAACCATTCTTCTCACATTTTGGCAAATTGTGGCTCGGGGGCCAAATCACACCCACCAACTGTTTTTATAAATTAAGCTTTATTGGGACACAGCAATGCTCGTTTATTTACTGTTGTCTCTGGTTGCTTTTGTGCTACCACGCAAAGTTGAGTAGTTGTGATAGAAACCTTGTGGTCTGTAAAGCCTAAAATATTTACTATCTGACTCTTTACAGAAGAGGTTTTTGACTCCTCATTGGGCTGTTTGTTTTCTCTTTGTCCCATGTTCTTTGTTGATTTTGCGTCAGCCATGTGACCTTAATAGAGATGTTAGAGTGGTTGGTGCCTATTAGAACATCTACAAATGGTTTTCTCAGATAAAATATTAGAGCTGACAGAAAGTGTCTAGATTAGTTTTCTGTTGCTGTGGAATGTATCACCATAAATTTAGTGGCTTAAAAAAGCGCACATTTATCATCTCACAGTTTCTGTGTGTCAGAAGTCTGGGCCCAGCTTAGTTGGGTCCTCTGCTCAGGATCGCATAAGGCTGCAATCCAGGTGTTGGCCAGTCTGTGTTCTCATGTGGAGGCTTAACTATGGAAAAATCTACTTCCAAACTCGTGTAGGTGGTTGGGAGGGCTTATTTCCTTGCAGCCACATGACTGAGGGCCTAACTTTTTACTGACTGTTAGGTGGAGGCCTCCCTCAGGTTCTAGGGATTGCCTGGAGCTCTGTGCAACATGTCTGTCCTTGACAGTTTGCTTCTTCATGGCCTGCAGGAGAACTTCTGACTTAAATCTCTTCATACAATCTTACATAATGTAACGTAATCAAGAGAGTGACCCCTCATCACCTTTCACATATTCTGTTAGTTAGAAGAAGCAAGTTCTTCTCAGATTCAAGTGAATTATGTGAAGGCATGACTCACTGGGGGTCACCATCATGTGTCCATCATAGTAACTTTAAAAAGATATTAATAACTATAATCTATAATCCTACATTGACTGTTTTGATCCCTATCAGAAGCTGGAAACAGTTGATGAGATTAACAATAAAGAGCCTAATACAGCTAAAGTCTACTTAAGGTATTTATCATTTTCAGAAACTGCATAATAAGCAAAGCTTCTATTCTAATAACACCAATAGTTGCAACATGGTTTATAATTTCATGAGCACTTGTAAATCCATTATTGCATTTGATTTAATTCTCAGAATAGTCTTATAAAGTACATAGGTATATCTGTTTATAGATGACGAAATTGAGGTTTAGCAAAACCTTCAAAAAAAAAAAATCAACACAGCCAGTAAGTGATGGAATCGGGTATTTTAGCTTAAAACCTTTTGTTCTTGTCACTAAAGTAAAATTGTAGCATAGGACTATTAATGGTGTGGATATTCGTCAAATATGCTTTGATAATGAAGTAAGTTTGATTGTATGTGTAAATACTAATAAATTCTATGAAAATGCAAATAAAATGAGACTTTTATAACAAGGCAACAGTGCCTGTGCCTGGCAATACAATATCTCTAATCCTCAAAATATTTCTGTGATATAAGTGGTATCTCTAGTTCACAGAGGAGATAACTGAGGTTTCAGCAGGTTGTCATATGCCCAAGGTTGTACAGTTGGTAAATGGTGGAACCATGATCTGACTTCAAAATTTAGGATGAACCTAATTCAGTCAAAATAACCTTCTGTTTTTGCCTTTCATTTCTGGATCAAGTCTCTAAACTTAAAATTTTTAGTTCATAGTCTCCTTTTTTTGGAGATAGAGCATTCCACATCTCAAAAGTCATGTGCCATTGAATTGTTCTCAAATTAGATTTTTTTATTATGATAAAGTACACATAAAATTACCGTCTTAACTATTAAGTGCACAGTTCAGTGGTATTAAATACATTCACACTGTTGTGCAACCAACCCTACCATCTATCCCTATAACTCTTCGTCTTGAAAACTGAACCCATTAAACAAATCCCCATTCCCCGCCCCGCCTTTGGCAGCCATCATTATACTTTCTGTCTTTATGATTTTTTACTACTAGTACCTCATATAAGTTGATGCATACAGAATTTATCTTTTTGTGACTGGCTTATTTCACTTAGCATAGTATCCTCAAGGTTCATCCATGTTATGGCATATTGCAGAATTTTCTTCCTTTTTAAGTCTGAATAATACTCCATTGCATGTGTATATCATATTTTGCTTATCTTTTTATCCATCTATGGACACTTGAGTTGCTTTCATGTTTTAACTATGGTAAATAGTGCTGCTATGAACATGGGTATGTAAATATGTCTTCTAGACCTTGCTTTTAATTCTTTTGGGTATATTCTCAGAAATGGAATTGCTGCATCATATGGTAATTCTATTTTAAATTTGTTGAGGAATCAGCATACTGTTTTCCACAGTGGCTCTACCACTTTACATTCCCACCAGCAGTGTACAATAGTTCCAATTTTTCCACATCCTTGCCAACACTTGTTTTTTGTTTTTTTGATAGTAGTGAGGTGGCGCATCTCATTGTAGTTTTGGTTTTTTTTATTGGCAGGGAAAGAGTCACCCTGAGCTAACATCTGTTGCCAATCTTCCTCTTTTTTATTTTCCTCCCCAAAGCACTAGTGCATGGTTGTATATCCTAGTTGTAAGTCTCATTGTAGTTTTGATTTGCATTTCTGTAATGATTAGTGATGTTGAACATCTTTTCATATGCTTATTGGCCCATTTGTATATCTTTTTTTGAGAAATGTCTCTTCAAGTCCTTTGTCCGTTTTGAATCAGTTTGATTTTTTTTGTTGAGTTTTAGAAGTTTTCTATATAGTCTGGATGTTAATACCTTATCAGATATATGATTTGCAAATATTTTCTTCCATTTTGTGGGTTGTGTTTTTACTGTTGGTAGTGTCGTTTGATGCATAAAATTTTTAAATTTTCATGAAGTCCAATTTATTTTCATGTCTTGCACAAAATTTTCATGAACTCTCTCCCTTTTTTCCTTTGTCACCGGTGCCTTTGGTATTATATGCAAGAAATCATTGCCAAATCCAGTGTCGTGAAGCTTTTGTTCTATGTTTTCTTCTAAGAGTTTTATTATTTTAGGTCTTAGGTTTAGGTCTTTAACCCATTTTGAATTAATTTTTGTATATGGTTTAGGTAAGGGTGCAAATTCATTTTTTTGCATGTGGTATCCAGTTTTCCCAGTACCATTTGTTGAGAAGACTGTCCTTTTCCCATTGAATGGTTTTGGCACCCTTGTGAAGAATCATTTGACCATCTGTACGAGGGTTTATTTCTGGGCTCTCTGTTCTATTCCATTGGTCTATATGCCTTTCTCTTTTGCCAGTACCACACTGTTTTGATTACTGTACCTTTGCAGTAAGTTTTGAAATCAGAAGTGTGAGTCCTTCAGTTTTGTTCTTTTTCAAGATTGTTTTGGCTATTCAGGGTCTCTTGAGATTCCATGTGAATTTTAGGATGTTTCTATTTTCATAAAAAATGTCTTTGGGATTTTGATAGGGATTACATTGAATCTGTAGATTGCTTTGGGTAGTACTGACATTTTGATAATATTGTTTGCCAGTCCATGAACATGGGATGTATTTGCACTTATTTATGTCTTCTGTAATTTCTTTAAGCAGTGTTTTATAGTTTTCACTATCGAAGTCTTTCACTTCTTTGGTTAATTCCTAAGTATTTTATTCTTTTTGATGCTATTATAAATGAAATTGTTTTTGTGATTTTTCTTTTCAGATTGTTCATTGTTCATGTATAGAAATGCAACTGATTTTTGTGTTTTGACTCTGTATCTTGCTCCTTTGCTGAATTCATTTATTAGTTCTAGCAGTTTTTTTGTGGAATATTTGGGGTTTTCTACATATAAAATCATGTCTGTGAACAGAGATAATTTTACTTCTTTTTTCCCAATTTGGATGCCTTTTATTTCTTTTTCTTGCCCAACTGCTCTGGTTAGAACTTCCAGTATTATGTTGAACAGAACTGGTGAAGTGGACATCCTTGCCTTGTTCCTGATCTTAGCAGAAATGCTTTCACTCTTTCACCATTGAGTGTGATGTTCACTGTGAGTTTTTCATATGTGGCTTTCATTATGTTAAGGTAGGTTCCTTCTATTCCTTGTTTAGTGTTTTTATCATGAAAGAGTGTTGAATTTTGTCAAATCCTTTTTCTGCATCGATTGAGATATCATGTGGGTTTTTTGTCCTTCATTCTGTTGATGTGATGTATTACATTGGTTCATTAATGTGTGTTGAACCATTCTTGCATTCCAGGAATAAATCCCACTTGGTCGTGGTGTATAATACTTTTAATATGCTGCTGATTTTGTTTGCTAATATTTTTTTGAGGCTTTTTCCATCTATGTTCACAAGGGATATAGGTTTGTAGTTTTCTTTTCCAGTAGTATCTTTGTTTGGCTTTGGTATCAGGGTAACACTGATTTAAGAAGTGTTCCCTCCTCTTCAATTTTTTGGAAAAGTTTGATAAGGAATGTTATCAGTTCTTTAAAATGTTTGGTAGAATTCACCAGTGAACCCATCAGGTCCAGGGGGCATTTATTTATTGGAAGATTTTTGATTACTGAGTCAGTCTACTTACCTAGTTATGGGCCTATTTAGATGTTCTGTTTGTGATTGTCTTGATATGTTTTGTGCAACTTGTTCTTTTCATCTAGGTTATCCAATTTATTGGTGTATAGTTTGTAGTATTGTCTCATAATGCTTTTTATTTCTGTAGAAGCCATGGTTATGTCCCCATTTTCAATCTTGATTTTAGTAATTTGAGCTTTCTCTCAGTCCATCTAGCTAAAGGTTTGTCAATTTTGTTGATCTTTTCAAAGAGCCAACTTTTGGTTTGATTGATTTCCCTCTATTTTTTTCTGTTCTCTATTTCATTTATCTCTGCTCTAATCTTTATTTCCTTTATTCTACTAGGTTTGGGTTTAATTTGCTCTTTTTCCAGTTCCTCAAATTGTAAAGTTAGATTGTTGATTTGAGATTTGTCTTTTTTTAAATGTGTATATAGCTATAAATTTTCCCCTTAGCACTGCTTTTGCTGCATCCCATGAATTTTGGTATATTGTGTTTTTTATTTCATTTGTCTCTTAAGTATTTTCTAATTTCCCTTGTGGTTGCTTCTTTGATCCATTGGTTGTTTAAAGTTGTGTTAATTTCTACAGTTTTGCAAATTTTCCATTTTTCTTTTTGTTATTGATTTCTAATTTCATCCTGTTGTGGTTAGAGAAGATACTTGGTATTATGTCTATCTTTTAAAATCTATTGAGACCTAATTTGTGGCCTGACATGTGGTCTGTCCTGGAAAATGTCCCATGTGCACTTGAGAAGAATGTCTATTCTGTTGTTGTTGGGTAAAGTGTTCTCTGTATGATTGATAGATCTAGTTAGTTTGTTGTGTTGTTTAAGTCCTCTAGTTCCATATTTATCGTCTGTCTGGTTGTTCTCTTATTGTGAATGGGATATTGAAGTCTCCAACTATTACTGTAGAACTGTTTATTTCTCCCTTCAATTCTCTTAGATTTTGCTTCATGATCTATCATATGTGTAAATGTTTGTAATTGTTATATGTTTTTGCTGTATTGATCTTTTATTAATATATAATATCCTTATTTGTTTCTTATAGCAATTTTTGATTTAAAGTCTTATTTTGTCTGATATTAATATAGTCATTTCTACTGTCGATTGGTTACTATTTGCATGGAATATTTTTTTCCATTTCAACCTATTTGTGTCTTTGGATCTCAAGTGAGTCTCTTGTAGACAGCATATAGTTGGATCATGTATTTTTATTCATTCTGCCATCTCTGTCTTTTGATTGGAGAATTTAATCCATTTGCATTTAAAGTAATTATTGATAAGGAAGGAGTTTCTTCTGTTATTGTGCTATTTGTTTTCTATATGCCGTATAGCTTTTTTGATCCTTGTTTCCTGCATTATTGTCTTCTTTTGTGTTTAGTTGTAGTGAAATGTTTAAATTCCTTTTTTATTTCCTTTCATGTATATTCTATAGGTATTTTCTGTGTGGCTATCGTGGAGATTACATTTAACATCCTAAAGTTATAATACTCTAATTTGAATGTATACCAGCTTAATGTCAATAACAGACAAAAACTCTGCTCCTTTACAGCTCCATCTCACTCCTTTCAGTTGTTGATGTCACAGAATTACATCTTTATATATTATGAGCCCAAAAACATAAACTAAAAATTCCTTTAAGTTATTAAAAAAATTTTTTTATTTAAATTTTTATTTTTTTACTTAGTTATTTTAAATTATTCTTTTAAATTATGTAGGAAGCAAGACTGCATGTTACAAACCAAACTTACAGTAATAGTAGCTTTTACATTAATAATGGCTTTTTTTTTCCTTTAAATGTATTAGTCTTTTATTTATTTATTTTTGTGAGGAAGATTAGCCCTGAGCTAACATCTGTTGCCAGTCCTCCTCTTTTTGCTGAGGAAGATTGGCTCTGGGCTAACATCCGTGCCCATCTTTCTCTACTTTATATGTGGGACAGCTGCCACAGCATGGCTTGATAAGCGGTGTGTAGGTCCATGCCTGGGATCTGAACCTGTGCACCCTGGGCCATCAAAATGGAGCATGTGAACTTAACCACTATGCCACTGGGCTGGCCCCATATTAGTCTTAAATCGTGTAGAAAACAAAGTGCAGTTACATACCATTGTTACAGTAGTACTAGCTTTTGTACAATAATACTAGCTTTTGTACCCACATATTTACTTTTATTGAGATCTTTATTTCTCCATATGGCTTTGATTTACTGTAGACACTAGAGTGTTCTTTCATTTCACCTTGTAGGACTCCCTTGAGTATTTCCTACAGACCAGGTCTACTGATCATGAACTCCATTAGCTTTTGTTTATCTGGGAATGTCTTTATTTCTCCCTCACTTTTGAGGGGTAGTTTTGCTGGATATAGGATTCTTGGTTGACAGATTTTTGTCTTTTATTACTTTAAGCATATCTGCCCACTGTCTTCTGACCTCCAAAGTTTCTGATAAGAAATCTGCTTATAATCTTATTGAGGATCTCTTGTATGTGATGATCGACTTCTATCTTGTTTTCAAGTTTCTCTCTATATCTTTGGCTTTTGAAAGCTTGATTATAATGTGTTTCAGTGTGGGTCTCTTTGAGCTCATCTTTCTTGGTACTTCTTGGATATTTATGTCCATGTCTTTTCATCATATTTGGGAAGTTTTCAGCCATTATATCTTCAAATATTCTCCCTGCCCCTTTCTCTCTCTGTCTCATCCTTCTAGGATACCCTAAAATGCGTATGTTGGTCTATTTGATGGTGTCCCACAGATTCCTTAGGATCTGTGTTTCTTCAGTCTTTTCTTTCTGTTCCTCAGACCTGATAATTTCTGTTGTCCTCTCTTCAGGTTTGCTAACTCTTTCTTCTGCCTGCTCAAATCTGCCTTTGAATCCCTCTAGTGAATTTTTCACTATAGTTATTGTTCTTTTCAGCTCCAGAATCTCTTTTTGGTTCCTTTTTAGGTTTTCTGTTTCTTTATTGATCATTGCATTTTGTTCATACAAATATCCATATCTTCCTTTAGTTCTTTGAGCATCTTTAAGATAGTTGTTTTTAAACTCTTTGTCTAGTATAAATGCCATTAGTTCTTTTTCAGGGACAGTATCTGTTGATTTATTTCTTCCCTTGAATGGGCCATACTTTCCTGTTTCTTTGTATGCCTTGTGATTTTGTTGTTGTTGTTGAACACTGGACATTTGAATCTCACAGTGTGGTAACCCTGGAAATCACATTGTCCCTCTTCTTAAGGTTTGTGGGTTTTAAAAAATGTCATAATAGTTTATAACATTGTGAAATTTTAGTTGTACATTATTGTTTGTCAGTCACTGTATAAATGTGTCCCTTCACCCCTTGTGCCCACCCCCCAACTCCCTTACCCCTGGTAACCACCAAACTGTTCTCTCTGTGTATTAGTTTGTTTTCCATCCAGTGTTTGTCTTTCTCTCTCTGGCTTATTTTGCTTAACATAATATTCTCCAGGTCCATCCATGTTGTTGCAAATGGGGCAATTTTGTCCTTTTCTTATGGCTGAGTAGTATTCCATTGTGTATATATACCACATTTTCTTTATCCAATCATCAGTCAAGGGACACTTGGGTTGCTTCCACTTCTTGGCTTTAGTGAATAATGCTGCAGTCAACATAGGGGTGCATGAGCCTCTCTGGATTGTTGATTTCAGGTTCTTTGCATAAATGCCCAGTAGTGGGATAGCTGAATCATAAGGTATTTCTATTTTTAATTTTTTGAGGAATCCCCATACTGTTTTCCATAGAGGCCGCACCAGTTTGCATCCCAACAGCAATGAATTAGGGTTCCTGTTTTTCCACAATCTCTCCAACATTTGGTATTTTTTGTCTTGTGATTATAGCCATTCTTATGGGTATAAGGTGATACCTTAGTGTAGGTTTGGTTTGCATTTCCCTGATGATTACTGATATTGAACATCTTTTCATGTATAATTGGCTGTCTGTATCTCTTCCTTGGAAAAATGTTCATATCCTCTGCCCGTTTTTTGATTGGGTTGTTTTTTTGTTGTTGAATTGTGTGAGTTCTTTATATATTATGGAGATTTACCCCTTGTCGGATATATGATTTGCAAATATTTTTTCCCAGCTGGTGGGTTGTCTGTTCATTTTGATCCTGATTTCATTTGCCTTGCAGAAGCTCTTTAGTCTGATGAAGTCCCACTTTATTTTTTCTTTTGTTTCCCTTGTCCGAGTACACATAGAATTTGAAAAGATCCCTTTATGACTGATGTCAAAGAGTGTGCTGCCTACGTTTTCTTCCAGGAGTTTTATGGTTTCAGGTCTTACCTTCAAGTCTTTGATAGATTTGGAGTTAATTTTTGTTTATGGTGAAAGAAGATGGTCTGCTTTCACTCTTTTTGCATGTGGCTGTTCATTTTCCCAGCACCATTTATTGAAGAGACTTTCCTTTGTCCATTTTAAGTTCTTAGCTCCTTTGTCAACGATTAGCTGTCCATAGATGTGTGGTTTTATTTCTTGGCTTTCAATTCTGTTCCATTGATCTGCATGTCTGTTTTTGTACCATTACCATGCTGTTTTGATTACTATAGCTTTGTAGTATATTTTAAAGTCAGGGATTGTGATGCCTCCAGCTTTGTTCCTTTTTTCTCAGGATTGCTTTAGTTATTCAGGGTCTTTTGTTGCCCCATATGAATTTTAGTATTTTTTGTTCTATTTCCATGAAGAATGTCATTGGGATTCTAATTGGGATTGCATTGAATCTGTAGATTGCTTTAGGTAGTATGGACATTTTATTTTAACCATGTTTATTCTTCCAATCCATGTGCATGGGATATTTTTCCATTTCTTTATGTCATCATCGATTTCTTTCAACAATGTCTTATAGTTTTCATTGTATAGGTCTTTCACCTCCTTGGTTAAATTCATTCCTAGATATTTTATTCTTTTTGTTGCAGTTGTAAATGGGATTGTATTCTTGAGTTGTCTTTCTGTTAGTTCGTTTTTAGAATATAGAAATACAACTGATTTTTGTAAGTTGATTTTTGTACCCTGCAACTTTGCTGTAGTTGTTGATTATTTCTAATAGTTTTCCAATGGATTCTTTCGGATTTTCTCTATAGAAAATCATGTCGTCTGCAAACAGCGAGAGTTTCACTTCTTCATTGCCTATTGGATTCTTTTTATTCCTTTTTCTTGCCTGATTCTCTGGCCAAAACCTCCAGTACTATGTTGAATTAGAGTGGCGAGGGTGGGCACCCTTGTCTTGTTCTTGTTCTCAGAGGGATGGCTTTCAGTTTTTCCCCATTGAGTATGATGTTGGCTGTGGGTTTGTCATACATGGTCTTTATTATGTTGGGGTACTTTCCTTCTATACCCATTTTGTTGAGAATTTTTATAAAAAATGGATGTTGGATCTTGTCAAGTGCTTCCTCTATATGTATTGAGATGATCATGTGGATCTTATTCCTTGTTCTGTTAATGTGGTGTATCACGTTGATTGATTTGCGGATATTGAACCATCCCTGTGTCCCTGCTATAAATCCCACTTGATCATGGTGTATGATCTTTTTAACGTATTGCTGTATTTGGTTTGCCAATATCTTGTTGAGAATTTTTGCATCTATGTTCATCGGCGATATTGGTCTGTAATTTTCCTTCCTTCTTGTCCTTGTCTGGCTTTGGTATCAGGATGATGTTGGCCTCGTAGAATGTATTAGGAAGTGTTCCATCTTCCTCTATCTTTTGGAATAGTTGAGAAGGGTAGGTATTACACTTCCTTGAATGTTTGATAAAATTCTCCAGAGAAGCCATCTAGTTCTGGTCTTTTATGTTTTGGCAGGTTTTGGATGGATAACTGTTTCAATCTCTTTACTTGTGATTGTTCTATTTAGATTCTGTTTATTCTTGATTCAGTTTTGGGAGGTTGTATGAGTCTTAAGAATTTATCCATTTCTTCTAGATTGTCCAATTTGTTGGCATATAGTTTTTCATAGTATTCTCTTATAATCCCTTGTATTTCTGTGGTATGTGTTGTAATTTCTCTTCTTTCATTTCTAATCTTGTTTATTTGAGCCTTCTCTTTTTTTCCTTAGTGAGCCTGGCTAAGGATTTGTCAATTTTATCTTCTCAAAGAACCAGCTCTTTGTTTTATTGATCCTTTCTACTGTTTTTTTTGGTTTCAATTTCGTGTATTTCTGCTCTAATTTTTATTGTTTCGCTCCTGCTGACTTTGGGCTTTGTTTGCTCTTCTTTTTCTAATTCTGTTAGGTGTAGTTTAAGGTTGCTTATTTGGGATTTTTCTTATTTGTTAAGGTGGGCCTGTATTGCTATGAGTTTCCCTCTCAGGACTGCTTTTCGTGCATACCAAATGAGTTGGTATGACTTATTTTCATTCTCATTTATCTCTAGATATTTTTTGATTTCTCCTTTTATTTTTTTGATAATCCATTGGTTGTTCAGTAGCACGTTGTTTAGTCTCCACATCTTTGTCACTTTCACAGTTTTTTTCTTGTAGTTGATTTCTAGTTTCATAGCATTATGGTCAGAAAAGATGCTTGCTATTATTTCAATCTTTTAAAATTTATAGAGGGTTGCCTTGTTTCCCAGCATATGGCCTATCCTTGAGACTGTTCCATGCACACTTAAGAAGAATGTGTAATCTGCTGTGTTTCCATGGAGTGCTCTCTCTCTATATCTAAGTCCATCTCGTCTAGTTTTTTGTTTAAGTCCACTATTTCATTATTGACTTTCTGTCTGGATGATCTATCCATTGATGTAAGGGGGGTATTAAGATCCCCTACTATTATTGTGTTGTTAATATGTCCTTTTAGATTTGTTAATAGTTGCTTTATGTACTGTGGTGCTCCTGTATTGGGTGCATATATATTTATAAGTGATATGTCTTCTTGGTGAAGTGTCCCTTTTATCATTGTATATTGCTTTTCTTTGTCTCTCATTACCTGTTTTATCTTGAAGTCTACTTTGTCTGATACAAGTATGGCCACCTGCTTTATTTTGTTGGCCATTAGCTTGGAGTATTGTCTTCCATCCTTTCACTCTAAGTCTGTGTTTGTTCTTAGAGCTGAAATGTCTTGCCTGGAAGCAGCATATTGTTGGGTCTTGTTTTTTAATCCATCCAGCCACTCTGTGTCTTTTGATTGGAGAAGTCAATCTATTTACATTTAGAGTGATTATTGATGTATGAGGGCTTACTGTTGCTATTTTACTGTTCAATTTCCAGTTGTTTTGCGTTTCCTTTGTTTCTCGTCTCATGTGTTTTGGCCTACCAATTCAGTTTGGTAGTTCTCTATGATGGTTTTCTTAGTTTTCTCTTTTTTTATCATATGTGTCTCTGTTCTGATTATTTGTTTAGTGGTTACCATGAGGTCTGTATAAAAAGTCTCGTAGATGAGATAGTCCATTTTCTGATGGCTTCGTATTTCTTCGATTTCTTCGTATTTCGAACCCTTCTCTTTCCCTTCTAAGTTATTGTTGTCACAACTTACTCCATCTTGTGTTGTGAGTTTGTGTTTAAAGTGATGAGGTTGTATTTATTTTTGGTGTTTTCCTTCCCTTAATCTTTGATGTTATAATTGTTTGCTAACCAGTTCTGATAGAGAGCTGCACTTTTTCTGATCTTGTCTACCTGTTTTATTCCTTGCTCAAAGCTTTGTATCCCCTTTCTCTTTTTTTTTCAGGCATGAGGGCCTTCTTGAGCACATCTTGTAGTGGGGGTATTGTGGCAATGAACTCCCTTAGCTTGTATTTATCTAGGATAGTTATTATTTCTCTATCAAGTCTGAAGGATACTTTCACTGGATAGAGTATTCTTGGCTGAAAGTTTTTGTCTTTCAGGATTTTGTATATATCATTCTACTCTCTCTTAGGCTGTAAAGTTTCTGCTGAGAAATTGGCTGAGAGCCTGATAGGAATCCTTTGTACATGATTTTTTTTTTTTATTGCTGCCCTTAATATTTTTTGTTTATATTGACTTTTGACAGCTTTACTACTGTATGCCTTGGAGAGGGTTTGTTCATGTTGAGGTATTTAGCAGATCTGTTGACTTCATTCACTTATATTTCCAGCTCCTTCCCCAGGTTTGGGAAGTTCTCAGCTATTATTTCTTTGAACAAGCTCTCTGCTCCTTTTCCCACTCTCTTCTCCCTCTGAAATACCTAAAATCTTTGTGTTGCATTTCCTAATGAGTCAGATATTTCTTGGAGGATTTCTTCGTTTCTTTTTCGTCTTAGTTCTCTCCCCTCCTCCATCTGGAGCATTTCTGCTTTCCTCTCCTCAATATTTGTAATTTTTTATTCATGTCGTCAGCTCTGTTCTTTAAAGATTCCAGATTTTTCTTTTTCTCCTCCAGGGTGTTTTTCATCTCTAACATTTCTGATTGGTTTTTCTTACTGGTTTCAATCTGTTTTGTGAAGAAATTCCTGATTTCATTGAATTGACTTTCTGTATTTGCTTGTAATTTGTTGAGCTTTTTTATGATAGTTATTTAGAATTTTTTGTCATTTAGGTTATAAATTTTTATGCCTTCTTGAGTGATTTCTGAGTGCTTGTCATGTTCCTTCTGGTCTGGAGATTTAGTATATTTTTGCATACTGCTTGAGGGCATGGGCTTATTTTTCCTCATACTGGAAATATCTGGTCACAGCTTCCACCTGCCGTCAACAGGTGTGTATTCTGAACCTGCCACAATCTGCAGTTTCTCTGGCTGATTGGCTTTGCTGAAGCACTGGGTTGGGGGGAGGCGCTCTTTTTGTCTGCCCGATCCTGGTGTTACTGAACCAAGTGGGTTTGCCTCCTGATGAGTTAAATAAGACTCTACACCAGTGGAAGTTGTCTCACAAAGTAAAGTGTATTTGCAGCAAATAGGAGGCCATGAGGAATCATTTCCAAAGTCGTGGTGTCTCCGACTTCCAAAGTCATGTATGCCTCCGAAGGGAGGCAGGGACCTTTATTTCGGATGGGAATGAATATTCAAAAGGGAGAGGCATGTATTTGCACAGATTCTGTTCGAGAATGTGCTTCCACATAATGAGGCCTAAGCTCCTCCTGGAGAGATCTTTACTTAAAAATAAGGCAAAGGGGCTGGCCTGGTGGCATAGTGGTTAAGTTCGTGCGCTCCTCTTCGGTGGCCCGGGGTTCACAGGTTGGGATCCTGGGTACGGACAGACACACTGCTTGTCAAGCCATGCTGTGGCGGCATCCCATATAAAGTAGAGGAAGATGGGCACAGATATTAGTCTGGGGCCAGCCTTCCTCACAAAAAAATAAATAAAATAAGGAAAGATCATGGTGCAGCTCTTGTGCTGAGGCTTGGTCATTCTCAGGATGTTTGTTGGTACGTCTCCCTTAAGTTTCTCACTTGGTCAGTTTCAGGATGGTGGTGGTTACATCTCCTTAACATACAAAAGGGAAAGAAGTAGTTTGGAAAAACTGTTAATTGCTTCCGAACCCACCTTTGAGTTTCTCAAGGCACCTTGTTGGTGACACTGGGAGCTTCTTGCTCTTCCCTTGCTATCTGCTCTCCTGAGGTGCTAGCTTGATGAAGACACCTTTGGAACAGTTCAGTCCTGTCCATACGGGAATTTCCCACAGGCTGTGAGAGAACTTGGAGAGTGACAGTTTTCCCGCAGAGTGCCCCTCTTCCCCCTCTCTCTCTGAGAGCCTCCCAATCCCCGTCTCAGGGTCGCTGTCATTGGGGAAGGAGAGGAGTTCTCCTTACCTCCTTCCACTTCCTCCAGGAGTTCCAGCACCTCCACTTTCGGATATAAGGCTGCGTGGGTCTCTCAGACATCTTTTGTGTGGTGTGAATATCCTCTGTTGGTATATGAATGTTCTTTTTATTGTATCTGAAGGGGGAAAGTTCACTCTACCGTGATGCTGACGTCACCCCAATGTTTGCTGGTTTTTGTTATTTTGTTTTTTCATTGTTGTAGGCTATTTCTGTGCTGAAGATCAGCTTGAGGCATAAACTGAAGGTCTTCTCAGGTCTTTTCAGAGCCTTTCCCTGAGCATGTAGTCACTTTCTAATTTTCCTTGTACGCGCAGTTGTTTTTTAATGTCTTCGTCTTTAGTGTCTTGCTTTCAAAAGGGGAAAATGAAGAGGATAAAGGGCACCAGCCTTTTAAATCCCCTGGAAGTCACTTCAGCTGAGAGTGAAGTGAGGGAGGGACTTGGAACAATGGGGAGAGGTGCAGCAACAACGGCATCCCACCTCTTTGCACCTCTATGATCAGAAATAGTAGTAAGCAATCAGAGTAGAGATCCCTGATATTTGGAGGACAGGGTCCGTTTTGCCCACCATGGCTCCTGCAAATGGTGTGCAAGCTGCTCACCATGTAGCTGGGAGTGTGGGATGGGCAGCTGCTACTGTAGTAACAGCTGAAATTGACTGAAATTAACCTTAATTTACCATCTAAGTCTTCTCCGGGAAGTTGCAAGCCTTCAGCAGAGTCGAGTTCCAAAATAGTTACATCAGACAGATTCTGCCAGTGCAATTGTTGTCTAGGTGGAGAGACAGATTACTGGTGCTTCCTACTCCACCATCTTCCCAGAATTTTCAAATTAGATTTTAAAGGAATTCCTTCACTAATATAAAATAATTAGCTGAGGCAACTTATGTGACATTTAGCATAAAAACTACAAAGTTATTTGTTCTTTTTTCAATAATAATTTATATGGTAATTTTACATGTATAGTGTTATCAAATTGTAATTACTCATGATAGCTTTTTTTCTTTTGGTTTGCTTCTATGTGTGTTTTGTTGGTTTTTTAATCTCAGCAAACTGGACAAAGGCACAGTTGAATGGGTTTTGAAAAATGTCTGGAGTTTAGTGGACTGCATCCACCTTCTCCCTTCTCCCCACCCTTTAGAAAAGAATAAATGGGATGTTTGAGAAGAGAGCTATATTAAAAGAAGAGTGTTGCAAATGGCTTCAGAATCTGTGAATGCAAAGCAAGCTGGGAATCACTTCACAAAGGGGGAAAAGCAACAGCACCAGCAAATAAAGAACAGATCTTCAATTAGTGATGGTGATGGAGGCGACTCCTTTATCTTTGAAGCAAATGAAGCTTGGAAAGATTTTCATGGTTCACTTCTTCAGTTTTATGAAAATGGAGAACTCTGTGATGTCACACTAAAGGTGAGGCTGTCTTTTTTTCTTACTTTTATCAACCTCTTCAATGTATTATGAAAATGAGGGTTTCTGTAACCACACAAGGCAAATTTTTGGTGCTGTACTCATTTGTTATACTCAGAATGATTTTAGTCTCAATCCTTTTTTATTGAAGGGGAAGGGACATAAGGGAGGATAAATAAAGGGAGATTAGCATAAGATAAAATTGTTGTACCAATTAAATGTTGATACTCATTATTTCTTAGTTAATTTAACTTCTGAGAGTTCTGGAACCCTAAAACAACAAGTAGTTATTATTAGCGAAATTAATAAATTGCTGTTGACCAGATAAGCTTTTAACTTGTGAATTCAAAAATCTTGATGTATTCACTTACTCTTGATTTGGTTAGAAGTCAGGAATTCTTGGTTGTTTACTCAGCTGCACTAGTGTTTTACTGGATCTTCCTATTCTGTAATTTAATCTCTACTTCAATAGTACCATCTGTTAAGTGAGATTGTTTATCTATAACTGATAGTGAAGTAGAGTCTGTCTAGACTTGGATGAAAAGTCTTTAGTAAACTTTAAGTCTATGGTCTATAGGATCATGCTGTTCTGCTGCAAAAGCCAGTTTTAATAAAATTGGAAAAGTGATAAAAGTAGAGTGGAAGAGCCTATGTTCCAATTATTTCTCATTACTCATTTAAAGTACTTACTTATTCTTTTTCTCTCTCAGTGTAATGTTAATTTTTTTTTTTTTTTTGTCATTCATATGCATCCATGCAGCATTTTCCACATGAGATTTGCCACTTTGGGATCTCTTAGATTTTGCTTTCTGCTCCTAATCAGACAGGTTCTTAGAGCTCAGAGTCATGGAGATTGAGAGCATACTTAGAGATTCAGATTGGACGACACTCAGCAGAAGTCCAAAAACTGAAAGCATAAGCTTTGAGTTTCAGGCCCAGAATGTTAAGGAGTATAGTGTTACACTGTAAATAAATGACCTATATTCTCTTTACTTAAACTCTCGATGTCCTTATATATTTCTAGGTCCTAAGATGTTGAGAAGAAAACCATTATATAATTCTACTAGCTCTGTGTGAAGTTTAGCTATGCATATATTTTAATGAAGGAACAATTAAACTCTTTCATCTGTATGGTATGTTTACTCTCATGCCATTGTTCTGATTTTCAACCCTAGTGTGAAATTCAGTGACCCACACTGGCTTTGGCAAAAATAAAAAATGTAAAATAGATTATTTGAATTTAATCAATTGCCAATTCAGCATATCAGTGTATACATGGAAAATAATTAAATAGAATATTACTGCTTTTATAAATTTTATAATTTGATTTTAGAACAATTTTTACAAGCTACTGCATGTAGATGTTCTTAAGTGAAAAATAAGGATACAGCCATTTTAGGGCAAGTGATAACTAAACTCATAAATTTTCTTTGTTTATTGAATAATTTCAGCAATAGGTTGAAATGAAGACTAGAAGAATCTATGGTGGAAGACTAAAAATACTATGTTTGAAGCAGTGACAGAGATCATTTAGGAATGAGAAACCTCACTAATTTGAAGGGACTTTGATTTTTATTTCCTCAACTGTAAAATTACAGCGATAATTATGTTTTCGTGAGTTAGTTAAGTGAATTGATGCATGTAAAGTCTTTATGACAGTACTCGGTACGTAATAAATAATCAGTAAATATCAGCTGTTAGGATCATTATGTGTACTACTGTTGTTCCAAGGTTATCAGATAATTTTGCTATGGTATATTCTGTTCCTATTCATTAGAAAGAATTACAACTTAATCTTTTAGCAGGTCTGTTATTGGTTTTGTTTCTTAATTCTAATTCAACATTTCTTCAACTTTCAAAATTTAACTGTCACAGCCCAACTAAACCAAATAGAATTATGGATCATTTATAATGCTCTATTCAATATAAACTTTACTTTTTATATTCATATAACCTTGAGGATTACTCCTTGATATAAATTCATCTTTCTTTTATTAGTATGTTTCCTGTAATCATTATCACTTTTAGGACAAACATTTTAGAAAGGCAATTATCAAAATTTGTTTTATTGTTCATATATAAGGCCATCAGCCCATTTTTAAATTCCAAAGTGAGCACCTATATTAGAAATAGCAAATAAATTCATTTGGCAAATATTGACGAAGGTCTTACCCTAGTACATGGAGAGTACAAATAAATTTGAATAATATACTGTACTTGCCTTGAGGATATTTAAAATTTAGCCAGAGATAGGCACATACACAGCTAACTACAATACAATTTAGTGATTGCCATTTTTGTGGTATGTTTATGGAAGCATAGGAGAGGATCTGTTGGCTTCACGTAGAAGATTATATACAGTCACGTGCTGCATAACAACGTTTCGGTCAACGACAGACCACGTATATGATGGTGGTCCCGTATAGCTTAGGTGTGGAGTAGGCTATACCATCTAGGTTTGTCTAAGTACACTATGATGTTCACACAATGATGAAATCGCCTAACGACACATTTTTCAGAACGGATCCCAGTCGTTAGGTGACGCGTGACTGTATTATATTGAGATCATTTCAGGGAGTGGTAAAATTGTTTATATATTATAATGTTTATTTATTAGTGAAAATATTTTTAGACAGTATTTCCAGTAGCAGCTCTAAAATTATATATGGGAGAAGCTTCTTAAGGGCTACAGTTTGGTTGGGGAAAGGGCCGGGAGAAATTGTCTTGAAAGGGTATTGTATAGCACTAATAATGCTTAGATTATATGGTATAGATCAGTAAGAGTAGCATTTACGAAGATGCTTCTATTCATTGCCTTATGTCGTTTGAGGAAATATCATTGTCTTTATTAAAGATCATGGTTAATTTCACTTGAAGAGGTTAATAGAGATTGTTGGAGGCTGACAACCCCTTACATCACCTCTTCATGCCACCACTGAATATGTTTCATTCATATTATTTGGCTTTTTTTTTGAAAGTGCATATTTCTGTGATTTTTTTAAACAAATATTTATAGGATTCTAGTAAATATTTTTGAGACTCTGTTATAATTATTTGCTGTCAAAACTTCCAGCTGACCAGGTGAAAATAAGTGCTCTGAAAGATTGCAGGAAAACAAAATATGTAAATTACATTATAATATTATACTTCCAAGAGGTAGAAATGATAAAATTATTATCCTTATATAATGTAACAGTTAACTCCTGATGGGAAAGCAGACATAATCTCATAAAAGAGAAATGATAAAGGAGAAGGTGGTCTTGTATTTAACACTTAATCATTCATTGTTAAGAAGTCTGACAAAAATGATCATCACCTTTATTTTTGTCCATTCAACTAGTAAGTCAGTATTTTGAATTTTTTAATGTTGCTCAGAAGAGGGGGTATTTTAAATATTTGTATCCCTAGATCCTTGTTTATTTGCCCCCGCCCAATGCTATCTAAATTATTGTTTCTATTGTGCAGGTTTTTTCAATGAATGTAGTAAGATTAGTTAAGATTGTATAACAGTGAATGTGGCTAGACATTGTCATGTGGTAATTCACTACAAGCCAAGACATTATTTTGAGTCTTATATATTTAACACGTTCTTGACCTTGGCAGTAAAACACTTTTTTTGCTGCTCAGACTGATTAAAATTGGTGGATTATTGAAAAGAGTAGCTTATTGAATTAAAAGGGCAAAATTACATGGGATTAAACTGAGAAATTAGAATACAGCTTCTGAATGTACATAAAAGGAAACTTGACTTTTTTCCCTCCAGTCTTTATTTCTGTTCCACTGTTTGTCTTCGGCACTTTTACTTCAATGTAGTTCCCAAACACTTAGCTTGAGTTACTGTTAAGTGGCATAATTATAAACATTTCAGCTTAATATACTTTAGTTTTTAATGATTTAAAAAAAATTTTCTGTATGTTTGTAAATGATTTTAAACAATTTGTGTTAATGGATTATACAATGAATACTTAGAAATGAAGTGAACCTATGTGAGAACAACTAATTCATAAAAGAAGAGTTCATAGGGTAGCCAAATTTTTAAAAAGTATTAAAAATAGCTAAGAAGTAAAAATTAAATGAATTAAAAAATTGTTCACTTATTAACATTGAATATTTAAAATGTATTTATTGCTTTGGAAATTTTGGTGAAGAGAGTATTCTCAAATATTGCTGGTAGGTATGTAAATTGGCTCATCGTTTTTCATGGATAGTTTGGCAGTACGTGTCGAGCTATAAAAAGCTTATTTTTTTGATTCATTAATTTTGCTTTTCAGATTTTATCTCAAGGAAATATTATGAAATGCTGAAAAAACTTTCTGCTCTAAGATACTGTTTGTATTTAAAATATGGAAAAGTTATGTAAATAGCTGATATCAGAATGGTTAAATAAACTGTGTTATATACACTGTATAGAGTAGTGTACAGCCAATAAGTATGAAGGTTACAAAAGTTTTCAGAAACTTAGGAAAAGAAGACAAAGTTCAGGACAATCTCAGTTATGTTTCAAAACAAGAAACAGAAAAAAAGTTAGAAGGAAATATACCAACAGATTGACAATATTTGTTGAGTTGTAAATTTTTTTCCCTTTTATTTTTCTGTGCTTTCTTGATTTTACATGTTGAATATGTATTTCAGTCAGGAGGAAAAAAGAAAACTTGAAAAGTAAGTGACGTTTAATGGAAGATCATAGGTTCATTTTGTTAGTCAGAACTGATAAATGGAATTTTTATTGCTCTTTGTTTAGTTAATGCTTTTTCTAATGTCATTTTTAGTTCATTTTACGTCATAATTCAGCAAAAGATCATCTACTGTTTTCAAACGGAGTTCTACTTCGTTTGTCATACAGTTTTTCTGGTTGGACCTATTGCATCAGCAATAAAAGTTAAGGATGGGGGCCGCCCGGTGGCGCAGCGGTTTAGTCCGCGCTTGGCAGCCCGAGGTTCGCGAGTTCGGATCCCGGGCGCCCGCCGACGCACTGCCTGTCAGCCATGCCGTGGCGGCGTCCCATATAAACTAGAGGAAGATGGGCACGGATGTTAGCACAGGGCCAGTCTTCCTCAGCAAAAAGGGGAGGAGTGGCAACAGATGTTAGCTCAGGGCTGGTCTTCCCCACAAAAAAAAAAAAAAAAAAAGTTAAGGATGCTTAACCTTCCCCCGTGCCCCTCCTGCTCCCACGTCCCCATGTTGAGAGTGAAGTGCTTTAACAATCTAAAAGCCTTTGTTTCACTGTACTCCAATCTCTGTTGGCTAATCTGTGGAAAATTACTCAAGGTTTTGGTTAGTGGTTTGTATTTCAATCTTTTTTTTTGATAAGGAATCATTTTATTAACATTGATATTCTACATATTTTACTATTTCACTTTAAGCTTGACGTGTTTTTTTCTGAGCATCTTGATTTATTCATATGTTCACTGATCTAATAAAAAAAGAATGTAAATTAGAAAATTCACTAGTATCAAAAACTTAACTGTAGTATCTATGTAATTTTCAATTGTATAGTAATCTCTAATATTTTGTAGTTTGTATATTTTTCATCCAGTTTTAAACATCTAGTGTTTAGACTTTGATTTATTTTGAATTTCTGATGAAATGTTTTTGGTAATAATTATTTTTATGTACAGAGAGGAAAAATGTAGAAATAAACTTTCAAGAATATAATGAGACTGTATAGTGTCAAAGGAGAATTATTATATAAAAAGCTAAATTTTTTGATGTTCTTGTTTCATACATGTGCCTCAAAGTTAATTGAGTATTTATTCTAAAACACTACATAGAGGTGTGATTGTGTGTATATATTTATTAAATATCCATATTTTGGTTTATTTGAATTGAAGAAATTAAAATAGAGTTACAGAGAGAGCCTTATAAACAACATGAAAATAACTTGCAAGCTATTGATTTGTACAGCTTGGATGAGAAGGCAGTGTTAAAATAATGTTTATCTGGAAATTGTAGAACGCTATTTTATAGTTCTATTTTGTAATAGCGTTGGCAAGTTGTTTAATTGAGCAGGTTTATGTCTTTTGAGATTTACAAGTACTTGCAGAGAGACTAAATCTCAGTGGTGGCATGTGCAGACAATCCAAAAAAGGATATTTTTAGGCTGTTTTAAAAATGTTCAGTATCAGATTTCAGATCCCATTTTAGGGCTGAAGTGAATTTGAAAACATGCCAAGCTTCCTGCTTTAGTCTGGGTTACAACTTGAGTTTCAATAGAATCTAAGTCCTGCCTTGTGAATTCTTTTAAAAAATTAAATATAGTATAACTGACAGAAATCACCATCTTGTACTTGTTGAAATAAGTGATATTCTTTCTCTATATTAGTGAAAAAAAGTTGGGCAAGGTGCATTTATAAGCAAAACCAGTTATACATTGTAACATTGTTCTGGCCTTTTTCTTTAGAAGTTCTTATTTTAAAATTAGTTCCGAAATAGTGAGACACAACTATAAGTGTATTATATAATCAAAACGCTACAGGAAAATTGCTAAAGCACTACTATCCTATTACTTATACTCATTGATTATTTAATATAAAGTGCTGGGAAAACTGTATAACTACTGTGTTAAAAAGAAGGTATCTGTCTACTCAGTATCAGAAACTTCCAGATGGAAATAAAGATTTAAGTGTGAAACATAAAACCATAAAAGTACTAGATAAATACCTGAAGTAAATGTTTATACAATATTAGAATGATTCCCATTTCAAGCATAGCACCTAAGGCAGAAATCATAAAGAGATTTGATTTCATTATATAAAAATCTATAGGGAGTGAATAAAATTTAAAAGCACGCTATAAAATAGAGAAAAGTTTAAAATATATATATTTACAAATGACTAATACTCTGAATACATGAGGAGTTCTTACAAATAAATAAGAAGAAAGTCATTGAGAAAAGTTCATAGGAGAAACACAAATAGCCCAAAGTTTATGAGTGGTTCAAATCATATTAGTAAAAGAAAGATAAACTAAAAACAATGAGATAATATTTTCATACATCGAATTGACAAATATTTCTTAAGTTAACACTCAGAATATGGCACAGATATTGTAGGTAGATCAGAAATGAACAATTTAGCAGCATGTATCCGAATTGTACTTATCCTTTGAAGCAGCATGTCTATTTTTAGGAATTTATCTGTAGGAAATAGAGAATGTGAACAGTGATTCATTTACAACAAAGTTCACTCCTGCGTTATTTTTAATGGCACACTATTGGAAGCAATCTAATTTTTCAACAATTAAAGTGGTGAGATTTCAGTGTTTTTTATTCCTTTTATATAAAATATATCATTTCAAAATAAATTGGAAATGAAAAAAAACCTCAGTTAAGCTCATAGTAAATACTACTAAATCCTGACTTATTTACTCTGTGCTTCAGTTTGTCACGATAAATTGTGGATAATAAAAGTACCTATTCATAGGGACATTGGGACAATTAAATGAGTTGATATATGAAAAGCACTTAGAATAGTGCCTGACCTGATGACTGTAGTTAACAATACTGTAGTGTATATTTGAAAGTTGCTAAGAGAGTAGATCTTAAAAGTTCTCATCTCAAAGAAAGAAAAAAAATTTGTAGTTATGTGAGACCATGGACAGTTACTAAACTTATTGTGGTAATTGTTTTGCAGTATATACATGTATCAAATCATTATGTTATATACCTTAAACTTATACAATGTTATATGTCAATTATGTCAATAAAACTGGAAGAAAACTTTAAAAAAAAGGACGAAGAAAGGACTCGTGGACCAAAAAAAAATAGTATCTGCCACATAGTAAGTGCTTAGATGATGTTTGCTGCTATTCTTATTAATTCACAAAATACTTCTGAAATATGAGATAATATAGAAAAATCGTAACTTACTATATATACACTATAGATACATGTATGAAGGATAGGTGGCTAATTTGCATGAAGAAAATTGCCTGACTTTAAGAAATTGGCCTAGATTGAAAGTAAGTGACCCAAGGATTACATTATTAAAACAAATTACACTAAATTTGTCTGGAATTTTTATCCCTGCTACAATACATGCTCGATGCTGATCTAAAACTAATTTTTGATATTAAACTGAGTCTCTTTTTGTTTGTTTTGAACAGGTTGGCTCAAAGCTAATCTCTTGTCACAAACTGGTATTGGCTTGTGTAATTCCCTACTTCAGAGCCATGTTTCTCTCTGAAATGGCTGAAGCCAAGCAAACACTGATTGAGATCAGAGATTTTGATGGTGATGCAATAGAAGACTTGGTAAAGTTTGTCTATTCTTCACGGCTCACTTTGACTGTTGACAACGTCCAGCCTCTCTTATATGCAGCTTGTATTCTGCAGGTTGAACTGGTGGCTAGAGCTTGTTGTGAATACATGAAGTTACATTTTCATCCCTCCAATTGCCTGGCAGTAAGAGCTTTTGCAGAAAGTCACAATCGAATAGACTTAATGGACATGGCAGATCAATATGCCTGTGAGCATTTTACTGAAGTAGTAGAGTGTGAAGACTTTTTAAGTGTGTCACCCCAGCATCTCCATAAGCTTTTGTCCTCGAGTGATCTAAATATTGAGAATGAAAAGCAGGTCTATAGTGCAGCCATCAAGTGGCTTCTTGCCAATCCTCAGCATCATTCCAAATGGTTGGATGAAACACTTGCACAGGTAGGGACTGAAATAAGTTTGTGTATAGAAATGAAATGATATGGAAACAAATCAACATGCTTCATTTATCATGAAAGTGTAGATTATCCACTGATGTAATACAGTGTGAAAATGGCTTTGATTCTCACTTTCCTATTTACTCACTATACTATTTAAGGGTAAGTCTGAATTTGTTACATTTGAATTACAAATATCAGTCTCTGCTTTTTAACCTGAATATTTAAAATATCCCTTTGAGATAGTAATAATGGATATCTTATTTATGCTAATGGGAAATGATTCTGAGGAAATAGCTCTAAATTAATTTTATTTATTTATTTATTTTTGTTTTTATTTTTTACTTTTTTGGTGAGGAAGATGGGCCCTGAGTTAACATCTGTTGCCAATCTTCCTCATTTTTTTTGAGGAAGAGTGGTCCTGAGCTAACATCTGTCCCAGTCTTCCTCTATTTTGTATGTGGGTCACCACCACAGCATGGCTTGATGAGTGGTAGTGGTGTAGGTCCGCGCACAGGATCTGAACCCGTGAACCTGGCCCAGTGAAGCAGAGCGCACAGAACTTAACCACTATGCCACTGGGCCACCCCCTCTAAATTAATTTTTCACTATTGTTTTATAATGAAATTTCTAATTTTACTGAATTACTTTGCTAATGAGAGTACACTTATTACTAATGCATATAGATTTATTCTGGATAGAACTACAAGACATCATGTTCCATTTTCTTCCCTCACCACAGTTTTCCTTTTGTAGCCTCAGAAACGTGTCTTTTTAAAAATTATTTATTTATTTTTCCTGTCAAGAGGGGTTCCTTGGATAGGGAGATAATAAATAAGCCTTAGAATTACTTTCAAAATAAATTTGTCAACAAAAGCAAAAAGTTTCCTTATCTTGCAGCTGTATCTTATTTGTGTGTATGTGTGTGCTTTTAACTCAAAATCGTATTACCTGGTTTAAGCATCCCTTTAATCCACTAGAAAATCAATCCATATTTGAGAGAAGAATGGTGAGTGCCTCTACTGAAAGAGGAGATAATCTCTGAGTTAGTATATGACCTTCCAAGGTAATTGATTTGAAGAAAATAACACCTGTGTGTTTCAGATATGAATGTTTGTGTGTTTAAGTAAGAAATGAATAACATTTCCATGTGTTCAGTCTTAGCTTTAAAAACCAAAAGAACAAAGCAAAGCAATTTTCCTTTGATTGTGCCTTTTCTTTAGCAGTTAGGGGCATTGTGATTATGACAGTACCATTTTTGGAAGTGAATAAGTAACTTGACTAAAGACAATTGAATTATTTTATCCAGTCTACTTAAATCTGTAGTTAAAAGAAGAGGATATATTTAACGTATAATCTGATTTCATTAGTGCAGACCAATACTGGAAATCACTTTAGAGCTTGGCACATTAAAGTTCATTCACGTGTTAGAAAGTCTTTATGAAGTAAATGAGTTATAAAAAGAGAACATACTACAGTGAAAGTTGAGAATGAGCTATCCAGTTACAACTTAAATTTTATATTTGCCAACTATTCATGATCTTAGGTTCGTTTGCCGCTGTTGCCAGTTGATTTTCTTATGGGTGTTGTGGCAAAAGAACAGATTGTCAAGCAAAATCTAAAATGTAGAGATTTATTGGATGAAGCAAGAAATTACCACCTTCACTTGAGTAGCAGAGCAGTACCTGACTTTGAATACACCATTCGGACTACTCCAAGGAAGCATACTGCTGGTAATTAAATGACTCATTTTATCAACTCTGCTGGAAGGATCTTTGACGTATTTGAGAGTTGGTTATGTATGCTCAACCTTAATTGTAAAATGATTAGTATTTGGTAGTCTTAAAGTAATAATTGGCAAATAAGGTTATATATGAATTCTTACTGTGCATGGTTCAGATAGTTTTACCAATAAGCCAACTTTTTAAAGAGCCATGACAAGTCCTATATACTCTGAAGAGCCTGCTGAAATATCTCTTCTGATGTCTTCCTGCTTCTTCTAGGCAGAATTAGTTCCTCTGTGATTTGTGCTTTTAGAGCACTTTGTTTGCACTGGTTCTATTTTACTGTGTTGCACTGAAATTTGTTATTTAACATGTTTTGAGCCCTTCAAAGACAGGTATCTTATTTAGGTTTGTATCCCTAGTGCCAAGTATGGAGCTTGACACATATTACATATTTAAATATTTGTTTTTGCATTTTATCAAATAAAAAGAAAGGCACTAAATATATCTAATATTTGTAACAAATCATATTAGACTCTTAGTATCTAAAGCTCTTATATTTGAGGAGGCATGCAGTTTCGCCTTTATTTGCCACAATTTTCAGACTTTATATTTTCCCAAGAAAATAGTTCATGTTCACTTATGTTACTCTTTATAAATATAAAGAATGTATTTGAGGGATGAGTGAAAAGAAATGAGGTCCAGGAATTCAGGAATTGGTACTCTGGACAGACTTCCTCTACATTTGCTGCCACCTAATGTGGTTATCAAATACAGGGATCTGCAGAATTGCCTAAATAAAACAAGAACAAAAGACAATACTTGATCATGAATAGTGGAATTTTATTTAGTTAGTGTAAAGAAAGTCTGAATGTCATAGATCTGCCTATGAAGAAGTAGTTCTTATAAATAATTAGTTTAACATGAAAAGGACTGCTTATTTTCCCTTTTTTATAGGTTGATTTCAAGAATTAAATTTTTTTGAAGCGTAGATTTTTTTAAATTTGTGAATTCTGTTTCAGGAAGACAAGGTATTTAATGACATTCTTCTTCAGATTCAGATTTGAAACCAATGTCTTGGCAGTCTAGGTTATATACCAAACGTAGACTAGACCCTCATGTACATGGTCTCTTACGTGATCACAGGAATGTTATGAAGCAGGTTTAGTGAAGGATTCAGGTCTCATTATGAGATAGATGGTGTTGTTCCATTTTATGGATGAAGAGACTAAGAACCAGAGAGGGTAAAAGTGTGCTCGAGACCACAGAGAAACAGCAGAGAAAGGATTTGCGTTCTGATCTTTTTACTTAATTTTTAGTTTTTTTCTCTTCCACATCATGTTCCTACATGACCTGTATAGCTGAATTACTAGTTTCCACTTAAAGAAAATCTAATCAACGATTGGGATTACATTCTGGGATTATAATTCCCGCTGTGCCATTAAACATCTGTAATTTGGGGGCAATTTCTTAATCTCTGAAGGCCTCAGTTTATTTATAAACAAGTTTGACTGCATGATCTTTTAAGTCTCCTCCATCTTTAAATTTCTCTGACTTAAAATATTGGATTAGTTGGAAAAGATAGCACAAGTGGTTCTGGTCATTCATTTATGCAGTCATTCAGCAAACATTTCTTAATTGCCTACCATGTGCCAGGTTCTGGGTTAGGAATTAGAAATGCAAACACAAATAGAATATAGCCAGCCCTTTTTTGAGAGAACTTGCAGTCTGATCTGGGGAAACAGACATATGAATGAATAAATGCAGTAAAGTATTACAGGTACTTTGATATAATCACAGGGTATACTGGGAAACACAAAGAAAAAAGTGGTTATTTTTACCTTGGAAGGGTCAGAAAAGGTTTTAGAGAAAAAGTAAACCTCAGTCTTAGTTTTGAATAATAAATAAGTTTTTCTGGGTGCCAGTTAGGGAAAGGGGTGTTCAGTTCATTTTACATTTATTGAATGCCTAGTACATGCCAGGCAGTGTGCTAGTCCTTATTAGTGCATAAATGCTTAACACACAATCTTAACCTAGCTTAGGCTCTAGAGACAGATAACAGCATAGATCATTTCAGTGTGTATTAAGTGAATGATAGTTACCAAAAGTTGCTGTTGGAACATCGAGGATGAGCACTCTGTGCATGTTTTAGGTGCATGAAGTTTAAGAGGAAGAGAAGGAAAAGATAAGGTTAGATACTGCAAAGCCGTTATGCTGTGCTGAGACTTTATCTTGTAGGGCAGTTGTTCTCATAGCGTGAAGGAAGTGGTGGCCCTTGGACCAGCAGCATCAGCATTCACTTGGGAACTTGTTAGAAATACAAATTCTTGGACCTACCCTAAACCTACTGAATCAGAAACAATTTGGTTCAGGCCCAGCAATCTGTGTTTTATGCCCTCCAAATGATTCTGAACCACGCTGAAGTTTTGATTTTTATTTATTTATTTTTTGCTGAGGAAGATTTGCCCTAAGCTAACATCTGTTGCCAATCTTCCTCTTTTTTTGCTCGAGGAAGATTAGCCCTGAGCCAACATCTTTGCCAGTTCTCTTCTATTTTATATGTCGGTTGCCGCCACAGCATGGCTGATGAATGGTATAGGTCTGTGTACGGGATCTGAACCTGTGAACCTGGGCTGCCGAAGTGTAGTGTGCCACTTTTAACCGCCATGGCCCCAAGTTTTGGTTTCTTTTTTTACTTGCAGTAAAATATTTATAACATAAAAATTGCCATTTTAACCATTTTTAAATGTACAATTTAGTGGTATTCACTAAAGTTTTTAAGAACTTCTGACGTAGGTAATGAAAAACTGTTGAAAGAGCCTTTAAATTAGATTACTCTGTTGACAGTCTGAAAGCAAAAAGACTACTAAGTGGTAAGACAGGACAGGATTTATGCAGCAATTGGGTAATAGCTTATGAGGGCCTGAAATAAGGCACTGGCAGCGGTGGGAATAGCAAGGGAGAGGAAGGACACCTCAGGGAAGGAAGAGGTTGTTTAGGTAGGTGAGAAAGGGAGATCCTTTTGAACATGTTGGATTTGAGGTGCCTGTGGGGGACATCAAGTGGAAATGTGGCTTAGAAGTATAGATTGGAAGGCATTATGATACAGATGGACTTTAAAATAAAGGAATGGACTTTTCTTATGTAATCATGAAGTATGTGAGAAGTAGGCTAAGGATGAAACATGGAAAATATAGGAAAGAGAGATGATCTGAAACAAAAGGAGACTTTGATATTATGGAAATCAAGAGAGTTAAGGAGTTTCCCCAAAAAACAGAGAGATCAACGTGTCAAGTGTTGCGGTTGTGTGCAAAAAGAAATTAATTTAAGAGTTTATTGGATTTTGTTATGACCTTAGCAAGAGCAGTTTTACAGAGTGGGTGAAGATCTAAACCATATATTATAGTGGGATGTTAGCAAGCAGAGAATAGCTGATATATCCTATCCTTTGAGAAATTCAAATGGGTGGAAAAAAGAAAATTAGATTTGTAGTAACATAATGACACTGAATGCTATGCATATAACTTTTTTTTTTTTTTTTTGCTGTTAAACAGTATTTTGATTTCTTAAATATTTTTTCCATGCTAATTAAAAAAAATTAGGGAACTGTGATTTTGATCTCTATTTTGTGGCTTTACCTTTAGGTGTGCTGTTTTGTGTAGGTGGTCGAGGTGGATCTGGTGACCCCTTTCGCAGTATTGAATGCTATTCTATCAACAAAAACAGTTGGTTCTTTGGACCGGAAATGAATAGTCGAAGGCGACACGTGGGTGTAATCTCTGTGGAAGGTAGGTCCACTATTGTCTTAAATCATATTATGTGATCATAATGCTCTTTTTAAATATTTGAACTTTGAGAATTTTCTTCCTTTCTCTAAGGAAATTGCTAAATTATAAAATATGTTTCAAAATATCAATAAAATATTTGGATGGTGATTATTTACTTGTTTTATGCCCATAGATGCTCAGTGTACAATTTCTTGCATATACGTGCTTAATGGGAGGGGAGTATCAGGGAAAAGGGAGTGAAAATAAAGAGTTAAACTATTCTGAGTTATATTTGCAAAAGAATCAAACTAAAGAAAAATGTTTATTGAACTCATAATAAACATATATCAGTTTTCTATATCCGTCTAATTTTTTTTTTGGTCAAAAATTTGCCATTTATTTATTATCTTCCCATTTCTATATATAGTTTTTTTTTTTTTTTTTTGGAGAGGGGCTTATATCACACCTCATCCCTAAACAGAAATAAGAAATTTTTCCTACAAACCACAATATCATTAATTCACCCAAGAAAATTAACAATAATTCCCCAATACCGTATACTATCTGGTCCATATTTGAATTTCCCATAAATGTCCCAAGAATGCTATTTATAGTTATTTGTTGTTGTTCAAACAAGAATCTAACCTAGACATATACATTGTCTTTGTTTCATCTCTTCAGTCTCATTTAATCTAAAATAGTGCCCCCCCAATAATGTGTGCTTGATTAGATTCAAGTGAAACATATTTTTAAAAAAGGATGCTCTATAGGGGATGCTGTGAACTTTATCTTGCATCATAAAAATGCCAACAATGACTGTATACCCATCTAATTATTATTGAAATGAGATTTTTTTACTGGTTACTGAAAATGAATTAATTGCAGAACCATGGATAAATTGTTAGGAGACTTTAAAAAATCACTTTTTTTCTGATTATAAAAGTATAGATCCTTTTTGGGAAAATATGAAAACATATTTTAATAAAGAATAAAAATCATGAACCCAAACACCCAAAAATAATCACAGTTTATATTTTGTTATGTAATCTTTCCAGTTTTTCTGTGTGTATTATTTTTATTTCATTTAGAAAAAGTTTGATCATATTGTATTGTTTCATATTTTCCTAATATAACATGAGCATTTTAAAATTTTATTAAACATTTTTTGAAAACATGATTAATGATTTCATCTAAGAAATAAAAAGCTGAGAAACCTAAGGGAGGGATAGTGCTTGAGCATTTAAATAACTTTATGTAGAACAGCATGTTTCAGGCATTTTGTTATGTAGAAGCTTACATTTATTTTCATTTGACTGCTGAAGCGACATTGGTCATAATGTTGAACAGAAGAAAACTTGTTGAAAATTAATTTACCATGCTTTTCTAATTATGTATTGATTATATAAATAACATTATCAATTTATTTATTTGGAATCAAATTTAAATACTTCTCTATTTGACAGGTAAAGTGTATGCAGTGGGTGGACATGATGGAAACGAACATCTAGGTAGCATGGAGATGTTTGATCCTCTCACTAATAAATGGATTATGAAGGCATCAATGAACACAAAAAGGTAGATTGGCGTGGAAATTTATTTTGATTTGTTGGTGGAAAATAAAGAAAGCTTCCTATAATTGAAAGGGCTAATTTATTTACTTTTCACATTTTTAGAAAATTTAAATGCCTTCTTAAACACATTGTGTTAAAGCGTCCAGTGTGATGCTTTGTTATAACTTTTTATATTTGAGAATTAAAAATGGAATCATGTCTTACAGGATGATAATGATTGTCATAATTTTCACTTAGACCTGAGCATTGATTTTTTTTTTTTACTTTTTATTTTGAAATAATTTTAGTTATTCAGAAAGGTTGCAAAAATAGTAGAGTTCCAGTGGTTCTCATCTGAAGATGATTTTGCTCCCTCTATGGAGCACTTGACAATGTCTGGAGATATTTTTGGTTGTCACAACTTGAGGGCGGGGAGGTTGGGGGAGGCTAAGGATGCTGCTAAAGATCCTGTAATGCACAGGAATGCCCCCCACAGCAAAGAATTATTCAGCCCTAAATGTCAGTCATGCTGAGACAGAGAAATCCTGCTGTATACTCTTCACCCAGCTCCCATAATGTTGACATCTTACACCATCGTAGTACAATTATTGACACTAGGAAATTTACATTGATACAGTGCTATTAATTAATCTGTAGACCTTATTCAACTTTTGCCAGTTTTTCCACACATCTTATGCTTCTGATTGTTTTTTCTTGTCTAATTGTATTGCCTAATAATCTAATACAGTGCGAATAGTAGCAGAGATGGTAGGTGTTTTGTCTTGTTCCTGATCTTAGTGGAAATGTCACCAGCGTTTCTCGATTAGATAAGATACTGGCTTTAGGATTAAGGCATATGTATTTTAATATGTTAAGAAAATATCCCTCAATTTCTATGTATTCTTTTTTATCATTACAAGTATTAATATTTAAAATTTTCATCTATGATAAATTGAGATGTATGTTGATAAATGGATCAGTCTAATGAGAAGGAAGATTTTTTAGTAAAAATAATTTTGTAAATGTTGACTAGCCTGTTCAGAATTTTTTAATGACTTGAATACTAAATTTTCAGATATCTTAAGGTAGTAGGATAGCTAATATCATGTGACCAAATCAGGATTCAAAAGCATAGTAGACTCTAAATCTATAGGCAAAACCTAAAAATATTAAAATTAGAGTTACAGGCTAAAAACCTCCTTTAGGTATTTTAAAAAATCAGTTATACCAGTACAGCATGGTGGGAAGTCAGGTTTGTGATTATGTTTATGTGGGGAAAAGTACCTGAACCAGTATGAAGCACAGCTCTTAAAAAGAAAGAAAAAGAAAATATAATGGTAGTTGCCTACATTAGTGAAGTGAAGCTTTTAGATCAAGGGAGATTGTAGTCATAATACTGTTCTTTATGCTAATCTGTCCATATCTATAGCTGTGGTCTCAGAGTGGGATGTGCAGCATCAGTTAGCGTATGGGAATAAAAAATTAGACTCTCTATATTTTTTATTTCATGCTTTTAAATTTATTTTGAGTGGATGTTTTATAATAAACATAACCTGTTAGTACAGTAATGTATAATTTGAAAATAATTATGGTTATGTGGGAGGGTGCACAAAAATTAATTGTTAAAAATGTGAGAGTAATAACCTGGGACGCATGTAAGTAAGGACTAGCAGGTTAGTAAGAGATCTGAAAACCATGTCATATAAAAAAATGTTGAAGGATTTTGGTTTGGAGACAAGAGGACTTAAAGGGAGTATCTAGATATTTTAAGAACTGTATAGGGCTTTAGACAGAAGGAGTAAATATTTATTAATAGTTCAGTATAATAGCAGTGGAGCATATTGTAATTCTTCCCAGTGGCTGGAATTATACATGTGTATGTCAGAAAGATGACATATATTTTTGCACCAAATGGGAGATTAAATTAGATTACCTACTCTTTTTCTTTTTCAAATTGAGAATTCAGCAAATAGGGTGAGGATTTCAAGGACTGAGCTTAATTTACATAAACCTAGATACTAGAATAATTCTTCCTCTTTGTTTCAGAGTGAAAATGTAATAAAAGAAAGAAAAAGAGGGCTATCTGAGTAAACATTGAAAATACTGCTTAAGAGTAGCTTTGTATAGAGAACAAAAATCACAACATCTCTATTGCAATTTTATTTAAAAAAACAAGTAAACCTAATAACAAAACCTAACTTCAAACATTGTGGCTTGTATGGTTTGCAACCTGTAGCAACATTCTGTCAGGGTTAAAAATTCTTGTTACCAGAAAGAGCAATTTTAAATTGAACTGCAAATGGGGATACAGTGGCATCTAATTTTCTATTCTTGATTAATTTGGCACAAAATGTCTGTTTTGTTTGTTTTTTGCTGAGGAAGATTTGCCCTGAGCTAACATTTGCTGCCAATCCTCCTCTTTTCGTATGTGAGCCGCCACCAGAGCACGGCCACTGACAGGCAAGTGGTGTAGGTCCACACCTGGGAACTGAACTTGGGCCGCTGAAGCGGAGCACGCCAAACTTAACCACTAGGCCACGAGGGCCAGCCCAGACACAAAATGTTTTTAACTGGGTTTTCTTCATGTTGTTAAAGTATGAAAAAGTAGTTGGAAATGTGAAGAGAGTTCTGCTGAAAAGAGATTTTTAGCCTTTTTTTCTCCGCATAAGGAGAAAGAATCCTAGGGAAAGAAAAGCTGATGTTAAATATGCTATTACCTTCCACTTATCTACAAATGACATTTTAATACTTTAATAGGGCTTGATTTGTGCTACATGGTAACTACAAATAAATAGTTTAAATTCTAATGCATGGATTAAAATGGGGGAGAAAATCCTAAAGTACATTTTTAATCTTCATGCCTTTGCCTCTTGATCGTGCGAGGCTGATTTTTAGCCAAGAATTAAGTGAAACTTCTCTAGAAAAATAGCAGTTGAAGTGTTTTAATCTTTTAAAATATTCCCTGAGCACTTAAAACAGTTGGATAAAATAACTATCCAACTGTTTAAAAAAATAATAGAACTGCAATTATTTTATATTATTTGCTTATAATTTGTCTTCCCACAAATCATTTTTTCAGTGTGCATTCCAAGCTCATTTTCACAAGTAAAATATCTGGTTTTTATATTTTTTTCCCCTTGTTTTTCATCTTTCCACTAAAACGGACACTGGTGTTTATTCAAGCTACAGTTTTATTGAAACCTGTCATCCTGACAGAATCTCTTGGAGTTGTTTTATTTATTCAACAAATACTGGTTAAGTGCCCATTGCAAGACATATCAAGTGCTGAAGATACAGCAATAAGTGAGACAAAGTCCTTACCTCCATAGAGCTTACATTCTAGAAGGGAAGATACAAATAAAGATGTAATTACCAGGGTAGTAATGTTAGCACAGGGTAAGTAAAGGGTGCTTGAGAGTGGAGAAGATCTTAATGAAGTCCCATTTCCCCTAAGATCTGAAGGAATGGAAGAATTTAGCTTGGTTAAGTAGTGGTGGGTGGAAGTGTGGTGGGTGGAAAGAGATGATGAGTCTTTGAAAATCTGGAGGTGTGAATGAGAGCAGAGAGCTTGAAAGAAGTCCAGTATGGCTGGGAGATCAAAGGGAATAGAGTCAAGAGATAAGGCTGAAACAGTGGGCAAAGAATGGAGGCCTTTCAGTTTTGCCAAGATTTTTAAATTTTGTCTGGTAGGCTTTGAAATGTATATATAGTCTCTCTCTCTCTCTCTCTCTCTCTCTCTCTCTCTCTCACACACACACACACACATACACACACACACACACACACACGTGTGTGTTTTTAATAGCAGGGGAATGTTAGAGTCAGATTTCTCTTTTCAAAGATCCTGTGCATATGAAATGGAGAAAGGATTTGAAGAGGACCAAAAGGGTTTTTGTACTATTTCAGTCAAGAAGTAATGGTGGCTTGGACTACAGTAGTAGAAGTTGGGATAGAGAAAATAGGACATATTTGAGAGAGAGTTCAGAAGTGTACAATCAACAAGATTTTATAATAATTAGATGTGGGAGGTAGAAGGAACAATAAGGGAGAAGCAAGAATAATCCTTCAGTTTCTGGCTTAACTGATTATGGATAGTGGTGCAATTTTCTGCATTAGGGAAAACAAGACGATGAATAGGATAAAAGTTTTGTCTTGTGATGGGTGTATTAGTTTTCTATTGCTGTGTAACCAGTTACCAGAAACTTAGCCTCTTGAAAACAATATCCATTTATTAGCTCACAGTTCCATAGGTCAGAAGTCCAACAGGTTTGACTGGGTTTTCCACTTAGGGTCTCACAAAGCCAAAATCAAGGTGTAGTCTAGGCTAGGCTCTTACCTGGAAGCTCTGGGGTAGAAACCGCTTCCAAGTTCATTTAGGTTATTGATAGAATTCAGTGCCTTGCGACTGTAGGACTGAATTTCTCATTTTTACTGGCTATTGGCCAGAGGTCACTCTCAGCTCCTAGAAGCTACTCTCAGGTCCTTTCCAAGTGTTCCCCTCTATCGTCAAGCAGGCAGTGGCATGCAGAATGCACTTCCTTCTTTGAGTTTCTGACTTGTCTCCTGCTACCAACTGGAGAAACCTCTGGTTTTATAGGGCTTATGTGATGTGATTAGGCCCACTCAGGTAATCTTTCTTTTGCCATATAATGTAGAATAAGCATACGAGTAAAACTAGAGGGTGAATAACTTAGGGGGTGGGGGCGCATCTTAAAATTCTGCCTACCACAGGGAGGTAGACACTGAGTTCCATTTCAGATTAAAGTTAAGGTTGAAGAGCCAGCAAGACAGATTTGAGGTAGAAGTTGGATATATGTCTGGAAATATACATTAGAGTTATCATAAGTCCATGGAAAGAATGAGATTGCCTATAGAGAGAGAGTATAGGGTATAGAGGCCTTAGAGAACTTCATAATTTAATGATGGAGTGGACAGGGCACTGATAAAGGAAGCTGAAAAGCACCAGCCAGAGATGTGGGATGGAACACAAATGAAAATCAAGAGGAGAGTTTTGAGGAATAGGAAATAGCCAATAATATCACATGCTCTTGTGGTTTGGGGTGTGGAGGGGGAGGGAGAATTATTAGGCACACTTATTTCTGCCATGATATAACATCCTTATGTTCTACAGTGCACACAGTTATTCACATATACCTGAAAATTTTTATAACCGCAGTATTTTGTAAGTCGTTGCTTTATACTCAAGAGAAAAGAGGTTAAGGAGACTGGAAATGAGTAACAACATTATCCTTAAGAATCCTTTCCTAGGATACTCTTTTGGTAAACTTAAATTAGAATCTCAGTAGAGCGGCTGGTCTCTCCTGTAATAATAATAGGTAATACATAGAGCACTAAATATGGGCCAGCCACTGTGCTTTTCCTATATTAACTTATTAGTATCAGCTGTGTCTACTCCTGTCTCAAATGGGGTACAGATGAAGAAGCAACATAGTAGACATTTATAAAATACACTACTTTATCCAAAGTACATACCAAGTCAGTGACAGGTAATAGTCTTTGAGTAGTTCAACTTTTGATTGCTACAATGTTTTTTGGGGTTTTTGGTGAGGAAGATTGGCCCTGAGCTAACATCTCTGCCAGTCTTCGTCCACTCTATATGTGGGGTGGCACCACAGCATGGCTTGATGAGCGGTGTATAGGTCTGCACCCGGGATCCAAACCTGCAAACCCAGGGCTGCCGAAGCGGAGCGTGCGAACTTCACCACCATGCCACCGGGCCAGCCCCATACAATGTGCTTTTTAAGAAATTGATAGAATTTTTTTCCAGTCACCATTACAGTGAATTAGCTTTTAACATGGGCTAAGTCTCTTCCTTTCCAACAAGAGAAATAAATGCCCTTCAGAAGTAAAGCAATGTGATATAAAGCATTTAATATAAAAATTAAGGTTCTTTTGTGTGTATAATGAAACTCTGCAACAAAACATGTTTTCCAGTTACATGAATTTAGAAATGAGATTGACTTCTGACTTCTATAGCAAACCATCTCTGTCAGTTCATCAGCCTCTCAATTATGCAACTGTATATTTCCCTAATTGAATGTTTTGGACTCTATTTATAGTATTTTATTAGGTTTTACTTTATTATTTCATTTGAGTTTAAAGTAACCTGTGTAGGCTGTGCAATGTGAAACTCCAGAGGGTACTGTTCTCACAGACTTGCACAATTTGGCAACACTGTAGCCATCTATTCAGAAGCTTTGATAAATCTAAAAATAATAGGAAAAAAACACATTGAAGTTTAACGTGATAAATGCCTTGCATTGGCACAATTTTTCTGCTACCTTTTTTTCTTGAAACAAACCCGGATGCTGAAGTTTATTTGATTGTCTTTGCAGGCGAGGAATTGCCTTGGCCTCCTTAGGAGGTCCAATTTATGCAATTGGAGGGTTAGATGACAACACTTGCTTCAATGATGTGGAGAGATACGACATAGAATCTGATCACTGGAGTACAGTGGCACCAATGAATACCCCCCGTGGAGGAGTTGGCTCTGTGGCTCTAGTAGTAAGTTATGTGGCATCTGGCTTTTTGGATTGCATTGTTTCCCATCCCTAACCAAATAGGATCTGGTATATTCATATCTCCAGTATGCAGATATTGCTTTCACACCAGATTATTTCATAAATACTGCTTTCTTGCACATTCTGGTCTACCATTAGGACAACACATAAATAAATTCAAAATCTAATGTTATGTGTTTTTATTTTTTCTTTATTTAGAACCATGTGTATGCAGTAGGTGGCAATGATGGAGTAGCTTCTTTATCTAGTGTGGAGAGGTATGATCCACATCTGGATAAGTGGATAGAAGTTAAAGAAATGGGTCAACGAAGAGCAGGCAATGGAGTTAGTGAGCTCCATGGTTGCTTATATGTTGTTGGTAAGTGGATGGTATTTCTCTAGTTTAACTTATTACAGGATATACAATGACAATGTCATAAAACAACACAATAACAAATTATATTGCATTTAGGCTCAAGTGAAATCAGTTCTAAGATTCATCTTTGAATTCTCAAGGTTTACATTCTCACTTTTCTGTTTATATCTTCATCTTTCATGTGTAAAACTTCTACCTCCATATTTTTGCTAGGGAGTAGCAAGTATATCTAAAGTAGGGGATTACATTTAAATAACATTTTTTTTTTTTTAATGTAAGGACACAAATTGAATGTGCTTTGCTAAAATAAATCTTTAAAGATCTAAGACATTTTTCTCATCTTCATTTCAGGGGATTATGTTGACTAAGCAAACCAATAGGTATTTCATATGCATAATAGCTGTTGGCATCTTAATATTGCTTTTTGATATACTGAATCGCAAAGTTGGAAGGGACAATAAGGCAGAGCTTTCTCAAACTTTAATATGCATATGAATAATATGGAGATATTGTTAAACTGCCAGGGGGCTTAGCAGTTTAGAGAGGCTTAGATTTTGTATTTCTAACAGCACTCAAGTGATAATTGATGCTGCTTCTGGTCCACTCAACACACTTCAGTAGTAAGGCTTTAAAGGACTGTGACAAGGGAGTAATAATGCCCATCTTTCAGAATTGTTTTAAGAATTAGAGATAATATATGTTAAGCATCTCAAACTGTGTCTGGTACTTTGTAGTTAATAAATGGGCAGCTGTATTGTGATTAGTAATCTCTTCCTTTACAGAGGAGAAAATGAATTCAGAGAGGTTGTCACTAGCTTGTGTCACACTTATTTAGGTTGATGTAAATTGGTGTTATGTAACATAGTTCTGGATAAGAGAGTGGGATATTGTTAGCATTTAAATATCTGCAAGTAATAGAAGTAAAGCTGAATCTTCCAGTGCTTGTATTTATTAAAAAAGAAGAGAAATAATATAATTTACCTTTAGATCTTGCCTGATCATCACAGCAGGTCTGTGAGGTAGTCAGAGACTCAGAGAGAGTGAATAATTTACTCGTAGTCGGAGCTGGAATTTGAACTCGGGTCTGAGAAACCAGAGTTCTTACAGGACACCGTTGCTGCCTCTCACAGCTCCCTATTGAGCATAGGCATTGATTTACATGTGTTATATGTCAATAGGAGTATCGTTGTTGCTGTTACTTGTTAAATCTTCTGGACCCTTATAGTTACAACAGACATGGTAAAAATGAGACTGACTCAGGTTGAACATTATAAAAACCCCTCTTGGTCATTCAAGTCCTACTTAAAACAGATACAACTGATTTGAATAAGGAAACTTAGAAGGTAACTGTATGCATGTGTCTCACAAGCTAATTGCATCCTGCCTTTTATATTCCTCTGCTTTGAATTCTTTATTGTAAATTTATGTGCTTTACCTAGGGAAATGATAGGGAGCTAATGAAAAAGAAGGCTATGAAAAATAGATTAAATACTTAATCTTAAATAGATTAAATCTTAAATAGATTAAAAACTTGATCTTCTATATTAACATGAACAATAATTAAAACTAAACTCTTTGTTATAATGAAAAAATGTTTTATATCATGGTGATGACACTACTATATACATTTGTTAAAATTCATCAAATTATGCACATAAAATCAGTGAATTTTACCTCAATTAAGTTGATTTAACAAAATTAAACCCATTAGAGAAGTTGATTCTTGATTTTTTTTTTTTTGCTGACCTTGTTTCTAAATAGACTGATCATATCAACACTTCCTGTCCTCAGGAAAATAGGCTTCGTCACAAAAGAGAGCTATTACTCATGTAGACTGAGATGGAACCTAAAGACACCTTTATTTATTTTTTTTTTTTACCATTTTTTATATTGTCTTAATAGTTTATAACACTGTGGGGTTTTAGTTGTACATTTTTGTTTGTCACCTTGTGGATGTAACCTTTCACCCCTTGTGCCCACCCCCCACCCCCCTTCCCCTTGGTAACCACCAATCAGTTCTCGCTGTCCATGTGTTCACTTATATTCCATATATGAGTGAGTTCATGCAGTGTCTGTCCTTCTCTCTCTGGCTTATTTCACTTAACATAATACCCTCTAGGTCCATCCATGTTGTTGCAAATGGGACAATTGTGTCTTTTCTTATGGCTGAGTAGTATTCCATTGTATGTATATACCACATCTTCTTTAACCAATCATCAGTCGAGGGACACTTGGGTTGCTTCCACTTCTTGACTATAGTGAATAATGCTGCAATGAACATAGGGGTGCATACACCTCTTGTGATGGTTGATTTCATGTCCATTGGGTAGATGCCCAAGAGTGGGATTGCTGGATCATATGGTATTTCTATTTTTAATTTTTTGAGGACTCTCCATACTGTTTTCCATAGAGGCTGCACCAGTTTGCATTCCCACCAGCAGTGAATGAGGGTCCCTGTTTCTCCACAACCTCTCCAGCATTTGTTGTTATTTGTCTTTGTGATTATAGCCATTCTAACGGGTGTAAGGTGGTATCTTAGTGTAGTTTTGATTTGCATTTCCCTGATGATTAGTGATGTTGAACATCTTTTCATGTGTCTATTGGCCATCTGTATCTCTTCCTTGGAAAAGTGTCTGTTCATATCCTCTGCCCATTTTTTGATTGGGTTGTTTGTTTTTTTGTTGCTCAGTTGTATGAGATCTTTATATATTACTGAGATTAATCCCTTGTCGGACAAACAATTTGCAAATATTTTCTCCCAGGTGGTGGGTTGTTTATTCATTTTGATCCTGGTTTCATTTGCCTTGTAGAAGCCCTTTAGTCTAATGAGGTCCCGCTTGTTTATTTTTTCTTTTGTTTCCCTTGTCCGAGTAGACATGGAATCTGAAAGGATCCCTTTATGTCCAATCTCAATTAGTGTACTGCCTATATAATCTTCCAGGAGTTTTATAGTTTCAGGTCTCACTTTCAGGTCCTTGATCCATTTTGAATTGATTTTTGTATATGGTGATAGGAGATGGTCTACTTTCATTCTTTTGCATGTTGCTGTCCGATTTTCCCAGCACCATGTATTGAAGAGACTTCCCTCTCTCCATTGTATGTTCTTTGCTCCTTTGTCGAAGATTAGCTGTCCATAGGTGTGTGGTTTTATTTCTGGGCTTTCAATTCTGTTCCATTGATCTGTGTGTCTATTCTTGTACCAGTACCATGCTGTTTTGATTACTATAGCTTTATAGTATATTTTGAAATCAGGGATTGTGATGCCTCCAGCTTTGTTCTTTTTTTTCAGAATTGCTTTAGCTATTCGGGGTCTTTTGTTGCCCCATACGAATTTCAGTAGTTTTTGTTCTATTACCATGAAGAATGACATTGGGATTCTGATTGGGATTGCATTGAATCTGTAGATTGCTTTAGGTAGAATGGACATTTTAACTATATTTATTCTTCCAATCCATGTGCATGGAATATTTTTCCATTTCTTTATGTCCTCCTCGATTTCTTTCAATAGTGTCTTATAGTTTTCATTGTATAGGTCTTTTACCTCCTTGGTTAAATTTATTCCCAGATATTTTATTATTTTTGTTGCAATTGTAAATGGGATTGTCTTTGTGAGTTCTCTTTCTGTTGGTTCATCGTTAGTGTATAGAAATGCAATTGATTTTTGTAAGTTGATTTTATACCCTGCCACTTTACTGTAGTTGTTGATTATTTCTAGTAGTTTTCCGATGGAATTTTTTGGGTTTTCTATGTATAAGATCATGTCGTCTGCAAATAGTGAGAGTTTCACTTCTTCATTGCCTATTTGGAGTCCTTTTATTCCTTTTTCTTGCCTAATTGCGCTGGCCAGAACTTCCAGTACTGTGTTGAATAAGAGCGGTGAGAGTGGGCACCCTTGTGTTGTTCCTGTCCTTTCAGTTTTTCCCCGTTGAGTAGGATGTTTGCTGTAGGTTTGTCATATATGGCCCTTATTATGTTGAGGTACTTTCCTTCTATACCCATTTTGTTGAGAGTTTTTATCATAAATGGATGCTGGATCTTGTCGAATGCCTTCTCTGCATCGATTGAGATGATCATGTGGTTTTTATTCTTCATTTTGTTAATGTGGTGTATCACATTGATTGATTTGCAGATGTTGAACCATCCCTGTGTCCCTGGTATAAATCCCACTTGATCGTGGTGTATGATCTTTTTGATGTATTGCTGTATTCGGTTTGCCAATGTTTTGTTGAGGATAAGACACCTTTATTTTTAAAGGAAAGAGCATTGTTAAAATAACAGTCTCTATTTTTAACCCTCAGGAATATAATAAATAACACTGTTAGAATGATCTATAGAGGGGACTGTCATCATCTAGAATATGTAGCATGAAGATGTAGTTTTGGCAAAAATTGATAAGAATTCAATCATAGTCCACCATCTCTGTAATTATAATGGCATTTATAGTATTAAGGGAAACAGTTGGAAGACTTTAACTTGTATCTAAAAGAGTCAAATGATTTAGTGTAGTTTATTCTCTTCTCAAGCTATCTTACTCTTTAAGAATGTAATACACACATGTGCACCCAGAGAGAAGGAATCTCAATACTGTCTTGCTTGCCCCTAGGAGGCTAAGGAAAAATTATATGAATGTCTGTGGGTTGGTTTTTTTTTTTTTTTCCTTCTAAATTATCTGCCTAGACACAGGGACTCCAATTTTTCCCATTTTAAGATTTTTAATTCTAGTATTGAGGTAAAATACAATTTAAATTATCTTAAATTATAGAAAATGTCTAATAAGAGTTGTAGTGGTGATAGATAGGTGTTGGGGTGAATTGTTTTCCTGATTTTCTCAGTTTTCTAAAATGTTTTTAAAAGATTGGGTTATAGAAGCTATTGAATTGATATTTAGTAGTTAAATTCTATGAAATGTAATGCCATTTTTAAAATCTTTTTTTATATAGGTGGTTTTGATGATAATTCTCCTCTGAGTTCAGTTGAGCGGTATGACCCCCGAAGCAACAACTGGGATTACGTAGCAGCACTTACCACTCCCAGGGGTGGAGTGGGGATTGCAACAGTGATGGGCAAAATCTTTGCAGTTGGTGGTCATAATGGCAATGCGTACTTAAATACAGTAGAAGCATTTGATCCAGTGCTGAATAGGTAATTTTTATGTTTTCTCCATGCATTAATGGGATCTTCCAGTACCAGATTACACCAGAATGCTAGTTAACAAAAAATGTTTAGGATATCTTATCTCCCATAGGAAAATTGCTGTCCTTCAAAACCAGTTCCATAATAGGGAGTTTTTGTCTTGGTTGATATTTTAAGTAAAGTAAATCATGCTTTGTTTTAAGGTAACATTCTCTTCTATCTTTTCAGGTGGGAGCTTGTGGGATCTGTGTCTCACTGCAGAGCTGGAGCAGGTGTAGCTGTGTGTGCCTGTTTAACGAGCCAAATTCGAGATGTAGGTCATGGATCCAATAACGTGGTTGACTGTATGTGATTTGAGTTCCAGTCACCAACAATGTAGTCATATCTGATAGGCAAAAAAGACCACCAGGATTTTGTATGACCACCTTTGAACAGTTTTAACTACTACTAGAGTCTTACATAATGTAAACTGTTGTATTGTGACTAAGTGCAACTTTTGGAATCGTAGCTGAATAATTATTAGTAATAAAGTTAAATTTGATACTTCCCACTTCAGCAAATAATGGAGTAGGGAAGGAAGACAGTCTAACCTGAAACCATACCTCCTTCAAAAAATGTTAAAGTAGTGCCAAAATCTTGAAATCCCTTTTTAAAAAAAGTGTGGATGAATCAAAATGTAAAATGGAGTCATTTGCCAGGTTTTACCTTTTCTTTTGCCTGAAAGTGTTAACCTCAGGCAGTGGATTTTTCCTGGAGGGGAGCTTAGAATCTACTTGTCAACACAAAGATATCAGGACATGTAAGAGACCTACTCCTTTTGAAGATCATTTCTACTTGGTGCTGATGAATTTATGCCTTGCTTTTTTCTAGGTGTTTATTTTTCTTTCTTGGATATTTACAGTGTTTCATCTTTCTAAGTGCCACTTGGCTGCATTTTCAGAAGCTTCTAGGAGTGCCGTAAGAAGCCCTTAGTTTCAGTTTGAATTGTTAGGACACCAAAAGACCCAGCTGAACTATTTCCATCTGAACAAATCTAAACTTTTATTTTCTCATTTCACACAAAAAGGATTTGTTTCATAATAAGCAAGAATTGATCCAGAGGAAATATTAGAGGAGAAGGCTTTAGAGTTGATGTTATTTTAGTGCCCAGTCTGGAGATCTTGAGAAGGAGTGGTGCCGATTAGACGCTTCTTTAATGAGGGGGATCTGAAAACATGTTTAACATTATTCTTTGATTGAATCATTTGATTTTGAACCCAAGATTTGTTACTTTTCTTTTTTTTTTTTTTTTTTTGCGATGAAGACCAGCTGTGAGCTAACATTCACTGCCGATCCTCCACTTTTTGCTGAGGAAGACTGGCCCTGGGCTAACATCTGTGTCCATCTTTCTCTACTTTATATGGGACGCCGCCACGGCAGGGCTGACAGGCAGTGCGTCGGCCGGCGCCCAGGATCTGAATTCGCGATCCCCGGGCTGCCAAGCGCGAACTTAACCGCTGCGCCACCGGGAGGCCCCAATTTGTTACCTTTCTATTTTGCTGTTTGCCACCTTCCTGGTTTTTCTAACTGTACAGAATCTAGATTTATTTATTGTCAAAAAATGAATGCAATTTTACAAAAACCCTCATAGACTGATTAGTTCAAGTCCATCATTACTAATAAAAGATATTGTTGGTAAAAACAGAGAAAGATTGAAGCTACTCTTTGTCCTGTTATATTTAATCCCCTCTGGTATATTTATTGAACTTTAATTGAAAATATTTCTATACATTAATTTGAAACCAGGATATTTACATACCTACTGATTTAATAGCTCTTCATGATTTTAACCAGCATTATAAAATGGCGTATTCATTATATGTATATATTTTTATAAATATTTATGAAGAATATTAAAATATTCTATTTTGTATTTGTAATGCAGTTTGGTACCTCTCTTCCAGGCCTTCCTAAATTTTCCTGTAGTCATGCCTTACAATTTAGTGCAGTTCACTGCTGGTCAGTCATCTGGTTCACAAGGAAGCTGGGGTGGTAAAGAACATAATCCCCATCCATGCAGCCCTACAGTTCATTGCCTGGTAGCTCCAATGGTCCTCATTAAATGCAGCCTGGGCCTGTCAGTACAGTAGGGCAAAAAGCTACATTACAAAAGTCAGTGCCTATTGGGTGTATTAGACCCCAAAAAAAGAAAAAGAAAAAATTATAAGAGGGCCCAAGCTAACAGGTAAAGGTCTTTCATGGAGCAGATTTAAAAGTTTCTGAATTATGCCATTTTTTTGGTGTCAGCCTATAGGCAAGTTCATAAGTCATTGCTGGGTCTGAACCAGTGTTCTCTTGTAAAACTACACCCATATTTCAGTCAATCCCCAAAGCATTTAACTCTCTAGCATTCACTGGCTGGATGTGGAGAATAAGTCTCAAAACCTGGCTTCAACTGTCTATTTCTCATGTCTAATGGAGTTCTTGTATTATAATGCTTATCTAGTTATGGTTACTAGTGTGTTATATTTATTTTTGTCGGGGAAGGGTCTTCATCTTATTTCGAAGATTATTTAAAATGTTTTTTTCTTTAACATATTTCTACCTTTGTGTGTATAGAGTTTAGGAGCATAAAGGTGTTGCTATTTCTGGTTTTACTAACCAGTAATCATCTAACATACTAAGTTGGTACCCTAGCTACCCATAAAATATGAACTACTTATAAGTAAAGTAAGGGGAACATGTGGCTGTCTGTTGCATTACGTATGGGCAGTCAGAAGCATAGCCTTGAAGGACCTGACAATGGTATAAATAGTAGAGTCAATATGTACAGTCTCTTTATTAAAAACACATTCTTTGAGGTATGAAATGAGAATCAAAGGAATCATGCAAATGAAAGATGTTTATATTCATAGGAATAAAGAGATGAAATCGTCAAAGAAGATGGCTACTTAATTGTGAGGCCTGTTACTTTAACCTCAGATGTTAATAGCGCCTACCAAAAAGTGATATAAAATAAAGCTTAAATTTTGAAATTGTAAATGAAAAAAAAGAAAAAGAAAAAATTTGCATATTATATCTTCAAGAAATATTTCTAGGTGCTTTTGTGTGCTTCTCCCATATGGTCATTAAAGCCGCTGCTTACTGTATTGCACTGCCACTTTAAAAACAAATTTCTTGATGTTGTTTTTGACTAATTTTATCGTGTTCTATGTAACTGACTATTTTTTAAATGTTTGTGTAAACTTTATACTCTCTCTAGGGAGTATTATTTATTCTCTTAATTCCCAAATGAATTTTGAACTTATAATGCTGTTAAATGCCTGGATAAGAGATTGTTGAAATTGCATAAACTACTCTTGCAAGTGGTAAACTTGAGAATTTTCCGTGTTCTTTTTTCTCCATGTCATATATGATAAGAGAATGCATTTAAAATCTAATTCATGTCTTAACCAATTAAGACTGTTTTCTGTGGTTTCTCATATCAGACTTTTAAAGAAATTATTATTGGGATATCATTGGCTCTGTCTCTTCTTCCCCCTTTATGTGGAGTTACAAGTGGCAATAAAACTTCTCTATAATATTTCCTTAAAACCATACATAAATTTGTGTAGTAATATTCCAGCAAATCAAAATAATAAATTATCACATATACTACCAAGTACTGAGATCAAAGAATTGGGTTCATATCAGTACTATTTATTGGTTTGAAATGTACTGCATGTATCTATTATGAATAGGAACTTCTTTCTATAAGATCTATGTAACTTTGCTTCTTATGGTTTGACTGCTTTTATTGAATCCTATCAAAACTATGTAATTGTTTATTCTCCAGCCCTCAAATACAGAATCTGTTTTAATAGGTTGGCTGTAGTATTTTTCTCCTTATAAAAGGGATCTTTCTATTTAACTGAAAATAGGAATTTTTGTAACCTTATAAAAATTAGAGGTTAAAGGCAACTGATGTAAGTAGTTTTACTTATCTTAGTGACTGGTTAAGCAATTGTCTTTTCGGCAATTGCAGACTTGTACTATATATAGATGAGATTCTTTATGCATTAAGATGAATGTTGTCCTTCCAAGTAATAATCTCATGAAGCTATAATTTTGGTTTTTTTAGTTATATTGCCATTGCTGAAAACTTTTCTGAAACTCCCCTTTGAAAATAGCCTGAAGAGTCCATTTGTAAGTCATCCAAGAGAATTAGTCTCATCATAGTCATATGTTAATTTTGACCAGAATCTTGGTTATGGCCCTGTGTACTTTATCATCAGACTTGATTCAAAATATTTTATGACTATCACAGGTGAAATCTACCCTCAAAGAATTAAGCTTTTCCTCCACTGGAAAAAATTTTTCAACAGTTCCAATGGAAGATTTCTAAAATTACCCTGAGCAATAGTAACTTCCTTGAAAGAAGTACATAGCTTCTGTGAGGGGAAACCTTATTTGAATGCAAGGATTCTGGTGGTTTTTGTTGTTTTAATAAGTCAGTCTTCCATTATCTTGATGGTTGATGCTAAATTCAGTCTACCTGAACAAACTCTTTAGAATATAAGGAGTTTCTTAAATTTGGGTAATAGTCATGGGGAGAATTAATAACTTTAATTTTTTAAATGTATTGTCTATACCAGTCACTTTATAACATTTTAATCTTTACAGTAATTTTGCATTTTACAGTTAAACAATAGATTCAAAGACATTAAGTAACTTGTCCAAGATCCACAACTAATCAGTGGTTAACCAGTATTCTTTGTGACTGAAAAATTCCACTGTTCCACCTAACATCAGCTGTACCTCTCACAAAGTAGTATACATACATTTAAGGAAAGATGACTTTCTTTCCCATAGCCTCGTCTTAGCATTATAAAACTATTTCTGGTCACTTTCTTTCTTTTTTTGGTCACTTCTTTCCTTTTATTCTATTGAGATATAATTGACGTATAACATGATAGAAGTTTCATCATATATATGTGATTTGATACAGGTGTATTTTGTGAAATGATCACCACCATAAGTCTAGTTAACACTATCAGCACACGTAGTTAAAAAATTTTTTCTTGTGATTAGAAATTTTAAGATTTACTCTTTTAGCAGCTTTCAAATATACAATACAGTATTTTTAGCTATAGTCACCATGCTGTACATTACATCCCCAGGACTTATCTTATCACTGGAAGTTTGTACCTTTTGACTCCCTTCACCCTTTTCACCCACCCCCTACAACCACCTCTGGCAACCACTGGTCATAATATTTCTGTATGTAATATTTGATACATATATAAAAATAAATGCAACATGGAAGTTATCAGCTTAACCAATACAACACCTATGTACCCACTCCCTAATTAAGAAGTAGAACATTTCTGGTAGTATTGACTCTACCTTTGTGTTCCTTCTCAATTCCAATCTCCAGCCTACCCTTCTCCCCCAAGGTAAATACTGTCCTGAATCAATCATTCCTTTACTTTTTTCATTTTGTTTTTATACATATATCCCTAAGCAACATATTGTTTGCTTTCGTTGATAAGCTTTATAAAAAATAGTAGCATACTGTATGTAATCTTATGTAACTTGATCTTTTCATTCAACAGGTTCATTTTTATAATTTATGTTGGGTGTAGTTTTCTATTTTTTTGCTTTTACAAACAATGCTAAAGTGGACATTGGTATACAGTTTCTTGGTACACATGTGCAGGAGTTTCTTTAGAGTATATAGCTAGAAGCAGAGTTGGTTGTAAGGTATGTGCCTGATCAGCTTTATAACATTTTTATAAGGTAATGCAAAGTTATTTTCCAAAATGGTTATACCAGTTTACAATATGGTTTATCATTTACTTGCTATCATAAGACCTAATTTTTGCCAGTCTACTAGGTATAAAATATTTTATTGTGGCTTTAATTTGCATTTTCCTGATTATTAGTGAATTGAACATGTTTCCATGATTATTAGTCATTCCTGTTTCTTCTGTGAAATACTTCTTGATGTCTTTTGTCTATTTTTCTATTTTTTTTTCCCCCTGGGAAAGATTTGCCTTGAGCTAACATCTGTTGCCAATCTTCCTCTCTCTTTTTTTTTTCCCTTCTCAAAGTCCCAGTACATAGTTGTATATTCTAGTTGTAGGTCCTTCTAGTTCTTCTCTGTGAGCCACCGCCATAGCATGGCTACTGACAGATGAGTGGTGTGGTTCCAAGCCCGGGAACTGAACCTGGGCTGCTGAAGCAGAGTGTGCTGCCATTTAACCACTAGGCCATCACATTTGGCTCTATTTTTTTTTTTCTTATTTTCTTAAGAGTTTTTTATGATAGTAAGGATACTAATATTTCTGTTTATTTTTATTACACATATCTTCTCCCAGTTTGTGGCTTATCTCTTCACTTTGTTTTTTTTGGTAAAGAAAACTTCTTGATTTTAACATAATCAATACATGATCAAATAATTATTTTTATGTCTTAAGAAATTTCTTATTGTCTCTTCTAAAAGTCAGAAAATCTCTCATATGTCTTTTGCCCACCTGGAATTGATTTGTGTGCATGTGTGAGATAGAAAAAATTTCTTTTTTTTGCTATGTGGATAACTAATTTTCTTTGTGCTGTTTAGTGTCTAATCTGTCCTTTCCTCAGGGACTTTATCTACATGGCCAATTTCCAATGTAAGTAAATGTCTATTTTGGGACTTTCTGTTTTATTCCATTGGCCAATTTGTCTAACCAAGGGCTAAGTGACACATTATTTAAATTTCTATAACTTGATTAAAGGTCTTGATACCTGTTAGAGCAAGTCTCCCCTCCTTATTTTTAAGGAGCGTTCTTGGCCTTTTGCTCTTTCATTAAATATTAGAATTAGTTTGTCAAATTCTTTGGCGGGGGGAAACAACTCCAGGAGAGTAGTTTTTTTTTTTAAAGTAGAATCACATTTAGTATAGAAAATAATTAGGGAGTATTGCCAGCTCGACAATATTGACTCTTCCTGGGTTTTGCTACTCTTTTTCAGAGCAGGGAAATTTCTTCTATTTCTAGTTTGCTAAGCTTTTTTTATAGGGGTTGGATTTTATGAAATACTATTTTTCATCTTGACATAAACATGTTTTTTTTCTACTTCAATCTAGTAATGTGGGGAATTATATGTAAACATTTTTTTTAATGTTGAGCCATCTTTACATTCTTGGGATAAACCCTTGATCATTAAGTAGTGATTATTTTTCAAAATATACTCCTGAGCTTTAATAACTAATGTTTTGCTTAGGACTTTTGCATCTGTGCTCAGGAATGAGATTGGTCTGTAATTTTTCCTTATAATGACCTTGTCTGTTTGTTTTCATAGTTTTTAGCCTCATAGAATGAATTACGGAGTATTCTCTCTTTTCTGTTCTCAGTTATTTAACATTGAAATAATGTATTTCTTGAACACTTGATAGAACTTAACTGTAAAACCACTTGGACCTATAGTTTTCTTTTGTGGAAAAATTAACTACCAGTTCAATATCTTATTGGTTATAAGATCTTTTAGGATTTTTGTCTTTTAAGTCAGTTTTGATGTTTTATTTTTTAAAATACATCATTTGCTGGATCCCACAAGTTTTATATGTACTATTTTCATTAATGTTCACTTCTAAATATATTTTAAATGTTCACTACAAGTTTTTCTTTGACCCATAAGTTTAGAAATATGTTTAAAAATTACCAAATGTTTTATTTTATTTGTTTTTTTGGTGAGAAAGATTAGCCCTGAGCTAACATCTATACCCATCTCCCTCTATTTTATGTGAGACTCCTGCCACAGCTTGGCTTGACAAGTGGTGCGTAGGTCCGTGCCCAGGATCCAAACCTGTGAACCCCAGGCCACCAGAGCAGAGCGTGCAAACTTAACCACTACGCCACCAGGCTGGCCCCATTATTTTTAATTTCGTTTGGTTGGTGATCATGATCTGTATGGTTCTACTTCATGGAAATGTACTGAGACTTGTTTTATGGCCTATTATGTAGTTAAATTTTGTTATTATGTATTCTTGAAAAGCCTAATGTTGTGGTGCATTTTCTGTGTTTGTACATTATATAAGACTAGCTAATTGTGTTCAGTCTTCTATATATTGCCATGTTTTTGTTTTGGTTACTTGACCTATCAACAGAGGGAAGTGTGTTGACGTTCCATATTATGATTAGTTTTCATTGTGTGTGTGTGTGGAGGTTTTCTGATTTACGTATATGCTAATTTAAAAGAGTTGAGCATTTTCTTTTCTTTTTTTTTTTTTGTGAGGAAGACTAGCTCTGAGCTAACATCTGTTGCCAGGCCTCCTCTTTTTGCTGAGGAAGATTGGCTCTGGGCTAACATCTGTGCCCATCTTCCTCCACTTTATATGGGACACCGCTACGGCATGGCTGGACAAGCGGTGCATTGGTCCGCGCCCAGGATCCGAAGCTGCGAACCCTGGCTGCAGAAGTGGAGCACGTGAACTTAATTGCTATGCCACCAGGCCAGCCCTAGCATTTTATTTTTAAGTAGTGTGTTTTCAGATGTGTATTTGATTCTGTTCCCAGAGACTTTATCCTGGAAGGGAGCTTTCACTGATTAGTTTTGAAGAGTTCATGGGACCTAAAATACTTCAGCCCTGTCAGACCCTGGCTCAGACCCTTTGCTCTCCCTTGCTATTGGAGAAGGCAAAACCCCATCCAGTTTCAGTGCTGCCCTGGAGCTGGTCCTCCGTATTTCTCAGTGAGTGCCTTTGGCTCTTGTGGTTCACGTTGCTCTCAGCTCAGTTGCTAATGTTGCATAGCTCTTATACCTGCTCACATTTGGGGGTTCCTCAAAAACCTAGTTTGATTGGAATGTTGTGTGTAGGTTTTTAATTTTCTTGTCTTACTTGCCCTGGCTGGTTTATTTGGGGGGCAGGGTAGGATAAAGTGGTCAGAAATTTTACTGGCACTCCCACTATTGTCTAAGAACTTTTGTCTTTTTTTTTTAATGAAGGTTTTTTGTTTGTGTTTCCCCTTTCTATTCTTTTAGTGGTTAACCTTAAAAATTTCAATGCATATTTAATTTAACAATCTAAAGTTCATCATTATGTTAAATGCCTTCCTGAACACTGAGGACCTTAGAACACTGAAATTCATCACCCTTTTCCCACTTTTGTTGTCCAGTATTTTGGTGGTTTCCCAACCCACATTTAAACATTATTAAATATTTCTTTGGGTTTACATTGATCATTTTTCTTTTGTGTATCCGACACATTCCTTCTGAGGTAATTTTTTTTCTGAAGGATGTATTTCCAGAAGTTAGTTTAGGGAAGTTCTCTTCAAGAAATCTCTTTCAGTTTCTCTTCATCTGAAAATGTCCTTATTTTACTGTCATTCTCTTTTATGTATATTTTTCACTTTTTCAGCTTTATTGAAGTATAATTGACAAAATTGTTTATATCTAAAGTGTACTATGTGGTGATTTGACATGTGTGTACTTTGTGAAATGATTACCACAATCAGGTTAATTAACACATGCATCACCTCACAGTTTCCTTTCTTTGTGTGTATGGTGAGAATGCTTGAGGTTTACCCTCAGCAAATTTCCGGTACTCAGCACTTTCTCTTACCCCTGATAGTGTTACTGGATACAATTCTAGTTAGTTTTCTCTCAACATTTTGACATTATTATTCCACTGTCATCTGGTTTCCTTTGTACTTTGTCAGCTGGCGTCTCATTATCTGTCCTTCCTGTGAGATCTCCTTTTTCTCTCTGCTGCTGCTACGATCTTGTCTGTTCTGAGTTGTAGTTTCACCGTAATGCATCTAGATGTGTCTTTCTTTATATTTGTCCAGCTAGTATGCGTTGTGATTCTTATATTTGTGGTGTTATGTCTTTTTGCTCTGAAAATTTCTGCCGTAGACTCTTGAGTATTCTGTTCTTTTTTTTCTGGGACTTGAAACTATCTTCCTGTTAACTAATTTTCACTTCAGCTCTATGTAATCTGTTAAATCATTGAATTTTTTATTTCAATTACTGTTTTTCATTTCCAAAAGTCCTATTTCATTCTCTTTTAGATGCGCTTTGTTGTTCTGGTGGATTCTTACTCTTAATTTTTTTCTTTTGTTTGTATCTTTTTTTTTCTTTGGATGTTTCATACATAGTTAACTTTATATCCTTTGGCTGATAAACCAGTATCTGAAGTCTTTAGGGTCTAAATCTGTTTATTCTCTCTGAATTTTTCATTATGGTGCCAGTCTTCCCTGTGTTGGGTGATTTTATTTTGTAAACGCACACTTAGTTGAACCTGTGGGAATCCAGAGGCTCTAAATTGGGCATGTTCTCTCTCAGGTTTTGCATTTGCTTCTCTAGACCAGGAAGTGCCCCTGGGACGTTTTAGCCCCTCTTCGCTCCTGGCCTGATTCGCAGTGCTCAGGGTTGGCTCCTTTCCTTACTGTGGGTCCAGTGCTTAGTCTCCCGGTCCCAATGCTGATAATGGCATTTGTCCTCCAGGCAACCGTGGCTTTTCTGTTCACTTATCACTCCTGCTCTGTTGACTTACCACTTACCTGTTCCAACTTATATACTGACCTCAGAGGTTGCCCTGCTTTCCTGAGAATCCAGTAAAGCATTTAGAAGTATGTCGTTTGTCATTTATCCAGGAACTAATAGTAATGGGAGAGCCCTTCAGATGATCTCGTCTCTCATAACCCCCACAAGCGATGTTGCCACTACCACTCTACAGCCAGGAAAAGGGCGTTGTTTATCTTTCGCTTATGTACTGCTGGTTGGTGGTGGTGGTAGTCCCGGGGAGTCGATTCCGACTCCTAGTAACCCTGTGTACAGCAGACTAGACCCCTCTGTAAAATTTGTTTCTTGAATATCTTAGTTAGTAGACCTTAACAGAATGAGTTTTTTGGTCCCATGTATTTATTGTCATACCTGAATTTCTTGAGTAAATTTAAACTAGGAGTTCATAAAAGGTTAATTCATGAAATGTAAGAGTACTTTGCATAGGTGCGTGTCTATCACTTTGTGTCTCCCTTTGTCCTGAATGTCTCAAGTATCAGTTATTTTACATATGCCAGTCTCTTAGTACATGGATGTGTTTATAAATCCCTTCATAAATATGAGGCCAAAGGACTGATGTAGATTCAGAAAATAATTGCATTCTGCCTGAAACTTTGCAACCTTTTTTTAAAAAAATGTTTCTGTTTTGGCCTTTGGCCGAAAGTAATAAAATTCTTACCTGACTATAAATTCTGATTTCCCCCTATTCTTCTGCAAACAATGATCTTTTTTCCTGTCTGGAAACCAGAACTCAGGACTAAAGGACACAGTGGCTATTTGTACTACAGTTTGACACACAGTGCTCTAGTGTTCCTTCTTCTACTGGTTTCATTTCATTTCTCAGTACCTATTCTAATGCAGTACTAAATCAGTGTGCTCTTTTGGGAGTCAGCTTTATTGAGGTATGATTTATATAAAATTCACCCACTGTGTTTACAATCAATGATTTCGTAAATTTAGAGAGTTGTGTCAGTGTCACCATAACCCAGATTTAGAACATTTTCATCCTCCCCCCCAAATTCTCATGAGCCCTTCTTGCAGTCAGTCTCCACTCTTCCCCTTCCTGCCTCTTGCCCCAGGCAACTAATGTGCTTTCTGTCTATAAATGTGCCTTTTCTGGGTATTTCATGTAAGTGAAATCATACTCCATATGATCTTTTGCATCTGGCTGCTTTCACTTAGCAATAATGTCTCTGAGGCTCATTTCATCCATGCTGTAGCATTTTTATTGCTGAATAATATTCTATCTTATTCATATACCACATTTTGTTTATCCATTAACCAGTTGGATTGTGTCCAGTTTTTGACTGTTACGTGTAATGCTGCCATGAATGTTTGTGAACATATATTTTCACTTATGTGGAATTGCTGGGGTGTATGATAACGATCTTTTTAAGAAACTACCAAACGGTTATCCGCATGCTATATATTCTTGTCAGTACAGTATGAGGTTTCTGGTTTCTCTTCATCCTCTCCAACACTTTGTATTGTCTTTTTCTTTGAGTACAGCCATTCTCCTGGTGTGAAGTGGTATCTCATTGTGGTTAAATATTTTCCTAAAGGAAATGGTTGCTCTCTAGTGGGCATTCTACACATTACACTTCAAAAAAAGGCAACTAATAAGCCTAAAACTAAAACTTGTTAAATTCATTTCATGTTATGCCTGCATTATTTAGCACACTGAGCGCAGTTTGAGGCCCAGGTTCAAAATGTTTTCCTCATTACCACTATTAATAATCCTCAGGAGCTGGCTGGTTGGCTATGGCTTTTACTTAATCCCTGGAGGTGCATTATAGTCAAAACTAAGCTTTTGTACTTCAGATCTCGTCCAGTTTATGCACTCAGATCTTTTGGTTTAAGGGTTTACACCTGTGGAGTGGCTAATGCCTATGAAGGAGGAGAGGAAAGGGCTAGAGACAGTTTTGTTGACTCAAACCTACCACATCCTTTCAAACAGAGCCAGAGGAGTAAATAATTCTTACTAGTGGGATGAATATAAATTCTTTTTAATGAATTGCACACAAATGGAATGTCGAGGCTCCTTGGTATTTTCAGGTAACACTTTGTAAATATGCCTGTAGAGAGTTGTAAACTTTTAGGAGAATGGGTCTTAGCTGCCCCCAGGCTGCCAGGCCTCCGCTGAAAGGAGAGAGCACTGTGCACATTAGACACAGGGAAGAAGTTGAGCTAAGGAAGGAGCCTGGCCAGGAATTTGCTGCCTTAGGAATGTATATCTGGTAAGTGAAGAAAGATGTGGCTTCAGGAAATGAGGGTAGCAGAACCAAATGCTTAATGGTTTAAAGTAAGAACTTAAGAGTTTTGCTTTAATGCAACAGGATATCTTGCTTATTTTACAGAAAGTGGAGAGAATGTGCATATGTGAAATTTCCCTAACCTCTTGTGCCTTAGCACAATGCATTTTACTCTCCTGTCTGTGAAATGATCACACATATATGTGTGTATATACACACAAATGCGTATGCACACACACAAATGCCTGAATACAAAATAGTAAAGAGAGCATGATGGATGGACCTGACCATGGTTGATTTCTGCTCCAGTCAAAAAGAGGCAAGAGGAAGAAGAGAGGCCAAACCATCCATCCATGTGTGACATTTTGGTACTTAGTAATTCTACTCCATAGTAAGTATGGTCCAATCCACTTATGTTATCAATAGGAGAACGTTTATTCAACTTCAGGATAAGCATTGGATATGAAGAGGGAAAACTGAAATATTCTGGGACTAAAATAATTTTTAAACATGTATCACAACTTTAAAAATGATACTATAATGAATATTGTTTTTTAAAGAACTAATATGTGGAGATTGCCGCCATCATTGCCAAAATAAAACAACTTAGGGAGATACTGAAATTACTTAATAGGGATAAATTTTTATCCTCTTCCTTTTGAAAATAGTGTTTTGGAGCCAAGTTTGGTGAGTTATTTATATGGACAGTATTGTTTAACTCTTCCCAGAAAAACTACCATAAAATAAGTAAGGTGTGTTCTGCCAACAATGTTAAACTAGTTCTGCAACTTTAAAGACAGAGTTATGTGTTGAACAATGGTAACAAATGTGTAGAAACAACCCCCCCCCCCCCCCAGGATGATGATTTTGAAGGACAGTGGTCTTTTTTAGTAACTTCTATGTATCTCTTTAAACACATCACTTTAATAGGGAAATATGTGATTACTAATATTTTCACTACATAGACTTTAGGGTTTCATATATTTCAACTCCTTCCTTTTTTGTTACAGGTGAGGAAATAGTACCACACATTCAGTAACATGCACAAAGTAGAGAATGATGGTTGTTTTGGCTTCTGCTTGGTTGTTTTGCCTAGACACTTTATGGTGAAAGTGAGATGCGTCCAGCTGGGGCCAAGGCATTCAGCCTTCAGTCACCAGTATGTGAGCAAGTTTTATTCAGTCCCTCTACTCTCCAACTTGGAGGACCCTGGGGGAATTCATGCTGTTGCCTGTTTTAGTTATTTCGTATTTGCTGAGAATTTAACCTTTAAAGGTTACTTTATAGGGCCGGCCTGGTGGCGTAGTGGTTGAGTTTGGTGTGCTCTGCTTCAGCAGCCCAGGTTCGCTGTTTTGGATCCTGGGCATGGACCTACACTGCTTGTCAGCCATGCTGTGATGACAACCCACGTATAAAGTAGAGGAAGATTGGCACAGATGTTAGTGTGGGGCTAATCTTAGCCAAAAAGAAAAAAGTTACTTTACATTGTTAATGATTTTGTTTTATGCTAGTTTCTTTAAGGGTTCATCACACTAAATTTTACTTTAATATTTTGTTAAATTTTTCCTTTATTAAATAATAATGTCCTCATAAAGAGAATACAAATAAGAAAAACAATCCTGTCAATTTCAACAACCACTAGAGGTACTGGTGTCTTAACTAGTTCAGGTAAGTGGAGAAAGTCTACAGGGCAACGTGTTAAGCAACATCAGACAAGGAACACCCCCTACCCCCAGTGTGCTAGTCATTTAAGTTTCTAGTGACTGAAGAGTCTCAGGACTTCCATTTTACAAAACCTCTAATTCCTACTCACAATCCAGTTTTACTAATTGTCTTGAGTATAATCCAAAAATGGTTAAATGTTAAAGTGTTAGCATACTGGTTGTGGATGACCTTTAAACAGCTTAGAAAAGCCACATTTCCTCCAGTTCATTCTCATAAGCAAAATCTCCTTCAAAACTTGAAGTCAGATGAATCTGTATCATAATGTGGGTTTCAGCTTTTACTAGCTGCTTGACCATGGACACTTCAGCTTAAATTTCATCATCTGGAAAGCATGATAATGACTAATTTAAAAGGTGGTTTTAAAAATAAAAACTATGGAAAGGACATAGCACACGTGGCTTAACACACTCTTGCCCCTTCTCCATATTTTCATTTTCTAGGTCTGTTGTGCTATGGGGATGAAAATGTATCATGGATGTAGTAAATGAAAGGGAAAAAGGCTGAGTGGCACTGCTTGGCTGTGGAGAATTCAGGACAAATACAGAGGCGCAAGAGGAATGCTGTCCTCTGCCTAACAGATAAGCTGGCTTATGCCATGCTGTCAAGCTTGAAATAACCCAGTCTGAACAGTGTAGCCACAGGGTGTTAGCTCTAGAATAGCATCTCTGTTAGAGAGGACCCGCTGAAGGCAGGAACAACGGCTATTTGAATGGAAAAATACCACATCTGAAGTTATGTCACCTGGATGGAAAAAAGACAAGCCATCCAGAAGCTGGGTGCCCGACCTACACTTCCTGCCAGCACACATCCTGAAGCATGTACTTTCCACAAAGGAATCACTCAAACTGTTGAACCGATGGGAGTAAATCTCACAAGGATGAGAAGTTAGTCTTGTCTTGCTTTTTTACCTTCATTTAAAATAAGCAAACATCAGGTTACAGGACTATAGTCAACTGAGGCTTAGGACTGATGTGACAATCAAATTTTAGATTTGATGGCTGTAGGCCATGGGGAAAGCTATGAGGAAATTCATTCTGTACATCCAGTGGGTTTCAAAACCGTGCCAATATTTTACAACCTCCAATTTATCCAGGATGAAGGGCATTTGCTTGGACAAGGAATAAGTTTTAAAGACTAATGGAGCTTCAAATCCTGAAGACCCGTGTCAGAGATGGGCATGGAGTTGCACTCATGTAGGGGTTGATCATTGACCCCTACAGGGCTGGGGAAAAAGGTGGGAAATGTAAGTGGCTTGTGGATGATGTCTTCTGAGGTGCAGGCAATGCAGCAAACTCGGGAAGAGTCACGCGGTGGGTTAGAGGCAACCAAAACTGAGTCCAAGTTTCTTAATTTACAAACTAGAAGGAAAAATAATTTCATAGAAAATGAGCTAAGTACAGGAATAGGCATTCCACACAACAAACACAAATGGCCAATAAATTTGTGGCAAAATGATTAACTTGTCAGAGAAAAGCAAATTGAAGTAGCGTAAGGTGGTTTTGCACTTTGCATCCAAAGCTGGCAAGAATGTAAGCACATCCACAGTCGGTCTGAGAGCTTTTTGAGAGAAGTGGTTTAGTAATATCAAAAATTTTAAATTTGGCTATCTTTTTTTTTTTTTTTTTTTGTGGGAAGACCAGCCCTGAGCTAACATCCGTTGCCAATCCTCCCCTTTTTTGCTGAGGAAGACTGGCCCTGGGCTAACATCCGTGCCCCTCCTCCTCTACTTTATATGGGACGCCGCCACGGCGTGGCTGGCAGGCAGTGCGTCGGCGGGCGCCCGGGACCCGAACTCGCAAACCCCAGGCTGCCAAGCGTGGACTAAACCGCTGCGCCACCGGGCGACCCCTGGTTATCTATCTTTTGATCCAGACATCCCCCTTTCAGAAATGTATCCTGTAGAAATATAAGACTGCGTGACAGTGTGCACCAGGATTCCTCAGCACAGCGTTGCTTGCAACAGCAGAATGGTGGTGGGGCGGGGGGGCAGAGGAGGCTTGTGTGTGTAAAGGGAGAATGTTTAAATAAATGGTGATATGTCCTTATTACACAGTATTTTGCAGCCAAAATATTAATATAGAAAGAAGACTGATACAAAGTGAAAAAAGAATATGCTATATCCAAGTGTATGTTTTAAAACAATGTGTTAAATGAACAAAAAACGTTCTGGAAGGAGATGCACCAAACTTAATGGCTGTTAACTATGGGGAGGAAGGAATCAAATATACTTGCCTTGTACTTTTTCGTCTGTGTGCTTTTGTGTCATTTGATTTTTTTCTAACTAGTCTATTTGTAAATCAGTTTGAAAACAGGATTAAAAAAAAAAACCCACATGATTCTCACATATATGTAGGCTTGGGACCCTCTGAAAAACTACTCTGCCAGATCACTCACTCACTCCCTTCAGATGCTTGTAGAGTTCTCAGTTGCAGTCGTGGGTACTGAGTCCTACCTGCAGGAGGAGTTTCTCAAAGACTACAGGACAAAAGCTGGCAGTTGAACAGTTAACTAAAGACATTTTTCTGAAGCCCATGCAGTTGAGTACAATTGGTTTTCCATGCCTAATTGTATACCTATAGAAATATATGTGTGCACGCGCCTGTGTGTTGTTGCTTAGATGATACAGGAATATTTACCAGTAGAGAAATACAAACCCCTAATTGTTTCTGCCTCCTACACATGAAAATAAGGTAAATGAGATGTTAGGACTGGGCCCCAGTAATAGAGAAGGGTGATTTAAAGCAGTTATCCAGGCAGGCACACAGTCTTTTAAAACTAAAATAGAATTGTCTGTTTAGAAAGTATTTCCAGGCCGCCCCGCAGTCTGCTAGAAGAGCACACGTCTTTATTGTCAGAGCCTTGGTGTCTCCAGTCTTGCTTTCAGCTGAGTGTGGTCTACTAGGAAACCACAAATACTGGAATAGTCCTATTCCAAGACAGAACAGACCAGGCGGGGACAGTTATCTAATCACAACCGAAGGAACAGCAGGTAAACCTCCAAATATATTCTGGTAAAGACCCTTTGGGCTTGAAAGTTGTTTGGAACTGATTGGAGTGTTCTAACCACTACCTAGACATCCTAATTAAAAGTAGCCTGGATTGTGACAATTTACGTTCCTAACAACCCTGGCAAATAGTGAACAAATACCTGTTTGTTTAAATAATTCAGGCTCCAAAATCCTTGCTTATAAAAGGACTGAGAAGGACACATGGAAATCACTATTTAGAGTTGTTGAGGGCATTTAGCGGGAGTAAAACCGCCTGGCACAATGTCTGGGGAAGAGCCCTTACACACCCTGAGACACCAAAAGCAGAAACTGCAAAGATGTTGGTAGAAGCCTAATTAAAACTAAAAAAACTCTGTCAAAAAGGGCCATAATAAAAACTGAAAAGCAGAAGAATTTGAAGACATATTTACAACAAATGAGGTTGATATCCTGAATGTATAAAAGGAAAAAGACGAATAGCCTGAAGGGATCGTCTGTTCTTTTTTTGCTGCTCAGAATCCTCTTCCTTCACGAACAGTGAACTCCTAGTGGTGAACTCATTCCATGTGCTTTAGGTGAAAACCTTCCCCACAGCGGAGCTGGGTACTGAGCTGAGTCGAAGAGTTGGTGACATAACTGCAAAATGGCAACTTGATACGTGACACAAACCCCAGCACCACAGAAATAAAAATGTAAATGAAAACATCAGAAGATACCATTTTCCACGTATCAAATTGGGTGATTTTTCCCCTTCACATTTTCCAAACATAACACCCAGCATATAAAGGAGTGGATTAACAATACATGCTAAAGTCATTCACTGGAAGGTGGTTGCGACAGGGAAAAGCCCATCTTTATTAACAGAGTTCTGGTGATCTAGATTCACCCAACGCTTCAAGATAGCATCACTAACACGGTTTTAGGCGCCTCCTGATGTGCTGCGGTATGAAGTACACAACACCCCCTGTGAAGGATTCTCGCCAAACCTAATCAAGCCTCTGGACCTAACCCAGTTTACAGGAAATACAGGAGATAGACGAATGCATTAAAGGATACGTAGGGAAACACACAATTTCAAGTGAAATACTATAAAAAGATTTTTTTGTTCTGAATGAATAGACTAAATGGCCAAATGTAATGCATGAAATTTGACTGAATTCTAGTTTAAAAAATAAGCTGTAAGACCCTTGGGGGATAATTGCAGAAATTTGAGTATGGACTGAATATCAGATGTTGAGAAATATGCTTAGGTGATATAATGGTATTGTGGTTACAATGGAAAATGTCCTGGGAAATGCATGCTGAAACTTTTAGGGGTTAAATATAATTCAGCATAAATATACACATATGCATATTTAGATAAAGAAAATGTGGTAAAATATTGTTGAATCTGCCCAAATAGTTTGCTTCAGGGCTGGTCACAGAAGCATTCTTTATACTATCCCCAAATTAGAAATAATCTAACAAGGGGGTTGGTTAAACAAACTGGTACAACCATACAGTTGGACAACCACTACTGAAAATAATAGACAAGATACGATGTGGAAAGTTTTTGTGAAAAAGATGAAAGCCCAGAAGAGATTTCATGACTCATCTTTCACGGGCTAGTTCAAATGAGAGCTCCCTGTAACGTCTCTTCATCAGGACTAAAACACTCTTTTTTCCCCACACTTGCCATTGCAATGTTTACCCGTTATTGCCAACTTGTCAACTTTACCATGAGCTTTCCAAGGGTGGGTCCCTCTTTGTGCAGGGTAAGGAGAGGTCAACCTAATGTAAGGAAGAACAAAAAATGGAAGAGGAAGAGGTGGGTAGTGAGATCTTCATCAGTGTTCAGTCAGAGGCTGGAGGGTCAGCTGTTGGGATATTGTGGTGCAGTGAGGGGAGGGAATAAATTAGCTACATTTTTAAGGGTTTATGACAAGCAGTATGCTAAGCACTCTCCATACACCCTGTAATGTGATCCTTGCCATCTTACTTGGTAGATACCAAATCAATAAAGTTTATAAATGAGAAAAGAAACAGAGAGGTTAAGTAACTTGCCCAAGGTCACATAGCAAATGGGAGAGCCAGGATTCAAATTCAGGAAGTCAAATTTCAGCACCTAGGTCCTTTCTGATCTATTTCATAAAACCATTGAGGTGGAGTGTTCTTTCAGAATGGCAAAGGGAGGAGAGACCAGATGGCCTTTAGATTCCTTTCAATACCAATATTCTACAAATCTGTCTACTCAGCAAACAAACTGAAAATAGGCAAACTTGATCACTGATGCACCTGGCAGTTGATGTCAGAAGGAGAAGAAACCACACTGGAGGTATTAGGCTAATTTGTGAGATTAAGATCTTGAAAATAAAGTCAACAGAAGGATGAGCTACCCTCTGCCCCCACTTTTCCCATTTCAACAATAAACACACACAGTGAATGAGGGGGCATTATTCCATGTGAGAGTCTCCGTGGCTACAAATGGTAATTACATATAGCAATTTGAGGAATTACTTTATTCAGGCAGAGGAAAAACATGGATTCAACCTCAATGATTTCTCTAAATTTTTATTAATTATTTTTTTTTTACAGCTGAATCCTCTTGTGAAAAGGAAAGAATTAAGATGAACAAGTCAATTACATGTTTGTTTTTTTACGGCAATTAATCCTCATTACAGAGAACAAACAAAAGATCTGTGGCACATTATCTTTGGAAAGATCTTTTGCAAATTTTTCTTCTAAAAAAAGAAAACAAACTATAATTCTCACAGATCACATATGTCTCTTTCAAAGGACTATACAAGGCAGCTAAATTTTATTCACAAAAGCCCCAAGTCGCAGTTCCGTTGCTGAAGTAGATCAAACGCATGGAATCCCCCTACTTGTGCTGCACAACATTCCATTGAGAGCATCACCGCCTTCCTATCCTGCATACGAATCACCGTGGACCAGAGAGCCGGCACGTTACTCCACAATAAAGAAAGATTCATATTATTTTAGAAATAGACCAGTGATCTTCATTTATCAACTGGATGATTTATTCTTTTTTTAAACAATTTTAATAATACCAAGATTTGACTTTCTTCTAAAGTTATAAGAAAGCAAAAAATATATAATATAATATAATATATAATGGTAATAAATAAAAAAAGGCAACCCTGCTCAGGTTTCATCCAAAACACAATCACATTCAGAAAAAGAAAAAAATTAAGATTTGGGACACGCGTATAAACACACGCACACACCAACATGACAGTGTATACTGAGGGGGGATGTGCAGTAATTTTAACAATACATGTTGATGGCCTGAATAAACGGTGAAGTTAATACTGCCTGTGTTAAGCATCACTTAAACGTCTACTTTTAAGCAAAGCAAGTTATCTTCCTTAGGTCAGCCACTGCCCGGTCTGACCAGTGCAGCTCGGCCAGCCTTGCTGTCAGTGGTCTTATTCCCATCTTTCCAGGCCAATATAGTCATATCTAGGCTCACAGGGACCTATTACGTTTCCTTCCTGCCCTCTTGGGTGGAGGCACTTCTCTACCCATCACAGGACCTGTTGATATCTGACGCACAGTGGAACAGAATACAGTGTGATCTCCCCCCAGGACAACAGGAAATACACAGCCACCTTAAGAAAGATGGTGGATGGTTCTTGTCAACTCATCATACATACAATTGTGGCCAATGGTCACAATTCGTTCTCAGTCACCAAGAAACCAACACAAGTGGATTGCATATTTGAGGTTTATATGGTAGAGATACCACTTGCAACATCTGAAGCAAAATCCCCAACATCATGTAATTTTATCACTCCACCTCCCGCAAACAAAATGACAAAAGATTAAAAAAGGCACAGGAAAAACCTTACATCTATAAATTCTAAAAAGGAGCAAAAGCAAAAGAGGTGACCCACTAGAGAAAAGGAAAAAAGGAGCAAGTACCGCCATCATCCCGAGACCCCTCCACAGCCGCAGCGTGTGACTCACCTCCCAGCGAACAAATCTCGACATCTGTTTCTAAAAAAAGACCAAATATTCTTGCATGATTTAAATACTGCTCATCAGAGGTAAAGAGTGTAACAGATGAAGTGGCAGAGCCTTTCAAAGATTTTGTGTAGTGTCTGGGAAAATAAATTCCTAAGAAAAAAGTAAAATCTGCAGTGGGAGGTAGGGAATCAAGCCTTGTTTGATTCATTTACCTTCAGATACACCTCAACCCTCATGAAGCAGAAGAGCACAAGGTGCAAGACCTACATGACATCTCTTAAAGCCACAGCATTATCCCCGAATTAGGTCTGGTCAACAAAGGCACAATAAATATATCCAATTCAACCAGCCTCTTAGTCTGTGTGTGCGTGTGCATATATACACATACACACATCTCCTTTCACACATCAGAGCTAAGAGTTTTGTTCATTTTGGAGGGCACAACGGTTTCTTTTTGCTTCTAAAAATTATTGAACAGGAATCATAATAAACTAGTAAGCTCCTGACCCTACTAATATTAATATTTAAGGTACCAGTTAAGGCAAGTTTTCAGCCAGAAATATTTGTTAGCTTCTGAACATCTGAGATCTGGAATTAAAGGATATAGAACAAGGGAGATAAGTGTGATTCAATTTGTCTAGGGGAAATAGCTAAACATTTTGGTCAAAACAGATCTATAAATAAAGGTCTTTTTGCTCAAAAAAGTCAGATGCTTTTCCCATTCATTATTGTGATTAAATCATAATATCAGATAAGTCATTCTCCTGTAGTTCTAATCCTGATAATATGCCTGCTGGACCCTCCCACTCTTCACCACAGCTAGCAGGCAGCATGCAGCCTATGTTTTCACATTCTTCACCCAGTGTAATTTGGGAAATTTCAGTAACGTGTTTTTCATTGTTTAGCAGGGCCCTCAGTCTGGCTAAAATCTCAAGTTCAGTGATTCACATTTTAATTATCTCCAGAAAGGACAGAAACACTCAACATTTTTAAAAGTAAAACAGTGTTCTTCCATTTCCTAGTAAAGACACACACACACACACACACACACACACACACACACACGAAACTGTAGTGCCAAAGGCAAGATTTTACACTCAATTTTCACTCGATACTCTGTATCTGTCTCACTGTGAACGGTGGACTGGTACTGTTGTTATCAGAACTTCACATATTCAAAGGCTTAATTTTATAATCTAGTCCTTTCAATTACCTACCTCAGTATAAATTTTGCCCTTGGGAATTTAAGCATGCAGTGAAAAAAGTGCACATGATTTAAAAATCCTTTAGATTTCCATATACAACTGTAACAGCAAAAAGACCTTATGAATAGTAAGGATTCGTCAGCCACTCCCTTTTACATATCCTATTTAAAAAGTAGCCATTAGGAGTTCTTTTCTAGGTACAACACATGCTACAGTAAGAATCAGAAGTATTCCGTGATCAAAATAGTACAAACTGATCTCTTCAAATTCATTCATTTTTCAAAGGACAAATAAATTTTTAATATAAAGGTCAGGAAAACACACACAAAGAATAAGGCCACTAAAAAAGCAATCACTTCTTTTGAAATTGGCTGAGAAGTGACTTGGAAATGTCTTCAGTCAAGGGAGCACAGCGGCTCGCTGACAGGTCACACACACACTCCAGCACAATCTGCATAGATCAGAACCTGTCCTAAAGCACACACCATTCCAAATTGGCAGGTGGCTTGTATTGGGGTGTGGTGTGCTGAAGGGGGCAGGCCCAGGGAATGGGGGCAGGGGGTGTTAAATAATCACATAATCCTCATTCTGGTGTCTTGTCTCCACATATAAGAGATGGACACACAATGCCACAAGCATACAGCCTACCAGGCAATTACTGTTCATTTAACAACAGGACGCTTTTTAAACGAGTAGTTGAAAAAGGATCATGGCTTTGCTTTAGAACATCAATAAATGAAATCGGTCCATCAGGATCACACATCAAGTTTTTATGCTCAGATATTACTACTGTTGTCACTCTCTGGCTTTAACCTAAACATGTGGTAACAGACCTCTGCCCTAGCAGTGATGATCAAAGAACAGGCTGGAAAAGACACTGAAGGAATGGCTTCACACAAACAATTTAGACTATGAAAAATTAGCATCACTGCCATCCTCTACACACCCCTTTATATATTTACCAAGAAAGTTCTTACATTCATCATATGGACCTTAGAGCTCTTCATTATAAATAAAGACGGTACTCCCTTCTTCACTAATAAATATGAAAATGTCCAACAGTCTTGGGAGGAAACATGAAGAGGGGCAGCATGGGGTGAAGGGAGAAAAATAAACCAATTATAGAGATAACACTCACTCCTCAATTTTAATACATGTGCAAATTCTACTTCTAAAAGGGATAAAAAAGAGTTGGCTTTTAAAAACACTGCACTCAAAATAATGCTTCCAATAATAACCTTCAAAGTTTCGATGAAAAAGAAAATCTGTGCTCACGGACATGTGGGAATTCTGATTGTGTTCTTTCATTTTAGGTCATTCAAAATGAACTTGGTTTAACTTACAGAACATGGTAATAACAACTTACGGGAAGGCCCCAGTTCCTCCTCAATCTAATCGAATCTAGTTGATTGAGAACACTCTGGAGAGAAGGCATGTGGTGACAACTTTTTTTTTTTTTTTTTTTTTTTAAGTCTAATTAACCACCCTAAATCTCCACATCCTCTCAGGGAGTTAATTTCCCCTAGACAATCATAGGTTCTGAAAGTCTAGTTTTGCTATAAATATAAAATAATTCGTAGCAGAAAAATATAGCCTCTCTAATAAGTAGATTTCATTTTTCTTTGTTCACTGACAAAACTCTTGAGTTGGTTAGACAACATGAGTTACCACACAACTGTAGACCACAGATCAGCACCTCAAATTCCAGCTCTACTTAAATAAAAATTAAAAAGCACTTTAGCCATCTGGTCATGTATAAATGTTGGTTCCCTCTTCCCCAAGGTAGAAAATTCAGAATCTATAGTCAATGGTGACCGCCTTTCACTGCAGCAGGGGTGGAAATGGCAGTGCCTCATCCTCCGTAGTACATGGAGATTTCGACATGGCTTCCCCGTGTGCTGGAGCTCCTCTCTCCACTGCTCTGACCTGAGCTGACTTTCCACAGTAACGGGGAAATCAGAGCTGGGGTGAACACGCAGTACTCCAAGCAGTGGGGGGTTGCCTCCAATTTTATAAATTATGACAATACTTGGTATTATCAAAGCCACTGTTCATTGGCAGAAAGTGGGGTACAGTGGAGTCCTTTACAACTTATGTTTTATAGATGACCATTAAATTTATTAAACAAATATTTTCCCCAAAACTTAAAAGAAAAATAAAATCATCCACAAAACCCTACACCAAAATTCATTGCTAAAAAAATTTCCTTCTGGGAATGGACTAGTGTGGCTACTGAGATGATACGAATTTGCTTTCAGAGTTGAAATCGCTTCTCCTCATTTCATTTGCAACTTGCTTCCTGCATACTGCTGGTTAAAAAAATACGGAAATGTTTCTAGACCATTCATACGCCCACTTAGGCTAAATTGCACTTCTGTCCTTTAGTTAGGAAAGGCAAGATCATCTCTGAGGCCAGCTTCCTCCTTTCTGCTTCTGCATAACCATCATGTCCAACCAACAACCACATAGTTCTTGAGAGTTTAAGTGGACAAATATCCTGGCCATCTCACGGTACTCCTCTTCTCGAGTTTGGTGTCCTGATGAGACAAATAAGTGGACAGTTTTTGAGGCTTCCAATGTGCAAAAGAGTTCCCAAGGCATCAAATCAACTTGGGCCTCTGTTAAGGTGTTTTGGTTACTTGTTTTAGCCGCTGAAAACCCTGTCTCGTGTAGTGCACCAGATCCACCAAGCTGCTGTTGAGGGCCAAGGCACACGCGCTTGTGCTGAGCTGAGCAAAAAACTCTGCAAACAAAGGAAAACCAAAACCAAGTCAACACACTTGCACACACAAAAATAAAAACGGAAACATAAAGAGTCAAGGTTCCAGAAACTATGTCCCCACAATATTCTGTACTTCATCTATCACAGCAAAAACTCGCAATCTACTGTCATGGCTCGCCAATTCTCCACATCCCTCACTAGATTAGAAGGGTAGGAATTGGTTTGTTTTAGAGTTGAATCCATAATGCCTAACAACGTGGCTGGCATTGGAAAATACCCAATTCATACTTTTGGATCAACGGATGCAGGAATGGGGAAAAAAAAAAAAAAACCCCAAACCCAACATGTTAAAAAAGCATCATTAGCTTGCTAAGAAAGAAAATAAAATTCTAAGAGGCTGTGAGGAAATAAGGTGGCTACAGCCAGCTGGCCGTCTTCTTCCCTACAGCCAGGAAAAAAAACAAGTTAATGACATTAATGTGGCATTTACCAGTAAGTGTCTAGTTAGTGGTCACTGGCACTGACCCAAGTGGTTCCTCTACTAGCACGCTCCACCATCTCCTCAACCTCAGATTTCACCAAGGGCCTTCTTCTCAAGTCTCAAGAACATTTATTAGGCCATATTTCTCGTACTGTCGCCAACCATCTTTCTTAACATATACTGGAACCAAACAATAAACTCAGTGTTTAGGTTATGCTACTTCATATCTTAAATTTGTTGTGCCCAGGAAGAGCCAGTGACTTCCCTTCTTCATTCGCCTTGCCCTTTTGCTTGCATTTCAGTTCAGGCTGAAATAATGATGCCAGAGCTTCTGAAGAGGAAGGTGCTGAAGCCACTTCTAATTTAATTTTGCTAAGATCTAGTCACAGAAATCAGGCTCCATGCCACAGAGCTCAAGACAGAACTGTAACTAGGTCACAAGGCACATTAGAGAAAATGTGAGAAGAGTAAATAGCTACACATTTCCTTTTCTTCAAAAAACTGAACATAGGGCTGGCCTGGTGGCATAGTGGTTAAGTTCGCGGGCTCCACTTCGGTGGCCTGGGGTTCGCAGGTTCGGATCCTAGGCACAGACCTACACACAGACCTACACACTGCTCATCAAGCCATGCTGTGGCAGTGTCCCACATACAAAAAATAGAGGAAGATTGGCAGCAGACGTTAGCTCAGGGCCAATCTTCCTCACCAAAAAAACCCCACAAAAACCAAAAAACTGAACATAAAATACAAACAAAAACGTTATTCCCCCAAATCCCCATGCCTAGGAATCACCACCCCAGGGCCATTTACCTTTATTATTCCTTGCCAGGAACTCAGCCTGTTCCCAAAGATCAAAGGCGGTAAGGATATGGGAGGTAATGGTGACATAGGAAGACGTCATGTTCTGGATGGTGACTGGGGTACTGACAGTGGCAGGCATCCCAGTAGTCCCCACACTGCCGGCACTTGACTGGGATCCCATGGAGCTGGCAGGAGAAGGCATTGGAGAGAGAGGGGATGGTGTGCCTGTGCTTCTGGAAGGTGGGAGAAAAGAGAACTGGTTAATCACCCAAACCCCCAGATTACAGATTTCCTGTCTCTGGGACCACAGTCCAAGTCACAAAGTTTCAGTGTGTACTAGCCATAATGACAATCACTTCTGAAATCACTTCTACAAGTTCAAAGAGACACCCTTCCCCTTCGGTATCTTGGGAATTTATTTCATAGAACACAGTGGGATGGGGCCCACCAAATGGAAAACGTAACTGATGGAGGCATGGAATCAGGCAGGCAAATCCATAGTCCAAACATGCTTTCCCGTGCCATTTCCCTCTGCTGCTCCCTTGGCTGGGAATCTCTTCCTTTCCCCACCCCAATCCCAACTTCTCCTAGTAAGACAATACTTCCCCCATGAAGACAGTCCTAATCTCCTGTGTATTCATTCTTTCAGCCACTTAGCAAACATTAACAGAGCACCTACTCTGTACCTGGCACTCTTCTAGACACTGGACCTCCATCACAGCTTCCTTTCTGCCACCACTTGAACTTGTCTCTTTCCATTTACCTATTAACTTATGCATGTATCATACCTCATTATACTTTTCCGACTATTTCCTTTCCTGGGTCACAAGCACCTTGAAGGCAGGGACCATTTCTTATTAATCTTTGCATTTCTAGCACTTGGCACAGCAGGTGCTGAGAGTAGGCTCTTCATAAATATGTGCCGAATCAGTGACTGAACGAATACAGGACAGCCTATGAGGAGACTGGGCAAGGAAGTATTATGCAGCAGGGGATTCGCCGTCTTCTCCTTACTCTCCTTTTGACTCTACACCTTCACATGCAAGTTAACAAGTGCCCTGATGTGAATCAAATGAGAAACACCCGTGAAATCACTTAGACATAAAAAGTAACGGATACAAAATGGAAAGATGGGTCAGCGGCAGTGGCCTCATGATGTGGCTACATCTGCCCTTTAGGCTGCATGGATCCTAAGTGTCGCCAGCAGAGTTCACGTTTTGAAGGACAAGAGTGGAAACCCCACCAGCCCAGCGCTTCTTGTCTGCTCTGTTTACTGCTGTATCCCCTGCACCCAAAAGAAGATTTGGTCCAGACAAGGTGCTCCACATATATTAGCTGGACAATGGGAAAGTAGTTATCTGAAATAATGCGACTGACAACTGATTAACTTAGAATAATATCTCAGTGGTGGGAGTCACGAAAATTTTCAGAGGTAAGAAAGTTACTTCTCAATCAGGACTTTCTTTTTTAAGAGAGGCCATACGGGAATCTCTTCTTTTGAATGTGCTGAAAATGGGGCAATCTTCTAGGTGATAGTCTTAAAATAGCAAAACCTACCAGAACTGGGAATTTTTCAAGGAGTATGACCAAATTAAAAAAATACTAGGCAAGTACTACAGGGAAGAAAATTCTATCTTCATCTTAAAAACACCTGCACGAGGATTCTATTTTTCAACATCTTACAGCATAGATGAACAATTTCAGTTCACAAAGGGGTGAAAGAATTTAGCTAGAGATAATTGTTTCCATTCTTTATATCACTGTTATGGATCCTGGACAAGGTGGAGGGCATATGATTCTAGAAAGCTCTTGTTTACTGAAACGCCAAGACGGCATGTCATATAGAGGGAGAAAGGATTGTGGCCCTGGTTCTGTTGGCTCTACCTCTGTTCTGTGTTGTTAGGCACAGCTAACGATCCTCATAGCTCTAAAATTTTGACCTTATATTCTTTGCAATTATCTTTTTATGTCACCCAATCAGCAAACACCTTGATTTATAACTATTCCTCAAAAAGGCAGAAATATGCTAATGATTTAAGTTTAAGGAGCAAATCAGCACATAGATGTATACAATTTTTGAGAAGCCAAAGTCACAGCAAGAGGTAAATAAAGAAGTAAAAAGGTAAATAACTCAATTTTGGAGATTATTTAAATTAGACTTATCATTACCTTGCAATGCATGGAGAAGGTGCCTGGGCAGCTTTGGAAGAAATCTTGAAGTGTTCATTAAGGGTACGAGAATACTTTATTGCTATATCTTTTTTACAACGAAACATCGCCATGTTCAAAACGGACTGGCAACGCATGCTATGAACACAAACAGAAGTTAAAGTATTACCTTGCAGCCGTGAGAATCACTACTACAGAAAGATAGCCATCTCACCTTTTACAGCCTTTTACACATCATACTGGGTTTTCCTCATCTACATGAGGAAGAATATCTTAAGAATCTTACTGCACTGTTCAAGTATCATCAGAAGTAAATATTGGTGGAAAAACACGAATATACAAGGATATAATTTAAGTCCCAAGACCAGAGCATCTATTGAGTCATCAGTAAAATGGCAGTAGATGCCAGTTTATAATAATTAACTATCAGTGGGATTAACCCCTCAACCACACATCCTACTACTATCTGAGATTAATTTGCCGCTCATTATAATCTTCATGTTAAGAAAACAGATTTCAAAATCTTTTTGCAACATCAAAAGATGCAAAAGCAAATATAATACTATTTAGACAAAGAAAAAAGTACATACCATAAAACAGCAAATATTTTCCCCGGTGTTGGTGTTGTGGCATCCGAGAAGGATTTTAGTGACAGTATGAAACTGTAGGAAAATGTAAAAATACATCCAGTTAAAGCCAGTTAGAAAATCCCAGACCCAAAGACATCTTATTATATTTGTCTTGGTTTTATATTGACTTTTCCTGAAGCTGCAAAGACACGAGAGCAACAGAGAAAAAAATGAGGCTTTAGAGCAATAATTCAGGCCCCTCAGTAAACCAGGCAAGGACATGTCTCTTCTTTGGCCTGTCTACCTGCTTGAAACCAAGTAGACCTGTGTCCTTACTGAGTGCTCTGTTGAAATGCAGACATTAAAGAAGGGAGCTTACACTGAGATGAGAGGGCATCTGATAAGAAAGCCAAACTGGAAAAACCAACCTCTCCTTGAAAGGTTTGGCATTTCACAGTACACTTGGCAAAATGAGGTAGTTGGACCCAGTTCTTCTGTTCTAGCACTTTATCTAGAATACATTTTAGTTTAGGACAAAAAAAAAGGTCCTGGATCAGTAACTTTTTTTTGGTGAGGAAGACCAGCCCTGAGCTAACATCCATTGCTAATCCTCCTCTTTTTGCTGAGGAAGACTGGCCCTGGGCTAACATCGTGCCCATCTTCCTCCACTTTATATGGGACGCCGCCACGGGGTGGCTGACAAGCAGTGCGTCGGCGGGCGCCCGGGATCCGAACCCGCGCACCCCGGGCTGCCAAGCGCGGACTAAACCGCTGCGCCACCGGGCGGCCCCCTGGATCAGTAACTTTTTTAAGGTTCTCTTTTATTAAGCTGCTTCATACTAGGGTTCAAATGGATTAAAGCAACAGAGGTGAGGAAAGAAGTACTTAAGAGGATGGCAGGACGGCTTGGCCCTTACTTAACGAGGTCGGCGGTTTCCGAGTACACCGAGTATGCTGACTTGGACGATGGGCCTTCCGACTCCATGGCGATCCCGCACTCAATAAGGGACAGGGCAGCTTCCGCGTACTTAAAAGCCTTCCCAACCTTGTCCGTCTGTCAGAGAAGGACATGATCACTGTGAGGCCTAAGACACACTTTTATTTAGTTTCTCAGACAACAGTCTTTACTGTAGCTTCCCTCCACCGTCTTCGTTTAATTATGGAGAGGGAGCCATGTGAGAAAACATGAACTCAAAATGATAACCAGAGCCTGTCGGCTCTGACCTACCGAAAATTTTCTTTTAGCAAAAATTCAGTAGGAAAAAGAAAACGATTTCATATTAAGACTGCTCTCTCAAAACCTTATTAAAGTACATATTCAAACTGAGACAATAAGTACAAAGTCCTTTTGTAATTAGTGCGTAATTACTCATTATATAATTTTCCTGAGAAATAGATTATTCTACACATCTAGAATAAGGCAGACACTAGTTTCTTTGTATGTGTTGAAGTTTGTCTTACAATAAGTAGAAAATATTATGGTTTATGAGCATTTTAGATATTATGCTAAACGATAATGGGTTTATGTATTTTAGAGCCAAACAGATTACCTAAGTCCCGCTGGAAGTCTAGGTTAAGTGTACAAGACTGTCCCCCAGACCAACAGGGATGAACATTTCAAAGTCCCTTAAAGGGAATGTAGAAATCAGATATCGGTGGTCACCTAAGCCTGAATACACATTTTGTCATGTAACCCTCTTCTCACTTGTGGAATACAGCCACCTCAACTAATAAGACTGTAATGAGCAACTCTACTTTTTCTTTACACATGTCATATGTACCTGATTAACACAACATTTGCAAGTCTATAGTTTCTGCTAATGCTTTCAATTTGCTATGTTCAAAAAGAAAAAATAAAAACAGTAAAGATGCAAGTGGAGAAAAAGGAAATGGTGACATATCAGCAAAGAAAGCTGGTTTAAGGCTGCTAATTTTTTAAAATAACTTGATTTTAAAATATTTTTTCTAGAGAACCCAGGCTCAAAAAATTAGTGACAGAAAGAATAAAAATCAAATTAGCATGCCCCAATTAATCAGCAGTACAGGGCCTTATTGGTTTGCTTCACTAGTGGGAATTTAACTGTTTAAATTTACTTATTCGATATCACTTCTTTCATGGAATTTCCAAAATTTATATTGGCCTTAGGGTAGAAACAAAAGAAACTATAGTAAAGCAATGTGTCAGTATCTACTTCCTTGAGTTAAATATTTTATAAGGCTAATAATGAAAACACTCCTGTGACAACTCTGGGTATCTCCTGAGACAGTGTTAAAGTAGGAGAGTTCTAACTTCCCTGCTCAACAATGACTATAACGTAGAGATCGAACACAGTCCTCTGTATTCAGTTGTGCACTTAACTATCTGGAATGCAAAATGGACAACTTTGAGGCATTGTGCAATTAAAGGAGAATATTAGGAAGAGGCTGGCCATTCAGAGTTTTGTCCAAACTGGCATATTTTGAGTGAAATGAGCTATTATTGTTTATTAAAATGGGATGCCATGGGCATAGGTAGGGAGAAAGAAGATGTGCATATGTATAGATTAAAAGCAAAACAAAAATCAAGTTCCCTGGAGTATTAATCTTATTTGCTTGAATAGTGAGGGAATCTAGTGCTGAAAGTGTCCAATGGCAAGATAACTTTTAGACAACTGGTTGACAAAGTATTGAATATTTACTCTTTTTCAAGATTCAAAAGATCCATACGGTTCTAGCAACAACCTTGGAAAGTTGGAAGGAAGAGGCTGGAAAGATACTATTGTTCTGGTATGAAGTCAAAGAAAATAATTTCACCAAGAATCTCTCACCTCTCACACTCATCAAGATCCTGCTGATACTGCTTACGCTGTGGCCAATGTCAGGCCCCACACACTCCTCCCTCCTGCCCACCCCCATGTTTAGTGATATGGAATATGTCAGAATGAGACTACAAATATTTTATCAGAAAACATTCTACCAAAAGGATAGAGTCAAGACTGACCATTGTCTCTGCTTTGATCTTCAACTTTTTGGCCTCCTTCATGTGAAAATCTGCTTGTTGTCTGAAAGACAAGAAAAGATCAAGGGTGGGTCATATGAACCTAAAAATTACTAGACTGGGGCAAGATGACTTAAGAAGACAGAAAGTGAAAATGGATGGGAAGGGAAGGAGGGCGAAGACGATGGAGTAAGCAAAGAAGTAAGAGAAAATGAGGGGGGGGGGGAGGAAGAAAGAATAAGAAGCAAGCATCTAAAAGTCTTACTTGTCAAACTTCACTTGAGGCTTCCCTGGTTTAGAGTTACCATTTGGCAAAGAAGGCACTGGAAAAGGATTTGCAATATCTCCAGAAGATCCCTTTAAAAAATCATTATACAGATCACACTCTAACATTTAAGATCATTGATCTAAATGTACTATCCCTCTAAATTAGCCCAAAATAGAGGGATATTTCTGCATGAAATCCACTTTTGTAGGAAAGACAAATTTCAGAGACTTTTTTTGCCTGTGAAAAAGCTAGTCCTATGGATGAGTTCAAAAAAGAGGAAATCAAACATTGCACAATCTAGCTTGGTCAAGCACCTTCTCAGCTAGATTCAGCTGAAACTGGAGGTTCTGACTGTATTAGGGGCTCAAAAAGGTATAAGACAAGAACGTCTGAGAACAATCAACAAAACCAAATATAACATTTTCTCTTAGTCAATACACACACCCACCCACCCCAGGTTAATAGGAAGAGAAGAATTTGTATTTGAGAAAGTGGATAATTTTTTCCCATTATAACCAATAATGAAAGTATTTGAGATCAAACATCCAAACCATGAACTAACCAGGATAACCATTTTTTACTGCAAAATACCTGACAGAAACTCAACACAAAAATCTATTCTGATTTTTCATCTTTAAACCACTTTAAGAATAAACTGACACCTAAATTTTCATGTAACATTAACTATCTTTTACATTCCCTCTAAACAGTAGAACTTTAAACACAAATAATTCATTACTGCATTATTAAAAGTGCTGAATAGCTCTGAAATACCATCATTAGGAACTGATCTTACTTTAAAGTAAAGATATAGCAGTGTATTCCATTTTCTACAACCGGTGCTTCCCCTACTTACTTTGTGTTCTGTGGAGCTTTCAGAGCCCTTCCCCTCTACTTTTCTGTGCTTGGGAATGGAAGAGTCTTTATGGCTGCCCTTGGTACTGCTGGCACTTTTGGGAGGGTCCTGGCCACTGGGGTCTGTTTCCCGCCTTGGCCTTTTTTGTGCAGGCTTGGTTGGCTTCTGGGAGGATGAGGACAACACAAGTTGAGGGCGAAGCATTTCCTTCTTTGAGGGCTCAGAGGAGGGCCTGGGTGCTCTGGAAAGAAACATTGTGCAAACTAAGTTAAGGCAGAACATGAACCATATAACTTAGTTATTTAGTTATAAGGACAAAATGGTTGCTGGCAAAAGATTATCATAGAGCATGAAATCCCGTTTTGTAGAAGTGACAAATTTCAGGGACTTTTTTGCCTTTGAAAAAGCTAGTCCTATGGATAAGTAATAAATGAAGTTGTATTATTTGTCACTAAGCTTTTAGAGTCTGCCAATGGTCCTAACTTTACGCAACCAAGTCAGTCCATATTAGCTGCTCCCCAACCTGTACCTTTCTCTGACAAGCAGGCAAGCTCAGCTGCCACCTTCTCTCTGACCCCTTCTCTCTTTCTCTCTCTTCTCAAATCTCTGTTGGCTCCTACATGGTGATACTATGCATTTGTTTTTGCCAGGTCATTTTGTGAAGTGATTTTTTGAATAAACCAGAGAGTGAGTAACAGCTACTTTTTATATTCACACCTTCCTGGAATTACCCTCTCTCCCCACCATCCTTCTACGGGGCGACACACACAGCTAGTGGCCCTGCGAATTCTTACACATCTCTTAGAGAAAGAGCACTGAACACAGGCTCCCAGAGTTCAAATGCTGGCTCCATCTGCCAAGAATTTTGTGACTTTGGACAAGTTATTTTCTTTCCCTGTGCCTCTGTTTCCAATTTTGCAAAGTAAGGATAATAATCACATCTTTCTTATTTTTATGTAAAAATTCCTTTAGAAAGAAATCAGTTCTGGGTGTTTAGGAAATTTCCCATTGTTAAAATGCTTTTGATAAATCTAAGTTTGTGCCAAATGAATTGCTAATTCCTATAAGGTCCTCATGAATGAAAGCAACGTGAAACAAACTTAACACATCATCAAAATGAGCATGAACGAGTTTATTCATCCAGTTATTCTACTGCAGAAGAAAACCATCTTTGCTTTGTCAAAGACCCAAGAAGACTCGGTCACCGTTCTAGGCTGTTCCTATTCTCTTTACTCACTTTGTTTTAGAAGATTCTTTGTGGGAGGATGAAGATGATGACTGTGATTTGATTTCTTTCTCCAGTCTGACTTTCTTGCTATCATGGTCTCTTTCTGCTTCACCCTATCATTGTAGTATAACAGAGTACATTGTTATAAGCATAATCGTACAGACAAAACAGAAAAAATATACAACAAAGGCAATGAGAATCATTAGGCTTCTGGAGACATCAATACACACACGGCAACCTTGTAAGTACCAACGCTGTGTGTGTGTGTTTGAGGGCATGGAGAAAGCAGACAATCTGGATTTGATGTCATTTTTTCGAGACAGATTTTTGCATGAAGAAGGTCTATTCTTCATACCCAGGAAAGGGAGGATGTCTAAATAACAGCTGACAAGAAGAATAAATGTCTTCAACACATCACTGGCGTTTTTCTAAATATAAAAGAATCAATAAAACACACATATTCAAATCACGTAACAACAGATGATTTTATGAGTAAGTTTCCTCCTTTTCTTTCAAAAGAACCATTCACTGACACCCACTAATTTATTGTTTGTATAAAATTAGGAGTGGAGTACTTAAAGCTTACTTTTCTTTTAATGAAAAATAAATATATTGTTGAAAAAGAAACGGGCTACAAAATCCTCTTTCCCATCTTACAGACAGGACTAAAAAGACAATAAAATAAGAATAGTCGCTTTGAGATTCTAATTTTTTTTCTCCTCCACTGATACAATTTTCTTTTTTTTTTTTAATTGTCTTTATATTTCTCTCTACATAAATGGAGACATGTATGTTTTTATTTTTCAAAACATTCGACAGAAAATGAAGGACTGTGAATGTGATTTTAGTGCGAGAAGGGTGATGATAAGAAAGGATGTTCAATTCTACAAGAGTTATGTACCTCAAAAGCAACTGTTTATACCAACTAAAGTGTGAGATAAATATATGTAATCATTAAGAGAACACAGAATTCTTCGTGGCAAAAGTCTTTTTCACGTTCTTGTGCTCATTTGTCAACATGTGTGAGATGACAGAAAAAATATATATTGGTCTCTGCTCTCAGTTCCTCAGCACAGAACTCCTAAAACCCTTGTAATTTCCTGAGAGGAACACTAAGAGCATCTCTTATTCTAATATTTGGTCTTTGACCCCAGTTTCTGACACAGAGCTCCTAAATCCCCTATAAATTCCTAACTGATAAGAGCACTGGAGCATCTTTTGTTCTAATGAGATGACTCTGGGTGGGCTCCAGGATGGGGGCTGGTCACCAGAAAGACCAAGTCGTGAGTAGAAGCTTGGAATTTTCGGCCCCACCCCCCATCCTCCAGAGAGGGGAGAGGGACTGAAAATGGAGTTAATAATTGACCATGCCTAGTGAGGAAGCCTCCATAAAATCCCAATAGTAGGGGGTTTGCAGAGCTTCCAGGTGGGTGAACACATCTGCACTGGGAGGAAGACATACCCCAACTCCACCAGGACAAAAGCTCCTTTGCTTGGGACCCTCCCAGAACTTGCCCTACATATCTCTTCATCTGGCTGTTTATCTGTGTCCTCTATCATATCCTTTTACAATAAACTGGTAAACAGTAAGTAAACTGTTTTCCTGAGTTCTGTGAGCCTCTCTAGCAAATTAATGGAACCCAAGGAGAGGGTCATTGGAACCTCTGATCTACAGGCGGTTGCTCAGAAGCACAGGCGACAATCTAATCTTGCAACTGGCACCTGGGGGTGAGGGTAGGGGGGAGGCAGTCTTATGGAACTGAGCCCTTAACCTGTGGGATCTGACCCTATCTAGGTAGACAGTGCAAGATTAGAGTTGAATTCTTGGACACCCTGCTGGTGTCTGAGAATTGCTTGTTGTGTGGGAAAAAACCTCCACACATTTGGTGACCAGAAGTGTCAGAAGTAATGTGTTTTGTGTGAGTAGTAAAGGAGACTCAAAGGAGAGAAAAAAAGGAAAGAACTGGGTTTTTCCCTACATAGGAAAGAAAAATCTGAGTTTTTCCTTTACAACATGTATACCAAGTTAACAAAAAGCCTAACATGTAGACTTGACTTCATGGTGGCCTCCTTCCCACTGGTCTGGACTCACATAATGACACCATGGGAAGGAGGAGCCACTAACTCTCCAGCAAGTGACAGAGAAATGACAGGTGGGAGTCCTTCCGTTAATTCTGACGCGCATTTAGAAAGGAACTCCCCCAACTGTCAGTTCACGAGACAGAAATCTGGGACACCAGCAGTCAATCTAGGACAATCCCTCAAAAGCCTGAAATCCTCTCATAAAGCCTTAAAAGAAAAAAACGTTCTTCAAATGAACTGACTGTGGGAGGCCTCGGTTTTCACCATTGTCTCTCCCTCACTCCCTGAATTTTTCCAAGAAAAATGAATAAATTAATACGTGTAGGCTCAAGCTCTGCCCAGATGCTAATAAGCAGCCTGGCCCTGCTCAAAAGGAGAAGTAGAAAACACATGCCCTGCCTTCTCCTGGCATCCCGCAAACAAGTGTGCCTGAGTGTGCAGTGCCATTCAGCCCTCACAAACTCCTTTGGAAAAATACTTTATTTTTTGTTTCAAAATGGATCATTCAAGGTGGCTTATTAAGATACTTGTTTTTAATCTCTTGGTGTGCCCACAAGCGAGAACATTAAGAAGAAGGGAAAATGTGGGTAGAGAAGAGAAATTAAATCTGAGGGAAGGTCTGTGGCCAATTCTGCACTGTCCCGCACACTCCTCTCCAAGAGCCATGTGTGCGGGGAGCACTTGGACACGGCCAGTCCAAAGTGACACGTGGCTTCAAAGACTTAGTACAAAAAAGGAAACGTAATTATTTTTATATTGATTAACTGTTGACACGGTACCATTTTAGATCTTTCAAATAAAATTATTAAATTACTTCCACTGTTTTTTTTCTTTTTATATTTTTTAATGTGGCTACAACATTTAAAATTACACACGTGGCTCACATTCTATTTCTACTGGACAATGCTGTTCTACACACTTTCCTAGAGGTGGTCTGCAAATTGGGCTCTGAACTTCCAATTAGCCAATGCGAAGAAGGAATGATAAAATGTACAGGTTAGATAAGATAAAAACAAATCAGCTGCTCAGAAAGATGACCATTCATTACAGAACACTGGAGAAAAAGTATCTTGAGGGACCTAAGGAGGAGACGAGACGTGACATAAGCACATCCTAAAGGTTCGACTGAAACGCAACAGGAAATTTCACACAGCTGTTTCTCATCTTCCACACAGCATGGACCAGTGGCAGAATCCTGGGGCACAATTCAGGAGAAATGACAGGCTCTGGCACATGCCGGGAGAAGCCTGCTGGGACTCTGCACAGCATATAACCCTCCATTCAACAATTCATAATGGAAACACTTGAGAGAGACTTGATATTGGCAGAGAAAAAAGAATAAACTGGAAATGACTGGGTTAAAACAGGACCCCACTCCTAGGGGTATCCTCCTCGTCACTAAACCTACTGTGCCCAAGAGGCTCTGCCACTAACGGGCTCAGCGAATTCTCTCCAGCTTTAGATTAAAGGCCACACAACTGGCCCAGCAAGCACTGCAAGAAGATGAAAATTATCTTTGGGAAAAGTCACAGAATTTGCTAAACTATCCAGACAGATATTACCTTGTACATGAAGACGTTAGCAATACATACTTTTTAAAATGGAAGGTATTTCCAGGCAGTTAATGACACAGGATAAATCCCCAAGGAAAACTCAGCATAAACCATTCACAAGGTCACTTTCTAAAGAAAATACCAAACCCCAGGGGTGGAATGAGAGCTAATTTTTGTTTGTATATCTTCACACAGCTTAGGACATGCTAGTTGTGACTATAAACCAAAGTGGCAGACCTATATAAACCACCCATGAAAATAAGATTCATAGTGAGCGAGTCCTCACACACTGCTTATAACTCTGGCTTGTGCCAGTCAGTGACTCAGGAGAATACCAGAGACAAGAAATCACCAGACACCACCTTCAAGACTGGTGTTTAACAATCGTGTTGGCACTTACTGGAATAATATGCTTTAGACGGATAGGTAGCAACTCAGAAGCTGATAATATTCTGTAAGCTAGAAAGTATCCATCAAACCAAATAAAGCAAAAATCCCCTTCTGTTGATTTTGCTTGCTTGATTGAGTTCCAGCCTGGGGCCTGAGGTCAGTGTGTTTGTACACTATGCACTTGGAACCCCGTCACCTTCTGTCTGGAACAGTCACAGAGGCTTCCCCAGAGCAGGCACTCAGTAAGGATGTGTCAACTGGCAGGGAAATTAAGGTTAGCAGCTGAGGGGCACAGCTGAGGTCCCTGGAAGCAGGACTGCACTACGACTCTAAGAGGATGGCTTTAGGAAAGGGCAGTCCTGGGTGGCAGGAAATGCAGACTTGAATTCCAAGACTGGAAAACAGGAGGCAAGGAGTTCTTGAGGTTTTTCTGGGTCAAGAAGCCATTTGAAAATGAGATGTGAGTGGTGTGCTCTCTTCAGGAGGAAAGGGGAGTCTCCTTTACCCTGTGGCTTATCCACAGATCAACCTCCACTTCAGGGAATCCTGTCAAAGGTCTGGGTTTCAGAAGTCCCCTTTATCCAGAAGGGTCTCAATGGTGCCTGTGTCGACAACAAAAGGAGGCCGCCAGCTGCCGACCTGTCCTAATCGACTTGCCTGCTTCTCTTAACCTGTCAGGTCAGGCAGCCTCGGATTATCTGCCAAATGCCGCTCCACCTCCAGAGTGGGGCGAGAGGGCAAGAATGAAGACCATAAAAGGAAGAGATGGACTATGCAAGGACAAGTCCTTTCTGGAAGAGTCCGCCTCCGGGGTGGCCCGGTGCCTGCCCTAGCACCTGGCTCACCCACTACAGGCCTGTAGGTGGCAGGCGGAAATGAAGGCGGCTTTTTCAGAACTGACACTCACCTGGGGCCATAGAGTTTCCAATAGGTGGAGAGAGAGAGTCTACCAGGAGCTAGGCTGTGATGGGGAGAATGAGGGGCATCTGAAAGGATCCTGAAGTGGAGGACTATGTGTGGGGGCACTGGGATGAGAGGGATGGGGGCAATGGAGGGACCGAGTCAGGGATGGTAGTCAGTACACTGATCTTGAAAATGACTTGTGCCTCTCTCCATGAACTCCCCCAACAGACACTTCTGCATAAAAAAAAAAAAAGAAGTATGAAAAAGAAATATCACTGGCCTGGAGGGAGTCAGCATACCTCAGCTCCAGACCCACTTTTGCTAAGCAGCCAGGTGATGTCCGAGCCTTTCTGGATCTCAGCTATAAAAGGAAGCAGCTGAACAAGTGAGCTGCAGGTCTCAGCGCTCGAATTCTAAGGCTCTATCAGCTTCTCCACAGGGAAGCACATGAGCCTGGAGCACATGGAGCAGAGGAAAAGTGGAGAAGCAGCCTTGGGGAAATTCAGGTACTTTTCTGGGATTTGCTTCTGCAGGAGGTTCGATAAGACGATTACACAGCAGACCCAAGTCCACGCCAGCACCAAGGACTAGGGTGGGGCTTACTGAGAAGGCAGGTTAGACTCACTGGGATAAGTACCACAGAAAAGGAAAATTAATCCACTTCTTCTCTTTGGTGAGGGAATACACGGGCATTAGAATGGCCTTAAAACAACTTTAGCCACCATGTGCATATGCTTACAGTGTTCTTCTTAGGGTAACTGACAGGCATGAAGAAATCAGATGTCAGTGGCTTTAGGAAATTATAAGGGATGACTTTTCAAACCCTTGATTTTGAAGGATAACTGGGAACGTTGAACTGGAGAAACAACCCAAGAAAGACAGTCAGGCCTTGGATAGAAGGGAAGGGCTGACAACCAACCATCCTCAAGCAAGAACAATGCACATTTTCCCACCACATCCTATAACTTCCCTTCGCCGTTCCTTAAAACACACATAAATGATGGCCCTGAAATTTGTTTCTAAAAGTGTCTAAGCTTCTTGGTCAGTTAAGCAATTATTTAGAAAAAGGAAAAGAATGAATGTAACCTCCCTGTTCCATTACTTGTCTAAAATGACTGTTTAGACAGTCTAGCATTTTATTTAAAGGGCAATCTATAAGATGATTGAATTAAATGAGATATCTATGAAAGTGCCTACAGGGTCCGGCCCGGTGCTGTAGTGGTCAAGTTTGTGCCCTCCGCTTCAGCAGCCCGGGGTTTGTGGGTTCGGATCCTGGGTGCAGACTTATGCACCACTCATCAAGCCATGCCGTGGCAGCATCCCACATACAAAATAGAGGAAGACTGCCACAGATGTTAGCTCAGGGCCAGTCTTCCTCACCAAAAAAAAAGGACTACAATAATGCTTAGCTCACACATGGAGCTCTATGCATGTTTGGTGTCTTTTTAGAATATTCTCAATTACACTGGCCTGATTGTATACTATATTGTGCTTCTCAAGGTCAAATTTTCTTCCAAATCTGGAAAACATAAGCTTGGTTTAAAAATTACATAAAAGAAAATATAAGTTGTATTTTAAATTCTAAACTGTAATCAGGTTGAAGAAATTCTGTAGTCTATGTAAGGAGCAGAATGTGAGTTCATGCCTATTTACCCTCACAATTTTCTCTACTTTTCCTCATGAATTGCCCCCTCCCCACTCCTTTAGAGTAGTAAAACATATATTTATATATATATATATATATATATATATATATAAAAATGGGTACATTGCTATAGGCGCCACATTTGATGGCTGCATCGCAGCTCTTAACCACCATTAACTCTTTATGCTCATCTTCTCACATGTTTAAGTCTGAAATGGCTTCAAGGATCTGTCAACCCTCTGAAAATATTTGCTAATTTTGTGCCAGGAGAGGGACGGGCCTCTAAATAAAAACACTCAACCCCACTGATGTGAAGGATCGGGCACATTCTTCAACTGCTCTCCCTACATCCTCAGAGAGCTTTCTCTAGTGTTCACACTTAAGATAAAGAAAATGAACAAGTTTTCACTACCCTAATTTGGGGAAAAGTGCTCAAGCTTAAAAATATGACAGCCCTGCCTCTGCCACGGGGCCCAGGCCACATACTGGGCTGCCCATGGAGCAGCTGCACTCACCAGAAGGCAAGAGCCACGATTCTCTGAGCAAATGGAGTCAGGGTCCTGACTGGAGAGGGGGAGTCCGCCCCCACAGAGAAGGATCTGAGGTTAACATGTTCAATATTAACAATACCTGGAATCCAGCAGGAAGTAAAACCAAATGACACATGATTCTCTGATCACGAAATAAGTATACCATTGGCTGATTTTTATATTTATTTGAAAGCTTCTAAGTAATGTTTCTAACTACTGACATACTTCAGGCAGGGACTTCCTGGTTGCCTAGATCCATGTCTAAACACAGCACACTGGAGGCATTTCTAGATCCAAAAAACTAGCTTTTATACCACGTTGGCCTGGTTGTAAGGCTCTGCTCCAGTGGCTCCCAGCCCCCTATGCATTAGGATTACCTGAGGATTTAGAAAACACCAATGAGGGGATGGGGAGTGGGGGTGGAGCACATCCTCCCATCAGTACTAAAGGCTCCCCAGGTGACCATAATGTGCAGCCAGGGTTTGGAAGCACTGGTTCAGACTCTGATCCTGTCAGTACCACAGTAGAGATGCAGACTGTTCCCAGGGCTAGAACTCTCAGCTGCTTGCCAGAGCTTTAAAGCAAGCATGCACTTGACTAAGATGAGGGGGTCATTACTTCTCCATCCTCTGAACAGAAAGATAAATGAGCTGCCCTGGTGGAGCACAGCCAAGGGCTGGGAATGGCTTTTAGAGGGCACAGGTCATGTACTCAACAGGGAGAGCTGAGTTTCCCTTTTTGGAGCTGCAAGCAATGCTTCTAGATTTGCACTGGAGAATGGACTCAGCTGAGAACTGTCTGGAGAAGCCTCCAATTTCTAACATTTCTACCTGGTTAGTAAACATTCTAGAAGTTAATACTTCTCCCCACTCCAGCTAATGCAGGCGGTTAGCGGTGGAGACTAGACAAGACCATGGTGGCTGGGAGATAGGTGATAAAAGATCTCCCAGCGGGAGGAGGCAACTGAGTGGATTTTTGAAGTTTTCTCAGGTACATTAGATGCAGGTACCTTTTTCCTAGCCAGGTCCATCACAATTTCCTCCATAAAGTTGTACACCTTTCTCACACAGTGTTCTAAAAGTTATTCGGCATGAGAGTATGCCCCCTTCTAGCTGAAACGGCACTGCCAATTAGCACTAGATCCCACCGCAATTATGGTGGCAACACACAGCCTCGTGTCTCATTTGACAAGGTTCTGTAGAAAACAGTCGCCCTTCAGTATTTGGTAAAGTCATGTTATATTTTTAACCTAGTGGAGTAATCAGTCAAATCAAAGACATGACAGCAGGCTTCAAGACCTTTTTGTCCTTGTTATTCTTAGCTCAACTTCCAACCGAGTAAAAGTTTTGTTGTGTATGTGACAAGGGTGTTAAAATTTTTATTCCTTCTCAGCAGGGAAGAGTTGGCCCTTCCTTTTTTTTTTTTTTTTTTTTGAGGAAGACCAGCTCTCAGCTAACATCCGTTGCCAATCCTCCTCCTTTTTGCTGAGGAAGACTGGCCCTGGGCTAACATCCGTGCCCATCTTCCTCTACTTTGTATGGGACGCTGCCACAGCATGGCTTGACAAGTGGTGTATCAGTCCATGCGCGAGATCCAAACCCCAGGTCACCAGAAATGGAACATGCAAACTTAACCACTACGCCACTGGGCCAGCCACAAGAGTTGGCCCTTCTTGTGCTTTTCACTCTGAATCTTGGGCATTTTGGCTTGCAAATGCCACTGAGGAAAAACTCACTCATCTTTCATCATCAAGAAGTAGCAAAAAATATATCAAGAGCTCAATGATTCAGAATAAAGGAAGGAGATTGTCCAAGACAGTGCTACATCCAAGTAACTGAGGGTTTGAAATAATTCAGTGATTTTTTAAAATTTAATTTTCAATTCTTTTTGGTGAGGAAGATTGGCCCTGAGCTAACATCTGTGCCAATTCCTCTCTTTCCTATGTGGAACGCTGCCACAGCATGGCTTGATGAGCTATGCATAGGTCCACGCCCGGGATCTGGACCCATGAACCCTGGGCGGCCTAAGCAGAGCATGGGAATCCAATCACTACGCCACCAGGCTGGCCCCCTTTTTTAAAACTCTGTTCATTTAAGTGAAACTTTTAAATATTGTGATAAATAAAATGACAAATTTTCAATACTTCACAATGTTCCATACCAGTCTATTCAACTTAAAAAGATGTCCTAAGTATACTTTTAATAGCTCAGAAACGTTTTTTATAATGTTCTGCCTACTAGTAAATCTGGTGGTTTCAAATTAATGAGGTGATAGGTGGCTGTGAGTTAAAATATGGATGTAATATGGATATTAAAAAGGTTATACTACAGGAGTAAAATTTAGTGTACAGCAGTTCTTGCAGTAATTCAGAATACTAACATTTCAATTCATGTAAACTCTTAATTTCTAGGGCAAAATCTAATAGCCAGGCGGTAAATACTACCAATATTAACAGAATAAATAAAAACATATCCCTAAATACTATATTCTTGTAGAACAAGATATCGCTTTCAATGACTGCCTCATCTTTCTTCAAACCAGCAAGCCTGCTGAAGGAACCTGCCGTTTGTTATCGCCTGTCTGCAGAGTGGGAAGCGTCGGTCCACAACGAGAGGGCAAGTCTGGGACAGGAGTGAACCCAGGCTCCCAGCCTCTCCCACGACTACCCGGGATTAGAAGAATCGGCGGCCAAGGGCAGCCCCCAGCCAAGAGCAGGGACGTTCCACACTGCAGAGGGAGGCCAGTTCTTCACACTCACCTTTCTCTTTTTGGCCAACTTGCTTGAGTTGTCTGAGCTTCTCTTCTCAGAATCGAGCTTCTTCCCTGCCGGCGGCTGTTTGTCTTCTGGTTTCTTCTGGCGGCTCCCCTTCCCAGGCGGCTGCGGTATCCGAGAGAGGAGCTCGAGGGTGATCTTCACCATCAGGCTCTGCGGGGCAGGAGTGTCCCTGAGCGGGGAGAGCAGCTTGGTGTCCCTCAGAGGCACCGGGAGCTTGTCCTTCCGGCAGTCCTCCTGGACCACCACGGCGCGGCGACAGCCACTAGTCCTGCCGCCGCCGCGGGCGGGCCCCTGGCTCTGAGTCAGGGGGACGAGCGCGAAGTGCTCGGGGCTCCTGTCCTCCACATTGTCCTTCGTGGGCTCGGGGCCCGAGAGCGCCTTCGGGGGGCCCGGGGGGCCGCTCCGGTGCTTCCTCCTCTCGCTGGGGGCGGGCCCCGCGGGCTTGGGCTCCCTGCCGTCCGCGGCGCGGGGCCGCCCTTTCGTCTTCACCCTGGGCTTGTCTTGGGCAGGCTGGTCCCCGGGGCTGCGCGGCGGGAGTCCCGGCTCGCTCTCCACCTGCAGGCCGGCCCGCGGCTCCACCGGCGCGGGGGCCTTGCCGGACTTTCTGGGTTGTTTGGTTCCAACAGTTTGCCTCTGCGGGGGCTCCTGTTGGGCAGGGGACTTCTGAGAGCTCCTCTTGCCGGCGTGGGGGCCTTCGGAAGGGACCCGGGGGGCTTTACTGGAGCTTTTCGGGGGAGGATCTTTGGACTCCGAGTGCTCGTGACCGGCGCTGGTGCTGCCGCCGTCGCCCTTGCCCTTACCGTCGAGGTGGCGCGGCGGGGGCTCTGCTCCCAGGGCCTCTGGGGGCGCCGCCGGCTGGCTGACTTTGGTCAGCCAGTTGTCCAGCTGCCATTTGTTTGTTGTGGGAGGCTCGGGCTAAAAACAAGGATAAAGAGAAAAGTGTGAGCCGACCGACGATGATAAACTCTTCTTTTGTGTTAGTCACCCCCTCCTACAGGACTGTCGGGGAGACCCAGTCATTCCAAACCTAATTATTCAGGTCCTTTTTATCCTCCTCTAATTACAGGTCAAATTCTATAACAATTAGCTCTTAAAACAATCTTCCAATTTTTTTGTGCTACAGGAATTTTGCTGTAGCAGATACCAATTAATAATAGACCATTAGATATTGACCAGTGTAGACCACTGACAACTGGAGAGAAATCTTTGTAGCGTACTTTGTTCTAATGGTAATTACGGTATAATTGAAACGGAATGATACATTTTGGCTTTCATCAAAGATTTTCAGAAGAAGGCTAATAAATTAAGTCTTAATGATTACCTATGGGTTTCATGCTTCATCCTCTTTTTTGACATACTTTTCCAATGAAAATGCATTTCTTCAAGACTTGATTTCATTTCTTTTATTTACTTTAAAATATAAACATTTATATATGACGAGGCTCAGTGTATCACAGATATACTGATTTTCAAATTTTACACCTTGGTAAAAAGAGTCAAGTGAGGTCACATTAGCCAAGTATTAGTCCCACTTGAATTCTTTAAAAATCAAACATTAAATCTCTTGTTACAAGCAATCTGGTCTGAAATAGCACCTATTTTTCTAAGAAACATAAGAAGCCTCCAGAACACAATTAAGAACAGCGAGATTATACTGATTATCTGTGCAACTGATTTTTCAAATAAACAGAAGTTCCTGATTTCTGTTATCTTAACTGTTTAAATCTTTGTTGCTAACTGACTATGGCTGCAATGGATCCCACCATCCCTCTCCAACTAGGCTATTATATCTTACCAACAGCATGACAGAAAGTTCTAGCTCCAAGTTCCACAATTATGTCTTGCATACAGTGGTGCACATGAGATATTTGAGCATTCCTGTAAGTGTATAATTTGTATACCTATATAATTTATATACCTATAAATTTTATGCCATATAGAAAAATATTAGTGTCTCATAGAGTAAGCAATGACTGTATATTTTTAAAAGGCAGTATATCACTGGTGCTACATGCTACATGTGTCTAAGATCCATTCTGACAGGTGGTTTGTATGAATAACTAAATCATATACACAATGCACCAGGAAGTTAACTGAAAGATAGTCCACATGGGATGATGGGAATATGGGTAAGGAAATCACTCCAGTAGGTGGATATTTTATGGGGAAGATTGCTAACAATTTTCCTAAGTGGAATATCCAAAATAATTCAACTCCATAAAAACATGCAAACTTAATACATGCAAGATATGTGGGTATAATGTAAAGGCTTTTTGGCCAACAAAAGGTTAGGTAATAAAATGATCAGGTAGGTAGTTTGGGCTTAGTGAGACTGTAACAGAATAGAACTAAGAGGAACTTTAAGGAAGCAGGCAGGGTCATACTTCGGCCAGAAGGAGAGCTGCAGAATTCAGTGTTTTTGCTTACCCCACATTGCTGCCTAAGATAACATATCTCCTTTACAGCTCCCTTCACTTATATCAACCCCATACTCATGCTGTCATTCAAATTTCAGAGCAGGGACAGAAGGGAGAAGGAACCCACTCTCACGTGCCAGGCATTTTGTCAGAGGTAATCTAAAACTGTATTCAACATTCTCACGAGACACAATGATTGTTAAGAGAAAAGATTAGCACACAATACCTACTTGGCAAACATTATTTCCTGCAAAGACTTGAGGGTGTGGTAATACTAGTGGTGAACTGATCAGGGACAAGGCACTAGGATATACCACTTGCCAACTACCTTAGGAAGCAAACCCTTCAAAAACCCTTTCTTGAGAAAGGTATGGATCTCTCTCACCAGGGCCATGTTTACAACTGACCTTCCATCGCTGACATGCTCCATGGAAGAGTATTTATGCAGGAACCAAAAATAAAATCATTCCTGGTACAAATAACATCTGCTTCTTCCCCCCCACCCCCCCACCAAAACAGGGCAGTGTAAGATACGTTTAGTAGTCCCTAAAGGAATGTCCTGGTTACAGAAATAAAACACCTTTTCTTCTACTGCGGTCCTAAAAATGTCCAGAAGGGGGGTGTATGGCCCAAATGCAGGGTATTGAGTTGGTGTACCCAGACAAGGGGAGAGCGTAGGGGCAATCCTTTTTGTGTACCCACTATAATGATGTAAAATGGATAAAATTCCTTTAAGGTCAGATATTATTTGGGTGTTGGAATGGGGGAAACTTTTACATAAAGGATTCATTAAAGATAGATTTTGGGGCTGGCCCTGTGGCCTACTGGTTAAGTTTAGCGCACTCCACTTCAATAGCTCAGGTTCAGTTCCTGGGCGCAGACCTACACCACTTGTTGGCGGCCATGCTGTGGCAGCATCCCACATATAACACAGAGGAAGACTGGCATAGACGTTAGCTCAGGGCGAATCTTCCTCAGGAAAAAAAAAAAAAGATTTTAAAATGAGTTGTAAGAGTGCAAGTGCTGGACAGGATCAAGGTTTGGACTTTCATTTCTTCCTCTGCCTTCCGTCATGCCCCATCCCCAGCCTCACAGTGCTGGTGCAAACCAAACACTGCACAATGCAAGGGAAAAAATATGACTAATTTTCATTAAGTGTTTTAATAAAGGTTTGACAATATGCCCCTTTACCTTTCCTAACTTCTCTAATTGGTAAAAGTTCATGTATTTTAGAATGAATTATGATTCTGAATGAAAAGTTTTGAGTATGTATAATATATGCCTACTTTTTTAGTAAAACATCATAATTGTGAAAGAGGATGAGTCCAAAAATTAAAAGGGAAAAAGAAGAAAGGAGAGAAGTAGCATAGTATAGTAGGAAACAAAGGTTTCATAGTTAAATGGCTATGGGTTTGAATCTCAGGGCTGCTACTTCCTTTCAGGTGAAAAGAAAGCTGCTGAAGGGGTTCAGAACAGGCCTCCCCAAGACGTCTACTCTGGCATGTGGAATATTTTCAGCTTAAGGCAATCGAGACCCTGCAGGCTCAAGACAAACTTTTACCTCTCCCTTGAAGAATTTAAATCGGGGACCTTGTCTATAATAAGAGTTATTACCAGAAATACATTTTTATGACTGATCTGTATGGCAGGGCAAACCTCTAAGTACTAAACATCTGCTCTTCTTATTGTCCTGTGAATTATCCTCCTCCCCTCTGAAGGCCCAGGCTCTTATCCCATTTTCTAGCTCAAGATGGCATATATACCTCATTTTACCTTTCTGTCTCTGACCCCTCATGTATGTGGGGTCTCTGACTCTCTCATGCATGTGGGGCTACCATACATATGCAATTAAATTTGATTTTCTCCTGTCAATCTGTCTCATGTCAATTTAATTCTTTGACCAGCCAGAGAACCTAGAAGGGCAGAGGAAAATTTCTTCCTCCCCCACAGTTGGCATAGTCAGCAGGATAAACTTCCCTGGCTGGACTCTGCTCCCTCCAAGGCTGCTGCAGCTGAGAGATCCTGGGACATCTGACAAGCGTTGGCAGAAGCTAAGAGTTCTTCCCTGTCAGGCTCCCAGAGCTCTGCCCTGCTGCAGGGTCTATTGCATGGAAGAGTAGTAAGCAACTGAATTCTTAGACCAGCCAGAGGAACCTAGAAGGGCAGAGAAAAATTTCTTCCTCTCCCACACTACCAACCTTCTAGGGTTGATGAAAGGTTAAATCAAATAACTTATGAAAAAGTACCAAGAGCCTAACAGGCAATCAACCAAGGAAGTTTACTACCAAAGAACTGGACAGTGAATAGGTTAGAAAACTAAGCAGACTCCTGAATAGCCAAAAAGTTTTTTCTGAACTTTACTTAAGCAGTAAAAAGGTGATGTGTTTTATATATTTTGAAAAGCTGAGATTTACATTTTGATTCACACTATAAAGCAGACACTGAAAGCAGCTTCTCCCAAGGTCACCACCAGTCTATTGGCACGTGTATAACTTCTCAGATCTCATAAGACCACTGGGCTACTTCATCAACTGAATTTAAAATGGAGTCATAAAAAGCAAATTTCTCAACATTAAAAATCGAATAAAGGGGGCTGTCCCGGTGCTGTAGTGGTTGAGTTCACGTGCTCTGCTTCAGCGGCCTGGGGTTCGCAGGTTCAGATCCCAGGCACGGACCTATGCACCACTCATCAAGCCATGCTGTGGCAGAATCCCACATACAGAATAGAAGAAGATGGGCCACATGTTAGCTCAGGGCCACTCTTCCTCAAGCAAAAAGAGGAAGATTGGCAACGGATGTTTGCTCAGAGCCAATCTTCCTCACACATACACAAAAATCGAATAAAGACACACAAAAATCGAATACAGAAAAGGGTGAGAAAATTAAAACTAGTAACTATGACCTATTATGGAATTCATGTTACTCTCAACACACACAGGAGATTTATAATACTACAAGTATTTATTTTTAAAGGAAAGAAAAGTAGTTAAATACCCTGGGGAAAATTAAAGGTTTAAAATCTAGACAAAGGCAAAATATTTCTGGGGAAGTCAAGCCTCAGTATGTAATATACAAACCACACCCAAGTCTAGATTTGCACATCGACACAAATGTACAAATATAAACTCATTTAGTAAGGTGATTTAAAAAAACAAAGCAGGATGGGAACATTTTTCATCTAAGAGTTTCTAAATCTATTACAGTAACTCCTGAGCAACAAGATATAACTGTTTCATTAATACCAGCAGCAGATTAAATTTTTCTTTCAAGTTTCAATTATTCAGCCAAATCTGTGCCATTTTAGTTTTATTTGAATTTTAATATTTAATTGAATTATCTTCCTTGTATCAGTAACCAAACAAGCATGCAGATTTTTCTTATTGCATAGGTGAGACATAAAGATCTTATAAACACTAACAGTGAATAATCACACAATTCGTCTACAGAGCATATTCAGTATCTTTTTCCCTGAGGCGTAGGAAAATCATTTCAATAGCAATTAGTGTCACACAAGGAATCAGAGAGCCCCCAGAAACACACCAAGTAGTTTCTAAAATCTGAAAGGCACTGCAAGTGCAGTTAATGCTGCCCCATGTTTATTCACTCCAAAAAATATTTACTGAGCACTTAGTCTGTGCCAGACATTAATTCCTATCTAACAAAAAATGACACTCAGTTATTTTCTCAGTCTCCTTTGCCCTCAGTCTTGGCTCTTAAGTCTCACTACACATGATCTCCAGATGGATTTGGTCAATGCTCTAGTGGAACTGCCTTGCTTTCTAAACAGCAGAGACAAACACTGAAGTTTAATGCTTTCTTAATCAGAAAGCATCCTTTCCCAGGATTCCCATCTGAAATATGCAGAATGTTTTCTCTATACAAGTTGGTCCACTTCACCAAAAGTGCCTTCCCTTTTCACTTAAGAATCCTTCCCAAGCATAATTTTTATATTACTACTCCAAGTTTTGAGGGCATCTGGCAACCTTGTTAGTTGTTGCTAAATTTCTTGTGTTCAACAACCCAGTAAATAGCATCAATCCTCTAGATAAATTTAGTGCTTGAGATTTTCAGTCTCATCTGTTATCTTTACTCTATCTCCCAAGGGTGAGTGAGAGGCAAAAACAATTATCCCTGTTTCACACAGGGCAGAGGGAGCAAGAAGCACAGCCCTGGCAAAATCATTTTGCTATCAATTTAATGCATGGCTTTTAGTGATTCAAAAATAGAACCTCTGATGACTTATTTCTGGTTCCCATTCCTGCCCTTTGCTAAATCAGGCTGTTTCATTTTGATTTCCTTAACTCATGCATTCCTGAAATTTCAAAAAAAATTCTCATTAATATTAAAACAGCAGCCTACTGAAAACAAGTTTCTTTTTCAAAAGAAGGGAAAAGAAAATGGTGTGCAAACATTCTTAATGAGTTGCTCTTCAAAACAACCCTAGCAGCAACAGAGAAGAACCCATCATTTTCAACAGGAGAGAGAATACAATTCTCCAAAACGTCCATTGCCAAATGTTTGGTAAGAAATAAGTAAACAGAAACAGCTGGCTCCACACCGTGAAGAAGCAGGAAGGCATTGCTCGTGGGAGAGAACTACTCAGTCCCACAATCAGTGCTGGCCCCCAGCAGACTCTAGCCCCAAAACACCAAATGCTGCCATCTTAGATTGCCTCCTGAAGGGGACACAGTACCTCAGGAGCTGCAGTTTCTGGGGGCTCATTCTCTTCGCTGTCACTTGAGCTGCTCTCACTCTCCGAGTCCGAGGAGCTGTCTGAGTCACTGGTGCTCTCTGACTCTGCACTGCTGGAATGTGCTGAGGCCACGGCTTCTGGAAGCGACTGTGGAGCACTGCAAAGCAACGGAACGAGGGAATTAGAAGTCACCACACAAGGTGGATTTCTTCCCTCTTCACCCATTTCCCTCTCTGCCCATTTTTCTCCTACTCGAAAGGAAGGGCCTCAATTTGACCTAATGTTACTAAATTACCATATCATCCGGTTGAGAGAAAAACCCAGTGACTCAAAAAAGCAGCAAAAACCCCTTAAAACAGCTCACCAGATAACAGCACAAAAGAGAAGCCTATGGAATTTTGCTTCTAAAGAACATTGTGAGCTACACAGAATTTAAGTTAGATGCTGGGTGCTTTATTTCAGGGATTGGTGAACCATGGCCTGGGCTGGCTGCCTGTTTTTCTAAATAAAGTTTCATTGGAACACATCCACACCCATTATTTTATGTATTGTCTATGTCTGCTTTTACACAACAAAAGCAGGGTTGAGTAGTTGCAGCAAACACTATATGGCCCACTAAGCCTAAAATATTTACTTTCTGATCCTTTAAGTTTGTGACCCTTGCTATATATAACCCAAAGAAGTTAACTGATAAAAGAACAGCCAATACCTTGAAATCTCCCTCTATCCTCTGTATGAGAACTAACCATATGGTAGCCAAAGACTACTGAATATTAATGGTGTTCCTTTGGAAAGTGACCTCAAAGGCAATCCACTCACACTTCTTAGGAAGAATTATAAAAAGCGGCCATTCTTTATGAGTAGCTTAGGATCATCCCCAAATATGAGCTCAAGTAGAGATTAACTACTGTGAGTTCTAAGAAAGGGACAATAACGCCAGGTCTGTGAGAAAACACATGCTGATCACACTGCTGGAGACACAGAATTTCAGAGCATATCTTCAAACCTTGCCCTACGTGGTATTAGCCAAAGCAGTAAATCAGTAACTATAACCTTGAGAGCCCTCCAAAACTACGTAAAATATTTTCAAAATAAGCAATTTAATAAAATTATTACTATATTAGAACAAACTATTAGATAATAAATAAAATCACTAGGTGAGGTAATTTTAAAACAAACACTATACTACGACATAATTTCCTCACATAAAATGCCGTGTCAAGATTGTGATCCTTTTCACACTGGGAGCTGAAGAGCTTAAGCCAGTGACGATCACAATGAGACACACTTTCAATGTTATTCCTGCTCTAGTTTAGCCCCACCTTCTTTTTTCTTTTTTCTTCCCCTCAACTTTTAAATTAGACTACTTTGTCATATTTCATGAGTTATCAGCCACTAGAAATTACTGAACAAAATGGGATATAAATAAATAAGCAGAGCGTATGGATCCATAAGCTCTCACATAATTACAGAATCTTCCTCCACGTTAACTATAACATCATTTGTCTGAGAGGAACTTGTCTCAGAATGGAAGACCACATCTCAAGGGAGTAAAACAGCTACAGTGTAATTAAACTCTTTGTCCGTGGAGGGCGGGTATTGGCATATTAAATCACTAAATTCAGTACCAGAGGAAAATATTATAAAGGTAGTTCAGATAGTTCCCATTTCCCAAAATTAAAGCATCACATTTTCTAAAATATGGTTAGCTGTTTACAAAGTAAAAACATCACACTAAAATGTACTGCAGGTCATTTTTAAAAGCAGCTGAAACAATCAGAAAATTTATATAACGAAGAGAACAGGCACTATGGGAAACAATTTCTGGAAATAATTCAGCTTTATAATTTTTTAAAACACAGCAAATCTGTCATTTTCATAAAAACATTGGGCTCTTCAGTATAACTTTTCAAATACTGGTTACGTAATACTGATGAAAGTGATTAAAGCTTATTTTTAAACTCTCCAAGCCTTTAAACACACAAACTGAGGATTCAGGTGGGTGCAGGGACTCTTTCTCTTTTAGAGTTAACAACCTCTCTACGGCTGATTTAAGCTTCCAAAATCTGAAACAGGTCCTTTCTTTTAACTGTGATCCTCCATCTCCTTCCCTTATGAAGAAGCTATGAAAACCTAAACAAGGCTGTATTTTTCCCATTTGGTAAAAAAAAAAAAAAAAAAGCAAACGTCTTGTACAGACAGGGAGAAACCCGCACACAGTACCTTGCAGGTGCAGATGTGGAAGGAGGCTTCTCTGGGGTCTAGGCATTCACAACAAGGGGAAGAAGGACCAGGAAAGAACAAACAACAGGTTAGGATAAGCAGCTCAGAAACATTAGATGGATTTAAAAGGCTTCCTGGTATTACGAGGTGTACAAAACTTACTTGTTCACCATCACTGTCCTCACTGTCGCTGAGCTGAAGGTCATCTTCGAGCATGCTGGAATGGGCAGGGACAGAGACGCTGTAGAATTTTAAACAATTTCTAATAACTTCTTTTAGCATATAAATGGAAAAATGCTTAATGATACAAAAGAGGGATGGGATAGGCATAAGTTTTATTTATCAAATGCTTGATTTTCCTGGAAATGTTTTAAGTTTTACAGTTATAACACAGGAACTAGTTCAGTCCAACCTCCTTACCATCTCAAAACTGTATCTTTCACACATTCTAAGCATTAAAAGCAGAACTACCAGAAGACACAGATTTGTCACCAGCCCTGAGACTAAAGTCCTTAGGTCCACACAAACAAAACACACACATACCAACAACAAAAGAAAAAAAGAGAGAGACAGAGAGAAAATATACACTCAAATTATTTTCTTCTATAGTCTCTAACATTTAGAATAAATGATTAACCGTTAGATGAGTTAATACTGGATGAATGAGTATTTGTAAAGTGCTTGGAACAGGCACTTAAAAAGTGCTCTCTATGAATTAAACACATAGTGAGATGTATGAAGCTGTCAAGGCAACTGTCACTAAGTAGTGCAAACAGTTATCTTACACTTTTGTCCAAAGGACATTATTAATACTGAACTTTATTTTTCACACACACAAAAAATTCTCTTTTGTCTGCTTGAACACTAATCAGTGGAAAGGGTAGTAATACAAATAATATTGTGCCTAGAAAATATGTTTAACCTTACTGCTATCACTCGGGTGAAAACAAAAACTCAGTTCACCTCCTCGAAGATCTATTAATACTTATCTCCAGGCATTCTGGTTTATGATGAACCTAAATATTAAAAGCAAACATTTTCCAATCTGTACGTGTTTACTCAAGTCTTGGTCCCTATTCTATCTCCTCCCCTTTACCTTCTTCCATGGAGATAGCTAAATATCAAAGGAATGAATCAGTAATTGCTCTCTCCCACTCCCCCCCCAAATTTATGAGCATGACTATTTGAGGAAATGTTATAAGTGAAAAGAAAAAAAACATCTGCTTGAGTATTACTGACACTCCAAAAAGCAAATTATATTAGAGGTTACAATCCTTCAATATTTCTAAAAATACCTCTTCAATAATCTGACCAACAATTTTTACTGCAAACCCACTACCTGCCATTGAAGTAAGCAGGCATGATTAATTTGGGAATCCTTTGTAAAATTACTTTATTTCCCAATGAAAATAAATGATAAAACTTAGCTCTTTCATAATGACTGCCTACATGCAATGTTGTAATTCTGCCAAGGAACTATTTTCACCAACAAATTTACTAAAAACATCCTGTGATAAGTTTCTAAAAAATATGAAAACTCAGAGCTACTTGTATATGCAGATCTTGCTCAATATTTACCTAATGGAAGCTGAATTCATATTTTAGCAAAGCTAGAAAACACAGCCTTCAGATGTAGGACTTGGAAGAAGCAATCATAATGCCGTACAAGAAAAAGTCACTCAACATGTTTACCACTAAATGGTGGCTTGGCTCGGGTATACACAAGCAAAAGATAAAAGATATATCTTTGGAATAAATGTTAGATATAATACAACCAGAAAAAAAAAATCTGGCCAAGTGTATTCAGTATTAACAACAACAAAATCACAGTAAATGGACCTCTTTGTTTCTTAGTCATTGGGTTTGTTTCGTATAAAATTGATTTGCTGTAACTTCCTGAAACATTAATGATCATGTAATCCAACCACGCTTCCTGCTGCAAGCATAGGACTAAATACCCTGTAAGTTGTTTGCCTAGCTACTGAATGCCTAGCTTCCAAGAATATACTCTCCTAAAATAATTTAGAAAGTATATGTTCTAACTTTTGGCTCTACTCGCTCTTAGGGAATAAAAAGGGACCGTAAAAATGCTGTCCCAGATTCTGAAAATTTCCCCTTCAGAGAGTTAGATAAACAATAACAAAATAAGGCTGTAAGTATGAAACTTATTCAAGACATAAATAATTGAGGGACAGTGACCTCTGAATATTACTAAAGATATTTCCAAAGAAACATTCACTCAAAAAGAAATGATACACCAATAGGGTCAAACAAAATCTATCACTTACGTAGCATGTCCTAGGGACTTACACATGGTTATTTCATTTAATCAAAATTCATGGGCATAATTTATTTGACATGAGAACCAGCAGACACAGTATATTGTCTGCCTGCCAACTCAGCCATCAGTAACCACAGAATCTTCCAGAAACCACAGTTCATTTTATCACCAGAGATAAGTAGCTCAACATAAACCAGCATGCTATTAGTGGGGGAAAGGATATTTTCTAAAGTTTTTGATAACAAACATATATTGTGTCTCTAGTAAGAAAAAAGGTTACTTAAAAACCATAACGAAGTTTGGCTAAGATAGAAAATTAGTCACAAATGCCACTGTGAGTTTAAAAAAAAGAATCTATATAGTTGGGAAAAATGTAAGCTGATGACAGGTAAAGATTTTATTTTTAGAGATAAGGAAAAAATTTTAAAGGAATCAGCTACTAAAATCCAAGCACATTACTAGACCACTCTATACTATACTTCACATATTACATGTAGAAGAATTGGTCCTTGAATGTGAAGGAGGACAAAATTAATTACAGCACATCTGGGTGAGCACCTTTGCACCCACTAAAAGAGAATCCAATCTCTTGGACCCAGTCTCATTCATACCAATAAAACTTAGGTTAAGAGAACATAAGGCCCAAGGGACGAAGTCAACTGTAAGATTTTCTGGGGCAGGATCCAGTCATTTTCACCTTCATTTCTTCTGTGTCTAGAACTTGGCAGGTACCCTAGAAAGCTGGCTGAATGAAGAGCACCCTTTTGCTGACTCAGTGACAGTACCACATAACTGTGCCCACTATGTGATCAGAACGTCACAGGCATTGTCTCTACTCACAACCCTGTGGGCTGACTCTGATCATCCCCTCACATTTCAAGGATGAGGAAATGGGCTCAAAATGGCCACCTCACTTGCCTAAGATCATGAAGCTGGCACAGGCTGGAGCTGGGATGCAAAAGCCATTCTATCTGATATGATCCCCTCGCGCTGGCCAATACAGCACACGACGGTTAGAAAACCTAACTGATGGAATCTACGTTCCAGAACCCACTGAAGGAGACTTTGATTTAAAACAAAACAATAACTATCCTTTTGGAATAACATGGATATACTATTTTTCCTTATAAAAATAAATGCATTTTAAACCTTATATACTTTTTAAACTGGTCAAATAACTCATTTCCAAACTCCAAGGCAAACCAGTTATCTCAAAGCATATGGCACCATATAGCCTACCTTGGCATCATTCAAAAGCCAAATGCTCAGGTAAAGCAACTCTTTGAACTACCATGGAGGTTTAACCACATTCTGCATTGTCAGTTAGGTCAAGTTTTTACTTAAAGGTTACAAACAATCCTCAAACCCCTTTGTACAAACGCATTCTTCAGGCACTGTTCTGCAAAGCTTAAAGAGCTGAGTACAGGTTCCGGCAGGCAGGCTGTAGTGACTCAGAGTCCAACTGTCACTATGTGAAGACACACAAGACAAGCCTTTATTCCTTTTCCATTCCTTCGAACTGGGCTTGCCCAAAGCTTTCACTGCCAATATCCTGTAACATCTCAATTCAGAACCCAAAAACGATTTAAATGCACTGATATCTGTGCTTAACGTTTCCTATGATAAGGCCATACATTTTATTGGGGGAAAAAGCAAGTGGAGGCAAGCTCACAGTAGTTATTTACAATTAATAAGTCACAACCCTGGAATTAGGTGTGCTTAAAATGGCAAGTAAAGTAACACTTTTCAGAAACCACTAATGAGCATGTGAGAATGTGTAAACTTGCACTATCTTACAAACTTAAAACTGATTTGGGGACAGAATGAGCGATGGAGTGCAGGGAAAAAGAAAGAGATTGGGCTACAAACATAATTCTCAAAACTTCAATCAGGTTTTGATTACTTTCTTGATAAAGGGCAAAAATAAGGACTACAAATCCTTTGTAAGAGATGATGAGAGGTTACAAATTACTGAAGAGAGCTTCACATACAACAAAAGAGAAAATGAAAAAGGAGACCTTAAGCAGTTGTGACACAATATATAGTTGTCCCTTGGTATGGGGGGGGGGGATGTTGGTTCCAGGACCACCTCCTCCCCCCACGGATACCCAAATCTGCAGATGCTCAAGTCCTTTATATAAAATGGTGTAGTATTTGCATATAACCTAAGCACATCCTCCCCTATACTTTAAATCTCTAGATTACTTATATATAATACAATGTAAATAGTTGCTATACTATATTGTTTAGGGAACAATAACAAGAAAATAAGTCTGCATATGTTCAGTACAGACGCAACCACTGTAGGCCTTTCGTTCCATGGTTGGTTGAATCCGAGGCTGGGGAACCCGAGGATACGGACGGCCGACTGTAAGGGGAATTCTCCAAATGGTGAGGTAGTTGGCAGAATTCAAATTCATGAAGAGACTGTCTATCGGAGATTACGGACTAACAAAACAGAGAGGACTCAGTACATGATTTACTATGGTAAGTGAGCTTCTGGTTGATAAGGTAAAAATTGTTGCCGGAGAAATAAAACATTATTTAAAATTCATGGATGAAGTGAAGATTATTTGAGGTCAAATCACAAGAGTATAAATGAGGGAAAATCTGAAGTTAACACATAAGATTAAATCATCAAGTATGACAAATAAGATACTAGTGTAAGAGTGACATATTGGACACTAGAAACAAAATCTAGAAAAATTATTGCTGAAAATCACATGTCTGTCAAACATTGCTTATAGGTATTTAATCAAGTTTATGTGTAAGCTTTTCCCTTCCACTTTTATTCTGAGTATTTACTTTATATGACAGGCCCTGCTCTAGACTCTATGGATACAACTAAGTAGACAGAAATCCCTGCTCTTGTGCACTTATAGTCTAGGGGAGGGAGATAAACAACTAAAATATTTATTTTCTCAACTGGTAAGAAGCCTATGGAGGGGGGAAAAAAGCATAGAAGAAAGGATGGGTGTGGGTTGTTCTTCCACAGTGGGCAGTTAGGGAAAACTGCACTGATAAGGAATGACATCCGAGGAGAGACCTGAGAGGAGAAGGGAGCACAATGAAGGAACTGGGGGGAGCGTAATCGAGACATAGAACACAGCAGAGACCAATGTGGCCAAAATGGAAAGTGGGCTCGTGTGTGAAGGGAGGAGGTAGAGAGGCAGGTTACAGAGGGCCTCAAAGGCCTTGGGGGTGGGGGGGTGGGAGCAAGAGAGGGAGGGAGAGAGAAAGAGTGACAGATTTCTTGTGGAAGTAGACCACATTTTGTTGGTTTAATAGCCCAGCATCCCAGAGTGGGTAGAATGTACAAGCTGCCTTTAAAGCTAATAGATTCTTAGCAAATTAAAACATCTTATTCGATCTTTTAATCCATGTCTAAATTAGTCGAGGGTCACTTATTACAGTAAATTATCAGTAATGATTAAAAGTGAGACTTACAGGGACCTTTAAGGGCTCCCTTAAAACCATGTATTGCATATGCAAATGAACCACTTCAAAGTAGACACTTTCAGTAGGAATTACTCCCTGATGTCTTCAGAGCCTGCAGTGTAATCTATCAAGCCCCTTTAAAGGTGGCAAGCATTCTCTGCCTTCCTCTCATCATTCAGGCTCCAGATCAGATGTCACCTCCTCTGAGAGACCTTTCCTGACCTCCCTCCCAGAAGTATCACCACCACCCAAAAAAACTCCTCCCGCAAGCCTTTGCTGTCACTATCACATCACCTAGTTTGTATTACATGCCACCTGCATTTAGTTATAAGACATGGAAGACAAGAATTTTGTCTTATTAGTCACTGTTTCCCCAAGTACCTAAAACAGCACCAGGCATAGAGCATGTGTTCAGTAATTATGCACTGAATGGATGAATGGAGGCAATTTTTGGAAATATCTCCAAGTCACCTGGAGCCAAGCTCAGAGAATAATATTTATACAATTGGGGTCAAAAGCATGTTAAAGAATGATGAAAGTGATTTTTCTTTTGTAGAACATAGACTCATTTACTTAACACTTACCTATTATACAATAGGCACTTGATAAATCTATTCTTGTCCATTTTATTTGACCTTTGGCCGAAGACCAAGTATGGTAGTATGTATTATCCTAAAGGGGTGCTCCCAAAGTAGTTCAAGTCATGGCTGTATCATTTGAGAAAGTAGAGCTCCAAGGTGAATACAGTAATGTTTCACATAACAATGTTTCAGTCAACAACAGACTATATATATGACGGTGGTTCCATAAGATTAGTACCACATAGCCTAGGTGTGTAGGTGGCTTTACCATCTAGGTTTGTTTAAGTATACTCTATGATGTGTGCACGATGATGAAATTGCCTAACGATGCATTTCTCAGGACATATCCCTGTTGTTAAGCAATGCATGAGTATACTCTGAATAGGATGATCCTCCAGCACCTTTGCAGTATTTTTATAATTATTCAAAATATGCTTCATTTTATAGCCTCGTCCCTCCAACATTATGCAAGTTTCCAGCATGAACTTGTATACTATGCTGGTCAAATACTGTCCTGCAAGAGATCCTAGAATAAATATTGTCTACTAAAGCTAGAAGTCCAAGAGTTAACACTGACTATTCCAAGAGACTATAATTCTACCATGAGCTAGTCATAAGCACAGTGCAGATGAGGAAAAGAGGTGATTCCACATTTGGGAATTTCAAAATTTTCTAAATATTGGTTTAATGTGCCCTAGTGACTATAATTCTGAAATAAGCAGATTTTTACTATGTTGCAAGGAATGATTCTTTTTGTTTGGTTTCATTAAGAACAGAAATTCTTCAATACTCAATCTTACAGTTTGTCATTTCTCCATAGTCTGACTAACATGAACTCAAAAAAAAAAAGCTACATTCCTTATTCTTTTTCATTTTGCACCTCTACCTTTTCTCCTGAAAACAAAATACTTCCTAATACACCTAGGTTACTAAAATTATTATGAACACCAATAACCCTGGATTCTCAGTCACTTGATCAGATAAGTTGGGAGCAAAAATAAAGTGTATCCTTTTCCAGCAATGCCTGGTATTGAGTACTGAGAATTATTATTAAAAATAAGATCTCCATTTACATTCTGTGATGCTTAAGGTTTAATGTAGACCCATCAGCGTGTAACTGACCAGCACAAATGTCTGTTCCTTGTTTTCAGGACAGCTGAAGAACTGTGTATTTCCTTTGGCTAAATATGATTTAAGTGAACTGGTACAAGTAAGCCACTTCTTCAGACTTAATTCTTGGACATTTCAGCACAGTCATGTCCTGACGTGGTAATTTTATATTACAATAAACTGAGAGAATGGGTCTTCCTTAGTTCTTTACAAGATATTTAAAAACCAATAATGTTTTGAGTAAAAGATGAAAACTCAGGCTCATTTAAAAACGTTAGACTCTTCCCAGCCTTTATTAACTTTGCACCATTCCTTCTCGCCAAACTTGCAGAACAATCCCAGTTCCAGCCTTCACGTCCAGATGTTTCCCAAGAAACTTTCCACATAAGTAATCAAATTTTCAAATTGCTATAATGGTTAATTTCTGACTCAGTCTAAGTAAGTACTGACAATTCCTGAGGCAAAAACAAGAAAAATAAAGGAGGGCACCTTCTAGCAAGGACTTGGTAATTTCGGGCTAGGGGGTGGGAAGGGAGAAGGAAGTTAGCCCACAATGATACCTACCAACTGCTTTTCAGTTTCTAAAACATTAACACATTATCCCTTTCGAGAGGCTAACAAAAGCACTGACACCAGTAAACTATATCAGGCTGCACAGAAAGGGAACTGTCCACAGTTATATAAAGGACATAATAACTGTATAGAAAAAGGAAATACTTTGTACTTTGCCCTAAGAAGTCAACGGATCTAAGCTTTGGAAAGGAAGAGGGTTCCAAAGCCAGGAGCCCTTAAACCAACATCCCCTCCCTTAAACTTGGGAGCAAATAGCACTGACAGCCTAGCTAATCACTTCCCTGCAGAGCTCGGCAGAAGGAATTCAACATTTGAGAACTAGAGCTTCAACTAGAGTGATTAAAATTAATAGATTCAGCACATGTTTCTTTCACACCTACATCCTTCTACCACCTGGCTAACACTCCCCACCCCAAGTCTGGACGATGTAAGAGTTAACACAGACCCTCCCAAGCTTATTCTCTAGGGTTTAGGCCCCTCTTTTCTTCCTTCCATATGTGCTACTCCACTTTTCTAAGGATTCCCAAGTACTAGTAGCTCTGAAAGAAGAAACATTAAGACCTAGACTTATTTTTAAAAGCAAAGTACAAATGACCCTGTAATTAACATTTTTTTCCCCTGAGATTCAAAGTGCATTAGACTATCTCCCTCTACATGCCACTCACACAGCTTAACTGCAGGTCAAAGAACTCTAATGCTGACACCAGATCAAATTAACCTGTGAGCACTAAGAGATGTGCCACGCTAAATCTGAAACAATGACTGCACTTCGCAAATTAATTGGAACACTGCTTTCATCCAATCTCCATCAAAGTGATTCCTTTTTCCTGGAGACACATTTCATTTTGGCACTTATCGATACCTACTTCTCAGGCCTAGATCAGACCCAATTGCGTTCCTTCCTCTACCCACAGGCCCAGGGACACAACTGCCTCCACCCACTCTTGGAGAGCTCCGCCCTCTATTCTTATTGCTGAGGGGGGTGCAAGCTCTTCAATTACCCCTCCCTCGCTGCCCCCAAAGACACTGGCCAGGATCTTTTACGGTCTAAAGGGCTTTACCACCACCCAGTACAATGAGCACAAGGTGTAACACACCTTGGGGAAGTTTCAGAGCTTCCACACAAGTATTCCAGTTGTGGTCCTGGGATCTGTCATTTCTATTCTCAACCAGCCATCAACCAGATTAACAAACCTCCTGCTTCTTTAAATGTAATCTGAGTCACGATTCTAGACTTTCAGAATTGATTCTAGACTTTCAGAATTCGGGAGCCAGTTAAATGTTTTTACAAAAAGAAAAAAGGGAAAAGGCAGGAAAGAAAAGGGGAGAGGATCACTGACATAGGGTTAATTTTTTTCTGATAAAGGACAAAAAAAACAACCAAAAACTCACCATCTGCCAGTACCACAAATGATATAGAGTTTTATTATACACACACAAAAATCCATCTTTCAAACTATAATAAATTTACCTTTTAAAAAAACTCTTATTACATTGTTTTTGTTTCTCACTTTGCCAGGGAGAAATGAAAACACACTGCATGAGGGAGCTGGACTTGGGAACATGATTCAACCCAGCCCCACATTCAGTCATGGAGAGGAGAAAAAATAACCTCTCTACCTATTTACACAGTTGGTAAAATATTCAATCCACAGCACTCCCCCTTCCAAATATGTGGAACAAATATTGTGCCTAGAAAATAGAAGAAAGCCGGAGGTTGAACCTGAGGTCCTCCGAGACTAGCAACTCCGTGTTAGTCACTGACTAGTTACCAAAGGAGAGAAAGGGTCCTCACTTAGTCCTTAAAAACCACTTCGAGTTGTATGAAAAGAAAGAAATATTAGTTCAATACCATCAAGAAATGACAAATTGGGTCCAAATGCTGATGTGAAAATCTTAATTACGTAGTTTAAACTGTTCCAAAAACCCAGAATCTATCTGGATGTACTTGGCCTTCATAAAGAACAGCTGGGCAATAGGACTCATTCTTTATTAGTTAAAACTAGGCCAAAAAAGTGGCAGAAAATATTAAATTGTGCACATCCCCCAAAATTTGTTTCCAAAAGCTAAAGTTATTTAAGACTAAAATTTATAAAGCTAAAACCTTCTATTTTCCACAGTTAATATGTAAATAATGGCTCAGATGCCTTTCTTTTGAGAAAACCCCGCAGCAAACTCTCCTATAGCGCGGTGCCTGAAACCCTTAACAGGAGAACTTAATCCAAATGTAAATGTAGGTCATTTCTTCCCCTCACAGTGCAGTAGCATTTTAAGAAAGTCACTACTTGAAAGCAGAGGGAAAAATCTGAGCACAAGATTTACACGGAAAATTACAATGTTATATCATAAACTTTTAATAAACAAAAGCGTTTTACTTACGACGTTCCCTGCTGAGAATTAGTGTGGGTTTTAGAAGATGTATCATATTGTTCTGTGGAGGAGGGCAAAATGATCAGAGCAGCACAATGACATATGAGACAGTTATAAATTCCCTTTTTTTTGCTGCCCCCCCCTTTTCATCTAAACACTTAGTATACTTAAATTCTGTCAACTAGAGTGCTACACAGCGCTTGGAATAATCTCACCATTGTAAAATAACATTCATGTTACCTCTAGAGAGAGGGCTTGCTCAGAACTGAAAAACTCTTAACAGAGCAAACACACTTTGAAAAAGCACTACTGGTAACCTTCCTGTGTCCTTTCCTGACATCGGTCAGTGGCGGCTCCCATGGAAGCAACTTGACAGGCTGCTCTCACACCCCCTGGTCTGATTGAACACATCCACCCGTGATGTGCGAGTCCTCCCTTCTACAGCCTCTGGCCTGCACCAACTGCGTTCTCCCTCCCACCTGCCCCTCCATTATTCAACACTCTCCCATTAATTTACTCAACTGCTATTTATAGACCACCTAGTAGATACCAGGATGTTCAAGGCATCTGACCCTGTCCTTGATGAGCTTACAGTTGACTGAGAGACAGGAAACAGGCATGCAAATGTTTACAACATGGGCAGTGTGAGATAAGTACGCAACCAATCCTACAAAATTAACTGTCCCAGGAATCTGGAGAATGGTCACTCTGTTGGTTAATGACTAAAGGCGGCAAATTAGAAAAGGAACAAGAGGAACTATGTCATAAAGGATGGGTGAGATTTTGACAGAATGACTGTGGCAGGAGAGGGAGGGAGGTAGAGAAGGCCTTTAAGCAGAAGAGACAATGTGAGCCAAGATACAGAAATGGGAGGAGTTAATATGGTACATGTTTGGGAAGGGTAAGGCTGGGGTGCAGCATGTATGGTAGACAGAATGGAAAGACAGGTGGAAATCAGATTTGAGAGGGATCTGAATGCCAGGATGGGAAGTTATGACTTTATTTGTTGGGCAATGAGACATCACCAAAGGTCTAAACAGGGACACGATATAGCAATTCCTCAGAAAGACTAATCTGGTGGTGCTGCCTGGTGTAACCTGGAGGCAAGGAACCATTTGGGAGGCTGCTGTATCTGTCTCAGCATGAGATAATAGGGACCCGAAACAGAACTGGAAGTGAAATGGAAATATGGGTGCCTTTTAGACAGGGATGAGTGATATTCCCCATGAATGTCATGTAAAGTCCCTTGAATATTTGTAATTAATCACTTTATCCTCATGGTGGCAGCAGCTCTTAATGTGATATTTTTTAATTGCTTCCCCTTCAGGCTAGTGAGCTAGAGCCACAACTACACATCAGAGGGACTACAGTCACTCTTCTGACCACTCACAGGGACCCCAGACAGTCATCCTGACAGGCCCTGAGCTCCACAAGGCTCTGGTTGTCCTTAGGCAGCCATGTTTTTGCACTTGTGGACATAAATACTGGGGCATACAAGTAAAATCCTTATACTTTATTCTCTACAGACTCCCAAACCTTAAAATCGCTTTTCAAGATATTTGAATTCTCTTGCTAGGCATACTTTGAGAAATACATGCTCAACTCTACTTTTCTGAAAGCTATATCCGCACATACACCACTCCCTCTTCTTCCAACATAAAGCTAGACCCCCCCTCCCCCCAGGGTCCAACTAGGCCCAACAAAGGCCATATTCTCACAAAGATTCTCATAAGGTTCCCCAGAACACCAACAAAGTTGCAGCAGCTTAAAAAACTCCAGGGTAAGGGGCGGCACGGTGTGCAGCGGTTTAGTTTGCGCTTTGGCAGCTCGGGGTTCACAGGTTCTGATCCCGGGCGCCCATCAACGCACTGCTTGTCAGCCATGCCGTGGCGGCATCCCATATAAAGTAGAGGAAGATGGGCAGGGATGTTAGCCCAGGGCCAGTCTTCCTCAGCAAAAAGAGGAGGACTGGCAATGGATGTTAGCTCAGAGCTGGTCTTCCTCACCAAAAAAAAACCCTCCAGGGTAAGCATCCGGTGAGCTGAGACCTATAGGAGACCTGACAGCATCCAAAGAAATCGGTCTACACTATTCCACAGGCGAAAAGGGCCACCCATCCCTGGCCAAGAAAGTGCTTACCAGTTTATCTTTGACTATATTTTGCTGAAAGGGGAAACTGAACAGTTTAAAGGATTAAAGGGTCTTTCTAAACCAAGAGTTAGCAATCATGCAAAACATGAGCAACCCAGCGGAAGGCATATAATCTGCATGACTGGCAGCCCTAGCAAACTGAGGGTATGTGGGGTGGGGGAAGTAAAGGGGCACACGGCAATCCTGCCCACAGCTGAGCTGGCGATCCACCTGCAGAATTGTGCCACTCCACCTGTCACGTCTTTGGATAGGCTGCCAAGATGTTGAGGAAAAAAGGATTTTCCAATCTCTCCAAGAAGCCATCAATTTCTATTAATTTTACCTTGCTACTTATACAATAGTACAGCAAGCAAGATGGTCAGGTTTATTTCTCTGCATTCAGGGGAAATTTAGTTATGAGTTCTTTGCAAGATCTTATTCAGTATCTCTAGAGGAGGGGACAGCAAACTTTTTCTGTAAATGTCAGTTAGTAAATATTGTAGACTTTGCACGCTATCCCTTGCAGCATAATAATAAATGAATGGGCATGGCTGTGTCCTAATAAAACCTTTATGAAACTAGCTGCAGAACAGATTTGGCTCTCGGCCTGTAGTGTGCCCACCCCTGCTCCAGAGGAAGGACATTCTGTCTGTTGCTGTTCTCATATTTTTCACTCTCCTCACATCCTTGCACTTTAAACAATAATCAAGGGGAAAAAAAATTAAGTGAGGGAAAAGAATGAGGTGGGGAGATCTGAAGGAAGAGCCACCTCCACTTAATATCTACGAGCAAACTTCCCCCCCCCCCACACACACACTCTGTCTCTCCATGCACCCTACTTTGGTCTTCCTACCCTTTGAAGACTAACACTTCATAACTTGGGCACTCACCACGTATTGATGAACTAAAGGATTGCAAATACCCTAGTCATTTTTGTAAGGCTTGCACTGGCTTGCATGTAGTTGGGACACCACAAATTTATTGAGCCAAGGGGTTACTGATAAAAAGAAAAGCTGGATCCAGTTAGCCTTCTTCTGTTTTCCTCTGAATTCTCAAGTGTTTACAATCCATAAAAAAAGGGACCAAAATAGAATTACACAGCAAATACATATATATAGAAGGACTAAAGAAGATGTATGCTCTATTCCTTACAAAAATTTCTCATTTATTTTTTTTGGTGAGGAAGACCAACCCTGAGCCAACATGCCTCGCCAATCCTCCTCTTTTTGCTGAGGAAGACTGGGCCTGGGCAAATCTCTGTGCCCATCTTCCTCTACTTTATATGTGGGACGCCTGGCGCCACATGACTTGACAAGTGGTGCATAGGTCCGCACCTGGGATCCAAACCCACAAACCCCGGGCCACCAAAGCGGAGCACACGAACATAACCACTATACCATCAGGCCAGCCCCCCAAATTTCTTACTTTTGTTAAAAGAATACAAAAACCACACAAAATACCCCAACCTATTTATAATTCCCAGGTTATAATGCTTTGAAAGTCACGTTCAAGATATTTATCAGGTGTCAGGGAATACGAGGTCATATTTGTTAAGTACTTTACTAAGGCATCTTCACTAACCCTTCACCACAATCTGCAATTCCATCTGAAGAGCAGCTTTGCATTTGTCCTCCCTTCCTCTTCTGTCAACACAGGAAGCCCTCTCATCTCTGCTGAGGCATTTTTTGTTAATGTTTCTTTATATTAAAACAGTAAAAACCATGCTTTGTTCTCCAATGTAATAATCAGTTCCACATATTTACTTACTTTGGTTTTGGGTTGCAGAACTAATATGCTGAGAATCCTAGAAAGAAAAATAAAAATCTCTAGTTATTAAAATATTAAGGTTTATAAATCTAAGTTTGCATCACTGCAAAATCTGATAAACACTGATAAATCTACTTTTTTACATAAAATAGGTTTTATTGCTTCTGTTCTTTCCTAGAGTTTATTTTTCCTTTGGTGTTAAGTAAAGATTTTTTTCTCAAAGTATAATGTTTTTACCTTAAAACCAGTAATAATGAATCACCTTAAAAAAAAAACCTATCATTAGAAAATATGCAAAGTATCTAATGTGGCAAATTCTGGTTTGGGTAGATATCATCTCTTTTGAAAATAATATCATGGAAAGAAACAATGTACATGCATACCAGGCTGGACAGAATACAGATCTGAAGGTGATATTTTTATATTCTGAACGTTATCCAAAAGTACAAAAAAAAAAAAAAAAAAAGGCAGTGTTTTTAATACACTGTTCACAAATAGTTCAACCGAAACATGCAAGTCAGCAGTTGATTCGCTTGTTATTAAAACCAGCACTAATGTAGCTGATCACATTAAACTTTAAGAAAATTTAGGAGGTATGAGAAATGTAAGATATGTGTGTATATATCTAAGTTCTGAACTAGGAATCAGATAATATACCTCACTTAATTTCCCTGTACCTCTGTTTTCCCAGCTCTACTCAAGTGAGAGAATTTACTAAAAAGTTCTGAATGCTTTCATAAGCTACAAAACCTCCAAATTATATAAGATGTTCTTACTGACATAATTTGGACAATAAAGTGTTTGAAAGCATTATGAAGCACTTCAGAAGCTAAGTTAATTGCAATTTTAACCTAATTTCCAAAGATTTCAACAAGGAGTACTTGATTAATCTGGCTCCCAGCAATACTTCCAACTTTTCTCTGGTGTGGATACAGTGCCTGCTATACTTGTAAGGAATTACCTTTGTGGGAAAAGGAAATTTGGAGGGCTCGGCTGTACTGGGCGTGTGTATTGCTGTCAAAGGAGGCGGCCATGAATGGGTCATTTCCTGGAAAGAGATTTGGAAAGGAAAGAAAAAGTAAATTATAAACATTTATTGCTACTAAGTTAACTGTTTAAACTTAATGTAGAGTGGATTGATGGTAAATGAAATGTGAAATCTTAAGAGTTATTTCCTTGAAAAAAAATTCCTCCTTAATGGGCTATGTTCAAAAGCTGAAGATCTCCAACTTACAAAACTGAAATCAGTTGGAAGAAGAAAAGCAAGAACATAGACCATGGGTCTTAACACTTGGAATATTATAAAGCATATAAACAGTAATAGGTGTTACCAGAGCTTATGTAACCATGAAAACTGAGTCTCACTCAAGGCTTTCTTTCTCCCTCAGCTTCTTTATTGCATTTCCTGAAATTCTTTAAGTTCAAAGGAAGAAGAACTTTCCTGTTTGACTTAAGCAAACAAATAATTCAGGTCACTTGTTCCACTTGGGAGAGTTTTAATGGATTTGACCCTTCCCTAATACACACTATTAGTGCATAGGAACCTTTTTTGGAGGAGAGGGCCTTAAAAAATTACCTTCCTTTTCCATTAAGAGAAATTTAATTTCTATTCACTATTTTCATGAAGGTAGGATTTCTAAAGCTTGCAAATTAATATATTTATCTTGACATGAATTCTTTTTTTCTAAGCATATGCATGAATTCTGCTTTGCTAAAAAACTAGTGGAAAACAATGTCAGATGAAAGGTGTCTAATTGCAAACATGTGCATGTGCGCGCTCACGCTTTGTTAAAGAGCTAGAATGGCACTGGGATCATTAATTCCAACCCTTTCGTTTTACCGATGAGAAAACTGAGGTCCAAAATAACTGGATCAGGTCCCTGAGGAAGCCGAAGGCTGAGAGCACAGGGTATGGGCCCCTTTGTCTTTCCAGTCCAAGAAAAAGAAGTCCATCCCCACACATGTCAGACCTGCCTGCCAACCTGGCCTGAAGATTGACAGGCAACTCTACCAGCACCCCAGCACGCCATATGAGCTCACCCGTATAACACATTGTGTGTTCTGACACTTCACTCTTTTCAAAGTGCTGACCAGCCTCTCTGTGAGCACAGAAACACCATCTGCTCCTTGCAACAACTGGGGATGGAGCTCCAGCAAGTATTTCCACTCCCACCTCGGTGCACATCTTCTCCTTTCCCCACAGCCACTCCCTGGGTTGCTGTAGCCCCAGGACAGATATAAATGACCTGGCACAGTGACAGAGTAACTGATGCTGGCTTCTTGAGTAATTTTTGTTAAAAGTGAAATCATGCCCTTGTCTACTGACTAGCCATCTGCTTTGTTCAGTACAACAGAGGAATTCTGGACTAAAATACAGTGGAAAGAGTAACAGCTCTGGAGCCAGAGACCCAGAATGGAATCCTAACCTGGCAGTGTCAGCATAAGCTGCCTGAGCCCCCAGAGCCTCAGTTCTCAGCAAGACAAGGACCACTTGCTTTTCAAAGTGTTGTAGGGGCAATTTATGAAAAGTGCTTGGATGCATGGTGCATAGCAAGCACATAATAAATTAAAAGCATTACAACTTTTAATTAAAAGTCTAGTTTTTAAGGAATTTCAATACTGCACCAAAGAGAGCTCCCTGCTGTTTTATTTATTTGACTATACTTTAAGGAATGGGACCATTATAAAACTACAATGTAAAAACATGTAATAATTAATTGAGAAGGTGTTTGAAAATATCACCCTTATGTTTTCCAATAATTTCTTTAGAATCCCAATGGTATCTATGACTTTTAGTCAACAATTATTCCCCCAAAACATCCATTGTACTCAAGGCCTGAGGCTGCCTCAGCTATTAAATCAGGCAGTTGGAAAGTGCATAAACTCTTTCACGCCTTAAGTGGTTTGCCAGCACTCTGAAAGAATTTATATACTACCCTAAACGCATAGCTTACTAGAGGGACTGAGGCCTTAGGAGGATTGGGGCCATAAGGAGAGGAGGCTGCCCAGGATCATAAGGCCATGCATCCGATCCCTACCTTAACAATGACTTATCACATGAGGGGGTAAATCACGTGACACCTGCCTCAGTCCCGGCCTTCTAGCATAACAGCTGCTAGGCACCACAGCTGCTGTCTCTGCTCTGCTCTCCATCTTGCTCATTTTCTTCTAGACACAGTGTCTAGTTCCTGCTGTTCCTCTAACACACCAACCTGTTCCTGCCTCAAGGCTTTTGCACTCTTTCCTCTTCCTAGTCCCCTGTTCACTTGCCTACTATATGACTCACAGCACTTACCAATATCTGACATTTTATTTTATCTTTATCTTCCCCACTATGATCTCCATGAGAGTAAGGACTCTATCTTATTCATATTGCATCCCCAGTGACTAGAAAAGTATCTGAGTCTTAATGGATATTGTTGAGTAAATGAACAAACAAATAATAGTGTTAGCACTCATTGTACCATTGTCACTGGAATGTTGCACCGAAGTAATGTCTATGAGTACTGCATTAATTCCCCCCAAGAGGCTGTTGAGGCCATGCCACTGTAAGTAGAAAACCTGAGCTGTTTCCATATGCCCACAGGCGGCACACTGTCCTGTCTGGACCCTTGTGTTGACCAATTCCTGGTTTCTAGCAGTGTCTGTCTGCTATCTTCTTACCCCATCAGCCTGTAGGAGTTACAGGCCACCACTTCCCCTTCATTAAAACAGTTCCCCCTTAATATTCCCCCCAGAGAACCAAACAATATCTTCTGTGATTGATTTTCTCTGTTAGAGAAGTATTTAATGCCTCTAACGCCCATTGGAAAGATTTGCATTAGGATTCCTGGCAATCTTCATAAATTGCTGGTACAAGGTAAGAGCAGGAACCACAAGGCAGAGGAAATCATCAGGATTGGCATCAGAGAGTAAGAGCTGGAATGGATTCTAGAGATAATCAACTAGCCCAGGGCCTTCATTTTACCGACAAGGAAACTGAGGCCTACTGAGCACACGACTTAACTGAGGCCACAGAGGAGAAGAGAAGGGGACAGACTCTGAGTCTCCACTATGCAAAGGCCCAGGCCCTCTTCAATCCAGGACATCCTTCTATTTGCTGACCCTATTTATGATTTCCAAATGAAAATACTCATCTGTTCCTTGCACTAACCATTTATTTTCAAGCATTTCCAGGTAAGCAAGAACTCCAAATGATGCTGGGTGAGAGGGGAGGGAGGATGGATGAGTTTATTAAACTAAAAATGCTTGTCTGAGGCTCTAATACTATTATCCTAAATAAAGGATTCCAGTCATATAGTTAACACACATCAAAACCTAAGACAAGCATTTGACACCTGTAGAAGACTACTGTTGCATTTACTTTTGAAATAACTAAAGAACAAATCACACACACTTTCAGAGACAAGGCTAAGGCCATATTTTATAACTAAGTCATTTGTTATTTTTATGACTCATCATACCAAAGAATTTTAGAAATACCAGAGCGAGAGGATGAAACAAAAGCCTGATCAAGATAACTTGTTGATTATGAATCTTACTTGCTGGGTGACAAAAATTTCTCAATTTTTAGCAGTACAAAGTATGTTTCCTTAGAGGTATTTCTTTCTTAGAAAATCTTAACTACAAAAGTAGGGGACAAAAGACTCTAAAACAAAAATAATGGATTTGTTTTCCACGCATCTGGTTAGAAACTACTTTTGTCAAAAATTTCACAAGTCAGGAGGTAATTAATTAATATACATAATCACTGGTTTCAGCGCCACCTCACTTAATACTTTACAATGAAAAATTAAAGGAAAAAAACTGGGTAAGCAAATATTTTAAGGAAAAGTGAGCAGTAGAGTTACAAATTAGTAGGTACATGTGTCATATATCTTTTCTACTTCCAAATAAAAAAGTTAGAAACATTATAGTAAAAGATAAAGCAAGAATATCATTAAAACTGACATGGAAGAAAATTAAAAGTCATAAAGGAGGAATGAGAAATAAACAAAACCCTCAGTTATTACAATTACTCTATTTGAGCATTAAATTTAGCTCTAGATTTCCTGGAAATTAAAGCCAAAATGGGAAACATAACGGTTTATATAACTCTTCTCTGATAAAAAGAAAGCATGCCGGGTTCATGAGGAGAATTTACTGGTATTTTTTCCTGGAATTGAATTCTAGAAGGAATTTGTCATACTTGTGCAAGAAAAACTGAACAAATAAATAATGGATTCAATGATGTATTTGTAGAAGCAGCACAAATATTCATGGCATGATCTCAAATAAATAACCCTTCAAGGTAGGTTTAAAGATGTCCATTTACTTTCTTCTGTTTTTCTGTTTATCTCTTTAAAAATTCATTGTCTCACTGAAGATGGGGCCATCCATATGAGGGCTCACCTACAAAACACTGAGAGGTGAAATGAGCACTGTTTAAGCCTTGGCGCCTCTTGCATCCACACAGGGAGTCTCCTCTCTGGGACATGAGTAACTCTCCTGAGTCTCTATGGACAACCAGAAAAACTTGAGAGAAATGTCTTCAAACTCTGGTCCAAATGCCTTGCAGTTTGTAGACTTCAGTTGAATAAAATCTGTCAGGGAGTTCAGTAATGTTCTAAGCCTCCCGTTGTTACTGTTCTGGTTCATTTTGCTTTTGGAGGTGTGACGCAGGGAAATGTTTAAAGGGGTTTGGAACAGCAACTGTTCATTAAAGTCAAAGTAAAAGGATCTATACCTGCCTACATAAATATTTCTTCAAGTGAAAAATGGTAACAATGAACTCACCTTCAGAATCTCTTCAACACAATGGACTTCATTGGAGTAGGTCTGCTGAAGGTGAAAAGCAAGAAAGAAAAGATGAGCACACAAATAAACAGCTAGAGTGATGGTACGAGTTGATGCTGGTATTAATACAACAACCCTCTCACAAGTGGAATCACCTCAGGGCCCACTTTTCACTAGCTAAGTATTGGGAATTTCACATTCTGGATGAAATAAGACCAAAGAGATTAACCGACTTAATCATGAAGGAAAAGGTTCCACTGGAGACAACGGCAGACTAATTATGACCCTTAGGTCAAAAGCTTCCAATTGAAAATGTATATATTAAAGAAAATTAGTACATTTGAAATCTAGAGGAAAAAGAGATACAATAAAAGTAGAGGCAGAAAGAGATGAAACTGATGTCACAGTTTGTTGCTTCATAGCAACACCTGTCCAGCGAACCAAGTCAAATGAACCCAAAGATGGAGATCATCTGAACACCTTAGTGAGCCCACAGTAAGGAGGCCAACATCCTATCAAGGAGAGATTTTTTTGTAATATTCTAACACACCAAAAATTCATTTTAAAGTTAAATGTCTCTAGCCCTACTTCAAGTCAGCCTCTTCATCTTACATATGCACATGTGTACACACACACACACACAAACTATTTCCCCAGAGAAAGAGCCTAAGGAGAGAGGAGACTACCGAGTGTCTTGAAGGAAAGAGCCACTATTTATACCTCTTCCTTATCCCCAGCTAAACAAATGGCAGCTGCTGCTAGTATTCCCACCACAGAGAGTGTCTAGGGAATGTTATTTTATAGTCTTTATATTTTTAAGTGCAAAGAAAATGGAAAAGTTAAATCTAAAAATAATCACTTTTCTTTAACTAGAGACATGAAACAAATCCCACGACTTCATGATTTTCAATGGAACTGCTCTGTGTCAATTCATGAGCCAAGTGCCCTGGGCAAGTTAGACAACATGCTTGCCCGTTACTGCCACTGCTGTGCAGAAAGCGCTCATCTTCCCAGCCAGTTTGGTCCAATACCTGCCACATAGCTAGAGAGTAGATGGAAAAGGGTTCTTTTCCCTGCTCTCATTTCTAATTTGAGTGTAATTTAATACAGCACTGGTTGCTAATTCCTGATCTAGGGTTTATTAATCCACCATTTCTCTCATTCCAATTTACTGTAAGGAAAGAAAAGAGCATACGACATTCAAACTGTCCTGGAATTGAATCTAATGAACATGTCAAAATTCAAATGCAACTTGACCCGCCTGGGTCTGGTTTTTAAACATAAATTTCATGGAAATGGTTTTATTGAAATGTCTGTAGTTTGTTATTTTTGACGTAGGGTCTGGAGTTAGGAGGTGTAATGTAACCCTTTTATCTGCTGGTCCTCTCAGACCTGCCTTTAGGCAGTAGGGCATGTCCACATCTACACCTGCTTACCTGCTGTTTTTCAGAACCATTAAAGAACACCTAAAAACTGGACCAAATGTTAGTAACCAACATTTCAGCACAAATGTCAGAAACAGAAACAGATGATGTCTTGACCTGAGGGTAAAATGTAATTATATTCTATGGTTTCAATTTTTCACATCATCATTAGGAAAAATAACAATCAGAAGCTGACGGTAAATCAATAGAACATAGCATATGACTACTGATTCTAGTCAAACAGTCCACTCATCCTGTCTGTTGCTGGAATGAGAATGCGAATGCAATTAAAATATCTGGCAATCAATGAAATAGTGAAGCACGTTGGAACGAGGGCAAAAAAAGATTTGCCCACTGCTTCCAACAAAATGAGGTCAGAAAGTGACAACTTCAGGACACTAAAAGACTTCCTGATCTTCACAATTACTCAAGCAGTCAACACTTAGCCAAGATGTTTCATGTCACTAAAAGATCCATTTTTTTCTAAAGTTTTATTACATGAGATGAACCAGGACTAAAGAGATTTTTCTATAGCTTATTGTTTATTAGTATCAAGGTAAGATAAATATTGCTAAACAGCCACCATTTAACACATTTACAATTCTAAATAAGGTCTTGGGTTCAAGCATTAATTGGTTAATTCACCGTGAATTTTCATATCAGGTCCCTTATGGACGTGGGCGTATTTCAAAGGGGTGCAGGGATTCCATTCCAAATACATGAGGATGTATCCAATTTAAAGATCTCCAAGCAGCACTGTTTATAATGGCAATTAACTAGAAACGATCAAATGCCCAACAATAGGAGTCTAGCTAAAGCTCTTTACAGCGCATCCATACAGCAGTGTGTTATACAGACTTAAAACAATAATGTAAACATATGTGCTTGCATGGAAAGATGCTCAAGATATTTTCAACTTTTTCTTTTAGAAATAACTTCATACTTACAGGAAAATTACGAAAATAGTAAAAGGAATTCCCACAAACCCTTTATCCAGATTCCCCAAATATTGGCTTTCTACCACATTTGCTTTATATTTTTCTCTCCCACCCCCCACCCCCATAGATCTACAGTGAACCATTTGAGAGTAAGTTAGAGTTAACGCCCTTTTACCCCTAAATACTTCCGTGTGTACCAAGATATGTTTTAAAGCTATATTTAAAAGAGGGGAGGTCACAAGATAGTCTGTACAATATGAGCCCATTTTATGCTCCATCTCCCTGAGATTCATTTCTCCACTCTTCCCCTGACCCAAATTAGAGACTCTTAAACTAGAGTATAGGTATTTCAGATGCGTTTGCAGAGAAAGAGCCGTAAGGACAGGCTGCCCTGTTTAACACAGTACAATTCGGCACCTCCAAGTCTGCCACTGGAAGGAGACTTTCCAAAAAGGGAGGGGTGGTTCAACAAACCATTACGGCTTAATCCCTTCCTGAAAATCCACTGTCCCCACAGGGGCTCCAGCTGAGTCCTGCCACTCCTGCTCAGAGGAGCCAGGCTCTCCTTTCAACACTGTGGCCAAAGAATAAACAGTCAGCTTCTCTGAAGCACAGCCAGTTAAGGCTGAAGATCTTTGGGTAAGATTTCCTCAAAGAACAAAAGACGATAAAAAGCAAGAACAAATATCTATGCTAGCAGCATGAATCAAGAAGCTCTCGTTTGCAGGTCCTTCCCTGTCAAGCTCTCCTTCAACAGTGCAGACATGGACTTGAGCACAAATCTCACTGTTGTCACCTACCCTCAGTATCGAGGTTCCTGGAGGGGACCAGCTCTCCCCTCCTGCCTACCTGTGGCCCCCTCACAGATCTGGTGTCCTGTATGTACAAGGACCTCCCAGCAGACACCTTGCTTCCCCACTGGGGTCATAATTCTACTCAATTAAAAAAAAACGATAGTAGCTACTTATTGAATACGTATTGTACTCGACATTGCATTAAACTCTTTACATTTTATTTCCTCCATTTTATACCATCTATTGTAAAATGCACCATCATTAGCTTGACAGGGGATAAAGCTACCGCACTAAATGTCCCCACCAACTGTAGATATATCCCTTATTACAGAAACTTAAAAATGAAATAAAAATCTGAGGGAATTCTGTATAATGCTCTATTTAATTCTCACACCAACCTCTGTGGTATTTCCCCAGTTTTTAAAATGGGACTGAAATCTAAAGAATTAAGTTACATGTCCAAGGTTACACGAGGCTCTCAAGTGACGGAGCCTGGCTTCCTGATAGTGTTATACCACCTCTCCAAAACCATAACCTGCAGGCAAGAGACAAATATATTAGCATTTTAAGGAGGGGATATGATCCACGCTGTCCTATGCATGACCAAAAATATTTTTTTAAAGAGCAATGTTTTCCTTTTGTTTGTATAAAGAAGCATTCTGGCATTCAGATTTAACCACCTCTTACTACTATGGTGCTTCAGACCAGAAAAGGCAGCACTGCTGGCCTCGTTCTGATTTCTCACTCCTCTTGGAACGACATTGTGTAATCACAAGGAAATGCACTGATACTAAAATAAAATATGTTAGTAAATGTCTTCTAAGCATGACACAGTTTGTTTTAATAAGCCAAAAAGAGCCGGACAGAAGAAATATACCTCACTGCTGAGACCAGGAGGCTCTCACATTATTGTGTTTTAAGTCTCTCAAGTTTCAACAGAGCAGCACTTTCATAACAATGCTATTCTCAAAAAGGCTTAGTTATCACTAACCAGGAACTGCAGGGAGCACAGAGGCAGCATGCTGACAAAGGAAGCCAAAAGATCTTGGATTCTAGTTCTGGCTTTGCTGAGGATTGATTCTGCAATCCTGGATAAGATTCAGCTTCTTTGGGACTATTTCCTCATGGTGATAAAGGGATAATATTACCAGTTCTAACTCCACAGGGTTAGTATGAAGGTCAAACGTGAAACTTGAAAACTATCAAAAGGCATTGATGTGTGAAATAATACGCAGTACCTACATTATCAAGACATTCTTTAATACTGTGACAGCTTTTAAAGAAAGCCCAATTGGTTCTCTATCAGTTTAATTTTTAGAAGATTAAAACAAATGCCCATGCTACTTTTCTTCAAATATATGTCACCTTTTGGATTATGGTTCAGTCTGTAGTATAGTCATGTAGTATAGTACATCACTTAACGACAGGGATACAACCTGAGAAATGCGACATTGGGCAATTTTGTCGTTGTGCGAACACCACAGAGTGTACTTGCACAACCCTGGATGGTATAGCCTCCTACACACCCAGGCTATATGGTACTAATCTCACGGGACCACCATCGTATACATGGTCCGTCCTTGACCAAAATGTCATTATGCGGCATATGACTGTATCTACTTGCTGCTCACCTACCCCCAACTAGCTAGATACATCACCCTTTCTTGCCCCTATCTGGAGCCCTCTTCTCTCTCCCACTTGTATCAGGATAACTCCTACTTAGACTTCAGGCTGCAGATTAAAAAACAACTTTTGGAAACATTCCCTGACTCCCTTACTCTCAACCATGCATGGGCTCCCACAGCTGCCTGTGCTTTGCCTGTCAAAGTACCTCACATTGTATCATCCGTGCTTCTTCTAGATCACAAGTTCCATGAATGCAGGGGCTAATTCTACCTTGCTGAATCACCAATTGTACACTGCCTGCCATGCAACCAATGAACATTTGCTGGTATGTCTTCAGTCTCAGAACTCAAAATATGAAAATAAACTTTCAATTTTTAGAGCTTTAGAGAATTACTAAACACTGTAGCTTGTGTGAGTTGTAAGCCAACATCTTAATTAACAACCTACATGGAAACAAACATAATAGGGACCAAAAGAAATTGTTTTGCATTGTTTCCTCCTTGAAAACATTAAGACTACTCTGAGAAACTGTTTTTCACAAATCAGGTTGGCAAAACAAAAAGCAAAGACTGAGAATAACACTGTGTCTGTGAGACAGGTATGAGGAAACAGGCGAACACTGTGGTGAGTGGGAGGGTAAAGCCACACAACTTCTGAAGAGAGCAACTTGGCAACTTGCCACCAAATTCTAATGTCCCACACTCTGCCCCAGCATTCTGCCTTCTAGCACCAACTCCTATGTGCACAAAAAGACATATGTACAATGTTATTCACATCAGCCTAGTTTGCAAATAGTGAGATACTGGAAACGATCTGAATGCCCATCTAGAGGTAACTGGCTAAGAAAACTGGTACGTGCCATTTACACAGAAACACTATGCGGCTATGACAAAGAATGAGGACACTCTTCACGTATCAATTTTGGGATAATCTCCAGGTATACGGTTAAGCAGGAGGAAAAAAAACCAAGTGCGCTATATGCCAGGATGTGCATAAATGAAAAGGTGACAGAAGAGAACATGTATATATTTATGTAGAGTTACTTATTATGCATAAAATATCATTGGGACTAATGCACAAAAACCTATACCATCAATTACTTGTAGAAAGGAGAACTAGGTGGCCGGGAGATGGAGTAGTGGGAAGATTTTCATTGTATATCTTTTTACCTTTTAAATTCTGAATCACGAAATATATTATCCATTGATAAATAAAAACACAAAAATTAGATTGAGATTAAAAAAACCAGGGATAAAAATTTTTAATCAAAGTACAGCCAAATGTCTTCTGCCACATTTGTGTTTATTTTCCATTAGCCTTCCTCCCAAACACACACCTGTGTGAGTCTATCCCCAGCTTTGTCCTCAGTGCCCTGGGCTTGCCCCATGTAAGACTTAGCACACTGAACTGTACAACGATTTCCAGTCAGCCTTCCCTCATAGCTGGGGAGGTGCTCCTAGGGAAATCCAGGACTTGCTGTCAGGGCCTGGCCCAGTGCTTGCTGGCTAATTCACTCCTGTTGCCCAAGGTAGACTACAAAGTCCTTGAGAGATGCACTTTTTGCTTCTCTCTCTTTTCTTAATCAGTCACACTCAAACACTGTGCACATACATCTGAAATACACAAAGCCTCAAAGGATTGTTGTGAGAAAGAAATAAGACAACAAACACTAAAGCTAAGGCCACACAAATAAATTCAAGCATTTATCATTAAGATGCCATAATCAGCATTGCCAAGAGACAGATTAGAGAAGGAAACCAAAAGGCCTGCCTGAGCAAGGTTTTGACATAAAATTAATTGTATTCTGTGAATACACAGTAAATTACCCAAAGAGCCAGGCCTATTCCAAGAACACAAAAATACTGCTTGGGTGTGCCTGCTTCGGCTGGAAAAGGTATAATGCAGCTGACAGCATTACTTTTTGCCCTTTGGGCAACTACCTAAACCTCCATTTCCACATCCAGTATTTTAGGATAAGAATTTTTTAAATCCCTGGATAGGTTTATGGGCACATTTATAGTACAAATTTAAAAAAAAAAAAGCTATAGATTGTTAATATGGAAGGAGGGATAATAAATTTGAAAACAGAATAAGGCACCCTTAACAGTTCTTTTAAAGATGAATAGTAGCAGTATGTAAACTGCAAACTAACTTTAACTATTAAATTCTCTCTTCAAAACATTAAACACCCTCCATCTCTCCCCAAATATTTTCAAATAACAGAAAGGTTTTGGATAGTTCTTTGAAGGTGATAAGCTCCAATATGTAGCAAAGAATTACTCACATCTTCCCTGGAAGCCTCTTTTTAATGCCAAACTGCCTGCCAGGCACAAAGGCTACCACAATTAATATTATGCTAACTGCAGAAATCTCTATAGTTTTCCAAATAAATTTTTCAAGGAGAGGAGGAAAGAGACTGAAGACTGATAAAGGACAAGTTTATTTTCAATGATGAGGAATCTATAGGTCACCGATAGTTATCGTCCCCCAAAATTTTGTTGTGGAAAGACCAAGCAGTTCTGCTCCTGGAGGATTCTGCTCCCAGAAAAGAGGGAGTGGTGTCACAAATACTGGCTGCCCTTTTCTGGAAGTCTTTCTTCACCGTGGCTCCCCACCCACCTTCAACTCTGAATGGTAACCCTGGGCATTCCGTCTCCCCAGACTGGCTTCCCACAGGAGAGGACTGGGGTTTATTCATCCCTCTATCTCCCAGGGCATTAGCATAATTCTAGACTAACACATATACTCAAGTAAATACTCGTGAAATGAATGAATTTGATTTTGTCATCTCATGGCATCTCCAACAAAATTGAAAAACATGAGCTAGCCAATTTTGGAGTATTTAATAGTGAATTCTCCATTTTTTTCCTATACTTTGGAAGCAATATATGTTTCTCACATTTGTAAAACTCCAGAAACTTGATATTTTTTAAGATATGGAAATCTTAACAATGCTATTTTTTAAGATACAGAAATGCTCAATTTAAAAAATGTACTATTTATTACAACTAAATTTGATCACCACCATCAACCCAATCAGATGTTTTTCACCCAAGGAATAGTTGCCTTTGTGCAGTTTGGGGACACCAGTTTCTCAGAGAGCAAAGTTTCACATGTAACAGTAACATGAGATCATGATTGGTGGGGAAGGGGGTATATCAGGCAGGCTTGTAGTGGGGGTAAAGGAAGGGTACGTGTCTCCTTGAGACAGGGGTTCAAGAAATGCTCCAGGATAATGACTGAAAGAAAATGCTGGAAGCTTGGAAGATGTGCTAGCACCCCAATTCACTTACTAAATAAGAGCTAATATCTCTAATATTTTTAAAATTCACCTTTAGGGAAACTGCTCTTTTACAGGCAAACTATATTACCTCCTTGTCTATCTTTCACCAACTAAGCAAAAATGGGCTCAAAATGAAAAGAAAGAAAAAAACCCCAAACATCATTATTAAAACTTACAAACTCTTACAGGAAGATTTTGAACTATCAGTACTTTAAAGATCGATATGAATAATTAGTTTATTATTCTTTTCCAGTCGTTTTGATTTTACCAGTGAAGTAATTTGCTTTAATTAGTGTCACAAAGATTATTTTTCTAAAGTATATAAATACTTATAAAAGCTCATAGTTTGTATTAACTGAACTACTTAAAATATTCTGGAAATTCTGTTTTGATCTCTATTAAAAGAAGGCATCTTTTAATTATGAAACCTAGGATCTAGTTCTTAAGATCCAGGTTAAACAAATAAAAATAAGAGTGAGTAGCTGTTCTCCACATATATAACTGTAAACACTTACTTGATATAAATATACAAACGAATATGAAGGGAGCAATAAAAGTGCTCATTTCATTTATTTTATTACTACATTTCCTGAGATCACGTGAGTGCATAAATTTTAACATATTTGCAAGGCTTCTGTAGAGTCACATGAAACAGTTCCTATTTTAAAAAAAAAACTATTTATGTCAATGCATTATATGCAGAAATGTTTTCAATAGTTTCAATGTCATTAGTTATAACATATGTCAACTAGCTTCTTGGTGTACAAATTAAGAGGGGTGGGGTATACCTGACATAAGTCTAGACTGACTTAAAAACAAATGTAAAAAACTTACCATTGTTTGACAGTAAATATGTCTAATCTCAAGTATTCACCAACTTTCTAACTTTTGACTGTGAACCATTACCATTCGCCATGTAATAAGGAATCAGAAATCCCCAATGGTCTGAGACTCTAAAACACTGTGCCTTTGATGAAAGATCACATGAGACCCCATGAAGCCCACTGTGGCCGTAGCAGCCATGAATGATTTAGTAAGACTGACTAAAAAGGCACTGCTTTGAAAAAAAAAAAAAAGCATCACAAAGAACAAGTCTAGACACTGGTTCTATTCCAGTAATAATAAACTGACAAGTTCTTTCAAACATCCCAAACTATATGATCTGTCTCCCCTTCCACAACCAATTCTACTCACTAAAACAACCTTCAGAGGTTTTTTTAAGAGAGATTTAATTTTTATTTTTGAGTGGGTACATTAAGTTGCAAAGCATGAGTAGGTCTTTCAATTAAAAGACCTCACCGCAGGGAGGATGTTAAAGTGCAGCGTGACGGTATTTTGTAACCATGCTTACTCCGTCCCCATCCAGCCCTCTCTCTCTCTCCCCCCTCCTCACATACACATACACACACACACACACACACACACACACACACACACACACGAGTTGCTCTTTCACAAATCATATTAACTGATGGTTCTGGGTCTAAAACAACACTACTAAATTACTTTGTCAACCATGACTGGATTTATAGATATATAAACCTGTATTACTGCTCCTTCTTTGAGTAGATGTGTCTATCAAACTTAAGTGGCAAATAATGTGCAGGAACCATGTCTAATTCTATGTTTCATAGGGTGCCTGGACATTTTTTTTCATAGCTAGGCTACATTTTTTTTTCATAGCTAAGACTACAGAGGCACCAGAAAAAAAACTTTCCATCAGTTTCTGGATGAGGTTGAAAGAAACTGAAGTCATATAAATAAGATAAACCATTTAATCCACGCTTTGTCTGAGAGGACATAAAGATTTTATCCTGGGTTTATTCCAGCAGTAATCGCAACAGTTCCCTCTGGCCTAGGTGTTGGTTGTCTGACTGTCTCCTGGCATCCATGATTTAAAAAAAAAGAACAGAACCCAAGGTAAAAGAAAAAGAAAATTACTGAAGAGGTAGGCTAGAGGCATATATACTCTGAGGAAACAATCTGAGCTTCAAACTACCCTGGGGGTTACTGAGACTAGAACAAACACAGGCGAGGAGGCAAAGAAAGACAGCCTTGCCCTTTACATCGGAATTCTGAACAAGTCTTTTTTTTTTTTGGCTTTAATGTTGGGAAACAAACAACTAAGTTATTTGCCAGGGTCTAGAAAAAGGGCCAATGATTATTCTGGGAAAGTACCATTCGTTTAATATTATAACACTATGAATAGTTATAAATCACTTATTTAATCCTATCATCGAAGAGCACCTACATCTAAGGGACTATATTTTGCTTCTTTATAACCTATTATAAACCAGATTCAGTCATCCTTTTTAGGAAAAAAAAAAAAAAGCTTACTAATTCCACTGAATCTCAGGTAGACTTAATAATCTTTTCCTTTTCCTGCATTATCGTTGTAAGTTTGGCCTGGAAGTATAGACAAATTGCATCAGACTTCCAGCAAAGCTCATCTTATAAACTGAGTTACTGAACTGGTAAAAAGTGAAAATATGTTTAATAACAAAGTTTTAAATAAACATTTAGTCACTCAACAAGTGCCAGTATTTGTTTTTTTAATAAATACAAGGGGCAGGGTAGATAAATATATAAAAGAGTTTTTCTTGAATTTATTTTCAATAGATATTTAACATGTGCCAAGGAGAAAATTATTTTTGCTTGTAAAATGAAGGTACTCTAATACCTGCTGCATTTAAAGCATTTTAATCATTCATATTATGTATGCCCATGAATCTAAAAGTTACAGTAGGGAACAGTAGGTTTATGCCCATTTTGGAAACAGGAAGCAGTGACTCTCCTCACATCTTCCTCCATCTCAATCTATTTCTCTTACGGTCTCCTCCTGACTCTCTTCTCATCCCCTCACACTGACACACGTGCACGCTGTAAAAGTACTCTTTTGACTTTAATCCAGAGCCCTTGATCCAAACCTCCAACTCAACCACATGTGTCATAACTCGCAATATTCTTACATTTACTGCCGTTCCTGTTCTCCCTTCCAAACTTTTCTAGAATACAGAATCTAAGTGCCAGAGAAGAGATAATATGAAAAACAGGCAATCATTCCAACAGTAACAACAAAAGCAACTCCCCTTGAAAACTGCCTTTAAAGATGGGAGGGTCAAACCAGGAGAAGTAAATTATATCTCAGTTGTACATAAACCCAACTGTGGCCCCCGATTGCTTCAGACACCTGGCGCACGGCCCACTGGGAAAATGCTTCTGGAGCCTCCTTCACTTCTTTCCTGACATTGTCATAATCACACTGCCAGTTTGGGGGAGGAGAGGGGCACGTGCCATTTAAAAAAAAGATCCTTTCAACTTCGAAGTTCTCTACTTGGCAGATAGCCAAATCCTCTGTAAAAATCAGCGGTATTATTTATATCACCACAATAATTCTGTCCACCAAGCAGCATTAAATAAACCTGAAGTTTTAGATTGGCTCCTGAGAAGCTAAGTCTTCTGTTTTATTATCTCTTTTAGGTAAAACTTTCGAAAGGCATCTCAATGTTAAAAAGTTGTTTCCTTAATAAAATTCTGTCAAAAGCTTTTTGTAGGACAAAACAGACCAGTTTCTTCTGGACTTAACTAGAACACTGTCTTAAAAAACTTAATTGCAAGGGACTTAAGTCATTAGAAAACTCTCTTGCTTCATAAGTCTGGGGGTAACACGTCCTCCAACTCATTTTATGTAGTTCCTACTAAAAAAGCCAAAAGGTATTACCTAAATTCAAATCAATCAAGGAAGAGTTTGCACTATAACTTGAGGATTCTTCCTCCTTTCTCATTATTTCTGCCCAATTTCTCAGCTCTCTCATGGTTGATAGAAGATACACTACTACTTACCCTTAAAGTAAATAAATTCTATCTTCTGAGGGGGAAAATGGAAATATTGTCATCTTCTCTAGCTTTTCATCATATAAATTTACACCCCAGATATAGACTATGTGACCCCAAACCATTCCGAATTAATGAGAATCACAAAGCTGTAAGAACATAAAAATTTATCTACTACACCTGCCTGCACTGAAGTTAAGATTACTTCAAAACATTCTTAGACCGGTGGAAATCAGTACTACTTATATGTTGACACTGGGGTAGGAGTTCCACAATCTTTTCAATTTGACTTAAATTCCATTTGTCTGCTGAAAAACAAAAACAAAGTAATAAAAGCCAAGGGAGGGGGAGAGAGGCAGGGAGAGAAAGAGAGGGAGGGAGAGGGAGAGAGGAGGGGATGAGAGAGAACACGTGTATACACACACATATTTAAGCTTTTAAACTGCCAATAGCTTCAATTTGTACCTTTACTTTAGGAAGACAAAATAAACCATCAATATTTGCCAAGGGATCCAGAAGTTTAAGATCAGAGCTTGAAAGATGGACAAAAAAATCTAAGTGGTAAGAAATTGCTTATGTAAAAATGTTTTTAATTTCTTTAAAATGCATTGTCAAAAATATGCTTTGATTTTGTACAGATACAAAACTATAACATTATACTTTACTCTTACTCCATTCTTTTATCAGAAAGAGAGAGAGAGAGAAAGGAAAACCCATAATCCAAACCAACAACCATGCGAATCTCAAGAGGTATTCCAAGTCTCTAGTGGCAGCCAAAAGAAAAAAGAAAGGCCACACCACACTACCTGTCTGTTACCTATCAAGTGTATACCAAGGGAGGGGACGTGGGAGGGGCCGAATACCTGTGGCTGGAAAGCTTATTTACCTTGTTTATAAGGTCATACACACAGCAGCACTGAATTAAAGAGGTTACTCTGGTCCTTCTCTTCTTTGATGTTAGCCCCTAACAGAGGAGGCAAAACAGAAGAAAAGGAGAGAAGGATGGAGGGAGGATGGCAGGGAAGGGGAAAAGGGTATGGGGGAGAGAGAGAGAAAGAGTGGGGAAAAGAGAGGGGTTTTCTTTTGAGGCCTCACTCTCTCACCCGGTCTTCCCCACCTGAACCTCAGGCTTGCACTTACTTATACTTACTGTGGGGCTGCTGTACACTGTGGGGCACTTACCTCTGTGAACATGTCTTACTGCCTTCCTACATGGCAAAAAAGCTTTCCTGTTTTCATACATCCCCCTGCCAGCCCTAATCGGTGACACTAGGTCACTGTCTTTTGTGCTGGCGGCTGCAATGGCGGCCCTGACAGGAAAGAACTTTTAATCTCTTCCCTTGTACTGAGCCATAAGCAGCAGCGAGTGCTCCCAGGCACAACTCCCCTGGCTCTGCTCCTAAAAATGCTCTCTCAAGTACACCGTTGCTTAGCAATATTTGCCTTCCCCCTGTACATTTGAAATTGGCAACATCTGTCCCTTTGGCAGTTTTGACTTGTGCAAAGCACCGTGCTCATAGTTTAAAAACATACATCTTTATGAAATGGGCAATCCTCCACTCTTCCCACCTCCCTGCAATACCAGGGATGGGAAGACCCCCAACATGGTTTAATCCTCATTCTGCTTTCAAAGTCGATATAAAAATCTACAGGATTTAAGGCAGCTGATAGTACATAAGCTAAATATTTAAGCCACCAGTGGGAGTTCCTATTAAACCCCACCTAATAAATAACGTGCCTTCACAATTATACTTGAGGACGTGTCTAAACTAAAAAATCTCATTTAGTTCACAATTTTCGATATGACTAATTGTATCACCAGGTATTATGTGTAAATACGTATTAGTAAGATAAGATATAAAGGCAATTTATTCATGGAATAGGTAGGCAATTTTCATGCTCACATTATAGCCCAACCTCACAAACAAAAATACAAAGACAGATAGACACACACACACACAAACACACACATCAATGACAAAGGAACCCTAAATGTCTAGAGAAAAAAAATCCATTTAAGTAATTCCAACACGACGAATTTCAAAACAAATGGTTTTGAAATTTGTTTCCTAAGTTTAATTTTTCTCTCAACATAGTCATCTTAGTATTTTACTGAGGTTACTCATTAATACTAAAGTACTTCACAATACTGTACTTTTATACATAAGAAAAACCCTAACAAAAAATAAAACTTTTTTGGGGTAGTATATATGTTCTGCATATAATTTTACTTTTTATCTAGCACATCAACAGGAAGTAAAAGTCAGAGTAATAAAAAACTAAAACAACTAAGAACTGAACCATGATCTGTGCATTCAAACTTTGGTGTGTAGATATTTTTGTTCCTTTAAACAAATCAGGCTACAATTTTCTTTTTGGCCAAACCAATTTTGACATATCAGAAACATGTGTTCAAAGACATCCTATAGGAACTGAGTTCCAGCTACAAAGGGCAGGCTGACTTATTGCTCTCATCGAGTCTCTACCTGGAGTTTATAGAAGCAGAAAAGACTGGGTGATACTTATGGCCAATAACAATACATCCAAAAGGTCCCTGAATTTGTGGATTTAACGACAGACCTGAAATTCCATAACATGCATGGATCTGTAATCCTGCTTAGCCACAAAAGTGAATCCAACACCCCAGAAACCACTTCTCACCACAGCTCACCACTCACTACTGGCCCAGATGCCCACGGTAATTCTTGTAAAATTAGGCTTTTTAGGCTTTTTATTGTCGTTTATGAGAGAAACTTGAGCAGACTTTGCAAATTGGGGAAGTTTCAAAAGTCTCAAATGTTCCTCGAAGTCATCCCCAGTAGTTCTGGCCTTGCAGGGTACTGCTTATGAGCAAGGTTCTGAGTCAGACACACCAGCTTTCAGACATGGCTCTTCCAGGGACCAACTATTAAGCACACTACATGGAAAGGGTTTAAGTGCAGTACACAGTATGTACACAATACATTCTCAATAAAACACAGACACCATTTTTATTATTATACTATGTTACCATGACACAAAAGTCTCAGTCTTTTTTTCCCTTTCTTCCATTCTACTACACATTCTCACTTCTCCACACCAACACCCACTCACAACTTTTATTTAATGAATGTCTATGAAAACTTCCTCTGGAAGGGGGAAAGGAATGCTGAGGGAGTGACTGACAACAAATTTTATACCTTTAATAACCATATGGTACAATCCTTGCTTGCACCTCCCTCTGATTTAACCTTAAACAGCCAAAGTCTCTTCACCTTTGAAGAACCCATCACCTACTGGACACTTGTGTCTGCAATATGTTTCTAATAAATTCTGAATTAATTAGTGTGGGGGAAAACATGGTAATTTGCAACGGCTGAGATCCTGGGCCCTGGGGACTAGGAAGATAGAGCCAGGGCAGGGGCCGCGGTGCTGTCCACCAGGCAAGTGCTGATAAGCCTTGAGGGTTCGGGTGAGACCACCTCCAGAATACCCCTCATGTCAAGCCATTTATTGGAGGAGGATAAAGCGCAAGAAAGCTTCCCCTGAGGAGAGTTCCAGGGCTAGGAGGGGAAAGCAGGGACTGGTTATTTCAGCACTGCCCTTCTCCATGACTGTCCCTTTACAGAGTCTACAGGTCACTGATGGGCCACTAGAAAGCCAAACTCCAGGGTTTATTTAACCAACTACGAGAGCATTATTGAGAATTTCTCCATTCTGAGGTTTCTGGCATGAGACTTGCTCTTAAGGATGAATACCATGATCTATCCCACAGTGCCAATCAATAAACAATTATTAGGACCCTAGGAAGGGAAATACAACACAGGCTGTAATACTCTTAGCAAAATTAGCTATATCTTCAGAACCATGTAGTGATACTCTACCCTATTCCGACATCCTGAAGAAAATCTAAGGCCCCTGTACTATTTTCACCTCTGAAAATGTTCAAATAGAGTCCAAGCCCAGTCTCCTTCAAATCCTACATACTTAACTTGCAGGACAACCTGCCGGCATAGTCAGAAACGAATTTCAAACAGTATTATCATAAAAGCCTTCTAAAAGATATTCCTCACTCAAGAAAAACTTCTACAGTATGGTATTAGTAGCAGTAGCAGCTGTCAGTAATAGAAACATTTATTAGCACCAGCTGAATGGAGGGGGTGGAGGAAGGGGGAAGGAAGATAATGGACAAAATTTAGTTCTGAACTGAGGAAAGTTCTTCAATCATGAAGAGGTCCTTCACTGGTGAAGACAAGGAAATGTTTTAAGTCACCTTCAGGCCTCAAGCTTCCTCTTCCTCTATGACACTGCCTCATCTCTACCCGAACTTTATCAATTCTTTCCTCCATGAATCAAAGTATAGTCTAAAAGCAGTTTTACCAAACTTCAGTCATTTGCACACTCTGTTGACAGTGATACCATATTGTAATACTACCTGTACTATTTTCTTTAAATCAACTCATGATCAACTTACTTTTTTACTTGGCCTCACCCTAAGTAACAATATTTATGAAATCCTGAGTTTGATGTGCTAGTATATATATTTTTTCTAACTCACATTAAGATATATAAAATAAAGACTAATGCCCCCATACTCTTTTGGAAGTTCACATACTAATCAATACTATTTGAACCAAAAGCTGAATGGATGTCTTGGGATATTTTGTTGATTTTTTTTTTTTTTTTAGCAAAGTTGTGGTGACTCCCCTACCTCATAAAATCATCCTACTTTATTAGCTTAAACAAGTGTCGCCTCATCCTCTATATCAGATTCAGGAAGCCTTCACAAATCACATGAATATATGCCTCCTCATGCCTATCCTTACTGGACTGGTGACCCAGACCACAATATTAACACCATCTGATCTGCAGTTCAGTACCATAATTCTTTTTCCATGTGTGTCTTGACACACAAATACAACCGAAAGCCTTTCATAGGCTGGAACTAGCACCACATAGTTCTCACAGCAGCTAATACAATTCTGGAACCCTGAAAATACAGCAGGTACCCAATACTTTATTAGTGGCACAAAATATTTATTCAAGTCTCTTAGTTAAAAAAGTATTATATTTTAAAACTTGAGTAAAATTAAACTCATGACATAAAATTTCATTACTTCACCGAAACAACTGAGTTTTCAGACCCAAAACATTAGGACACTTCTTAGGATCCTGGTGACTTCTAAACATAGTTGTAAAGTCAATAAAGACAACTTTAAGATGGATAACATACAATCTTCCTACAGTGTGAATTTGCTTTTATGGTTATATATGTCAAGGGAAGGTGGGACATCCCGCAGTCTACTATATGCTAAGCAAATATATCCCATTTCATTTTCACAGCAGCCCTGTGGCTCAGGTAGAACTGTTCCATTTAAGGGTGGAGGAAAATGAACCCAGATATTCTGACTTCAAAGTGCCATCCGTTAGAAACATCGCCTCCCACTTACATTTCTTTAAAGCCTTAACATTCAAAACTATTTACTCAAATTTCAGGTTCTAAGCCAAGGCAAACAGGTGAATCTACTACATTTACTCATACATTTAGACAGTGTTAAAATAACTGTGATAATAATGATGTAGATACAGCAGCTATTTATTAAATATTTACTATATAGCCAGTCACTGACCTAAAGGTTTCACATACATTTTCTTATTTAAACGTGAAAACCATGTTATAAGAAAGATTCTATTATTATTTCTATTTTACAGATAAGAATTTGAGGCTTGAGCAGTAATTTTTAATATTTAAGTAATTTGCCTGTGGCCTAACAGCTAATAAGAGGTAAAGACAAGATTCAAACCCAAATCTTCCTTAATCCAAAATCCACACTCTTAACCACTAGCTCTAACACTTAAAGTCCCATCTAATTAGCCAAAAAAAAAACCCCAAAACTTCAAGTATATCTTTCTTCCCTCCAACACCACCCAAAGAGTTTTTAGCATTCCATGGGTTACACAGTCTATTATATACTTATTATTCATTCCTAGTTATTATAAGTATTAACATCAAAATTCTCAGCAATGATATCACTAGAGGAAAAAATGACATCCAACAAGAAGGAATACTTTGGAAATTCTCCAAAACAGTCACACCCCAGTCCTTAAATAGTACCCCCTATACTAATTAAGTATACTTGTAGAAGTATAGAAACTTGTACCCTATAGAAACCTGCACCCTATAAAACTTATACATGAGTTGTCCATATAACTACAGGATCAATATTGCTAAGATTAGCCTTTTGGGGGGGTGGGGGGGGCTGATGGAGTCTTTGGAGCCACCCCAGGAGCTGGAGCTGTCATATCCCCTCCTCTTTTCCACTTCCCCTTGCAACCAATAAATGCTGTTCATACCGCAAAAAAAAAAAAAAAGTTGTTAAGATCAAAGGAAGGAAAGTAGCTCGTTTGCTGAATGGGCGTTGAAAACCAACTTCCTATTATTAACTATAAAAACAAGAAAAGTAATTTAGAATAAAAGATATTAAAGGATATGCTACTGGACTTGGTATAGGAAACAGAATCAGAGTCCAAATGCCAGAATTCAAACTCCATTTTAAAAAAGAACCATAATGTTAGAGCTGAAAAGAGCATAAATGACTATCCCTCTCATTACACGCATAGAAAAAATAAGCGAGCACATTTCTACTTGGTGACAAGAAGATTAAGAACTCATGTTTCAAGATTTTTGGTAGTGGCAAAAACCTAAAACAAAAAAGTTAAGTAGGCTAACATTGTGGGTTTTTTTCTTTAACTAAAATATGAACAAATGCCTGAATCATTAAAGGCTTATAGGAAAACATCTCCATATTTGGAAACAAGGAAAAGATAACAGAGCAAAGTAGGACCTACTTTTACATAATTTCTTTTAAAAGTTTGAAAATGAATTGCTTTTACTTTTACTAGATACCATTAAACACATTTCGTTATAAATCCTTCTGAGAAGATGTCTTTTGCATGTCTGGGTTCTCATCTCTTAGATCTGCCCAAAGGGAGGAACCATCACAAGGCTAGGCAAACACTCGAATTCACAGGGAGAGAACGCCAACACTTACAGGGCTCAAGCAGGTGATATGAAGGGCACAGTGAGGACTGGGCAAGCCAGAGTGTGCGCCCTGTCTAAGCAGCCAGCCAGTGTTACTTAGCAGGAATCTAAGTCCTATGTTGCCAATGCTTCCAGTTTTTTTGGTTTTTTTGTGAGGAAGACCAGCCCTGAGCTAACTTTCATTGCCAATCTTCCTCTTTTTGCTGAGGAAGACTGGCCCTGGGCTAACATCCGTGCCCATCTTCCTCTACTTTATATGGGACACCGCCACAGCATGGCTGACAAGCAGTGCGGCGGCGGGTGCCCGGGATCCGAACCTGCGACCCCTGGGCTGCCAAGCGCGACCTAAACCGCTGCGCCACCAGGCCAGCCCCCAGCTTCCAGTTTTTTAAGGAAAAAAAACCCCACCAAACTCCAGATTTCAATATGAAATCTCATTTTTAGATGTGTGCAACTAAATCAACACACCAGACAAAGCACTGACCCTATGTGGGTGAGCACTCGACAGAGTTGGCTTTAGGCTTCCTTCTCTCCCAAATGAGGAATGAAGAGATTGCGACATATGCTCCTTGTGAAGAGAAGAGTCTCTTATGCTCCACATAGACCCATACACACTATGGACATCTGCAGTTTCCCCAAAGAGGTGCTGAAAAGGCCCTCTGCCTGGGGGGACAGACAACGAGGCAGCCTCAGTGCTGTACTGCAATGGTCTCCTCTTTGCCTCATGAGCTCCTGCCAAAACCCGCTCGAGTGGATTGGCACACACTGCCCGAAAGATCACTAGAGACAAAAACCAAGTAAGCAGAACAAACCACAGTGCAGTTATTTTATATGACGGGCATGGAATAAATCTGTGAACTATAGGTGAGTCATAACATAATAAAGGACTTAATTAGGTTCAGAACAACAGGCTAGTGTTTTCCCTCATCTTAGCAACTAGTTCACTGGAATCTTAAGAGAATATAAGGAATATAAAGGACCTTGGTGTCTCTGTTTTACCCTTTACTGCAAGATAATTAATCTTACCAGAAAATTAAACCCAGGTTGCCAGTTGGGCATTTTCAGGGTCAATAATCCTTGAGTTACTAGGATACCAATTAACGATACCCTAGTGGTCGAGAAGAGTTAATGCCCCTACCCAAAATGGTTGGCTCATTCCCAAAACCCTGCTTCATTCAATGGCAAAAATATTTAAAGTTGAGAATCCTTTGAGATTAACAGCGATTTTACTATATGTACCACTTATATTTTTAAAAACCCAAAATATACTAAAGGAAATCTGTTGTCTTATTTAATACAGAGGAAAGTACTTGCATGCATGACAGATACATAAAAATCACTACTCTCCAATTTTTATAGTACATAAAACCACCTGACTAATGTCTAAACTCAATACTGAAAAGTACAGCAATTATGAGGCTGGAACTCTACTAAGAATGCCTAATGATTGGATTAGGCTGCTTATTTTCAAACCCACACGTAAGAATGCCTCAAATGACCTGGTAAATAGTTAGGCTGAAAATGGTTAAGTCAAACAATTCTTTTAAAAAATTGTTCAACTTAGTGCCTGCTTTCCACCCAAGGGTCCCCAATAGGAAATTTAGTCCCACCTCAAATTGTTTTTCCCCCTACCTGCTCCAACAAACATATAAGAGATTATCTTTCAGACTCGAGATCAAGGTGAAGTGGGTAAGAACTCCTCGAGCACAGTGCAGGAAAGTCCCCGTTTCGCCCCAGTCCTCACTTGTGCTTAAACACGAAGGACAAACAAGCATATGAGACAAATGATCCTGCCCTCCAAACGTTGACCACCTGGAGGAAGACACAGGATGACACCAAGGAGAAGTGCTGAGACCAGAGGTCTGGGCACCAGGAGGGAGGAGGAGGAAGTCTGCATGGGGACAAGGAAACATCAGCAGGAGAGCCATAACCCAAACCTGGAGAGACAGGGATGAGTTCTGTCAAGAGAGGCAATTAGAAATAGCTGGGCTTTTATCCTGAAGGCAATGAAGAGGTGCTGAAGGATCGATCATAAACTGGGATGACTTGATCCAGTTTTCACATAGTAAAATCACTCTCTTGTGGAACAGTGTGGCAGATAGTTTGAAGGGGGTGGAAAAGGCAGGAAGATAGGTTAGAAAGAAGTTGTAATGGTTCAAGAAAGTGATAAAAATCTGAACTAAAGATGGGGCAGTGAGGAACAGAGAAAAGGAGAAGCTTTCAACAGATACTTACAAAGTAATATCCATAGGATTGGGCTGCCAAATGGATAAAGTAGGGGACAGAAAGGAATTGAGACTGGGACCAGGAGGAAGGAGAAGAATATCGTGTGTGTGTGTGAAGAGGTACAGGGGAAGGCAGACATAATGAAATCTGCAGTAGACAGGTTCAATTTGATATGCCTGTGCAACATCTACAAGAAAAACCCAGCAAGCAGTTGGATAAAAGGATCTAGTGCTCAGAATACTCTTAGGAGTTTGAGGCTAGAAAAATCAATTTGGTGATCATCAGTATTTCAGTAGTTGAAACCTTAAGTGCAGATGAGATCACTAGGGAAAGGAGGAGAAAAGATGGTTGAGGGCAGAGGCCTGGGGAAGGGACGGGAAAGGCAGCCTCTGAAGATTAAGGCACGTCTGTCCGAAGAGGTAGGAGAAGAAAGGAGGGTGGTGTCTAAGGGGATGGTGGTCAACACTGTCCAATGCCACAGAGATGTCAAGCAGGCTATGCTCAAGAGCGCTCCTTAACTTCGTCCCTCAGGAGTCCACTGGGGGCAGGGCAGTGGTGAAGGCACAAGGCAGACTGCAATGGGTTCAGAGACCGGACGACAGGTGAGGAAGCAGGCACAGAATGTTTACCTACTTCTGTCTCCAGAGATTCGGCTGTGAAGGGAACAAGAAAGAAGTCATCAGAGTCAGACAAAGGAGTGAGGAAGGGTTTGCTCTGCCCTTTCAGCTAGGAAAGGACTGAATGTAACTACAGACTGTTAGGAAAGAGCCAAGTGATGGGGGAAAGGTTTAATACCTTAAAGGTATTAACATCTAAAAAGGGTATGCAGGTGGAAGGGCAAGAGGAAGAACACCTCCCTCTCCGAGATCACAGGGAAAGAGGTAAATGGTAGATGCAGATACGGATTTTTTTTTTTTTTTTTTGAGTCATCATAGTTGGAGAGAACTGAGAACCTCCTTCTTGGGTAGAAGCCAAGTTAAAGGCCTCAGAGCAAGCCACATGGCCACCAAACCAGAACCGGGTTTTAATCACCCTCTCATCATGAACCATCCAACATCTGCATGATTTATCAGGTGCCGACGCGAAGGCAAGGCCACGTAGAAAAACAGAGAGCTCTGAACGCTTGAAATAAGTGTTACACAAATAATTTACTCCACAGAAAGCATGTTTTGTGGTAGAAAGAGCCCTGGAACTAGAAGCCAAGGGTCCTCATTTCGTGCCCCCATCTCTGCCACTTACAAGCTTAAATCATTAAACAGACTCAGTTCTATGGCATGTGAAACGGCGATTTGTGCCAACTGCCCTGCCTAACTCACAAGGTTGCTGTGACAATCGAGAGAGAAACAAATAAGCAAGTGCTTTGGAAACTTAGAGGGGGTGGGGAGGCAGTAAAATATTTCCGAGTGCATCCGTTTTATAAAGGGAATGCCAGGTGATGGGGAAGCTGCTCTCTGGGAGTGAGTTTGCAGCCCCGACGTCATCAGGCAGCGGTGGAAGTGGGGACCACTGAGGGTGGTGGTGCCCTCACCTTGGCAAACCAATTTTTAAAAAGTTTGATAACCCCTAAGCAAATGCTTTCTTTCCCTGGACTTTTCATTTGTTTATTTTTAACATTAAAAAATCAAAATTTTAGGGCTTTATTCACCTACAATATCTTAACTGGGAACACCTGGACCCTTTGATCTGATCCCCTACATTTCTCAAGTACACGCCAATAAACAAGTTAAGAATATGGTCAGTCTCCCTACTTCTCCACCATCGCTAATTCCTCATTTTGATAACCCTCTAAACCCTATCTTTTTCCTTAAAGCCCAGTTCAAATTTTAACTCTAATCACTCCTACCATCACCGATGGAGCTCTTATGATGTATCAAGCACTGTTTGAAGCACTTCCTGTGGACTACCTCAATTGAGCACCCCACTGTACAGATAAATAAACTGACAACACAAGCAAGGTCAAGTTCCTTGCCCAAGGTCTCACAGAATTCTAACACTGTGATGTACTGTCTGCCATGAAGCCAAAGTAATTTCTCCTTTTCGTTAACGACAGGGTCTTGGATAAACTGCACAATAAACAACTAGAAAACTTCAAAAACTGGTTCTCTTCCTGCCACACACGCTATCTCCCCCACTGCTCTCCTCTGCCTCCACCCAATCTCCTTGAACCGTAGGTCCAGCTGCTCCTACCAGACTTCTCACCATGTTTTGCCTCCACGTCTCTTCTCTCCCTAATCCTCTCGCCAATACCCAAAGTACTTCAAAAGTCAACTCTAAAAAATATACAGCTTCCTCTTTTGAAAAGCAACGTAATGTAGGTGTCAAGTTAAGGGTGTGGACTCGAGCCAGACTACTTGGATCTGGACTCCAGATCCAGCATTTAAGGCCTGGGGAAGCTTGGACAAATAAATCTCTCTGTACCTCTCTAAGTCTCTCAGTAAAATAGCAATAATTATAGTGCCTACTGCATGAGACAGTTGTAAGGATTAACGAGTTAATACACATAAAGCATTTAGAACAGTTCCCACCAGACAGTGAACAAGAGAACAGAGTGAGCATTATATGACAATAATTAATAGTTCCACATCACCTTTTTTATACTGATCATACTTTGTATTTGTCACACTATGTAATAAATTTACTGTGCAAGTGTCTTTCTCACCCCTTAGCTCCCTTTATATCTAGTAGATGTTCAAATATTGTTGACTGAAAAGGCAGAAACTCAATGAAAAATGTAAATCCTTCTATGACCAAATTGTTCCTGACAGGAAAGATTTTTCTAACATTTTGTAAGAATGTCCAGATTACTTGATGATAGGAAAAATTTTTTCACAAGTTAACATGTTCTCAAGCATGAAAAAAATGCTGGAAGTAACACAAGAAACTCTAATTACAGCATAAAATTCTGTAAAAAAAAAATTTTTTTTCTAAAAGGCAGTAGCAAATATTTGCTTAAGGGGGGAATATTTTAAAAATTGAGCTGTAAGGAAAAGGAGAATCCATAATGCTGGAATTTCTAAGAATGACTGCAAGAAATCTGAACAACACAGAATGCTTCCCTTTCTTAATTCATGCAGTTCAATCCAAAGCTTCAAATTCTTGTCCTACATGAATTTTCAGTTCTATTACTTGTAAATTGGAACAAAAAAAACTGAGGTGATTTATCTAAGGTACAGAGCTAGAAATAGGACCTCTAATTACTTAAATAATGAGGCCCCTAGATTAAAACATTAAACCTCAAAACCCTTCAGCCAAAGGGATTAAGGAGATTAGAATGGGCTTGACAAATTACCACAGGGTTAGAAAAGAAAATGCAGAAAGAAAGTAGGCCAAGCTTAAATAGGGAATGAAACGAAATTCAAGAGAAAACTAATGGTATGTGCATGGATTCTGAACCTCTGTGGGGAAAAAAATTGTCAACCTAGTGACTTCAACATTAAAGAAAAGAACAATACCAATGTAAAAATAGCTGCTTATAAAGTTCTTGAAAAAGGTGAACATGCAGCAAAGTTAACCTTGGAAATAATGATTTTCAAATAGATCTTGGCAATTAGAGAGGAGAAATATAAGGCCCGAAAAAAGAAACTTGTTACAATAACATGAACCAGGATCCTCTCTTAAAAGGAATTCTGTTTAAACATCTCGTGAGTATTGGTGACCTCCACCACAAACAGCCAAAATCAAAATCAGTAACTCAGTCATCAACAAGACTCCCCTTGGAATATCTGGTTTTCTGTCCCTGAAGATTATCAGTTGGCTCAAAATAAAACACAATTAATCTAGAGAAGAGCTAAAATGACTCGGGTGGCGACGTGAGAGCCTGGGAGAGCGCACAGCCTGGAAGATTCTAAAGAGTCCAATGTCTATATCTTGGCAAAGACACAACATGTGGGACCCAGGGGGGATCCAATAACCCTCCAGAAACATCTCAAGTGTGAAAACACGGAGGAACAGGAATTTCTTATCCTGGTACCAAATGTACTTCTGGCACTTTGAGAGGGAATAGAAAGTAAAGTGTACAAAGAAAACAACTCCAATTAATCCCATCCAAAAAGATTTTCAAGATTCAACGGTAAGTTTTCTTTTCTTGGACTATTATAAGCAATTCTATTCTTTACACTAACTCATTTCTAGCAATTTTAGAGCTTTTCAAAAATATTTTGCCTACATTATTTAAAATGTTTCCTTCAGAGTTTGAAGTGTTTCTTCAAAGTCAAAACATTGCCAGGATCAGGAAAGTAAAGGTGGCAGCTTCTTCTGAGCTCTAGGTGGTAAAACTGAAAATCTGATTTTTCACCAGAATTCTCCAGTTTGTAAATACTGGCTCAAAGGAAAAGAAAACACATTACAGAGGCAAAACAAAATTGTGTGCAGGCCCAATCTAGCCCTCAGCCTGGCTGTCTGCAGCTTCTGCTCTAAAACTTCTGTCAGTCACTTGCTACTATTTTTTCACTTCTATATTTAGATATTTTAGGATCTAAAATTTAGCCAGCCTCTAAGCAGATATTGGTTACGTACTATTCATTATTTCTCGTAGAATCGAAGTATCCTGCTCCAGACACCCAACATCAGCAGGGAATTGTGTACACAGATAACCTTCTTGCTTTGCTATCATTTTCCTAACAGACATTTAAGTCATACAGGTCTGCCCAAGGTGACTGAGCGCTAGCACACAGAAACTAAATTTAAATTGTCAATTAGAGAGTTGCTGCAATAAAAAAAACATTTTTAGAAACCAAGGAAAGCTAGAAAGTATCAGAATCTTACTTTCCCCACGAGGTTGAAAATATTGGGGGCACAAGAAAGGAAAACATGAGCTGTGGAGGAAGAGAAGAGTGTAGTCTGAGGGAGCCCCCTCCTGTGTTTCTTCCCGAGGCTACTACTTCTCATGTCCTACTCAAGACAAAAAGATCCATCAATTCAGAATGATCCGTTTGCCTGAGGCCCACATGGGAGACTCTGGAACCACCATGCAGGGGGCCCCCCTTCTCTCACTCCCAGTGGCCTGCTATCAGCTCTTCTGGAACAGTTTAAATTTCCAGGCTCTAGAACAAACCTCATGAGAATCACAGATAGATTCTTGAGCCACCTGTGTACTTGCCTAATCAGTCTCCTAGAGTGGGGGTTAGGAATTTTTATTTTTAACAATTTGTTTTTAACAAGCTTTCCCAGGTGATTCTGATGTGCAGCCAAGATTCAGAATGAACGAAAAAATTCCCTTTGATCTACAGTGCTGGGCTTATAACCCAAGAGGGCTTGTTGTAATGGTCTCTGTACATCACCTAGCATAGGCCATTGGCACATACTGTTCCCTCTGCCTGGAATATTGATGCTGCTTAACCCCAACACATTTGCTATAGTCTGAATGTTTATGTGCCCCCCAAATTCATGCTGAAATCCTAACCCCCAAAGGTGATGATATTAAGAGGTGGGACCTTTGGGAGATGCTTAAGTCATGAGGGGATTAGATGCCTTCATGAATGGGATTAGAGCCTTATAAAAAGAAGTTCAAGAGAGAGTCCCAGCCCCTTCCACCAGGTGAGGACACAGCAAGGTGCCAAATGGGAACCAGAGAGGCGGTTCTCACGAGAATGTGACCATGCTGGTGCCTTGATCTTGGACTTCTAGCCTCCAGAACTGTGAGAGATAAATTTCTGTTGTTTATAAGCTACCAGTCTGTGGTATTTTGTTATAGCAGCCTGAACGGACCAAGACAACCTCTCATTTTCATCACTTCTACTCATCATTCAGGTCTTGCTCAAATAGTACTTCCTCAGAGAATTCTTCTCCGAGCTCTTTCATTCTAAGTCACAATCCTCCTTTATGGATCTTATAATACTTTATAGATTTCTTTATAGCACTTGCCAAAGTTCTTACAGATTGATCTGAGTGGTTGTTTGAATAATGTCAGTATCTAAAAAGACAGTTAAAGTCCAAGAGAACCAGAATCATCTGGTTTTGCCCACCAACGCATGAGACCTGGCGCACAGTACATGCTCAAGATATTTTAGTTAAAAGTTGCTGAATTGATGATGTATATGGGAGACAGTGAGCTTCTTAACTACATGTTGAGTGGTGCATCAGCAGGATACACACCATTGACGCACTGAAACTTAACTGCCTGAAGGATTAGGTCATTCCATAACAGGAAAGTTCCTCTTTTCAAGGTTTAAGATAATAAGAGAGCTAAATATGGAAGTAGGAAAGACTGTTTGCATATATGAATGCAAAGTGAATCACTATCACACAGTTTTCCACTGTGGATTAACTCACACTGTTAGGCTGGCAGTTTATGGAACACGGAAGGCTCAATTGAAGAGTTGCCATGAGTCAAAGAGGTCCAACAATGAATTCAAAGCTGCAGGTGACACTTTGGTCTTGGAAATTAGATGGAAGCATTTGGTAACAGAAAACATTCCTAAACGGTGTCATGAGAGGCCACCAGGAAAAGAGCAACGCTTTGCAGAAGTCAGAGACCATCGGGACTCAGAGCCAGATTTATCTGGAGCAGATTGGAGTAGGACCATAAAAGGAGGTAGAAGTAATGGCCAATGAAATTGATAGTGAATTCCGCTAGGTTGCAAGGAGTTATTTGGGACATAAATTAGGATAATTGTGCCATTTACATGTATACTTCAAACCCTAAGTGAAAATATAGAAACCTGTAATTTCCACTAATCTATACACAAATTCTTAAGTTTCCAGGATGATCTTCAGTTTTTGCTTCTGAAGACCCAGCAGGTCCTCATTTCTTTCCACCCACTGCACCTTGCCACAGGTAAAGCTGAGCCAAGACGGGCCTGATTCAGGGCCTTCTCAGGTACATCTGACTAGTCCCAAAGATTTAAATACCTACTATATGCAAACACATCCCAAATTTGTTATTTCCAGTCTTAACATTTTCTCTGAGCTGGTCTGCTATTTATGATTATCAACTTGTTGTGCCCACCTGGATATATAACAGCATCTCAAACTTAACATACAATCTATTCAGAGCTGTCGGTTTTCCCTCTAAACCTGTTCTACCCAGGTCAACTCCATCTTGGGGGCTAGTATCATCCTACCATCCACATAAAAAAAACCTACAAGCCTTCCTTGATGCCTCCCTTTCCCTCACCTCAGGCTCACTCCCATCCCCAATCAATCCAAAAGCCCTATCAGTTTCCTGCTAGATATATCCAGAATTTGTCCATTCTCGCTACATCCACTGCTACTATCCCACTCCAAGCCAACGTCGTTTATCACCCCTAACTGGTCTCCCTGCTTCTACCCTTGCCCCTGCAAGCCATTCTCCACTCAGAAGCCAGAACAATCTTTTTCAAAAGAGAAAATAGATATATCACTCCCCTAACTCAAAATTCTCCAATGGTCTCCATTCATAACAAGCAAAAATAGATCATAGAACTGGGAGTTCTTTCTCTAGCTCTGCTATGAACTATAAATTTTAGCAAATTTAACTGACTTCACCCTCCTAGGCCTTATTTGCAAAATGAAAGGCCTGTATGTTTAGCTTTAAAATTCTAATAGTCTAAATCGAGTAAACAATTTGATACACCCATCTTGGCTTATTCCATTTCTCTCTTTCAATAAAATGCCTATTTCATCAATTGTGTATCTAAGCACCCCCAACCCCTGCCTGGGGTCCATGCTCATGAACACCCACACAGAGACGCCACAGTTTCTCACTTCTATTTCTTATCTTTAGGCAGAAAAGAGGGATATAAAGGAATCTTAACCTTCCATTTGGGCAGATCCCTCTCTGGACAACTCTACAGCTGGAAGGTATCCACAGGAGATCACCAAGTCCTGGCTGTGGCCTCAGATGGGTCATTTCAAGCTGATATACATCTCCCAGTTGACACAAAACTAAAATTGCCCTGCCCAGAGAAAACCGAGTACAGATTTTTGTGGTTCAGGCCTCTATTTAGTCAGAATACTGACCTTTTGATAAATTTTTTCCTCTAGAATTTTAGGAAAGACTAAGTTTTAACTGGAAAAACAACTTACACCAGAAAAGAATATCATTTTTAGGAGAACCAACTAAAATATACAAACCAAGTATTTCCCATGAAGTCAAAGGACAGGAAGTAGTGTAAGGAATCCACACTTACGTGGCTTGAGGACGAAGGCACAGCAGAGAAGATGACTTTCCCATTTGGGCTCATTTTTTAAAATACTGTTGTATGGAAGCAGTGGGGAAGGGGGAGCAGTGAAATAAACCACAAAACCCTCACACTCAGAAAGCCAGAAAACTTCCTGACTTGCCTTAGGCCAAATTAAGCAAATAAAGGAAAACCACTTAGCGACCCCCATCCCGCTTCTGGCAGCTCTACCAACAGCCAACTTCCTCTTCTTCCCCATCATTCTCTATCCTTCTGCCCCAACTCCACAAATAGCCCAGGATATTGCTAACATTCTGGTTCTATATTCAGTTTACCTACTCTGGGGTTAACTCTCTGCTTTCTCTGTCCCCCATCTGTACTTTCCTTGGATTCCCCAGAATATTAAGATTTGAGATTTTAAATTCAATCTACATTTTGAAAAAGATAATCCATTTTATTAGTTGTATGAACAGAAAATTAATAAGTCTATAAAATGTGAGATCTTAGTAAAAAGAGCTAAATCAAATCCAAAACCTAGCCAGAGTGCACCAATATCCCTGCTTCCCAGATTTTCTCACCCTTTGTTCCAAGCTCTTAGCTCCTAATTCCCCCTCACACAGGTTGCCCTAAGGCCTCCATCTGCCTGACCCTCAGTTGCATCCTCCCATGCCCCACCACCCAGGGGCTCCAAGGCAGTGGGCAGCGCAGCTGCCACTGGCATGAGAACCCTGAGCAGAGACCAGAGGGAGCTGCCATTTTAGAAGGAGTGCTGACTTCAAACACAGGCCGAAGATGACAAGTCGACATCCACTCGATTGTTGACAGATGTGTCCGTGCCAAGAAAACCCCATCCTCCAATCACCAAACTTACAGAGTACTTTGTTCATTTCAAATGTCCACTCAGAAAATTCACGAGGGCCATCTAACCTAGTCCTCTGTTTGAAAGATATAATAAATCTGAGGAGCTTTAAGACCTTAGAGAAATCTCAATTCAGCTTATCTTTTTTTCACCAAGAAAGCAAAAAGTTAACCAGGATCCTCTCCCCTAAAAGATCTGAAATTAACATAGATTCACTGTCCTAAGGCTGACACCTGAAACTTTCTCTGAGCACCTAGTAGCAGACAGTTTGTACTCAATTGTTCTGTTTCGAGTGTGGAAGCTATCTCCACACTAGACTGTCACCTCTCCTGGGGCATGACCGCTACTTCAGCATCCCACCCTGCACTTAAGCATATGGTTGGGCATTTGGTAGACAATGCAAATATTTGCTAATTTGTCTGAAAATTGTTTTACAGCAATTTTTAGTTGCTTAGTTTTATTTTTTAAAGAAAGAATGTTAACTTTCCCCCTTATCTGTTTTTTTAAACTAGGAAAATAGAACAGACCCTATTTGATAAATAAAGCAAAGAAAAATCCCATTTAAGTCCTTGACTGCCTTAATTATATTTATGGCAGGCTGACTAAACATTTTGAGGAGGGAGGATCTCACTTATTCTTCTCTGCCTTCATTCTGCTCTCCACCCCTACCTCCCACCACAGCACAAAATGTCCAGTCAATGGCTCATTGCAGTGAATCTTCATAACTTGGGGTTAAAGGTAAGAGTTCTGCCATCTTGGTCATTTCTACCATTTGCTTTACTCGCCCTTTCTCATTTTTCCTCAGCCTCCAAACAAGTCACATTCTGAACACACCCAGAGTCAATCAAACTCAAGAGCTGCCTGTGGACAGAACCCTAACCTCTTCTAAACCAAAAGTTGATGCCACAAAGGAACAGATTTTCCTCCTTAAAGATAAGGGACCCTAAAGTCTGTTTCCAGCTAAGGATCCTGGAGTCTTTTTTTTTTTTTTAACCTTAAGGAATTCTACCTTCCAGCGCTATGTAAAAGACTGATATCTGGGTGCACACAACAGTCTTTGAGCAATGGATATGCAAATTAGAATGTTTATACAATAGATGTAACTCAACCACACACTTGACCTTAACAGATAAGCTTTAAAAATTCACTTCAAACATTTCACTTTGCACTACTACTCTGAATTTTGAAGTAACTGGTGCTAATTTAGAATTTCAGTGTCAGGATGCATGCTCTGATTCTCCTCATTCAAATACATGCTGCCATTTATCCAAGAAGTAGAAAAAGGAATTTTTTTCTTTGTTTAAAAAGATACAGTATTTTGGTTACTTATAAAAGCCATAATTGAATAACATTCTATATTATATTTGTGATTCACTCTCAAATGAGATGTCACCACATCCCCTCTCCTTGTTCAGGTGGTAAATAAAAAATATTAGAACAGAACTTTAGTTTCAAAGTTGTTTTTTGTTTTTGTTTTTTACAATTTACAGGAAACAAATCTTTAAAAATTAATACTTTGCCTTAAACATTTTGACCTCGTTTTTACTTTTTTATGGTTTGATTCTCAGGAAAAACTGGGGCTGAGGAAGTATTAACCAAACAAATTTTTTCTTTACAATGTTCAAAAAGTCAGTGTTCCCCAAAACAAAAATGAACAAAGACAGCTCAAAGCTTCTGGAAACTTTCTCATGATAGAAATGTTCTCCACCTTGATTGGGTTGTGGATTATACAGGTGTATACATTTTTCAAAACACAGCAAACTGTATTCTTACAATCTCTCTATATTTCACTACATGTAAATTATGGCTCAATAAAAAGATTTTTTTTAAATCTTTCTGCAAATCACATTTCAGTGCCTGTCATCAGTAATTCATCTCAGACCTGAGTTTTCCGTGGGTCAACAAAATCCTAAGTCAAAGGGAATCGCCTTATTCAAAAGTCACTGACACCCCTCCCCGCCCATTCTCCAGAAACTTCCATCTCAAATCCTTCTTCACACTGGAATTGCCCTAGATATGAAATTCCACTCACCTCAACTGGCTGAGAAGGCATTTTCAGCTTGGTGAGCTTGGCTTTGGCAGGCACTTTTAAGTCTGTTTTTTCAAAGGTCTGTTGCCGATAGTCCTCTGGCAAGGGTTTCAGTTCAGGAGACTCACTAGGAGCCTGATCTTGACCATCCATGGGCCGGACATAAGCCGTGGGCTTCTGCTGCATTGCAATGCTTTTCGAGGGGAGGGAGGGTGGGGGAAAAGTCTGAGAAGATGGCTGGGGAGGGGCTACCCCCAGGCTGGCAACTGCCACTAAACTGTCTTGAGGGGTGTCTTTATCATGGACCTTTACTGCTAGGTCCTTGGGAGATTTGGCCGGGCAATAGCCTTTATTGTTATTGTTACTGCCGTGAACCTTGGTGCTTCCTTGTGTCCTGGGAAGAGCTTGCTGGTTGGAATGTATAGGTGACAAAGGGGGTACTGGAGAAGACAAAGAGGAGAGTAAGGGAGAAAGCTCCCTCTCTGGAGCCGAGTCTGCCATCGAAGCACAGTGGTCTCCATCAGCTCTGCGGTCACCTTTTCTGTGATGAGTAGAGCTGTAGCCCTCCTGACCAAGGCGATCTTGGGTCAGATGCTGGCTGTCTGGTGGGCCATAGCTTTTAACATGGAGACTTGGCATTGGTTCCATTCTTGGCTGCATCATCTTTGGATTGTGGCTAATGTTACCAACAGGAAGTGGTCCAGAGGCAGGAGTGTTAATAGGCTGGTGGTGGACACTAGTGTGGAAGGAGTGGGATGGAATGCTGCTCCCCTTCTCAGGAAATGAAGGATATCTCGGCTTTCCCAATCTATTTTCAGAAGCATCCAAGCGATGAGGGTGGGACTTGGTACTAAGGAATTCCTTCACTTCTTCATAGTTTCCCAACATGTTCTGTATTCGACTGGATAGCTCATCACCTTTTTCTGTCTGAAAGAAAGAAAAATAAGACAGTAGAATTAGATATTGAAAAAAAAACTAAGGAAAACCACCATTTAATAAACCATGTTACATAATACTATTGAAAAACAAACACCTCAACTTAATGTGTGAAATAGAATTTAATGTGCAATTTAAACTCATTTCCCCTATTGAGAATCCTCTCATGGACAAATATTACTAAATACAGAAGACTAACATTACAAAAGAAAACCACAAACTTTGGTAATTTTGACTAACAAGGTTCAGAGAATTTTCATATTTTGCTTTCAATAAGAATCTCTAGGATAAGTTGTCTTATTTTTACAATTGTGACCCTTGTTCAAACTCACTTTCATCAAAAAGTTAAACATGGTGATAAATCAGACTTGCTAGTATATAATAAATACCTTGTAGGGCTCTCCAAAAAGGGGAATCTTTTCAGGAAATGCCTCTTTCTCTTGGTGAGCTTCCTGGTTGCGTCTTTCCTTCTCTCTAATTCGAAGCAGGTTTCTGTCTTCATTGTACAAGCTATTTCAGATGCCACAAAAGAACAAAAGCAATAAAATTTATTGGTATCCAAGTTTTGCTGTGCATATGTGCATGTGTGAGAGAGGCAAGGAAAGGCCAAGAAGGAGCATTGACAAGGGAGATGATTTAAAGAAAGCATAAGTCCCCCAACCCACTCCTAGATTAAGGCCTCAGTCAATGGGCTGTGACCCTCCAGCCTCGGGTCCTGGCTCCGGAAACCTAAGCATTCACTCTGGGCTAGTGCCTTCACGGCACAGGACGGACTCCAAACGGAATGGTCTTTTATAGGCAGTGGTGGAATCTGAGACAAGATTAATGGTATTTTTACTTTCAGTTTGCAAAATATGGGGTAGAGGTAGAAGCTTTTCATCTGAAGGAGTCAGCAGGATATGAACTTTAAAATAGCTGTTTTCCTGGATCAGTATTGTACATTTTGGAAGATTAAAATCAAAAGGCTTATTTCATAATTAAAAGATTACCAAGTACCCAAAACATCACTTACTTTATTCGCAGCCTACTGTACTGGGAGTGTTTTGGCATGTAAAGATAATTTTTATTTCTCATTCCAAATGTCAAGGATGGGAAAATCCAATTTCAGATGTCAGCTCTACCTACTGAGAAGTATTATAATCTGATTGCCCTATTTAAACCACATAAAAATCCATCCTAAATCATCAGCCCTGGCACCGAAGGGGTTAAAATGCATTCACTGACAGACAAATCACCGAGATGGAAGCCAAAGAGTGGAGTCTTAGCTGGCATACTACTCAAAAGTGAGCTTGCCTCAGGTCAGCAATGCAGGCCATGCCCCCCGACCCCCACATGTGGTATATAAGAATAATGGAAATAAGAATTATAAAAAGACTTTTGTCCTCATAGACTTGCTTCTAGGGTATCTACTGAATCTTTCCCCCACCAATGTTATTTGAATAAATGGAAAAATATTCAATTGTCTTGACTATATGTACCTTTAGAAATTCTAGTCCTGATGTCAGACACTCTCTCCTACCCCTTCCCTGGCCTCTCTGCTCTCTCATTACTTCTCTTATATCCTCTGACAAGAGCCTACTTACTGGTCTCCCTGCTTCCACTGCATCTTGTCCCTCTAATTAGCCTTCCCATGGAAAGAAATCTGATCTAAGGCTCTGGGTTTCACATCACTACCCATATTTTAAAATAACAAGCATTTGATGGCTCTTTACTGCTGCAGAATAAACTCCAAATCCTTGCTTTGGCATTAAAATTCCCCCATGACCTGGTGCAGATCTACTCTAGAAATTATCCCACTGTCTCCCTGCAGGCTTGCCACATTCATTCTACTTGACAGTTACGTCCATTCCCCAAACAGACCCTGTAAAGGGCAGCCTCTTGCTCTAATTCCCAGCTCGAAATCCCCTTTTAGTGAAAGATACCCAGTTTCTCCAAGACCAGCTTACCTATGCAGTATGATTCTCCTGCAAACCACCTCTATATTCCAGTCACATCAGACTACACCCTGCTCCTCTGTGAAATCCTGGACTTGGATGTTTTCGTTGTAATCACACAAATTTCCTCTGCCTCTCTCTCAACCACACACCCCCACCCCCAATTTTCAGCCACCAGCAAATCTCTGCAGTGATTCCAGTGTCACCCACTCTAAAGCCTTCTCAAACCCACCAAGCACGTGCTGACTTAACATATTGACTGGTTCTCCCTCCCTCACCCCTTTCCCCCAGAACGTGAACTCCATCATAACAGAACCTCTCACATTCATCTCTCTCATGGTCCTAAAGCAGGGTACTTTGCACAGAAGCTGATCATTAAATATTTTTAAATTGAAAAACAGCCACAATGCTTTTAGTATATTTTCAAAATCTTACTTGTAATTTTTTTAAAAATTTCACTCTGGAAGACATATGCAAAAACCATTTAAAAAATTATAACTGTTCAAAAAATGATCTTCTGCTATTTCCACAGCCTTTCAATCTAACAATGGTGGGGAGGCTAGGCTACCAGGTTGAATTCACTAGGACGTGGTAAAGAATTACCTGCTTAGACCATCGTATCAAAAGCTTTTCCTAGGGGCCGGCCCAGTGGCGTAGCAGTTAAGTTCAGAATTCCGCTTTGGTGGCCCGGGGTTCGCCGGTTCGGATCCTGGGTGCAGACCTACTCACCACTCATCAAGCCATCTTGAGATGGTGTCCCACACAGAAGGAACTAGCAGGGCCTACAACTAGGATATGCAACTATGTACTGGCGCTTTGGGGAGAAAAAAGAGGAAGATTGGCAATAGATGTTAGCTCAGGGCCAATCTTCCTCAAACAAACAACAACAAAAAAATCTTTTCCTAGATAATGGACATCTCAATATCAGATTTTTTATTTATTTATTTTTTTTAGTGAGAAACATTGGCCCTGAGCTAACATCCATTGCCAATCTTCCTCTTTTTGCTTGAGGAAGACTGTCCCTGAGTCATTGCCAATCTTCCTCTATTTTTTTTTTTTTTTTTTTTGCATGTGGGATGCCGCCACAGCATGGCTTGATGAGGGGTGTATAGGTCCATGCCAGGGATCCGAACCTGAGAACCCCAGGCCGCGAAAGCAGAGCATGCGAACTTAACCACTATGCCACCGGGCCAGCCCCTCAATATCAGGTTTCAATTGAACAATTTATGTTAGTCAACATACTGAAAAGTTGAGGAAAAAAACTAACCCAGGAACCGGCTATGGAGTCTTCTTTAATAGTCTGAATCCCACACATTTGGGACAGTTAGACTTCTGATTGACGGTAGCATGCTGGACTTGATGACCACTCAACAATTCCTTTCAATTATTTTAAGATTTTGGTAATGTCTCTTGTTGGATCAAAAAAATATCATGTAACATTAACACACAACCATAGGAGCCAAGTAAGAGAGTTGATGGGGAAATAACTTCTTTTCTCCTTCAAACTTGCTTTATGCCACTTTGTTTGTAGGGAAAGGTGGGGCATGCAACCGTCCTCTGAGCAGCTCCAACTCCCAACTCCTCTTCCCCAGAGCTACCTTGTACATGCACCCGCACCTCACAGAAGGGAGGCAGCTCCCGAGGGCACCTGCCCAGCTGTTCTCACCAGGAAGGCAGCTCTCCCTTTTCTGATTCTGCTGGTTACAACAGTGGAGTCCCTGCAGCTTCATTTGCTTTGAGTGATGTTCATAGCTTTGGCTCTTCTTTACAAGGCAGAGTTCTGCCCAATTCTAAGTAATTGCTACCTTTGTCTCAGCATCAGTTAGGTTTTACCTTGCTTCTAGATTTTCATTCCAAAATAACAGAAACTGCTACAGAAATAAGGAGGAGAACACAATTTTATTAAATTCCTAACACTGGCTTATTGCTATGTGATTCAAAAATCGAGGTGCCTCCAATGGGAAGGAAATCCTATTAAATTAAGGATTCTGGTTAATTAACGTCTTACTTCATTAATTCAAAAAAAATTTTTTAAATCCACACCAAGATTTTATTGGCAGACATATGTAATACCATGCCAATTCTGAGACAAACTCTGAACGTATTTTTTTCTTATTCACCATCATCCTTCAACCGAAAAACCCAAAAATAGTGAGGTAAGGAAAGACATCATGTGTGTCACTGGTAGGATGAGTTTTACGAAGTCTAGACTTTGAAACTCACTCTCACCCACACTGTCTGTTGGCAACTCCCTCTTGGATCTCTCACCGAGGCTCCCACGCTGGGCAGAGGAAGGCAAGAGAGACAGGGAGTGACAGGTCCACGGCTCCCAGGACCACAGGGGAGGCTATGAGCCCTCATTCTTCAGGGTTGTCTATCTTCTGCTTGCAACTAACAGGGTTTTGCCAGCCGTACTAGGTAACTTTCTGGTTTATCTGGCTTAATTTACTTCAAGTTTGCAACAGCTTAAGGAATGATTTGTTAAAGCTTCCAGGCAAATTTTTTCATGAATATTTTCTTTTTCATGGTTCCATTTTGAAATCAAGGCAAATGTAAATTTAAAAAACATTAACACAATTAGTAGCATGAGTAAACCATTGTTCAGCCTCTTACACATCATTGTTTTTAAACCAAAATGCAGGCAAGGAGGGAGTGGAGGGAAGAATTTTAAATGAGGAGATTTTAGTAAATGTCCTACAAGATTCACAAACTCTGTAATTACCTTTGAATAATTACAAGTTGACTACCACTTCATTTAGTTAAACGTGGCACTTTTTTCTCTGGTGCAGAGGGAAAAGTGCATTCTCCCTCTCACAGGATAACCTCATCCTAACATCAGCTTCGTCAGACTTTCTCCCTGTTCCACACAGGATAGAGTTACAAGTTCTCCTTCACCAATTTCTACACAGCACTTGCATTAGATAAGACAGTCTCAAAATTTAGTAAGCATCAGAACCACCTGAAGGACCTGTTAAAAAAACAGATTGCAGAGACCCACGCACAGAATTTCCGATTCAGTAGATCTGATGTGGGGCCTGAGATTTGCATGTTTAACAAGTTTCTAGGTGGTTCTGAGGAGTATTCTTTTTGGGCTGTATGAATCACTTTGACTTACCAAAAACAACAGCAATGATGACAGCAGCAGCAGTGGGGCCAGGGACTCCTCCATTTTGTATCTGTTCTTCAGTCAGCACTGATTTAGGCACATCACATCAGTCTCCTATTTAATTTTTACAACTCTATGAGAGGGGGATTATTAACCCCACTTACCTAAGTTAAAAAAATGAGGCTCAGAGATTAGCTTGGTAATAAACGGTAGACCTGAAAATTCAAACGCAGGGCTGCCTGGTGCCAAAGCTTGTGTTCTGAAATCACGGTTCTGCTAGCAAAGCTTTCAGGCTGTATTAAATAGGGTAGCAACAAAGGAGGCATACTAAAGTGAGTTAATTTACAATCACTCATAATTCCTTAGTCTCAAAGAGGCACACGTTGACAATTCAGGTTATCCCTGCCAGCAGAGCAATCTCAGAGCCATAAAACATACATTTGGTGAAACGCATCCACACAGGTCTGTCCTTGCCTAAGGACCTAACAGAGGGCCCTTTTAGAGAGGATGGCCGACAGCATGAAGTTGCTCTTCAAGTCATAAAAACTGTGCTACAATTCTTACTTTAGAGCCTTTTTAAAATTTACAAATCTGAGGTCACTAACCCCATAATAATCTCTGGGTTCACAAGTCAACTCTAATGTGCTAAGGGGCTCTTCACGTTAATTTCTTTCAAGGACAGGCAGTAAATAAACTTGCACCAAAGTAGCCATTATATGCCCAATATCAGGCTGTGCTCCCACTAACGTCTGGCCAGCTGACCTGGGCCATGTTTCTAGGGCCTCAGTGCCAGCTTTCTGGTCAACCCTGCGGAGAAAAAGCATCAAGTCACATGGTGATTTGAAGCAGCTGACTGCATACAAAAACAAGTCCACGTGCTGAAGTGCCCCTGGGGAGAGGGTGCAAAGTCTGACCACCCGGCAGACATCCGTGAGTTAGTTCCACCAGAAGTTTGCAAAAATATTTTTAGATGGGGAACAACTTCACTTTGAGTAGCCAAGTTCTTGCTTTTGGATCATATACTACTTATCCACCATCTGCAAGGTTCAACACAGGCATCAAAACGATCTCCGCAGAAAGCATCAAACCACCTCCTCCACCACATTTTTTTTTTTTAAATTAAGTGAACTAGAAAGACGGATGGGGGAAACCACAGGCTCCAGTTTCCAGTGGCGGGTGAGAGAGCAGACACATGTGCGTCTCGCCGCTGCAGAGCACAAATGCATCAGCCGTTACTGAGGTGGACTGCACCACAGATGTTTTCACTGACAGAGTGCCACCCTCGACATCAGCACAGCACCCTGAAGGAAGCCTGGCAATCTAAAACATGCCAGGATGCTCTCACTTTCAGAGAGCTGGTGAAACTCCTGCAGAATTCAGAGCTGCCCCTTCAGCCCCTAAAGGCAGTCACTTAGTCAGCTCCATGCTGGGGCCTGTCAGGGCACATTCACCGCAACTTTTCAAATGCATCTCCTTGGGGGTATGGATGGATGTGTTAAAACACTGTGATAAAATGAAGAAGACACAGCTCTGTAACGATTAGTGAGACTGATCCCCCTTTTTCTCTTTCCTTTGCACTGAAAAAGGAAAGAGCATGTGTGGAAGGAGGAAAGGCAGTAATAGGAAGGCCCAGGTTGGGCTTGAGATGTGGTGCAGCGGGCTGGCTCTGCTCTCATCTTCCTGTAAGCACCTTCTTCCAGGCTGGAGCCCAAGGGCCCTCTGTTAATCTAGGTTAGTCATGCAGGATCGCTGAATGCCATTTGGCGCTTCTATGGCAACTCTCAGCCCACGGGGCTGGCTGTGCACAGCTGACGACCCATTTATCACCCTTGACTGGTCACTTCACACAGACCTTTCCTGTGATAGATGGGACCCACTCTCTCTAGAGCTCACGTTTAAAAGTTTAATTCTCCCATGGATGATACAGTGTAATTTCTCCTGTGTGTTTATCTTTGTAGGCATAGAAGAGACATTTGGTGGGAAAGAAAGGAAAAATCCTAAAATCAACAGTGCACATTAATTCCACAAAAGAACAAGTCTTTATACTGTTTTAGAAGCACTATGCCATTCTGATTTGAACATACAAAGGAGAGCACAGAACATAAAACTCAGAAGTGAAGTCTGTTCACAGAAGTTGGGCAACCCTGGCTCAAACAGTGGTGATATATGTGTCACAAAATCACAGAGGCAAAAGGACAGCAGGCTTGGGTTCTTACTCGTTGTGCAAGTGACTTCTTTTATTTTGGAAGCCACCCCTATTGACTTTTTAAGGCCATCCTCTGGCCCTTTGTTTCCACGTTCCCCTATTCCTGCAATCTAACATCCAGGAAACATTTTCTACATATTGGCTTCATGAAAAAATGTCAATATACTTCAAAGCACAAAATTACTTTTGTCATTAAACTATACCACTCATAAATACAATTTAAGCATGAGAAATCAAAGTGGCTCAATGTTTAAAGGCAGAATAAATGCTGCTTCAAGGAATGGAGAATTTTTTCCTTTCCCACTTTATGCATATGAAAGACTTCGCAACAGGCTTTCTCAAAATAAAAATCACTCAGCTAAATCTTCCAAGGTTTTCATCCTCAATATCTCCCCCATCACCTAACACAATAAATATGAAGAAAAAAATCAGAAACTTAATCCTAAAACAAAATCTTACAACCTGATTTATATAAAAAATATCAGCCAAGTGAAATGACAAAATAGCATTATGTCACAGTTGTTTTCCTGGAGGAATTCCCAAGGGATCATCTCAAAGTAACAGCTCTCTCTGCTCCTCACTTCTGCTTGCCACGGAACGCTCAGCCTCATTATTACACTGAAATAGTTGTATGTGACTCCATTTTGCAAAATTAAATCAATCTGTAAGATACTTTCCGTACCTTAAATGCATACTATGAGTCTTAAATTGAGACAGCCTCTACCTAGGTAAACTTGAATAAAACGTCAGTCACTCGGTCCTAATGAGACACATGTTAATTTACCTTTCAAAATGAATCTGCCAGGTACTTCTGCATACATGTTAATATGTAGCAAAGGTCTGAAAGGATACACATTGCAAAACTAGCATGAAGGAGCACCAGATTAGGGTGGAGGAGGTAGATGACAGTGTGGCTTAGGGAGCATTTTAACACTCTTTTCACAACAAGAAAGTATTCACATCTACCATTTGTGTAGTTAAAAGTTCTGATTTAAGGGGCCGGCCCAGTGGCGCAGCGGCAGCCCGGGGTTCACCGGTTCGGATCCAGGGCACCCGCCGACACACTGCCTGTCAGCCATGCAGTGACAGCGTCCCATATAAAGCAGAGGAAGATGGGCACGATGTTAGCCCAGGGCCAGTCTTCCTCAGCAAAAAGAGGAGGATTGGCGACGGATGTTAGCCCAGGGCTGGTCTTCCTCACACACACAAAAAAGTTCTGACTAAAAATGAAAGAAATAGCCTCATATACATAAAACAACATCAAGATCAGGGGTAAAGAAATACTGAAGTATTGATCGTTTTGGCAATAACTCCCACTGGAATCTCTGAAAGCTGATTTGGAGCCCTGGACTCAGTCTTAGATGGTTACTAAAAAATAACCACGGACCCTTCTGCATAAAGTAGTGCATTATTAGACTCTGTTCCAAAGTCCAAACGCCAGCAGCTGCTGTGTTTAAACTGGAGCAGTCTCACTGTAACCCATTTTGTTTCTCTTAACAGATCATATAAGTATATTTTTAGAGGCATTTTTTTACCCTATAGGTGGAAAAGCACAAGAACTTGTCTTCCTTCTTAATTGGTTTTAAGAGAGGAGTGGGGGAAACTGTGTGGGTGGGGACAAACAGCTCCAAGAGAAGTGGGATGAGGGGAAAGGAGACAGATGAACTAATGTATTCCCATGTGCAGCACGCCAACTCCCCTGCCTTCCAGACACACTTTAAAAATAAAAAACTAGCACTGTCTGAGCAAGGCCGTCATGGCACAATTACACCACAACAGCGAAAAGAAATTGCTCCCAACCTCAAAGATCTGACAATCTATAGCTAGGGGTTAATAAAATATATTTTTTTTACTGTTACATGAAATGAAAACATAGTAATGTTACTGACAAATTTCCAGAAAACTCAGTCTCTGAGAAGAGTTCCGTAATATGCTGACAGTTCCCTAAAATGCTGAGTTACCTGCAGTTAATTGAAAGGATGTACAGAAATCACCCCCCATAATGGCAACAGGCTCACTAGAGATAAATCTGCCACCTGACTAGTTATTTATGTCTCCCCTCTAGCTGCAGAGGTCCCCGGTGACCAGAGCCACCTCGGACTACCTGCCTTGTTGGCACTGCTCATTTGGCACCCATCAGAAACACGGGCAGAAGCTCTTTCCCTGCAAGTCTGGTCTGTCCTAGGATCAACCAGACCACTGGCCTCATTACTACGCCATTCTTCTTACACACTCACCCGACCAAGAAGAACCACATCACGTACCTAAAAAATAATGAGGCTGGCGCAAGTCTGTCTCATTACAGCCACAAATTTAAAAATCCTCAGTCACAAACTAAGAAAGAATGTACACAAGCAAGCTTAAAGTTTGGTTTTTTAATGCTTGCCTTATTTAATTCATATTCAACTTAAAAAATAAATGTTTTGGGCATTAAATCTGTTAAGCATCCAAATTCAAATGAAGTGTTGTGTGTACTTCCTCACTTCTCACTTGGAGCACAGTCCCCAAAGGCTCCTCATCCTGGGCTGTCTAGCTCCACACAGCTGCCTCACCCATCTTTCTAAAAACTCCTGAATCTGATCTTATTATTCACCTATTTACAACCTTTCTGAGCCCCCTGCTGCCCACAGGATTAAAGCTGCTGGGTGGGTATGTCAAGCAACACCCTTCACCACCTGCCTCTTACCTCTCAGCTCGCATGGAGTAGGACTCTTTCTGCTCAGCGCCTCACCTCCAGATCGATCCTTTGAGCACAAGGAAATGGGAGGCTCTAGGAAAGCACAGCCCTTCTTTCTGCCAGTTCCCTAATGAACTCCTAATGTGACTTTCAAAGCCTTGGAAACATCACTGCCTCCAGCCAGGACCTTCACTCTCACCTCCCATCCCCTGCTGTGAATGACTTCTTTCTCTGGAATACATCCATTCCTGCAAATCTGTCCATGTTTACATTTACAAAAATGAGACGGACTGTATACGTGCCTACACATTTTCCTTATCACACTGAGCTCCTTGAGGGCAAGGACTATTCCTGAGAGCACAGTGCTTAGCAAAAAATAATGCTTAAAATACATCTTTGACTGAAATGACTGTATTCAAGCGTTACTCAATTTCAAACATTCCAGAATTCTGCCCATCTTATTTACTATTTGATGACAAAATATGATTCATTGTCTGATACCTAAAACTGATTTTATCAGACTGTTGGACCCATCAAATGACTCAAGCCCAGAAGGAAGCTGACATCACTCTTTCTTAGATCTGCCATAAGGCTGCTGCAGCCAACACCATACGTTTATCAGTTAATGTTACAGCTTTTATTCTTCAGTTTACCATACTTATTAATCATAAAAGTCCAAGTGCACTATACCCCCTCCAAAAAAAAAAAAAAAGAAAGAAAAGAATGTTTGGGTAACATTTATAGCAAATACACATCTAATTTTAAATCAACAAGATTCAGAGCAACAATTTAGAACAATTTAAGCCTCTAGGACAACAACAAAACTCCCACAATGAAAAATCTCCCCATGCTGCTACAAATGCATCATGGGAAAAACAAAGAAAATACAAGATCCAGAGAGAGAATTTTAAAATGCAAATCAGATTATGTGGCTCCTTCCACTGCCGAAAGCCCTCCATAGGCTTCCCTTAGTCTTCAAGACTAAAATCCAGAAGTCAGGCCTGTAAGACTCCATCCCCAACACACTTCCTCTTACTCGCTACCTCCCAGACATATTCCCCTCCCCCTGCCCCTCCTCAAATACTAACCACACTGGTGTTTTCATGCCCAGAACAGGTTGAGCTGTGTGTTGCTGTTCCCTGTCTGGATGCTCTGTCCCTCGAGAGTTGGGGGCAATGGGCTCTCTGTTGTCACTAACATCTCAGGTTAATTATCAGCTCCTCAGTGAGGTCTCAGATCTAAATGGCCACTTTGCCCCACCAGCAGGAGCTCTTTAGCACTTCAACCTGCTTTATCTCTTTTTATCACTATCTAAAATTATCTTGTCTACTCATTTATTTGTTTAATATGTCTGGCTCCCCACACTCACTGCCACAAAGAATGGAAACTGCAGAAAGTCAGTCACCTTTCCTCTCTTGCTCCTCATTGTGTACCCAGCACTAACACACTAGGATAAATGAATATTGGTTCAATGGATGGAATTCTGCAAAAAGATGCAGACAGACTCAAAAGTAGTGATTTCTTTTTTTAAAAAAATCATACAATTTGAAGTTAACAGAAGCATTTTCAAAAGACAGTATGAAATTTTTTAAAAACTAGGAAGTTATGGACAGCATCCTCTAAATAACTGATGAATACATCAAATTTTCAAGTACCACACAGAAAGCAAGAGAAAAACAAATCATTTCCAAATACATCTCGTGTCTCATAAAACTGCTCAAATGTCCCTAAGGGGATAAACAAGAAATCAACTCGTCTCTTAAAAAATTATTCAGGAGCAAGTTTTTGTTTTAAGAGACTAACTCTACCATCATAAGAGATCAAACATACTAAATGGATATTTTTTTTTGTCACTTAACAGCTTAAGCACCAGATAATGCCCAACACATATCAAATTCAATGAATTACATTCTATAGAGCAGCTTGGAAAATTGTGCAGGATTTACAATTCCAGAAGGAAGAGTCCCTCCCAATGGATGAACTGCTAACACACATTCCAGAGAACCAATTGCACCACGCACGATAAGAAGAACTTTGAAACTGGGACAATGCACCAAGTACAGCTTCAGCCAGAACAAATGCTCAGCATTTAGACTCACTAGCCAACAGCAAAAAGCAACAGGAAAAGGCTTACACTTGGAAAATGAAAGGAAAAGCAATGTCTGTGTATTGATAAGAAGAGTGGGGAACAATGGGATAATAAGGAAACGGGCAAGGTGCAGTTGATTTCTCTAAAAAAGAAAATAGTAGAAAACATTGATTCTTTAAATGACCACACAGACCAATCCACACATTTTTCAGTTGCTGGACAATGTAGGGCTCCTCCCCTATCCATATAATGAGGCTCATTCTGGGAGAGAATATCTAAAACTAAATTCAAGGATCCTCCATTCCCCAATCAACACACAACTTCTCCCAGCAGAAACCATGGCCAATTATATTTTAAACCGAGTGAAACAGCCTGCTGTGGACACACACGTACAGAGAGAAACTTTCTAACAACTGAAAAAATCCTTTCCAGGCTCTAACAAACACCTGGACATAAAAATGCAAAGATGTCTAATCTTATTTGTACATTACACAAAACAGACAACAAAAATGTAAGAATAAAGTGTTCATAAAAATGTTCTTAAAGAATCATCAGTTTTTTTCTTTACATCTTGACTTACAATTTACTCTCTCCTTTTGGTTAATTGCACATGCCACACTTCTTTCCACAGAAAGAAAGCTTAATGTCATAATAACTAGAGGCAGTTTCATTATTCTATTCCATTTCATTCCACACACATTTCAGGTAGGAAGGACAGGGAGATTATTATAGGAGAAGAAAGCAGGAAACATGTATTGGTATTTTATATGGCAACAAGCAACAATTACATGTTTCTAAATATTCTCGTTTTCATCATAACCCCAGCTCACCTCCTACCACCCCCTATAATTGGCATCTCCTTAAAGCTAAACAGTAAGTCGTTGTTTTTCTGGAGAAGTCGCCCTTCATTTTGACCTCTGCTAAGCAGTGTTATGAGTCTTATAAAGCTTGTCAGGATTCTTTGGGCTGGATTTTGGCCCAACTATCAACATTTATATGCGGAATATATCATCTTTTTCCCATCACTGCCAACAGGCAGTTCATGTGCATAGAAACAAAGGGAACTGATCAAACATACTAAAGCATCTCTCCACCTTCTTCAATGTCAGTAAACTAGAATCTGAGAGTCTAATTTAAAAAGAAATAAAAGAAGTACATTTCAGGATTTGTAGTGGTTGTCCTTTATAATGCTTTAAAATTTTTCATTTTTAACTTTCTCTGAAAAGCAGAGGCTAACATATCTACTGTAAGGAAACAATAAGCAAACATTCAAAATTACCAAATACACTGATAAAATATTTTCGGCAAACAGAATTGCATTTTAAATATTATTTATGCCACTTAAAGTTACATAATATCACTAATGCACTTATCTATGGGTTTCTGTAATCCAACCCTAGATCTTAAGCCTCACAGAATGAACACAGAAAATCTATTTGTTTCCAGCAAATATTGATTCTCTCCTATACGCTAGCCCTAAGGATAAAAGAAGTAAGAATTCTGCAATCTAGTGGGAGAGATACAAAAAGGTGGGAAAAAACCACTAAGAGTGATTGTAGAGATTGGTTACAAGTGCTAAAGAATCAGAGAAAATCACCAAGTCTAAAAGGAGGAGCCTGGGATGATTTAATTAAGAGCAGCGACTTCTGAGCTCGAAGGATGAGAAGAGCTTGGAAGGGGGAAGGGGCCCCAAGCTCCTGCGGAGAAAGCACTGAAGTCGTGGATGAGTGATCACTCACCACGGGGCCGCGTCTGCACCCATCTCACTACCTTCCCCAGCTCCAACCCTCTCACAGGAACGGTCCAGAGAATCCCCAATAATTTGTGGGGATGACAGCCTTTTGCAGCCATCCACTCCATGGACTGGCCCAGCACCTCAATAATCTTTTAGGGCAGCAATTCCCTGATAATGATAATGGCCCACAGGCTTTCCTCTGCCTGCAGAGAGATCTTTAATTATTGTGCACATGGAAAACTGTCAATTTTAGGAAATGAGCAGAGTGAGGATGTCCAAGTTTAGAATGCAAATGTACTTAACTGTGGCCTCAGATGATCTCAAAAGCAAAACTGATCCCTCCTCCTCGGCCCCCTTTCCTCCTCCTTTCCCCAAAGAGCACCAGCCCACTCGTTACATGGAGCCTTGCTGTGCAGAGTCTGGCCTGATCTCCTAATTCTAATAACTTTACACTATTTTGAAGACCTCAGTGTGTCACTGTTTGCTAAGCCAGCAGTCACAATTCTACAATTTAAAAAGTTTAGTAGTAAATTTAAAAGGAACATTTAGTTAAACATCCCCACCCCAAATTGCTCCTTAATCTCCTAACATGCTTATTAGCCCAGAAATTTCAGACCTGTAAGTAAAATAAGTTAAAAGAGAATAAGGCTACCAGCGGCAAAGAGGGAAAAAATTTTAAAACATTCCTATTTAACATTGATCAATGCCTAAATTTCAACCTAAAAATGTACATTAAACAAAGCAGAAAAAGAAGACAGACTTGACCAGGGGTTGACAACCTATGGCCCAGTTGCCTGTTTTTGTAAATAAAGATTTATTGGAACACAGCCCTGCCCATTTGTTTACAACTGTCTACGGGTGCTTTGGTCCTAGAACAGCAGAGCTGAGTAGCTGCAAAGTCGAGCAGTTGCAGCAAAGACCACACAGGCGTCAAACCCCAAAAATATTTATCATCTGGCCCTTTACAAGAAAAGGTTCGCCAACCCCTGGACTAGACACTGAATTGTTGACAAAAATAAAGGGTGAATTTTTAAAGTTCATTTTGAGATGTTTCATTTTAAAGGAGTGGAGTGCAGACTTCTGAAATAACTTATTCTACAATATACAAGTCTTTCAGTAACACTAAACTTCTCCCTTAGCTTTCCTGACTTAAGGGGAAAAGATGAAAAATCTCCATTCTTACCTCTAAATATCTAATCTTAATGCCTTACTCTCTAATTCCAAAAGATTAGCATAATGTAGTGGTGAAAAGTGTGCCACTTTTCTGTGCTGGCAGCCCTCGGTCCTAGTGCCACTCACTGCATGATGTGATCGAATATCTCTAGGACTCAGTTTCCCCATCTGCAGTACCTTGCCTGGCCTAGTGGACAACAGCCTGAAAAGGGCTGTAAAAAGAGTGTGTTGGTGGCAGTTTGGGAGATTAGGAGGCTTAAAAACCATCCCAGTCACTAGTTCCAACTGTACCTTAAATGGGATAATGGCCTTCACACTACAATTCTTTATAATTTTAGGATGAAATAAATGGAAAAAGACAGGATATGAGGGAGATGGCAGAGCAGAAGAAAACATTAGAAGCTCTGGGATTTAAAAAAAACTCCCAAGGGCACAGTGAGTCCATCCAACTTCCCTGAGCTATCTACTCCAGCAGGCGGGTGTGGTTTTCGGAAAATATGAAGAATTAAGCCAGTGGCTGCTATTAAAGGTCAGAACTTACTGTTCCTCAAATGTCCTGGTTCTTTAGAAGTCTCATAGGAGACGGCACCACTAGATTTGAATACCTTTATTTAAATAAAAGGACATCTGTCAGGTTGACAGTGTAAGGAAACAGGTTGACAGCCTTGATAAAATTAAACCAAGATCTTCAAACGAGGCAGAGTGAACCTCTTAAGTATTTTTATGTCTTGTTCCTTCGAATTTAAAGCCTCCTAGGGGATCTCTCACTAATTAAGGCTGCTACCTGCTCTGCCCTCAGGGGGAATGCTGCTTCCCTCACAACTCTGGCCCAATCATAGACTCAAATTCCCTTATAATAAAATAGCTGAGAAATGGCTGGAACATTTACATTAGGCTCTACCAAAAGCTGGAGGACAAAAGAATAGAAATAAACAGATAACATGCAACCAGATAATTTGATTGACAAATGACAACTTGCCCATCTCCAGCTTGGGGTCCCTAGTTATCTACAGATCCACTGCCAGGTGACTTGGGAAGACATTCCATTACCCCCAGACTTCTCTCATTCTGGACCAGAAGGGAGGCCTTGAGAGCCCTGAGCCCCACCATGCAGGATGACTTACCTCAGATAAGTCCACCTCTTTCAAGAGAGACGCTGCCTCCATACCCACGACTTCCACAGCACACCCTGGAAGAACACGCCCCCTCATCCCAGCATTTCTCTAATACATGCACTCTTCCAGTAGCAGGGGGACTATAGTGACATTCTGTCACATGCTTTTTACTGTAACTCAGATATAGGGAAGTCTTAAAGAATGACAGGGGTATCTACTCCCCACAAAGTGTCTTCACTGGGGGGAAGGGCTAGTTCCAAAAAATTTATCTTTAATGATTCTGGAGTCAGACTCAGTGTTCAAAGCACCCTGTAAAGGTGGCTTTGCTTGTTCTAAAGAAAGTAGTCACCATATCCCTAGTCATAGACACATAAGAAATGTTAGTTTGTGGCAGTCATGGGAAAAGTCATTTTTAAAACAATGTTTAATGTGTCTTAGGAGGGTCTAAAATCCCAGAAACTCAATAAAGCAGTCCAGGAGAATTCTCAGCAAGAGACAATCTAGGTAAAGGAAAATGTACCTGAATACAGGGGTTTTGGTCTGAGATCTCAATAAATTACCTAAATAGTCTCTACAAAATGAGGTATTATCAAGCACCAACAACTCATCATACAATAAGTTTAAAAAAATAGAAATGACACCTTGAAAGGAAGAAAAATAAAACAGGAACATATATATTTACTCATCTTCTAATCATCTTCCCACATATACAACCAAAAAATAACGCTAAAAATACTTCTATATCGTAATAGGGGTTTGGGTTACACAGATGTTTGCACTATCAAAACATGCCAGTACATTTAAGGTTTGTGCATTTTGTTGCCTACAAATTTCACGGCAAAAGAAAAGAAACTTGTAAATAAATACTTAACTTTAATGACATACAAGCTGAAGTATTTAGGGGAAACTACACTGATACGTAGCTACAACTTATCATAAGAAGCACAGACAGATTAATGGATGGATATAGCAATAAAGAGATGAACAGATATATGGTAACACAAGCATAACAAAGCATTAGTATTATCTAGGAATAAGGCTTTTTACTGTGAAATTCTTTCAACTTTTCTGAATGGGTGAAAATTTTCATAATACCACGTTAGGAAAAATAACCACAAGAATAAACTAGTAAATATGGTAGGCTCTGAGAGGCTGCCACACTAGGAGCTCCCACATCTTTCCATCAGATACATCTAGAGACTTCTGGTTAAATCAGAAGTTTTATCAGAAAGGAGTAAATTGGAAGCACAAATTCATCTATCAAATAGTACAACGGATCTTTGGAAGGAAAGGAGCTAAGGAGTGGTCCTGACCTCGTGAGACACGTGATTACATCTGTTGGCAGAACTGAAACAGCCTGAGCTTATGCATGCATGCTGCGTGAGTGCTATCTATGTGTACACATGGAGCAAAATCTCACCCCGCTCCTTTAAAATCTTGCTCGGCTTCTGTTTTTTGCTCTACTGAGAAAATACAAGTAAGTGTTCCAGTAGAGAGATACATACACACACTTGCAGGAGTCAGTTTCAGATCCCCATCCGGGAAACTTTCAAGGCAATCTCAGCAGCAGCCACTGAAGACTTAATTCACCTTTCTCTCCTCCCTCCTTCAATCTTCATCTTAAAAAAAAAAATGCGTTGTATTTCCCTATTTGAGAACTAGCTTGTTCATGAGGTTTTGGAAAATTAATCTCCGATTCTTGTCTTATTTCTTCCTGTATTGATTTAGTGCCTATAAAGGAACCACCAGAATTACATTTCCTTCTTCATATTTCAAAGTGTTTCTCCTGCAAGTCCCTCCCTACAAAATTACCAAGCCAGAAAGCTTTGGGCTTAAGGAGGACCTGATTCTATGGTTCTATTTTCCCTGGTTTGAGTTACATCTGATATCGAAGATACAAAAGGCCCCGATTTTAGAAACGTATTTTACACAAGTAAATCTGTAATACAATGGGTGGTTACCTTATACCTACCAATCTCCCTTGCTGCGTGTTTTCTCCCTTAAGCTAGTTCAAAACGCTGCTGCAATCAACCTCTTGCCAGCCGGATGTGTTGAGGCCCCATGTCACTCAGAATTCTTTCCCTGCTCCTTTAGAAGCTCGCCTTAGTTCTCTGCTAATGGGCCCTTCTCACCTTTGACCCCTCCATCACCTCCTGCTACAGAGCAACCCGATGGCCACTCATGGTCCCCAAATGGAGACTGCTGTTTGTCAGTCTCCCACCATGGCTTTGTTGAACTGGGGGAAGGCAGAGAGGCAGCTGAGCAATACATGACAGGATGGGACACTCTGGTTAGCGGCATAGTAAACTGGTTAAGAGCACGGTTTCTGGAATTAGTGAAGGGTTTAAACCTGCTCTGCCACTTCCTGGCTATGATCCTTTAGGCAGGTCACTTAACCTCTCTGAGTCTCAGTTACACCAGCCATTACAAAGGGGTGGTGATGATAACAATACCAATTCCCTAAGATTCATAAGTAAGCTAATGAGGGTTCAAGTGCACGATACACAGAGAGCACTCAAGTGGGAAAGAAAGGAGAAGTCCGAAAATGTGCCCCAGATGCACCTCCAGCCCTAAAAAGAATGCTGTGCTTTTTATCTACCCCTCTCAGGTTTACACTTTCCAAAGACACAGCTTATAGCCATCCAAGCCTTTGCCCACCCTATGTCTCCTCTGCTTCAACAAATCCCTTCCTCATCACCATGCATGCAAGTGTTTCTTCCATTTTCTTAACTTCTCTAAGAAGTCCAACCACTTTTCCCTTTTCTATAGGGCTGTGTAATCCACATGGTACCCAGCAGTGTCTTGCACACATTGTGTCCTAAACAAACAGGCTAAATAACTCATATCTGGGGCCAGCACTGACTGAGCTGGAGTCTGATTACAATGTACAGATGCTCGCTGAAGCACAAATACCCCCATACCTATGAACCAGGGGGAACCTGTAGAGCATGGGATCTCAACCATGACACTACTGACATTTTGAGCCAAATAGTTCTTTGTGATGGGGGCTGTCCAGTGCATTGTAGGATGTTTGGCAGGATCCCTGGTCTCTCAGATGATGGTAGTATACCCTCCTCCCAGCTGTGACAATCAAATGTGTTTCTAGACATTGCCAAATATCCCCAGGAGGTGGGGTGGTGCTAAAATACCCTCATCCTCCTCCTTTCCTCCCTCCCCCATGTTGAGAACCACTGCTGCAGAGAATGAGAAATATTCCCAAATCACTGTGTTACTTTTCTACTGAGACAGCAGCCACCACAATGGAGCAGGCAGAAAACAAACGTGGGATATCTTTCCTAAAATCTAACACCTTCAAGACTGTCACTACTAGCTATGGCCAACAGGGTAAGTCACAAACTCTCTAAGTTCTAGTTTCCTCTCCTCTAAAATGGAGATAATTGTACCAAAGGTTTAGTACAGTTATAAGAATTAAATTAACTAATGCATACATAGTGCTCAGCCCAGTGCCTGGCATACAGTAAGCATTCAACAACTGAGAGCTATTATTAATAAACATAAACAGCTAGAGTCCACATGCTGGGCAAAGCAGCATAGTCGTTGGTCCATGTCCCCTTCCCCACCTTCTTTCCATGCTCGTCCCACCCTCTCCTCCTCAAGGAGAAAGTAAGACAATTCAATACAAAACACAAAACAATGGTCCCTAGAACTGACAGCATATGGAACAGGGTAAGAGAAAAGGAGAATCCAAGGATGGCATGAAAGGTGAGGTATGTCCTGAAGCAGAGGCAAAGGGGTGTATGCATGTCATACTAAAAAGGAAGAGGCAGAAGGATGTCTGTTTCATTCCAAAATGAGTTTCTTATAAGGAAATGGCATCCTGAAGGAGGATGCGGGGTAAAAGAGATTTCACATCTTTTATCCAGGAAGGTTCCACCCACACATTATATCTTTCTTGCCAAATATCACAGGAGTTCCCTGAGTTCCAAATACCCCACAGCTTCAAAAAGCTGCATGGTCTCTCCCTAACCCCCCATGTGGTAACCAAGTTGTGGAGAAAAGGCACTTCCCGGTGCTGGGCATTAGGAAACACTGGTCTCACACTCCTTCACTCTGAGAGGAATTTTACACTTACCACGTTTCCCTACTCTCATTCCCTTTTCCTGTTTCACAGTCACAGTTCAGTTAAAAGACAGACAGACAGACGCACATAATCATGTTCCATTTTCTTCATCCTTTCTTTGCTCCAGAAGTAAAGGAGTACTGACCATATGGATAACTGTATGAAGGACAAAGACATCTACATGCAAGTCTTGAGTAGATTAGTAAAGGCTGCATAACCTTGGTCAGTCACTTAATCTCCATGAGCCTCACTTTCTTCATCTGTACAATGGAAGTGATAATCTCTGCCTTATAGAGTCAACGATATCAAACATGCCAAGTTCCTGGCTTAGGGCTCAGATCATAACAGAAAGCTCAACAAATGACTGCTTTATCATATACCAGAATTATACAGAAAGCTTCTTCCTTTGTAAGTGCCCAAGTTTACCAACAGAAATACTCCCCAAAGAATTCAATTTTTCCACATTTTCCTTCTATTAAACCTAAAGATCCCTCACACCATTCTTCCCTCCCACCAAAAAATCTCAACTAAGTATAGGATAAATGTCTTATTCGAGTATGGTTTGTATGCTTTGTTTCATCAATTGCACTGTTTTCCATTATTGTTCCAAATGTTCGACATTTTGGCACCATAAGTAAGAAACATTCTGGGTTCAGCCTAGAGCCTAATCTTCATCACATGATTTTCATCCCTACTTCTGCAAAATATCTTCTCTACTCCAAACCCGTTTTTGGAAAAAAAGCAGTTAATAAGTAGGAAACAATCTTTGCCCTTTTTTTTCTTTTTAAATTCCCAGCACATATTGAAATAACCACCCATCCTTACCAGCTCAACCATGAAAATATAGTGGAAAAAATCATTTTTGAATCAAATCAGAAATGTTTCCTCAAATAAATGAATAATTTCAGTAGCTCTTGCTATCCTACTGTCTGGGCACAATTTTTAAAGGAATACTATAAAAATATAAACATCTGAATTTTCTATTTATGATAAAATAATTTAAACATAAATTAGATTACAATTTACAAAGTTAACGACAGTTGCCAAAAATCTATTTCCTTATCAACTTTAAAATGAGACTGATAGTAAAAAACAAATTACAATTTTTCACCTACTGATTTTAAACTAGTTTTTAAAAGCACAGTTAAAAACAACGATTTCAGTCTAAATGTACGATTCCAACTTCTCCTACTAAGGCAATGTCTGGGTTCTGTGTGAGCGAGCATGTACATATACCTGCATGTGTGAACAGAAATGAAAAAATACTAAAGGGGTCTTGAATTATTAGGAGTTTGTGGGCTATACTAGTTCTTCTTCAACTATGACAATCTTATAAGTAAATACAAATGAGAGAAGCTCATAAATATGGTGTTCAGTGTAGTTTCCTAACGAGTATCATGAATAGACAGTGACACCTATTAAACCTGAGTGGCAGTGTGTTATATCTCCATTACTAGCTTGGCTCCAAGCACAACGTATAAAATAACACCTTGCTTTAGTCAATATGAACTGGGCTATTTTTGGCTTTTAAAAATGTATTCTTAGCATGGCATTTCTAAGCATAAAAGATCTGACAGTCTCTTAACAGTTCCTCTTTAAATTTTAAGACAAAAAAAACAATCTCAAAAAAAAATCACAAGTCTCAACTAATCCCAACCTCATCTTCTTTTCCCCTATACGTTGACTACGATTCCACTCTTAGAAAGTGATATTAATAATATTCACTTATGACAAGAGTAAATGTACATTTTCACTTCTTTCTGGAGAAACTGAGGCAAAGAGGATTTCCCAAATGAATCCAAGATAAATGTGAGGTGTCTGGCTAGTGATTCAGGAGTCCCTGGCACTCTGACTTACCCTTTTCCATTCCATGAAAATCTACAAAAAACACAGTAATCATGTTTAAAACTTTAATACTTCTGAAAAACAGGATGAGGTTTTGTAAGTTTGTTAGGAAGTCATTCTATTAAAAGACCACAACCACTTTTTTGACAAAATACTCAAGCTAACCTTGAAAAGTATACATGAGAAAATATCCATGAAAATTCTGAAAGCACAGAAGAGTAAAGAAGGGATATTAGCTCTGTCACGCATTAAAATACATTATAAAAGTAGAGTAATTGAGTTTGATGGTGGCTCTTGAATAGTGAGAACAGAATGTCTAGTTTGGGGGGTGGGGGGATCTGGAACCTTTCTCATCACTCCTTAAACCAAAATAAAATCCACATGGATAAAGATGTATCTTTTAAAAAAAAATTACCAATACTCAAAGAAACCTTCTGGAAGAATGTATAAGAAACTAATACCTTAATAATAAGGGGGGCAATTTAAAAGACATAACAATTATGAACATGTAAGCATCAAAAGCACTGCATCAACGTTTGTAAAGCAAAACTTCAAAAGATACTAGGAGAAATAGAAACTCCTTAATTGTATGAGACTTTTAGCCATCTCTCAGTCCACAACAGAATGGACAAAAATAAGAATGCAGAAATAACGTAAGATAGATCTAATATACAAACCCACATTTAACTCTGGACCCTGAAAATAAAGAAGATAACTTCCTTTACATGTTCACAATATATGCACAAAATTATCATGTATTATGCCACAAAAGTTCTACACCTAAATACATTTATCTGAAAATAACTGTAAAACAGAGGTACAAAAGAGATGAGGTGATACTGAATGTAGGATCCTTGAAGCATCTTTATGAAGTCAAACAGCTGTGACGCGTGCAGAGGATGCGAACTTTCAGTTCCTGCGGTAGTTTGTTGTGATCACATTTTTTCAAGAAGCCACAGAATCCCTTGAGAAAAAAAGCACTTAAAACCATCTGCTACTTCCTAAAATATCCAAAGTAGAAGATTATCTGTTTTCTATTTCTAAATATACTACTAAAAGAGCACCACCTTCTACGGTGTTTTCATGTTTAACTATCCTCAGTGAGAAGTTCACTCCTGGGCTTTGCTTAAACCTCTTAACATATACAAATTATTTATTTCTTCAAGATCTGTTTTTGGCAGAGATGGGGGCCATCTCTCACCCCACTTCCCATTGCAGCCTTTCACATATACAAAAGGTTCCTTTGTAAATTAACCTTAGTATTTAATAGCCAGGCTAAATATCCTCTTTATTGTCTAAATCTTCACTTCCATATGACTGTACTCATGGAGCTGGGACTTCTCTAATTCTATCACATCCCTTTTTTGATGGCTTCCAAACTAAGAAAAATATCCTCTCAAATTTCTTTTCCACACATTTAACTTGTTTATATTTATGCACCAATGAAGGCCAACTCAGAAAATATAGTCTCTATTTTAAACGTGCAAGTTACACTGGTAATAGAACTCATTTTGCCTTCATTAAAAAAAAAAAAAAAAAAAAACCAGGGCTGAGTTTGGGTAGAATTAACCCATAAAAACAATGAAATTTTTATTTTGAGAATGCCACATGATGGTTATTTCCTAAAACCATATTTGCCCTGCTTAAAAATGCCATTCTTCCCACCATCATCACTTATTTCCACGTACATTCTGAAAGGACAATCAATTCTAACATGTCATAACTTGCTTCTTCTCCGCCTCAGGTCAACTCCCTCAGAGGTCCTCACGGCCCACATGAAACCAAGTTCCCCACACTCCAGTATTCTCTATCATGACATTGGAATTCACTTTTTCCAGGATTTTTGTTTTGTCACAGTACTTAACACAGTTTGCAGTTGTGTTATTGGCCAGTTTGTTTGCTTATTTTCTGTCTGTTTCCCCACCAATCTATGAGCTCCTCTCCCTGTGGGGAGGAGGACATTGTGTCTGTCTGAACACTGTGGCTGGCTCTTAAGGAGCAATGAGGCTCTCATCAATACATGATATGGATAACTAATATTAAAAGCACTGTTCATGCATGTGAATTGGCCACGGTCATAAAGCTATTAATACTGATATAATCTTTAAGTAGGTAAATTAATACCCAGAAAAAGTGAATTCCAATACATGCCATAACACACTGAGGCCCCCAGCTGAAAGCACACTGGGCAGACTCATTAAAGGCAGCCACGTAGGAGACAACTAACCAGGGCCTCATGGCTTTTTTACAGAATAGCAAGAGTGCTGAAAAGATGATTCACTTTCACTGCCATCACACATGCACATAAAGATAATTTCAGAGCAGTTCATCAAAAAAAATTTGGGGGGGGGGTGAGGAAGATTGGCTCTGAGCTATCAGCCGTGCCAATCCTCCTCCATTTTTTGTATGTGGGATGCCACCACAGCATGGCTTGACAAGTGGTGTGTGTGTCCGCACCCAGGATCTGAACCCGCAAACCCCAAGCCGCCAAAGCAGAGCATGCAAACTTAACCACTACACCACCAGGCCAGTCCCTCATGAAATATTTCTGTTCATAAAATAGATCTATCTTTTCCTGAAGTTTGGAGCACACCACCAGTTGAAGGCACATGGTCACCACCTTCCCCTAGCAGGACCTAAGTTTTATTGATAATTTCCAGAAGCTTTACTTAGATATCACATCTTTGCATGTGAGGCTGTAATGAATGAGAACAGCTAATTTTTGCCTGAATGTTTTTATTAAAAAGCACAATGAAATAATTTCTGGGACCATTTTGCAGTTATGAAATAAAGCATTTATATTTAATATATTTTTGCTATTTGGTTTTCTTTAAACATTCCTTGACATGTTTCCTCCTCAAAAAGCCCAACCAACTTAAGAAATACTATAAAAGATTCTCTATGAGGAAAAATAAAGAGTCGTGTTTTTTTAAGTTATATATAAATTTTAAACCTCACATTACTTTCTAATAATCAAATGCAAAATTAATCAGATCTCAGAACCATTATTTTCACAGCCCAGCTGACTATGGAGGCAGTAAATCACTTGCAAGAAACTGACTGAATTAGATCAGTTTAAACATGGGCTAGGGTAGGCACAGTTTGGAAAACAGTTTGGTGGTTTCTCAAAAAGTTAAGCATAAAATTATTTTAGGACCCAGCAATTCCACTCCTAGGTATCTAACCAAGAAAAAGGAAAACATATATTTATACAAAGACTTGCATGCAAATATTCATAGCAGCATTATTTATAATAGCACCCCCCAAACACTGGAAATGACCAGTCTATCATATCCAGGCAATGGAATACTATTCAGCAATTAAAAGGACAGAGCTTCTGACACATACTATGCCACAGATGAACCTCAAAAAATTATGCGAGTGAAAAAAGCCAGATGCAAAAAAGCACAAGACTCCATGCACATGAAGTACCCACAAACAGAGAAAGTAGATTAATGGCTGCATGGGGCTGGGAACAGGGATTACCTATAAATGGGCATGAGGAATCTTCTGAGGAGATAAAATGTTCTAAAACTCATTTATAGTGAGGGTTGCATCACTTGGTAAAGTAACTAAAAATCACTGAATTGTACACTTGAATGAGTGACTTTTATGAAATGTAAACTATACCTCAAAGGTTGGAAAAAAAAAAAAAAGTGGGCTGGGGAGAAACATTCATAAAATGAGAAGTAACACAGGCAGTAAAAGATCCAGGTGATAGTGAACTTACCTTGATTAAAGCTAACCACTTCCCCTCCTCCCTTGCCAAAAAAACCAAAGTCACTTCCCAACCCCCCCAAAACACCAAGCAGGAGTGAATCTCCTCTCTTTACAATCACACACAATACCAACACCTAAGGGGCATCACCACACAACCTTGGGACTCCAGGGAGAGACCAAGTGTTATTCTAGGCTTCTCATGAGAACTGTCATGATTTTTTAAAAGCCTACAAATTACACTTTTAAGTAAAATTTTAACAAATTAAGTAAACCTAATGATTTTCACTTTATCCTTAGAAAAACATGACTGTTAAAAATATAAAGATGTTTGCAAGAACAGGCCTCTGTCATGAGGGTTAAAACAAAAGTACTACACTATCAGCAAAATGATAGAAATTATCAAGTTCAATCTTTTATAACTTCTAATCTAGGGCATTTTGTTTTCTGGGCACAGTTCCCATTTAAAAACAAAAACTAAGTTTAATTGGTTTACTTTGAATTTTACGAAAACCAAGGGACATGACAAGCAGACAACACTAATCTATTTATTCTTTCCAACTTTTCAGGTAGCAGAACTTCATTTTGAAACAAATGTAACATACGGGGTTTCAGTCTATCCTTTTACTCTGTCCAGGTTAGTAAATGTTGCTGCCTAATTTCTTCCACCTGGTACAAAGTTTACATTTACACAGCTTTTTTTTTCAATGGAGAGTTAGTACAAGTATGGTTTAACTCTAAAAGTGAACTGAGGGGGAAAGGGAGATACAAAGACTACTAAAGAATAATAGAAAAACATAATCCCTACAAGTGCAATTGCTAGGTCAGTTACTTGAAAAAACATAAAATGAGAGCTTTAGCTATGTGTTACTGTCCAGAACTTTGTGCCAATAAATATCCCTTTTTAACCACTTAAAAAAAAAAAAAAACTATTTAAAACCCAACATATTAACTCAGTGAGAGGTTCTGTTTCTCCTTAAAAAAAAAAAAAAAGTCATAATATCGTGGACTCAAATTTTTATCAGTGTTTTGGTAGCTCAAGCTACCAATTTACTAGATAAGCCATCTGACTTAGAAATGTTTAAGGTAAAACATTAATTTGTCAATCAGGAGTTTAAAATATGTGATTTCTGCAAGCCTGGGTAGTAAACAGTTTTCATACTTTTGTACAAAACAATAAGAACTGGTTAATTTTATAACACTTTCCATAAATTCACATCCAGAGTAAATCAGATACACCTGTATTTTTAAAGCAGAGAGAATGGGAGGGGGAGAAGCAATTTAACAAGTTATCCAGATGCACATTATCCAGAATGAAAGTCACATGATAGTCTCAGCTCTCGCATGACCACAAAAACATATGCACCAAATCAGAATTTAATTACACTGCACAACACAGTTTGGGAATTGTGCTTCATATTTTATCGACTGCTCTGCTTTTGACAGGACAGTTTCCTGAAGGAAAGTTCCAAGAATTGAAAAGTTACAACACCCACGTACCAGAAAGTGTTTCCTGAATTTTGTTACAGGAACTGACATCTGCTATAATTTTAACATTTACATCCCAGTAGGAGTCCCATTTAAACCTTTTTGTTGAATATTATTTGTTCAACAACAGTACACCTAGACAGTGCTTTTTAAAAACAAAACAAAACAAAAATTTCATTTCAGTTTCATCAAGTTTGTATATAATTGACCAATTCACAGTTGTAACTTTTCCCTGGGAACAAAAACAACTGTCAACTGATAAATGGGGGTGTGCGTGGTAGAGAGTGAGTTAGTAGTTTTGGGAGGGAGCCCAGAGTGGTTAGGAAAGGGTAAATTAAATATTCAGGTCCTTGAAAAGAAACAATTCTTGGGTAAGTGCTGCATGATCAAACATTGGGTATTACTGCTTGACCTTCCTTTTCCTTTTATTTTTTAAATATAGGTGCATCCAGACATTTCAACTGATATAGTTTGTAACAAGTATATAAATTTATAGAGGTAGATATCTACCTTCTCTACCAACCTCTTGTCTATTTCAATAACGGCAAAAAACGTGTATAATGAGTATATATTAAATCAAACTGTAATTGTATTGCACGATATAGTTTATATGATATATCTCTCTCACACACACCCCATTTCACAAAGGGTGGTAGGTGGGCCTCTGGCCTCAGAGCCAGCAGGGCTCCACCCAAGCTCCACCCTGGACCTGCCAATCAGAATCTCCGAGGGGAGGGAGGAGCAGAATCTGCCTGCTAACAAGCACTCATGGTGATTCTTGTGTCTAACCAAGTTTGAGAACCTTGAACTTAATAGGCCACATTGCCCCTAAAATTTTCTTTTATTTAATTGCCAGTTCAGCAGTAAGCAATACTGAAGGGAAAGGCAAGATTCTGTTGGGTAAAATAAAGGCAAGCCAGTGGCTCAAGAGTCATATCCTTAACTGTCCCCAGCCCATGCAAACAAAGGATCATGTGGCCTACAGGTCTCCAGACAGGTCTCCAGGCAGTCATCATCGTATGAGCCATTATGGAGGAAGAACAACTCTAAGTACTTCTAGGATGTGGTCAAACTGTGGATGCCTTTTGGAAATATAACACATAACACCAAAATAAAGGCAATTTAACTGTCAGTAGAAATACAATGTACGTTCCCCCTTCTGTTTGCTTAGGTTCCTTCTGACAAGATGTCACTACTGGGATTTCCTCTTAATATATTAAGTCTGACAAAGTTACTGCTTTGAGTAATAGCCTTAAGAATCTGATCGGAGTTCAATCTGGTTAAATTTAAAACAAAGCCAATAAACCAATGCAAGAAAACAACAGATGTTCACCAGAGAAAAAACTTGGAGGATATCAAGTCTGCTGGCTTTGTAGCCATCAGGTTAAGCTTTAACTCACTTGTGGACTGATAGGAAAAGGGAAACGTTTGCACAGGGGAAGGATTCTCAACACTGATCACCGCCCAGACACAAGAAGTCAGCACTTGGATGGTATTCAAGTTAATTTTTACTTTTGAGTCTCCAGGGTATTAACACCAAAAGTTATAAATCTTATTTTTCCCCCTGAGGTCTAAAGCTAAACTTCACCTGATACATTTACATTTGAACAAGACATTATTGTGCATTCTACTTGCTGTATTATTTTCAGCAAATGAATATGTCATATTCATAATAAAATGAATTAAGAAGAATCTGAAGCAGAGCTAAAATACTAGAACTTTAGCTCCCCCAATTTTTTTCACTTAAGTAAAAGACATAGGTAATCATTTAAGTTGTAAAAGTTATGCACCCACCCTGTATCAATAAAACATAACTGAACCACAACAAAGAGATTATGATATGCAAGCTTGCTATGTTGGTACTTCTGAGCCAAGAAACTTTGTCCTGAAGGTGTAGACTGTATTTCCAAGTAGTATGAGGGAAAATCAGAACACACTGTTGCTTGTAGTCCTTCTGACTACATCTCACATAAAGGACTTTGCCTTTTAGGAGATAGGAGATTTTATAATTAAGTTTATTTGCCCATCTTGGAAAATAAACGAAATGGAGAAATTTGCTAATAGAAAACTAAGTTTATATACTTAGAAGCAATCAAGTTGTATGTTATACCTCAAAGCAGTAATGAAGCTAATCAGCTTTATAATTCTTCCATTTTACAGCTGTTAGGTAATATACAGATTTGGATGCTTAAAACAAATAAATGGCAGTACCAAGATGAGAGTAGACTTCTCTCCTATCCATGATGAAGATAACATTTTTTTCATCACTGAGTACATTTGACAATTAAATTGCTTAAATGCAGCATTCGATAAATTCCATTTTCAAAAGAGTATAATAGAACCAGCTATTGAATATTTTTTCATGGTATAGAATCCCCTAAATCCCAAGAGATCACTTGCTTTAATTTTGCCAAGAAACATCCCCATAAACCAGCTGACCAAAAGAAATGACTCACTCCTCCTTCCGCCTTTAATCATGGAAGAAGCTCTAGTCTGTGAGTCAGGAAGCTCAGCTGGGCTGTCAGGATGAACCTGAAGGAAATCACTTACGAGACCTGTCTGTGTTTCTCTTCTGTCAAGGACACTGTTTACAATGGTGTCATAAGGGAAAAAATACAAGACATTCACTGGGTCAAAATACTGCATAAATTATTTCCCCCTTGAAATCACCTCCTTGAACTGCACTTTCCAAAATACCACAGCATTATTCTTTGATATCTGCTTGTATTTAATCAGAGCTTCTTTACTTTCATGAATTTTCTTCCAAGGTAATCAGTAGCTTATAAATTAGAAGTGGTGGCAAAGGACAGAGCCTGGTTCTGTACCAGTTGAAGTCCACTGCTTTTTGCAGTGGAAAAATTTCCCTCACCAGAGTCAAAGAGATCCACCAAAAACCGGCTTCATAATAATCTTGGGAACAATCTATGTTTTATTATTTTTTTAAACTTCGTTAACAGTAACTTTAGTCAAATTCAAAGAAAATAACTGTGGGAAAGCTGACTAAACCTAATTTCCTTTTGCAGTTTGTCTGAAAGTGCTTTCTTTTGAGATTGCTGAGCACATCTCAGCCACCAGATGCTACTCTCCTCAAGAAGCAAGTTCAACTCTCCTCGCCCATCCTTACACCCCTCCCCCCATGGTGGGGGAGGGGCCAGGGTTTCTCTGGTAGCACAAGGGGCATTTAAAACAGGTTAATCCCTGACCGTAGTTGAAGGTATACAGATTGTCCTTTCTAGAATTCAGGGATTGCTTCAATGAAGGGGTTGGTGGAGATGGGGAACCAGACAAAGCCCTCCTTTCTATTTTATCCAACAACACACTCAATATAAAGCAAGCTAATCCTCATAGAAAAGGGTAGATCTACAAACTGTTGGGCTTCCATGCCCACCCCTATCCATCACAGGCTTACCAGTTCTCAAGAGAGCATGGCAGGTTGTACACTTGTATAAAAGCATATAGTCTCTGTGTGCTTCTAGATCAGAATTTGGAAACTAAAGCCATGATCTGTAACAATTTCACATTAAAGAAAGCAAGCTGGTTACAATTCCCACAAGGAAGTATAATCAAAGTATCTGTTGTGCTTATTAGTGTGAAAGCACACACTAATCTGAGGGCTGACCGCAGAGCATATGTCCTGCTTTAACTGCTCCATTTCTAAGTGACTGCCTTTCTCCACAAGTCTGATAAGTCAAACCAAATATTCAATGTTTTCAAAATACTGACCCCAAATCTCATTTTTAAAACTTAGGCAATTGACCTTTTCAATAAATGTCTTCCATTTCTAGCAGAAGAAATCAACCACAAAGCAAAATAATCAATTTCCTACTTTTAGGTTTTAAAATGAGAGGAATATACAACCTCAATTTACAAAAGTTCACAAGCCAAGAAACACTCTGGTAACCCCTGCCTCATTCAAAGTACTTCTAGTTTATGCAGGGAAACTTTAAAATGTGAGACAATATCTTGTCTTAAGGAGCAGACTATAGAGAAGGAATACACTGCCTTGTCTATTCACACGAAAAATTAGTCATATATCACCCATCAATAGCAGATGAAGAATATTACCTTATGGCAATGCTGAATAATGAAAGTGCCATGCTCAGCTCATGTACTATCAGTGCTATAAAATTCAGTTTCATCTAAGTGCCATCTACCTCTTCTACTAAAAAATCAAATGATTGTAACAGTATATAATGAAACTACTGTGGTTAGAACAAACTGAGCTAGGACTTTAGGTCCGATCAGTCCAACGAGCTAAATGAATTGTTTCAAGAGCAAACAGATACTGTGAGTGGCACAAGAGCAAGATTTTACTACCTCAGATTATACATCATACGTGATGGTTCAGTTTCTCTTAGCACTACTCAGGGCAACTTGGCCCAGGTTTCAGGTTTCCCTGAATTCCAAAAATGTCTGCAGTCTTCTCCATATATTCTCTTTAAATCTCACAGGTTTCTCAGTCTCCCATAAAACACAATGTCTAAACGAACTTGGACGACATTCCAGATGCAAATGAAGAAGATGGACATTTACAACTTGTGAGATATACTCCCATTATGCAGGCTAAGAAAACAACAGACATCATGGCCTTGTGGTTTTGTTTCTAGTTCAAGGGCATGTACCACGGCCAGACAGAAGAGCGGAATATGTACAGCCCTATTTCAATTACTGGCAGGTTGAGCTACAACACTGATAACTCAGACTTTTTCATGTTGTAGCAAAGCACTTTTAGCAGAAATTGCTCTTTGTACACTTACACTGAGGCTTTGCAGCTCCGTTTTAACACCTCGCCTCAGCATTAAAGAGGCAGCCTCGAAGCAAGGAAATGCTGCAGAGCAGCTCAGGCGTCAGCCATTGCTTTACCTGTGTGACCTCAGGCAAGAAACAGACTGGCTGGGCCTTGGTTTCCTTAACAAATGTGAAAAATAAAAGTATCTACCTATTTAGGTGACTGAGAAGAGTCAAGGAGGTAATCCAATTAAAGCTGCTGCGCCTGGCACACAGCAGTATCTAATTTAGCTATTATCTCATTTTATTCTTAATTAGTGTAAGGGATCAGGCACTGAAGTCACTCACACCTGAGTTCAAATCCCAGCTTTACATTATTGAGCTTTGTTAGACAGTATTCTCTTCATTTCTCTGATCAAGATATCTTAATCTAAGCTTTTATGCCATGGACTCTTCTGGCAGTTAAAGTTCAGTAGAGGTTAGCAAAAATAAAGATGCAACTTTCTTTCTCACCCAAGTTTTCCTACTACTTGGCCCCAAGTAAAGAACCCCTTTCCTAGAACAACCAATAAAACAGGGCAGGGGATAAACCACTGAGTTGAGAGAATTATACACATATACAAAGCAGGTAGCACACACAAGGCGCTCTATGAAAGAAGTTCTTTTTCTTCCTAGAAAATTCTCTTAGGAAAAAAATTTCGAAGTCTTATCTAGCCCAAACTTCAACATTCAAGTATCTATTTCTCAGTGATCTACCTGGGTCTCCGGATCTGAAACATGTTTAGCCTTCTAAGACGTCCCCAAATCACTATATTACATCAAATACCAACTTGAAGACCCCACCTATTATTTTAAATGTGACACCAAACTGCTTTCTAGTAAAACAAAGTTAAGAAAGAACTAAGTTTCCCTTAGCTCCAACTGCTGTCACAACTAAAATGAAATCACACACAAGTTTGAATCTGAGAATCATCACCACTACCTTGTCATCACTCTTTAACGCTCACTACAAAAAAGGTTAACAAACCATGGCAAGTCAGAGCTCGAGGCTCTCAGAACAGCGTCTGACAGCAACTGCAGTTCATTATCCTCTCCCCTTCAACCCGGTACATTCCCGGTCTCTGCCTACTCAGCAGATTGACGCAAGCTGTGCCGTTTTATGTGGAATCCTACATTTTATCACCAGGCAAATTCTCGACCACCTTCTCCAAGGCACACTGTTTTACATTAATTGATTTCTAAGATTCCGCTCAAGACATTAGCAAAAAAAAAAAAAAAAAAAAATTCGGGAGAACCAAAGGGAGGTGCATAAAGAAACTAAATGAAAATCTGGGCAAAGGCAGACAAGTTAAATCAACTTAATTTCTCTGAAAATAATAATTTTTGGAAAAGGAGGTTTAACCTGAACCTTAACTTTAATTCAATCCTCTCCTCTACTCTGCAGAAACTGTCTGGTATGTTCTCCAAACTGTTCTGTATGTGACATTCAAGAAAGAAACACAGCATCAGGAATGATGAGAAAGCAATGACAAAGCTGCTTCCTGCCCGTCTTCGTCGCAGCACCCCAACCCTCCTCCCCCCACCACGCAACCTTCCAGTCCCCGAGCCTCTAACAGATTTGAAAAGTTTCTCTCGGTGCCTGGCTTACCTTGACTGGGCTGCCATACTTCACTCTGCGGAGCTCAAGGTCTTCAGTCCATTAGCGCCTTCCCCCCGCGGCCCTCCTGCCGGCGCCGCGCTCACCATTGGCCGGGGCCGCGGGGACGGCGCCCCAGCGCGACTCCCGGAGCGACGGCACTACCTGCTCCCGCGTCCGGGCGTCCCCAGCGCAGCCTCGGGCTCCGGCCGTATTGGCTCCCACTAATCTGATGGACATCCGGGCACCCGGGCCTCTGCAGGCGAACTACACTTTGGACCGGCCCGGGGACCGTCGCGTCCAAATTCGGAGCGAGTGAGATCCCGCGGGACGATTTCGGAGAAGGAAAACCGAGGGGGCCCGCGCCCACAGCCCACCAGGGCGCAGCGCCCCCGAGCGGCACCAGAACTCGGGCCAGCGGTAGAAGCGAAAGGAAATCGTCTTTAGGCTCCAAGTTGTCCGAGTTCGCCCGAAAACCCCCCGTCAAGAAAGTTCTGGTGGTACGGTCCGCCTCCTTAAATGGGCACGGCGCGGGGCCGAACAAGCCCGAGGCTGCGCCGGGCGGGGGCCCTGAGATCGGGCGCCGACGCAGCCCGGTTAGCTCGTCCGCGGGCGAGCCCCGCCTGCAGGCTCCGGGCTAGGGCTCTCTTGCCAGGTTTTAACAACGTACAAACGCACAGTGCCGGAACAGCCAGTACCCGGCCGCTGGCACTCCAGCTCCTATGTGACTATTTGTTGAATATTCGGCTCCAAGAGGCTGCCGTGAGCAAGGTCCAAACCACAGCAGTAAACCACGTTCGCTCCTTTTGATCATTCTAAGGCTGGCAGTCAGGAAATGTGCGACTGAGGCACACTTGTTTTACTTTGTTCGCTTTCAGGTTTGATTTCTTTACATCGAGACAAATATTTACAAAACACCCTCCCTTTTTTGGACAACATGCAGATTACAAAGGAAACAGTAACTCATTTTGGTCCTTAAAGAAGTAATTAAGGAACTGACGTATTTTTTTAAAAACTACTGAGGATGCAGACCAACAATATAGTAAACTATAAGAAGTACAAACGAAATCGCGTCCTACTAAGGAGACTGGGGAAAGCATTTACACTTCAACTGTGGCTAAAGCTAAGCAGGAAAATACTTCGATGGGCAGAGATGGAGGGAGGCTATGCTTCAGCATCTCATGGGGACTAGCAGCACACTGTGGGAGCTGGCAACTCTTAAAATGCTGAGTGAATGCCTGCTCTGTGGACTCCCCATTCTACCTAGAATCATGACAATGTTGCCCATCTCACAAAGAGATACTCCAGACTATTACTAAGGAACCATGGAATACAGACATGTTGACCTCTGGCAGGAAAAATACAATGCTGGGAGAGTGGGGAGTGGAAGGAAGGCCCACTGCATTTCTATCAGAGGTTCTTGATTAGTGGACTCCTGGGAGTCCCCAAGACCTTCTCGGAGGTCAAAACTATTTTTAGAATAACACAAAGATGTTATTTGTCTTTTTCACTGTGCTGACATTTGCACTGATGGTGTAAAAGCAATTGTGGGAAAACTGCTGGCGCCTTGGCATTAATCAAGGCAGTGGCAGCAAACGGAACTAGGAGTCACAGCATTCTTCACCACCACACATTAGCAGTTAAAAAAAAAAAGCCAGTTTCCTTTATGAATGTCCTTAATGAAGCAAGCAGTAGGAATTACTACTTTTATTAAATCTTGACCCTTGAGTACAGGTCATTTTGATATTTTTGTGACAAAATGGGAAGTACCTATGAAGCATTCTGCTGCTGCAGAGGGAAGCACAAAGGCTGTCTAGAAGAGAGCACTGTGTAATTGAGTTGCAAGCTGAACTAGCTGTGTTTTCATGGACTACCATTTTTACTTGAAAGAACAATTGACGAACTGTGGTTATTCTGACTCGGGTATTTGGCAGTCATTTTCTCAAAAATGAACAAAGTGAGTCTGTTTCTTGAAGGAAAACAATGGACAGTATTTACTGCCAATGATAAAATTTGAGCTTTCAAGCATTTTGGAAAACTTTACATCTGCCACCGTGAGCTTGACAGTTTCCCAATACGCAAAGACTTTTTCCGATAAGGAGAGTAATGAATGTAATTTTAGAAATCTGCATAGCTTAGTGAACAATATTTTCTAAATGGTATAAAATCATGCATGGGTAAAAGATCCATTGAAAGTGCAAGACAGACCAATGGATTTTAATGTATCAAAGTAAAAAAAGTTCAATGATATGATTTCTGATCTCACATTGTAACTAACTTTTAAGGAACTGTGACTTGTGGAGTTTTGGTATAATATCAAAGAAGGTATTAAAATACTCTTTCCTTTTCTGTGTGAGGCTGGATCTTCTTCATAGACTTCAACCAAAACAACACTGCAACAGATTGAATACGGAAGCAAATACGAGAATCCAGCTGTCTTCTATTAAGCTAAACATTAAATAGATTTGCATAAACATAAAATAGTCCCACTCTAATTTTTTTATGTTGGAAATAGATTTTTTTTTAGATAAAAATGTTAACAGGTAATGGGTTTATTATTATCTTAAAGAATTTAATATGTTAAGTATCTCAGTTTTAATTTTTTTTTTTGGGGGGGGGGGGAGACCAGCCCTGAGCTAACATCTGTTGCCAATCTTCCCCTTTTTGCTGAGGAAGACTGGCCCTGGGCTAACTTCCGTGCCCACCTTCCTCCACTTTATATGGGACGCCGCCACGGCATGGCTGACAGGCAGTGCGTCGGCGGGCGCCCGGGATCCAAACTCGCGAACCCCGGGCTGCCAAGCGCGGACTAAACCGCTGCGCCACTGGGCGGCCCCTCAGTTTTAATTTTTAATACAGCAAGTATCAATAGATAAAATCCACATATAGAAAAACTTTGGGGTCCTTAACAAATTTGGGGTGCAAAATTATTCCATGTCATTTGCTAATATTTCCATGTCTCCCTCATCTCTCCACACTCATCAAGGCTTCTCTTATATTAAAAATAATGTTACTATATTATAGCTATTCCCATGTAACCTCTTAGCACCTAGATCAGTGTTGGCAAAATGGGGTCAAATCACCTGGGGCATATGTTAAAAACACAGACTCCAGAACTACTGAAATCAAAATCCTGTGGGGTGAGGTCTCAGGGATATGCACTGCAACAAACTCTCCAGCTAATACTTGTCTGCTTATATGTGAGAACCACCTACCCCGATGATGCATATTTAGAAAATAATGTTGAGACTTTGATTCAGTATTGGTTTATAATCCCTCAATCACTTTTAAGGATCATAGTTGGACAGCATTTATTTTCATTCATAAGAGATCTCTATCAGACAATAAAATATCACTGCACACATATCTTCAAGGAAACAATGTATAAGGCAAAAGTTTACTCTCAACGATTTTTTGCTTGCTATCTCCCACCATTTCTCTCTTGTTGTTCTAAATACCAACAATGGTTATTTATGCTTTAACCAAATTGATTAGACATAAGTTAGCTGAAAGAATATTTCATAACAGCATTTACTCACAAATTTTCCATTTACCACAAGCTAGAAATGTAACATCACTAATATTAAATCTACATTTTTCCTCTGTGAACTGTGTTAATTGTTCTGACACTATGTAAAGATGAGGAAATAAAAGAATACAGCAAATGTTTACCGAAAAGGAAATATGGAATCAACAGCAGATCAGGACTACACCTGAGATTTCCTGGGCTCTCAAGATTGTTCGTAACATATTAGTGAGGGTAATTTGAAACACAAGTAGGATTACACTAGATTTGCAATAGATCTAAAAATACTAGAGGAAAGTGCAGGAGAAATTATTCTGGAATTGGATACTGTATGTGGCTGATGAAGTACTGCAATACAAACATGGGCGTTGTTATTTCCAAGTGTTTTGAAAACATCATTGTGTCCAACCCACAGTCTTGTTCAGCAGTGAAACTGAACAAAAAGACATTCTTAACCTTTTGGGGGCACAGAATTCTTTGACTTTCTGACGAAATTTGAGGATATAAGCCCATGCATACAACATTTGTTATACTTTAATGTGGTTCATGACCCCCTGAAGCCCACTTAGGGAGCCCCTGAGGCCCTGTGCACTTCAGGGGAAGAATCCCTGGGCCCCAGAGTGTGCTTGAACTGGACCAGCTAATAGACCCAACTTATCTTACAAATAAGGGGTAAGATCCCTATCAATCTTCACTGCCCCTTAAAAAACTTAGGACTGTCTTAGTAATTGCCCAGGACAGTGAAGAATTTCTAATGAAAATAATGGAAAGATGTTACATGACAGCAAAACATCATCTACACAACAAAATAACAACTTTCTCAGTACAGTGAGAATATGCCAATCAGTTCTACATTTCCTGAATTCATTATTCCTACGGTGACCAAGTATGCTAAAACCAAAAAAGCAAGGTACACAATTTTAAAAATAGGGCAGAATTTATAAAGTTGAGTGGGACAGACTATTTTGCTATCTGAAATAGGTTCTTGAATCACAGGAATACCTTTTTATTAGCTCTTTAAATTAACGAGCTTTATAAATGACACTTGCACACATATAGTGGCAACACTCCATGACATATACAACACATCTTAATTACAGTCCCAAATGTGCACTAGTATTGTTATCCAAGAGTGAAAACAGAATAATCTTTCAAGGGTTCCTCACTTATGTCTGTCTATATTTTGCCGAATATGTTTAAAAATGTATATTTACATTTTTAAATATTTTTTTTAATTTGAGAGATAGAAGGCAAACTCTTTCTAACATATCTTAGTTTAAATTAAAAAAAAGTAAACAGGTTGCCTTAACCAGAACTGTAAAATACCTCATTTGATGTATACATTTGTACCACAATGGCCATTTAACGACTCTTTTATTGTGTGTGAAGAAGACTGACCCTGAGCTAACATCCTCTGCCAATCTTCCTCTTTTTGCTGAGGAAGATTAGCCATGAGCTAACATCTGTGCTCATCTTCCTCTGTTTTGTATATGGGATGCCACCACAGCATGGCTTGATGAGCGGTGTGTAGGTCTGCACCTGGGATCTGAACCAGAGAACCCCAGCCCACCGAAGCGGAGCGCGTGAATTTAACCACTATGCCACCAGGCAGGCCCCCAGATTCTACTCTTTAATAGCATTTTTGGTCTAAAATTTACATAGGTCAAATCTCCTCACTAAGAATTGCTACTTCATTTCAATGGACTGATGTTTAATGAGAACACTGCAAAAATCACTTCACCAAAAGAAGGGTGCTCCAGGTTGCCACTGGAAGATCTCAAATAAACCAGACACAGGAAAAGAGGAGAGACAAAGGAGGAGAAAAATGATAAGGAATCCTTGGAGGATGGAGACAGCAGGGAAAACAGGGTAATAAGCGTCGCTGGAAATTAACTGGCTCCCCCATCAGCTGTGACCTCAACACAAAGCATCCTCCTCTCCCTTGTCCTGAGAAAGTTCTCTTCTTCCCCAGGCACTATTCCAGAGCTTTACTCCACACCACTTAGATCCTCTACCATGGTCTTCAAACTGAGGTACATGGAAATTCTCAAGAGATATGAGAGCAAAAGTTTTGTAAATCTATTTCCAGGTCCTTAATTTCCAAATGCCCTATTTCCCAAAACCAGGATTCAGGTAGGCCTTCCTTTCACTTCCCACTTGCCTTTTGCTACTTGACCAAGAAAAGCAGGCTTCTCACCTATTCCAAATCAATCTTAAGAGGGTAAATTGCTCCAGGATGTAAAGACCTCTGAGGCCTCAAAGGAACAGTTCTATGTAGAAGGAGAGTAGCTGAACTCAAATCAAGAAATACCAGGAAAAAAAAAAGAAAAAGAAAAAGAAGTATTCTTGGATGACTCCTCTTTAAAGACATCCTGTTTACCAACTAGTAGCAAGGCCCTAGGCCTTCCCTATCTAGCTATATATTAGAATTATGAAATCAGATGGACCAGGCCATCAGAAGCCAGATTTTCTCTGATATGACTCAGCTGATAGGTCTGAGAATGAAGACTATATTTTTCAACATTCCGGTGGGGGGTACACAAGCAAAGATGTTGCCCACTTCACCTCTTTCTTCACTGAGTCAATGTCTTTTTTTAAATTTTTTTATTTTATTTGCTGAGGAAGATTTGCCCTGAGCTAACATCCACTGCCAATCTTCCTCTTTTTGTATGTGAGCCGCCACCACAGCATGGTCACTGACAAACGAGTGGTATAGGTCCGTGCCTGGGAACTGAACCCAGGCCCCAGCAGTGGAGCATGCTGAATGTAACCACTAGGCTACTGGGGCTGGCCCTGAATGAATGTCTTTTTCTCTACTTTCTATATCACCTTCTATTTACGCATTGACAGAACAGACCTCCTTACCCTCCCCAATACCCCTGCTCATCCATATCAGTTACTTATTCTCAGCCTACAGACAAGCTCAAATTCACCCCAAGCCCCCATTCCAACACACACACACACACACACGCACACTTTTTTTAAATAGACTTTTTAGAATATTTTTAGATTTACAGAAAAGTTGCAAAGAATTCCCATATACCTCCCCAGCCAGTTTCCCCATTTTCACATCTTATAGTACCATTTGTCATTTGTCAAAACTGAGAAGTCAACATTGATATACTGCTATGAACTAAACTCCAGACTTTATTTTGATTTCATCAGTTTTTCCATCAATGTCCTCTTTCTGTTCCAAGACCCAATCCAGGGCATCACACATGGCACTGTGTCTGTGACAGTTCCTCAGTCTTTCCTAGTTTTTCATGACCTTGACTGTTCTGAGTTTAGGCCAGGCATCCTGTAAATTGTCCCCCTGTCTGGGTTTGTCTGATGTTTTTCCCTTCAAAGGAGGGAGGGAGGGATTTACGCTCCACCTCCTGCACAGTGGTAGCACCTATGTACATAGTATCTCTCTATATATTATTTTAAATTCTCTGTAGGAAAGCTTTGCTTCTTCTCCATTAATGTAGTCAATCAATTACTTACATGAGTATGGACACAGGGATATTTATGTTGAATTCCGGGTTATAATCCACATGATTTATTTCGTTGCTCAGATTGTTCCAGCCTTGGCCATTGGGAGCTCTTTCAGGTTGGCCCCTTGTCCCGTTGACTTGCTCCTATCCTTTTGTCTTCTGAGCACCTCCTTACTTTTTGGTACTCCAGACTCATCTTCTATTTTCTCTTCCCCAGCTCTAGAATCAGCCATTTCTCCCACTTATCTATCTCCTCTCCTTAAATACTACTGCTCAATCTCCTTCTGCCATCACAGCCAAACTTTCTAAACAAAGAGTATCCTGCTTCCTTTGAGATGCCAGCAACCACCTTCCTTGAAGCTCTCTGACGTGGACTTTTAGGATACTGCTCTATTTGGGGGGCAACTCACGTTATTTTATAATTCTTTCTGCTCACACATCCAGGACCCAATATCAAACGCTAGAAAACTTCACTTCTCTCTCAATCTGTACGCTGTCTTGGAGAGCATCATCAGTGTAACAACTCCAGCCCAAACCTCTCTCCACAATTCCAGGTCCATTCTTTCCAGCTGCCCAAAAATACTTTCCTGGGTATAAAATGGCACTTGGGAAGTTGTCCAAAATGGATCATTCACTTAGTGAAAAGTGTGTCACCCTAGAGATGCCAAGAGACACCCATCATTCAGTCTGAGCTGCTGGTCTGGTCTGCAAAGGGTAGTCTCTTTACAGAGGAACGAGACAATGTCTCCTTCATCAAAGAAGAGATGAGAAAAGGCTGGGGGAGGAGGGCTTTAGCTGGTTCCATTCTTGGGACTATAAGCAGAAGGCAGAATTTAAAGAGGGCTTCCAATTAGCAGATCAGGAGGGACGTGGGTAACATAAAACTAAAAATTCCATTATCTTTATAAGCCTCAAAATAAGATCTACCTCCTTAAGTTTTTTTTTTTTGTGGGGAAGACCAGCCCTGAGCTAACATCCATTGCCAATCCTCCCCTTTTTGCTGAGGAAGACTGGCCCTGAGCTAACATCCGTGCCCATCTTCCTCCACTTTATATGGGATGCCGCCACAGCATGGCTGACAGGCAGTGCGCGTCGGCGGGCGCCCGGGATCCGAACTCGCGAACCCCGGGCTGCCAAGCGCGGACGAAACCGCTGCGCCACCGGGCGGCCCCTACCTCCTTAAGTTTTTGACTAGCAAAAACCAGTGTGTGTGTGCAGAATAATGAATGTGCAGGTAGTGTGCAAGGTGGAGTAGTGATGTCTTTAAAAAGGAAAGGCAAGCAAGTGAGGGAAATAGACAAAGTCAGCCTGAAAAACGGCCCCAGGCCAGGCGGTGACCCCCAGCAAAGCAACCTCAACAGGACCAGAATTAATCTGACTGACCCCCAACTCCAACCCACTGCTCTCCCCTGGGTCCCTTGGCTATCCGCCGGTCACCAGTCACCCAAACCAAAGATCAGTCACTCACTCCTTTTCCTGGCTCTCTCTCCATACCTTATCACCGCCCAAATCCCAGAGGTCTCTTGAGACAGTGAGAGTGCAGGGGTGCGGGGGTGGGGAGATCTTCACTTGAAATGCTTCTCTAGTTTTTTGAATTTATACAACTAGTCTCTAATTTGTCTTTTCTCCCCCTGGGTTGAATATGTTTTCACCTTCCTGTTTTACAAAAATATTTAATGACATGGAAAAATATTATCATATAGTATAAAGTTAAAAAAAACAGTTGCAATACAATGCATTTCTTATGAGTCCACTTCATCAAAACTGAAATATGCATAATAAAAAGATTGACTGGGCCTCTGTACCAAAATGCTAGCTGTAGATATTCTGGGACAGAAGGAGCAAATGACTTATCTAATTCTGGGCATTTAAAATTTTTCTAAATGTTATAAAATGAACACATACTGCTTTCAGTCATAAAAAAATCACAATTACTATATAAAATAACCTATAATCAAATCTTAGCTCCAGAAAGGAGACCAAGGTCATCTAATCCACTTCTCCATGCAAGAACGCTCTTTCTCTACGTAGACTGGCCTGTTGCATATCACCAGGGACATCTGTTGTAATTACTAAGTGGCCCCTTCCAATGCTGCCCAGTGATGAACACTGGAAAGTTCTGTGCTTCATAGATCTAAAATTGGCTTCCCTGCAGTCCTCATCCATTAGTTCTATTTCTGCCCTCTTGATTCTGATATAGCCATCCAGCCATACACTGTTTCATGGTGTATCTTGTTCTGTCCTTTCCCCTTGTTTTTGTATTTAAAATGCATGTTTTGTAAGCAGATTATCGTGTTGGGTAAAACCCAGTCTGCTGGATCTCTGCCTTGTAATTGAAATGTTTAGTCATTTATTTTAATTATTGATATGGTTGGGTGTAAGTTCTACCAACTTGCTATTTGTCTTCCATTTGTCCCTTTGGGTTCCTCTGTTGCTCCTTTCTTTTATTCTTTTGCAAATTTTTAGGCCCCACCCAAACCTACAGAATCAGAAACTGTGGGTGAGGTCCAACAATTAGAGTTTCAACAAGCCCTCCAGGTGATTCTGTTTCACACTAAAGTTTAGAAACCACTACTCTAGAGCTAACAGTATGCATCTTTAACTTACCAAATTCCGTGTAGAGTCAATATTGTACCAGTTCACAGCTGACGTGTCCATCATCTAATTCCTTGAGGAACTTAAAAAGAATCATAAAGTCTTCCATTCTTTCTAGAACCCCTACCATTCTCTTAGTTCAGGTTCTTCTTCATATTATCATCATGCTTTTTCAACAGCTTAATAAAAATTATTTCTCTGCCAACTCTCTCTCCCCAGCCTTCAACACTACTGCCAGATTATAGAATATATCATTCCTAAAAACTCACATCAGATGTTACTCTCTTACCAAAAAAAAGAAAAGAAAATGTGCATTCCCTGCTGCCTCCAGGATGAAGACTAAACTTCCTACAGGGGCATCCAACACCCTTCCCAATTTGGCCCAATTTCAGTCGCCTTCTCATCCACCGACCTCCCTCCATCCCCTCCCACCCCATCACCACAAATGCCCTCCAGCCAGACACTTCTCTCATGCTACACTAATCTTTGCAGAGTATTTCCCCTTTGTTAGAATGCCCTTTCCCCTCTTCTCCAGATGGAGACCCCTTACCATTATTCAAATCCCAACCAATGCAGCTCTTCTCAGAAGCCTTTTCTGATATCCTAACCTTCACTCTTTGCCTACCACAAGCTCCTAGCTCTCATGTATATCAAGTCATGAGGTTGAGTGGGATTAGGGGGAATGTTTGCTTGTTTGAGCAGAAGGGCAACCAAAAGATAAAGATAATTATTGACCCAGAGGACTGTGAAGAACTTTGCTAGAGTTGCAGCTGGCGAGATTTCCTCCTACACATGAATTCAAGGGAGAGATTTGTCCCTAAATCAGCACCACCTGAGTTCTCCCATTATGTAATCACTGGACTCTGACCTGGGTCCACAAATGAAGCAAATGGAGCCCAGTGAACTATTTTCAACATTTCAGAAATCACACATTTGCCCATGGAAAGCGTGTGAAGGACTCTGCATTGGGCCTTTCTGGCACTTATGTCAACTCAGTGTGGTCACACCAGTTAGCTCTGCTGATCAGGAAGTCTGACAACTGCATGCGGTTTGATTAATTTAGAAATAGGAAAACAACCACAATTATTTAAATGTAGTTTGTTTAGTAGAGGGATTCTTTCAAAACATGGAGTCCAAAGGAGAAGGGAAAAATAATAGAAAACAGTAATAATTTAACACACACACAACACAGAGGACATTGCTTTGAAGACACATACGTCCCCATGGATGTGAACAAATGAAAACAAGTCAGATCCTTCAGACTGAGCAGGGGCTCCCAACCTTGGCTACTCATGAGAATTACCTGGGGAGATTTATAAATTCCTGGCGCTTAGGCCACACCCCAAGCAATCAATCTCAGGAGGTGGGACCCACGCATCAGTATTTGTAAAATGTCCTCAGGTGATTTAATGTGCAGCCAGGTTTGAGAAGCTCTGCTTTTGAGCCTCGTTGCTCCAAGCCAGCAGCAGCCACCACAGCCACAGCCCTACATGGGATGCTCACTGGAAATGCAGAATCTTAGGTTGCATTCCAGATAGACCAAATCAGAATCTGCATTTTAACTAAATCCCTAGGTGATTCACATGCTCGCTAAAGCCTGAGAAGCACTGCATTATAAAATACTGAATATTTAAGAATTCCCTAAACTCTCAAAGACAAGGGACGAGTATTCCCCCAATATTCAGTCTAAAACATGAATCTCTAAACAATGTTTTGGTGTTATCCTCTCTTCCTTCCCTTTTCCATCCCTTCAAACTACACTCAAAATTTTCCCAAATATACATAAGAAAAGGAGAAGGATTTAATAACTAGAAGAGAGGGGATATTTCCCAGTCTTTGCAGGGCTGTCTTTTGCTTTTGTGAGAGAGAAAAAAATTCCATACACAGACAAGCCACAATGATCAGTAAATTGCAGCTTATGATTTACACTAACATCTGATCTACCAACACATAAAGGAGGTTGCGTCAACTACTGACATTTTCTGTGATATCCAGGCCTGTCCTAAAAGTGCTGTTTTTATTCCTAGCAAATGTTTGAATCCAAACAATTCAAAACCTAATGAGTTTTACATTCCTCTGGAGGACAGAGGATCTCCTCCAAAAAGTCAGGGGAGTTTTCCTGGAGATTTATTTGTTATGAGCTCTGTCTCCTACCCAGTCCACATGCAAAACAGGAAGATTAAAATCAAATCAAATCAACATTTATTAAGTACCTATTATGTCAAAAGTTCCATGCAACCCTATAGGAGAGGGTTTTTTTTTCTTTAAATCTGTGTCTTCTAAACACTCAGAGAATGGATTACTCTATTTTCTAAGTCCTAAATATTTTGAAAATATCACAAATCTAAAGAACAAAAAGTTGACTAATAACCAATTAAACCTGATCTACAAGTTAGTGAGCTAATTAAATAATTAGTTTTAAGCATTATGTTTAAGGATTCATTTAAGAAAATTACAGTTTTAGTTCACAGTGTGGCCTATGTTATCAGAAAGGAGGGGGCTCCACGCTCTTCCAATTAGAACTCATCCAATTCACTGGTCAAGGTGAGACTCGTCAGCTGGGAGCAGAGTGCCCAGCTGAGAACTCTGCTCCCAGCTGACAGACCTGGCCTGTTAGTGCCCTTATTGCCTCAAAGCTGGCTGGCCGCACGCCTTAAAATGCTTAATGATTTACTGAGCCCTTACACTTCCACTTGGAAATTCACAGAAAGACGACTTTCCCCCAATATGGTAATATTCCCTCAGTACACGTGCTGAGATGCTCAGTAGCAGTCTTAGATACCAAAGCCTGGGCACAACGGCAAACAAGGTGCTGGGAACAATTCTGTTAGTGATATGAATTACAAATGTTTGCTGAGCGCCCACAATATACCTGGCTCTGTTCTAAGTGCTTTGCTTGATTAAATTAATTCCCACCACAAGCTGTTAAGCCGAGTACAGTATTACCATTCCTGCTTTACCGATCAGTGAGGCCCAAGAAGTTGGGTAATTTTCTCAAAGTTGTGCAGGCTCCAGGGTCCTGGCTCTTACTCACTATGTCATGCAACCTCCCTGGAGAAGCTACTGTTACACTCTCAAGAAAACAGTCAGAGGATCACTTTTACAAAATCATTTTTCCTGATATCTAGCTATGTTTCATCAGAGCACTCCCAAATTTGACACTTCTGAGCTCAGCTAGATGGCTTCTGCAAAAGGCAAATAGTGATTTATTATCAGAGTTGGTTGGTTTGGTTTTCTCTAGGAGTGTTTGGGGTTGAAAGAAGTTTGCTGTCTGGGACCAGAGCATCTACCATATCTCAATGACTAAAGATAAGAACATAAAAAAAGCAATTTGACGTAAACATGGAATTCCAGTCCTTTTACCTGATGTTTCAGTACCATGAACACGGAAGTCTCACACCGTTTGATGAACAAGTTACACTAAAGATGTAGTTAAGAAATGCCCACCCCACCCTTGAGAAAAGTGGTGGTAGGAAGTGTGCAGAGCTGTAAGTTAACGTTACTGAGTCTGAAGGGGAACGGTAGCACAGTTATCGATGGTGCTGTCATCTAGGACAATCACTTTGTGAATAGAAAGTGATTTTAGAATAAGAACTAAGTTGACTGAAACAATTTCAACTAACAGTATTTCTCCTCCCTCCCTCTCCTCTCTCTCTCCTTTAAATAAATGTATGTTGCAGGGGACCAAATATGTAGGTTACATATTTCCAACAACCTCAAATAAGTACATCACAGCTGACAGACCAAGATAAAATAATAAACAAAAAACCATTTTCTACCCAAACAATCTTCCTAACACTCATATATTTATTCTCAGAGTCGAATCAAATTCCCGGGAAATACACCGTTTTGGACAGCCTCACACTGCCTGCATGCAATACTTAAGCCCTAGTTTTTCGTTAGACGTTGATGATATCTACAGCATATTACCCAAGACATCTTTGGCAAGCACCTCCTTGCACTCTCCTTACTCACCGTTGGTGGCTAGCAGTGTTGCTCATGGACGGCACCCTCTCTGCAGGCAGTCTGACACTGCTCTCGGGGGGCCTGGGTTTTCAAGCAGTTGTGTTGTACACAAGCTCCGGCATACAGCTCTCTGGAGATGGATCTCGTGGCCTTCTGTTTTCTTCACACCTCTTTGATGACAACAGCTAACCAGGGCTCTTTGCATATCACCAAAGCACGGGTGCCGGATATTCCCCCTGAAGGGGTCCAACTGTCTTCCACAACTTACACAGACTTAAAGAAGTGCTAAATCATTACTACTCTACAAGGGTTACTGCCTCTGGTTTCCACATGGGTGCTATCACCTCCTGAGGAACGAGGACCTCCACAGAGGACTGGCTCCCAGCCAAGTCTGATTCAGCCCAGTCTATAAATTGTTTGCTCTCAAGCCCCTGGTGGACCCCTGACTCGAGGTTCAATACTATTGTGTTCAGACCCTGCTTAGGGTCAATTAGGCCATTTGGCCTGAGCCCTGGAGTTCCTGCCCTAGAGGTGCGCTGATTGAATAAAGACTTATCCACAAGTAACGCCACTGCTTGCACACAATAGTATAAGATTCTGAGAAGGAAAACAAGAGGGAGTAGCTATTACATAAGGAACAGAGAGAAAACATAAAAGACATCTAATCCTCTTCCTTATGTTATAGCTAAGAAATTCTAGAACCAGGGTTTTCCAGGTTTAAATAGACTTTAAGATGAAGATTTTAAAAAACAACCACAATTTTATTATCCCATCTAAAATTTTTCCATTAATTATTTGACATTAATAAAAATTTCCTTTAATAACCTCAAATATCCCATTAGTCCTCAAATTTAATTCCTGTGCTCAGACCCAAACAGGATCCTTTCATCACAGGGTTGACAGGTCTCTCAGGTTTTTAAATAATATATATATTCTTTTTTCTTGAGATGTATTTGTTGAAAATAAAAAGATGACTTTCTATAGAGTTCTCACATCACAGATTTTGCTGACAGCAGGCAGGAAGTGTCCTTGAACATGTTTCTCAGTCCACTGTATGTCCTATAGACTGGCTTGATCAGATTCCTCTCCAAACTTTTGAAAGGACTCTTTCATGAGTGGTTTGTCTGCATCCCATTTAATCACATCAGGATTAATAAAATCTTAACATTAAATAATGGACTCAGGTGTTATAAGCCACCCTAAACCACCCATTAAAAAGTTTCTCACCACCTTTTAACCTATGGTATTATCAGCTACCGGTAGTCACTGCCCACCCAGATTGAGCATGCCAATATTGGGATAATATTCCAGTGCTATCACTCTTCATTAGCTATTTTTTTCCTGTAGACAACTTTTTCTCACCAATTATTTGATTACCTAGTCTGTTTAGGAAACTACGATAAATGCTTCATCCTTTCTCTTACTTTCATTTTTTTAAATTATGGGTTGGTTCCCTACCATATTCCAAAGTGACTAATGGATTTTGTTGTTAGTATCATTTTAAACCCATGGTTTTAAATATATCTGATGTGTTTTAATCTACTGCAGTTTTCATTCTTTTATGCTCCCACTGACTGACCTTTGGCCAGTGGGACACCCTTCCGGTTGCTTCTGGAGACTTTCTGCTATTACCCCAACAGTCATGGACAGTGCTCTGCCTTCTGATCAGGATGAGACATTCTAGCACACCTTGTACATTTCCAGACCCAGACCTAGAATCGATCTTTTAACTCCAAAGAACCCTGGGTGCTTTTAGTGGGAAATGGTATGTAAAATCCACACTGTGGGGCCTGCTGCTGGGTTGGCCATTTTTGTGTGTGTGTGTGTGTGTGAGGAAGAGCAGCCCTGAGATAACATCTGTTGCCAATTCTCCTCTTTTTGCTGAGGAAGATTGGCCCTGGGCCAAGATCCGTGCCCATTTTCCTCTATTTTATGTGGGATGCCTGCCACAGCATGGCTCGACAAGACAAGTGGTGCATAGGTCCACGCCCAGGAATCAAACCTGCGAACCCCGGGCTGCCAAACCAGAGCGTGAACTTAACCACTACACCACCGGGCCAGTGAGCTGGCCATTTTTATGAAGATAGAAGGAAATGCAATTTTCAAAAAGATAACAGACATCATTAGTTTCCATTGAATTTTTCAATTAAATTAAGATTACAGGTTTTACTTACCTCTTTGATTTTGTTTGTATCTCTTTTCTCTTACACTGAAAATTTTGTTCCTAACCAAATAATAATACAATAATACTACTTATATCATTGCTAACAGGTTTACTGAGAATAGTTTGTTTCTTTGTCATTCTTTTTATCTTTAAGATATATCACATAAATGTACAATCAAATGACTGTTTTCTTAAAAGTCACTTGAAATACAGATAAAGTAGTCCAGGACCATAAAAAGACCTATGCAGGCTGAAACTGCGTAAAACAATCTAAATAATCAGTGGGGAAAATTACAAGTGTTCCATGGCCTTTACAAATTTTTCTCAAAACACTATAAACTTATAATTTATACATTCATATAACTTATATAACGTAACTTTTATATATAACGTAACATGCTACATGCTATAATTTTCATAGAAATAATACATAAATACTTATATAGTTGGTTTATAGGGAAGTAAACAAAATAGTAAAACTAATATTTATTTAATATGCTGTGATTTAAAACATCAGACACATTAAGAATTAAAGGGTTTTATATCTTTGTTAAAAAAAACAAACTTTTTAAGAGTTCTTTGAACAGTGCCTGCCTTCTTTTTCATCTCCAACTTACAACACAAAGTGAATGTCTTTCCTACGCCTTGACAAACTATCATACTCCTTTCTAAGTATGGATCAACTTCCAACATTTTATCCTTTGCTCTTTCAATGTGGTGAAATATCTCCAAGTTCCTTTAATGTGAAGTGTTTTTGAGGCACCACCTCCTCTGGGACGTCTTCATCCTCTTCATCATGATGACTTTCCTTGTTTATGTCAGTTAGTTAACCTTCACTGCGTTCCTCTGGCTGCACATTCCCACAGTCTGCTATTTCTTCTATAACTTCATTTATCGTCTATCAGAATTTTACTCCCAGCATTGTCACTTGTTGTTTCTTTCCTGCACTTTCATCTTTGCTGGCCAATTTCCTCTTTCAAGTATCCATTTATGTGAAATGTCACACGTGTTTATCATTGGGAGACAGGGAGGCAACACAACTACATGCTTTGCTATCTCTGCATGAACTAAATGACCATGTCAGCGATCAATCACCAACGGGCTTTAAAAGAAGCAACACGATTGGTCACTGATCATGATGCCATCTGTTATTTATATAGTGGTTCGTGGAGTAATGAGGTAGCAGCAAAGTTTGTACTTTATGAAACTGCTGTGCTAACTGAAATTTGAAAATTGTAATGGGGGACTGGTGTTATTTAAACCATGATAACTGAAATTTGTGCATATTGGAACCATGCAAACAAGGACTGACTATAATTCCTCTCAGTAAAGATAAACCACCAACCTGAGAATCTATTAAACTCACTTGTTCATTGTTGCTTTCCATTTCTAAGGGGTGGTTTTCCCCTCCTCAATTTTAATTTAATTTTGTTTTATAATTATATATAACATTTAATAGTTCTCAAGTGAGCCAGAAAGCAAGGTACACTCAGGAAAGCATAGATTCTATTTTTGTCCCCCCATTAGTTTTTGGTTTATCCTTCTATTAATTGTTCTTTTAATATAATAAGCAAATACACATATTTTTTCATATTCTTTTTCCATTACAAAATAAAAGATAGCATAATTATACATACTATTCTGCACCTTAATTTTAAAACAATATATCTTAGGGGCCGGCCCGGTGACACAGCAATTCAGTTCACACTTTGGCAGCCCAGGGTTCATGGGTTCGGATCCTGGGCACCGGACGATGCACTGCTTGTCAGCCATGCTGTGGCAGCGTCCCATATAGAGTAGAGGAAGATGGGCATGGATGTTAGCCCAGGGCCAGTCTTCCTCAGCAAAAAAGGAGGAGGATTGGCAACAGATGTTAGCTCAGGGCTGGTCTTCCTCACAAAAAATAAATAAATAAAACAATATATCTTAGAGATCATACAACAGTAGAAAATAGAGTCCTCATTTCCTTTTACAGTTGTAAAAGGTTCCATTGTGTTGAAGTACCAGGATTTTTTTAAAACCAACTCCCTACTGATACATGGATTATTTCCAGTCTTTTGTCATTACATATAGTCTGGAATGAATAAACCTGTAAATGTCTTTTTCATATTTTTGCCAGTGTATCTTGGGGATAAATTCCTACAAGTGAGCTGGCTGGATGAAAGAGTAAATGCAAATCTAATTTTGCTACCTACTGCCAAATTCCCCTCATAGGGTTATATCACTTTGCATTCCTACCAGCTATGTATGAAAGTAAAGTACTTTTTCCCCTACAATCTTAGCAACAAAACATGTTGTCAAACTTTTGATTTTTACCACCCTGATAGACAAGATATGATGGCTTAGTGTTGTTTTCATTTGCATCTCTTATTATGCATGAATGAGCATCTTTTCATATTAAAGGGACATTAAAAAAAATGTAACTGCTTTGACAGGTTTGATATTTCAGAGTAAGAGTTTTCAAATAAACTCTTCACAAAGATAAAAAAGAACTGTTAAACACATTCCTCAAAAATCCGAGTAATTTAAATACCCTCCCACTCCCACATGGGCTTTATTCATATCAGTTCACCTAGTCAACACATATTTGAGGGGTTTGGTGTACCAGGACCTGCCCCTGGTGTGCTAACCGAGGCGGGCAAAGGGCTATGGGAATGCCAAGGATGAAGTGTTCAGCGGGGGTACCACTGGTTTGAAGACCACTGAAGTTGAGAGTATCTAAGGCAAACTTTCAATAAGAGTAGTTCCTTGAGCCAAAAGTGAAAGGGTGTTCTGGGCTTTAGAAATGATCTGAGCAAAGAGCTATAAATGGTCACAACAGAACAAGCCTGCCTTTTCTATTAAAAAAAAAAAAAAGGGGCATGGGGTAGGCGACAGGTACCAGAGAACTATGGTGAGAAAAGCAAAGACAGATACAACCAAGGGCTTAAAGCTACAGCTGTAATAAAAACCTGTTGGGGCCGGCCCGTGGCCGAGTGGTTCAAGTTCTGTGCGGGTTCAGATCCCGGGCACGGACCTGCTCCACTCGTCAGCCATGCTGTGGAGGCATCCCACATACAAAAATAATAGAGGAGGATTGGCACAGATGTCAGCTCAGGGCTAATCTTCCTCAAGCAAAAAAAGAGGAGGATTGGCAACGGATGTTAGCTCAAAGCAAATCTTCGTCACCAAAAAAAAAAACAAAAAACAAAAAAACAAAAAACAAAAAACCGGCAACTAGGTACCTCTGATCAAACATAATACCCAACAGTGATTATGGAGTAAGTATAAGAAAAAGTCATCCAAGAACAAACAGCCCAGGAAGACGTTTTGTGCAAGGACAAGGATATATTCCCCATCCCACATGGGCAGAATCATTTCTGCTCAGAATTAAAATCTGAGACACAAGGGGCCGGCCGGTGGCGCAGCGGTTTAGTTCGTGCTTGGCAGCCCGGGGTTCGCGGGTTCGGATCCCGGGCGCCCGCCGATGCACTGCTCGTCAGCCATGCAGTGGCGGCGTCCCATATAAAATAGAGGAAGACGGGCACAGATGTTAGCCCAGGGCCAGTCTTCCTCAGCAAAAAAAAAAGGAGGATTGGCGATGGATGTTAGGTCAGGGCTGGTCTTTCTCACAAAAAAAAAAAAAATCTGAGACACAAGCAGGGTTACTATGAAACTTGACACTGTGCAATTTACTAGACAGATTCTGTCGTGATATAAAAATGAAATCTAACAATGAGAAATAAGCTACCACCAATGAGAGAGCATTTAAAAAAAGAATTCTGAGAGTCTTTGATCAAAGTAATTACACATCTAAACAAAAACCCCAATACAACTAAACCACTTCATAACTTATTTCTCATTAAACCTATCAGCAACATGTACCTTTTCCCTTCCATCCACAATTAAGACTGTAAGAGTCAACACAACCCAGGACAAAGTACATGGCTGATTCATCTTTGCATCCCCCACAGCACCATGTGCAGTAGGCACTCAATAAATACTTGGTGTATGAAGGAATGAAAACACCTCCCGTAGCAACGTGCCCAGACTTTTCCATGGGAGGACCTTTCTCCTCAATTATAAGTCAGGGCAACTCCCTAGTAAGCCTTTCAAATAAATTCAACCAACACTTGCTAAGTGCCCAGTATGTGCCAGTGTGAGGTACTATTCTTGGCCCTGGCACGCAAAGATGAGTAACGAATAGTCCTAACACCCTGAGGGAATTCAGTCTAGTGTGAGAAACACAAACTATAAAATACAATGGGAAAATGCCACCATGGAGATAAAATCATGTGAGAACACAGGTGAAGGAACAAGTATATGCAAGGAATAAAGGAGAAAAGGTAAGGTCAGAGAATCTACAATACAATTCCAACACCCCCCCCCCCAACACTCACACACACACTCACTCTAAATTGACATTTGAAAAAAAGGAAGCATGATCAAGCCATTCCACCGCAAATAATCCTTCCTGGGTCTGCAGTAGGTCAAAGCTTATCTCCAAGAGACACAACCAGCACCCCCTGCAGTTTGTGGGTGCCTGCTATGTGCTAGATGCTGTTCCAGGCATTTTGAGTATTAATGTATTTAATACTTACAATAACCTGATCAGGTTGGTGCCGTCATCATCTCAGTCCTACAGATGAGGAAACTGAGGCACAGAAAGTTTTTTTTGAAAACTTGGTCCTAGATATCGGGCATGGGAATGCCAAGGGCTGAGATCTGAGCTCAGTTCTGGCTCCAGAGTCCCCTTCTTAACCACCCACTTCTCAGCCTCATTTCCTGCCTCTGGGCTCCCTGCAGCATAAAACTTCACTAACATGAAACTGCTTTCAATTCCGCGAACACAACTCAGATTAAACCTCTGTGCTTCTGCTGCATGGAAGCCCTTCACCACCCCTCACCAAAGCCTGCCACTGCACGGCAACAAAACCTCTGTGTGTCCTTCCCACTATTCAAGTGTCCTTCTGTTACATCCCTCTCTCACTGGATTTATCACACTGTACTGTTAACTATTCATTTGCATTTACATTTCTACACAGAGGCCTCCTATACTGACTTACCCACAATATTTAACCTTCATTATTTTTTTCTGTAATTACTTGTTTAAATGTCTTTTTAAAAATGTCACCTCCTCAGAGAGGCCAATCAATCTAAACTGATCTTCCCACTCTCCCAAGTTACTTGCTATCTCAGATCAAAGGGCTTTTTTCCCCCTCACAGTACTTCTCACAGGCCAGTTTCTACAGTTTGATTTGTCTCCCCAACTAGAACACCACATGCTTCACGGGGGCAGGAAGCATTGCTGTCGGTTTCATCATTATATTTCAATACCTAACTCTAGTACACAGATATTAATAAATATTCATATACCTGCCTCCTTATACTATTAGCTCCTGGAGAAAAAGACTGTCTCAGTAAGGTTTGTATCCCCAACACACAGTGCATGGGAGGATCTTAGTAAATGTTTGTTGAATTGAAACCAAATAAAGGTTAAGGTGGGATAAATAGGCTTTCCCCAGGGAAAAAAATGTAGTGTTGAAAGACCATTCCAGGCACGGGACCAATACGGTTAGAAACACAGAAGCAGCAGAAGACGTGGCTTTTGGGGCAAGACCTGTTTTGCACTACATAGAGCCCAAAAGAGAAGCAGGGACAGCACATTAGGCTGCAAAGAGACTTGCAATATGTTTCTTCAGGCAGCAATGATCTAGCAGAACTTATTAGGCAGCAGTGGCTTTAGTAAGATCATTCTGGCAGACAGAAGGGGCTGGAGGAGGCAACGGTTAGCTGGAGGTAAAGGGAACTGGAGCCTGTCGCAAAAATCCAGGCAGTGACTTCAACAGCATTCACAGACGGAAGCGAAAGAAAGAGGGCCTGGAATCTGAAACCAGAAAGATCGGCAGAATCTCCTACACCACAGCCCGACAGCTTGTGCTTTGCACCATGGCCCCCATTTTTAAGCTAGTCACCGAAGTTCTTTTCTGAATTTAACTTACATGACTGAAACATTATATCCAGCTTTTTCTTTTAAGTGTATATTAAATGCTTTCCTGTGGTTTCACATTGTTAGCCTTTAAGATATTTTATACAAATACTATTAATTAGAAGAAATATCATCCATTCAGGAAATCAAAAATTAGCAATTCTTGACAGCATTTCCTGTCTAGTACCTTCATCTGCACTTAAAATCTTTGAAGAAAAGCAACTTCACAGTAACCAAAATCATAATGGTGGAACAGCCACAAGAAGAACATATTTAATATAAATAACCGCATTTACACAAACTCAAAAGTTTAAGCGGGACTAAATTTAAACAGACAAGTCGAGTTTTGCCACAGAACTGCTTCAAGCAAGATGGTATGACCCCAACGCCCCAAAAGAAAGTGAAAATGAATCAGAATAACCAGGTTCTCACCAGAAAGATCTCAATGCAGGACATGTCACTGCCTTCTCTGATCCTGTGACACTTTATTGACATTTCCGTTACAGCATTTATCACACAGTTTCATAATTTCTCCGCGTGCCTATAATTTTGCTGTGTGCCTATCTCCCTGGTTAAACAAACAGGGACCTTTATCTTGATCATCTCTGATACAGATTTTAATGTTCCACCTGACAAAGTAAATGTTCAATAATGCTTGCTGAATAAATGAATGAAAACAACTCTTTTGAGGGGCCGCCCGGTGGCGCAGCGGTTTAGTCCGCGCTTGGCAGCCCGGGGTTCGCGGGTTCGGATCCCGGGCGCCCGCCGACGCACTGCCTGTCAGCCATGCTGTGGCGGCGCCCCATATAAAGTAGAGGAAGATGGGCACGATGTTAGCCCAGGGCCAGTCTTCCTCAGCAAAAAGAGGAGGATTGGACGGATGTTAGCTCAGGGCTGGTCTTCCTCACAAAAAAAAAAAAAACAACTCTTTTGAGGAGGACTTTCATGAAAACAACTTTCTTCATCATCGTTCTGATTCTAGGAAATAAATCTTGGCAAATTTGTTATTTGGATGCTTCCTTTCTCTTTACCAAATCAATCTGCTTCCAGAAATAATAAGAAAAAAGAGAAGTTGCGATACTAGTCTAAATATTTGCATTAAAATTTTTTGGCCACACCATAATCGGCATACTTTCTTTTCTCCCTACTATAAAAGTGTGGTAATTCAAGAAAAAAAAGAAAAAGGGATCGTTTGTGGCAGAAACGGGAAGCCCAACGTACAATTCAGCATCAACAACCACACAATTCTGCAGGTTATTTCCATAGGGCATCGCGCTCTCACCCTGCCCCCCTCCAGGAGGCTCGGCAACCAGGTGTGATGGGCATGAGACCCAACCTAACTGGTCTCCCCACCTCCAGCCTCTGCCAGCTCCACATTCTGCTGCCAAATTAATCTCCCTAAAGCACAGCCTGTGATCAACAGGCCCACAATGAAATCATCACTGTCCTCCGCCCGACGCCTCCGTGCAGCGGCGCACTCCTTCAGGTTGATTGCAACATCAAGGCCAAAGCCTCAGGGCAGTCTTGGACCCTCCCATACCACCTAGTGTGAATCCTGCGGTTCTCAGCTCCCAATCTTCTTCCACCCCTTTCCTTCTTTCCATCCACCCTGCTTTCACTCCCTCTTCTAGGGCTCCCGGGCCTAGCCTAGGTCAGCTATGACCAACAGAAATATAATGGGGACTACACATGTAATTTTATATTTGCCAGTAGCCACATCAAAAGGGTAAAAAGAAGCCAGTGCAATACACTTTAACAATGTTTTATTTAAAACCAATATATCCAAAAAGTATTCTCCTTGTTTAACTTGTAATTGATATAAAGTTAATGACAAGGTATTTTACTTTTTTTTTGGTGAGGAAGATTAGCCCTGAGCTAACATCTGTTGCCAATCCTCCTCTTTTTGCTGAGGAAGACTGGCCCTGGGCTAACACGCGTGCCCATCTTCCTCTACTTTATATGTGGGACACCGCCACAACATGGTTTGATGAGCAGTGTGTAGCTTCATGCCCGGGATCCGAACCCTAGAACTCCCGGCTGCCAAAGCGGAGTACGCAAACTTAACCACTATGCCACCGGACCAGCCCCGGTATTTTACACTTTTTCTCCAGACCAAGTGTTTGAAATCTGTGTGTATTGCACCTTTCCAAGACATCTCAATTCAGACCAGCCACATTTCAAGTGCTCAATAGCCACACATGGCCAGTGGCTGTTGCACTGAACTGTAATAGTTCAGGTTTAGATGGAATGGTCCCACTGCACCCACTGCTGCCTCCTTTTTCTCCTCTTGAAAATATTTTAATCCAGCTGTAACAGACCATCCCCTAAACCCACTACCTTCCATGTCACTCCTCTGGCTGTGCCTTAAGCAAGAAATGCCTTTTCTGCTCCTCTCCAAACTTCAATACCCAGTTCCAGTGCTGCCTCCTTCACGACGCCTTTCCCATCCCCCTCCTCACAATTCCTCTCTACCTCCTCTGCACTTTCATATCATCGTGCAACTCCGTGATAACATCGGTGCTTTCGCCTGTTGTATCCAACAGATTGTAAACTCCTTAGAGGCATGGCATTGCCATTTATATTACAGCTCTCAGAGAACAGAGCACAGTGCTTTAAACACAGGAGACCCTTGACACGCTTCTGATGAAGTGCACTCTTTAATTCAGCAGCCTCAGGATACACAAGGGGACCCTATGTGAATGCGCACACAGGCACAGGTGGTTCCCAAGGAAGTGAAGCCACTGCCTCATACCCGCCGCCATCAGAGGCACCAACTGTGTGGGGGCATCCAAACCCCGTCCTGGGAAAGGTGACCTAACTCACACTCTGACCCAGGAGTCTAGCAAACGTCACAGATCAGAAGCATCATCTGCAGGTAAGAAAAGGACTGATGCCAGAACCCCTGGACACTCTACACAGTATCATGGGCCATGTTCACAATAACGCATCAGAGATCCAACAAAAATAACAGCTTAATAACATACTAGAAAATGGAAATTCCCAGATCAGATACCCTTAGCTATCTAACAGAGTGAAGTGACAACCAGGAAAACTCAGGACCTGGTCCCTACTCTGTAATGTTTTATGTTCCTGTACCAAACCTCGGACTTGCTCTGTGTGTGAAATGAGAGGGGAGGATAATCCCCATCCACTGCTGGCATAGTTTCCCCTCCACTGCTCTTGCTCATGCCCACACATCAACTCCACAAAGCTTCCCAAGTGACCCTGTTTAACGGACATTCAGACAGTGCTACTCCTCTGGTCAAAACCCTCTAATGGCTTTCCGTCTCACTCCAGTAACTTTCTAGTGGCCTGCAAGGCCCTTCATAATCTGGCCTCCTGCCAGCTCTCTCACACCTCATCGCGACCACTCTCCCCCCATCACTGCTCCAGCCTCACTGGCTGCCTTCCTATTTCTCTAAAACACAAAGCACACGCTGCCCTTGGGGCCTTTGCACATGTTCCTTCTGCCTGAAAAATTTCTTCCACCCCCAGCTCCAGTCATCTGTCTGGCTTATACTCCTTCAGGTCTCTGATCAGATATTACTTTATCAGAGAGGCCTTTCCTCATGACTGGATATAAAACAGCACACCTTTCCCTCACACACCTGACACTGTTTACCCCCACCAACGCTGCTTTATAACCCTTACATATTACATGTTCACTCTTTGTCTACCCCTACCTTGGACACAAGCTCCAGGAAAGCAGGATCGTGTCGGTTTTATTTGCTGCTATATCTCCTCACTGCATAGACCAACGCCTGGAATGCAGTAGGAACACAAATATTTATTAGCTGAATAAGTGAATGAGCAACAATTTTAATTTTCTTAAGGAGGTAGCAGAATAAGGGACCATCCCTTCAGTTTTTCAAATAATATTTTAGAAAATGTTTTCATTTTAATATAACAAATCTAACTATAAAATTAATACATGTACATCATGAAAAAATATTACCCTTAAGTGTATAAATTTAAAAAATAGAAGTCATCCTACTAAGCATCTTGAATAATTCTATTCCCAAGAAAATTAATGTCTCAAGGGTCAGAACATGTCCTTTCAGACCCGTTTTATGCAAATGTGTGTCTTGATAGCTACAGCTCTACATTCCTGGCCATAAAAATAGGATCAGACCTTTGATTCTATTCTGCAATTTGTACACCATATCATGCTATGTTGATACACTTGGAATTATCTTACTCTTTTTAATTTTCTGTTTTGTAAGTATATCCTAATGTAGAATCCAATCCCCTATTGATGGACTGATTCAAGTGTCTTTCATTTGAAAAGACCAAAAACAAAAACAAAAAACAAAAGCCAACTCATGTTTGAATAATTCACCCTCTGGCCAAGACATTAGGATCTCCCCTACACCTCCTGACCTAGAGCAGAACCGATGCAGACTACAGAAGGACCAGGGAGGCACTCCACGCAGATGGTACCACAAGAGACCCAAGACCAATGAACACAATCTTCCATCCCCACCAAATGGCCCTTCCACTCTTATTCTTCACAATTCAGCAAGCATTTATAAAGCCACAGATGATTCTGGGGACCACTGTGCAATCTATCTCCAGCTCCTTTTTCTTCCCCTTCTGAGAGATGGATTACCTCAACCTAGCGCTAACCCTCACACAGACTAAGACTACCACCTATAGATTCTCCTTCACCCATGTGTTATGCAAAAGATATCCATAGAGGGTCCCCTGAGACCCTCCTATGGCAGACTTATTTCCTGAGTTTTCTTCGTGATTTATACAGCATTTCTCCTCCTCCTCTGTCCCCAGCAGTGATCCCAGAACAGGATGTTGCTCATAAATCTTTTCCCTCAGCTTACCTACCACCTACTGACCAGATTATTTTCACAAGAGTTGCCATTTTCCATACTCCCTTAGTGTTAGCTCCCTAGGGAAGGTCACAAGTGTTCCTGAGGTCTTTGCCCATCACAAGAACCAGTCAAACGTCATGCTTCTGCCATTGTGAGAGCAGAAAATTCTACAACGGGCTACGAAGGAATGTTGATATATTTGAAAACACATCCTAAATCCAGACAGACAAAAATCAGGCAATCACTAAGAGAACATAACCATTTCTTGATGGTAGAGGCAAATTCTCATTCATCTGTAAGTTATAAATGTGTATCTTAAGCCCAGACCTTCGCCAGTGAGCTCCATTCTTAGATAACCTATTGCACACTAGACATCTCCACTTGCAAGGATTTTCTTTTCTTTTCTTTTCTTTTTTTTTGCTGAGGAAGATTCACCCTAAGCTAACATCTGTTGCCAATCTTCCTCTTTCTGTATGTGACCTGCCACCACGGTATGGCCACTGATGAGTGGTATAGGTGCAGGCCCAGGAACCGATCCCAGGCCACCAAAGTGGAGTGTGCCACACTTAACCACTAGGCTACCATGGCTGGCCAGCAAGGATTTTCATAGGTATCGCAAACCTAAACTCTCCCCAAAAGAACTTATACCATCTCAGTCTTTTCCATCTTGACAACAGCATCTCCCAGTAACAAAGTCAAATGATTAGGAATTGTTCCTGACCCTTCTGTTTTATACATTCTTTGTATCCAATCTGCTAAAAATCCTTTTTTGCTATTTCTCCAAAATTATCCAGAATCCATTCAGTTCTTTCCAGCTGTCCCATGGAATATTTAACAATCCCCCAACTGGTTTTCTGCTTCCACTTCTGCCCCATTATACTCCATTCTCCCTTTGACAAGTGACCTTCTAAAATCATGTCAACCATGTCAACCATTAATCTCCTTAAAATTCTTGGACAGCTTCCCATTCCCCTAAATATAAAGTCAAAGTTCTTAGCATGGCCCACCAGATCATTTCCTGGCCTGGTGCTCTATGCTCCAGCTATACTGAAGTTCATTCAGTTCCTCAAAAAGGCCCTGTCTGGGGGCGGGGGGGTTAACCCAAATCTTCATGAGTATGTTTCCTTCTACCTGGAATACATTTTTCTTTTCCCCATTCCACCATCCAATTTTTTCAATTGATTAACTCTTAAACATACATTAATTTTCTGCCTAGCCGCCTCATCCTTCAAGAAGTCTTCCCTGACTATTCCCCAAATCTGCATTTAGGTGCCCTTCCTATATGCTTCTGTAAAGCTTTGTACTTCCCTGATAGCACTTACAGATGAAGGAATGGACAAATGAAGCAGAGGTGGGAGGAAGGTATAGCATATGCCAAGGCATGGGATTTGAAAGACAAAAGCCTGTGAATTGTGAGAACTTCTGCACAGCTCAGCACCAGGGTTGATGGAAGGACAGGCATGATGGGAGGTGAAACTTGAAGAAAATATGGAGGCCCAGGGGACGGAAGGTTTGAACGCCACCTTAAGGGAATCCAACTCTAAATTGTGGATGATAGGGAGCCCCAGAAGTTTTTAAAGTAGAGGAGCAAAATGAACATACAGGACACCCCTAGGCATAATGAAGCTTCTCCTGCTGAGGAACAGAAGAGAAGCAACAATGCAGTTAGGAGGGGGGGGATGACTTACATTTAGAGGGTGGAGGAACATGCAGGGGGAAATGATGGCACTCCGGAAGCAGTTCTGGCTTAAAAATCCAGATGTAGGAGTTCCCTCTTGGGGGTGGTGAAGCCACAATGAGAGATTCTACAGAGAAAACTTGTGGTATAAGAAGGAAGCAAGTCAGGGATAAAGGTTTGAGGAATGACAACTTGAATCAAGCAGGAGATAAGGAAGTTGCATGTGAAAGAGGGAGGGCCGATCAGAATGGTAAGGAGCATCTGAGCCAGGATGAGTGTCCCAGAGAGGGCATCAGTGGGGAGGGAAGGAATGTCCACACTGTGTCCAACTTCCTGGGCAGCACTCTGCACACAGGAGGTGCTGAGTGTTTGATGAAGCATAAAATAATACATGGAGCACCTCTGTTCAGGTTATATATACTCCGAGAAACTGCATATATTTCTCAGATTATCGAGTCACTATCTTATTACAGAGGTTGTCCCCTAGGGGAGGTGGGGAGGATATAGCACACCCACCTGGGACAATATTTCAAAAAAAACCACACCTACACCCTGATTCAAAGGATACCAGGTGTGAATTCTTTTGAAAAGAAACAACAAAATTTTCTTTATACAAATAATTACCCTCTAATTTTTCAAATTGGGGATTTTAATGTATCCTATCTTCATAAAGGAGAGAAATCTTGCTTTAGCGTGAAAAGGTCATCTGAGTGGGTGGAGTGGGGAAGGGGTGCCAAGAACCAGGCAATGACAGACAAACACAGCTGGAGAAGACGGGGGCTCGGGAGAAGGGGAGGCACATGCAAACACTCGTGAGCTGAAATCCGCACATCTTAAAGGGTCAACCAGCAGACTGGCTAAACCAAATCGCTCTTAAGGATTCAAAAATGCCCATTAGACTCATAATGATACCAAGTATCAATATGTCCTTTCTACGAGCCATAATGGAGCATCTATCTTCAAAATACAGGCAATATTCCTGCTTTTCTGGCCACAGTGCTTTCCTAGATACAGACTTAGACTGCCAAACGAAGAAAAAAAATTTTTTCTCCAATGGGCTATACCCTTCGCTCCTCCTCTTTTGCTCACAGGCTGGTGAGAGAAAAGGCTTGGCAAATGTGAATGCAGACCCTGAACATTAAGCTAAGCCTAACACCCTGGCTAAAACAAACAAAAATGCTACTGTGAGATGACATTGACAAACAGCCTGAGAAGTGAAATACAGGTGATTTTTAAGCACCATTAGCTATAAAGCTTGCTGTACTTTAAAGCAATTTGTTTTTAAAAGGTCAATGAAGACAAATAGGTAACAGTAAATCCCTGTTTCTGCAGTTCTGAAGACTTTACACACAGGCTTTAAAATGTCGTTTTCATCAGTTCAGTCAACAAGTAATTGCCTCAACAGTTACATGATTTCACAGAAACATTGAGTTAACCCATTAGTAATAGAGTAAGAACTTTGGGTTGTTTTTCCAAGAAAGGGCAAATAAATATCCATTATAACCATCCCCTATCCTCCATCCCTCTATGACAGCAATAACTACAACAGCAGCAAACTCAATCATTCATTCATCACCACTTATTTGCAAAGCACAGAGATAATGCTGAAGGACTAAACAGGCCTCTGGTGTAAAGGAAGTTTACATTTTACACAGATGTGTGAAGTAACACTGAGACAGGGAAATAAGCACTACAGGTCTTATAAGTCTGGGTCTAATCAGGAGAGGGAAACCACACAATAATGTGAACAGAAGTTTAATATAAACACTATTAAACTATGATAGGGGAATAACTATAAAGACATAAACAGAACTCGAAAGTTCTGAGAGAGGGTACCCAAGGAAGGACAAACTTTGAAGAGGAGTCCCTCCCCAAAACTAAAATTGAGGTGTCACTGGCGAGGGTATGATTGCAGCCCACTGGATGGCAGAGAAGTTCACTGGAATTGGTCCACACTGCTGAGCAGCAGCAAACAATCCTCTGGGGTGGAGGAGAGCCGAGGCTGATGGCAGGTGCAGAGAGGGAGCTGGGCACCTCTGTCAGCGTGAGCCTGGAGTGTGCCTGTGTCTGCACTGAGAGGACCCAGGCAAGATCTGCAAAGCCGCCAAGAGGACTGCAGGCTCTGAGGCACCTGGCTGGGGCAGAGCACCCCTGGATGTGTATACACACACACACACACACACACACACAGTACATGCTCCCACTGACAGACTGTGCAGCAGGAGTAAGAAAAAGCAGCAACTACCACCAGGAAGAGAAGCAACCTCACTCCGGCAATGTCCCTCCAGCGCCCTCTACTGACCAAGTTTAACACCGTGCCCACTGTAAAGGGCAAATGCTTAGAATCCAGGACAGCAGAGCAGGTACTGAAGGGTGAATTTGGAAAAGACAGGCATCAATTGAAATTCGGCACAAAGGGAAAGACAAAGATGGGAATGCACAAAAAGAGCAATGAACTTCTTGGATGATTAGAGTTTTAAAAGATGTGGTATTTCAGCTGCACCTTGAAGGATGACTGCGATTTTGTTAGACTTGGTGTGGGGGGTGGTGCCCAGTGGCTGGGAAAGTGAGAGAAAACTCATTCAAGGCTGAGAGGACAGTTTTATTATTAACTCTGGGATCTTGAGCAAAACATTTAATCTCTTTAAGCCTACCTACCTTATAAGATCCCTGTGAAGTTAAAATGCAACAGTGGACTGTGAACAAACTTTGAAAAAAGTTTAAAGCATTAGATAAAAACCACTTGATGGTAATATCTTCACATGGTAACTAGAATACAAGCTCTGGTCTGAGTTCCTCCCAGATTAATCCACTCCCTCTCCAGTTCCTTCCCTCCCATCCTCTCCCCTGGTTCCTAGTAGACTCTGGTGACATCAAGGCTCTCTGCAAGTATTTGGTGAATGAATGAGCAATTCTTGGATCATCACAAGAACAGAGAAGACCCTCCATTTAAAATCTAACCTGAGGGAAATACATGACTTTTTATTTACTTAAAATAAAAGGGTAAAAAATATTATTAATTAAATATTGACTTTCTTTACATACAGTTAGGCACACCCATCTGAGGCATACCCTAAACTGTATCTTAATGCAATATTTTAACAGGAAATATGAAATAAGGATTTTATTAAGAAATGAATGCATAGTGTCACCTACCATTTTAAATTATCCAATTATTGAGTAATAATATAACAACATATAATTAGTAATAATAACTTAATAATATACTCTTAATAATAGAAATTCCATAAGAACAAACAAAAATCAGTCTCAGAACCACCTGAGCCCACAGTTGGCAGGAATATTTGATGAAGCAGTTCACACACTGCAGGCCCCGGTCAGAGACCAGGTCCCAGAGCACAGGAGGGCAACTTCCCTTACACTGCCCCATGGAGCCCAGGCTTTTAAACCTCTGAGGGGCTTTAGAAACACAGAGCTCAAATTCTCCGGGCCCTGAACACTAAAATTATCAAAGGCAGTCCACAGAAAGGGAAGAAAATTACTATTTATTAAATACCAACTCTGTGCAGGCCCTCTGCTGGGCTTTAAAAAAATACATGATCTCACGTAACTCTCATTGTTATTATTTTACAGATGAAGAAGCAGGGTTTGGAGAGGTAAGTTGCCCAGCATTACACAATCTAGTAAGGCTAGAAGTCAAGCCCAGGTCTCACTGATTTCAAAGCAAACTCCCTTTCCCTGGAATGTAGGCTGCCTCTCCAGGTGGAAACGTAATGGCAGGGTCTCAACTAGCCTGTGAGAAGTGTTCTCCTCACCAGTGTCACTACTGCAGGTGGAGGACACAAGGACAGAAAGGAAAAGTAACAATGATATTAACAACTCTCCCAAACATCCTCCCATCGCACTCCATTCGCTGCCTTTGCTCTCAACTCTTTGTCCTTCACAAGCTGAGGGACACATATTTTTAAACATATTATTTATTTATTTATTGTGTGAGGAAGACCAGCTCTGAGCTAACATCTGTTGCCAATCCTCCTCTTTTTGCTGAGGAAGACTGGCCCTGAGCTAACATCCGTGCCCATCTTCCTCTCCTTTATATGGGACGCCGCCACGGCATGGCTGACAGGCAGTGCATCGGCCGGCGCCCGGGATCCGAACCCGCAAACCCCGGGCTGCCAAGCGCGGACTAAACCGCTGCGCCACCGGGCCGGCCCTAAACATATTTTCTGGACAAAATATATTTTCTGCTCTCATTTATTAAACACTCTGTCTCAGTGGAAAACCAACACCTCCATTGTTAAACGAAGGACGATTTCATATCTCAGCCAAGTGCTCACTGGAGGAAAGTAAGTTTCTGCCGGATGTTGAAACATAATCTAAAATGAGAACACCTACAACTTCTAACCTTTGAGAGCTTGATTTATTAACAAGGCCACCACCTGACATCTGTGCAATGCTCTGCAGACTGTAAAGTGCTCTCAGAGAGAACACACATCATCTCACCGCAAGGATGAAAACGGCTCTGATGGGGGCAAACTGGGGGGATTCTAACTTATCTCAGGACAGGCACCACATCCATCCCTCGATTTTTAAATTAACTCATGTTTTTCCTGCCATCGTTCATTAGTCACCCCCATCCCCCTCCCATCCTGTCTCGTCCTCAGCCCACCTTCCACGCCCCAATGTAAAGATACCAGCTTTGTTCCTTCACTATGAAGGACGCATGTCTCTTTGACCACTGGAGCCACGCTGAAGCAATCTCCCAGGAACAACCTTTTACCTAATACTCCTTCCTCTACGACGTCAGGAGAGAACAGTCAACTACAAAGGATCTCGGGCCCAAGCCTCTGAGTTGCAAACCAGAGCTCAGAAAGTATTTCCCTGCCTCCAGCTTCTGCCGAGACAATGTGGAATAGGGATTAAGGACTCAGGCGTCTGGTGACAGAAGGAAGGTAATCTGAATATCTGCCACTGATGCGTCAGTTAACCTTCCCTTTGCTTTTTCATCTGTAAAACACAGCCTCATAGGGAGCTGTGAGATTGATATGAAATCACATCTATCAAATATTTACTAGCACAAAATCTGGTCACTGTGCTCATTAAATATTAGCTGCTGTTGGCATCTGAACTCACAAAAGCAGCGGTAACCAGTAGTGTCTCCCACATTCCCACCATTCTAGTATCAAAGGGGAACAGGAGGCCTTCAATACTCTCTTATCTGTAGTTGAAAACACCTCAGCTGGAGGATGGTTTCTCTCTACCCACCACACAGGGACTCCTCCAGCTGTGACCTCTCCTCTTTCTCAAGTCCTACAACTTGTTTGGAAGATACACTCAGAAGGTGATTACCAAACATTTGGAAAGTCAGTAACCACATTAGAATTCTTGGGCGCCTAGCACCCATTAGTTCCACTCGGGTTACAGAGGGCCATCTCTGACCTCTAGTTGTTTAAACCTGGTTAGGGCTTGTACAATTGCAGCAAAGGAGCCAAGTGAAAAAAAACAGCAGAGATAAGCTTGATGGGGAGTTGGGTACACAAGGAAAGGAGTTTACTGAAGGTGGACCTTCACCTGCAAGGTGGAATTTAGACAGCTGTTTCCAAGCCTTGGTTCCATAAAATGCTAGATTCTTCGTGTTAATACTAGTGTTTTCATAGTGTTGCTTTCAACATAAACATTGAACATAAAGTGTTCAAATACTGTAATTTTGGTTAAAGGTTTTGACTATATGCAAAGCCCTGGACTACACAAGTAAAAGGAATACTAACTTTAAACATAAACTTGAAAACAATAACCTTTGGACTTCTTTACAAAGTTCTAAGAATTTACTTTAAAGCTGACCACTTTCTGCGCTGCACAGGAGAGTAAGAGAGTTTTTCCCTTGAAAGGAGTGTAAGCCCTCAGTCTCCCCAGACGAACAGGGCTCAGAAATTCTGCCCTGTTCCCCCTTATTGCAACAAAAACACAGCTGAACCCAGATACCTTCAATTCTCAACTAGAAGGAAGACCTGCGGGGCCGCCCTGGGCAGAGCACATTTATCCAGTACTCGAGAGTCAGGGCAAACCCGGGGTAACTGCGGCCACCTCCTTGTAAGCTTCACAAAGATCTTCTCCAGTGTAAGCAGTCAAAATTCAAACGAAGAGCAGCCCCACGCTCACCACTAGGAAACCCTGTTTTCTTTTAATTAAAAAAAATTTAGGGGTCATCCCTCAGCTTTGTTTACAAGTAATGAGTCCTGCAGCCCCCATTTATCACCCCTGGAGATTCTTTTACACTTTGATGTGAAAAGAGTCAGGGCCCATTGTGATTTCAACTACTCCAACAGCCATCCTTTCATTTGCAAACGAAGCCCTGGCCCCCAGTAAGAACCAACTGTCAGAAAAAATTCATTGCCTTTCCTTCCAATGATTTATCAGAGATGGGGAGAGAAGCTGGCTTTAAGACAACTTTCCAGAAAGGGTTCCCAGCACACCCCTAATGCACTCCCAACTTTTGCTGGTTCTTTCTGCCCAAAATGGCCCTTTCCCAAATCCCACTGCTCATGAAAGGTGACTTTCTCTCTTGAAGCCATCCCATCCAGAAGGACTTTCTTTCTTTCTCGTTTAATCTTTCACAGAAAGCCCGAATGGCCTGACATTACTTATTGTTTAGGTGTTCTCCCTTAGGGCAACTCTCCAGAGCAAGGAATATACCAGCACCCTAACTGGCCACAACAGACACTCAACCATCCCAATAATTAGGTCACAAGGCACCGTTTCCCCCCATCTTTACTAGACACAGTGAAAGAAAGTGAGTATTAAGGAAGTTTATAAAGGAAGAGGATTTCAAGATTTCTTCATGTATCTAAGAATCCGAGGTGGTAGTCAAAAAGAGGAAGGTACACAGCAGGACTAGGAAGATTTTTCAAGTAAACTTTAAAAATTAGAATATAACATACATTTTAAGAGTGCACAGCTCACACATGCATTTTCACAAAGTGACATACCCTTGTAACCAGCACGCAGATCAAAACATGGAACAATTCCCTCACTCTTAGACTATTTAACTATTTTCTGCAAAAAGACTTATCTTGAATCTAATGGGCTTTAGAGCTAACTTCCATTCAAGAGGAAATACCTGAGATAGAACACAGGGATCCTTAACCTCAACACTACCAACATTTGAAGCCAGAAAATTCCCTGTGGTGGGGCCATCCTGTGCATTGTAGGATTTTATAGCAGTACCCCTGGCCTTTACCCACTAGATTATAACAACTAAAAATCTCTCCAGACTTTGTCAAATGTCCCCCGCTTCAGGGGGTAAAATTATTTCTGATTGGGAACCACTGGTATATAGGAGCAAGTTAAACACATTAAGAGGAAGCAAACAGACAAATCCACAAAGTAGGACGTACATTCAACTCAACTTCCTTAACCAGTCAACCCTCCCCCACCTCCGAAATAAGTAGGGTAAGTTTTCTAGATTAAGACTCAAGAGACAAAACCTAATGTAATGTATGCACTTTGGAGTGCTTGAATCAGGACGTAAACAACTTTAATAGACATTTTTAACAGTCTGGAAAGTTTGGATATGAGCTAGTTATTAGATGAATCCAAAATGTTAATTTTATTAGGTATGAGATTGGTGTGCAGTTATGTAGGAAAATATCCATATTTTTAAAAGAGATGCACATAAGGTATGCAGGAGTAAAGAAAGAGATGTCCGGGATTTGCTTTAAAACACTTCAGCAAAGAAAAAAAAGAGAGAGAAAGGATAGATTTTTAAAAGTATGGCAAAATACTGAGAAACATTAAATCTGGGGAAAGGAATTTGAAAGTTAATGAAATATTGTCTGTACTTCCACTGTCTGAATATTTCCATGATAAAAATTTTCTTTTAGGGGGCCACCCGGTGGCGCAGCAGTTTAGTTCATGCTTGGCAGCCCGGGGTTTGCGAGTTCGGATCCCAGGCTCCCGCGGATGCACTGGCTGTTAGCCATGCCGTGGTGGCGTCCCATATAAAGTGGAGGAAGATGGGCATGGATGTTAGCCCAAGGCCAGTCTTCCTCAGCAAAAAGAGGAGGATTGGCAACAGATGTTAGCTCAGGGCTGGTCTTCCCCACACACACACAAAAAATTTCTTTTAAAGTGAGGAAGAGAAAAGGAGAAAGAATAAGCAAGAACTATGATTAAGTCTATAGTAAATGAGGTTATCAGGGCCAATATTAATTCCTTGTTGCTGCTACAATGCATAAGATTTCTCTTTCTTTCTCTCTCTCCCTTAACAAGAAGCCCTGGACCACCTTCATGCTTTCAATAGCTTTAATAAGACCTGTCCACTTAACTATATCTATTAACATCTTACCTATGTAAACATATACAATCCAATGTCTACAATTTTAAAATAATTTTTAAACAAAAGCAACAAAAAATTTTAAAGCAACAAAAATGGTGGCACTCTGCACTGCAGGTTATGAAGAAGGTGTCTGGTGAAGGCGTCAGAATGTGCTGGTCAAAAGCAGAAATGAAATCCACAGTACCTCACGTTAAATGTTAGTTCCTGTAGTAATTAAAAATCCTCCCAACCCAAACAAACTAGTTACCCCAGCACTCCCTGGAGTCTGATTCCCACATGCAGCTGTTAACTTCTCCAGGCCTTTGCTTCCTCCTGCACACTGAGGCCGAATGCCATCGAATCTGACCTCTTTACAGGGTTAATATGAGACACAGAAAACAAGACTCAGATTCTGAAATAATGTCCTCCAGGCTTCTAAACACAGAGGAAATTGGAACTGAAATTCTCTTCTTCCTAACCCTGTTCCACAGACTCCAAAGCAGGCTGACTGCTACAGCTTCAGAGGAAAAGGATTGTAATAATTGAAATCCTCCAAAAAGAAGAAAAAGGGGGAGCCAGCCCAGTGGCATAGTGGTTAAGTTCACGTGCTCCACTTCTGTGGCTCAGGGCTCACAGGTTTGAATCCTGGGCACGGACCAATGCACTGCTCATCAAGCCATGTTGTGGTGGCGTCCCACATAAAAAATAGAGGAAGATGGGCATAGATGTTAGCTCAGAGCCAATCTTCCTCACCAAAAAAAAAGAAGAAGAAAGAAAGAAAAGAAAAAAATTGGAAAAAAAAAAAAGAAGAAGAAAAAGGGTCTGCCCCAAATCAGGATAGTATAAAATTTGTATCCCTTCAAATATGACATAATCTTAAACAATTCAACTCAATATCCCTCTTATCCACCACCATGGACCAAAGTGTCACCTAGAATGATATAATGCCAACTGCCTGGACTAGTAGCCATTATACTAAAGGCACTAAACAAATATTAATTCATTCTCTTCTAACTCGCAGCATTAAGAGAAAGTTCAGGGGCCGCCCGGTGGCGCAGCGGTTTAGTCCGCGCTTGGCAGCCCGGGGTTTGCGAGTTCGGATCCCGGGCGACCGCCGACGCACTGCCTGTCAGCCATGCCGTGGCGGCGTCCCATATAAAGTGGAGGAAGATGGGCACAGATGTTAGCCCAGGGCCAGTCTTCCTCAGCAAAAATGGGAGGATTGGCAACAGATGTTAGCTCAGGGCTGGTCTTCCCCACAAAAAAAAACAAACAAAAAAAAAAAAAAAAGAGAAAGTTCAGGGCTGAAGGCAAAGAGAAAAAAACCATGTGCAAATGAATTTGAAAGGGACCCAGAGGCACAGGAATTTGTGAATTTAGAATAATCTGAAGATGACTCTAAACATAAATCTACCTTATAAGAAAGCAATTCCACTCCTAAATATCCACCAAAAAGAAATGAAAACACATGTGCAACATTATTTATAATAGTCAGAAAGTGGATACAACCCAAATGTCGATCAATTAATTGGTGAACAGTAAACAAAACATTGGCATATCCATACAAAGGAACATTATTTGGCAATAAAAAGGAATGAAATATTGAAATACATGCTACGACATGGATGAATCTTGAAAACCTTATGCTAAGTGAAAGAAACCAGTCACAAAAAAAAAAAAAATACATTATGTGATTGCATTTATACGAAATATCCAGAATAGACAAAAGTATTACATAGATTAACGGTTGCCTGGGGTTGGGGGTAGGAACGGGATTAACTGTAAATAGGCAGCGGCATCTATTGGGGGTGCAATTCTGAAACTGGGTTATAGAGATGGTTGCATAATTCAGTAAATTTACTAAAAATCACTAAATTGTATACTCAAAACGGCATGTAAATTATACCCAATAAAGTTTTTTTTTTAAGACTATGCAACTTGTAGAAAAGAAAATACCATGTAGCAGTGTTTTCTTATACTTTGTGTGTGACTTAGGATAACCCCATAGCCAATATTCAATGTAAAACAGACCACAATAAAACTTGTAAATGTATCCACATGCCCTGCAAATAAACACGCTTTGTGGTTTTTGTTTATTTGTTTGCTGAGGAAGATGGGCCCTGAGCTAACATCTGTGCCCATCTTCCTCCATTTTGTATGTAGGACGCCGCACAGCACAGCTTGATGAGCGGTTAGTAGGTCCACGCCTGGTATTAGAACCTTCGAACCCCAGGCCGCCAAAGCGGAGCATGCTAACTTAACCACTGCACCACTGGGCCAGCCCCGTGTTTTGTTTTTAAAGGTCTGTTTCCCCTATCATTCTCCTTCCTAGGAATCACCTCCTGGAGCACCTCACAAAGGAGTCCCTTCCACCCAGAGAGCTGCCTCTAAACAAAGCCTTTCCCTTCAAAGGAGCATTAAGGAAGCTACCGACTCCCCTGAACCCCCCATCTACCATCATCACCAGAGTGGTGGTATTAATCATCGATGGAGGATTTGTGATGTACCAGGCACTGTGATAAGCACTTGACATGCATTATTCTCCTTATCCCCATTTTAATGAGCCTTTAAAAATTGAGTAATCTGCCCAAGGATCACCGAAGTGTCTGTGATCTCAACACAAGCTGCCCCCACATTCCAGCTCGCTATATCACACTCGTAATAATAGGTGGACTGGATTTTACTGGTGAAATTATTTAATATTTCTACAGTTTAGTCTTCCCTCTCCCCCTCCAAATTTAACTGTCCCTTTGGGAAATAACTAATCCTGAAAAAGATTTCCATGAGTCTGGAATAAGTCTGAAACCAAACTCTTCTAAACCCATCAAACTGAGTGACTCATCTTCAACTACACATGACAGTGATACATACTTAACAGTTAGGAACCATTTTCTAAAACAAAGGGAAACACTGAGTTCTGTATAAGAAACATTATTGCATTTGTAAATCAGGCCTAAAACGACTTGCTTGGGAAATACAGGAAACCTCCTCGTTTCCCGATTCACAATTCCAGGTGTGGATTATTTACAATGCCCAGGCCAATCGCTGTTTCAGGAAAACATGGCCTACAGCCATCAATCTCTCTAGAAGCATCTGGAATTTGGGCCCCTGATTCACTCACACAAAGGAAATCTGTCCATATAATAAGTGTTAATCAGCTTAACACCTTGTAGCTTCCTCACTAATTGAGGACTCTTCTCAACTAGGAGAGTTAGCATTATTTAAGACTCTCCTGGGGAAGGAGAGCTTCCAGGACTACAGTATTATAATATGATTCAGGTTTCACAAAATTCAATCCCTCAAATCTTTCCAAATATTGAAAAGCATATCAGCAGATCTCCTGAAACATCCATAAAAAGCACCCACCCTTAATGGCAGAAAAAAATAAACTCATGTCCCACAAATCTGGTAATACAGCCTGAAATAAAATTCCTTTCATTTTTATGTTTTATCGTAACGTTTTCCCCCAATCAAGTAAAATTTTCCCAGAATGTATCCCACCTTTATTCTCTGGCTTCACTTACCTGGGCCCAATTTCAGAGGAATGTAATTCAGCACACACTTTGTAAAAATTAATTTTAGTGTCAGGATTCCAAGAAGGAAATGAGAGATTTCAAGCAACAGAGACCAAAGAGTAAGAAAGGGAACGTGTTAGTCAAACGGTAAAAAGGTATGTTCTCTCTTTCAACAAGGAAAAAGAAAGGTAGTTAAAAACTCCAGAAAAAATAAAAACACCATTCACAGATGAAGCAATTTAAAATGTGGCATGAATTTGATCAATTTACTCAGCTAAAGATAAGAGTTCATTTGTCCTGATCAATATGAATCTTCTCTTTTAAGTGGTACTTGGGTTGACTTTGAATATATAGAGGAGAAATGAAACCCTAAACACTATTCTGCTTCCCAATCAAAATAACGTAAATAATGCTTAACGGTTTTTCAACTTTTATTATCAATTTAAATACAAAGCTTGCAAGGGCACAGATAATTATAAAATAAAATGTGCTATCAATCTGGACAGTCTAAAACTAAAAGCAGAGCTAATAGCTGGAAGGTAGAAGAGAGAGAAGTGGAAAAGAGTAAGGATAATTATGTTATCATATTAGACTATGGAAAGTTGATGGAAAAAATAAAAAATATTTAATATTGACTATACAATGTATAATTAATATAGTATATTAATATAAAATACATAGTTATAAAGACATTTGAAGGTTAAAGATATTTAAATGTATGAAATAGAAGAAATAAAAATAAACATCAAAACTGAATAGAAAACTTAAGAGGACACTATATGATTATATTTAAATAAAATTCAAAAGCAGGCAAACAAATTCACGGTGTTAAAAGGCAGAGTAGTGACACCCTTTGAGGGAGCTAGTGGCTGAAAGGGAACAGGAGGGGGCTTCTGGAGAGCTGGTATTGTTGTCACTTGATAGGTTACACAAGTGTGCTCACTTTGTAAAAATGCACTGAACTGCACTAATAATGTGTGCCCTTTTCAGTTTGTTATACTCCAATAAAAATTTTTAGAAAGAACAAAAAGAAAGGGGAGGGGAAGGAAGGTGGGGGAAAATATAAGTGTGCTCAGATTCAATAGTGTCTAATGCTGATAAATCTGGAAACCACAGAATAAGCCTATTATTTATAAGAACTAAAACAAAAATTGTCATTACACACTACACAAATATTCTGTCCACACTCATGATTTCTGATAACCCTGAGCAAAGTAAGGGTTCACACCCAGACTTCTATTTCATGTGAGATTAGAGCCGCAGACAAAATACACATCTGTTTCCTTTAAAATATGCATTAGTCCCAGGGACCGCCCGGTGGCGCAGCGGTTTAGTCCGCGCTTGGCAGCCCGAGGTTCGTGAGTTCGGATCCCGGGCGCCCGCCGACGCACTGCCTGGCAGCCATGCTGTGGCGGCGTCCCATATAAAGTGGAGGAAGATGGGCACGATGTTAGCTCAGGGCCAGTCTTCCTCAGCAAAAAGGGGAGGATTGGCAACAGATGTTAGCTCAGGGCTTGTCTTCCCCACAAAAAAAAAAAATAAAATAAAATAAAATAAAATAAAATATGCATTAGTCCTGGATCAGTTCCACATGAGTTAGATGGTTTTTTTCTGTACTACTAAAAGATTAAATACTTACCATGATTAAACATTTAAACAAGTGAGCTATTGGTACATATCAAAAGTAGAGCTCCATGTAGGATTTCCCCTAGCTTATCACTTAGACTGGGTATTAAAATTAAAAGGAGCACACCAGGGAGGTGAGGAGCTGGAAAGATAAATATAACAAAGAATAAAAACAGTTCTGTAATTGCTAGAATGTGACTACAAAGGCCAGTTACCCATCCTAACTTAATAATTAGCAACAATAGAAAACACATAAATAATAGAGTACAAAGTATCTTCTGATACTTCTGATAATAATACTACCTTCTTCTATGAGAAATTATACTGGATACAATAACTAGAAATTTTTGAAAAATCACATGCCCACAAAAATCTTAAATTTTCACCAATCTGATATTTAGATTCATTTTGTAGGAAGACCCACTCTTAATATTCTATAGAATTCAACTCTCTCTAATTGATGAATTCAAAGGGACCTCAATCAAACTGCCAACAATAATTTTCCTAGAAGACGACAAATGACTTCAGCGTACACGTGGAAATGTGATCAGATGTGAAAATTCTAAAAATGAAAAGTGATGACAAAGAATCTGCCTGAATGGTAAGATCTTATAAAAATACAGTGAAACAGTATGGCACCACTGCCAGAGGAGACAATCAATGGGACAAAAGAGTTCAAGGACAGACTCAAGAATGTGATGAAATCTAGGCACAGCACTCAAATCAGTGGAGAAAAGATAGATGATTTAATAAATTATGTTGAAACAACTGGCTAGCCTTTTGCTTCTTAAAAAAGATGGCTACCCAACATCCCCTGGACTTTTTAATTTTCTTATTAATATGGAAATTTACAACACATACTTTGCACTAAAATTAATTACAGATGGACCAAAATACTAAAAAGTCAAAGATCTAAAATGGGTCGCAAGTTAAGAGGGCTGAGCAGCTAACTAAATGTGTGAATCCAGCTGTGAATTCACTGTAGCGAACTAGAAAGCATCCATGCTTTCCCAACTTCTTTTACATCAAGTCTCTCTGGGGCAAGCTGACAAAGCAGACGTCTGCAGAAGGAACTCAGGTGGGAGCTCTGGTTGACCTGTGGGCTGAGGGATCAACACTTTGGCACACCTGAAGACTACTGATGGCATCCCACCTGGGAAGTTCTGAATTAGAAACTCATGCCTTGTCTAAAAGAGCAGTAGCCATCCAATTCTATCTAAGGGTTACTATATGGCAATGCAAGCCCAATGTTCAATTTGAAACTTTTCAAGAGAAGATGGAAGTCTAGACTGTTATGCAAAAACATTGGCAGATACATATTTTTTAGAACACTGTGAGGGGCCAAACAAAACCCATCTGTTGACCAGATCTGTCCCATAGGCCACCAGCATACAAGTTCTGATTTAAATGCAAAAAAATGAAACCATTCAAGTGCCAGCAGAGAACACATGACATTATTTTCACAATCTTGGTGTAGGAAAGACCTTTCTAAGCACAATCAAAACCAGAATCCATAAAGGACAAGACATTTAACTACATAAAAATTTGAAACTTATGTGTAACCAAACATTGTGAACAAGCCTAAAGACAGATGACTAGTTTCCCCCCAGGCTCTAGCAGAATGTGGACTGCTGCAGCCTGGTCACAGGTCTTCTTCTTGGGGGGGAGGAGAGTGCACCAAGTTTAACAACAGGACCACCTGGAATAGAGGAAGAGTTTCCTAAATGAACCAGAAAGGCGGAGGAAGTAGAAAAGCATCCAGAATGGTCCAGAATTACAGGCACCATCATCTATTACTCAATAAATATTAGTTGAGTAAGTTGGAGTCTACATGTTTCATACTTTAATATGTTTTTAAATATTTAATAATATAAATAAAAATTGATCAGTGATATTATGAATTCCTTCTGGATGTCAAATGAGTTATTCCTAACTGCTTCTGAATGTTAATATGCTCCCCTCAATCAACAATGATCATGTAGTTTATGCAAGAAGGCAGTTAACATATGTGCCGAGTTGGAGGAGACATGTGAAAGTTGTGAAATGTAACTGATGGAATTTCCTCCTTCAGGACTCTCATGATAAGGTGGATTTCATCATGATATTTGTTCCAGCACATGCTGAATATATGCACATTTCCCCAAATCACTGCAATATGGAGTTTCTTGAACTCAGAATTAGGATGCTGATCTAATATAACATCCACAGAAATGAGTTGAGGCTCAGAGAGTACTAGATGTAAAGAAAATATGTAGCCATCTAACGGGTCTGACTCCATGTAGAGAAAACTGAAATTTTCACACATTTTCCTGCACCAGAGAGTTTATAAGTTGCAAAAATGAAAAGGACCAAACTTATTCTTCGAAAAATAGATTATAAAACTAAATATCGTCATATGTTTGAATCACGGATTTCACGGTTACCTGTTGCCACTGCTGTTGACTCTTTCAGTAAACGCCATTGCTCCCAGTCAGTGGAAAGTGACAAGTCTATTCATCTGAAAGAGAAACATAAACCCATAAGTAAACTCATAGGTAAGCCTGATCTGTAAGAAATCTTATTGGAGACAGAATTCGAAGTTCTCTTTTGTATTAGAGAATGGTTCTTCACCAACTCCCAAGTTGCATGAACAATCCAGCTAGCTTACATCAAAGGCCAAATGCAATTCTAATTTTGAGGCTGCTACTCAAAGCCATTTCAGCAAGAAAAAATGTGCACAAGTTTATCATGAGGAGAAAGAAAGGAAATAACATTCCCCCAGTGTCTACTTTGTGCCAAGCATTGTTATGCCCTTTTAAAAATGACATTTCATGTAAACATTACAATAAACTTGCAAGGTAGATACTAATACTCCATAAACTGACACCCCATTTTATAGATAAGACTAAAACTCAGTTTTAAGTAATTTGCCTGAGATAACAGGTTGTGTCAGCATCCTCACTAGAATCAAAAGGAAGAAAGAGTATGCACGAGAAAGGAAACCAACATTGATTTTCACATAAGAATTCAACACTTAATAAAAAAAAGTGGGCCCCAGTAAGAGCCAATCTTAAGGTTTTACTTCCACTTTTAAAAGGTACTTAATCCCCAAAGCAATTCTTGAGCATTCTCTCATAACAGTACTGGATTTAAAAAAAAAAGTTGTTATCCAGTCTGAGCAGATGGCCTTGGTACTGTCTTGTGTATGTCTAGAAACAACCTCTCTATGGTTAACACTATCAACAGCTGTTTCCTTTTCCCTTTCTTGTATGTGTTTGTAAATTTACTGCACTTATCCTAACTTGCTTTAAATAGTTTCTATTTTTTCAAACATCCTTAAGGCAAAGGGCATGTTACTAAATTATATCAGTAAAGATTTAACCAACTATTTGATACAAAGGGAAACTCTACATTACATCTGTAACAATTTTAGCTTGCCTGCTATGTTTAAGAGGCTAACTGTTACACTTTTGGCTAAGGCTGAAACACTGAATAAAGCCCTTCAACTCTACTCTGACTCCTGATAAGGTCTTTTATGACACCCTCCATAAAATTAAAATTGCTGACTACAGTGTTTCCATACTAGTAGATATCGTTTGTCACTCTATCTCCTCCCCTGAAAGAATACCAACGCGGATGCCGCAAATATTCTAATTAAACTCACACTAGTAGAGCTCTCAGTTTTTCTGGGTCAAAACATGCTTTGGAATCAGACACTACTGCAACCAGCTATAGCAGCCCTAGGCAAGTTTCCTAAATTCTCTAACTCAAATCCCAATCCCGACCCCTTACTCTCTCTCTCAAACACACTTCTGTTTCTCTTTCTCCCCCGTCCTTCCCCCCTCCTTTTAATCCCCCCCCCAATTATTTTCTCTCTCTTTCCCCCTACCTTTCCCTCCCCGCCGCCCCTGCCCTTTTGCTGCTCTCTCACTTTCTCTCTCCTGACAAGCAGGGCTGGCAGTAAGTGATCAATAAAACAGTAGGCATTTGTTTGGGCATTAATCTTCCTAACACTGTATAAAGGCTTCTGAAGAGTCTGTGATGGCAGTCCTCCACACGACCCTCCCAATGAAGATGCCCCACCCCTAGGGCTGGTTGGTGGAGAGTGAGAGGGCAGTGAGGAAAGAGGCCAACCTTGAGAAAGTGGTCCTGAGTTCACTCGTTTGTTCATTTAGTCACCGAGCCAACAATTTTCCCTGAGCACCTACTCCAAGACAGGTAGTGAGAATAAGAGAGTGAAGAAAACTGAGTCTTACCATGACTGAGCTTACAAACTACAGGAGGTAAGCCAAGATGATACATAATATATAGATGTTAGATATTAAAAGGTGCTATAAGGAAGACAAAGCAAAAGTATAAAGTGCAAGAGAGAAACCGAGCTAAAGTGCTGCAATTTTATATAGGGTGGCTAGAGAATGTAATATTTGAGCAAAGACTTAAAGGAAGTGAGGAGCTTGCTGTGTGGATCTGTAGTGAAAAATAGTTCTAGAACTCTGGGAGATAATGATGTGTCAATGTAGGTTCATCATTTGTAACAAATGTACCACTCTAACGGGAGCTGTTGACTATGGGGGAGGCAGTGCATATGTGAGAGCAAGGTCTATGGGAAATCTCTGTATCTTTGGCTCAATGTTTTGCTCTGAACCTAAAATAGCTCTTAAAAAAATGGTCCTAGAGACTGACAAGTCCAAGACTGAAGAAGTCAGCTGAATCCCTCCATCTCACCACTGGCTTCTTGCGTGGGTGGGTCGGTGGAGTACAAAGTGAGAGAGACATATCCTCTGAGGGATCTGGCCCATGGGCACAGCCAGGGACATGTCTGTACAATTCAAATTTTTAAATTTGCCGGGAGGCACAATCCCTTCCACAGAGGCAGGGGCAAGGAGGCTGCATCTCCAGATTATTGACTGTTATCTCAGTTATGTCTCACAGAAAAGACAAAATCAGTCTATAAAAGGCTGTTTAGGTGCTGATGTATGTCTGATTTGCACAGCTGTATGGAGCAGCCATTAAACTCAGATACAAAGTTAGGTTAAGTTAGAATGAAAGTCTACTGTAGTCAGGAGATTACTATCTTAAACCACTGCTAGGAAAGGAAATTAGTATATGCTGCAGTTAATTTCTCCTTCACAGAATCGTTCTTAAAAATATAGTCATGTGTACAAGGAGATATGTGCAATAAAATACTGTTTATAATAAAACTGGTAACAACCTAATACATACCAACAAAAAATGGCTAAATGATACATCATAGTGACAGGCAATGTAACATCAAAAAAACACAGGTTCATCCAAACAAGATGCTGAACAAAATGTACAACGTGAGCCAATTTGTTTAAAAAGAAAATGCTATATTTTTATATTTATGCATAACACACATGTGAGCACGCACATATACCAAACTCTTACTAGTGGCTTCTTTGGAAAGGGTCACTTTTACCTTTTATTCTGTATGCTGTGAATCCTTTATTACCTGTGTAAACATTTTTTCTGTAAATATGGGGGTCGGGGGAGGGGATGTAGTTGCCCATACATCTATTGAAATCAGGTCTTCTTGAAGTTTTCATACATTTTTATATTATTTTCACTAGATAACAAAGACAAAATGGAATATACAGGAGGAGGACAGTTTAAAATCCTCCCATTAGGGACCGGCCGGGTGGCGCAGCGCTTTAGTTCGCAGTTGGCAGCCCGGGGTTCGCGGGTTCGGATCCCGGGTGCCCGCTGACGCACTGCTTGTCAGCCATGCCATGGAGGCGTCCCATATAAAGTAGAGGAAGATGGGCACGGATGTTAGCCCAGGGCCAGTCTTCCTCAGCAAAAAGAGGAGGATTGGCAACGGATGTTAGCTCAGGGCTGGTCTTCCTCATCAAAAAATAAATAAATAAATAAATAAAATAAAATCCTCCCATTAAAAAAAGGTGGGAAGATACCAATTTGGCTGTATTTAATAATGGAGTAGTGCTGTATAGCAGAAAGAGAAGAAGGTCAAGTGAGAAGGTGATCACTTTGGGCAAATTAAGCCCTACCGGCCTCAGTACTCCCATCTGTAAAATGGAAAATAGCCTACTTTACAGAGTTACTGAGAAGAGTGAATTATAATCTAGCTAAAATGCTGAGCACACTGACATGTCACAGGCATTCAATACATAGCAGCTCTTGTTAAGTCAGCAAAGTCTATGTTAAATTTTATGCAAGTGAAATAGACCATGTTTCATTTATGAATGCACCCTGCCAAGTATATTTAAGTGACTGTTCTATAGTCTTTCTAGCCTCTTGCAATGCAAATTTATTGAGAAATAAAAATGTCATGTATATCAAACTGCTTTTCTCCCCAAAATAGCAGGTAAAACAACTCAAGTAAAAAAATTTTTTACTTTTATAGACACTCACACCATAAACATATTAATTACAAGGAAAGAAAAAGAGGAAGGAGGCATACAAAATATGATTCAGGATTTTTTCAAATATTCTGGTCTAGGTCATTAAGTGCTTCCAAAACCTAGCACATTCCGGGGAGCCTACTCAGGAATCTTTATGACACGCTGGCTAAAAGGCCTGCTTTACCACCTACCAGCTATATGACCTCAAGAAAATTACTGTTCTTCTCTAAGGTCTAAGCTTTCTCTTCAGTAATATGGGGCTTCATGTGGCTGTTGGAGGGTTAAATAAAATAATGTTTGTAACATTTTTTAGCACAATGCCTGGTTCATGGTAAGTACTCAATAAATGGTAGTAGTTATGGTTATTTCTCTGCCAACCAAGCACACGCTCAGGAGAATCCATACATTAGAGAAGCTTTTCAACTGGATGAACAGAGCTAAGCAGGTCCCAAAGCCCCATGACCATGACCCAGTTTCCAAGGGTGAATATGAGGAAAATTGCTCTGCCCAGAGGCCAGACTGGTCAGTCGACCCGGGCAGATCTACTTCCCTTCTCATTCCCCATACATACCCTCCAGGAATAACAGTCTCTTGGTAATGGGCAATGTGTCAGGGGTGAGTCATGGATCATATACTCAGTTTTCATCTGTATTCTCCAGAACTCTGGATCTTAATCTCCCAAGCAGATCATAATGATAGCAGAGGCCCAAAACGACCTTGCAGTTGCCCAAAATGATCACGTGCATTTCCTTTAGCTTTCCAACGCCACATGGAGCCCACAAGCTTAGAAATTCATAATGGAACATGATTTCCCCAACTATCTCTTCTCCACTTCAAATCCTTGTTCAAAGGGGTTATGGGCTACCCCAAACTCAAGTACACATTCCAATCTTTTTTTTTTTTTTTTAAGGAAACTGGATTTATTTTTATTATTTTTTACAGCTTTTTTAAAAGTGTAATTTATATAACATAAAATCCACTCATTTAAAGTACTCAGTTCAGTGGGTTTTTGTATATTCACAGGGTTGGGTAACCATCACCACTAGCTAATTTTAGAACATTTTTATCACTTCAAAAAGTAACTCCATACCCTCTGGCAGTCACATCCCATTCTTCCCTCCCTGTGGGAACAACTAACCTAGTGTCTCTCTTATGGGTTTGCCTATTCTGGACATTTCTATAATAGAATCATGCAATATGTGGTCTTTTGTGCCTGACTTCTTTCTTTCAGCATAAAGTTTTCAAGGTTCACCCATGTTGTAGCATGTGTCAGTATGTCAATCCTTTTTATTGCCAAATAACATTCCACTGTATGAATATGTATTTTATTTATCCATTTATGCCCATTTATCGGTTTATGGGCATTTGAGTTGTTTATACTTTGGGACCACTATGAACAATTCTGCTATAAACTTTCATGTAGAAATTTTTGTGTGGACACATACACATTCCAATTTTATTGGCTCCTTCTCATCCTTCAGGTCTCAGCTCAATGATATGTTCTCAGAGAGGCCTTCCCTGATCACCATGGCTAATGCAGCACTGCTGCGCCCTCAACCACACATCCAGCCAACCCACCATTATACTCCACGTGGGTTAGGAATGTGTCTAGCTGCACATGACAGTTGCTTAATTATAGAGGTTTATAATTCTCCTATAGCAAGTCTAGAAGAGGGTGGCTATGGGTATAGTTGTAGCTGCTCAATGAGGCCATCAGAAACTCTGGCTCTTTCTGTTCTGCCATATTTAGCACTTTGTCTTGATGCCTGTCATCTCATGGTACAAAAAGGTTGCTGTCATAACCAGATATCTCAGCTACATTCAAGGCAGGAAGATGAGAGGAGGAAAGTGTGGCTATGCCAGCCACATCTATCTCTTTTTGTCAGGGAAGGAAAATCCTTCCCCCAAACCTTGGCTATCAAAAAGCCAGAACGGGCCCAGTGGCGTAGTGGTTAAGTTCATGCACTCCACTTCGGCAGCCCAGGGTTCACGGGTTCCGATCCCGGCTACGGACTTACGCGCCGTTCATCAAGCCATGTATGGCAGGTGTCCCACATATAAAGTAGAGGAAGATCGGTACCAATGTTAGCCCAGGGCCAATCTTCCTCAGCAAAAAGAAGAGGTTTGGCAACAGATGTTAGCTTAGGGCTAATCTTCCTCACCAAAAAAAAAAAAAAAGCCAGAGCTAGGTCACATGGCCTCCTCAAGCTGCAGAGGAGGCAGGCAAATCAGGATATAAATTGTCATCACTGGCTGGGAACAAACATGATCTATCACCTCAGGCTGGGCACAGTGTAGTCCCACACACAATTAAGGTTCTCTTAGCAACAAAAAAACAGGAATGGGCATTGGGTAGGAAAGTAACAGTGTTGGGCACACGTATCTGTTCATAGTACTTACCACTATCTGAAATTAACTTACACTAAATAAATAAACGTTAATTGCTTATATTCCCTCAACAGACTGCAAGCTGCATGTCTAGCTTTACATATATGTCCCCAAAGCCTATATACATACACATATATATTTTTTTCTTTTTTGGGGGGGGAGGGGTGGGGAAGATTGGCCCTGAGCTAACATCTGTTGCCAATCTTCCTCTTTTTTTTTTTTTTTTTGGCTTGAGGAAGATTGTCCCTGAGCTAACATCTGTGCCAATCCTCCTCCACTTTGTATATGGGATGCCACCACAGCATGGCTTGATGAGCAGTGTGTAGGTCCACACTTGGGATCTGAACCCATGAACCCCAGGCTGCCAAAGCAGAGTGCGTAAACTTAACCACTACACCACCAGGCTGGCCCCCCAGAGCCTATATTTTAAAATTATTGTCAACTTTCTCACAGTGGGCAGGTATTATAGGTACTAGAATATAGTGAGGACAGTCTAGGTTATGCTATAGTGGCAAATTAACCCCCCAATATCAGCAGCTTGACAGAACAAAGACTTGTTTCATGTTCATTCTTTATGTCCACTGCATATTCATGTGTTGGGGTAGGGAGGAGGGCAGGGAGCTTTTCTCCACATCCAGAAACCCAAGCTATTGGAAGCTCCACAATCTTGAAATGTGGCTTCAGGGTTTACTGTAGTAAGAGGGAGTTAGTTCAAGGGTCTCACAAGAGCCACTTAAATGCTTCAGCCCAGAAATACACATTACTCCCACAGACAGCTCACTGGACAGAATTAACCACATGATTCTGTGTAACCAGAAGGAGGCAGAAAAATGAGGAAGCACATAAATATTGGTAGTAAATGTTTCTGCCTCGTTCCCCACGTCTGGTAAAACATCATACAATGCATTATCTCCATTTTAGAATTCAGATCCATTAAAGAAGTTTCTTGGAACTCAAAGTTAGGGATATTCAGTAAAGCAATTATTCCATATTATAAAGCAATACTTACCATTTTAAAAAAAAAAGAACAATTTTTTCCTTCAGGAGTAATAAAAGGAATTATTTATGTAGCACTTATTATGCTCTGCTCCAAGTACTTGCCAAATCTTAGCACCTTTAATCTACTCAACTCCCCAGTAAGGGAGATACCACTATATTAAGCCCATTTTATAAGGGAATGGAAAGTGTCGGGAAGCAATTCTCCATGGGTCTATGGCATTTCTGCATGAGATACAAGCAGAGGCGCCAACCGCCCTTGTTCTAGACAATCTTTAAGGATGCTTGTATAGACAACAGCCTTGGAAAACAGAGTGTCTCCTTCTAGAGCAAAGGGCAGGCATGCTTACGGCCCATTATAAGAGATTAGAATTCCCTAAGCTCAGGATTCCTCTCCTGTAAGGCAACCCACAGTGTTTGCAGGTGTCACTTGGCTCTCCCCACATCTCCCTTTGCAAACTAGGGTTTAGGGAACCAGCGTAAGGAAATGTTGATACTGTGGCTACAGCTATTAGTACGAGTAATAAAGTCATTCCCAGGAGTCCATGAAACTGTGGCAGGTTTCCCTGTTAGCTTGACAGTAGGGTAAAATCTCAGAGCCTTCAGAGTTCTTGACAATAAGTTAAGTAAATCACCTAAGGTCTGACAGCTAGTAGGTAGCATATCCAAGATTCAAGCCCAAGCTGTCTGGCTCAGAAACCATGCTTTTAAATTCTCTGCTATACTCTGGTAGTTCTCAAAGTGTAGTTCCAAAACTAGCAGCATCAATATCACCTGCAAACATGTTACAAATGCAAATTCTTGGGTATCACCACAGACCTACTCAATCAGAAACTTGGGGGGGAGGGGGGAGACACATCTGTGTTTTAACAAGCCTTCCAGGAGATTCTGACGCTTACTTTGAAAAACCACTGCTATACTGCATATATATTCACTGAATCTGTAAGACTGAAGGAAATGGTATGGGTATATCCTGATTTACATAGGGATGTGAACCGACTCTTCATAACTTGAATAATAGATTTCAAGCAGTTAAGGGAGATGGTTCGTAAGCCCTTGCATTTAATTTTTAGGAAGGTAAGGACCTTAATCTGGTGCAAATAAACATCACATGTCTGTTTACTAGGTCTGCATAATATTTTCCTTTGGAGTCACAAATATATGTCCAGAATGCTAGATGAAAATACCTGCTTTTTTATTCCCATAATGATCAGAAAGAATTACTTAGCCAAGGAGAAACACTATTTATATTTTAGTCAAGCTGTAATTCTTGAAAAACAGGAAACCACATATCAACACAGCCAACACAGTGTACTACAGTAGGAAGGGCACTGGCTTTGAGTCACAGAGTCAAGTCACTTAACTTCTTCAACTCAATTTCCTGATTTTCAAATGGAAAATGAACTCCAACTTCAGAGTTGCAATTAGGCTTAAATGATATGTCACGTGAAGCCATTGGCAAAGAGCTTTTGTGCTATGAGAATGTAAACTCCACCTGCACGGGCTCTTTCTTGATCATGATGTCACCAGTTTCTCAATGCTTAGAGTATTGTCTGGCACATAGAAGATGCTCAATATTTATGCAGTATTAGGAATGAATATGAGGTATTATATTAATGATGTAATTGATACCTCTGGGCTCCACTTGTCACAATAATCTCAGTCTTTTAATAGGAAAAAGTCACTCGAACAAGAAATCCTTAGTCATGTTTAAAATGGGCCAGATAATTTAAGAAAATCAGCTGACTGTCTTCCCCTGGAGAACACTATTGGAAGAGTTCTGTCCTAAGGCATAAGACAAAAACTCTTATTAGCAACCCTGATGGCCTTAGAGCCTCATGGTTTCGAGTCTACAATAATCTACTGTGCACATATAAACACAGTCAGGAATAAAGGACGTGCACCTACAAAGGACTGCATATTTCACATTTACTTCTGCACTATGGTAGAATTTTAATAAATAGATTACAGGGTTTATGTAATCTATTTTAATAAAATCTGAGATTCAATTCAGCAAATATTAAATAAGCTACTACCGTGTATAAAAAAGAGACAGCTAGAAAACCAGTGCCAATTAATTCTCATCTGGAAACAGAAATCATTGTTGAATTTATAATTTAATGAGGAAAATATAATCTATTGACAAAACTTTGTGTACTTATGGTAAATGCAGGTCCTTAGTTTGTACTCTCTCCAACATAACTTTCTTGATCTCCTGAAAAATTAGTTAATGGTCTAGAGTCTTGAAATAGGGGAACTTTGGGCTTTTAGCTTCAACAGATATATCTAAGCTAGCAAATGAATCCAAGTGGAAGGACAGCTCTCAGTGGAGGGCTTTAAAAGTAAGGAGACTATCCCAACTATGTTCCTACTCCTGAAGAGACATCCGTAGGTTATATTGTCCCCTGTGTTTGTCTCATACTGATCCAAATATTTATATATAAATTAGCTCTACTTTTTTTTCCCCCCCGCTGAGGAAAGATTTGCCCTGAGCTAACATCTATGCCAATCTTCCTACATTTTGTATGTGGGTCACCGCCACAGTATGGATGATGAGTGGTGTAGGTCCACATCTGGGAACCGAACCCAGGAGCTCAGAACTCAGGCCGCAGAAGCAGAGCATGCCAAACTTAATTAACCACTAGGCCATGGGCTGGCCCCTAAATTAGCTCTACTTTTTAAAAAGTGAAAGCATAAGGCCATCTCAAGATTTGGAATTTTAACAGTCAACTAACTTCATAAGGGATATGCAAATCTGTTTGATGAAAGAGCACAAATTACAGAGTTGAGCATAAAACTCCTTTCACTTGCTTTTTAAAAACTACTGAAAACAAGTTTGCCTTATTCCAAGCTTAATTTTTTAACCCATCTTTTTGACTTCCAAGGCAATTTATAATTTCAACTGAACAACCACATGGCTACAGTGATTTGTAGAGGTTCCTAACAAAGATGCAACTCAGATATATGTTTTAACTGAAGAGTCCTCTTCCAAATTTAATCCAAAACCCAATTAGGCAAGTATCTTAGTTAATAAAAAAGTAACTTTCAGCTCAACCAACTCCTTGCAAAACTCAGTTAAATGAGATAGGAAACAGGAGAGACAGTCAGTTTTGATGTAGTCTAACTACTTACTGTCTTAAAACCCCACAGTGAAACAGTGACTTCTGGTGGCAAAAAAATCCATGAATATTCTTGTAGGAGAAAGCAATGTTTAAAATCAACTAGGCTTTATTCTTGCCATAAATTCTCAGTCTCTGGATGATCTTTGTATTCTAATTTAAAACACTGTGATTCTTCAAAATTTTATTTTTACAAATTGAAGAGTTAAACAAATGACAAATGCCAAAGACACGACAGAAATTCAATTGCTACAGTGAATAAGACATGTTAACTCTGATATGTAATAGTTCATTCTCTTCCAGCAAGTGGAAAGCAACGACTTCACAATCGCATACCTGCAAGTCCTACACCCTCAGCCTCATCATCCCTGTGAGTTATATTTAGAAAAAGAAAAGAAAGGGGGGAAAAAGTCCCCAATATCTAAACTCATTGTTTTCAAAGCCTTTTGCCCCATTCCTCAATACTTCTTCGTCTTAAAGTGACCAAATCTGTCCCAAATCTTTTCCTTGGTTCCCTCTCTCCTAAGTTAGCTGATTCAAATTAGTTTTCCTCGTCTTAAGTACTACTTACCTACTCTCTTGCTTTCTCTTCTAGTCCCCCTTCATTCTCTTGGGTCATTGTCCTTCAATTTTCTCCATTTCCTTTCTGCATATTTTTCTTCAAATACAATACTTTCTGACACTGGCAAGAGACAACACCTTTAAATTAAACCAGGCGAACCATCCAGAATTTTCAGCTCTCCTGTGAATTATTTCCAGAATATCCACTCAAGGAATCCTTTCCACTAAAGATGAAAGGCAAGCTAAGGAAATACATTAGACAGAGGAAGTAAACATTGAAACAGGGCCATGCCTAGGTATTCTTAAGCCTCTGAGCAGAACTAGATTCCCGAGTCCAAAGGTCTTTTTCTTTTTCACGCCTTCTACCCCCACTCGGAGTCTGACACCAAGTAGGTCCGGGAGAGCCATCCCACCGCCGCCTGTCTTCTACGAACGCCGCAGGACCTTGCTCTGGAGGAATCTCGCGCTAGCCAAATCCCCACAGCTCTCAGGCCGCTCTCCTGCCTGATGTTTCTCTGCCTCAACTGCCAAGTTCTTCTCACTTTGCAACGGTCTCAGGGACACTAGGTCTTCGCCTTAATTTACGGTGTCACCTTAAGATTTTAAATCTGTCTGGTTCCTCGATGGTATGTCATACCCCCCATTCCCGCCTCCAACGTGCCCCAAAAAGGGTCAGAATTACCCCCATCCCACCTTTAATAAAACAAAACACAACACTGTCTGAAAGGCCTTCCGCCTCCCCCCTCCCCCCTCCCCCCGCTCCCCTTCCCCCAGCCCCCGGAGACTAGCTCCCGGAAGATTTCGGACACATCTCCACCTCCAAAGCCAAGGGTCTTCCTGGGACAATTTGCATAACAATATGGGGTGTGTGTGTAGAAACTCCTAGAAGACAAACCCAGTAGGAAAGTATCAAGACCCTCGAAGGTCCCTCGCAGTTTCATTAATGTAACTACCATTACATTAAGGCAAGGTACAATTCATACAACCCTCTAATTCCTCTCCCTTTTAATTCGCCCACCCCCGCGCTCGCAATGTCGGAGGGCTCGCAGGCAGCAGTCACAGAGGATCAGACACCGGGAAAAATTATTAGCAAGAGAAATTAACCAGTGCCATGTTCTGCAGACGCCGTCTCCCTCTGCCCCAGGAGCAAGTCTAAGAAGGTGCCTCCAACTTTTCCCCTCCCTCTCTGGAGGCCGACACACGCTTCCTTCTCAATCACGTTTAGATGGGATTGGAACCACTAATCTCTCTCCACTAGACGCAAGGGGGAAGGGTGACAATGACGGGGGAGGGGAGTGGGGGTGGAGGAGAGAAAAGCCCCGTTTTTACCTCCCGAGAAACTTCTGGGACTCGTCTTATTACGCAACCCGGGGACCGAGTTCCAACAACGGAACATCTTTCCGCAAGAAGCGGGGCGCAGGGGCAGATGTTTGATGTTGACGGGTGAGAGTGGGGGAGGAGTGTGGGTTTCTTCCTGTGTTATCCTCCCCAGTTTTTCTAGACGGTACCTGCCGCGGATTTGCAAATTAGGGCGGTGCGAGCTCTGCGTCTCCTTCGCCGGTTCTCCCCGAAGGTTCCCACCGGAAAAGTGGGAACGCCAGCGACTTGAGTCAGCATGCTGGAAGCCGGCGGCGAGGCGGGGAGAGCCTGGGCTTCCCAGAAGTCAGCGGCTGCTGCGTGCGGGGCCAGGCTGACCCCTAGCCCGGGGGGGCGCAAGGCTCTGCTTACCTTCCAGACCCTTGGTCCTCCAGTCCCGGTCGTGCGCCCTCGCCGCCTCCGCCCTCCCCTGACCTGTTGCGGTGGGGAAGAGGCGCGGGTGCGGAGAGCGCAGGGGAGCGCGTCCTCCCGGGCTCCGCGGCTGCTCGCGCGGCGCTCGGCTCCAGAGCGGTGGAGGCGACAGTGCGACTGTGCCCGCGGCGCGCGCAGGCGGCGGCCGAGTGCGCAGAGGCCGCGCGCTCCCGTCTGCTCGCTGGCTCGCAGGCTCGGCGCGCCCGCCGACCCAGAACGCCCGGGCGGCGAGGCCACGCCCTCATCGGGAGGCCACGCCCCTCGCCGCCCTGCTCCGACCCCGACCCCCCCTCCGGGCCGAGGTACCCTGCTCCTCCCGTCCCACGCCCTCTAGCTGGCGCCACCCAAATGGCGAGGATGGTCGCGGCCCTCCCCGGGAGACTGGTGGGATGATCGAGGGGGAGCTGCAGCTGAGGATGGATATGGTAGTGACCGCACCGGCCGCGTGGGTGACCCTGCCCCGGGCTGCTGTGGGGCAAAGAGAACACTTTCGCTTTACAGCGAGATTAAGCTCAGGGTCAAGTTCTGACTAAAAATGTCAAGAAGCCTTCTTGCAATCTCCTATACAATTGAAACAGACTCTGTGCCCTTTAGAGGAGATAATAACTAACATCTGGGAAGGGTTTTACAGTTTATAAAGGGCTTTACACACACAGGCCCGTCTCATCTTCACAGCCTTATAAAACAGATATATTATTGTTGTCATTTCCCAAATAATGAAACCAAAGAGCTGAAAATAAGTATTGTGCCCAATGTCACAAGCTACAAAATAGCATGGGAACCTGGGTCTCTTGAATCCAGCCTCTTGAAGAGCCTTCTTGCTCTTCACCAGCCCAACCCCAGAAAATTCTAGTGCGTGTAGCGGCTTCAGTAAACGGACCCAACAGAAGAAGGGAAAGCGTAATGTTTAGTGAAGTTGCCACCCGATGCCTAAAGTGAATATATCAAGGAAAGCATCAAGGTGTCGTCTTTGCCTCGTCTCACCTTGCTCCCTGCAAGAGATGCAGAAAGATTACATCAAATGGTCCGGATGGGTTTTTTTCCCCAATACCCCCCCTTTTTTGTGTGTGTGAGGAAGACCAGCCCTGAGCTAACATCCGTCGCCAATCCTCCTCTTTTTTGCTGAGAAGACTGGCCCAGGGCTAACATCCGTGCCCATCTTCCTCCACTGTATATAGGACGCCGCCACGGCATGGCTGACAAGCAGCGCATCCGCTGGCGTCCGGGATCCAGACCGGTGAATCCCGGGCTGCCAAAGCGCGAACTAAACCGCTGCGCCACCAGGCGGGCCCCATTTTTCCAATATCTTAATGGCTTAAAATGGAAGAAATTATTTGGATGAAGAAAATCACCTTACTCAAATGTAATATGATGTAAATGTAAATTAATATAATGTATGAAAATAACCCCTCCAGTGCCCTCTGTGTTTTTTCCTCTTCTTCTTTTTTCTTTTTGTTGCTTTGCTTTGCTCCTCATGATTCCTTCATTGTCCACATGACACAGTGTTGGATTGAAAACCTAATCTGTAGATATTTGCATTTCCAAATTAAACCCCTGGCTACTTAATTTCCCATGGATTGTTTTCCAAAATATAACTTCTCCCTGCTCCCTATGCTCCCGTCGTGATATTGATTTGATTTACCTTAATAGCTAAAATAATTAAGGTATCCCTGATGAAATCTGCCTCTAGGTGAAAGCTTTGGAGATCCTCCCTGAGCCGGTGGAACGGGAGTCTCCCCTGACAGATGAGTGTTTGTGCACTTCTTAGAGGTTTCTAATAGAGACTGACATCTATTTTTATCATAACAAATATTTTAACCTTTTTGTTAAGAAGCTAGTATATTCCATTGTAAAATATATATAAGGGGCCGCCCGGCGGCGCAGCGGTTTAGTCCGCGCTTGGCAGCCCGGGGTTCGCGAGTTCGGATCCCAGGTGCCCGCAGACGCGCACTGCCTGTTAGCCATGCCGTGGCGGCGTCCCATATAAAGTGGAGGAAGATGGGCACGGATGTTAGCTCAGGGCCAGTCTTCCTCAGCAAAAAGGGGAAGATTGGCAACAGATGTTAGCTCAGGGCTGGTCTTCCCCACAAAAAAAAAAAAAAAAAAATATATATAAGCATAGTAATATTTTATAATCTGAAAGTTTTTACTACTCCTATCTACAGCTTTTCCCTTTGTTGTGTTCTTTTTTCTCATCCCTTAATACTTCCTAATACCTTCAAAGTGTAGTTAACTTAGTAAATGATGTTGACAGAAGTTTGATAATTTTATTTTCTTGCTTTTGGAGTTGAGGGATGTAATTTTGCAAATTTTTTTTGTTGAAGATGATGTAGCTCATCCCATTTATATGAATATTCTTAGGGCAATGTGCCAGGTGATGGGCCATATCAATGACAAAAACAAACCTGTTTTCCTGAGATCCCAGGACTAGCAGAAGCAAGCGAGTAAATAAGCATTCCAATGCACACTCCTATTGGTTAATTTCCTGAAAGATGATAGGTTATTTAAAAACACTTAAATCAAAATTAATTTTCCATGATAAATAAACAAAGCAGGGTAGTTCTTCCAGTGTGTTTTTTTTTTTTAAAGCTAACTTTCTGCTTTTTCTCCAGGTCACATTAAATAAATGGCTAATAAGCAGGCTGTTTTAAATAGTGATTATACTAGATCTAAATTTTTTTAAATTTATAATATAAACAAAAGAAAAGTAATTATACAGTAGAGACGCAGATATTGAGCTTTATTAGCTACATTTTCCTGTATCTTCTTCATTACAGGATACTTGTTACATTTTTACACTCAATGAAATTCTAGCACTTTCCTAATCTTGACAACCTAGTCACATATATTTCTGATTATGTTTCTGCTAGGGTGAAGCATATCTCTGACATCAGTGATCTTTTCAACAGAACTGGAAAAAAAATTTTCCCTTTTATAATACAACGATGGTACTTTTTTAGCTACCTCCTCCTGTGAGGACTCCTGGGATGTTACCTGATAATTTTCAGCCAAGATTTTACTTAAAATTTAAAGACAAACAAGGGAACCCCCCTGAGACTCACAGAATCTCACAGGCTATATTCTCAGAGCACCTGAACCCTACACGGGGGCAGGAACACAACGTGAAGATGGAGACTGGTGGGGAATGTGCCAGCATCACAATGCAGATGGCTGTTTGCTTGGCCAGCCTGAAGTACTCCTAAGCTCCGCAGTGAGACCCAAGCATTGTAAACCAGCAGTTTCAATTACGTTACTCCAAAATTACTGCACATATATTTCAAACAGCAGTCATTTCTTCAAAGTGTAAATAAATCCTAACCAAACTGAGAGCTGAGCATATGCTTGTGAAAGAAAGCAACCAACCCAGAGTTGAGGGAAAGTGGTGACGCGGAGAGGGTGACATTGAGGAAGGAGGAGGAAGGGTTAGCCTAAGCCAGGTAAAGAGAAGTGGAGGAAGAGCCAGTTCCCAAAAAAGAACATGAACAAAGAGGGGGAGTAGGACCTCTGGGCAAAGATTACAAGGGGCAGTAATAAGAAATAAGACAGAAAAGGTCAACCTGAAACTGATGGCGAAGGTCCCCACATGCCAACCTAGGGAGTTTTCCTTTCCCACCTAAGTGCAAGGGGTAGGAGATTGATTTGATCAGGTTGCATTTTAGAAAGACTACTGTGGCTGCCATACAAAAATGAATAGCACACCGTCAGGCTGCAGTCACAATCCCTGAGACCACGGAAGAGAGTGTACTGAGAGCTGGGAATAGATTGTAGGCAGAGATGGAAATTCCCTGCTTTATGTCTCTACCTGGGAGGCAGAAATGCACATGTAAACCTGCTGTCTTTTGCTGTCAGAAGAACTAGGTGCACAATTATTACAATTAAAATAGCTGTCTTTATTCTATCATGAAAACTTTGCAAGAAACATGGTTCCTAGTGACCTGACATCACTTTTTCTAACAAGTACGATATGAGTTGCGTATTGTGTACGAGTTTTTGCTAATTGCTGCTATGCGCTACTTCCCAATCCCAGAGGGGATTGTGATTTTTTTTTAGTCATGTGATGTTATTGTTAAATCGATTTCATATTTAAAATAGTAATTTGGAAAATCCCAATGAATGTGGAGCAAAAGAATATGAGCACAACATCCTTATTTTTCTCTAAAAAATTAATGTAGGGTTTTAACTGAGTTTCTACAATTCACCAGACATTTTACACACATAATTTTATTTAATCCCCTTGAAATTGCGTATATATCTCCAGTTCATGAATAAAGAAACAATAGGCTCAGGGAGGTCATTCATTTTGATCACGATTATACAGCAAGTAAAGTGCAGAGGCAGGATTTGAACTTAGCTCTTCCATGGCTCAAGGTCATGTTCTTACCGCTATACACAGAATTAGAGTAGTCTGAATATCCCAACTAATGTCTTTATAGTTAAATTCACATCAGCAGGCCCAAGGGAGTTGGCAATGGGTTTTCATTCTAACAGTTACATCTGGAGGGTTAAATAGGAAGAAGATAAGGAAAGCTGTGTGATTTTGGGAAAACCAAATAGTTAGGAAGTGGAAAACGGAAAGAAATAACAGTCAGAGCCAGAATACAAGAGCCAAGGTGTGGTACCCCGTAGGAGCAGGACTGCGGGAAGAGCACCCTAAAGACAATGGTACAACTTTGAGAACTCGATACTCAATACTACGATTCACCTCATCACCTATCTCTCTTCTAAGTTCCAGACCATCACCCTCATTTGTTTGCAGGAAATTTCCACATGGCTGTCCCACAGGCAAAACACACAGCATATCTGATATGAAACTCATAATTTTTCACTCTGTCCATCCATTCTTCCACAACCCACCCACCCCAATTCCTCCTATTTGGTTTCCAACTTTCGTTAGTGATACCATTATAGCAGGATTCAGGTTCAAATGTCCTTTACCCACCAAGTTATATTTAACTTTCCTTTTAAATATCTCCCTCCTCTACAAGTTCCCTTCCCTTTTGTGTTTTATTTCTTCTTTCTTTCATTGAATACCTACTGTTAGGTACTAATTCTGTTCAATTCTGGGGATATAAAGACAAATAAGAGACTGGCCTTTTCCTTGGAGAGTTCACATCTAGAAGGAGAATGTGGAAGGCCGAATTTTAAGATGGCCCCCAAGATTCTCACTCCTGGTGTGTATTTGCTATTTAATTTCCTCTCCCTGAGTGTGGGTGAACCTGACTTATTCAGGTGAGCTCTTTTTAACTAATGCAGAGTTAAAAGAATTGTCATACAGTCTGCTTAGTGCTATGATAGAGGTATGCATAAGATGCTATCAGAGCATTCATAGGGACATCTAAAAAACATTGATGGACTCAGGGAAGGCATTCTGCCAGAGGTGGAATCTAAGATGAATCATAAAGGAAAAGAGGAAGTTGGTGAAAATGTGTGTGATCGGGGAGGGTGCAATGCTGTGTGGGCAGAAGGGGCTCAATATGCATAAGTCCCAAAGTGATAGAGTTCATAGTGAATTTTAGAAACTAGAAATACTTCAGGATGTCTGAAATTAGGGGAAGAATGGTAAAGGATGTGGATAAAGATGTAAGAAAGGATATGAAAAAGAAAACATTTACCATTTACGCATTGTATGCTATATGGTAACCCAGTGTGTAATCTCAACTGAGGTATATTCACAGAAACTCCAAGGATATACCTGTGTGTGCTGGGCATTTGCTTGCTTGCCTCAAATCCAGTCCCTGCTTTTCCTCTTCTCTGCTGTGAATCATAAGGGGTTGATTCTTGAAAACCACCTTTCTTAGCTTCTTTGCTGGGAAGCTGCCTTCTCACTAGTTTTGGCCAATGGATGGCACGGGGAGGAGGTTGGAGGGCAGGAAGAGAGGAGACCCCAGGGTGTTTCTCTTCTCTCTCTGCTGTGGGCAATGGCTCTGACCTGCAGCTGCACCTCCTCCATAGCTCTGGCTCCCACAGATCCTGATGAGGGGCTCTGCCTCCTGGTCTCTGGTAACGCTGCGTCCTTCCTTAGTCCCAGCCTTGGGGGGTGGCCGTTGGTTCCTGTGGTTGCTTAATCCCTGGGTAGCCCCACCTTCCCCTATTTGGTCTTTCAGTTCTTCAGTCTATCCCTTTTAACCAGTTCCCTTATTAAATTCTCTCTATTGGGTTATCTGGCATGAGTGTCATTTTCTTAACCAGATCCTTGCTGAATCACCATGTTTTACAGATGGAGAAACTGAGACTCAGAAAGATTGAGCAACTTACCTCATATCACACAGTTAGGAGATTGTAGGGGAGGGGGTGGGATGGAGACCAAGTCTGTGACTCTTTCTATCAAGCTGTGTTATCTCTCCATGCTCACTATCACCATACTGTCAGCTCCTTTTTATTTCACTGTTACAGTAGCCTCTGAACAGTTCTCCCTCATTCCTGTCTCTTCTCTCTCTAATCTGTCCTCCACAGTGTTGCCAGATGAGTTCTTCCTAAGCATATCTCTGGTCATGTGACATATCTGACAACTGCAAAGAGAATTAAGCATCAACTCTCCATTCTAGACTCATGACTTCCCAGAATAGTTCTAAAGCAGTCTTTCTGGCTTCACTTTTGTTAAACATTTTGCTCTACTAGAAATCTGTCCTTGACTTTCACTTCTGTGTCTTTGCTTATACTGTTTCTGTTCCCTTTAGCTAGAATGTTCTATTTCCACCTTTTGTAATAATATCTCTCAGTTCTACCTTTTGAAATATCTGTCCTTCAAATCTCATTTATTTGTTTATTCATTCAACAAACCTTGGCAAGGTATATTCTAGGCTTTCAAGATAGAAAGAACAAAATTGTTTCTATCCTCTAGAGTAGGGATTGGCAAACTTTTTCTGTAAAGGACCAGAGGGTAAATATTTTAAGTTTTGTGGGTCACATGGTCTCTGTTGCAACTACTCAGTTCTGCCATTGTAGCACAAAAGCAGCCAGAGACAGTACATAAATGAATGAGTATGGCTATTCCAATAAAACTTTATTTACAAAAATATGTGGCAAGCTGGATTTGGCCCGTGGGCTATAGTTTGCCGACCTGTCCTCTAGAAACTCACATCAAAACAGATGGAAAATCTAGCAGGAAATGATAATGAATAAAACATAGCAAAGAGATACGGAGGATAGAAGTAGAAGTGCCAGCATCTATGTCAGAAGAGTCTAAAAAGATGAAATTAAAAAGAATAAGAAAGGCACCGGCCCTGTGGCCTAGTGGTTAAGTTCAGAGTGCTCCATTTCAGTGGCCCAGGTTCGGATCCCAGAGGTGGACCTACGCCACTCATCGGCAGCCATGCTGTGGTGGCAACCCACATACAAAATAGAGGAAGATTGGCAAAGATGTTAGCTTAGGGCGAATCTTTGCAAAAAGAGGAAGATTGGCAATGAACGCTAGCTCAGGGTGAGTCTTCCTCAGCAAAACAAAAACAAAAACGAAAACAAGAACAAAGAAGAGGAAGATATATTTGAAGAAATAATAAAGTTAAATTTCCTGTAACTAATGAAAGATGAATGATTTCAGATAATAAAGTGCCAAGGAGAAGAGATAAGGAAAAATCAGACCTCGACAAGTTATAGTGAAATTTAAGAGTATCAGAGATAAAAAGTCTGCACCTTTCTAGAAAGAGAGAACTTGTGATCTACAAAGGAATAAGAACCATTAATATTAGACTTCTCAACAGCACAATGGCTGCGGGAAGACGGAGGAGTAGTATATAAGTACTGAAAAAGCTTGAGCGTAGCATCTTGTATTCAGCCAAAGTGTCATTCAAACACACAGGTGCAGTAAAAGTGACGCTCAGCCTCAGGCATACAAGTTCTCAGAAAACTTGCCACACAGACCCACACTGAAAACGTTTTTGAGGAAGTACAGGAATGAGAAGAAAAATTTAAAATCCAGACGTGCTTTAAGAGATATCAGAAGTAAGGGCAGTATATATTTAAGTAAAGTTTTTTCGGCCTTAAAAAAGAAAAAGCAACTAGGACCAAAGAAAAGAGAAAGAGAAAACATATCCACTTCAATGAAGAACTAAAATCCCAGATATTATTAATAGGATGGGTGCTTTGGGAGGAAACGAAAGGGACAGGTGGTCATGCTAATACATATTTCTCGTGTTAGGGTAATAATATGGATGTGACAAGTTGAAGAAGCAAATAGGGAGAAAATAAATAAAGTCATGGTTGTATCAGTCAGGACACAGAAACCACACCAATAATTTATCAGGGAAAGCTTAATGTAACAGTTATGAGCTAATAAAAGGTGGTTAACTTTTAACAGAGATAAAGGATGACTCTACAGAATAGCATGTGTAGGCAGCACTGCCTCCACGAAGGCTGAGAGAGAATACTCAAGGGACGAACAAACTTGGGAGAGACCCCACCCCCAAGGCTGAGATTCAGACCTCCTTGGAGAGGTGAGGCTGAAGTCCACCAGATGACAGAGACGTTCACTGGAGTGCTGCAGCCCAGAGCTGGGGTGCAGCCCGCAGGCCAGGGATGGTCGGCTGGAAGCCACTCACTAGGGTGGTGGTGAAATTTGCTGGAGAGTGAGTGCCCTCGGGTCTCTAGGAGACCTCATAGGAACAGGAAGATCTAGGAAGGGAAGCCACTGCCTCTGCTATGCTTTGCAGTGTTCCTCCAGTGCCCTCTGCTGCTAAGGCCTGGCAGTGTATCAGCTGGCAAGTGAAAATTATTCACAGGGTCCAGCTTCAAGTGGCTTCAGAGCTGACAAGCAATAAATTGATAACTGGCATAGTCCTTCCCCATTTTTTTTCACTCAGGGCTATATTATTAATATTCATCAATGTTCAGTTATCGAATATTCTACATTGTGCACACTTCCTGGTTATCATTTTCTTTCATTGTTTCTGGGTTATTTTACAGTTCTGTTAGTTGTAGAAAACTAATAATAATGCAAATGATTTTAGCCCATAGAAACGGAAATGAATTGTGTCCAGTGTCATATAATTATTTCCCTGTGGTTAGACCATTTTGTATCTTTTTATAAATTCATTCTAGCATTCCTTGTTAGCTATATATGTCTGGTTGTTTGAATTCTCCTTTGATCTAGTTGTAACATCTTACTGGTTTCCTCATTAAATAATGAGGTAAGTAAAATCTCTGACACAAATTCATTATATATTTGTATAAGAGTTACGATCTTAATTTTCAAAAATTTAGATCTTAAATAGGCCAGTCCTAGAGTAGTCAAATTCATAGAGATAGAAAGCAGAATGGTGGTTGTCAGGGCCTGGGGGGAGGAGGAATGGGGAGTTATTATTAAATGGGTACGGAGTGTCAGTTTGAGAAGATGAAAAAGTTCTGGGGACGGATGATGGTGACGTTGCACAACAATGTGAATGTGCTTAAAGCCACTGAACTGTACACTTAAAAATGGTAAACTTTATGTTATGCATATTTTGCCTCAATTAAAAAAATTATACTCTAATACCAGCTGTATTAATTGCTTCTCAAATTTAGTCACAATTCTACTCAATATTCTATTACCTAGAGACTAATGACTAAATTGTAAAGTTAACCTACAACAACTTGTATATAAAACAGGAATGGGAAAAAGAAGAAAATGGTTAATATTTACAAATAAGCACATACATGTAACAAGCAAAGAGAAAACATGAAAGCTACTACAGTACTTGTTTCTGTGACTAGTCATGAGGCCATAGTTGATATTTATGACCTCCTTCTTCCACTGCTTGTTCCATGTTTCCTTTGCTCTCAGCTAGAATCTCAGCTGGTCAGTTTTCTAGCAGAGAGACCTAAACCTTAATTTTTGAAGCATCTGTGTCCTCAATATTCCTCCCCCTTTTTGGTTATGGTTTTCTATTAATACTTACTATTGGGCGTGGAAGTACTAAGAGATGCTCCAGGAAATGCCCTGGTTCCAGACAGTCCTGTTTGTACTCATGGGTTAGCAGCAATCGAAGTTCTCCCTTGGCAATTGGGATCCATCACTCCAGCAGTTGGGAGACCCCTTTTACTGACTGTTGGTTTGTGACATAAGAAACCCAAGATGGCAGGTGGCAGCCTCAGCTTCCAATTTGGTGTGTACATTGTTGTGTTCCCTGGTGGAAGCATTCCTTCCTTGGGAACAAAGACCTTTAAAGCAGCAAATCTCAGAGTTGCCAGGATGGGAAGCAAAAACTTTGTGAGTGGGTTATTTGATATAAGAGTGAAAGGAGCCTCTCTTACTTACACCCTTTGATTCCTGAATCCATGTGTTCTGGTTGTGGAGGAGATGGCGCTATATAAGGATCTCTGATTCAAAGCACATACTGCACCTTGGAAGACAGAATCCTGTCTTTAAAGGTGTTGTCTCACATCTGGCACCATAACTGACTTTTCAGTAAACAATTCCATCTTTAAGTTGGAGTAGCCACTTCTAGATGCTGGAGTGTGTGGTAAGACCAGTTAATTCTATAGGCATAAGTTCACGGTTGCTTTTCTATTGCTGTGAAATGAGTTTCTTGATCAGAAGCAGTGCTGTGTGGAATACCAGGCTGGTGGATAAGGCATTCTGTGAGTCTACTAATGGAGGTCCTGGCAGAATTATAATGGGTAGAGAAGGTATCTATATCCAGAATATGTGTCTATTCTAATGAGGAAGATTTCCTGCCCTCTCAACAATGGAAGAGTTCCAATGTAATCAACCTGCTGCCAGATGGCTGCTGATCACCCTGGGCAATAGTGCCTTATCGAGAAGCCAGTGCTGGTCTCTGCTGTTGGCAGATAAGGCATTCAGCAATAGTGTTAACCAGGTCAGCCTCGGTAAGGAGATGTCCACGTTGTTGAGTCCATGGCCAGCCTCCATCCCTGCCATGACCATTTTGTTCATGCGCCTGTGGAGTAAGTACTGGGTGTCTGGGGAAAGAGGTTGTTTGACATCACAGAGCACGTCATTTTGTCCACTTGATTGTTAAGAGCCTCCTCTGCAGTGACTCTCATTTGGAGCACTCACACAGACACAAATATCTCTGCGGTCTGTGTCCTTTCCAAGAAGACCATTGATATCCTCTTCTCTGTACTTCTTTGTCACCAGTCTTTCAATCTGCTTCCTTCCCTAACCATCCAGCCAAGTTGTGAGCAACCACACGTGAATTAGTGTAGGTTCATACATCTATCTTCTCACAACTGATAAAGCAGATGTGCTAGTTTCCTCAGCTGCCATGAGAAATTACCACAAATCAGGTCACTTAGAACAGCAGAAGTTTATTGTCCTATAGTTTTGGAGGCCAGAAGTCTGAAATTAAAGTGTCATCATGTCCATACTCTCTCTGAAGACTCTAGGGGAGGATTAGTTCTCCCTCCTCCTAGCTTCTGGTAGTTGCTGCAATTCTTGGTGTTCCTTGATTTGTAGATTTATCACTCCAATCTCTGCCTCTGTTGTCACATGGCAGTTTCCCTGTGCATCCATGTCCAAATTTCCCTCTTCTTATAGGGACACCAGGCATTGGGTTAGGGCCCACCTTAATCCAGTATGACCTCATCTTGACTTGATTACATCTGCAAAAAATGCTATTTCCAAATAAGGTCACATTCACAGGTTCTGGGTGGGTGTGCATTTTGTGGGGGGACACTATTCAACCCAGTACAGTAGACAATCCTATTGGGAAGACTTCCCTCCACCACTGTCCAATGTCCATGGGTCATTTCTGGTTGGAGTTTGGTCTAAGTGTATTGTAATGAAGTTAAAATTTAATTACAAAAGGAAAAATATGATTTCACATACTTAAAAATTAAGTTGTGTATTACTAAATAACTTTTATATTAAAAAGGAAAGTAGAAAGTAAATTAATACTTGGAAATAAATGATAACGAAAATACTACATGTAAAAACTTGTGGGTCACAGTTAAAGCAGTTCTTAAAGAAAATTTATAATTTACATATATTTATTAAGAAAAAAGGTAGTTTTAAAACAAAGCTGCTGAGCATTTAACTGTGGTATTTGAATAAAAGTAATATCCAAAGAAATAAGAAAGAAGCAAATAATAGCTCAACAAGGGAGGAAATAAAAGTGACTATATATATATATATATGTATATATATACATTTTTTTTTGTGGTGAGGGAGATTGGCCATGAGCTAACATCTGTGCCCATCTTCCTCTATTTTGTATATAGGACACCACCACAGCATGGCTTGATGAGCAGTGCGTAGGTCTGTGCCTGGGATTCGAACCTGCAAACTCCAAGCCACTGGAGCAGAGCACACGAACTTAACCACGATGCGTCCGGGCTGGCCCTGGCAATATTTTTTAGAAGATAGAAAATAGTAATGAAATATTAGATAAGAGAGGCAAATCCCTGGCAAGACTAATAAAAAGAGAGAGAGAGAATGCAAATAAATGACAAAATGAAAAAGGGGGAATTAAGCACAGAATTTCTGTCTCTACAGAAATTAAAACTTAACAAAACAGTATTCTGAGTAAGTATACATAAAAAAATTTGAAAATGTAAATGAAATGGATAAAACTGAGGAAGAAACACAAAACTGCAAAACTGTAAGAAGAGAGAACATGAGTAGATCAGTAAAGATTAAACAAAACAAAGCAAAACCTCAAGGCCTAGATGGTTATACAGAAAATTTCTACCCAAGTTTTAGGGTATAATTAATGTGTTGTATATACTCAGCAGCAAACATGAAAACAAATGGAAAAATCTCAAATGTATTCCTTTGACATCAGGAAAAAGAAAAGAATGTCCAATATTACTGATGGTATTTAGTATAGAATTAATAGTCTTGGCCAATGCTATTAGGAAAGAAGAAAAAAAAAAACCTGAAGGGATATGAGAGAAAAGATAAAACTGTGATATTTTTCTAGATAATACAATCATCTATAGAGAACAACCAACAGAATCAAATCATAAACTTATTAGAACTAATAAGAGAGTTGAACAATATTTCTGATACCAGTGCAACATATACAAATTAATTGCATTTCTCTACATCGGCAATAATAAGCTAGAAAATATAATTCAAGAAAATACATATAAAATAGCAACAATATATTTATGGAGAAAAATGTCAAACTGCAATAAAGGGCATAGATGATGATCTGAACAAATGAGAAAACATTCCATGTTTTGGGATGGGATAACTTAATATTATAAAGACATTAATTTTCCCAAATTAATCTATAAATTCAATATAAGCCCAATCAAAATTTTAGTTGAAAATTTTAAGGAACTTGATAAACTTACTCATAGAAAAGAGTAAACATCTGTAAATAGCTAAGTCAACCTTGGACAAGTAGAATAAAAAGTAAGTCTTACCCCATCAGAGATCCGGGCATATTACAGAGATATAGTAATAAATACCGGATGTTGTTGGCACAGGACTAGACAGATAGATAAACGGGAAAGTAGATTGCCATATGGAAACAATAAAACTGGATCCATTCCTAATATTATGTACAAAGTTATAGCATAGTTTATTTAAGAGCATAAATGTGAAAGACAAAATTATATATTTATAGAAGATGTAGGAGAATTTTTTTGAGCAAGGAACTTGGAGCATGAGAGCTAAGCATTGACAGTGACAGTGGGGAAGGAAGAGTCAGTTGGAAGATATTTAGGAGGTTACCATTGCCAGACTGTTATCTAATTGACTTTCCCTTATGCTGCTATCTCAAAGTTTAGAGGAGATAGCTGAAGTGCATATAAAATACACATACATTGCTTTATATTATGTAGTATGTGTGACAGTTTTGTGGCACAGTGTTATAAAGGGAATAAAGTTTGGAGTCAGGACACCTGAGTTTAAGTCATGGCTCTTTCACTTACTACATGTGACCATGAGCCTTAGTTTTCTTATCTCCATAAAGTGGATGATCAAACAAGATAAAACTTGCAATGTACTAACTAGAGAGCTCAACCCCACTAATACCCTTTTTGTCCATTTGCACATCCTCCTTCCTGTTATTTGGTGTATGTCTGTATCTGGGAGTATTCTTTCATTCACGTGTTATAGATAGTCCAATTCAATCAAGATTAAACAAAACAACAAAGAGGAGGGGAATTATTAGCTCTTATAGTTGTAAAGTCCATGTAAAGTTAGTAGAACTAACTTCTGGCGTGGCTGGATTCAGGTACTCAAAATGTGTTTCAGGAAGCTGTCTCTCTTGATCTCTTGGCTCTGTTCATCCTGGGTCAGGTGTGCCCTGTCTGGTGCTCCCAGCAGTTTCAGTCATATCTTTACAGTTCCAAGAAGGAACGAGGTTCTTTTTCTGTAAACTCTCGCAAAAGTTCTGGGATATATGCTGGTTGGGTTAACTTAATTCCCTTTTTCATCCTTGAGCCATCACTGTAGTCAGACAGGTGGCACTAATGTTGATTAGCTTAAGCCAGTGTCATGTGATCATGCCTAGAATTTGGGGTGGGGTCGGGGCACCCAAACTATGAGTACTAAAAGTGGGGTAGGGGTAATTTCCCACAGAAACACAGGGTTATATAATAAAAAAGGAGAGGAGGAGGCACTTTGTATACAAAAATAATAGATATTTATTATGATATCTCTTCCCTTTGCCTTTGTCTTTATTGTTCATTTTGACAAGAGAACACATGTATGAAAACATTACAGGAACCAGAGACCTGGTGATTAGCCCTTGGGGAGGACCTTGGCTTGAATTCAAGGATGGCTGGGTATACATGACAGGGTCGTGTAGGAAGAGTAGCTTGGGGAGTAGTAAAGCCCCTTCCTCACCTCCTCATCACAGAATTAGAAGGCTTTTTTTTTTTTTAAAAGAACTCTATTGAGGTATAGTTCACACCATACAATTCACTCATTTACAATTCAATAGTTTTTTTGTAAATTCACAGAGTTGTGCAACAATTACAATCAATTTTAGAATACTTAATCATCCCAAACAGAAATCCTGTACCTTTTAGCTATCATTTATCCTCCCCTCAATTCCCCCACCAGCCTTAGGCAACCACTTTTTGTTTCTATAGATTTTCCTATTCTGGGCATTTAATATAAATGGAATAATATAATATGTGATCTTTTGTGACTGGCATCTTTCATTTAGCGTAATGTTTTCAAGGTTCATCTACGTTGTAGTGTATATCAGTACTTCATTCCTTTTATGGCTGAATAACATTCCCTTGTATATGTATACCACATTTTGTTTATCCCATTCATTAGTTGATGGACGGTCGGGTTGTTTCCACCTTCTGGGTATTGTTTTTGGGTGGAAATACATTTTCACTTCTCTTGGGTGATACCTAAAGGTGGAATTTCTGGGTCACATAAATTAACTTTTTGAGGAACTGCCAGGCTGTTTTCCAAAGTGGCTGTACTACTTTACATTCACAGCAAGAATGTATGAAGGTTCCAATTTCTTGACATCCTAGCCAGATCCTTTTATGATCTGTCTTTTTAAATTATTGTTACAGACATCCTAGTCGATATCAGGTGGTATCTCGTGGTTTTGATTTGCATTTCCTTAATGGTTAATGATGTTGAGGATCTTTTCATGTATGTATTGGCCATTTGCATGTCTTCACTGGAAGAAGGTCTCTTCAGACATATATATGATTTGCAAATATTTTTTTCCCATTCTGTGGGTTGTCTTTTCACTTTGTTGACAGTGTCCTTTGAAACACAAATTTTAAAATTTTGACAAAGTCTAATTTATCCATTTTTTCTTTTGCTGCTTGAGTTTTTAAATGCCACCCTTGCTGCTTCTAAACCTGGTACTTTATACAAAAGATTATCTCTGTTTTACACATAATGTCTCACTAGTACTTTAGGTGAGTTTAGAGTTTTAAAAAAATATGACTCTCTAGCATGGGACATCAGAGCCTGAATAAGGTGAAGAGGACGCCCACTTGGAGGTGGTCTGACGTGAAGGGTCAGAACCTACAGGGGCTAGGAGGACATCCATACATGGTGATGGACCAGCCCTGGGTGTTGGAGCCCAAGAAAGGGAGGAAGGCATTCCTGCATGGGAGCAGCCTGGTGTGGGGAGTCAGAATCTGAAAGTGGTATGAAGGGCATTCATGTAGGGGGCAGCTCAGTGCGTGTGAGAGCCCAAATGGCATGAAAGGGCTTTCACACAGAGGGTGGGGTGGCCTGGCATAGAGTATTGGAATACAAGTGAGATGAGGAGGGTATCTGCATGGGGGAGAGGAAGGCAGAGGTGATAGATTGGTTATATTCAGGAAGACTGATTGGTTATATTCAGGAAGACAGATCAAATGCTAGGGATAATGAAGCCAGATTTCTCATTATTGGAGAAGGGATTAAAAATATAGAAAGGAAGGGCCAGCCCTGGTGGCCTAGTGGTTAAGTTCAGTGCAGTCTGCTTTAGCAGCCTGGGTTCAGGTCCCCGGGTGCAGACCTATACCACTCCTCTGTCAGTGGCCATGCCGTGGTGGCAGCTCACATACAAAAAGAGGAAGATTGGCAACAGATGTTAGCTCAGGGCGAATCCTCCTCAGCCTATATATATATGTATATATATAAAAGAAGAAAATTAGAATAAACCTTATGGTGGTAGATTAGAATTGGAGGTATTGGTGTGAACTCATGGTTTTTAATATATAGAGATAGATATAGAAATATAGATGTAAATACATGTACTCACATTTATGTATGCATTCATGTATACATAAATATGTGTATATACATACGTATTGATTAGATCTGTCCTCTGAAAGAAGTTGGGAGTAGTGACACCTCAACAGCAATGAGCAAAACTGGAACCCAGATATTGGTTTCTAAGCACCGTTTTGAGTGCAGGTAAGGCAGTTGGCTTATATATGAAGGCAGGCATTGGCTATTGGGAGACCCGTTCATTCCAGGAAGACAGAGAATGGAGCCACTTACAGCGATAGCACAGGGGCCTGTAGTGACTAGTAGTAGTGTAGGACCAAGCTTTGGATCCACACCAAGAGTGAGCTGGATCCCAGCTCTGGATTTACTAGCTAATTCATGTATCGGCAACAGGTTCCCTAAAATTTCTGAGCCTCAGCTCCTCAGTTGTAAATAGGATAGTGTAAGGATAGAGAGGGACAGTGTAAGTCCAATGCCTGGCATGTTGTGAGCACTCAGTATTCTCTCTGGGAACGCTAGGAAGGCAAGTTGCAGCAGCAAAAATCAATCAAAGAAATAAATACAAAAAAGCCCTGTGAAAACTTTCCAAAATTTTCATCTAAGCTCAGAAGGCCAGGAACTTGGTGGAGTTCCAGGGACTTTACAGTCCCATATACCAGTCATGAAATTAATCTGTAACACTTCCGTGTTAATTAAGCCTATTAATAAAACTTGCAGTGAGAGATCTGACCTGTGTGTTGGACAGTCCCAAGGGTGGGGTACCAGTTCAGGATGGGATTAGAGCAATTATGCCAATTTGATTTTAGTCCACAAAACTAATGAGCTGGGAAAATTCCTATGAAAATGGGCTTCCCCTGGGATCTCACTACTGCTCAAACCAGAGTCCTCTACGTTTCCTCCCCACCCAACAGTGCTGACATCCAACCAGTCACCAAGCCTTCCTCCTCAATTTCTCCACAGTTGTTCTGCTTCTCTTCACCTCCCCTCTTTGGTTCCAGCCCTCAATTCTGACTTGGTTAATTTGTGCAAAACTTTCTAACTGCTCTTCCTGCCCCTAGTTTTTATGTTCTCCAAACCATTCTCCACCCTGCCATGTAGTGATTTCACTTTTTCCAAGGCTTAATCTGATTATGTCACACCCACACTGAAAGTCTTCAAATCCTATTTCTTCCAGGATAAATTCTGCACTCCTTAGATGGCATTCAAGGACCTCCTGCCATACAATCAGCTACAACCAGTAGAGGCCATTCACTTTCTGTCCTTTGGGATGATGTTTCACATTTCTACCTAAACTTTTTACCTAAGTCTTTCTTTTTGCAATGATTGTTTCTTTTTACATCCTGCCATTAAAATATTTTTAATCACAGTTTAATATGTCCACAGAAAAACAGAGTCAAAAGATTGCTATGTAAGCATCAGTCCCCTTCCCCCTGCCCATCACAATTTCCCTCTTCTCAGAGGTTACAACTTTCATTCTTATTGATTATTTTCATATATTCGTCCATATCCCTAAATAAAATGTTTATGTTGCTACTCAATTTTAAAATTTTAGGTATTATCTATGGACTTTCTGCTACTGAAGATTTCACTCTTCTATACACACGAACTCACACTCACACTCTTCCTGTCCACATATCCTGCCAGTAAAATTATATCATAATTTTGCACAAATATTCACATAAATGCTAATCCAAGTTGAGTCATGTAGTATATTTTGATAACTTTTCCTTTTTTGCTCAACTCCCTCATTTCCTCAAATTCTGTCAGTTTTGTAAAAATCCTCCCATCATATTCAGATGCATCATATTTTTTTTATCATTTCGTTATCTTGAAAAAAATCCCTTCTGGAGCCTTGTGCTTTGCTCTTTATGGAAGTGTCTTCAAAGTGTGTCCATAGTTATCCTGGGACCTCTCTTCACTTCTCATGATGGAGGACTTGTTGACTGTGCCCCATGTCTTCCTCTTAGGATGGAGGTCTTTTCTACTGGATCTCATGTCTTCCTCTTTTTTGGTTTACTCCCTCATTTTGGAGAAGCACATTCTTTCTAGTTTCCTAGAAAATTCAGTGTAGGTATATTTTTTGAGGCCTTGTGTGTATTCAAATTTTCTCATTCTACTTCCATAGTTGAATGATAATTTGGCAGGGCAGAAAATTCTATACTGAAAAATATTTTCCTTCATAATTTCATCTTCTGGCTTCCAGGGTTGTTGCTGAGAAGTCTAACTCCATTCTGACTCCTGATTCTGTATGTGTGCTCTGATTTGCTTGCCATCTTAGCATTAATTCCACAATATCCCATGTCTTAGTTAGTATGCCTTCAGCAGCAAGTGAATGAAAATCAACTCAAAGTGGCTTAAAAAATAAGAAAATTTATCTCATACAAGAAGTTCAAATGTAGAATGGCTCCCAAGAAGTTAATTCACTGATAAATGACATTATCATTAACCCTAGTCTTTCCATTTTCTAGCTTTTCCTTCCTCTCTATCTTTTTTTCTTAGATTAGCTCTCCTTTTCATCACAAGATGGCTGCAGCAGTTCCAGGTGTATTCAATATTCAGACATGAGAAGGTGGAAAGGAGGAAAAGATAATCTCTTCATTCGTATTTTTTCTAGGAGTGAGGAAACCTTTCCCAGAAACTCACAGTCAATTTTATCTCCTGTCCCATTGGTGAGAATGTATCACCTGCTTAAGCCTAAATCAATCAGTGGTAAAGGGATGGATATTATCTTGATTGGCTTAGGTTAATTAGGATTCACTCTCAGGAGCTTAGGAAGTAGCCAACATCCACACAAGCACACAAGCAAGTGGGGGAGGGTAGACACCTAAACAAAACCAGAGCTGTAACAGCAAGGAAGAAGGGGAAATGGTTTTGAAAGGCCTTCAACAATGTCTGCTACACTCGGGGACATACTTTGATTTACTGGTCCTGACTACTACAGTTGCCCCAATGCTCATATTTTCAGGCCTCTGACTTTGCATTGATTCCTGCTGCCCCTGTCACTGTCGGTAGAAAGCTGAAGAGTAGGCTTGATTTTTGGAGTCTCCCTAGGAAGTCATTTATCTCTGTACACTTGACTGGTATTGGATTAACTTTGTATCATCTATCAGTCAAGTCAGGGTGTTGATACTGGGTGCTCCCCTACCCACTGAGATGAGGCCCTGGCTGCAGGTTTGTATTGAAGCTCCCCACTTCTCCCATCACCAGCAAGGCTAATTGGTTCAAGGAAAGGATGTTGAATCCAAGTTTAACCAATCAAATTCTCTTCCTATTTGGTATTAGGACTTAAAGAAAGTCAGTCTCCATTTGCCTCAAACTATAACTTCAGACTCAAGAGGGGCAGCCATGTTCCATCTTGTGCTTTGAAGAACAGAGGCATCAGCTTGCAGGGAGAAGGAGCAAATGCACAGACAGAAGCAGAAATGAGATGGAGTGGAGTGTTTCTGGCTTTACAGTTCTTGATTTCAGTCCCTACATGAAGGCTGGCTGCATTCCTGCCCTTGTGTCTTGTGAGATAAGCCAGTAGCTAATTATAATTCCTTTAGGTTTAAACTAGTTCCCTGGAAGTTCCACTATTTTTAACCAAATCACCTTAATTTAAGGAGTTATGACTAACCCTTCCAGACTAAGGTTATGAAACTTTAGACTGTGTGACTTCATCATGTGGCTCAGGGCCTCTTTCTCTCTCCCTTATCACTGGGTTTTATTTATTGTAAACCTTGTGGGAGATCTGGTACAGTTGGGAAGCAGATTTAAAGGACTATAAGCAAGAGCTGGGTGGAAGGGTGTGTGTTTGGTTCATGCAGAGACTAGTAGGAAGTTTCACTTTTCTTTCATGTGGCATAAAGCATTAATAAATGTTTGAATAGATGAGCATTCTATACCTCATAAATTTGAATCTGATGAAAAATTAAAATTTCAAGTGATTGTTAATAGCTGTTGTGTTACAATGAGATGTAAAACTCACTGATCTTCCTTAATTGTTGCACCTGTGGTTGCTGTGTTGGGATATTGGCCCTACATTTACCAGCTGACTTCTACCTTCATGTTATGCAGCCAGTTGCTGTGGGTAGGATGATTCTAGTGCCGACACAGGAGACCACTTAGAGAAGTCTTGAGGAGTTACAAATAGCTTGGGACCTGAACAAGCACTTTTGCTTAGAATCTTAGCATTGATTTTGCCACCTTTTAATCATGTGTTGGCCTCCTGGCCAACTTTCATCACTTTTCGACCAACTCCTCATATGTGTGGTGTTAATTTGGACAAGTTGGAACTATGGTTCCCAGAATCCTCTTCCTTGTGTGATTTGTGTTCAAGTTGGAAAAAAAGAAGCTGGCATGAGATTTGGTAGGTACAAGTGAAACAGCAGCCATGCTCTGGGAGAAACGTGCAGAGAGAGGTTGGCATATCCCAGCTCATCTCCACTCTCCACCATACTGGTGGCAGGTTCCATATATCCTTGCTCTCCCCTGCTTTACATCCAGCTCTTCTCTTAAGCTCTTCTCCCCTGCTGACCAACAGTGACTCCAGGCTGGATGGTTCCACTCTGACAGCTGAAGTAGCCGGCTTCTCAGATGCCTTTGCAAGCTCCATCTTGCCCACCTGTGCCAGCACTACAGGAAGACTAGTTACTGCCTTTTCTCTGATCCTTCGACTTTGGCTTTCAGATCCTTAATTCCCCAGCTTCTCCAACAATAGCGGGCAGTAACTATGTCTTGTTTGCTATCCCAGAAGTCTTCATAGCTTCTAGCATATAACGAATTCTCAATAAACCTTTACTAAATGAATGATCTTTAGTTTATAGAAAGGAGGAAAGAGAGAGAAAAAAAGAAAGTTCACTTCTTTCATTGTACTGGCCCAGATGGTAGAGATTCTCTTCCACACAATTTTGGCTAAGAGGAAAAGGTGCTTTCCAATCTCTTATTACTTACTTCTTAAAATAATTCCACAAGGCATATTCCTTAAAAAAAAAAAAAAAAGAGGCCAATTGAAATAGAGAAATGAAAATAGCTTGCTTAAGATCCCAGGGCAAGAGAGGAAGTAAACCCAAACTAGAACTTGTAGTTATGTTTTCCCCGCTACAACTTAAGTCTACCCAGCAACTCTCTGAGTTTTATCTCCCTTCCTTTATCAAACCCACTTTTTTCCACCACCACCACTTCTGCCCCTTGCCCGTATATACACATATGCTTGTCCAAACACCATCAGTAAAAAATATATGAAAGTACTTTTTGAAAGAATGGCTCTCCAAAGGGGAATACATTCAGGTCACTTTAACGGGTATTTACTGAGCATCTATATGTAAGAAAACTTGTGCTGCAGGCAAAGTAGGATGGATAGAGGGTAAATGTGTTGTGGGGTTCCTACTGGAGAAACTTTATAAAAATTCTTCAGTGTGGAACCATTGTTGGTTATTACTTAATTCCTGTTCTCAGTACCCTGTCTTCTCATTCTTCACTTGAGTCTTAGGGTTGCGGTTTCCTCATGAACATACACCCAAAATAGCTTAATGAGATTCAGCAGAAATAGGTCCTCCAGGCATGGCCCATCTAAGAGAATATTTTGCAATTCCCTAGACAGGTGTTCTTAAAGTTTACCAGTAAATCTTCACCTGGGAAGCCTCATTAAAATGCAGAATCCTGGGCTTCTTTCCTCATCCCCCCCCCCCCCCACTCCACCCCTGCAGATTAAAATTCAGGATTTCCATGGAATTTGTATTTTTCACAAGACTCCAGGTGCTCATCTGATGCAATGGTCTTCTGGCCACTCTTGGAGAAATGTCCAAAAAAACTTGAAAAAGAATCACCTGGACACTTATTTTTTAAAAAGTTGATTCTTGATCCCTACCCCCCTAACCATCTGAGTTAGAATTTTGGTGTCAGGGCCTGGGAATATGCATTTGAAACTCATCCTCCATTTGGTTCTTAGGAGTTCACAGACCCCCTTTGAGAAGTACTGTTAGAACTCCTACTCTACATTTAAAGCTCAGTTTAGGCACATATACCTCTGGAGAGAGAAATAGAAACAAGGGAAGGTGCTCCTCTCTAATAAACATTGATTTTAGAATCATCCCTTCCTAACTCAGAATCTGTTCCCAGCTTATTGCTGATCTGAGCATTTCCTGGGAAATGGCTGGGTTCCCAAGGTCAGGCAGCTCTCGCCCCCTCTGATGTGGTCAGCACTGCTGGTGGGCCCATCTGAGCCAGCCCTGACTGCAGGCCAAACTTCATCTGCAGGCCCATCCAACAGTGATGGGAACCCCAGAAGCCTAGGGGGTGTTGGGAACTGTCTTCCTGGATAATGGGGGCTGTGATCTCTCTGGGGCCAACCTCAGGTCACCTGTCTGCTTAACCACCCCACCCCCTGACGAGCCCCATTCCCAAAGCCGTGTCTAACGTGTCAGACCAGATACTAGCTTTGTAAAAAATCACTGTCATTCAGATCATTTGAAAAGGACACGATGTGGATGTGTGGAACGAAACAAGCACCCTGAAACAGATGTGGGTTTGAATCTTGGCCTCGCCCCCTACTAGGTCTGAGTTTGGACCAGCCGCTGAGCCCTAAGGCTAAGTGCAGAGCTGGGAGCGGCTGTGTGACGTCAGAGAGCGAGTGTGTGAGAGCACTGAAGACGGGCGCCAAGACAGGGTACTTTTCTTCTGGACTCCACACTTCCTTTCAACCTCATTCTTTCCTCTTCACTCCACCCCTCACCCTCCCTGCTTGCAACACTCAGACTCATCCGTAAATTTGAGGAGGCTCCCTTCAGCCACCCTCCGCCCCCTTTGTGAAGTGCCCCGTAAGGCACTACTTTCTCTCACCAGCCTCCGCTAAGGAGGGCCGCCACTCCGTCATCCTGACCGCTGTAAAACCTGCTTCTAGGACTGACAGGGAAGCTTTGCTGAGCACCGGGCAAGCGCCAAGTGCCAAGGACTGAAGATACTGCAGGAGCAGTGCTTGGGGGCAGTGCAGGCTCCTTTAGTAAATTACAGCTATTCCTCACCATTGTTTTGCTATTTATTTCTCACAATGACCCTGGAGAGTGGGTCCACTGGGAGAAAGTAACTTGCTCCTGCTCACATAACTAGGAAGTAGTGGAACTGGAATTGTTACCCAGTCTACAGCGGACTCCACAACCCATGCTTTTTTTTTTTTTTTTTTTTTTTGTGGGGAAGACCAGCCCTGAGCTAACATCCATTGCCAATCCTCCTCTTTTTGCTGAGGAAGACTGGCCCTGGGATCCGAACCAGCGAACCCCGGGCTGCCAAGCGCGGACTCAACCGCTGCGCCACCGGGCCAGCCCCCACAACCCATGCTTTTTAACTGCAATTATTAAGACCTTAGTCTGAGGTCTTACATTCGGAATAAATATAGGAAAAGTTTTTAAAAATCTGCTAGTTGTGGAGATATATACACATATTTAATTTTTTTGTGTGAAATTAAAGTGACTTATCAATGACTTCAAAGAAGTTACCCAGTATTTACAGGGAAAGTAACAGATTAAACATGATTGGAAACATTTTGATAGTTGCTGACATTGGATGGGTAGATGGAGACAGTATATAAATCTCTTTTCTTTTGTATCTGTTTGAAATTTTCTTCTCTGAAGAGTTAAAAACCAAATTCATTCCACATCTGTCCAGTCTGATAGAGTAGCAGATTATCTGTGGGCCCTAAATCCTTAGTTGATAGATTTCACATTTTGTGAGGATTCTATTGTTTTTGAAGATTTTGAATACTAAGTTTTTACTTTTTTAAACTCTCAAAATAACAAGAATTTTTGTGTAATGTATAATATGACCAAGGTGTTCTTTTAAGTACTTAATATGTGTTTTCAAATAATGGCCATGATGGTCCTATGATGCAAGCGTAATTATCTCCATCCTGCAGATGAAAACATCTTGCATCAAGGCAACTCCCTGGCTGGAGGGCTCCTAGCTGGAGTGGAGGGAGAATCTGAACTCAGGCAGTCTGTCTCAGGTCCACACAAACTATGTTCCCCCGCTTGAGGGTGCTACCTTTAAGCAATTATTCATCTTAAGTATCAGAACAGTTTTACCACAAATAGCAGAAAACCATGCTAATCATAGCTTAAGTGGCTTAAGCAATAAAGAATGTTAATACTGTTATTACCCAACAAGAAGATTGGAAGGAGGCAATCCAGGTTTGATGCAGCTGCTCAGTCACGTGTGCAAGGTTCCAGGCGCTTTCTGTCCCTATGCTCAGCCACCCTCTGCTTAATACCTTTCCATCTTGAGGCTTGTCTCCTCACTGGCGTGAGATGGTGGCCTCACACAGCCTTTCAAGACACTTTTAAGACACGAAGAAAGGTCAGGGCCAGTGCTAGCAAATTTTTAAGTGTGTTTCTCTCCTCAGCAGGAAACAAGATATTTCCCAGAAGCTCCCAGCAGACTTCCTCTTATGTCTCATTGGCCAGAGCTTTGGCTATAGCCACCCCTAGCTATAGGAAAAACTGGGAAATTGAGTATCTAGTAAAGAAGGATAAAATTACCATGGTTGACTTAGATAAGTGGTTCATGAGCCCAGGGACACATTAAATCACTGGCCAGTGTTGGATTGTTATTATTTATTATTATTTTTTAAATGTATAGATCTTTTCTTAAAGTTTTTCAGAAATATGGGGGTGAGATTTATACCACATAGCACAGCAAAGTTTCCTAAATATACCTTTTAACATCTCTCTGTCCCCAAGTTCCCCTTCTTATACCGGTTGCCCTAACCTCATCCTGTCTCTCCAAAAGAGTGAGCACCTTTGGAATTCTCCTCACTACACCTTCTTTCTACTTCTTTCTCCTCATTTCCAGATCTTTCCTTCAGTGTATCTTTGTCTCTTTCTTATGTAAGAGTAATCTAGCGCATCATGTTAGTTACCTATTGGAGTAACAAATTACTCCAAATTTAGTGGCTTAAAGTAAACACGTTATTTGACAGTTTCTGTTGGTCAGGAATGTGAGAGTAGCTTAGCTGGACATTTCTGGCCCAGAGTCTCTCTTGAGGCTGCAGTCAAGACATTGGCAAGGGCTGCAGTCATCTGAAAGCTTGACTGGGGCTGGAGGATCCACTTCTAAGATGGCTCATTCATATGGTTGTTGACTTGAGGCCTCAGTTCCTCACTGAATAATGGTCTTTCCATGGTACTGCTCAGTATGGTGGCTGGCTTCCTCCAAAGCGAGTCATCTGAGAGAAAGAGGTAGCTACAGTGCCTTTTATGACTGAGTCTCTGAGTCATACACAGTCACTTCTACCTTATTCTGTCAGAAGAGAGTCACTAAGTCCGGTCCACACTCAAGGGGAAGGGAATTAAGCTCTTCTTGAAAGAAGGTGTATTAAAAGATTTGTGGACATGTTTTTTAAGCCACCACATCTATATATCATTTAATTTCTTTATTATGCCTGTTTTTTTTGAGGGGGAGAGGGACAAGGGGAAGAAGATACAAAGGAACAAAAGTGAGGAACAAAAGTGAGTCATGGGTTGGTAGCTGCATTCATCTCCTAGGGCTGCCATAACAAAATACCACAGACTGAGTGGCTTAAACAACAGAAATGTATTTTCTCACAGTTCTGGAGGCTGGAAGTCCAAGATCAAGGTGCTCACGAGATTGCTTTCTAGTGAGGCCTCTCTCCTTGGTTTGCAGATAGCTGCCTTCCCTCTGTGTCCTCACATGGGCTTACCTCTGTGCACATGCACTACTGGTGTCTCTTCCTCTTATAAAGACACCAGTCCTATCGGATTAGGGCCCCACACTTATGACCTCATTTAACCTTAATTTTCCCCTTAAAGGCTCTTTCTCTGAGTATAGTCACAGTGTGGGGTGTTAGGACTTCAACATATGAATTTTGGGGACAGAATTCAGTCCATGACAGTAGCTATGTGTGGCATGTTGCTGCTTTGCATATTAGTTCTATTAAGATCATATTTTAAAATAAAATGGCATTGTGGATTTTTTGGGCCATTATGAATAGATTCATATTGTTTAATATTGTAATCATCAGGGTTACATTTTTATAAACAACATTTTAAAGCAACAATCTTTCCCCATAGGAAACAAAAATGAAAATAATTCTTAAAGCTTCTTTTTATTGTGAAAAATAGCACATGCAGAAAGATGCAAAAAACATGAATGTACAATTTAACACATTATGAAAAAGTAATCATCCCTTTAAATTGCTAAGAACACTGCCTGCAAATCAGATGTCCTCTCTATAAAGCTACTTAGATACATTTGAAAGACTTTGCTTAACTTTGGGATAGAAATGAGTTTGTTCTACATTGCTTTACCGCTGTTTTTTTCTTTCTCAAATATACAGTATACAGGCTGGCTGGGTGGCGTAGCAGTTAGCTTCACATGCTCTGCTTTGGTGGCCCGGGGTTTCACAGGTTCGGATTCCGGGTACAGACAGACGCACCGCTTGTCAAGCCATGCTGTGGTGGCTCCCCATGTAAAGTAGAGGAAGATGGGCACAGATGTTAGCCCAGGGCCAGTCTTCCTCAGAAAAAAAAAGGAGGATTGGCAAGGATGTTAGCTCAGGGCTAGTCTTCCTCACCAAAAAAAAAAAAAAAGAAAGAAAAATACAGTATATATGGGATCAACCTTAGAAATTAAAAGCATATTAGATTGCAGTGCCTACTAATGAACTGCAGAGGGTGTCCTTTGATTTATTGTTGGTACCTTGAAAATAGAAATGGAAGCTGAGAAACAATTAAGAATTTATCTTAGAGGATCAAGCAGACAAAAAATAATTAAGGAGTAAAATCCATAGGTTTATCATTAGAAAGTCAGTGCTTGAGCAAGTATAAGAAGTTCCACACTTTGAAATAATTCCTTTTTTTAAAAATCCTGAATTTAAGTAGATTGATATTTATTGCCTATGGGGGCTTAGATGTGTTCCAATGTTAGATTTTGGCTTAAAAAAGAAATCTTAATTCTTTCAAGACAACTTTCACAACTGACAGAAAGAGAGGCAATAATTTCTTTTTTCATATTTCTCCAAGCTGAGAACATATACTTTTCATAATTGACTTAAATCTTCAAGGGAAAAGAGAGCTTTTCTTACATGTGGGATGGGGGGTGGGACGGTGTGGGGACAAATTTTAGACTGCAGGGGCCACTCAGAGTCTTGCACACAGAAAGTGCTCAATATGTATCTGTTAAATCGACTGAAATCTAATTGAATTAAAGCTTAAGATAAAATATGAATCACTGAAATGCATAAAAACTTAAAAAGTATATGGATGCTGTAAACCTGGGATATAAATTGTCAAGAGAAGTTTTAGGACAAATAAAATTTATATCCTTTTATACCCTAAATTTAATGAATTCTTTACTTAAATATAGCAAAATATAAAATAGGTAAAATTGAAAGTCTTTTACTAACTTATTAAAGACTTAGCACTTTTATGTGATTTAGACAAATTCATGGAATCAATCATAAATATATTTTTGAGAGCTATCTATTAGGTTTCATAAATGATTCAAAGGCTTAGAAGATTTCTGTATTTATGAAGAGTCTACAGCCCAGGTGTTTGGGTTCCTAGTTAGACCCTTTGTATCAGAGCACACTGACTCTTTATCTGAACTCAGGAAAAGAGTTCAGTTGAAGTGATTTATAATATATTTGAAAATTCAATAAAATGTGACATTTAAAAATATTTAAGGAATAACTAGAGCTCTCATCTTAATTTTCTTATTACTCCTACTTTCCTAGTTACTCTTAAAGTAACTTATTTTAAATTAGCATGAAATTGAAATGTCAGTTGGACTGAAGCAGATAAATCCTTTGTTTTAATTAGACTTTACAGGGCAACACTGCAACACCCCAAAGGACTCACATATTAAGATGTGTGAAAAAAGACCTTTCTTCAGGTTCTTACGACTAATGCTCTTTGCTCGCACGCACGGCAGAGGAATTCACGTGCAGTGGTCGGGGGCTGAGCTCTCTGTAAACTGCTCAGTGGCAGATGAAGGTAAGGTGGTGCCCACCTGAGAGCCAGTCAGGGATCCTCGCTGCTCCGGATTTTGTCCTGGGGAGAATCCCAGGCTGTGAAGCGCATACCATAGTCTTGGATCAGGATAATGGTTTCTGACTTGCTTTGATCAGGAATTTATCAGCTGGGCGTCTGGGAGATTGTAACTTCTGCCTCTCAGGAGAGCAGAGAAGCCTGGACGCTAGCTGTGGTTATATTTTCTGTTCTGGGCCAGTAATAATGTGTTTAAAGTACAGAAACCTACCCTGTTGACCTCAAACAAAATGGGTGGGTAGCTGAATGTCATTAGAAGGATGCAATGGAAATCTCATGAACAGAGGGATATACAGTCCAGCCAGGGGATCCGGAGAACTCAAAGGAGGTGGTCAGGAGTGAAACTGACTTTGGTTAAATTTGACTCTGCAAACTACTAGTTGTGTTAAGTGTAAGCAAGTTATTTTTTAGCCCTATAAACTTTTTTCCTTACTGTACTAGGGAAATGATTATCTTCTTCCTTCCTAAGCTGTGAGTTTCAGATGTCCTGTGAGGTGACCAAGAATGATGGCTGGCATGGAGTAGGTGCCCAACAATATGCTTTAAAAATGGCTCAGTTCTCTAAGCCTGGCCAATGGGAGACATACAGGGCCATCCCCAGAAAGAGAAACAGAAGAGATGGTTTGTTTAGGGAGTAGGTGATGCATTACATTTTGGTTATGTCAAAATTTTCATCTGAACAGGATAGTCAGCTAGGAAGTTCCCCAAAACTGATGGAAATGCAGGATTCGTATTTGGGAAAGAAGGCCAGTCTGGCTAGAGAATCAGATTTGGGGCCCATCCAAAGAGAGGTGATAGTTACATTAGTGGGAGCAGAGATGATGAGAGGACTTGGTAGAACAAATAGAGGAAGAAAGGACACACACAGCTATGGGCATACACAAACTTCAGGGAGGGAAGAAAGAGGGAAACAGGTGAAGGAGCAGCTTTCAAAGTGAGAGAATTAGGAAGGTGCTAGTACAGAGGGTTGACAATATTTAGGGCTTTTAGTGTTGTTCTTTAGCGGTTTTAGTTTTTGCAGATGAATTGCTCTGTCATTATCATAGAGCTGGTGTCATTACTAGAAAAGTTTTGGATGTAGCTATGAAAAACTGTAAGCTGCATCTGTGATTTACATGATAAGTTAAAAGAAATAAAACATCACTCTTTGAAATTAGAATGAATATATATGTATATACCTATGTGTGTATATACATAGATATATACATATATGATGAGAAATTAACAGAATATTTGAAAAGGGCAGTTGCAAAAATATTTACAAGTATATACTCTAAAACCTTGCCCTAATTCCAATCCTGGGAGAATGTATAGTGTGATGGAGAGAGAAAAAAAATCAGATAGTCTTGGGTTCAAATCCTGTGACCTTGGAAAAGTTATTCATGCTTGATGTGCCTCAATTTTTTTCTTCTCTAATATCCCTAAAATCACATCATTAAATTAATAATAGCATCTATTGTGACAATTGAGACAATGTTTATTAAGTACCTTGAACAGTGCCCAAAACATAGTAAATGTTATTACTATGTTTTGTGTTATGATTGTTATCATGAAAGTCTCTTTTGCATTTTGCACTCCTCCTTGTACCTTAGTTTTAACACTAGGTGGCAGCAATACTCTTAACCAATTTAAATGAAAATTGCCAACTTTCTGGAATAGATGTGATCAGTGAAGGATTACCTAATAGGAAGATGTGTGTAGGGCACCAGAAAAGCAGGGGGAGAGAGCACAGGTAGAGAGACAGAGAAAAGGAGGGAGAGGGGGAGGGAGAAGAGAAAGAGAGAGAGAGAGAGAGAGAGAGGGAGAGAGGACAGAGAGAGAGACAGAGAAATGTTGAGAAAGAATTTGATATTTCAACAGAAAATACTGAAAAAGTCATTATGAGGGGGAAACCAAATCTTTATTGGATATCCATCCACCTTCTATAGGGTTTAGTGCTTTTTTTTGTTTTTAAATACATTTGGCGGAGGGTGGTTACCATATATTTTCTGTTAGCAGTTTTTAAGGATCTTAACTGGTCCTGGATGAGATTTAGCAAAATCAGCTGCCCAATAAATAGTAAAGCATAATGTATTTTACTCTTCATTTTTATCAAATTATTAATCTCAGTTAGAAAAATATGGCTATTTTCCTCTATGTAAAACATTCCTTCTACAATAAGACATTTAATGGTATATTAGTTATCAGTTGCTGTGTAACAATTACCCCAAAGGTTGGTGGCTTAAAATGACAAACATTATCATATACTGTCTCAGGGCCAGGAACCCTGGAGCAACTCAGCTAGATGGTTCTGGCTCAGGGTCTCCCATGAAGTTTCAGTCAAGATATCAGCTGGTGCTGCAGTCATCTGAAGGCTTGACTGAGCCTTGGAAGATCTGCTTCCAAGAAGGCTCACTCACACGGTCAGTAGCAAGAGGCCACCTCACCAGTTGTTGGCTGGAGATTTCAATTCCTTCGCATGTGAATTTCTCCATAAGGTGGCTTGGGTGTCCTTCCAACATGGCAGCTGGCCTCTTCCAGGGTTAAGGATCCAAGAAAGATGGCAAGAAGGAAGCCACAATACTTTTTATGACCTAGTCTCAGAAGTTATACACCATAATAACTTCCACCATATTTGTTCAAAGTGAGTCACATAGGAAATAATTAAACACAATTGTCGAGAATTTTCTACAAATACAAGATATGGAGTTTTCACATGGAGAAATCCCAGGCTGTCTGATCTCTCTTAGTGTGGCCCCAGACCCATCACATCCCCTCCCTGGATCTTGATTTCTTCTTCTGTAAAGAGAACAGGCCATGGGTCTATGTGCCACTTCAACTCTAAGGTGTGACCTCAGTTAACTCTTCTTTGTTTTTTCATCTCTAAAATGAAATGATCTTAGACAGTGGCTTTCGAACTTTCTAGGCCCACCGTAAGAACTATATTTTATACTGAAACTGCACACACACAGGCATGTGTACGTGTGCATATGTGTAACAGAAACAAAAGTTCCATAAAACAAAACTTACACTTATTTGCGTGATGTACGCTCGTTTACCCCCATTCTGTGCTCATTCATTAAAAAAATTCAGGTCAAAATCTACTAGGTTGATTTCCATCCATTGATTTCAATCCATAATGGATTTCCAATCCATTAACAGCTTCACCATTCTTTGTGTTAAATCCTTATGCCCATTTTCACTCCTCCCTGCTCCTTTTCCATCCGTACTAGAACAGAAATGTTGAAGAGCAGGCAGTCCTCATCTTGCAGTTTCTGGGAGGCACAAAGCACCTTCTAAAGGTGGGTCAACCCTGTGAGCCTGTTCTAATCAGGCAGGAGCTAGTATCAGAGGCAGCTTGTCAGGGTGGAAAGGGTATTGTGTTCAGCTTCAAAAATTGGCCCGGAAATTCACTAGCTATGTGACCTTGGCAGTCCTTTAACCTCTCTTAGTTCATTCGTCCTCTCTACAATTGGAATTGTCTGTCTCATAAAGTTGTCACTAGGCTTAAAATTGGATAATTAGGCACTTACTATGTGGCAGAGAATTTACAGACACGCTTTAGACCTCACAACAACTCTGTAAGAGATAGAGTATTATACTTGTTTTATAGATAAAGAAATTGAGGCTTAGAGAAGTTATGTAGGCAAGATCTTAAAGTCAGCAAGAGGCAGAACTAGAATTCCAAACCAGTTCTGACTCCAAAACCCTCAGGCAAAATGGAAACGTAAGCTATTGTCACCTGACGTTAAGTGGTGACCATCTGATGTATTAAAATATAGATTCATTCTGAATCACCACAGTGTAATGATTTCAGAAACCGGTCCATCAGGCCACATTTTTTAATCCTGTCTTGCTGGTAACACGAACACATCACGTGGGTTTCCAGCTTGAGCGTTTAAAACCGCCTTGACCCCCTAGAGTGTGTGAACAGTAACAATAATGCTTCTGCTCATGCGTCACAGGGGAGACTCGCCACAGCGAACACGTCAGAATGGAGCACCTTTGTTTACGTGGCGCCCCAAATGGTCCCCCAAACGAAGTCCCCAAATCGCTTCAACACAACCCCCTTACATTTAACAGTGTCGTTTTCACGGAGAGGCCTCGCTTACAGCCCTCTCTTTGGTTCGTGGCCTTTCTTCTGCCAACCGTAGGCCGGCCCTCGGCTGTGCCACCCGGAGGCCTCTGCCCGAGCGGAGCTCGCGCGGCGCGGGTCCCAGGCCCGGCGCCCCGGCCCCCTCGCGCGCGGGGCCGGCACCATAAAGCCCTTTATTGAGGCCCCGGCGTGACGCGGCCCGCCCGTCCCCGCAGCTCCGGCGCCAGCAGGCAGGAGGCGTGTGCCCGCGGTGCGGGCCCGCGGCGTGTGCGCGGCCTTGAGCGCCTACTCGGGCGCGCGCTCTGCTCTCGGTCCGCGGGGGACCACGACCTTCCGAGGCCTCCAGCGACGGTAATCCGGCGCCGGCGCCCCCTCCCGGGAGCTGCCACCCGAGGCCCGGAGGACGGGGGTGGCGGCGGACTGGGGCGCGGGCGTGGGAAGGCGCGGGCAGAGGGCCCGCCGCTTGGTCCCGGGCTCTGCGGCCACCCGAGGCCCCACCCCTTCCCGAGAGCCTGTTCCTGCGGGGAGCAGCACGGCCTGCGGGGAGGAGATTCGCCGGGAAGAAGGGTGCAGGGGAGGGGACGTGGGAGTGGGGCTTCAAGTTGGCCATTTTTTAAGTTCAGATTTTTGAGAAAGGGAAAACCCGGAAAGGTTGGCATCCTTTAAAGGTCTCGGGCGGCGGACGGGAATTTCCTGTGCTCGCAGAGCCATTTGTCGCTTAACGTTGCCACAGTCAGACACAGTTTGGGGATGAGTAGTTTGAGCCAGTCCGGCAGGTTTAGACAATGACAAAATTCCATGACGGCATACCGAGGCTGTTAGCCCGGCGTTTTCTCCTTACATGGCAAAGAATGACAAAATGAGTTCATGGAAAATGGAGAACACAGTTCTGCATTAGGAGTTCAGCTTCAATGAACATTTATTAGGGATGTTTTGACATTCAGAAATGCTTTTTCTGAATCTTTTTATTATTTGAATATTAAAAAATATTCAAGTGAAAGCCATTAATTAGGTGCGTTGCAACCATTTCAGGCGAAGTGAGCAGAGGATCGGGGTCATTCCGTCAGGCACCTATGTTAGGGAATTGAACTGTAAAAATTCACCATGGCTTATGGCTTGCCAAGAAAGAACACAGTGAAAACCATTTTGCGGGGCGGTTGTTACACAGTGTAAGTATTTACATCCCGGTAAGCATTGACTGGGGGTGGGGCGTGTCCTTGTTAAAATAAAAGCACCAGGCACCCTTATGTTCCCCATGAGACACGGGACTATGTGAGCCATTTTCAGGTGTCTGGATACTGATTTTTTAAAGGAAAATGTTTTTGTAAGAATTTATAAATTATATTACTTGGTCTTTACAACAAAACCACACTTTCAAATGTGAAAACTGAGGTTGGGAGAAGTGGTTTAATCGAAGTCACACAGTCATGTAGTTGAGAAGCGACAAGGTTAGAAGTCTGAGTCTTCTTACTCCAAAGCAACACTTTCCGCTATAGTCAACCACCTTGAAATACCTCTGGAGATAAGACAAGTCTACCTAAACATGCCTTGGTGTCGGGGGTATCTTAATAGCACTTAATTAGCTGGTACAGAGTCGGTTTTGCATCCTGTACACTTTGGAAGGCGATGTATGGACAACATGGACTTTGTAATGAAGAAGATCTGGGCTCAAAGCTTGGCCCTGCCCCTAGCTCCCTATGCGACCTTGCGTAAATTACTTAATTTCTCTTTGTCTTGGCCTCCATCTCTGTAAAATGGACATATCAATTCCTATCTGTATGGTGTGGAATACAAATGAAGTAACGTGTGTAAAGTCCTTGCGTGTTGCCTGCCATACAGTAAACCCATAATGAACATGGATTGCTGCCACCTGGTAGTTTCATTCTGTAGTATTGTAGTGCTACCTTGTTTTTAATTTTTTTTTCTTTTTTGTGAGGAAGACCGGCCCTGAGCTAACATCTGTTGCCAATCCTCCTCTTTTTGCTGAGGAAGACTGGCCCTGGGCTAACATCCGTGCCCATCTTCCTCTCCTTTATATGGGACGCTGCAACGGCATGGCTGACAAGCAGTGTGTCGGCAGGCGCCTGGGATCCGAACCCGCGAACCCCGGGCTGCCAAGCACGAACTAAACTGCTGCGCCATTGGGCCGGCTCCACCTTGTTTTTAATTTTTGAACTTGTTTTGTTTTTTTAATCTTTTTGCCACAGTCTGTGACATATTTACAATTATGAGTCAATTGAATTTTTCTTTTTAACAATATTCTGAAAAGTAAATGGAGACAACCTACAGGGTTATAAAACCAACGCTAGAGGAAAACTAGAGAAAACTCACCATTGCATTTTATTAAGTTTTGTCAGTTCAGTATGTGTTTAGAGTTTAAACTATAGGCAAATACCATTATAGTCAATATTATTATGAACATAATTTATTTTTTTTGCTGAGGGAGATTCACCCTAAGCTAACATCTGTTGCCAATCTTCCTCTTTTTGCTTGAGGAAGATTTGCCCTGTGCTGACATCTGTGCCAATCTTCCTCTATTTTGTGTGTGGGTCACCATCAGAGCATGGCCTCCGATGAGTGGTGTAGGTCCACGCCCGGAACCAAACCCAGGCTGCCAAAGTGGAGTGCGCCAAACTTAACCACCAGGCTATGGGGCCGGCCCCAAACGTAATTTTTTTTTTTTGTGAGGAAGACCAGCCCTGAGCTAACATCCGTCGCCAATCCTCCCCTTTTTTGCTGAGGAAGACTGGCCCTGGGCTAACATCCGTGCCCATCTTCCTCCACTTTATATGGGACGCCGCCAAGGCATGGCTGACAGGCAGTGCGTCGGCGGGCGCCCGGGATCCGAACTCGCAAACCCCGGGCTGCCAAGCACGGACTAAACCGCTGAGCCACCAGGCGGCCCCCCAAACGTAATTTTTATAATGAAGATATTCCTATGTCTGGAGAATGACTTAAAGCACTGATTCTGTGGTTTGGGTTATGCAGAATTTTATATCATGAATAATCTCTGCAAAACCAGTGCCTTCTCTGTCAGTCTCACAAGAAAGTATTTGAGATCATACTGTTTATAAGAGCAGCTAAAGTAAGAGGAACCGAATGCTAGTAGCACTCTTTGGAGTTCATTTGCTAAGGCAACTCGTCACCTTGCGCTTTTTTTCGTTAAGTGTTTTTGGAAGGTTATTTAAAAAAAACAAAACTAAAAACATTCAGACTGCATAGAGGCATTTGAAAGGAAAATAAAAATGCTGTTTCTTATATCCCCATCTCTCCCTGCCATCCCACTCAGAGGCAAAATGTTTTCTATTTGTCTAGAGTTTCTCTCTGCTGTACAAGATACATGCACATACACATACACACATATGTATACACACACGTACATGTTTTTACACATGGGATTACATTGAACTTTGCTCGTTCTCCTACTATATCTTGTACAGCCTAGTGGTTAAAAGCACAGATTCTAGAGTCTGACTTTCTGGGTTCAAATTCCAAACCCATGACTAATGGCCTTGTCACCTTCGGCAAGTTCTCTGTTCTTGTTTCCTAATCTGTAAAATGAGCATAATAATAGCACCTGCCTACTCCATAGGGTTAGTGTGGCAATTAAATGTGTTCATATGTATAAATTGATTAAAACAGTGCCTAGCCTATAGTAAATGCTAGATAAACCTTAGCTGTTTTATTGCTCCTCTTTCGAAATCAACATGTAAGGGTAAACATTCTTTCATGGCACGTGTGTACCACAGTTTGTTTAACCATGCTCTTCTTGAAAGACGTTAAGGCTGTTTTGTGCATTTTTTTGGACAAGCAATGCTTCAGTGAACATTCTTATAAATACCTCTTTGTGTACCTGTTCAAATACATCTATAATAATTGTAGACTTCAAGTCACTCCTTAAAGTTAGATGCTAGAGTAGCAAGGAAGCTGGAAGAGGAAAACAGGGGCATGTGTGAGACACCCTCGCTTCCCCTGCTCCTACCAGAGCAGGTCTCATCTTTCCTCATGCATATGGATTCACAAGACTGTAGGTGAGAAACGTGTAGCTGAATTAGGATACATAAAACAATTCATTTAAAGTTCACAGTTATTATTTTTAATATTGTAGTTTGGGATTTTATCCCTTCTCCAGTTTTCTAAGGATTCTCTTGGTCCTGGTGCTTCTAAATAAATATACTTAGGCTAAGTATCAGCTTTGGTTCTTAATTAAATAACTTCTGAGTCTCAGTTTCCTGTCCACCTACGTCGCGGTTGTAATGATTAAAATAAGATCACACACTCAAAGCTGTAGAGAATGCCAAGTACCTTGCTCAATGCGTGATTATTCCCTTTGTTCCTTCCCTAATGTGACCATATTTTTGATCAGCCGTAAAAGATTTGGAGGTTACAGTTCTTAACTACATGCTCCGAAAGGATTTGGAAAGATTGGATTGACGCCAGGGAGGCTGTATTGGGAACAAAAGTTCTTGTCATTATAATTTATGGTAAATTTTCTATATATCTCTGCATTAATTAATATAAGTCTCCTTCTCCTGGCTAAATTTGCAACTCTGGAAAATCCTGAATACCCCCTTGTCAACCAAATGTCTAGTGGAAAATGGAATGGAGAAATTTAATAAGATGTCTTCTGTATATCCCATAGTAGATACTTAATAAATATTTATTGAATGAATTAATGAATTTTTGCTCCAGGCAGGAACCTTGGGATCTTGCACTGCTTACAAAGACCTGGTATACGAACCTAGCCAACATCAAATTGCCTTTCTTGGAAGAAATTACATTTGGTGGTCTTTTACACCTCCAAAAATGTACAACCATTAAGGATGGTCTGCTCCCTTCTGCAGAATGTAAGTTCCATAAGAACTACTTTAATAAATTGCAAATATTCTGTGTGTTATTTTGCTTATTATCAGAGAAATGTTTAAATATGCTCATTCATACCTATACCCCTCATCTATGTAACCCTGTCTTCTTGTTTAGTATTCAAGAATGTGAATTTTTCTGTGTGATATTCAGTTCTGACTAAATTATGCCTGGTGAAAAATGTCAGTTGGATTGCTTCATGTATTTTATTTTTCAGGCATCAAACTTGAAAGAGAGTATGAAATGAAGCGCCTGAATAACCTGAAATGTCAGGAAAATGCAGCTGAGGAAATTCAGTTTTCCCTAAGGGAAAGGCCAGTTGGTTTAAGAAGACCTCTTCCACCGAAGTGACAGTCATCTCATAATGGAATGTGAACTCCGTGCTTTCCGCATCCGAGGAATGAAGGGTTCCGACCTTTCACTGTGTGAAGATTGGTGCAGACATGCGAATGCCCACTGGTGGATGAGCCGGCTCCCGTGAGTTCATGGACAGCTCTGACAGATCTTCTGGGTCCCTGCCACACATTTCTTCCTCTGTATCACAAGCAACAGCTCTGTAAGTAGACGAAAGTGCAGCTAGAATTGAGTCATTTGTGCTATTCATTTTGATTTTTGTAAAATTGCACTAAGGGAAAAGGAAACTCCTTGTCAGAGACATTATTTTGAAGAACATTTTGAATTTGCATCTTTGGGATCCCAAGGAGGCACCAAAAAGAAGGAGAGAGAGAGAAATTCTTTAAAAAATGTTTTTAAAAATTAAATTGTTTTTTTATTGCAGTCACATTAGTTTTAACGTTATATAAATTTCAGGTGTACATCATTATATTTTGACTTCTGTATAGACTGCATCATGTTCACCACCAAAAGTCTAGTTGCCATCCGAGAGAAATTCTTTTAAAAATGATGAGCTGCGAAAATTTTTGGTTAAGAAAAATTGTTGATTTCATTTTAGTAATTCTCTGGTTTCCAATTTTCAGTGAAATATCATTTATTATTCTCATATGGTACTTTAAAGTAGCAAGTGGAACTTATTTTGGTCTTGTTCTCCTAAAGAATTGTCTGTCTTTTTCCTTCTGCCTAATTTCATGTTGTCTCTCTGGGATGCCTCTGGATCACGTGGAACACACATACATCTGTGAAAGTGTCATGAAAACACGAAGACCTTATTATGAGGAAAACTCTTATTTGCATAGGATGGCTGGAGAATGGAGAATTGATTAACTGGAAAGTATTGGATTTTCAGGAACCAATTTTCCTAGAATTTGAATCCAACAAAGCACACTTGGATATGAAAGTTACATTTAAGCACAATTAAGTGTTTGTTAGAGGATTCAGTAGGCATTTCAGGATCTTCTGGTATCTTAGACTCCTTACGAAAGGCGTTATGGCATAGTGTTTAAGAGTACATACCTTAGACTTTGCTGCCTTCTTCAAATCTGAGCTTGGTTGCTTATAGTGGAATGAACTGGGATAAGTTACTTTATGTCACTGAGCTTCAGTCTTCTTACATGTAGGGGTAATACTGGTACCTCTTTCATAGAGGTGTCATGAGGATTAAATGAAAACTTGCTGGCACACAGTGAGAATTCCTCTAGTGTTGGCTCTTACCGTGAACATCACTACCCTTATACCGCTGTAATCTCAGTTTAGATGATGTATTATATTGGTCTGACTCTGTTGACTTTTGTATAGGCCAGAAGTTTTGAATTTGCAAAAATTTGGTTTTGTTCTTGTCAATGTATATGTACTCACCAGACCGTATGACCTGGTTTTTTAGTTCAAAATCTGCCCACTGTACCTATGGCATATCCTGATAATTTCTGTTTAAAAACAATAATCTCTGATAATCAGCCATCACTTAAGTCTTTCTATTAAAAGAAGCATGGAAAATTTGTGTGTAAAAAAGCCATGTTCTGATGTCTCCACCCTGTAACCCCAGAACATGGATATCAGTTTATTATCTGCTTTTAGGAACCAGCAGGGAAGCTTAAGCATCTTGCTCCACACCTCAGAGCCTTACACCCGTAGTTAGTGACATCAATTGGAAGTGTGAGTTATATGCTTCCAGCCTTCTTCAGAGCTGTTGTGAAAAATGAATGATATATGTATCTGTTTGAAGAAAGCTTTCCAGAATAAAACATTTCAATATTCCTTGGGGAAAGGTGGTATTTGAGAAAGCTTTAGTTTCCCATCATTCTCTTGAGAGAAAAATGCCTGCTTGCAGCTTTAAGATTCTTCTAATTATGTTATCTTTTTAGGCAGATATTTCTGAACCTGCTTAAAGCTGCACATATTGAAATGAAATTACATCACAAAATAAATTTGAGTAATGTGTGTTTATGTATCTCTTTCCTGAAATGACATAAGAGCAGGAATGATTTCTTACTTATGTTAGTACTCCAGGGCCTAGCTCAATGCCTAAATTATGTGAGCACTCGTTATACCTTTGTTGATTATTGACTGAAAATTTCCAAGACAGTACTTCATAGTTGTACCCTTAACTTTTTGTGAGAGGATAATTCTTAGGAGAGGTAGCCATGATGTGATTGAATATGGGGCTCAAACAGTTCAAGAGAAAAATAAGAATGAACAAATATATGATTTTTACATAAAATGTCTTAAAGTTTTAAAACCCTATTTTAAATCGATACCAATTTTATGTTCATACCAAAATTTTACTCCTTTACATCCCTGATCCCCTCCACTTTGTTATTGATGTCACAAATTACATCTTTTTGTATTGTGTATCCATTAACATAGATTTATATTTATTTTTTATGCTTTTGTGTTTTAAATTCTGTATCAAAATTAAAAGTGCACCACCATTACAGTATTCTTTATCTGTGTATGTATTTACCTTTACCAGTGACATTTGTGCTTGTATATGCTTTTGTGTTACTGTCTAGTGTCATTTTGTTTCATCTTGAAGAACTCTCTTTTAGCATTTCTTGTAGGACAAGTCTGGTTGTGATGAACTCCCTCAGTTTTTGTTTATCTAGGAAAGTCTTAATTTCTCCTTCATTTTTGAAGGTCAGTTTTGGTAGCTGTAGCATTCCTGGTTGGCAGTTTTTTCTTTTCAGCACTTTGAATATATTATCCTACTTCTTTCTGGCCTGCCAGGTTTCTGCTGAGATAATAGGAGCTCCCTTGTACATGACAGTTGCTTTTCTCTTGCTGCTTTCAAGATTCTCTCTTTGTGACTTTTAACAGTTTGATTATAATGTCTCAGTGTAAATCTTTTTAGTTTATCCTAGTTGGAGTCTTTTGAGCTTCTTGAATTTGAATATCCATTTTCTTCTTCAAATTTGGGAAGTTTTTGGCCATTATTTCTTCAAATAGGCTCTCTGCCTCTTTCTCTCTTCTCCTTCTGGGACTCGCATAATGAGTATGTTGATCTTGATGGTACCCAGGAGTCTCTTAGGCTCTTTTCACTTTTCTTCATTCTTTTTTTTTTCTCTCCTGTGACTCAATAATTTCAAATGATTGAGTGAATCTGTCTTCAGATTCACTGATTCTTTCTTATGCTTGATCAAGTCTGATGTTGAACCCCTCTAGTGAATTTTTCAATTCAGTTATTGCATTCTTCAGCTTCAGAATTTGTCTTTTTCTTTTTTATAATTCTCTTTGTTGATATTCTCATTTTCTTCATGATCATTTTCCTAATTTTGTTTAATTGTCTATCTGTTCTCTTTTAGCTTGTTGAACATCTTTAAGACAGCTATTTTAGATTCTTTGTCAGGTAATTCATAGATATGCATATTTTTAGGGTTGGTTTTTGGAGATTTATTTTGTTGCTTTGATTGGGCCATGTTTACTTGTTTCTTTGTAGGTCTTGTGATCTTGGTGATATTTGGGCATTTGAAAAAACAGCCCACTTTCCCAGTTTTTACAGACTGTTTTTGCTCAGGGGCAGACCTTCACCAATCGGCCTGATTGATGAGATTTCAAAGAAACTATTGGAAGTGTTATCCCTAGGACTAAATAGATTAGTGACAATGACCCTAAAAGGGAAGAGTACAAGCTACTAAGTGGGATGTGAATTCTGGGGGCCTTTCAAACCTTTCTTGAGATGCATCTTCTCTGGGTTTGTGTGTGTAATTTCCCAGTTAAGGAAGGTTGCTCACTTCGTCACTGGAGCCCATAATCTCTTGCTCCCACTGTTGTTTGTCGGTGATACTACAGTGTCTTTGGTGCCGTAACAAGCTGCAGTGCTTGTGTTTGTTCTCAGCAGCCCCCAACCTGGTGTCCAAACTGCTATTTCCATCAGTGTTCTGAGTCAGGCAAGACAGAAACCAGTCCCTTGCACAGCCCCCCCAAAAGAATGTTGGATGCACAGCTTACTCTTCTCTTTCCTTCTTGAGGGAGAAGATGGGAGTTGGGATTTTTCTTCTGATTAAACCATGCTGTGCCAGGGAGAGGGAGTGGCTAGGGTGGGCACATGTTACAAATTTTCCTATCTGCTTTGATGCATCTCTTCTTGGCTTTGTACTCACCTGGGGTGCTGCAACCTCTTAACTTGTTTCTGAAGTTCTCACAAGGGCAGTTTCGTCTGTATATTGTTAAGTCAGTGTCTTCCTGAAGGAACAAGAGCCTATTCCAACATCTTGTTGACATCACTCTACAGATATACAATTACTTATGTGTTGATATCACCCTGGGATTTAAGGGTTATAGATAAGGCTGAGGTTGCAAACCCATGCATCCCAGTATCAAGTCAGTAGTAAATGAACAAATTGGGCCAGTGAAACCATAAAGGGAATGCAGAGACTAGAGAAGTAGAGAGCATGTACCTTCTCCATAGGGGCAAAAGCTTCTTAGCTCTAGCTTGTTGATGCATGCTAGAGTGGCATCAGGAGGAAAAACATCTTTCAATTTTCCTCAGAGAACAAATCTTCCAATTTTTCAAGAGAAGATGAAAATAAAGATGAAAAAGAACATAGCTTGTTATTGTGGAAATTTCAAACATACAAAAGTAGTGAGAATAAGAATGAACTTCTGTGTCTCCATTACCCAACAGCACTTATCAACTCATGGCCAATTTTATTTCACTTATGCTCACTCACTTTCCACACACCCCAAGTCCCTGCCACTGGATTATTTTGAAGTAAGTTCTAGACATCATATCAGTTCGTCTGTAATTACAGAAATGCAGGTTTTATAAATGTGAACATTTCCAATTTTCTAAAGGATGGACCAGTCAAAACATACCTAGGGGACCATAATCTACCTGTGGGCTCATAGTTTGACCTCTGATTAGGAAGTTGTATCTAGTGGTTGCTGCTTTAAAATGTTTAGAAGCTATTGTCTGAATTATTTTCAGACACTTTCCTCTACCTGTGACATGATGGTTCATAGAGATTGTTTGCTCTTAGGAGTTTTCATGTGAGTGACCCATTTGATTTAGTGATCCTCAGACTTGGAAAACATTGTCAGGAACCCAGGGCCTGTATGTAGCCTTGGTTGCATTACTTTGAGGAGGTGGAACTTCCACATTCCTAGTTCAAATTTGCTTCATAAAATTCAAATGTGCTTTGTGTAAGATGCTTATCTGCCAACCAGAACCACTCCCAAAGCTTCTTGACTGAAGGTCTGGGAGTTGGGACTTTTCACAGTGTTACCCAGTTCTACCACTTCTTTCCACTTCCTTTATATATCTTCCTCTCCAATTGTTCTTTCTTCTATTTGACTAGTTTTTTTCCTTCACCTAGGCTATTATCATAAATATGACAGCTGGGTTGTTAACTGCTTAAAATGTGGAAAATACTGTTTTATGATTGTGCAGCCAAAGATAAGTCTTTATCTAAAATCCAGTGTGTTTCTATTTCTTTAGAAATCAAAACCAATTTACTGTTTACTTTAAAAAAAATAACCACATACAGCTGTGTCAGCATATGTTTTGGATAGTATTGGGATTAATTGTGTGTTTATTTTTGTAGTTTACATCCCACTTAGCAGCTTGTACTCTTCCCTTTTAGGGTCATTGTCACTAATCCATCTAGTCTCAGGGATAACTATTCCAATAGTTTCTTTGAAAACTGTACATATTTCCTAATCTAAAGTCCATGAAGCTACTGCACAATGTCTCTAATATTGTTGTTATTTGTGAATTTTAATTTCTTAGAAATCAAATCTGTGAAAGACAGTAGTAGAAACAAAACTCTAGACTTTAGTTAATAGTTCTGGGTTCTAGTCCCCTCCCACCCTTTCCCTGATTCACTGTGTATCCTTGAGAACAAATGTCTTAATTTCAGTGGAACTCTGTTTCTCTTTCAAAAAATTATCAGTTATAAATGTATTTTAAAGGATAAAACAAAGATTTGTTTTTAAAAACAGTAGTTCTGTGTACCCCCACCACTCATTTCCACCTCTACAGAGGCTATTAATTTCATCTCTTTCACCTATTTTGTTATTTACCCCCATGTCTCTAAATAACACTTTGGTATTGCTACTTCTTGGTTTTTCCTTTTTAGGCGTAATCTATTGACTTCTGGTATAGAAATAGCATTTTGTTTCTTTTCTTTCCTCCATCCTTACCACACATACATATCATTTCCATCTCCTTCTAAGGATCGTATTATAATTTTGCTTAGATCAATATTAAATGTTAACATTATTATGACATTATTATGTTAACTTTATTATGTATAAACACTTCACAGCTGAGCCATGCAGTAAACTATAATTACTTTTCCTTCCTTGCCACTTTTTTTTCTTGCAGTATTTAGTAACTGGAGTTAGTAATTGTGTAGTTTTCGTTGTATTTATCGTTAAGTCAACCCCAAGCTCTTTGCCTTTTGTCAGTCTTCTCAAAACATTCCTATATCTTCTATCATTTCATCTTCCTGAGAGGTCCTCTGTGAAGTCTTGTCTTGCCCTAACCCAAATCATTTGTGTCCACACTCAGAACCAGCTCTCCTACGATGTCTGTGTTATATCCTGGGGACTCACTTCACACTATTCAGTGTAAGTGCTCCTGTTTCTTGTGTGTCGGATCATCCTCTTTCTTGGTTTATTCCTTTGTTTTAGTGGAGCATATCCTCCAATCCACCTGAGAAAGGGTGCACGGGAGGAAAACTTTTTGAGGACTTATTGTCCAAAGTCTTTGTTTTACTCACACACTTCATTGATAGATTGGCTGGGTGTAGAATTCTAGGTTGCAAATAATGTTCCTCTACAATTTTGAAGGCTTTGTTTATTTCATTTTAGTTTATAGTATTGTTAGTGAACATTCCAAAGCCATTTTTACTCTGAATCCTTCCCTTGAGACCTGCTTTTTTTCCTCTCTGGAAGCTGTGGTATCTTTTCCCACATCCCAGTATTCTGATAGGAACTATGGTATAAGACTATATACACCCACTGTAGAACAGTGACTTGGAGCATTGGGTGTAGAGCATGGGCCACCTGGAATTGAATGCCATTTCCTTCACTTATTACCTGTGTCATCTCCAATAAATTATTTAACTTCTCTGTGCTTCAGTTTCTGCTTCAGTAAAAAGTGGATAGTGATAGTTATGACAAGTAAATGAGTTAAATATGTAATAGTGCCTGGCACAGAGTAAGCACTAACACTGACAGCATTAGCTACTCTTGCCATTACCCATTATGCTTGGTACTCCAGTGGCCCTTGCAATCTGGAAATTCATGGCCCTCAGTACTGGGAAATTAAATTATTTCATGGATATTTCCATCTTTTCATTTTCTCTCTACTTTTTAGAAGTACTGTTATTCATGTACTACACCTTCTGTACTGGCCTTCTAATTTTTTACCTTTTCTCTGTTTTCCATCCCTTTGTCTTTTGCTCCAATTTACGGGAGAACCTTTCAGTTTTATCTTCTAACCATTATAAGTTTTTCATTTCTGCTATCATATTTTAATTTTTCCCTCAGAAGTCTTGCCCATCTTCTTTTAAAAAGATAATCTGTTTTATTCATAATTGCTTACCTTCTCTTATCTCTCTGAGGACATGAAATAGATTTCTTCTCCCAGCATTGTGTTTCCTCAACACTGTTTTTCTGCTTATTTTTATTTCTATCTTTCATGTTAAAAGCTCTCACAGTAATCCAGGTGTGACAAAGTGCATAACTTAAGGAAGTAATGGTGGGATAGATGATACGGGTCCAACTCAGGAGTCGTGGAAGAAGTAGAAACCATAGGATAGCATCATTTATTGGATGTGGCTGAATGAAAGGATGTGGGTGAGTGAAAGGGAGGAATTTAGGATGACTTCCAGACTGTGGGCTTGGGAAAGGAAGAATTGTCTTGGGCGTGTAGGAGATACATTTAGTTTTAGATATGCTGATGTTTGAAGTTCTTGGGAGATGCTTGAGTGGACATCTGTAGTAGCAGTGGGCTTTCCAGGTGTGCTGTTCAGGTAGGAGAGAGTATAGAGATGAATGGTGAAACCACAAGTGTCTTTGAGCTCATCTTGGGGAGTTAACAGAATGAAAGAGGAGAGACAGTGAACATTCTAAAGCTTTGATTGGCAGTGTAGAAAAGGCAGACCTTTAGGAAAAGATGTACTAGATACCCAAATGCCAGGTCAATTACATGCTGTATTTTATTTTTAATGAAAAATATTTTGGCATAGAAATTTAGTAGTAAATAATTGAAATTTTTGGAAAGAGGCTTCATTTTTCTCAGTTGGCAAAGTGTATCAAAAATCTCCCCAATACAAATGTTTTGTCAAGGGTCAGAGAAGGAGGAGAGAAGCGAAGAGAAGAAAGAAAAGAAAATTAATAAGAACTTAGATGCTAGAAGCTCTTTCAGGTGCTAGAAACTATTTTAGGTGCTCTATTTGTATCCTGTAGACCTCACAATGACCCTACAAGGAGGAAAGGGTAAGAACAGAGCAGAGCAGGGTTCTACCATCAGGGGACGAAAGTCTGGGGACAGGGCTGGGCCAGGGTCTTGATGTGGCAGAGATTATGCCAACAGTTGACAGGGCAGCAAGCATGGAGGGGAGAAAAGGTTTTCTCCCTTTGCTCACTGTCTCTAAGTATCTTAGGGTCTTGCTTTCACTTGGTTGCCCTCACTTCTTTTCATCATGGTCTTAAGAATAGTTATCTTCTTTTCTGTTTCAGTAAATGGCACCATTTCCATTTCATTGTTTAGGCCAGAAACTTATGGGTCACCTGTGATTCCTCTGTGTCCCTCATCTCCTCTTCCCTCCCAGTCCAATCCATCAGCAACTCTTGTTGGCTCTACCTTCAGAAACTGTATCAATTTCTTTCTCTGCTTCTATCACCCTTGTCCAAGCCTCCATCACCTCTTGTTTGGAATATGGAGAAAGCCTCTTAACTGACCTCCTCACTTCCATTCTTGCTTTCCTACAGTCTATCCTCATAGAGATCTTTTAAAAATAGCAATCATGTCATTGCCAAAAAGATCATGTCACTTCCCTGAATAACACCTTTCCTGTGGCCTATAAAGCCCTATATTAACTGACACTTGCCTTCTTCTTTGACCTCATTCCTCCCACTCATCACCCAGCCCTACTGGGTGCAAACATTACCTTACTTTCTGTTCTCTGACATATCAGACTTGTTTCTGCCTTGGGACCTTTGCACTTCCTGTTTGTTTTCCCCGAGATTCTCTTCCCTCAGATTTTCACAGGAAGATCTCCTAATTATTTAGGACTTGGCTCAAATGACATCTCCCAAGGGAGGCCTCCTGTGACCACCCTAGATAAACTGGCCTTTCCTTTTACTCACTTTTAGTGGCAGCACTCTATTTTAATTCCTTTACAGCAGTCATATCACTATCTGCAATTATTTATTTGCTTAATTGTTTATTTGTCTATATTATTTCTTTGTGGTTTATCTCTACTATCTACAATGGTACCTACCCATAGTAGCCACCCTATCAGTGTTGAATAAATGAACGTGGTACCTAAAAATTGTTGAAAAGGTGCCACTGTTGGAGAGTGATCGGGGGATTTGATTCCTGCTGTATCCTCTCTATATATGCTTTGAGACATATTTTTTCAGTTTTATTGGGGCATAATTGGCTGTACCATGAACTGCACATATTTAAAGTATAATTTAATGAGTTTTGACACCTGTGGGATCATCATCACAATCAAGACAATGGACATACCCATCCCCCAAGAGTTTTCTTGTGCCCCTTGTATTCCATCCTTTCTCTCTGCTCTTCTTGCATCCCCAGCCTCCCTGAGACAACCACTGATCTAGCTGCTTTCTGGCACTATATAGATTAGTTTGTGTTTTTGAGAATTTTGAATAAATGGAATTATATAGTATGTACTATTTTTTTGGTCTGGCTTTTTTTGCCCAGCATAATTATTTTGAGATTCATCCATGTTGTTGTGTGTATGTTCCTTTTTATTACTGAGTAGTATTCTATTGTATGAATATACCATACTTTGTTTATCCATGAACTTGTTGATAAACATGTGGGTTGTTTCCAGTTCTGAGTGCTTACAGATAAAGCTGCTGTGAGCACTGTATGGGCACATGCTTTCATTTCTCTTGGTGAATACTTCAAGGAGAGGAATGGCTGGGTTGTATGGTAGGTGCATGTTGAAACTGTATCCGTTTCAAACCTCTATTTTAGTTCTGAAGGAATTGGAGGGCTAGGTGAAGGATTTTTAACTTCCCCAAAATGACATGGCTTTTAAAGGAGTGGAATTAAGATTCAATTCTAGATCTGTGTGAATTCCAAGTCCAACATTTTCTGGAAGCCTATGTTGTTAAGCCATCTGCTTGGTCTACCTTTGGCTTGGCTGCATGTATGGCCTAGTGAGAAAGCTAATATTGGAGAATGTGACTGGTATGGGGCAAGTAGGCCCTATACTAAAATTTGGAATGAGACAGATTTCCACATGCAGTCACTGGCAGCCCCGGGCCGCAGCAGGCCTTTTGGGCAGCAGGGTGATTTCCAGTAAGTGTACTGTGTGCTCAGTTAAGAATACATGATCTCTGTAGGAGTTGAGAAGCCGGATTCTTGCTTTGCCTGATCCCAAAAGCCTGGGCACAAGTATGTTGCCAAAGTATGCCATCTGGATGCTTCCTCTTGGGACTTTGAATGTGGAGTGAGAGAGACACAGAAGTCAAGCTGGCTTGGAATTTGTTCTAGTGATAGTGGCCATGGCATTCAGTGCCCAGTGGCAGAGGTGGAAGTAGCATTAACAGTGGTGTCAAGTGCATCTTAACAGACCCTTCTCATGCAAGATTTTAGCTGTGATTCTGGGTTTCCTGGAGTCCCTGGGCCTACTGTTTTTCTGAAACTTATTCTCTAACCTTCTTATTCATACAGTTCATACTGTGAGCTCTCCAATAGCCTTCCAATGAATTCCAGTTCTCCTACTAGAATTCAGTATAGTGCACTGTTTTCATACTGTCAATCACAATACATTGGAGAGTTATGAAATCAATTTAGTGGATATGACCAACATTTAAAATGAAATAGTATAGAATAGAAGTATCAAAGTTCGTTGACTGTAGTAAGGGTAAGGATTGTTTCATGAACCATATGCATGTATAAACATACACAGATACAAACGTGTATGCTAGGTTGCTAGGTAAAATGCTTCTCTTATTTTAGGTTATGGTTCAAAGCATTTGAAAAGTAGCAATACGGTGTTGAAGAGCGTGGGCTCTGGAATTAGACTGCTTGCGTTCCAGTCCCATCTGCCAGCCATGCAATCTTGGGTTAGTTGCTTTAGCTCTGTACCTTGCTTTCCTCATTTATGACGTGGTGATATGTGGAGACTACTAGTTTGCTACCAAAATTTTTTCCCCTTCTTTCATAGCTACAGTGTTTGTCTTAGTCAGTTCAGACTGGTATAATAGAATGCCAAATACAGAGTGGTTTAAACGGCAAACATTTTTCTCAGTTCTGGAGGCTGGAAGTCCAAGATCAGGGTGCCAGCATGGTCAGGTTCTTGGTGAGTGTCCACCTCCTGGTTTACAGATGGCTACCTTCTTGCTGTATCCTCACAAAGTAGAGAAAGAGATCATCTCTCCTGTGTCTCTTCTTATGAGGGCACTAATCCCATTCATGAGGGCTCCACCCCCATGACCTAATTACCTCTCAAAGGTCCCACTTCCAAAAACCATGACATTGGGGATTAGGGCTTCAATGTGAATTTTCAGGGACACAAACATTCAGTCCACAATAGAGTTGTAGCTGAGCACATGACTGTGCAACTAAGCCACATTCACTGCTTGACTTGTAATTAAGTGTGGACATGTGGCTGAATTCTTGCCAATGGAATGTGTCGCAGTGATGTGTACCACTTCCAAATCTGAACCTGAAAAGGCATTGTGTATACCTCCTCCGTTACCTTTTCCCCTTCTTGGTGGTTGGAATCCTGATGTGTTGGTCATCTGATTTTGACCACACAAACAATGATAATGCAGACATTGATGGTGGACACGATGGAAGGGTCCCGGGTCCTTGAATGACTGTGTGGAGTCCCAGCAACCTGGTCTACTCACGTCAAGACTGTTGAATATGAGACAAATATCTTTGTTCTCTAAGCTACTGCATTTTAGGATCTCTTTGTTATATAAATCTCATCTTTAACTAATACACTGCCTCATGGAGCTGTTGAGGATTATCTGAGCAATTCCTAGTGTATAATAAGGACTAAATAAGGTATACCTATTATTAGTTTTTTTGAAATCAAAAACCCTGACTAGTAAAATGAGGGGTGAATTTAGCTCAGTGGTTTTCTATGAGGGGTGATTTGCCTCCTACTCCCTGACTCAGGGGACATTTGGCAATGCCTGGAAACAATTTTGGTTATCTTAACTGTGGGGTATCATAAAGACATCTAGAGGGTAGAGTCTAGGGCTGCTGTTAAATGTCCTACAATGCACAGGACAGCCCCCTACAACAAAGAGTTTTCCAGTCCAAATTTAATAGTACCAAGATTGAGAAACCCTGAGTTATTTAAGCTGCTCAGGACACATTGCTGAAACAGAAGTTTGGGTCAAAGTGCATGGCTGAGAATCATGAGGTGGGATATTTCCTCAAAAGAAATGCAGACTATTTTTACCATGACAGGAGGAGAATAAATGCTGGGCAGCAATCAACAGATGTCTCCTGTGTCCTTTTGGCTACTCACATTCACTCATACCTTTCTTTTCACTCATACCCACTCACTTATTCTTCAAAATTTTATCCAGTTACTCCATCAGCTCCAAGTCTAGGATTTCAGGGTGACACACAGCCCTTGTCTTTAGTCTGGATCTTCCAATGGCTAAATAATATGCCATTAACCCTAACGCAACTGATGTGCCATGATGGAGAGAGAATAGGATAGATACTTATAATGGAAAGGTTGGGCTCTTTACTCTTGCAGATGGTCTTGGGCCACAGAGTTGACATTTCTTCCTTGGTATTTGGGGGCAGATGGCGGAGGGGTTGCTGAATCTGTTCAGACTTCACTGAGCCACCAATCCAACATTATAGAGCCCAAGGTGAAATCCAATTACAATTTTCTTTTGCTTCATCTGGGAGACAAGGCGGGTAGGAACAAGACAGTAGGGGCATTCAGGGAGGTTTAGAAATGTTTTCATTGTCCTTCAGAACAGATATAACCTATGAAAACCTATGAAAGCTTTGGCTTACGTTATTTGTAATTATGGACATAATATATTAGTCTTAATTGATCCCTAGAGAAGGAAAAAGTTGCCAGTGTACCAGGAGTCTCAAGCTGTATTTTGCAATTTTCTGCTAAAATGCTCCTACCTTCCATTTATGTGCTCCTTTCAGTTTCAGTCCCTCTCCTCTTCAACTCATCCACCTCCACTCTAAAGACTTGTTCTGCACTTGAAATATTCACAGCATTGGAATGTAGGCATAATCTCCTTCATGGACTTCGACTGCAGGTGCCACTTTTTCCTACGTCAACCCAACTCTCTGTCAAAGCAACTTCTTCCAAGTTCATAATGCCAGAAACAGACTCCCTCTCCCATTGTTTTAGAGATTGCTCACCATATGGCTATTTCCTGTTGAAATTTAGTCTCCTGCTCTCACCGAGTAGGTAAGTATAACCTGAACCCAGCAAATGACTAAACATTTCCTGGGTTGCGTTACCTGTACCACCTCCTTCCCCGGGAGCTCTGTTGCATCAAAGCTCAGGTGTTCCCAGCGGAGTGACTGTCAGAATTCTAGCACTGCAGTTTAACAAGATCGAAATTACTTTACATAAGTAGTGGAAACAGCTGACATAATTTCCTTCAAAATAAGGGAGGGTTATTTCCTTTCATTTATTTATTTATTTGAACAGGAAGGGAAGATTTTAATATATATCTTAAGACATCAGGTAGACAAAAAATAAGTACAGATAGTAAAAATTTAAATAAAAAATTAAGCAGCTTAATTACATAATTATATAAAATATACATTGTATAATAATTTAATCTAGTATCATGATACATAATTATATGATCTATTATATATTGATAGATTATATGTATGTGTATCTTCATGTATAACTTTATAGCCAGAAAAAGGCACTATTATGCATTCTTTTCAAGCATATATTGAACGTCACTAAAAATCATCAAGTATTAGACCACAAGGAAACTTTCAACAAATTACAAAAAGCAGAAATCCCATTGTCTTAGTTTATTTGGGTTGCTATAACAAAATACCATAGACTGGGAAGCTTATAAACAACAGGAAATTTGTTTCTCATAGCTCTGGAGGCTGAGAAGTCCAAGATCAAGGCACCAGCAGATTCCGTGTCTGATGAGGGCCCGCTTCCTGATTCATAGACGGCTGTCTTTTCTCTGTGTCCTCACATGACCGGGGTTATTTCCTAATGGTGGTCTGTTTTCACTATAGAATCACATAAGTATGTATATTTTTTGTTGTCTCATGACTCTTTTAGTATTTGAAAGAAAATTCTAAGTTTTACTAACAAAAAGACTTTGAAAAACAAATCAGAAAATTGAAAGCAGGAGCAAAGAAGAATTTATTTGTTATTGGTACTGACATTGTTATTTTTCTGGGTTAGATGCAACAGATGTTATTAATAATAACAACCAATAGTAGTTAGAAAGGGTTAGATCAGAAAGCTGGAAGTTTGTACCAGATGCTTAGGGTTGATCCCTGGTTTTCCTGTGAAATACTTGAGCTTAGCAGCACTCTTTATTTTGATTAACTTTGGCTAGAGTACTAGGTGCCTGTCCTCCTGGCCTAGCAATTGAGGGTGGAGAAAAAACACTTCTGACCCTTTGTAGCTATGGCTTTAGGGTTTAACCTCTGTTGAAAGTATATAAGGAAGGGATGAATGGCCACTTTCGTCATTACTGTAAAATGTCTGACTTGCCCTGGTTCCACACATTTTTGGTAGAAGTGGTCAAGGATCTGTTTTGCTTATGTATTTTTTGGGGGGAGGCCACTATAAAGGAGGTTACACCCTACAGTGAGTGCTAGGAGGTATTCTTTGCATTTAAGATCATGAATGTTTGAACAGGTAATTACTTCAAAGTAAGACATGTAAATTAGGACATTACCCTTCTCAGCATGGCTATTATTCTTTCATAATGTCAGTTAACACATATTTACTGTGCACCTGTATTCAGCACCTGGTAAAGTACGTGAGTTAAAGGTTTAGCATGTGATATTTAGTCTGAGTAGCAAGAATAATATTTTATACAAGTGAAACTCATAAACTTTTATTATTTTATTTATTTTTCATATATAGTATAGAGTCTGGAGTTGACTTCCATCATCTGCCTTGTCATTTACTAGCTTAGTCCATGGCAAGTTGTTTAACCTCTATAGGCCTCTTCACTCATGGGTAAATGAGGATAATAATGGTACCTGCATAATAGGGTTGTTGAGAGGATTAAATGAGCTACATGTAGGGGAGGAAAAGAAATCTTTTTCCTCTACTTGTTTTGGGTTCTCCACCTGGTGCCCTGTAAATTAGACTAAAAAAAACAAATTAGCAAGAGAAAAACAAACAGAAGTTTATTAACACGTGCATTGCACATATACATGGGAGCACTCAGAGATGAGTAACTCAAAGAGGTGGTTAGAACTTGGGCTTATATGGCATCCTAACAAAAGAACAATATAGTCATGCACTGCATAATGACATTTCGGTCAATGATGGACTGCATATACAATAGCAGTCCCACAAGATAATAATGAAACTGAAAAATTCCTATTGCCCTGTGATGTAGCTGTGATAACGTCATAACATAACAAATTAGTCACTGATTGTGGTGATGCCGGTGTAAACAAACCTACTGCGCTGCCAGTTGTATAAAAGTGTAGCACATGCAATTATGTACGGTACATAACGCTTGATAATGTTAATAAACGACTATGTTACTGGTTTATGTATTTACTATACTATACTTTTTATCATTATTTTCCACTTATAAAAATAAAGTTTACTGTAAAACAGTGTGCCTTGTTATGCCAGCAGCAGCCTTATACATCTCATGTTTACTGCATCTCTGATTGCATCATTTTTTTCTTGTGCTTGATTTAATCTCATGTTGTTTTGTTCATCATGGCCCCTAATTATACAAAATCAACTGCTAACGTTGCCAGTAAGAGGCCATGTTGAGTGATTGCCCTGGAAATGAAATTAAAATTGATTAAGGATTATGAAGGTGGAAAAGCAGTGATGACTATTGCTCGCCAGTCAGGCATGTCCCATTCCACCACAGCTACGGTCTTGAAGAACAAGCACAAAGTGATGGAAGCTGTTAAAGGATCTGCTTCATTGAAGGCAATGAGACTAACAAAAATTTGAGAAGGGCCTTTATCAGACATGGAGAAACTTCTAATGACCTGGATTGAAGACCAGACACAGAAATGTATCCTCCCAGCACCATGATGATCACAGCCAGAGCAAAAAGTTTGTTCGCAATGTTGAAAGAAAAGGCTGGACCTGACTAGATGTTGAATTGACTACTAGCTCTGGGTGGTTTAAATGATTGAAGAATCATTATTCATTACATAATGTGAAAGTGAGTGGTGAGTCTGTGAGTGCTGATGTGAAGGCAGCTGAAGAATTTTTGGAAACTCTAGATAAGCTGATTGTGGAGGATAATTCCTGCCAGAGGAAATATTCAATATAGATGAAACCTTTCTATTCTGGAAACAGATGCCTGAAAGGAGTTTCATCCATAAAGGAGGCCAAGTCAATGTCAGGTTTTAAGGACAGGATAGCAGTCTTGCTTGGGGGCAATGTTGCAGGCTACAAATCAAAACCATTTGTGATCTGGGACAGTGAGAACCCCAGGGCCTTCAAGCATATCAATAAGCTCACACTGCCAGTGAACTACAGGAGCAATAACAAGTCATGGATGACCCAGCTCCTCTTCCAAGATGCCCTCCTGAATTGTTATGCTAGCAAAATGGAGAAGTACTGTTCGGAGAATAATAGACTTTTCAAGATTTTGCTTATTGTTGATAATGCTCCCAGACATCCTCCTTTTATTGGTGATCTTCATCCCAACATCAAAGGCATGTTTCTTCCTCCAATCACCACCTCTTTGATCCAACCAATGGATCAAGGAGTTATAGCAGCTTATAAGGCCTACCCGAGGAGACTTTCACCCAGGCTATTGCTGCAACTGAGGAAGACACTGAGAAGACACTGATGCAATTCTGGAAGGATTATAACGTCTATTATTGCATCAAGAACCTTGCTTGGGTTGGGGTGATGTCACCAAGGAGCATAGGAATGGCATCTGGAAGAAGCCATTCAAGAGGTTCGTCCATAACTTCAAAGGATTTGTGAAGGATGAGGAGGTTGCAAAATCAACAAGGCTGTGGCTGAGATGCAAACAACTTTAACCCGGGTGTGGATGAGGATGACACTGAGGAGCTCCTGGAGGTGGTTCCTGAGGAACTGACTACTGAGGAGTTGTTGGAACTGGAACAGGAACACACAGCTAAATGAGAAGCAAGAGAAAAGGAAACTTCAGGAGAAGAAAAAGAAGAACCCCCAAGAAAATTCACAGTGAAGGATTTAGCAGAAGCTTTTGCAGACCTCAACAAGCTCCTTAAAAAGTTTGAAAGCATGGACCCCAACACCGAAAGGCTTTTGTTAATAGACAGAAATGTTCATGGTGCATTATCTGCTTACAAGCAAATGTATGATGGAAAAAGGAACAAACCAAGCAAACACCATGGACATATTTCTGAAAAGAGTGAAACCTCCTTAGGAAGATCCTCAGTCAGGTCCTTCAGGAGATGTTCCAGAAGAAGGCATTGTTATCATAGGAGATGACGGCTCCATGCATGGTATTGCCCCTGAGGACCTTCCAGTGGGACAAGATGTGGACCTGAAAGACAGTGATATTGACAATCTTGACCCTGTGTAGGCCTAGGCTAATGTGTGTGTTTGTGTCTTAGTTTTTAACAAAAAAGTTTAAAAAGTAAAAAAAAAAAAAAATAAAACATTTTTAAATTAGAAAAAAGCTTATAGAATAAGGATATAAAGAAAATATTTTTGCATAGCTGTATGTGTTTGTGTTTTAGGCTGTGTTATTAAAAAAGAGTCAAGAAGGTAAAAAATTAAAAAGCTTACAAAGTAAAAAAGTTAAGGAGGCTAAGGTTAATTTACTATTGAAGAAAGAAATTTTTTTCAAATAAATTTGGTGTAGCGTAAGTGTCCAGTGTTCATAAAGTCTACCATAGTGTACAGTGATGTCCTAGGCCTTCTCATTCACTCATCACTTACTCACTGACTTTCCCAGAGCAACTTCCAGTCCTGAAGCTCCATTCACAGTAAGTGCCCTATACAGGTGTACCATTTTTTACCTTTTCTACCATATTTTTACTGTACCTTTTCTATGTTTAGGTACACAAATACTTACTATCGTGTTAGAATTGCCTACAGTATTCAGTACAGTAACAGGCTGTACAGGTTTGTAGGAGCAATAGGCCATACCATATAGCCTAGGTGTGTGGTAGGCTGTACCGTCTAGGTTTGTGTAAGTACACTCTACGATGTTTGCAGACAACATCACCTAACAATTCATTTCTCAGAATATGTCTCCATCATTAAGTTACATATGATTGTACATTTTTAGAGAAGTGACAAGACAAAGGAAAAGGACTTTGAGATTCTAGGGGTGGCAAATTGTGGGAAGGCAAGTATATGGGGAAACTAATGGTAGATAAGGGCTAGTTTTAGCAAGGTTTGTGATGTAGATTCCTCTGGTGCAGTCGCTGGGCTGATAAGGGTCTAGAGTTGTCTCCATGACTAACTTCTGTTCTTCCTGGTGGAGCGATGTGGGGGAGGAGACACCTTTACAAATTTATGTCCTGCTTTTAGGCAAATGGGGGAGGGCAGGAAGCTGTTCTTGTATCTGCTTCTTCTCAACTGCCTTCCACTCAAATAAATCCAAAGTGGCACATTTTGGGGTGGCATATTCTAGTAACCTTCATACGTAAGGGGCTATCACGGGCCTGGTACATAGGAAGGACTCAATAAATGGTAGTTATTGTTACTGTTATTATCAGAGAAAATCAATATCAGTAATTTGCTCTTGTGGCTGACAAATGCTATTAATCTCATTTATTATAACTTGTGGATTTTCTTCTCATAATTCTAGGATTTAAACAGGCTCTGAGAATTTAAGGTTGTTATATATATATACATATATATAATAACTATAGCATATATACAGTGTAATATATACATTATAACCATACTGTTTACATATATACAGTATTATATATGTATATAATAACCAAAACTGTCTTAATAACATCTCATCTGATGAGCTGAGGCCCAAAAAGGTTGTTGGGAAAAGGACCACAAATACTCTTATAAATAGCATGCCACATTGCAGGGGAGACAGGTCTTTCCAGATGGTTTTGTTGACAAGGTGCTTCTTTTTCCCTTCTGGTTATTTTATCCTGAAGGTGGAGCAGGTGCTATTTCAGGCTAAACATTTTATGAGCCCGTTTACCACCCTTCTCTAGCTCCTGACTTGGCCCATCAGTCCTTCTCACGCCCTTGCATTCCATTCTCTGCAGGTGTCTCTTGCTTGGAAGCTTTGCTATGTGTTAGCCTCCCTCATATAACCTAAGGACAACGACAATGAGTGAGTCGGCTCAACAGTCTGGCTCCTCATGGAGTCATCAGTTGCTATCAACTTCTAGGGAGCTGCTTGAGATAACCACAACTTCCTCTCTCTTTATTCCTTTTCCTTCAGTTCTCTTTTTCTTGATTATAAAAATACTAATTCACAGCCGTTTCAAGACATTAGATAGTACAAAAAATATAAAGAAGAAAAAGTCATCCATAGTCCCATATCCAGAAGCAATACCATGAAAATTTTGGAGTCTTTCCGTTTAGTCTTTTTCTGTGTTTATTACTTTAACATGGCTGGGAGCATTCTGTCTATACCATTTGATCTTGACTTTATTTTTTATTTTTTTGCTGAGGCAGATTAGCTCTGAGCTAACATCTGTGCCAGTCTTCCTCCACTTTATATGTGGGACACTGCCAGAGCATGGCTGATGAGTGGTGTTAGCTGGACACGCAGGATCCGAACCAGCGAACCTGGGCCACTGGAACAGAGGGCGCCGAGCTTAACCACTGTGCTCGGGGCCAGCCCCTTGATTTTTTTTTTTTTTTTTTTTTTTTTGCTTAACCTTCTCAAGTAAACATTTCTCCTTGTTAAAATGTTTGCATTTTAAATAGCTCCATAATATCTCATTGTATGATTGTGCTTTAATTTGCTTAAATCAGTCTTACTTTGGACATTTAAGTTGTTCCTAGTTTTCTACTTTTACAAATAACAATGCTATTATAAATAAGAATGTGTTTATAAATGAAAATGCCTTTATAAGTAGGAACATGTGCCCCAAATAAATAATACATTTTTGCCAGTATTGCAGCTTATTTATTAAGACAGCTTCTTAGACTTAACAGTGACAAAGGTTTTAGTACCTATTGCCAGACTTTTTCCAGAAAGATTGTGTGAATTTTCAATCCTACCTGCAGTATATGAGAATGTCTCTTTCATTCAAGTCTTACCAACAAAAGAAATTCACCTTAAAATCTTTTTTTCTTATTGACAGGCAACACATATTATCTTATTTTAGTGTACTTTAAAAAATTATTAGTGATGTTGATTCCTATGTTTGTTAACTGTTTTGTGAATTTTCTTTTCAAATATTGGGGTCTTTTTTCCTTTGGGATGATAGTGTTTTTATTTTTGAGGTTTGATTTTTTTTTTAATATGGAATTGGATTTTTTACTTTGTGTTGTGGCTGAGTAAACAGTCTTTACCAATTTCCTTTAAACTTGTTTTGGATCTATCCCTTATGGGTTTACCTAAGCTCTTCTGGAACCTATGGGATTTTTTATGTCCTTCAAGTTTCTAGAAGATTCCCCTGGCTCTAATTTTCAGAGTTTGGCGGACAGTTCCATAGCCATGTTTAATTATGCTTCCTTTCGGCACTTTCCCTTCAGCCTTTACATTCCTGGACTGAAGAGCATGGGCTTTTCAGTTGGTTTTCCTGAAGAATAGCTTTCACTCCTAATTTTATTCACAGAGAATAGAAGTCCATGAAACACTTTCTGTGATTTGTAGAACTGGATCTCAAAATTAATGTGTGTATACATTGGATATATTCAGGTGCCTTTAAGCTTGTGCACATATGAGATAAAATGAGAGATGAGGGATTAGTTGGTTTGTTTCTCCATCTTTATGCCAAATAGTGTTTTATTCCTGAGCTGTGCCTAAGTGGTGTCTGTCTTTTCAGCATGATCATGCTGAGGACTGCTTTCCATTGCTTACGCTTCAGGGTGCTCCAGGGAATTGAGGACAGGCTGAGAATTAGACTGGAATCTAAATCCCAATGTTTCAATTTACTTCTTAATGACCTGGGCCTTTGTTTCCTTAGCTGTGAAGTGGGAACTGGTAGTACTTACCTCATAGAATGGATGTGAAGATTAAATAGATCTTATGACCCACCTCATTAATTTGGAGTATAAGTTTGATCACGCCTTTTAAATTTTTGTAATTAATCATTGAATCCCTGCATGCCAATAAGTTTAGGATCTCCTATTTAAAATCTCCTTTACAAATTAACGAGAACCCCAAGGGGCTTACTCTTCCAAAGGAGTCTCCTTCCCAACCCTAGGCGGAGAGAAACTTGGAAAAGCCTGACCAGCCCACTGGTAGTTCCTGCTTTTAGCTGCTATTGTTTTTGTTGGGACCTTTCGAATGAATGGTCCCACCCAGTGCATCGGGCCCTTACCCACTCTGCCTTCTGGTCCAGATGCTTGCACACAACATGGCCATGCCCAATCTTGGCCTCTCAAGTTTCCTTCTCTTCAGGTTACATCCACATACTCAGTCATTGTGTCTTGTGTTGCCCTGTGACATCTGTGCTAGGGTGACTGGATTCAGAGGAACTTGTCACCAGTCCAGACACTCCTTTCTTTCATGGTGAGTTGTTGGACCTTGGTATCTTTTCCTGCCAGTGGATGTCAGTTGGAACCATCCTAATTCATTTGAGAAATTCTAATAACAATGAATTTCAGAAGGGTAGTGACCAAGGTCATCTTCCCTTCTAGGAGGCTTAAGGAGCCTTAAGTCCACCATGCAAATTTTGTCCCCTCCTCCCAGCTACCAGTGCTGAGTACCAAGCAAATCACAAAAATTCATATCACATCTCCTCTATCAGAAATGGGGTGCTTATTAAAATTAAAGTTACATAACTAAGAAGGGCCATTCAAGTGATGCTTCCGGGAACAAAGAAGGTCTGCCAAGGAACTTTTGACATTATTCAGACAGAAATATCTGATACTTTCTCTTACTAAGTAAGTAAAAAGAAGAAGTTCTGCACCATCAGACGCAGCCACATATGCATAAAGCACCTAGCATGGCCTGTCACTCAGTAGGTGCTCAGAAAATGTTAATTCTCTCCGTCCTCCATTCCTCCTCAGCTTGACCACAACTTGGCATCATTTAAGCTGAGGACATGTAGCTTTCCAGAGACCTAACCCATTCCTAAGTGTCCAAATCTCTACAGACTGTTCTGGGTTGCCTTCGGACTGGCTTGCCAAGCTTGGCGTAAACAGTGGCTTGTTCTCCAGTGTAAAACCGCAGTCGGTGGCAGCAGGTCTTCTTGCTGACCTCTGCTGACCTCTGATGGCTTCCAGAAGGATTCTGCCTTCAGAGCTGCTTTTAGGGTGTGTTTCCTAAGACAGTTTATACTTTCTTCAAATAGTTATATTTTATTTTACATTTGGATTTAACTTGTATTTTTATACAGTGAACATGCCCAGAGCATTCGTCATGGAAAAAAATTTGCTAATCCAAAACTAAACAATGTGTAGCTAGTATCCTTATTAAGACAGGTAGAGGTGTTTATAAAGTGTGCCTTGTCACCAACCCTTGGCCCAGACTATCTGCTCCCAGTGAGAAAGGGTGTGGCATCTGCTCTTTGGAGGTTTAGTTTCTTTTCCTCGTCTGGTTTCGCTAACGGTGCCTGTTTAGGATGAACAGAGGGGCCCCCCAGGCCACTGCAGTCGGGGGCTGACCTCAGAGCCTGCCTCCAGACTCCAGACAAGCTCTTTCCTATATTCCCTTGCACAATTCACCACGAGGCCCCAAGGTGTGGTACCTCAAAGCTGACTCTATTCTCCAAAAAAAAGTGACAGCTCCCTCGAATTATTTTGAGTATAGAAATGAGTTTCCACATGTTTCATGAGACATAATCAGCTGCTTAATACCATATTATTCTTAGAAATGTATAATTATTGGCTTTAGACACAAGTTCAAATAGAAATAGAAAGAAGAAAAACAGACTAATAATTCCAAAGCTCTCTTGAAATTATCCTTAGTTCCTCCCAATATTTCCTTAACTGGCCTTCTTTTGCTTTAATATTTTCAACAAAAATGTTTTGCTAATGCTATGAGATGTGGCTTTGGCTTAGCTGCCTTTGTTTTTTCCGGAGTTAGCCTTTCTTTCTATAAAACATTGCATCCGGCTCTTTGAAATCCCCACAGAAGTTGGAGGAATTATGTCTTGGCATCCACCCGACTTTCCTGGAACACAATGTGATGCTGACGACATAGCACAGTCGCTCCACTTGACAATAAGTTTGCTTGTCTCATTTCACTTGAATATTCAGTGGTGAGTAAGAACAGAACTGGAAACTTTACTTACCACAATTATATGTTTCATGCCCGTGATAATTACTTTTGTAATGCCTCTTGTGAATTAATTGATCAGATTAGGATGAATCTCCTGGCTGGCCAATAGCTATTGGAATGATTCTCCACGCATGACTTTGTTGCATTATTACAAAACGTGGCAGGATAGACCTGCCCAGCCATCGTGGCAGATATTCATTTGTAATGCTGCCTTAAGGAGATGAGGAGATGAGAGCAAATTGTTCCAGCAGCTCAGCCTGCCCTGCCAACAGTTCAGAAGAGGAGTTGCCAGTGGGGCTGGAGGCACATGGGAACCTGGAACTTGTTTTCACAGTGGTGTCTGCCGTGATGATGGGGCTGCTCATGTTCTCCCTGGGATGTTCTGTGGAGATCCGGAAGCTATGGTTGCACATCAGGAGACCCTGGGGCATTGCTGTGGGACTGCTCTGCCAGTTTGGGCTCATGCCTCTTATAGCCTATCTCCTGGTCATCAGCTTCTCTCTGAAGGCAGTTCAAGCTATTGCTGTTCTCATCATGGGATGCTGCCCAGGGGGAACCATCTCTAACATTTTCACCTTCTGGGTTGATGGAGATATGGATCTCAGGTAAGTTGCACTAGGGAAGCTCAGCAGTCTTCCCCTGGTAGTGCTTAGCCTGGGGGGGGTAACCGACAACTTCATGTTAAAAACTGCCAATATTTAGGTAGATTCCAGAGGGAATCACTTTACAGAGACTTGTTCAGCCTTGGAAGGACTTTTCCTTTCTGAGATTAAAATTAATTTAGCTATGATCATCCTGTGTTTTACTGGCAACTCCTTTTCTGAGTAGTGGGACTTGGTCCATAGGTAATGAGGCAGGTCTCCTCCTCCCCCAGCGGCCCTTCCTAGGCATGAACTCATTCTCACCCACAATGGCAGCTTTAACGACAGTCCTGGCTTCATAATCTCCCAGGACATAGGCTGAGAATCCTGGGAAGCTAAAGATAGTGGTTTGGTAGCTGCCGTAGGGTGGTGGTGGCGGCGGCATAACCAGAATTAGGCCCTCTTACCTCTCATCACCATGTGTTCTTGAGCACCTACTTTATGAAATCAATATTTTGGGGGATTGGATAAAGGAGCTGGAGGGGTATGTGATAGACATATTCTAAGTGCTGCCAGTGGCCTATTGAGTTGACTTAAGGAGCAATGTAAAGACTTTTATGACTAAAAATGTTCTGTCTTGTTGCTTTGCAAATGCTTAACATTCATCACTAGAATCTCATTCCTTTCATTTAAGCCAGTGACCTTACACCAATTATGGTGTAGCTAAATACCCCTGGGAGACATGCTTTATCATTCATTTACACTTTAATGAGGATGAATTAATCACATATTTTTTGGAGTACATGTTTTGATGGGGAAAAAAGAGCATTTGAGGAAAGAATAGAGGTGTCACACTGGTAAAATGAAAGAGCTAAAAATACGTGGTCTTTCTCGATTCTTTGCTTGCTTGTGAACAAACTGTTTCACCTGCCCAGGGAAAGAACTACTTAAAAATTGAAATCTTTGTTCTATGTGTATGTCATTTAGTTGAGATTTATTATTTGATGAATGAATGAATCAGAGGTGCTGACTGTGCTGGGAGTTAACATGTGAGTCAGCTGCAGCTATGGGTTTCTAGTTCCTGTATGTGCTGAATGTTTAGCATATGGAACATATTTCCCCTATAAACTTTAATGGTTTCATGCCATGCAGACCAATTATTAATTTTCATATGGCAATGTTTTTAGCTACCCACATATCAGAGGTTTGAAAGGAATCACTTGATGCATTGTTAAATTGAAAAAGCACTAATATGCATTGCTAATTCAAATTCAGTAATCATTAACATAATAATTGGGAAATGATGAGTATTCTTCACACAAAGTCCATATAATAGTCATAAATTCCAGGACCTGAAAGTTTTTGGAAAGAAAAAGAAAGCATATTTATTAAGTGCCCTGGTAGGCTGGGGGAGATGCTTTCATGTGTTCCTTTTCTCTTCTTTCCTGGCTCTCATAATAACCTTGTAAATGACCTTTTATTATTCTGAATTTTACAGCTGAGAAAATTGTGACTCAGATTGGTTAAATAGGTTGCCAAATGCTACAGACGAGTATGGCAGAACGCAGATTTGAATTCACATCTGTTTTTCATCAGCGTGCAGTTTGGGCACTTTCTTCCATGCCATTTATTAACACAACCAGATCTTCTGTTCTGAGTAGGAACGTAAACCTTTAAACAGTGTTCTCAGACACTGCTGTTCTGGGAAAAAGAACACTTATTACCTTCATCTCTTATTAGCCAACATTGTCATAAAACACCAATTAATAGGAAAGCCTATAAAAGATGAAGCTCATTTTACTTCCCTTAGTTAGCTTTTAACTTTGGTCAAATTACTTAACCTATAAGCCTCATCCTCTCATTTGTAAAATGGAGTTAAAATTACCTATTCCTCCCAAGACTATATCTGAAGGATAAAACACGTATGTAGGATGCCAGGCACATGGTGGGTATACAATAAATATTAGCTACTTTCCCTTTTTCCTTTTAAAATTTTGATTTTTGAGTCTCAGAAACAAAACAAAAAACAAGCAAAAAAACCCTGTAAGAAATGAAATTTTAAAATGGGGACTAGATATTAGATTTTCAAAAGCTTGTAGATACAGGAGTAATAAAATCTTAATTCTCAGTAAAAATTGCAAATAGGAGAAAATCCAGTATTACTGAGTGAAACAATATCCAAGTTTATTACATTTATTCCCAATTGATTGCCAACAAAAATAACTTTTAAGCAAAATTTGGTAAATATCATTATAGGAATTCTGGTTTTCATGTTGGGTAAAATCCAAGAGCATTCAGTACAACATCTCCATTTTACAAATGAGGAAATGGATATTGAGCTCTCTGCAGATGACCCCAAACATGCTTCTCATGCCTTAACTCTGTGCTCCATTCAATCTACTTGCAGTTCTCCACGTGTTCACCCCAAACTAGGGCATTTCAGAATCAACATGTTTGAACCAGTTTCTGCATTCGGAGTATCTGATGATGACACCAAGCATTCACCAGTGAGTCACCTGGGCTCATCATCTTAGCTTTCCCTGTGACTCCCTTCATTCTTCACCTTGGTCACTCAATCCGCTGTCTGGTCCTGTAGCCCGTCCTCTTGCATGTCGCCCTTAGCTGTTGCTTCCTAGCTATCCCTACTGCCATGGCCTCAAGTCAGGCCCTCACAATGTCTTTTTTGACCAATTGCCGTATCTTCACAATGTTCTCTCTACCTTCAATCTCTCCATCGTGGTTTTGTAGTGAGTGGATAAGGTAGGCTCTGGGCAGATTGCCTATATTTAATTCCTGACTTAGGACCTCTTTTCTATAACTGGAAATCACAGTACTTCCTTTACGGTATTTAGAGGAGAAAATGAACATGTTATATATATAAAGGCTTCTCAAGACCTACTAAATTGGGTAGAAACTAAGCCAGGTCTAACCTACTTCTCCAGGTTTATTTCCTATTAACCCCTTCAGCATAACTGGTCTACAGTCAAATGGACCACTCACTGTTCTGTAAATATACCCCACATTTTTCCAACTCTCTTTTGCCCATGTTGTTCCCATGGCCTGGAATGCCAACTGGTCTCATTCTATCCCCTCCAGTCACAATGTTGTCCTTCATTATATCTGTTCTGGAAAGCAATTGACCCATATGTACGAAGAGCCTAAAAAATTATCCTGCCCTGGCCTGAACTCAGCCGATCTTGGTTGGGCTCCCTCACATGTTTAGGGACTGAGTAAATGTAGACTGGTCTTGGATGGCCCCCGCCAGAACAACTGGGCTCTCCTCCATGTGGTCTCTCATTCTCCAGCAGGCTAGCCTAGCCTTCATCTCACATCAGTGGCAAGGTTCTGAATACGAGGAAGCATACGAGGTCTCTTGAGGCCTGGGCTTGAAACCAGTTTCTCATCACTTCCACCACATTTCATTGGCCAGTGCAAATTGCAAGGCCAGCCCAGATTCAAGGAATGGAGAAGTAGATTCTGCCTCTTGATGGGATAAGCTGCAAAGTCATGTTGCAGAGGGCATGGATAAGAGAGGTGTGAAGAATTGGGGACATTTTTGCAATCTGTTGTACTAACGAGGGACAGAATTCTGCCTTTGAGAGCAGGGCATGAAAACTAAGATCTGGCAGTGCAGTGTAGTAGATAAGTGCATGACTCTGTAGGCAGTAAGTAGATCTGTCACTTACTAACTGGGTCATTCGGCAGATTATGTAAATTCTGCATGCTTCAGTTTCCTACTTCTAAAACAGGGAGAAACAAAACCTACCTCATGGGTTGTTGTGAGGACTGAATGAGTTAATATATATAAAGTGCTTAGAATCTCACCGAGCACAAAGTGCCATATGAGTTATTATCACAGGCAAAAGAGTACTGTGTCAGGGGTCTATATTTTAGTCTCTGCTCAAGGAGCTGTGTGCCTTTGAGCAATTTACCTCGGTGGACCTGTTTCTTCATTTGTAAAATCAATGGGTTAGACTCTCTGTGGTCCTTTTCTCTATTTGGTAAAATATACATAACATAAAATTTACCATTTTAACCATTTCTTAGCATACAGTTTGGTGGCATTAAGTACATTCACATTGTTGTACAAATATCACTACCATCCATCTCTAGAACTTTTTCATCTTCCCAATCTGAAACTCTGTATCTACTGAAAAAAATCTCTGCCTTCCCTCCATGCCCCAGCAACTACCATTCTACTTTATGTCTCTATGAATTTCATTACTCTAGGTACCTCACATAAGTGAAATTGTAAAATATTAGTCCTTTTGTGTCTGGCTTATTTCACTCAGCATGATGTCTTCAAAGTGCATCCTTGTTGTAGTGCTTTCTTTTTAAGGCTGAATAATACTCCACTGTATGTATATATCACATTTTGTTTATCCATTTGTCTGTTATGGACACTAGGATTATTTCTACCTTTTGGCTATTGTGAAAAATGCTGCTATGAAATAGATGTGCAAATATATTTTGGAGTCCCTGCTTTCAATTCTTTTGGGTATAAACCAGAAGTGGATCTGAAGTCCTTTTAAGTATTTTGTGACAATAGGAAAAGAAAGCAAATTATAATGTCTAAGTGTCCCTCTCGCCCCACCCCAGTTTTTAATGTTTCTCCTGAAACTGTTCAACAGAGATGCCTCTCCTCCCCATCCCTATAGTGCCAAATATGTAATGCTTTCTTGTCCCCTATTGGAGGGTGCTGCAGCAGCTGGGCTGCTTATCTGCCTCACCCACTAGGTCTGGAAGCTCTTTCAAGTCTTGTTCATCTTTGCATGCTCAGTGCCAGCCTTGTGGTGGTAGGCACGCAATGAACTTTAAGTGAATGACTGAAGGAAAGTTTCTGATTGCCTGTGTGTTACAGAAACTACTCTTGAAATGCAATCAGTTTATTAGTGCAACTAAGAACAGCTCTCACTGTCTTTAGTTTGAGAACTTTTGATATATGAGGTCCATTCTCCCCTGAGGATGTATTTGTGTTCTCAGCTGCAGAGAAAAGATTCTGACCGCTGGTGGAGGTGGAGACTGAGGGATTCAGTGGCCTTTGAACTTTAAAGAAGCTCTTGGTCTTTTAGCAGAGACCCTGGAAATAAGACTTCAGATTCTTCAGGTCTGTCTGACATGGCCTGGTGGAGAACTAAGATCATCTTAAGAGACAGAACTTCTATTGAATCCATGTGACTTTGTGTAAGTTTCTATAACTCTCTGTACCTTAGTTTCCTTTTCTATAAAATGGGAATAATACCTACTCATAGGGTTATTATACAGACGAAAAGAGAAAATGTATCTAAAAACATGAGGTATAATACTTAGCAGGTAGTGCTCAGTAAATGCTAGTTATTGTTGTGGAGAGGCAGCAGACAGGAGTAACATTTATATTTGGAGATGGAAAACCTGGCCTTGAACTCTTTTCTAGGACCAAGTCTGTTGATCTGATCTTATAGCATTCCCCATGTCCGTCTGGCTAGCCAGATAATTGTTTTTTTTTCAGTGGGGAAGCAAGTGTATACTTTCATAGTTTTTTTTGTGTGTGAGGAAGATTAGCCCTGAGCTAACATCTGCTGTCAATCCTCCTCTTTTTACTAAGGAAGATTGGCCCTGGGCTAACATCTGTGCCCATCTTCCTCTACTTTATATGAGATGTCGCCATAGCATGGCTTGACAAGCGGTGCGTCGGTCCCTGCCCGTGATCCGAATCTGCGAACCCTGGGCTGCCAAAGCGGAGTGCGCGAACTTAATTGCGATGCCACTGGCCGGCCCCAATATACTTTCATAGTTTTGACTGTCAGAGTTCCTGATTTTATTGGTTTGAAACTAAAACAACATTTGAGTAATTTAAACCCCAACTGCAAACCCCAATTGACACTACATTTTAGTATAATGTGTATATATGTAATTCCCTTATTTTAAGGGAAGTTCAGGATTTACCCGTTTGTCCAGACTTGCTGAATCTGTCTCATTCTTCTCTGTAATAGTTTGGGGATGGTGATGCCATTTGTCTTAGTGCAAGTGGAATCTTGTTACACTGAAGTCAGATTTTGCCAACAATTTTCCTATATGTGAGCAGCCAAGAGACCCAGTTAGGCACATCCTCAGTTTATGCTTCATTGGAATTTCATGGCAGTAAGACAAAAGGCGTGACTTTCCACTGCATTCATACATTGTTCACTGTGTGCTTTTGCAGATTTATTGGTATTTATAACAGTTGGCAGAGCACCAGGATCTCTATTGCCATCCTGGACCATTACCGTGAGCATCATGGGCTTGAACAATTGTGTAAAGGATGGAAGCAGTAATGTATGTAACCAAGGATATAGAATCAGTCTGATAGAAATATCACACTTTGCTTCCCACAGTCGTGAATCTTACCTTTCTGCTGTTTGAGCCAAAGCCATTCAGGGGGAAAATGCTGTACTAGTTCTCCAGAAGTTCAAGATGAAAGTGATGTAATATGGAATTCCTTTCAGGACTTGGCGTTATAAAGAGCCAAGGACCATAGCACTATCACGGACTAAGAATTTGGAAAAGCTTCCTAGCACACTCCTCACAGACAGAGTTTGAGAGCTGTGGGAGACGGCCTTTCTTCCTTTATCTGCTCTCTAGATGGGAGAAGTCTTTGCTCAAAGTAAGCATTCTTAATAGGATAAATTAATTTAAAATTTCATATGGAATAAAACAATGCAAGAACTGCTAAGAAAAGCCTGAAAAGGAAAACTTATGTAGAAGTTTTTGCTCTATCATATATGAAAACACTGTAATTAAAACAGTCTGGTATTTGCTTAGGAAAAAAGAACATTTTGCATACACTTGGACTCAACATATAATGAGTTAGCACTTCAATTTAGTGAAAATTTTTATTTAGTGAATAGTGTTGACAAACTTGCCTCTCAATATAGAAGACAATAGGTTAGTTTCATACCTTATACCATATAAAATATGTTTTAGATGACTTAAAAATATAAATAGAAAATATCAAACTATAAAAAAGTAAAAAGTGAGGGCAGTATTGAAATAACCTCAGGATAGGGAGAAATTTTTAACAAGACAAGAAACTCATAAGCCATAAAAAAAGTGAACAGATTTGACTATCTCAGTGTTGTTTATTATGGCAAAAGCCATAAGCATAGTCAAAAATATACAATAATCTTGGCAAAGGTATTTGTATTACATGTGATATGTACTCTAACTTTAAAAGAGCTCCAACAAGTTGAGAAAAGAAAAAGCAAGGCTGTTTAGAGATGACGTCCCAGAGACAATAATCATGAAAGAAAGCACAGCCTCATAGAGAGTCTGGTCTCTAACAGAATAACAGCGAAATGTGTTTTCAATGTTCTCATGAGAATTAAAAGGGATTGATCATGTCCAGTGTAGGCAAGATTGTGAAATGCAACTATCTTTTTGGAAAATAATATGGTAGCGTCTATATTAAAATAAAAAATGCAGACTTTTGACATAGTGATTCCACTTTGGGGAACCTATTCTACTGAGGTAAAAGAATTATTTCAAGTGAAATATGTACAAGAATGTTTATTATAACATTGTTTGTAATGGAAAAAACTCAAAACAATTTATTTACCAATTGAAGAAATTATGGCCTATTTGGATTAAGGTACACTCTGCAGTCCTTTTAAAAAAAAAATGAGTTTAAGTTATATGTATTGTCCTGAAAGGATGATATTAAGTGGAGGAAAAAAAAAGCAAACAGGCGGAAATGTAAACTGGTGCAGACACTATGGAAAACAGTATGGAGGTTCTCCCCAAAATTAAAACTAGAAATTCCATATGATCCATCTATTCCACTTCTGGGTATTTAATCTGAAGAAAAGGAAAACACTAATTTGAAAAGATATATGCACCCTTTTGTTCATCGCAGCATTATTCATAGTAGCCAAGACTTGGAAACAACCTAAGTGTCCATTGATAGATGAATAGATAAAGAAGATGTGGTATGTGTATACAATGGAATACTACTCAGCCATAAAAAAGATGAAATCTTGCCATATGTGACAATGTGGATGGACCTTGAGGGTATTATGCTAAGCAAAATAAGTCAGATGGAGAAGACAATTACTGTGTGACTTCACTCATATGTGGAAGATAAAACAACAACAAACAAACACATAGATGCAGACAACAGATTGGTGGTTACCAGAAGGGAAGGAGGGTGGGGGAGGGAGAAAAGGATAGAGGGCGGTAATTTGCACGGTGCCAGATGGTAACTAGACTTTTGGTGGTGAACACGATGCAGTCTATACAGAAATCGAAATATAATGATGTGCACCTGATATTTACATAATGTTATAAACCAATGTTACCTCAATAAAAGATAAAATTAAAAAGAGCACCCAAGTTGCAGAGTAAGGTGCATTGTGTGATTGCTTTAAAAAGAAAAAACAAAGAATAAACCTCTATTGATCGAACAAGCAAGTGTGAAACAGGATTGCTTAATGGGAAAAAAAGAGAAGGGATGTACACGAATACTTGTGAATTACCTAAGTCTGGCTTTCTGAAAGAGGCATAAATCAGCTGAATATTTGTTCTTAAAATGCTACATTTGTACTTGGAAGAGGATGATTTTAGTCACGTTTTAATAGAAAGTTTCTGTTCCTTTGGATTGCTATTGGGGGGGTGTCTGCTGTTTGAATTCAGTGTAAAGAGGTCATTTCACTAAGCTTTTCAAGGTTCACTCTCAGACACATGACGTATGAGGAAGGCAGAGAGAACATTTTCCTAGCACCAGTGTATTGACACACTGGCTCATTCTTTGATTCATACAGTTATTCAATAAGTGTTTAATGAGCTCCTCCAATGTGCTGGAGCAAGAGGCTGTGCCAGGTGCTAGGGACGGGGAGGTAAATAAGGCCCTTGCCCTAAGCAGCTTACAGTCTGCCAAAAATGGACAAGCTCTCACGTAGGGAACAGTGTGTGTGTGCAGCATGTGAGGTGATGCCAATAGAAGTGTGTCCGGAGGGCAATGGGAGCCGTTCCCCAGGGATGAACACTCAAAGGGCAGAGAGGTGGTACCCAGCAGCGTTGAGGAAGGACAAGCCCAAGGCCAGCCAGGGTGAGGCAGGAAATGCTTTAGATCCCCTGTGCCAGTGTACACATAATACCAGATTTGGGGCCAAGCCCATCAAGGTAAAATATGATAGAGAAAACCTCAGCTAACCAGATTGGTAGCAATGCTGTGCAGTCCCCCGGAAAGATGGACATTTATTTGTTTATTTTTTATTGTGGAAAATTTCAAATATATGTAAAAGTAGATAGAATAGAATAGTGAACTCCCTAGTTCACTTCATCCAGCCTCAGTGATTATCAACACATGATCTATCTCATTTTGTCTTTTCTCCTCACTCTCCCAATGGATTATTTTGAGGCAAACTCTAGGTATTATTTTATCTGGAAGTATTTCAGTATTTGTTTGTGATACATTGCAAAGTATGGCCACAAATTCCTTTCACTCTTGTATGTACCTTTCTTTACAATGTGATACGGCTGGTCCTCCCATCTGGAGCGGGGGAAATATGTCCCTACTGCATGAATCTGGGCTGGTCTGGTGACTTGCTTTGACCAATAGAATGTGGCAGAAGTGACGCCATGTGACTTCCAAATCAAAGCTTCAAGGGGCCTTGTCCTTTCTGCTTCCACTCCCCTGGAATGCTGCTGTCCAGACACTGCCAGGTGACAAGATACCTTGAATACACATCTAGTAACCTTGGCATTTGTCTTTTCCTAGTTTTGACAGCGTGTCTTCGGGATAGATTCCCAAAAGTGGGATGTGTAATTTTGCTAGATATTGCCAAACTCCCTCTGGGAGTGTGCCATTTTGCATTTTCACCAGCAATGAGTGAGAGTGAGGAAGGACTATTTTTTAATATCATTGAATTAAAATGGCTGCTGCTTTGCTGAAAGTATAAACATTCTTCTGATAGAAAATGCCGAAGTAATCATAGACAGATTGTTTTATGAGCAGGGTAATTAGATGGAAACACTCGTGATATATATCATGAAGAACAATAGGTGACTTGGAGGACCCTGGTAATCTCTGCAGCTGACCTTAGCTCTGTGAAGGGTCACTACCTCTCAGTCTCTCAGCCATTTCGGCCGTGGACACAGATTGGGTGTATACTATGATCAATGCTGTCTGATGTGAGAACTTAAACAATGAGTATTAAAAATTTCCAGACTCTCTGGGCCCGGTGTTGAGGTGAATAAATTCTTGCTATACCCCTGAGTTGTGTTGTGATGTTCCATTTGCCTCAACTCATCGGGTAGAGCAGCATTAATCTCGTCTATAAACAGGTTGTACGTGCTTAAACAGATTGTGTAATTTTTTTCCAGCAATTTATAGATAAAATATTTTGTTGGCCTGAAGGATATCTCATTTCCATTTACCTTATTTCCCCCAAGTGTACTGATTCATTTGTTCCCTGGTTCTGTCATCCATATAGCAACAAAATACAGCCTGAGCTTGTTAGGGAGTGGAAGTGGGAGATGGAAAGGATAGATTCAGGGTGGAGACAAAACACTGGGGGAAGGTTGGATGGTACTGAGGCGACTTCTTGGGTTCTCATCCTCTGTGATCTCTTGTTGGCATTTTCTTTTCTTAGCTTTCATGAAATGTAACCTCCTAGCTCTCCACCCACTTCTCTGTCTGCTCTTTCCCTGCATGCATTGTGACCCCTCTAAGGCTCTGCTCTGCGGTCCCTGGTCTCTCCTTATATGTGCTTTTTTACCTTGCGTCAAAGTTATGTATTTTAGTGTGTACCTATGTGCTTTTCTCCAATTAAGAAATGTAAAGACTAACAAAATAAGACTTCATATATTTGGAAAAAAATAGAAACAATCTATGACAAATTTGTGAGCAAGGACATTTCATACAATGCAGTGAAAGTACAGTAACCAAGATACAGAGTCTTTGAAGGTTCTTAACTGAAGGGCTTTTTTCCTCCTAGATATTATGTATTTGCAAACCCTTAAGACCCAGGGCACAAATTTTTTTAGCCTTTTTATTTAGAAATAATCTCAATAATGACAAAGATAAACCAACCAATTGTCTATTAGAAACCATTCCAGGTTTGTCCAACAAAGATCAAGGCTCTGTTCTGATATTCTCACTTGTTTTCCCGGTAAAGCTGTGTTGCACAGCTATTGGTCAGACTGTTTGGATTTGGTTCATTCAGCTCACGTGCCTACATTTCACTCTCATCATGGCCAGATCTGTTTTTCATGATGACGGCAGCTGTGGTTCTGAGTTTTCCTTTGCCTACCTAGGATATTTCCAGTGGATGTCTCATTATCACCTCTAAATTAACGTCTCCTCAAATTGATGCTTAGTGACCCAGTTCTTCTGTCAATCACAGCATCATTTCGAAGTCTAGAAATCTTACTTTTTACCCTAACTCATCTCTATACTTCAATTCCTATTTGTAGTCATGAATCACACAATATCAGAATTGGAAGAGCACTTTTAAGTTAGTTTAGTATCTCATGTCAAGTCTTTTTTGCTATGGTTCTGTGCCTTCTCCGGCTCTGCCCAGTTCACCCTGACAGGATCATTCTCTGAGGTCCCTTCTCTATCCCATGGGAGCCTTTTGACATGTGCTATTTGGGTGGCTTCTTCCTGACAGATATCTAACACTTCTTACTGGGCAAAAACTTAGTCAACTTTGAGGCAAACTTGCCCTATCCCATTCCCCAGTACCAAAGACATCATAAGAAAAGAAAATTCAGACCAATATTCCTTAGGAATATATATGCAAAAATCCTTAACAAAACACTTTCATATATTGATGGCAGGAGTGCAAAATGGTGCAGCTGCTTTGTAAAACAGTTTGGCATTTCCTCAAAAAATTAAACATGGAGTTACCATATGATCCAGCAATTCCATTCCTGGTATATACCCAAGAGAATTAAACACATATCTCTGCACAAAAAACTGTACACAAATATTCATAGCAGTATTATTCATAGTGGACCCAAAGTGGAAACACCTTAAATATCCATCAATTAATGAATGGATGGAAATAATGTGGCATATCGATGCAATGGAATGTTATTCAGTCATAAAAAGGAATGGAATTCTGATACATGCTAAAACATGGATAAACCTAGACAACGTTTTGCTAAGTGGAAGAAGCCAGACACACACAAAAAGCCAGATATTGTATGATTGCATTGATATGAAATGTCCAGAATAGGCAATCCTATAAAGACAGAAAGTAGATTACTGGTTTTCAGGGGCTGGGGGAAGAAGGGAATGGGGAGTGACTGCTAATGGGGTGGAGTTTCTTTTTGGGGTGATGAAAGTATTCTGGAAATAGATAGTTCTGTTGTTATACAATCTTGTGAATCTACTAAAAACACTTTAAAATGATGAATTTATGGTCTATGAATTATATCTCAATAAAAAAGAACCGTATACCAAAAAAAAAGGATCCTACAGTGACTAGCAGAACACTTAGGACAAGTAGATGCTCAAATAAATATGAGTTAATTGATGGACGGCAAGAACTGCTGGTGATCTTTTTCTAGACCTCAGATATAGCCATCATTTGCTGAATAATAAGACAGGAGCTTCAAGTAACTTACCCCGTGTAATCTCTAAGAAGTCGTGTCCCATGAGTTGCTTTTGGTTAGGACTAAATTCTTCATTTCTAACTCTCCCTCTTAAGCATCATTTTAATTTTACTTTCAGCATCAGTATGACCACCTGTTCCACAGTGGCTGCCCTGGGGATGATGCCACTCTGCCTTTATCTCTACACCTTGTCCTGGAATCTTGAGCAGGATCTCACCATTCCGTATCAGAACATAGGTCTGTATCGGGCTTGTGAAATGGAATAGTAACAGTAATGGTGATGGTCACAACAGCTACTGTTTACTATGTGTTTTTATATATTGTCTAATTTAATTCTCTAAATAACCCTATAGTATAGATTCTATTGCTCGTTTCGTTTCCTTGACTTTCAGGATTACAGAGGTTAAGTAACTCGACCCGGGTTGTGCCGCTGGTTAGTGCAGACTGGAATTCTGACTTGGCATGTGACTGCAAAGTCCAAGCTCTTAACGCCTACAAGGGTTCACTTTTGAAAATAAAGCCTGAAATCTTATTTATTTATTTTTAAATTTTTTTTGGTGAGGAAGATTGGCCCTGAGCTAACATCTGTTGCCAATCCTCCTCTTTTCGCTTCTGCCCATCTTCCTCTATTTTGTATGCGGGACGCTGCCACAGTATGGCTTGATGAGTGGTGTTAGGTCTGTGCCTGGGATCTGAACCTGTGAACCCTGGGCTGCTGAAGTGGAGCATGTGAACTTAAGCACTATGCCACCAGGCTGGTCCCCCAAAACTTACTTATTAAAATAACAACCGTTATACAATTCACTATAAAGCAATTGGACTCTTTATGACCCAAAAGTTAACTGGATCCCAGTGGCTCTAGTGAGACCTTAGTTCCCACAACCCCACCTTTCACGTTGCCTGTGAGCCTTGACTTCCCTGATCAACATAATTGATTACTAAAGCATATCCATGTGTCACAACCACACTCGTATCTCCTTTCCTGAATGTTATTTCTCATTAAACTCTGCCCTTGTTCTAGAGATCTCTGTGGACTTACTAGCCTTGGAAGAAAAACTTGGTGAAATGATCTGCCTGTTCTAGTATGATCAGAGTCTTTAGAGAATTGGTAGAAACCATGATTCTTAAAACTCTAAAGTGTCAATCTGGAGTCTCAAACAAGCCCTTGGAGGCCTTCCAATCTATGGCCCATAGTTCAAAACCATGGATAGAGCCGTTCTCCTGATAACAGCTGGAGCTCATTGAATTTGTAAAATTTGACTGAAATCATGTTTCTGTACAACTTTTCCTGATCAGTAGGTTATCTAATATATCCTGTTTTGATAATATATTCTGTTTTGATAATATATTTTGAAAGGCGCTTGTAAACAATTAAACCCCAAAATGTTATGAGCAACTGGTATAACTTTGGAGCCAGTATTGCAGGCATTTGGCCAGATTTGGAAAGTGGCGTTGGAAAATGTCAGTGTGTGGATCCTGCTGATGAGTTGATCTCTGCACTATTGAGCCTGCCTTCAATGCCTTTATTCACTTGTGTTAATTAAAAGACATTTTTTTTCTACCCACCTTTGGGTTATCTGGCTATACTTGAAGAATATGAGAAATTGCTTTGGTATGCATAACAAATGCTGTTTTTATGTCTGTAATAGGTATTCTTTACCTTGTGATTCAAATGACCATTGGCTTCAGATAGGGGAATAATAGCTGCAGCTGTAGGGTGGTGACCCCATACATAGAAACCAAAGAATTTCACAGACATAGAGGGGTCCTCCTGTTTTCTAATCTGTACGTTTCCTGCTGTCTCTGAAATCCCATGTGACTGTCAGAGGGATTCTGAGAGAAATGACAGAGTGGGTTGGTGGCATTCAGTAGTATCACCTGCCCTTCAATGATTCTCTTCCAAAGGTTTTTAAAAAATTTTTGGAGGTGGATGCAGAAATAAAATGCAGCTTTAATTAAAGCTTTTATCTAATTGAAATAGAAATTGTTGAGCACTGGGCAGTTAGGGTGAGAGGGGATACTGCCTGACAGACTTTTCTTCTCTTCAGGAATTACCCTCGTGTGCCTGACCATCCCTGTGGCCTTCGGTGTGGGTGTGAATTATAGGTGGCCAAAACAGTCCAAAATCATCCTCAAGGTAAGTAGCTCCACGTGGCAGTTAGCACTTTCTTAGACTGAGAGTCTTGACAGACAGACGTAGGCAGTGACTGGAACAAAGGGGCCAGCTGAGTGCAGCTCCACACCCAGCAGTTTTCCTTAAGTGTTCTGCATTTTTGGATTCAACCTCCGTATTCCCTTCCTTTCTAATCCTTGCTCCGTCGCTCCCATTGGTCCATACACTGAGGCTCAACACACCCTGGAAAGTGTGAGACTCTTGCTTTAGATTCAGAAAAACCAAAGCCTGTGTGTGGCCAGAGAGAGCCCAATGAATATTCATGAGGCTTCACACAGGTCGCTCTCAAGGTGAGAGCTGTGCATGAAATGGAGCCCCAGGGTTTAGGAGTTTGGCTGGTTTCATGGAAAAGGAGGACGAAGATCTGTCTTTCAGGAGCATTCCTGGGGGAGCTTCTAAAGTTGTAGTTTGTACACATGAGCAAGGGCTGCTGATCACATGAATAGCTGTCCAAATGAATCATCCAGAACCGCACTGAGGAGTCTGGCCATGGAATGATGGAATCTAGAACCTCCTACCTCCTCTTGACTTTCCAGGGTTGTCTTTTACCTGCTGGAGAAACAAGCACATGTCCTTGTTGAATGGCTTTTAAAAATATCTAGCTGGAGAGGAGGATTTTCAACAATGGTGTCAGTCTCCCAGGGTGTTTTCTATTTTTCCAATGGTGTATTTTTTTAGAAGATATAAGATTGTATTATGTACTGCTTCATGAAAACTTTAAAAATATTTTAGTTGTACTTTACATTTATAAAGAAATAAACATTTCTTTGGTGCTAATTGGAGGTTCAGCAAATATGTCTCAGTTCACTTTATTAGAGCTTTATGGTTTGGTTCTGTTTAAGCTCTCGATGTTTGACTCTACCTGACAGAACACTGCTACTCCATGTGCCTGCACAAATGGATGCTGCTTTCCCAGTTTGGCACAAGACTGAACAACTCTCACTTATTCCTCCAGTGAGATGAAGAATGACAGAAGAGGGGTTGACAAGCAGACAGATCAGCTGGGCACAGGGAGCTGGAGGAGGGTTACATGTTGTGCATTTGGATTGCATATGCGTAACTTCAACATCAATAGTGTCCACTTGATTTCACTTTCTTTTCCAGCTCTACTCGTGGAATAAAGTCTCTTCTTTTCCACATTCATTATTACTGTTTTGGTAGGAGAAAATTTCCAACGTGGCAGTGTATGATTAAAACTTTGTTTCCAAAACAAGAGGAGACAGTATGATCGTAGGAACCTCTTCCTTTTCAAGTCCTCTAGCTTTGATTACTGTTCTTAAAAGGGCACCTAACAAAAAAAAAAATCAAGATTTTGGTGTTTCCAGATTCTCTATTAGTCTATAAGTGTCAATGGAAAAACTAGACAAATTTTCTATATGTCAGTTTTATTATCTATAGAGAGCAGACTTAAGAACTCATTTCCTTTGTCTATTCCATAGGATTTGCAGTAGAAAATATTTAATATGCATAAATATTCTAGAGCACCTTAGTAAAACACTAGGATAATTTAATCATTTTTGGTATATTTTAATTCTCTGTTCTTAGTCCTCTTTTAATTTTATATCTGATACATTTTTTGAACAAATTGCTTTAGATGAATTTTAAACTTTGAAATCTCTTTTTGTCAGAAAGATCAAGAGGGATTTTTTACAAACAGAGGCCTTCTTTGTGTGTTCCAGCATCTTCCCATCAGGTAGAGGCCCAGTTTGTCCCTGTATCTGAGCAGTAAAAATGACCCCTAGAGCACATCTGTGGTACATTGGGTTGTTTTTGTTTTGTTTTGGTTCCTCATGACCACCTTCCTCCACACCCTGAATTATTTCAAACCAAGGTTGATGCTGTAACTAGGCTCACAGTTTGCTGGCTGCAAGGTGTGAATGGGAGCTTGCCAAGATCCCGACTTTCCCCAAATATTCTGAGTCCTGCTTCTTTCCTACCTGATGTAAAACTCAAAAGGATTGGAAAAATTTTCTGTTTCTGTTAAACAACAGAAGTAAGAGACAGTATTCATTTGGGAGATGATAGAGGTATCTGTTAGTACTTCTCATATTACATTAATATTACTTCAAATTATCTAATGAAGAATGGGTAAATTTCATTTGGAGGAGAGAAGGGCAGGGATCAAAGCAGTAAGAAGCCGTTGGTGGTTGAAGGGGTGATGGGAAGAGAGTGGCGGTTGGTCAGGCAGGACAGATCTCAGACAAGAGGTTACCAGTGAGGGGTCTAAGAATTGTGTGTAGGGGTGTTGGATGTTTATTGTCAGATTTCACAAATTTATCCTATCCTTGAAAAACTCCACTACCCAATCCTTCCGGCCAAGTCCTCTACTTAAAGGGAAGAGATACTGATCATAAAATAAGAAGACTTAGATTTGTGTTGAGCCTCACCAGTTTCTAGCTTAGCCAAGTCACTTGACCACTTGGGACCTCAGGTTTCCTCTCTGTAAAGTGAGACTGGATTCGGTAGTCTCTAAGTCCTCTCTTTGTTCTAAAACTTCTAGGTTCCAAGCCTTTTGGAGCACTGATGGACTTAGCACCATAGAGCAAAACGACCATGATGCTGATGTGCACTTGTTTCACTGGTTTGTTTAGATTGGGGCCATTGTTGGTGGGGTCCTCATTGTGGTGGTCGCAGTTGCTGGTGTGGTGATGGCGAAAGGATCTTCGAATTTAGACATCACTCTTCTGACCATCAGTTTCATCTTTCCTTTGATTGGCCATGTCACAGGCTTTCTGCTGGCGCTTCTTACCCACCAATCTTGGCAGAGGTACAGTTAAATTATCCATAAACTTTTTTGAGGAGGATAAAGTAAAGTAAACACACTGCCACTGGCAGGCTTTGCTGCCTGGCTGTCTTAGGAGACATTAAGAGTTTTGACTTACAAGGTGGATAGACAGGACAACTCATCATCAAGAGAGTGAGCAGACCATAGTACTTCTTTATGTAAATGAAAGCAAAGGCTAAGTTGATGGGAAGTTGCAATCTGTGAAATTAGGATTGGAGTGTTGACATCACTTGTTGAAATCTGGACACATTTCTCATCTTATTCTAGTAACTAAATAAGAGGGGTGAGATGGCTTCACTATACAGATCATTCTAGGGCATGAGCAAGACTCAAGAGATTAAGCATTTATCCATTGTTTGTGCCAAAAAATTTTAAAGCACTAATTATAAGAGGCAAGAGGAGAAAGGACAAACTTGAGAAATAAGATAGGGATTTATCTTAAATATTATCATTACAAGTTGGGGCATATAATTTATAAATACTGTGAAATATTGAAGATGATAATACTCCATGTTGATATGCCTGTAGATGAGATGAGCATTATTATACAATGTTGGAGGGAACATAAATTGGCATAAACTCTCTGGAAGGCAATTTAATCATATCAATAGCCTTATAAATATTTATAGCTGCCAATTCAGTGATTTTCCTTCTCAAATTCTGTCCTGAAGCTAGCACTATCAGATAAGCACACGAATATTGATGTACAAGGATGTTAATTGCAGTGTTATTTATAAATATAAAAAAATAGAAATAATTTAAATGTCTAACAACAGGGAGATGTTTAATTCATGATGTGTCTATGTGATGGGATATGATGCATCAATTTTAAGGATTTTGGAAAATACTTGAGATAAATAGGTTAAAAAAGAATAGAAAATGGCATGCATTTTGATTTCCATTTTGTAGAAGAAAGCAAAAGAATTTTATGCATGGAAAAATACTGGAAGAAATATACCATATGCTAATAGTGTTTAATTTTAAGTAGTGGGATTAAGAATAATTTTAGTTTCTTAATATTTCCTTCTAAGTTTTTCAATGATTGTGTACTACTTTTAAAATCGGAAAAGAGAGCCAGCCCTGATGGCCTTTGGTTAAAATTTGGCACGCTCTGCTTCTGTGGTGGCCCAGGTCCAGTTCCCCAGGCGACGAACCACACCACTTGTCCATCAGTAGCTATGTCATGGCGGCAACTCATATAGAAGAATTAGAATGACCTACAACTAGAAACACACAACTATGTTCTGGGGCTTTGGGGAGAAAAAAAAAGAGAGGAAGATTGGCAACAGATGTTAGCTCAGAGTGACTCTTTCCCAGCAAAACAAAACGAAACGAAACAAAACTCCCTTTAAAAAAAAATCAGAAAAGAATTACTGAAGAAAAGTAAACTATGCAATTGAATTCCAAAGGTGGAGTTTGGGAAAATTCTAATTGGCTTTATGCTGTTCCTAGTCCACTTGGGGAACATTTAGGACTGCACCAAGTACTGGGTATGGCTCCACCAAGTGTATCTCATTTACCTCTCACTGTAAGCCCAGGAGGTAGATACCATCAGTACCCTCATCTATGGATAAGTAAATCCTTCAGAGAAGGTAACTTGACCAAGTCCTTGGAGTCAGAATGTAGCGGGGTTAGGATTTGGACCTGGATTTGTTTCCAAAGTCAATAATTAGGAATACAGGCTGTTGAGTGGTTGAAATATAATTGGATCTGGAGAGAGAGTATTCCTATGGCAAAATGCAGTCAACAATCTTGTTTTTTTCATACCTGATGGATTGAGAAAGATCAGGACTGAGATATTGCATTTGCCTTGTGAACAGTCCAGGTGTGAGGTCCAGCTTTATAGTTTAATCATGTCAAGTTATTGACAGCAGTCTGAAGCAAGTGAGGGTAGTCTGAAGAGAGTGTAGCAAGCAATAGAGTAAGAAGTAATAAAATAAGAGCCACAGAACTTGCCCGTATCAATGACAATATTTTCCTTTCCACATCACACACTCTTGTTACCTCCACATTCCTGTCCAGCTTGCAGAGATGCTGGTTTATCTTCTGAAACACCTCTTTCCTCTCTTCTTCCATTGATAAACATCTGAAGATGCCCTTGATAAATTGGAGACAGATGAAACTGCTTAATCCAGCCCCCAAGGTCCTGCCTATGTCTTCCTTTTTCTCCCTCCTGCTTTTTCTTTCTCAAGTGAGGTTTATTTCATTTTTTTGGCAATTAGAAAACCAATAAAATACAGAGAAGTAGAAAGTAGAAAAAACATTACTAAACCCTTTCAGCAGAGAAATCATTTTAGACATTTGGTTATCATTTAGGGTTTTTATGTTGATTTTCAAGTGTTTAGTTTACACAGCTTCGTGTCTCTGACTGAACTTTCTATTCTCATCTCCAATCTTCCATTCCACGCAAATTGGCTTATAGTGTGTGCAATGCCTCCTGAATAGGCCAAGCTCATACCTGTTAATTTCAATCATCTTCCCCACATTACATTCCTCTTCCACTCTTTCCATCCTTTAATTTCACTCTTCCTCTGTGAAGCCTTCTCTAACCACTGATGCCTCTTTTCTGAATTTCTATGGCATTTCCCTGGCCCTCAATCATACTTTGTGTTGTGCTGTTACCAAACATTTCCTGTTTGTGTATCTTATCTTTGCACCCAGATTTCTAGGACAGGGTTAGTAGGGCCTTCCTCCAAAGTGCCTCTCAGGAGACCACCTACAGGGTAGGCACTCAGCAAATAATTACTGAATGAGTAAACTTTTTTTTTTTTGGTGAGGAAGATTAGCCCTGAGCTAACATCCTTTACCAATCCTATTCTTTTTGCTGAGGAAGATTGACCCTGGGCTAACATCTGTGCCCATCTTCCTCAACTTTATATGTGGGACGCCTGCCGCAGCATGGCTTGATAAGTGGTGCGTAAGTCTGCCCCTGGGAACCGAGCCTGTGAACCCTGGGCTGCCAAAGTGGAGCACGCAAACTTAACCACTAAACCACAGGACCGGCCCCTGAGTAAATATTTTTAATGGCCTAAGTTCATAGCTTACATTCATTGCCATACATAAGAGAAAATGTAAGAACAGTCCTTATTGCTAGTCTGTAACTCTTAAATTTTTTTTTTATTGGTAGGTGCAGGACAATTTCCTTAGAAACTGGAGCTCAGAATATTCAGATGTGCGTCACCATGCTCCAGTTATCTTTCACTGCCAAGGAATTGGTCCAGATGTTTAGCTTCCCATTGGCCTATGGACTCTTCCAACTGTTGGATGGATTTCTCATTGTTGCAGGTGGGTAGAGCCCCCATTGGGTAGACTTGATTGAAAATTGTTGACCCAACTCACCAACTCCTTATTCAAACTGAACATACATGTGCTGCGCTTGTGACACATTTTTAGTCTGACATTTCAGAGGAAAATAAAGTGCATAAACAAGATCCTTTGCCACAAGTGGAGGTTTCACAGAAAAGTATAAATAACCATGTGAAAGTGAGCTTGTAAGTTATAAACAAATATGCTTCACAGAAAACAATCACTATCAGAACTTAGATTCCAGGACTTGGTAAGTCTCCACGAGCACTTATCTCAGAAATGATATTTATTATGTTTCATCAAGAGCCTTGAGGTCTTCCAAATGCTGAGTTATTTCACAGTGCTTCTGTGACTAAGAATTGTGCCAAATGGCTGCGAAATATTTTTCAACTATGAAATATAATACACATGTGGATATTGAAATAATATATAAATGTGTGTATATAGGTATATGAATAGGTATATGCTTACCTATTCATACAGTCAAATATATATCATTTTGGAGTCAGTCATTATGTAGGTTCACAGAGAGTAAATTAAAGATATATAGCTAGATATGTGTACACACATATATATATATTTCAATCTTGGGCCATTGTAAATTTTTACTGCTGTCATGGAACAGGTTCTGAGTAAGGCTCAATGATTACTGATATACCTGATTTTATACTGATTATTGATTATTCTTACGTATATACTGATTACTGACATAACAATCAATATAAGGTGGGGTTTAATGGGGGGTTTAATTTTCCCACAAGATAAGAGAAATTGTAGCAGAATAAAACTCCTGGTCTTAGATCCAAGTTTTAATTCCTTCTCATGGTGAGACTGTGAGGAACAGAACATGTTTGGCTCACTCCCAGCTATCTCCCAGCACCCAGGAGTAGTAAGCACTTTAGAAGGAGTTGTAGTAACTCCTAGTAAGAGTAACTTACTGTAGTAACGACTGTACTGTTACTGTAGTAACGACTTATAGTAAGCACTTTAGAAGGAGTTGCTGACTGACTGATTGACTGACTGACTGAATGGATGGATGAGCCATCAGCAATCTGATGAATAAGTCTCAATCACAAACGGTCCATTCTAGACAGAGACAGCCATTTTGATACAGTGAATTATTTTGTTCCATAGTTTCCTCTTCTTTTTCCTGTGTGTTTACACATATGTGACCCAAAGCGAGCAAACCCCCGAAGTACTGACAAGTATACAATGTCACCAAATTATAGTCTTTGCTAAAGTGATTTTTAATACTGTGTGTTTTAACACCTAGCATATAAGATGTACAAGAGGAGATTGAAGAGCAAACACAGAAAGAAGAGCCCAGATTGTGCAGAAGCCTACCATAAGAAGTCCACTTCTCCCAGAGAGACCAGTGCTTTCTTGGAGGTGAATGAAGAAGCCACAGTGACTCCTGGGCCATCAGGGCTGATGGAGCTCCACGGGGCCCTCAAGCCAACTGGCCACATCTCTTCATGTGCATAGTGGGGGCTTTCTGGCCTGACTGGTCCCCCGTCTTCCTCAGTGGCCAGTAAAGACGGTGCAGAGCTGATGACTGAATCTCCTTGGCAGGGCCGTGGGGAATATCTGATTGTCAGATGTTAGAATATTTATATTTTTGTGTGGACTGTGAATTGTCATAGGATCCCTTTTTCCGAATGTATTCTGCCTATTTCAGGGAGTGCTTTCCTGGGTTTCCACAACATATTTAGTAGCTGCTGTGCGTGTTCTTGTCTTCACATTCAGTGAAGAGTAATACCCACTGTTAGGTGAAGTCATCCTCACGCTGTGGATTTTAATCTCGCAAGAGTTAGGACTCTGTGTAGAGATGTCACCCCACACTGCAGGGCAAGGACGGAGTCTGGACCCGCTTGACTTCTTGACCTTGGGCAAGTCCTTTGGAGCGTCGGGAAGGAAGCACACAGTTTTGAGGTCTTTTCTCAAATGATTGATATTTTTAAAGGGCTTGAAAACCTTTTTGGATTATAGATGTAATACAAGTTTAGAGAGAATTTAATGAACACTTGAGTTTAAAAGAAGAATGCCCCATAGTTTTACTCCCTAGAGACAGGCACACATATATCCTTCTAATATATGATTATATGTTATATCATTTTAAAAACATTGAGATCATTCCACATATACTGTTTAGTAAGTCACTTAATGACATGTTATGGAGCATCTTGATGTGTCAGTCTGTGTTGACCTACCTCATTCTTAGAACAATGGCTTTGTAGAAGTATTCCATTGCATGGAAGGACTATAATTTATCTAACCATTCCTTATTCATGGACATTTAGATAGCTTTCAACTTATTGGTATTACATTGCTGCTACAAATGCTCATGCCCTTGTGCAAGTATTTCTGTAGGATCACTTCCTGGACTTGAATTGCCAGGCCAATTGCACATTAAAACGTTGGACAGATTGCTCTCGGCAATGTTGTGGAGCAGTGCCCGAAAGGGCTGGCTTCCCACAGTCGCACCAGGCTAAGGAATGATCCATTCTGATTTGTGAAAATATCTCATTTAAAATTGAATTTTTAAAGTTATGAGTGGAGTATTTTTCATGATCACTTGCCTATTCATATCCCTTGCCTGCTTTTCTATTGTATCTTTTCCTTTCTGATTGATAAATTTTAAAACACTGTGGGTAGTGACCCTTTGTCCTATGTTTTGTCAAGATTTGACCTCTTTTATCTTTTGTTTTTCTACAATGTCTTTTTGCTGTATAGAAGTTTCATATTTTTTACGTATTCAGCTTTATTAGTCTTTTTAAAAATGTTTTTTGAACTTGATATCTGTCAAATGTTAGAATATTTATATTTTTGTGAGTTGTGAAAGGATTCCTTTTTGAGAATGTATTTGGCCCCTTTTCAGAGAGTTCTTTGGGAGGGTTTACACAATATATTTACCAGCTGCCGTGTGTACTGCCTGACAGTAGGTAAAACTCATCCTTCTCTATTCTTACATTACTAAACGTTTTTCCCACATATTTTCCTATTGCTTTTATGGACTAAATATGTACGTTTATTCCATTTTGAATTTATTTTCCTGTACAGTGTGTTAAGAATCTAATTTTTTATGGTTGTCTCAACATCATGTATTGAATCATTCATCTTTTCTCTGCTGCTATGACAGGCCACCTTTATCACATAACTTCCGATCTAATGTGTTTTGGATGGGACTTCATTTGGTTTCATTTTTTCTGTTTATTCATATTTGTAAGTTTTGAAATGTGTGAGAAAATTTATTGTCTGAGATTTGGTGCTTTACAATTTTAGTTTGTAAGTATTCCCAAGAGCTTGTGGGTTAATATCATGACAGTGATTATTATGGTATTTTCCCAACAATTAAGAACGCGTTTGTGGTAGTACAGAAAGAGCCCCATTAGGGATCACAAGTAAATTTATACGGACAAGACTATGCAGACTTGTGACATGATTGTTCTCAACTGCTGCTCTATTATTGGGGATTCCCACTTATCCACCCGATAAGTGTGTCTGGATTGAGATGCTAGTCTGTGCCGTGTGCAGGCATGCAGGACATGCAGCAGTAACGAGGCAGGAAGGGTTCCCACCCTCATCGTTCTAGTGGGGAATAGATCATTGCAGTGAACAAGGTAGATTCGTGCGTTAACAGATTCCCAGTTCTAAAATGAGCATTACCACAAGTTTTAAAGAATCCACAAAAAATGAATTTCTCAATTGATTCTCTATATGGGCACTTAACACAAAATGGTCAAATCCAATGCTCTGTTCTGAAAGCATTAACTACATGGTCAGTATTTACCCCAGTCAGGACAAGTTTAGGAACAGGGCTACCAAGAGCCATCCTTTAAGACAGGAACAATACAAATCAATATACAGGTTTGAAAGTAGTTATGTCAGAAGACTGCCATCTCCAGAGACGGTATGTAAACGTGTTACTGAGAAGACCTGGAAATAGTCAAGTTGTCTAGGAGGCCACACATTATCTTTAGGATGAAGAATGTAATTAAAAAAAAGCTCTAACTGAATAAATTGCATTCTAACAGATCTAAATAATCATGAGTTCATGAAAGCAGGGGCCTAGATCATGCTCAGAAGAAGTGGGACCAGAGAAATATCATTAAGCAGAATGAGTCTAACTCTGTCTGGAAAAGAGCCAGCTGGAGGGTTGCGGCAGCAGAGTGTAGTGGAAAGAGCACAGGCTTTGCAGGGCTCTCTGTATTCCACTCAAAGAGCTAGGACTCCTTGTGGGTTGAAGTCAGGCAGACCTGGAATTGAGTCCCAGCTCTGTTATTTGGGCAACCTTGGGCAAGTGACAATCTCTCTGGACTTGTTTCCTCTCTTAAGGATGATGACATTCAACCCTAAACACTGAGAAGTAGGTAATGCGAAAACACCTGATATGATGCGTGCATACGAAAGTGATCAGTAAGTGTTCTGTCCCCTTCTCCTTTCTTGTGCAGTCACAATTAGGCCTCATGTAGAAAGGGCAATTCAGCCTCATCCAGTGTAGTAAATTACATCTTAGCAACCTCCTGACCAGCCTTTGTGTGTGCTTTACCCACCCGGAGGAGCCCTGCCTGGATGTCCAGCTTACTCATTCTGCTAGACACAGCTAAGTTAAAGAATTGGCGACATGGTTTATCAGCAAGTGTCCTGAGAGTTTGCTTAGCATGACCTTTAGAATGTAGCTAATTTTGGGTGAATGGATAAAATTATGTTTCTAAACTTGGAACGCTGAAGACCACTTTCAAATACTTTCTCTGAGTCTTTTTTCAACAAAGTCAGATACTTCCAGGGTAAGGAGGATCTTAAAAGATTGACCATTCTTTTACGTATCTTTTAAGATATCCCTCTTTTAGAATATACAACTTTAGTTCAGTTGTATAAACAGATTCCATCATGATTTATGCTTCCCTTTCTATCACATAGAGCTGTTGCGGGAAACAGCTCAGCCGGCTCACTCCCAGCTTCCTTGTTCTCACGGGCCCTGGTTGGCCAGTTCTTGCTGATGGCATGAGTGGCAACAATGCACTTGCTTCCAGGCCTGCCCAGCTCATAAGATCCCCTCACAGGAGGCGCTCCATCCTCTTCCCCCTTTCTGCCTGGGGGAATGCAAACGATTCCCAAGATGACCTTGGAAGCTATGAGTTGATTACAGAACTTCCATCAGCCTGGGTTCCTAAGAATTGGAGGAAGGACAGCTGCCCCGCTGAGCTATTCACCTGCCCAGAACTGTTAGGTAAACTAGAAATAAGCTTCTATTATGTTTGAGCCATTATATGTTCGGATGTATATTTTATAGAACTTAGCTATCTAATGTGTGTTAAGAGCCAAGTTGTATTTATTCATTCATTTGATATTTGAGTGTCTCTGTATGCTCCCCTGGCTCTGTGGCCTGGCCACACTAACCAGAGTGGCCATGGCAAATGGCTCAGCCCATTGCGTGGCAGTGGAGCCAGGTCCCAGATGACAGCAGTAAGATGTTTACTCTAATGAAGTTTCCATTCAAGGGTTGTAAACCGAAACCCGCATTTTCTTCCCAGTTTCCATTTCCTCGCTACATTCTTTCCAGAAAAAGGATCCTTCTTCAGCTTTCCCCTCTTGCATCGCTGTTGACTTCAGATGGCAGCTAATCACCTCCAGCTGTACTGGCTCCTCGAGCCCTGCTGGCCTAGATTCCTGTGCTTATGACAGGAAAACAAGGCCTCAGGATTCCAACTCATGCAGAACAGGGGTTTCTAAATGTCTCTTAAAGCAACAGAAACCGTTTCTTCAAATGAAATCTTCAGCTACAACCCAATCAATAAAAACCGTTGATTGAAGTGGAAATGGTGGTGGTGATGCTCGTCCTGCCAGATTTGGAGCTACTTCTGACCTGGTGGGGAGCCAATCACTGTGGGGCTCTGTGCATTTCCTGCTAGAGTGTCTTCCATCCTCAAATAGCATCAGATGCTCAGGAATAGGTCCCACCAAATCGCTGTACTTGGGTAAGTTCACAGAAATTCAGGTGAACTAGCTCAGAATTGGTCAACCCTGTGAGGAGAAACCAAGCAGTCTCCTGGGTCTGGGGACGGCATCAGGCACAGCTGAGTGGGGAAATGCTGTCAGAATCAGGATGCAGCGAAACACACTCAGTCCTGAGAATCAGAAGCAGGCTGTTTGAGGCTGATCTCGTCCCTTTCAGGCAGAACCAAATAGAAACCTCCCAGGGAGTCTGATATTGTTTTCTTTGATTACTTGTCAGCTGAGATATTCTGAGGTTTACCACAACTAGGCCTGGAAGATATTCTGATTTATGGGTCAGTTAGGCTGGCACCACTCAGAGGGAGAGGGACTGCATTTCTTAGCTACTGTTAGCCAGTATCTGACCCTCACGTCAGACCCTGAGGAAGATCTACCAGGGTTTCTGACCACACTCGTGGTCCCTGTGGCTGGCCTGACTGGGACAAAGTGCGGAGATGGGAAGTTGGGATCCAGAAGTTCCTGCCTTCCCAGGAACCTGAGTGTTTCTAAAAAATAACACACTGAAAATGTTTAATTTGTCTGCACACACTTCGGCGTGTTGACGTTTTAAGGTGTATTTTTATTTACAAAGTGAGATGATGCATAACAGATGATGCAGTTACAAACATCTGCTAACGCCATTTTCATGAAAAAGTATATAAATATATTACAGAAAATTCTATATAGTAAACATTAGAAATTGATACAGTAAACATTTGCTACTTTTTTCTATGCCAATATTACTGTCAATTAAAGCTTAAATACTGGTTTCAAGTATCCCCTATAAAATAACTATCAAAATAGTGGAAAAGAATTTTGCTATAAACAAGATTGATGCATTAAAAATAGACTCAGTGTGTCTTTATAACAACTCAACTATAATCAAATGCTGCCTTAATCATCCCTAAGATCTGCATTATTCAGTTAGTGTTAAAAATTTTTTAATAATTATCACAGGTTAAAGTAGCTGTAAAAATACAGCATTTCAACATTATTTATTGTTATGAAGAATACCCCTCTAAGGTAGAGGGAATAAACATAATGATATTGCATGGACTTGCCGCCCTGTGACCTTTATTTTAAATAGAGAGCAGGAGTATCTGTTGGAGGTTAAGGGAGAGATGGAAAGGCATCCGGAAGGCTGTTCTTTTCACGTCATGTCAGAGGCTGAGGCTGTTCTCTTTGCTCTTCTTCAGCTTGAAGACGCGTCAGGACATAAAGGACGACTTGATAGCAGAAAATATATTGATCCTATGGCCAAAAAAAAGAGACAGAGAGGGAGATGTTGGATGCATAATGTGAATATATTATACATATATACAGCTTCACCACTATTGGAAGTGATGTTTGAATAATTTTGAAAATATGGAAAAATTTTGTTATAACGTGGAATGTAAGAAGCAGGATATAGAATTGTGCAGTGTCATAAAAATTATAAAAAAAAAACAGATTGACAAATGAGGTGGGAAAAAGCCTTGGGGATGGGTGGGTGGGTAGAAATATCCCAAAGTGCTAACTGAAGTTGTCTTTGATTGATGGGCCATTTCTGTTTTTTGTGCTTTGGTAATATTTATGATTAGCTTTTATAATGGAAAAATAAACTTCCTACAAAATTTCTTCTAGATTTACTGAACTCATTTTGATGTTTTGAAATGTCAAGAAATCAGTATCCAAGAAACTACACAAAAGAATTTTCTTTAAATATTCTGGAACAAAAGAATACGGAAATCAAAGTTTTTTGAAAATTAACTATTTTTGTTGAAATTACTCTCTATTAAGTTGACAGTGTGGGGATCTGAGTATTCTTGTTATTTGGCAAGGAATTAATGAGTCTGAAAACAAAGAGAAAAATTCACAATATACCACATGGAAAGTAATACAACAATAACTACAGTTGAATCTCATTTAAAATGGCGGTGTGTGTGAGCATGCACCTGTGCACATGTGCTTAGACTAAAGGATGTAAGAATGTTGGCTAAAACGTTAACAACTCTGCAGAGTAGGAATACAAGTAACCCTTTTATTTCCTTTTTGCTCACCTGTATTTTTTTTTTTTTTTTGTGAGGAAGATTAGCCCTGAGCTAACATCTGTTGCCAATCCTCCTCTTTTTGATAAGGAAGATTGGCCCTGGGCTATCATCCGTGCCCATCTTCCTCTACTTCATATGGGACACTGCCACAGCATGGCTTGACAAGTGGTGCGTCGGTCCGTGCCTGGGAACTGAACCTGTGAACCCTGGGTTGCCAGAAGGGGAGCGCACAAACTTAACTGCTATGCCTCCAGGCCAGCCCCTTGCTCACCTCTATTTTAACTTTCTCACATTTTCTACCCGTTCCTCCTTGACGTTCTCTCATGCCACAATCCATTAGCAAACTCACTTCACACAACATCCTCTACTTCCTATATCCACACTCACCACTCCAGTCTGGGCTACCACTGCTAACCATCTAACTGACCTCCTAGCTTCTAACCCTGCACCCTCCTTCCAAACCAGGTCTTGTTGAAAATGCAGCAGCTAGAGTGGTCTTTTAAAATGTGAGTCAGAACATGTCCCCCCATATTGACAATCCAGCGATGGCTCCATTTCACTCAGAGGAAAGCCCTAGCCCTGGCCTCGTCCCCTCCCCTCCTTCTCCCTCCACCTCAGCCACACTGGCCACCACCGTCCTTATATACACAAGACCTACTCCCACCTTGGATCACACAGGTGGTTCTGTCTGCCTGAGAGGCTCTTACTCTCAGATATCTACACAACCCCTCCTTCAAGTCTTTGCCTATGAGTTACTTTCTTTGTGGTGCCACCCTATTTAAAATTGCACCCCCAACCTGCCACGACTCATCCTCTTTACCCTATTGTATTTTTTCCCTCTAAAAGCACTTATCACTTTCAAAGACCCCATATAATTCACTTATCTACTATGTTTATTATCTGCCTTCTCCCTCACCACACCACAGGAAGATCTTTGTTATTCTAGCAAGGATCTTCACTTTATTCACTGATGAGCTCCAAGCACGTACAAGAGAGCCAGGCGCATAGTAGGCACTCAATAAATATGTGCTGAATGACTGAACTTCCTGGGTCTAAAGAACTGCTTATACAGATCAACATGTTTTCTTTACCTAAAATATGTGACTGTAAATCAAATCAGCTTAAAATTTAGGAGATTTAAATTAAATTGAATTAAAAAGGTATATGAAGGGAAAGCAGGCAAATTCTAATTTTAACTTCTACATTTCTTCATGAGGTAGAGAAATGTGAATTTATAGATATATGAAAATAGCATCCACGTTCCTCTGCCCAGTACAAACGAAAAGGACAGTGAAGTACTCTGGGCAGACAGACACTCTCAATAACGCAGTACTCATGAAGGACACAAGTCTGTAGGTCAGTGGGTGATATAACCCATGGTTTGATTTCAGGTAAGAGAAATGAAATGATCAAGACAGAGGATAAATGGACCCACCCATTTACACTCCCCCAAGAGTGCCTTCTCCAAGCTAAGCAACTCCAGCCTGCCTTCCTGCCTTTTAGTCAGTGCTGCTGAATCCATTCCCTCTCCCTCTCGGGGAATTTCTGTGGCAAGAAAGTTACCTTCTATCTCTTTTTTAGGTTGGAAACAGGAAAGGAATGCCACTAATCTCATGCTACTTTGTACCACCACCCAAATTTTGCCCCCAGCATGCCACCTCATTCTCTGCAATCAATTCAGTGCAGATACTGCATTTTCTCATTTTTCAAATTAAAAGGCAACATTTAAAAAAGAGCCTGGAAATATTTTAATTTTTTTTCTGAATTAGTCCTCATGCTTAAAAGAGTCCCTCACCACCATAAATCTTTGGTTTTATGCGATAATGTGGGAACCCTCAAAAAAGAGAAATGGTTTAACTGGAACTTTTAAAATATCAGAACCTTCACAAAAATCCTCATTAGAAGACACCAACCAAGACTCACCTCCGTCTGAACCATTCCATGTCTTTGCAGCCTCATGCAACGCACTAAATCAGAGATGTCAAACTGTCAAAGGAAAACAAGAGTCTACATGTTAGATAGAATGGGCAACTGAATTTGAACCCCAAAGATTCACAGAGGAGTGGCTTATATAGATTACTGTACTCCATTTCCCTCCCACTTCAAGCAGTCTTGGAAACTGTTCTGAACAAAATAAGGTGGTGAACTGACTCTGCCATCATTTAATAATTTTATTTACGATCTTCCTAAGAATTAGGGAAGGTTATTCTACTTGAAAATCCCCAACAGTTCTCTTCCCTCTGAAATTTTGCAAATTTCTATCACCATTTAACAAAAATAAGGAAACTATTTTTCCCACATTTTGCTTTTCAGAATAAAACTGCTGACCTTTTTATTTTCACCAATATTTAACAGTTTGAAACAAGGGAGAAATAGACTATTTTGTTTTGTCCTACTTAAACTATTATCATAGATATAATAGACTGTGAAGAGTAAGACTGAGCTGTTTTTAACTAAAATTGTTTAAGAGATGATTATTTTAATTACATATTATGTATAGTAAGATATTCTAAGATTTTAAGTAAGGTTTACACTAATTTAGGTTTTAAGCAAGATTATACTCTTATTAGCTTTAAGTAATTTTTTAAATTGGGAATCATTTTTAGAGATAGACTGTTTAGAATCAATTTGTTTAACAAAATATACATTTCTCATCTATTGGTAACAATAACAAAAAAAAGAATATAAGCTTTTTCATTTAAAAAATATACTTTCTTTTCCGCCTCAATATTTCTATCCCTACAAGTGTGATAACACAAGCCTAAAGACCACAAAGAATAAAATGCAATCCTGCATAAGGGGCTTTTGAGCACATGGTTAAAAAAACCTAGTTAAACAAATATAAATTTGAAGTATTATTTCTTCTTGATCACAGTCTATGTAGTTTTGAACAATGTTTACTAAAATACAATTTTATATAGTAACAAAATAAAGGCATTCATCTGAACTGATAAATAAAAAAATCCTAAGATGACAACACATTATTAAAAAATTAGATTCCATTGTTATTTCTGGTCAAATGTTCATTCAGCCTGTATCTTGTACTTACTTCAAGATCTTGACCGATTAATCCTAGGACCACATCTATGCATATCAGGGTCCCTGAACGTCCAATGCCAGCGCTGCAGTGTGTGATGATGGGGCCTGATCTATGAATGTGTCTCATGTAAGAGATAAAAGTGAGCAAGTCGTCTGGCTGAGAAGGTGTATCATGGTCTGGCCAGGCAGTGAAATTCAGATGAGAAATGTGTCGCAATTCTCCTGTCTGAAATTGTACAACAGAACAAGTACATATAGGCATATTACATTGTTCACACATAATTAGCTCTTAATGTTATTCTGTCCTTTCAAATTATGACTTGTCCATTGGATCAGATCAAAGGAAAAGTGTAAGAGACAGAAAGACTCCCGTCAAACAACATGTGGAGGGCCTTTACCAAAGAGGTTGTTAGATCCACATTTCAAATATTGGTAAAAAATGACTTTTTGGAAAACCTAAAGGCAAATTACATTTTGATATGAATAACAACCTTTTTTAATGACCCCATTTCAAATTCACCCCAGATAAAAGCCACAGTCATTGGAATGGCTTAAAATTAAGCCCTACATAATCTGGCCCAGCTACCTCTCAGACCTTCCTCCTGGCCACTTTGCTCCAGCCATAGGAACCTCTCTGTGGTTCTTTAAAAACACTAGGCACAGTTCAGATACAGGGCCTATGCACTTGTGCTTTCTGACTGAAATGCTTCCCCCCCAGATATCCCTGTGGCTCACTCAACGCTGTCATGGTTTTGTCCACAGCACCATCAACACCAGTATCTTCTCAATAGAAAGTAAGCTCCACGAGGGCAGAGATTTCTTTCCATCGGCGTTGTTAACTGCCAAATCCCTAGATTCTATAACAGGGCCTGAGCTCTTTAAACATGTGTTGACTAAAAAAACAAATCATTGAAGGAATATTGAACAATTGTGCTTGCATAAGTAAAGGCTGGTGTGAATTAATAAGGAAGTATAATATTTAATTATTTGTAAAACCACAAATCAAAAATCATGAAGGAAATTCTCAGGCTATGTTTACACGCCATCAATAGAACTGAGTCAATATGGTTTGTTTCTGTGAAAGAAGAAATTACTCTCTCCATTTCTTTAAGAAAGCCAAAACTCTAGCAGGAAACACATTACTCACACTCAGCTGGTATTACTGGGAGAAGAGTGAAATAAAGTGAAGAGGGGAGGAAACAGCTGCAGCTTTACTTAAGGTAAACTCACATTCTAGTTCAAGCTAAATTTACTCAGTGGTTAGGTGGCTGCAGTAGGAATTACCTGAATGACAAATGTTTATGCTACAATTGTCCATATATTACCAATATGTTAAGTTGTCTTTAAGGGGGAATATTTTCTACTTTGAGATATTTTAAAACAGTTTTATTGAGTCCACCTAGAGATTTGACCTTAAAAAAAAAAGACTTTCCAGCACATAGCTTCTGAGGCATTCTGTGCTATCACTAAGCAAAGGATGATGGATGAGCACGTTAAAAATCCTATATTCTCAGGACCAGCCTAGTGGCGTAGTGGTTGAGTTCATGTGCTCTACTTCGGTGGCCTGGGTTTTGTGGGTTCAGATGCGAGGGGTGGACCTACATACTGCTCATCAAGCCATGCTGTGGTAGCGTCTCACATACAAAATAGAGAAAGATGGGCACAGATGGTAGCTCAGGGCCAATCTTTCTCACCAAAAAAAAAAAAAAAAAAGTTCGGTATTCTCATTTTCATTTTAATACAGTACATACTGGAGGAAACAGTTTGGCAGAATTCATGAAGAGGGCCACATTTAAGCTTATATTAGATAAAAATTAATAGGTGGCATTAGTTCTACTGAAATGGGAACCAAGAAGTCACTGGCTTTTATTTAGAAATACACTGATGAGATCATAGAAAGAGTCCAGGTTTGCATTCCAACTAGGAGATAAGCCTTAGTAAATGGAAGACTTAATTCACGTACCCGAATGTCGTCTAGGGCCATTGCCCTCACTACAAAGCCCTTCAGCTGCTGCATCCTCACAAGAGCCAGCCGAAGCCTGTCGTTGACCATTGTCGTTTTGCCTACGATGTTAGGCCAATAGCGCTGGCATTTGATTTTTTCACCTTCTACTTCTTGGGTCATCATGGCAATCACTGTGGATTTTTGTTCCCAAATCATCTGCCAGAAATCTCCAACCGTTGTAGGGAGAGGTCCTTGGCAGGCAATGTAAATGAACTCTTCTTTCCCCACTGGTATCTTAATGAAGCTGGCATTAATATATCCTCCTTCATCTCCAAGAGGAACTCTTGTAGCATCATCTGTGAATTTCCCACCACAAAACAGAGGCATCTATATCATGCATTTTTAAACAAGAGCCTTAATAAACAAAGTGAGTCAAAGATTATGAGAAATTCCTCATAACCACAGATGAAATCACAAACACATTGTAATAAAGTTATATTTTCAAATTGTAGTACAGTCAAATCATTTTATACTCACTTCACTCATGTTACAAGTATATCTGAGATGTCAACTCAGTGAGTTTCTGACAGAAAACTCAATATTGTTTTCATAGATTTGGTTGAAGAAATTAAAATTAATAAACTAATAAATGCATTTAGAACTTCTTAAGAAGTACCCAGAAAAACAAACACAACTTTGCTACACTTCTCTATCTTTATGACAATAATAATGAATTTAATAATGAATGACAATGCTAAAGCATTATTTCATAAAACAAAAATTAGTATTACAGTGAAACTATTAAAGTACTTGTTACAAATACATTGGCATAACTAACTCTTGCTCATTCAATTAAATTAGGTTCTTTTTAATAAGCAGCCAAAATAATAAACTAACAATAAATAAAAAGGCAGCTCACTTGATTCTCCAGGCACACAAGCTCTTGTCCTTGTTTAATAGTAATTTCATGCAGTCAAAACATACATTTTCAAACCAGGCTGCCTCAGTGAAAAGTATATACAAGGCATCTGATTCAACAGAATTAATTTGTATGTACTTATACATTGGAAGTCATTTCTACTTCAAATATTTATAAATTTAACTGGTAATTTCTGTGATTACCAAATTACGATTTTTAGGAATAGGTTTCAAAATCCTCCATTAGTTGCCCTTCTCTTACTTGACTTCTATCTCTTAGTCCATCAAAACAAATCCATTCAATAGTTTTGGATTTCTGGCTTATCTCATTCTGACTTTGAGATACCAGTCTGGCCATTTTTTGCCTGAAATAATTCTCACTTACTTTATGACAAACCATGATATACCCTATTTTTAAAAAGCTAAGATTCACTTCTTACAGGAAGTTTCCCAAAATGAATTTTGTATCTTCGATCTTGATGAAAAAAATTCAGTTGTATTATTTATTGCATGGTTTGTCACTGTTGGTTCTGTTATTTATGACTTTTGGACAAAGATAGGGTCAGTGTATCCTATGGTGTAATCCAATGTGCTAATACATATAAACGTGTCTGATGATTACTATAAGAAGTTGCTAGACATTAATATCTGGCTATACACATATATTCATATATAATTTTAAAAAAATCACATGTTGATTTGTGAAATGGGTAAAATGAATTGCCTTTTTTCCTCCTGGTATCTGAAACAGTTCAAAGTACAATGCAACTTGGTAGTATCATCATAGCCACATGCATGTACATAGCTGTTATGTACCACAGACATTTCTCTAAACTTAAAATGAGTGGAATAAACAGATGCTGGTTGTGATAAATCCAGAAGCCAATTCATATTTTTAAAAAGACTTTAAAATGACTGATTTGGCATCACTGATTAATTTCTAATACTATGCTAGTAAAAAAATTCATGAATGTCTGAAGAAATATTTAAGATTCCTCTGATTTTCGAAATACATAGATAATTTAAAAAAGAATTCTCATTGCACATCTAAATCTATTTGTTACTGATGTATATCTCTCAATGTAAATCTCACACTTGTGTGAGAGACAGATAAGGTAAACTAGCACAGAAGCTTTAAATCAGTTCAAATTATATTAAATATATATTTGATTTGAAGTGAAATTGGAACTTACAAGGAAGTATATTTTTATATCGGTTCTTCCTTCTGTTCTCCTTAGTTTGCCCAATTAAACACTGATCCAAAGGTTTTAATTCTTGAAGATTCTACAAGCAAAAATGGAAATAAAGTTAAATTTGTTGAGATAAGCAGTAATTCAGTAATAACTGCAAATGCTTTAAATGTGCAGGGTGCAAAATTGGCTATTGATCAGGGAAGACCTTGAGTGTTAAGAATTAGATATGTCCTGTCAAGATAAACAAGCCTAGGGGCTGGTCTGGTAGCACAGCGGTTTAGTTCGCGCTTTGGCAGCCCGGGGTTCGTGGGTTCAGATCCCGGGCGCCCGCAATGCACTACTTGTCAGCCATGCTGTGGCAGCGTCCCATATAAAGTAGACGAAGATGGGCATGGATGTTAGCCCAGGGCCAGTCTTCCTCAGCAAAAAGAGGAGGATTAGCAATGGATGTTAGCTCAGGGCTGGTCCTCCTCAGAAAAAATAAATTAAAAAAAAAAAAAGATAAACAAGCCTAAAATTCCAATACTAATTTGATATACCAGTTGTTGAAATATATTGTTGCAAGTATCTTTAACATGTTGTAGTCTAACTTTGTGAGGCAGCACTTTGTACTTTAATTTTAAATTTCAGTCTAAAGATGTCTATAATTATATTTTAGAAAAAATACAACTTATAAAACCAATTTGGGCTTAAACTAATAAGCTGGAGCAGAATTTCTTGACAATGGTGTCTGTGGGATCATAGAATATTCCATGTGGTAGAGTTGTGGTAAGGTAAACTCCTAGGTAGGTAAAACTCATATGTTTTAAAGTCAACACTTTTGGGGCCAGCCCGGTGGCACAGTGGTTTAGTTTGCACTTTGGCAGCCCGCGGTTCGCGGGTTTGAATCCTGGACGCCGACCGACACACTGCTTGTCAGCCATGCTGTGGCGGCGTCCGATATAAGGTAGAGGAAGATGGGCACGGATGTTAGCCCAGGGCCAGTCCTCCTCAGTAAAAAAGAGGAGGATTGGCAACAGATACTAGCTCAGGGCTGGTCTTCCTCACATACAAAAAAATTAAGTCAACTCTTTCTCACTTCTAATTAATTCACTGATTAATCCATCCATCCAACAAATACATACTGAAAATGCCTACTATGCAAGCCACTGTAATAAGTTCTGGGAATACAGTGGTGAGAAAGAAAATAGATTCTGGCTCTCCTGGAGCTGATAGTCTATTGGGAGAAAGAGGCAGTAAAAAAGTAAACAATATTGTGATATATGCTTTGAAGAAATTAAGAAGCTGCTGTGATAGAGAAAAATAAAGATCTACTTTATATAGGGTTGTCACAGAAGGTCGCTGAGATGGTGACATTTAAACTTTAAGACCTTAAAGAAGAAATCATTTCCACAAAATGGAGAGGAAGAGTATACCTTAACTATTGTGAGCTTGTTTCCAAATCTATATAATGGGATTTATAATATTTTGAGCATTAAATACAAAGCACCTGGCACATTGCAGAAGCTCTCAGTCGAAGTGAGCTCCTTTCACTCCAGTGGCTACAAAAAGCTCAGGAAGCAGGCAAGTAAGCAGACAGTTTGAGGGAGACGGGTAAGGAAAACCCCCAAACTACAGTGGTGCTACATTTTTCTTTCACCCAGTGGTAAATATGGATGGTGCCGCAGGATCATAGGAGCAAGGGCTCTGAACTGAGGGGCACATTCTTGGAGCTGTATTAAATTAGAAACTGTTGCTAATAATGAACCACACCTACAGTGTATTAATTATGAAGTTTAGTGAATAATTGGAATTGATACTTGACTTTAAAAAAAAAATCTCTTTGTCCCTACATATGAGGCAGGGAGGATAATCTTTAGGGAGATTTATCCAGCTCCAAAGTGGCTAAAGAGACCCCTTTAAATCAATACTATTAGGATTCTAACTTAAAAAATTAATTTACTGCTAGATATGACAAGATGGTGCTTTTATAGTTGGAAGTTAAGTTGTAAAGTAATAGACACTTTCAAAATTTCTGCTAACCTTGCATATAACTTTGTTTGGGAAAGAACCATTGGCAGAAGCCACCTACCTCCAGCTCCTTAGAAGGGATTCCTTGATCCAGTAAACCCCGCAACATTCGAATGACTGACTTCAGCTTGGCGCCAGTGTATCTACCAGAGGGAAGCACACTGACGATGGGGAGTGCAGCGAGCTCCTCACTGGTCAGAAAGGGATGATCTAACACGAAGACAGCAGTTGATTTTTTTAAAAAAAATTTCTCTCGGAAGTGATTTAGCCAACAAGGGAACTAATTTGAGCCCATTCTCACCTCATCTATTTTTACAAAAGTGAGAGTCTTTAGAATTAACAAGGCAACAGAATTAATATGTAGGCAGACACTACAATCATCATACGAAAATCTTGGCCACATCAAGGCCATTGTACCCAACTTTTAAGAAAACACCTCACTGACTGTTCAGAAGTCCATAAGGCTCTTGGCTCTCCTTTACTTACAGTTTCTAAAGGAGTTTCAATTGTTTCTTTAGACTCAAATGGCACTGTTTTCTTGACAAAAATATATCTAGCCCTGTTATTACTTTGTATTTAAATTAGCTTCCAAGCACATGGGGAAAAGATGAAGGGAGATGCTTCAGAGATTCCTTACAAAGCGACGTTGCACTAGAAACACTGATGTCTCCTCTCTCTACCCAGCCGTGGTACTCAGTGCCAGCATCTCTGGCATGTGATAGCTTTCTTCATGCAAATGAAACCCTTGGGGTCTTCAGGAGTTAATCAAACAAGTGATATCAGTGTCTTAGAAGAGATATGTGTTTAATTTAGTACCTGCTCTGTGGAAACTGCTTATAACAGAAGGCAACTATCATCCTAGAAAAAAGTAGGAGAGACTTCTTGCTATAGTCTGCACAAGTGTAGCTTTAATTATGTCAATCAGTTGATTAAAGCATGTTGATGATGCAGCTACCATGTAGGCAAGAATAATGCTAGGCACTGCGGGGCATATGAAGCTGTACAAGATACCTCAAGAAGCTTAACAACTGGCTGGGGCGAAGGATTTGCGAATACAAAATTCACTCTCATGAAATAACTGTCAAGTTTTACAGAACTAAGTGTGAAGGCAACAGGAGCTCAAAGGCTGGAGAGATGAGTACAGGCTACAGGAGTTGGCAGGAGCATTGTCATTGACACTAATAGTCTATCTACAACAAAAAAGTATTAACTCAGCTTCTTTAATTTCTTGTAACAACTAAGAATTCAAATTATAAAACCATATTCTTTCACTGCATTAGTATAACATTTCCTTATATGAAAAAAAGAGACACGAAACACTGGATAGAACTTTATTTCTCCACTGGCTCAGTTATAAAATGAGAGGCAGTAATAGTGAGGGCATATCAATTGACTCTCGCTCTTAAAAAATGAGGTTGATTCAAGAGTAATAATTTTCTATCTCTGAACTATTCTACCTACTTTATGATAAATAAAGTGTGCTCCTTGACTTGTCATTCCAGAATGGCTAACTGGCAAAATTGTGACTTTGTGTTTCCATTTAAACTCTTCATGTTTATCTGCATGTTTTCCTCCAAGCCACTGAGAATTTTAGCCTAATTTAACTGTGCAAATACCTGGTTATATAAACGAATATTGATGTTTGTCTGTGATTTAACTTTATGTATAGAACCATATAATGTACACATATGGTGCAATAACATATCCATATATTCTGAAAATTGTAATTTTCAAACACATTTTTTTCTATTCATTGTTTCTGACGAAAAAATCGCTAATAAAAGTCTTGCCTTTCTCGGAATCTTCATGGTTTGTTGTTTTTACTGGAAATTCGTCACTTCCCCATGTTATTTCATCATCATCAGTCTTCCTTTCTTGTGACTTTTGAATTAAGCTATGACAACAAAACACATTTGTAATATTTTCTTCACTTTTGTCCCTGAAATAAATTTAAATATTATGTCCTCAAACCACTTATTTCTTCTACAATTATTATGGCATTTTAAAATAGGTTATTTGATTTAAAAAAACCCAAGTCCACACTTCTCAAAATTTATTGGTAGATGTAAATTAAACTGAGGTACAGAATTGTTTAATATAGTTTAAAATTTAGCCTCAAACAAATCCCAAGTCTTTGAAACTTAGATCGAAGGACTCCTCTTGGGGATGGAAAAGGTGATGGTTTGTTTCAACCCTTCAACACGGATGACTGATTACAATTGTGTCAGTATAGCTCTCTCTTGTTTTTTTAACAGCTGCCTACTATTGTCTTGTATGAATGTATCTTAATTTATTTACAGAAGTCCCTACTGATGGATAGCAGTCTTTTGCTACAATTGGGGGGCTAGAAAAACACTCCTGTATTTGGGCACTCACTTAATGTAATAAAACTTAGTACAAGTTCTCATTATTCTAGGGGTGCACAGCAGATGCCATCTCCCTGGTAAGGTGGATGGCTAGAAAGGAGAAACGAGGTAGGAGAATAATGTTTAGTGCTAAGATGAGATGAAAAAGGAAAATGTAAAAGCCTGAATACATTTTTTCACTTTCTGATATTCAGGGGAACAAACAGAGTCCATTTGTCTGATGATGTTAGTGCACACCATTAAAGCAGGACATCCCAAAATGTCAAAAACAGGGCAGCAATTATGCTGTTTTTATGGTGGATGTTTTCCTCTGCTTCAACTACTTGTGGGTCACTATTCACATTTAATTTGTAAGTTCTGCGTCCATGAGGTTGTTTTTGTCTTCTAGTAAGTATACTTTGTATGCTAAGATATATTTTTGAAATCTTTCCATCAGACGTTGCCTTCTTTCTCATTCTTTTGAACAGCTGCTTAGTATTTCATTGTATGAGTACAGTACACCCTAATTTATTTTGCATCTATTATGGTTTTTTACTACTATAAACATTGTTGCAATGAATATTCTTGTAGAAATATCTTTGCACACATATGGTAGTGGGACCAGTTCTTAAAAATGAAATCGCTAGGTCAAAGGGTATGTACCACAGTTCTTTGAAGCTATGACACTCATCTTTGTAAGGTACACTATTATTTTGTTCACATTGAGAAAGAAATAATATTGATGACTGGAATTTTAAGACCCTTCATGATTTCAGAGATGTTAAAATAAAAAAAAAGTCCATCCAAGAATTAGTAATATGCAAATAAAATTTATATGTTAATAGTGTTTCCAATTGCCATTGGAAGAAATTAACACTAATTTACCTTTTCCTCCCCAACAGCATAGAGCCTGTATCTTTACATTTATCAGTAGCTGGCCCAGATATCTGCTAATCTTTTAAGTATAAAACTAAATGCATTTTTACATTAATAATATGTACCCCCCTTGTCTAACTCTACTTGGTGAAAAATTCACTGTCAATTTTCTTTTCTAGGAAAATGCAAACAGCTCCCTTTGACTGTTTGGTTATCATCTAATATGAAGCAAAATTTATGTAAAACCACTTTGTTGGCCAACTATATATATAGATATATATACACACACACATATATACACATACATATATACACACACATCTACACACACACACACACATATATATATATATATATATACACCTCTTCCTGATACATCATTTAGTGTTACAAAAAAAATCTTATTTTATACTAGAAACTGTTTTCAAAAAGAAAAAAATTTGTGGGATTTAAGGATGTTTCTTATCTTCTTTGGTTTTATTTTCTTAATAGAGAAAAAAATTTGTAAAGTATAGAAAAATAGATTAACAGAAAAATAAGTTACCTATAATCCTATCAGGAGAAGATAATTACCATCATCATTGTTGGCACATTTCCTTTTAGACTTTTCTTCCATTTTTTCCCATGGTCAAGAGAATATTGTTTTTTTTGGAGCAATGTTATAATGAACACATTGTCACATGTCACTAGAACCTCTTTGTAACAATATTTTTAAAACATTCTTAATATTCATCCATAGTTCCATAATTTACTCAACAATTCTCATTTTATCAGAAAAGAACAAGTTAATTTTAAAATCAACATCTAAATGGAAATTTTAGAGGACTTCTGAAAAAGAATGGAACTGTGATAAATACTTTAAAAAATTATTTTCTAAAAAAAAAATATTCTTACCTTTCACTTTTTACTTTTTCTTCATAATATTCTTCACAGCCATTCATTTTGGTAGACTACAATGAAGATAAATCAAAATCAAATTAACCCATTGTAAAAAAAACCTCAATCTCATAATATTCAATTTTTTCCTGTTAATTATTTCCTGCATTTACTGTTATTGTTCATCTCATATTACAAAGATACATATGACATTGAATTAATACATGTCAAATTGGGGCTTAGGCATCTTCAGTGGCCCAAGAGTTTTTGTAGGGTCCACTGATTCACCTTCATATTCATCTTGGCTTTTCATTCATTACATAAGGGATACTAATGGTATAGAGGTAAGGAGAAAGCAAGATGAAAATCTAAAGTAATGATTATTTAGATATGCATATTTGGCATATGTTTTTACACGACTTCAACATTAAAATCTGAAAATGGGCACTCCAGAAAAATCTTAGTAATTTCCAATGTGTTAAATTATCTTGCCTTTTTATTATTAAAGTGAGGGGTCTCTCCACAGGGAACACAGATCAACCATACTTTAACTGAGTGTGGTGCTCAGAGCAGTTAGCTACAATTAGAAGGAGATGCCGAGCCAGCCCTGATGGCTGAGCAGTTAAAGTTCGGCATGCTCTGCTTCAGCGGCCTGGGTTTAGTTCCTTGGTGTGGAACCACACCACTTGTCTGTCAGCAGCCATGCTGTGATGGTGCCTCACATGGAAGAACTAGAAAGACTTACAATTAGAATATACAACTGTGTTCTGGGGCTTTGGGGAGCTAAAAAGAAGAGAGGAAGACTGGCAACAGATGTTAGCTCAGGGTGAGTCTCGCAGAAAAAAAAAAAAAGGAAGGGTATGCGAAGTTGCATTCTTACATGGTTAATAAATCTTACATTTCAATCTTTATCAGGACAAATCATTTTAACGGATGGGAAATTCTTTTCTTTTCAAGACCCTGAATTATCTGGCCTCTGTCTACTCTATAATCCATATCCATCTAGTTTTACTCTTCCCTTCACTTAACAGGCTTAAACCCATGGGCTTGTCTTTTAGTTCTCCAAAATCACTCATCTCCTTTCACCACAAAGCTCTTACTATGGAAGATACTTTTTCTTCATTCAGTGTAAGTGTCTTTTCCTTCTGAGGACATTCCCTAATCACCCAGTCTAAAGTAGGTCTCCTTGGTTATTCTCTTTCATAGCACTATTTGTTTTTAAACTTCATAGACTTTATCATAGTTTGTAATTGTATGTTTATTTGTGTGTTTATTTGATCATTTTCTTTTCTTCTCCATTAGACTGTAAGCTCCCTGGGGGCAGGCATCATGTCTGTTTACCACTGTGGGCCCACACATGGTCATGCCTGAGCCACAGAAGGTTGTCTCCCTTATTTAGTAAAAATATAAACAACCTTTAGTATGACCTTTCAGTTATAGACTTTGTAGAATTAAAAAGTCTACCATTAAGTTATTCTGATATCAATTTCAATTTTTTTGAGGGAAATGCAGAACTTCTATGGAGGAAGAAAAAAAGCAGGTTATTTTTATCCATTGACAACTAAAAAGAAGCTTCTTAGAACTTATCTGTTTTTAGAAGTTGATCATTTTAGTCTGGGTTAAATTTTTTCCCCTAAGTAAAGTCATTTGGATTTCTTATTCCCCATCATAGTCCTGGTCTAAGAATCTACTGCGTGTGCTATGATTTTGAAAAGTAAAAAGACTTTTATAAGAGTCAAATGCTATTATTAACATTAAAATGGTAAGATAAAGCCGAACTGGAAATAAACTACAGTGTTACCTGTATTAACTGATTTCCAACTATTTTTGCAAAGTTCACCTGTGTATGGGGGAGGGTTGGCTTAAGGAGACTGGCCTTCAGTTTCCTCATTCTGGATTATAGGCTCTTTGGAAGAGGAGACAGCTGTAGTACTGTCTCAAGGAAAAGATTTAAAATTTTTATCCTGGCAAGCTCATTTGAAGGTTAGCTTGTAATCCTATTGCTCAAAGAATCCAGATTCGGCAACTTGAAGAGTAGAGGAGATATCTCCTGGATCTAGGACCAGCTATGTAATTTGTAGCACCAAAGGAAAATATGGGATCTCTTGCTAAAAAGTTATTAAGAATTTCAAGACAGTGATGGCACAGCATTATTTTATAAATAAGTATGGAGCTCTTCTAAGCACTGGGCTCTGTGTGACTGTACTGGTTGACTGCTCATAAAGCCAGCCTTGCCTGGATCCTACAGTCAAGCAGTAGTATCTTATAGGCGATGGGAAGCCACTGAAAGTTTTATATATATATATATTTTTTGGTGAGGAAGATTGGCTCTGAGCTAACATCTGTGCTCATCTTCCCCTGTTTTGTATGTGGCACACTGCCACACATGGCTTGATGAGGGTGCACAGGTCTGTGCCCGGGATTCAGACCTGTGAACCCAGGCCGCCACAGTGGAGCGTGCAAACTTAACCACTATGCCACTGGGCCAGCCCCTGTATTGTTTTTTGATTAAAAAATTAAAAACATTTTTTTTAGAATAACCAGAATTAGAAATAATATAGGAAGCATGTTGATGCATTTCTGCACAGTGATGCCACGTCTTCCTAGCTCTCTTGACCTCATGGGGAAGTGTTTCTACCTCTCTCAGGAAAGTCACTTGCCCAGAGATGTGAAGAGACCAAATTCCTTGGCATGGCATATAAAGTCACTTCATGAACTCATCCCTGCCTATCTCTTCAGCCTTAGCTTTCAAGATACCAGGTGATACCCTACTTGCAATGATTTACTTCCCTGAATGGTCCAGGCTGATCCAGATCTTCATGCCTTTTCTAAGAAGCATCTTAGTATGGAATGATCTTTCCCTTATCTTATCTCACCTATCAAATATCTTTAAAATGCTAATTCTCTAGGAAGTTTTAGTAACCATATACACCTACTCCTGTGTAGCCCCTATCATTCCCCAATTCTTTATAACCCTCTGTGAACTCCATATAAACATTTATCAGGATATGTTCTTAAAAATTACATTTACTTATTTACATGTGTACATCTCCCAAATTGATTCCTAGACTGTACAAGCAAATTTAGGACATAAACCCTGACGTCCCTTCTTATCCTGTTATCCCCGCCATAAACAGTCAGACAAGTTCAGCAATAGCTAAGTGAATAGTTTTGAAACTTTAGGCAATAATTTACAATAATGTGTATAACTGGCATGCATTCCTTCATTCATAAATAAGACACAGATATTGGTCTGAAGTACTTCACTAAGAGGAAGTCAAGTGTAGAGACAATTGCAATAAAGTGACAATGACTGTGCACAAGTAGCTATGAGAGGGATAATCTTTCTTTTTAAAAAAGAAAGATTTCTATACTCTTTATAATACCAATGGTTAGCAGCTTAATTTTTGGTGCATGATAAAACTTTCAGGGTTGTAGAATATACTGTTAAGAACCAATTCAGTAAATAATCTTCAATTTGTTTAGAGTGATCCCAATGTGGTGCACTTACAAAAAACTGAGTATTTTCAGAAGTTCTCAGGAACTGTTAAAACTACTCCAATGTAGGCAATATTCTAGAAATATAAGATGAAACAGAAAACTTTTCCAGAATACTGGCTCAGTCTTCCTTTTGGCTATGGAGATTAGTCATATTTGTCTCTTTTGAATTTGTCTGCTTATAATTTCCATAGTGATTTTAACATTTAGAGTTTGATACAAATGAAACTTTTTCATGTTTTTATCTCAGTAACCTTGTTTTCTTTTTTCCTAAATTTGTTTTTTCACTTTGTTTTGTTTACCATTAGTTAAAACCTCTTCTAAAGCAGAAGTCTCATTTATTCAGTTGCTAATTTATTATTTTTAAGAATGGACTGGCCCAAAATATTTGGTCTTAAACATCTTGAATTCTCAAGGCACGAATTTCTGAGATCTATCTGTAATTTGGTGGCAGGACAACTTATATTTCTTTTTTTTTTTTTTTTGTGAGGAAGACCAGCCCTGAGCTAACATCCGTTGCTAATCTTCCTCTTTTTGCTGAGGAAGACTGGCCCTGGGCTAACATCCGTGCCCATCTTCCTCCACTTTATATGGGACGCCGCTACGGCGTGGCTGACAAGCAGCGCGTCGGCGGGCGCCCGGGATCCGAACCGGCGAACCCCGGGCTGCCAAGCGCGGACGAAACCGCTGCGCCACCGAGCGGCCCCACAACTTATATTTCTTAATAACTGAAAGAATCTTCTGCCTCTACAACCCTAATTTTTAGATTTGTCCTGGACAGTTTTATATCTTAATTCCTACATGTGAACTTTAGAATCATTTTACCAAGACAGGCTGCCTCTCATTAAAAAAAAAAAAAGTCAAAATATTTTATGAGACCATATTTAATTTATGTGTGAATCTAAGGAGAATTTAAATTTTAGTTTTTCTAACTGAACAAGAAATGTTTCTCTTTAGTACTTCTTTTATACTTCTTTGTAGAGTTTTAAAGTTTTCATAATATACATCTTGTAAATTTTTGGTTGAATTTATGCCTAGGGCTTTAATTTGTTTTGTCACTATTATGAATGAAATTTCATTTAATTATATTTTATAACATGTTAAAGCAAAGACTTTGTTATAGACTGAACTGTATACCCCCAAAATTCATAGGTTGAAGCCCTAATTCTCAATGTGACTATAGTTGGAGATGAGGTCTTACGGAGGTAATGAAGGCTAAATGAGGTCCTAAGGATGGGGCTTTAATTCAGTAAGACTGGTGTCCTTAAAAGAAGAGGAGACACCAGGAGTGCATGAACTGAAAGAGAACGCCATGTGAGGACACAGCAAGAAGGTGGCCATCTGCAAGCCAAGGAAAGAGGTCTCACCAGAAACCAATCCTAATCTTGGACTGCCAGCCTCCAGAAGTGCGAGAAGACAAATTTCTGTTTTTTAAGCTACTCAGTTTTTGGTATTTTGTTATGGCAGCCCAAGCAGACTAGGACAGACTGCAAATTCAGCAGCCTGCAGGAACCAGACAAACATAAACCTTTGAAATGCTGGGTTGCTGGTGGGAGCAAGCAGGGTTGGAAAACAGGAAATGAAGCAAAAATAGGAAACAGGAAGCCTAGAGTCTGTGGAGAAGTGGTCATAGCATACAGTCACTTAAATTTTGTAAAATTAATTCTGTCTTGTGAGTCCTGACAGTTTACAGTATAAAGAAATAGGGATCGTGGTTGCGTTGTTTACAGTAAAAAAGAAATTTAAAATTCATCGATAGCCAATTTAATAAATTATGGTATTTCTATGCAATAGTATAATAGGAAGGCATTAAATAGGATGAGGCAGATTTTATGTACTCATGTGGAAAGTGGGTAACAATCAACTATAAAGTGAGAACCAATTCAGAACCATGTGGTAAAGTTTATATTAAAAAGAATTACACATGTACAGTCATGCCTCCCTTAATGACAGAGGTGCTTTCTGAGAAATGCAACATAAAGCGATTTCGTTGTTGTGTGAACATCATAGAGTGTACTGAAACAAACCTAGATAATATAGCCTACTACACACCTAGGCCGTATGGTACTAATCTCATGGGACCACCATTGTGTATGTGGTTCATCATTGACCAAAATGCTCTTATGCAGTGCATGACTGTATATAAATATCTATGTTTTCAAATGCATAATGGAAGGGTAAAAACTAAAATTTTAACATTAGCTACCTCAGATGAAGATGAGGAACGGGTAAAAAAAGGAACCTGATATTTTAGATGATTCTGTGTGAAATATATATATATATTTTTTGCTGAGGAAGATTTGCCCTGAGCTAACATCAATCTTCCTCTTTTTGTTTGTGAGCCACCACCACAGCATGGCCACTGACAGATGAGTGGTGTAGGTCCAAGCCCGGGAACCGAACCCGGGCTGCTGAAGCAGAGTGTGCTGAACTTAACCATTAGGCCACAGGGCTGGCCCCGGAAATATTTTTTTACAACGAGGATGTAATATTTTCATAATCAAAACAGCAAAAAAGCAACCTGAATGAAGTTTTCTGGTATTAACTTTTGTTATTATAGCTTAGTACAAATGAGAATCTATATTATGTTAAAAAGCTTTTTTTTAAAGAAATGGTATTAGATAAGATGTTTTAAAAATGGAGATTAAAGATTTTTATTTATTTTCTTAGTTAAAAGAGACTTCAGAACATACATTTTAAGAGGCACTTTAAATATTATTATTAAGAAAAATACAATTAAAATTAGTATGATTTAAAGTGTTCAGAAAATCTTTTTCAAAGAGCTTATTGTTGTTATAATTATTAATATTCTGATAGTATGAAACATCTTAAGCAAAACCACTACAGTATGATACATTTTGAGATATTCAATATTTGTGTATTCATTTTTTAGACTATGAAATACATAGTCAATGGGTATAAGTTTCTTTATATTTATACACATTATTTTTAAATGTTAAATGAATGTAATCATGTGTATATGAGATTGTGTGAGGGTATGTGCATGGAAACTACTGTAAGAACCCAAACCAGCTTAGTTTTGACAATTTTAAAGATGTTCAGTAGGAAGAGTAAGAGCAGTTGAGGGAAAGTATCCTAGGACCCTGAGCAAGATCAGATTATATAAATAGGGTGATGCCTTGCTTGAGTGGCCTTACATATAATTCTCCACCATTTCATGCTTTTTATTAGCTCAATGTCCCAGAAGATCTGAAATCCTTTTTTTTTTTTTTTTTTTTGTGGGGAAGACCAGGCCCGAGCTAACATCCGTTGCTAATCCTCCTCTTTTTGCTGAGGAAGACTGGCCCTGGGCTAACATCCTGCCCATCTTCCTCTACTTTATATGGGACACCGCCACGGCATGGCTGACAGGCAGGGCGTCGGCGGGCGCCCGGGATCCGAACTCGCGAACCCCGGGCTGCCAAGCGCGGACTAAACCGCTGCGCCACCGGGCGGCCCCAGAAGATCTGAAATCTTCAAGTCTTAAATAAGAATTTGAAAAGTCTATCAACACATTTTAAAAAACTTTCTTTCTTTCTTTTTTTTAATTTGAGGAAACTTGAGTAATAATTCTTTCACTAGGATAAGACGACTTTTAAACGTAACAAATGAAATTAACCTTCTTTTCCCTCTAAATGTAATTTCTCAGTAAAATAGGCAATAATCTCAGCTGATGCTAAATTCTAGGTTTTTTTTTTAAGATTTCAACAAATTTATATAATATACACTGAGCACTAATTCCTGTACAGCTTATTCTTACTAGTTTGAATTCAACTATTCCAATGTATTATGAATCAATCAGCTGTCCAAGTCTTTTATTTATTTATTTATTTATTTTGTGAGGAAGACCAGCCCTGAGCTAACATCCGGTGCCAATCCTCCTCTTTTTTGCTGAGGAAGACTGGCCCTAGGCTAACATCTGTGCCCATCTTCCTCCACTTTATATGGGACGCTGCCACGGCATGGCTGACAAGCAGTGTGTCCCCTGGCATCCAGGATCCGAACCCGCGAACCCCAGGCTGCCAAAGCGCGAACTAAACCGCTGCGCCATCAGGCCAGCCCCTGTCCAAGTCTCAACTAAAATCTTGGAGCAATCACCGCAAAAGCCATGGAATAATTGGAAAAATTAGGTATTTCCATGAACCATCCAGACCAAGGTTCCATTAGATGAACCACGAAGACCAAGGTTCCATGAGGAGCAGGAGAGAGCATTCAAGGACAAAAATCAAGTTTTCTACCTAGGTTAGGTATTAACTGGAATGGGATCTTGGAATTCTCAATTTTTATTTGGTGTAAAAATAACAAAGACACACACACACACAAAAATCAAGATTTTTTTGATATCTTTTTTCCTGAATGAAAACCTTCACCAAAAGAGATACAAAGGTAAGTTCTTTCTCTAAAATGAGTAAATGATATCAGTTCTAATTCTTACTGAGGTTACTAACCAGCCATCAGACTATTATCTTTACCTCATGTCTAGGAGGGAAACGGGGAGGTAGGGAGAGGTAAGGCCTCAGCAGAGAAAGCAGATTTTAAGTAAGGAGATCTATAATTCTAACAAGATGTAGCATCCTAGAGGGTTTATCTAGGTATCCTTACCTCTGTAAAATCTTCAGATAAAGATGAACCATCACAGTCTGTATCCTCCGTTCTGTCTTCAGATAACTTGCCATTGGCTTTCAGTGCACCTGGGAGAGAAATAAATAGGCCATGAGGAATTAAAACGCTCCCTAGAGGCTTTCCTGTACTCCTCAGTGTGCCAACTTATTCATTCTGGTTCATCTACCTCGAACACAGGCATCTCCTGCCGCATTATTTTGGTTTAAAAGATTCTGGGCTTCCTCATCCACAACATCCAGCAGAGACTGGATAACTTCAGCTTCTTGAGGATCATCATAAATATCATCTTCTTGTACAACAGACTCTTGAAAAACAGTAATTTACATGGGATTTTACTTTAAAAATATTGATATGAGAAAGAGACAACGTGTCAAACAGAATATACCTGGTCTTTCAAATTTTAAGCATTTACTCTGAAAAGTAGCCATGACTGGAAAAGTAGATTACACTGATGGGACCTAGTCATTATTAGCCCTAGAACTGCTCTAGCTGCTTTGACAAAAGACCACACAAATACAACTGACAAAAAGTAAACCAAAGTCAATGTCCGTGATACACCTTTTCACAAGACATTAATAATTTAATCCTTATTTTCCTAAATTAATCCCAAATTATTAATTCATGAAAGAAATTCAACTAAAGAGGTTATGTTACAAAGGATATAAAAGAGCAGTCCAAACATCCCCAAGAAAAATTTTCTAAATTATTTGGTAGCCTGTGAATTGCTGCTTTAAAGAGTACAAGAACACTATTAAACAAAACAGCTATCTTTTCTATCATTTAAAGATAGTTTTAAATTTAGAGATGAGAATGAATACTGGACATCTGTACAGTAATGCAGCTAAGAATAATACTACATTGTTCTTTTATTTCTTTGAACAATAATCTTTCCTTTTAAAGCTCTAGGAACATGTAAGGCAAATAAGAGAGGATACCTAATATTTCTTTATTACCTGAATTATCAGAGCATTTAGAGTAACTGGATGACTGATTTGGAAAACTATCTTTGGAGAGAATCAAATTTGCTGATCCCTTCATCTGATAAGTAGAGCATTTTCCTTCAGGGTACAAAACTTCAATTATTTCTTCCCCATTAACCTAAAGTATAAAATCAAAGCAAATCATTAGTTTACTATTTTACTAACTTCCAGGATTAGGGAGGGACTGCACATTGCCCCTCCATGTCCTTCTCTCCTTCTTTCTTAGTACAAAATCCATTTCATATCTCCCCACTTTAGATCAGTGTTTCTAGGAAATACCAGTGCAATGAAATGTGCAAAGGGGATGAAACTTTCTGTCATCAAATATGTCTGGAAACACTAGATTAGACAACATTAAATCAATATTTTTATTCCAAGAATTCTTACAATGTTTACTAATATAAATTTTGAGTTGCCAAAAGAGACATCTATTATGTAGTATTTCCGAAATTTATTTGACTGCAGAAATCTCTTTTTTTGAGGCATATTTTATGTGACTTACCTTCCAGAAAACTTTAATGGGACTACTAAACTTAGAAGTTGAGGGAAAAGGAAAAAATCTTTTAAGTATTTGTGAAGCTCTTACATGGATATAGACTCCAGTTTAGCGACCTGATCAACTGTTAGGTATAAAGATTTTCAAATCTAGTCTAAATCTCATCTCAATTTAAGAAAAATAACAATGGGTTCATAACTATAAAGTAATTAGTGAATAGAATGTAACTTTCTAATTCAATGGTAAATTATGTAGCACTTCATGATGCACAGCCTATTAAAAGAAAAATGATTTGGGCAAAAAAGCAAAATCAAATGGTTAGAATAAATTAAAATAATTTTATACAAATATACAGTGATTTACTCTGAAGATTTTTACTCTTTTTATTAAGATAAAAAGTAGAGATGGTAGATGCAATAGAATTATTTCTTCAAAAATAGTGGTTACACAATGTCAAAAAGTTTCACCGGATTGTGAAAACTCCAACCTTCATGAGAAATTCATAGTGCAGACATTAGGATTCAAGGACAGAATATTGTTTGAGAGACTTCCTGGAAGATTTTAATTCCAACAAAAAAAAATGTTTGCAACCATGAATAACAAAGTCCTAGTTTCTAGGGTTTTATGTTAAACAGAAACTCTACCCTTCTCCCTTTCAACAACATGCTGATATTTGAAAAGAAAATAAGCACTATACAGCATGACTAACACTAGAAATACATGAAAATTCAGTTGCTTCAGCTCTCTGAAATTGGATAACTTATAAATAAACAGAGAATATTGAGTGCTGCTGTATCTCAATCCACAAACTACAAATACCAAGAAATTCTTATTTTCATGTCACAATCATTTCTGCTTTATAATTCTTCTGCTGCAATATCTTGTCAGGACTTGCTAAACCATGTCACAAGTTTGAAATGACAAAGTGAGATGAAAGGCACAGAATTTTGGGCTTCTGGTCACTACCTTCACTTTCTCCTCCTATACTAAATCCAGTTCATGTCCAGAAACCTTGTGGAGATGGTAAAATTTTCAGATTACCAGGACAGCAATGCTTCAGCTCTGGATTTTACATGGAAAGACATTCAAATAGTGAAGTTCTGAACAGAATGGATGGCTTGTGTGGGGGAATGATACAATTCCACAAAATGAAGATCCAGCTGTGATCATTTTAGAATGTACATTATGTGCCAAAAGAAAATCATAAAAAGAAACGTTAGCCAAACAAATGGGCACACATGTAGTCTTAAAGAGAGCTTGAAGTGGAATTTAGTTATGCATTAAAATAGTTTTGTTAAATTACACCTAGATTTCTCTGCACTAATCTTAAATGATTTAGGTTCTTTCATTTTATTATGTGGTAAAGCATTTTCTATGTCTTTCAAAAAGCAAGTAAGCCTATTTCTTTTGCCACTTCTGTTTTTTCTCAGTAGTAGCAAAGATTTGTCATTTGAGAGTCACTGCTGGTCAACATTAACCCAAAGGACCAATTTCACTTTTAATTACATTCTTCTCTTCTTGGTATCTAAGAGACAACCAAAAGAATTGCGCACGTTAATAAAAAATCCCAGCACTAAAGCTATCTACTTGAGCAATTAGCTTATTTAAGAGCTGAGTATGTGCCAAACGATGCAGGGTTACTTGTGTGCAGACTTTATGTTGGGTGTTTTACTTAGCCAGGACTATTAGTTCACTAGAATATATTCCTACTATCAATACACGTATCTAAAAAGGCAAATATTTAAACGTGAAAACAGTTTGATAGAAAACCCCAACAAGCTGGTTATTTAGATAAGGAAGTATGACACGAAGAAGGAGGTCTTTTATTTACCTTGGAGAATGAATTATTAGGAGTGAAGGCAGACTTGACACAAGGCTCCACAGTGTGATGACCTGAAAGGAACAGTCAGACCACAACAGGGACATCAAAATAACGAAAGAAAACCCACAATTCTGTGCATGTTCTTATTTTTATTAGTACATTAAAAGAGGTCACACCCCAAAGTGATTTAAAACCAACTAGACGGAATCAAATATTAGACAAGGGTTTATTCCAAGGAAAAAGCCAATTTCTTAAAAAAGTTTGCAAAAAAGCTCAGTTGGGGCTGAATGGTTCTAGTATGGGATATTGAATATAAACTATCCCAACCGAATGGGAGAGACATCACAGGTGCTGAACTATATTCACCTTACTATTTAAGGGAAGATAGCAAGACTTTTATCTCATTTCATAAAGGCTATCAATTTACAGTAAAGTAAGTTATGGATATAACTGGAAAGGACTTTTAATACATGTCTAAACCAAATGTTAATTATAAGTCTTAGTCATTAGTACAAAAATTCAATACAGACATTAAAATGAGATTATGTCTCTCTTACAGTTAAAAAGTCATATTTGAAAATAATTTGATTCATTAAATTATACTTTCAAGAGATTTGGGAGATATGGTAGAGTTTAGAAAAGTTAAAAAGAAAGAAAGGAAAAGAAAAAGGAAGAAATACAGGTAAGTGTATTGAAGGACTTCTATTCGAGAAAGACTTAAAAATAATCCCACTTAGACAAAGGTTGAGATGGCATTTTTAGGGGTAAATTTCTATAATTATGATGATGTTACAAAAAGCCCAAGAATGCCACTGAATATTACTTCCAGGAAATATAATACCTTATTAAACTTTTAGGAAAAATAATGAAAAACTAAACTGCTAGTTAAAAAAAAATCATACTGGAATAGCATAAAACACAATAGTTTGTTATTTGTAATCTCTCCTGCCTGTTCTCCTAACCACCCCCTCCCCCTCTGTCTCCAGGCAACCACTGATCTGCTTTCTGTCACTATAGAATAATTTGCATTTTCTATAATTTTGAATAAATGGAATAATACAGTCTGAACTCTTCTTTGCCTGGCTTCTTTCACTCAGCAGACTCATTTTGAGGTTATATTAATTATGAAGTTGCATGTACTATTCATTTTTATTGCTGAGTAGTATTCTGTTATTTGGATATATTAAAATTCATGTATTCATTCAATAATTTTTGGACATTCGAGTGGCTTCTGATTTTGGCTATTATTACAAAGAAAGCTAAAAATATTATTGTACAAGTTTTTGTGTATGGATATATGCTTTCTTTTCTCTTGAGTAAATAAATAAGAGTAGAATGGCTGGATCATACGGTAGGCATATGTTTAAATTTTTAAGAAATTGTCCAACTGTTTTTCAAAATGGTTGTACCATTTTTCCTTCCCATTACTATAAGAGAGTTCCTATTATTGACACTATATGATTTTTAGGACTCATAAAGAAATTAATTCTGTGGGAGTCAAGTCTAGGGAATCCCATAAAGACATATCACTAGGCAGTTTCTACACAGCTACTCTCTCGAGCTTTGAAAGTTACAAACAAGAGTCTTCCCAGAGGTCACAGAAAAATGCTCTCTTGATAGTTCTATGACATAGTCTGACTTGAACGTGAACTGGAACTATGGCTACTTTTGGTATTTAGATACTACTGTCTGATAACCTAAAAGTTTAGTTACGTATGAAGTACTGAATTTATACTTCAAATACACCAATTTCAACCACATTTCCCTGTGCCCAGCATTATTATTATTATATTAATACTAGCATTAAAAGTTACATTTACTGAACCCAATTTTGTAAGTGAGAGCATGGAGTCAGACATCCTAGGATTAAATTCTGTCTCTACCATTTATTACCTCAGTGAGCTTGGGAAATTTATCAACTTCTCTGTGCCTCAGTTTTCCTCAGTTTATGGAGGATAATAGCAACACTAGTCTCACAGGGATGTTGTTGTGAGGACTAAAGCACTTAGAAGAATGCTTAGTGCAGAGTAAGCATTAAATTAATGTTAACTGCTGCCACAACTACTAATACTACGATTTCTACTATCATGCTAGAATGTAAAACAGATACCTTGCTTACTCATTGTTGTATTCACAATGCCCAGAACAGTGCCTGCCACTGGAAGAAATTCAATGACTGAATAAATTATTATGTGACAATCATTGTGATAAGTGTTTCACATATATTAATTTGTACTTATGCCTCATTTTAACCTTACAAAGTAGATATTAATGACATTCTTATTTTACTGGTAGGAAATAGAGGCTTAGATGTGGATCAAGTAACTTGTGAAGGTCACACAGGACTTATAAACTCAGGTCACCTGGCTCTAAATCCCATGGTCCATGCTGCTCTACTATTTCCTACCATACACTGAATTTGAGAGATGCTTTTATTTAAATGTAATTTTTTCACTAAGAGAGACCCTGCAAAACACTCTGATAGGGCAATAAAAGCATTTTAGTGATAATTTCCAAACTTGCTTTTGGGGAAAAAAAAAAGTTACCTCTCCATAACTACTTGTGTCATAAAATGAATGTTTTCATACCATTGGCCTTGGTTGACTTTGGAATTGAAACAGCAGACCTCTTGGAACTGGGGACCACTGGATGACCATCTCTGTGTTGTAACAGAAAGAAAAGGCAAGTGCAAATTATTTAAGATGTTTGTTTAAATATCCTTCGAACCATCTGTTAACTATTTAGCCTCAGGAGTTTTATTTTGGATGGGCACCCTCTGAAGCTGTAGAAAAAATTGTTCAGTCTTTATCTATGTTTTTTCTGGCGGGAGATATTCTAAAAAGATTAAGAATCACTTCTTTACATAATCTTTCTTTGGGTTTCAGTTCAACACATCACCATATTTTCCGTGTCATTTAAAACACTGGTAATACTCATGAGGTAATAACTTAGTTCACTGTCACTCAGGGGACAGTTCAAAGACATCATACATCACTAAATTTTATATATCTGAAGCTCATGATAGATGTTTTTCTTTTAAATTATTTAAAGTGAAAATTTAGACAAAATATATACATTCATGCATTGCTTAACCATGGGGATATGTTCTGAGAAATGTGTCCTTAGGCCATTTTGTCGTTTTGTGAATATCATAGGTTACATAAACCTAGATGGTATAGCCTGCTACACACCTAGGCTATATGGTGCTAATCTTATGGGACCACCATCGTATAAGCGGTCCATCAATGACTAAAACATTGTTATATGGTGCACGACTGTATATTCAGAGGATTATAAGAACAGTACCACCCAATGTGAAAAATAGCCAAAAGGACAGGACCTTGGAAACAGAGAATTAGAACAAATTCTAAACAGACAATCGTATTGTTGCTGATACCTGAGAGAAAAGGGGGGTTGCTTAGAGTATACGGTATTGGGAGAAGCAATATGCCACAGGCACTAAGCATCCCTGTATATTCTTCCTGGGTACCCCAGACATGCAAGGCCCTGATCACATGTTATCTGAGCCAATTCTCAAGGCCATGTTTGCAGTAAGCAAGCTTGAGGGATGACATACCCTCTCTTCCCAAACAAAAAGCAGGCTTCTTATAGGCTGCCATAAAGGGGAATCCGCTAGGCCCACATGTGTCATTTCCATGGGACTTAGAGGATGTGTGGAACTGACACCAATACCATGCTCATGCTGTTTTTAGTGTCATTAGTAATAAATTATTTTGTCTCTGATCTAGGAGTTTTATATCTTCTACCAGCATCTATGAAACAATAACTGGCTAGCTTATTAGCTTGCAAGTAGGGTAAAATCACAGACCTTTTACAGTTCTTGACATACAGATAATTACAACAAACATACACACCTCCATTATTGCTACCTTGTGGACTGTAAAGAGGGCAGATATATACAACAGTGGAGAGAGAGCTGGAAGAAGAATGAAGAGGAAAGTAATTGAGATTACCACTACTATATCTTTAGTGACCAGAGCCAAGATAAAAGTAGAAAGACAAAAGAAAGTGATTTCAGGGCTAGGGTAAAGTGTGCTCTACTGATTTTGAGGCAAAAATTCAGCTAGATCTATGATTAGCAGAGATGTTAATTTTCACAAAAATATTTTCCAGGTTGTTTGAACACTTTCCTCCTCCACTAATTAACATTCAGCTACACCTATGAAAATGACTGTATGCCAATCCAATTTTTACATTCAAGGAAAAAAGCACACAATCTAACTTAAAAGTTTAGAAGCAACAAATAAGTTTATAATCAAATGGCTTAATTAATAGTTCCTATATTTTGAAAGACACCTATGTAAAGCTCACCGTGTGTCATAGATACAAATGCGAAGTTTCCCTTTATATAACGTAAGTCTGTAATCTAGAAAGCCTGGATTTATATACATTGTGGTAGGTACAATGATGGCCCCCCAAAGATGTCTACATTCTAATCCTCAGAACCTGTGACTATGTTACCTCACATGGCAAAAGAGACTTTGCAGATGTGAGTAAATTAAGGATTAGAGATGAAGAGATTATCCTGGATAATCTGGCTGGGCCCAATGTAATCACAGGGCTCCCCTTATAAATGAAAGGGAGGCAAGAAAGTCAGAGTCAGAGAAAGAGATATGATGACAGAAGTAAAGAGTTCTGTGACTGCTGGCTTTGAAGATGGAAGGGGGGCAATGGGCCAAGGAATATGGGCAATCTCTAGAAGGTAGAAAAGGCAAGGAAATGAATTTTCTCCTGGAGCCTACAGAAGGAATGCAGCCCTGCCAACACCTGGATTTTTAGCCCACTGAGACCCATTTTGTATTTCTGACCTCCAGAACTATTAAGATAATAAACTAGTGTTGTTTTAAGCCACTACATTTGTAGTAATTTGAAACTAATACATATTTTCAATTTATTCCATTATTAAGTGAAAGAAAAGTTGCTATTAGCGTTTCTTATAATGTGAAATTGTAATACGGTATAGTGGATATGGTAATTTCATGCCTCATTGGTTGTAGACATGAGGTTTGGGTAGAACTGATTCTGTCCCAGCTCTGGGAATGGGCCAGGACTGCCCAAGGCCAATCAATATATTCTTACCCCTTTGCCTCAATTTAGGGATTGGCCTTAAAATAGGTCTAAGAGAATCAGCACATAGTCCTCGCTTTCCCATGGTGACTGGTGAGACTTTTGTTTGAAGACTGTCCTGGGTAGTGCAGTACCCAGGTGTGAGGCATGAAACTGACACAGCCATTTGACTATCATGAAGGAAGCACATAAGCAGAGGAGAGAATAGCTGAAAATAGCAAAGAAATGGAGCCAGAGCCCTGATCAAATTTTACCTGATGACCACTTTACCTTTGGACTTTTTTAATCATATAAGCCAGTAAATTCCCTTTCTTGTTTATACCAAGTTGAGTTGTATTTTCCATTACTTGCAACTGAAAACCTCCTAACTGACAAACGTGGTAATCACCCTACTAATAACGGCAAACGTGTATCCAAACATTAATCAATGTAAAGTGCTCTCAGAATCTCCTGTCCATCAGGAAGTCTGTTCTAACTTTATTAACTTCTGCTAGTTTAGTCTGTGAATTACTAATTCAGGAATATCTTTTTAAGAGAACATAAGCATAATCAGTAGCCTAAAATGCATACGTGCACACAAACAAAACCCACAAATAATTGCAGAATACCTTGTTGCTTTCAGCACCACTGAAGGCAGTGACATGTCTAATGCTCTCTTAGCTTCTTCCAAGGTCATTCCTTGTGTGCTGACTCCATTCACATAGTGGATGATGTCTAATAGCTGGAGATTACCCTCAATGGCTGCCACTGACCTCGGATTGATATCACTAATATATACCACCTGATGAAGGCTGTCGTGACCTCCAGATAAGGAAAAACCTTCCGGGAATAGAAAATATTTGTTTTCTTAGTCTTAAGAGTATTTACTTTTAATCTAGGAAGAAAATCACACTACATAAAGCTTGAATTTACATTACCCAACTCCTCTTTGTTGCACGTTAATGTGATGTCAGGTAGCAAATGAGGCAGCACTGGTATTCTGGGTAATTCTAGAACTCGTCCAAGAACTAATCTGACTGTCTTAGGTGCAGCTCGAAGCAGATTCACTGCATCTGTGTGAGTCATGTTTGTAACATCTGTATCATTAACCTACAAAAACGAGAAAAGAGCAAAGTAGCATTACAATTTTTGGAACTAGGGAAGTTGTCAAGAAACATACAGTAATCTCCCTAACTTTCTACATAATATATATTAGCCATTAAGAGATTTATAAAAAAGAGTGGTTTCTAATTTATTGGTAATTCCCTTTACGGTGGAAATCATAAGCACAATGATCAAGTAATTATAAGTGAAATAATGTTAGATTCCTAACAAATGCATCATTATTTTGCTAATATAGGAAATTTATCTTCATAGTAATTTAAGAAACCTTCTGTCTCTGAGCTTATTTAATGCTTTAACTGAGATGAGAGGGACTTCCAAATTAAAAAGGGAACTTGAAGCATTTCCCAAACTGTTAACTATATAAAGCCCTTTATTTTTAAGAGATGGAGAGGAAAAACATAAACCAAACAGAGAAATGGACTGTTATATTAACTCAACCTTCTTGTTCTTCCTTCTCCAGCCTGGCTTGCTCTTTGGCCACATGTGCGCAAATCCATTCGACTTAAAGTCTCACCTTTATGAGCCGGTCCCCAGGTTTTAGCCTTCCATCACTTTTGGCTGGATCTTGAATGACATCATGGACATAACAACCAACACTCTGATTGCCTTTGGTTACTGTAAAACCCAGGCTTCCTTTTTCCGATTTAATTAGGGTAATGAGGAGTTCTACTTCCTAAGGGAAGAAAACAGTGATTCCTTTAGGTTATCTATTATGCCCTATAGACACACAGAAAGATGACTGTTATTTCCATTAAATAGCAGAGGAGAAAACCAAAACTTAAAAAGTTACTTATCTTGCCCAAGAAGCCAGGTCTTTCCAACTCTAGATGGAACGCCCTCCATGTAAAAGCTGGGTTTAAATACAACATTATGTGTCTCTCTAGAGACAGCTGTGACAGAACTTAACTCATGCTTCAATTCTTGTATTTTCAGGATAAACAATGACATATTAGTGGTTATACTTTGATGATCAAAGAATACTTTTTGAGGGGAAGGTTCAGAAAAACTCTTCATAAATTTCTAAACAACCACCTTGGTGTCAAGAGCCACAAAAGAAAGTTTTTTTGGGGGTAAAAATACGAAGTCTTTGGGTGATTAAATATCACAACTTCATGTATTTACTAGTGTAAAAAAATTTTTTTTAAGAGTTCAACTGAGACATAAAGGTTGCTTACAGCTTATAGAAGTGATGACAGATTTCTAAGGAAATCATTCAAAGATTATTTTACTGCTGAGAATGAAACTGAAGATATAGATGCTACACACACACACACACAATTATAGGCAAACAAAGTATCTGGAAAGATTAACTCCAAAATGTTTACGGTTTTTGGGTGGGGAGATTACAGGTGGTTTTAATCTTCTTTTTCCTTGTTTTCTAATTCTCCTACAATAAATATTTATTACTTGGATAATAAAATCAGTACTGAAAAAGGCTGACTTTCAATCAACATAAAGGATATTATTCCATAAATTTGGCTTCCAAACTGAATTTGTAGGTTTAGAAGTTCTAGGGCTATTAGTACAATGTAAAGGATTCCATTTGGGCACAAAATATAACGTGGAGGAGAAAAAAATTACATTCTAACTTAATTAAAAATTAAACAGGTAACTCCTCAGAATTTGGGAAACAACAGGTACTATATTAGGTGCTCTACATATGTTATTTCATTTAATCTTCACCACAATCCTATGATGTTACTAGTCCCATTTTACAGCCCAAACTACTAGGACAGAAGAATTAAGTAGTTTGTCCAGTCATCTGCCAAACTGCAGCAAGCCAGTGGTAGAGTCAGGATTTGTACCCAGGTCTTTTTTGGCTTTTTCCCTTATTCTTAGCAGACAGACTTACCAGATATATTCCCTATTTACTGGACATGGATATGAAGCTCCTCGAAAAGACAGCCTTTTCCCCAAAGGAAAACTTTGTGCAACTACATCTTACTTGAGAAAATATGGAATTTTCTTAATACAGAGGAAACAACTCACTAGCTCAATGTCTTCCAGGTGGCTTTCCAAGTCATTTTTCAACGATGTCAAGCTTTCTTGTCCAGTTGGCTCAGAAATGTGATGTATATGATATTTATCCATTGAATTAGTGGAAGCAGTTTCTGATTGGAGTTGACAGCTGTGCCCAGGGGTTGCATCCGGTGGTAGAGGGGAAGGAGGATTACTACAGAGACAAAGAAGAAAGATTATTTTCAAATACACTTCAATGTCAATATAGAAAGTTTGTGCCACAAACAGAAAATGTGTAACAAATATTCATATCTGCTCTTGACTGAGATCCCAGTAATTTCTGACTTTGAACTATAAATTTATTTCACACCTGTTAAATGCCAACATTACCAATTTTTATTCTCTGTCCAGGTCCCATTTTGAGGCTCTTTAAGCTGCATAAGTCAGTCAGACAGGTTAACTAAATATACTTTTGATTCCTAGTTGTCAATTCAAGGCTGAAGCTAATGTTATCACAGAAGCCTAATGTGTAAACATAGTAACATAGTAAGAAAAAAAACTTCTAACATAGTAAGAAAAAAAAAACAGGAAAAGAATAAAAGTCTTACTCCTGTGGTTATTTTGGATGATACGATAGGAAAAAAAAAAAAAACTTGAACAAATATGGTTGGACCTAGATATTCACAAAAACGTAACCAAACAGTAAAATGTACGAATAACTGTTAGGGTTATAGATGGAGTCTTTCTCTTTTTATGCCTCTATGCTTTTGATCATTTCTTCTTTCCCCATCTTCTGTATTGTTTTGCATCTTACCTTTTGCAAACTTTCTACTGCCTTCCTCTCCACCACTTCCCTTTTTTATTCCCTTTTGATTCCTTTCTCTCCCATCCCATCATATCTAAGTAGCTCTCTTCTCTTTCTGTTTAAGTAATATGAATGATGGTGAAACACAAACAAATTACTAGTAGATATGCTCAAGAGAGCAGTGTGTCAGTCACAATAGCTAGATTTTCAATAGACTCATCATCGGCTAACCATTGTGAAGTTCATATATAGACACATTTCATTCTTAGAATAATGTAAGTTGCTCCTCCAGTTACTAACAACAGCCAGTTGCTTTGAGTGCTACACATAATATTGACAATACCTGTCCTTAGGTTCTGGTGTTTTGGGTATTTTCTGAGGATAGTACACCATGGTACAAACAGTATCTTCCTGACTCGTGGGTGCTTCGCGTGGACTTTGTGCCTGTGATACCATGTTGTTTAGAGTCTGATGCAAAGCTGAACTCCAGCCCATATTTGGTATCTTTGCTGGAGCTTTCTCTAAGTCTTCTTCTCCACTCTCACTGCTGTCACTGTAGCTGTCTCTCCTGGATGGGGACATGCGTTGTTTCTTGCTTTTGTCAGACATTTCATTTTCATCTGAGCTGGTGCCTTGCTCCACACTTGCTGGCTGAAAAGGGTCTTTACTGTTGTTGGGAAGTACTTGTGCTGGAGAGTGCAGTGGGGTCTGTAATGGACACATTTAAAGAGATCAGAGTGTGACAATTTATATCAACTTTAGAGCACAATTAAAAATGAACATGTTGAACAACAGCACTTTCTATTAAAATATTTCAATTAATTTTTTGATAAAAAAGTAATTAAGCTCATTAGAGAAAAAAATCATAAAAATATATATATGAAAATAACAACTGTTAAATACTGTACAACTTATGCTTTAAATCAGAATTAGAGTTCTAGTATATATTGTACTTTGTATCCTACTTTCAAAATTTAGGTTTCTATCATGCGTATTTTCTGATGCCCTTAAAAACGCTTTGAAAACAACTGCATAAAACTGTATAAAGCTCCTACAGATGGCTATATCTTTAATTTATTTCAGAATTCTCCTTTTATTGGGTATAGAGTTGTTTCTAGCTTTTCACCATTAATAGAAATCTAGGAGAGCTTCTTTGTATGTAGATTTTCACCTGAGTTTCTCATTATTTCCTTGTAATTTTCTATGTAATAGAAATAGAATTTTCTATAATCAGCACATAGGATGTTTTTAAAGGCTTTGTTAAATATTTCTAGAAAGAATTGTATCAATTTATATACTTATCAAGAGAGTTCCACTCAGTTCTTTCTATCTGGTGCCCAAAATCAATGTAGTCTCTTAAAATGCTATTTATAATGCACCTTATGGAAATGTTACTTTCCTCTTAATGTCCTTCCAACACTTTCCTTCTCCTTGATATAAGAGCTAAAGTTTCCAGGGCCTGACACTACTGCTTTCATACCCAGGGGTCATGTTCACTGGCAATGGAACACTATTTTAAGTAGACAGGGCAAAGGCTGTCCTTCCTCAATTATATTATTATTCATCTATGCATGGATTCCTACCAATCAGTATGCAATTTATAACTAACCACCAAAATAGATTTTGGATCCTTTAGCTATTCCTTGACATAGAAAGAGAAATGGACAAACATATTTGCTTATTCTGTGATTTCTAGTGTTAAAAAAATAAAGGCAAAAAAATCTTAAATTATTCTCATTTTTATCTAAGCTAGTTTAGAATGAGAACTACATTTTCTAGTTTGATTCAATGAAGAAATGGACAAAAGGTTTTTGTAACCATTATTTTATGTCTTTTTCTATTTATGCTTAGAAAACAAATTCCTAAAATACTAGAATCCCAGAATTCTGGAATTGGAAGGGAGAGAAAAGAAAGTGAATTATAGAATTTTACATTACAAACATAGAATGCACTCAGAAGTTAAGTGACACACACAAGACAATACTCCTAGCTAAAGAAGTAACTAGGATGAAACCCAGGAGGGCAATCAATGATGGAACCACTACAGCTGAATTAATTACTCAATTGATACTCTATAAAAATATAAATTACTTTTCAAAGGTCTCACCAAAAGAGCAGGGTCGATTTCCGGTAGCACACCAGGTGGAGGTCTACAGAGAAGCAAGGATACTTCTGGAGATGTTCCCCTGAGAACAGATATAACTTCCTGGGGGTACCAGGGATGAGAAACGAAGATACAGTTAAACCAGCATTATGAGATCATTCTGAAAGGCCAATCCATCTCATCATTAAAAATGCTATACTCCACATGCCGGGGGCTCACCTGCTGAGATAGTCCTTTCAAAGAGGCTCCATTCACCTTCAAGATAATATCTCCCACATCAATTTTCCCACTTTCTGCTGCTGGCTGTCCAGGAAACAGCTTTTTAACCCTTACTATGCTGGTATTCATTTGCTCGGGTATAAGATTATCTTCTCGAGAAAAACTGAATCCTAGACCTGAGCTATTTTTAAACAATTTTACCTCAAATGTATTCTCTGCAGAAAAAAGATATAAAATAATTTATTCTTAACATGCTGTGTATATATAAGAACATACGTATATACTTTTAGACACATTTTAAAAATCCCATTTCCCCACAATATTTACAGCTTTATATGCATTACTGCACTCTTATTCTATACTCAAATCCTATTTCCTACTCTCTATCATTATGAAAACTTACCTTAATGAACAATGCTGCATGAACTAATAAGCTGCTTGAACAGAAAAGAGGGTTCTGAAAATGAAATTACGCTTTAATCCTATGTGTTTTAAGACTGTAGAAGAACAGAGAAAAAGATGGAAAAATCCAAGGGAGGAGAAGAGTGAGAGAAATTTAGGTATATAATGGGAGAGAGATGGTAAGAAGAGCAAATCAAATGTTAGAGAGTGTATGGGGAAGTAAGCTGACATTGTAATGTTTTGGTGAGGTACAATTTAATCCAGTAAATTGCAATGATGCTATGATAAAATTCTCATCAACAAAAGAAATTAAAAGAACAATGGTTACTAAAGAGTGAAAAAACATAAAGAAAGAGTGATGGAAGAAATAAAGAATATAAGGCCATGAGATAAAGTGGGTATGCTAATTTTATTTTCATAATCAGGAAAAATAATATAGGCTGGGCTATTTTTTTCCCTTATTTTTGGGACTAATTCAGACTTGCTAACATTTGTGTTATCAAATAAGGATTTAAAATAAAAGATGAAACAAGGACTATATACCACCATTGTCATTTATAAAATAGAGGACATTTATGCCCCTTTAAAGGATGATAGATGGAATCTCAGAATAAAGGGTATTTCTGTATTATGAACACATTTAGCCTTATGAAAAATTCACTACTACATCATTCTTAATTTTCTTATTTTACTACCAATTAGTGGCGTGTCCAAGGGCTAGCAAAGTTTGTAAGAAAGATCAGTATCTGGGAACTCTTAGGTGAATTTTTGCTCAGGGTTAGCTCGACAAGTCCATAAAATTAAATAGAAATACAAAAAACATATTTTATATATAAAGAATATAAAAAATAAGAGGCAAGGTTTCATACGGGTTTTAAGCCACTCTCAGCAATTATTTATATTTATTTTTTCCCTTACAAATTTCATTTTGAATTTTACAATTAGTTAAGGCACTATCAAATGACCATAATCTGTTTCATGCATAACTTCATCATCCAAAGTCTTTTAGACTCTTAAGGGCTGCAAATATATTTTTTTAATTCAGTATAATGCTGCATCAGACTATTATTTACACTTCACTAGAATAATTAGAGAGACTCAGGCATGAATTGTGATTAAGTATGCAAAAATCAAATTTTGAATAAGTCAGGAATAAGTTAAAGGGGAGATGACCATCTCCCAAGGCCTGACCTTCAGTGACAAAGCTGTAGTCTTTGACATGAGCCATTTTCTTCACCATTTTTTCTGGGGCTTGACCTTGGGCATCCAGATCTAGACGGGTGCACTGTGGGGTTACAGGGACGTGTTCCTTGGATGCTGGAGACTGTCCCTTTTCTAACAACAGATGAACCACCTGGACAAATGGAACAGCATTTCATTAATTAAAAGGAATTATAAGAAAGTATATAAATTTTCAGGACTTTGTATAGTTGATGTTATAAAATCACTTAAAGTAACAACTTGGTCCAGCAAAATACAGGTAACGGGAGAAAAAAATAGAGGAACAAAAGCAAGGGATTAAAAATTTCAAAATCAAGTTTTTATTATTTTCTGTATAAAAAGATATATAATTTAAAAAATTCTATTTTAAAGATAACATAAACATGCTATAGATAATTTGGGTATTCGAATAAAATCATTACTATATTATAATATAAAGACCATTAAATAATTTGTTAAACTCCCTGACCCAAAATGTATTAGAGCAAAATGAGCTTAGCTTTTGGGCTGAAGAATGACTAGAAGTGAAAATCACTAGATGTTTACAAAAAATTTTAAAAATGCAATCTCCATTCTTCCTTCTGTCAGATCTCTGGTAATATTAGGACCAAATGTGATCTAGAAAGATAGTTTCCTCAGTAAGACAACTTCCTGTCATACTTGCTTCCCAATTTGGAAGAAAAAAAAATACCAGAATGTTTGCATGAATCAGGCTTGTTTTCTTGACTAACAAATTTGGAGATCTCAATGAGATTGATATCGTTCACACATTATTATGTTCTTCTAAGGTATCTTAAAAGGTTGGCAAAATGATCTATCACCTGTCCCGTATTTCTCAGCGTTTCCACAGCCTGCTTGTGGGTAGCTCCCTCCAGACTAACTCCGTTGACAGCGAGGACACGATCACCTACAAATTAGGCAGTAATTTTGAAAGAAGCAAGTCATACAATAAAGATTCTGCATGTTCTTTAATATCTTGTGATCTTGTGTTTTGTATTAATTTGTTCGAGGAGAGACTCAGACAAATTCTGGACGAAATTGTGTCCGAGTTTCCTTAATATGTATTTAATTTCTTTCCCAATTCTACGGCTAATCTTAGGTCCATTTTAGAACAAGATATTGTACATATTATAAAATCAATTTAAATCATGGAAAAAGATAAACTGCACTACAGATACAGAGAGATTGGAGGGAACTAATCTAGTTAGTTCTTATTAGAAATGTAGATGTCAGTGTTTTCACAAGGGCACTATCCCTTTCCCATTCTCTGGCAATTTGCTTCTTAGAAAGCACAAAACATGAACTAAGACATTGTTAAGCTATTTCCTGATACTAGAGAATAAGATGGAAAGAAGAGTCTTTGGAATGACATCAAGGAGTTTTTTAATACTACAGTCTTAAAATAATTGTGTATGTTCTTATTTTATATTAAAAACAATTTAAAGGTCTTTATCAACTTTTTAGTTTCTTATTTACTTGTTGAGGTGATAATCCTAAATATAATTCCCATACACATATAAACACTCTACCTTTGTGAATTCTACCATCAGACTCTGCTGCTCCCTTGGGAATAACAGCTTTCACATAAATGCCACCATGTCTGACACTGGTATTCACACCCCCCTAAGTAGAAAAAGGCAAAAAAGTAACATTTGTAATATGAAAAATTTTGCACTCCATCTTTCAAATCTGAGACCTAGAAAGCATTCATCAGCCAAAGCAGCAGCACCACATCAGCACGTGCAATTACTTCAATACCCGAGAATATTTCCAGCTAATTTTTCCAAATGTTAAAGCAGTTACTTTTTTAGAAAAACTCTTTATTCAGAAAATAACAACATGCCAGATTTGACTATGTGAGGAATTGCTCCTCCTTTCTAAGTCTACACCATGCACTATAAGCAAGCAGAAAGCAAAATCCATCTATGCAAAATTAGTGTGAGAACATAACTGTCAGAAAAAAAACAGCATATGGAATAATATACTTCAGATGATATTTGCTAATGTGAAAGCAAATCTCATGAATCAAGGAAAAAATTTTTTTTCATTTTAAAAGGCTTTGGCAGAGAAGTTTTGTAATAGTGTAGATGATATGGTCTAGATGAGGTCTAATGGGTGGATTCTCCCTCTCTTGTGGATATTCAGCTTTTATTTCCTTTCAAAATAGGAAGATGATAAAATTCTAAAGAAGTTAAGGCCAAAGAGGAGAAGGGTTACAATATTTTTAAAAGTACTAGAAAATTAGGTTTTCTTTTTGATCTCTATATGTTAATAGTACTATTTCCACCATGTTTCCAAATGTCTTTTCACAACTAACAATATCCTTCAAATGTCATGATAATGTTACAATTTAGGGTATAGTATATTCATTAATAGAATTCTAAAGTAATTTCATCAAATAGCTTATGCTCATATTTTAACTACTTGAAAAGTACATATATTCCTTGAGAACCTCCAATTTTAAGATACTAATCGTGTTTACAAGTTAAGATATATTATGGAGAGAAAGGGCATAAAAATATATGTTAGACTTTAATTATTTATGATGTGGGTTAAAATGTATTGTTCCATGCTCATGCAGAAGCTGACAAATGTATACAAAGCATACTTACTAACTTTATATTTTCTAAGTCTTGCATTTAGATTAAGCAAGTATGAAATCTATGGGGGAAAAGGTAGCATTTGCTAATTTCTTTTAAACCACAGGAAAAAGTGACCAGTACACTCACGTTTTTTAAAAAACATTTAAGATATGATTCAATTTTTAATTTTGGAAATATTTGACGTTTACCTTTTGAAGCAAAATAATTCAATTAATAAATTGGAATACAATAAGCTGCTGGAAATGGAGAAGAGAAAACATTTGAAAACCTTGTCAAACAGTACCGTGACACTTATCCCCAAGCTGTTATCATTTTTAGCCAGTTCAACCTCAAAGATATCTCCAGGTTTAGGAGGTGATGAAGGAAAAGTTTTAAAATTCATTTTGTTGGATGTATTCATTGAGAAGGAAGATTCCTTAACAAAGAAAAACAAAAAAAATGATTTCTTGTTAGAGTCAAAATGAATTATTACTAGAAGATCAATATGTGCTTTTTTGGGAAAATTAAGAAAAAGCAAGATACTAAGGGATAGAGTGGATTCAAAGATCATGAGGGTTGGAAGAGATCCTAGAGATCCTCTAATCCAATGCGTTCATATTTTATGGTTGAGGAAATTGAGTTCTAGAGAGTAAAGGGCTTGCTTCGGGTTAAACAGCTAGCTATGGCAGAGGGAAGCCCAGAATTCAGTTCAAGCCTGGCTTTTACATAATCCTTGTCCAATGCTTTTTATACTCCTCAATTTAAAAGTAATTCCATTTCTTTTAAAAATCAATATATCTCAAGCAGTAGCTTTTAACTTGGGCCTTTAAGATAAGTAGGCTTCATGTTTATTCTGCATATGTTTACAAATCAGTATAAACACAGGCACAACAGCTGAGACCCGCTTATAAGGGCCTAACTCTCTTATGAAGAATGCTGGTCTTTCAGGGAACAAAGGGCTTAAGGTTCTTTTCTGAACCTGCTTATAAAAGTGAGTTTAAATTTATATCATTTCTAGGAAATGAGCAATTTTCTATGTTGTTCTTACTATTATCATGCATGCAGAACTTAGGAAGAATTTTGACTATCATAGTAAAGTCAACTGTCCATTATGTGAACTATTTAAGAACAATTTTTTCAGATATTAAATTCTCTTATTAATATAAACATTAGGTATGCAAGAGATGAACAACTTGTAGAAAACAATCACAATCTGATTATTCATTCTTGTGTGTTACCAGGTACCAAGTTCCCAGAACAACAGCCACTTTAGAGTTAGTATTCAAAGCTGCTAATTTCTCTGAAAGTCAGCATCAAAGGCAGCAGCGGTTAGTAGCATAATATAAAACCAAATCCTCCTATCCAGAATAATGTAAGCAGTTTATAGATCATTCCGCTCTGTAATATATTTGCTGTTGTTTGCTTTGTTAAATGAAAAAACAAACATTCAAATTAAACTACTCCCAGATGGTTCTGGACTTACTGTGATGATTACTTCATAATGCACATAAATGTTGAATCACTATGCTGTACACTGGAACTAATATAATAATGTATGTCAACTACACTTCATTAAAAAACAAACAAACAAAAACAAAAAAACAAATTGAACTATGCCTTTTTTGGTGTTTGATGATCCTGACTGTTGGAATAAGTGGCTTCATCCATGTCTGAATCTCCATGGTCAGAGTAATCTGTTGCATCAGAAATGCCTGGTTTTTTAGCTTTGCTTCGGTTACTGTCAGGAGAAGTCCTCTTTTTCTCAGTAGCTTTGGATATCACAGATGGGGAAGGGCTGCCGTGCTGTGATTCCTGCCAGGTTTGGTCACCTACATGGCTGGCTAAGAAACCATTGACCTGGCTCTGGGACAAGCTGGCACTCTCAGTCCTGGAATCTTGAGAACTCAGGCTTCCCTCTCGTAGGCCCCCAGACAGCCCAAAAGAGCTCTCTGAGATGTGCCTTGGGGTACCATGTGGCCAGCGGTGATCCTCAGAAGAAGAATCAAGAACACTGCCTTGCATGTAGAAAGGTTTCTTCATGTAATTTTTCATGCCGTTGGCAATGTGCACAGGAGAAGAAGGCACTAAAAATCAAAATCCATCAATGAGAATAACAGGTTAGTGACATACATGCTTATTATACACATCAACAATGTTCCCTGATGATTGTTGGGAGCATTTTACACAGGATAACACATGCACACCATCTGACCTGCCATGACAAAGACTCAACAAATGTAGTAGAGGCTTTCTGTTTCCTCTGCTGCCTTCTTTGGTCATTCTAGCAGCCACTTCTATTGAAATGTGTACTCCCTTCACCTTAACTGCCCATTTCCATTCTCCAAGACCTATTTCAAGGGAGTTTCCTCTGTGAAGATTTTCTTGATTCCCTAACTAGGATAATTTGAGTCTCCCCAAATCCTTGCTCCTTATTTAATGGTTACTTATATACTTGTTTTACATTGTCCTACCAGACTGCATTTTTTGGAGTCCAAGTAATTATCAAAGAAGGCAACTCCAAATTCCCTATATATAGTTCTTATCAAAAGTCACTTAAGAAAGCTTTCCTAAATAAGACACAAACCATGGGAGATGTATGTAAAAGAATTACAGATGCAAATGATAAGAAATTGAAAGTTTTATGTAGCAAGTGAAACCAAGGAATACTTAAAAGATGAATGAGTAATCGGAGAGAAAATATTTGCAACAATAACAAAAAATAGAGTTAAAATTCCTAATACACAGGAGTTTCTAAAGGTCAAGAAGAAAGAGATTTAAAACTCCTATGGAACAAAGGTATGATATGTAGACTGGAAATTCAGAGTAAAACACAAATAAATATGTGAAAAGACATTCTCACTGTTGCTCAGGGATATGCAGTTTAATGCAGTTTTCTACCTCTTTGGCTGACAAAAATGATAATGACTGATAATTTCTCATACCACTGATAGTGTGAGGAGAAGAGCACCATCCTATCTACTTGGTTGACTGTAAACTGACAAAACTTGGGCAAATTGGTAGCACTTGTCAAAAATTTAAATGTGCATACTCCTTAATCTACTTCTAGATATCTACCCTCTAGAAATACGTACATTTTCAATAGTGTGTAAATAAGTGTATTTTTTTTTTTTTTTTTTTTTTGTGGGAAGACCAGCCCTGAGCCAACATCTGTTGCTAATCCTCCCCTTTTTGCTGAGGAAGACTGGCCCTGAGCTAACATCCATGCCCATCTTCCTCTACTTTATATGGGACGCCGCCACAGCCTGGCTGACAAGCAGTGCATCGGTGGGCGCCCGGGATCCGAACTCGCGAACCCCGGACTGCCAAGTGCGAACTAAACTGCTGTCCCACCGGGCGGCCCCTAAAGAAGTGTATTTGTTAGAGCAACATCTGTTAGAATTATAACTAACCTGGATTCACAACAATAGAAAAAAAATTAAATAAATTTCAACACACCCATAACATGAAATATGCCATATTAAAAAGGTGTATATTCATGGATGTCCATAAAAATCTGTGAGCAAATTACAGATTATTTAGAGTATAAAAAATATTGCAACCGAACAACTATTGGGTCAACAGAAAAATCAAAAAATACCTGAAGACAAATAAAAATGAAAATACAACATACCCAAATCTATAGGATGCAGCAAAAGCAGTACTAAGAGGAAAGTAATAGTAATACAGGCCTACTTGAAAAGACAAGAAAAAACTCAAATAAACAATCTAACATGACATCTAAAAGCATTAGATAAAGAACAAATGAAGCCCAAAGTCAGTGGGAAGGAAATAATAATTGTATTTTTAGTAAAAAAAAAAAAAAAAAAGTGTGTGTGTGTGTATATATGTATATGTACACACACACACGCACTATTATTTTAAAATTTATCTATAATATACATAAGGCTATATATACACCAAAGAGTTTCCCTAAGAAATGAGGTAAGGGGACTTTTAGTTTTTACTTCATATGTTTCTATATAAACTGAATTTATTTTAATCAACTAGTACCCATTTCATAACTTAAAAAAAATTAGCAAACAAAAAGAAAATAAAAATCTTCCTCTTTGGTGATTAATAATTGAGAGGGATAGCCTGAGATACATACTGGCAATGTTCTAGGTTCTTTGAGTTTTATGTCTTTTCAAGTCACACTACAGTATAGCTACGCACCATGGTAAGATTAATCTAGCTTTTTGAACAAACAATTTCACGGAACTATATTTGAACATTATGCTTTTAACTTTTATTCAGAAAGGATAGTAAAAATAAAATAACCTCATGAAAGTCTGCTAAAAAGAAAAGCTTTATTCATCCCCATTCTAAGTAAAGTTCCTCTGGTAAATGCTTTCTTGGCACACTGGGCTTCTTCCTAACACTGATCATAGTTATAGTTAAACACTTATTTGTTTAGTTACTTGTCTCCCTTGATATAGTATAAGTTCCATGAGGGTAGAGGTTCTGTGTCTTGTAGCATCACAGGCACTCAATAAAAATCTGTTGAACAAATGAATCAATTCTCTATAAAGCATCTATTAAAAACAAAATTAAGATAGGAGTACCTTAGAACTTTATTCAGGGGGAAATGAGTTTCTTCTGAATTCTATGCTTCTTTTGCCAAAATCATGGTGAGTAATAGAACCCACTGTTCTACTTTTTGTTTTTGTTTTTTGATTTTGATCTTGGCTGCTTGAAACTCAGAAATATGCTACCACATTTGCAACTGCAGCTGTCTTCCTTTTCCTGAGATGACTAGACTAGAATTAGATTATAAGGCTCTTTTGGGCAGTGGTGGTGTTTTCTATCTGTTATGTTTGTTCATAGGAAACAAATGCTGAAAATATTATTTATATATGCATATATATATATATATACACACACACACACACACAACATATATATAATATTTAGTGAATAAAAGAAGAAACTACAGGCAAAATGACTCATCTGTATTAAATGTAAGAAATTTTTACACGTCCTATGATTCATCTGCATAAAAATGTAAGGAATTTTTATGCACAACATATTGTATGAAATGTTTATGTTCTTTGTTTCTATTTTATCATAACTGTCTAAAGTTATGCCTAAAATTTACTATCTAAACTTGGTTTTCAGCCAATATTTTACTAATTCTTTTACATATATATTTCTCAGTACCTTTGGGATGAAAATAACTGATGTGTATCTAGCACTTATATGTTTTTGAAAAATACTGTTAATAATGACAGCTAAAACTCACATTTAAGTGCTTAATATGTAGCAGGCAATGTGCTAATTCTTTCATGCATTATCTCATTTAATTTTCACAATTTACAAAATAAGCACTTTTATATTCACCATTCGATATATGAACACAGTGAAGCTTAGCAAGTGATTTATTCAAGGTATACACTCTAAACTGGTGGAGACAGAACCTGATCCTAGACTCTGGAGCCCTTCCCATTGCCCACTGCACTGCACTGCATGTGCCACGTGTGCTTCTTTCACAAACACTGCCCCACCACTTGATCCTCATGACAACTCTCTGCAAGACAGACAAGGCAGGGCCAAGATCACTGTCTCCTCTTTAAAGAAAGAAAAACAACCATGGCTCAAGAGGACTGAAGTCACATAGCTACTAAGTGGCCCAAGTATGGCTCAAACTCCAGTCATCTGATCTGCATCAAGTGCCTTCTCCCACAACATGCTAATGGGAGGGATTATGAGACAAAATGATATGGTCTTGTTTTTAAATTTTGGTATATTTTCCTTTCTCTTTTTATAATCTGGCTCAGGACAGAACTTCACAGATAACTATTATATAACTATATTAATCAGACAATGATAAAGAATTTTATTTCTAATTTGGCCTAAAAAGTGATGGAACACATGAAGTACTCAGAATTTACTGAAGTGACATTGATTTTGCACAAAAAAATCCATTTTTATGCCTATATTACTAAAGAGGAATGAGAAAAATCTTGGAAGTGATGAATGAAAAAGTTATATTGATGTATAAAATTAAAACGATCAGAACTACACATATCAAATTTCCAGAAAGGAAATAAGGAGCTTAAATCCAATTTGTTGGGCCAAGGTATTGAAGTTCTTGTGAAAAGTTGAAACAGAACACACAACTAAGAGACATTCACATTGTTACCTTTGGACATCTTTTCTTTTGGCTGAGAGATAACAAGTGTCACGTCTTCAGGTGCATTTTGCAAAATTTCAATTGCAGCATGGTGGCTGACCCCCTCCAGACTTACACTATTCACAGATATCAAACGATCTCCTATAAAAATAGACAATCCAGTATTTTCAACAACAAAGAGAAATTTATGCTAAATCTTAGACATGTCAACCCACCTCGTTATTTTTGTTTTGCCCAAGTTCCACTTTTGCCATCTGTGCAAATTTATTCCTGTCAGTAAGTACTCAGGACATTACTGAAATGTAAAGTACCTGGCTTTAAGCATCCATCCAAGTCAGCTGGTCCTCCAGGGGTAATTGAACTAATAAATACACCTAGATCCAGTCTTCCCATCTTCTCCCCACCAATAATTTGAAATCCTGTGAAATAGCACATTTTAAAAAGATTTTCATAATACTGTTGCTTTCAATGACTAATGATTAGTCTGCTTGACACACAGAAGTGTGGCTACTCTCCGATCAAATATGATTTATAGGTAACACATTTTCACCAAATTTGGTGGAAATATTGCTTGTAAGCATTTCATCTTTGGCATTTCCTGACTGGGCGGGTGGGGTAAGGGGTTGTGGGCGGGCAGGCAGTATCTTGATCAGAAGTGGGCTGGTGCCTGAATGCCAATGCTATGCTATAGATTTTTTTCTCTTTGAAGGTTCACGGACCTTTAAGACTCTCATAGTGACTTACCTAAGCCATACTTTGCATCTTTTTTCAGGTTCACCAAGGTGATCTCCCTTTCTGGTGAAGATACTATGCTCCATCTTTTGTGTAGCACATCTATTGGAAATGTATAATTTTAAGATAAAATAAACATAACACGTTCAGGAATTAAGACTGCTTGTTCCAATTTAAATGTTAAAGCTCATTAATAGATTGCTCGGTCAGTTTAAAATCATATTTTAAGTAATATACTGCCATCATCGTATATTTGATCATGATTTCAGTTTACAAAATGACTATATGTTATCACTTATTCCCCGTGAAATAAGTATATTTCAGTTACAAATGACTAAATAAATCTTGAGCAGTTAAACAATTTGAGCAGGTTTACTCAGCTAGTATAGGCAAGGCCTGAACCTTAAACTTAGGTTTTCTGACTACATGTCTTTCTATTACATCGCAGCTGACGTTCTCAACTTGACAATGCTCAGTATGTAATGAATTTCCCACCAATAAGTGGCTGACATTTTTATTCATAATGAGTAAAATATTCATGGTAAACTTTAGAGTAAAACAGCAATAAGCAGAAACTGGATTTATTTTTTAAAATCCCATTAATAATGACTTGGCTAGCACATTTACATTCTCAAAGGACTTTCACTTATTTCTTATTTTATTTGTGGAACAACCTCATGAGGTAGGTAAAGAGATTTTTAATCATTGTTTTGTAGATGAGGAATAACAATCTGTGACTTGCTCAACATTACAGCTAGTATTAACGCCCAGCAAAACGCCTTAAGTCAGTACTTGATAAATGCTCGTTAAATAAATTGAGTGAATGTTAGCATTAGAACTAGAATTTACTTTTTCTTATTTCCACTTAGGGTTTTTTTTAAGTAGGCTGATCATTCACAAATATCTCCTAAGTTAAACCGATTAACATGTCACTTAATTGTCATGTTAATAAAATTACTTCATTCAGTTAGCAATCCGAGCATTTGAACATACACACTCTTCTTGTTATGGGCTGAATTGTGTCCCTTTCCCCCCAACCTCAAATGTATATGTTGGATCTAACTCAAAGTACCTCAGAATTGAACCATATTTGGAGACAGGATTTTTTTTTTTTTTTTTTTTTTTTGGTGAGGAAGACCAGCCCTGAGCTAACATCCGTTGCTAATCCTCCTCTTTTTGCTGAGGAAGACTGGCCCTGGGCTAACATCCTTGCCCATCTTCCTCCACTTTATATGGGACGCCACCACGGCATGGCTGACAGGCAGTGCGTCGGCGGGCGCCCGGGATCCGAACCAGCGAACCCCGGGCTGCCAAGCGCGGACTAAACCGCTGTGCCACCGGGCCGGCCCCCTGGAGACAGGATTTTAAAGAGATAACTAAGTTAAAATGAGGTCTTTAGGGTGGGTCCTAATCTAATATGACTGGTGTCCCTATAAGAAGAGGGAATTTGGATACAAACATATGCACACATGTCTACAGCTGCCAAGAAGACAGGTCTTAGAAGAAATCAATGCTGCCAACACTTTGATCTTGGACTCCTAGCCTTCAGAACTGTGAGGAAATAAATTTCTGTTGTTTAAGCCACCCAATCTGTGGGACCTTGTTATGGCAGCTCTAGCAAATTAATACACTTCTTGATGTCAATTACAATTTAATAGTTCAAACTTGTCTGTGTGTGAAGTGGTAGCAGTGGTGGTAAATGAGTTGAACAAACTCAGAAATACATTGTAACTAAACATTCAAATTCATCTCTACGTAGTTCTCAAGCATATTGAAAACTACAGATTATCTGCCAACATATGACTACCATGGATTTAAAGCTGTATTAATGTTATATAACAAGCAGTAACTTTGTTATATATAACATGTATTAATGCTTAAATAATACAAATGTGATACTTCATATTCTAGAAATAAACTCCTTTAATTTCATAAAACAATAACAATAATCATTTGCTCTCCAGTGTGAATTAACCTTGCCCCTTAAACAGGTATTAGTGCCAATTCGCTAGCTCCCTGTAGCATATTTTGTCCCTACCCTGTCATTTCTTTTTGGTCAAAACTTAGTTATAATCAATAAAAGTAGTAGTAATGTGGTATTTCTAATTAATCAATGAGATTCCAAAAAAAAAAAAAAATCACTGGACAATGGTGTGAGAAGCCTTATATATTAGGTATATATATAAGCATAGAGTCCATTAATTAGTTAATACCTAGCTTAATATTATCATCTTAGTATCCAAGACACTTTTATCCTAAAATAGACAATTAGCTCTAATTTTCAGCTAGAACCAAATACAAAATACAACGAACAAAACACATAAAATGAAACAAATAAAGGAGTGAGGTCACATTAGGTATTAAATGTAAACTTTTGTCACCATTACGAGGACAAAGTCCATTTGCTTTATACAATGTTTCTGCCTTCAACTATAAAACTAATCACTATTCTTAATGTTCCTAAGGATTATCGGATACAAGTCAAAGGTATTGAGTCAAAGAATAAAAATGCCATTTTCTTTATTTTCGTTTCTAACACATAGAGTAACAAGATTGATTATTTATATTATTTGGCTAATAAGTACATGTGTATGTGTGTATGTGTATGTATGTGTGCGTGTGTGTGTGTATGTGTGTGTATATCTCCCAGGTAAACATTATCAGAATATATACACACATACAAATAAATACGCAATATTTTTGTGTATTTATTTCCCTAACTTGAAGCAACAGATTAAGCTCTCTATACTCAAGGATTCACCAGTGAGATTTGAACATTCATTCATTCAATTATTCTTTCATCCTTCAAATGTTTACTGAACAACTTTCCTGTCAAAGTCCCTCAATAGGCAATTCAGGAAAATAAAACGAAATAATGTATATGAAACTGCTAGTACAGTAAGTGTGAGCTGAGTCAGGCAGGCTAGAAGAGCAAAGATCTAGCCTGACTGATGAATAGAATGTTGTTAAGACTGTCAGTGAAATAGGTGCATTGCAAAGGCATGAGTCAGACCTATAACAGTGGAGAGGCCTCTTCCCGCCAGAAATGAAGATGACTTCAAGGAAATGGGGTAGGATTTTAATAGGTGGATTATGGAGATGGCTATACAGCAATAAATAAGGCATTAGCAAAAGCTGAGATGGAAAGAAGGCAGAAAGGGTTCTGGGGAAATGTTATAGATCAGTTTGGCTAGAGTACAAGATTGAGTAGGGCAGAGTTGAATATTCTTTTGAAGAGGGAAGCTTTGCTAATCCACTCTTTTCAAAAAGAGGGATTTTCTCTCTCCCTTCCCCCAATATAAAGTGACTTATTAATGTGAGGACAGAAGGAAGGAAGGATGGATGTTGGTGTGCAGCTACATGTTACTAGACAGTACTGTGCACATGTGGAGCTTCTCTTTATCTTTGTATTCTATTCACGCAGATGTTCAAAATACTTTCCCATTTGTCTAAAAAAAAGAGGAAGGAGGAAGTATCTAAGGATATACAGTACATGATGACCCAAGTAAACTTAAAAATATTCATAGAATTCAATGAGGATTATATAGAATTTATGAATCTTGAAAGTTAGACAGCTAGATATTTCAAGTACTAAGACATTTCTGAGGTATTTTAATTACTATATGGAAACAAGCATTAATATTCATGCAGTACACATTTTTAAATCCTTAGAAGAATCTTCTTTTCCCATTAATATACTCTGTGACCACAGAAAATTCTGCAAATATTTTAAAGTGAAGAAGAGTCTCAACTTGAAATTTTCACTACTTCAAGTAATACTTGCTGGCGTTGTTCCCAATACTGTTTCCCTGGGAAATATCTTAAGAATAATTGATAAATGTATAATTTAGAAATTAAATGTATACCCTCTCTGCATCAGAAACTGTTGTTCCAATGTTGCCTTTCATTCTCATCTCTCATAAGGTTCATGTGGACATACAGCCCCCAACTAGAATAATTGTAGATACTAATAATAGATATATCTGTGAGTAAACTAATTGAATTTCCTAGTAGGAACATATTTCTGATAAGGCCAAAGTCATATAATCAATGTAAGAATGAATCAGTAATTTTTTTGCAAGAAAAACTAATTTTCTTGGTTATAGATACAGACCCTTGTCAATTATAAGGCATCTCCATGTCACTGATTCTAAGAGAAACTGGACTACAGGTAGAGGAGGCTCTGGATAAATCCATTGCTCACTTTAAGGAAAAAGAGTCATTTCAAATCCAGGGGATGATGGGTCAGTAGCACCGTACTGGTATAAAAACAAAGAGAGGTATTCTTCATTGTTACGCTGCCTAATATACTAACTGTTCTGGCGGTTGGTAAGGGGGATCATAATGGAAACTTTGGTGTTTTATTTCTGTGCCAGCACTAATTAGCTGAGTGAATTGGGGCTACATGACATCTCTGGGACTCATTTAACTCATCCATAGAATCAAAAGGCTTGGTTTGGATAAACTTTTAAGTTCCTTTCAGTTCTCAATTTAGTTGACTCTATCTTTTGCTTCTGGTTAATTCCCATAACTGTTTGGACTCTAATTTTTATTATAATTTTCAACCTTGTATGTATTCTAATTAAACTTTAGACAGAAAAAACTAGCATTTAAAACTACAGTGGTCATTGATACCCGACTAAACAAAGTGTGTTTTAAAATCTTACTTCTGTTTGTACAACATTTTATTACTTGGAATTAAGATTGCTCATAAAGACCACAATCAGTTTTAATATTGGGAAAACAGCTTATTTCAGTGTCTGTACCAAGTTACTCTGCATCAGAATAACCTACTTTACATGAATTTTTTGTTAGTTTTTGTTAAGTGTCTGGTGTTTGACCCCATTTTTGTGGTTTGGACAGGAAGAAAGGTGACACATTCAGCTAAAAGTTGGATTGTATAGTAATCCTGAATTACAGTAAAACAAGAAACATGGAAAACCAATTTTACATAATTCTTGCATAAGTTCTATACATTTTCTGGTTTTTATTTTCTTAGGAAGGAATAATATAAGCAGCAGTTTTTTTTGAAAGGTTAAGCAAACTTTTTTTGGAAATCACAATTAATCAAAAGATTGGAATCCTTTCCATATCTCTGTTTCAGAAGATTAGAAGATCGACACCTTCTTTTTTTTCTCTCTCAAGTTTAACATTCCTTAAGGGTCTCTCAAAGTCTTAAAAGGTTAAGATTGAATTTTATTCATGGTCCTTGTATTAAGTGATGAATAATTCAATATCAACTGATGCTCATTTCTAATTTTCTTCTAATAATCTTGACCAGCAAGGAAGAACATTGAAACTAGAATAAGAAGTCCTATAGTTGACTCATGGGCAAGTAATTTAACTTTTTGATCCTCAGTTACCTTATTTGGAAAAACGTTTGCCATGCTCTGTTATGTGAAAACTCATTTCTCAACAAAGTACTAATTCAGAGCTACTTGGGAAGATTTAAAGAGAATTTTGAAAAAAACATACACTTGTGTGCAAGCCAAGTGGGGCACACCTCCATAGGAAGGTGGATTGGCCCTTCCTCTGAAGAGGACAGGTGGGAAGATGAGGTTTCTAAAGGTTTAAACAGAGACACTACCCTGCACATGCTGTTCATTTGATATCCAATGTAAATCCGTACTCTTTCCCCTCTGAACCTAGGATAAAACACACTTCAGGCTCTCATCCTTGAATAGATTATTATCTAGCTTCTTTCACAAGTTTAGCTGGGAGAAATAATATCTACGAATAATTAGGCATTATTATGCTAGGAAAGAGTCTAAAGAGTGGATTAGAGCATGGTTTTGGAAACAGACTTCCTGCGTACAAACCATGGCTCCAGCGCTTGCCAGCTCCATGACCTTCTGCACAACTTAACCTCTTTGTGCTTCAGTTTTTCATGTGAGAAAAGGAAATAACATTAGCACCTGCCTCATAGGATTGTTGTAGGGCTTAAATGAGAGATAAACAAACATAAAGTGCTTAGAATGGTGTCTGGCACATAGTAAGCACTCAGTAACTGTTAGTCAACAATTATTACCATGATGGATATGTTAATAACTGAGCTATTTTAGGTACAGAGGTATTCTACACAGTCCATGTAAGACATTTGGATCATCATAAAGCTATATACTGGGGTCTTAGTAACTTAGGCCCAAGCAGTATAAATAAGCTCACTTTTTCTTTAATGATATGCCCTCAGATTTTTTGAGGATTGATGCATTAAAAAAAAAAAGATAAAAAAATGCTTCATTTGCTATGACTATTTACAATATGATATGTATTTTCACTTTTTGACTTCCAATTTTACTTCCAAGAAAGCAAATTTTCCTCTCTTGAAGAGTTGGTATGTGTATTTCTACTAGAGAATAAGAATTACACGGAATAGCACTCTGGTGTTTGACAGTGTTGATCTACAAAAACAGCAGTTTCATGTGGCTCAACCTCTCTCATGCCTTCATTTTTGCCTTGGCTCCCAGGAAAATTAGAACTACATTTAAAGCTTCATCAAGTTTAACTATATTTACACTTTTGATTAGCATATTTGCTTCTTTCTTATCAGGCTTCTGATTATTTCAACTTTGAAGAGTTCGAGGATAAGACTGAAACACTTTTGGAGGAAAGTAGCGTATACATAGTAATAAAACATTCTTTCTACACATGAAAGTTGTTAGAAAGATCAAATAAGATAAGGTATGTATATGAAAGTATGTTATAACCTAAATTCTAAAAATTTTGAATCCACTGACTTTCAAGTCACTGCAAAAAAGTTTCTTTCTACAATTAGGCTCCTTCTAAACTGTAAGTCTCAACATTTAAAGTTTTCAAATTCTCCTCATAATATTTAGGATAAGACTCAAAGCTAGTCCCTATTAATAAAAGTTCTCAAGCTTCACCTTGGTCCCTCTATGCCTCCATACTGAGACTCCTGCAGTTCCCTGAATCTATCTTCTCACATGTCTCCATGTCTCTGACCACACTATGCCCTTGGTCTGGGATGCTTGTCTGCACCATTCTGTCTGAATAAATTCTCCTTTTATTTCAAGATTCAAGCATCCCTTTAAAATTACCGCCTCACGTTAAAACTCTTTTTAATTAAAATTATCTCCCAACTGAACTATTATCTCAGCATCCCAGTTAGTGTCCTTATCTCTCGTTTGTCATTTCCCTAGTTCATCAACATTAGCCTAAATTACAGGTCCCATCATACCACCACGATGCTGAAAAATACTACTCTCCTTTGACTCCAATGTGAGGCCTAAAATCCTTGGCATGGACTGACTGGCAATGAAGACTCTTCATTATTAGGTCTAAATTATTTCATAAGGTACAAGAGAAAAGATATGATGGAAATGAGGGGAAAAACATTTTGCAAACCTACCATTTTCTTTTAAGGGTACTTGGGATGAAGAATTTCCAGAACTATGCAAAGTCATTCCTGTGGTATAAATTAAATTATTAGACAGTTTATAAAATGGTCATATACTAGATATAGAAGTAACTTTTTCTGATAAATTCATAAAAATCAATAAAACATTAAGGCAGCAACATTTTCTTTTGTTTACACTCAGAAAAATATGTCTTCCCACACTGGGTTTAGGTACTATTTTTAATGTCCAAGTTAAGCACATCAAATTGTTTCGCAGAATAAATTTAAACACAAATGTTTGTTTCTGACAAAGACATTTTGGTATGTCAAATATGAAATGATGAAACTGAAATGAATTTTAAAAGCATTTGTTCAAATGTTAAATGAAAATTCAATATTCAATAAGAATGAATAATCTTAATCAAAAAAATATGTAGAAAATAAATTTTCTTTCATTGGTGTTTTATTTCATCTGTGTTTTTCTATGGAATGTTTACTACTCTACATCTGATATGTGATGAATTTTTATGTAGATCAAAGCCACCCTAATAAATATCTTAGAATCTATGAGATCCCATTTTATGTGAATATACTTTGAAAAGTATTTCTAAAGAGTGAATCAGTGTCTTCTTAGGCTATTTTCAACACATAGGGTGACGTATAGGACAAAACCTTGCCTTTTATCTCTAAAGGTTTTTTAACCAATTCAATTTAAATTGACGATAGCATAATCTCTAAAGTTGTAGAAGCTACATTAATAAAGTAATGTCGCTTTCCATTAATTTTATCAACTATACTGTAGAGTTCTCTTTTGACTTCATTTACTCCACATATCCCCAATCCAATTACAGGATGAGAAAATACTTTTTAACTTGGTGAGTTAGGGTTAAATAATCAAACTTTGGCCCAAGGGAAAGTTAATTAGCATTATTTGGTAAACCAAAGGCCTAAATTTTGTTTCCCTTTTGGCTCTCCAGCTGTTTCCTATTTTGAGTAGTCGTTCAGACCTCTGTGCTTAAAGATCTACTCTTCTGAAAGATTGACTCCAGTGTGTTCCTGTTTTAAGATGCATAAAGCAATAGGAAACCTGAACTATTTATCTTATAAGGTAGTGTGTGTTTATAAACATACACAACTTCTATACTTAAATAATTAATAGGCCCTAGCTAGCTGAGAGAATTTGAAAAAACTTAAATTAACTAAGAATTTCTACGTACCAACCACAGAACATTTCATAAAATTATCTGTTTTTAGAGACAATTCCATTCACACTCAGCTGAAAGTACCCTAAATAAACCTTTCTTCAAAAATATAGCATTAGTGGAGTCCACTCTCACAGGCTTATACGGAAAACCCAAAGAAAGCCTATCCAAAGCCTGGTATCAGACCGTCTGGGTTCTCTGGGTAAGACGGTCATGGCTTTTAACTGCGACCAAGAGAAAGCTAAGTAAGTCTGTGCCATGAAGCAATCAGGGGTTAAATCAATTCTTGATTTGACTTGATGTGTTTTAAGTAGCCTAAAATTCTATATTCACAAACAGTTTTGGCAATTAGAACATAGAACCAAAAATAATTTCTTGGTAGTTAACATGACCTTGTTCACTTCACTATGAGCATGGCACTGGAGAAAGAAGGGAAGCATGTTTATGCTGACCTATAACATATGCTTGACCAGGGTCTTCAAAGGATGAGGAGTCTGATTCATGTTTCCTCCTTTCAGGACTTCTATTTAAACTTGCAACAGACTTTGAACTAAAGAGGGAAGAGGAAGGTAGGAGGGGAAGTGTCAGTGTAAAAAAATATGGTGAAAATAATAAAATGTCAAAGCAAAAATAAATGTATGAAATGCAGAATTTGCAAAGATGTAGTTTAGGTCAGTTAATTAAGTTCTTACTTATTAAGTTTTGTCAATCCTGCCAAAGACTCTGTATCAGATCTTGCCATCTGGTGAAGTGGTTTCCCCACCAACTCTGCAATGGTTTGTGGTGGGGATTCCATGTTAACAAGGACATTTTTCCGATGAGGAAAGAGAGAGGCCTGACTGAGATCGTGGTATGATTTACTCATCTCTCTAGGCTGTTCCTCCCATGCAGCGTTGTCACTCTTCTCTTTTGCACTGTTTTGCAGAGGCTGGTAAAGCGACAGCTCTGAGCAGGACAGCCTCTTCAGAATCTCAGCTTGAACCGACAGAGGTCGAACGGCAAGTTTGTTCAGGGTGCTGCTGGCCAGACTGCCAGTGCTGATTGCTCGTCCCATATTAAATCCTCTAACGGACTCTGCTTGGAGATTCAGGCTCCTAAACGAAGCTCTCTCTACAAGGAAATAGGATTGCTTTATATGATGGAAACACTGCAGTACCTTTACGAGAAGAGTTATTTTAATAAATAAAATACAGCATGCAGTTTTGATTGCCAGCATAAGTAGGTAGCTTTCAAAGTGTGGTCATCAAGGATTTTCAAAAGGAGGTTGGAAGGTCCTGGTTTTCATACCATCTCTCCATCCTTGTAGCTTTCTCACAGCCAAGGCCTGGTCAGCATTTCCTACTTCATCTAACGATTCTCTTGGATCTAATAATGTTTGGATTTTAGGTTTGCTGACCCCAAATTTCCAATGACGGGTTTCAGTGAGAAATGCGAATGACATTTGGCAGGGAAATTTTCAATCCTAGTAGGTCTCTGTTAAAATGCCAGCAAACCAAGGATGGGGAGAGGGAGAGATGAAACCTGGATAGGCCGACATGGTAAGATCGTGCCTGAAAAAGAAGCTGTGCAGAGAGAGTTTTGCCCAGGGAAAAAGTTCTTGATTATTATATTTTTAAAAGCTTATGGCAGATTGTGGTGATGGTTGCACAACTCTGTGAATATACTAAAAACCACTAAATAGTACACTTTAAGTGGGTCAATTGTATGGTATGTGAATTATATCTCAATAAAACTGTTACAAAAAAACAAAAAGCACCTTCACACTAAATTATTCCTTTTGTTATTTCATTACTATGCCAATCCCACTTGCCCACCTTGTTGACTTTTCATGATTTAACTGAGGCACAAGAGCCATGGGAGAATCAAATATTACTTGTCGTCTCTCTTTTTTTGGTTTCTGTTAATTAACATGACCAAGCAGCTAGGGTTCTCTTTATGTTTAAATTTCTTTCATTCCTAAATACACATCCAAAGTCTTCTTTTAGAGGCTAAATTTACAGATACTTTATAACAAGTGCTTGGCCACTCCATTTTTTGAGAGCCAATGTCATGGCAGTATTTGAACATTTGAGGCTATAATCAAAAGCATTCCATCATAGAATTTTAGCATCAAAATCCTTTCATGTAAATAAAGGACCAGGAGCACAGAATTTCAAATGATTTAGTTGTTCATGCATTTGTAATCCACATCACAAGACACTCCACTTGGTTCCCCATGGAAAGTACCAACCCTCTGTTGCACTGTATAAGGAATACAGCTTGACCGTTATATTAAAAACCTGTGAAAACTTCCTTTTAAAAAAAAAATGTCAAATGTTGCTGACTTGGATCTTTAGATTCTGTTTCATTTATCTTCTAATTCCTAGGAAGATTAATAATCAATATTTCATCTCAGGCTTAAACAGATAGGAAAACAATGAAGGTTTTTAATATTCATGCATCAGAATGAAGTTTAAGTAAACATGTCTCATTGTCACCAGGAAAATTCACTGTTCTTTCTCTGAAGTAGAAGTGGACACCAAGTTAAAACACAGTGATAAAAAAAGAAACTTTGGTTTAAAAATTCCCAGTATGATCTTTAGCTTAAAATACAGAGTTTTTATTAGAGCAGACACCATTATTTCTATTTTCTCTTACTTTGAGAACAGACTTTAATCAAAGATGCAAAATTGAGTCTTACACATTCAATTACCAGGAAACACCTTTACTCCAATAGATTTCTTCACCCTTAAGAAAAATGTAGACCAAACTTTGGCAGGAATAGGGACAGCCAGTTCAGTTTAGGTTATATCCATTTTGTAAACCTATCAAGGATTATGCTATTCAAATCCATTCATAGCCTACTTCTGGGTAGGACTTAAAATATTGCATGCATTTATGGGATGGGATCTTAAAATTATCCACTTATTTGGTCTGTCCTACTGCCCTTCACCTGGAAAGGACCCCAACATGGACCGCCAAGATGGGAAAGTCGTTAGAATGAGCCAATATCCTAATACTAATGTTTCAAATTTGAACTCAAAGGCTTGCTAGTTCCACACTCAGTCTGCAATCCACACTTCCTAATCTCTTTTTGTGCTATTGTTCAGTCACTTGTACTGTTTTGCATTTCTTTACATTGTTAACTTGATTGTATGCTCTTTTGAGGAGAGGGACTTCACCTATTTTTGTTATTTCACAGTACCTACCACTGCATCAATAAATGATTATTAATCTTAATTTAATTCCACTCAAATTAGTTTTTTGGAAACTCATCAAGTAGAAAGAGTATTGGATTAGGAATTAAGAGATCAGGGTTCCAGCTTTGTTTGACCTCTAACTTTGAGGTTAGGTGAGAGATGCTATCTTCTCTGAATCTCTTTCCACATCAGTAAAATTTTGGACTTAATGGCCTGTAAGGTTCTTTCTAGCACCAACATTCTATGACTCTAAAGAAGTAAGATACATTTGTTAGCCAATCAACCTCCTACAGATAACACTAGTTATTTTCACTTGTCTAGTACAGACAGTTAAGTGGGCAGGTAGTTACTTCTAAGTCAATTCTAAGCAAAAAATAATTCATTTGAAGATTTAACAAAATCTGGGAAAAGATGTAGATAATACTGTCTTAAAGTGCTTTTACGTACGAGTTCAAGGATACACAGATGTTGTGCTCCTAGGGGCAAACCTGTGGGATCCGTAGAGCATTCCCACTTCATTGGTGAAGAAAATGAGACTCCAAAACGTCAGTTATTTTCCTAAGGTTATCCTACGACTACAAGTATGACTACTGCTACCAGTAGTGGTAAAACAATGTTGATAATGATAATAATAATGAATATTTATACAATCCTTACTCTGTGCCAGACACTTTCAAAGTGCTTTACATATATGAATTCATTTCATTTTCACAACAACCTCATGATGCAGGTATTATCACTATAATAATCATTTTACAGTCAGGGACTAAGGCAGAGAGTATAAGTAGACTGCCCAAGGTTTCAGAGCTTGTCAGTAACAGAGCAAGGTTTGAACACTAGCAGTCCAGCTGCACAGTCCATGCACTTCACTACTACGCTCTAGCATTCCTCAGGATAAGAAATGTTGAGAATGGAAGGCTGGCTTCACAGTTTTGTCTTCTGACTCTTTCATGATAGCACACCATACTACGTCTACAACTGTTCAATTCTAGTTTGTATTGAATAGAGTATTAGTCCAAGTAGGAATACTGATAGCTCTAATAAGTTTGATATTTCACTATACTTTGAAAATATATAAGAGCATACAAATTTTTTAGCAGAACAAAGCAAGGAAAGAAACAATGAGATTACTTTACAGCAGTAGTTATCATATTTTAGCATGCATAAAAATCATTACTGAGGAAAGCCTGTTAAAATGCAGATTCCAGTGACCCAATGCCCAAAGATTGTGATTCACCAAGTTTCAGGTAGGTTTCTGGAATCTTCATTTTTAATAAGCATACAGCCCCTACCATCTTGATTCTGAAAGGCTGAGAAACATCTATTCATAGGTTGCCATCACCCCAGTCTGATCCTCTGGGAAACATATTCTCCGTAAGGTTTCAGGATGTGAGAAAGGTTGGATAGAGAATTCATAGCGCTTGGCTGCACAAGGTCATCAGGGCAACTTTAATCTCTACCTGTGGTCTTGCAGAGTAAATTTCAAATATTTCAGTTCTGACTGAGATACTTTTTTCAGAGCTGAATTAGTTTTTTCTGCTGGTTCATTTTCAAAAGGAACTGAAACCACTCTTCTGACCATTTATATAGGGTACTCTGGTTATTCATCTCAGTTACAGAATAGGGACACACCCAAGTAAAACTAACAGGTGGGAAATGAGCCTCCCCTTGGCCCCCTCAAAGCTGTGATGGTGTGTAACTTCACCGCCCTGGGTGCATACTCTCCCTGCCCCTTGCTTTATTTCCCATGTTCTTTCCTTCATTTGGAAAACCCTTCCATCTATCTTCAACCTACTTAATTATTTTTGTCCTTCAAGTTCCAATTCAAGTGCCACCACTCAAGTACTCTAGCCTCTAATCTCCCTCTGCTCTTGTGGTGTAGATCATAGAGTCTGTATATAATCTGTTATTAAAACCTTGACCTTCTATTATGCATTATTGTTTCATGCATGTTGGTCTTACCTTCCCAAATACTGTGTAAGTTTACTATGGGTAGAGAACATGACCCAAACTTTTACAACATTTATATCAGCTAGTCTAATGATAAGAACAAAATAGACATTTCAGCAGGTACTCCTTGGCTGATCTAGGGTGCTGTTTTCAAATGAACATGAAGTTGAAATCTCAGTTTCATTTGTGACATCTATATAAACTTGATCTAGGCATTTAATATCTATATACCTTGTAATTTTCATCCTAAATGTGAAAGTTTTCAAAATTTGTGGCAAAAATCATGCCTATACCCTGGAGTCATTTGCTTCTCCTTACCAATATCTTGGGCATCTTGGTTGCTCTGCCTTGCTCTCATCTGCAGCTGGAACTTATGCTGGGAAGAGCAGAGGTGCAGCAGGTACTGGCATACCTTACTGTTGTCTGTCTGGAAGGCGTGTTTTATTCCATCGGATGTATTTTGCAATGTGATTTTCTTTTTCTACAATAGTAATCAAGGGTAATAATAATTAGGATATTTTCCTGTCACATTATTACATAAGCAAATTCTGTAAACAATAATTAACAAGTAGAGATATTTTTATTTCACATTATTAGGCATGAATATTCCTTGACCTACATCTAATGTAAATATAAAAATTATAACCCTGTATTATTACAAGTTCAGTAAATAAGTGAAATTAATATTATTTGCCACTTTCAGAAATTATAGCCTAAATCAGACTGTGTACCAGCCACCAGCAAGGGAAAGATAGTTTCCTTTAATGAGATTATTGATATTTTGAGTTTACTGCAATGTTTACAAATAGCAAAACTGTTTGAAAAAGAAATTATAAGAAATATATGTTCTACTTCCTTGGGTAAAGAAAATGAAGCTCAATAAAAATTGATTTATTAATATATAATAATAAGAGTTGTGATTTAGTCAAGAAGAATCTTGGTGGCATGAAGGCTGGGATGGAAGTTGTGGGAAGTTAAAAAAAACTGGGAATAGAGAGGCACTGGATAACATAACTGCTGGGCTGAGTGATGAAACACATCAATATTTAGAGACAGTGATTCTTGCCATATAAAGGGAAAGGAAGAGAATCATAAATCAGTTTTATCTCCTTGATTTTTTTGAAAAATAAACTATTGCCATGTGAGTGGTGAGGTTTGCAGGTGAGCCAAACGCCTTAAAAGATTAGCATTCAACATGTCAGGGATCTAAGACTAACGTCTCTACAGAACTGCTTAAGTCCAGTTAGATTCTACTCTCGCTCTTGGTTTCTTCTACTGTGCAAATTATTCCCTCTACTTCATGTCCCTTGACTTTACTTCAAATGCAGAAATAGGCATGGAAAAGTCAAATTTGGTAGGCTCACAAAAGATACAATAACAAAGTATTATTCAAACTTCAGTCATGCAGATGCCATCTTCATAATTTCTAGTTTTATTTATTTATAAATTTTTAAATTGACTTTGCTTACTTACATAAATTCACTTAAAGAAACTGTATATCACAACCGTAAATAGAAAACTAGTACCACTTGCCATAAATAGAATCCAGCTATAAAAACATGTAATCAATACAATAAAAACAAAAGATTATTAAATTCTAGCTAGATGTTGTTGCCAATGAGGTCTCTGGGACTCTGCTCTCTCTTTGTTAAAAAAAAAAAGAAATCAGCAAGTATTAGAGAGGAGTTAGAGATATAGTAGCATCAAACTAGTATCTTGACTGTCAGCAGTATACGCAGTAACTCTTCACGTAGTTGGGGAATTTTTTTTCCTAACAAACATACCACTTAACCACTGTCAAGTAACTCCCAAGGATGTGGAAACTTCACAGTAGTAAAGCTGAACAGGTTTGAAACAAATCATAAGAATAATTGATTCTCTCTAAGTGTTAACTGATGAGCTAGACAAGAAATGTGCCCAAGGGCATTCAGTTGTGAGAGATGAGAAGGGCAAAAGGTGACGTTTCCATCTCCCCAGGGGCTAGTGGGAGAAAAAAAGGAGGGTTAAAAAAGAGAGCTCTGTGTTAGAGAAAGAACTTTAGGATAAACAAGTGCTGTTAAACACAGGAATAGTTTGCATGGGAATGTGGTCTATTCTCGACTACTGGAGATCTTTAAAAATGAGCTAATCACAGCTAGTTTTATATATGGCAGGACTAATGTGATAGCTTGGCAAACGACAGCAAGCTGAATGCTGGATGATTATTTGACTTGTTGCCTTTTCAAAACTGATCCAAATTAGATTTGCATTTAATTAATCTAAGGTTTCCTCCAGACCCTTGCTCTGCCAGGATTTCCACTGGGGAAGGTAAATTAAACCCAGGTAATTTCTGGGTCTTGACAATCTTGGGAAGATGAGGATGGTCTGGGCTTTCCTGAGAGAACGTATTGTTACCTGGAAATCTTAGTGGTACCTCTGGGTTTCACAGGAAACCAACCAACCAACCATAGGCCTAGAACTGATTTCAAAGGTCTCTAGGTTGAAGATTAACCAGTCAGTTGGGACCTTGATAGCTTTATAAACATTGTTCTGATGGGATGATATTTCAGTCCAGATGTGAACTAAAGATGTCAGTAGTCCCTGAATACCATTAGGAAAACAAATACCTGAACATATTTTTGATTCACCTCTGGGGTTTGCCAATTGCATTTCAATATTCAGATACTCCAACTATGTCCAACATCAAAATACGCCTTTACAGCTCACTATTTTTCATGAACATGATTTTCTAAAAATCACTTTAACTTTATCTCCATACAGAGTATACACTAAAACTTAAAACTGCTGAAAGTCCTGAGACTAGTTCACAAAATCCAGTAAATCTCTGGACCACTGAGATTCAAATACAGTTGCTGTGAGGGATCTCTTACTGAGTTAGACAAAGTTCACTGGGGTTAAGATAATTATCTATCTTAAAAACATCCCAGGGGTTCTCTGTGCGAAGAGGTAGTAACCTAGAATAAGTTCTGAATTAACAGAGAAGTCAACTTGGTTATAATTTAACTAAAATTAATTGAGCATATAACCAGCCAGGAATGTATAATATTCTTTTAAAAATCACCTCCTGAGAAAACCAAAAGCAAACAAAATCTCAATAACACTTTCTACAACTAAGAAAGAAAAGTTAAAGAGTATTAAGACATATTAGCCCTACTGACTAGTAGGGTCTAAAGTTTACTTAAGGAAAGTCAACTAATATGTAACATTGAAATTGAACTTGACAACGCCTATTTTAAAATATAATCAAAAGGGGTTAAAATGGACATACAGAAAAAGAAATCTTCTTGGTTTCCCTCCATGGAAAGCGAAGGACCAATGTGCGAACTCCATTGTGAACCTCAAACACAAGGACACCTTTAGGACAGACTCCAAGCAATATTCCCGTTTGTGACTTTTTCTCAGGGTGCACCCGGTAAAAATGAACTCCATATTCTGTCAGTCTTTGGCAGACCTGTTGGAACAATAGCAATGCACTTTGGTAAAAGGTGACATGAAAGTATAGAAGTTGCACCAATGTAGTTTAATTTGGAAAGAATAATCTTTTCAATAAATGTTGCTTGGAATAATTTGGATATTCACATGCCAAGAAAATGAATCTCAACCTTACTTCACCCAATATATGAAAATTAACCCAAAATGGATCACAGTCCTAAATATAGGAGCTAAAACTATAAAACTTAGAAAATCTTTGTAACTGTGGATTAGACAAAGATTTCTTAGATGGTTCATTAAAAGTACGAATCAGAGAAGAAAAAATTGGTAAACTTCATTAACATTAGAAACTTCTGCTCTTCCAAAGTCAATGATAAGAAAATGCAAAGGCAAGCCACAGACTGGGAGATAAATATATATAAAACATATATCTGATAAAGGAATTATATCCACAATATATAAAGAACATATACTTCTCAACAATAAGGAGATACAAAAATGGGCAAAAGATTTTATTAGACATTTCAACAAAGAAGATATATGAATGTCAAATGAAGACATGAAAAGATGCTCAACATAAATAGTAATTAGGAAAATACAAATTAAAACCACAATGATATACTATTACCTACCTATTTCAATAGCTAAAGTGAAAATGACCAAATATACCAAGTGTTGTCGAGGATGTGGAGCAACTGGAAATCTCACACACTACTGGTATATTATAAAATTGTACAACCACTTTGGAATAATTTGGAGTTTCTTATAAAGTTAAAACATATGCTTACCATAGATCCTAGCAACCCTACTACTAGGTATTTACTCCAGAGAAATAAAAACTGTATGTTCACACAAAGATGTGTATTTGAATGTTTACAGCTGCTTTATATTCATCAGCTAACAAAAAAATAAACAGATCATTGTATATCTGTATGAAGACAAACTAGTCGGCCATAAAAAAAGAAACAAACTACCAATACACATCACACCATGGATGAACCTCAAAAGTATTATTCTAAGTAAAAAGAGCCAGACACAAAAGACTACATATTATTCTTAAAATGAAATTCTAGAAAAGAAAAAACTACGGTGATAGAAAGCAGATGAGTAGTTACCAGGGGTTAGAGGTGGAGGAGGGAATACACTGCAAAGGGACATGAGGGAATTTTTGGTATTGGAAATGTGCTATGCCAGGGGTTGGCAAATTTTCCCTTCAAAGGGTTAGGCAGTAAATGTTTGGGGCTTTGTGGGTCATATGATCTCTGTTGTAACTACTTAACACTGGTGTTGTAGTGTAAAAGCAGATACAGACAATGTGGAAACAAATGAGCATGGCCAAGTTCCAATAAAACTTTGTTTACAAAACAGGCAGGCCACAGTTTGCTAACCCTTGTTCTTTATCATGATGGTGGAAGTAATTGCTCAACTGTATATAGTTTTCAAACCTCATGGAATTAAACACTTAAAGGTGGTGAATTTTATTGTAGGTAAATTATACCTCAATACAGCAGATTTATAGAAAGATATAAAAGTTTTTCAAAGGCAATATGAAATAGTGGAAATGTAACCTTAGAAGGGTGAATTAATGAAATTAAAAAAAAAACTTCTTAGGTTAGAAGAAAGATGCTAAAGTTAAAGAAAAAAGAGTAACAGGATACATTATTAGAAGGAGTACGGCCACCTGCTATGCGTTAAGCATGCTACTTATAGGAGAAAGACTGAAGCTCAGAGAGGTTGAGTACACTGTTTGAGTTCACCCAGCTGGTTGAAACAAGAATTCAGATGCAAAACTGTCTGACTACAACCCCCCATGCAAATTCTCTTCACTGGGCTAATCTGTCTTCTACTTTTATTAATAAAAATATAATTTGCTACTTCCTCCAGATATAGAAATGTAATAACTGAGGGAAAACATAAGTACATAATTTAATGTCATTAAATGTAGACTCAAACAAAACAAACTACCTTGCCTTTCTTACCATGAAGCCTAGATTAAAGGTGGTGTAAGTCTGCGAATGAAACCCCTTTAAAGATATTCATAGGGCTGAGAACCTTGGCTCCCTTCAATATGGAGCAGCAAATAGAAGGCATACTGTTACATCCTAGGGAGCTGAAACAGGAGAACAATTCTGAAAGTTTCTCTTTTCAATAGAATACTATCTTATATTTGCTATTCACATTGGAAATTTATACACTACTGTCTTTCCTGATTATAAATGCACTACTATTTATCTGACATCTCATAGGAAGCCAGCGATGGAACTGAAACCATAAGCCAATTCTCCTGACCCCCTTTCCCTATATGAATTAGTTGCCATTAGTGGAAAGACCATTTTTAGAGAATGTAATTGAATTTCAAGCCTTTTAAGAAAAAACAAAGCAAAACAATTCAGAATCAGTATTAATTTGCCTCTCCTATCCAGCCAGTCACAAAATTAAATTATTTCTTCTTTATAATGTACCTTGATTCAAGAGTATGGAAAAGGATAAAAGCATAGAATACATAGCCAGACAGATATGGGTCCAAATCAGTTTGCCCCACATACCAGCCATTGACTTTGGAAATGTTACATTTCCTCTTTAAGTCTCAGTTCCCTCTTTTGCAAAATGAGAATTAAAATACCACGGTTTTGGTCAAGAATAAATGAGATGAGATAATGCATAGTATCAGTTATTGATTCTATTGGCATCTTTTAGAGGTATGTCCTCCAACACTTCTTGCTTACTTTGAAAAAGATACAAAGTTTATCATTTGTAATCTTGCATGCTTACCTTTAAAAATTCTAACTCTGTCTCTTTTTCAGAAGCTCCCACATAGGTATTATGTAATTTGGGTAACTCTTCTTTAATATAGGATAAATCAAGTTTCTCCATCACTCTGGGAGGCAAATAATGCTCCAGTCTAAAATAAGACACACCATGAACCTAGAAAGAGAATGTTTTTATAAGCAATTCTGTTTGCCCTCTTTCTCCTATCTTAAAGTTCTTGCTTCAACTAAGAGAGAAGATACTTCCACTTATACTTCTCTCTGAGGAGTAAGTTTTAGACGAAATGCACCAGTCTTTCTCTTTTATTTAGGGAGGTAGAATGGCTGAACTGATTGGCAAGCTTGAGGCGAGACTGACAATGAAGGGCCAAATGACACTAGAGTAAAGGGTTAATGTTATAAAGGACGCTGCTTGACTGGCACAGTCTCTTGCCCCTTGTGTCCTCGTAGATCCACTTATACTCTAGACCATTAGGCCTTGAACATCTGTTCTCCATACAGTGAGCTCTGCCAGGTTCTCAGCCCATCACTGCATGGATCCATGTGGAAGGTACAAGACCCCTTTGATCCAGGTTGGGCTGATAACCTTGTATATAGTATCTATTAGTAAGAAACTGGGAGAAGGAAGAGTTAAGTGCTAGATATCCCAAAACTCTGAGACAGAATAATTTTAAACAAAAAACAAACAAAACAACAGCAAAAAAGAAATCCCACACTGTATGATTTTATATAACCAATGTACATGGGGAACTTGGTCATTTTGAGGCACCAAACTAGCCTCAAAGATCTCCAGATCTTAACAGCAAACACCTCAACCAGGTTTAGTCTTCAATTCCACTGAGGAGAAGGACACCAATGCTAAAGTGGTCCTGGGGAAAAAAATAAATCCTACCTCTGGTTGATAATCTCCATACTCAGCCTGGAGAGCCAAGGATGCCAGCAATAAAGAAGTCTCATCATCACAGTGCATCCTCTCCTCCAAGATATCTTTTCGCAGCTGAAGATAATACTGATGACAGGTCAGAGTATGCCTGGAAAAATAAACACACACACAAAACATCTAGGCTTTTGTCTTGAGTCTTGGGGTGATTTTTATTATTGGCATGTAAGTTTAGTTTCCCAGATGGTTTATTATTAAGCTTTTAAGGAACAAAAATTTAATAAACTACGTTGAAGGGAATAGTCCTTCTATGATAAAACGACATTGTCATCGATCAGAATCAAACAATTCAGCATCAGTAAACTAAAGCGCCAAAAGACCAGGAACCAAAGGGAGACAGACAGAAACTCCTGTGTACTCACTGTACTAGACCAACATCATCCATGAAAAATTTAATCCGGAAAAACAAAGTAAAATTAACAGTGGCTTTGCTCTTTCTCTTTGGTTCTTCTTTCCATCCCTCTGGGGCCACTTTGGTTAATTTTAAATCAGGATCAACAAAGAAATATTCATTATCTAAAACAGAATGAGAAAACATTCAGATACAATAAAAATACTTTAATGTTTTCTTCTGATTTCTTCGTCCTTTTGTCAGAGTTGCACAAAATAGTTCCACATGAGAATAAAACAAGATTGTTAAGCAGTATGGCAAGAGCTCTGAGGCACTGCATATGGATGGGTGGCAAGGTAGCTCAGTCTTTTAAGAATTAGGGCTCAGAAGACAGACCTGGATTCAACTCCTGGCCACATCATTTGCTACCTGTGTGACAATGAATAAATTTTTTAACCTTTCTAGACACCAATTTTCTTGTCTGTAAAAATCAGGATAGTGCTAATACCTGCTTTATAGCGTTGTCGTTGGGATCAAATGACATAATAGATGTAAAACACTTGGAAAGCATGTGGCACATGGTAAGCATTCAATAAATATTAGCTATTATTTATTATTTTTGAGCTATCAGCTGAAACCTAGAAGGAACAAGTTATTTTATTTTTTAATATCATTTAAATATTATTGTCTCCAAATAAAAGATTATTCAGTAAAATCTGACTTATCCATGAGGTTTAAGAAATTAAGTGTATGATAAATAGAAATTATGATTAAGTGAATATCTTCATATAGATAGTATTACTTGATTAGTCTCAAATTGTAATTAGTAAAGTGACAGGACATCAGTAGGCAGTAATTGAATATTTATTGGATGTCCCTACAAAATGAATTATTAGTTTTTAAGGAAGAAGAATTCAATAACTAAGTTGAAAGAAATATTTCTTTTATGACAAAGAAGACATTTTCCTGATCTTGTAGGGTTTCAGGATGAGCTGATCCTTCAATTCTAAGTTAAATTTTGAGGTAAACAGGAATCTGAAGTATTGAAGAGTAATTTATAAATATAATGACTTATTAAAGAAAGATTTATTAAAGCCCAACTCCAAAGGGGTTCTTATTGCTATGGCAATTCTAATTAATAAATAGGAGTAGCTTTTACGGAAGCTGTGCTCTGAGACCAATGTAGTTGTGAATATCACAGAATTCAGTGGATGTAATGCTTAGAAAATATGCGAAATGACTTATTTTCAGTCATCAACTGACAACATTTAAAAAAGACACTGTATGTATCTAGGATACTAGGCTAAAGAAGTTGATGTGGAGATTCAGAAATAGGATCCTGCTATATATTCAAATTCATATCAGCAGGATACTAATTTCTAGAGTACACATGTAGGCAATTGACATACATAATGGTCCCCCAAATATAACAATTAATATCTATTTTTATATAGCCAAAGCCAAGGAAAAATCTCCATGGCCAGTTGCAGAAGATGCTAAAAGACACAGCTATTAAAACAATGCACCTAGTTAGGAGAAGGAAGGGAATTCCTAACTCCTACTTCTCAATGCTGACATGTACATGTAGTTAATATTTCCCAAAACAAGGGCGGGCATAACCGGTATAAGGGGTCAGCTTGTTGCCAAGTGTCCATACTGTACCCTGAATTTAAAATATCTTCCTACCTTTGAGGGTAGCTAAAGCAAACAAATGATGTTCCACTAAGCCAATATGGGCCACAACCATATCAAACACATCTTTACATATAGTTTTGGTATCACAAGTCAGTTCCAGTCTCTGCCCACTCAGAAGCATTATGTTTACTTTTCTTCGGTTATCCTCATTCTTCCCTTTCTTGGTCTACAATTGAAAAAATAAAATGAATGGCATCTATTAAAGTAACTATTATAAGAATTTTAACTGTTTTTTCAAAAAAGTCATTACTGAAATTATTTTCTAAGAGTGACACAAATTGGTTTTATTACTTACAAGGATAGACCGTGGCAAATCCAAAGATACAAATGGCTCAATCGTCATTTTCACAAACTCAGGGCCAAAGAAATTCTGCAAATCACATAAGTGAAATCAATATTTTTTACCATTTATTCTAGTTCTTTCCTTGAAAGGAAAATAATGTAATAATAAGAAACATGTAAAGCTACCACATTAGAACTAGGTGGTCTGAAACAAATGCAGAAATTTTCAATAAGGAAGTTCGGTGGAATTTACCAAAAACAGGAATGGAACGTGCCTTTCACTAAGTGTGAACAAAAGTTTCTCCTCAGCTTCGTCTTCTACAAGTGATGTCAAATGTAAAGCCTTGCTTTATACTGTTTTACAAGTTTTTCATTTTTTGGCCTCCAGATAGACTCAGACTCTCAAAAAAAATATTCTCAACTATTGAAGTGATATAGAGTTATCAAGCTCATATAAGGATTTGGTTTAGTATTGGTAATGTGTGAAGTGATTGAATACAATCTCTTTGTTTTAGATAGTGATATTCAATTTGTCCTAAAACAAGTCATAGTTAAAGGACATCTACTTTGCTATTACAAAATATACATATCCATCTGTAATCAAGTTCTTGGAACACTGTGACACTGTACTTTTTTGTTCTAAATAGTGACAACCAGGGATAGCATAGGGATCACGGTCTCTGCTCCACATTGCTGCCTCTAGTAAGAAAATAATATCTCAGGAGCTAAGGGGACTCAGGAGCTGGGGAAAGTGGACTCTGCACACTGCATTTACTGCTTCTCAATCTACTCTTTCCTTTTAACTCTTGTATATCCAGGGGTTTCTGCCAAAAGGGAGTCTGGTAGAGGAGATAACTTAAAACAAGTTAGACTCCAGGTGGGAGCAGGATTCAGAATAGACTGAAAGATTATGTTGAAATGGGCAAAAAGTAGAATGAAAGCATGGCTAATCTCGAGGCCAAAGGCAGGTGGTGTGTGTGTGTGTGTGTGTGTGCGCATGCATGCATGTGTTTGAACTAACAGAGTTACTAGAGTTTTATTTTTGTTGGTTTCTTCTTTGCATTTGGCTGTACAGCTCATTTGGTTGCTTGGTGTGGGAATTCTATCCAATTGACCGAGTGTAGAACATGTGACAGATGCCATTTAAGTAAAAGTTTAACATTAAGGGTTTGTAAATACTCAACGAACCAATAGGACACATTTTAAATGAGAATAGAAATAGAGTAGAAAACAGGAAATGGTCTGCCATGGGAAACATGGAATCTAATACAGATCAACTAGGGCAACAGGGTATGAACAAGTTAAAATGTGTTTGCACCAAAAGTAATATCAGAAAAAAAATTAACTAAAAATTTATGTTTCAGGAAACAATATTAATTCAATTGTGAAATTGTTCTTCTAAATACTAGTATTCTTTTTCAGTCTCAAAAATATTTTCGGCCTTCCTGTTCTTTTCAGAAAAAACACTATATAGTCCTTTAAGGACCAGTAGTTCAAATTCTCTAGTCATTGATGTAGCATGTCTCTGATAAAGAAATGTTTGTTTCTGAAACAGCCAGAAACCGACTGCCTAAAAGGAAACATGGGTTTTCAGTGAGACGACACAAAACAGTGGCATACTGTAAAGGTATAGACTACCATTTACGAATCTCTAAGTAGAGTCAGTTCTGCATTAGCTCTCTGAAACAATGATTTAGGAAAAAGATGTGTATAAATGTATGCCCTTGATACTCTCTGTGTGCCTTTCATTATTGGAAGCCCAGCTATGTTGTATGATATCCTGCCTATTGTTTAATTTTGACAAAGATATTGGTTATAATGATAAATTGATGAAGCCCTATTGAGTTTCCTCCTTTTAGCTTCAAATAAATTCAATTATATTTCATGAAATCTAATAACTTTAAAATTGGACAGTGTCTCATAAATTACAACTCAATTCCACATTTAAAAAATTAGCACAATGAGGCACAAAGAGGTTTAAAAATTTACATAAAGTCATATAACAGCATTATTAGCAATAAAATCCAAGTCTAATTTGTAGTTCAATGCAGATTTGAATTCCATCAACTTCGGGGCATACAAATATGCTTTTAAGAAAATTCTTTGAAACAAGCAATCAAAACCAAAACAGAATAGGGCAATACACTTTCTTAGTGCAGAACTAAAAAGAAAATATTCATTCTAGGTTTTATCACTTTTACTAATATTTATTTTGACTTTGAAGAATTATTTGTAAAGGAACAATACAAATGAGATACTGCCTCATCTCATGATAAAAAAGAATGATAATATCCAGAGTAGGTAAGAATATGGTGAAATAGGCATGATCATAGGAAGCATAAATTGGTACAAACTTTTCTGAAGGGCAATTTGACAATATGTATCACAGGTCTTAAAAGGTGCTTGTCTTTGACTTGGCTATTCTACTTAGAGGAAGTTGTCTACAAAAGATTTAGCTATGGGGAAGTTCATCAGAGCACCCTTGCAGTAGCAACAAAGAACAACGAGTTAGAAACATTATAAATGTCCAAAATTGGAAACTTATTACAGAAATTATGGTACATGGTAAATTCACACAATGGAGTACTTTACAGACCTTAACAACAATATTAAAGAAGTTGTAAAATGTTCATGATATTTTACATGAGAAAAGAAGACTATGTTCATTTGAGTTTGTTTATAAAAATATATAGGACATATGTTGCAAGAACAATAAACTAACTAAACACATAAAAAAAAATCCCCCACAGATATAAGATGCAGATTTGTTCCTTTTTGTCTTTGGATACTGTAATATGAGGATTTGGAGCTAATGCTCTTTTGACTATAAAGTAAAAATTCTGAGAATAGCAGAGCAGAACGGTGGAATATACTTGACAGCATTCTTGAGCTTCTGAACCAACCTTGAACTCTCTCTCTCTGATCTTCTTGGTTTGTGGGATAATAAATTTCTTTTTTTTTTGTGAGGAAGACCAGCCCTGAGCTAACATCCGTCCAATCCTCCTCTTTTTGCTGAGGAAGACTGGCCCTGGGCTAACATCCGTGCCCATCTTCCTCCACTTTATATGGGACGCCGCCACGGCATGGCTGACAGGCAGTGTGTCGGCGGGCGCCTGGGATCCGAACCTGCGAACCCCGGGCTGCCAAGCGCGGACTAAACCGCTGCGCCACCGGGCAGACCCCTAAATTTCTTAATATTAAAAAATAATCCCCCACAATACTGAATAAAGCCAGTTGACTTTAAGGATCATGAATATACTTTTAAAATGAACTGTTAAGATACTCTAAATCCATTTAATGTTATTTTTAAAATGAAATCATGAAAACAGCTAAATATTTATTTTAATATTAACCAACAAGATACTTAACACCAATGGAAATTAACACGGATTCCAATTTCATCTACAGGTAACTTTAGGATAACTACAGAGTTTTTTAAAGTAATTTGCATAACATTTCCCTGTGAGATCAAATCTAGAAGCGGTAACCTGAGAATCAGCTTACCCTCAGCTTTCTTTGGGTCATGGCTGTTTCTAGAGCCATTTCTCTTAAGGGATCCCTGGTGATGTCAAGCATGGAAGCTTTGATTGTGTCTCCTGGATACAGGCTCAACTGAGACTGTCTAAGGGCCATTCTGGCTTGTAGCTGCATCATTTCTTCTTCTTGCCGTTTTAGCATGATCTCCTGATTAATTAAGTTGCCTTCAAGGGGTGTTTCATATTGTCTACTATACAGAAAAGAGGAGAAAAGTAAGGATTGGGATGAAACAATTATTTTAAGTCTAATCAAGAAAATACCACGTTAAGTAACACATCAAGAATTTAAACAATTTTAATTTTTCCATCTCAGAAGAACCCTTGCAGTAACATTTCAGTCCTACTTTTAACATAATGATATAGTATGCTGTCCCATTTCAGTGGTTAGATCCATATCCTCCACCCCTTCTTTGAACATTCCAGCACCCTCTTAAAACTGCTTCCTTTGCAGTTCTCTCAGACAGGCTATTTTATTCCTATGGTCCTGTACCACTGAGCCTGGAGATGGGAAAGAGATTCCCTTAATTCTTATTTCAGCTTTCAGACCATTGTTGACCCCTCCACCACCAGCCCCCAGCTTTCCTGAAGTACATGCTATGAAATCATACCATCCACTGCTCTGTTTTGCTATAGACATTTGATGTCCTATTGGTCGACTCCACCTTATTTATTAAAGATTTAAGTGCCTGACCCAATCTTTTTCTCCACCATAACTCCTATCATCATTCACGGTGTTGTTACATAGACTGAGAAGTTCTCCAATACTCTGGCCTCCTCCTCCTCAGCCAGCCATTTACTCCCATGGTCATGCTGGCCATTAACAATAACTGCACCACCTCTAAAATTTCCTATTTCTATCCTCCAGTACCCTCTCTATAGCTTTTTATTTTTTCTGGCTCACTTCCTCTAATACCCTTCTTCAAATGATTCATTGACTCTATCAGAATTTTAAATCCATTGACTCTACCACTTTCTCTCTGGCTGTGACCCCTATCTTGCCCTAATATTAATTAAATTCTAAAGCCCATTATTAAAATTCCTCTTTTGCATACAAGCTCAACTCTCATGAAACTGCAGAACCATGCTGACTGATCACACCAGGCTCTCAGCACCGCCTGGCAACTCATTTTCTTACAGAACTATTATATATCTTCCTTCTTTCTTTTCAAAGCTTCAATACTCTCTCCCTCTTCCTCTCTTGACTGATGACTTTTGTAGAGTTTTCTTGGTGAAAGAAGGTGCAATCTGGAAATAACCTCCTCATCCGTCTACCACCAAAGTTTCCAAATCTACATCCATATGTTCTGCCTTCTCTTCTGTTACAATGGATGGATTGCTTGCACACTTATACAGGCCCCAAACCTCTGTTGTGTATGGGATACCACCCTTCTTCCCTATTCAAAGACTTTGCTCCTGCAATTATCCTCTCACGTGCATCAATAATCTCATACACTAGGTTACTGTCTTTAGCATACAAACATGCTGTACTATTTCCTACTCAGAACAAAAGAATCCTCCTTTGGTTCCACATCCCCTTTTAGACTCTATCCCATTTTTCTGCTGTCTTTTAGAGTAAATCTCTTCAAAATTGTCATTTAAAGTTTATCTCCACTTCATCTCCCACTCTCTCTTGGACTCAGACCAATAGTTTTAGTTCTTCCCATTCCATCAAAACTGGTCACAAAAATGACGGACTTCTATGTTATCAAAGCCAAACGATAATTCTCAATTTTCCTTTTACTTGAGCTCTAAGCATCATATGATATAGTTGCTCAATCCTTCCTCTTCTTGGCTTCTGGGAAACCATACTCTTTTTATTTTCCTTCTATTTTACTGGCTCCTCCTTCTTAGTCTCTTTTGCTGGACCCTCCTTCATTTCTAATCTCTTAATGTTAGACTACAACAGTGCTCATCAGACCTCCAGATTTTTCTAGTTTCCATATACACACCATATCTACATGATCTCATTTAGTCACATGGACTTAATTACCTTATATATTCCAAAACTCCAGTCTCTCTCTCCTGAATTCTAATTCTACTCACCTGCCTAGGTGAGTGTTCTACTTGGATGTTAATATGCATTTTTGCCTAACATGTCTAAAACCAAATTCATGATACTTTTTCTCCACATCCAACCTTCTCTCAATCATTCACCAGTTGCTTAGGAAACAACCTGGAGTCATTATTGATTCCTCTTTTTTTTTTGAAAATCCCACATCCAATCGAGCAGCAAATCCTGAAGGCACAGTCTTGAAGATATCTATATCCGACTCTTCTCTATCACTAACAACCTAGTAGTCTGTGCGGTATCCATCTCAAATGGAGTGCTGTAATTGCCTCCTAACTGGTCTTTTATTCCTGCAATCTGTTCTTCACAGAACAGATCAGCGTAATCCCATTAAAATGTAAATTAGATCATGGCTCTCTATGCTTTCAACCATCCAATGGCTTCCCATTATTCTTAGAAAAACATCCAAAGGCTCACCTTAGCTTCTGAAATCTGACATGATTTTGGTTCTGGTTACCATCTACTCTGCCCTTTGCCCATTCTGCTGTAGCCACACTGCCCTTCTTGCTATTCCTCTAACATGCAACACATCTCCCATACCTCAGGGCCTCTGCTCCTACTGTACCTTTTGTCTGGAACTCTCTTCTACCTGATCTACCTGATACCTCATTCAAATAGTTTTCTGTTCAAATGTTACCCCTTGAGAGAGGTCTCCTCTGATTACCCTACCCATGTAAAACAGAACTTGAGTATCACACCCCTGCACTCTATCCTTTTAGCCTGCTTTATTTTTCTTCAAAGCACCATCATATGTGATGGTGCGTTATTTACTTGTTTTTTAATGGTTTATTGGCCATCTCTTAGCCCTAGAAAGTCCTTTCAAGGATTTTTTTTTTGTCTTGTTCATGACTCTATCTCCAGTACCTAGTACATGGGTATCTTATGCACCCAGTACATGGTTAAGTGCTCAATAATCATTTGTTGAGCAAATGATTGAATATAACTTTATGGCTCACTCTCATTAATAGGGGTCAAGGATAATAACAAGAATTTGAATCTATACAATTTAACTCACACCTGTTATTTTCATCAAATATATTAGCTTTCTTATTCAAATTAGTTTTTACCAGAGCTACAAACAGCTAGCAAAAATGACTGATTTATCATTTTAGCTCGCCCAATACAATATCTCATAGAAGTTCCTCTAAAGACTGAAAAATTTTGAGGGGAAGAAAACAAAGATAAAACAAACAAAAAAATTCAGAAAGTCTGGATCATTTAGGAATGAATATATGGGTTGTTTTGAATCAGAAAAAAAGGTTACCCTGTCAAGCAAATAGAAAGAGAAGCAGTGGTGATGGTACTACCTATAACTTGTACTTCAACAGTTAACACAGAAAAAAGCTTAGAGATGCTCTTTGGAAAACAGCTTTGAATATCCTTTTTGGTCACTGAAAGACACTTTTGATAGCTCAGAACCCAAAAATTACTCATTCTGCTGCATCTGACTCATAATTTCCTGTTAATCTCCCCCACCCCCTATGATACAAATCAATAGCACTGACTGGATCTGTTTTTCCATTTCATTCTAGCTAAAAGGAATGGAAATTTTTATAAAGAAGCATGCAACATGTCTAAATACAGCACTATTTATAGATCCCACAAATATGTGATCTAAAGAACAAAACAGGACCTCCTGATTGTGCACCAGCAAGTTAAGGATATTATCAGAAACCTTTGTATACATTCAGAAAATTTTGTACTTGAATAAGGAATTTAGAGAGTATATTAGTTAATATGTTTTTCTGTAGGCAGAAAAAGGACATAGGACTAGTCTAAAAGAAGTAGAATTTAGCATCTTACATTAAACATAACATATTCACAGACCTAACAATCTATTTCTCCTTGAAATATGTTTCTTTCACCTATACCTTTATCTAACGCAGATGCTATGAACATCACATTGGGTTTTTTCCCTCTTAAAGTATGAAAGATGGTTTATCACTGAAACATGATTTGATGAGTTAAGGTGGCCTTAATGTTTCCTAAAATAAAACCTGGAAACAGTCAAAACTAAGATTCTCTCATAATCTTGACGTTTTTGAGGTACCTTATCAAGAAAATGGAAATAAGACTCAAAAAATGATTGTGTTTGGAGGAATATGTTTTTAAATAACTAACCAACTGATTAGACTCAATTTTTAACACATAACCCCAGTAATTCTTCCAGTTGTTATCTCCACTGCTGTTTTTGATCAAGCTAAAAGGGCATCATATTAACTATTTATAAGTTTTCTCCAAATTACAAAGTACCTAAAGAAGAGTGACTTCTTCAGTTAAACACAGAGCTTACTGCAATTCAACATTTTTCTTCTTACTGCTGTTCATCCACAAACACTTTTGTTTAAGAAAACTGTGTAATATCAAGCATAGATCTGTCTTTTTCACTTACCTCTTTGTTCAAAATTACCAAAATGGGGTCATCACAATTACTATTACTACAATGGGGTCATAGTAATATAAAATGCTATTATGCAAATATAACCACTTTAGGTAAATGAATACTTACTAGAGCTTTCCTCAAAAAAAAAAAAAAAAGTATCATGGACTATTTTAAAAAGCACAAGAAAGAAGAGAAAAAGACACAAATTTAATAAAAACTGGAACATTAAAGAATAATTTTAATGCAATGTATTTAATTACTTGGAGTTTAAACCCTGGATAAATTGTCTGCTTTAATCACATGGCTAGGGTTACCTGGTCTATTAATAGTTTACAGGTGTGAAACCGTGTCTGCCAGAATTAATTAGCTAAAGGGAAAGTTTGTGTTAATTTCCAAATGATTCTTTTGCATATCGTAGCACTTGAATTAATCAAACTGAGATATTGAATTTAAAAGGATTCCCATAGTTTGGGAGTAAATCCTGAAATAACCTCTGTTTCTCTAATTTCACATTATAAATTTCAAATTAATACTTAACATTAACAACACGCTTTTGTTCATGTAAGGGACCTGTGCACACATGAGAAGGATACACATCAACATATTCACTATTGATTTGACACTTTTCAGGGTAAACAAAGTAAATCAACACACAGCGATAATACCATCACCCTAAGCCCAGCACAAGAATAATACCTAACACCTTATAAGAAAGCTGAATATTTCAGTATGAAACTAAATTCTAAACAGCCCAAACTGGACTTTAAGAAAAACACAAGATAACCTCTTTTAAGCCAGGAAAGACATAGGGAATAATTAACTTTTTACATAATACGTTACTTAGTAGTAACCTACTCATTATTCATTCAACAAATAATACTCACTAAAAGCCTGCTTGCTGAGTCTGTTCAACCTTTCAAAAGAGGCACTATTCTCTTAGAAATCAAGGTTTACTATCATTTCACAGATGTTTAATGCCATGCCTTCAGAACTTTCTAACTGTTAATAAGTTATTTTATATTCATATTAACAATTGAAAAAGTCAAGTACAAACAATAAATAATCAGAGCCAATTCTAATTTTAAAAGATTCCAATAAGTCAAACTACTACAATGCCTTTCACATAATTGAATGAATTTGCAAGAACTTAAAGAGGAAGGAAAGGAAAAGGAAAATGGAGAAAATACAGGAAAGAGGATAATTTTTTTTTTTGAGGAAGATTGGCCCTGGGCTAACATCTGTGCCCATCTTCCTCTATTTTATATGGGACACCACCACAGCACGGCTTGACAAGTGATGCATTGGTATGCACCTAGGATCCGAACCTGCAAACCCCGGGCTGCCAGAAGCGGAGCACGTGAACTTAATCGCTATGCCACCAGGCTGGCCCCGAAAGAGGATAATTTTTAAAAATTCTCCTTGATTCTAATAAAGAAAAAAAAAACTGTCACTGGAAATGTACTATTACTATTTTTTTCATATCACATACCTTGGTCTCTGTGACTGGCCTTGACTTGGGGTTTCATCTACCCCTGGGAGACCACTGTTGGATTCAAACCTCTTTGAAGCTTCACTTTTTCTCACTAATTGTGAATGAAAAAGGAATAGCACAGGTGATAAAAATATGAAGTAATCTTATTTAAAATTCAAGCACTTAGCAGACATATAATCTTACAAATCATATTCATATAGCCAAATTAATGACATAATGTCATTAAACTCTTTAGAGGTAAATCATGTTTTGATTTTGGTTTTTTTTTTTTGCAGAGGAACACTGGCCTTGAGCTAACATCTGTGCTCATCTTCCTCTATTTTGTATATGGGATCCCACCACAGCATGGCTTGATGAATGGTGCATAGGTCCGCACCTGGGATCTGAACCTGCGAACCCCAGACCGCCGCAGTAGAGCACGCGAACTTAACCCCTGTGCCACTGGGCTGGCCCCAAGTCATGTAATTTTTAAAGACAATGAATTATTTCCTCTATTATAAAACTGACTACATTGTTGGTTGATGAAACTGCTACTAAGCTCCTATAACACTGTTAAAATGAGTAACTTGCAGCTTTTTATAATTTTTAAATTTTATATAGAATTATTCTTTTGGTATCTTATATCTCAATAGAAAAAGAAGAACAACCATGGTTTCTTGAAAACATTTTGCTTGTTCAGATCCTTCTCACCTTGTCTGAAATCTGATTCAGAGGATATAATAGATGGACTTTCACTGGAGGTACTAAAGATATCACTGTGGTAAGTTTTGTATCTTCGAATTGGTTCTAAAAGGATTAAAACAAAAAAATTAGAAGGCAAACTCATTAGCTGTTCCACACAAATCAAATCAAATATTATTTTACTCTTGTGAGACTAGGACATTTTATATATTGCTTTAATTTTACCAATTGCTGGATGGTATTCAAACAATGTGATTCCAATTTTGAGGCAGTGTGGCATACTGGGTAAGAGTCTGGAGTCTGATGACAGATTGCCTGGGTTTGAATCTCAGCTCCACCACTGGCTAGGTGGGTGACCTCAGGAAGGTAATTTAACCCTCCTGTGACTCCTCTTCTTCAGCTGAAGAGAGGGTAGAATAATAGCGCACCTCTCACAGTATTGTTGTGAGCATTAAATGAATTCATACATGAGAAGCTCTTAAAGCAGAGTGGATGCTATATAACATCATCATGAACAAGTAGTTTTTGAATGCTTACTATGTGTAATTCTTTGTTAGGTGCCATAAGGGATAAAAAATCTAAAGACACAGTCCCAAGCTCAAATAATTTAAAATGTAGAAGTACAAAATACTTAATTCAAGACAGGATGTTTAGTTCCACCAGAATGAGATGAACAAGCATGGGGGGGTGGGGTGCAGGCGCGACTGTGTAGGGTTGTGCAGTGTGTGCTCGTATGAGGGGGGCAGGGCCCCACTAAACTCTAAATTCTACCTTCTAAATGTTTCCCACTCGGCCCCTCTTCTTCATACTCATGATCACGATCACAGATCACTATTCCTCTCACGCCTGGAATACTTCATGTGTCCTAGATTCCCCCTTCTGCAGTCTTGCTCATCTCATATTATAATTCACATTACAGAGAGTGAACTTTTCAGAAACAAAAATCTGAGCATATTGCTATATTTCTTAAACTTCTTCAAACTAGAGTCTTTAAGATACAGTTTAAAAACTCCTTAGCTTGGTATTCAAAGCCTTTCACAACGTGGTGCCCAACTACATTTATAGCAGTGGCTCTTCATTTTGTGAAGTGACTGATTCACTTACTCGAATCAGACGAAAAGTATAGACCCCTCTCCTCTCACTCCCCAAACATACATATAGACAAACATTTAAATAGAACTTTAAAAACGCAATCTGGGTAAAACCCTTGTTCCATGGCCTCATTGCCATCCACTTCTCCAAATACACTCTGCACTCATGTTCCTGAATTTGCAGATAAACAAAAGCATATAAACTTTTATGATCCTTCCTGAAAGATACTCTCTCTGTCAGGAATGCTGTCCCCCCTCCCCGCCCCTTTTCTTTACCTGAATACTTTTTCTTCTTCCTTTAAGACAAGCCTCACTTTCTACACAAAAGCTTTCATGACCACATAAAGGCTGTTAGACATTGCTTCTCTTACTTTAAACTGCCTTATGCATAACTAATTGCAAGTCTTCCACTGCCTAATAGTTCCCTCTCTATTTGTTTGTTTCCTCTACCTGAATTATAAACTCTCTGACAAAAAGGATTGTGTCTTTTTTAGATGTACCTCTAGTATCTAGGAAGTTTCTGGTGCACAGCAAGCACAAAATAAATATTTTCTGAGTGAATATGAATGAACGGATGAATGAGTTGAAGAATATAACTGTTAAACAAAAGTCACAGATGACCTTTAAGAGGACGATTTCCATTATAGACAGGTCAAAGGCAAAATCAGAAAGGGTTAAAGGACTAGATGGTAAGAAAGTGAGAAAATGAGTATACACTATTCTTTCAAGTTTGAGGGTTTGAGAAAAGAAAAAGATTAAAAAAAATAGATTGAATGAGTTATCAGGGTCGTTTTGGCAAAGTGGAATGTCTGAGCGTGATTTTAGGTGGTGGATAATAAGCCTGTATGTAGACTGGAGGAGACTGAAGGTGCAAATGATAGTGGGGAAAACTGATGAAAAAATGTGAAGGAAACATGAGGAGATGGAAAAAATCCAACGAACACTGGAAGGTTAGTTTCGCAAGAAGAAAGAAGCTTTTCTTCTTAAGAGAGAGAAATGATGGACAAGAGAAGGAGTGAAAATACGGAGGGAATCCCAAGATACTCACTTCAGAAAGTTGCCTTGCTCCTAGCAATTTTAAAAAGTGAATCACTTCCGGGAAGCCAGTTTGGCTGGGGTCTTGAGAAGAGTAAAGAAATTGTGCAGTGAAGAGTGAAGAGTCAGCAAAAACCACATGAAAGCTTTTCTGTGGCCATGAGAGTTTAGATTAGGTTAGAATGCATAAATTTTATTGGAACAAATCAGAATGGTTTTGTGGCTTTTTCTTGGTATTAGAGAAAGTAGACCATGGGAAGTACCTAGAAATGAAGAGTGACATGGGATATATGGCAGCAGATAATAAGGTATGTGAGGGATTCTTTCTGACTAGTTTGCAAACTTGAGGTCAGAGACTTCACAAAATTAATTATTCCTTGTGTTAGAAGGTGTTCAACAGAGATTGTTAAAAGGAAAAGAGATGAATGCATGAATAAAATAGTTAAACAGCACCATAGGAACCAGGATGGAGATGATGGGCTGGAAGAATCAGCAGGTCATGCTGAGACAAAGGATAGGATTCATGCTGAGACAAAACTTTAAATAAATGAGAGGAGTTGAAGGATAAATGAGTGGCCACGGACTTGATGGAGAGGAAGTTGTGCCTTGTTCCTATGACAATGTTCACCTGGAGAAGTAGGAGTAATATAAGGGGAGTCCTACTTTGTCCAGCTTTGTATATCGTGAACATGAGTATCAAACAATACTCTAATTAATGGAAGGTTTTGGAATTGAAAATTCAAGTATTTACCAGTACTTTTTTAAAACGATTCCATTCTACCACAGGGAAGTCTTATTTATGGTAAAATGAATAAGATAATTTTCAACAAATTCCTCTGGTTTAAGATGAATGTGATTTGAAAAGATTGTAGAAGCCTTCAAACAATAGTTTTATCTAATACTATTTAAATTTAATGAACACAGTTAAATGGTTCCTTAAGAAGAACTGCTATTTTGAAGGGGCACCGAAAAACTTTTGGTTTTATTGTTATAGAACGCCCATGCTAAATTTTTGTTGGCTTTTCGCAAGGAAACTTGACCAAATTACAAACCTGGCATTGCAACATACAAGACAGTGAAACCATCAAGGCCAAGGATAGGATCCAAATGTACAGAGGCAGTGTGGTTTTACCTTACAAAGAAAGGTAGGAAGTCGCAATAAGTCTATTCAGTAGACAGAGTAGAGAACTTTAGTCACTTGAATATCATGCCATGCAATAACAATTTTGTGCCCCATATTAAATAAATTTACTGCTTCATAACTATTTCTGCAAAGTGGCTGTAAGACAGTAAATAAATTTGAATTTGAACTTCCATTCTTTGGTGGTGCTTTATAATTGTTCTTATATTATTTCATGTGTCCACATGCTCTCTTTCTTGCTAGCCTATGTTTTGCTTCTTTTTTCTTCAGTTTACTCTGACAACACCAGTAAATTTTTTTCAATTCTTGGGTTCCTTCTGCAAGACAAATTAATGTAATTTTGACAAACCTCTCTGAAAAATATAACAATAAATCATCTTCCCTTGATGAACTACTGGTCTGTAAGTGTTCTCAGTACCACACCTATGACGCTTTACTGCTTTATAGTAATAGGGTACTCGCACTCCAGAGACATGAACTGGGTGAAGCTTGGCAGGACTATTAGAGGGTAGGAAGACTTTTTTTTCTTCTAAGACTGGGGTAGGAGTAGGGTGTCTGTGTTAATTAAAGTGGTAGGAATCTTTTCTGTGAGCTTCTTGTCGTCTGGAATGTATCTTTTAAAATGTTAGCCATGTTTCTTTCATGTAATGACATGGCAGATATAACCAGATTAAAGTTCTTAGGCAATATTTACTACTCAGTCATGCTTATAAGAAAGTTTAGCCCTGTGAAGTATGAGCTTTCCATTTCCGAATTAAATAATAAATTTAACTGTTTCAGGAATTATTATAAATTACACACCCTTTACCAAGAGCATCTTGCATGTGTATATATGGAGAGGCACATTTTCTGTGCTCACAGATGATTTTGGGCAGGAACATTTGTTGGCTTTCTGAGATGACCTACATAAAGGCATCCGGTAGACACTAAGCAGACAGAGAGCGGCTTTCTTCCTCTGCTCTGGTCTGCAGAAGGGTAATCCCTAATCTTCCATGAGGTGTCCTAATACTATTAATAATTTTTCTTTTTGGAGGATCCAGACACCACAAATATATTTTCTCTCTATGTTTAAATGTATAATCCTAGCACTTTAGATTTGGTCCAGATTCCAGGGACGTGCTACTAACTAGGTGATTAAAAAAAGGAAAAACCAACTTTCTATTATCAAAACTTCTGAACAGACACAAAAACAGAGAGTACAATAAGTCCTCATGTACCCATCTCCCAGTATCAACAAAATCTAGCGACTGTTATTTTACTCAGAAAATGTCAGACTGTTTTTTACAAAGAGATGCTCCTGAGTATTTATAGAATATTGCAAAGCTTTCTGAATGCCAAAATTCTTGAATCATATGCAATGCACCTCTTAAGAATATTCAAATACACATTTTATAAAATGCACATGTGGCCACTTTCATTGCAATGTTAAAACGGTAATAGCAAAATTTTAAGCTTTCACCATTACAACTGCAGAACTGAATTTATTTGCCTTTTGTAAAATAAAATTAGACTCAATATCTAATTTGTTGGTTTGCAGATTTATTTTCTCAGCTGGTAAACATTTAAACGAAGCCTACATTGTACAAATCAATGTACTAGGGTCCATTTAGGGTCATAATGTTTTCTCATTTCACTAAACAATTTCCTTCAGTTTGACTTCCTATGAGTACTTAGTTTTCAGATGTGGAGAATGGAGTCGTAGGAAAGAATCTTGTGTTAGAAACAATAATGAGTGGAAAAGAACAAATGGGAGAGTAAAATCAGCCTGGAAACATGTCACCAAAAAGAAGCATCAAATTGGGGGTGTGAATATGTGTATATAAACACATAAAACACACAGAAATATCCTCTCTCCAAAAAACATTCTGTGGAATAGTGGTAAGAGAATGAGAAGAACAGGGACTACAGAAGAACGACTCAAAGAATTAACATTTGGATAGAAGTCTAGTTATAGAGATTCTATAATCATACATACTCTGACAATTGAAGATATCTTTTAATTTCTAGTACTATTTTACCATAATTAAGGGTATACTATTTTTTGTCAGAATACAGGGTACAAAAACCTGACAAATATTTTATTATCCTTTAACTGTAATCTAATCCTCTAAACAAAATTCACTCCAACTCTAATATCATTGACTCCACTTATACAGTTAAAGTGTTTTGTCATAAGTTTGTGACGAGTCATATTTTCCACCACCACTTAACACTTCAAACATACAAAGTTGTGGCATGTGATCATGAACACTACACTTTTAATGTTTAGGAGATTATGAAGACATGCATGATATTCTGAGCTTACACACAGCTATTTCAGATGAAATGTTCAAATCTACAATCTTCACATTAAAATGAATCTAAGCCAGTACAAACTGTAATCTAAAAACACCATTTACAAGTGACACATATTCAAGCTCAGACAAGTAACAAGGAGAAAGTGAGACTCAGCCAATTGCAACATCAGGAATTAAATAACCACTTTTACCTTGGCATTTCTTTACCTTTAATACATGACTCAAATTACAGATACAACTTTCAAAGAGAAATGCACTAAAATTACTGGTTTTGTAGCTCAGAACTATAAAAAAAATTAAAAACCTTGCATTTTTAAGGTGATGGGCCCTAACGAATAAAATACTTCACTTTTCAAATAAAGCAAGAGAAACACAAATAGTAACATTATGTACCCATGTATGAAGTGTTTTTCTCTTCAGGAGATTAATTTCTAGAGATTAGAGATTGTACCTTTTACGTGTTCACTAGAGTCCACTGGTATTCTGTATTACACCATGCTGCCTGATTAAATGAATAGAATATATTCTAAAATCCCTTGAGAGCTAGACATGATCAATAAAATTCTTAACCAGGAGGAAGAGAACTCATGCAACCATGAATATATATAAGTGAGGAAGGATATACGGAGAAATGCTCTGTAAATTACTTTATAGACAAAAAATTGAGGCAGAGTAGGAATGACAAAAAAATGGACAGTCTCCAAGTTTCTCTAGAGGGGTCTTATGTAATGTGGTAGCCGCAAATCTGGGCCATGACTTGCATCTGGGCTGGTTGTACCACTCTTCTAGCATCCTCCAGGATCTTCCACTGTTAGGACTTCACTGCCCCCTATGAAGCTTTCAAACAGTACAGAGTTCTAAAGAAAACTGATCGCATTTGCTGTTGGTAGGTCAGGCTATGACTGACAAGTATGTGATTTTTCTCTTAGAGGTGGACAAAACAGAGGAGAAGTAGAGGGATTTCTCCTCACTACACATATAGTTCATCAGAGAATACTGTTGTATCCAATATCTGAAATAACTCCACTGAATATATAAAAATTCTGTAATAGCCACATTGTTAATACTCAGTTTACATTAACAAATACTTGTTGAGTATCTATTATATGTCAGGTTTAGTGGTAGATGCTAAGGATACAGCTATGAATTAGACCAAGCAAAATTTCTAATGTCTATAGAAGAAGAAACAAGCTCCTCGAAACAAATAATTTCAATAAAAAACACAGGTCATCATCGTAAACTGGGAAGGTGAGAGAAAGCTTCCTGGACTAGGCAATGCCTGAAAGTTTTGACAGTTTTAGGGCAGGAAGCTGTATGAATAAAGGCATGGAGATATAAAATGGCCTGTGTGGAGGGAGGGTGGGTGGAAGGGACAGTGGGAGGATGAGAGAGAGAATGTGTACATGGTGTGTTGGAGTGAGATGTGAAATGGGAAATGCTCAAGGATGAGACTGGGGACACAATCACGGAGAGCCTTTTTTACCATGATCTAAGGAGCTAGAATTTTATCCTGCTTAGATGATGGAAAGTTATTAAATGGCTGAAGGCAGAGAAGAAATATATTCAGATTTGCAGGGCAGGGAAATGGAGGACAAATTGTAAGTGAGAGATCAATTTAGAAAGCTATTTCCACAGTCCACGAGCAACAGGGAAATGGAGAGAATGGGATACAATGAAGAAATATTCTGGAGGCTAAAATTGCTGGGTCTTAAAAATTGCAAAGATACCCACTGCTAATAAGACCCATTTTAAATCTTTTTAAAATATATCAAAATCCATGCTTCTCAGAAGATGTCTATGTCAAAACCAAACTGGGTCTATGTTATCTATATATGAGTTAGATTTAAATGAGGTCCCTAATTTCTGATAAAGTAGCCTATGGTTTCTGTGGACTCTAAATTCAGTATTGTGTTATTATGAACATAGACACCAGAAAGTTTGTATTGGTTTCACCTTTAACCTTCTTTAGTGTTTAAAAATGCAATTTCATTTTTTCCACTTGGATAAATCAAAAGAAAAATAAATGTTCATTCTCAGTTGTATTTAAACTAAAGAACAATTTATTGCACACCTCTTCTCAAATGCTTCTCAAACCAATCTTTCCTCAATTGAACACTGGTATTTTATATGGACTAACTTTACATGAGAATGATCTGAAGTGGCACTATTCTAGCATGGTGGCCAGTAGCAACATGTAGCTATGTAAATTTAAATAAAATATTCACTTCCTCAGTTGCACTAGCCACAATGCAAGTGCTCAATAGTCACATGTGGCTTGTAACAACTGACTTGAACTTTGTAGATACAGAACATTTCCTCCACTGAAGAAGTTCTATTGGACAATGCTGATCTAAAATAGAAATCTCTTTAATATTCAGCCCTGGAAACATAGTAGGCCCTTGATTCTTTTTGGCTGACTAAGATATTGAATCCATCTCTAATAATGTATTCTTCAGAGATACAAAATATATTTGCATCTTAATATAATAAAGTCATTAATATCTGAAATACATGTGATATTTGACCAGTATCACATAAAATCCCTTATTTATATTTACCTCCTTGGAACTGATATGAATGAAATAGAAACTGAATACTAAAATTATTTATTTTAGTTTATGGAATAATCCAAATAACTCAATTATAAATATATATAATATATATATATATACTTTTTTTTTTTTTTTTTTTGCTATTCAAAGAGAAATAATGTGGAAAATAAAAACTGAATAGTTCATCTTTACCAGTTTTGGATTTTAGGAAAGAGAGAAGTTTTGAAAAAAAATTTCTCTCTCCATAAAATGTCACTAGAAGTATCCTACGTGATGAACAGTATCATTTATGAGTCCACCCTTGCTTCTCTGAAATGTAACTATAAAAATGTATGAACTTTCAGATTCAATCTTCTCATGGAAATGAAACATTAAGGTGCCTCAATAATGAGAACAGGCTCACATACTTGAGTGTTTACATATTCTAGTTGCACAACACAGAGTTTCAGCTGTATTCACAGGGCTGTCACAGAACAGCAAAACCAGGCTAGATCAGAGATCACAGCATTGAAAGAAAGGAAACAATATTTAATTTTGATGTAAAGTAGATTGACTTAAAACTCCTTAAATAAATAATATTTAACCATTGTCACTTTTGTAGGATTTAATTATATCTGTTCTTCATACTTTCCCTTCCAGTATTATACAGAATGCAGAGGAGTTTTAACCTTCGGAAACAAATGCTATTCATGGTCCCACCCAGGGTGTGGAGTGCTGTTCATACTATACTCACAGTACTGGTTCCAAGTCAATTTCTGACAGTCAGGAATGTGCTGCCAACCCACAGAGCAATGGATAGGGAGTGTGTGATAATTACATCACAAGAGAGATGGCGACAGATACTCCTATTAGAAAACAGATAATTTTCCAGATTTTGAGATGGAGTAAAGAAAGGTGGAAAAGAAAATACTGGGAACAAGGAAGAAAGACAAAGAGTAGAATAAGACAGTCCTATGGTGGGGCTGGCCTGGTGGTGCAGTGGTTTAGTTCACACTTTGGCAGCCCGGGGTTCGCGGGTTCGGATCCCAGGCGCCCGCCAACACACTACAGCGCCGTCCCCCATAAAGTAGAGGAAGATGGGCACAGATGTTAGCCCGGGGCCAGTCTTGCTCAGCAAAAAGAGGAGGATTGGCAATGGATGTTAGCTCAGGGCCCGTCTTTCTCATGGGAAAAAAAAAAAAGATAGTCATATGCTAAGGTAAGAAAAAGTGAAATGAAAAGAATAAAGCAAAAAGAAGAGTGACATCAAATTTTAAAACTAGTTTCTACGAGAGAAACCTGTTGTGTTTCTTCCCACCCCTTCCTGACTGCTTTATGTATGTAGAGAACTATCTGAAAGGTTAAGTGTTAATAATCATAGTAATAATCTTATATTTGTAATTTTAAAACTTCAACTACGGTTTCTTTCTCGGGATCTTTTTTGTTCCTAACTTTCTTATTTTGTTCCCAAAGAAATCAGAGCACTCAATGCCAGCCACTACTTTTTGGTAGTTTACTCCATTTATCTCGTCACCTACAGGATAACCATCTTACAGATGCTACCGTGGTATACCCCGTCAAAACACTATTTACCACAATAGAGCATTTGACACAAGGGAGCTCCATCTTAACCCCCATCCAGTGTGGTTTACGGCCGAAAGAATGAAAAGAGCCTCATTTCGAGCCTTTCTTTCATTATACTATCTTGTTTTACTGTATAAAAAATAATATAATTTTATTAGGAATAGACTTAAGTGGTTTGTTAGGCGGTTAGTTGAATGTCCAACTTCCCAGGCAGTAATAAAGTTTTCCTGACAATGTATCTGAAATGTATCTTGTTTCTGGTTGAAATCAGAATGGCAGAGTGGAAGAAATCTTATTCTGGAGCTCAAGACACCTAGATTCTAAATTCAGCTCTATTATGAATTATGATGTATCTCCTTTGGCAAACTATCTATTCTGGGTCTCTGAAAACGAGATGTTTGGTTTAAATGGTATCCAGATTCCTTCCAGTACCAAACTCAAAGATTTTAAGGTCTGTCTGGTCTCCTCTATGCTAGCTGGCTGGTTGATGTTGTCAGCTGAGATGCTATGGAAGTGATTTAGGTAAAGGTTCCTTTCAAATGTAGTGGGAAATCCTTAGACTGGAACTCTGAAAACTGTGATGGAAATCTCAATCTCCCATAATGATGGAAACTCTAGCAGTGACTAGTTAGGTAATCTTGGGGACGCTGTTAAATCTTTACAAGTTCAGGAACATTGGGCTCTATGCCCTCTTCTAATTCTAAAATTACTAATACCCAGTAGCAACTGCCAAATTTAAAGATCATAAAAATTGCACAGAACATTATTAATATTTTAAAATGCTTTAAGACAAGAATGTTTAAAAAGAAATGTGTACAAGAAAATGTGTACATTAGTGATATCCACTGTTCTGCCTGATTTATCACACATAAAAGGCATCTGTGGGGTCTACTTTTCATGAGAATTAAATGAGATAAGTGGGATTTATATTATTTTCTATTCTTTTTTCTTCTTTGCATACTAGCTAAAATCTTCATATTAGCAATCTGCACTTTTGCTTGCACAGCTAACATAAATTATCTCATTTTTAGAAAAAGATGGCAGAGCATAAACCAGCAAGTTATTCAACTATATAACTAATAAGAATTATTGCTTTTGAATTCCAAAATCAAACATTCCTTTCAAATAATGCTTTTAGTCTAAGCAAACATAATTTATTACTACTTAGAAGTCACTACACAATAATGCAGTTTACTTAAGGTGGCGTAACCATTTCCAATAATAAACCAACATTTTCAAGGTGTTTTGTTTAACTTGGTTATATATACTCTGGGGGAAAATGGGTAGATTCTTTGTGGGATCAAATGCTTTTGAAAACTCTTCAACAGCAAAGAAAGATTTCAGGATGGAAATTGTCCTGTATCAAACAATTCAAAGCATATTTTATTTTTAAAAAGAAATCTTTTCCTTTTCTTGTATCTCTTGTAATGAATTTAAAATTCCTAAGTCTGGAAATTTTGTTTGATAACAAGTTACCATTTTTAACAAATAAGGGTCTACAAAGATTATACATCATCTTTGCAGATATATATGCATATTTGGAAACAAGGTGGTCTATTTGCACACGTGTGCACGCACACATTACCTGAGAAGATAAAAGGCTCATATGCAAACTAGAACATAATTTGGCTTAATACTCATCTTATAGGTAATCAAAAAACATCACCTATTCAAACAAGGTATATTAAATAGACTATCATAGCAATATTCAACAGATTAAATATATTTTCATGAATGTTTGATTTCTTCACTGTTTAATTCTCAAACCAAGGTTCAAGTGTAAAAAACACTTTCCTCAAGCTTCACTAATCCACAGTACTATTAACTTACCAAATATTAAGTCAAGTAATTTTTTGAAACATCCACATGAGAACATCAGAAATTATGATTTTATTTTTAATATCACAAGTTAAGCAAAGATATTACTCAACCTCTTAAATGTTAGAAACAGTCATCTATTTTGGTATGTATCTTCACTATTTATATTCTGAGACTATCATAATTTTATCTATTTGAATTATTGAGGGTTTTTTTTTCCCCACAATGGGCAAGATTTCTTTACATAAGTGTCTCTGTGAGGGCATACTCATAAAAAGGTCAGGCTAAATTATTACTCATATGCTAGTTGTTGTGCAACACTAAATAGTCACAAAATACAACTTCTGAAAGGGGTGACTTCATTTTAAAGCTACATGAAGTGCCTACTCTTTGCTATCACAACTCTAAAGATTTACTGATCAGAGGTAGACAGAGAAATCTTGTATAAAACAAATTAACCTATTTCTGTGAAGCACATTTTACAGAAGCAGTAACTTAGACTTGGAGCGATTAAGCCTAATTGCTGAAGTGAGACTCACATAGCTATTGAATGGAGTAAATAACTCAAAACTAGGCTGTCTGACTCTAAATCTATAAACTTAAGTATTATGATTTTAAAACTATTGATTTAAAACTTCATTCCAGACCAAACAAATTATAATCTCCAGGAGTTGTGTCCCAAAATTTTTTTTGAAGCTGGTGGTTTGGGAAGCACTGCACCATCACCATGCTACTCTGCCTCCCTAGGATGGCTGATTTTGATGAATGTCGTCTCATTTCCGTGAAACAGTCCTTTACAGAAGCCTCCCACGAGATAGTGCAAGAGAGACAGTGCTGTGGAGGACTAAAAAGAAGGAGAAAACATGGCTCTTGCCCTTGAGAAGCTTACAATCTAAAAGTATACTGCCCAAAATACTGAGAGACTACAAAGTGACAGGACTGGGCATGCAGAGTAGGGATGACTTTGTGGAAGCAGGGCACTCTGATTAGGGTTTTGGTGGAAGGAAGAACAGAAACTGACAGAGAAGAAGTAAAAGACTAACCTGGGTACAAAGGTTTGCCAGGGGAAATAAGACTTGTGGAATGGTTTACTAACCCATCTTTATTTCAAAACAAAATTTTAAATATGTCAATTCAATTCTCTCTCAAACACAGACAAAATTACTAACCTTCTACATTCATGGCTTCTCTCAGAACCTGAAGTTTCTTCTGTCTCTCTCGGATTCGGTCCAAAGCACTTGATATTGCTGAGGAAGTGGGTAATTCTCGCGTGTGAAACATTGGATCCATTTTCTGAGGGCCAAAGATATCCAAGGCTATGCTTCCATCTGAGTATCTTGCCTCCTTTTTTCTAGGAGTAGTTGAAGTCCGCACTGTTACTGCCTCAGGGAGACAGTGTCCATATCTGCCAGTCTCCCCAGGAGAGAAGTCTCTGTCAGCTGTGCAAAGCAAGTCCATGGATGAAGCCCAAATCTTCTTCTTGGGAAGCACATCAATGCCAGGGGTAGCTTTTTTTTCTGGGTCACTAGTTTTGAACTCGTAAGGGGAGCAAGTATTTTCAGAATCTTTGTGTCCAGAATTATTATCTGATGAAATGTCCTTGAAATAATCTTCCTCATCTTGTGTGTCTCTGATGGACAGAAATCCCATAGATTTACTAAGCCCTTTGTGAAGAAAGGTCTGATGAGAGAATGGAGACTTGTGTATGTCTAGTACATCAGAAGTAGAGCTTCTTCCTGGAATGATAAGAATCTATCATGTATGCACAGAATTTTTAGAAAATAACTGGAATGTAACCTTACTACTGAAAATGAAAGTGGTAGCAATTTTTAAAATTCTCAAAGTGGAGGATCAAAGATGAAATGGGATGGTGGTGCTTGTGACAGTGGAAGTGGAAATAGACGCTATGCTTGTATAACTTTTCTTTGTCCATTGTTTCTCATCTAATGAAATCAATAATATATGGAGCTTACTTTTTCGAGTAGTATTATTTTATATTCATCAAAGGTGAATTATTTGGTTCTAAAAACATGAAAGTTTCTGATACTATCCAGTTTGGTAGAATATTAATTATCCATGAAATGATTTGGGGTAATAACAGAATGTATGGTGTACTCTTTTAACTTCTAAAGGTATAATTTGAATATGTATTACTTCCATACAAAGCCTGGTACTTTCTGGTTATTTAAATAAATGTATTTAAAGAAGAAACAAAGAATTCTTGCTATATTCTGAATAAAAAAGATTGTAGCATTTGCAATTCTTAAATATCCAAGTTTTATTATGATTAGATATGTTTTTCAAAAATTTGATTGCCTGAAATCCAGATAATTTGATTGTGTTTAAATTATGTAAGAAATTTAATTTTTCCATGGCAGATCATCACGTACTAAAATAGTTTTTCCTCTCGAACATAACGTATCAATATTTGGCCATTGGAATAAAGTACCAATTCTTATTCTTTAGTCCTTGATGCAGTTAAAGCCAGTAAGCCATTCTAATTTTTTTAAGACAGCAGCCTGTAGATGAATTGAGACAGCAAAAATGTCCAACCAGAAATTAATTTTTTGAATACATAGATTCAACAACAAAAAATCATATATATATGGCTCCACCATTGAAAAAAGACATGTAGAAAAATACTTTATAGTTTCTAACCCAACAGCCCATACACTCTGAAGATTTCCTGTGGAACCCTCTGTGATCCCACTTTGATATTAATTCATTTAAAGAAGTCAGTTGCCTCTTCAGAGTAACAACTACAAGCTTTAATTCTCTGACCACAAATTTTAGAAATTTTGACCTTAAAAATCTTAGAAAAGTGAACTCATTTCAGAATGGCAACAAATAATGGCTTACTTGAGAATCAGATTCAAGCATTTTGCTTTTCTTTCAACCCATCTTCCCCTGAATATGGATCCACTTAAGTGTAAATAAGGATAACATCAATTTGGGACATGTCATATGAAGAACACTGAGAAATATACCACACCACATCCAGACACATAGATTGTCACAGACTCTAGCTCTAATCTAAGATAATTTAAAGCTGATAAACATTTGTCTATGTTACAATATTTTAGGGGTAAATTAAACTCTTAAACAAACCACATATTGAAACTCATTAATTTAAAATTTTATTAATAAACAGAGAACAGAGATATTCTTGAAAATTGATAGACTACATTAGATAAAAAATAAGAATTGAAAGGATTTAATGATCATACAACCATAGATGAACTCTATAATCTGCCTTCTTGTACTATGAACAAGTAGTTAAGACCTGAAGAAAATCAAACACGTAGGTATTTTGGCAATACCATAAATTCTTGGTCAACTACTGTGGGCACTAACATTATGTGTTAATAGTAAGTTCACTCACTTTCCACAATGACTGCTTCACTTTTCCTCCTCCTTCAAATTTCCCACCTTAACTCCCTCCTCTCTTTGATCTGATGATCTTATCTCATATTCCACTAAGAAAACAGAAGCTGTCAGAAGAGAGCTTTCTCATTCTTCCATGACTAATTCTACACTTCTACCCACATCTGCAAATCTTTTCCCTGTTTTCTCAAAGGATGAAATTTCCTACCAGTTGATGGCCAATACCCAATGTGTTCAATTTCCTCCTCCTTTTATTTTATCAAAGATTTTATTTCTTCAGTTAACTTCTCCCCTTTCTGCTTCCATCTTCATAATCCTCCCTTTCTAGTGAGTCATTTCCATCAGTATACAAACATCCTCTTAATATGTCCATAATAAAAACAAAACTAAACAAAATTTCTCCCCTATTACCACATTTCCCTCTAGCTACTGCTGTCTCCAATTTCTCCCTTCCCATTCATTATTCTACCCACATTAGTCAACTTCCAACTCCTCCACACCTTGGCAACTCTCGTCATGTATCACTAATGACCTCCTAATTGCCAAATCCAATGGACACTTTTGTATCCCTATCTTACTTATTTCTTAGCAACAACTGATAATGATTCTGTTAGTGCCCTCGACATGATTCCACTCCTAGTGACCCTGTGTATGGCAGAGCAGAACCCTCCTTGGTCTTTTTGTGCCATTCTCTCATCTTCCAGCACTGTATCAGACAATGCTCTGCTGCTATTCATATGGTTTTCATAGCTAATTTTTTCAGAAATGGGTGGCCAGTTCCTTCTTCCTAATCTATCTTAGTCTGGAAGCTCTGCTGAAACCTGTCCACCATGGGTGACCCTGCTGGTATTTGAAATACCTGTGGTGGCGGTGAGAGCACTGAATCTTAACCACTAGACCACCAGGGCTGGCTGATAGTGATGACAATCCCTTAAAGAATCACTTTCCTCTCTTTACAATCCTGGTTTCCTCCTACTTTTAGATTGCTCAGTCTTAGTCTTTCCCTTTTCCTCCTCTTCTACTAGATATCCAAATGCTGGATTTCCTCAAGTATCAGTTTTGAACCCCATCTTTTCACTCTTTCCTTATACAATTTCATCTATTACCAAGGTTTTAAATATTATCTACATACTGACAACTCCTCAATTTATATTCTTGGCAGTGATCTCTTCTGGGAGCTCTAATCTTATATAATTGGAACTTCTACCAGTATATCTGAGAAGCACCTCAAACTGAACATGCTTAAAACTAGTCTTTTACTTCCCACATCCAGAGATGTTCATTCCACCCGAGTCTTTCAATTTTAATAAGTGACACCTTTATCCAACTGATTGCTCAGAACAGAAATATGGGCACCATCCTGAAATCCTTCATCTTCCTTATTCCCCAAATCAAACCCATCAGGAAGTGCTGGCTACTTAAATTCTCAAAGATATCTTACCCCATGTGATTATTTCCAATTCCACTGGCATTGCCCTATTCCTAATTATCACTTGGCTAGGTGACTGCAATGGCTTCCAGATAGGCTTACTGCTTCTTTATCCAACTATCTACCACTCAGCAGCCAGAATGATCTTCTCAAATATAAATTCTATGATGCTACCACCCTGTTTAATAAGTCCCAAAGGCATACTATTAGACTCTAAATAAAATCTAGACTCTTCTCAGGTCTGCCACTTGAATCCTTTTTAGTTTCATCTCCACTTCCCTTATTCCACCCAGGCCACAGGTTTTTTGTTTTTTTCTGTTCGGCTCTCTTATATGTTTGGGCCTTCGTATACACTGTTTTCTCTGCCCTGAATGGTCTACTTCAGACCTTTCTCATGGTTAGTTGTTTCTTATCCTATAGTTTTAAATATGACTTCTTCAGTGAAGCCTACCTTGACTACTATTGAAATAGATCACTATCCAAATGTATCATGAGTCTATTCCACTTGTAACAGGTAAATTTATCATTCTCTTTTGGGTCATTAGTATTTACTGATAATATTTTAATGGGTCATATCTCTGGTACCCTAAGAGAGCCATGTCTTCTCGCTAGCCTTAAAATTAAAATTTCAGAATGGCAAAAATTAATTGCTGGGCCAGCCCCAGCAGGCTAGTGGTTAAGTTCAGCATGCGCTGCTTCAGTGGCCTGGGTTTGATTCCTGGACGTGGACCTACACAGCTCTGTTAGCAGCCATGCTGTGCTGGCGGCCCACACACTAAAAAAAAAATAGAGGAAGACTGGCACAGATGTTAGCTCAGGGTGAATCTTCCTCAACAACAACAAAAAAACAAAACCAAAACTTAATTGCTAATAAAGAGGCTCTTGGATAACTACTGCCTTATAAATGCTAGGTTTTTATTATCTTTGTGGAAATTAGTAGAAATAAAAATATTTCAGTTCATATTTATTAAAAGTCCAGAAAGTTATCATTTTAAATTCTGTAAGGTAGTACAAAACTATAATGAAAATAATTCATTTACAAGTTTGCACTAACTTCCTACTCTGTTTCTACAAAATATGCCAAATTTAACTATGGTTCAATTTGCTCTATATGTTTGAAAATCACTTTATGATAACTAACTTAAAATGTTATGACTATTACTTATAAAAGATGATTTTGAACCAGATAATTAAGGTCTCCTCTGGTAGCCAATAGGACAAAGAAAGGAATGGTGAAATAGGAAGAGGAGTGAGAAAGGAAGAAGGGGAGGGGGAGTGATACTCCTGAGGAAAATGGGTAAAAGTTGTGGGGTGTGACACAAGGTTCAAAGTGAAAGACCTTTTGAAGGAAGAGAAAGGAAGTGGTAGGAGAGAAGTTTTGAGCTAAGTGGTTTCTCCAGTGGATCTATTAGCCTAGGACTGCTTTTGCTTGCTTTTTGGAGGAAAAAGGAGACACATCTTTAGGTATGTACACAGAGAGGTGGATTTTAGCTGGTACCAACACATCATTCTTAAATCTCGTATCCCTAACCAGCAGGAGTCTCAATGTGTTTTGTCATGTCAATGATGCACACTACCCTCAACTATACAAATAGATATGTAGTTGCCTGATTAACACTTCACAGGTGGATAAAATATATATAGCACCACATATAGCAATATAGTATCATGGTTGCTTTACGTTGCTAAAGCACTAGGGAAAAAATTTCACTAATCTGGGAACTCAAAATGAGAGTTCAAACACAGAATCTGGCCATATAAGCGAAGAGAAACAGGGAATTCTAGGCTCATTTATAGATGCTTAAGTCTGTTAGACCAGTGAAAACCTTGTACTGTTGTTAACACCAGCGCCACCTACTTAATAACTGTGTTTGGGACTAGATGAAATGCACTTTTTTCAACTGTTTTCCAGATCTTTCAAAACATGTGCTCAAGCTATTATAATTATTTTATCTAACAGGCAATAAACGGCACCAAAATCATTAATTAAGTACACTTAATAGCTGTGCTCACTACCCATTTTGATCACAGGAAATTAAACTAATGTTGCTTCTGAAAGCAATGCCATTGGAGCTACTCTTAAAAGATTTCAGGTGGAACCTTCCTTGCACTTCCCCATCCTGGCAGAGCTAGTAGCTCCCTCCACTATACTCACAGAGCATGCTGGACCGCTATTAGGACACTTCTTTCACTACATTAAAATTATCCATTATGTTACATATCTGTCATCACTCCCACTCATTTCCCCACCCCCCAACCCCAACTGGAACAATAATACAATATAAAGGACCATGTCATGTTTTTGTATTTCCAATTCCTGATAAAAGAGATTCCAGAAGAATGCTTGTAGAATGGACTGATTACATAACTTTCTGAAGCCAACTTGGGTAGTACAATCTACCAGAAAGATCACTGTCAAAAGATCTGGGTTTTAATTCTAGCTTTACCATTCAATCCATGAGCTTTGACAAGCCACCTAATTTCCATGTTTCTCACTTCCTTCATCTACAAAAATGTGGATATAATTTGTTAAGCCTCCTTCTGAGAGATGACAGGATAAATGAACTAACCCATATGAGCTATTACAAGCTCTTCTGAACAAGGGCAACACAAAATTCTAAGTTTTTGTCTCCCTTTTGTTTCTGCTTTATTTTCCTCAGCATATAATTATCTACTGAGGGGGAATTTAAAAGTTCTTTTGAGAAGAAATTATGAAACCAGAAATCAAAAGATCTCCTATAAAAGTTTTAGATTCTATAATAAAAAAAATCAAATTATTCAAAACAGGATAAGTAGTGACTATAGGTGGATTTTCCATCTCTTGAGGAGGCTCTGAGTTCAAAGAGAGTTTACAGACAACATTAGATTACATACAATATTAAGTATCCAAATTTAAAATGAAACCATAAACATTTTCCTTTTGGAGAGTGTATTTTTTGCTAAAAACTAAATGGGGAACAATAAATAAAACTTTGAAGAGCTATGAATAAAAGATTTTAAGAACATAAAAAGTCTTTATAATAGAACACATTCCATTTATTTTAGTTAAATTCAAAAAATCTTCCTTGTAAAGTACATGGTGTTTTAACTATTTTTGTTATATATGATTAACATTATCCTTAATTGGATGTCATCATTTACCTTTCCCCTCACACACAGACTTAAAAAATTCACAGCATCTCTTAGAAGCTAACTTCAAAATGACATTTCAGTATTCAAAGAGGCTCTTGATTCTTTATCCATCCTCACAAATGTGTTCAAGTACATAAAAAAAGAAACGATATTATCAATATGTCCAAGTTCTGAAGCACTATCATGCTGATCTGATCATGGTGTAGGTTTCCACCTTAAGCTTGGCAGGAAATGTTTGATTTCTTTCTGCTTAGTGAAGCCATTTTATCAGCACTGGTAGTATTAAATAACAAAGTGGGGGCAGACAGTCCACTAGTTTAGGCTTAGCTTCTGTAACAGATCTCAGAGGTAAGATATAAGGAGAGACCTTTTAAGGTCATTTACTCATAGATGAAAAATTTTATGAAGTTTTAGTTGGACAATCAAATCACTTAGATGCAAAGCATTATTCCTAAAATTGCTTACATCTTTTAACCTAATTTTGCATCTCACTGCCCATCATGACATCATCTTTACTGGAAACTGTGGTCAGGAGCCTAATAAACTAAAGCTATCACTACAAAAAGGTGTTAGGTTGGTTTGCATCAAAGAGAATGCTTTACTACTAATGTATGACAAGGTTGCTTTACTGCAAGTGACCATTGACAGTTAAGAACTGGCACTGCCCAAAAGTAACACCAGTGTCCTAGAAGAATATTTCTTCACAAGATAATTTTTTTAATTTTAAAGTTTTTCTATTATACTAGTATATGCCATTGACTATTAGCTGCTAATTGCTCCTGTCTGGTAATGCCTATAATTAGTATATTATGTTGATTCTGTCCTTGAGATGTGGTTTTATAAATTTGTTAAAGGTGAATTAAAAGAGCCCTTGAGCAGTACTATTGTTAAGATGGGCTGAAGAACCTCTTCCATTACACTTGATTCAAAAAAGGTTATTGTTTCTTTAAGCATAAGGACCTCTAATTCTACCCAAAATAGAAACATAAACAAAATTTGGTTTATCCTGAGTAACAAACTAATTCCTTACAAATTCTCTTAGTTTAGATACAGAGGAGATTTCATTCTCCAATAAAGAGATAAGACTACTAGAGAATAAAATCAATAGACAGTCTATTTAAAGATTTCTCTGTTAATTTTTTAAAGTCACTACAGTCAATCCTAGATTATCTGCATTTGGATAGTCTATTACCCATAAGAATTCTAAAGAGCTATTAGACAATAATACTAAATCTATTAGACAATAATACTAAATCTTTCTTAATATAAAAACAAAGGCACAAATAAAAGGCATTAATAATTTGGTTTTAAACTTCTATTTGTTGTTATAATAAGAAAATAGTCTAATAATATGAGCCAACTACAATTGGTGAATTACAGATTTTCTTTTTACTTTGCACACAACTTAATATTTAAAATAGATTATCTAAAAAAAAAGAATCAGTCTCATATTTCTTTATGAAACCATTAAAAATTGTATTACAAATGTATTATTATACCTAACAGTCTTATAAAACTTTTTCTCAGGCTGACCCAGTGGCACAGCGGTTTAGTTCGCGCTTGGCAGCCCGGGGTTCACGGGTTCGGATCTTGGGCGCCTGCCAATGCACTGCTTGTCAGCCATGCTGTGGTGGTGTCCCATGTAGAGTAGAGGAAGATGGGCACGGATGTTAGCCCAGGGCCAGTCTTCCTCAGCAAAAAGAGGAGGATTGGCAATGGATGTTAGCTCAGGGCTGGTCTTCCTCACAAAAAAAAAAAAAAACTTTTTCTCATACTCATTCAATCAACAAATATTCATTTAACCCCTACAAAAACTAATGTGCTTAATACAGTAGATTTTCCCTGTCCCTAGCATCTACAAGTCCAGAAAGCTTTACTTTTGTATATGGCTTTTATTTAAAAATATTTGTATGTATGTAAATGACAAATAAATAACCTGCTATTCAAGGTATGTTATAGAGTAGGGCAATCTCTAATTGCTACCTCTAGAATATTATATAATAATTAATGTCTGTTACAATAAGACTCTGAATCATTGACAGTAATTTAATCTAAACTATGTTAAACTTGATAGTCTTTAAAATTTGATAAACTAAATATGGCAGGTGATCTTTTTTTTTTTCTATAGATTCATGATAGATAGGGATAGAATGGAGGTCTTGATATATATAGGAACATTATTTCCTCTTAAAAAAAACCAAAAACTGACTTTAAAAATTAATAATTAATAATGTAACATTATATTTACCAAGTAAACAAGTAACAAGCAAACAAACTTTAATTCCATAACATGGCCACTTAATGATAGTAGGAGATAATAGAAGGGAACTCCGGAAAGAGATTAGAGGGAGAACAGGAAAGAGAAATAACGAAGCAAAGGAGGAAGGGAGAGAGAAAGGCAGACAGAGACTGAGAAGGAGGGGAAGAAGGCAGAGTGGTAGGGGGAGAGAGAGAGAGAGAGAAACTAGAAAGACGATAAATAAGGGAAATAGACATCATTTCTTTTGAATTTAATGTTCACTTATTAAAGTGTTCATTACGTCTCCTTGAAAAAGACTCTTTTGGCTTGCTATTGACATTCATCTATAATTTTCTATTATTATTCAGTTCTAAAACAGGAGACTGACTGAAAATTTGATGGATTAACAAAGTGCTGCTATTCTTAGCACCAAGGTTCACACTATATCATATCTCCAATCCTCGTATAGTTTTACATCTCAAATCCTAGTATAGTTTTAAAATAAAGGGAAACAGATTTTAACTACAAGAAGAAAGTGTGTCTATATATATACGGGGACATAAGTACAATAAGGAAACACAAGAAAGGGTTAAAACTACCTTTTTAATTGCCATCAAAGCATTGTAAAAACGAAGTCAGCTTTCTGTTTTTTTCCCCTGGCCCATACATAAATTAATAATATATGTATTAGAAAAGGAATCTTATGTAACCAGAAATGAATTGATTATATTGATGACATGAAAGCTAAGATACCTGTTCAGAAAAATAGTCCTATTCACAAGCAGTAAAAGGGAATTACCAAAATAGACACTTAAGTAACTGTACCATTACAGAATCACTCCATTACTAGGAGACTTCTCAAGCAGTACACTTCTTAGGGCACATTCTTCCCTCTCAGATATGAGAGTTCTGAATTCTGCAAAACATTTGGTCCAGATAATCAAGTGCCTATACTTAGTTTTCACAATGCTCTGATTATCTGACTAAATTAAAAAGTTAGCTTTTTAATCTGACTATATCAATTAGAATGTTTCATCAGAATATGTTTAAGCAATATTTACATTTACTTCTTCCCAGCCCCAAGATTTAAGACAATAAAATATTTCACCTACAGAATACTTTTGTTAATGTTTAGATTATCATAATTATCAATACTGCTTGATGAGAAGAGAACAAAGATAATCATCAAAAGCAAAAGTTTATTTTATAAATAAGCTTGAAACTTAACACTGCAAAATAAATTTTCATGTAAAAAACTTTCATTTCTCATGTTTGGAATTTCTACTTGTTTCCTTAAAAAAATCAATTTAATAATTATATAGGACCCAGAATTATCTGATGCTATTGGCAAATAGCAAAACCACTCTTCATCAGTTTTTATTTACTGAACATCAGATCACCTAAGATAGTATTTGATAACTGCAAGTAATGAAATTAGTTGCTCATGAAATCAATGTAGTGGGTTGTGACTAGCACTAAAAAAAAGAAATAGAAGAGAAAATAACAGAGTGCAGTAAGAATAATGTTGCTTTCTGAAACATTTGGTTCAGTAGCATGTATGTTCATAAACATGTATGTGTTTGTTTTGTCTTGCTTTAAAATGTGTTTTTAATATAAAATACCACAATAAAGTAAATAAATGATTTAATGCTATAATAACAATATTGGAAAGGAAATGATTTCCTGTGGGAGTTTTGACTCTACTAATAATGTTTTCTGCACAACTTTAAAGGATTTATATATTAATACAGCTAGTGTCCCCATCTGTTCCCTGCCTCCACTCTGGACACTTGTGTTCTAATTATGGTCACAATTATCAGACTTCCAAGCCAGGTAAGTAGGATTTCATAAAGGAAACAACAAAATAAGGTTAAAACCTAAAATTTCCTGTTAATGAAGTCTTACCTGTCGGTAATCCTTTTCCTCTTAATCGGTCTCGAATAGCCTGGCTTCGATCAGGCTTTTGTTCACCATTACAGGAAAGCTGATCCGTCTGTACACAGGTGATCAAAAATCAAGTTTGACAAAATAATCTCCCTTTTGTTTTCATGGTAAAGGTCTACAGAATGACACTAGTTAGACAATTTTTGGAGTATAGCATTAAGTAAAGACACTCCACATTTGCTATTGTCAATTTGTATTCCTTGGATAAAATTTACATAGCTCAGTTCTGGCCAATTCATCTTCAGGAAATAAAAGGCAAGAAACAGTTATCAAAGAGTCATCTGCTAACCAGGGAACAAAGTTAGCCTAACTAAAGTAGTTAAAATGAGTTCCATTTGAAAACAGTAAACTTGAAGTATTCTTTTTTTCTAAAGTGATAACTACTTTCATCTCTCAAATTAGATTACAATTTTATAACCATATTAATTCTGGTATAATAAGGCTTTCTTCTGATTATAACTATGCATTGAGGGTACTAATTTAAATTACTTTCAAAAATAATTCTCTAGATTTTACCTGCCAGAAAACACATTTGAGAAATGCTTTAAACTAAATGGACATACTGAGGGACGATGGTTAAATTTAAGTCAATGCTCCTTTGAGTCTCCTTTATAAGAAAATGTTTAAGTAGTCTTAAAGTTTAATAACTTAAACCTTTAATCAAGGGTACTTGTTTAAAAGGAAGCATGTCAAATTAGATCAAATTCCACATGCAAGGGATAAAAAGTTAGACAGAACACTGGGTTTATTCAGATGATCAATTAGAATAGAAACATAAAGAAATAAATAGAAGGAAAGGGAATGGTGAAGAGAAATTACTTAAATCTGGCACCAAGAGCATGCATACATGTCTGTTAATATACACCCACTCGTTTTAATATTCCTCCATTAGTGACACTTGTTTGAGTATGGATTAAAAATTCATTTAAGGTAGTATATTTAAGGCATTATGTTCCCTACCTATAAGAAGACTTAAATGGAAATATCTCTGAAATGATATCATTTAAATTATGAAAATGATATTAGTCCAGTTTGCACCATATTGTCAGGAACTGAAGAGATAAAGAACATCCCACAACTTTGGGAACCCCCGCCTTGACACTACTATTAATAATAGCTGTCATTTATTAAGTAATTACTATAAGGCAGGCACTACCTTGAGTACTTTACTTTATGTTATTTAATCCTCAAAAAAGCCTCATGTGGTAGATATTATTACTATCCTCATGTAACAGATAAAGGGAGAAATAGAAAACTTCTAAGGACCTCGAAGCAGCTCATCAACATTGAAATAATTATCTTCACAGCTGTTCAATAATATGAGCGGGTAGTATGTATTATTATTCCTATTTTACAGATAAGCAAAATTGAGGTCAAAGATGTTATAACATTAAATCAGGGGAAGAACCAGGACAAGTAAGCTGGCCTGCTGACTTACTCTATGCTAATTAATTTTAAGTAAGTAAGAATTATGGTCACTTAGAATGAATTTCACACTCAAAGACTAACTCATTCTATCAGCTGCTGGAAGCAACAGCAGTGTCAGAGGAGCACAGTGACTAATAGCCTGGGCTTTGGGGTCTGAGAGACCCAGGTTCCAATTGTGTCTCTGTCATTTACCATGTGTGTGGCCATGGGCAAGTTATCTAATCTTTCTGAGCTTTAGTTTCACTATCTCTAAAATGAAGATGAAATTATCTCTTGTAACCTGGGGTTGTTATGACGAATAATCGTGAAAAAGCACATAAGACAATTACCACAGTGCCTGGCACAATGTAAATACTTTAAAAATGGTGGCTGTTGGGGTTACTTCTGTCCAGTGATGTGCAGGGGAATAGCAAGAGCAATAAAAGGTGAAGGGAGCATGACCGCTTCTACTTGGTAGAAATGTGCCTCTGGGAAGGCAGGCTCTCTATCTCTGTATGCTGATTCCAACAGACCCTTCTATTCTTCTCTCTCACCAAACACCCCATGACACAACCCAAATCTGTTCCTCCATCATACCCTGCTCTTTCCCATTTCACAGCATTTACCCAAGTTTACTTCCTGCTGCCTAGATTATTACTCTTTCTATCCAGTCTATCGGATCTAGTTCAAAGTGCTCTTTTTCAACGCAGTCATAACTTATACCATTTCCTCTCAAACTCTCCTAGTTTTTACAATTTTTACTATGTTACTTTTCACACTTTTCTTTGCATTTTATAGTTAAGCAAATGGTTGTAGAACTTTAAGGAAGAGCTCTTAGAAGGTAGAACAAATATTTTATTCAAATTTGTATCTTCTACAGTCTCTAACACAGATTTTATATGTAGATGAGCAATATACAGCTATCGTAATAAATTGAAATACTAAACTTAAAGGGATGGAGATCTTTAATAAGGGCAATTATTGGATGGATAATAGAATTTCATGGAGGAATATTTCTTCATGGAAAGGAAGAAGAAAAAATATTTCCAGCAATTTTACTATAGGAGTAAAATCAGCAAATAGGACAAAAGTCTTAGAGAAGGTGTGGTGTAATAGAAAGATCCCTGGACTGACTAATAGGACATGTAAGTCCCGTAAGCTGTGTGAGTCTCAATTTCCTTATTTATAAAGTGAAGGAGTTAGTACAGATCAATGTTTCTCAAAGGGAGTTTTATAAAACATTAGTATTATGAGAAGATCTGTGAAAAAAAGACCCAAATAAGTTTTGGAAATGTTTCACCTATACGTCTATACCTCTTGAAGGTTAGTAATATAGTCTAGTGTATTAAAGGCTCTGAGAAGTTCTGCAGTGAAAATATAACTTCCCTTAAAGAATTTTTCTTCAAGCTTATTTGATCATAGAGGAATTTTTTTAAACAAAAATATATTTGAAAATATGTAGGAAACTTTCGTCTAGATAGAGGGCTTTCAAAGATTTTTCATTAGCTTTACCTTCATTTAAAAAAAATCACATGCAGGAATATAAACAAACAAATCAAATAAAACTGGAGTAGCTCTAGTTAAGGAGGGGAAATAAGCAGACAAGAACCCCATTCACTCAGCCTCCCTACCTTTATTCCTTTCACTACAGGACCACCAAGGCTCCACGGGACACAGCTTACAAACCATTTGCCTAGAAGAATCTATGAGTGTTTCTTATCAACTGGCAAAGTGCGTGGAATTTGGATATACCCCTGCCAGCCATACAACATCCTGGTTAAAATGGCAGAACTAAACCCCTACAGAGGAGGAATTAAGAGGAAGCCAGCAAGAACACTGAGTGACAGTGGCAAATTTGTAGTCCACACAAAACAGAAGGACCACTAGTCAGGTACCATAACCCTAAAGAGTAAGAGCAGATCAAGTTTAGATCTAGATCAGATATTGAAAAACCAAGGAGTAGCCAAACTGGGCAAATAGGATAGAATACAGCTTAAGAAATGCAGAGGTAGGACTATTAGATACAGAGTTTGTTCTTCTTGGGATTCTTCACATCAATCACAAGAGAGAAAATTAAGGAGTCTGGGTCTTGGGGCATCAAGCAGGGACTCAAGCATGTATCCCCACTACACACCAGGTGCCAATGTCCAGAGAAGGTGGGGAGGGTTTGGGGAATACCTAAAGGGTCCAGACAGATAAGTAGCTAAGACACAGGTACAAAGCAATAGAAAGTGCATTTAAATAATTCTAAAACCATATTTTGCATGTTAATGTGTTTTTCGCAATACATCGAACCACTTGATGAAAGCTCCTTAGGAAAAGATGTAAGAAAGGAGGCAAGAGCAGACCTATTCAACTCCAACATGCTATGATTCTGTGATACTTGCTGGAACAAAGTTCTAAAAAAAGACTAATTCTCATAAAATCTAGGAGCTAAGTTATTGCACTGGGCTTCTAAATTTTCACTATTGTTTCAAATAAACAGTTAACATTAGAACAAGAAATTCAATCTCTGTTCCTGGTCTTCATTGAGGAAATGCTACCTATATAATATCTTTAAAGAAAATTTTGTGATAAGCTGCTAAATTTTAAAATATGACTCTGTGTACCAATTGGAACTGTAGCTTACCCCAGACAGATTTCCCAGAACCAGTTTTACCAACTGTTTCACGTAGGAAAAGGAAGGCGCACAATTGCTATTCCTAATGTGGGCGCTGCAAGCATCCAGGACAGTCCGAACAGAAACC